>OX940908.1:15502869-18097869 GCA_954871355.1 Cabera pusaria | reverse complement strand
CAGTCAGAAAATGTTAGTTTTAGTTCATAAAAAAGCAAACTAAATTTTAAACTTCAATTCAAAGGATAAAAGTTTAAGATAAGTAGTTTAATGTTTTAGGTTCTTTTTAAATCTGTTTCATAACACAATTAAATAATAGTCGCCAGTAGTCGCCATGTTATTACGTCATCCGGCTTTGTAAACATAGAAGTGTCAACTGTCAACTACACCGCAGCAAACTGTCGTCATGACAACAGAGCAATATGGCATCCACTGCGTCCAGCGTTTTCGTTAAATAACGTGCGAAATTTGTAAATGCAAAATTTAAATGCATTTTTATGGCACTTATCGATTGAATAAACATTTTTGAATTTTTTAGGGGTTCATTAGCACTACAGAATCTAATTGAGACACTTTTCAAAAATGGGTGTATAGGGTATCTATTGAACAGCTCGGCGAACTGATTGGCGATTGACATGCCTTTGTAAATTTATAGCTGCCCCCGACTGCGACCGACTGATAATATAATTAAATATTATGTTTCTTGAAGTTTTACACACTTTATATTTTTTGTAAATTGTTACACACAATCCAAAAAATCCTGTAAAATGTGTAACAATTTACAAAAAATATAAAGTGTGTAACACTTCAAGAAACATAATTATTTGATTTACGCAGTGCAACATCTCTCGTCGGATTTGAAAACTTTAATGATTTATTCCAAATAATCATTCTGCTATCGAATTAAGTTATCATAGATGGCGCCACCAAAGCATAATTGGGTTAAAAATGCAGTCCACTAATTTCGTCGTATCGACAATATCGGATCGCTTAATTGGCAGAGCACCTGAACATGTTATCCGGGGGGTGCGGGTGCGAGTCCCGTCGGTACGATAAAATCTTGGATAGTGTGTAACAATCGACTGATAATATGTTCATTATTTTGTAGACCATTCCAATGAGTCCAAACACGACATCAGTTTTGCAATTGGTGAGAAGTAGAGTATTCTGCAGTCTACAGGGGATGTTTCAGCATAAGGTCAATGCTACCATGTTCAAACAATATCGTTGATGTAAGAGGATACCTAATTTCGAATTGATCAGACCTATGAAAGTCTCATAGCGTCATGAGCTAGCAAAATGATCATAGTTTTAAAATGGCTGTATCAATTTTGATAAAACATGTCAAAAAATCACCGTTAGAAAATCTGCTATCAAATAAAAAAAATTGTATCCAAATCGGTTGGTCTACCCGCTTAAGAGCTACGGTGCTACAGCAGAACTAACAATATTTACATAACAATGTGTGATTATATTTACCTGTTTTCGAAAAGAAGATTTATCAGATTTGATACTGGCGCTTCAACAAAAAGCCAAAAGAGGTAGCTCGTACAACATGTTATGACGATGTATCCCAGTCCGTGTATAGTCTAAAACAAGTTTCTTTTAAAATGTATTTTAAGTTATAGGGTTATTACACCATCAGGAATCAGGGTCCCTAACTCCTTAATAATTAATTAATCACGGAGAGGTGTAATAAGAGGAAGGCAGTAAGGGTCCCTGATTATGAAGCAAGAGAGGACCCAGTCCGCCTATATATGTGCAGTGTAATAACACTTAGGGAGTTAGGGCATCTAATTGGGGACCACGCCTTTTTGTTTTTATTTTTTAACGTTTGACTACTATTTCACCTGTTGGTAAGGGATGATGCGGTCGAGAATTGTAGCACGTTAGGCCTAGAATGGAAAATGGTTCTCAAGGATAGCTGCCGGAACACATTAGATGATTGGCGACAGATTTTCTTACTTGAGAGGCCAGGCGGACACTAGATAGTGTTCTACCATCATGCGAATGTATAAATTGAAATGAATAAAATTATTTGTCATAGAAACTAGATAAAATGATCTTGTTGTACTGTAAAGCAAAATTTACCAAATATATGCTTTTTTAATAAACATATTAGTTTGCGTGCAGATTTTGAATGAATTTGCTCATATACCGAATAAATGTTTTGGCTTTTGACTTTTGACATGGAAAAGCATTTTTTTTGGTCTCACTGCTGGGCAAAGGCCTCCCTCTTTTCCCTCTACCCTCTCCTCCCTACCCTCTTTCCATTGATCCCGGTCGGCAGCTATGGATTGCCAGTCTTTCTGAAGTCAAGCTCATCCCAACATCTCCTCCTGGGCCGTGACGTCGTCTAACGTTGTGTGGGCTCCACTCAGTAGTAGACGTGCTCGTTATATTAGATAGCCGTTAAAAAGCGCTGATTAAAAATATAGCAGACGAAGTCCGCTTTATATAATTAAAGCAGACGGCACCGCGCTGTCGTAAGCTGTTTTATTTTTGTCATTAACGTCATACAAAAGCAAAAGTCAAACATTTTAGCCTGCATCAGAGGAGTCAGTAGTGAGCCTTAAGTGGCTACTCACGATGCAATTTTGTATTCAACCCGTTGATTCAATTTGAGTTGTTTTGACAAATTGCGCTGTGAGGTGGCTAGTTATGCATACTTTCAACATGTTGAGTGTCGAGTCGACCGTTCTAGCAATCGGCGAGTTGGATCGACAGATTGAATGCGCGTTAAATGGTGAATATAGCAGTTGACTCTATTGTCATTTGCACTCCGGATGCGTTCTATATATATAGTAGTTCTGACACGTGCTGGCATATCTACTAAAGAATTTCAAATGAATTGTGAACAGCATTAATTTGTGAGTAGAGTACGGTCAATCTCAACTTTAACAAATTGAATCAACGGGTTGAATTCGAAATTGCATCGTGAGTAGCCACTTTTAGCCCACACCTCATCCGAATTTCCATGCTTACCACAGTATAAAAATCAAAATGCAGCGGCGCTCGCAGCGACATCAGCTGTCTATGTATAAACAACGTATGCAGCATGTAGCTCCAGAATGTCAGCTTACTGAGCGGCACGAACACTTTACTACTCAGCAAGTCGTTTACTATCGCTGAAAATTAACACATACTAATTTTTGCTAGAAAAATAAAGAATCACACGTCTATATTACCTTAATATTATTTTTTATACCTAGCTAGCGTTTGACCACTATCTCGCCTGGTGGTAAACAATGATATGGTCGATGATATTGAACACGCTAGGTTAAGAATAACTGTGACTCTCATGGGCCCTGTGCTGCTGGAAAACCGTTAGGTTATGGCGGCAGATTTTCTCCTTAATAGTAGTTGGCAACTTTTGGTAGCAAGTCAGGTGAAACATCAATATAATATGCTCATACCACCTGTGGATGAACACCCGTGAAAGGATATGAACCGGTGACCTCTCGCTTTGAAGTAAAAAAAGTTTCGGAAAGGATATTCAAATACGTCTTTAAGACGAATATATCAATAGGAGATAATAATCGCTCTTATTGACTTACAGAGTCAATATGAAATCTGGATAAAAAAAAATTTGTTCAAATGTTTTTTGATTAAACAAAGATTTGGTTGAAGCATTCGATACCGTGTTTTATCTAATACTTTTGTGCAAACTAGATCTCTTGCGAACAAATTGTACTCCTCTTAAATGGTTCATTCGCTTTTAAAACGAAAAAATAAACGAATCGACCAGATTGACAACGCCAGTGGTGACTAAGCTTCGTTTGTTATGGAGTTCCCCCGGGGACAGTATTTAGGCCTACTCTTTTTCTAGTCTGAATTTACGACTTGTGCTAAATTAATATAAAATAATTGACATTAAGTTACTATTTCCTTAAATATGAGATTTATCTTTATATGATAGATCACTGGACCACTGATTGGTATATTTAGATACAATTTACTTTACCGTTTTCAAAAAATCACACTATTCGATATAACGTCTATCGTACTCACGTAGAGTTCCATACTCGCAAACAATTATTAGTAAGCAGATGGCAACTGCCCATATACTGCGGTCCAATGAAGCGAGAATAGCCGACATCACCTCCGAGTGCTGCTTCTTCAATAGATCAGCTCCTATCTTCAGCACCAGCACCATTAGGGACATGGAGAGTATACAACCAATTATGGACCACGTCTGAAAATACAGTACTGTCTATGTAAGTATACTCAACAACAATTACAAACTTATTATTTGGGTTGGTGAATTAACCGTGTAACATCGGTCCAGGGATCAAACTATAAAATTAAGTGTAAGGTCGCCATGTAAGGTGGCCGGTTGGCCAAGGGAAGACGGGAGACATCAGCTAGCGGGAGTTCAATCAAACCACATAACTTTACATGATGATGTCCGTTTATTGACTACTCAAGTAATAATACATATTATAAGAAATAGTTATGTTAAATGCAGCGTAGGCAAATGTAGGTAAAATGCAATATTAACAATATGCCTTATACCTACCTAAGTATACACACTACATAAGTTAAGTTAACGAAATATGATCATCCCTATCCTAGACGAATCACATCCTCAACGATTCCATCACTTCTGGTTGTTTTCCTTCCTTATGGAAAGAAGCACAACTTATACCTCTTCCAAAAAAATTGAATCCTTTAACATTTTCAGATATCCGTCCAATCTCCATACTACCTTTCCTTTCCAAAGTCCTTGAACTTCTTATCCATCAGCAATTATCCATTTTCCTCAATAGAAATTCCCTCCTAAACCCGTTTCAATCCGGATTTCGTTCAGTCCATAGCACTGTATCTGCGCTAATTAAAATCACAGATGATATTAGGCTTGGAATGGATAATGGTCTGGTGACTGTACTGTATTTTAGTAATGCTTTTAATAATGTCGATTTTTATCTCTTACTAGCACTACTTGGCTCTCTTAACATATCTCCTACAGTAATTGCATTGTTTCATAGTTACCTGTATGGGCGCCGGCAGCGTGTTCGCGTTGATGATTCATATTCATCATGGTGTGATACGTCTGCAGGCGTACCTCAGGGCGGCGTTGTATCTCCTCTTCTCTATGCAACTTTCATAAATTCTATCTCTCAACAGCTTTCTACTTCCTACCACCTCTATGCAGATGATCTTCAAATTTACAGGCAGGTCCCTCTCGCTCAATTATCACATGCAATCACTCAGACCAACTCTGACTTACAATCCATTCACGGCTGGAGCAAATCTAACGGTATCAGTGTTAAACCCCTTAAGACTCAGGTGATAGTTATCGGCAGTTCCAGGATGATATCTAAGATTGACACGTTCCGCCTACCACAGGTAATATTTGACGGAACACACATTCCAATTAGTAATACTGTAAAAAACCTAGGAGTTACTTTTGATCGTACTCTCTCTTGGATACCATAAATAGCTGAGGTAAGTCGAAAGATTTTCGCATCTGCTAGTTCACTACGTCGTTTACGTAATCTTCTCCCGATATGGTTATCGGGAGAAGATTACGTAAAACTGCGCTTGCACAATCACTTCTGCTACCGATACTTGATTATGCCGACACCTGCTATTTGGATTTAACCGAAGAACAGCTTAGAAAGCTCGAAAGACTGCAAAACTTTTGTATCCAGTTCATATTTGGTTTGCGCAAGTATGACCACATATCAGAATTTCGGAAATAGCTGAAATGGTTACCAATTCGCTTTCGCCGAAATAGTCATACCGTTTCTTTCCTTTTTTCTGTTCTATTTATCCCTTCCACTCCTCCCTATCTTAAGGAACGTTTTACCTTTCTACATCTCACTCATCCTTGTTCTCTTCGGTCCACAGAAACCCTACAATTGCAAACTCCTGTCCGTTCTTCGCACGTCTATGAAAAATCTTTTACAGTGCAAGCGGTTCATTTGTGGAACGCGCTCCCCGTAGAAATAAGGCGTGCGAAATCACTGGCAATCTTTAAAACAATGGTAAAATCTCATTATTTGTCCGAACAGAGCTAAAAGTACCACACTGCTGTAATATAATAATATTATTTGATCTAATATATAAGTTGTATGTATGTGTATGTATAAGTATACTAGCAGCCCGCCCCGGCTTCGCACGGGTAGAACATATATGCCTACAAAATTTGCATCAGTTTGTTGCATTGAATATAAAATAGTAAAATATTTAACAATCATCGTCATATGTCAACCAATTTACACAAAACCTTAACGAATTATGCACCTAAGACCTAAACCTTCCTCATAAACACTCTGGCTATTGGTGAAAACCGCATGATAATCCGTTCAGAAGCTATTGAGATTATTTCAAACAGACAGACAAACGCAGTGATGGACATTGTTTTATAACACTTACGTAGTGATATTGGACGGCCCTTTGGCATAAAGGATAGTTACCCTGATTCTGACCCGAGGGTCGTTGGTTCTAATCCTAGCTATATACCTACCAATGAAAGTTTTATGTGCATTCATGAATCATGGGTTTTCGTGGGATCATTAAATCTACCAATAATGAAGATAGTTTAAAAAATAAAACAACTGACTTCAATGCCCCGCTAGTCAATTTCAGTAGCAAGTTTGAGACGTTTATCGTCATATCTCTGAAGGTACTTATCACATCTCAATGAAATTACAATGGGACCACCTCGGAAACATACCCTACCGATTACAAAAATAATCGTTCGAATCGGTTCATAATTGACGGAGTAATCGCGTAACATACACACTCAAAAAAAGAAAGAAAAAAGAAACATACAGACGAATTGAGAACTTCCTTCTTTTTGGAAATCGTTGAAAAGTAGCTTACCACCACCCGAGGAGAAAATCTGCCGCCGTAATCTTACGGCGCTCCCCGACGCAAAATGTAGGGGTTTTATACGTTTAACGTGTGTATCTGTGTGTCTGTCTGTAGCATCTTAGCACCCAACCGGATGAACCGATTTTGATTTTATTATTGATAGTTTTTTTTGATAGATGTCTTCATCAAGAGTGTTCTTAGCTTTGATTCATGAAAATTCGTTCAATCGTTATAAAACTATGAGCTTTAATCAACTTTCATAGGTCTGATCAATTCGAAAATCTTCTTCTTCAACGATATTGTAAGAACACGGAAGCATTGACCTGATGCTGGGACATCTCCTGGACTCTACAGAATACTCAAATCCTCACCAACTTACAGCTCAGATTTTAAATGTCGTGTTTAGGGTCATTGGAATGCTTTTAATGAAAATATTATACATAGATCAGTCGGGGTGGTTTAAAATATTATATTATATATATATATAGATCATTATTATTTTATACCATAGATTATATTATTATGCTATTCTTCAAATTGATTGCGATCGGTGGGATCTACAGAAAAGCTAAGCTTATAATAATATTTTCGATTTCGATAAAGATTAGGTATACATAGATCAGTCGGGGTGGTTTAAAATATTATATTATTATATATATAGATGAATATTATTTTCAACAATAAATCATATTATTATACTATATTGACTTCAAATTGATTGTGATCGGTGGGGATCTACAGCATAGCTAAGCTTATAATAATATTTTCGTAGTAACTATGACCTATTCTGTGGTTTGACTGCAAATATTTTATTAATTTTGCGATGCATGTATGTGAAATCCGTGATATCTTCTAGAGTTTTCATTAGAATTATATACTGTACAGGACAATTTTAATCTATAATATGTGGCCAAGCTAATTAACGTAATTGTTTGGATAAGGATTAATACTATATACTTGAAAATAGCCCCGGAAGTTATGTAATATTTTTTAACCATAAATTAAAGATTAAAATGGTTACTGTGAGTCAACCTTAAGAGATAGACATATGCTGTCGCGGACTTTTTTGTAGGTCTTATTAAGTTGTACAACTCTTGCATAGAAAATATTCTTTCATCTGTTTTCAATTGAGCAGCGTTCGTAAGAAACATGTTTTTTCGACCGTTTTTTTGTCGACTTAGGTTGCAAATTAGGTCTCCATGAATGTACCTTTGATTTAAACTGAATAATATATAGCCTATTTTCATTTCGAAAGTCCATTCAACATATAAGTGAAAGAATTTTTTAAATCGGTTCAGTAGTTTTTGAGCCAAATCATTACAAACATACAAAAATACAAATGTTCTCTCTCTATATTTATTTATTTATTTATTTATGGTAAGCCAACAGTTTCGATTAAAACTAAATGATTTACAGTATATAAACCATGAAACCAATTAAAGGCTCACACGTATACGAAAACAGATTTTGGTATGAAAAAATGTGAGCATAAACATTAAGTAATACATACGAGTAACAATATAAATATAGAAACAATAAAAATACTTATAGATTTTGTAAAAGAAAAACTCAGCAAATACACTATTCACAAAAAATACTATTTGATCATGAAAAAAAAAATTCAGCACACAACCGCCGTCTTACAGTCGCGTCACTGGTACAAAATAAATCAAAATCATAAAGTTGACTTAACTCATTGAAGTTGCTGCTTGCTCGCCATATGAAACTATTTTGCCGGTAATATGTGTTTACTGAAGGAATATGGATAGGTGGGTTATACCGTAAACACTTAACAGGGACATTCAGTTTTATTTTACTAGTAAGTTCCGGGCTGTTAATACGATTGGAAGTTATCTTGAGCAGGAAGGTGATATCAGCTATACTACGTCGAGATGATAAAGGAAGGAAATGAAATCGTCTACAAAGTTGCATGTAGTCATTAGATTTGTATTGCACGCCTAAACGGAAACACAAATATTTAATAAACTTCTTTTGAATATTTTCAATACGGTCAATATACTTATTATAACGGGGATTCCATATTTGCGATCCATATTCTAAAATGCTTCGTACATATGAACAGTACAGGATCTTAAATGTTTTGACTTTGTTAAATTGTTTTGAACTTCGCATAATAAAACCTAAAGCTCGCGAGGCTTTGCTCACTATAGCTTCAATATGCTCATCAAACAAAAGTTTAGAATCATGTAGCACTCCGAGGTCTCTAATTATTTTTGCTTTTTGGAGGTTCTGGCCTTTGAGAACATATTCAGACGACACAGATGTCTTCTTACGTGTAAAAGTTACTACAGAACACTTCAAAGGGTTCAAGTCTAATTTGTTACGATTACAGTAATCATCTAACCGTAGCAAATCGGCCTGCAGATCTTTTGAATCTTGAGTAGAATTGATAGATTTAAATATTTTCATATCATCTGCAAAACATAAGATATTAGAATGGATGCAGCATTTGGAGATGTCATTGATAAAAATAAGAAATAGAAGGGGCCCCAGAAGTGATCCTTGGGGCACACCGCTGGGTATCTTCATCCAGCCAGAAATATAGTTACTAATGACCACAGCTTGAGTCCGGTTATCAATATAAGATGAGAACCACCTTAGTAGATCTCCTCTTATGCCGATGTTAGCCAATTTAACAATTAGCAATTGGTGATCAATACGATCAAAAGCTTTGCTGTAATCTGTATATACCACATCCACTTGACCACCAGCATCCATGGCCTCAGTTAGAAATTTCAAAAATCATTTTTTCTCAAAGTCAATCATTTGAAAGATAGGTGCGTCTAAAGTGGTAAAATGTGTGTCCCCCCCCCCCTCTAACTTGTAAAGTATGGGAGTAAAAAATCTAAAAAAATATATGCTGTAGATCTCAATAAAAACTAACAACGAAAATTGGTTTGAACGAGATACAGCCAGCAGTTTTTGAGATATGGCGACCGCAAAGATAACTTTGTTTTTCATACAAACACTATGAAAAACAAAGTTAATTTTGAAGTTGCGAAAAATCATAGTTATGGAATACTTAACTGTGTTGCGGAACCCTACGAGTGCGAGTCCGACTTGCACTTGGCCAGTTTATTTTCTTTTCAGTTCGTTTTTTAACACTTCACTTCTTGCGCAGTCGGGTTTTTTGATTTTTTAATTTGATGTTTTATTATCTATTTCAGTTATAAACTGTACGCTACCGCCATGTTTTGTTTTTATTTTATTTTTTCCATGCTAGGTTGTCTGAAAGAAATTGCTTCAAGCGATAAGACCGCCGATTGTGTTGCCATTCAGATATATTTTATTTTATTGTTTTGTTTTTGTACAATTTGTTTAATTGGTAATCAATAAAGAGTTTTTGTATTGTATTGTTAAGTTTGTCCTTTAACTTAGTTTGACATGTTTGTACATTGCTGTTGAAGCGACAGACACATTTTCAGTCAAGTTTCGATTGCAAACTGTTTTCAAAATCAAAATCAAAATTATTTATTTGCCAGAATATGGTACAAATAGGTCGTAATATTATTTTAGCCAACATATTCTACCGTTGCTGGTGTACAAATACTTTGCAAGCAAAATCTTTATAATTTAAATTATTTAAAACAGTTCCTAAACTAGATTACATTACACGAATACTCTTACACTCATACACAGCACTGATACATTTATATTATTATGAACATTATAAATTAGAACGCGATAAAAAAAATATATTTTTCAGCATATTTGCTCAAAAAATGCATTTACGATGCCTGTATACATTACCGCCGTGCACCAATGGATTTTTCTGCGGGCCCGGTGGCGCAATCAGGAGAACGGTCAGCTTTGATGCCGTGGTACCGAGTTCAAACCGCCGTGCACCAATGGATTTTTCTATCGAAAAATTTATGTTCGCTTCTCACAGTGGCCCTCCGGTGAAGGAAAACATCGATAAGAAAACCAACAACCCCCGCATGGTGGTAGGACACTATCTAGTATCCGCCTGGCCAGCTACCACCCTCAAGTTAGAAAATCTGTCACCAAACATCTAATGTGTTCCGGCAGCTATCCTTGAGAGCCAGTTCCCATTCTAGGCCTAGCGTGCTTACCATCTTCGACCGCATCATCACTTACCAACAGGTGAGATAGTGGTCAAACGCTAGCGTATAACGTATAAAAAAAAAAAAAAAAAAAAACATTGTTCGAAAGTAAAAAATTACGCACCATACACCGGAGCGTGCAGAAAGTACTAATCGTGCGGTAAGTATTTACCGCACGCTCCCTTGTATGGCACCGTGCGTATATTTTACGGTTTTTTTTTAATTTCCGTAATACCTAGATAAGAATTCCACCAAAGAGTTTCATATTGCGAAAATAAATAAGCTGAATGATGAAGCACCTCCATGAAAGTCCTTTTGCTTGATATGTTTTTCTCACTTTAATTCAAAGAGTAAATGAGACAAACGATGTACGTAGTTCTAATTTTTAATACACGTGGCGCCATTTGCAAATTCGCGCCGGTTTTTATATAAGAAACGTCAAAGATTTTTTATTTTTCATTTATGTTTGTTTTATTACTAATTATAGTGTTTTCTTGCAAATTTGCTGAAAAATGTTGTATGACATACGTGCGGTTATTGGTTTTAACAAACTCGTGATTATGGTAAGCCCTCGAATTTGTCTAGTCGTCTACTCGTTTGTAAAAACCAACTTACCGTACTAGTATCATAAATAACTATAAAATTCATCATCATCATCATCTTCATCAGCCTGTGTCAGTCCACTGCTGGACGTAGGCCTCTCCCAAGATGCGCAACTGAGCCCGATCTTCGGCTCTTCTGTTCCAGTCACTGCCCACCGCTTTTCGTATGTCGTCGCTCCACCTGGTCACAGGACGTCCTACGCTACGTTTGCCGATTCGCGGTCTCCACTCTAGGACAAGTCTACCCCAACGGTTATCAGTCCTACGGCAGATATGACCAGCCCACTTCCACTTCAGCTCGCTAATCCGTTGAACTATGTCGATCACTTTAGTTCTCTGGCGAATTACTTCGTTCCGGATTCGATCCCGCAGAGAAATACCGAGCATAGCTCTCTCCATAGCTCGCTGAGCGACTTTAAACTGGTGGACCAGTCGAACTGTGAGTGTCCACGTCTCGGCTCCGTATGTCATTACAGGTAGGACGCACTGGTTAAAGACTTTTGTCTTTAGACACTGCGGTATGGGCGACGAGAAGACTCGACGGAGTTTTCCGAATGCTACCTAGCCCAGCTGAATTCTCCTCTGGATTTCCTTCTCGAAGTTGTGTTTGCCTGGTTGGAGCGTCTGCCCTAGGTAAACATACTTAGTGACAACTTCAAGTGGGATACCATCTACGGCAATCGGTTCCGGAACAACGTGCTCGTTGTACATGACTTCGGTTTTATCCAAATTCATCCGGAGACCGATGCAACGAGAAGAATCAGCTAGGCCATTCAACATCCTTTGTAAGTCCTGCAGCGTCTCTGCCATAATTACGATGTAATCTGCGAATCGTAAGTGAGAGATGTACTTGCCATTGATGTTAATGCCACAATCTTTCCAGTCCAGCGTCTTAAACATATCCTCTAAAGCGTTAGTGAACAGTTTCGGGGATATGACGTCCCCCTGTCTCACTCCTCGACGCAGGTGGACATGTTCAGTTCGCTGGTTCTGTACCTGTACAGTCATCGTTGCGGCATTATATAGACATCTCATCACTTCGATATATCGCCAGTCGATTTGGCAACGCTGCATGGACTCGAGAACAGACCAGGTTTCGATTGAGTCAAAGGCCTTCTCATAGTCCACAAATGCTAAGCACAGGGGCCAATTGTACTCTTCGGTCTTCTGTACAATCTGCCGCACCGTGTGGATGTGGTCTAAGGTGCCGTAACCGCTTCGAAACCCGGCCTGTTCCGGAGGTTGAAACTCGTCGAGTCTTCGCGCAAGACGGTTCGTGATGACCCTTCAAAACAGCTTATAGTCATGGCTCAGAAGCGAAATCTGGCGGTAGTTCTTCAATAGGGTTTTGTCTCCTTTTTTGAAAAACAGAACCACCATGCTTCTGTTCCATGTCTGTAGAGTTCTCCCAGTGAAATGCACGGAATTAAAGAGCTGCTGAAGCTGTTGAACTGCTGGAGCTCCTCCGGCTTTTAAAAGCTCTGTTGTGATTCCGTCTTCTCCTAGGGCTTTTCCATTTTTGAGTTGTTTAAGGGCCATCACGATTTTGTCTTGGCTAATTTCGGGCAGATCTTCTGTGAACTATAAAATTAACTGATGTCAAATGGTAATTGATTGATGAGGTGAGGATAGAGTATCCTCCGTGGTCAAAAGGATACAATATTATGTCAGAATTCTGATTAATAAAATTTGGCTTTGATGAGCATCAAGCAAAACACATAGTAAAATGATGCGCACTCCTCCAAAACATCTTGGCGCGGCCAGCTCTAATCCAGACCTTTTCCATACCCCCGAACCAGATTGGGATAACAACACTAATCTTAGAAAACGAAAATGTAGGACTAATTTAGAGGAATCAAGTACAGCAATGGAAAATGATATGTACGAGAAAATTCAAGAAATGTTCAGAGACATAAAAAGCTGCCAAGAGAGTCAGTTTGCAAAAATGGAGCAAAATATGTCTGAGCTAAAAAAACAAAATGAAGTACTGCTCCAATCTAATTCGGGCATCAAGTCATCAATCTCAGAAATTGTCAAGGAACAGAAGGATATGAAGTTACGCATCGAGGTCTTGGAAGAGAAAATAGAGGACAAGAAAGGAAGTGATAGCGACTCCACTGAAGTTATTACTGAATTGAAACAAAAGCTAGAAACTATGGAAAAGAAAGTTCGGGAAAGTACTGTGGAAATTAGAAACCTGAATGTAGAAGGGAGCAACTACAACAACACCCAATTATTGGAATGCATCGAGAAGATCCACACTGCTCTAAAATTAGATATTAGAGCTGGAGATATACGGAATTTCTACCGGCTACCAGCAAAGGAAAAACAGATCAGACCCGTAATCATAGAGTACACATCAGTACAGAAAAAGAGTGACCTTCTAAAGGCTCTAAAAGCCTATAACATGGCAAACACAGAAAAATTTAATACCTCTTCTATTAATCTACCAGGAACAAAGGCACCCATTTTCATTAATGAGTATCTTACTAAGCAGGCGAAACAACTGCACTACAGGGCTCGCGACCTCGTTAAGAAAGGGGCCTTGAAATTTTGCTGGACGGATAGAGGCAGAATCTTCATCCGAAAGGAGGAGGGACAGCCGGCAATAGAGATTAAGGAAAACCAACAGCTTGATCAACTGGAAACTGGCAGCCCAAAGGCCTGACTAGTACGCAACCATATTTCTAGGAAACCATCCTTACTTACTTGCAAAAAATATAAATTGATACTCACTTTGTCATGTCATTATTATTATACTATGTATTTAGAATTTAGCATACTTATTATGAATATTTGTACTGTCACCAACAACCAACGAAATCTCAAAACACACCACACATACAACACATACTACACCTCTACGCAAGCACACACCCTACAGAATATATATCCTGCAATCTTAAGCAATACAATGCTTTCTTAATCACTCAGGATGGCGATTATGTAACCCATCATAACAACAATCATAAACTTATTAACAATGATGAATCAGATAAATGAACTATTTACGGGCATTGACGATATCGATGCCTCCAAATCATATATCCTGAGTGAACCGGAAGATTGTAGGATGTATATCAACAACAGCCACCAGAGGAATATCTCAATGGTCGCTATGAATATTATAAGTATTAACAAGAACTATGACGATTTCCTTGTCCTATTAAAACGTATTAGTTTAAGCATCGACTTACTCATATTTTCAGAATGCTGGTTAAATGAGACCGCACCAATTACCCGGGTATAAGATATTCTATACAAGGGCACGTATGAATCAAAATGACGGCATTGTAATATACTACAAAGACAATCTTACGGCTTCAGTCACAGAACCTAACTTTGATGACAGTAACTGCGCCTTAATCAAAATAGGCAATGAACTCAAAAAGCCTCGCACGACGCTTGACAAGTTACTACGTACATTTTATGCCTCTTATCTAAAAAAAATAAAATAAGTGGTAAAAACTTCTCAGATAGTGGTAAACTAAGTTGTAAAATAATCAGTAAAGTGAGTGCTCATAATAGTGCAAAATAAATACGAAAATCACACAAGAATGGACTTATATAAACACTAATATTATAAGGTAAATAACCTTCACTTAACCTTGAATATACCGGTCATCTGAGTAGCACAATAGATAGTGCAAGTCTACGCAAAAGTCACATACCGATTGAAAGTTTCGCCGTTTGGTCTAACGACTGGCTGGCCTAGTGGCTTAAGGCGCTCGGTGGCGAACGAAGATACCGGGATCGGATCTTGACGTCGGTGTGTCTTTTTGAGCCTGAATATTTCATCGTATAATTAAATAAACCTCATGAGTAAGTGTTAAGGACGCATTTCTGTAAATGTCATAAAATAGCTGATTTTAGCATATTTTAGGTACAATATGCGATGACTCCACGAAACTTAGTCAACTGTTATAATTATCTATCAATAGACAGGTCCTTTGCAATCAAATTAAGCAATTTATTTATTATTTTTTTAAATATAATTAAACAATGAAAAATATTTTCCGTAGACTTCTACCACGAAAATATCGTAATCGAGTCGAGTTTCGGTACAATATTTCACAAAAATACCAATTTTCTAAAGGAAACAAAAATACAAGGAAATAGCATATATACTGAACAACAAATCAAAAAGTAAAAACATTAAAAAATGTTTCCAATAACGTTTAGAAAAAAATAATACTTTTACCTTTGTTATTTTGAGTTATCATAGATGTTGCTAAAATCGATAAAACGTAATTATACGAAGGTAAGGTTGCTTTTCCTTTGGCAATTTTTTACATTTGGCGTATAAATAAACAATCATTTGTAATGAACTCTCAGTCTGCGGTCAGCCGCCTTCGAGAGTGGAACTCACGACCATTTTCAGTATAATTTCGACGAAAAAACATCGCTGTACAGACACGGAAATTTTGCTTCCAGTATCTTGATCCTTGCATTAAAAAGTAAGTAGGTGACAAATATTTTTTATCTCACACAGGCTAACAGTTGATTGTAAGTGATGTGGTTCACCTAGTTTTAGCTCGTTGTGATATCGTATATAAATATAATTATATATTATGTCGTAATATCGATTTGACTGACCTGATGTTGAATTCTAAGACTGCTACCAAAACTAGTACACGGTCAGAATTAGACGTACCGTGTTAGGGGTCGTTTCGTCTGTTGCGACAAGACCTTTCTCTAGGAGTGACTTGACTGACCTGATGATGGAATTCGGAGACTGCTACTGGAACTTCTAGACGGTAAGAGTTAGATACGCCGTGTTTGGGCTCGTTTTGTTTGTTGTGACGAGACCTTTCTCTAAGAGTGACTTGACTGACCTGATGATGGAATTCGGAGACTGCTACTGGAACTTCTAGACGGTAAAAGTTAGATACGCCGTGTTTGGGCTCGTTTTGTTTGTAGTGACGAGAGCTTTCTCTAAGAGTGACTTGACTGACCTGATGATGGAATTCGGAGACTGCTACTGGAACTTCTAGACGGTAAGAGTTAGATGTGCCGTGTTTGGGCTCGTTTTGTTTGTTGTGACGAGACCTTTCTCTAGGAGTGACTTGACTGACCTGATGATGGAATTCGAAGACTGCTACTGGAACTTCTAGACGGTAAGAGTTAGATGTGCCGTGTTTGGGCTCGTTTTGTTTGTTGTGACGAGACCTTTCTCTAGGAGTGACTTAACTGACCTGATGATGGAATTCGGAGACTGCTACTGGAACTTCTAGACGGTAAGAGTTAGATACGCCGTGTTTGGGCTCGTTTTGTTTGTTGTGACGTGACTTTTCTCTAGGAGTGACTTGACTGACCTGATGATGGAATTCGGAGACTGCTACTGGAACTTCTAGACGGTAAGAGTTAGATACGCTGTGTTTGGGCTCGTTTTGTTTGTTGTGACGTGACCTTTCTCTAGGAGTGACTTGACTGACCTGATGATGGAATTCGGAGACTGCTACTGGAACTTCTAGACGGTAAGAGTTAGATGTGCCGTGTTTGGGCTCGTTTTGTTTGTTGTGACGAGACCTTTCTCTAGGAGTGACTTGACTGACCTGATGATGGAATTCGAAGACTGCTACTGGAACTTCTAGACGGTAAGAGTTAGATGTGCCGTGTTTGGGCTCGTTTTGTTTGTTGTGACGAGACCTTTCTCTAGGAGTGACTTGACTGACCTGATGATGGAATTCGGAGACTGCTACTGGAACTTCTAGACGGTAAGAGTTAGATGTGCCGTGTTTGGGCTCGTTTTGTTTGTTGTGACGAGACCTTTCTCTAGGAGTGACTTGACTGACCTGATGATGGAATTCGGAGACTGCTACTGGAACTTCTAGACGGTAAGAGTTAGATGTGCCGTGTTTGGGCTCGTTTTGTTTGTTGTGACGAGACCTTTCTCTAGGAGTGACTTGACTGACCTGATGATGGAATTCGAAGACTGCTACTGGAACTTCTAGACGGTAAGAGTTAGATACGCCGTGTTTGGGCTCGTTTTGTTTGTTGTGACGTGACCTTTCTCTAGGAGTGACTTGACTGACCTGATGATGGAATTCGGAGACTGCTACTGGAACTTCTAGACGGTAAGAGTTAGATACGCTGTGTTTGGGCTCGTTTTGTTTGTTGTGACGTGACCTTTCTCTAGGAGTGACTTGACTGACCTGATGATAGAATTCGGAGACTGCTACTGGAACTTCTAGACGGTAAGAGTTAGATGTGCCGTGTTTGGGCTCGTTTTGTTTGTTGTGACGAGACCTTTCTCTAGGAGTGACTTGACTGACCTGATGATGGAATTCGAAGACTGCTACTGGAACTTCTAGACGGTAAGAGTTAGATGTGCCGTGTTTGGGCTCGTTTTGTTTGTTGTGACGAGACCTTTCTCTAGGAGTGACTTGACTGACCTGATGATGGAATTCGGAGACTGCTACTGGAACTTCTAGACGGTAAGAGTTAGATGTGCCGTGTTTGGGCTCGTTTTGTTTGTTGTGACGAGACCTTTCTCTAGGAGTGACTTGACTGACCTGATGATGGAATTCGGAGACTGCTACTGGAACTTCTAGACGGTAAGAGTTAGATGTGCCGTGTTTGGGCTCGTTTTGTTTGTTGTGACGAGACCTTTCTCTAGGAGTGACTTGACTGACCTGATGATGGAATTCGAAGACTGCTACTGGAACTTCTAGACGGTAAGAGTTAGATACGCCGTGTTTGGGCTCGTTTTGTTTGTTGTGACGTGACCTTTCTCTAGGAGTGACTTGACTGACCTGATGATGGAATTCGGAGACTGCTACTGGAACTTCTAGACGGTAAGAGTTAGATACGCCGTGTTTGGGCTCGTTTTGTTTGTTGTGACGTGACCTTTCTCTAGGAGTGACTTGACTGACCTGATGATGGAATTCGGAGACTGCTACTGGAACTTCTAGACGGTAAGAGTTAGATACGCCGTGTTTGGGCTCGTTTTGTTTGTTGTGACGAGACCTTCCTCTAGGAGTGACCTGACTGACCTGATGATGGAATTCGGAGACTGCTACTGGAACTCCTAGACGGTTAGAGTAAGATGTGCCGTGTTCGGGCTCGTATTGTTATTCGTGATGAGATCTTCTTCTAGTATAGATTCGTCTGAGAGTGACTGTACTGATATTGGACTTCATACATTTGTCTGAAATTAAGTTTTTTTATACATCTCAAAAAATTTTTCGTAGATGCCTCGGACTCGTTTACTGGGAAAAATATCTCGGAAATGGCGTCGTGTATTGAAACTTAATGCAGAAAATGCAAGACGGTATGTATTTCACATTATTTGTTATTACAACATTAACATTACCTTACATGTCATAATTTGTTCTCTTTTTTCATTAGGAGTATACGAGCTCATCGACAGAGACTTGATGCTGTTGAAGAAGAATCTCTGGAGGCGCAGGATCAACCTTCTTGTAGTACTTCTAACAATGATAACTACGAGTTGAATGTAATGTTTGTTTTTATATATTCGAATAGACTAGCATTTTAACATCATCTTTGATTCGATTTAATTTTGCTCAAATGGTTATAATTCACATTTATTTGTATTGTTTTTAGATTGTTGAAGATAAAAATGAAAGACCTTTTGAGGTTCAAGGAAGAAGAGTCATAGAAGTGGAGTATTTTATAAAACAGCTTCAAACAATAGCGAGTCACAATTCAATGTTCAACTGCGGTTTTGAAAATGTTCAAATGATAAGTGAAAAAAGGACAGGATTAAGCTCAACATTTAATATGGAATGTCAAATGTGTAGCGCTAAGTTTGTCTTAAAATCATCCAATGATACAGAGCATAAGATGGATATTAATGAGGAAGTAGTGGCTGGTATAATGTCTACGGGTGCGGGATATACACAATTAAATACAGTTCTTTGCCATATAAATATACCACCATTGCCTGTAGGTCTGTATCAATCCAAACATGATACAGTTTGTCGTTGGTGGGAAAAAACTGCTCAACATTGTATGGCTGAAGCCGGTAAGGAAGAAAAAGCCCACGCTTTATCTATTGGGAGTACAGATGGTAATGGAATGCCCATGATACCTGTTTCGGGTGATGCATGTTGGTCGAAGCGTTCCTATGGTACTAATTACAATGCTTCATCTGGAGCTGGTGCAATTGTGGGAATCCATTCAAAAAAAGTGCTTTACTATGGAGTAAAAAATAAGATGTGTAATATTTGCACGCGAGCACATACAAAAGGCGTAGAACCACCGGAGCATAAATGCTTTCAAAATTTTAATGGACCTTCTACTGCTATGGAAGCGGCTATTATTACCGCGGGATTCAAAAAGTCCATAGAGAACCACGGGCTCATTTACAACCAATACGTTGCAGATGGTGATTCTAGCACTTACGCTAGTATACGGAATGCTAGGCCATACGACGGTGTCACAGTGGGCAAAATAGAATGCAAGAATCATCTACTAAGAAACTACTGCAAAGGACTTCTTTCTATATCGAACAATACCTCACATCCCTTAAGAGCCCGAAAACTATTGAAAGAAAATTACTTGCGAATACGATGGGGTGTAGACAGTAGCGTAAAATATTGGACCAAAAAAAAAATCCCTTTGACTGAAAAAATGGAATGTATAAAAAATGATATAATTAATGGTCCATATCACATATTCGGAGATCACTCAAAATGTGCATCATATTTTTGTACCGATGAAGTCAAGAAACGTAGTGAAAATATGGTGCCACAATTGATGTTACAAGGCGTGTTCCAAAAAGTTGAAGAATTAGCCAATCGTCTTTCATTGCATGCGTACAGCTTCGTTTATAATGAAACAAACAACCTAGTGGAGAGTTTTAACGCCAGGGTTGCAAAGATGGTCGGTGGAAAAAGAGTCAATTTTTCTCAACGAAGATCATATGCTGCCCGCTGCGCTGCTGCCGTAATATCGTATAATACTGGTGTCTTACAGTCGACTGTTCACCAGTTTATCTTTGGCACTGACGCAAACTCTGAAATAGTTAAATTAGAAAGCATGCGCCACAAAATTAATACAAAGAGGGTAGAAAAAAAAATAAAAAAAAAGAAAGTGACAAAACCAACATATAACAAAGACGCCCATTATGGTGAACAATGCCAAAAAGTTGACATGGATGAAAAAAAGTATGAAGAGGCCAAAAACGACTTTTTGAAGACATTACAATTAACACCCAACGCGAAGGAAAAACTAGAAAGAGACACAATATTGCAAAGTAGTAGTCCGTTGTGGTTAGAAACCCGAAGGAAACTACTTACGGCTTCATGGTTTGCTACGGTGTGCAAACGGCGACCAACTACGAACTGCGCACCATTGGTCAAACAAATTTTATATGGCAGAGACTTGGGTAACGTCCCTTCTATAAAACATGGGAAAAATAACGAGCTTATAGCTCTGAAAGAGCTTGAAAAGGTATTAAAAACCAACATAACTCAATGCGGATTAACCATCGATAAAGAATTTTCTTTTCTTGGAGCTAGCCCCGACGGAAAATGTGAATTTGGTATTGTAGAAGTTAAGTGCCCATCGTCTGCTTATCAAATGGATCCTGAGGAAGCGATAAAACAAAAAAAAGTAGACTTCTGGATACAGGTTAAGGAAGAATTTGTTGTGAATAAAAAACACAAGTGGTACTACCAAATCCAAGGTCAATTACGTATCACGGGCCAAAAAACTTGTGTTTTCGCTATCTGGACAGGCCCTGGAAATATTAAATATGAATTTGTCGCAAAGGATGAGCAGTTCTGGAAAGAAAAAATGGAATGCAAATTGATTCAGTTCTATAAAAATTGCCTTCTTCCAGAATTGGTTGATCCAAGATTTAAGAGAAACATGGATTTAAGAGAACATGCAAGTCATAGTATCGAAAATATTTTAAAAACAAAGAATTGATTACTATCACTACTGCCCTCTGTAACGTAACGGAATTGTCGCGTGACGGAGCGCCTAGAGGAGACCTACCTCTCATTACCTGGATCTAGGGAACCTAGACAAGATAAACTACAAAAGACGGGTTATAACAGTTATATTCCTATAGATTCTACCATACTCTACGATACTTATCTATATAACACCTAGAGTTTATCACTGCTCTTCTACAAAAATCCTCTATATAGACCATGTGACGTATATCAATTCATTAGCCAAAGTCTGCATCTTAGCTTATCGCAGCTCCTCCCATATGAACATCATTTGTGACGTAGCTGTTGGTGAGCCTTCGGACCCATGCCGATGGTCAGTTGAGGGTCTATGCCCGCTAGCTGCTGGTCGAATCTGGCTCCCACATCAGCTTCCAGGACGGCAGCATCTATAATCATTATATCGTATTCTTTGTTCACGTTGAATTATTTTTCTCCTTTTTGAATCCGTTTCAGTACATTTCTTTGTCCAGACTGACTTCTCCATGTAATCCGTCATAGTTTTTCGTTTTTCAAATTTTAAACCGTTCCGCAATAAAGAAGCATAAATTATTTTAATGCAAAAGAGTATATGTATGATATGAACATGAAATAGGTGGTTTACGAAATGCCACATTATCCTAATGTGATATTTCTAATTTCTTGAATCGACTTCATGCACGTTTTCATAGCCCATCCTCTTTTTATATTGGAATATAATCGTTTTATTTTTGTGTAGGTGGAACGTTTTTAAAATTTAAAAAAAGATTGAAGGAAAACAAATCATTTTTGACGGGATTCGAGTGGATGCTCAAGAGAAAGTAACTGGTGGAGTTTGGAAAAAGAGAATATTTTCCTAAGAAATGAATTTGGAAAAATCCGAATATGTTTCCTAAATAGTAAAGGATTCTGGAATTATATCGAAGAAATCCAAGGAGACTTTTATCTGAAACTGTCCCGTGGAATGGTAAATCCAGGATAACTGAAAAGGTGCTGTGTCGCATCACAATTTGCTATATGCTGTAACCGTCTTATGGAATTACAACAGCAGAATAGCTGAAAAGGCGCTGAATCGCGTCACGGATCTCCCGTGTTGAGGTGATGTAAACTGAAATTTCTACGAATTAGCTAAATGCTGAAACTGTCCCGTGGAACTACAGCATCAAGAATATCCAGATAGTGAGCCCCTTCAACCCCACATTCCTTAAGTCCCCACTCTCCTTTTTATACATATACTTTTAAATGTATGATTAGTTGTTTATATTAACTTTACGTTGTAGGTTCCTCTAGGGATGTAGCGTGCGGTAGGTCTCCTCCAGACGCTCCGTTACGTTACACCTCTTTGAGTACATTTGATTTGAATACATCTTTTTAAAATAAAATTGTTTGCATTTTATTTTACTGTTTATAATACAATACAAACTCAAAATGAAAACATACAGCTCTACTAATCAAGCAATCATCATCATCAGCCGGTGTAAGTACTCATATAGTAAGGTCTCGTCACAACAAATAAAACGAGACGAGCCCCGATACGGTTCATCTAACTCTTATCGTCTCGCAGTTCGCAGTTCAGCAGCTCGTCGCAGCGAATTCGAAGACTGCTACTGAGCAGTCTTCGAATTCCATCATCAGGTCAGTCAAATCACTCCTAGTGAAAGGTCTCGTCACAACAAACAAAACGAGCCCAAACACGGCACATCTAACTCTTACCGCCTAGAAGTTCCATTGGCAGTCTCCAAATTCCATCATCAGGTCAGTCAAGTCACTCCTAGAGAAAGGTCTCGTCACAACAAACAAAACGAGCCCAAACACGGCACATCTAACTCTTGCCGTCTAGCAGTTCCAGTAGCAGTCTTCGAATTCCATCATCAGGTCAGTCAAGTCACTCCTAGTGAAAGGTCTCGTCACAACAAACAAAACGAGCCCAAACACGGCACATCTAACTCTTACCGTCTAGGAGTTCCAGTAGCAGTCTCCGAATTCCATCATCAGGTCAGTCATGTCACTCCTAGAGAAAGGTCTTGTCAGACTCACAAAACAAGGCCAAACAGTTTACATCTAACTCTTGCCGTCTAGCAGTTCCAGTAGCAGTCTCCGAATTCCATCATCAGGTCAGTCAAGTCACTCCTAGAGAAAGGTCTCGTCACGACAAAACGAGCTCAAACACGGCACATCTTACATAATTTAGCATGCTACCGTCCTCGACTGCATCATCACTTACCAACAGGTGAGACAATGGTCAAACGCTAGCCGGCATGACATAAAAAAAATTGCTAAAAGAAAATATGAAATAAGTACATACAAGCAAAGTTTAAAAAAATATATAATCCAATGAAATCATTTCAAAGCATTCATTCAGTATGTAGGCAGTATTAATATACGCACATATACACATCGAAATCATAAAATAAATCATAATCAATTATCAAGTAAACATAGTTAAAGCATAATATAACGCTTTGAATTTTAAAAAATAAAACAAAAGTAATAAACCATTTAGCTAGTGTTATTACCATTCAGCTATAAATGTATCAAGATGATCTTATTGACTCGTGTTCGTCCCGTCGCTGTGTGCGTGAGGACTATGCGCATGTAGTAGTACGAAATTTAGACATGTGCATTTAAGAAACGCACCCTTAAAGGAGACATTAAAACATTTAACCATGTCTGAGTTAAAGTGGGGTTGTTGTGCGATGGGCTCCGCGGATGATGCTTACACCCATTGTATTCAGTGCAAAAAGGCGTTTCATTACGACTGCCTACAAATTCAAGAACTCAGCAGCGGCAACAATGTCGGATGGAAGTGTCCACTCTGTAAAAAATCAAAACGTGATAATAAAGACAATACGCCCATACGGCTTGAAAAAGTTCCGACTGAATCAGAATTGTCTCCCAGCTATAGCGGACGAGCTTCGCATAAGTCTAAGAAAAGGGCAGCGCCTTCAATCTCACCTGAAACCAGCCCAACGCAGACTACATCAACTGCACTGACAAGTGAGGAGGTTCGACGGATATTTAAGGAGATTGTACAGGAAGAAAGAGCTGAATTGTTGGCCGAATTTAAAAGAACTATGATGACGCCGATAGCAACTGAAATAAAAGGCATGAAAGAAGAAATGAAAGGTATGAAGCAATCAATGGATTTTATGAATTCTCAGTATGAAGAGATGAAAGAAGAATGTAAACATAACAGAGAAACAGTAACGAAAGTTAGAGAAGAACAAGTTGAGCTTCAGGAAACCATGAAGAATTTTAATGGCCGAATGAATCAGCTCGAGCAGCAAGTGAGACTCCGGAACATTGAGATACAATGTGTCCCTGAAAAGAGTAATGAAAACCTGTTGGCGTTAGTAACCAAGATCAGTGAAACTGTTGGGTGTGAAATCACAGAATCAAACATTGATCGCTGCACACGGATCGCGAAGATCAATCGCTCAAACGACCGCCCCCGTTCAATAATTGTACAATTTGATTCTAGGAAATCTAAGGATGCTTTTCTAGCGTCTACGACCAAATATAACAAAGCTAAGCCCAACGACCGACTCAATACTTTGCATATTGGCTTCTCTGGTGAACGTAAGCCAATATATGTGTTGGAACATCTATCGCCCGCGAATAAATCGCTCCATGCTGCTACGAGAATCAAGGCAAAAGAGTTAGGATACAAGTTCGTCTGGGTACGAGACGGCAAGATTTTTATTCGAAAAACTGAAGATTCCAACTATATTGTGATACACTCTACGGCTTGCCTAAATACATTAATTTAATTTCAATGTACACGGATCCCGTTTAGATCTATAGTTTTAAAATTCACTTGTCAATTTAAAATATACTACGAATGAAAAATATACTATATGAATTTTACCGTAACTTATCTTGTTCTACGTATGATATTATTGTACTGACCGAAACATGGTTAAATAGTAATATATTTAATAACGGATTATTTGATAACCGGTATAAAGTTTACAGGCGTGATAGAGAGACTTCTAAATACAAATATAAGAAGGATGGAGGAGGAGTACTTATAGCTGTTTCTAATCATATTAGGTCTAGGTGCATTGTTGAGTGCGAAAGTGAAATAGAAGACTTGTGGATCGTTTTAGATATTGAATTTCAAAATACTACTAAAAAAATGGCTCTGTGTTCGGTGTATCTCCCTCCACCTGTAGATATTAAAATAGTAGACTATTATGTCACACATTGTAATGGAATATTTGAGACGAACAACTTTGATTACTGTTCAATAATCGGGGATTTTAACCTCAGCTGTATCGATTGGCACACGCTCCAAACCTTGAATTCAGTACCGCTCCCAGCCGTAGGCACTATGTTTGTTGATTTTGTAAACCTCAATAATTTGTTCCAGTGTAATAACATACCTAATTTTAAGGATAAAGTTCTTGATTTGGTTCTTACGAATATCCCTAATTGTTCAGTTTCTAAATCTAACGATGTTTTATGTAATGTTGACCAATACCATCCACCTATTACAGTATCTATCACATTCACGCTTACGAAAAAACTAGACAAAAATCCCCTTATTTTGAGACAAAATTTTTTCAAGGCAGATTATAATTCTATTATCAATTATTTAGATAATATTGTTTGGTCGGAAGAGTTTTATCCCTGTAAAAATGTAAATGAAATGTTAGATTGCTTCTATAACATTTTAAATGGTATCATAAAAAGATTCGTACCGTTAATTAAACCAAAATCTAAGAACTATCCAGCATGGTTTAGCCGTAACCTTATAAACAGATTGAAAGAAAAAGAATCTATTCGTCGTCGATACAATAAATATCATAATGAACGTGATGGAATCGAGCTTAAAATACTTAATAATAGATGCGATAAACTATCTCTTGAGTGCTATAACACTTACATAGCGCACTTAGAGTATAAGATAACTAAAAACCCAAAACATTTCTGGTCTTTCGTTAAGGATAGGCGTTCGGAAACCTGCGCTATTCCAGCAGAGATGACTTGCAATGAAATTACTGCGAACAATGGCCCAGATATTGCAAATATATTCGCACAATACTTTGTATCAGTATACAGTGACAATAATTTACAGTCAGGGCAAGCACAGGGTGATCAACACACATATTCTGACAATGATTTAGGCTGCAATACTTGTTTTGGGCTACCGTTTATAGAAACTCATGCTGTTCTTAATAAACTCAAATATTTAGATGTGACTAAAGGAATGGGACCGGACAAAATTCACCCTCATTTTATTAAAACCTGCGCTAATCAACTAGCTGAACCACTAAGCTCAATTTTCAACAAATCTTTATCAACAGGATGTTTCCCTTATCTATGGAAAACTGCGAAAGTTGTTCCTATTTTCAAAAGCGTCGATGAACGGAATGTTAAAAATTACCGACCGATATCAATTTTGTCCATATTTGCAAAAACGTTTGAATCTTTGATACGCCCCCTTGTTCAATTTCACTTAAGGAACTATTTATCACACTACCAGCATGGTTTTGTAATTGGTAGATCAACAACAACTAACCTTGCAGTATTTACCGAATCCATAGTAAAGTCTGTAGATGATCGCAAACAAGTGGACGTAATCTATACAGATTTTAGCAAAGCATTTGATAGAGTTTCTCATTCTGTGCTTTTGCGGAAACTGAAAAATTACGGATTTGCTGGTGCTATGTTGCAATGGTTTGACTCGTACTTGGAGGATCGCATGTTTTATGTGGTAGTAGGTGGTCATGAGTCACGTTGTTTTAAAATTACATCAGGTGTCCCACTTAGGTCCTATTTTATTTAATATATTTATTAATGATCTACCCCAACGCTTCCATAACTCAGTGCCTTTTATGTTTGCCGATGACTTAAAATTAAAGAAAGAAGTACGTAATGATAAGGATGTTAGCTTACTTCAAAAGGATTTAAATACACTTGTAGACTGGTGTGAACACAATCAGATGAAACTGAACTACGACAAATGTCTACATATTAAATTCACGCGTAATCACAATATACTTGCATCAAAGTACACTCTCAATGGAAACTTAATAAAAGAAGTCAGCTCAGTTAAAGATTTAGGTGTTATTCTGGATAGAAAACTAACATTCGTGCCACATCTTGACCATATTATCAGTAAATCTTCTCGTATGCTTGGCTTTGTCTTGCGAAATGCTAGAGTTCTAAAGAGTATCAAGACTAAGAAAATGCTTTATAACAGTCTAGTTCGTAGCATTTTAGAATATTGCAGTATAATTTGGAGACCAAATTTTGCGACTCATATGTTAAGACTGGAAAGAATCCAAAAAAGGTTCCTCTGGCATCTAGCATCTGCCAGCGGTGTCAAAAACAGAATCAAGTCTTATACACAAAGACTGAAATATTTTAACATGTCTGCTCTTTTTACTCGAAGAGAATTATTAGATGCTGTATTTGCTTATAAACTAATTAGAAACTACACTGACTGTCCAGATTTACTTGATTGCTTAAATATTAAAATACCGTACAGATACCCCCGTAAAGCAATTAAACAATTATTTGTCCCACCTGCGCGTCGCACTGTCTTAGGTAGAAATTCGGGTATTCCAAGGCTATGCAAGCTCTTGAATGAATGTGCTAGCGTTACAGATATTTTTGTGAACTCGATTAGTGGTTTTCGTAAGAATTTGTTAGAGTTCCTCAATTGTACGAGTAGAAGCATGTCTTCAACTCAGAACAGATAGCTATAATTATTTTAGTGGAAGGTGTATTCTTCCCATGTTCCACTAATTTTATATATTTTAATAGATACTTATTTATGAAGCTTAATGTCCGTAATATCATTGCACGCGGTGTTCATTTATAAATGGGTATGCATTTTAACACGATCTGTCATTAAGATAATTATACTTTTAAGCACGCAACAATGTAATAGTTGTTAATGAACCATAAATAAATAAATAAATAAATAAACTTAGTGTAGTGGCACTGTATAGACCGCCGTCCTTTTCAAATACTACGAAATTCTTGAATTCACTCGAAGAAGTACTACAGAGCTGCCATGCTTTTCCCAGTATCATTGTGACTGGAGATGTTAACATAGACATCAGAGAAAACTCAGGAGACAGACACGCAGAAGAATATCTCACTCTATTAGCAACACACGGCTTAATCCCAGCGCATACCTTACCAACACGAGAAAAAGCCTGCCTTGACCACTTAATGGCTAAATTACAAACACCGGCAATAACGCTAGTTCTGCCTGCAACTATTACAGATCATTCACCAATAGTAGCACAAATAACTACACGGCAACGACTGCATATACAACCAGTTCGGAAAACGTATAAAACTAATTACAACGCGGTTTTAGTAGAACTATCTAAAGTGGTCTGGAATGATATCTTAGATACTTCTGATGTAAGCAAAGCCACTGAAACTTTTATGCTATTAATAATGACAACGATTCAAAAATATACATATTTCAGTACAGTGCCTAGATCCAAATTCAATCTCAAGCCTTGGATAACTCCAGGCTTGATAAAATGCATGAGGCGACGTGACAGATTACATTTGAAGTATAAGACAGACAAGACAAACAACACTGCAAAAAACACGTATCTAAAATATAGAAACACCTGTAACAAGATTCTTAAATCACTAAAGAGGACTTATGAAAGAACTGAACTCATGAAAAATAATAAAGACTTAAAAAAAACTTGGGAAACTATAAAAAAGATCTGCAATTTCCCAGCCAAAAATAACCCTGTTAACAAACTCTTACAACTTGAATCCAATAAGATAGACTCTCTAGACACGGTAAATGAGTATTTCCTTAACGTTGGCCCAAACTTGGCGCGTGAGACGCTTACATCTATAAACGAAACTGAGAATAACTTAGCAAAGAAAAACAACCATACTGAAAAAAGTTTGTTATCATTTGGACTTATTCCAGTGGACCAATCTGAAGTCTACAACATTGTGAGAAATCTAAAAAATAATTCAGCACCGGGATGGGACAAAGCAAACTCGTGGCTATTTAAACAGCTATTGCCAATCTTGCTAGAACCCATAACTCTCTTATGCCAAAAAAGCTTTGAAACGGGAGTATTCCCTAAGGCACTAAAAAAATCTATTATATGCCCCATTTACAAGGGAGGAAATGAGGACGATATCAATAATTATAGGCCAATATCCCTTCTGCCAACACTCTCAAAAATGTTTAAAAATTAATGAATAACAGGCTTATAAAATACATAGAGACGAAACACAAACTATCAAGCAACCAATTTAGTTTCAGACCGGGCAGATGCACCGAAGATGCCGTATTGAATGTTACAGAGCATGTGCGAAAAAAATTAGACAAGGGTGATAAGGTTGTAGGGATATTTTTAGATTTCGCAAAGGCTTTCGATACCGTCTCCATTCCCATACTAATCGCGAAGCTGGAAGCCATAGGAATAAGAGACAAATGTCTAAAATGGTTTGTTAGCTATCTAAACAACAGAACACAGAAAGTACGCATCGACAGTGATTACAGTAATGAAGCTGACATAACTTTTGGGGTGCCACAGGGCAGTATATTATGGCCCACATTATTTTTGATATATATCAATCAGCTATGTGATATGAATCTTCATAATGGCAAAATCACAACTTACGCAGACGATACCGTACTTTTATTTCACGGTAAATCCTGGAATGAAGTACAGGATACAACAAACAAGGGGCTGGATATTGTGTCACAATGGCTGCGAAATAATTTGTTGACGATTAACCTAAGTAAAACTAAATACATCTCTTTTACAATAAATAAATCGACTCAACCGAAAACAGATCTTGTGCTGCAGATACATCGGTCAACATGTAACAAAAACCGACCGTGTCAGTGTGATACACTGAAACCCAGCAGTGACATAAGATATCTGGGAGTTATAATGGATAGACATCTCACATGGTCAGAACATATCAAAAAGCTATCTGGCAGGGTAAGAAAACTTATCTGCGTCTTTAAGCAATTACGTCATGTAATGAAATTTGAATCCCTAATCAACATATATTACGCGTTAGCACAGTCAATATTGACGTATTGCTTGACTGTGTGGGGTTCGGCAGCTCAAACCCACTTGATACGGGTAGAACGTGCGCAACGGGCTTTGCTAAAAGTTATGACATTCAAACCAAGACGTCACCCCACCTGTCAACTGTATAATGAGTGTGGTGTCCTAACAGTACGACAACTGTTTATAAAACATATTATAATGAAACAGCACTCACATGTTACCAAGGCATTAATAGACGAGATAAAAACCAAACGGAGAAAGGACATAATATTTAAAAGACAAACAATGAGAACGAACTGTGGCAGAAATAGTATTATCTCACTTGGGCCACTACTGTACAACAGGGTAAGCAAGCATATAGATTTAATAAACACAACTCGTCACAAATGTAAAAAACTAACCAGTGAGTACCTACAAACGCTTAACTATACTGAAACTGAGAAATTCATGGCGGCACTTGAGTAATACTTCCTCAAATTATACAGACAAACATACATTAAACACAGCACAGCAACACTACACAACTATACACACATCTCATCACAAACAGTCCAATGTCGGACATACCATAGCAATATATGTAGTATGCGCTAGGAAATTTTATAAATCTCTTGCTTAAACATAACCGAATCCTTTATAGGTTATGGTTATATAGTTTATGGTTATTTTATTAAGAGTTCTAAAAAAATATTTAGAGTACTTTAAGTTTCTATATTAGCAGTAGATAATATAAAATGTTATAAACTAATTTAATATTGTAAGACTAAGGCACCTATTAGTATATGTTTATATATAAAGTCAAGATTAGGATATGAATTAAAATTATGTAAACACCACTCACTCAAAATAGCATAATTAAAGTAAGGCACTGACCAGAGATGGTCACTGTAACCCTCAATACAGGCTTTTTAGACCTAGTGCAGGGTACAGCGGTCAACAAAAGTACAACCATTGTATTGGCTTTAATCCTTTAGATCATAATACAAATCATGAAAATACTATGTATCGATAAAAATGGTAGTGATGAATGGCACTGACCAGAGGAGGAACACTGTAACCTGCAATACAGGCTTATTAGACCTAGTGCAGGGTACAGCGGTCACCAAAGGTACAGCCATTGTCTTCTTATCATTAAGTTGCATATTATAAACTATGTACCATCACATAAGCTATTCTGAATAAAGAACTTTCTATTCTATTCTATTCTATTCATTCTGACCGAGCAACGGAACTGCTATACGAATCACAGCGGAAGATTTCACTCAAGTTCCAAAACAGACTCTAAACACTTACCTGAGAGATGTATTTTCTGTGGTCGTCAGGTTTGTAAACCGTCAGTAAGTACCCGAGTGCCGTACCTATGATATAAGGGCTTGCGCGGGAGTAACTTTTGGTGTACACAGCCTTGTACAGCTTGTTGTTGATTATCTCACGGGACTCACTGAAAGTGAAAATGAAAGTGAATACCAAATACATCCTCACTAAAGTTCATTTTTACGCAATTTGCATAAGTGATTTAATAAGTAAGTATTGCTTAATTATTATTTTTTTAATTTAGATTTTTAAGCAAGGAAAAAGCATAAAAAATATTCGATCGCTGTTTTAGTCACTGTGGACATTTTCGTGTATAATAGATACAGCATAAAGACAAGAGCATGGTAGATGTTTCTCATGTGAGACTTTCTACCAAAATAAAACTAAAACAACCGACTTCCATGCCCCGCGAGTCAATTTCAGTAGCACGTTTGAGACGTTTATTGTCATATCTCTGGAGATACTTATCAAATCTCGATGAAATTACAATGGGACCACGTCGGAAACGTACCCTGCCGATAAAAAAAAATCATTCAAATCGGTTCATAATTGACGGAGTAATCGCGTAACATACATACTTTTTGAATGTCGGTTGAAAGGTAGCTTACCACCACCGAGGAGAAAATCTGCCACCAAACCCTTACGGTGTTCCAGCAGCCCATGAGAGTCAGACAGTTCTAAGCCATGATCACCATCTTTGACAACATCATCACCACCCTCCCTCAAGTTAGAAAATCTGTCACCAAAACATCTAATGTGTTCCGGCAGCTATCCTTGAGAGCCAGTTCCCATTCTAGGCCTAGCGTGCTTACCATCTTCGACCGCATCATCACTTACCAACAGGTGAGATAGTGGTCAAACGCTAGCCTATAACGTATAAAAAAAAAAATCATCAGGCGAGATAGTGGTCAAACTTTCCAATATTTCTTTCGTGAATATAAAAATTATCTTACCCAAAATTGTAAAAAATAACCCGAGGAAGCTCCTGCCAATAAATCAATGAAGCGGGTATGACAGCTGACAGTAAGTAAACTGCACAGAACACGGCAGCTGCCTTTTTCGCGTTCGGTCTACTTTTTCGGTACAACATGAACACCAACGTACACAACACTGTCAGTTGGTAGTCACAGTGTATGTACCAGCTCACTTCCATACACTAGAATAAATAATACATTTATTCAAAATATAATAAACTGGCCAAGTGCAAGTAGGACTCGCACTCGTAGGGTTCCGTTACACAGTTAAATATTCCATTACTATGATTTTTCGCAACTACAAAATTAACTTTGTTTTTCATAGTGCTTGTATGAAAAACAAAGTTATCTTTGCGGTCGCTATATCTCTAAAACTGCTGACTGTATCTCGTTTAAACCAATTTTCGTTATTAGTTTTTATTGAGATCTACAGCATATATTTTTTTTAGATTTTTCACTCCCATACTTTAAAAGTTAGAGGGGGGGGGGGGGGGGGGGGGGACACACATTTTACTACTTTAGACGCGCCTATCTTTCAAATGATTGACTTTGAGAAAAAATGATTTTAGAAACCTCAATGTCATATATAAGAATCGGAAAGCGGTTTACAGAATACATCTACCTACCAAGTTTCAATTCTGTAGTCCTAACAGTTTTGGAATAAAATGGCTGTGACATACGGTCGGACAGACAGACAGACAGACAGACATGACGAATCTATAAGGGTTGCGTTTATTGCCATTCGGCTACGGAACCTTTTTTTTTTCCTTTTTTTTCCTTTTTTTTTTATTTTTTGCCACTTAAACAGACAAATATGACTCTTCCCGACATCTATTGACGAATAATAACACTATTTTTTTTAATTGAGAGCAACTAACTGCTTTACTGATACAGTACTTCTACTTGCCAATAGATGTCGGGAAGAGTCATATTTTAAGTTGATTATCAATAAAGTTGATTATTGAAAACACGAATAAAACAACATTTTCTGAAAATGACTCCTAGCTAGATCGATTTATCGCCCCCGAAATCCCCTGTAGGTATACTAAATTTTATTTAATCGTTGGAGCCGCTTCCGAGATTCAGATTAAGGTAAAGACGATAGCGCCATCTCAGCAACTAGATAGGTGGCGCTGCGCTATCGTAAAAAACTTTTTTTTAACTTTTCTTTAATTTTTAACTTTGTTCTGTTCTTAGTATTTGTTGTTATAGCGGCAACAGGAATACATCATCTGTGAAAATTTCAACCGTCTAACTATCACGGTTCATGAGATACAGCCTGGTGACAGACGGACAGACAGACAGACAGACAGACAGATAGACAGACAGACAGACAGACAGACAGATGGACAGCGGAGTCTCAGTAATAGGGTTCCGTTGGTACCCTTTGGGTTCGGAACCCTAAAAACAGAACAAAGTTAAAAATTAAAGGGGGTCCCCATACAAAAAACGTGTTTTTACTATAGCGCCATCTATGAACGGTGGTAACCAACAAAAAGGTCACTGACCTTTGTGTTAACGTTCACATGGTGGGTGTTAGAAGTTCATTCGACATTCGTTAGATGGCGTTGTAGTAAATAAGCATGTTTAGTATTGACACGGTATTTATATATATCGATGTTAAAACTATGTAGATACTTAATTTTTCCGGCAAATTTTGTTCAATCGGAACCCTACGTGTGCGAGTCCGACTCACACTTGGCCGGTTTATTTTTATGTTTGTTACCTCAGAACTCCTTCAATCCTTGACCGATTAAATTTTTTTTTTTGTTTGAGAGATTATGCCTCCCGATTGGTCTTATTCAAATTTTATTGAGGTGTGACAATTATCTCTAGAAATATAGAGATAAACATCTCAAATACATTACATACCTTGACGACATATGCATTTGTATATCTTGACGACATGATACTACTGGCTATTTTGACTAACGCGGCATGTAAAGTCGGATTTTTCAAAAATTATGTCTTAAAATATTGTGATCATACGAGAAAACAAAAAAAATACGGACAATGTATTATTATCATATTTTGAGGTCCCGGTGGCGTAATCGGGAGAACGGTTGGCTTTGATGCCAGAGGTACCGAGTTCAAACCGCCGTGCACCACTGAATTTTTCTACAGAAAAAATTATGTGCGCTTTTCACAGTGGCCCTCCGGTGAAGGAACGACATCATTAAGAAACCAACAACCTCCGCATGGTGGTAGGACACTATCAAGTGTCCACCTGGCCAGCTACCACCCTCAAGTTAGAAAATCTGTCTTCAAACATGTAATGTGTTCCGGTAGCTATCCTTGAGAGCCAGTTCCCATTCTAGCCCTAGCGTGCTTACCTTCTTCAGTCGCGCTGACCAAACGCTAGCCTATAAGATAAATAAAAAAAAATAATGTTTTTTTTAATGTTTGTTACCTCAGGACTCCGTCAAATATTAACTGATTTGAAAAAATATTTTTTCTTTACAGAGATTATGCCTCCTGTTTGATTCCATTCAAATTTGAGGTGTGACAATTATCTCTAGAGATATAGAGATAAACAAAATAAGCAAATTTGTATACATGACATGATTATATCTAGCCAGTACTTTGACGACCGCGGCATGTGATGTCGGTTTTTAGGGTTCCGAACCGAAAGTGTACCAACGGAACCCTATTACTGAGACTCCGCTGTCCGTCTGTCTGTCTGTCTGTCTGTCTGTCTGTCTGTCTGTCTGTCCGTCGGTCACCAGGCTGTATCTCATGAACCGTGATAGTTACACGGTTGAAATTTTCACAGATGATGTATTTCTGTTGCCGCTATAACAACAAATACTAAAAACAGAACAAAGTTAAAAATTAAACGGGGTCCCCATACAAAAAACGTGTTTTTACTATAGCGCCATCTATGAACTATGGTAACCAACAAAAAGGTCACTGACCTTTGTGTTAACCTTCTCATGGTGGGTGTTAGAAGTGCGTTCAACATTCGTTAGATGGCGTTGTAGTAAATATGTTTAATATTGACACGGTATTTATATATATTGATGTTAAAACTATGTAGATACTTAATTTTTCCTGGAAATTTTGTTCAATCGGAACCCTACATGTGCGAGTCCGACTCGCACTTGGCCAGTTTATTTTTTCGTTTTGTACGATCATTAATTATCTTCAAATCCTATCGAGTAGGGCATCACGTTAAAGAGCTTGTAAAGGTGATTCAAATATATATTCATTTTAATTTTTTGGATTGTGTTTAAAAATTTACAAAAATATAAAGTGTGTGACACTTCAAAAAAAACATAATATTTGATTTACGCAGTGCAACATCTCTCGTCGGATTTGAAAACTGTAATGATTTCTTCCGAATGATTAACTTACGTAATAAGTAGTCATAGATGGCGCCACCAATGCATAATTGGGTTAACAATTAATGCAATCCACTAATTTCGTCGTATCGATGGATCGAACCGTAGCTTAATTGGCAGAGCACCTGGACGTGTAATCCGGGAGGTGCGGGTTCGAGTCCCGTCGGTACGATGAAATTTTGGATTGTGTTTAACAATTTATATTCATTTTGTCTTAAAATATTGTGATTATAAGTGAAAAGAAAAAATATATATTTACGGAAAATGTATTATTATCATGTATTGTTTGAATCATATTGTATTATCCATGTATTGTGGTTATCATCCACAGTCTGGTTTATTGTTTTTAGGATTCCATACCCAAAGGGTAAAAAACGGGACCCATCAAAGCATCAAAGCATTTATTCAGTATGTAGGCAGTATAAATATACGCACATATACACGTCAAAATCATAAATCATAAAATAAATCATAACCAATTATCAAGTAAACATAGCAAAAGCAGAATTTAACGCTTTGAATTAGAAAAAAAAAGTAATTAACCATTCAGCTGTCATCCAATCGTTTACGTCAGAATATTAAAAAAAAATTAAAGTAGGTTAAAACCAACCATACATGTAAGTGTGTGTTTCAGTACTTCAGACAATTTTTATATAAAAAAAAATAAAAAAGTGAAATAGTGAAACACAACATAGAGAAACGCATACCGATCACAGTACATATCATGATCCAAATGGAACTGATAGTCCGTCTGTCAGCTGCATAATATTGTTTAAATAAAAATAAAAATAAAAATGGCAAGCCTAGAAAGAAAATCTGCGGACAAAAGGGGAAAACTGAATGGCTGTTGAATCTACCGGTGTTTCGGAAATACTCCCATCAGAGAAGAAACACCAAGAAACTCTATGGGGCTTGTCTTGTCATTTTATCTTTTTTTTTTTAAATTAATTGTACATGTCAGCTTTAAAATTTTAACAATATATTATTAATTATAATACAATTTATTTACCTATTACTAAGATTATGATTTATGATACCCTATTACTAAGACTCCGCTGTCCGTCTGTCTGTCTGTCTGTCTGTCTGTCCGTCTGTCACCAGGCTATAGCTCATTAACCGTGATAGTAAGACAAATGAAATTTTCACAGATGGTGTATTTCTGTTGCCGCTAGAACAACAAATACTAAAAACATAATAAAGTTAAAAATTAAAGGGGGTCCCCATACAAAGAACGTGTTTTTAAACGCCATCTATCTAATTAGTTTCGGCAAAATTACATAGATGGCGCTAGTAAACGAGCCCCGTCTTTCTAGATCGCGACCAAACCAAATATTCTTGGTAATATCAATTAATCAAATATATGAGGTTGAAACTATGTTATGTTTCGTATTGTACGGAACCCTCCCTAAGTGTGCGATAAAAGACGCGATGCTGACTCGCACTTGGCCAGTTTTATTTAGTAAATGTCTTATTGAACCATTTAACGTGCCACCACGAAAACGTGCTTAATAATCAACGCACCAATTTTCCATCATGTATGTTCCCCGTCATCATCAGGTTTCTCCACCAGGTGTCAGCACAGGGTTGTAGTACTTCTCTGCCGAGCCTTGGCCAGACTGGTCCGGATCCCAGGTGTTGTAGTACGAAGCTCATGCTCACCAACGCTACGGCAAATGGCGTCAGCAGCCTGAAATAATATTTAAATTCAAATTTTCAAACCACTTCCGATTGATCTATGTATAATCTGTTTATTGAGACCATTCCAATGAGCCCAAATTCGACGTATCTACTGTAAGTTGGTGAGGAGTTGGATATTTTGCAGATTGTAGATGTCCCAGCATCAGGGCAATGCAACCATGTTCTTACAATATCGGTGAAGAAAGAGAATACCTACCAAATTTCGAATTGATCAGAGACCTATAAAAAAATGATTTCACAGTGTCATGAACTAGAAAATAAAACTGGCCAAGTGCGAGTCAGACTTTTGTCCCGCACACGGAGGGTTCCGATCGCCATCTATCGAATTTCTAACAAACTTCCAACACCAACTAAGTAAACGTTAACACTAAGGTAGAATAGTATTATATAGAAGTAATAGTAATAGTAGTAATAGTAATTGTAGTAATTAATAATCTATTGACGAATAATAATACTATGTTTTTAATTGAGAGCAACTAACTGCTTTACTGATACAGTACTTCTACTCGCCAATAGATGTCGAGAAGAGTCATATTTTTAGTTGATTATCAATAAAGTTGATTATTGAAAACACGAATAAAACAATATTTTCTGAAAATGACTCCTAGCTAGATCGATTTATCGCCCCCGAAATCCCCCGTAGGTATACTAAAGTTTCTCTCTTTAATTATTAACTTTGTTCTGTTCTTAGTATTTGTTGTTATAGCGGCAACAGAAATACATCATCTGTGAAAATTTCAACCGTCTAACTATCACGGTTCATGAGATACAGCCTGGTGACAGACGGACAGACAGACAGACAGACAGACAGACAGACAGACAGACAGACAGACAGACAGACAGACAGACATACAGACAGACAGACAGACAGACAGACAGACAGACGGACAGCGGAGTCTCAGTAATAGGGTTCCGTAGGTACCGTTTGGGTTCGGAACCCTAAAAACCTGTATTTTACTGTACTTTATCTGTATTTTAGTATTTGTTGTTATAACGGCAAAGAAATAGATAATCTGTGAACATTTTAACTGTCTAACTATTACTATACACGGTTCATGAGATACAGTCTGGTGACAGACGGACAGATAGACAGACAGACAGACGGACGGACGTCGGAGTCATAGTAATAGTGTGCCATTTTTTACCCTTTGGGTACATCATTATCAGCCGGTATCAGTCCACTGCTGGACGTAGGCCTCCCCCAAGACACGCCACTGAGCCCGGTCTTCGGCTCTTTGCTTCCAGTCACTGCCCACCACTTTGCTAATGTCGTCGCTCTACTTAGTCACAGGGCGTCCTACTCTACGTTTGCCGATTCGCGGTCTCCACTCTAAAACCAGTCTGCCCCAACGGTTATCGGTCCTACGGCAGATATAACCAGCCCACTGCCACTTCAGCTTGCTAATCCACTGAGCTATGTCGATTACTTTAGTTCTCTGGCGAATTACTTCGTTCCGGATTCGATCCCGCAGAGAAACACCGAGCATAGCTCTCTGCATTGCTCGCTGAACGACTTTGAACTGGTGGACTAGTCGAACCGTGAGTGTCCACGTCTCGGCTCCGTATGTCATGACAGGTAGGCCGCACTGATTAAAGACTTTTATCTTTAGGCATTGTGGTATAAGCGACGACAAGACTCAACGGAGTTTCCCAAATGCTGCCCAGCCAAGCTGAATTCTTCTCTGGATTTCCTTCTCGAAGTTGTGTTTGCCTAGTTGGAGCGTTTGCCCTAGGTAAACATACTGCGTGACAACTTCGAGTGGGATACCATCTACGGCAATCGGTTCCGGAACAACGTGCTCGTTGTACATGACTTTGGTTTTATCCAAATTCATCCGGAGAGCGATGCAACGAGAAGAATCAGCTAGGTCATTCAACATCCTTTGTAAGTCCTGCAGCGTCTCTGCCATAATGACGATGTCATCTGTGAATCGTAAGTGAGAGATGTACTTGCCGTTAATGTTGATCCCACAATTTTTCCAGTCCAGCGTCTTAAACATATCCTCTAAGGCGTTAGTGAACAGTTTCGGGGATATGACGTCCCCCTGTCTCACTCCTCGACGCAGGTGAATATGTTTAGTACGCTGGTTCGGTACTTGTACAGTCATCGTTGCGGCATTATATAGACATCTCATCACTTCGATATATCGCCAGTCGACTTAGCAACGCTGCAAGGACTCAAGCACCGACCAGGTTTCGATTGAGTCGAAGGCCTTCTCATAGTCCACAAATGCTAAGCACAGGGGGCGATTGTACTCTTCGGTTTTCTGTACAATCTGCCGCACCGTGTGGATGTTGTCTATGGTGCCGTAACCGCTTCGAAACCCGGCCTGTTCCGGAGGTTGAAACTCGTCAAGTCTTCGCGCAAGACGGTTCGTGATGACCCTTGAAAACAGCTTGTAGACATGGCTCAGAAGCGAAATCGGGCGGTAGTTTATCAATAGGGGTTTATCTCCTTTTTTGAAAAACAAAACCACCATGCAGAAGCATGGAACAGAAGTTCCATGCCTGTGGAGTTCTACCAGTGAAGAGAACAGAATTGAAGAGCTGTTGAAGAGCAGCTGGCTTACAGCTGGAGCTCCTCCAGTTTTTAGAATTTCATTTCTCTTTTCTCACTTTTTTTTTCCATTTTTGAGCTGTCTAAGGGCCATCACGATCTCATCTCGGCTGACTTCGGGCAGTTCTGTGAAGTGGCAGGTTAAGGTGGCTCTGCAATCCTCAGTATCGGGTTCGGGCCTTGAAGCATGCGATGCATAGAGCTTGCTGTAGAAGTTTTCAACTTCCGACAGAATCTCCGGCTTGGATGCGACGACGTTCCCCGTTGATGTTGTCAGCTTTGTGAGGTGGCTTCTACCCAGAGGCTGGACGAACACTTTCGACCCCTGATTCTGCTCAATTGATTCTTTAATCAAAAGCGTGTTAGAGGATCGGAGGTCGCGTCGTACCAGCTTCTTAATAGTTTTGTTGCGCACCTGGTTAATTGACAAAGCTGACAATGGGTCTGTTCGTCTCTCTTCCATTAGTCGAAGTGTTTCTGCCGAAAGTTTGGACTTTTTGCCCGTACGCTTGCTCTTGCGAAACTTCGTCCCTTCTTCCCTGAGGATTTGCATCACTTCTTCGAGTTTCTGGTCTATGTCATCTGTGGTTTCCAAGGCAGCGAATCGATTTTCCAATTTTAATTGGAATGTTTTAGACCCAACAACGGTTTGGAGTAGGTTTGGTAGGAGCGGGAACTTCATCAATCGGAATCTCTCGGCTTTGAAGACGATATTTAGAGAGCCTCGTACACGTCGGTGATCACTTCCAGTATTAAACCTAGTGATCACAGAGACGTCACTGAATATGCGCCCCGTAATGATGAAGTCAATCTCGTTTTTAGTCACAGTGTCGGGGCTTTGCCACGTCCACTTCCTTTGGGGCTTTTTCTTGAAGAACGAGTTCATCAAGAAAAGCCCCTCTTTCTCGAGGAAATTGACGAGCATTTGCACCCTGTGATTTTTACTCCCAAATCCGTGTGGTCCTATAGTCGATTCACTGCAGGTCTGTACTCCCACTTTGGCGTTACAGTCTCCCATGACAACGTTGTAGTGAGCTTTAGCGGTCGTATGTAAGGCTCTGGAGATGTCTTCGTACATTCTACCTCTTCATCCAAGTGTGCCGAGGTCGGTGCGTAGACCTGGATAACCTTGAGGCTGTACCTCTTGGTTAACCTTATTATAAGGTACGCAACCCTGGTCGACACACTGGAGATTTCTACAACGTTGTCACTGAGAGCCTTGTTGACCAGAAACCCGACGCCGCCTTGGGATGGCTGGTCACCTTCTCTATAATACATAAGATGGCCTGATTCTAGAGTTATGGTGTCCTCTCCCTGTCTTCGGACTTCTCATAACCGCAGAATGTGCCATCTTATGTGTCCCAGCTCATCCTCCAGCTGCGTCAGATGCTCATCCAGCCGAATCGTACGTCCATTAAACGTGGCGAGGGTCAGTTTGTTTTGGCTTCCTACCGTAACCCGGGCTGCCCGTCACCGGCCTGTAGTATTTAGCGACGCCATAATTTTGAAATACCGCCATTTGTCGGTCACCAGAGCCTCGTTGGTTTGTCAGCAGGATGCACCACGGGCAGGTGAGGTTGGCTGGGAGCACGCAATCTCATTCTTAAAACAACTGAATGGATTTTGAAGAATGAAAGTTAAGAACACTCTCGATTAAGTAATTAATCTACCAAACATCAAAACTAAATCAAAATCGGTTCAACCGTTTAGGCACTACTTTGCCACAGACAGACACACATACACGGATACACACGTCAAACTTACAAAACCCCTCTTTTTTGTCAAGGGCTAATTAAAAATAACAGTATTGAGGGTCAAAATAACGTTAAAGAGTCTATGGTATGAAAAACTTTAATTGTTACATCACCTTAGGTATCTCTTGAAAAGGATTTTAAATATATTTGGCGATGATCTCGATAGAAGTCCCTTAAACCACAGTATGCCTGACATGACGAAGAAGGTGTCTACCAATGCATCCAGGAGGAGTAACATAGAGCCATATTTACTTGAAAATAACTGCAACATAATATAAAATATTTAACAAATAACATTTTTAACAAATAGTCCAAAATTTCATCGTACCGACGGGATTCGAACCCACGCCTGCTGGGAAACATTCGAGGCGGTGTGACCAACTAAGCCACAGTACGATCCTATCAATACGACGAAACTAATAGATTGCATTTTTAACCAATTATGCATTGGTGGCGCCATCTGTGATAACTATTTAGAAGATAATCGTTCGGATGAAATCATTACAGTTTTCAGATCTGGCGAGAGATGTCTCACTGCTTTAAACAAATATTATGTTTATTGCGTAGGTTCGAATCCCGTCGGTACGATTAAATTTTGGATTGTGTGTACGTAACAATGTATAAAAATAAAAAGTGTGAAAGGCCACATCACGGCCTCCTGCGTGCGCATTCTCGGCGGCTATCAGATAGAACAGTAGTATTTGTACCGATTGGTTCACACCAAACGCGATCTACGGCAATCAGAAAATAAGGGGCCTTATTCAGTATGAGCAATGAGATAACGCGTTCCTTAACACGCCACGTTACGTTATTGAAAAATTGTATTCTGTATGCCACACGATAGGTAAACTATACAAAACGCGCGCGTTACACGTCCTCATATGTCACGATATTTTGACAGCTCAAAACGCGCTCATAACCTTACCCTACCGCGTTTTAATTGGTATAGAGAATACCATAACGCGGAGATAACGTAACACGGCATGGTAAGACTTTAAAATGGTCATACTGAATAAGGCCCCAGATCGCGAACGTGCACGCGGACGCAGGACGCCGCAATGTGGTCGTACCTTTAAGGTAACTTTTAAAGAAACATCATATTTAATCCTTATCCCTACTTCCTTACTAATATTATAAATGCAAGAGTGACTCTGTCTGTCTGTCTCACTTTCACGCCAAAACCACTGAACCGATTTAAATGAAATTTGGTACACTGATAGTATAGAGCCTGAAAAAGGACACAGGCTACTTTTTAATGCGAAAAGAGGGTTGTAAGGGGTTTGAAGGGGGGATGAAAAGTTGTATGAAAGTATCGTCAATTTTAAAGCTAGAAGCTTGAAACTTATTTTTTAGGCTGTTGATTAGATATATATAAATATGACATTCAAAGTTTGTAAAAGTTTTACCCTCATGTAAAATAATAATACTGCCGTGTTACTGAAAAAGGGCACAACCAACATTTTTTGTGAAATTGAGTTATATATATATTCAGAATCAGGAAAAAAAGGCCTAACTGCCTGATTTTTTGTGGATTTGTAGCTACAAAATTAACAGAGATAGTATAAGCTTAAAGGGCACAACTGCACCATTTTTTGAGATTTATTACAAGAAAAGGGCATATTGTGAGATATGACTTTTAGTTTTACCTTTTTACTTTTATATATTTAATTGAATGGGCATAACTGACGTTCATCAAGTATTAAAGGCTCATGTGGCAATTGTGCTTATTTTTTATACCGATACTTAAGCAATTAACGTAGAAAGAAAGGTCACAACTGTTAGTTATACCTTTTCTTTTTAACCCTTACACCTTAAAATGTTAAATAAAAAGGCACATTGACGTTTGTGCCTTTACCACTTAACATTTCTGAACGGATATGAAGTGAGCGGGGCGAGGTGAGCAGGGAATGCCGTCAGTTGTGCCTGACTTATTTTTTTTCTCAAAATTTTACATTGATAAGGCATATTTGGTTATATGTGCCTTTTAAACGTAATATTGCTCTAGTAATGTAATTTTTTATGTTAAGTTAAAAATTAATAAGGTAATTATTAATTATATACATTAAAATAAATATATAGTAATTTCTGTCGTTATATACATACTAATCATAGTCAACTTTTAACATTCACACAAGTTTGAAAATCACACTTCAAAGGTATTTTTTTTAAGAAAATTCCCAAAATATTTTAATCTCGATTTTCTCAACATTTGCAAAATGTTAATTGTGCCTTTTTAAATTGTGACGGCAGAATAGGGAAAGGGGATGAAAGTTTGTATGGAAATATGTAAGGTTTATGTGAATGTTCTACTGAACGGATTTAAATGAAATTTGTTATACAGATAATCTAGAGCCTGAGAAAGGACATAGGCTACTTTTTAATGCGAAAAGAGGGTTGTAAAGAGTTGAAAGGGGGGGTGAAAAGTTGTTTGGAAGTATCGTCATTTTTAAAAGCTAGAAGCTTGAAACTTATTTTTTAAGGCTGTTGATTCGATATAAATAATTATGACATTCAAAGTGTGTGAGGGGGAAGGTCGAGTGGAGGGGGAGGGCAGTTGGAGTGGAGGGGGAGGGTAGGGAGAGTGCAGGGGAAGAGTAGGAGGAGTGGAGGGGGAGGATAGGGGTAGTGGGAATGAGGGGAGGGGGAGGGGAGGTGGAAGTGAGGGAAAGGGGGAGGGGAGGGTAAGTGAGGGGAGGGGGAAGGGGGGATTAGCGTGGCGTGGTAGGGTGCGGTGTAGCTGGGATACGTATGTGCCTTATTAGTTAATGCTACCCAAATACACTATTCCACGCGGACGAAGTCACGGGCACAGCTAGTATAAGATAAAACTAAAACAACCGACTCCACTCAGAGTCAGTTCCAGTACCAAGTTTGAGACATTTATCGTTATATCTTCGAAGATACTTATCAGATCTCGATAAAATTTAAATCGGACTACTTTAGAGAAGAACAGTATCTAGAAAAAGAAATAATCATTCAAATCGGTTGACTAAATGGCGGCTTAAAGTTTCTTTTCACGTACTTTGGCAAACGCAGCTGAGAGGTGGAAGTCTCTACATTGATTGCGATGCGTACTGTCATCGCTAACGTCTAGTAGAAGGAGATGCAGCTAGACAGTTGTTATCTGCATCTCTTTTCTTATCGACGATTATCGGTCGAAATTCATCGCTATTCATGTAGAGACTACCGGCTCAGCTCTGAAATTGATAAGGAATTATAGAAAGTTACGTTTCGTTACACGTATTCGTTCTGTAGTAGGATTTTACGTAATTTCAAAAATAATATTAAATGTTTTAACGCAGATCTCCGGCAGCAAGTTTTGGCTCAAACTTTTAGGCGCTTAGTACAAACCCCCACATTAACAGTTTACTCAAATTCGGGCGACTCGACCGCCCCAGTCGGAGAAGCAGAAGTCCTACCACTACGAAATAAACATTATCTATAGTAAGTTTAAAAAATCTGCTCTATTTACATTCTCACTATATATATAGATAACCAGGTAGTGGTGTACACAGAACAAGTGTTCTGTGGTTATGTATCATCGCGCATCGTGGTGAAGTAATACACAATCTACGTGTGGCTAGTAATTGCTCGCATGTCTAGCATACCTTTCACTTCAGACACAGAATAAATAATAGCATAAGATCGTTTAAAAAACTAAAAATAACCGACTTCAATGCCGCGCTTTTCAGTACCAATTTGAGGTGTTTATCTTCATATCTCTGGAGATACTTATCAGACCTCGATACAATTACCATGGTACCACACTTGGGATATCTCCATTTCAACTAAAAAGAATAATCAAAAACGGTTCATAAGCGACGACGTAATCCGCGAACAAACATAAAAAAATATATATACGGTCGAATTGAGAAACCTGCTCCTTTTTTTGAAGTCGGTTAAAAAACTCTTTGTTTCTTATCTACCTTTTTACCTTCTCAGTAACTATACCTATAGAAATTGATGTAGTTATGTATCATGGTGCAATAATATGACACGTCAACACTAGTGAATGCTCCCATGCCAAGCATACTCCTAAAGCCGGGGTCTTGCGATCGTGACGCACAACGCTGCTGTATGCTGCACAACGCAGCGCTAAAGTCCCCGTCACGAGAAGCTATAAATTATGTAAACAAGTGTTCAGGAGTTCACAACATTTGGATCAACAAAAAAAAATGAATTTGTTTAAGATTTAATAAATTATTATGTAACAAATATTAATTAACATATATTATTTAAGAATAATTATTCGTCAGATTCAGATGTTTCCATTTCTGTGTCAGAATCAGTGACATGTATCACTCGTACGCATTCGAAACTCGAATGACGCGTTTATTTCAAAATGGCGTCCCGATAGTTTACAATCCCTGCGTCCGGTACCAAGAAACACAAACGATAGCGCTTTGCGTCGTTAAAATATGATCCGACTAAATTAAATAGGTTGTTACTTTCATATAACCCGTCTATATTTCATGTCGATTGAATATAGTCAATTTATTATTATCTCGCAGTATAAAATGTTTACTTAGTAAAAGATGTTTGTTTACATAATTTATAGCTTCTCGTGACGGGGACTTTACGTATTTGCTCTTGCCGCTGACGCATACTGCGACGGAACAAGAGACCTTTCTAGACGTTTTCACACGATTATGTGTCCGGCGCCGCATGCCGCCAGAGTTGAGATGCGTCACGATCGCGAGACCGAAGCTATGTTAAGATCTTTGTTTCTTATCTACCTTCATACCTTCTCACTATCCATATAGTTAACGAGGAAGTTATGTATCATTATGAAGTAATGTGACACGATCAACGTGCCGCTGGTGAATGCTCGTATGCCGTGCATACACTTCATTTCAGACTTTTGTGTCTCCGTGAGCGCATTGAAGTTGCGCGTGAGACAAAAGCAACGTAGCACCTTTGACACTGAAATAATATAAATATTAATATAATATTTTCAGATCGTTTAAAAAACTAAAAGAACCGACTTCAAACGGCGTGCTAGTCAAAGTAGCCAGTAGGCGAAGTAACTATTGTAGAATATGTGCCAGTAGTTAGTAGTATGTCGTCGAAATAAGTAAATGCGTCGTAATACAAATTTTGATATAATATTAAACACAGCTCGGCCGATTTCGTTAAAATTTAAATGGGATCACCTGGGAAGGGTACTCTTTGAAACAAAGAAAGAACTTTCCAAATCGGTTCAGGCATCTTTGAGTTATCGGTGAACATACATAAAAAATAGGTTTTGATGAATTGAGAACCTCCTCCTTTTTTGTGAAGTCGGTTTACAAGGACTGAAAGAGGATTAATTAATTCCATACCTATAGTTTCATCACGAACGTCTTCCATAAAGTAAACTAGTAGACATACCGACGTCATGAATACTATTAAATATCTGTAAATACATAAGTAATTAATTTCTTATATGTCTAGAGTTTCGTTAAGGAGTTGTCCAGACATCACCCGTGACCAAAAAGCTGGCGTTTACCTCGGACAACGTACAAACCTAGCCATAGAATAAAAACAATCATCTTTGGCCTAGCTATACAACGAGGTAACGTCGCTAGCTTTTTGGGAGTATTACCGGCAGATGATGATGAGAGTGACCTTAGTTCTGATTTTAATTTATATATTAGTTACTAAGTAATTATTTTAAGTTGTAATATTTTAAATATTATGTACTTGAATAAAATTTGTATAGCATAAATAAAAGCAATTTGCAATGTAATTTTTTTAATTCAAGGTTGTGCTAATTTTAGGTGGCGGGTGTCAATTAAACTCACAAATGTGATTTTAGCCTAGTTTTGGCTATTTAATTAATTTTAATGAGACAGATACTTACATAAACACATAGAACTCTGTTCCAAATATCGAACTTTGTCCAGCCACCTGGCAGTCTCTGTGGTTTATGAAAAGATCCTCGAAAGGAAGGTGGGACTCTTGGTAAAGAAGTCGAGAGATCTTCGCTACGGACCCAGGCTTGCAGGTTGCAGGAAGGCAAACGCCTAAAAGCAAGGTATTGTAACGAGACCCATGCATCGACTCCATCTGAAATGAAGCCCACCAAAACAATACTTTAAGATCGTTAAAAACGAAAAAACGGACTTCAAATGCCGCTCTAGTCATTTTAGGTACCAAGTTCGAGATGTTTATCTCCATATCTCTGGAATTCTCCTCAGATCTCGATGACATGACAATGGGACCAATTGAGAAGTCTACTCTTTCAAATAAGAAAAGACTGTTCTAAATCGATTCAAAAAACAAAATTGCATTAAAAAAAGAGAATCCAAAGGTAATAAGATCTAGGCACATTGTATCGAAGTTTCAAAAGTAGCTTACCACCAACAAGGAGAAAATCTACCGCCATAACCTTACGGTGTTCCGGCAGCACATAAACCTTGAGATTTAGAGTACTCTTGACTTTGCTTGTTCACCATCTTCGACCACTATTGTCAGGATCTGACCTTGCGAAGATCATCGCTCCACGAAGCCTGAGGGCATCCTAAGCTGTGTTTGCCGATACGCGGTCTCCTCTCAAAAGCATGTCAAAGTTGTCAGTTCTGGTGCAGTAGAAACGGGCCTATAGAAATCACCTGAGCTCTTCGTTGGAACAGGCTACATTAATATAATTATAATAAATAATAATAATAAATAAATTCTTTATTTCTCCAATATACAATGTTGCCAATACAAATGATTCTTAACTAAAGTGAGACTGATGCCTGTGGTAGGTTTTACAGAAAAACCTGTTGAAAAAATTGGCAATATCGTGAAGGCTGTAGTATTTCAATTGATGTCAGAAAGAAGACAGTTGTATAATATATACAGCCATTCAATCAACAGCCTTTACTTTCAACTAGCGGCCTGAATGATATTCAGCCGTAGCGTTTGTTACAACATTTAACAATCTGGCTTAGTCTGACACTAAGGCAACACACTAGAGAACCACCGCGTGACGTTCGCCGACGAGCGTAGCGAGAAAGGGCGTCAGCGGCCGCGCGTCTCCAGAACCGTCGCCATGGCGTTTAAATGAAGGTACAGAAGACCTTCGAATCGCTGAATATTCATTCATTCAGGCCACTAGTTGAACGGCGCTGTTTAGTAAAGGAGGCTGGGCTGTTGATGGAACGGCTAAATAAGCTAGTTAGCTGCGGCGTTTATATGTGGTTAATATAAGCCGCATTTACTGTTTATAGTATTTTATCGGGGATATATCAGATGACGTCACCTATATTTTTACGATATACTTCTGATATACTTACCTCAATATAATCATCAGCATGATGGTAAGGGTCCACAGTTCCAGCATACTTCTTCAGTCCAGTCATCTTCACGTCCAGAAGACAGTACTGCATCTGAAGACCAGGGTGAGACAAAGGCGTCTGCAGACACTGCTCAAAGTTACCAAGGTGATACTTAGAGCCATAGAAAGTACCCACTGGAAGCTGCATTGAATTCCATGCTACAAAAATGTAAATTTTTCAATTGCTTCTTTTTATTGTATATGACAAGTACTTAACCAACAGCTGAAGCTCAATCTATAACTCAGAAAATGTTTTCTTTTTGAAATCAAGAGGCGGTAGGAGCATTATATCGGTGTTTCGCCTGACTTACTGCCGAAAAGTAGCACCAAGAAGAAAATCTGCCGCCATAACTTAACGGTGTTCTAGCAGCTCATAGCCGCTGAGAGTTTGACCAGACCATTCTAGGTCCGGCGTGTTCACCATCCTCGAGCACATCATCGCCCACTGACCAGGCAAAATTGTGGTCAAATTCTCACCTAACAAGAGGCGCAATGATGCACGAAATAGACAGACATCATCGCTTACCATCTGGATTTATTAGTAAAATATGGGGTCTTCAAACCGCGAGTGAATGGGTATCTTCTGCGTAAGTACGCTCCATCATCGATCGCATCATCACTTAACATCAGGTGAGATAGTGGTCAAGGGCTTCCCAGTTCAAATCAGGAGAGCATTTTCATAATCATAATCATCTTTATTGGTAAATATTTTTACAGGTCCAACGCTTATTAATTTATAATATAATAAAAATAGAAGTATGCAAAATATTAAAAAAATATTACAGCTATAAACAATTATAGCAATATTCAAATTAAATTTATTATTTAAATCGATACATTTATTATTCTTGCGATGATTTAGATTTAATACGTAAATCCAAAAATTCCTGGTAAGAATAAAATGCATGCTCGAGAACAACAATTAACAAAAATTAAAATGCTGGCTGCATTTTAATTTTTGTTTATATGACCAGAAGTTTGGAGCATCGAGAACAGAATCGGGTAATCTGTTGTATACTTCAGGGTCCATCACGTGAATAGTTTTAGCCATCTTATCAAGCCTCCGCGAGACACTTACAAGTTTGTCTGCATGTCGTGTGTTGTATCCATGCGATTCTCCTCGTTTCGTGTACAGTGTCAAATTCTGACGTACATACAACCCTACCTGGAGTACAAGGAGACTAGGAAGGGTCAACACTCGAAGCTTGATAAATGATGGTTTGGCTGATTCATCTTGCGATATGTGTGCCATGATCCTAACAGCTCGCTTTTGAAGCCGAAATACACGCAACCATTCAGCAGCACGTCCCCAGAACTCAAGTCCATACATCAGTAGAGATTGTACGCTAGCAAAATAACAGGAGCGAATAGCCTCAAAAGGAAGGGTAGATGCGACCCTGCTATTATGCTTTACGTTACCTTTAATCATGAAAAAACTCTGGACTGCACGTCAGAAGTGAAAACTTAAAAATGAAACAATTACGTTTTTTCTTCTTGTTTATACAGGGTGTTTGGTGCATGGACGGACAGCCTTTTTGGGGTGTTGCGGGGTCATGCGCAAGTTTGCCGGGTATAAAATGCAAGCGTTACTGACTAACTGATCTATCAACGCTCAGCTCAAACCAATTAAACGGATTGCGCTGTAATTTGGCATGCAGATAGTTATTATGACGTAGGTATCCGCTAAGAATGGATTTTCCAATATTCACCTCTGAAGGGGATGATGAAACGGGGATTCAAAGTTTGTTTGAAGAAACAAGATTAAATAGTCATTTTTTTCGAAACTTCAGACAAGTACCTACTTCTGTAAATAAATAATTAAATACGTATTATGTTTCTTGAAGTGTTACACACTTCATATTTTTGTACATTAAATACGTGTTTCGGGCTTTTTCAAAATTCCACCCCCAAGAGGCTGAAATGGGGGTAACAAAGTCTGAAAAGCAATATAGTTTTTTCGGTTTTATAAAAATGAATACCTATTTCCATTGGTCACACCATAAATTCAGCGCGCCTTAAAAAGTTTTCACTTCAAAATTTGTATAAAAGTACGACCACATCGCGGCGTTCTGCGTCCGCGTGCGCGTTCGCGATCTGATTTTTAATCGTTTTCTGATCGCCGTAGATCCCGTTTGGTGTGAACCAATCGGTACAAATACTACTGCGCTATCTGATTGCCGCTTAGATCGCGCACACAGGACGCCACGGTGTGGTCGTACCTTAAAATAAGCTTATTCGTAATAGAACACTTACCCCAAGTAGCCCACAACGTCCTGTTCCTAACTCCATTCAGTAACGCTGTAGTATCCTGCAAACAGCCCACTTCCGTTTTCTCCCATAGTTGGTCAGCCAAGGATCTGACCAGCTTATCGATATTGGAGTTTGCTGCTGAGTCTCCATTGGCTGAGCTTAACCCTGGAATGATTTATCACCGCGTAATGATATAAAATAATCTTTATTATACATGATATAAAAAAAGTCGCTCCCGCTGTTTGAACGCTTAAATCTTTTAAATTACGCAACTACGGATTTTAATGCAATTTACATCAATAGATAGAGTGGTTCCAGGGGAAGGTTTATAACGGCGGGCAAAGTCACGTGACGCAGCTATTGCTTAATAAAACTGGCTGAGTGCGAGTCAGACATGGTGTATGGAGGCGTGCCCGTCGCATTCCCTGCCAGTTATGAAAGGGCCTCAGTAGTTACATTAAACCACTAAGGTCCTTTAATGACTGCAACTCCACTTTAAAAAATGCTTTCTGGTGGTAGGGTCTTGTGTCTGAGACCCGCCTGGTCCTGTACCACTCTCCTGCTAAAGCGTGCCGTTACAATTTTGTGTCCGCCCAAGCGTCGCGGCACTAGTGCAATAGTACCAGTCCCCCCCCCCCCCCCCCCGATACACATAGTGTGATGTGTTCCGGCTTCTTTCCGGGACCGTATTACAGAGTTCATTGATCTTGCGGTATGCGGGCGTGACAGATTCGCACGGGGTCGTCTGAAACGGCTGTCCGCTGGCCGCCCGCGAGACAGTAGGGGACCCGAACCCGGGGATCACTTTAAACTTCGCCCCGGGAGACTGTCCCACCATCCCGCGCATAATCCTGTGGAGTCGCTGCCGTGCCGGAGTAGGAGACTGGATTGGATCCCGACAGTGGTTTCCAGGGGGGACCGGGGGCCCTTCCGTGCCCCGTGCCAGTCATTCATTAAAACTGAATAACTCTGTCTTACTTTGCCCTTGGCAAAGGTTAGGAACACGTCACACTACCCAACCCCCCTCCCCCTAAATACCAACTATGGCCGTGAAAAATAAAAGGAAATGTAATTCTTCAGCGGTCTCCAATTCCACACTCAAGGTGGACTTTTGCAACATTCGGGGCCTCCACGCTAACCTAAACGCGGTTCATCTATTTATCTATCTCGGTTCATGCTTTCCCTTCTTGGGGGGTCAGCGTCTATGGGCTTCGAGGAAATCCTCCTTACCCAGGTTGGGCTCCGATGGCAACTGCCATCGTGGAATCTATGGACTTGTTGGCCCTTTTATGCGGTATCTAGCCTCAGGATGGGTGGGATCATCCTGGCTTATGTTGTGTGGTATGCCGCTACACCTCCTCTTCGCTGTCCTCGTCATCCGTAGTCACCGGGACAAGGTCGCGTGGGAGTGCACGCCTGGTCGGTACGGCGTCATCAGGCGGCCGGGCGTGGTGCGGCGCAATGTTGTTCAGGTGAGGGTGTGGTCAGTTGTCAGCGCGATCATATTGACCGCGCGCCATACGGACCACGAACTCCCTCACCGTCTCGATCTTTGTGTCCCGGGCGATGACGTCATTGCGTACGTACCGACCGGCTCCCGTGCACATCAGCAGGGTGACATTTTGGACGATTTGGAGTCGTTTGCGCTGGAACTCCGAGCATAGGGCATACCACGCCGGAGCAGCGTACGTCAGTTTGGTTGGAATATATGTCTTATATATTCCAACCTTTGTGTGGAGCGGAAGTTTTGAGCGGAGGACCGGGCCGATCAGAGCCCTGGCTGCCTTCGCCTGGCGGACGGCATGGTCCACTTGTGGCTTCATCCTCAAGGACCGGTCTATATGGACGCCCAGGTACTTGGTACTTGGTTCCCACTTGACGTCTTCTCCCCTGAGTTTCAGTGGTGGTGGTAAGATGTTGTGGAGCCCGGTAAGTAGCGCGGCCGTCTTCCCCACGTTGACGGCCATGCGCCACTTGTCCAACCAAATGGGTAGGAGGTCGAGCATCCGCTGCATTCTTCTGGCGGCGATTTTGGCGTTGACCGACGATGTAATGTAGGCACTATCTCCGTATATAGAGTCTCCGTTCACCTGCGGTAGCGAGCGAGCGTGTCATGTCATTAGCTATGACTCATCCCGCGATGACGTCGAAAACGGTCAAGTGTAGTAGCTGTAATATAGTCATATGTGAAGTACTAGCTTTTGTCCAAAACAAAATTGATGTGATGGATGAAGAGAGTATTGTGAGGATTTGTTCTACGTCGTTCTCATCGGAAGATATTGAACGCGCTAAGAGTTTGTTGTTCGAATCTATTACAACAAATCAACGAAAAATACTACGAAAGCGGGACGGACGATCCGGAAGAGATTTGTATGACGTGATAAGTCTTTTGAAGCAGACAGATCCGGATGAAACTCCTATATTTGTAGCAAAAGAGTTGCAGAAGCTGCCTCCAGTCACATGGGATCACTTAGATCCAACGAGATTGTTGAAGGACATACTTACGATACAAAAAGATGTCCAACACATAAAGGATACCTATGTATCTGAAGATAAGCTTACTGAGGTAAAAAACGAGCTATTGACGATAAAGCAACCGTCATCATCGCCAAGCAACTTAGATTGTTTTGTTAATAAAAAGCGGGGTGCAAATCGAATGTCAAGTACGCATTTAATGGACTACAGACCGATAGGCCTACCCCAAATTCATAAACAAAATAACGAAAGCCAAGCATCTTTGCATACGTCAGTGGATACAAACACGGAACCACAATCGCCTTGCTCACAGATCAGTACAACATCTGTTTTGATCTCGCATCTACAAGGTGGAAAAAAAAGAAACGAGCCTACTGTAGCTAATGATGTGATAAATTGCACAAATAATTTAAATGTGGGTAGTTTGTCGCCACTTATGTCACAGCCACAGGTGCTACAAAGCGTTGCCTGAATTTGTTTACATCAACCGGTAAAAACTTTACCAGTACCCAGTTTATCCAAGATTTTTGAAAAGGCTATTTACAACAGAATAATTTCATTTCTTGAGACACACAATATTCTTGATGATAACCAATTCGGCTTCCGTAAAAGTAAAAATACCACATTAGCCATCTTTAAAATGCTAAATGAAGTCTGGAGTGGGATAAATAATAAACAGATGGGAGTTGCCTTACTGTTGGATTTGTCTATGGCTTTTGATTGTGTAATACATCCAATCTTACTTAAAAAGCTAGAAGCAATAGGTATACGAGGAACGTCATTATCTTTAATAGAATCATTCTTATGCAATAGAAGTCAATCAACAGTCATCCAAAGTTACAATCATAAAACAAAATCTATTGAACAAGTAAATTCTCGTTATGAAAATATTAGGTTAGGTGTACCTCAGGGGAGTATCCTGGGTCCCTTATTATTCTTAATATACATTAACGAACTGCCTCAAATAAATCAACATACTTGCGTCATGTTTGCTGATGACGCAACTATCTTCATTCCCCAAAATGACCTTAACGTAAGTGAGTTTGAAAAGGAAATAAATAATACTCTGCAACAAGTAACAAATTGGCTAAGCAACATAAACCTAAATGTTAATATCAATAAAACAAATATTCTACAAATTAAAAATTATAAAAAAGATCCACTTAAAATCAATATAATTAATAACGGAAATGTAGTTACAGAAATAAAAGAAACTAATTTTTTGGGGGTAACACTAGACTGTCACTTAAACTGGAAGGCACATATTAGCAAAATTAGTAACAACATTTCAAAGTATTGCTACGCACTGTCGGTGTTGACTAATATAACATCGAAAAAAGTTGCAATAAATGCATATTATGGTTACGCCTACCCTCATTTAAGTTACGGAATTATCTTTTGGGGGAATTCAGTGGATGTTCAATCAACATTTATTCTACGAAAACGATGCTTACGCAATATCTATAGAATGAAAGAAACTGATTCTCTCAGAAATGTGTTTGTAAATAATTTCCTTACCTTGACTTGTATATATATCTTAGAAATTTGTACATTTGTAAAATATAATGAAAAAACCTATTTCAACGAACAATCCTGTAGAGTCGATAACCTGCGTAGTAAATATAGACACAACATGTGTATTCCACAGGTTAACGATACTATGTATCATAAAAGTGCTTTTATATCTGGGATAAAAATATTTAATAATTTACCAGTAGAAATAAAAGCCTTAAATTGTTATTTATTCAGACGTAGACTGAAACAATGGTTACTTACCAAAGCATTCTATAGTCTAAATGAGTATTTTGGCATTATGTAGATACCTACACACACAAATAAAATAAAAGATACTTTTATCAATAATTAAGTTAGATGTTATATGTAACCATATATTTTTGATATACCAAAATGTATTAATTAAGTTTGTAAATGTAGATTTATAATTTAAAATAGATACCTAGTTATAGTAGGTAACCTACTCGTACACCACTAACACGAGTGTACATATTGCATGTTCGAAAAGAACAAACTGTTGGAATTATAATACTAGTACATTGTAAGATCTTTTGTATACACAGTTTAAGCAATAAATACTATTCTATTCTATTCTAACTACACCTACCGCCGATAAGACATTTGTACAGATATTAGAATCAGAAAGAGAATGGAAAGTCGAGAAGCCTAAAGAAGAATGAATCTTAGCGCAACGAAATAGATTACGATATAGATTTAGCACTTCTAGGGGCAAAGCCCGGACCAACCCTGATGAGAAGTTTAAAGCTGCTGACCAAAAGATTCCGTTGTTTATAAATAATGTAGATAGAAATACAGCGGAGAGTGATATAATCAATTACATACATAGTAAAACTCAAGTTTATGTTACTTTGCATAAATTAAAGACAAAGACCCTGAGACAGTATAGTGCGTTTAAAATGTTTGTTCCTAGCTCGAAAATAGCTTTATTTTTGGATGATAGCCTTTGGCCTGAAGGTGTATCGTTTAGGCGATTCTTTGAAATAAAAAGTAATGGTAATAATGGAAGACAATCTAAACCAAATAATACTTAAATCTAAGTTAGTAAGTAAGTTAGTTTTAACTGCCGGTCGATTACAAGATCGATTGATTGTGTCCGGTCACTATGTAAAACAGCTGATATAGTGGCGTTACAAGAGACGTGGCTGTTGCCGCATAATATCTCATACCTCGGAGAGGTTGACTGCGACTTTGCGTTCACTGGTGAGTCTGCGGTGGATACATGGTAGGTATGCTGCGAGGTCGTCCGCACGGAGGGATGGCTATACTGTGGCGCAAACAAGTTTTTCAATCGGTTTCTGTTATTGAGTGTAAAAATGTTCGTCTAGCGGCAGTTAAAATAGTTTGTGATAGAAGACAATTTTTAATATTTTCGGTCTATATGCCTACGGACAGTTTGGATAATTTGACTGAATTTACAGACTGCCTGAGTGAGATAAGTGCTGTGATAGAAACTTGTAATGTAGATTCGGTTTTTATGTTAGGAGACTTTAACGCTCACCCTACTGCAATGTTTGGTAAGGAGCTTATCGAGTTCAGTACCGAACAAAACTGGATGTGTGCAGATATTGAGTGGTTAGGATTATTGTCTGGATCTTATACATATTTAAGCGATGCTCATGGTAGTAGGTCGTGGTTAGATCACATAGTTGTGACAGAATCAGCAAAGAAGACCATTATTGACATAAAAATAAATTATAATATATATTGGTCTGATCATTTTCCACTTGAATTGACATGTAATTTTGATATATTAATGCCAAAAATCAATATATGTAATAATGTACGAAATAATGTAGTATGGAAACAAAGAAATAAGTCACAGATAAAAAAGTATTGGCAGATGTGTAATTCTAAATTACGAGAAATAGATTTCCCTACCGAATTAAGTAAATGTGCTTACTTATTGTGTAAAAATGTAATGCATAGACAAGTAATAGACAAAATGTATGATAATATAGTAGGTATTTTACAGGACTGTGCATCAACATGTTACGATAATAATAATAACCGTGAGGTATGCAGTCTCCGGGAATATTTCCTAAACAACGAGTGTGGGATGCATTGCGATGTGGTGTCAGTTGACAAGACTTTCACCCCTCTGTCCTTAGGCAAAGAGAACTGGCGCAAGCCTCAGGTGCTGAGCACCGAGGACCGCAAGGACGTATGGAAGAGCAAGGAGCTGCATGGCCGGTTCTATCGAGTCTTAACGGGACCCGATGTGGACCTGCTCGCGTCGGTGAACTGGCTACGATTCGGGGACCTCTTTGGGGAAACCGAAGGTTTTGTTTGTGCAATTGCGGACGAAGTTATCAAGACGAACAACTACCGGAAATATATTATGAAGGACGGTACGGTCGACATATGTCGGGCATGCCGCCGTCCCGGAGAGTCACTCAGACATATCATTTCCGGTTGTTCTCATCTTGCTAACTCCGAGTACTTGCACAGACATAACCTCGTAGCCAGGATCATCCACCAGCAACTTGCTCTTCAATACGGCCTTGTCGAGTCTGAGGTGCCGTACTATAAGTACGCACCTGCGCCAGTTCTTGAAAATGGTCATGCTTTGCTCTATTGGGACCGATCGGTTATCACGGACAGGACTATTGTCGCCAATAAACCTGATATCGTGATAGTCGACCGGTCCCAGCGGCGGGCAGTGTTAGTTGACATCACCATCCCGCATGACGAGAACCTCGTGAAGGCTGAAAAGGACAAGATCAGCAAGTACCTTGACTTGTCTTTCGAGGTTACCGCCATGTGGGATGTTGATTCGACTAGCATTGTCCCAATAGTCGTTTCTGCGAACGGCCTAATAGCGAAGAGTCTCGACCAACATCTCAAGAGACTCTCGCTAGACGGCTGGATCAAGGGTCAGATACAGAAGGCGGTACTTCTTGACATGGCACGCATCGTCAGGAGGTTCCTCTCTCTGCAGCCCTAACCACCGGTAGCTTGGGCCCTGCCCCGCTGCTGGCGGCACTCTAGGTTTAGGTTTTTTTATAATATTGTTTATTTGTAATGATTTTTTTATATTTTTGTTTGGATATCTTTATTGTAAAAAAACCTAAAACTAAGAAAGAAAATAAATAACGTGAATAATAATCAATCTAGGCACTGTACAAATAGGAATAAAAAAAGGCATATTATAGGATGGAACAAACATGTTCGCGAAGTGCATGGAATGGCTCGGACACGGTTTCAGGAATGGGTCGCGTATGGAAAACCATCATGTGGACCAATATATGACGAAATGAGAAATGCAAGAAATGATTTCAAAAACAAATTAAGGTGGTGTCAAAATATCCAGGTCCAAATTAAAATGGATATTTTAGCTTCGCACCATACTTCTAAAAACTTTAATAAGTTTTGGAAGGAGACCAATAAGCTGAATCCGAGACCGAGCTCTCCTGTAAGTATTGAGGGCATTAGTGATCCAGTCCAGATAGCCAACCGGTTTAAACAGTATTTTCGTGTGGAATCTCCCTTAGCCACTAATATTGTACACCCGCTGAAATCTGATGATCGGGTCGCTTTACCGTTTGGCAGGGTTACTGCTAAGCAGATATCACAGATAATAAAGAACATGAAGCGAGGAAAGTCACCAGGTTATGACTCACTGAGTGTTGAACATCTTCAGCATGCTGGCGTTCATCTACCAAGAGTGCTTGCCATGTTGTTTACTTTTTGTATAGGGCACACATATCTACCTGAGGCGCTAATGAAAACTGTAGTTGTACCCATTGTAAAGAATAAGACCGGTGACGTATCCAGCTTACAAAACTACACCTTGGCGATGATAGTTGCTAAAGATATCGGATCTTTAGCAACTATCATCGCCAAGGTGCTAGACGGTGTGATTGATAAACAGTTAGTCGAAATGGAGCTCCACGACGCCCAGTTTGGTTTCAGACCTGGATTATCGACTGAGGCGGCTGTACTTACACTCAAACATACCGTTCAGTACTACACTAGAAGAAATACACCTGTCTATGCTTGTTTCTTGGATTTATCCAAGGCTTTTGATTTGGTTGCATTCGACAGGCTGTGGAAAAAGTTAGCTGATGACACGGCGGTTCCGGGTGAATATGTGTCGCTTCTTAAATACTGGTATGAACATCAAAGTAATCAAGTGAGGTGGTCGGGATCGCTATCGGACGTGTACGGGCTGGAGTGCGGAGTGAGGCAGGGTGGTCTGACTTCACTTCGGCTCTTCAAGTTATACATCGACCGCCTGATCCGTGAGCTTAGCGGCACCAAGGTCGGCTGCTGTATTGAGGGAAAATTCGTGAATAATATAAGTTATGCTGACGATATGGTGCTGCTGAGACCATCGATCAGTGCTCTCAGAAAACTTCTGTATGTATGTGAACGTTATGCTGTGGCTCACGGACTTAGATATAACGCTAGTAAGAGCGAGTTGATGGTATTTAAGGCTGGCACCAAAACATACCACACTGTACCACCTGTCACTCTTACCTCCCTTAAGAAAGTATCAGAATTTAAATATCTGGGTCATTGGGTCACGGTGACGTTGGCGGACAACATGGACATGGAGAGGGAGCGCAGGGCTTTGTCGATCCTGGCGAATATGCTGGCCCGAAGGTTTGCGCTGTGCACTGCAGAAGTAAAAATTACACTTTTCAGAGCCTTCTGTCAGTGTTATTATACGTGCAGCCTATGGGCTAATTATACGCAACGGACTTATAATGCTCTGCGAGTCCAATATAACAATGCGTTCAGGATGCTGATGAAGCTGCCTCGCTTCTGTAGTGCTTCAGGAATGTTTGCGGAAGCACGTGTAGATGGTTTTGCAGCAATACTCCGCAAACGGACCACTTCTCCGATGCACCGGTTGAGGGGCAGCTCAAACAGCTACCTGCAACTCATTGCACAGAGGATGGACGTAGATTGTCCATACATGCAGAATTGGAGACAGTTGCATGTTAATGCCTTTATTTAGTTTTCACTTATTTTAATTTAACTTTGTAATGTATATATTTTTATTTGATTTTATTTGTGTAACGCGAATATAACTATGGACTGCAATGTACATGTGTAAAGTCTGAAATAAATGAAATTGAATTGAATTGAACTATCGTCGGCGAACAAGGCCAGGGTGGCACCTCGCTCTCCTGGCATTAGGTCTTCTTCCCCCAGTGTCGGTATGTCGTCTGTATATATCGCGTAGAGGTGTGGCGACAGACAACTTCCCTGGGGGACTCCCGCTACTATTGGGCGTAGTCCGGAGTTGACGCCCTCGACGGACACGCAGAATTTCCGGGTGCGTAGAAAGGACGCTATTATATGAATCAGCGCCATTCAGGGTGTCGGTGTCCTGGACATTTTGAAGAGTAGGCCTTCGTGCCATACCCTATCAAAGGCTTTCTCGATGTCCAGGAACACTGCGATGCTTTTCCTCTTTCGGTTGTACTCGCTGGCCAAATGGTGAAGTACTCTTGTAAGTTGGAGCGTCGTAGAGTGGCGCGTGCGAAAGCCGAACTGCTCCTCACGAGGGGTGAAGTGAGGGCGCAGCCTACGGAGCAGCAGACGCTCAAACAACTTCGCTAAGTGGGAGAGTAGCGTTATTGGACGATAACTTGAGGGCTGCCTGCGGTCTTTCCCTGGTTTAGGCAGCACGATAACCTTCCCTATTTTCCAGGCCGTAGGGAAGTGCTGGGTCCTCAGGATGCCGTTAAAGAGCCGTGTTATGCAAACGAGGCCCCTCAGCGGCAACTGTTTTAGGTCCGAGTTTGATATTTCATCCAATCCTGGATTTACTGAAGTGACGAATGACTGAAAGCCTTTTTGGTCTGCAGTCCTCTGACAGCTCTGGCCACTTCCGCTGGGGAGACAAACTCATCACCATCTAGCGGGGGCACCGGTGATTGTAACAGTTTGCTGACCTCCATGCAAACGTGTGGGTGGTGAGTTGCGATGGTTGTATCTGCATCTTGGGGGACCGGGTGCATTTGGAATTGCGCATCTAAATGGTCCGCCAAGAGTTCCGCTCTCTCAGGTGCTGCATAACGTCTGCGTTCTGTAGCGTCGGTGAGTGGGCATACTGGTATTTTTGCTCTTAGTAGTGCGCGGTTCAGTGAGTAGAGGTTGGTTTGGTCCTCGGTAGCTTGTGCGATGCGCGAGTCCCAGGTTTCACCTCTCCACCTCTTCACCTCGTTGGAGAGGCTTTCGGCTATGGCGTTTAACTGCGCCTTTGTGGTCGGACAGCGAGTGCGGGCCCAGAGTTCTCTCAGCTGCCTCTTCTTGGACCGCATGCGCCTAAGTTGGGCTGGGAGTTCCTCTCTCCATGAAGTTCGAGGTTGGGTAGTTGTGGCGATTTCTTTGGCCTCGCTGATGGCGTCGGTAATGTCGGCCGCACATCTCTCCACTTCTTCCGATGTAGTCAGCTGACCCACCGACAGCGTCTTCAGTTTGGTCTGGTACTTTTCCCAATTGGTCTTTCTCTGGACTCCTCGAGGGAGCGTTGCAGATGCCGAGGCGCCCACTGTTATCAGCAGAGGCAGATGTTGCTCATCAAGGTCATAGAGGACCTCGATGTGAACAGGGGCAGGCATATTGCGGTGTGCTACCACGTCGATTACGTCCGCTCAGTGCCTCGGATTGTGTCGGATTGATTCTCGGATTGAAGATCGAGACCTATCAACTTTGAGGGTACGCACAGACATAGGAGGTAAGACTCGTATCTATACGTGCCTATATAGATCTCATAGCGGGGACGTGGACAACTCATCTATTCGAGCACATCGCACGAGGCGCTGACAAGATTTCCGAACATTATTCCTCTGCTGAATTGGTGGTTCTAATTAGTCACGGAGCCCACTAGGATCCCTGATATTGAGAACCACGATCCTTCTTTGTTGGACCTTATGTTAACATCACACCCCGAGTAGTACCAGGTATCAGTCGAGGCTCCCCTCGGCTCTTCAGACCACTGCCTTGTTCGTTCTGTAGCCCAAACGTGCCAAACCTATACCACTCCCTGTGGAAAGCGCTAAGTCTGGCACTATAGTTTGGCTGATTGGGACTGGCTACGCAAATTTTACTCGTCATATCCCTGGGGGTCAGCTATGTTTTTCTTCAACCAATGTTGACACGTGTGCAGACTCCGTCGCCAACGTTATTCTGCAGGGAATGGAATGCTATATTCCAAACTCTGTGGTGCGTCAAGGTGGCCTGAATCGTCCATGGTTCAACAAACCTTGTGCGAAGGCTTCCCGCCTGAAACAATCAGCACACCGAGCATGGATTGAAGCACACGCATGTCAAGATCCAAATACATCAGCGTTGAAGAAAACACTAAATGCGGTTTGTCGTTCGACCGTCTGGCTAGCTTTCCTTTTGGAAATCGAGCTGTTTGGTCCCTGGCCAAAGCTGCCGAAGGCAATTTCTGTCAAACCTTTCGAAGGCAGGACTCTTTGGCACACAGTGCCAAGGAGAAAGCTCGGTAATCTCTTTGCCGCAAACTCGACACTCGACGACGGGGGCTCCACATCACCTGTCATACCTCAGTGTGGGAGTTCCATGCCTGAAGTTCACTTTTTGCAGAAAGCGGTACGGAAGGAACTCAAGTCCCTCGATGTGCGGAAATCGAGTGGCCCAGATGGCATCCCAGCCTTAGTATTAATAGTTTGTGCCCCGGCCCCTGCCCCTTGTGCAACTGGTTGTTGACTTCCGTGTTAACGCGCCTCTTCCTGCTTTCTTATACTGCTAACCACGTGCCGTCTTCGTGGAGGATAGCCCTTGTCCACCCTATTCCCGAAAAGGGAGGCCGGACGGACCCTTCCAACTACAGGCCGATAGCGATTACCTCTCTACTCTGTAAGGTGATGGAACGCGTAATAAACACGCAGCTCTTCGGTATCTAGAGGATCACGAGCTCATCAGTGATCACCAGTATGGCTTTCGCCATGGTAGATCAGCTGGTGATCTTCTACTTTAGCTTTCTCACCGCTGCGCTGAAGCCGTGGAGAGTAGAGGGGAAGCACTAGCCGTTAGTCTCGATATCGCTAAGGCCTTTGATCGAGTCTGGCACAGGGCTCTCCTTTCGAAGCTGCCATCCTACGGCCTGCCGGGAAGGCTTTGCGCTTGGGTCGCCAGTTTTTTGTCTGATAGGAGCATTAAAGTTGCTGTCGACGGTTCTAGCTCCAACAACAAACCTATTAACGCTAGTGTCCCGCAAGGATCTGTGCTGTCGCCGACGTTGTTCATCCTGCATATTAATGATATGCTAAATGTCAGTAATATGCACTGCTATGCGGATGATAGCACAAGAGACGCACAATATTCCGGTCGGGCAAGCCTTCCCCGTTCTGTGGTCGAAGAAAGCAGGAACAGACTTGTGTCCGAAGTCGAAACATCTCTGGACCTAGTGTCAAACTGGGGAGACCAGAATCTTGTAAAGTTTAACCCGACTAAAACCCAAGTCTGCGTGTTAACCGCTAAAAAAACTCCATTCGTCGTAGCTCCTCGGTTTCAGGACACTACCCTCAAAATCTCAGAGAGTATCGATATCCTAGGCATCGACATTTCTGCTTCAGTACAGTTCCACGACCATATCGCGTCAAAGGCTAAACTTGCGTCCAAAAAACTTGGAGTGCTTAATAACGAGACGATACTTCACGTCACGCTCTACAAAGCACAGGCCACATTACCGCATTTATAACGGGGAGTTTTCTGAAGAATTATTCAATTTAATCCCGGCGTCCCGATTTTACCATCGCACTTCTCGCCATAGACAACACGCTCATCCACACAATATCGAGACTTGGACTTTGCACACATCTTTATTCAACCGGTCATTTCACCCGTACACTTGTAAATTGTGGAACGACCTGCCGTCCGCTGTTTTTCCGCAGAGCTACAACATGGAGTCCGTCAAAAGGAGCGTTAAAAGAGTCTTGACAGGTCGGCAACGCAAGAGTGACACCTAGAGGCGAGATTGCAAGTCTTCATAGGCGACGGTGACCACTCTCCATCAGGTGGGCCGTCTGCTTGTTTGCTACCTATATCATAAAAAAAAGACTTCTGTCCCGCACACGGAGGGTCCCGCCATCTAACGAATATCTAACGAACTTCTAACACCAACTAAGTGAACGTTAACACAAAGGTGTTAGTAATTAATATTATTAATAAGGTATACAATCGTTCATAGATGGCGCTATAGTAAAAAACACGTTCTTGGTATGGGGACCCCCTTTAATTTTTTACTTTGTTCTGTTCTTAGTATTTGATGTTATAGCGGCAACAGAAATACATCATGCGTGAAAATTTCAACCGTCTAACTATCACGGTTCGTGAGATACAGCCTGGTGACAGACGGACAGACAGGCAGACAGACGGACAGCGAAGTCTCAGTAATAGGGTTCCGTTGGTACCCTTTGGGTTCTGAACTAATAAGGTAAATAGCGATAATCTCCATTCAAAGTTTGTCTGGAAGAGATCGCTGTTAAGGTACGGTTACGCCGCGGCGTCCTGCGATCTGCGGGCGCAATCTCAGTACTTTTCAATTGTTTTCTGATCGCGTCTGGTGTGAACAAGTCGGTACAAATACTACTGCGCTATCTGATCGCCGTCTAGGTCGCGTACGCAGGACGCTGCGGTCTGTCCGTACCTTAAGCAATAAGACCTCCCATTGTAACACATGTATACATTTTGTTGTGTATGTTATAGCTCATAGTTATTATGCAATAATAGATAGTTAATATTCTATCAAAAAAACCGAAATCACTTACCGAATAAAAAAAATACTGTAGGTAATAAAACAAAGTCTCTGAACATGATATTCAACACTTCAATTAAGTATAGAACATCAACACAATATTTTATTCACCAAATTTTTATTTAATTTAATTTACACAAAATATTTTCGTAATTTTTCTTATTATATAAATTGAACCAAGTTAGTAAGAAACGTAGGGTACTTGCGTGTGAATTTTTGCGTAGGTACTACAATCCATAAAAGTATGGCTGATCTTATATAGTGTTTTTAGGGTTCCGTGCCCAAAGGGTTGCAAAGGAACCCTATTACTGAGACTTCGCTGTCTGTCCGTCCGTCTGTCTGTCCACATTTTACAGGGATGTGTGCCTTATAAGGTACACTCTACTAAGGTAAGGTAAGCTGTACTATCCAATAAAACAATTAATAGGAAACACGTCTGTTTATTGCCAGCTCATACAAAGGACTCTTTACAATTAAATGAATCACGCGCTAAGACCTGATAAGGGAAAGTTATTAACTTTCCCCTCTTTGAAAAAAAAACAAATGTTCAAAACATATAACAAAATTCAATTCAAATTTGAAAATAACATAAAATAAAATTAACTCTATTAGAAATAACATAATACATAAAAAAAATAAACATTGATTTCAAATTTAGAACATTTCCAAACAAGATAAATTCTGTATAATAATTACTTAAACATGAAATATTCATATTCAGGACAAACAAAAATTATATCATAACACTGTAAACTAAAAAAATATTACATGTCAATAAAAAAAACTATTAAAATATAGGAACAGTACGGTAATAAACGGTACGTGCACAATAATCATACTCTTATTAATTAATACACATTCCATTATTATATTTTTCCGCTACAACATTATATATGATAATTTAAGATCGTTTAAAAAACTAAAAGAACCGACTTAAAACATCGCGCTAGTCAAAGTAGCCAGAAGACGCAGTAACTATTACATAATCTGTGCCAGTAGTTAGAAGTAAGTCGTCGAGATAAGTAAATGCGTCGTAATACAAATGTTAAAAACGGCTCGGCCGATTTTGTTAACATTTAAATGGGACCACTTGGGAAGGGTAATCCTTGAAACAAAAGAAGAATGTTCCATATCGGTTCAGGCATCTTCGAGTAATCGGTGAACATACATTATTTAAAAAAAAAAAAGGTTCCGACGAATTGAGAACCTTCTCCTTTTTTGTGAAGTCGGTTAAAAACAAATAAACTAACTACATTATCAAACTATCATCAGGCTATACCTATAAAATAACGATATTTATCTTTAATATGATAAAAAAATACTAAAAACATAATAAAGTTAAAAATAAAAGGGGTACCCATAGAAAAAACCTATTTTTTCAAGCGTTTAATGCTCAAACTTACATCCGTAATAGATAGAGACTTGAAATTTGCTCATATTGTGTATTACAATAGTTGCTATAACATCAAATAATACAAATTTAATTTAATTAAACATTAAAGTCAAGTCAAATCAAAGCATTTATTCAGTTTATGGGCAAACAAAAAATTTGCACTTACATACGTCAAATAACATTAAATAGATCATATTCATTAATAATTATTATAAATATAACAGAAACATAACTTATTGCTTTGAATTTACAAAAAAAAAAACAAAAGTATTGAGCCATTCAGCTTTCATTTAGACGTCTAACGTCACACTTAAAACAAATGTTTAATTCCCCTGATTAATGTTGGGTTGCCAACCGTACTATAACGTGCACCCCCAACCCAGTGCATGTTTCAATAATGAAACACAATAAATAAATAAACCGCAAACTAATCGCAGTACAAATCATATTACGAATGGAACTGATTGTTCCCTATACAAATCCCTATGTAAAGGGGGTATATATATAACCCTATACAAAAAACTTATTTTTCCGGCAAATTTTGTTCAATCGGAACCCTAAGTGAGCGAGCCCGACACGCACTTGGCGAGTTTATTTATTTTATTTTTATTTTTTCCTTGTTAGGTAGGTAATTATGCATATTTATTCAGACGTAGGCTGAAACAATGGTTACTTACCAAAGCATTCTATAGCCTAAATGAGTATTTTGGCATTATGTAGATACCTAGACACACAAATAAAATAAAAGATACTTTTATCAATAATTAAGTTAGATGTTATATGTAACCATATATTATTGATATACCAAAATGTATTAATTAAGTTTGTAAATGTAGATTTATAATTTAAAATAGATACCTAGTTGTAGTAGGTAACCTACTCGTACACCACTAACACGAGTGTACATATTGCATGTTCGAAAAGAACAAACTGTTGGAACTATAATACTAGTACATTGTAAGATCTTTTGTATACACAGTTTAAGCAATAAATACTATTCTATTCTATTCTAACTACACCTACCGCCGATAAGACATTTGTACAGATATTAGAATCAGAAAGAGAATGGAAAGTCGAGAAGCCTAAAGAAGAATGGATCTTAGCGCAACGAAATAGATTACGAAATAGATTTAGCACTTCTAGGGGCAAAGCCCGGACCAACCCTGATGAGAAGTTTAAAGCTGCTGACCAAAAGATTCCGTTGTTTATAAATAACTAGCTGTTACCCGCGGCTTCGCCCGCGTTATTGTGTCTTTATTACCTTTGAGGTCTAGATCAATGATCTCTTAGCCCAAGTCACCATAGATGACCCCAAAGTCGAACTTAATATCCTCTTTTGTTAAAGTCATTAATCATTTTGGTTAGGTATACGAAGTTGTGCTGTTTAATTGTTTGACTCAACACAAAAGTTCCTGAAACATTTCTTACAAAGAAATTAAGGTAAATAGCTGCGCGAGCGAACATTTTTTATGAATTTTTATGACCCTGACAGTTTTATAACCTAACAATCAAGTCACTGTAGATGACTCTTAGGTCGAACTCGATATCGTCTATTGTTAAAGTCATTAATCATTACTTGGTAAACCTAAGCAAGGTTTACCAAGTTTTGCTGTTTAAGTATTTGAGTCAGTCTAATGTATGAGGCTGTTAAAACACGCTATTATATGCTATATAGCGTTACTACTGGGAAAGCGAAGCGAGCGCAAATTTTTTTAATGATCTTTTATGACCCTGACAGTTTTTATAATCTACTATGTCAACCCGATAACCCTAGGGTTTAACTTGATATCCACTTATTTTAAGGTAAATAATGATTATGATTATTGAAGGTTGAACTGTTTAAAATTATAAACTCGATTTGATGCTTGTGGCTATTTAAATACAAAAAATGATGAAATATTCCCTACAAAGAAGATAAAACAAATGCTGGCGCGAGCGTAGCGAGCGCTATCAATGCGCGAGCGAAGCGATGGTGAAAAATGTTTACGACTTTTTATGACCCTGACAGTTTTTATGACCTCCTAAGTCAACATCGATACCACAAAGGTTAAACTTGATATCCACTAATTTTAAGATTAATAATTATTATGATTATTAATAATTATTATTGAAGGTTGTACTGTTGTAATCTTCGAGCATTTAACAATTGAGAAGTTAACGCAAGGCGTTCCCCTCTGCTGGCCATATAGCCATTTTTGGCCACATGAGCGTGCGTAACTACGCTGTATTTTTAATACTGTGTGCGTGTTTCAAGCTAGTGTGCGGGATCGTTAAAGTGAGTGATTTGTGTGTGTGCAATGCGTGTTTACCTCGTCCCCAGTAAGTATCGGTAGAAAAAAATGTTTGAGGATTACAACGTTAACATCTCCATTGGTAAATGCTCGAAGGTTTTAATTTATTACTCGTTTTGATGCATGTAGTTATTAATATACAAAATTTACTGAAATATTACCAACAAAGAAGATAAAACAAATGCTTGCGCGAGCGTAGCGAGCGCTATTACTGCGCGAGCGAAGCGAGCGCGAAAATTTTTTACGACCTTTTATGACTCTGACAGCTTTTATGACCTACTAAGTCAACACCGATAACCCTAGGGTTTAACTTGATATCCACTTATTTTAAGGTAAATAATGATTATGATTATTGAAGGTTGAACTGTTTAAAATTATAAACTCGTTTTGATTCATGTGGCTATTTAAATACAAAAAATGATGAAATATTCCCTACAAAGAAGATAAAACAAATGCTGGCGCGAGCGTAGCGAGCGCTATCAATGCGCGAGCGAAGCGATGGTGAAAAATGTTTACGACTTTTTATGACCCTGACAGTTTTTATGACCTCCTAAGTCAACACCGGTACCACAAAGGTTAAACTTGATATCCACTAATTTTAAGATTAATAACTTTTATGATTATTGAAGGTTGTACTGTTTTAATCTTCGAACATTTACCAATTGAGAAGTTAACGCAAGGCGTTCCTCTCTGCTGGCCATATAGCCATTTTTGGCCACATGAGCGTGCGTAACTACGCTGTATTTTTAATACTGTGTGCGTGTTTCAAGCTAGTGTGCGGGATCGTTAAAGTGAGTGATTAGTGTGTGTGCAATGCGTGTTTACCTCGTCCCCAGTAAGTATCGGCAGAAAAAAATGTTTGCGGATTACAACGTTAACATTTCCATTGGTAAATGCTCGAATATTTTAATTTATTACTCGTTTTGATGCATGTAGTTATTAATATACAAAATTTACTGAAATATTACCAACAAAGAAGATAAAACAAATGCTTGCGCGAGCGTAGCGAGCGCTATTACTGCGCGAGCGAAGCGAGCGCGAAAATTTTTTACGACCTTTTATGACTCTGACAGCTTTTATGACCTACTAAGTCAACACCGATAACCCTAGGGTTTAACTTGATATCCACTTATTTTAAGGTAAATAATGATTATGATTATTGAAGGTTGAACTGTTTAAAATTATAAACTCGTTTTGATTCATGTGGCTATTTAAATACAAAAAATGATGAAATATTCCCTACAAAGAAGATAAAACAAATGCTGGCGCGAGCGTAGCGAGCGCTATCAATGCGCGAGCGAAGCGATGGTGAAAAATGTTTACGACTTTTTATGACCCTGACAGTTTTTATGACCTCCTAAGTCAACACCGGTACCACAAAGGTTAAACTTGATATCCACTAATTTTAAGATTAATAACTATTATGATTATTGAAGGTTGTACTGTTTTAATCTTCGAGCATTTACCAATTGAGAAGTTAACGCAAGGCGTTCCTCTCTGCTGGCCATATAGCCATTTTTGGCCACATGAGCGTGCGTAACTACGCTGTATTTTTAATACTGTGTGCGTGTTTCAAGCTAGTGTGCGGGATCGTTAAAGTGAGTGATTAGTGTGTGTGCAATGCGTGTTTACCTCGTCCCCAGTAAGTATCGGCAGAAAAAAATGTTTGCGGATTACAACGTTAACATCTCCATTGGTAAATGCTCGAAGATTTAAATTTATTACTCGTTTTGATGCATGTAGTTATTAATATACAAAATTTACTGAAATATTACCAACAAAGAAGATAAAACAAATGCTTGCGCGAGCGCAGCGAGCGCGAAATTTTTTTACGTCCTTTTATGACCCTGACAGCTTTTATGACCTACTAAGTCAACGCCGATAACCCTAACGTAAAACTTGATATCCACTTATTTTAAGGTTAATAATCTTTATCATTATTGAAGGTTGTACTGTTTTAATCTATGACTCGTTTTGATGCATGTGGCTATTAAAATACAAAAGTAGCTGAAATGTTTTCTACAAAGTAGATATAACAAATGCTCGCGCGAGCGGAGCGAGCGCTATAACTGCGCGAGCGAAGCGAGCGCGAAATATGTTTACTACTTTTTATGACCCTGACAGTTTTTATGACCTTCTATGTCAACACCGATAACACAAAGGTTTAACTTCATATCCACTTATTATAAGGTTAACAACAATAACGATTATTGAAGGTTGTACTGTTTTAATTTATGACTCGTTTTGAAGAATTATTCAATTTAATCCCGGCGTCCCGATTTTACCATCGCACTTCTCGCCATAGACAACACGCTCATCCACACAATATCGAGACTTGGACTTTGCACACATCTTTATTCAACCGGTCATTTCACCCGTACACTTGTAAATTGTGGAACGACCTGCCGTCCGCTGTTTTTCCGCAGAGCTACAACATGGAGTCCGTCAAAAGGAGCGTTAAAAGAGTCTTGACAGGTCGGCAACGCAAGAGTGACACCTAGAGGCGAGATTGCAAGTCTTCATAGGCGACGGTGACCACTCTCCATCAGGTGGGCCGTCTGCTTGTTTGCTACCTATATCATAAAAAAAAGACTTCTGTCCCGCACACGGAGGGTCCCGCCATCTAACGAATATCTAACGAACTTCTAACACCAACTAAGTGAACGTTAACACAAAGGTGTTAGTAATTAATATTATTAATAAGGTATACAATCGTTCATAGATGGCGCTATAGTAAAAAACACGTTCTTGGTATGGGGACCCCCTTTAATTTTTTACTTTGTTCTGTTCTTAGTATTTGATGTTATAGCGGCAACAGAAATACATCATGTGTGAAAATTTCAACCGTCTAACTATCACGGTTCGTGAGATACAGCCTGGTGACAGACGGACAGACAGGCAGACAGACGGACAGCGAAGTCTCAGTAATAGGGTTCCGTTGGTACCCTTTGGGTTCTGAACTAATAAGGTAAATAGCGATAATCTCCATTCAAAGTTTGTCTGGAAGAGATCGCTGTTAAGGTACGGTTACGCCGCGGCGTCCTGCGATCTGCGGGCGCAATCTCAGTACTTTTCAATTGTTTTCTGATCGCGTCTGGTGTGAACAAGTCGGTACAAATACTACTGCGCTATCTGATCGCCGTCTAGGTCGCGTACGCAGGACGCTGCGGTCTGTCCGTACCTTAAGCAATAAGACCTCCCATTGTAACACATGTATACATTTTGTTGTGTATGTTATAGCTCATAGTTATTATGCAATAATAGATAGTTAATATTCTATCAAAAAAACCGAAATCACTTACCGAATAAAAAAAATACTGTAGGTAATAAAACAAAGTCTCTGAACATGATATTCAACACTTCAATTAAGTATAGAACATCAACACAATATTTTATTCACCAAATTTTTATTTAATTTAATTTACACAAAATATTTTCGTAATTTTTCTTATTATATAAATTGAACCAAGTTAGTAAGAAACGTAGGGTACTTGCGTGTGAATTTTTGCGTAGGTACTACAATCCATAAAAGTATGGCTGATCTTATATAGTGTTTTTAGGGTTCCGTGCCCAAAGGGTTGCAAAGGAACCCTATTACTGAGACTTCGCTGTCTGTCCGTCCGTCTGTCTGTCCACATTTTACAGGGATGTGTGCCTTATAAGGTACACTCTACTAAGGTAAGGTAAGCTCTACTATCCAATAAAACAATTAATAGGAAACACGTCTGTTTATTGCTAGCTCATACAAAGGACTCTTTACAATTAAATGAATCACGCGCTAAGACCTGATAAGGGAAAGTTATTAACTTTCCCCTCTTTGAAAAAAAAAACAAATGTTCAAAACATATAACAAAATTCAATTCAAATTTGAAAATAACATAAAATAAAATTAACTCTATTAGAAATAACATAATACATAAAAAAAATAAACATTGATTTCAAATTTAGAACATTTCCAAACAAGATAAATTCTGTATAATAATTACTTAAACATGAAATATTCATATTCAGGACAAACAAAAATTATATCATAACACTGTAAACTAAAAAAATATTACATGTCAATAAAAAAAACTATTAAAATATAGGAACAGTACGGTAATAAACGGTACGTGCACAATAATCATACTCTTATTAATTAATACACATTCCATTATTATATTTTTCCGCTACAACATTATCAACACCAATATTATAAATGCGAAAGTCAGTTTGTTTATTTGTTTGTTTGTTTGTTTGTTTGTTTGTTTGGGACTTCTTCACGGTCAAACGGCTTGACGGATTTGACTGAAATTTTGTACAAAGATAGTACATAGGGCAGAATAGGATATAGGATACTTTTTTTTTGGCTATCGAGTCAGGGGGTCCAGGTATTTTTAATTGAATTTTGTAAATATGAGACATCTTCTCGAATAAATGGCTTGACCGATTTGCCTGAAATTTTGTATGAATACATGTCATAGAGTAGAATAGGATATAGGATACTTTTTTTCTGGCTGTCGAGTCAGGGGGTCCAGATATTTTAAATTGAATTTTGTAAATATAAAACCTCTTCTCGAATAAACGGCTTGACCGATTTGCCTGAAATGTTGTATATAGACAGTTCATAGGGTAGAATAAGATATAGGACACTTTTTTCTGGCTGTCGAGTCAGGGGGTCCAAATATTTTTACCTGAATTTTGTAAATATAAGACTTCTTCTCGAATAAACGGCTAGACCGATTTGCCTGAAATGTTGTACGAATACATGTCATAGGGCAGAATAGGATACAGAAAACTTTTTTTCTGGCTGTCGAGTCAGGGAGTCCGGATATTTTAAATTGAATTTTGTAAATATGAGACTTCTTCTCGAATAAATGGCTTGACCGATTTGCCTGAAATTTTGTATGAATACATGTCATAGGGCAGAATAGGACATAGGATACTTTTTTTTTGGCTGTCGAGTCAGGGGGTCCAGATATTTTAAATTGAATTTTGTGAATATAAAACCTCTTCTCGAATAAACGGCTTGACCGATTTGCCTGAAATGTTGTATATAGACAGTTCATAGGGTAGAATAAGATATAGAACACTTTTTTTCTGGCTGTCGAGTCAGGGGGTCCGGATATTTTTAACTGAATTCTGTAAATATAAGACTTCTTCTCGAATAAACGGCTTGACCGATTTGCCTGAAATGTTGTATGAATACATGTTATAGGGCAGAATAGGATATAGGATACTTTTTTTCTGGCTGTCGAGTCAGGGGGTCCAGATATTTTAAATTGAATTTTGTAAACATAAGACCTCTTCTCGAATAAACGGCTTGACCGATTTGCCTGAAATGTTGTATATAGACAGTTCATAGGGTAGAATAAGATATAGGACACTTTTTTTCTGGCTGTCGAGTCAGGGGGTCCAAATATTTTTAACTGAATTTTGTAAATATAAGACTTCTTCTCGAATAAACGGCTAGACCGATTTGCCTGAAATGTTGTACGAATACATGTCATAGGGCAGAATAGGATACAGGATACTTTTTTTCTGGCTGTCGAGTCAGGGGTCCGGATATTTTGAATTGAATTTTGTAAATATGAGACTTCTTCTCGAATAAATGGCTTGACCGATTTGCCTGAAATTTTGTATGAATACATGTCATAGGGCAGAATAGGACATAGGATACTTTTTATTTGGCTGTCGAGTCAGGGGGTCCAGATATTTTAAATTGAATTTTGTGAATATAAAACCTCTTCTCGAATAAACGGCTTGACCGATTTGCCTGAAATGTTGTATATAGACAGTTCATAGGGTAAAATAAGATATAGAACACTTTTTTTCTGGCTGTCGAGTCAGGGGGTCCAAATATTTTTAACTGAATTTTGTAAATATAAGACTTCTTCTCGAATAAACGGCTTGACCGATTTGCCTGAAATGTTGTATGAATACATGTTATAGGGCAGAATAGGATATAGAATACTTTTTTTCTGGCTGTCGAGTCAGGGGGTCCAGATATTTTAAATTGAATTTTGTAAATATAAGACCTCTTATCGAATAAACGGCTTGACCGATTTGCCTGAAATGTTGTATAAAGACAGTTCATAGGAAAGAATAGGATATCGGATACTTTTTTTCCGGCTGTCGAGTCTAGGTGCCCAGTTTTGCAAATGTGTGGCCTACTCTCGGTCAAACGGCTTAACCTTTTTAGCTGAAATTTCGTATACAGACAGTCAATAAGACATAGAAGGACAACGAATACTTTTTTTTGGCTGGCAATTTCGGGTGTCTAGATTTTTATTATGGAATTTTGTGAATGTGTGGCCTCTTTTCGGCCAGATGGCTTGACCGATTCAGATGAAATTTTGTACAAAGAATAATAGTATTGTATATAATAGGGCATAAAAGGGCAAGGAATACTTTTTTCGGCAATTAAATGTGAGTGCCTTTAAAATTTACGCGATAGCTTTGCTAGCCCAACGTGTTTTATCTGCTTTGTGGGAAGTATTTCAGAAACATTCATGTTGACAGCCACATTTAACCTTAGGGTCATAGGTGTTGACTTAATAGGTCATCAAAACTAAAACAGTCAGGGTCATAAAAAGCCGTAAAAATTCGCGCAGTTAAAGCGCTCGCTCCGCTCGCGCGAGCATTTGTTATATCTGCTTTGTAGAAAAAATTTCAGCAACTTTTGTATTTTAATAGCCACATGCATCAAAACGAGTCATAGATTAAAACAGTACAACCTTCAATAATGATAAAGATTATTAACCTTAAAATAAGTGGATATCAAGTTTAACCTTAGGGTTATCGGTGTTGACTTAGTAGGTCATAAAAGCTGTCAGGGTCATAAAAGCTGTCAGGGTCATAAAAAGCCATAAAAATTTTTCGCGCTCGCTTCGCTCGCGCAAGCATTTGTTTAACCTTCTTTGTTGGTAATATTTCAGTAACTTTTATATATTAATAACCACATGCATCAAAACGAGTCATAAATTAAAACAGTACAACCTTCAATAATCGTTATTGTTGTTAACCTTATAATAAGTGGATATGAAGTTAAACCTTTGTGTTATCGGTGTTGACATAGAAGGTCATTAAAACTGTCAGGGTCATAAAAAGTAGTAAACATATTTCGCGCTCGCTTCGCTCGCGCAGTTATAGCGCTCGCTCCGCTCGCGCGAGCATTTGTTATATCTACTTTGTAGAAAACATTTCAGCTACTTTTGTATTTTAATAGCCACATGCATCAAAACGAGTCATAGATTTAAACAGTACAACCTTCAATAATGATAAAGATTATTTACCTTAAAATAAGTGGATATCAAGTTTAACGTTAGGGTTATCGGCGTTGACTTAGTAGGTCATAAAAGCTGTCAGGGTCATAAAAGGACGTAAAAAAATTTCGCGCTCGCTGCGCTCGCGCAAGCATTTGTTTTATCTTCTTTGTTGGTAATATTTCAGTAAATTTTGTATATTAATAACTACATGCATCAAAACGAGTAATAAATTAAAATCTTCGAGCATTTACCAATGGAGATGTTAACGTTGTAATCCGCAAACATTTTTTTCTGCCGATACTTACTGGGGACGAGGTAAACACGCATTGCACACACACTAATCACTCACTTTAACGATCCCGCACACTAGCTTGAAACACGCACACAGTATTAAAAATACAGCGTAGTTACGCACGATCATGTGGCCAAAAATGGCTATATGGCCAGCAGAGAGGAACGCCTTGCGTTAACTTCTCAATTGGTAAATGCTCGAAGATTAAAACAGTACAACCTTCAATAATCATAATAGTTATTAATCTTAAAATTAGTGGATATCAAGTTTAACCTTTGTGGTACCGGTGTTGACTTAGGAGGTCATAAAAACTGTCAGGGTCATAAAAAGTCGTAAACATTTTTCACCATCGCTTCGCTCGCGCATTGATAGCGCTCGCTACGCTCGCGCCAGCATTTGTTTTATCTTCTTTGTAGGGAATATTTCATCATTTTTTGTATTTAAATAGCCACATGAATCAAAACGAGTTTATAATTTTAAACAGTTCAACCTTCAATAATCATAATCATTATTTATCTTAAATTAAGTGGATATCAAGTTAAACCCTAGGGTTATCGGTGTTGACTTAGTAGGTCATAAAAGCTGTCAGAGTCATAAAAGGTCGTAAAAAATTTTCGCGCTCGCTTCGCTCGCGCAGTAATAGCGCTCGCTACGCTCGCGCAAGCATTTGTTTTATCTTCTTTGTTGGTAATATTTCAGTAAATTTTGTATATTAATAACTACATGCATCAAAACGAGTAATAAATTAAAACCTTCGAGCATTTACCAATGGAGATGTTAACGTTGTAATCCTCAAACATTTTTTTCTGCCGATACTTACTGGGGACGAGGTAAACACGCATTGCACACACACAAATCACTCACTTTAACGATCCCGCACACTAGCTTGAAACACGCACACAGTATTAAAAATACAGCGTAGTTACGCACGCTCATGTGGCCAAAAATGGCTATATGGCCAGCAGAGAGGAACGCCTTGCGTTAACTTCTCAATTGGTAAATGCTCGAAGATTAAAACAGTACACCCTTCAATAATCATCATAATAATTATTAATCTTAAAATTAGTGGATATCAAGTTTAACCTTTGTGGTATCGATGTTGACTTAGGAGGTCATAAAAACTGTCACGGTCATAAAAAGTCGTAAACATTTTTCACCATCGCTTTGCTCGCGCATTGATAGCGCTCGCTACGCTCGCGCCAGCATTTGTTTTATCTTCTTTGTAGGGAATATTTCATCATTTTTTGTATTTAAATAGCCACAAGCATCAAATCGAGTTTATAATTTTAAACAGTTCAACCTTCAATAATCATAATCATTATTTACCTTAAAATAAGTGGATATCAAGTTAAACCCTAGGGTTATCGGGTTGACATAGTAGATCATAAAAACTGTCAGGGTCATAAAAGAACATAAAAGATCATAAAAAAAATTTGCGCAGTAGTAACGCTATATAGCATATAATAGCGTGTTTTAACAGCCTCATACATTAGACTGACTCAAATACTTAAACAGCAAAACTTGGTAAACCTTGCTTAGGTTTACCAAGTAATGATTAATGACTTTAACAATAGACGATATCGAGTTCGACCTAAGAGTCATCTACTGTGACTTGATTGTTAGGTTATAAAACTGTCAGGGTCATAAAAATTCATAAAAAATGTTCGCTCGCGCAGCTATTTACCTTAATTTCTTTGTAAGAAATGTTTCAGGAACTTTTGTGTTGAGTCAAACAATTAAACAGCACAACTTCGTATACCTAACCAAAATGATTAATGACTTTAACAAAAGAGGATATTAAGTTCGACTTTGGGGTCATCTATGGTGACTTGGGCTAAGAGATCATTGATCTAGACCTCAAAGGTAATAAAGACACAATAACGCGGGCGAAGCCGCGGGTCACAGCTAGTATATGATAATTTAAGATCGTTTAAAAAACTAAAAGAACCGACTTAAAACATCGCGCTAGTCAAAGTAGCCAGAAGACGCAGTAACTATTACATAATCTGTGCCAGTAGTTAGAAGTAAGTCGTCGAGATAAGTAAATGCGTCGTAATACAAATGTTAAAAACGGCTCGGCCGATTTTGTTAACATTTAAATGGGACCACTTGGGAAGGGTAATCCTTGAAACAAAAGAAGAATGTTCCATATCGGTTCAGGCATCTTCGAGTAATCGGTGAACATACATTATTTAAAAAAAAAAAGGTTCCGACGAATTGAGAACCTTCTCCTTTTTTGTGAAGTCGGTTAAAAACAAATAAACTAACTACATTATCAAACTATCATCAGGCTATACCTATAAAATAACGATATTTATCTTTAATATGATAAAAAAATACTAAAAACATAATAAAGTTAAAAATAAAAGGGGTACCCATAGAAAAAACCTATTTTTTCAAGCGTTTAATGCTCAAACTTACATCCGTAATAGATAGAGACTTGAAATTTGCTCATATTGTGTATTACAATAGTTGCTATAACATCAAATAATACAAATTTAATTTAATTAAACATTAAAGTCAAGTCAAATCAAAGCATTTATTCAGTTTATGGGCAAACAAAAAATTTGCACTTACATACGTCAAATAACATTAAATAGATCATATTCATTAATAATTATTATAAATATAACAGAAACATAACTTATTGCTTTGAATTTACAAAAAAAAAACAAAAGTATTGAGCCATTCAGCTTTCATTTAGACGTCTAACGTCACACTTAAAACAAATGTTTAATTCCCCTGATTAATGTTGGGTTGCCAACCGTACTATAACGTGCACCCCCAACCCAGTGCATGTTTCAATAATGAAACATAATAAATAAATAAACCGCAAACTAATCGCAGTACAAATCATATTACGAATGGAACTGATTGTTCCCTATACAAATCCCTATGTAAAGGGGGTATATATATAACCCTATACAAAAAACTTATTTTTCCGGCAAATTTTGTTCAATCGGAACCCTAAGTGAGCCAGCCCGACACGCACTTGGACAGTTTATTTATTTAATTTTTATTTTTTCCTTGTTACGTAGGTAATTATGCATATTTATCAATATAATTATTCGTGCTAAAAAAACTCGTTTCATACAAATTCGTGTGAATTTTTCTACCACTACCACAGAAGTCTTAATAATCATAATTATTATTATTATTTATTTCTCATCACAAAGGTACACATAAAATAACTTAATAATATCAGCGACAGATTAATCAAAAACTAGTACTACTTTGTGAGGGCTGGTGCCTGATGTAGGTTTGATAAAAAAAACCTGTATTACTTGTCACCAGGTAGGTAGAAAAAAAATTTAAAAACTGTGGTACCCGTAACTCACCATTTTAATTAAAGATTATGTGTACCATGTGTGTGTAGAAAAATCTGTCATCAAACATCTAATGTGTTCTGGCAGCTATCCTTGAGAGCCAGTTCCTGTAGAACACCCTTCGATAGCGTCGCTAATTAGGAACGAATTTTGTGAAGTACTGACATACGGCAAACTTAGAGAAAGAGCTAATTTTGAATAATTCTACCTGTATACTGAGAACACTAAAAGAGTCTTGTTATTACTGCATACCTTAATCTCCTTCAGTCTAACACTACGACAGGGTATAGCAGCGACAGACGTACGTACACATTTCTCTCTTCCACTTTAGCGCGCTACCATCGTACCTTCGAAGTATCCCGGTCCCTGAATTAATCGCCGACTTGTTTGTATACCGAAGTCCCTGTCCATCGTAACAATGCAAGCTGCATTGTGGGATTAGAACCAGGTTTCTTGAAGCGCTACGACATGATACGTTTTGCACAGCTCTCTAATCTCATCCACTGACCTCGTTGCAGACTTGAAGTTGAGACTAACAAGCTTAATTTTTTGGATCTCTTGTGTTAGTGTTCATTTCATAAAAAACATATGTATGGTATATGTATACTTCTTGCCTCTGTGGCCCCCCATTCTTAGGGAATTCTTGAGTTCTTTCTCTGAGTGGTATAAAACGTCGAAATTAAATACCTTCCGTCCACGACACTCTCTTCTAAAAATACATAGTTCATTTTTAGGTATCAACACTTTGTTTGCCTTTTAATCTTGTTGACGCTTCATTTTAATATCTGCCTGTACATTCATGGAACTAATTCCGCTCTCTTGAAACTGTGAAATTGACGTTTGAGAGATTACCGCGACATTATTGTTGATAAATCTGCTACATTAAAATAGTTCAATAATGCCAAAAGTAATTAAAAGTGGTTTAAGAGAAACTGTTATCAAAGTACAAAGTAAAAGCACAGTGGCGAACAGCCGCGCCAAATTATACTTGCCGGACTGTACAAAGTTTCTCAATCTCAATTAATATATAAATTAAAATAAACAGTGAAAGAAAAGCCTTTAAAAATAAGTGATAAACTTTAAATGTCGTTTCTTGGTTTACAGGTAAGGTTTTATATTACTGTGTAATGTTAATGTTTAATGCGCAATCAATATAATAAAAAGTCAACTTTAATGCTTTAATAAGAAACTAGATGGCGCTGGCGTCCAACGACACTAGATGGCGTTGGCGTCGAGTTAGCACGCGCAAGCGTTTCATTTGCTGTTTTTAGGTAGGCTCACCACCAACGTAAATAATTGTTAGAGAAATTCAGAAGGCTGTTTATAAGTAGATTATTATTTTGTATGAATATGAATATAATTTTGTGAATAGTTCGACGGTGGTTTCACTCACACTCCCGCACGCTCTATGACTTGGGATTGGATGGTTGAAAAACATCCATGGTCCTTAACGAGTCGGTTGAGTCAGGCGGACGTTAGCTACAAAGCACTTGGAACAGTGGTGGATCGCCACTAGCACTGCTCATCGCATGCGGACCTCTGCGAGAGAGGTTGACGCTGCGATTGGTTGGTGCGGTGACGCTCAGCTAGGCTATTCTGTAAGCTATCTCGACAGTGGAATCCACGGTGAGATTTGAATTTCGTATAACGAAATTCAACCGTATTACGAACGTGATACGACTGAATTTTTTAGTACGAAATTCGAATCTCACCGCGGATTCCGCTGTAGAGATAGCTTACAGAATAGCCTAGCAGCACCGTGTCTGTCTGCTGCTAAGTGGGTTGCGGGGGACGGGGGAGGTGCAGTGCCGCCAACCAACGGAAGAGTGACGTCAGCGCTGCGAGGACTGATGACGTCTTCGAGGCTACGTCATCGTGAGAAGTTGTGACGTCAGGACAAAAACGTCACATATTGGAGCAGCATTGAGTGAGGTTTGCCAGTGCTAAAAAATTGTGAGTACATGTAAATTATTGTGTAACGCCATCTATCGGGAAGTTATAAAAATCATTTCATCAACTTAGAATATTCGAGCTGATTTGGGACTTTAACTTTTTAATTGAATATAAAACTTAGAATTTGTGTGCATGTCTTTAGACTTAGAATAGTTTAAGAAAAAGTGTTTTGACGGAGAAACCACGCCCGTTTTCCGTCCCAGTGTTAACAAATCTCAAACACTTGTAAAATTTTTAGAAACGTTTTTAGACTTAATTTTTTCGGTTTTTATTTCAAAATTTTAGTTCTTGTTTGTTGTTGTCTTGTGTAGTTCAACGTAAATTTTCACCATGTCTTCCATCGCCTTAATCAGGGCTCAGATTGACAACTTGGCTAAAATTCGTAAGGTATACGAAAATTATAAGAAAACGCCGAAAGATCGGCTAGCCAAAGAGTCATATCATGTCACTAGATTGGAAAGCTGGAAGAACAATGGAAAGTTGCCGTTGAGAACCACAAAAAGTTACAAAGTGAAGAGAGTGAGGTCATTCTTGAGCATAAATACTTTAAGTCGGTATGTTTCAAGACATTGAGGAAGTCTACATATGTTATAAATCAGATTAAGATCTGATTTATAACATGTGTAGACTTTGAGGCATTGTCTGCACTTTGACTTTCTTCAGTGACTTCGAACATGTCCCATCAACATGAGCAAAGCGCGAGAATGGACACCAAAGTGAGACTCCCAAAAATCACGATTCCGATGTTTTCCGGTACTTATTATATTATGAGTGGCAAACTTTTAGGGATTTATATGTGTCTCTCATCCATAATAACGCATCATTAGATAATGTTCAAAAGATGCATTATTTAAAGAGTCACCTGTCGGGTGAAGCGGAGCAGCTTTTGCGACACGTTCCGATCACATCAGCCAATTATCAAGAATCTTGGTCGTTGCTAAACAATAGATATAATAATAAAAAGTTTTTGGCTGGTAGTCTACTGAAACGTTTCATGGAGCAGAATAGTGTCAAATTAGAGTCATCAAAGGCAGTTAAAGAGATATTAGATACCACTAATGATACCTTAAATGGCTTGAAAAATTTGGGCATCGATGTAGGAACATGGGATGTTATAGTAATCTACATAATTTGTACGAAGCTCGACCCCGAAACACGCAAGCAATGGGAGGCTAAGATAAGTGTCTCAGATCAACTGCCAACCCTGCAGCAAATGCGAGAATTTTTAGAGTCGAGATTTCGGTCACTAGAATTTTTGGATAAACCGAAGTCGACCCCAAATCTTTCAAAGCCAAAGGTAATGCATACAGTTGCTACTGATGATGTAACCACAATTTCTTGCCCATTTTGCGAACGGACTGGACACAAAATTGCGAATTGTAAGGATTTCTCGAAATTAGATTATGATGCTCGTCACAAATTTGTACAAACCTCAAAGCTTTGCTATAACTGTTTGGGTCGTAACCACACAGTTAACTCGTGCTCATCTTCTACCAAATGTCACGTCTGTAATAAAAAATATCATTCTTTGATTCATCCTAAATCTAATCTTAAGAAAGAGTTGCGTACTTCCGCTTTGCCTAAACCGAAAGTAGCGGTGATGACACCGTCGACAGAAACTCCACCTTCGAATGTTGCAGCACATTTTTCAAAGGAAACAGTACCCAATCAAATACTGCTAGCCACCGCTCTTGTTAATTCTCCAACAAGAAACGGTAACGTACGCGTACTTAGAGCCCTTTTAGATCAGGGATCACAAGCGTCGTTTGTGACTGAAGCAGCCGTGCAATTGCTCGGCCTCAGCAAAACACCCACTAGAAGTATCATATCTGGATTGGGAGGCGACAAGGATACTTTGGCGTCAAAGTATGTTGTTGCCATGAAGGTACAATCTCGTCACGATCCTACTTTCCGAATCGAAGTAAGTGCACACGTCTTGGGTGCCATTACCTGTTTACTTTCAACTCAGAAGATCGTGACTATATATTGGCCTGAACTAGCGCAGATCAGCCTAGCTGATCCGCATTATCACACACCTAACAAAATTGATATTTTGTTAGGTAGCGACGTGTATGGTCGAATAATAAAGGAAGGGCTGATCAGGGGTCCTAACGGCGGTCTTGTTGTTCAACAAACAGCCTTAGGATGGATAGTAACTGGTCCAACACATCAGTTGGATCAAGCTCTTCCACAAACGCATTGTCATCACAACGTGATCATGAGTATGCACGTTCACGTAGACGACAACGACTTGCTGAAACAATTTTGGCAATTAGGATCAGATTCCTTTGGAGCAAAAATGCTCACCCAAGAGGAGCAGTCATGTGAGGAGTTTTACAAGCAAATCATTTATTTCAGACTTTACACATTTACATTGCAGTCCATAGTTATATTCATTACATTGTGCGTCTTCCTTTCCGCGAGGACGACCCTCCATGCAAATATGAAAATTTGAGAGATATTGCACTCAAGAGACTTCATCTTCTTGAGCGTCGCTTTAAGAAGAATCCTGAAATTAAGGCAAGTTACTCTGAGGTAATGCACGAATACTTGGACCTTGGTCACATGGAACGTATAACCGGCCAAGATGAAAAGAGATCCGAGGGTGTGTATTTGCCACATCACGCCGTTATACGAGAAGATAAGACCACGACCAAGGTCAGAGTAGTATTCGATGCATCTTGTCGAGGAAACCACGGAGTGTCTCTAAACGATTCATTGATGGTCGGCCCCACCATACAGCAAGACTTACGTCACATTATAACGCGATGGCGAATGCATCCTATCTGCTTGAGCGCAGATATAGTTAAAATGTACCGTCAGGTCATGGTCAGCAAGCAGGACGCAGACTTCCAGCGACTGGTGTGGAGAGACGAACCGCAATCTGAAACAGAAGAATTTAGATTAGTACGAGTGACATTCGGCACGGCGTGCGCTCCATACCTGGCAGTGAAGACGTTGCAGCAACTGGCTATTGACGAAAACGATGAGTTTCCTGTAACTGCAGAAAAAGTTAAATCTGATTTTTATGTCGATGACTTATTGACAGGCTGCGACTCAGTACCTGAAGGAATCAAGCTTTATCAGGAGATGAAAGCGCTATTAGGTAGAGGAGGCTTCGAACTACAGAAATGGGTAACGAACAACAAGGAGTTGGAAAGGGTTATGATAGATAGAAAAGAAAGCAAAGATGAGAAAGTCGATATAAAGATGAATGAAGTAGTGAAGGTACTAGGACTCAACGGACAAGGAATCAGATTCCTTTCATTACTCGGTGCAACTTCCTGAACTGAGTGATCCAATCACGAAAAGAAAGGTGATATCGGACATCTTACGTCTATTTGACCCCTTAGGTTGGGTCGCCCCCTGTATAGTAGTAGCCAAGGTGATGATTCAAAAGATCTGGCTAGCTGGCATAGACTGGGATCAAGAGTTGCCCGATGATCTGCTGAAAGAATGGCCCACTTACCGATCAGAATTGGTTAAAGTTCGAGATATTGCAATTCCAAGATGGATCGAAGCTAAAGTGGATGATCTTGTTAGAGAGCTTCACGGATTTTGTGACGCATCAATTTCTTCGTATGCGGCAGCCGTGTACTTGAGAACGGTTGATGTTGCTGGCAATGTATGCGTCAATCTGGTTGCGGCTAAAACCAAAGTAGCTCCAAAAATGCAAGTTTCCGTGCCTCGACTTGAACTGATGGGAGCAGTTTTATTGACTAAATTGCTTACAAAATTGGCTGGTCTGTTGAGTATTGACAACTCAAATCTTCATGGATGGACTGACTCCACTGTGGTGTTGGCATGGCTCAGTAGTCACCCGAGTCGTTGGTCGACGTTTGTAGGCAATAGAACCTCTGAGATTCTATCACGACTTGACAATACACAGTGGGTACACGTCCGATCCACACAGAACCCTGCAGATATAGCATCAAGAGGCAGTACGCCTTTGGAACTAGCTCAGTGTAGCTTATGGTTGCAGGGTCCTACATGTCTCATGAACTCAACTATAGAGTATACCAGACCGCAATCGGTCTCCACGGATATGGAACAAAGAAAACTTAAGGTTCTTTTGACAATGGATTCATCGAATGACGATCCCTTTTGGACAAGATTTTCAACCTTGCTAAAATTGATTCGCATCGTTGCGCGTTGTCGAAGATTTTTGAAGGTGAAAGATGTCAGAAGGAATCTTCACAAGTTTGAACCCTTCCTCACGAGCTCAGAACTAGATGACGCTCATGATGTGTGTGTTTGACAATGTCAAATCTTGGAGCTGGAACAAAAATCTAAGTTAAAATCATTGAACCCATACCATGAAAAAAAGGGCATCTTGAGAGCTCAAGGCAGAATACAGAATGCAGATCTGCTGGAAGAAACTAAGCATCCTATCATTCTTCCTCACAAGAGTCACTTCACAAACCTGATTGTTGACAACGCTCATAAGAAAACACTGCATGGTGGTTCCTTGTTGACACTCAACTATTTACGCAGTAAGTATTGGATCGTGTCAGCTAAAAGTCTAGTTTTTTGTGATTTTTGACGTGATTTTTCACGTGCGTAAGTGTGTTACATGTGTTCGAAACTCAGCGTCAACAAGAAACAAACTCATGGGACAGTTACCATTGGCTAGAGTTACGCCCGCTCGTCCTTTTCTGAATAGCGGCGTGGATTTTGCAGGGCCGATGAATATACGAATGTCGAAAGGTCGTGGCAATCGATGCTACAAGGGTTACATCAGCCTCTTCGTTTGTATGGTTACTAAGGCCATACATTTGGAAGCCGTCAGTAGTTTGACTTCAGAGGGATTCATCGCATGTTTTAAACGCTTTGTTGCTCGAAGAGGACATGTCAGTCAGATTTGGAGTGACAACGGCACAAATTTTGTGGGTGCATCAAAGGAACTCCAAAGGATTGTTGATTATTGACAAGTTTCATCCGTCGCTGTTGACATTCGGGAATGGTTAGGCAATAATAAGTCACTTGGCACTTCATTCCCCCTCACGCGCCGAACCACGGTAGGTTGTGGGAGGCAGGCGTGAAGTCAACCAAGTTTCATCTTAATCGAGTGGTAAAGGACTCTAGTCTCACATTTGAAGAGCTGTGCACAGTTTTGTCACAAATTGAGGCTTGCCTAAATTCTAGGCCATTGTCTGTGCTGCCTGATGATCAATCACCCCTCACTCCAGGACATTTCTTAGTTGGAGAGCCATTAGTTATTGTCCCTGATCATAACTACGAACAGAGCAATATTTCTTCTTTGAGAAGGTGGCAACTGACTCAACGAATGGTGCAAAGTTTCTGGCGCAGGTGGTCCGAGGAATACATAGTCTATTGTTTGCAGCGATACAAGTGGTCAAAGTTGAGACCTGAGCCTGAGATCGGAGACATAGTTCTCATCCAGGAAGATAATCTTCCTCCAGCTCGTTGGTTGTTGGGACGAGTTGTGACTAAGCATCCAGGATTGGATAACATCACCAGAGTAGTCACTCTGAAGTGTAAGGACTCTCTCATCAAGAGACCTACGTCGAAGCTTTGTGTCCTACCCGTTACAGAATAAGCACTATGTACACTTTATCAAGATGTGATGTAATTTACACTAATTTGTTTAGTTTTCCTTTTGTTTTATCGTTAAAATTTTAAGGTTAAGTTTGCTAACCGCGAGTTTCTTCAAAGCTCCACACCCCCTTGACCTCATGGTGGGCGGTGATTTGTAGTTTTTTGTGCTTTGGTGGTGAAGAACGTATAGTGACGTTCTTAGTGGGCGGAATGTTTAATGCGCAATCAATATAATAAAAAGTCAACTTTAATGCTTTAATTAGAAACTAGATGGCGCTGGCGTCCGACGACACTAGATGGCGTTGGCGTCGAGTTAGCACGCGCAAGTGTTTCATTTGCTGTTTTTAGGTAGGCTCACCACCAACGTAAATTGTTAGAGAAATTCAGAAGGCTGTTTATAAGTAGATTATTATTTTGTATGAATATGAATATAATCTTGTGAATAGTTCGACGGTGGCTTCACTCACACACCCGCAGGCTCTATGACTTGGGATTGGATGGTTGAAAAACATCCAGTTAATGTTTTAGTTTTTTTTTTTTTTTTTTTTATTTAGTACTTACAAGCAAATTCTGACAAATAAAACTTTGTTTACAGAGCAACGCAAGTTTATTTTATTTGAATTGGCGTACAAAAGGTCTTATATTCATATATTCAACTAGCTGTTACCCGCGGCTTCGCCCGCGTTATTTGTGTCTATGACCATTGAGGTCTAGATCGATGATCTCTTAGGCCAAGTCACCATAGATGACCCTCAAAGTCGAACTCAATATCCTCTATTGTTAAAGTCATTAATCATTTTGGTTAGGTATACGAAGTTGTGCTGTTTAAATTTTTGACTTAACACAACAGTTCCTGAAACATTTCTTACAAAGAAAATAAGGTGAATAGCTGCGCGAGCGTAGCGAGCGCTATTATTGGGCGAGTGAACATTTTTTATGGCTTTTTATAACCCTGACAGTTTAATGACCTAATAATCAAGTCAATATAAATGACTCTTAGGTCGAACTCGATATCGTCTATTGTTAAAGTTATTAATCATTACTTGGTGCTTGGTAAACCTAACCCAGGTTTACCTGACAGTTTTATGGCCTAATTAAGGCACTTATTAAGTTTAGTCATTATCTATGAACCTAAGCTCAAACTTTTATGATTATGCAAACTCTATGTAAAGTTAAAAAAATATATAGGCACCCACACTTAACTGCCGAAAAAAAGTATTCTTTGCCCTTTTATGCCCTACTAGCTGTTACCCGCGGCTTCGCCCGCGTTATTGTGTCTTTATTACCTTTGAGGTCTAGATCAATGATCTCTTAGCCCAAGTCACCATAGATGACCCCAAAGTCGAACTCAATATCCTCTTTTGTTAAAGTCATTAATCATTTTGGTTAGGTATACGAAGTTGTGCTGTTTAATTGTTTGACTCAACACAAAAGTTCCTGAAACATTTCTTACAAAGAAATTAAGGTAAATAGCTGCGCGAGCGAACATTTTTTATGAATTTTTATGACCCTGACAGTTTTATAACCTAACAATCAAGTCACTGTAGATGACTCTTAGGTCGAACTCGATATCGTCTATTGTTAAAGTCATTAATCATTACTTGGTAAACCTAAGCAAGGTTTACCAAGTTTTGCTGTTTAAGTATTTGAGTCAGTCTAATGTATGAGGCTGTTAAAACACGCTATTATATGCTATATAGCGTTACTACTGCGCAAGCGAAGCGAGCGCAAATTTTTTTTATGATCTTTTATGATCTTTTATGACCCTGACAGTTTTTATGATCTACTATGTCAACCCGATAACCCTAGGGTTTAACTTGATATCCACTTATTTTAAGGTAAATAATGATTATGATTATTGAAGGTTGAACTGTTTAAAATTATAAACTCGATTTGATGCTTGTGGCTATTTAAATACAAAAAATGATGAAATATTCCCTACAAAGAAGATAAAACAAATGCTGGCGCGAGCGTAGCGAGCGCTATCAATGCGCGAGCAAAGCGATGGTGAAAAATGTTTACGACTTTTTATGACCCTGACAGTTTTTATGACCTCCTAAGTCAACATCGATACCACAAAGGTTAAACTTGATATCCACTAATTTTAAGATTAATAATTATTATGATTATTGAAGGTTGTACTGTTTTAATCTTCGAGCATTTACCAATTGAGAAGTTAACGCAAGGCGTTCCCCTCTGCTGGCCATATAGCCATTTTTGGCCACATGAGCGTGCGTAACTACGCGGTATTTTTAATACTGTGTGCGTGTTTCAAGCTAGTGTGCGGGATCGTTAAAGTGAGTGATTTGTGTGTGTGCAATGCGTGCTTACCTCGTCCCCAGTAAGTATCGGCAGAAAAAAATGTTTGCGGATTACAACGTTAACATCTCCATTGGTAAATGCTCGAAGGTTTTAATTTATTACTCGTTTTGATGCATGTAGTTATTAATATACAAAATTTACTGAAATATTACCAACAAAGAAGATAAAACAAATGCTTGCGCGAGCGTAGCGAGCGCTATTACTGCGCGAGCGAAGCGAGCGCGAAAATTTTTTACGACCTTTTATGACTCTGACAGCTTTTATGACCTACTAAGTCAACACCGATAACCCTAGGGTTTAACTTCATATCCACTTATTTTAAGGTAAACAATGATTATGATTATTGAAGGTTGAACTGTTTAAAATTATAAACTCGTTTTGATTCATGTGGCTATTTAAATACAAAAAATGATGAAATATTCCCTACAAAGAAGATAAAACAAATGCTGGCGCGAGCGTAGCGAGCGCTATCAATGCGCGAGCGAAGCGATGGTGAAAAATGTTTACGACTTTTTATGACCCTGACAGTTTTTATGACCTCCTAAGTCAACACCGGTATCACAAAGGTTAAACTTGATATCCACTAATTTTAAGATTAATAACTATTATGATTATTGAAGGTTGTACTGTTTTAATCTTCGAGCATTTACCAATTGAGAAGTTAACGCAAGGCGTTCCCCTCTGCTGGCCATATAGCCATTTTTGGCCACATGAGCGTTCGTAACTACGCTGTATTTTTAATACTGTGTGCGTGTTTCAAGCTAGTGTGCGGGATCGTTAAAGTGAGTGATTAGTGTATGTGCAATGCGTGTTTACCTCGTCCCCAGTAAGTATCGGCAGAAAAAAATGTTTGCGGATTACAACGTTAACATCTCCATTGGTAAATGCTCGAAGATTTTAATTTATTACTCGTTTTGATGCATGTAGTTATTAATATACAAAATATACTGAAATATTACCAACAAAGAAGATAAAACAAATGCTTGCGCGAGCGCAGCGAGCGCGAAATTTTTTTACGTCCTTTTATGACCCTGACAGCTTTTATGACCTACTAAGTCAACGCCGATAACCCTAACGTTAAACTTGATATCCACTTATTTTAAGGTTAATAATCTTTATCATTATTTAAGGTTGTACTGTTTAAATCTATGACTCTTTTTGATGCATGTGGCTATTAAAATACAAAAGTAGCTGAAATGTTTTCTACAAAGTAGATATAACAAATGCTCGCGCGAGCGGAGCGAGCGCTATAACTGCGCGAGCGAAGCGAGCGCGAAATATGTTTACTACTTTTTATGACCCTGACAGTTTTAATGACCTTCTATGTCAACACCGATAACACAAAGGTTTAACTTCATATCCACTTATTATAAGGTTAACAACAATAACGATTATTGAAGGTTGTACTGTTTTAATTTATGACTCGTTTTGATGCATGTGGTTATTAATATATAAAAGTTACTGAAATATTACCAACAAAGAAGGTTAAACAAAAAAATTTTTATGGCTTTTTATGACCCTGACAGCTTTTATGACCCTGACAGCTTTTATGACCTACTAAGTCAACACCGATAACCCTAAGGTTAAACTTGATATCCACTTATTTTAAGGTTAATAATCTTTATCATTATTGAAGGTTGTACTGTTTTAATCTATGACTCGTTTTGATGCATGTGGCTATTAAAATACAAAAGTTGCTGAAATGTTTTCTACAAAGTAGATATAACAAATGCTCGCGCGAGCGGAGCGAGCGCTATAACTGCGCGAATTTTTACAGCTTTTTATGACCCTGACTGTTTTAGTTTTGATGACCTACTAAGTCAACACCTATGACCCTAAGGTTAAATGTGGCTGTTAACATGAATGTTTCTGAAATACTTCCCACAAAGCAGATAAAACACGTTGGGCAAGCAAAGCTATCGCGTAAATTTTAAAGGCACTCACATTTAATTGCCGAAAAAAGTATTCCTTGCCCTTTTATGCCCTATTATATACAATACTATTATTCTTTGTACAAAATTTCATCTGATTCGGTCAAGCCATCTGGCCGAAAAGAGGCCACACATTCACAAAATTCCATAAAAAAAATCTAGACACCCGAAATTGCCAGCCAAAAAAAAGTATTCTTTGTCCTTCTATGTCTTATTGACTGTCTGTATACGAAATTTCAGCTAAAAAGGTTAAGCCGTTTGACCGAGAGTAGGCCACACATTTGCAAAACTGGGCACCTAGACTCGACAGCCGGAAAAAAAGTATCCGATATCCTATTCTTTCCTATGAACTGTCTTTATACAACATTTCAGGCAAATCGGTCAAGCCGTTTATTCGATAAGAGGTCTTATATTTACAAAATTCAATTTAAAATATCTGGACCCCCTGACTCGACAGCCAGAAAAAAAGTATCCTATATCCTATTCTGCCCTATGACATGTATTCATACAACATTTCAGGCAAATAGGTCAAGCCGTTTATTCGAGAAGAAGTCTTATATTTACAAAATTCAGTTAAAAATATTTGGACCCCCTGACTCGACAGCCAGAAAAAAAGTGTTCTATATCTTATTCTACCCTATGAACTGTCTATATACAACATTTCAGGCAAATCGGTCAAGCCGTTTAGTCGAGAAGAGGTTTTATATTCACAAAATTCAATTTAAAATATCTGGACCCCCTGACTCGACAGCCAAAAAAAATTTATCCTATGTCCTATTCTGCCCTATGACATGTATTCATACAAAATTTCAGGCAAATCGGTCAAGCCATTTATTCGAGAAGAAGTCTCATATTTACAAAATTCAATTCAAAATATCCGGACCCCCTAACTCGACAGCCAGAAAAAAAGTATCCTGTATCCTATTCTGCCCTATGACATGTATTCGTACAACATTTCAGGCAAATCGGTCTAGCCGTTTATTCGAGAAGAAGTCTTATATTTACAAAATTCAGTTAAAAATATTTGGACCCCCTGACTCGACAGCCAGAAAAAAAGTGTCCTATATCTTATTCTACTCTATGAACTGTCTATATACAACATTTCAGGCAAATCGGTCAAGCCGTTTATTCGAGAAGAGGTTTTATATTTACAAAATTCAATTTAAAATATCTGGACCCCCTGACTCGACAGCCAAAAAAAAAGTATCCTATGTCCTATTCTGCCCTATGACATGTATTCGTACAACATTTCAGGCAAATCGGTCTAGCCGTTTATTCGAGAAGAAGTCTTATATTTACAAAATTCAGGTAAAAATATTTGGACCCCCTGACTCGACAGCCAGAAAAAAAGTGTCCTATATCTTATTCTACCCTATGAACTGTCTATATACAACATTTCAGGCAAATCGGTCAAGCCGTTTATTCGAGAAGAGGTTTTATATTTACAAAATTCAATTTAAAATATCTGGACCCCCTGACTCGACAACCAGAAAAAAAGTATCCTATATCCTATTCTACTCTATGACATGTATTCATACAAAATTTCAGGCAAATCGGTCAAGCCATTTATTCGAGAAGAAGTCTCATATTTACAAAATTCAATTAAAAATATCTGGACCCCCTGACTCGATAGCAAAAAAAAAAGTATCCTATATCCTATTCTGCCCTATGTACTATCTTTGCACAAAATTTCAGTCAAATCCGTCAAGCCGTTTGACCGTGAAGAAGTCCCAAACAAACAAACAAACAAACAAACAAACAAATAAACAAACTGACTTTCGCATTTATAATATTGGTGTTGATTAAATGTCTGTACAAAATTTCATCTGAATTGGTCAAGCCGTTTGGCCGAAAAGAGGCCACACATTTACAAAAATCCATAATAAAAATATAGAAAACCGAAATTTCCACCCAAAAAAAAAGTATTCGTTGCCCTTCTATGTCTTTTTGACTGTCCGTGTACAACATTTTAGCTTAAATGGTTAACCAGTTTGACCGAGAGTAGGCCACACATTTACAAAGTTCAATTTAAAAATTCTGGACAACTGGACTCGACTGCCAGAAAAAAAGTATCCTATGTGATTCTATGCAATATGAACTGTAATATGTATAAAATTTCAGTCCAATCGGTCTAGCTGTTTAGCTGATAAGAGGCCACACATTCACAAAATTAAATAAAAAATATCTGGACCCCCTGACTCGACAGCCAGAAAAAAAGTATCCTATATCCTATTCTGCCCTATGACATGTATTCATACAAAATTTCAGGCAAATCGGTCAAGCCGTTTATTCGAGAGGAAGTCTTATATTTACAAAATTCAATTAAAAATATCTGAGGTCTGAAATTTACAAAATTTAATTAAAAATATCTGGACCTCCTGACTCGATAGCCAAAAAAAAAGTATCCCATATCCTATTCTACCCTATGAACTGTCTCTATACAACATTTCAGGCAAATCGGTCAAGCCGCTTACTCCAGAAGAGGTCTGAAATTTACAAAATTTAATTAAACATATCTGGACCTCCTGACTCGATAGCCAAATAAAAAGTATTCTATATCCTTTTCTGCCCTATGTACTGTCTTTTTACAACATGTCAGGCAAATCGGTCAAGCCGTTTATTTGAGAAGAGATCTTATATTTACAAAATTCAATTAAACATATTTGGAACCCCTGACTCGATAGCCAGAAAAAAAGTATTCTATATTCTTTTCTGCCTTATGAACTGTCTTTATACAACATTTCAGGCAAATCGGTCAAGCCGTTTATTCAAAAACAGGTCCTTTAGTTACAAAATTTAATTAAAAATAACTGGACCCCCTGACTCGACAGCCAGAAAAAAAGTATCCTATATCCTATTCTGCCCTATGACATGTATTCATATAAAATTTCCGGGAAATCGGTCAAGCCGTTCATTCGAGAACAATTTACAAAATTCAATACAAAAACTCCATAGCCATAAAAAAAATATCCTATATCCTATTCTGCCTTATGTTCTATCTTTATACAAAATTTAAGCCAAATCGGTCAAGCCGTTTGACCGTGAAGAAGTCCCAAACAAATAAACAAACTGACTTTCGCATTTATAATATTGGTGTTGATTTAGTTAGAAGTACTTGTGTGAAATTTCGAATAAAATGACTATCCAAACTTTGAACCCCCGCTTTATCCCCTTGAAGAGTGAATTTTGAAAAATTTTCTTAGCGGATACCTAAGTCAAAATAACTATCTGCATGCCAAATTCCAGCGCAATCCGAAACAATATTGATTTCAGACTTTGTTACCCCACTTCACCCTTTTAGAGGTGGAATTTCGAAAGAGCCTGAAACACGTATTTACTTACTTAAGTACTTGTGTTAAGTTTCAAATATAAAAGACTATCTAATCTTGTTTCTCCATACAAACTTTGAACCCCCGTTTCATCCCCTTCAGGGGTGAATTTTGGAAAATACTTTCTCAGAGGGAACTTACTTTGTAATAACTATCTGCATGCCAAATTTCAGCACAATCCGAAACAATATTGATTTTCACACTTTATTTCACTCTCTTAGGGGTGTAATAAAAAAAAAACCTGAAACATGTATTTACTTATTTTTTTACTCGAGCACTTGTATGAAGTTTTTGAATAGAAAATACTATCTAATCTTGTCTCTCCATACAAACTTTGAACCCCCGTTTCATCCCCTTCAGGGGTGAATTTTGAAGAATCCTTTCTCAGAGGGCACTTACGTCGTAATAACTAACAATATTGATTTTCAGACTTTGTTACCCCATTTCACCCTCTTAGGGGTAGAATTTTGAAAAAACTTAAAACACGTGTTTACTTATTTATGTCCTGAAGCACTTGTGTGAAGTTTCGGATAGAAAAGACTGTCTAATCTTGTTTCTCCATACAAACTGTGAACCCCCATTTCATCCCCTTCAGGGGTGAATTTTGAAAAATCCTTTTTCAGAGGTAACTAACGTTATAGTAACTATCTGCATGCCAAATTTCAGCGCGATCCGAAAAAATATTGACTTTCACACTTTGTTACCCCATTTCACCCTCTTAGGGGTGGAATTAAAAAAAAAACCTGAAACACGTATTTACTTATTTTTGTACTGAAGCACTTGTGTGAAGTTTCGGATAGAAAAGACTATCTAATCTTGTTTCTCCATACAAACTTTGAAACCCCATTTCATCCCCTTAAGGGGTGAATTTTGAAAAATCCTTAGTACACCCCTACGTACTAAGACAAATATACCCTCCAAATTTCAAGTCTCTACGACCAGCGGTTTAGGCTGTGCGTTGTCTGTCAGTGAGTCAGTCAGGCAGTATGTCAGGACAAAAATTCTTATAGTATTAGATTTGCCGACTTCTTGCTCGATTTATAAAAATGATTTGTTGTCAATAACAACATCCAACACAGAGCTCTTCAATGCTCGCGCTGTTGAGGTTATCGGTGCATTCACTGCGGTTTCGGCATTATTTACTTCGGCCACAACCGTTGTTAGGTACCTCCACGTGTTATGCGCGAGCGAGATGGTCACACGGCTGTCCTCAGTAAGTAACGAGGATAGCGATACAACCAGCGTTGGTAGACATTACCATCTGTTGTGTCAACGAACTTGATAAAAACTTAATATGAACTTGAAATAATCAGGCAGATTAGTTATTTCTCGATATTACGAAAGTCAACAAAAACGTCTTTGTACCGCTTTGATGTAGATATCGTTCCAAACTTGGAAGGCGCATATTTCAGGTAGCTTTGTATAAGCACATTAAAGGTACGGACATTACGCAGCAACCTGCGTGTGCGATCTAGGCGGCGATCAGTTAGCGCAGTAGTATTTGTACCGACTGGTTCACACCAAACGCGATCGGAAAACAATTGAAAAGTACTGAGATCGCGCCCGCAGATCGCAGGACACCGCGGTGTGGCCCGGCCCTACTTAAAAGTTTTTTTAAAGTTTTTCCGAGGAAATTTGGAGAACAAACCCATAAACAAACCCCTAATGCCTTTGAGGCTTTTTACAATTGAGTCGACATGCCCGTTGAATAGTAATTCAGAATAAAAAGTGACTTCTAAGTCTCTAATGTTAAATACGCGAGTTGTATTTTTATTTTTAACCGACTTCCAAAAAAGAGGTTCCTCAATTCGACCGTATATATATATTTAATGTTTGTTCGCGGATAACTTGAGAGCCAGTTCCCATTCTAGGCCTAGCGTGCTTACCATCTTCGACTGCATCTTCACTTACCAACAGGTGAGATAGTGGTCAAACGCTAGCCTATAACGTATAAAAAAAAAAAAAAAAACTTTGTCGTTCAATAAGCCGAGTTTGATGGTTCTTTTTTTCTTGAAAAGGTGATATCCCAGCGGTAGTATCATAGTAATTTCATCAAGATCTGATATGTGTTCCCAGAGATATGGAGATAAACACCTCAAACTTGGTACTGAAAATTAATAGCGCGGCATTTGAAGTCGGTTATTTTAGACGATTATTATTATTATTTTAAACGATCTTACGTACTATGTGATAAATGAACAGTTGTAATTTTTGGAAATCGGCTGAAAAACAAGTTTTGATGTTGTAGATCTGCCTTTCAGAAATCTGTGTTGCTCTTCACCAAATCTATGTCGAAGTGCGCAGTATGGCTACCTCCTGTATATTAGATTTCCACCTGTTTCGGTCTCTTCAGAATTCTTTAGGCAGTGTCAGGTTAACATCACGAGAGGACTGCCAAAACTACTTGTCGCGGTTTTTTGATCAGAAGCCCCAAAATTTCTATAGCAATGGGATCATGGGATGGGATACTTACAAGATGGAAAAAAGTTATCGAACAAAATGGTGCTAACATACATTAGTTAAAGTTAAATGAAAATAAACTATATTAAAAATGTTTTGAATTTTCTTAAAAAATGCGAAAAGACTTTTTCCCCAACCTATATTTGTTAATTTTGATATTAATCTGTAATTTTCAATAGAATCCTTAGGGTCTATTTTGTGTATGGGAATTTTAAATGCGGATTTCCATTTAGCTGGCACAATCGCTTCACAACTGGAAACATCTAATTAAAGTTAAAAAAAAAACAAACTAAAATACTACGATGCTTACCGAATATAACAAATAATACAACACAATTATAAAAAACTTACTTCAAATAAACACAAACACTTAAGACACACAATAAGTAGGTTATTTAAAAAAAAAGATTTTTAAATCTTCATCTAAGCTTTCATCGACATCGTATCTAATAAAAATACCTAATACTTATTTCTATGAAAAAGTACTAAACACCACTTTCCAATATTTCGTTCTCATGTAATTTTCGGTTGATTTTGGAAAAGGGGATCCACTATCGGATCAGGCGTTACGAGGCGGCTGATCATTTAGCGGATTTGATATTCGTCCTTCGACAAGAATCAACAAAATGTGGAGAAGGCAACTTGCCTAGCTAGATAGTATATCATATATCATCGCATATCGTATATCATCGCTTTATCATCGGTAGCTTGTCTAAGCTAGCTCGTAGCGGCTAGAAATAAAGAGCTGAAGATCGAGATCTTTTTTAGGATTCCGTACCCATAGGGTAAAAAGGGAACCCTATTACTAAGACTCCGCTGTCCGTCTGTCTGTCTGTCCGTCTATCTGTCTGTCCGTCTGTCACCAGGCTGTATATCATGAACCGTGATAGTTAGACAGTTGAAATTTTAACAGATGATTTCTGTTGCCGCTATAACAACATAAACTAAAAACAGAATAAAGTTAAAAATTATGGGGGTCCCCATACAAGAAACGTTTTTTTTTCGGCATTTTAATATAACGCCATCTATGAACGCTTAGGTAAACGTCCATAGATGGCGTTATATTGAAATTCCAATCTCTAACACCTTAGTGTTAACTTTCACTTAGATAGTTTTAGACGTTAGTAAGATGGCGTTATAAGAAATAAGCACGCAAATAAGCAGCAAATAAGCTCACAACTCTGTTTTGATAAAATGTTTATCAATAATTATTTTTTGCTGGCGAAATGATAGTGGTATTTTTTGGTCGATCTTATAAAATAATGTAGTGTGGTACGGAACCCTACGAGTGCGAGTTCGACTTGCGCTTGGCCAGTTTTTTTTTCAAAGATTACTTCCAATGTGGGTTGCACATTACTAGTATTCTTGTTAACCCCTCCAACTAAGCTAAATATGCTTGTGTCTGGAGTGGGTTCACAATGGGTGGGGATCACACTCACGGTCGTGAGTGCGATCCCCACCTCTCTCGATCGTCAGGCCGACACCTTAGTTAGTAGGAGGTAGGAGTAGTGGTAGTGGTAGGCAATCCAGGCAAGTAGTATTTGTAATAGGTAGACGTCATCGCTTACCATCAGGCGAGCGTCGTGCTTGTCCTGTTACCTCATCTCATAAATAAAACTGGCCAAGTGCGAGTCAGACTTTTGTCCCGCACACGGAGGGTTCCAAACGCCATCTATCGAATTTCTAACGAACTTCTAACACCAACTAAGTAAACGTTAACACAAAGGTAGAATAGTATTATATAGTAGTAATAGTAATAGTAGTAATAAAGATAAGATAAAGATATTTTATTTGCGTAAAACATGCGTATAACAAAAAGTTGTGACAAAATATTCAAACGATTGTCATGTTTTGCCTTAACAGGCGTGCAAACTTTGCAGATGGCGCTATTTTACTCACTACATATAATCCAAATTTAAATACATATTACACTGGTCATTCTTATAAACTAAATCTATACTAATCTATACTAATATTATAAAGAGAGAACATTTGTATGTTTGTAATGATTTGGCTCAAAAACTACTAAACCGATTTAAAAATTTCTTTCACTAATACATAGAATGGACTTTCGGAATGAAAATAGGCTATATATTATCCCGTTTTAATCAAAGGTACATTCGTGGAGACCTAATTTGCAACCTAAGTCGGCAAAAAAACGGTCGAAAAAACACGTTTCTTACGAACGCTGCTTAATTGAAAATAGATAGAAGAATATTTTCTATGCAAGAGTTGTACAACTTAATAAGACCTACAAAAAAGTCCGCAACAACATATGTCTATCTCTTAAGGTTGACTCACTGTAACCATTTTAATCTTAAAATTTTTGTTAAAAATATTACATAACTTCCAAGGCTATTTTCAAGTATATAGTATTAATCTTTATCCAAATAATTACGTTAATTAGCTTGGCCGCATATTATTAAAAAACACACACTTCAAATGTGGAAAAGTAAAGAAAATCATTCGGACATAATAAACAAACTACAAAAAAAAATATGGAAAAACATAAACACATATAATTAAATAAATCAAACTGAACAAAAACCGCTCTGAACAGAATCAGAGGTAAAATTGTATTAAAAAAAAAAAATATCGTTGAAAAGATTTTCAAATTAATCAGACCTATGAAAGTTGATTTCATAGCGCAATTAACTAGAAAAAAGCTCATAGTTTTATAACGATTGAACGAATTTTCATGATTGATTCATAAAAATTCGTTCAATCGTTAGCTAAGAAAACTCTCATGAAGACATCTATCAAACAAAAAAAAAACTATTAATAATAAAAACAAAATCGGTTCATCCGGTTAGGTGCTAAGATGCTACAGACAGACACACAGATACACACGTTAAACGTATATTACCCCTACATTTTGGGTCGGGGAACGCCGTAAGGTTACGGCGGCAGATGTTTTCCGTGGTGGTAAGCTAATTTTTGGTAAATTTAATGATCCCACTACCACTGTACGAAAACTCATGATTCATGAATGCACATAAAACTTTCATTGGTAGGTATATAGCTAGGATTAGAACCAACGACCGTCGGGTCAGAATCAGGGTAACTATCCTTTACCCCAAAGGGCCGTCCAATATCACTACGTAAGTATTATAAAACAAAGTCCATCACTGCGTCTGTCTGTCTGTTCGCAATAATCTCAATAGCTACTGAACGGATTATCATGCGGTTTTCACCAATAGCCAGAGTGTTTATGAGGAATGTTTAGGTGCATAATTCGTTAAGGTTTTGTGTAAATTGGATGAAATATGACGATGATTGTTAAATATGTTCATATTTTATATTCGATGCAACAAACTGATGCAAATTTTGTAGGCATATATGTTCTACCCGTGCGAAGCCGGGGCGGGCTGCTAGTTGACTTATAAAATTAAAAGGATACAGCACAATGTCATAAAAATAATAATAATTATTATAATTTGTCACTTAAAAATTCGTCAATACCATAATAACATTTCTGAATTAAAAATTGTTTTAGCCTATTTTTAAACATAATTTTGTCCATGTCCTTTAAAGATTTAGGAATTTTATTAAAGACTGTTGGCGCCATACCAATAACACTTTTAAATAGTAATTGTAGTAATTAATATTATTAAATATCTGGTTGACCGAGCTTTGCTCGGTATTTATTGCCACTTAAACAGACAAATATGAAATAATAATACTATTTTTTTAATTGAGACCAACTAACTGCTTTACTGAAACAGTACTTCTACTCGCCAATAGATGTCGGGAAGAGTCATGTTTTAAGTTGATTATCAATAAAGTTGATTATTGAAAACAAGAATAAAACAACATTTTCTGAAAATGACTCCTAGCTAGATCGATTTATCGCCCCCGAAATCCCCTGTAGGTATACTAAATTTTATTTAATCGTTGGAGCCGCTTCCGAGATTCAGATTAAGGTAAAGACGATAGCGCCATCTTTGATGCTAGATAGGTGGCGCTGCGCTATCGTAAAAAACTTTTTTTAAACTTTTCTTTAATTTTTATCTTTGTTCTGTTCTAGGTATTTGTTGTTATAGCGGCAACAGAAATACATCATCTGTGAAAATTTCAACCGTCTAACTATCACGGTTCATGAGATACAGCCTGGTGACAGACGGACAGACAGACAGACAGACAGACAGACAGACAGACAGACAGACAGACAGACAGACATACAGACGGACAGCGGAGTCTCAGTAATAGGGTTCCGTTGGTACCCTTTGGGTTCGGAACCCTAAAAAGACCACTATATCGCGTGACTTGCTTCCAAAAAAGTAGATTTAGAAGCTACTTTTACAAAAAAGTAGCTTTTTAATCAAGGAGAAAATCTGCCAGCATAACCTTAAGGTGTTTCGTCAGCACACAGCCCTTGAGAATCAAACCATTCTAGGCCTAGTGCAACCATTACCGTATACGACCGCATTATCGTTTACCATACAGCGAGATGGTGGTCAAACGCTAGCCCATCAAATATAAATATACCTATATTAACATTGTTTGTTACCCTATAGGTACGGCCACATCGCTGCGATCTGCGATCAGAGAGTGTGGGCGCGATCTACTTTTCAATAGTTTTCAACCGACTTACAATAAGAAGGAGGATCTCAATTTGTCTGTATGTTTTTAGGGTTCCGTACCCAAAGGGTAAAACGGGACCCTATTACTAAGACTCCGCTGTCTGTCTGTCTGTCTGTCCGTCTGTCACCAGGCTGTATCTCATGAACTGTGATAGTTAGACAGTTGAAATTTACACAGATGATGTATTTCTGTTGCTGCTATAACAACAAATACTAAAAACAGAATAAAGTTAAAAATAATAGAGGGTCCCCATACAAGAAACGTGTTTTTTTCAGCATTTCACGCCATATATGAACGCTTAGTTAGGTATAAGTCCCATAGATGGCGTTATATTGAAATGTCGATCCCTAACTCCTTTGTTAGATGTTAGATGGCGTTATAAGAAATAAAATATAATTTAATTATTATTTTTTGCTGGCGAAAAATCATAGTGGTATTTTTTGCTTGATCTTATAAAATACTGTAGTGTGGTACGGAACCCTACTAGTGCGAGTCCGACTTGCATTTGGCCAGTTTATTGTTGTATGTATGATACGCGATTACTCCGCCAATTGTGTACCGATTTGAATGATTATTTTTTAGGGTTCCTTATCCAAAGGGTAAAACGGGACCCTATTACTAAGAATCCGCTGTCCATCTGTCTGTCTGTCACCAGGCTATAGCTCATTAACCGTTATAGTTAGACAGTTGAAATTTTCACAGATGGTGTATTTCTGTTGTCGCTAGAACAACAAATACTAAAAACAAAATAAAGTTAAAAATTAAAGGGGGTCCCCATACAAAGAACGTGTTTTTAAACGCCATCTATCTAATTAGTTTCGGCAAAATAACATAGATGGCGCTAGTAAACGAGCCCCGTTTTTCTAGATCGCGACCAAACCAAATATTCTTGGTAATATCCATAGAAATAGGAATAATAAGGTAGTGGTAATATCAATTAATCAAATATATGAGGTTGATACTCTGTTATGTTTCGTATTGTATGGAACCCTCCCTAAGTGTGCGATAAGAAACGCGATGCTGACTCGCACTTGGCCAGTTTTATTTAATCGCAAAATCGGGTTTTTAATCGGTTAAAGTACGTTTTGAGGTGGTCTCATTGTAATTTTATCGGGATCTGATAAGTATCTCCAGAGATATGATGATAAACGTCTCAAACTTCCTACTGAAATTGACTCGTGGGGCATGGAAGTCGTTAGTTTTCGTTTTTAAGCTATCTTAATTATTTGGTAGCCGTAAATCGCGTTTAGTTTGAACCAGTCGGTACAAATACTACTGGACTATCTAATCGCACCAACGCCCGCGCCCGCAGGTCGTACCAATTTGGCCGTACTTTTAGTTAGTCACAACTGGTAGTAATATAATCGTGATAAAAGATAAAAGAAAAGAAAAGTTGGTGCCTCATCCAAAACCGCAAGTTCTAACATCAGTAACCCTCGACCGCAAGTGGGTCTCATCGTCTGACCGCTACATAACCGATGGCTCGCTCTAGTTTTATAAAATAAGGGTAAAAGTCGGGTGATCGTCTTGTGAATATTTGGAGTTTGTGATGATATGCTCTCAATCGGATTACAAATTGACTGGGATTTTTAGAATTGTTCAATTTCTTTCTGTATTGTTTTTATTGCGGACTAGCTGCAACGGAAGTTGCCGCGTCAAAAGTATTTTATGCGTTAATCCAGGTTAAATAAAATGGCCAAGTTCAAGTCGGACTCGCACTAGTAGGCTTCCGTAACACAGAAGAGTATTTTAAAATTATCATTTTTGCCAGTATTGTATGAAAAACAAAGTTAGGTATATTTGCGGTTATGAAAATGTGCTATATCTAAAAAACTGCTGACTATATCTCGTTCAAACCAGTTTTTTGCCATTCGGCTACGGAACCCTAAAAGAAGGTATTTTATCGAAATCCATTCAGCCATAATTGCGTTAAGGAGTAACAAATATCCATCCATCAATCTATGCTCATCAACTGAACTTAATATTGTAGCATCTAGATGGCGCAGAAGTAGGTTGCAGAAGCGTCTTGATCGTCGACATGTGGCGCCCTCTAGAGAACATAAAGTTATGAACTATAACAAGCCTTTTTTTATGATGTTGTATTGGAAAATAAGAAGGGGATAATTTTTATATGCTAAAATAATATTTTGTTTGTTTGTAAATTATTTATTGCAAAAATATTAGTACTATAGGAGGACTTAATGCTAGAAACCTTTTCTACCAGTCATCCAGCAGCGGTGGGGAAAATTTTAGGGTGTGCTAGTCGGAATCATTCTAAGCGATCACTAAGTGATTCAAATATAATGTTTAGCTAGGTTCTAAAACAATAGTTATATTGTCTTTCCAATAGTTAGAATCAAGAATCAAGAATCAAAGCATTTATTCAGTATGTAGGCAGTATAAATATACGCACATATACACGTCAAAATCATAAATCATAAAATAAATCATAACCAATTATCAAGTAAACATAGCAAAAGCAGAATTTAACGCTTTGAATTAGAAAAAAAAAGTAATGAACCATTCAGCTGTCATCCAATCGTTTACGTCAGAATATTTAAAAAGAATTAAAGTAGGTTAAAACCAACCATACATGTAACTGTGTGTTTCAGTACTTCAGACAATTTTTATATAAAAAAAATAAAAAAGTGAAATAGTGAAACACAACATAGAGAAACGCATACCGATCACAGTACATATCATGATCCAAATGGAACTGATAGTCCGTCTGTTACAGACTAATCACTTACATATATATACTTACATAATTATATAGACAAAATAAATTATATATTAAATACCCATCATGTATATGTTACATATATTATTATTATTATAATATGATACCTACCTATATATATATATATATTGTTATCTATACCATAATGTGCTTTTAAAATTGATGATCCGAGAAAAAATTTAAAAACTTTTTTCGTAAAAAAAAGTTAACTTGTATTTTGAAGGAATCTTTTGAGGGCAGTTGGTTCTGAACAGCAGCAATCCCCGAAAGAGAAAGAGACCAATAAAGTTGGTGCTGTGGGATGAAGTTGGTGCTGTGGGATGAAGTTGCAGTGATGCGTAGGATCTCTACTTAGTCTGTGAAGCAGTGTGTCAGTAAAGTGTAAGGCTCTGTCGTGTGTGTCTGATAGAAATTCATCCTTTAAGACTATAGATAATAGATAACCCGAGCAAACTTATTGCTTTAAATAAAAAAAAACTGGCCAAGTGCAAGTCGGACTCGCACTCGTAGGGTTCCGTAACACAGTAGAGTATTCTATAACTTTGATTTCTCGCAACTACAAAAATAACTTTGTTTTTCGTAGTGTTTGTACGAAAAACAAAGTTATACTTGCGGTCGCTATATCTCAACAACTGCTGACTGTATCTCGTTCAAACCAATTTTCGTTGAAAGTTTTTATTGAGATCTACAGAATATATTTTTTTCAGATTTTTGACTCCCTTACTTTAGAAGTAAGAGGGGGGAGGGGACACTCATTTTACCACTTTAGACGGGCCTATCTTTGAAATGATTGACTTTGAGATAAAATGATTTGAAAAACCTCAATGTCATTTTTAAAGACCTATCCATAGATACCCTACACGTATAGGTTTGATGAAAATTTTTTTTTTAAAATTCCAGTTCCATGTATTGGATGAACCCCCCTTAAACTTTTATATTTTTATTTTTGTATAAAAATCGGAAAGCGGTTTACAGAATACATCTACCTACCAAGTTTCAATTCTGTAGTCCTAATAGTTTCGGAATAAAATGGCTGTGACATACGGACGGACAGACAGACAGACAGACATGGCGAATCTATAAGGGTTCCGTTTTTTGCCATTTGGCTACGGAACCCTAAAAAGAACACCTTGAATAATATTGTTAAAACACCTAAAATATATTCATGAAACCAAAGACATTACGTCATGTCTTTGCATGAAACCGTTGCATAATAGAGAAAGAGTCACATTCGGGGCCCCTTGGGAAGATTTGATTGGTAACATTTGAATGGGGTCTAACTGTTAGTCGTTCTGTTACATGCAGCAGCATTAGAAAAGCATTAGAATTTATGATTTTTTTTTCAGTAAGTTTTGCTCAATCGTACTAAATATTGTTCTGATTCCATTTACGCTTACGCAACTTCAAAATGTATGGCAATGACATCTTTGTTGCGGAAACATAAATTGTATGTATCCGTACATTTTGAACTTGTGTTGGCGTGAATGGAAACAGAAATTAGATTTTGTCTAGGGGCCCAGATTTCGTCATCGGTTCGATACGTGATCACATGAGTAAAGAAGACGTGATTGAACATTATCTAGCACTTGTTGAAAACGATAAGTCACCAGTCATTTCTATGACATTTCTAAAGCTTATGCCAATTCCTTACATTTTTAACCGACTTTACAAAAAAGGAGGAGGTTCTCAATTCATCTGTATATATATATATTTTTTTGGATTAATCGAACTCCATAGTTATATATATTATTAAAATACGGGACTTATCGCGCTTAAAACATAAATGTTTATTCAACTCATATAGTTATGAGTAAAATAAACATTTATGTTTTAAGCGCGATAAGTCCCGTATTTTAATATGTATAGCTATGTGTATATATCACGTGACGATGGTAAGAGGCCCGACGGTATGACGTTGGTTCCGTGGTGCCGAGGGAGACCGTTGGTGTGGGACGCGACGTGTGCTGACACGTTAGCGGCGTCCCACATATGCGGGACCTCACGAGCAGCAGGTGCGGCAGCGGATGCGGCAGAAACCCTCAAACGGAAGAAATATGCTGCCATTGGTGATGGCTACATTTTTCTTCCGTTTGGGGTCGAAACAATGGGTCCGTGGGGTCGAGATGCGCGAGGTTTTATAAAGAAGCTGTCCAGACGATTAATAGACGTCACTCGTGACCAAAGAGCTGGCGCTTACCTCGGCCAACGGATTAGCCTAGCAATTCAACGAGGTAACGTCGCCAGCTTTTTGGGAACGTTACCGGCAGACAGCTGCGACCTAGGTTCTGTTTTTTATTTATAACATTTTACGTATCAGTTCAAATAGTTTTTATCTTAATTTAGTTTTAAGTTGTATATATATGTACTATTTGTAAATATTGTTTAATATGGAAATAAAGTTATGCTATGTGTTCAAATCGCAGAAGTTTAAAGTTTATAATCAAACTTCGTTCTTAGTAAATATGTGACTTTGTCTAGGCCCCTAAGGTTACGTAGTAACTATTATAAAATCAGTACCTAAGGTACGGAACCGTGCGAGTCCGACTCTCACTTGGCTAGTTAATCAAATAACGTATAACAATTATAGAGATCCTTATGTAACGCAATCGTTAGGCGAACTTTACACGTTGATGTACGAACCGGAAGTATTTCACCGGATGTCCGGCTAGCCGGAAGTGGTAGATCAATGGTATATTGTTTTGTTTACAGAATTGCGTTTGATGAAACGTGACCATCGAAGGCTGTTAGAGGTCAATACTGAACGTTTTGTACATAAAACCCTTGATCATTATTTAGGATACACGTGTAGGGTAAAAGCACTCTAAAGAAATAAATTATCAAGAATAGGTAATTTTAAGGTTCATTGTACCAACATATTGCTAAATGAGTGACCACTGGTGCATAATAAAGATGGTGATCTCGCTAGGCCCGGAATAGTCTGACTGTTAAGGGCTGTGTGCTGCCAGAATACTGTAAGAATATGCTAATATTCTTTCTTTGATGGTGATAATAGTATATTACGATACGTGTGACATAATCTATTATTGCATGGCGTGAAGTTAGCAACTAAGCGCAGCGAGGGTGCTAAGCCGTGCAATAATCGACTATTTAAGTCACGGAAAAGCGTGCGTAAAGTGCGGGTGTATGTGCACACTGTGCTATAAAAGCTATTTTCAACAGACTTTACAAAAAGAAGGAGGTTCTCAATTCAACTGTTTTTTTTTGTTTGTTTCCTCAGAACTCAGTCAAATCTAAACCGACGTGAAAAAATATTTCTTTTGTTTGAGAGACTACTGCCCGTTTGCACTAAACTTAAGGATCACCTAAGAATTCAAAATATCTCAAATAAAGCAACATCAGGAATCAAAATCTCAAAATATATCTTCCAGTACCCTGATTCTCAATCATTCGAAAACCCATTCGGAGTCGGAAAGTGCGTTGTTTCCGACTGAGATCGTGAAATTGCGATTCTAAATGCTCGGATCGAAAACTTTTGACATTTCAATTCGGAAAGTCATGTGGCTAAATTCGTAAAGTATTCCGCGAGCAAATAGCTGGCGGAATCATATCCGTGATACATTTTTTTGACCTAAAAGTGTTTTTATAGGTTTACTATCCAATAATTACGACTTTATATATTATTTGAGACATATTAGAGAAAATATTGAATTGAAACAAGAGATTGATTCGTTTTATTTGCTCATGTTTTTGAGGTTAGGACCTGTCTATTTACTATACCTATCAAGAGATGGCGCTGGCGTAGGTTTCACAGTTCACCATACTCACAGTTACCATCTGCATCGCGCAAACGATATTTGCCGCGATGTTAGAAGCATATTATGCACTTGTTTGAAAATTGGAATTCTTAAAATGGTGATTAATTTCTTGATATTTTGCATTTATAATATAAATAGGATTGTAATGTAACTATACCATTTTATAAGTAAGTAGGTACCTACCTACTTACTAATAAATTGTGCAAATGGGTACAATTTACACAAAATGTTGAAGAAGGGTGGCACATAATAGAAAAGTATTCATAAAGTACGTATATTCTTATAATTAAAGTAACAAAAATTACAATTGTAATCAACTGGATATCAAGTATTTAATAATAATAGGAACTCTCTAAATGTGCAAGTGATAATAAGTTCTAAATTTTCTTTAACGTAACACAGATGAATTATCATAAAAGAGGCTTTGCTCAGTTTTTTATGTATCTTACAGGTTTTTCGCCTCTATCTCACCTGTTGGTAAGTGATGATGCGGTCGAAGATGGTAAGCAGGCTAGACTTAGAAAGGGCTCAGTCTTTTCATAAAATAATGTTTCCAACATATCACAGGTTGATTGTTGTAATAACATCATATAGTATATTATAATGCTTATGTAAACGTATTTATGTTCAGTATTCTTGCTAACAATATTAAATAATTCATGTTCTGCAGAAACTAGAAATAACTTAAAACAGTAATAAAGTATTTACAAAGCAAAATAACATCATAGCATAGATGCGGACAGGTAAACATTTTTTCACACCACAAAACTACTTATATAATAATAATAATAATAATTAATTTATTGACACACTTAAAACATACATGCAGGTTAACACATTTATAAACAAGACCAAAAATATAAAGTTGCCTTAATATTAAACCTGATTTTAGCGAACCTTTGGCGTCTGAACTAGTAATGAAACTGTATTTCAGCCACTAAAGCCTTCCATTTTAAGGATCTCATTTATATATATACTAGCTGTTACCCGCGGCTTCGCCCGCGTTATTTGTGTCTTTATGACCATTGAGGTCTAGATCGATGATCTCTTAGGCCAAGTCACCATAGATGACCCTCAAAGTCGAACTCAATATCCTCTATTGTTAAAGTCATTAATCATTTTGGTTAGGTATACGAAGTTGTGCTGTTTAAATGTTTGACTCAATACAACAGTTCCTGAAACATTTCTTACAAAGAAAATAAGGTGAATAGCTGCGCGAGCGTAGCGAGCGCTATTATTGGGCGAGTGAAAATTTTTTATGACTTTTTATAACCCTGACAGTTTAATGACCTAATAATCAAGTCAAAATAGATGACTCTTAGGACGAACTCGATATCGTCTATTGTTAAAAACATTAATCATTACTTGGTACTTGGTAAACCTAACCAAGGTCATTATGATTATTGAAGGTTGTACTGTTTCAATTTATGACTCGTTTTGATGGATGTGGCTATTAAAATACAAAAGTTGCTGAAATGTTTCCTACAAAGTAGATATAACAAATGCTTGCGCGACCGGAGCGAGTGCTATTACTGCGAGAGAGTAGTAAGACCTATCACTGCGCGAGCGAAGATACCGCGAAAATTTTTTACGACTTTTGATATATGACCCTGACAGTTTTTATGACCTACCTAAGTCAAGACCGATGACACTTAAGTTAAACTTGATATCCACTTATTTTAAGGTAAAAAATCATTATGATTATTAAAGGTTGTACTGTTTCAATTTATATACTCGTATTGATGCATGTGGCTATTAAAATACAAAAAATGCTGAAATATTACCTACAAAGTAGATAAAACAAAGTTTTGCGTGAGCATAGCGAGCGCTATCAATGCGCGAGCGAAGCGACCGCGAAATTTTTTTACGACTTTTTATGACCCTGACAGTTTTTATGACCTACCTAAGTCAAGACCGATGACACTTCGGTTAAACTTGATATCCACTTATTTTAAGGTAAAAAATCATTATGATTATTGAAGGTTGTACTGTTTCAATTTATATTCTCGTTTTGATAAATGTGGCCATTAAAATACAAAAATTGCTGAAATGTTTCCTACAAAGTAGATATTACAAATGCTTGCGCGACCGGAGCGAGCGCTTTTACTGGGCGAGCGTAGTAAGCGCTATCACTGCGAGAGCGAGGCGAGCGCAAACATTTTTTACGACCTTTTATGACCCTGACAGTTTTTATGACCTACTCAGTTAACACTGATGACACAAAGGTTAAACTTGATATCTACTTATTTTAAGGTTAATAATCATTATGATTATTGAAGGATAAATAGAAACAGTACAGACTGTTTCTATTTATGGCTTCGATTTGATGCATGTGGCTATTAAAATACAAACATGCTGAAATATTACCTGCAGAGTAGATAAAAGAAATGTTTGCGCGAGCGTAGCGAGCGCGAAAAATTTTAACGTCTTTTTATGACCCTAAGGTTAAACTTAATATTCACTTATTTTAAGGCAAAAATAATTATGATTATTGAAGGTTGTACTGTTTCAATTTATAAACTCGTTTTGATGCATGTGGCTATTAAAATACAAAAAATGCTGAAATATTACCTACAAAGTAGATAAAACAAAGTTTTGCGCGAGCATAGCGAGCGCTATCAATGCGCGAGCGAAGCGAGCTCGAAAATGTTTACGTCATTTTATGACCCTGACAGTTTTGATGACCTGCTTATTCAACACCGATGACCCTAACGTTAAACTTGATATCCACTAATTTTAAGGTTAATAATCTTTATCATTATTGAAGGTTGTACTGTTTAAATCTATGACTCGTTTTGATGCATGTGGCTATTAAAATACAAAAGTAGCTGAAATGTTTTCTACAAAGTAGATATAACAAATGCTCGCGCGAGCGGAGCGAGCGCTTTAACTGCGCGAGCGAAGCGAGCGCGAAATATGTTTACTACTTTTTATGACCCTGACAGTTTTAATGACCTTCTATGTCAACACCGATAACACAAAGTTTTAACTTCATATCCACTTATTATAAGGTTAACAACAATAACGATTATTGAAGGTTGTACTGTTTTAATTTATGACTCGTTTTGATGCATGTGGTTATTAATATATAAAAATTACTGAAATATTACCAACAAAGAAGGTTAAACAAATGCTTGCGCGAGCGAAGCGAGCGCGAAAAATTTTTATGGCTTTTTATGACCCTGACAGCTTTTATGACCCTGACAGCTTTTATGACCTACTAAGTCAACACCGATAACCCTAAGGTTAAACTTGATATTCACTTATTTTAAGGTTAATAATCTTTATCATTATTGAAGGTTGTACTGTTTTAATCTATGACTCGTTTTGATGATGCATGTGGCTATTAAAATACAAAAGTTGCTGAAATTTTTTCTACAAAGCAGATATAACAAATGCTCGCGCGAGCGGAGTGAGCGCTTTAACTGCGCGAATTTTTACGGCTTTTTATGACCCTGACTGTTTTAGTTTTGATGACCTACTAAGTCAACACCAATGACCCTAAGGTTAAATGTGGCTGTCAACATGAATGTTTCTGAAATACTTCCCACAAAGCAGATAAAACACGTTGGGCTAGCAAAGCTATCGCGTAAATTTTAAAGGCACTCACATTTAATTGCCGAAAAAAGTATTCCTTGCCCTTTTATGCCCTATTATATACAATACTATTATTCTTTGTACAAAATTTCATCTGAATCGGTCAAGCCATCTGGCCGAAAAGAGGCCACACATTCACAAAATTCCATAATAAAAATCTAGACACCCGAAATTGCCAGCCAAAAAAAAGTATTCGTTGTCCTTCTATGTCTTATTGACTGTCTGTATACGAAATTTCAGCTAAAAAGGTTAAGCCGTTTGACCGAGAGTAGGCCACACATTTGCAAAACTGGGCACCTAGACTCGACAGCCGGAAAAAAAGTATCCGATATCCTATTCTTTCCTATGAACTGTCTTTATACAACATTTCAGGCAAATCGGTCAAGCAGTTTATTCGATAAGAGGTCTTATATTTACAAAATTCAATTTAAAATATCTGGACCCCCTGACTCGACAGCCAGAAAAAAAGTATCCTATATCCTATTCTGCCCTATAACATGTATTCATACAACATTTCAGGCAAATCGGTCAAGCCGTTTATTCGAGAAGAAGTCTTATATTTACAAAATTCAGTTAAAAATATCCGGACCCCCTGACTCGACAGCCAGAAAAAAAGTGTCCTATATCTTATTCTACCCTATGAACTGTCTATATACAACATTTCAGGCAAATCGGTCAAGCCGTTTATTCGAGAAGAGGTCTTATATTTACAAAATTCAATTTAAAATATCTGGACCCCCTGACTCGACAGCCAGAAAAAAAGTATCCTATATCCTATTCTGCCCTATAACATGTATTCATACAACATTTCAGGCAAATCGGTCTAGCCGTTTATTCGAGAAGAAGTCTTATATTTACAAAATTCAGTTAAAAATATCCGGACCCCCTGACTCGACAGCCAGAAAAAAAGTGTTCTATATCTTATTCTACCCTATGAACTGTCTATATACAACATTTCAGGCAAATCGGTCAAGCCGTTTATTCGAGAAGAGGTTTTATATTCACAAAATTCAATTTAAAATATCTGGACCCCCTGACTCGACAGCCAAAAAAAAAGTATCCTATGTCCTATTCTGCCCTATGACATGTATTCATACAAAATTTCAGGCAAATCGGTCAAGCCATTTATTCGAGAAGAAGTCTCATATTTACAAAATTCAATTTAAAATATCCGGACTCCCTGACTCGACAGCCAGAAAAAAAGTTTTCTGTATCCTATTCTGCCCTATGACATCTATTCGTACAACATTTCAGGCAAATCGGTCTAGCCGTTTATTCGAGAAGAAGTCTTATATTTACAAAATTCAGGTAAAAATATTTGGACCCCCTGACTCGACAGCCAGAAAAAGAGTGGCCTATATCTTATTCTACCCTATGAACTGTCTATATACAACATTTCAGGCAAATCGGTCAAGCCGTTTATTCGAGAAGAGGTTTTATATTTACAAAATTCAATTTTAAATATCTGGACCCCCTGACTCGACAGCCAAAAAAAAAGTATCCTATGTCCTATTCTGCCCTATGACATGTATTCATACAAAATTTCAGGCAAATCGGTCAAGCCATTTATTCGAGAAGAAGTCTCATATTTACAAAATTCAATTTAAAATATCCGGACTCCCTGACTCGACAGCCAGAAAAAAAGTTTTCTGTATCCTATTCTGCCCTATGACATGTATTCGTACAACATTTCAGGCAAATCTGTCTAGCCGTTTATTCGAGAAGAAGTCTTATATTTACAAAATTCAGGTAAAAATATTTGGACCCCCTGACTCGACAGCCAGAAAAAAAGTGTTCTATATCTTATTCTACCCTATGAACTGTCTATATACAACATTTCAGGCAAATCGGTCAAGCCGTTTATTCGAGAAGAGGTTTTATATTCACAAAATTCAATTTAAAATATCTGGACCCCCTGACTCGACAGCCAAAAAAAAAGTATCCTATGTCCTATTCTGCCCTATGACATGTATTGATACAAAATTTCAGGCAAATCGGTCAAGCCATTTATTCGAGAAGAAGTCTCATATTTACAAAATTCAATTTAAAATATCCGGACTCCCAGACTCGACAGCCAGAAAAAAAGTTTTCTGTATCCTATTCTGCCCTATGACATGTATTCGTACAACATTTCAGGCAAATCGGTCTAGCCGTTTATTCGAGAAGAAGTCTTATATTTACAAAATTCAGGTAAAAATATTTGGACCCCCTGACTCGACAGCCAGAAAAAAAGTGTCCTATATCTTATTCTACCCTATGAACTGTCTATATACAACATTTCAGGCAAATCGGTCAAGCCGTTTATTCGAGAAGAGGTTTTATATTTACAAAATTCAATTTAAAATATCTGGACACCCTGACTCGACAGCCAGAAAAAAAGTATCCTATATCCTATTCTACTCTATGACATGTATTCATACAAAATTTCAGGCAAATCGGTCAAGCCATTTATTCGAGAAGATGTCTCATATTTACAAAATTCAATTAAAAATATCTGGACCCCCTGACTCGATAGCCAAAAAAAAAGTATCCTTTATCCTATTCTGCCCTATGTACTATCTTTGTACAAAATTTCAGTCAAATCCGTCAAGCCGTTTGACCGTGAAGAAGTCCCAAACAAACAAACAAACAAACAAACAAATAAACAAACTGACTTTCGCATTTATAATATTGGTGTTGATTTCAGGCAAATCGGTCAAGCCGTTTATTCGATAAGAGGTCTTATATTTACAAAATTCAATTAAAAATATCTGGACCCCCTGACTCGACAGCCAGAAAAAAAGTATCCTATATCCTATTCTGCCCTATAACATGTATTCATACAACATTTCAGGCAAATCGGTCAAGCCGTTTATTCGAGAAGAAGTCTTATATTTACAAAATTCAGTTAAAAATATTTGGACCCCCTGACTCGACAGCCAGAAAAAAAGTGTTCTATATCTTATTTTACCCTATGAACTGTCTATATACAACATTTCAGGCAAATCGGTCAAGCCGTTTATTCGAGAAGAGGTTTTATATTCACAAAATTCAATTTAAAATATCTGGTCCCCCTGACTCGACAGCCAAAAAAAAAGTATCCTATGTCCTATTCTGCCCTATGACATGTATTCATACAAAATTTCAGGCAAATCGGTCAAGCCATTTATTCGAGAAGAAGTCTCATATTTACAAAATTCAATTCAAAATATCCGGACCCCTGAGGCGACAGCCAGAAAAAAAGTATCCTGTATCCTATTCTGCCCTATGACATGTATTCGTACAACATTTCAGGCAAATCGGTCTAGCCGTTTATTCGAGAAGAAGTCTTATATTTACAAAATTCAGTTAAAAATATTTGGACCCCCTGACTCGACAGCCAGAAAAAAAGTGTCCTATATCTTATTCTACCCTATGAACTGTCTATATACAACATTTCAGGCAAATCGGTCAAGCCGTTTATTCGAGAAGAGGTTTTATATTCACAAAATTCAATTTAAAATATCTGGACCCCCTGACTCGACAGCCAAAAAAAAAGTATCCTATGTCCTATTCTGCCCTATGACATGTATTCATACAAAATTTCAGGCAAATCGGTCAAGCCGTTTATTCGAGAAGAAGTCTTATATTTACAAAATTCAGTTAAAAATATTTGGACCCCCTGACTCGACAGCCAGAAAAAAAGTGTTCTATATCTTATTTTACCCTATGAACTGTCTATATACAACATTTCAGGCAAATCGGTCAAGCCGTTTATTCGAGAAGAGGTTTTATATTTACAAAATTCAGGTAAAAATATTTGGACCCCCTGACTCGACAGCCAGAAAAAGAGTGTCCTATATCTTATTCTACCCTATGAACTAACTATATACAACATTTCAGGCAAATCGGTCAAGCCTTTTATTCGAGAAGAGGTTTTATATTTACAAAATTCAATTTTAAATATCTGGACCCCCTGACTCGACAGCCAAAAAAAAGTATCCTATGTCCTATTCTGCCCTATGACATGTATTCATACAAAATTTCAGGCAAATCGGTCAAGCCGTTTATTCGAGAAGAAGTCTTATATTTACAAAATTCAGTTAAAAATATTTGGACCCCCTGACTCGACAGCCAGAAAAAAAGTGTTCTATATCTTATTTTACCCTATGAACTGTCTATATACAACATTTCAGGCAAATCGGTCAAGCCGTTTATTCGAGAAGAGGTTTTATATTCACAAAATTCAATTTAAAATATCTGGTCCCCCTGACTCGACAGCCAAAAAAAAAGTATCCTATGTCCTATTCTGCCCTATGACATGTATTCATACAAAATTTCAGGCAAATCGGTCAAGCCATTTATTCGAGAAGAAGTCTCATATTTACAAAATTCAATTCAAAATATCCGGACCCCTGAGGCGACAGCCAGAAAAAAAGTATCCTGTATCCTATTCTGCCCTATGACATGTATTCGTACAACATTTCAGGCAAATCGGTCTAGCCGTTTATTCGAGAAGAAGTCGTATATTTACAAAATTCAGTTAAAAATATTTGGACCCCCTGACTCGACAGCCAGAAAAAAAGTGTTCTATATCTTATTCTACCCTATGAACTGTCTATATACAACATTTCAGGCAAATCGGTCAAGCCGTTTATTCGAGAAGAGGTTTTATATTCACAAAATTCAATTTAAAATATCTGGACCCCCTGACTCGACAGCCAAAAAAAAAGTATCCTATGTCCTATTCTGCCCTATGAAATGTATTCATACAAAATTTCAGGCAAATCGGTCAAGCCATTTATTCGAGAAGAAGTCTCATATTTACAAAATTCAATTTAAAATATCCGGACTCCCTGACTCGACAGCCAGAAAAAAAGTTTTCTGTATCCTATTCTGCCCTATGACATGTATTCGTACAACATTTCAGGCAAATCTGTCTAGCCGTTTATTCGAGAAGAAGTCTTATATTTACAAAATTCAGGTAAAAATATTTGGACCCCCTGACTCGACAGCCAGAAAAAAAGTGTTCTATATCTTATTCTACCCTATGAACTGTCTATATACAACATTTCAGGCAAATCGGTCAAGCCGTTTATTCGAGAAGAGGTTTTATATTCACAAAATTCAATTTAAAATATCTGGACCCCCTGACTCGACAGCCAAAAAAAAAGTATCCTATGTCCTATTCTGCCCTATGACATGTATTCATACAAAATTTCAGGCAAATCGGTCAAGCCATTTATTCGAGAAGAAGTCTCATATTTACAAAATTCAATTTAAAATATCCGGACTCCCAGACTCGACAGCCAGAAAAAAAGTTTTCTGTATCCTATTCTGCCCTATGACATGTATTCGTACAACATTTCAGGCAAATCGGTCTAGCCGTTTATTCGAGAAGAAGTCTTATATTTACAAAATTCAGGTAAAAATATTTGGACCCCCTGACTCGACAGCCAGAAAAAAAGTGTCCTATATCTTATTCTACCCTATGAACTGTCTATATACAACATTTCAGGCAAATCGGTCAAGCCGTTTATTCGAGAAGAGGTTTTATATTTACAAAATTCAATTTAAAATATCTGGACACCCTGACTCGACAGCCAGAAAAAAAGTATCCTATATCCTATTCTACTCTATGACATGTATTCATACAAAATTTCAGGCAAATCGGTCAAGCCATTTATTCGAGAAGATGTCTCATATTTACAAAATTCAATTAAAAATATCTGGACCCCCTGACTCGATAGCCAAAAAAAAAGTATCCTTTATCCTATTCTGCCCTATGTACTATCTTTGTACAAAATTTCAGTCAAATCCGTCAAGCCGTTTGACCGTGAAGAAGTCCCAAACAAACAAACAAACAAACAAACAAATAAACAAACTGACTTTCGCATTTATAATATTGGTGTTGATTTCAGGCAAATCGGTCAAGCCGTTTATTCGATAAGAGGTCTTATATTTACAAAATTCAATTAAAAATATCTGGACCCCCTGACTCGACAGCCAGAAAAAAAGTATCCTATATCCTATTCTGCCCTATAACATGTATTCATACAACATTTCAGGCAAATCGGTCAAGCCGTTTATTCGAGAAGAAGTCTTATATTTACAAAATTCAGTTAAAAATATTTGGACCCCCTGACTCGACAGCCAGAAAAAAAGTGTTCTATATCTTATTTTACCCTATGAACTGTCTATATACAACATTTCAGGCAAATCGGTCAAGCCGTTTATTCGAGAAGAGGTTTTATATTCACAAAATTCAATTTAAAATATCTGGTCCCCCTGACTCGACAGCCAAAAAAAAAGTATCCTATGTCCTATTCTGCCCTATGACATGTATTCATACAAAATTTCAGGCAAATCGGTCAAGCCATTTATTCGAGAAGAAGTCTCATATTTACAAAATTCAATTCAAAATATCCGGACCCCTGAGGCGACAGCCAGAAAAAAAGTATCCTGTATCCTATTCTGCCCTATGACATGTATTCGTACAACATTTCAGGCAAATCGGTCTAGCCGTTTATTCGAGAAGAAGTCTTATATTTACAAAATTCAGTTAAAAATATTTGGACCCCCTGACTCGACAGCCAGAAAAAAAGTGTCCTATATCTTATTCTACCCTATGAACTGTCTATATACAACATTTCAGGCAAATCGGTCAAGCCGTTTATTCGAGAAGAGGTTTTATATTCACAAAATTCAATTTAAAATATCTGGACCCCCTGACTCGACAGCCAAAAAAAAAGTATCCTATGTCCTATTCTGCCCTATGACATGTATTCATACAAAATTTCAGGCAAATCGGTCAAGCCGTTTATTCGAGAAGAAGTCTTATATTTACAAAATTCAGTTAAAAATATTTGGACCCCCTGACTCGACAGCCAGAAAAAAAGTGTTCTATATCTTATTTTACCCTATGAACTGTCTATATACAACATTTCAGGCAAATCGGTCAAGCCGTTTATTCGAGAAGAGGTTTTATATTTACAAAATTCAGGTAAAAATATTTGGACCCCCTGACTCGACAGCCAGAAAAAGAGTGTCCTATATCTTATTCTACCCTATGAACTGTCTATATACAACATTTCAGGCAAATCGGTCAAGCCTTTTATTCGAGAAGAGGTTTTATATTTACAAAATTCAATTTTAAATATCTGGACCCCCTGACTCGACAGCCAAAAAAAAGTATCCTATGTCCTATTCTGCCCTATGACATGTATTCATACAAAATTTCAGGCAAATCGGTCAAGCCGTTTATTCGAGAAGAAGTCTTATATTTACAAAATTCAGTTAAAAATATTTGGACCCCCTGACTCGACAGCCAGAAAAAAAGTGTTCTATATCTTATTTTACCCTATGAACTGTCTATATACAACATTTCAGGCAAATCGGTCAAGCCGTTTATTCGAGAAGAGGTTTTATATTCACAAAATTCAATTTAAAATATCTGGTCCCCCTGACTCGACAGCCAAAAAAAAAGTATCCTATGTCCTATTCTGCCCTATGACATGTATTCATACAAAATTTCAGGCAAATCGGTCAAGCCATTTATTCGAGAAGAAGTCTCATATTTACAAAATTCAATTCAAAATATCCGGACCCCTGAGGCGACAGCCAGAAAAAAAGTATCCTGTATCCTATTCTGCCCTATGACATGTATTCGTACAACATTTCAGGCAAATCGGTCTAGCCGTTTATTCGAGAAGAAGTCTTATATTTACAAAATTCAGTTAAAAATATTTGGACCCCCTGACTCGACAGCCAGAAAAAAAGTGTCCTATATCTTATTCTACCCTATGAACTGTCTATATACAACATTTCAGGCAAATCGGTCAAGCCGTTTATTCGAGAAGAGGTTTTATATTCACAAAATTCAATTTAAAATATCTGGACCCCCTGACTCGACAGCCAAAAAAAAAGTATCCCATGTCCTATTCTGCCCTATGACATGTATTCATACAAAATTTCGGGCAAATCGGTCATGCCGTTTATTCGAGAAGAAGTCTCATATTTACAAAATTCAATTTAAAATATCCGGACTCCCTGACTCGACAGCCAGAAAAAAAGTTTTCTGTATCCTTTTCTGCCCTATGACATGTATTCGTACAACATTTCAGGCAAATCGGTCTAGCCGTTTATTCGAGAAGAAGTCTTATATTTACAAAATTCAGGTAAAAATATTTGGACCCCCTGACTCGACAGCCAGAAAAAAAGTGTTCTATATCTTATTCTACCCTATGAACTGTCTATATACAACATTTCAGGCAAATCGGTCAAGCCGTTTATTCGAGAAGAGGTTTTATATTCACAAAATTCAATTTAAAATATCTGGACCCCCTGACTCGACAGCCAAAAAAAAAGAATCCTATGTCCTATTCTGCCCTATGACATGTATTCATACAAAATTTCAGGCAAATCGGTCAAGCCATTTATTCGAGAAGAAGTCTCATATTTACAAAATTCAATTTAAAATATCCGGACTCCCTGACTCGACAGCCAGAAAAAAAGTTTTCTGTATCCTATTCTGCCCTATGACATGTATTCGTACAACATTTCAGGCAAATCTGTCTAGCCGTTTATTCGAGAAGAAGTCTTATATTTACGAAATTCAGGTAAAAATATTTGGACCCCCTGACTCGACAGCCAGAAAAAAAGTGTTCTATATCTTATTCTACCCTATGAACTGTCTATATACAACATTTCAGGCAAATCGGTCAAGCCGTTTATTCGAGAAGAGGTTTTATATTCACAAAATTCAATTTAAAATATCTGGACCCCCTGACTCGACAGCCAAAAAAAAAGTATCCTATGTCCTATTCTGCCCTATGACATGTATTCATACAAAATTTCAGGCAAATCGGTCAAGCCATTTATTCGAGAAGAAGTCTCATATTTACAAAATTCAATTTAAAATATCCGGACTCCCAGACTCGACAGCCAGAAAAAAAGTTTTCTGTATCCTATTCTGCCCTATGACATGTATTCGTACAACATTTCAGGCAAATCGGTCTAGCCGTTTATTCGAGAAGAAGTCTTATATTTACAAAATTCAGGTAAAAATATTTGGACCCCCTGACTCGACAGCCAGAAAAAAAGTGTCCTATATCTTATTCTACCCTATGAACTGTCTATATACAACATTTCAGGCAAATCGGTCAAGCCGTTTATTCGAGAAGAGGTTTTATATTTACAAAATTCAATTTAAAATATCTGGACACCCTGACTCGACAGCCAGAAAAAAAGTATCCTATATCCTATTCTACTCTATGACATGTATTCATACAAAATTTCAGGCAAATCGGTCAAGCCATTTATTCGAGAAGATGTCTCATATTTACAAAATTCAATTAAAAATATCTGGACCCCCTGACTCGATAGCCAAAAAAAAAGTATCCTTTATCCTATTCTGCCCTATGTACTATCTTTGTACAAAATTTCAGTCAAATCCGTCAAGCCGTTTGACCGTGAAGAAGTCCCAAACAAACAAACAAACAAACAAACAAATAAACAAACTGACTTTCGCATTTATAATATTGGTGTTGATTTCAGGCAAATCGGTCAAGCCGTTTATTCGATAAGAGGTCTTATATTTACAAAATTCAATTAAAAATATCTGGACCCCCTGACTCGACAGCCAGAAAAAAAGTATCCTATATCCTATTCTGCCCTATAACATGTATTCATACAACATTTCAGGCAAATCGGTCAAGCCGTTTATTCGAGAAGAAGTCTTATATTTACAAAATTCAGTTAAAAATATTTGGACCCCCTGACTCGACAGCCAGAAAAAAAGTGTTCTATATCTTATTTTACCCTATGAACTGTCTATATACAACATTTCAGGCAAATCGGTCAAGCCGTTTATTCGAGAAGAGGTTTTATATTCACAAAATTCAATTTAAAATATCTGGTCCCCCTGACTCGACAGCCAAAAAAAAAGTATCCTATGTCCTATTCTGCCCTATGACATGTATTCATACAAAATTTCAGGCAAATCGGTCAAGCCATTTATTCGAGAAGAAGTCTCATATTTACAAAATTCAATTCAAAATATCCGGACCCCTGAGGCGACAGCCAGAAAAAAAGTATCCTGTATCCTATTCTGCCCTATGACATGTATTCGTACAACATTTCAGGCAAATCGGTCTAGCCGTTTATTCGAGAAGAAGTCTTATATTTACAAAATTCAGTTAAAAATATTTGGACCCCCTGACTCGACAGCCAGAAAAAAAGTGTCCTATATCTTATTCTACCCTATGAACTGTCTATATACAACATTTCAGGCAAATCGGTCAAGCCGTTTATTCGAGAAGAGGTTTTATATTCACAAAATTCAATTTAAAATATCTGGACCCCCTGACTCGACAGCCAAAAAAAAAGTATCCTATGTCCTATTCTGCCCTATGACATGTATTCATACAAAATTTCAGGCAAATCGGTCAAGCCGTTTATTCGAGAAGAAGTCTTATATTTACAAAATTCAGTTAAAAATATTTGGACCCCCTGACTCGACAGCCAGAAAAAAAGTGTTCTATATCTTATTTTACCCTATGAACTGTCTATATACAACATTTCAGGCAAATCGGTCAAGCCGTTTATTCGAGAAGAGGTTTTATATTTACAAAATTCAGGTAAAAATATTTGGACCCCCTGACTCGACAGCCAGAAAAAGAGTGTCCTATATCTTATTCTACCCTATGAACTGTCTATATACAACATTTCAGGCAAATCGGTCAAGCCTTTTATTCGAGAAGAGGTTTTATATTTACAAAATTCAATTTTAAATATCTGGACCCCCTGACTCGACAGCCAAAAAAAAGTATCCTATGTCCTATTCTGCCCTATGACATGTATTCATACAAAATTTCAGGCAAATCGGTCAAGCCGTTTATTCGAGAAGAAGTCTTATATTTACAAAATTCAGTTAAAAATATTTGGACCCCCTGACTCGACAGCCAGAAAAAACGTGTTCTATATCTTATTTTACCCTATGAACTGTCTATATACAACATTTCAGGCAAATCGGTCAAGCCGTTTATTCGAGAAGAGGTTTTATATTCACAAAATTCAATTTAAAATATCTGGTCCCCCTGACTCGACAGCCAAAAAAAAAGTATCCTATGTCCTATTCTGCCCTATGACATGTATTCATACAAAATTTCAGGCAAATCGGTCAAGCCATTTATTCGAGAAGAAGTCTCATATTTACAAAATTCAATTCAAAATATCCGGACCCCTGAGGCGACAGCCAGAAAAAAAGTATCCTGTATCCTATTCTGCCCTATGACATGTATTCGTACAACATTTCAGGCAAATCGGTCTAGCCGTTTATTCGAGAAGAAGTCTTATATTTACAAAATTCAGTTAAAAATATTTGGACCCCCTGACTCGACAGCCAGAAAAAAAGTGTTCTATATCTTATTCTACCCTATGAACTGTCTATATACAACATTTCAGGCAAATCGGTCAAGCCGTTTATTCGAGAAGAGGTTTTATATTCACAAAATTCAATTTAAAATATCTGGACCCCCTGACTCGACAGCCAAAAAAAAAGTATCCTATGTCCTATTCTGCCCTATGACATGTATTCATACAAAATTTCAGGCAAATCGGTCAAGCCATTTATTCGAGAAGAAGTCTCATATTTACAAAATTCAATTTAAAATATCCGGACTCCCTGACTCGACAGCCAGAAAAAAAGTTTTCTGTATCCTATTCTGCCCTATGACATGTATTCGTACAACATTTCAGGCAAATCTGTCTAGCCGTTTATTCGAGAAGAAGTCTTATATTTACAAAATTCAGGTAAAAATATTTGGACCCCCTGACTCGACAGCCAGAAAAAAAGTGTTCTATATCTTATTCTACCCTATGAACTGTCTATATACAACATTTCAGGCAAATCGGTCAAGCCGTTTATTCGAGAAGAGGTTTTATATTCACAAAATTCAATTTAAAATATCTGGACCCCCTGACTCGACAGCCAAAAAAAAAGTATCCTATGTCCTATTCTGCCCTATGACATGTATTCATACAAAATTTCAGGCAAATCGGTCAAGCCATTTATTCGAGAAGAAGTCTCATATTTACAAAATTCAATTTAAAATATCCGGACTCCCAGACTCGACAGCCAGAAAAAAAGTTTTCTGTATCCTATTCTGCCCTATGACATGTATTCGTACAACATTTCAGGCAAATCGGTCTAGCCGTTTATTCGAGAAGAAGTCTTATATTTACAAAATTCAGGTAAAAATATTTGGACCCCCTGACTCGACAGCCAGAAAAAAAGTGTCCTATATCTTATTCTACCCTATGAACTGTCTATATACAACATTTCAGGCAAATCGGTCAAGCCGTTTATTCGAGAAGAGGTTTTATATTTACAAAATTCAATTTAAAATATCTGGACACCCTGACTCGACAGCCAGAAAAAAAGTATCCTATATCCTATTCTACTCTATGACATGTATTCATACAAAATTTCAGGCAAATCGGTCAAGCCATTTATTCGAGAAGATGTCTCATATTTACAAAATTCAATTAAAAATATCTGGACCCCCTGACTCGATAGCCAAAAAAAAAGTATCCTTTATCCTATTCTGCCCTATGTACTATCTTTGTACAAAATTTCAGTCAAATCCGTCAAGCCGTTTGACCGTGAAGAAGTCCCAAACAAACAAACAAACAAACAAACAAATAAACAAACTGACTTTCGCATTTATAATATTGGTGTTGATTTCAGGCAAATCGGTCAAGCCGTTTATTCGATAAGAGGTCTTATATTTACAAAATTCAATTAAAAATATCTGGACCCCCTGACTCGACAGCCAGAAAAAAAGTATCCTATATCCTATTCTGCCCTATAACATGTATTCATACAACATTTCAGGCAAATCGGTCAAGCCGTTTATTCGAGAAGAAGTCTTATATTTACAAAATTCAGTTAAAAATATTTGGACCCCCTGACTCGACAGCCAGAAAAAAAGTGTTCTATATCTTATTTTACCCTATGAACTGTCTATATACAACATTTCAGGCAAATCGGTCAAGCCGTTTATTCGAGAAGAGGTTTTATATTCACAAAATTCAATTTAAAATATCTGGTCCCCCTGACTCGACAGCCAAAAAAAAAGTATCCTATGTCCTATTCTGCCCTATGACATGTATTCATACAAAATTTCAGGCAAATCGGTCAAGCCATTTATTCGAGAAGAAGTCTCATATTTACAAAATTCAATTCAAAATATCCGGACCCCTGAGGCGACAGCCAGAAAAAAAGTATCCTGTATCCTATTCTGCCCTATGACATGTATTCGTACAACATTTCAGGCAAATCGGTCTAGCCGTTTATTCGAGAAGAAGTCTTATATTTACAAAATTCAGTTAAAAATATTTGGACCCCCTGACTCGACAGCCAGAAAAAAAGTGTCCTATATCTTATTCTACCCTATGAACTGTCTATATACAACATTTCAGGCAAATCGGTCAAGCCGTTTATTCGAGAAGAGGTTTTATATTCACAAAATTCAATTTAAAATATCTGGACCCCCTGACTCGACAGCCAAAAAAAAAGTATCCTATGTCCTATTCTGCCCTATGACATGTATTCATACAAAATTTCAGGCAAATCGGTCAAGCCGTTTATTCGAGAAGAAGTCTTATATTTACAAAATTCAGTTAAAAATATTTGGACCCCCTGACTCGACAGCCAGAAAAAAAGTGTTCTATATCTTATTTTACCCTATGAACTGTCTATATACAACATTTCAGGCAAATCGGTCAAGCCGTTTATTCGAGAAGAGGTTTTATATTTACAAAATTCAGGTAAAAATATTTGGACCCCCTGACTCGACAGCCAGAAAAAGAGTGTCCTATATCTTATTCTACCCTATGAACTGTCTATATACAACATTTCAGGCAAATCGGTCAAGCCTTTTATTCGAGAAGAGGTTTTATATTTACAAAATTCAATTTTAAATATCTGGACCCCCTGACTCGACAGCCAAAAAAAAGTATCCTATGTCCTATTCTGCCCTATGACATGTATTCATACAAAATTTCAGGCAAATCGGTCAAGCCGTTTATTCGAGAAGAAGTCTTATATTTACAAAATTCAGTTAAAAATATTTGGACCCCCTGACTCGACAGCCAGAAAAAAAGTGTTCTATATCTTATTTTACCCTATGAACTGTCTATATACAACATTTCAGGCAAATCGGTCAAGCCGTTTATTCGAGAAGAGGTTTTATATTCACAAAATTCAATTTAAAATATCTGGTCCCCCTGACTCGACAGCCAAAAAAAAAGTATCCTATGTCCTATTCTGCCCTATGACATGTATTCATACAAAATTTCAGGCAAATCGGTCAAGCCATTTATTCGAGAAGAAGTCTCATATTTACAAAATTCAATTCAAAATATCCGGACCCCTGAGGCGACAGCCAGAAAAAAAGTATCCTGTATCCTATTCTGCCCTATGACATGTATTCGTACAACATTTCAGGCAAATCGGTCTAGCCGTTTATTCGAGAAGAAGTCTTATATTTACAAAATTCAGTTAAAAATATTTGGACCCCCTGACTCGACAGCCAGAAAAAAAGTGTCCTATATCTTATTCTACCCTATGAACTGTCTATATACAACATTTCAGGCAAATCGGTCAAGCCGTTTATTCGAGAAGAGGTTTTATATTCACAAAATTCAATTTAAAATATCTGGACCCCCTGACTCGACAGCCAAAAAAAAAGTATCCCATGTCCTATTCTGCCCTATGACATGTATTCATACAAAATTTCGGGCAAATCGGTCATGCCGTTTATTCGAGAAGAAGTCTCATATTTACAAAATTCAATTTAAAATATCCGGACTCCCTGACTCGACAGCCAGAAAAAAAGTTTTCTGTATCCTTTTCTGCCCTATGACATGTATTCGTACAACATTTCAGGCAAATCGGTCTAGCCGTTTATTCGAGAAGAAGTCTTATATTTACAAAATTCAGGTAAAAATATTTGGACCCCCTGACTCGACAGCCAGAAAAAAAGTGTTCTATATCTTATTCTACCCTATGAACTGTCTATATACAACATTTCAGGCAAATCGGTCAAGCCGTTTATTCGAGAAGAGGTTTTATATTCACAAAATTCAATTTAAAATATCTGGACCCCCTGACTCGACAGCCAAAAAAAAAGTATCCTATGTCCTATTCTGCCCTATGACATGTATTCATACAAAATTTCAGGCAAATCGGTCAAGCCATTTATTCGAGAAGAAGTCTCATATTTACAAAATTCAATTTAAAATATCCGGACTCCCTGACTCGACAGCCAGAAAAAAAGTTTTCTGTATCCTATTCTGCCCTATGACATGTATTCGTACAACATTTCAGGCAAATCGGTCTAGCCGTTTATTCGAGAAGAAGTCTTATATTTACAAAATTCAGGTAAAAATATTTGGACCCCCTGACTCGACAGCCAGAAAAAGAGTGTCCTATATCTTATTCTACCCTATGAACTGTCTATATACAACATTTCAGGCAAATCGGTCAAGCCTTTTATTCGAGAAGAGGTTTTATATTTACAAAATTCAATTTTAAATATCTGGACTCCCTGACTCGACAGCCAAAAAAAAGTATCCTATGTCCTATTCTGCCCTATGACATGTATTCATACAAAATTTCAGGCAAATCGGTCAAGCCATTTATTCGAGAAGAAGTCTCATATTTACAAAATTCAATTTAAAATATCCGGACTCCCTGACTCGACAGCCAGAAAAAAAGTTTTCTGTATCCTTTTCTGCCCTATGACATGTATTCGTACAACATTTCAGGCAAATCGGTCTAGCCGTTTATTCGAGAAGAAGTCTTATATTTACAAAATTCAGGTAAAAATATTTGGACCCCCTGACTCGACAGCCAGAAAAAAAGTGTTCTATATCTTATTCTACCCTATGAACTGTCTATATACAACATTTCAGGCAAATCGGTCAAGCCGTTTATTCGAGAAGAGGTTTTATATTCACAAAATTCAATTTAAAATATCTGGACCCCCTGACTCGACAGCCAAAAAAAAAGTATCCTATGTCCTATTCTGCCCTATGACATGTATTCATACAAAATTTCAGGCAAATCGGTCAAGCCATTTATTCGAGAAGAAGTCTCATATTTACAAAATTCAATTTAAAATATCCGGACTCCCTGACTCGACAGCCAGAAAAAAAGTTTTCTGTATCCTATTCTGCCCTATGACATGTATTCGTACAACATTTCAGGCAAATCGGTCTAGCCGTTTATTCGAGAAGAAGTCTTATATTTACAAAATTCAGTTAAAAATATTTGGACCCCCTGACTCGACAGCCAGAAAAAAAGTGTTCTATATCTTATTCTACCCTATGAACTGTCTATATACAACATTTCAGGCAAATCGGTCAAGCCGTTTATTCGAGAAGAGGTTTTATATTCACAAAATTCAATTTAAAATATCTGGACCCCCTGACTCGACAGCCAAAAAAAAAGTATCCTATGTCCTATTCTGCCCTATGACATGTATTCATACAAAATTTCAGGCAAATCGGTCAAGCCATTTATTCGAGAAGAAGTCTCATATTTACAAAATTCAATTTAAAATGTCCGGACTCCCTGACTCGACAGCCAGAAAAAAAGTTTTCTGTATCCTATTCTGCCCTATGACATGTATTCGTACAACATTTCAGGCAAATCGGTCTAGCCGTTTATTCGAGAAGAAGTCTTATATTTACAAAATTCAGTTAAAAATATTTGGACCCCCTGACTCGACAGCCAGAAAAAAAGTGTCCTATATCTTATTCTACCCTATGAACTGTCTATATACAACATTTCAGGCAAATCGGTCAAGCCGTTTATTCGAGAAGACGTTTTATATTCACAAAATTCAATTTAAAATATCTGAACCCCCTGACTCGACAGCCAAAAAAAAAGTATCCTATGTCCTATTCTGCCCTATGACATGTATTCATACAAAATTTCAGGCAAATCGGTCAAGCCATTTATTCGAGAAGAAGTCTCATATTTACAAAATTCAATTTAAAATATCCGGACTCCCTGACTCGACAGCCAGAAAAAAAGTTTTCTGTATCCTATTCTGCCCTATGACATGTATTCGTACAACATTTCAGGCAAATCGGTCTAGCCGTTTATTCGAGAAGAAGTCTTATATTTACAAAATTCAGGTAAAAATATTTGGACCCCCTGACTCGACAGCCAGAAAAAAAGTGTTCTATATCTTATTCTACCCTATGAACTGTCTATATACAACATTTCAGGCAAATCGGTCAAGCCGTTTATTCGAGAAGAGGTTTTATATTTACAAAATTCAATTTAAAATATCTGAACCCCCTGACTCGACAGCCAGAAAAAAAGTATCGCATATTCTATTCTACTCTATGACATGTATTCATACAAAATTTCAGGCAAATCGGTCAAGCCATTTATTCGAGAAGATGTCTCATATTTACAAAATTCAATTAAAAATATCTGGACCCCCTGACTCGATAGCCAAAAAAAAAGTATCCTATATCCTATTCTGCCCTATGTACTATCTTTGTACATAATTTCAGTCAAATCCGTCAAGCCGTTTGACCGTGAAGAAGTCCCAAACAAACAAACAAACAAACAAACAAACAAATAAACAAACTGACTTTCGCATTTATAATATTGGTGTTGATTTGAGACATATTAGAGAAAATATTGAATTGAAACAAGAGATTGATTCGTTTTATTTGCTCATGTTTTTGAGGTTAGGACCTGTCTATTTACTATACCTATCAAGAGATGGCGCTGGCGTAGGTTTCACAGTTCACCATACTCACAGTTACCATCTGCATCGCGCAAACGATATTTGCCGCGATGTTAGAAGCATATTATGCACTTGTTTGAAAATTGGAATTCTTAAAATGGTGATTAATTTCTTGATATTTTGCATTTATAATATAAATAGGATTGTAATGTAACTATACCATTTTATAAGTAAGTAGGTACCTACCTACTTACTAATAAATTGTGCAAATGGGTACAATTTACACAAAATGTTGAAGAAGGGTGGCACATAATAGAAAAGTATTCATAAAGTACGTATATTCTTATAATTAAAGTAACAAAAATTACAATTGTAATCAACTGGATATCAAGTATTTAATAATAATAGGAACTCTCTAAATGTGCAAGTGATAATAAGTTCTAAATTTTCTTTAACGTAACACAGATGAATTATCATAAAAGAGGCTTTGCTCAGTTTTTTATGTATCTTACAGGTTTTTCGCCTCTATCTCACCTGTTGGTAAGTGATGATGCGGTCGAAGATGGTAAGCAGGCTAGACTTAGAAAGGGCTCAGTCTTTTCATAAAATAATGTTTCCAACATATCACAGGTTGATTGTTGTAATAACATCATATAGTATATTATAATGCTTATGTAAACGTATTTATGTTCAGTATTCTTGCTAACAATATTAAATAATTCATGTTCTGCAGAAACTAGAAATAACTTAAAACAGTAATAAAGTATTTACAAAGCAAAATAACATCATAGCATAGATGCGGACAGGTAAACATTTTTTCACACCACAAAACTACTTATATAATAATAATAATAATAATTAATTTATTGACAAACTTAAAACATACATGCAGGTTAACACATTTATAAACAAGACCAAAAATATAAAGTTGCCTTAATATTAAACCTGATTTTAGCGAACCTTTGGCGTCTGAACTAGTAATGAAACTGTATTTCAGCCACTAAAGCCTTCCATTTTAAGGATCTCATTTATATATATACTAGCTGTTACCCGCGGCTTCGCCCGCGTTATTGTGTCTTTATTACCTTTGAGGTCTAGATCAATGATCTCTTAGCCCAAGTCACCATAGATGACCCCAAAGTCGAACTTAATATCCTCTTTTGTTAAAGTCATTAATCATTTTGGTTAGGTATACGAAGTTGTGCTGTTTAATTGTTTGACTCAACACAAAAGTTCCTGAAACATTTCTTACAAAGAAATTAAGGTAAATAGCTGCGCGAGCGAACATTTTTTATGAATTTTTATGACCCTGACAGTTTTATAACCTAACAATCAAGTCACTGTAGATGACTCTTAGGTCGAACTCGATATCGTCTATTGTTAAAGTCATTAATCATTACTTGGTAAACCTAAGCAAGGTTTACCAAGTTTTGCTGTTTAATTATTTGAGTCAGTCTAATGTATGAGGCTGTTAAAACACGCTATTATATATGCTATATAGCGTCACTACTGCGCAAGCGAAGCGAGCGCAAATTTTTTTTATGATCTTTTATGATCTTTTATGACCCTGACAGTTTTTATGACCTACTAAGTCAACACCGATAACCCTAGGGCTTAACTTGATATCCACTTATTTTAAGGTAAATAATGATTATGATTATTGAAGGTTGAACTGTTTAAAATTATAAACTCGATTTGATGCTTGTGGCTATTTAAATACAAAAAATGATGAAATATTCCCTACAAAGAAGATAAAACAAATGCTGGCGCGAGCGTAGCGAGCGCTATCAATGCGCGAGCAAAGCGATGGTGAAAAATGTTTACGACTTTTTATGACCCTGACAGTTTTTATGACCTCCCAAGTCAACATCGATACCACAAAGGTTAAACTTGATATCCACTAATTTTAAGATTAATAATTATTATGATTATTGAAGGTTGTACTGTTTTAATCTTCGAGCATTTACCAATTGAGAAGTTAACGCAAGGCGTTCCCCTCTGCTGGCCATATAGCCATTTTTGGCCACATGAGCGTGCGTAACTACGCTGTATTTTTAATACTGTGTGCGTGTTTCAAGCTAGTGTGCGGGATCGTTAAAGTGAGTGATTTGTGTGTGTGCAATGCGTGTTTACCTCGTCCCCAGAAAGTATCGGCAGAAAAAAGTTTTTGAGGATTACAACGTTAACATCTCCATTGGTAAATGCTCAAAGGTTTTAATTTATTACTCGTTTTGATGCATGTAGTTATTAATATACAAAATTTACTGAAATATTACCAACAAAGAAGATAAAACAAATGCTTGCGCGAGCGTAGCGAGCGCTATTACTGCGCGAGCGAAGCGAGCGCGAAAATTTTTTACGACCTTTTATGACTCTGACAGCTTTTATGACCTACTAAGTCAACACCGATAACCCTAGGGTTTAACTTGATATCCACTTATTTTAAGGTAAATAATGATTATGATTATTGAAGGTTGAACTGTTTAAAATTATAAACTCGTTTTGATTCATGTGGCTATTTAAATACAAAAAATGATGAAATATTCCCTACAAAGAAGATAAAACAAATGCTGGCGCGAACGTAGCGAGCGCTATCAATGCGCGAGCGAAGCGATGGTGAAAAATGTTTACGACTTTTTGTGACCCTGACAGTTTTTATGACCTCCTAAGTCAACACCGGTACCACAAAGGTTAAACTTGATATCCACTAATTTTAAGATTAATAACTATTATGATTATTGAAGGTTGTACTGTTTTAATCTTCGAGCATTTACCAATTGAGAAGTTAACGCAAGGCGTTCCCCTCTGCTGGCCATATAGCCATTTTTGGCCACATGAGCGTGCGTAACTACGCTGTATTTTTAATACTGTGTGCGTGTTTCAAGCTAGTGTGCGGGATCGTTAAAGTGAGTGATTAGTGTGTGTGCAATGCGTGTTTACCTCGTCCCCAGTAAGTATCGGCAGAAAAAAATGTTTGCGGATTACAACGTTAACATCTCCATTGGTAAATGCTCGAAGATTTTAATTTATTACTCGTTTTGATGCATGTAGTTATTAATATACAAAATTTACTGAAATATTACCAACAAAGAAGATAAAACAAATGCTTGCGCGAGCGCAGCGAGCGCGAGCATTTGTTTGCGATTGTGAGCGATTTTTTTACGTCCTTTTATGACCTACTAAGTCAACGCCGATAACCCTAACGTTAAACTTGATATCCACTTATTTTAGGGTTAATAATCTTTATCATTATTGAAGGTTGTACTGTTTTAATCTATGACTCGTTTTGATGCATGTGGCTATTAAAATACAAAAGTAGCTGAAATGTTTTCTACAAAGTAGATATAACAAATGCTCGCGCGAGCGGAGCGAGCGCTATGACTGCGCGAGCGAAGCGAGCGCGAAATATATTTTTACTACTTTTTATGACCCTGACAGTTTTAATGACCTTCTATGTCAACACCGATAACACAAAGGTTTAACTTCATATCCACTTATTATAAGGTTAACAACAATAACGATTATTGAAGGTTGTACTGTTTTAATTTATGACTCGTTTTGATGCATGTGGTTATTAATATATAAAAGTTACTGAAATATTACCAACAAAGAAGGTTAAACAAATGCTTGCGCGAAAAATTTTTATGGCTTTTTATGACCCTGACAGCTTTTATGACCTACTAAGTCAACACCGATAACCCTAAGGTTAAACTTGATATCCACTTATTTTAGGGTTAATAATCTTTATCATTATTGAAGGTTGTACTGTTTTAATCTATGACTCGTTTTGATGCATGTGGCTATTAAAATACAAAAGTTGCTGAAATGTTTTCTACAAAGTAGATATAACAAATGCTCGCGCGAGCGGAGCGAGCGCTATAACTGCGCGAATTTTTACGGCTTTTTATGACCCTGACTGTTTTAGTTTTGATGACCTACTAAGTCAACACCTATGACCCTAAGGTTAAATGTGGCTGTTAACATGAATGTTTCTGAAATACTTCCCACAAAGCAGATAAAACACGTTGGGCAAGCAAAGCTATCGCGTAAATTTTAAAGGTACTCACATTTAATTGCCGAAAAAAGTATTCCTTGCCCTTTTATGCCCTATTATATACAATACTTAATAAATTCTTCGACAAAATTTCATCTGAATCGGTCAAGCCATCTGGCCGAAAAGAGGCCACACATTCACAAAATTCCATAATAAAAATCTAGACACCCGAAATTGCCAGCCAAAAAAAAGTATTCGTTGTCCTTCTATGTCTTATTGACTGTCTGTATACGAAATTTCAGCTAAAAAGGTTAAGCCGTTTGACCGAGAGTAGGCCACACATTTGCAAAACTGGGCACCTAGACTCGACAGCCGGAAAAAAAGTATCCGATATCCTATTCTTGCCTATGAACTGTCTTTATACAACATTTCAGGCAAATCGGTCAAGCCGTTTATTCGATAAGAGGTCTTATATTTACAAAATTCAATTTAAAATATCTGGACCCCCTGACTCGACAGCCAGAAAAAAAGTATCCTATATCCTTTTCTGCCTTATGACATGTATTCATACAACATTTCAGGCAAATCGGCCAAGCCGTTTATTCGAGAAGAAGTCTTATATTTACAAAATTCAGTTAAAAATATTTGGACCCCCTGACTCGACAGCCAGAAAAAAAGTGATCTATATCTTATTTTACCCTATGAACTGTCTATATACAACATTTCAGGCAAATCGGTCAAGCCGTTTATTCGAGAAGAGGTTTTATATTCACAAAATTCAATTTAAAATATCTGGACCCCCTGACTCGACAGCCAAAAAAGAAGTATCCTATGTCCTATTCTGCCCTATGACATGTATTCATACAAAATTTCAGGCAAATCGGTCAAGCCATTTATTCGAGAAGAAGTATCATATTTACAAAATTCAATTCAAAATATCCGGACCCCCTGACTCGACAGCCAGAAAAAAAGTATCCTGTATCCTATTCTGCCCTATGACATGTATTCGTACAACATTTCAGGCAAATCGGTCTAGCCGTTTATTCGAGAAGAAGTCTCATATTTACAAAATTCAATTCAAAATATCCGGACCCCCTGACTTGACAGCCAGAAAAAAAGTATCCTGTATCCTATTCTGCCCTATGACATGTATTCGTACAACATTTCAGGCAAATCGGTCTAGCCGTTTATTCGAGAAGAAGTCTTATATTTACAAAATTCAGTTAAAAATATTTGGACCCCCTGACTCGACAGCCAGAAAAAAAGTGTCCTATATCTTATTCTACCCTATGAACTGTCTATATACTACATTTCAGGCAAATCGGTCAAGCCGTTTATTCGAGAAGAGGTTTTATATTTACAAAATTCAATTTAAAATATCTGGACCCCCTGACTCGACAGCCAAAAAAAAAGTATCCTATGTCCTATTCTGCCCTATGAAATGTATTCATACAAAATTTCAGGCAAATCGGTCAAGCCATTTATTCGAGAAGAAGTCTCATATTTACAAAATTCAATTTAAAATATCCGGACTCCCTGACTCGACAGCCAGAAAAAAAGTATTCTGTATCCTATTCTGCCCTATGACATGTATTCGTACAGCATTTCAGGCAAATCGGTCTAGCCGTTTATTCGAGAAGAAGTCTTATATTTACAAAATTCAGGTAAAAATATTTGGACCCCCTGACTCGACAGCCAGAAAAAAAGTGTCCTATATCTTATTCTACCCTATGAACTGTCTATATACAACATTTCAGGCAAATCGGTCAAGCCGTTTATTCGAGAAGAGGTTTTATACTTACAAAATTCAATTTAAAATATCTGGACCCCCTGACTCGACAGCCAGAAAAAAAGTATCCTATATCCTATTCTACTCTATGACATGTATTCATACAAAATTTCAGGCAAATCGGTCAAGCCATTTATTCGAGAAGAAGTCTCATATTTACAAAATTCAATTAAAAATATCTGGACCCCCTGACTCGACAGCCAAAAAAAAAGTATCCTATGTCCTATTCTGCCCTATGACATGTATTCATTCAAAATTTCAGGCAAATCGGTCAAGCCATTTATTCGAGAAGAAGTCTCATATTTACAAAATTCAATTTAAAATATCCGGACTCCCTGACTCGACAGCCAGAAAAAAAGTATTCTGTATCCTATTCTGCCCTATGACATGTATTCGTACAACATTTCAGGCAAATCGGTCTAGCCGTTTATTCGAGAAGAAGTCTTAAATTTACAAAATTCAGGTAAAAATATTTGGACCCCCTGACTCGACAGCCAGAAAAAAAGTGTCCTATATCTTATTCTACCCTATGAACTGTCTATATACAACATTTCAGGCAAATCGGTCAAGCCGTTTATTCGAGAAGAGGTTTTATATTTACAAAATTCAATTTAAAATATCTGGACCCCCTGACTCGACAGCCAGAAAAAAAGTATCTTATATCCTATTCTACTCTATGACATGTATTCATACAAAATTTCAGGCAAATCGGTCAAGCCATTTATTCGAGAAGAAGTCTCATATTTACAAAATTCAATTAAAAATATCTGGACCCCCTGACTCGATAGCCAAAAAAAAAGTATCCTATATCCTATTCTGCCCTATGTACTATCTTTGTACAAAATTTCAGTCAAATCCGTCAAGCCGTTTGACCGTGAAGAAGTCCCAAACAAACAAACAAACAAACAAATAAACAAACTGACTTTCGCATTTATAATATTGGTGTTGATACATTATGAATTCAATGTGTTCCTTAAAGATTAACAAAACAGTACAAATAAAGTCTACAACAGAGCAAAGCTATTACATATTATTTCATTTACATGCATCAAACAATCCTGTGTCAAAATACATTTCATTACAATACAAAGCAGGTTTAACCTACCTAAACACTATAATATTTCAAAATAATTTAACGAAATACTAAACAGTAACCAAAATACTTATTTTGCAAACAGCCCTAAGCATAAGGGCTTTAATTATAAATTTACAAACAACATACATATATTATTACATGGTGATTCAGTACCGATGGATTATCTTGGCGAACAAATTAGCAACATGTCTTTTTACCGTTGAGTGGTTCGAGTCATGGCTGAACCCTGCTACTAATGGTCATTTTAGTACTACCGAGGGATCATTGTGTAGGGTAGTTTAAGGTCTAAGCTTACCAACGCAGAAAGGCAACAATTACCGACCCATAGGTGACAATAATCAGTATAATTTACATATTATAAAAACTAATATATGTGAAAGAGACGTAAAATGTTAATAGTAGAACTATCCAGTCTCATTTTGTATAAAATCTATTTTTTTCCTGCTTAAGACAACAAAAAATAATTGTGGGCCGAACCGGCAGTAGGCAAAAATATTTACAAAAATATCATCAACACCAATATTATAAATGCGAAAGTCAGTTTGTTTATTTGTTTGTTTGTTTGTTTGTTTGTTTGTTTGGGACTTCTTCACGGTCAAACGGCTTGACGGATTTGACTGAAATTTTGTACAAAGATAGTACATAGGGCAGAATAGGATATAGGATATTTTTTTTTTGGCTATCGAGTCAGGGGGTCCAGATATTTTTAATTGAATTTTGTAAATATGAGACTTCTTCTCGAATAAATGGCTTGACCGATTTGCCTGAAATTTTTTATGAATACATGTCATAGAGTAGAATAGGATATAGGATACTTTTTTTCTGGCTGTCGAGTCAGGGGGTCCAGATATTTTAAATTGAATTTTGTAAATATAAAACCTCTTCTCGAATAAACGGCTTGACCGATTTGCCTGAAATGTTGTATATAGACAGCTCATAGGGTAGAATAAGATATAGGACACTTTTTTTCTGGCTGTCGAGTCAGGGGGTCCAAATATTTTTACCTGAATTTTGTAAATATAAGACTTCTTCTCGAATAAACGGCTAGACCGATTTGCCTGAAATGCTGTACGAATACATGTCATAGGGCAGAATAGGATACAGAATACTTTTTTTCTGGCTGTCGAGTCAGGGAGTCCGGATATTTTAAATTGAATTTTGTAAATATGAGACTTCTTCTCGAATAAATGGCTTGACCGATTTGCCTGAAATTTTGTATGAATACATTTCATAGGGCAGAATAGGACATAGGATACTTTTTTTTTGGCTGTCGAGTCAGGGGGTCCAGATATTTTAAATTGAATTTTGTAAATATAAAACCTCTTCTCGAATAAACGGCTTGACCGATTTGCCTGAAATGTAGTATATAGACAGTTCATAGGGTAGAATAAGATATAGGACACTTTTTTTCTGGCTGTCGAGTCAGGGGGTCCAAATATTTTTAACTGAATTTTGTAAATATAAGACTTCTTCTCGAATAAACGGCTAGACCGATTTGCCTGAAATGTTGTACGAATACATGTCATAGGGCAGAATAGGATACAGGATACTTTTTTTCTGGCTGTCAAGTCAGGGGGTCCGGATATTTTGAATTGAATTTTGTAAATATGAGACTTCTTCTCGAATAAACGGCTAGACCGATTTGCCTGAAATGTTGTACGAATACATGTCATAGGGCAGAATAGGATACAGGATACTTTTTTTCTGGCTGTCGAGTCAGGGGGTCCGGATATTTTGAATTGAATTTTGTAAATATGAGACTTCTTCTCGAATAAATGGCTTGACCGATTTGCCTGAAATTTTGTATGAATACATGTCATAAAGCTGAATAGGACATAGGATACTTTTTTTTTGGCTGTCGAGTCAGGGGGTCCAGATATTTTAAATTGAATTTTGTGAATATAAAACCTCTTCTCGAATAAACGGCTTGACCGATTTGCCTGGTAAATGTTGTATATAGACAGTTCATAGGGTAGAATAAGATATAGAACACTTTTTTTCTGGCTGTCGAGTCAGGGGGTCCAAATATTTTTACTGAATTTTGTAAATATAAGACTTCTTCTCGAATAAACGGCTTGACCGATTTGCCTGAAATGTTGTATGAATACATGTCATAGGGCAGAATAGGATATAGGATACTTTTTTTCTGGCTGTCGAGTCAGGGGGTCCAGATATTTTAAATTGAATTTTGTAAATATAAGACCTCTTATCTAATAAACGGCTTGACCGATTTGCCTGAAATGTTGTATAAAGACAGTTCATAGGAAAGAATAGGATATCGGATACTTTTTTTCCGGCTGTCGAGTCTAGGTGCCCAGTTTTGCAAATGTGTGGCCTACTCTCGGTCAAACGGCTTAACCTTTTTAGCTGAAATTTCGTATACAGACAGTCAATAAGACATAGAAGGACAACGAATACTTTTTTTTGGCTGGCAATTTCGGGTGTCTAGATTTTTATTATGGAATTTTGTGAATGTGTGGCCTCTTTTCGGCCAGATGGCTTGACCGATTCAGATGAAATTTTGTACAAAGAATAATAGTATTGTATATAATAGGGCATAAAAGGGCAAGGAATACTTTTTTCGGCAGTTAAATGTGAGTGCCTTTAAAATTTACGCGATAGCTTTGCTTGCCCAACGTGTTTTATCTGCTTTGTGGGAAGTATTTCAGAAACATTCATGTTAACAGCCACATTTAACCTTAGGGTCATAGGTGTTGACTTAGTAGGTCATCAAAACTAAAACAGTCAGGGTCATAAAAAGCCGTCAAAATTCGCGCAGTTATAGCGCTCGCTCCGCTCGCGCGAGCATTTGTTATATCTACTTTGTAGAAAACATTTCAGCTACTTTTGTATTTTAATAGCCACATGCATCAAAACGAGTCATAGATTAAAACAGTACAACCTTCAATAATGATAAAGATTATTAACCTTAAAATAAGTGGATATCAAGTTTAACCTTAGGGTTATCGGTGTTGACTTAGTAGGTCATAAAAGCTGTCAGGGTCATAAAAAGCCATAAACATTTTTCGCGCTCGCTTCGCTCGCGCAAGCATTTGTTTAACCTTCTTTGTTGGTAATATTTCAGTAACTTTTATATATTAATAACCACATGCATCAAAACGAGTCATAAATTAAAACAGTACAACCTTCAATAATCGTTATTGTTGTTAACCTTATAATAAGTGGATATGAAGTTAAACCTTTGTGTTATCGGTGTTGACATAGAAGGTCATTAAAACTGTCAGGGTCATAAAAAGTAGTAAACATATTTCGCGCTCGCTTCGCTCGCGCAGTTATAGCGCTCGCTCCGCTCGCGCGAGCATTTGTTATATCTACTTTGTAGAAAACATTTCAGCTACTTTTGTATTTTAATAGCCACATGCATCAAAAAGAGTCATAGATTTAAACAGTACAACCTTAAATAATGATAAAGATTATTAACCTTAAAATAAGTGGATATCAAGTTTAACGTTAGGGTTATCGGCGTTGACTTAGTAGGTCATAAAAGCTGTCAGGGTCATAAAAGGACGTAAAAAAATTTCGCGCTCGCTGCGCTCGCGCAAGCATTTGTTTTATCTTCTTTGTTGGTAATATTTCAGTAAATTTTGTATATTAATAACTACATGCATCAAAACGAGTAATAAATTAAAACAGTACAACCTTCAATAATCGTTATTGTTGTTAACCTTATAATAAGTGGATATGAAGTTAAACCTTTGTGTTATCGGTGTTGACATAGAAGGTCATTAAAACTGTCAGGGTCATAAAAAGTAGTAAACATATTTCGCGCTCGCTTCGCTCGCGCAGTTATAGCGCTCGCTCCGCTCGCGCGAGCATTTGTTATATCTACTTTGTAGAAAACATTTCAGCTACTTTTGTATTTTAATGTAACGTTAGGGTTATCGGTGTTGACTTAGTAGGTCATAAAAGCTGTCAGGGTCATAAAAAGCCATAAACATTTTTCGCGCTCGCTTCGCTCGCGCAAGCATTTGTTTAACCTTCTTTGTTGGTAATATTTCAGTAACTTTTATATATTAATAACCACATGCATCAAAACGAGTCACGACGAGTTGTAATTTAATGTAACGTTAGGGTTATCGGTGTTGACTTAGTAGGTCATAAAAGCTGTCAGGGTCATAAAAAGCCATAAACATTTTTCGCGCTCGCTTCGCTCGCGCAAGCATTTGTTAAACCTTCTTTGTTGGTAATATTTCAGTAACTTTTATATATTAATAACCACATGCATCAAAACGAGTCATAAATTAAAACAGTACAACCTTCAATAATCGTTATTGTTGTTAACCTTATAATAAGTGGATATGAAGTTAAACCTTTGTGTTATCGGTGTTGACATAGAAGGTCATTAAAACTGTCAGGGTCATTAAAAGTAGTAAACATATTTCGCGCTCGCTTCGCTCGCGCAGTTATAGCGCTCGCTCCGCTCGCGCGAGCATTTGTTATATCTACTTTGTAGAAAACATTTCAGCTACTTTTGTATTTTAATAGCCACATGCATCAAAAAGAGTCATAGATTTAAACAGTACAACCTTCAATAATGATAAAGATTATTAACCTTAAAATAAGTGGATATCAAGTTTAACGTTAGGGTTATCGGCGTTGACTTAGTAGGTCATAAAAGCTGTCAGGGTCATAAAAGGACGTAAAAAAATTTCGCGCTCGCTGCGCTCGCGCAAGCATTTGTTTTATCTTCTTTGTTGGTAATATTTCAGTAAATTTTGTATATTAATAACTACATGCATCAAAACGAGTAATAAATTAAAATCTTCGAGCATTTACCAATGGAGATGTTAACGTTGTAATCCGCAAACATTTTTTTCTGCCGATACTTACTGGGGACGAGGTAAACACGCATTGCACACACACTAATCACTCACTTTAACGATCCCGCACACTAGCTTGAAACACGCACACAGTATTAAAAATACAGCGTAGTTACGCACGCTCATGTGGCCAAAAATGGCTATATGGCCAGCAGAGAGGAACGCCTTGCGTTAACTTCTCAATTGGTAAATGCTCGAAGATTAAAACAGTACAACCTTCAATAATCATAATAGTTATTAATCTTAAAATTAGTGGATATCAAGTTTAACCTTTGTGGTACCGGTGTTGACTTAGGAGGTCATAAAAACTGTCAGGGTCATAAAAAGTCGTAAACATTTTTCACCATCGCTTCGCTCGCGCATTGATAGCGCTCGCTACGCTCGCGCCAGCATTTGTTTTATCTTCTTTGTAGGGAATATTTCATCATTTTTTGTATTTAAATAGCCACATGAATCAAAACGAGTTTATAATTTTAAACAGTTCAACCTTCAATAATCATAAAAATTATTTACCTTAAAATAAGTGCATATCAAGTTAAACCCTAGGGTTATCGGTGTTGACTTAGTAGGTCATAAAAGCTGTCAGAGTTATAAAAGTTCGTAAAAAATTTTCGCGCTCGCTTCGCTCGCGCAGTAATAGCGCTCGCTACGCTCGCGCAAGCATTTGTTTTATCTTCTTTGTTGGTAATATTTCAGTAAATTTTGTATATTAATAACTACATGCATCAAAACGAGTAATAAATTAAAACCTTCGAGCATTTACCAATGGAGATGTTAACGTTGTAATCCTCAAACATTTTTTTCTGCCGATACTTACTGGGGACGAGGTAAACACGCATTGCACACACACAAATCACTCACTTTAACGATCCCGCACACTAGCTTGAAACACGCACACAGTATTAAAAATACAGCGTAGTTACGCACGCTCATGTGGCCAAAAATGGCTATATGGCCAGCAGAGGGGAACGCCTTGCGTTAACTTCTCAATTGGTAAATGCTCGAAGATTACAACAGTACAACCTTCAATAATCATAATAGTTATTAATCTTAAAATTAGTGGATATCAAGTTTAACCTTTGTGGTATCGATGTTGACTTAGGAGGTCATAAAAACTGTCAGGGTCATAAAAAGTCGTAAACATTTTTCACCATCGCTTTGCTCGCGCATTGATAGCGCTCGCTACGCTCGCGCCAGCATTTGTTTTATCTTCTTTGTAGGGAATATTTCATCATTTTTTGTATTTAAATAGCCACAAGCATCAAATCGAGTTTATAATTTTAAACAGTTCAACCTTCAATAATCATAATCATTATTTACCTTAAAATAAGTGGATATCAAGTTAAACCCTAGGGTTATCGGGTTGACATAGTAGATCATAAAAACTGTCAGGGTCATAAAAGATCATAAAAGATCATAAAAAAAATTTGCGCTCGCTTCGCTTGCGCAGTAGTAACGCTATATAGCATATAATAGCGTGTTTTAACAGCCTCATACATTAGACTGACTCAAATACTTAAACAGCAAAACTTGGTAAACCTTGCTTAGGTTTACCAAGTAATGATTAATGACTTTAACAATAGACGATATCGAGTTCGACCTAAGAGTCATCTACAGTGACTTGATTGTTAGGTTATAAAACTGTCAGGGTCATAAAAAATCATAAAAAATGTTCGCTCGCACAGCTATTTACCTTAATTTCTTTGTAAGAAATGTTTCAGGAACTTTTGTGTTGAGTCAAACAATTAAACAGCACAACTTCGTATACCTAACCAAAATGATTAATGATTTTAACAAAAGAGGATATTAAGTTCGACTTTGGGGTCATCTATGGTGACTTGGGCTAAGAGATCATTGATCTAGACCTCAAAGGTAATAAAGACACAATAACGCGGGCGAAGCCGCGGGTAACAGCTAGTATCTCATAAACTATCCATGGGGGTTAGATAGATGCGCAGTGCTCTACCACCCTGCTTTGTTTAATCCATCGGTGCTGAATCAACACCAATATTATAAATGCGAAAGTCAGTTTGTTTATTTGTTTGTTTGTTTGTTTGTTTGTTTGTTTGTTTGTTTGTTTGTTTGTTTGTTTGTTTGGGACTTCTTCACGGTCAAACGGCTTGACGGATTTGACTGAAATTTTGTACAAAGATAGTATATAGGGCAGAATAGGATATAGGATACTTTTTTTTTGGCTATCGAATCAGGGGGTCCAGATATTTTTAATTGAATTTTGTAAATATGAGACTTCTTCTCGAATAAATGGCTTGACCGATTTGCCTGAAATTTTGTATGAATACATGTCATAGAGTAGAATAGGATATAGGATACTTTTTTTCTGGCTGTCGAAACAGGGGGTCCAGATATTTTAAATTGAATTTTGTAAATATAAAACCTCTTCTCGATTAAACGGCTTGACCGATTTGCCTGAAATGTTGTATATAGACAGTTCATAAGGTAGAATAAGATATAGGACACTTTTTTTCTGGCTGTCGAGTCAGGGGGTCCAAATATTTTTAACTGAATTTTGTAAATATAAGACTTCTTCTCGAATAAACGGCTAGACCGATTTGCCTGAAATGTTGTACGAATACATGTCATAGGGCAGAATAGGATACAGAATACTTTTTTTCTGGCTGTCGAGTCAGGGAGTCCGGATATTTTAAATTGAATTTTGTAAATATGAGACTTCTTCTCGAATAAATGGCTTGACCGATTTGCCTGAAATTTTGTATGAATACATGTCATAGGGCAGAATAGGACATAGGATACTTTTTTTTTGGCTGTCGAGTCAGGGGGTCCAGATATTTTAAATTGAATTTTGTAAATATAAAACCTCTTCTCGAATAAACGGCTTGACCGATTTGCCTGAAATGTTGTATATAGACAGTTCATAGGGTAGAATAAGATATAGGACACTTTTTTTCTGGCTGTCGAGTCAGGGGGTCCAAATACTTTTAACTGAATTTTGTAAATATAAGACTTCTTCTCGAATAAACGGCTAAACCGATTTGCCTGAAATTTTGTATGAATACATGTCATAGGGCAGAATAGGACATAGGATACTTTTTTTTTGGCTGTCGAGTCAGGGGGTCCAGATATTTGAAATTGAATTTTGTGAATATAAAACCTCTTCTCGAATAAACGGCTTGACCGATTTGCCTGAAATGTTGTATATAGGCAGTTCATAGGGTAGAATAAGATATAAGACCCTGTTTTTTTGGCTGTCGAGTCAGGGTGTCCAAATATTTTAAACTGAATTTCGTAAATATAAGACTTCTTCTCGAATAAACGGCTTGACCGATTTGCCTGAAATGTTGTATATAGACAGTTCATAGGGTAGAATAAGATATAGAACACTTTTTTTCTGGCTGTCGAGTCAGGGGGTCCAAATATTTTTAACTGAATTTTGTAAATATAAGACTTCTTCTCGAATAAACGGCTAGACCGATTTGCCTGAAATGTTGTACGAATACATGTCATAGGGCAGAATATGATATAGGATACTTTTTTTCTGGCTGTCGAGTCAGGGGGTCCAGATATTTTAAATTGAATTTTGTAAATATAAGACCTCTTATCGAATCAACGGCTTGACCGATTTGCCTGAAATGTTGTATAAAGACAGTTCATAGGAAAGAATAGGATATCGGATACTTTTTTTCCGGCTGTCGAGTCTAGGTGCCCAGTTTTGCAAATGTGTGGCCTACTCTTGGTCAAACGGGTTAACCTTTTTAGCTGAAATTTCGTATACAGACAGTCAATAAGACATAGAAGGACAACGAATACTTTTTTTTGGCTGGCAATTTCGGGTGTCTAGATTTTTGTTATGGAATTTTGTGAATGTGTGGCCTCTTTTCGGCCAGACGGCTTGACCGATTCAGATGAAATTTTGTACAAAGAATAATAGTATTGTATATAATAGGGCATAAAAGGGCAAGGAATATTTTTTTCGGCAATTAAGTGTGAGTGCCTTTAAAATTTACGCGATAGCTTTGCTTGCCCAACGTGTTTTATCTGCTTTGTGGGAAGTATTTCAGAAACATTCGTGTTAACGCCACATTTAACCTTAGGGTCATAGGTGTTGACTTAGTAGGTCATCAAAACTAAAACAGTCAGGGTCATAAAAAGCCGTAAAAATTCGCGCAGTTATAGCGCTCGCTCCGCTCGCGCGAGCATTTGCTATATCTACTTTGTAGAAAACATTTCAGCAACTTTTGTATTTTAATAGCCACATGCATCAAAACGAGTCATAGATTAAAACAGTACAACCTTCAATAATGATAAAGATTATTAACCTTAAAATAAGTGGATATCAAGTTTAACCTTAGGGTTATCGGTGTTGACTTAGTAGGTCATAAAAGCTGTCAGGGTCATAAAAGCTGTCAGGGTCATAAAAAGCCATAAAAATTTTTCGCGCTCGCTTCGCTCGCGTAAGCATTTGTTTTACCTTCTTTGTTGGTAATATTTCAGTAACTTTTATATATTAATAACCACATGCATCAAAACGAGTCATAAATTAAAACAGTACAACCTTCAATAATCGTTATTGTTGTTAACCTTATAATAAGTGGATATGAAGTTAAACCTTTGTGTTATCGGTGTTGACATAGAAGGTCATTAAAACTGTCAGGGTCATAAAAAGTAGTAAACATATTTCGCGCTCGCTTCGCTCGCGCAGTTATAGCGCTCGCTCCTCTCGCGCGAGCATTTGTTATATCTACTTTGTAGAAAACATTTCAGCTACTTTTGTATTTTAATAGCCACATGCATCAAAACGAGTCATAGATTTAAACAGTACAACCTTCAATAATGATAAAGATTATTAACCTTAAAATAAGTGGATATCAAGTTTAACGTTAGGGTTATCGGCGTTGACTTAGTAGGTCATAAAAGTTGTCAGGGTCATAAAAGCACGTAAAAAAATTTCGCGCTCGCTGCGCTCGCGCAAGCATTTGTTTTATCTTCTTTGTTGGTAATATTTCAGTATATTTTGTATATTAATAACTACATGCATCAAAACGAGTAATAAATTAAAATCTTCGAGCATTTACCAATGGAGATGTTAACGTTGTAATCCGCAAACATTTTTTTCTGCCGATACTTACTGGGGACGAGGTAAACACGCATTGCACACACACTAATCACTCACTTTAACGATCCCGCACACTAGCTTGAAACACGCACACAGTATTAAAAATACAGCGTAGTTACGCACGCTCATGTGGCCAAAAATGGCTATATGGCCAGCAGAGAGGAACGCCTTGCGTTAACTTCTCAATTGGTAAATGCTCGAAGATTAAAACAGTACAACCTTCAATAATCATAATAGTTATTAATCTTAAAATTAGTGGATATCAAGTTTAACCTTTGTGGTACCGGTGTTGACTTAGGAGGTCATAAAAACTGTCAGGGTCATAAAAAGTCGTAAACAGTTTTCACCATCGCTTCGCTCGCGCATTGATAGCGCTCGCTACGCTCGCGCCAGCATTTGTTTTATCTTCTTTGTAGGGAATATTTAATCATTTTTTGTATTTAAATAGCCACATGAATCAAAACGAGTTTATAATTTTAAACAGTTCAACCTTCAATAATCATGATCATTATTTACCTTAAAATAAGTGGATATCAAGTTAAACCCTAGGGTTATCGGTGTTGACTTAGTAGGTCATAAAAGCTGTCAGAGTCATAAAAGGTCGTAAAAAATTTTCGCGCTCGCTTCGCTCGCGCAAGCATTTGTTTTATCTTCTTTGTTGGTAATATTTCAGTAAATTTTGTATATTAATAACTACATGCATCAAAACGAGTAATAAATTAAAACCTTCGAGCATTTACCAATGGAGATGTTAACGTTGTAATCCTCAAACATTTTTTTCTGCCGATACTTACTGGGGACGAGGTAAACACGCATTGCACACACACAAATCACTCACTTTAACGATCCCGCACACTAGCTTGAAACACGCACACAGTATTAAAAATACAGCGTAATTACGCACGCTCATGTTGCCAAAAATGGCTATATGGCCAGCAGAGGGGAACGCCTTGCGTTAACTTCTCAATTAGTAAATGCTCGAAGATTAAAACAGTACAACCTTCAATAATCATAATAATTATTAATCTTAAAATTAGTGGATATCAAGTTTAACCTTTGTGGTATCGATGTTGACTTAGGAGGTCATAAAAACTGTCAGGGTCATAAAAAGTCGTAAACATTTTTCACCATCGCTTTGCTCGCGCATTGATAGCGCTCGCTACGCTCGCGCCAGCATTTGTTTTATCTTCTTTGTAGGGAATATTTCATCATTTTTTGTATTTAAATAGCCACAAGCATCAAATCGAGTTTATAATTTTAAACAGTTCAACCTTCAATAATCGTAATCATTATTTACCTTAAAATAAGTGGATATCAAGTTAAACCCTAGGGTTATCGGGTTGACATAGTAGATCATAAAAACTGTCAGGGTCATAAAAGATCATAAAAAAAATTTGCGCTCGCTTCGCTTGCGCAGTAGTAACGCTATATAGCATATAATAGCGTGTTTTAACAGCCTCATACATTAGACTGACTCAAATACTTAAACAGCAAAACTTGGTAAACCTTGCTTAGGTTTACCAAGTAATGATTAATGACTTTAACAATAGACGATATCGAGTTCGACCTAAGAGTCATCTACAGTGACTTGATTGTTAGGTTATAAAACTGTCAGGGTCATAAAAATTCATAAAAAATGTTCGCTCGCGCAGCTATTTACCTTAATTTCTTTGTAAAAAATGTTTCAGGAACTTTTGTGTTGAGTCAAACAATTAAACAGCACAACTTCGTATACCTAACCAAAATGATTAATGGCTTTAACAAAAGAGGATATTAAGTTCGACTTTGAGGTCATCTATGGTGACTTGGGCTAAGAGATCATTGATCTAGACCTCAAAGGTAATAAAGACACAATAACGCGGGCGAAGCCGCGGGTAACAGCTAGTCAGTATATAAGTTGCAGTATTACAGAATTTTGGTACCTCATCTGTAATCTTCAGAAACTGTCTGTCTTCTTCTCTATGGCATACTTCTTAGGGAAACAACAATATCTCACATCCTCGTTTAAATTGGCTAAGACAAATCAGTAATTCTCGTTCTTAGATCTTTATATTTCTGCTTGTTTTACCAGGGTGGCTTGCAATTGTTTTCTCTAAAACATAAATACTATAATATATTATACCTAGCTAATTTATAAATGAACTAAAATCATTGATAGGGAGTCACTAATCAATCATAATACTGTAACAGTAAGACTATATACCTAATAAAAAACTAAACATCCACCAAAAACTCCATGTATTCACCCCAACCCAGTACCCCAAAATCACATTGAAAGGACAGCTTATTTAGTAAATTGTCCAAGATCTATGATGTGTTTACTTATGTAGTTATAGAATAAAGATAAGTATGAGTAGAAAAAGTTTTCCATAAGTGGTTAAGGTGCATTAATATCGATGTTATGAATGACTTGCTACTAAAAAGTGGTCTACCACGAACAAATAGTCACGGTTTTCTGGCAGTACGCCCCTTGAGAGTCAGATAATTCTAGGCCTAGCATGTTCACCATTTTTCGAGCACATCATCGCTTACCATCAGTGATATAGTGGTGTAGTGGACTACTGAGCTGTATAATTAGATAGGCTAATGATCCTATAATTATCTATTTTGAGATTTTGGTAGCCCGATTTGTTTATTTTGTGATATTTTGATAAGCTAAGGCGATTCTTAAGTTTAGTGCAAACGGGCATATGTTTCCTGTTTGGTCCCATTCAAATTTTATCGACATCTGACTATTATCTCTGGAGATATAGAGATAAACAATATAAGCAAATTTGTATACCTTAATGACATGGTTATAACTAGCCAGTACCACAGAATAATGAATAGTACAAGTACCAGTACTTTGACTATCGCGGCATGTGAAGTCGGTTTTTTCGTTTTATACGATCATAAATTATTTGGTAGCAAGTCAGGCGGAACATCGATATAAGCAGCACAAATTCCTCGAGAGCCAGAGTACTCTAGGCTAAAAGTCACCGTCTTTGACCACATTATCGCTTACTACCAGGCGAGATAGTGCTCAAACGCTAACCTATAAGATATAAAAAAAAATCTTTTATAACTACGATCCATAAATACTTACATAATATTTGAAAAGTTTTGTTTCAGCCAAGGTGCTGAGCACTATAATTATTCTTCTATAACTCTCTTCCAAGCCATTTTCATTGTTACAGTTAACCGTAATATGAACAAAGCATTATTATCTAACTTTTTAAACTATTCAAACACAGTTAACATTCATTCGTTTAACTATAGTTAAGTGACTCGGACGTTGACTGGCAGTTAAAAGAAAAGGTAAACAGTATGTTATAGAATTGACACTAATAATACATTTTTAACCGACTTCAAAAAAAGGAGGAGGTTTCTCAATTGGACCGTATATTTTTTAAATTTTTTTTTTATGTTTGTTCGCGGATAACTTCGTCGTTTATGAACCGATTTTGATTATTATTTTTTTGTTCGAAAGGAGATATCCCAAGTGTGGTACCATGGTAATTTTATTGAGGTCTGATAAGTATCTCCAGAGATATTGAGATAAACATCTCAAAATTGGTACTGAAAATGAATAGCGCGGCATTGAAGTCGGTTCTTTTTTAGTTTTTAAACGATATTATAAACGTTACTTTTTTCTATGAACATTCGGAATATTTTTAAGGTTCCGTACCTCAAAAGTAATAATTAAGATAGTTTCAGAACTAAAACAACCGACTACCATGTCCCGCGAGTCAATTTCAGTTGCAAGTTTGAGACGTTTGAATGAAAATGAAATTACAGTGGGATAACTTTGAGAACGTACCCTACCAATTAAAAATAGAATCATTCGAATCGGTTCACAATTAACGGAGTAATCGTGTAATATAATTAAAAAAAAAAAAGAAAAAACAACAACAACTACTGGCACAGATTATATAATAGTTACTCCGTCTACTGACTGCGTTGACTAGCGCGACGTTTGAAGTCGGTTAGTTATTTAGTTTTTTAAACGATCTTCAATTATTTTTATTATAGCTATATAATATATATATATATATATATATAATATTATAGCCTAGTCTGAAATACGCTTCAGAAAAGGCCGTACAACAATGAGTCAGAGGTTCTCAACATTTTCCCCAATTATCCTCACCTCTGTAAACCCTTTGATTGATGCTGTATCCTTATTCTTCTTCATCAGGGAACCTGAATTGTGACGGACAATTTCGCGGCTATTGTTTGCCCGTTTCAGACAATTGAACAGGTTAGAAGTAGAATAAGAAATATATTTTTAGCAAAACTGCGTGCAAAGTTCTTACAATATTAAGGTATCAACTGTTTGTTCATTTTAAACTTACTATATTAATTTAAGCGGCAGTAGCCTATAATGGCTAAAGGTACGACCACACCGCGGCGTCCTGCGTTCGCGATCTAGGCGGCGATCAGGTAGCGCAGTAGTATTTCTGTGCCTCCTGTGTAAAATGATATAACTGCAAAATCACAACTTTTCAGGAGAGCAAAAACAAAGTTTGAAAAATCATTATTCATTTTTGGTTACACTTATCTGGAAAATAATAATGAATTATGTGGCGTATGAATGTATATTTTTTATGCTTTACAACATTTTTTACGATATATTGTAAGCATTATCAGAAAAACTATAAAAAACGACGAAATATACCAAATGTAATATTTGACTAAAGTTTTTTTACGTGTCTAATGATCAAAGTATAATTGTATCATATTACACAAAAAAACTTTTTGGTGAAAATTGATATTTGGCGAGTTGTTTTAATGAATAACATCTTAATTATTAGACATACACTTACTGACCTAGAGGCAAAAAACTGAAAATAAATAATAGATTAATATAGTTTTACTTAGCATGCTCTAATCCAATATTTTTTCCAGATGTATTATTAAAGTCAAAGTTGCAATGTTAAAATTTTTGTGTAATATGATATCTCTGAAGTTGTATCAATCGTAATGTTAAAAAAGAAATGTGCAAATAGAGTTAAGTTGAATATAAGAAGTACATTAAACAAAAGTATGTAATCAATAACACCTGTGATAGTTAGAATTTTAGCAAAAAGTTACAATATTAGGGCACCAAGAGATCAATAGTAAATAAATCACAACCCTTATAAGTATTTTACTTGGAAAATAATAAGTAGTTTTAAACATTATAGTTACTGTCATGGAGGGAGATAAAAAAGTACTAATTGTAATTATTTATGTAGGAAAACTATTTATCTAATTTAACATTAGCATTAAATTTATAAATAAAATTTTATTTTAAAGTTTGGACATTACTTTTATAGATATTAAACAGTCATTACTTACCTATTATTAGTGAGAATTATCAGGTTCTCAACGTAGTCTCAATTAGAATTTTTTACTCTTGATAACTGCAGTCACAGTATGCGGCAGAGAAGTATCTTTCTGAATATCAGATTTACATGAAAAGCTCCGATAGAACTCCTTGGCACTTACATGTATAAAGGAAAGTAACTGGCATAAATATTTATTTTCTTTTCTACAAAAATCGGCATTCCATTCAAGTTACTTTAATATATTTACCATACGGACATCATACATAAATCGGCACCACCATCTTCGTTGTAAAAGAAACAAGTAAAGTCTTTTGTATATTTCTTCAAAGGGGATCAAAAGTCTTCGTTTAACAGCTAGGTCGAAGCCATCTGACGAAGTTGACCACATCCGGCGGGAATATTGTCGTTTCTAAGCCGAAGATTCTTAGGGAAGTTCAAGACTTCTACGGCCAATTGTACACTTAGCAAGATTCATCCTCCATCCCATTCTGAGAATCCCAAAGCCACTCTTACCCGCCATTATACCGAAAATCTCCCAGAGGTCAGCCTAGACGAAATCGTGATGGTTCTTACATAGCTAAAAAAACGGAAAAGCCTTCGGTGAGGATGGAATTACAACGATGCTACTGTTCTCCCACTATCATAGGCGCCTTCATATATGCTTGCCGGTTATACGGTACTTCTGACCTGGCTTTTCTTTAAAACGTCTCCGATCTTCGTGATACGTTCGCCTAGGTCGACCTCTATCGGCTGATCCATTCACACTCGTCTTATAAATCTACTTCGTCAATCTGCCTTCATCCATCCCCTCTAGATGTTCAAACCATCTAAGCAGCTCTTTCTCTGTCTTTCTCACTACATCGTTTACCACACCACAACATTCCCTGTTCTCCACCTTATCCATCAGAGTCACTCCAATCATACGTCTCAAACTATCTTTTCTATGGCATTAATTTTACTTTCATGCTTCTTCTGCCATACCCAGCAATAATAGCAATCTTATATATATAAAAGAAAGTCGTGTTAGTTACTTATAACTCAAGAACGGCTGGACCAATTTTTAAGATTTTTGTATTTTTAGAATTGTCTTTGTCAGGAATAGGATAATAAGTATTAAAAACAATAAATAATTGACCTAAAAAAATTATATGAGATAAAATGTTTTGCCAAAATGTTCCCGGGTTTAAAAACTGCCAATCATTTGATGTTCAATTGTTTTTGTTTATGTTATTCCGCCGTATTTTTTTTTGTATAATTATGGCTCCACACGATTATTGTATTTAGCCAGTGTCAAGTATAAAAATTCTTCTCATGTGTGGATAGCATTACAATATTCGGGATTACCGCGTTTTTTTTTTTGGTATAATTATGAATCCACAGATTAGTGTATTTAGCCAGTGTCAAGTAGTAAGTCAAGTAAAAATTCTTCAAGCTTTTGTAAATTCAAGTCATGTAGATTTTAAAAATGTCAAATACTATTATTAATGATAATTGTTTGACATATTTATTACTTGTCAAATATGCGTGCGTTCTGAAATGTATGCTTACAAGCAACTTAAAAAAGTTTATAATATTTCCAAAAACCATTTTCACCAATTTTTATTCTATATCTGTATTGCCATAATACATTAATAAACTTAATATGTCCTAAAGTTTGTATTCATTTACGTTTAATTCAGCCGTACAGATCGTTCATAAAAGCCTAAATTAAGTTCATCTAAAAGGTAACACGACATTCATTGTCTTATAGGTACGAAGTTCGCCGGGCCAGCTAGTTTAATATAAATTAAACGTCAAATAATTGCGACACTCTCCGTACAGTCCGGCAAGTATAACTTGGCGTGCCTGTGCGCCACTGTGCTTTTACTTTATACTTCGATAACAGTTTCTCTTAAACCACTTTTAATTACTTTTGGCATTATTGAACTATTTTGATGTAGCAGATTTATCAACAACTAGCTGTTACCCGCGGCTTCGCCCGCGTTATTGTGTCTTTATTACCTTTGAGGTCTAGATCAATGATCTCTTAGTCCAAGTCACCATAGATGACCCCAAAGTCGAACTTAATATCCTCTTTTGTTAAAATCATTAATCATTTGGGTTAGGTAGACGAAGTTGTGCTGTTTAATTGTTTGGCTCAACACAAAAGTTCCTGAAACATTTCTTACAAAGAAATTAAGGTAAATAGCTGCGCGAGCGAACATTTTTTATGATTTTTTGATTGAACATTTTTGATGACCCTGACAGTTTTATAACCTAACAATCAAGTCACTGTAGATGACTCTTAGGTTGAACTAAATATCGTCTAATGTTAAAGTCATTAATCATTACTTGGTAAACCTAAGCAAGGTTTACCAAGTTTTGCTGTTTAAGTATTTGAGTCAGTCTAATGTATGAGGCTGTTAAAACACGCTATTATATGCTAAATAGCGTTATGCTACTGCGCAAGCGAAGCGAGCGCAAATTTTTTTTATGATCTTTTATGACCCTGACAGTTTTTATGACCTACTAAGTCAACACCGATAACCTTAGGGTTTAACTTGATATCCACTTATTTTAAGGTAAATAATGATTATGATTATTGAAGGTTGAACTGTTTAAAATTATAAACTCGTTTTGATTCATGTGGCTATTTAAATAAAAAAAAATGATGAAATATTACCTACAAAGAAGATAAAACAAATGCTGACGCGAGCGTAGCGAGCGCTATCAATGCGCGAGCGAAGCGATGGTGAAAAATGTTTACGACTTTTTATGACCCTGACAGTTTTTATGACCCTGACAGCTTTTATGACCTACTAAGTCAACACCGATAACCCTAAGGTTAAACTTGATATCCACTTATTTAAAGATTAATAATTATTATGATTATTGAAGGTTGTACTGTTTTAATCTTCGAGCATTTACCAATTGAGAAGTTAACGCAAGGCGTTCCCCTCTGCTGGCCAAATAGCCATTTTTGGCCACATGAGCGTGCGTAACTACGCTGTATTTTTAATACTGTGTGCGTGTTTCAAGCTAGTGTGCGGGATCGTTAAAGTGAGTGATTAGTGTGTGGGGACGAGGTAAACACGCATTGTGTTTACCTCGTCCCCAGTAAGTATCGGCAGAAAAAAATGTTTGCGGATTACAACGTTAACATCTCCATTGGTAAATGCTCGAAGATTTTAATTTATTACTCGTTTTGATGCATGTAGTTATTAATATACAAAATTTACTGAAATATTACCAACAAAGAAGATAAAACAAATGCTTACGCGAGCGCAGCGAGCGCGAAAATTTTTTACGTCCTTTTATGACCCTGACAGCTTTTATGACCTACTAAGTCAACACCGATAACCCTAAGGTTAAACTTGATATCCACTTATTTTAAGGTTAATAATCTTTATCATTATTGAAGGTTGTACTGTTTAAATCTATGACTCGTTTTGATGCATGTGGCTATTAAAATACAAAAGTAGCTGAAATGTTTTCTACAAAGTAGATATAACAAATGCTCGCGCGAGCGGAGCGAGCGCTATAACTGCGCGAGCGAAGCGAGCGCGAAATATTTTTACTACTTTTTATGACCCTGACAGTTTTAATGACCTTCTATGTCAACACCGATAACACAAAGGTTTAACTTCATATCCACTTATTATAAGGTTAACAACAATAACGATTATTGAAGGTTGTACTGTTTTAATTTATGACTCGTTTTGATGCATGTGGTTATTAATATATAAAAGTTACTGAAATATTACCAACAAAGAAGGTAAAACAAATGCTTGCGCGAGCGAAGCGAGCGCGAAAAATTTTTACGGCTTTTTATGACCCTGACAGCTTTTATGACCCTGACAGCTTTTATGACCTACTAAGTCAACACCGATAACCCTAAGGTTAAACTTGATATCCACTTATTTTAAGGTTAATAATCTTTATCATTATTGAAGGTTGTACTGTTTTAATCTATGACTCGTTTTGATGCATGTGGCTATTAAAATACAAAAGTTGCTGAAATGTTTCCTACAAAGTAGATATAACAAATGCTCGCGCGAGCGGAGCGAGCGCTATAACTGCGCGAGCGAAGCGAGCGCGAAATATTTTTACTACTTTTTATGACCCTGACAGTTTTAATGACCTTCTATGTCAACACCGATAACACAAAGGTTTAACTTCATATCCACTTATTATAAGGTTAACAACAATAACGATTATTGAAGGTTGTACTGTTTTAATTTATGACTCGTTTTGATGCATGTGGCTATTAAAATACAAAAGTTGCTGAAATGTTTCCTACAAAGTAGATATAACAAATGCTCGCGCGAGCGGAGCGAGCGCTATAACTGCGCGAATTTTTGCGGCTTTTTATGACCCTGACTGTTTTAGTTTTGATGATCTACTAAGTCAACACCTATGACCCTAAGGTTAAATGTGGCTGTTAACACGAATGTTTCTGAAATACTTCCCACAAAGCAGATAAAACTCGTTGGGCAAGCAAAGCTATCGCGTAAATTGACTTTTAATAACCCGACAGTTTTATGGCCTTATTAGGACATATATTAAGTTTAGTCATTATAGATGGACCTAAGGTCAAACTTTTATGATTATGCAAACTCTATGTAAAGTTTTTTTTTTTTTTTTTTTTTTTGTACGTTATAGGCTAGCGTTTGACCACTATCTCACCTGTTGGTAAGTGATGATGCGGTCGAAGATGGTAAGCACGCTAGGCCTAGAATGGGAACTGGCTCTCAAGGATAGCTGCCGGAACACATTAGATGTTTGGTGACAGATTTTCTAACTTGAGGGTGGTAGCTGGCCAGGCGGACACTAGATAGTGTCCTACCACCATGCGGGGGTTTTGTTGGTTTCTTAACGATGTTTTTCCTTCACCGGAGGGCCACTGTGAGAAGCGCACATAAATTTTTCGATAGAAAAATCCATTGGTGCACGGCGGTTTGAACTCGGTACCACGGCATCAAAGCCGAAAAAAGTTAGTTAACAAAAAATAAAGGCACTCACACTTAATTGCCGAAAAAAGTATTCCTTGCCCTTTGATGCCCTATTATATACAATACTATTATTCTTTGTACAAAATTTCATCTGAATCGGTCAAGCCGTCTGGCCGAAAAGAGGCCACACATTCACAAAATTCCATAATAAAAATCTAGACACCCGAAATTGCCAGCCAAAAAAAAGTATTCGTTGTCCTTCTATGTCTTATTGACTGTCTGTGTACAAAATTTCAGCTAAAAAGGTTAACCCGTTTGACCGAGAGTAGGCCACACATTTGCAAAACTGGGCACCTAGACTCGACAGCCGGAAACAAAGTATCCGATATCCTATTCTTTCCTATGAACTGTCTTTATACAACATTTCAGGCAAATCGGTCAAGCCTTTTATTCGATAAGAGGTCTTATATTTACAAAATTGAATTTAAAATATCTGGACCCCCTGACTCGACAGCCAGAAAAAAAGTATTCGATATCCTATTCTTTCCTATGAACTGTCTTTATACAACATTTCAGGCAAATCGGTCAAGCCTTTTATTCGATAAGAGGTCTTATATTTACAAAATTGAATTTAAAATATCTGGACCCCCTGACTCGACAGCCAGAAAAAAAGTATCCTATATCCTATTCTGCCCTATGACATGTATTCATACAACATTTCAGGCAAATCGGTCTAGCCGTTTATTCGAGAAGAAGTCTTATATTTACAAAATTCAGTTAAAAATATTTGGACCCCTGACTCGACAGCCAGAAAAAAAGTGTTCAAAGAATCAAAGAATCAAAGAATCAAAGAATCAAAGAATCAAAGCATTTATTCAGTATGTAGGCAGTATAAATATACGCACATATACACGTCAAAATCATAAATCATAAAATAAATCATAACCAATTATCAAGTAAGCATAGCAAAAGCAGAATTTAACGCTTTGAATTAGAAAAAAAAAGTAATGAACCATTCAGCTGTCATCCAATCGTTTACGTCAGAATATTTAGAAAAAATTAAAGTAGGTTAAAACCAACCATACATGTAAGTGTGTGTTTCAGTACTTCAGACAATTTTTATATAAAAAAAATAAAAAAGTGAAATAGTGAAACACAACATAGAGAAACGCATACCGATCACAGTACATATCATGATCCAAATGGAACTGATAGTCCGTCTGTCAGCTGCATAATATTGTTTAAATAAAAATGGCAAGCCTAGAAAGAAAATCTGCGGACAAAAGGGGAAAACTGAATGGCTGTTGAATCTACCGGTGTTTCGGAAATACTCCCATCAGAGAAGAAACACCAAGAAACTCTATGGGGCTTGTCTTGTCATTTTATCTTTTTTTTTTTTTAAATTAATTGTACATGTCAGCTTTAATATTTTAACAATATATTATTAATTATAATACAATTTATATTTGTTCTTGGAACTTGGGGCATTCAGGCCATGCATTTTTGTCATCCATATAGTCACCTATTGTATAGTATGATTTTTTCATCAAATTGGATTTTACATAGATTTTAAATTTGCTCATAGGCAATTGATCAATATCTTTAGGTAGCTTATTGTAAAAGCGTACACAGTTCCCCATGAATGAACCACTAACTTTCTGCAGTCTGAAATTAGGTATAATTAATCTATTTTTATGTCTTGTATTAAAATTATGTACATCAGACCTTTTCTTATAATCATTTATATTCTTGCGTATGAACAAAATATTTTCATAAATGTATTGACATGCCACTGTTAGAATTTTAATTTCCTTAAATTTTTCACGAAGTGAATCTCGCGACCTCATACTATATATAGAGCGAATAGCTCGTTTCTGCAAAACAAATATTGATTGGATTTCAGCGGCTTTCCCCCACAATAAAATGCCATAAGACATTATACTGTGGAAGTAGCTGAAATAGACCAATCTTGCAGTGGCTTCGTCCGTTAAAAATCTAATTTTACGTACTGCGTATGCAGCGGAGCTTAACCTACCTGCTAGAACCGATATTTGAGAACCCCATTGAAGCTTTGAATCCAGGGTGATGCCCAAGAATGTTGTGGATTCAACAAGTTCTAATGGTTCATCATTTATTAATATACTTCTATTTAGGATACCCTTTTTTACATTTGGTAGAGAGAAATTAATACATTTAGTTTTTTTTGCGTTTAACAATAAGTTATTGGTTGTAAACCAATTCAGAACCTGTGTTATTGATTTGTTTACATCGTCAAAGTTAGGTGTAGTCCTATCTATTTTGAATATCAAGGAAGTATCATCTGCGAACAAAACAATATCACATAGGTTCTGTACGAATGACGGTAAATCATTGATATAAACTAGAAATAAAAAAGGTCCTAGGATCGATCCCTGCGGGACTCCCATTTTTATGAGGGATCCAGATGACCTGACGCCATTGACTTCAACCATCTGTGTTCTGTTACAGAGGTATGATGATACCAGATCAAGTGCCTTACCTTCAACACCGTAGTATTTTAATTTGTAAATTAGTGTTTCATGACAGACACAATCAAATGCTTTTGATAGGTCACAGAACACGCCAATAGCATCTTGTGCTTTCTCCCATGCATCAAATATATGTTTAAGAAGACCTATTCCTGCATCAGTAGTAGAACGCCCTTTAGTAAATCCAAATTGTTTGCTATTTAAAAGATCATTCATGTTAAAATGTGTTAAAAGCTGGTCTAATATTACTTTTTCAAAAATTTTACTCAATGCCGGTAGTATAGAGATTGGTCTATAGTTAGATGGATCATTTTTGTTTACTGATTTGAATAAAGGAATCAATTTACTTTTTTTCATCAAATCCGGGAAGACACCTTGATCAACGCATCTGTTAAAAATAAAAGCTAAGTATGGGCTAATAACAGTAATAATGTAACTGAGAACTGTGGTTGACATTCCCCACAGGTCCTCGGTTTTCTTTTGTTTGAGCATTTTAAATGTTTTCACAATTGAGTCTGCAGTTACGTGTTTGAACTGGAACAAGGTATCACATTTATTTACACACTTTGATAATATAGAATAAGCATCAGCGGGACTAGAATTTATGGACTGAGTGGTAGTAATGGGTACTTGAGAGAAGAACTCATCAAATGTATTGGCAACCTCATTACTATCCATGATTAATTTATTGTTAATTTTTAAGATGATCTTACTGTCTCTTTGTTTTATTTTTCCAGTTTCAGTATTGATGATTTTCCATGTTGTTTTTATTTTATCATCAGCATGCTTAATTTTTCTACTAAAATGCAAAGATTTTGCTGTCTGACAAACCACTTTAAAAGTTTTGGAATATAGTTTGAAGTGATTTATGAATTTAGTATTGTGTAAATTAATTTGTTTTTGTGAGTATAAGTTGTACAAATTATTTCTACTTTTGTAAATACCAGGAGTAGCCCAGTCATCGAACCGAATTTTCCCAGCTCTTGTAATAGTTTTAAATTTAAAAATATTATTGAACTCTGCACTCAATATTTGAGATAAAGTGCTGCATAGGTCATCGGGATCCTCAGAAAATATTAGGTTCATTAGTTGCTTGTCAATGATATCCACAAACTGTTCAACCCGATTGGTTGTAATGGGCCTGTATGTGTATTCTTGACCTTTGGTGGATGTTTTACATGAAAATGTGGCACTCTGTCCCAGATGGTCGGAGCCAAGTTTATCAAAGATTGCAATTTTCTCAGGTTCACAGTTGCAAAACACATTGTCCAAGCAGGTTGCTGATGAGCTAGTGATTCTAGTCGGCTGGTTAAAAAGATGCTTTAAATTGAAGCTAAGAAATAAATTTTTTAACTTATCACTGAGCGGTGACTGCTCAATTAAATTAACATTAAAGTCACCGCAAACTATCAAAGATTTCGGGGTGTTGAAGACTTTCATCATGACTTCTTCCATAATTGTCTCAAACATTTTATAATCAGCCGATGGAGGTCTGTATACACAGATGACTATATGTTGCCCCAGCTCTATACAAGATAATTCAATACATCGTTCAACAGACAAAGCTACAATGTCTTTACGCTCCTTAAAATGACAATTTTCAGATACATATATAAGTGAGCCACCGCGAATTGCCTTCTGTCTAATAAATGTGCTTGCAATTGTATAATTTCTGATTATTGGTAACAAAGTACCTTTCACAAACCAGTGTTCAGTAATACACATTATATCAACTTTATAAAAGTCGAGAAATAATTCTAATTCTAAGGCTTTGCTGGAGAGGCCTTGTATATTTTGATGGAAAATGTTGATTAAGTCTGGCCTCCCCATTGTCCTAAGCGTTAGTTTAAACTAACTTTGTCAACTACACTACAATTACCCCGCATAGTAACACCACTACATTGGAGCTTGTCTGTGTGATCCGCTACAACATGTAAAACTGGATCATATATATTGAATGCTAATAACTTAGCAATGGTCGAGATGTCAGTCTTTTTGAGATACAAAGTATCCTTTGTCAATAAAAGCTTACTCATAAATGTATTACATTCGAAATACAAAAAGTCGCTCAGGCGACATGTCTGATTATATAATGTCAAATTTAATTTATGTATATGATTATTGATATTGACAGTACTACTCCTGTGTTTTAAGTATGGAAATGAGCACACTATTATTTTACTGATACCTTTGCTGGCAATGTCTGATAAAAGTTCAATTAGGTTATTAATATCAGTTTTTTTTACGTTTGTGCTGTTGCCTAGCTGCACTATAATTGTACAATTTTTATGATACTGGTGGCTGCTAATTTTCGTACATAGATCTTTTATTGGTAAATTAGGACAGCAATTATTATGTACATTTTGGCTTAATCTTGTTCTTAATAAGCTACCCATACCTATGCCAATCTCATCGCTGTACACAATGGTCTCTCTAGCAGGCTCCGGCAGTTGTAAAGGACTGCCCGAGTCCACCCCAGAGGCCCCAGTGCACTGCAATGATAACGCTACCTCCTGCCTAACCAAGTCAGTCTGTAGATGTAAACTCGCAGTATTTACTGTACTTGGTAGACTGTTATGACCTTGGTAGCATTCACTCTGCAAGTTAGCGATGGGAGCCCCAATTACATCTTTTGAGGTAAGCAGTTCTTGTTTGAGTAAATCAGCCTTCTTCTTAAATTCTAATAGATCACTGTTACACCTTTCAAGCAACTCTATGCAATTTTGTAATTCATGACTTAAATCTATGTTTTTTTTACAAGCCTTTAAATTATCCTGTTTAATTTGATTATATTTTTTTAATTTATAAGTAGTTTTCCTAATAATTTTATTATACTTAATATATTTTTTGATCTTGTTAGAACCCTTAATACAGACACTACTAGAACCTGAAGGGATGAGCTCTGTATATAAATCCACAGTGTTAGCTTTATTAGACTCATTTTGTAACGCATGAGAAGTCTCCATTTCTTCAAGTTTATTCTTAGTACACAAAAGCTCCTGCTCCAGGTCCCGGATATAGGTCAGAGTTTGTTCAAAAAGTTCTTGGTTTTGAGTGTGTACATCCACTGTCGCTAGGAGCCTGTCACGCTGGTCTCTCATGTCTTCCATAGCGATATCATACTCAGCTAGTTGATTTTTAAGTTCTGCATTCTTCTTCAACATCTCTGCCATGTCAGATTCGTGATCTTGAAGTTCTTGCAGCAATCCTTTGTTGGAGTTCTTACTTGTTTTCAATTCCAGTAGAGCCACTTTTAATTTAGCCTCAACATCCATTCTTCGAGTAGTCATTGTGGAGGCTATTACGTCTGGAAACCGGAAAGAAGTACCTTACTTTCAAGCTATGCCAATAAAGTTTATGATGACTAACTGTGAGAGTTGATTGTGATAATGGTTTTGATTTCAAGTTATTAGTGTAAGTCCAGTTTAATAATAAACAGTAACTTCATAAATTACTTAACAATTTATATATTTATTGAGTCAATTCTTATAAAACAACACAAAGGCCTATGTTGTTCTATATCTTATTCTATCCTATGAACTGTCTATATACAACATTTCAGGCAAATCGGTCAAGCCGTTTATTCGAGAAGAGGTTTTATATTCACAAAATTCAATTTAAAATATCTGGACCCCCTGACTCGACAGCCAAAAAAAAAGTATCCTATGTCCTATTCTGCCCTATGACATGTATTCATACAAAATTTCAGGCAAATCGGTCAAGCCATTTATTCGAGAAGAAGTCTCATATTTACAAAATTCAATTTTAAATATCCGGACCCCCTGACTCGACAGCCAGAAAAAAAGTATCCTGTATCCTATTCTGCCCTATGACATGTATTCGTACAACATTTCAGGCAAATCGTTCTAGCCGTTTATTCGAGAAGAAGTCTTATATTTACAAAATTCAGTTAAAAATATTTGGACCCCCTGACTCGACAGCCAGAAAAAAAGTGTCCTATATCTTATTCTACCCTATGAATTGTCTATATACAATATTTCAGGCAAATCGGTCAAGCCGTTTATTCGAGAAGAGGTTTTATATTTACTAAATTCAATTTAAAATATCTGGACCCCCTGACTCGACAGCCAAAAAAAAATATCCTATGTCCTATTCTGCCCTATGACATGTATTCATACAAAATTTCAGGCAAATCGGTCAAGCCATTTATTCGAGAAGAAGTCTCATATTTACAAAATTCAATTTAAAATATCCGGACTCCCTGATTCGACAGCCAGAAAAAAAGTATTCTGTATCCTACTGCCCTATGACATGTATTCGTACAACATTTCAGGCAAATCAGTCTAGCCGTTTATTCGAGAAGAAGTCTTATATTTACAAAATTCAGTTAAAAATATTTGGACCCCCTGACTCGACAGCCAGAAAAAAAGGGTCCTATATCTTATTCTACCCTATGTACTGTCTATATACAACATTTCAGGCAAATCGGTCAAGCCGTTTATTCGAGAAGAGGTTTTATATTTACAAAATTCAATTTAAAATATTAGGACCCCCTGACTCGACAGCCAGAAAAAAAGTATCCTTTATCCTATTCTACTCTATGACATGTATTCATACAAAATTTCAGGCAAATCGGTCAAGCCATTTATTCGAGAAGAAGTCTCATATTTACAAAATTCAATTAAAAATATCTGGACCCCCTGACTCGATAGCCAAAAAAAAAGTATCCTATATCCTATTTTGCCCTATGTACTATCTTTGTACAAAATTTCAGCCAAATCCGTCAAGCCGTTTGACCGTGAAGAAGTCCCAAACAAACAAACAAACAAACAAACAAATAAACAAACTGACTTTCGCATTTATAATATTGGTGTTGATAATGTCGCGGTTATCTCTCAAACGTCAAACTCACAGTTTCAATTAAAAGAATTAGTTCCAAAAATCACCACCGCCAAGTTATACTTGTGGCACTGTACTTTCCGCTCCTAATCTGTTAAGTTAGACGCCAAAAATGTTGTAAGATCCACTAGCACGGTGTTGACTATTCACAAAGTAACAAAAAGAAAACTTGGAAGCATCTCTCGAATACTTCCAAAGTTACAAAGTAATACTTCCAGTATTATTGGGGTCAAATTTCTTTTCAATGGAATTTTCGGCCCATTGTATTACAAAGTTTAACAAAAATGAATTGGAGGTTAAACTTTAAAAAAATGTTTTGGTCCTAATATAATATAATATCGTTTAAAAACTAAAAAAGAACCGACTTCAATGCCGCACTATTCATTTTCAGTACCAATTTTGAGATGTTCATCTCAATATCTCTGGAGATACTTATCAGACCTCGATAAAATTACCATGGTACCACACTTGGAATATCTCCTTTTGAACAAAAAAAGAATAATCAAAATCGGTTCATAAACGACGACGTTATCCGCGAACAAACATAAAAAAATATATATATATATACATACGGTCGAATTGAGAAACATCCTCCTTTTTTGAAGTCGGTTAAAAATCACAGAAATATTAATAATAAGGCATTTGTACCATATTATTAATATTTCTGTAAATAAAACAGAAACACCTATGATTATAAAACACCGACTATTATACTCACTACTGTTTGTTGTCAACCGTTTCGACCTGCTCGTCGCGATCTCGCTGCGTAAAACTCCCGAGGAAGTGCATCGGACATTCACATTCATTCATTCATTCACACACATACAGACATTCTAGAACAAGCAGTAGTGAGTATAATAGTCGGTGTTTTATAGTCATGATTCAAACTCACGATAACTATAAATGTAAAATAGAAATGCCTACTCTACTTTACTTGCATATATGAGATACTGTAGTACGGTATGGTACTATAGCATGATGGTAGGACACTATATAGTGTCCGCCTGGCCTGCTACCAGCTACCCTCTAGCTAGAAAATCTCTTGCCAAAATATCTAATGTGTTCCGGCAGGTATCCTTGAGAGCCATTTCCCATTCTATGCCTAGCATGCTTACCATTTTCGACCGCATCATCATTTACTAACAGGCGAGATAGTGGTCAAACGCTAGCCATTATGATATTTCAAAAAAAAAATTGCTGTGCCCCGCGGTTTTACCCACGAAGACATTGTTCCAGTGGGAATATCGGGATAAAAAGTACCCTATGTGTTATCCCAGGATCTAGACTATCTACATACCAAAATTTAGCTCAATCCGTTAAGTAGTTTTAGCGTGAAAGAGTAACAAACATCCATACATACTTACAATCCTTTGCGTTTATAATATTAGTAAGGATAACAAAATAATATAATAATATAAATTTCACCTAGGGGGGTGGGTTGCTAGTAAAATATGTATTTTTTTACTATAAAAATACATTCTAAATAATATAATAGTAGGTACTAATAATAAAATAGTATGCGTCCCACAAGAAATTGCATATAAAAGTATATAATTTACTTTTATATTTTGTAAATATTTAACTTTTGTATTTGTTCGCGTGTATTCAATGTTTCAAGTGAAAAATGTTTTCGAAATATTTTTTAATCTAGCCGGATGCGAACAGTTATTTACGACTACAACTGTACAGAACATGACTGTGATAACAGTTTTTTTAGTGTCTGTTTGTAAAACGAAGATATTATATAACATTACAATTCATAGGGTTTCCTCAATACCTCTGTATATATCAGATCTTGAGCAATTTACAACGGAACAACCTCAGGAGTATAATATGTTGTTGTTTGTTGTGTACTTTTTTTTAGCCAGTGCCAGCTTTAATTTTAGATTATTACAGTAGTACAAAGCAGTAAGCAAACATATGTAAAAATCAATAAACCTACTTACATTGATTTAAACAAACGAATAATGTCAAAGAAGCAAAATGATTAAATACCATAAAACAAAGAAACATTTTTGTAAATCAGTCCACAATTGACCGAGAAATTAGTTATTTATTTACAACAATACAAATATTTAAAAAAATACATACAGACGAATTGAGAATCTCCTCCTTTTCGAAGTCTGTAAAATATACCGAGGTGAATGCACTTATTATGTCTTCACAGCTTTGTTCTACACATAGATTTTGTAGCCCAGAGCTAGGATTACGCTTTTCGTAGCGTAATTGAAAGTCTGTAATTCTATGAAAAACCTCCAATAAGCTTCTTAGTACCGCTTATTAAAAATATTCTAACCATGGACAAAGTTTTATCCAAACTCAGGAAGGTATACTCAATGGAGTTTGCATTTAAAATAAATTATAAGTAAAAAATATTTTTAAAAACAAGCTTTTGTCTGGGACAAGCTTCATCACCAGTCGCTAAATACCATCTAGGTGTAAAGTTCTCTTCAAGACGAATCAATCGAGACCAAACTCGTTAGAGTTACGGTGATTTATCACCGAGATGCCGTGGCCACCTTCCAGCTTCATCATCAGACCCTAGATATTATCTAGGTGTAAAGTTCTCTTCAAGACGAATCAATCGAGCCCAAACTCGGTAGTTACGTTGATTTATCACAGAGATGCCGTGGCCACCTTCCAGCTTCATCATCAGACCCTGAATATCATCTAGGGGTAAAGTTCTCTTCAAGACTAATCAATCGAGCCCAAACTCGGTGGGGTTATGTTGTTTTATCATAGAGATGCTGTGGCCACCTTCCGTGTTCATCATCAGACCAGCTCCATGGTACCATATTATTGTATTGTCACCAAAGATACAAAAGTACACCAAATTTGAGTCCGATCAGACATCGGGAAGTAGGTCTAATTTAGCTTCCAAGATTCCACCCGAACAAACATAGTGACATACATTACAAGTTAAATAAAAGCTTGTAATAATTTAACCTCATGAAAACTAAGAATATGACTGTCTTTATCCGTGAATATGACCTTCAATCATGGTTTTGCTCTTTTTTAGGGTTCCGTACCTCAAAAGGTAAAAAAGGAACCCTTATAAGATCACTTTCTTATCCGTCTGTCCGTCTGTCCGTCTGTCCGTCTGTCCGTCTGTCCGTCTGTCCGTCTGTCCGTCCGTCCGTCCGTCCGTCCGTCCGTCCGTCCGTCCGTCCGTCCGTCCGTCCGTCCGTCCGTCCGTCCGTCCGTCCGTCCGTCCGTCCGTCCGTCCGTCCGTCCGTCCGTCCGTCCGTCTGTCTGTCTGTCTGTCTGTCTGTCTGTCTGTCTGTCTGTCTGTCTGTCTGTCTGTCTGTCTGTTACTACTGTCTACTGAATTTTCGGCCCATTGTATTACAAAGTTTAACAAAAATGAATTGGAGGTTAAACTTTAAAAAAATGTTTTGGTCCTAATATAATATAATATCGTTTAAAAACTAAAAAAGAACCGACTTCAATGCCGCACTATTCATTTTCAGTACCAATTTTGAGATGTTCATCTCAATATCTCTGGAGATACTTATCAGACCTCGATAAAATTACCATGGTACCACACTTGGAATATCTCCTTTCGAACAAAAAAAGAATAATCAAAATCGGTTCATAAACGACGACGTTATCCGCGAACAAACATAAAAAAATATATATATATATATATACGGTCGAATTGAGAAACCTCCTCCTTTTTTGAAGTCGGTTAAAAATCACAGAAATATTAATAATAAGGCATTTGTACCATATTATTAATATTTCTGTAAATAAAACAGAAACACCAATGATTATAAAACACCGACTATTATACTCACTACTGTTTGTTGTCAACCGTCTCGACCTGCTCGTCGCGATCTCGCTGCGTAAAACTCCCGAGGAAGTGCATCGGACATTCACATTCATTCATTCATTCACACACATACAGACATTCTAGAACAAGCAGTAGTGAGTATAATAGTCGGTGTTTTATAGTCATGATTCAAACTCACGATAACTATAAATGTAAAATAGAAATGCCTACTCTACTTTACTTGCATATATGAGATACTGTAGTACGGTATGGTACTATAGCATGGTGGTAGGACACTATATAGTGTCCGCCTGGCCTGCTACCAGCTACCCTCTAGCTAGAAAATCTCTTGCCAAAATATCTAATGTGTTCCGGCAGGTATCCTTGAGAGCCATTTCCCATTCTATGCCTAGCATGCTTACCATTTTCGACCACATCATCATTTACTAACAGGCGAGATAGTGGTCAAACGCTAGCCATTATGATATTTAAAAAAAAAAATTGCTGTGCCCCGCGGTTTTACCCACGAAGACATTGTTCCAGTGGGAATATCGGGATAAAAAGTACCCTATGTGTTATCCCAGGATCTAGACTATCTACATACCAAAATTTAGCTCAATCCGTTAAGTAGTTTTAGCGTGAAAGAGTAACAAACATCCATACATACTTACAATCCTTTGCGTTTATAATATTAGTAAGGATAACAAAATAATATAATAATATAAATTTCACCTAGGGGGGTGGGTTGCTAGTAAAATATGTATTTTTTACTATACAAATACATTCTAAATAATATAATAGTAGGTACTAATAATAAAATAGTATGCATCCCACAAGAAATTGCATATAAAAGTATATAATTTACTTTTATATTTTGTAAATATTTAACTTTTGTATTTGTTCGCGTGTATTCAATGTTTCAAGTGAAAAATGTTTTCGAAATATTTTTTAATCTAGCCGGATGCGAACAGTTATTTACGACTACAACTGTACAGAACATGACTGTGATAACAGTTTTTTTAGTGTCTGTTTGTAAATCGAAGATATTATATAACATTACAATTCATAGGGTTTCTTCAATACCTCTGTATATATCAGATCTTGAGGATTTACAACGGGACAACCTCAGGAGTATAATATGTTGTTGTTTGTTGTGTACTTTTTTTTAGCCAGTGCCAGCTTTAATTTTAGATTATTACAGTAGTACAAAGCAGTAAGCAAACATATGTAAAAATCAATAAACCTACTTACATTGATTTAAACAAACGAATAATGTCAAAGAAGCAAAATGATTAAATACCATAAAACAAAGAAACATTTTTGTAAATCAGTCCACAATTGACAGAGAAATTAGTTATTTATTTACAACAATACAAACATTAAAATAAATACATACAGACGAATTAAGAATCTCCTCCTTTTCGAAGTCTGTAAAATATACCGAGGTGAATGCACTTATTATGTCTTCACAGCTTTGTTCTACACATAGATTTTGTAGCCCAGAGCTACGCCAGAGATTACGCTTTTCGTAGCGTAATTGAAAGTCTGTAATTCTAAGAAAAACCTCCCATAAGCTTCTTAGTACCGCTTATTAAAAATATTCTAACCATGGACAAAGTTTTATCCAAACTCAGGAAGGTATACTCAATGGAGTTTGCATTTAAAATAAATTATAAATAAAAAATATTTTTAAAAACAAGCTTTTGTCTGGGACAATGAACTAAAATGTTAAAAATACATTCTAGTAAGTATTTGGCGTGTAGGTACTTACCTATATTCTTAAAAACTTGAAGCACTACCCGTTTTTCAGGCTAGGTAATTACTATACTTCAGTGCCTCGAGCTTTTAAAAATATAGGTAAGTACCAACACGCCAAATACTTACTAGAATTTATTTTTACCATATTAGTTCATTGTCCCAGATAAAAGCTTGTTTTTAAAAATATTTTTTACTTATAATTTATTTTTAACTTTTTAGTAGGTAGGTATAGATACCGATTACCTACCTACTACCTAAGTATTTAAGAGAAGGCATGATGTTTTAAAATATTCCACGGATATTTGATGTGATTATGGGTAAAGTGCTCTTCGCGGAAAATCAATCGACTCGGTGGGGCTATGTTGCTTTATAACAGAAATGCTATGGCCACCTTACAGCTTCATCATCAGATTCTGGCTATATGGTGTAAAGTGCTCCTCAAGACGAATCATTTGAGCCCAAATTCAATGGGGTTACGTTATTTTATCACAGAGATGCCATGGCCACCTTCCAGCTTCATCACCAGTCGCTAAATACCATCTAGGTGTAAAGTTCTCTTCAAGACGAATCAATCGAGACCAAACTCGGTGGGGTTATGTTGTTTCATCATAGAGATGCCGTGGCCACCTTCCGTCTTCATCATCAGACCAGCTCCATGGTACCATATTAATGTATTGTCACCGAAGATACATAAGTACACCAAATTTGAGTCCGATCGGACATCGGGAAGTAGGTCTAATTTAGCTTCCAAGATTCCACCTGAACAAACATAGTGACATACATACATACATTACAAGTTAAATAAAAGCTTGTAATAATTTAACCTCATGAAAACTAAGAATATGACTGTCTTTATCCGTGAATATGACCTTCAATCATGGTTTTGCTCTTTTTTAGGGTTCAGTACCTCAAAAGGTAAAAAAGGAACCCTTATAAGATCACTTTCTTATCCGTCTGTCCGTCCGTCCGTCCGTCCGTCCGTCTGTCTGTCTGTCTGTCTGTCTGTCTGTCTGTCTGTCTGTCTGTCTGTCTGTCTGTCTGTCTGTCTGTCTGTCTGTCTGTCTGTCTGTCGGTCCGTCCGTCCGTCCGTCCGTCGGTCGGTCGGTCCGTCCGTCCGTCCGTCCGTCCGTCCGTCCGTCCGTCTGTCCGTCTGTCTGTCTGTCTGTCTGTCTGTCTGTCTGTCTGTCTGTCTGTCTGTCTGTCTGTCTGTTTGTATGTCTGTCTGTCTGTCCGTCTGTCCATATGTCACCACCGATTTTCTCAGGAACGGGTGGACCTAGCAAGTTGAAATTTATGCCAGATACTGAGGTCCATAGTCCCTATTAGGTGTATATATAAATCAAGGTCCTAAGTCATCATGATAAAAAGATATGGGCAAATTTTGATTTTTGCGACAACTTGTAAGTAAGTACTAAAATTTACCTTAATTTTCAACTTTTTTTATTTTTCGGAATTTTTCCTTTACTTGAGCTGTAAGACCTTGCTTTTGACCAAAATTGACTATTTTAGATCAACCGGAAGAACTGTTAAAAAGAATATTATCTTATAAAGAAATCTTAATTCTTTAAATTCTCTAAAGAATCTTTAAAACCTATAGGTTTTTGGTCCTATACCCGGTACCTATAGGGTACATCCCATTACCCTAGAATCATGAAATTTGGCAAGGAGCAAGGTCTTGCAGCACAAATAAAGGAAAAATTTCAAAAGTAAAAAAAAGTTGAAAATTAAAGGGTACACACACATAGTTTATGCCAATTAAAATAGACCCCTGAGATATATTAGCGCTCATACAATTTAGAGGTTTAGCTTAATTGGTACATACTAACATTGGTACGGAAGCCTCGGTGGGCGAGTCCAACTCGACTTAGCCGGTTTTTTTTCACGTTGATTTTAGTGTTCAACTGAATGTCACAGACTGTTCTTACGTTAACTTAAGTCTGAGTGGGATAGAAACAGAACTGGTGTGAATACATTTGTCTTCACCGGAATGTTCTACGTCGTAAACTCCAGTTAGGGTGTGATCTTATTGGTTCTATCAATAAAAAAGGCTATATAGTCAGTATATATTATGTTACTCTTTTGGCTATATCAAAATCCATCCAGTTTCCAACAAAATAATATATCTGCATAAACTTTCACCGGTTGAAAATGAAATCGGAACAGTTAGTGTAACAGCCGGGTATAATCCTTTAATACGGATAAAGTAACCGGATGTAGGTTTAATAACCGTAACAATACAGGAATATTGTTTTAATGTTTTAAAACACTTACCTATGATTTTTGTATAAACTTAGATGAGTTTTGTTCTACAAATGGCATTTAAAGTTTTAGTCTCGCTTCCATCACAAAATCATCAATATATTTCTAAGGTGGCGTTCGCTCTATTAGATAGCGTTTAAAACTTACTACTGTTGCTATTCCGGAACCGTTACTTAATTGACATAAATATGAGAAAATAATGTGCGAAAGAAACTTGTGAAAGATATTGCTTGCAGAGGACCTACCACAGGATCTTAAACGTGTTTTATTCAGTTTTCCCACATCATAAAAAATATATTATATACATTATGATTTTTTGTGACTTTGCGATCCACTTACAAATTGTGTTTTGTTTGTGTACTTGTTTAAGACAAATTATATGTGCCATTTTAGGCTCGTTAGTATCACATCTATCTCTTACAAAAATAAAATCATCGATTAGAACTAAAAGGTTTTACAATGCTATGTGCCCGTTGTTACAATACAATACCTATAGCATTTAAGTTTTGAGCACTTTTTTATATTTATTTTATTTTATTTTACGAAACCTTTAGGCCTTTTGCACATCATAAGATATTTTCTTGTCTATGACAGACAAGATATTATGTCTTAATATGTGCACGAGACAAACACGGACCACGGACGACTATTATGCGCGTTGTCTTAACAGAGATTAGAAATAAAACTGGCCAAGTGCGATTCAGCATCGCGTCTCTTATAGCACACTTAGGGAGGGTTCCGTACAATACGAAACATAACAGAGTTTCAACCTCATATATTTGATTAATTGATATTACCAGGAATATTTGGTTTGGTCGCGATCTAGAAAGGCGGGGCTCGTTCACTAGCGCCATCTATGTCATTTTGCCGAAACTAATTAGATAGATGGCGTTTAAAAAAACGTTTTTTGTATAGGGATAATTTTTGTATTTGTTGTTCTAGCGGCAACAGAAATACACCATCTGTGAAAATTTCAACTGTCTAACTATCACGGTTAATGAGTTATAGCCTGGTGACAGACGGACAGACAGACAGACAGACGGACAGCGGAGTCTTAGTAATAGGGTCCGGAACCCTAAAAACATCTTGTAATATGTATATATATTATATATATATATATATATATATATATAATATGTATACTCATAAGACACAAGACACGAGAAAATATCTTATAATGTGCAAAAGGCCTTAATCTCAGACAAATTTTTACCTTCTTCCTTTTTTGAAATTCGGCAAAAAAAGGAAACAAATGTGGTACATTCTTCCATCACCTTGATACTTACCAAGACATCTAAAAGAAACGTACGTTTATGCTTACTTTGTCGAAGAGAGCGAGACAGCGATAGCTGTCAAAGCCGAGAAAGTAAAGAAGAAAAGTTAAAGCCGAGATAAAATGTATAAAGGTAAGGCCACACCACGGCGTCCTGCGACCTGCTAGCGCGATCTCAGTACTTTTAAATTTTTTTCTGATCGCGTTTGGTGTGAACCAGTCGGTACAAATACTACTGCGCTATCTAATCGCCGCCTAGACCGCGCACACAGGACACTGCGGTGTGTCCGTAACTTAAGACGACGGTTATAGAGGTGATAGTAGGCTATTGGTTTTGCTAAAGTTTTGGACAATGTTACAACATTTTTAGCGGAGTTCCTTCGAGCATTTACCAATGGAGATGTTAACGTTGTAATCCGCAAACATTTTTTTCTGCCGATACTTACGGGGGATGAGGTAAACACGCATTGCACACACACTAATCACTCACTTTAACGATCCCGCACACTAGCTTGAAACACGCACACAGTATTAAAAATACGCACGCTCATACGGCCAAAAATGGCTATATGGCCAGCAGAGGGGTACGCCTTGCGTTAACATCTCCTTTGGTAAATGCTCGAAGCGGAGTTCAAAAATTGAGATTGTGTTAAATTCACTTGTATTTTTTTAATGTTTGGAAAATTCCTGTTTCTAAAATTCCTTTTGTTTTTGAGGCTGTACTTTCCATTGGTCCCAGTGTACAATACATCCAAATCTAATGGTTATCCCCTGAATAAATACCTTAACCTTACTATTGAAAATGACTAGAGCGCCATGTCAAGTAGGTTTTTGAATTATTTTTGAATTAATCTTAATGATTGATTATAGGCAACCTTTTATTGCTTACTTACAGAAGTTACAGACAAGCTCTTGGACCCTTTATCAAAATTTACTTAGTACAAGTGTAGTACTACACTTCATACAATTGTTCGTTTTACTTGTTTTATTATATAGGTAGGAAAAAACAAAAGTCCCACCTGGGAAGTGGTCACCGTCGCCTATCAACACTTGCAAAACTAGAGGTGTCACTCATGCGTTGCCAAATTAATACTCAACGTGTAGTTTATATACTAGCGGACACCCGGCGTGTGCTACGGTGAATAAAAACCAGCTAAGTCGAGTTGGACTCGCCCACCGAGGCTTCCGTACCAACTTCTCAGACTAGGTTAAAGGACAAACTTAACTTTGTAGTTCGATCCATAGAAAATGTATTGCACCAACTACAAATAATAAGTTTGTAATGGTTAACTAACTTTTTTATTATTAAACTACATATCGACGGTTTTCAGATATATTCCTATTACCTAAGTCTTCAAAGACCTTGCTTCTTGCCAAATTTCATCATTCTAGGTCAACGGGAAGTATCCTATAGGTTTTGATTCCCTTGTGAATAATTGTAAAATATGCGAAAATATGCGACATAAACGGTCATATCTTTTGATTGCGTTGACTTACAAGTTTGATTTTTTTACAGCCAAAAGAGTCTGTAGAATTGTAGACCCGACTACCTATTTGATATGTTTTTAAACTTGATATCTCGACGCGTTCCTGAGAAAAATGGGTCTTGGCAGACGGACCGACAGACAGACGAACAACAAAGTGATCCTATAAGGGTTCCTTTTGAGGTACGAAACCCTAAATAAGAAATTGTGCCTAATGCATTGTTTAAGTGGTCCAAAACGATACACAAAGACGTTACCATTCCTATCTGCAATTCTTACACAATTCCATATAAGCCATCATATACCCAGTACTAAAATAATAAAACTAAAATGGAACATCGTAACAGCTCCCGACCTATATCCGAAGTCATCAAAAAAATCATGACTCCTGGCCTATAAACAAGGGTACTGAAAGGGGATGAAAACGCTATTAAATACAAAGTCATGATAGTAAAAGGGAAATGCGGTTCGAAGAACGGGTGGTGCATATAATGTGTTTGGGGTTTAGTGTAAAATAGATACAGCTTTTATAAGGCTATGTCTACAAGAGTTTTTTGGTGTGTGTGTATTGTCAGCCACAAGAGAATCATAACCACTATTATTAGAAATAAAGAACAATCATTCATTCAGCAATAAGAAGAGATAAATTATAAGGTGGTGAAACAGGCCAGTCTCAGCACAAATATCACGATTTCCTGAATCATAGACCCAGAACAAACCTGGACGCTGATTTTCTGAAAGGCCTAAAGCGGGTGTTGGACTAACGCAGAAAAAATAGACCTACTAAGTAAAAATACATAAAAATAGATAGATAATTACTACCTGCCGGCATCCGTAAGCTTTGACTTATATTAACCCTACACTATATTTATGCTAAATATGTGATCAGTTGGCTTGAAGCACCTACCAACCAAACACGTGTCGTCAATTGTACGCAGAGTACTACTGACAATACAATACAATACAAAAACTCTTTATTGCAAACTAATTAGGTAGGTACATATCTATTACAAAAATAAAAAAAATATGTCTATGCGGTATTACAATGGGCGGTCTTATCGCTATTAGCGATCTCTACCAGACAACCTTTGGATGGACAGAAATACAAGAAGAATAAGACGGTGGTGTACAATAATAAATATATATATATATACAACATTAAATGGTAGAATAATATAAATAACTCAAACAAATATACTACACATATAAAACATACTCTATATCAATACAATACATACATTACAATACATACCAATAAATAAATAATAAAACATTATACTTTCAATAGTTATGTTGTTGATAATGTTAATTACTTTCCAGTTTACAACACGGGTGTGAATAGTTAGTATTTGCTGGACAAATGTCAGATGTGTTGCACTATAGTCAGTACTATAATTCAATTTTTCTGATAAAAATTACAGATTTTCTGTACAGATAATGGGGAACATTAAACCTATCTTTAAATTCCCCTCGTGTAGATCTACATAGTATTCTATAATGTATACTTGTATACTTATGCACTAAAATGTAAACTAGAATCTAAAATAGATTTAAAAAAAAAATGAGAACAAAAAAAAAAGAACAAGTAAAATAATACAATAGGTACTACATATATATCAATAGATATATATATATATAGATAGACGTGTATTAATATTTAAGCTATAGTTAATGCTATTCTGTATATGTGATTATGTAAAGGTTATGTATGTATGTATATACATATATATATTTGTGTGTGTGTACTTGTGTTGGAGGACAAGAAGCGGAACAAACGTAAAAAAAAAGTATTCTATAATAAGCTGTAGGGCTTCTGTAAGTCCAACTGAGGCAGTACCACCACTTTGTTTCGCATGGTGGTAGGACAATATCATGTCCGCCTGTTCAGCTATCACCCTCATGTAAGAAAATCTTGCGCCAAACATCAAATGTGTTCCAGCAGCTTTCCTTGAGAGCCAGTTCCCATTCTAGTACTAGCGTGCTACCATGATGATGATGCAGTCGAGGACGACTGCATCATCACTTACCTACAGGTGAGATAGTGGTCAAACCGTCAAACGCTAGCCTATATGATATAAAAAAAATTGAGATAGAAATATGTAAAGGGCTCGCAAAATTCTGTCAATCCAGGGGCCTTATTCAGTATGACCATTTTAATGTCTTACCGTGCCGTGTTACGTTATCTCCGCGTTATGGTATTCTCTATGCCCATTAAAACGCGATAGGTAAGGTTATGAGCGCGTTTTAAACTGTCAAAATATCGTGACATATGAGGACATGTAACGCGCGCGTTTTGTATAATTTACCTATCGTGTGGCATACAGAATACAATTTTTCCATAACGTGACATGGCGCGTTAAGGAACGCGTTACCTCATTGGTCATACTGAATAAGGCCCCAGATCAAATTCAAGACAAGCACGATTCTGTCTTAAACCGCATCATCACTTAATATCGAGGTGAGATGGTGGTCAAGCGCTAACTATTTCCCCATAAAAAGTGCTTGAATGTCAGACATAATGAAAAAGATTTGGCAACATCCTAAACAGCGATATTATGCGTGAGTACAATAATTAAGAACTCCCAAAAATCAATACACGAGTACATATCAATGAAAAATAAACTACATACAAACTAATGTAAAAGTAATAATCCCCGCAGTGTGTCCGTCCCCTTCGAACAGAATGATGCGTCAGTAATAGTTGTAAGTTCGGCTCGAGTTCGATTGAAACCCACGAGGGAGTTGTGTAGGCGTTTTGTTGACGACTATCACACCGTGCTGTAATCTTAACTAATACCTATTATAAAAAAATTGGTTGTCTGTAAAGTTGGTTTACGGACGATAGTTTAACGTGACAACGTCATAACAAAACATTGATGAAATCGGCGCATGCGTACAGTGAGCGTAACAAGACAAGGAGCGTAACGGGACACTTTTTCGTGCATGCAGCCGGCGTTCGAGCCGGCGTTCATCGATTTATTAGACGTTGTCACGTTAAAAGGAAAGATTTGATTTTTTTTAATAAAAAACCAGCCAAGAATGAGTCCCAACTCACTCTTGGCTGGTTTTTAGGGTTCCGTACCGCTGTCCGTCTGTCTGTCTGTCTGTCCGTCTGTCACCAAGCTGTATCTCATGAACCGTGATAGTTAGACAGTTGAATTTTTCACAGATGATGTATTTTTGTTGCCGCTATAACAACAAATACTAAAACCAGAATAAAGTTTAAAATAATAGAGGGTCCCCATACAAGAAACGTGTTATTTTCGGCATTTCACGCCATCTATGAACACTTAGTGTAGCGCCACATCTGCGGAACGTACGGCGCCTAACCTTCCGCTAAATACGCTCGTAGTGTATTTCAAGTTATCTATGACACATCAGTCGAAATTACGCCGCGTTCTGCGTAGTGAGTACCTTCCTTCGGGCGGTTTTTTCAGCTAAAACGCATTTAATGTATTTTGCATAGCAAGCGACACAGTAAACAAAAACAAAAAAAAACAAGACAAAAGACACGTTCCGAAGGTTCGGCGCCGTACGTTCCGCAGATGTGGCGCTACACATAGTTAGGTAAACGTCGCATAGATGGCGTTATATTATTTTTTTGCTGGTGAAAAATGATAGTGGTATTTTTTGCTCGATCTTATAAAATACTGTAGTGTGGTACGGAACCCTACGAGTGCGAGTCCGACTTGCACTTGGCCAGTTTATTTATATACTCAGGATTTATTGGACGCATTCCTTCGATTTCCTGCAGTCAAAACAACTATAATTATGTTAAAAACTATCCGCTTCGGTGTAACTGCCGGACGGACATACAAACTGATTCGACTGGTTCGACATAAATCTTCCGCCCGCAACACTGGCGTTATAATCTAGCGAGTACCTCTTTATTTTAACTCGGTAAAATAGCTTCTTTTCAGAAGTCAGAATGGTGAATAAATTGCCAAGTATTTAATATTGTGATCATTGTTACCCAGTAAATATCGTCGTACTTTTTTAAGATTTTAGGGAACTCGACTTTTGTCTATAACAGATACTGTGGCAAGTAGAACTCGGGTTTGCCAAATTTCTGCTTTTTTTAATAAAATTATACGCTAGCATTTAACCACTATATCAAAATAATTTTAATAAACAAAATTGCTTTATTTCATAAATTGGTTTTTGAAACATTGTTTTATTGTACCCTACCTTTTGCTTTAGTCTTTCAGACTGTGTTGCAAAATACAGTGTCTTCCCAAAAATATGTAATAAATAATACAAAATAATATAAATGTAATAAATATATCGCCTGGTGGTAAGCGATGTTATTGTTGAAGATGGTGAACACGCTAGGCCTAGAATGCTCTGACTCTCAAGAGATGTGTTGCTGTGTGCTGCCGGAACACCGTCAGGTTATAAAATATGTATGATAATTTTATCAGTAGAATAACAGACACAGTGTTGGTACTGTCTGTGGTACCGTCTCTGGCAGACTAATATACTCGTACTTGTTGGATATACCTATGGCTTTTTGAAGTAAGTCTTCTTTAGGCTCACTGAGGCTAAATTTGACGGATGTGACGTAGCGTCACGGTCCAAAGGCAGCGGAAGTGACGTAAGCGTCATGTCATATTTTATATTTCTAAACGTCTTCTATTGTAGAACTGCGTAACTACGAAGACGTATTCGCTAAAGTTCAACAGATGGAGCTGTACCATAAAATAATTAGTGACGTTGAAAAATATATATATTGAACTTGGAGGTTTCACTTTAAGCGTGTAGTTTTCTACGCCCCCTCGTTTTTATTAAAAAAAAACAAGCACTATGTTAAGTGACACTGATGTTAAGTGACAATGCGATCTAAGATGGAATCGTGCTTGTATGGAATTGGAAGACGATATTACAACTGACTTTAGTCCAATGTATATGTCGCAGCCAACTAAATCAATCAACAGCTTAGCCTCTTTACTTTCAACTAGCGGTCTGAATGATATTCAGTTGTAGCATTTAATAAACTGGCTTAGTCTGACACTAAGGCAACACACTAGAGAACAGTGACCACCGCGTGACGTGCGCCGACGTAGTGAGGAGGGGGAGACCCGGCAGCGGCTGCGCGTCACCAGAACCGACGCCATGACGTTTAAATGAAGGTACAGAAGACCTTCAAATGGCTGAATATCATTCAGGTAAACGGCGCTGTGTAGTAAAGAGGCACTGTTGATTGAACGGCAAATTAAGCTAGTTGGCTGCGACATATATAACGCCCGTCTCCATTGCCAGTTTTCTAATTATAATCTTAGTAGATATAATATAAATTACGAGGTTTTGCACAATGTGTTCTAGGCTTTACAATACCACACAATGCCTACACAAGAAGCCTTACCGTATGTGTAACATATCTTGCTAAAGCTACAATGACCTTCTTTGGCTGCGAGCCACACAGCCAAGTGTGTGTCTACTACTTGGTGTTGTGCAGTGTTCATAGGATCATGTAGTTTTGGTTTCTTTTTAACCCCCGGCACAAATAGAAGAAGGTGTTATATACTTATAATTTATATACTATAGTAGTTAGTTAGTTATATATCGTAGTTAGTTTGTAGTATAGTTAGTTATATACTAAGGCTGAGTTACACCATCTTACTTTAACCGTAACTATGACTATAACCGGTGTTTTTTAATGGAGTTTGACTGACTTTTGATGTTTGTTATAGTTATATACTTTTAAGTTTGATGTATGTATTCTGTATGTATACAGTGTGACTGTTTGTAGCATCGTAGCTCCTGATGAACTGATTTTGATTGAATGTTTTGTTATTTGATAGGTAAAAATCGAGAGTGTTTTTTGCTTTGATTAAAACCGATCAATCGTTAGAAGACTATGAGCACATTTCTAGTTAAATGTACGGACACACCGCAGCGTCCTGCGTGCACGATCTAGGCGGCGATTAGATAGCGCAGTAATATTTGTACCGACTGGTTCACACCAAACGCGATCAGAAAACAATTGAAAAGTACTTATATCGCGCCCGCAGATCGCAGGACGCCACGGTAAGAGGCTATGATAGTAAATTCAACTTTAATGGGTCTGATCAATTCAAAATTCGGTATCCTGTTAGGTACATCAATTATATTGCAAGAACACGATAACCTTAACGTTATCTAACTAGCTGTAGAGATGTCGTGTTTGGGCTCATTAGAGTTGTCTAAAAAACAGATTATATCTCAGACCTAGAATCTCACTACGTACTGAAATTCTAAGTCTGTAGATTATCACAGTAGCCCTCAGGTGAAGGAAAAACATCGTTAAGAAACCCCCAACGCCCGCATGGTGGTAGGACACTATATAGTGTCCGCCTGGCGAGCTACCACCCCCATGTAAAAAAATCTGTTGCTGAACATTTAATTTATTCCAGCAGCTATCCTTGAGAGCCAGTTCTCATTCTAGGCCTAGCGTGCTACCTTCCTCGACCGCATCATCACTTACCATACAGACATTGTGGTCAAACGCAACCCAATATGATATAAAAGGGGTTAACAATGGGTTGCACTCCGGGAGTTACGGCATAAGTAAAAACTTGAATACGTTATTATTGAATATTGTCGAATGACACCTCGCGCAAGCGCCCTGCGCTCCGTCTTACGAATTTTTGTTGAGGATACATGACCTGACGCGAGTTTAACATTTTTTACCCATCCCAAGAAAAGTGCACAAGGCCGCTAAAGAAGTTTTCACTTCAAAAAATATCATGGGGGGGGGGGAGGACTACTTCTAGTCCATCTAGGGAGGATTATCCTCCAGAGGTATGGATATGGATGGTACAAATCAAACTTGCTACTGAAAATTATTTACGGCGTAATGGATTGGTGGCTTGGCTTCTAACAGAGAACATTGGATTCTAAATCGACAAATACACATGTAATGAAAGAAAGCTTACATACGGTGTGCCTCAAGGCTCCATTTTAGGCCCAACGTTATTTATTATTTATATAAATGACCTCTGTCAGCTAAACATACCCTTTTGCCATGTTTACACATACGCAGATGACACAGCATTGGTCATCTCTGGCAAGGACTGGAGTGAATGCAAGTTGCGTGCTGAATCAGCTTTAGCCACAGTCATATCTAGGCTCAACCAAAATCTACTGACTATGAACGTCAATAAAACTATATTATGTTTCTTTGAAGTGTTTCACACTTTATATTTTTTGTAAATTGTTAAACACAATCCAAAATTTCATCTTAATTGGCAAAGCACCGGAACATGTTATTCCGGAGGTTGCGGGTTCAAGTCCCGTCGGTACGATGAAATTTTGGATTGTGTTTAACAGTCAATAAAACTATGTTTATGACGTTTTCAATGAATACCGTTACTCAACCACCGGACACGTTCTCAATCCAAGCACATACTTGTGGTCTAAATGTCTCAGGGAACTGTACCTGTAGCTATCTCAACAGAGTAAAGACGGTGAAATACTTGGGTGTGTACATAAATAATATACTAAATTGGAATCTGCACCTGGAGTCATCACTTGTATCACGAGTACGACGTCTCATTTATATTTACATAAGACATACTGCTAGTATAGATACTCTTAAAATAGCATATTTTTCACTGTGCGAATCTATCATCCACTATTGTAATGTAGTTTGGGGTGGGGCACATAAGACCATGTTTCTTCTTTTGGAACGAGCACAGCGCGCTGTAATTAAAGTTTTACTTTGTAAACCTTTTCGCTACCCAACTTCAGAAATATATAACACTTTTAAGGTACTTACAGCTCGTCAATTATATATTAGTCGTGTAGTTATGCGCGCACACAGTACCATAAACTTAAGTCCAAAAATAACAGAACGACGGCGTTGGAAAGATAGGGTCTGTGCTTCCTATAGTCATAGAACCAAATTCTTGGGAAGACAGCACATTGTCCTCAGTTCTAGATTATATAATAAGATTAATCACGTTCAAAACATTTCTCATTTAAATAAATACAACTGTAAGATAAGTGTACGAAACTGGCTTCTTAACCTTTCTTACGATGAAACAGAGAATCTTTTAAAAATTGTTACATAAAATACACAATGATCTCACACACACACACACACACACACATACGCACACACACACACACACACACACAAACACACTCACACACACACACACACACATACACCACACACACTTACGCATACACACACACGCACACACATTTAATTATTTATTTAATCCACATTTAAATTGCACGGGTATCGCTCACGCAACACGTTATGTTTAATTTAATTTATATTGTCGTCCTTGTCATTGTTTATTATTGCTGTAACGGCACCGTTAGCATGTTCACCGTCTTCGACCATATCATCGCTTTCCACCAGACGAGATAATGGTCAAGCGCTAGCAGATATATAAAATAAACGGAGTGCCAGCAGAAGTGAAAACTTGAATATTAACGTCGTGCATTTGGTCTACTCTCCATCCGTCTTACGAATTTTTGATCAGGTAACGTGTCCCGACGCGAGTTTAACATTTTTACCCATACCAAAAAAAGTTTCTATAACACTCTCCCCCCGTCTCACGAATTTTCGACCAGGTCAGTCCTGACGCGAGTTTAACAATTTTTTCCCTTCCCAAAAAGTTCACAACGCCGATAAAGAAGTTTTCACTTAAAAAAGAAACGATTTTTCTACTATAAACTAGGTTGTAAAATGGCAAATAGTACACTGTAAGCAGAGTATTTTCCCTATTATTACTTAAAAAACGACAGAACAACCAGTAAACAATATAAATAACAAAGTAATAGCCACTAAACTAGTTACGGCACTCGTGTTCACTTGCCGGATAGCTAACGGCCACTAATATAGCCTCAGGAGAAAAATATGACGTATTTACGTAGTTATGAGGCAAAAAAGACCCCATTCCAGCTCATATAATAATCCTTGATCTACGATACCGCAACTTGCTCATAAATATAATATAATGTAATAAAGGTGAATTGTTTTTATTTTTAAACTAGCTGCGCTCCTTGACTTTTCCCGCGTTTTTTCTTAGTTATAAACCTTCCTATTGAATCACTCTATCTATTGCTGAATAATTAAGATAGTTTAAAAACTAAAACAACCGACTTCCATGCCCCGCGAGTCAGTTTCAGTAGCAAGTTTGAGACGTTTATCGTCATATCTCTGGAGATACTTATCAGATCTCGATCGGTTCACAATTGACGGAGTAATCGCGTAACATACACAAAATAAACTGGCCAAGTGCAAGTCGGACTCGCACTCGTAAGGTTCCGTACCACACTACAATATTTTATAAAATCGAGCAAAAAATACCACTATCATTTTTCGCCAGCAAAAAATAATAATTAATAAACATTGTATTTCTTATAACGCCATCTAACGTCTAACAAAAGTGTTAGGGATCGACATTGCAATATAACGCCATCTATGGGGCGTTTACCTAACTAAACGGTCATAGATTGCGTGAAATGCCGAAAAAAAAAATGTTTCTTGTATGGGGACCCTCTATTATTTTTAACTTCATTCTGTTTTTAGTATTTGTCGTTATAGCGGCAACAGAAATACACCATCTGTGAAAATTTCAACTGTCTAACTATCACGGTTCATGAGATACAGCCTGGTGACAGACGGACAGACAGATAGACAGACAGACGGACAGCGGAGTCTTAGTAGTAGGGTCCCATTTTACCCTTTGGGTACGGAACCCTAATAATGAAACAAAAAAAAAACATACCGACGAATTGAGAACCTCCTTCTTTTTAGAAAATCGGTTGAAAATGCATTAAAATCCGTTGCGTAGTTTAAAAGATGTAGGTGTGCAGACAGACAGAGCAACTTTGTTTTACGAGTATACTATGTAAAGCTATTATGTAAATTTAAGTTCGTTTTTGCAGCACTTATTAATCGTGCCGACAAAGTGTTTTTTTTTTCATATGTATTGTACACATATTTTACTAGCAACTACGGCACTCTTCACTGTGCGTGACCGACAAGCATTTTTCCGCTTTATTTATGGAATTTTGAAGGCCCAGTGGCGTAGTGGGAGTATGGTCGGCTTTGACGCCAGAGACACAGAATAAATAAGAGTTACCACCAGAGTTCAGTCCCCGCCGTGCACCAATAGATTATTCTATCGAAAAATGTATGTGCGCTTTTCACATTGGCCTTCCGGTGAAGGAAAAATATCGCTAAAAAACCCCCAACCCCCGTATGGTGGTAGGATACTGTCTATTAGCCGCCTGGTCAGCTACCACCCTTAAGTTAGAAAATCTGTCGCCAAACATTTAGTGTGTTCCCGCAGCTATCCTTGAGAGCCAGTTTCCATTCTAGACCTAGCGTGCTACCATCCTCGACAACATCATCACGTGAGATAGTGGTCAAACGCTAGCCTATATGATATAAAAAAAAACAATAATTAAGATAGTTACGATAAGTTTCAATACAATAGAAATCCGACAGTACACGCCGCACGAGTCAGTTTCAGTAGCGTGTTTAAGATTTTTATCTCTATATCTCTAGAGATGCTCATCAGATTTTGATATAATATAATATTCAAATTGACGTATAATAAATTGACATAATAGTTAAATCAATAATTACAATATAATAATTTTATGTAATGCAGAAAATAAAATTCAAATATGTAGATACTAAATTAGATTTAAAAAATTAGCCTTTCTCTGCTCTAATATTATTGTGCCCGACAGGATATCTAATGTACTGTATTTATTTATTAGATCTTTTATAAACATTTAGAGAACGCAATAAACGAATAAATTATGAATTAAAATTTACTTAACGACCACACCTACTCAAAAATAATTAAAATCGGTTCATTTTCAGCGACAAGTTTGAGGTATTTATCTTCATATCTCTGGAGATACTCAATGAATTATTGTACAAATAATGGGACCGCCTTGTAAATGTATATACCCTACCCATAAAAAAAGAGTCGGTTTACAATTGGCGGAATAATCGTGTAATAAACAAAAAAAACGTATGGATGAATTGAGAACTTCCTCCATTTTAGGAATCGGTTTAAAATATCTAGTAATTTTTACATGTGATTCAATGGCGAGTTCTAAAACGGAGTATTAAACAAAAACGCTCCGGCCATATCGCAATCAAAAAACGTTGGAAATCGTTGAAAAACTGAAAATTATTGACTATAACCGTTTCAGCGTATGCAAACCATCATGCTGGTGAATTTTTACGTAACTATTATACAACTTCAACGCGAAAATTTAAGGAATGGTTCCGTAGCTAATACTATTTGTTTAGTTAAATATAAGTATAACTTAGTTACTTTAGTAAATACTACATCATACATCTGCGACTTCACGCTTATACATTACGCTTAAAGATGTGGCTGACTGACTAATCCAATATTTTTTAAAAAATACAAATACATATTCCTTTTTTTATAATTTTGTTTTTGCATGATAAAAAGTTTTTTTTCGCTTAGTTTGAAAAATTACTCTGGTGTTGGTTGACGGTATATTATATTTCTTAGAATAATCAACCAAAGAACCCATGACAACAACAACATTAAGATCGTTTAAAAAACTGAAACAACCTACACCAAAACTTCAAATGCCGCGCTATTAGTTTTCAGTACCAATTTTGAGGTGTTTATCTCCATATCTCTGGAGATACTATAAGACCTCGATGAAATTACCATGATACCACACTTAGGATATCTTCTTTCCAACAAAAAAAGAATAATCAAAATCGGTTTATAAACGACGAAGTTATCTGCGAACAAACTTAAAAAAGATAATAATAAACGGTTAAATTGAGAAACCTCCTCCTTTTTTGAAGTCCGTTAAAAAGCGATATAATTTTACAAGCGACTGTTCCAATCTACTTAGTGTAACTTTACTAACCCGTTTTTCGACCAAATGCACCGGACCGGAACATTGAGCCAAGACTTGACAATCTATTACTAGAAGTACCCCGCGGCTTTGCCCGCGTCTTTCATTTATTCAAAACTTTCTTTCGTAAAAACCATTCTTTCATAAAAACACAAATAATTAGCAGAATCCGTCCCCCTGTTTTTAAGTTGTGGCGTGACTGAGGCAAATAGGGGTTCATCTTTATAAAACCCAAAAAACCGTATTGATTTTCAGACTTTGGGGTAACTCATTTCACCCTCTTAGGGGTGGAATTTCGAAAAAGCCTGAAACACTTATTTACTCTTTTATTAACAAAAGTATACTTTAGTAAAGTTTTAAATAACAAATACTGTCTAATCTTGTTTCCCCACAAAAACTTTGAACTCCCGTTTCATCTCCTTAAGGGGAGAATTTTGTAAAATCCTTTTTTAGGGGATACCTACGTCATAATAACTATCTGTATGCCAAATTTCAGCGCAATCCGTCAAGTGGTTTTCGCTGTGTGTTGATAGATCAGTCAGTCAGTCAGTCAGTCAGTCAGTTAGTCAGTAACGTTTGCCTTTTATATATACAGATTATTACATATTTAGTAATCTCATTGACAAATTTGTCGTTCGAGCAAGCTAGTATGTTCCAGCACTCTGTCCTTGAAAGACAGTTCTCATTCATTTTGGGAATCATTACTAAAATTGGAGCGTATTTTCAGTAGTTTGGGTAAAAACTAGCGTAAACTCTTAAGCCATGACGCGTGACCAAATCTTCGAAACGGGGAAACGTTGGCAATCACTTCCATAGAAATAATAGAAGTGTTACAGTAAAAAGTTATGTTATCGCTGGATTTCAATGTACGGTTATTGGCGTAGTTTGGCCAACGGCCTGTGAAGCGATAGTTGCGCGATAATGGCTACATTACTCGGAGAATTGAAATACTTTGATGGCAAGAAAATGGGTCTTGCAGTTAATGGGTAATGAATTTTTTTTTTTTTTTTTTTTATACGTTATAGGCTAGCGTTTGACCACTATCTCACCTGTTGGTAAGTGATGATGCGGTCGAAGATGGTAAGCACGCTAGGCCTAGAATAGGAACTGGCTCTCAAGGATAGCTGCCGGAACACATTAGATGTTTTGGTGACAGATTTTCTAATTTTTTTAATTAAAAAATTATATTGTATTGTTCGGATTGATTTAGTAAGAATTAGCTGTACTCCGCAGTTTTACCCGCGTAGACATCGTTGCCGTGGGAATATCGGAATAAAAAGTAAAAACTTCAGCTCAATCGGTTGAGTACTTTCAGCGTGAAGAAATAACAACCATACACACACACTTTTGCATATATAATATGTATTTGTGATTTTCAACGTCATCTGCTTTAAAGAAACAAGACTATATAAGTCGTAGGACTGCATTATCAAAAGTAATTTGTATCAGTACCTTTAGTACGAGTTTTTATCGTAAACGCTTTTGACAGATCTCACATAGTTTTCGACTTATTCTGGCTCTCTGATTGGTTTAAATTTAGTGAATTGTAGTAACCACTAGAAATCTAGAAAATCTAGAATGTTAACATTAAAAGCCACTTAGCAAGTGTAGTACAATAATATATATTTTTAATGAAAACGGCTCATTTATATTCATTACATTGCACATAGCAAGTTAAACCTTGTTCAAAATAAAAATATTATTTTGTGTTAAGGCTTGTACTATTCATTATTTTGTGGTTAAGGTGATGCTTGAAAACGAATACACCCTGCTTACTTAAACAGTTATTAATGGCGTTAAAAATCAATCACGTTATGCCTGCTTTACGCTTATGCGAATGTATGTGCCAATACGCATGGCCAATGCGTTTGGCCAACATGCAAAAAAAACACTTTTGCGTGTTGGCTAAACGCCATGTAATAACTTTGCTAGGTATCGTATCGGAATGTTGGCCATGCATTGGTGCGAATACCAAAAATTGACGGTTTTTTTGCACACATCAAAGACTTGACACAACAAAGAGCAGGTTGTATGATGGCTGTCGCATCAACAGGATGTTTAAAAGTATAGTTTGCAAGGAGCTTTTTATAACAAAATATTTTAATAAATAAATATACTTAATAGCGTTTAAAACTCTTCGGTGCACATTATGGTAGTACTGATTTGCATAATATAGATAAACAGCAGAAATCGTTAGGACCACAGTGTGAGGACCATGACATTAATTTCCTCACCTCCGCAAATTGGTCGTAACTGAGAAAATTAAGCGTCTTTCTAACGAACTTTCTAACTTTCTAGTGAACAGCTATCATGGTTACGTTGGTTCCGTACTAAGATATGGCCTCTTAGTCTGGGGGAACTCAACGTATATACGGAAAGTTTTTATAGTTCAAAAAAAAATGTATTCGTGCTGTATGCGGTGTCGGCCCACTTGACTCCTGCAGACCTCTCTTTAAAAAACTAAAAGTCTTGACTTTGGCAGGTTATTACATTATGCAGGCTGGAATGTTTGTAAAGGAGCACCCAAACATGTTCCAAAAGCTACAAGGTAACAATGATGTTGGTTTAAGACTGACTCGAAGAGATCCTACCAAGTTAGAAGTCATAAATAGCAAATCGGCTCTGTACGGAAAAAATTGTAAAGCTATGACAATCAAAATATTCAACAAAATACCAAAACAAATTAGAGAGCTACCCATGACATATTTAAAAAAAAACTCTATAATTGGTTAATTGAGAACTGCTTTTATGATTTATCTGAATATTTTAATAATAATTATCAACCATGTACTGGACATAAATATTAATTGCACTGACCATGTGACTATGTATGTATATTTTGACTTTCTTATTGTTTGTGTTAATAAAATAGTACCTATATCACTATTATAATTTAATTTTATGTATAATATTGTAAAACATTAGAAAAAGTCATATCACAAGAAAGACGTCAATGTAGTTATTTTTGCTAGTGTTTAAATTTTGCATGCCAAGGTTTGGCGAAATATTGCTGAACGATCTAAAAAGAATGTCATCATTATGGACCATATTTCTTGCAAATAAAATATTTCATTTCATATTTCATTTCAACCAACGTGTAGAGCCAGGCATTAGAATCACATGCCAATCATCGAGTGAAAAGTTGACGGTACCCTAAATTTTCAAATGTTATCGCTCGTTCGAATCCAGAGATGTAAAAATTCACACATTTGGCGACGTTCCAATGTGGCACCATTGTTAGAGCATGCCATAGACTATGAGGTTTATTGTGCAAGCCAACAAAAGGTATTAGTGTTTTGCAAGGCTTTGAAGAAAGGCTTAAGATTCAATTTGTTTAGTCCTTGTAAGAATTGCCTATGGTTTTGCATAAATATTTTGTGTTTTCTAATTTCTTTTTCTCAATCGGCCTGGTGATCGAGAGGTCGTGAGTTCGATCCCATCCCATTGAACTATTGACGTGAACCCACTCCAGACACAAGCATATTTAGCTTAGTTGGAGGGGTTACGAAGAATATTAGTAATGTGCAACTTAAATGGGGAGTAAGCTTTTTTTTTTTAAAAATATCTTTTGTACCGTAAGACATACGCCGCAAGGCCGAAAATACGGTAATAGGATGACATCGAAGTGACTCATATGCCGCAATCGTAACATTTTGGATTTTGAGCCTTATTTCTTAAAACGGAAGGAAAGAGCTACGCTCGAGCTGCGATCCGAAAAAAAAGTAGTAAAAAATTTTTTATCTTAGCGAATTTTAGTGCACAAGCTGCTCGAATTCATAGGAATATAATATATGGTCTTAGATTTTTCTTATCCTATTTTACAGTGATTTGTAATAAAAAAAATTAAATTATGATAAATATTCACCTACTTTAATAAAGTCATACACAATGTAATTTTTTATTGACCTAAAGAAGCGAAGTTCTCCGTTTCACCTTGGACAAAATTGCCTTTGTATGTTCGGATGTCTGTTTTTCTCTACAGGTCGCATTTATCTCAACTCATTCTCGTGAAATATATTAAAAAAAACAGATCATAACTATTCATTAATAACTAGCTAAACCCCGTGGCTTCGCCTGCATTAAAAAGTATCCTATAGCCTAATCTATAACACTGGCTATCCCTGTGCGAAATTTCAGCTAAATCAGTCGAGCCGTATGACCGTGATGAAGTACCAAACAAACAAATATACAAACTGACTTTCGCATTTATAGCATTGGTATTTATTTTTGGTATTCAATACTATACATACGATACATAAACCATACATTCTGCTCACATCGCAGTTAACAGCGGTTATCGCAGAAGCCTTAATAGCCAGCCTTCATAATGGCCGCCAAATAACTGATTTCAACTGACATCCCACGTAGCTTGTAAAACGAAGTTAAATTAAAAAAGTTTGGCATAAACTCACGTCAGAAACATTTCAGGTTTTTTTTTATTTGCTGTTTGTGTTTCTATTTTATGGCCCCGTTTCGGTACAAAATGAGGGTTTTTGGGATTAATGTGTGTGTGTATGTAGGATACAATATAACATTAAGTACTTACTATAGTAATAACCCAGATTAATTATAAAAACGTTTGTAACTCTGTCAGTTTGTTACCTATTCACACAGACGCCTAAAGGCTACTAATTGTGAAAATAAAATCGATCACGCTTTTAGGGTTCCGAACCCAAAGGGCACCAACGGAACCCTATTACTGAGACTCCGCTGTTCGTCTATATGTCTGTCTGATTGTCTGTCTGTCTGTTTGTCTGTCCGTCTGTCACCAGGCTGTATCTCATGAACCGTGATAGTTAGACGGTTGAAATTTTCACAGAGGATGTATTTCTGTTGCCGCTATATAACTAAGAACAGAACAAAGTTAAAAATTAAAAAAGTTGGCGAATAGAAGTAGCTTTAGTGTTATTGTGTCGTCAAAGCGGTTAGTTGCTCTCAATTAAAAAAATGGTATTATTATTCGCCAATAGATGTCGGGAAGAGTCATATTTTTCTGTTTAAGTGGCAATAATAGACGCAAAAAATACCGAGCGAAGCTCGGTCAACCAGGTATTTAATAATATTAATTACTAACTAACACCTTTGTGTTAATGTTCGCTTAGTTGGTGTTAGAAGTTCGTTAAATATTCGTTAGATGGCGTTCGGGACCCTCCGTGTGCGGGACAAAAGTCTGACTCGCATTTGGCCAGTTTTTATTTACACATAATATAAATTACTCAGATCACACAAATGTTACTTGATAGAGCTTTACAGTAATACAATCCTTGATGTACGCGAACGAAGTCACGGGTATCAGCTAGGTAGTTGTTTACATTTTGAACAAACATTTTTTTTCATAGTTGATAAGCTAGCAAGGTTGATCACTATCACACCTATGCTTTGTCTAATATAGGATAATACATTTGACAGCTCACAGAATGAATAATGTTTTTTTTTACATCGAACTGGGTAGTACTTGACCACAGTGGCACTTACCTGATGTTATGTGATGATGCGTTCGATGATGCAGCGCGCTTACCCAGAAGATAAAAAGTCAAAAGTCAAAGCATTTATTCAGTGGGGGCAAATTAAATATTTGCACTTACACACTTCAAATAACAATAAATAGATCATATCATAAATATAACAGAAACACAACATATTGCTTTGAATTAAAAAACAAGTATTGAGCCATTCAGCTTTCATCTAGACGTCAAACGTCACACTTAAAACAAATGTATGCATTTCTTTAAGTTATGTTTCACTATTTCACTATTTTTATATTTTTAATACGCTTTTATTAGCTTCAGACGTATGTATGTTAGTATGTAACGGAATCTTTGAACATGATTTTAACCCCCTTCAAAACGTCGGATTAACTCGAAATTTGGCATACTTACTCGTATTAAGGACCGATGACAATAAATAAATAAAAAAAAATTAAAAAAAAATCGACTAAAAAATGAAAAATAAATAATAGTTTAAAAAATACGCTTTTATAGAAAATCCAACTAAAAAATAGAAAATAAATTTTAATAAATTTGAATTAAAAATAGTGTAAGAAAAAATGATTTTATTGTAAAAAAAAAGCGTGGGGTGCTTTTCAGGATATTATCAAAATAACCCTTCTAGTCATATCTGTTCATAAAATATTCAATACTCAATAGTTCCAAATATTTTATGAATATATATGGTATCAATATACGATGCACCCCACGCTTTTTTTATTAAAATATATTTTCTATTTTTTAGTTGGTTTTCTATAAAAGCGTATTTTTTTTAGTTTTTTTAAACTATTATTTATTTTTACATAAAAATTGTCTGAAGTACTGAAACACACAGTTACATGTATGGTTGGCAACCCACTTTAATATTTGTTTAATATTCTGACGAAAACGATTAGATGACAGCTGAATGGTTTATTACTTTTGTTTTTTTTTTTAATTCAAAGCGTTTAATTCTGCTTTTGCTACTCGTATGTTTACTACTTGATAATTGGTTATGATTTATTTTATATTTTATGACTTTGACGTGTATATGTGCGTATATTAATACGAACACTGCCTACATACTGAATACATACATTGATTCTTTGATTCTATGTCAAAATAATGTCTAATGACTACTAATAAAGGTACTGTATAGAAACAGAACCCGACAGAAAACATTATGCATTGGAATTTCTCAACAAGTTTCAATTCGTCGTAAGTCTGTCTTAAGCCTAGTACTAGATATAATACGCATACCTAGAATACACCTGTTTATTCACACCATGGAAACTCATTAGTGGTAACCCTACATCGAAATAATTAATTAATTTGAATAGGTTTCATTATCTTCACACAACACAATCACATCAATTATTAATAAAGCAATTGTAGCTACAATCATTACAATATACTGACTTTGAATAATTATAGCTAACGATTCCTAATCCAATTAGCAGTATAATACTGTTAACAGAACGCCGACGTTTACTCAAAACCTTAATTATGAACACTATGAATGAAAGCTTTACGTAATAAAGAGTTTACGTAATATTTTGTTGACAATCTATTATTTGAATTTCAAATAGATTTTTTAAAACCATTAAACATTTTATCGATTATAGAATAACTAGCTGTTACCCGCGGCTTCGCCCGCGTTATTTGTGTCTTTATGACCATTGAGGTCTAGATCGATGATCTCTTAGGCCAAGTCACCATAGATGACCCTCAAAGTCGAACTCAATATCCTCTATTGTTAAAGTCATTAATCATTTTGGTTAGGTATACGAAGTTGTGCTGTTTAAATGTTTGACTCAATACAACAGTTCCTGATACATTTCTTACAAAGAAAATAAAGTGAATAGCTGCGCGAGCGTAGCGAGCGCTATTATTGGGCGAGTGAAAATTTTTTATGACTTTTTATAACCCTGACAGTTTAATGACCTAATAATCAAGTCAAAATAGATGACTCTTAGGACGAACTCGATATCGTCTATTGTTAAAAACATTAATCATTACTTGGTACTTGGTAAACCTAACCAAGGTCATTATGATTATTGAAGGTTGTACTGTTTCAATTTATGACTCGTTTTGATGGATGTGGCTATTAAAATACAAAAGTTGCTGAAATGTTTCCTACAAAGTAGATATAACAAATGCTTGCGCGACCGGAGCGAGTGCTATTACTGCGAGAGAGTAGTAAGACCTATCACTGCGCGAGCGAAGCGACCGCGAAAATTTTTTACGACTTTTTATGACCCTGACAGTTTTTATGACCTACCTAAGTCAAGACCGATGACACTTAGGTTAAACTTGATATCCACTTATTTTAAGGTAAAAAATCATTATGATTATTAAAGGTTGTACTGTTTCAATTTATATACTCGTATTGATGCATGTGGCTATTAAAATACAAAAAATGCTGAAATATTACCTACAAAGTAGATAAAACAAAGTTTTGCGTGAGCATAGCGAGCGCTATCAATGCGCGAGCGAAGCGACCGCGAAAATTTTTTACGACTTTTTATGACCCTGACAGTTTTTATGACCTACCTAAGTCAAGACCGATGACACTTCGGTTAAACTTGATATCCACTTATTTTAAGGTAAAAAATCATTATGATTATTGAAGGTTGTACTGTTTCAATTTATATTCTCGTTTTGATGCATGTGGCTATTAAAATACAAAAAATGCTGAAATATTATCCACAAAGTAGATAAAACAAAGTTTCGCGCGAGCAAAGCGAGTGCTATCAATGCGCGAGCGAAGCGAGCGCGAAAATTCTTACGTCATTTTATGACCCAGACAGTTTTTATGACCTGCTTATTCAACACCGATGACTCTAAGGTTAAACTTGATATCCACTTATTTTAATGTAAAAAATCATTATGATTAATGAAAGTTGCACTGTTCCAATTTATGACTCGTTTTGATAAATGTGGCCATTAAAATACAAAAATTGCTGAAATGTTTCCTACAAAGTAGATATTACAAATGCTTGCGCGACCGGAGCGAGCGCTTTTACTGGGTGAGCGTAGTAAGCGCTATCACTGCGAGAGCGAGGCGAGCGCAAAAATTTTTTACGACCTTTTATGACCCTGACAGTTTTTATGACCTACTCAGTTAACACTGATGACACAAAGGTTAAACTTGATATCTACTTATTTTAAGGTTAATAATCATTATAATTATTGAAGGATAAATAGAAACAGTACAGACTGTTTCTATTTATGGCTTCGATTTGATGCATGTGGCTATTAAAATACAAACATGCTGAAATATTACCTGCAGAGTAGATAAAAGAAATGTTTGCGCGAGCGCAGCGATCGCGAAAAATTTTTACGTCTTTTTATGACCCTAAGGTTAAACTTAATATCCACTTATTTTAAGGCAGAATTCATTATGATTATTGAAGGTTGTACTGTATCAATGTATATACTCGTTTTGATGCATGTGGCTATTAAAATACAAAACATGCTGAAATATTACCTACAAAGTAGATAAAACAAAGTTTTGCGACAGCATAGCGAGCGCTATCAATGCGCGAGCGAAGCGAGGGCGAAAATTCTTACGTCATTTTATGACCCTGACAGTTTTTATGACCTACTCAGTTAACACTGATGACACAAAGGTTAAACTTGATATCCACTTATTTTAAGGTAAAAAATCATTATGATTATTAAAGGTTGTACTGTTTCAATTTATATACTCGTTTTGATGCATGTGGCTAATAAAATACAAAAAATGCTGAAATATTACCTACAAATTAGATAAAACAAAGTTTTGCGCGAGCATAGCGAGCGCTATCAATGCGCGAGCGAAGCGAGGGCGAAAATTCTTACGTCATTTTATGACCCTGACAGTTTTTATGACCTGCTTATTCAACAACGATGACCCTATGGTTAAATTTGATATCCACTTATTTTAATATAAAATTGAAATTGAAATTTTTTCACGACCTTTTATGACCCTGACAGTTTTTATGACCTACTCAGTTAACACTGATGACACAAAGGTGACACAAAAACTTGGTATCTACTTATTTCAAGGTTAATAATCATTATGATTATTGAAGGATAAATAGAAACAGTACAAACTGTTTCTATTTATGGCCTCGATTTGATGCATGTGGCTATTAAAATACAAACATGCTGAAAAATTACCTGCAAAGTAGATAAAATGAATGTTGGCGCGAGCGTAGCGAGCGCTATTAATCCGCGAGCGAAGCGAGCGCGAAAAATTTTTACGACTTTTTATGACCCTAAGGTTAAACTTGATATCCACTTATTTTAAGGCAGAAATCATTATGATTATTGAAGGTTGTACTATTTCAATTTATATACTCGTTTTGATGCATGTGGCTATTAAAATACAAAAAATGCTGAAATATTACCTACAAAGTAGATAAAACAACGTTTTTCGTGAGCATAGCGAGCGCTATCAATGCGCGAGCGAAGCGACCGCGAAAATTTTTTACGTTTTTTTATGACCCTGACAATTTTTATGACCTACCTAAGTCAAGACCGATGACACTTCGGTTAAACTTGATATCCACTTATTTTAAGGTAAAAAATCATTATGATTATTAAAGGTTGTACTGTTTCAATTTATATACTCGTTTTGATGCATGTGGCTATTAAAATACAAAAAATGCTGAAATATTACCTACAAAGTAGATAAAACAAAGTTTTTCGTGAGCATAGCGAGCGCTATCAATGTGCGAGCGAAGCGACCGCAAAAATTTTTTACGACTTTTTATGACCCTGACAGTTTTTATGACCTACCTAAGTCAAGACCGATGACACTTTGGTTAAACTTGATATCCACTTATTTTAAGGTAAAAATCATTATGATTTTTGAAGGTTGTACTGTTTCAATTTATATTCTCGTTTTGATGCATGTGGCTATTAAAATACAAAAAATGCTGAAATATTACCTACAAAGTAGATAAAACAAAGTTTTGCGCGAGCATAGCGAGCGCTATCAATGCGCGAGCGTAGCGAGCGCGAAAATTCTTACGTCATTTTATGACCCTGACAGTTTTTATGACCTGCTTATTCAACGCCGATGACCCTAAGGTTAAACTTGATATCCACTTATTTTAATGTAAAAAATCATTATGATTAATGAAAGTTGCACTGTTCCAATTTATGACTCGTTTTGATAAATGTGGCCATTAAAATACAAAAATTGCTGAAATGTTTCCTACAAAGTAGATATTACAAATGCTTGCGCAACCGGAGCGAGTGCTTTTACTGGGCGAGCGTAGTAAGTGCTATCACTGCGAGAGCGAGGCGAGCGCGAAAATTTTTTACGACCTTTTATGACCCTGACAGTTTTTATGACCTACTCAGTTAACACTGATGACACAGAGGTTAAACTTGATATCTACTTATTTTAAGGTTAATAATCATTATGATTATTGAAGGATAAATAGAAACGGTACAGACTGTTTCTATTTATGGCTTCGATTTGATGAATGTGGCTATTAAAATACAAACATGCTGAAATATTACCTGCAGAGTAGATAAAAGAAATGTTTGCGCGAGCGTAGCAAGCGCGAAAAATTTTTACGTCTTTTATGACCCTAAGGTTAAACTTAATATCCACTTATTTTAAGGCAGAAATCATTATGATTATTGAAGGTTGTACTGTTTCAATTTATAAACTCGTTTTGATGCATGTGGCTATTAAAATACAAAAAATGCTGATATTTCACCTACAAAGTAGATTAAACAAAGTTTTGCGCGAGCACAGCGAGCGCTATCAAAGCGCGAGCGAAGCGAGCTCGAAAATGTTTACGTCATTTTATGACCCTGACAGTTTTGATGACCTGCTTATTCAACACCGATGACCCTAAGGTTAAACTTGATATTCACTAATTTTAAGGTAAATAATCATTATAATTATTGAAAGTTGTACTGTTCCAATTTATGGCTCGTTTTGATGAATGTGGCTATTAAAATACAAAAGTTGCTGAAATATTTCCTACAAAGTAGATCAAACAAATTATTGCGCGAGCGCAGCGGGCGCCATCACTGCGCGAGCGCAGCGAGCGCCATCACTGCGCGAGCGATGTGAGCGCGAACATTCTTACGTTTTATGACCCTGACAGTTTTTGTAACCTACTAAGTCAACACCGATGACCCTGGGGTTAAATGTGGCTGTTAAAACACGAATGTTTTAAAATACTTCCCACAAAGCAGATAAAACACGTTGGGCAAGCAAAGCCATCGCGTAAATTTTGATGACTTTTAATGACCCTGACAGTTTTATGGCCTAATTAAGGCACTTATTAAGTTTAGTCATTATAGATGAGCCTTAGGTCAAACTTTTATGATTATGCAAACTCTATGTAATGTTAACAAACAATATAGGCACCCGCACTTAACTGCCGAAAAAAAGTATTCTTTGCCCTTTTACGCCCTATTAAATGTCTATGTACAAAATTTCATCAGAATCGGTCAAGCCGTTAGGCCGAAAAGAGGGCCACACATTAACAATATTCCATAATAAAAATATAGACAACCGAAATTTCCACCTAAAAAAAAGTATTCGTTGTCCTTCTGTCTTTTTGACTGTCTGTGCACAAAATTTCAGCTTAAATGGTTAACCCGTTTAACCGAGAGTAGGCCACACATTTACAAAGTTCACTTTAAAAATTCTGGACACCTGGACTCGGCTCCCAGAAAAAAGTATATAGTAAGTATGTGATTCTATGCAAAATGAGCTGTAAAATGTATAAAATTTCAGCTGAATCGGTCAAGCTGTTGAGCTGATAAGAGGCCACACATTCACAAAATTCAATAAAAAAAATCTAAACACTCGGACTCGATAGCCAAAAAAACAGTATTCCATATCCTATTCTACCCTGTGAACTGTCTTCATACAACATTTCAAGCAAATCGATCAAGCCGTTTATTCGAGAAGAGGTCTTATATTTACAAAATTCAATTAAAAATATCTGGACCCCCTGACTCGACAGCTAGAAAAAAAGTATTCTATATCCTATTCTGCCTTGTGACATGTGTTCATACAAAATTTCAGGCAAATCGGTCAAGCCATTAATTCGAGAAGAAGTCTTATATTTACAAAATTCAATTAAAAATATCTGGATCCCCTGACTCGATAGCCAGAAAAAAAGTATTCTGTATCCTATTCTGCTCTATGAACTGTCTCTATGCAACATTTCAAGCAAATCGGTCAAGCCGTTTATTCGAGAAGAGGTCTTATATTTACAAAATTCAATTTAAAATATCTGGACCTCCTGACTTGACAGCCAGAAAAAAGTATCCTATATCCTATTCTGCCCCATGAACTGTCTTTATACAACATTTCAGGCAAACCGGTCAAGCCGCTTATTCGAGAAGAGGTCTTATATTTACGAAAATCAATTAAAAATATCTGGACCCCCTGACTCGATAGCCAGATAAAAAGTATTCAGTATCCTATTCTGCCCTATGACTTGTCTTTGTACAACATGTTAGGCAAATCGTTTTAGCCGTTTATTTGAGAAGAGATCTTATATTTACAAAATTCAATTCAAAATATCTGGACCCCCTGACTCGATAGCCAAAAACAAAGTATCCTATCTACTATTCTACCCTATGAACTGTCTTTATACAACATTTTAGGCAAATCGGTCAAGCCGTTTATTCGAGAAGAGGTCTTATATTTACGAAATTCAATTAAAAATATTTGGACCCCCTGACTCGATAGCCAGAAAAAAAGGATTCTATGTTCTATTCTGCCTTATGAACTGTCTTTATACAACATTTTAGGCAAATCGGTCAAGCCGTTTATTCGAAAAAGGTCCTTTAGTTACGAAATTGAATTTAAAATATTTGGACCCCCTGACTCGACAGCCAAAAAAAAAGTATCTTATATCCTATTCTGCCCTATGACATGTATTCATTCAAAATTTCAGGCAAATCGGTCAAGCCGTTTATTCGAGAAGAAGTCTTATCTATAGCCTATTCTGCCCTATGTACTATCTTTGTACAAAATTTCAGCCAAATCGGTCAAGACGTTTGACCGTGAAGAAGTCCCAAACAAACAAACAAACAAACAAATAAACAAACTGACTTTCGCATTTATAATATTGGTGTTGATAAATCAAGAAGCAAATTTGTGTTGTATTTTCGACGGAAAACATGAGTGTAGCAATTTGCCAATACTTTCGTTTTAGATTAATATTACGACGCCACGCACTAGACTACAGTTGTATTTGTAGGTGCAAACATTTATGATGAAACACGAATGATGTTTGCATGCAAGTGTATCCGTGCGCTTACGCACAGAGCAAAGCAATTGCGCACAATTACTTATAGACTGCTACATTTGCAACCTCGGCCGCAAGGTCATCGTATTGGTCTGCACGTTTCTTAACTCCCAAAAATTAGCTATAATAATGTTTTAATACGGACTCACGCAAAACGTATGTCGAGAAAATTAGACCCAGAAGTACGTGTCTTGCAATCTGTGTATAACGTCACTGTGCAGTAAAATATATTATGCTCTCATCATACTCAATACTCAATACTTTATTGCTTCCATAATTGTTGTACATAAAGTTCTTATATCTAGATATCTAGGTACGAGTACATGAGATCATTATGGACCCTGTTGGGCACATAATAACATCATCATTAACAGCCAGTATTCGTCCACTGCTTGACATAGGCCTCTCCTATGGCACGCCACTGAGCTCGATCTTCAACTCTTCAAATTTTTTTTTAATACTGGATAGGCAAGCATTTGACCACTATCTCACCTGCTGTTAAGTGATGATGCGATATTTTGATCCTTTTTTTTAACCGCTGCCAGCCAGCTTGCGTATATCATCGCTCCACCTAGCTGGACGGCACACTACGTTTACCGAGCCGTGGTCTCCACTGTAGAACACGTTTTTTTGACACACTTTGATTGGTGGATCATACGCACCTTTAGTGTCCACGTCTTGGCTCCGTATGTTATTACAGGTAGGACGCACTCATTAAAGACTTTTGTCTTTAGGTTTTGTAGTATCGGCTATGAAAAGACTCGACGCAGTTTTCTAAATGCTGCCCATCGCTGTATTCTTCTGCGCGCTTCCTTCTCGAAATATACGCTCTAAATCTATTAATTTATACTGGCTGTGCCCGCGGCTTGGCTTGCATTATTAAATTATTCAATAGCCTAATCCATAATATTGGCTATCCCTGTATACAATTTCAGCTTGATAGGTCCAGCCGTTTGATCGTGAAGAAGTCCCAAACAAACAAATATACAAACTGACTTTCGCATTTATAATGTTGGTGTTGATAAGTTTTGACTGGATATTGTCAATTGTACAAGAAGTTTGATGCCGGCCTCTTAATTATAAAATAATCGAATGCTGACTATACACTTGTGTACGCATACCAATGTCTCACATAGTGGCATAGGTTGTGCGACACACGGCAATTAGTGTCGCGTGAGCGGATACTCGACACGACACTCGGAGAGCGCAACGAGCGACGAGTGGTACTTGCCTAATTAGGGATGAAACGAGTTCTGATGACTACGATTTGTGTGTTTTTGGAATGTGATCAAATTTGTGTTATCTTTATATGTGTTTGTGTTTTGAGGACCCAGTGGCGTAATCGGGAGATCGGTCGGCTTTGATGCTGTGCACCAATAGATTTTTTTATAGTAAAACGTATGTGGCCCTCTGGTGAAGGAAAACATCGTTAAGAAACCAACAATCCCCGCATTGTGGTAGGACACTATCTAGTGTCCGCCTGGCCAGGTACTACCCTCAGATTAGAAAATCTGTCGCTAAACATCTAATGTGTTCCGGCAGCTATCCTTGAGAGCCAGTTCCCATTTTAAGCCTAGCGTGCTTACCATATTCGACCGCATCATCACTTACCAACAGGTGAGATAGTGGTCAAACGCTAGCCTATATGATATTAAAAAAATATATACAGCAGAAAAAGCATTACGTACGTGGTTTGGGATAGGTTTTCGAACGGCCTGCTGACGTAATAGATAATCCTTGGACGTCACAAGTTCAAACCTTAGCTTACCTATGAATGCACATAAAAAACAACGTGTTGCACTCCGGGAGTGTGCACATTTGAACATTAACGTTGTGCATTTGATCTACTTACGAATTTTCGATCAGGTCACGTGTCCTGACGCGTGTTTAATTTACCCATCCCAAAAAAGTTTCTACTCTCCCTCCGTCTTACGCATTTATGATCAGGTCATGTGTCATGACGCGAGTTTAATATTTTTTACCCATCCCAAAAAAGTTTACAAAGTTTACAAAAAGTTTTAAATTTTTCTATATGCATTCATAACATTCATTCTATATGCATTAAAGGAAGTAGGAGCTCGATGTTTCGCTTGACTTGTTAAAAAAACCGACTTGAAATTCTGCCCGAGGAACAATTTTTTTTTAATATACCATATAGGCTACCGTTTGATTATGTCACCTGTTGGTAAGTGATGATGCGGTCGAGGATGGTAACACGCTTGGCCTAGAATGAAATGAAAATGAAACTAATAAAAAAATAATCAATCAAATCAGTTCTGTTTTTTTTTATTTGGCAAATTGGCAGAGTAATCGCGAAACATACAGACAAATTGAGAATCTCCTCTTTTTTGGAAGTCAGCTGAAAAGGAAAAAACTGCTGCCAAAACCTTACGGTTGTTTTTTGTACATACAGGCCAGGGCAGAGCGTTTTTGCAGCGCTGCAGCGATAAATTCACATCTCAAACATTCAACTAGGAAGCAATTTAACAAAACTTTCGCTGTATCTTTCTTCAACATTTGTCAAAGTCATAAAAGTGACTTAAAATGGAACGTATCTCTAGTTCCAAACCGATTTTGTTTCGAATAAAATACATTGCATTTCTATCGATCAGGGTTGTCACGTAGAGAAACGAAGAATGTTTAATCTCTACGTCAGGCTTCTGCTGAGGATAAATAAAAGGCAATAACAAAATACGATAGCGGAACGAATAATCAAAAGTGGTGTCCTTCCGCGATATTTGAGAAAGGTGTGGGGGGGGATTTTCTTTTTACTGACTTGATAAAGTAGGGTGTTTCAGTTCATCTGCGCGTATTTTTTAACTGACTTAAAAAAAATGAGGATGTTTCTCAATTCGACCGTATATATATATACTAGCAGCCCGCCCCGGCTTCGCACGGGTGAAATTGATACATAATATTGGACGGCCCGTTGGAGTAAAGGATTGTACATAACCCGACGGTTGCTGGTTATAATCCTAGCCATATTCATTTTCTCAAGTTTTTATCTGCATTCATGAATCATGGGTGTTCACAGGTAGTGCGATCAGTAAATAAATGTTATGCCTCACTTGCTACCAAAAAGTAGCTTACCACCATCAAGGAATAAGTCTGCCGCCATAACATTACCGTGTTCCGGCAACACAGCTCTCGGGAGTCATTACATTCTAGGCCTAGCCTGTTCACCATGCGAAGATGAAAAAGTCAATTTGTATATTTGTTTATTTGGGATTCCTTCACGGTCAAACGGCTGGAACGATTCAGCTGAAATTTTGCACAGGGATAGGCAGTACTTCTTTATGGCCATAAGATACTTTTTATTACGCGGGCGAAACCGCGGGGCACAGCTTATCAGTGGGTCAAACTGTCTTGACATAACATTGATTTATATCGGTTGTAATCTACAGTAATAGCGAAGTTAATAATGTTTACATAGTAACTATTGTCTAATCTGTGGTTTCGCTGCAACTATTTTGATGCGCATAATTTTAAATCTCTGATATCTTCTAAAGTTTTTATTTAAATTATATACTGTAAAGGACAATTTTATTGTATAATATGTGACCAAAGTAATTAACGTTATTATTTGGATAAGGATTCTACTGTACAGTAGAAAGTTGCATTGGAAGTTATATAATGTCTTTAATTAAAAAATTAAAGATTAAAATGGTTACCGTGAGTCAACCTTAAGAGTTAGACATATACCATTGCGAACTTTTTTGTAGAACTTTTTAAGTTGTACAAAACTGTAGTACATTATTTTGATCTATCTCGTAGGACGTTCAGCCAGCGTTTGCAATGTAAGCGCAAAAAAAGTGTTTATTTACGACATGACATCAGAAACCTCTGAAATTGTGAGAGTTCCTCTACTATATTATGCATGTATTATACATATAAACCTTCTTCTTGAATGACGCTATTTATTAAAAAAAAAACGCTTCAAAAACTGTTGCGTAGTTTTAAAGATTTAAGCATACATAGGGACGGACAGACAGCGACAGCGACTTTGTTTTATACTATGTAGTGATTTTTTTTTAATGTTTGTTCGCGGATAACATCGTCGTTTATGAACCGATTTTGATTATTATTTTTTTGTTGGAAAGGCGATATCCCAAGTGTAGTACCATGGTAATTTTATCGAGGTTTTATAAGTATATCCAGAGATATGGAGATAAACACCTTAAAATTGGTACTGGAAATTAATAGCGCGGCATTGAAGTCGGTTCTTTTTAGTTGTTTAAACGATCTTATTTCTTTTTAACCGACTTCAAAAAAATGAGGAGGTTTCTCAATTCGACCGTATATATGTTTTTTTTTTTTTTATATTTGTTTGCGGATAACTTCGTCGTTTATGAACCGATTTGGATTATTCTTTTTTTGTTAAAAAGGAAATATTTCAAAATTGGTACTGAAAATGAATAGCGCGGCATTGAAGTTGGTTGTTTTTAGTTTTTTAAACGATCTTATATGTTTGTTCATCGATTTTTCAATAGTGGGCCAATTATCAAAATTAATATTTATTTCAAAGAATGACTTCTAAGATGGGTCCGTAGTAAATTAATCTAGACATGAATAAGTATCTCTAGAGATTTGGAGATACACATCTCGAACTTGGTACTGAAAATTAGTGTAGTCGTTGCGACGCACGCTGTTGCGATAACATTTCGAAGTGGTTAGACCTTTCGAACAGCCTTTGTTATGAAAAAAATGTTTATATGTGGTACGCTAGATCGATAGTCACGGTATCGAAAGTAATACAAACCAACAGGTTAGGTTAGAACTGCGACAACACCACGCGCGAGCCGAGCGTGCTGCGGCAGCGGCCGGCGAAGCGCTATGCTCTGTACTTCGAAAAGAAACAATGGATTTCGATACCATGACTATCAATCTAGCGTACCACATAAAAAGATTTTCGTTACAGCGGCTTTCAGTACGTCTTTTCGAAAGGGCGTACCACATGAAACTGTTTTCGCAACAGCGTGCGTCGCAACGACGGCATTCCCTTAAGTTGTAAATCAAGCTTGCAATATTAACCATCAGTACACGAAACAAAAAAAAACGGTAAAGTGCGAGTTGGCTCGCGCACCGAGGCTTCCATAAAAACTTGTCAAATATTTGCAGCTCGTTCCATAGAACGACGCTAAGACACTGTTCATGCATCTACCGCAAATAATAAGTATTTAATACAAAATTAGCTTTTTTTGTTATTAAACTACAAGTATTTATTTTTCAGATGTATTCCTTTTGCTTCAAGACCTAGCTTATTTTAGCATAGTTCATAATTTTAGGTCAACGGAAAGTACCAAATACCCTATACCTACGAACATATTTATTCGTAGCCCTATACAGGCTTTGATTCCCTTGCGAAATCGCAAAATATACGAAAACATGCGAAATAAACGGTCATATCTTTTGATCGCGTTGACTTACAAGTTCTATTTTTTCACATACGAAAGATACAGTACTGTGAACCCGAGTATTTTATATAAGTTTCACCTTAATATCTCTACGCGATCCTGAGAAAAAGGATCATGACAGACGGACAGACAGTCAACAAAGTGATCCTACAAGGGTTCCTTTTTTCCTTTTGAGGTATGGAATCCTAAAAAAGTTAATCGACAATATTATAGCCCAATGGCTAAGGCCTGGCAATCTAGAGATCGTGAGTTTGATCCCCACCCATTGCACTATTGACGTGAAGCCACTCCAGACACAAGCATATTTAGCTTAGTTGGAGAAGTTAACAAGACTACTAGTAATGTGCAACACACATTGCTCATAAGGTTTAAAAAAAATGAATTAAGTGGGAGCCCTGAAGAGCGATACATTTTTATTTCAGTTTTGAGTTGAATACGATCGTTCACGCATCGCTAGCTCTCGAGTCAGCTTTTCAGATTACCATTTTTGAAGGTAGCATGAAAAATCTGTGCGAAGATTTCTTACTTACTACCTTTTAGTTGACGATATTGTAAACTTGTTTCTTTTTTAAACGACTTCAAATAAAGAGGAGGTTCTATGTTCGACTGTAAATGTTGTAATGAATATTCACCGATCACTCGAAGACGCCTTAAAACCGATTTAGAAATTTCTTTGCCTATATATTGCCCTAAAATAAACTAAAAAAATAAACCTACTGATAAAAGAACCAAAATCTAATTTACATTTATAATTATAGTGAATATGAATCATGATTCTATAATCTACTTTTATAAGTACTGACTATTATACTCACTACTATTTAATATCGACTGTCTCGACCTAGGTTTAGTACATGTCCGATGTTCTCGGGAGTTTTCCACCCTCAAGATAGAAAATCGGTTGCCAAAACATCTAATGTGTACCGGCAGCTATCCTTGAGAGCCAGTCACCATTCTAGGCCTACCATCTTCGACCGCATCATCACTTACCAACAGGTGAGATAGTGGTCAAACGTTAGCCTATAAGATATAAAAAAAAGAAGTTTACGCAGCAAGATCGCAACAACCACGGTCGTTGTCGTTTATTCTATTTAAATATAACATCAGTAGTGGGCTACCAATATACATACCTACATATACCTATATACATACACATAATTAAACAGCACCTACCTATAAAGTTACAAAGACAAATTAAAACTCTGTAATCGACTAAGAAACGCTCTCCTCTCTAACAAGCGGCACAAAAACATTAAAAACATTTCATCAATCTTCCCTCGCGTTTGAACCTGTCCAAGGAAATTACCTTATTAAAAACCGTTCTTACAAAGAACACCTCTACAAGCACTTGAGCACGAAAACTTTGTCTTCGGGTAGTGATGTGCGGTTATCGATACTTCGGAAATTTTATTATCGAATAAAACATAAGTAGTCGTTTATGAAGTAAACGAAACAAAATTGTAAACAAAATAAACGAAATAAGATTCTTAATATCCGCCGCTTTCATTAGTTTCAACTGTATGTTTGTATTATATATTATTTGTTTGTATTTAATATATTTATTTGTATAATGGATTCTTGCTAAGCAATTATTAAAAAATTGCAAGACGTCTAATTCAGTTCTAAATTGGCGCACGTGTAGATCTTTATACCTATAGTTCTATTAATGTATGCATGTGATTTGTAAAGTAGTAAGAAGACGCTTACCACCAGGTGACATCGTGATCAAACGCTAGCCTATATTATTGATAATGTATATAATATATATAAAATGTATATTAATGTATATAATGTAAATATGTAAATATATAATATATAAATGTATAATATATAAAGGGATATAAGGGAGCACAAATACCACCTCAGTGCTCCAAGCCAACTTCACGTACCCGTGGTGCATTCTGCTAACCAACAATCGAGGCTCTGGCGACCGACAAATGGCGGTATAACCATTTCAAAATTATGGCGTAGCTAAATACTATAGGCCGGTGACGGGCAGCAGCGTCACCGGTGCGAGAAGCTACGTCCTGCGATTGCCAACCCGCCTGCCCAGCGTGGCGATTAGGGCATATTCTTCCCAAGATGGAAATTCATACACAAAGCCAAGGTCCCAAGGTGACTTGGTAGAGACCTAAGTCCAGCGGTGGACTGTCACAGGCTGATGATGATGATGATGATGATGATATATATTAATAAATATAAAAGATATAAAAAAATATGTCCACTGATTGTAAGATTTTTGTGATCTAGTATATCCTACTATATAAAATTATAAAGGCGAAGGTTTGTGTCTATATTTATTACTTCTTTACGCTAACACTACAGAACTGATTAAGCTGAAATTTGTTATGTGTATTAGTACTTATTCCAGCGTCCAGCCTAGACGCTGCAATAACACATATAATTCTCACGGGAACGATGTCTGCGCGGGTAAAACCGCGGGGTACAGCTAGTAATAAAATAAAAGAAGCAAGATTCATTTAAAGTTTGGAGGCACTGCACTGTTGAATATATTATAAATAATATAAAAAAGTATGTTCTTATATAGATAGAAAATTATGTGATCAATATTAAACAAAAATCACAAATTCTCAGCACGCTTTCTGCACCATATCGATATATTCCTATGCAGGCACATTACTATATCTAATAAAGTCCCACAAAGTCATTAAAAGTAAAATAAGGCGGTATCCCCATTAGGGGCTAATGAAAAAGGCTGGCTAATCAGGCGAGTCTTTTAATTGGACCATACAGCTATAACAGTATATTAGATGCCCAGTCGACTCGATCTAATCGTAGCGGGCCCGGACCGTCTTAACAGGTAACTTTCGTAGAAGGCACGTAGCCGTAGCTAATTCGTAGCGATTATGTAGAAGATTCGTAGCCTAATTATCATTATTCTATGCAACTAGGGTATGTGTAGGGTATTAATTTTTCTATTGAAAAATGTATGTGCGCTTTTCACAGTAGCCCTCTGGTGAAGGAAAAACATCGCGAAGAAACCTCCATTGGTGGCAAGGTGGTAGGACACTATTTAGTGTCCGCCTAGCCAGCTACCACTCTAAACTTAGAAAATCTATCGCCAAACATATCTAATGTGTTCCAGCAGCTATCCTTTAGAGCCAGTTCCCATCCTAGGCCTAGCGTGCTACCATCCTTGACCGCATCATCACTTACCAACTGGTGAGATTGTGATCAAACGGCTAGCATCGCTATCAATAGGCTAGCCTATATGATATTTTTTTTAAATGGCTATGGTATTTTAAACCCTGACGTGGTTCTGTGTTTCTGTCTGTGGCATCGTAGATCCTAAACGAATGGACCGATGTGGATGCGGTTTTTGTGTATCACAGGTAACTTAATCAAGAGTGTTCTTAGCTTTGTTTCAAAAAAGTCATTAGGCCGTTTAAATACCATGAGCTCTTTTTTAGTTAATACGGCTATAAAAAGCTACTTTTATAGGTCAGATCAAATCAATTCATAATTCGGTATTCTGTTACTTTTATGGTATCACAAGAACATGGTAACCTTAACTTTGAACAGATGCTGGAATATCTCCTGGATCTGTAAAATACTTAACTCCTCTAACTACCAGCAGAGATATCATGTTTAGGCTTCTTGGAATAGTCTTAATTAACAGATAACAGATATATCACTCGGTAAAAAGGTTAAGTTAGATTAATCATGCCGCAAATCAAAGATCGTAGGTTTGATTCTCACACGGGATAATTATTAGTGTGATCCAAAGACAATTTTGTCGCGTGTGGGTCCGTGATTTTTTTTTAAATATCATATATATATGTTTTACCACTATCTCACCTGTTGGTAAGTAATGATGCGGTCGAGGATGGTAGCACGCTAGGCCTAGAATGTATGTAAATGCATGTTTGTAAACAAACAGTGCTGACCCTTTGACACAGGGGTCGCTGGTGCGGAGAATAGTCTTAAAAAAATTAAACGCATACTCATTACTTAGCATTTATGTGTGTGCGTACCTCTTCTGGCACCCCCGAACTAAAGCTAGAGTTTGTAGTGATAATGTTAATTTGTTAATTACACATTTTTTATTTAATATTTAAATACTTATAGTAAATTTAAAAATTTTAAAAATATATATAATTAAAATATTAAATTAAAAAAAAATATGAATTTAAATTTAAAAATTTAATTTATTAAAGTGGTAAAATGATTTGCAAATTACAAAATATATTAAAGTACAGTATAATAAAGTTACTTGCAGTAATACATTTTTATTTGTAATTAACAAATAGACATTTATTACTGCAAGTATAATATAAGTCGGATTAGAACAATACGAACATCAAATCCAGTTAAAATCAAGTCAAAGGGCCTTATTCAGTATGACCAATGAGATAACGCGTTCCTTAACGCGCCACGTTACGTTATTGAAAAATTGTATTCTGTATGCCACACGATAGGTAAAGTATACAAAAAGCGCGCGTTACACTTCCTCATATGTCACGATATTTTGACAGCTCAAAACGCGCTCATAACCTTACCCTACCGCGTTTTAATTGGCATAGAGAATACCATAACGCGGAGACAACGTAACACGGCACGGTAAGACTTTAAAATGGTCATACTGAATAAGGCCCAAGCTGTCTGGCCCAAACTGCACTGATGCAGTTAAAGTCATGAGTTTACTGTTCAACAACTTGTAACCGATATCTCTGAAAACTTGTATATACCCTGCTCAAACACTGTTCTAACATTGTTTCTGTGTTAGAAAAACAGAGCACCCCTTATAGATACCGGAATATACCGCAGCATAAAAACGAATACGATTTTAAATTTATAAACATTGGAGGATCCAATCGCCACTTAAGTTTCAATGTTATTTGATTAGCTGTAAAGCTGCATTTTTTTTAACCTTCGACTCAAATAAAAGGCTTTTGTAAGATTTTCGTGTGTATCTGTATATCTATTAGATTGCATTACAATGCATTGTGAATTGTAAACAGCTGAACAGATTTAGTTTTATTTTTCATCATTTACAACATTTAATTTTCATACTTTACGTAAAAGCAAATTGGTTGCAATGTTAGTTAGTTTTTTTAAGATTACTCGCAATGTGGGTAGCACATTACTAGTATTCTTGTTAACCCCTCCAACTAAGCTAAATATACTTGTGTCTGGAGTGGGTTCACCTCAATAGTGCAGTGGAGATCGAACTCACGACTATTATTAGTAGATGACAGTAAACATTAAGGTAAGGGATCTAACATACAATTACAAAATTGCGTTATTTCACAAATAAACTATGTATATAAACAAAATAGACTAACAAGCAATTAATATATGTAATAACTAATATGTATTATTCTAATACCTCATCATAATCAGCCGGTATCAGTCCACTGCTGGACATAGGCCTCTCCCAAGTCACGCCATTGAGCCCGATCTTTGGCTCTTTGTTTGGAAACAAGCGGTGGGCAGTGACTGGAGTCACTGCCCACCGCTTTGCGAATGTCGTCGCTCCACCTGGTCACAGAGCGTCCTAAGCTACGTTTACCGATTCGCGGTCTCCACTCTAAAAACCAGTCTACCCCAACGGTTATCGGTCCTTTTTTTTAAAAATTTTTTTTTTAAATATTACTCGCAATGTGTGTTGCACATTACTAGTATTTTTGTTAACCCCTCCAACTAAGCTAAATATGCTTGTGTCTGGAGTGAGTTCACGCCAATAGTGCAATGGGTGGGGTGGGGATCGAACTCACGACCTCTCGATCGCCAGTCCGACACCTTATCCATTGAGCTATTGCCGCCTTCATTCACATTCCCACCCAACTTAAAAAAAGAGGAGGTAGGTTCTCAATTCATCTGTAATCAACATCATCAACACCAATATTATAAATGCGAAAGTCAGTTTGTTTATTTGTTTGTTTGTTTGTTTGTTTGTTTGGGACTTCTTCACGGTCAAACGGCTTAACGGATTTGACTGAAATTTTGTACAAAGATAGTACATAGGGCAGAATAGGATATAGGATACTTTTTTTTTGGCTATCGAGTCAGGGGGTCCAGATATTTTTAATTGAATTTTGTAAATATGAGACATCTTCTCGAATAAATGGCTTGACCGATTTGTCTGAAATTTTGTATGAATACATGTCATAGGGCAGAATAGGATATAGGATACTTTTTTCTGGCTGTCGAGTCAGGGGGTCCAGATATTTTAAATTGAATTTTGTAAATATAAGACCTCTTATCGAATAAACGGCTTGACCGATTTGCCTGAAATCAACACCAATATTATAAATGCGAAAGTCAGTTTGATTATTTGTTTGTTTGTTTGTTTGTTTGGGACTTCTTCACGGTCAAACGGCTTGACGGATTTGACTGAAATTTTGTACAAAGATAGTACATAGGGCAGAATAGGATAAAGGATACTTTTTTTTTGGCTATCGAGTCAGGGGGTCCAGATATTTTTAATTGAATTTTGTAAATATGAGACATCTTCTCGAATAAATGGCTTGACCGATTTGCCTGAAATTTTGTATGAATACATGTCATAGAGTAGAATAGGATATAGGACACTTTTTTTCTGGCTGTCGAGTCAGGGGGTCCAGATATTTTAAATTGAATTTTGTAAATATAAAACCTCTTCTCGAATAAACGGCTTGACCGATTTGCCTGAAATGTTGTATATAGACAGTTCATAGGGTAGAATAAGATAAAGGACACTTTTTTTCTGGCTGTCGAGTCAGGGGGTCCAAATATTTTTACCTGAATTTTGTAAATATAAGACTTCTTCTCGAATAAACGGCTAGACCGATTTGCCTGAAATGTTGTACGAATACATGTCATAGGGCAGAATAGGATACAGAAAACTTTTTTTCTGGCTGTCGAGTCTGGGAGTCCGGATATTTTAAATTGAATTTTGTAAATATGAGACTTCTTCTCGAATAAATGGCTTGACCGATTTGCCTGAAATTTTGTATGAATACATGTCATAGGGCAGAATAGGACATAGGATACTTTTTTTTTGGCTGTCGAGTCAGGGGGTCCAGATATTTTAAATTGAATTTTGTGAATATAAAACCTCTTCTCGAATAAACGGCTTGACCGATTTGCCTGAAATGTTGTATATAGACAGTTCATAGGGTAGAATAAGATAAAGAACACTTTTTTTCTGGCTGTCGAGTCAGGGGGTCCAAATATTTTTACCTGAATTTTGTAAATATAAGACTTCTTCTCGAATAAACGGCTAGACCGATTTGCCTGAAATGTTGTACGAATACATGTCATAGGGCAGAATAGGATACAGAAAACTTTTTTTCTGGCTGTCGAGTCAGGGAGTCCGGATATTTTGAATTGAATTTTGTAAATATGAGACTTCTTCTCGAATAAATGGCTTGACCGATTTGCCTGAAATTTTGTATGAATACATGTCATAGGGCAGAATAGGACATAGGATACTTTTTTTTTGGCTGTCGAGTCAGGGGGTCCAGATATTTGAAATTGAATTTTGTGAATATAAAACCTCTTCTCGAATAAACGGCTTGACCGATTTGCCTGAAATGTTGTATATAGACAGTTCGTAGGGTAAAATAAGATATAGAACACTTTTTTTCTGGCTGTCGAGTCAGGGGGTCCAAATATTTTTACCTGAATTTTGTAAATATAAGACTTCTTCTCGAATAAACGGCTAGACCGATTTGCCTGAAATGTTGTACGAATACATGTCATAGGGCAGAATAGGATACAGAAAACTTTTTTTCTGGCTGTCGAGTCAGGGAGTCCGGATATTTTAAATTGAATTTTGTAAATATGAGACTTCTTCTCGAATAAATGGCTTGACCGATTTGCCTGAAATTTTGTATGAATACATGTCATAGGGCAGAATAGGACATAGGATACTTTTTTTTTGGCTGTCGAGTCAGGGGGTCCAGATATTTTAAATTGAATTTTGTGAATATAAAACCTCTTCTCGAATAAACGGCTTGACCGATTTGCCTGAAATGTTGTATATAGACAGTTCATAGGGTAGAATAAGATATAGAACACTTTTTTTCTGGCTGTCGAGTCAGAGGGTCCGGATATTTTTAACTGAATTTTGTAAATATAAGACTTCTTCTCGAATAAACGGCTAGACCGATTTGCCTGAAATGTTGTATGAATACATGTTATAGGGCAGAATAGGATAAAGGATACTTTTTTTCTGGCTGTCGAGTCAGGGGGTCCAGATATTTTAAATTAAATTTTGTAAATATAAGACCTCTTCTCGAATAAACGGCTTGACCGATTTGCCTGAAATGTTGTATATAGACAGTTCATAGGGTAGAATAAGATATAGGACACTTTTTTTCTGGCTGTCGAGTCAGGGGGTCCAAATATTTTTACCTGAATTTTGTAAATATAAGACTTCTTCTCGAATAAACGGCTAGACCGATTTGCCTGAAATGTTGTACGAATACATGTCATAGGGCAGAATAGGATACAGGATACTTTTTTTCTGGCTGTCGAGTCAGGGGTCCGGATATTTTGAATTGAATTTTGTAAATATGAGACTTCTTCTCGAATAAATGGCTTGACCGATTTGCCTGAAATTTTGTATGAATACATGTCATAGGGCAGAATAGGACATAGGTAACTTTTTTTCTGGCTGTCGAGTCAGAGGGTCCGGATATTTTTAACTGAATTTTGTAAATATAAGACTTCTTCTCGAATAAACGGCTAGACCGATTTGCCTGAAATGTTGTATGAATACATGTTATAGGGCAGAATAGGATAAAGGATACTTTTTTTCTGGCTGTCGAGTCAGGGGGTCCAGATATTTTAAATTAAATTTTGTAAATATAAGACCTCTTCTCGAATAAACGGCTTGACCGATTTGCCTGAAATGTTGTATATAGACAGTTCATAGGGTAAAATAAGATATAGAACACTTTTTTTCTGGGTGTCGAGTCAGGGGGTCCAAATATTTTTAACTGAATTTTGTAAATATAAGACTTCTTCTCAAATAAACGGCTTGACCGATTTGCCTGAAATGTTGTTTGAATACATGTTATAGGGCAGAATAGGATATAGGATACTTTTTTTCTGGTTGTCGAGTCAGGGGGTCCAGATATTTTAAACTGAATTTTGTAAATATAAGACCTCTTATCGAATAAACGGCTTGACCGATTTGCCTGAAATGTTGTATAAAGACAGTTCATAGGAAAGAATAGGATATCGGATACTTTTTTTCCGGCTGTCGAGTCTAGGTGCCCAGTTTTGCAAATGTGTGGCCTACTCTCGGTCAAACGGCTTAACCTTTTTAGCTGAAATTTCGTATACAGACAGTCAATAAGACATAGAAGGACAACGAATACTTTTTTTTGGCTGGCAATTTCGGGTGTCTAGATTTTTATTATGGAATTTTGTGAATGTGTGGCCTCTTTTCGGCCAGATGGCTTGACCGATTCAGATGAAATTTTGTACAAAGAATAATAGTATTGTATATAATAGGGCATAAAAGGGCAAGGAATACTTTTTTCGGCAATTAAATGTGAGTGCCTTTAAAATTTACGCGATAGCTTTGCTAGCCCAACGTGTTTTATCTGCTTTGTGGGAAGTTTTTCAGAAACATTCATGTTGACAGCCACATTTAACCTTAGGGTCATAGGTGTTGACTTAGTAGGTCATCAAAACTAAAACAGTCAGGGTCATAAAAAGCCGTAAAAATTCGCGCAGTTAAAGCGCTCGCTCCGCTCGCGCGAGCATTTGTTATATCTACTTTGTAGAAAACATTTCAGCAACTTTTGTATTTTAATAGCCACATGCATCAAAACGAGTCATAGATTAAAACAGTACAACCTTCAATAATGATAAAGATTATTAACCTTAAAATAAGTGGATATCAAGTTTAACCTTAGGGTTATCGGTGTTGACTTAGTAGGTCATAAAAGCTGTCAGGGTCATAAAAGCTGTCAGGGTCATAAAAAGCCATAAAAATTTTTCGCGTTCGCTTCGCTCGCGCAAGCATTTGTTTAACCTTCTTTGTTGGTAATATTTCAGTAACTTTTATATATTAATAACCACATGCATCAAAACGAGTCATAAATTAAAGCAGTACAACCTTCAATAATCGTTATTGTTGTTAACCTTATAATAAGTGGATATGAAGTTAAACCTTTGTGTTATCGGTGTTGACATAGAAGGTCATTAAAACTGTCAGGGTCATAAAAAGTAGTAAACATATTTCGCGCTCGCTTCGCTCGCGCAGTTATAGCGCTCGCTCCGCTCGCGCAGTTATAGCGCTCGCTCCGCTCGCGCGAGCATTTGTTATATCTACTTTGTAGAAAACATTTCAGCTACTTTTGTATTTTAATAGCCACATGCATCAAAACGAGTCATAGATTTAAATAGTACAACCTTCAATAATGATAAAGATTATTAACCTTAAAATAAGTGGATATCAAGTTTAACGTTAGGGTTATCGGCGTTGACTTAGTAGGTCATAAAAGCTGTCAGGGTCATAAAAGGACGTAAAAAAATTTCGCGCTCGCTGCGCTCGCGCAAGCATTTGTTTTATCTTCTTTGTTGGTAATATTTCAGTAAATTTTGTATATTAATAACTACATGCATCAAAACGAGTAATAAATTTAAATCTTCGAGCATTTACCAATGGAGATGTTAACGTTGTAATCCGCAAACATTTTTTTCTGCCGATACTTACTGGGGACGAGGTAAACACGCATTGCACACACACTAATCACTCACTTTAACGATCCCGCACACTAGCTTGAAACACGCACACAGTATTAAAAATACAGCGTAGTTACGCACGATCATGTGGCCAAAAATGGCTATATGGCCAGCAGAGAGGAACGCCTTGCGTTAACTTCTCAATTGGTAAATGCTCGAAGATTAAAACAGTACAACCTTCAATAATCATAATAGTTATTAATCTTAAAATTAGTGGATATCAAGTTTAACCTTTGTGGTACCGGTGTTGACTTAGGAGGTCATAAAAACTGTCAGGGTCATAAAAAGTCGTAAACATTTTTCACCATCGCTTCGCTCGCGCATTGATAGCGCTCGCTACGCTCGCGCCAGCATTTGTTTTATCTTCTTTGTAGGGAATATTTCATCATTTTTTGTATTTAAATAGCCACATGAATCAAAACGAGTTTATAATTTTAAACAGTTCAACCTTCAATAATCATAATCATTATTTATCTTAAATTAAGTGGATATCAAGTTAAACCCTAGGGTTATCGGTGTTGACTTAGTAGGTCATAAAAGCTGTCAGAGTCATAAAAGGTCGTAAAAAATTTTCGCGCTCGCTTCGCTCGCGCAGTAATAGCGCTCGCTACGCTCGCGCAAGCATTTGTTTTATCTTCTTTGTTGGTAATATTTCAGTAAATTTTGTATATTAATAACTACATGCATCAAAACGAGTAATAAATTAAAACCTTCGAGCATTTACCAATGGAGATGTTAACGTTGTAATCCTCAAACATTTTTTTCTGCCGATACTTACTGGGGACGAGGTAAACACGCATTGCACACACACAAATCACTCACTTTAACGATCCCGCACACTAGCTTGAAACACGCACACAGTATTAAAAATACAGCGTAGTTACGCACGCTCATGTGGCCAAAAATGGCTATATGGCCAGCAGAGAGGAACGCCTTGCGTTAACTTCTCAATTGGTAAATGCTCGAAGATTAAAACAGTACAACCTTTAATAATCATCATTATAATTATTAATCTTAAAATTAGTGGATATCAAGTTTAACCTTTGTGGTATCGATGTTGACTTAGGAGGTCATAAAAACTGTCACGGTCATAAAAAGTCGTAAACATTTTTCACCATCGCTTTGCTCGCGCATTGATAGCGCTCGCTACGCTCGCGCAAGCATTTGTTTTATCTTCTTTGTAGGGAATATTTCATCATTTTTTGTATTTAAATAGCCACAAGCATCAAATCGAGTTTATAATTTTAAACAGTTCAACCTTCAATAATCATAATCATTATTTACCTTAAAATAAGTGGATATCAAGTTAAACCCTAGGGTTATCGGGTTGACATAGTAGATCATAAAAACTGTCAGGGTCATAAAAGAACATAAAAGATCATAAAAAAAATTTGCGCAGTAGTAACGCTATATAGCATATAATAGCGTGTTTTAACAGCCTCATACATTAGACTGACTCAAATACTTAAACAGCAAAACTTGGTAAACCTTGCTTAGGTTTACCAAGTAATGATTAATGACTTTAACAATAGACGATATCGAGTTCGACCTAAGAGTCATCTACTGTGACTTGATTGTTAGGTTATAAAACTGTCAGGGTCATAAAAATTCATAAAAAATGTTCGCTCGCGCAGCTATTTACCTTAATTTCTTTGTAAGAAATGTTTCAGGAACTTTTGTGTTGAGTCAAACAATTAAACAGCACAACTTCGTATACCTAACCAAAATGATTAATGACTTTAACAAAAGAGGATATTAAGTTCGACTTTGGGGTCATCTATGGTGACTTGGGCTAAGAGATCATTGATCTAGACCTCAAAGGTAATAAAGACACAATAACGCGGGCGAAGCCGCGGGTAACAGCTAGTATGCTATATAGCGTTACTACTGCGCAAATTTTTTTTATGATCTTTTATGTTCTTTTATGACCCTGACAGTTTTTATGATCTACTATGTCAACCCGATAACCCTAGGGTTTAACTTGATATCCACTTATTTTAAGGTAAATAATGATTATGATTATTGAAGGTTGAACTGTTTAAAATTATAAACTCGATGTGATGCTTGTGGCTATTTAAATACAAAAAATGATGAAATATTCCCTACAAAGAAGATAAAACAAATGCTGGCGCGAGCGTAGCGAGCGCTATCAATGCGCGAGCAAAGCGATGGTGAAAAATGTTTACGACTTTTTATGACCGTGACAGTTTTTATGACCTCCTAAGTCAACATCGATACCACAAAGGTTAAACTTGATATCCACTAATTTTAAGATTAATAATTATAATGATGATTATTGAAGGTTGTACTGTTTTAATCTTCGAGCATTTACCAATTGAGAAGTTAACGCAAGGCGTTCCTCTCTGCTGGCCATATAGCCATTTTTGGCCACATGAGCGTGCATAACTACGCTGTATTTTTAATACTGTGTGCGTGTTTCAAGCTAGTGTGCGGGATCGTTAAAGTGAGTGATTTGTGTGTGTGCAATGCGTGTTTACCTCGTCCCCAGTAAGTATCGGCAGAAAAAAATGTTTGAGGATTACAACGTTAACATCTTCATTGGTAAATGCTCGAAGGTTTTAATTTATTACTCGTTTTGATGCATGTAGTTATTAATATACAAAATTTACTGAAATATTACCAACAAAGAAGATAAAACAAATGCTTGCGCGAGCGTAGCGAGCGCTATTACTGCGCGAGCGAAGCGAGCGCGAAAATTTTTTACGACCTTTTATGACTCTGACAGCTTCTATGACCTACTAAGTCAACACCGATAACCCTAGGGTTTAACTTGATATCCACTTAATCAACACCAATATTATTAATGCGAAAGTCAGAATATAATATAAAATACAAAAGAAGAATATAATATAAAATAAAGTATAAAATACAAAAGTTGCTGAAATGTTTTCTACAAAGTAGATATAACAAATGCTCGCGCGAGCGGAGCGAGCGCTATAACTGCGCGAATTTTTACGGCTTTTTATGACCCTGACTGTTTTAGTTTTGATGACCTACTAAGTCAACACCTATGACCCTAAGGTTAAATGTGGCTGTTAACACGAATGTTTCTAAAATACTTCCCACAAAGCAGATAAAACACGTTGGGCAAGCAAAGCTATCGCGTAAATTTTGAAGACTTTTAATGACCCGACAGTTTTATGGCCTTATTAGGACACATATTAAGTTTAGTCATTATAGATGGACCTAAGGTCAAACTTTTATGATTATGCAAACTCTATGTAAAGTTAACAAAAAATAAAAGCACTCACACTTAATTGCCGAAAAAAGTATTCCTTGCCCTTTTATGCCCTATTATATACAATACTATTATTCTTTGTACAAAATTTAATCTGAATCGGTCAAGCCGTCTGGCCGAAAAGAGGCCACACATTCACAAAATTCCATAATAAAAATCTAGACACCCGAAATTGCCAGCCAAAAAAAAGTATTCGTTGTCCTTCTATGTCTTATTGACTGTCTGTGTACAAAATTTCAGCTAAAAAGGTTAACCCGTTTGACCGAGAGTAGGCCACACATTTGCAAAACTGGGCACCTAGACTCGACAGCCGGAAAAAAAGTATCCGATATCCTATTCTTTCCTATGAACTGTCTTTATACAACATTTCAGGCAAATCGGTCAAGCCGTTTATTCGATAAGAGGTCTTATATTTACAAAATTCAATTTAAAATATCTGGACCCCCTGACTCGACAGCCAGAAAAAAAGTATCCTATATCCTATTCTGCCCTATGACATGTATTCATACAACATTTCAGGCAAATCGGTCTAGCCGTTTATTCGAGAAGAAGTCTTTTATTTACAAAATTCAGTTATAAATATTTGGACCCCCTGACTCGACAGCCAGAAAAAAAGTATTCTATATCTTATTCTACCCTATGAACTGTCTATATACAACATTTCAGGCAAATCGGTCAAGCCGTTTATTCGAGAAGAGGTTTTATATTTACAAAATTCAATTTAAAATATCCGGACCCCCTGACTCGACAGCCAGAAAAAAAGTATCCTGTATCCTATTCTGCTCTATGACATGTATTCGTACAACATTTCAGGCAAATCGGTCTAGCCGTTTATTCGAGAAGAAGTCTTATATTTACAAAATTCAGTTAAATATATTTGGAGCCCCTGACTCGACAGCCCGAAAAAAAGTGTCCTATATCTTATTCTACCCTATGAACTGTCTATATACAACATTTCAGGCAAATCGGTCAAGCCGTTTATTCGAGAAGAGGTTTTATATTTACAAAATTCAATTTAAAATATCTGGACCCCCTGACTCGACAGCCAAAAAAAAAGTATCTTATGTCCTATTCTGCCCTATGACATGTGTTCATACAAAATTTCAGGCAAATCGGTCAAGCCATTTATTCGAGAAGAAGTCTCATATTTACAAAATTCAATTAAAAATATTTGGACCCCCTGACTCGATAGCCAAAAAAAAAAGTATCCTATATCCTATTCTGCCCTATGTACTATCTTTGTACAAAATTTCAGCCAAATCCGTCAAGCCGTTTGACCGTGAAGAAGTCCCAAACAAACAAACAAACAAACAAATAAACAAACTGACTTTCGCATTTATAATATTGGTGTTGATTGGTGTTGATGACATATAGGTCTAGTTGTGATTGGCGGACGCTTCTGCAGCCATATTTGTATACATGGTAATGTGTCATGTCAACTGCTGCCACAGTAGCTAGTTACGTCTGCCGACTCTACAGATAACACTCGTCAGCGTTCTATATTCTGAGTAACGTAATCAGACACCAGACGCTGAATGGACAAACAACAGATAAGAGCATCCGTCCCACGGTGGTCTGATATCGAAGCTCTAGATTTAATTTATATTTAAGTTAGTCTTAGACGAGCTCTTGTAGAGAATAAACGTCTTGAATTAATAAAGTTTTATTTTTTAAAAGCTCCTTCGGCTCGCTCAGCTCTTGACTGGCGCAGCCGGTAGGATTTCCGCGTCGCGAATAACTTCACTTTAGTAACGCGCTACGTACGTTTTCACGCGTTTTACGGAAATCCACGAACCAAATAAATACGTCGAGAGCACCGTTGGTGCTATTGCTGCGTTCCGGAGGACAACGTTTAAGGCTCAACGAGGGACATGGACAGTCTGTAAGTAGACCCAAATCGCTATTTCCAGTCTTATTCCAATCCTATTCACTGTTTTAGTTATATGTGTCTAGAAATCAGAACGTTATTTCCAAACTTTGAAGTGTGTTTTGTGATTTCTTTTAAATGTGTTTAGTGTTTTATAATAAATAAAGTGTTAATCGTAATAAATAAATAAATTAATAAGTATATTAATTAAAAATAATTAATTAATTAAATTAGTTAATATAAAAAATTAAAGATGGAAAATATAGTGCAAGTACCCCGCGACTTTGCTAACGTCATCCCCAAATTCGACGGTGACGAAAAATTACTTAGTTTATTTATTAGGAAATGCGAGTACTTGATTAGCTGCCGTAGAATAGAGGGAAATCCACAGCAGGACCTGTACGTTTACCATCTTATAACATCCAGACTTACTGGTAGAGCAGCCTCTCTCATAAGCGAACGACAAGATTTAGATACCTGGCCTGATTTAAAACGGGCATTTGAACAGCATTTTGGTGATCCCCGTTCGGAAGAATGCATTTCAATAGAGTTAGAAACTTTAAAAATGAACAATGGCGAGTCATATCTGGATTTTTGCAACAGAATTCAACACGTTAAAAGCACACTGATTGCCAAAGTCAATTTAATTGAGGACGTAAATCTACGTCGTAGTAAGATAACGATATATGACAACATGTCAATGAATGTGTTTTTATATAACCTGCCGGAAGAGTTGCTTCGCATTGTGCGTCTTAAGGGTTCCGTTTCACTAGAAAATGCCTTAAGCATAGTGCTCGAAGAAGTAAACTTTATGTATCAATATAATGCGAAAAATAAAATGCTTAGATCACAGAATCAATTACAGCCTAAGGCTCAAACTACATATCAAAATCCTTTTATGGATAAATTTGGAATGAAGCCTTTCTTCACTTCAAATCAACAACCTCAGCAAAACTTTAAATTTGGAATTCCCCAAAACAATGCTGGTACTTCAAGTCCTCACACACCACAAACAAACTTTAAATTTGGTGTACCACACGCTAAACAAATATCTCACTTACCTTTTTCACAACCCCAACAAGCTGGATATAGACCACAGCTTCCCCAACAATTGGGCTATCGACCACAGTTCAACCAAGGACAACAGCAGTTTGGTTATAAGCCTTCATTTAACCAAAGTCCACCCCAATTTGGCTACCGACCTCAACTCAACCAAAATCCACCCCAATTTGGCTATCGACCTCAATTTAACCAAGGACCACAGCAGTTTGGCTATCGTCCACCTTTTGCCCAAGGCCAACAACAATTCGGTTACCGCCCCCTACAAAGATTAGCGCCTCAGCTATCTACTGATGTGAGCATGCGTACAGCTCCCCCACTGAAACCTCAAGGTTTTAGAGTGAACGAACTGTACAGCCTAAATGAACCTGAAAGTGATGACCTTACTTTTATGCCTGAAAATCCTGAAACTGACTGTTACATTGACTACAATGATAACTCCCCGACTGACAACGTCGACACTTACGAGACTAACGCTGGACAAGATGACCAAGCCTCAGCTGTTCACAGCATTGAAAATTTTCACATCAATGCCTCCAACAAGCCCCTGAAATAATACAACTTCATTATAATACATTGAAATTACCACACGTAATAATACCCGAAATCAATTCTAAATTTATGATTGATACCGGAAGTTCGAGATCATTCATTTCACCAAAAATGGCTAGTGAGTATTTTAACGATTTCAAACACTACGAGCCGTTTGAAGTTATAAGCACCCACGCATCTAGCCAACATAACGAAGTTGTAGTAATTCCGTTATTCCCAACATTTAACAGCACTGAAACGCATAAGTTTTATATTTATGATGTTGATGGCTGTTACGATGGACTCATTGGCAGTGACCTTCTGAAACAATTGAACGCAAAAATTGACATGCAAAACCAAATTCTCTATACCCAATCATCGGCTATTCCTATCATATACAATCCTAATAATGAAATAAGAATAAGCCCACGTTGCGAACAAAGAGTGAAATTACCGACAGACCTACAAAACGGCGATGCTATATTAAACTACAAACTATTTTGTGAAGGTGTTAGAATGCCTACCGCTTTAGTTAAGTGCGAAGACGGGTATGCAACAACGATCATACAAAATACTTTGGATACTGAAATGACTCTAACAGTTACACGACCTTTTGAAGTAACTAAACATGACGGCGAAAAATGCAATTTTCACAAATTAGATGACCGAAATAACATAGAGATTGACCAGATATTGACAGAAAATGTTAGCAACTTGCGTTTAGACCATATGAATTCAGAAGAAAGAGACTCAATTAAAAAGCTTTGCCTTGAATACAAAGACATCTTTTATACCGAAAAATTACCGTTGACATTTACTAACGAAGTTAAACACCACATCCGCACGCGAAACGAAGACCCAATATACATCAGACCCTATAGGCAACCTCAAGTAATAAATGATGAAATAAATAAACAAGTTACTAAAATGTTGGAAAATAATATTGTAAAAGAGTCGTATTCTCCCTGGAGTGCCCCTGTGCACCTAGTGCCAAAGAAGTTAGACGCGAGTAACGAAAAGAAATATAGACTTGTTATTGACTACCGAAAACTAAACGAAATTACAATAGACGACAAATACCCCCTACCAAATATTACAGAACTATTTGACAAACTAGGACGAAGCTGTTACTTTACTACCCTTGACCTAGCCAGTGGCTATCACCAGATAGAAGTCGCTGAAGAAGACAGACAGAAAACCGCGTTTAGTATAAACGCAGGACATTATGAATTTTCCCGTATGCCGTTTGGATTAAAAACGGCACCGGCAACTTTTCAAAGAACGATTGACAATGTGCTACGTGGCTTGCAAGGAATACACTGTCTTGTGTACTTGGACGACATAATTATTTATTCGTCCAGCTTGCAAGAACACATAGTAAAACTACGGACCGTTTTTGACAGATTACGACAAACCAATTTAAAAATTCAGCTAGATAAGTCCGAATTTCTTAGAAAGGAGGTCTTATACTTAGGTCACACAATAACTAGTGACGGCTTAAAACCTAACAATGACAAAATTAAAGCCATCCTAGAATATCCCTTACCCCGAAGTACAACCGAAATTAAAAGTTTCTTAGGACTTATTGGGTACTACCGTAAGTTCATTAAGGACTTCGCTAAAATCACCCAACCAATGACAGCACGACTAAAACAAAAGCGCTCAATGCCTATCGATGATGACAAATACATAGCAGCCTTTGAAAAATGCAAAGAACTTCTTGTAAATGCCCCAATTTTACAATACCCTGATCCTGACAGGCCTTACATACTGAAAACGGATGCTTCAGAATTCGCTCTTGGAGCAGTCCTTTCACAAGGTCCTATCGGTCAGGATAAGCCCGTAGCGTATGCCAGCCGAACACTAAACGATGCGGAAACGCGTTATAGTGTTACGGAGAAAGAACTGCTCGCAATAGTCTGGGCAGTAAAACACTTTCGCCCTTACCTCTACGGTAAGAAATTCACCATAGTAACAGATCATAAGCCGCTAGCCTGGCTTAACTCTCTAAAAGACACAAATAGTAGATTGACACGCTGGCGATTACGATTGTCTGAATACGACTTTGAAATAGTTCATAAAAAGGGCACACTTAACGGTAATGCCGACGCATTATCGCGTATTCGAATAAACGCATTAGGTAACGATGACAATATATCCACACAAGTGAATATTGACTCAGACGAAAATAAAAACCGCGAAATAAGACGACTGACAAAAGAAATAGAAGCATTAGGAAAATTACGAAAGAAAACCTTAGCACAACCAGATAACATAATATCTCTAATATCTGACGACGAAAATGAATCGGCTATATCAGATTCAGAAGAAACGGTTAGATGCCGTTCCCCCTACTCGATACAATGCCCTTCGAGTTCAACTTTGACAGCTTCTGAAAATTCTTCTAGTACTGAAACCGCTCATTCAGGACAAGATACCGAATCTAAAGGTATCCCAATCCTGCAGGAAGCTATAGACACCAAGCCCAACCAAATTTTGGTTCATTCTTGGTCTATTGATAAATTAGCAGTTAAAAGTATATCCCGCGAAAAACAGAAAATTCTTGAAGTACACTTACCTTTGAACCGAACTGACCTTGTCAAACAATTTCTAAAGGAGTATATAAGAAACAATACCAAATACTTCATTTACTTTGAGCAAGAACAGCATAGACAACAATTCGCACAAATGGTAATATATTTGTTTAAAAGAGAATCTGTACAATTTTTCGAGTGTACCAAAAGAGTAGTATTTGTAGAGGATGAATTAGAACAGAAAGAAATTGTTGCCAAATACCATACTGGTAAAACATGCCACCGTGGTATTAAAGAGACCTTACTGCACATTAAGCGCACCTACTTTTGGCATAATATGGAACAAACCATTTCAAGTTTTATAAACTCATGCGAAACATGCAAACGCATGAAATACGACCGGAAACCGATTAAGCCTAAGTTACAACTAACACACACCCAGTCAAAACCTTTAGAGGAAATATTCATTGACCTATTTACAATTGAAGGACGCTATTATTTGACTGTAGTTGATGCCTTTTCTAAAATCGGTCAAGCTCTCGAAATACCTAATAGATCAACACCGGAGGTTGTAAGAGCCCTCATTAAATATTTCTCCTTGTATGGCGTACCCCACAAAATCAGTTCAGATGCTGGTTCTGAATTTAATAATGCTCTCTTGAAAGAACTTTTAGCTCTTTACAAGGTAGATCTCCACATAGGAACCCCTAACAACCCGAATTCTATGGGCGTCATAGAAAGATTTCATTCTACTATCATTGAAATCTACAGGTTGGCTAAGTACGAGCATAAGTACACCGATGCCGCTACCGTAATGACATACTCTATCATGGCGTATAACCACTCTATACACTCAACCACTGGTTTTACCCCATTCGAAGTTTTATTAGGACACACTGATTCTAGAAATGTATTTAATTTAAATTTCGAGAAACAGTACATGCAGCAACTGATCAAAGAACATGCTAAAAGAACTAAGTTTCTATATGATCATTTATCAGAACAAGCCATTAAACAAAAGGAGAAAATAATAGAGAAAAGAGGAGGAGAAACAGTAGTCGAAATAAAACCCGGTGATGTAGTATTCACTAAAGAAGTTAATAAAAGGAGTAGCAAAGACAAACCACGTTTCCAAAAGGCTATTGTTGCTGATGAGATTAGTAGAAACGTAGTTCCGATTCAAGTTAAAAATCGAAACACTAAAGTTCCATTAAAGAATGTTAAACGCCCTTCACAGGCACCTCCGCATCCTCCTGGTAGTAGCCATGGTGACGCAACTGCAGGCCCTTCAACTTCAGGCACTAGATAAAAACCCTGGAATCCTGTTTACGAAAACTGGCGTTGCAGTAATTAGTAGTGACAAGTGGACTATCGCAAAAGTATTAGACATTAAACCCCTTGAAGAAGATTTAAGGTTTAACGTTCAACTACTTTCTGAGTTAGATAAGTTAATTAAGATTTATTTTAATAAGAACTTTACGGATAATTTTGTAGATGTTAGAAGTCAAGTAGCATACATTAAAAATATAACTCTAAACAAATTTACCCAAATCTTTCCGAACATTCGAATCAAACGAGGTCTAATTAACCCACTAGGTTCACTTATAAAAATGATAACCGGAAATCTAGATAATGACGATGCCATTCAATACGATAAATTAATTAATGAAATGAAAACGCAACAAAATCAAAATAACAGAAAACTAACGGTGATTACCGAAATGGTGCAACTTTTGACAAATTCCACTATTATATTAAATAATAATCTTGCTCAAATAAATAATAAAATTGAAATGATAGCGCAAAATCTAATGGAGTCAGAATATTTAGGAATACAGTTCATTAATACATATAATCTACTAATCCATAATTTTCAAGTTATTTACACCTATTTGGATGAAATAGAAACTAGTTTATCGTTCAGTAGGTTAGGAGTTTTACATCAGTCTATAATAGAATCAAATAAGTTGTTACAGCTACTTGAAAATATTAATAATAAAGAAAAATTAGTTTTTACGCCTAGCTTAGAAAACTTAGTTAAGATAGAGCAAGTTATAACACTTAAAGCCTATTTGAAGGAAAATCAAATTACTTACCTTTTGGAAATACCGCTGATTGAAAAAGATACATATATCTATTATAAATTGATTCCTTTACCTGTATTATCCTTTAACTCCACCGTCGTCATAATACCCAAGTATCCTTACCTCTTGGCGAAAGGGTTGAAGACCAGACTGTTCACTCATCCATGCCAAGAAGTCGACGAGTTCAGATTCCTCTGCACTGATGACGGAATGCTTCAATATATTCAAGACCCATGCATCACCGACCTGATGACGTATGCTGAAAACGTAACGTCATGCATCCAAATTCCCATAACCATTGAGAAGATCAGAATCCAGTTCCTGCAAACAAATAGATGGATCCTGTACAGTAGAGATGAAGAGCTGCTTACAAAGACATGCGATGGTGAACTGCTTCATCATAAGATCAAAGGCACCTATATAATGACCTTAGATGATCCCTGCGAGGTGAAAATTCAAGACATCATATTGAAAAAGCGGCAAATGTACATTGAAAATATAACATATTATCCAGAGCTACCGATCCTGAACTTACCTACACTCTTCTTACCTGACGAAAGGAAACCCGCTCCACCTGTAAACCTGGAAGGCTTGGACCTGATGGACCTGAAACTATTGTCGTTAGCTTTAAAGAAAAGTGATACTGAAAATAGTGAAAGTGTGTAAAGGCAATTATTGAAGTGCGTAGTATAAGCGTTTGGACTCTCGGACTCTATATTTTAATTTGTATAATGCTTTGTTACCTGGTCTATAAATATCATCCAAAATTATTGTTAAAAACATGTTCTCGAAGTTCTCCCAAAAAAGATAACTTCGAACTTAAGGAGGGAGGAGTTACGTCTGCCGACTCTACAGATAACACGCGTCAGCGTTCTATATTCTGAGTAACGTAATCAGACACCAGACGCTGAATGGACAAACAACAGATAAGAGCATCCGTCCCACGGTGGTCTGATATCGAAGCTCTAGATTTAATTTATATTTAAGTTAGTCTTAGACGAGCTCTTGTAGAGAATAAACGTCTTGAATTAATAAAGTTTTATTTTTTAAAAGCTCCTTCGGCTCGCTCAGCTCTTGACTAGCTAGCTACCATAGCTACACATAAACAAAAAGTTCCCAGTCCGACACCCTATCCATTGGGCTATTGCCGCCCTAATTTTAGATTTCCGTCTTACTTGCTAATAGTAATAGCTTACCACGAGTAAGGAAAGAATCAGCCGCATATACCTGATGGTGTTTCGACAACACAGCCCTTGTGACAGTCCATTCTAGGTCAAGCGTGTCCATCATCCTTGACGACATCACGCTTAACACCTAGCGAGATAGTGGTCAACTATAGCCTATCGACACAAAAAAGGTGGAATAAACGGTGTGATAAAAATATGTAAGGAACAATATCTATATATTTTTTTTTGTCGGTTGAAAAGAGTTCTTAAGAACTTAAAATCACTAACGAAATAAACATAGTTTTAAAATATGTTTTTATTTGTGGAAGTCAGTGGTAGTACGCTTTCGTTAGTATACATACGGTTTATATCTAGAGTAAACCGTTGTCAAAAGTCACAATGCGCTTTTGCTATTGAATTTCGATACTGCCTTTGACGTCCGCGAGAAATACTTTGCCATTGTTTCAATGGAAATAAAACAAAAGTTTTACCGGATTTAGTTTCAGTTACGAATCTTTTAAAGTTTTAAGTGCTTGGAAAAGTGGTTTGTATTTATAACCGACTTAAAAAAAGACAAGGTAATATTTTTGGAGATTTTATTTATTTTTCTTCTGGAAAAAATTGCGACGCTAAAGGAACGTTCTGAATTCAGGATACCGATGTCGTTAAGGTACGGACACACTGCAGCGTCATGTGTGCGCGATCTAGGCAGCGATCAGATAGCGCAGTAGTATTTGTACCCCCTGGTTTTCACCAAACGCGATTAGAAAACAATTGATAAGTATTACCTCACCCCTCCTCTCCCACCCCCTCTCTCTAATCCCTCTCCCCTCCAAAACCTCCCAAACCAGTACCAGTAGGTAAAGTTCCCAAAATGCTGGCTGTATTCCCCCGTTGAATGGCAATGCTTAGTCTCTGAGCTGCATTTTTGTCATGCAACATGCCAGCATTTTGGTACCGTGTCGTTTCAACCAGACGTGCGACGAGATCTTTAAAAATGCTGTGTGCACCCGGTCCCCACGGTCCTAGAGTCTCAACCCCAAAAGGCACAAATAGGTAGCAGCAGTCTAAACTACTATATTTTATTATAAAAACTCACGTTCATTTTAAACTTATAGATTTAAAAACGGGAATTTAACGTGACTTACGCGATGTCGATATAGCGATCGACATATGTTTCGGCCTCATCCGGAGGCCTTCTTCAGGATCTTGAGTGCGGGGCGCTCGCCGACGCGTTATACGCTATATCGACATCGCGTAAGTCACGTTAAATTCCCGTTTTTAAATCTATGAGTTTAAACTACTATATTTGAGCTATTTGAGGTTCAGCCTTTTTTAGTTTTTTTCTGTGTAAAGGTTTAAATACATATATAATAATTTCAATCAATCAAAACATTTTAACTATATAGCAAGATATTGAGCAAACATTTAATGAATAAATATTATGACCCACACTGTACAATTATGAAAGTGTGATTAAATGTTAATAAAAATAGTTCGATGAAAGAAAATTCAATGACAATATTTTTTTTCATCGAACTATTTTTATACAACTATTGTGTAGGAAACCGGTTGGATGGTTTCAAAAGTTATTTCCGTTATAGAACGGACATTGGTGTTTTACATACGTGTTTCAAAGATAGATGTGTTATTTATCTTTATTAAATTGAATAATAATGATAATTATCCCGCAGGGGTGGCTTTGTGGCGAGCCGACGGTGAGTGACGACACCGCGTAACCCTGAGGGCAAAATGAGACCCTTTGATCCCCGGCTTGCCTTGACCGGCCGGCCGGTGATGGGAATCGACAGAGCTAAGGCCTAACCTCCAGGGTGGAAGTGTTAAAGGCATAAAGCCGCTAGTAGCTTTTAGTAAAAAAGCACCACACCTCTCGACACCTTAAGCTATCCACGCCAATGTTACCCCTCGCGCCAACATAACGGTCCGCCTTTATGGGGGGCTCATTCAGTGTACAACGAGTCACCACCCGTGTTAATATTTTGAAATGAGACATAATTGACGGGTGCCGTACCTCATCCCATAGATATCAAGCTCAGAGCAATAACATGATAAATTGTACCATATTTCTATAGTTCATCATATCCTCCCATCCATAGAAAATAATTTATAAATAAGTATAATATATGTCGACGCAAGGAACCTAACGTTTAGTTTTTAAATACATTCGTCTCTTAACTAGTTCTTAAGATTGTATTCAAAATATTCAAGTTACATTTTGGAATGAATTATCAACTAAAATCTATGAACAATTGCTTTGTTTGTCAATAATCACATATTTTTAGAGATGGTTAATAAGTTAAGAACGGAAAATAATTACCGAAGGCTTTTTGCTTACTTAAACTTGATGTAAATTCCTGTTTTTATTTATTAAGATTTTTACTTATGCTTGCAGATTTTTACCGTATGATTAATTTTAAATAGTTTTGTTTTGAACATGAGATTGTTTATCAACGATTGTTTATCTAGCGATTTGAAATAGTGGCGGCGAATAAATGTAACGATTATTATAATTGAGCTATAAAATTATAATAGGAATTTACAAATAGGTATCGGAGATTTAAAAAAATGATTAGGTGATTTTAATATTTAAAAGTGTTGTGATTGTGCTAAGCTATTTAAGCCGTTGAAAACATGGCAGCGAGCCATACTTGCTTGAGCTTCGGTGCAAGCAAGTTGCCTCTCTTACTAAATAAGCCCTGTTATTTTAGATTAGCAATATTTTTAGATTGCATAATTTTAGTTTAGTTCAACAACTTGTGAAATTATTGAAATAGAGGTTTTTGTTGAAGAAAGTGTTTTCATTGTTTGCGATGAGCGAACCTATTGATGGAAATGGTGACGTCAGCACTGCTGACGTCACTCTTTCTAAAAACTCTGCTGGTCAGGACACTCCGTTATATATTATTTATATTGTAAGGGCCTATTGACGTTGGCGTCAGCTCAGTCAATGCCTTAAGGACTAGGCGTGTTACGATCCGAGCAATTACATCGAATAATAATAATAAGTGACAGTGACGACAAGTCTCGACAGTGTCCAGACTACCAGGGCCTATTCAGAGGATAGCAAAGTCACCATCCGCCTTAATATTTTGAAATGAGGCATAATTAGCGGGTGCCGTACCTCATCCTATAGACCAGTAAACAGACTAATGTCTGTTTACTGGTAGCAGCATAAATTCATAGCCATGACAAAAATGTGCCATCTTTTTATAGTTTTTAACCGACTTCACAAAAAAGGAGGAGGTTCTTTATTCGTCTGTACTTACGTTTTTTTTGTGTATGTTACGCGATTACTCCGTCAATTCTGAACCGATTCGAATGATTATTTTTGTAATAGGAAGGGTACGTTTTCGAGGTGGTCCCATTATAATTTCATTGAGATCTGATAAGTATCTCCAGAGATATGACGATAAACGTCTCAAACTTACTACTGAAATTGACTCGCGGGACATAGAAGTCGGTTGTTTCAGTTTTTAAACTTAATTATTCATTTCTCTATCCACAATTCGTAGAATTTAAGTTTATTATTGCAAAGGGCCTCTTGACGTTGGCTGTGGCTCCGTCAATGCCTTCGAAAGATGATGTTGTGAATGTTAATGAAATAATAATTCAAATCAACTCATCATTCGTAAGTAATAAAGCATATAAACCTCTACGCTTGCCTAGTAGAAATTCAGTAGTAAAGCATTAAACCGAATCAAAACCTCAGCTCGTAAAGTCTTCGCGTAGCTTAGGAACTAATGAGCTATATCGTATAATTCCTAGTCCACATACAATCATAACAGTAAACAAAGTCGCACTAAGCCGGTGAACAAACCAAAGCGTACAACTAGCGGCCGCAGTGGCGTATACGGTGGTGATAGTTGTTATAGTTGTACTTGTAACTTTAGGTTTTTAAACATGTAGTAAAGTTACCTAAGTCAGCTCTTTGAGCAGAATATAGCTTTAGGTTGCTGGCATAACGCTTTCAATGGTGAAGATGGTGATGATAGTGATTCTGACGATTATGATGGTAAATGTGCGATCGTTCTGTCACTTGATGAGTCGCGGCCGTTCCGAGCAGTCAGATACATGACAAATTTTCCTTATGATCGTGTGGTCAGAGACTTCGCGAGCTAGATTGCCAGAGTTTTTAACGAATAATGTACGTTTGGTTTCATTGTTTCTGTACATGTGTAATAGGAAAATAGCTCAATGTTCAAGAACATGCCATTTTATCCACTTTGAAAGTTCACTGACAGCCTCAGTAAGGCATCCCTATATTTTATCAGGGCATAACCTTGTACTGCGAAGAGACTTAACGATTTGTACCAACTAAAAACTTGAAAATATATATCACTTTGACACTGAAAAATACTACACTAATCGATGGAGCCATAATATTTTTTTCAGGATATAAGGCAACAAGACAAGCATGACTCTCACCTGATGGTAAGCGATGACGTCTACTTATTACATGCAAAGTTTTGAATAGCCGTAATAAAATAGAACTAATATAAATTAAGATCGTTAAAAAACTAATAGAACCGACTTTGTTAACTTTGTTTTTTACATTTTTGAAATGTAACGCTAGTAATTTTTTGTATTAAGTTTGAGGTCTTTATTGCAGTGGTAGGACTTCTGCTAGTCCGCCTGGGGCGGTGCCACTACTTTGCCAGTTAATTTTCATCCGTGAAATGAGACTCAATAGGTTTATGTCTTAAGGTAACAGGCGCATTGCAGTAACATGCAAAATTCAGAATTTTGCATGCCGCTGTATCTGTAATGGGTAGACGTCCATCGCTTACCATCAGGCGACCGTCGTGCTTGTATGATATACCAATGTAATGTTATGTAATATAATGTAATGTTTTATCATTAAAAATATATATATATATATGTATTTCTTAAGATACTGAATAAAACTCAATGAAATTTATATGAGAACATTGGAAAGTATATTGTACATTTAAACAAAAAAATAATTTTCTTTATCGGTCAGTCTTAGGGTAATCGGTGAACATACATAAAAAATCCGACGTATTAAGAACCTCCTCCTGTTTTTTGTAAAGTCGGTTAAACTAATAACTAGTTTATTATCTAAGACTAAAAACAAAGTAACTCACAACCAAACCACCACCGTGAGCTCATATTGCACGCCTTGGTTTGAACGCTCCTTTAAATTAGTAATGAGTCCACACGCGCTTTCGGCAAGCGGCGTTCCAATTTGCCGCGCGGCGTAATTCAATATTTTGTAAAACAAAGCTGCGGTAGTGCCCCGGGATATAGGTCGCATAGGGATATATACAGACAGTGAATAAGTTTTAAACAAATTTTCGTTTCTGTATCCAAACACACATTTTACCACTGTAGAGTATCTATCTTTCAAATGAATGACTTTGAGAAAAAATGGTTTTAGAAACCTCAATGTATATTTTAAAGACTATCTATAGACATCCCGCACGTATAGGTTTGATGAAAAAGTTTTTTTTAGTTACAGTTTCATGTATGGGAAGCCCCCCTTAAACTTTTATTTTTTAATTTTTGTATAAAAATCGTAAAGCGGTTCACAAAATACACCTACCTACCAAGTTTTGACTGTGTAGTCTTAATAGTTTTGGTAAAAACTGTGACATACAGACGGACAGGCGAATCTATAAGAGTTCCGTTTATGGCCATTCGGCTACGGAATCCTAAAAACCGGCCAAGTGCGAGTCGGACTCGCGCACGAAGGGTTCCGTACCATTATCTATTATCATCATTAGCAGCCAGTATTCGTCCACTGGTGGACATAGGCCTCCCCTATGGCACGCCATTTAGCTCGATCCTTAGCTCCCTGCTTCCAACCGCTGCCAGCCTGCTTGCGTATATCATCGCTCCGCCTAGCTGGAGGGCGCCCTACACTACGTTTACCGAGTCGTGGTCTCCACTCTAGAAAACGTCTACCCCAATGGTTATCGGTTCTACGACAGATGTGACCAGCCCACTGCCACTTCAGTTTGCTAATCCTTTCAGCTTTGCTGATAACTTTGGTTCTCTGTCGGATGACTTCATTTCGAATTCGATCTTTCAGAGATACTCCGAGCATGGCTCTTTCCATAGCTCGCTGAGCGACTTTGGATTGGTGGATCAGTCGCACCGACATGGGGCGTATGACGATCGTATTAAGCGTTATGTATATTATTATGAAATATGGTATATGGTATAATATGAAAACATGTCGCAAGTTGCAGGGACTGGCGTAAAGTGGCGTATTCAGCGTGATCGTATTAAGCGAGTTCTACTGAACTAGGAAGGAAATAAAATTGTGGCCAGTTCTTATCAGAAAAAAAAACTAGCCAAGTGCAAGACGGACTTGCAGTCGTAGGGTTCCGTAACAGTAGAGTATTTTATAACTTAAATTTTTCACCACCATAAAAACATTTTTTTTTTTTTCATAGAGTTTATATGAAAAACAATGTTATCTTTGCGGTCGCTATATCTCAAAAACTGCTGACTGTATCTCGTTCAAACCAATTTTCGTTGTTAGTTTTTATTGAGATCTACAGAATATTTTTTTTTTTTTTTTTCCCTCCCATACTTTAAAAGTTAGAGGGGAGGGGGGGGGGGGGTGGCATATTTTACCACTTTAGACGTGCCTATCTTTTAAATGATTGACTTTGAGAAAAAATGGTTTTAGAAACCTCAATGTCATTTTTACAGACCTATCTATAGACATCTCGCACGTATAGGATTGATGAACACATTTTTTTTAGTTTCAGTTACAAGTATGGGGAGCCTTCCCTTATTATTTTATTTTTGAATAAAATTCGTAAAGCAGTTCACATAATACAGCTACCTACCAAGTTTCAACTATGTAGTCTTAATAGTTTCGAAATAAAGTGGCTGTGACATACGGACGGACAGACAGACAGACATGACGGATCTATAAGGGTTCCGTTTTTTGCCATTCGGCTACGGAACTCTAATAAAACAGGGAACATTTCACTGATTTCAAAAACGAATTATATTTATACATAATATGTTTCAATACTGATTCAAATAATACTACATTCGAGATTGTATCAGTACCTAAATTAGCGAATAATATCATTTTACTCTATCTCACTGTAGTCAAGCTATATTTTACCAATTATACTGTAGTATCTATTACGCAAATGATGTTGCATAAAATACTAATTAAAACACAATACTGACAGACTGCCTTATAAACAGAATTTTAGTAGTTCTATTTCTTTTTAAGCCGCTACGCAAAAATAAGTTTTATTTTATGTTGATCTGTAGCATCGTAGCGCCTAAACGGATGAACCGTTTTTTTTCTTTACGTTTAACCAAACGTTTGGCTACAATCTCACCTGATGGTAAATGACGATATAGCCGAAGATGTAGTACGCTTGCTCAGTAAATACTTATTCACCTTCGATTTGAACATTGCAAGGTTATATTTTAAAGGAAACAGTCTACGGCAGGGAATTCCATTTATTGGCTTTTCTTATAACAAACGAGGAGGCATTTTGATTTAGTTTTATAACCGACTTTACAAAAAGGAAAAGGTTATCAAATCACGGTTTTTTAAATGTTTGTTACCTCAAAACTCCATCAAATCTTAACTTAAATTTTTTTTTTTTGTTTGAGAGATTATGCTTCCCCTGTGTTCCCATTCAAATGTTATTGAGATCTGATAATTATCTCCAGAGATATGGAGATAAACAATATAAACAAATTTGTATACCTTGATAACACGATTATGGCTATTGGCTACTTTGACAATTGCGGCATGTGAAGTCGGTTTTTTCGTTTTGTACGATCATAAATTATTTGTGTTTGATAGGTGTCATAATGTAGAGGGTTCTTAGCTTTGATTCATAAAAATCGGTACAGCTTTTTTAAAGGTACGGCCACACCGTAGCGTCCTGCGTCATGCGTGTCAGTACTTTTCAATTGTTTTCTGATCACGTTTGGTGTAAACCAGTCGGTACAAATACTACTGCGCTATCTGATCGCCGCCTAGATCGCGCACGCAGGACGCTGCGGTGTGTCCGTACCTTAAGACTGTGAGTTTTTTTCTACTTGATGACGGTATTAAATAAACTTAAATAAGTATGATTCATTCGGAATTTGATATTCTCTTACTTCAACGATATTGTAAGAACATGGTAGCATTGACCTGATGCTGAGATGCATTGACCATTCCAATGAATGGTCTCAATGAACAGATTGTACATATAGATCAGTCGGGGGTGGTTTTAAATTACGATTTTATGTATTATTTTTCATTTAGTCAGACAAGCACTTGATTATCTCTCCCATAGATTTAGGATATAGTGTCCAAGGTCTGTTATCTCACCTGATGGAAGTGATGATTTTAGATTAATTTAAGCTTGACAGGAAAGGGAAGATGGCTAAAGTGCATTTTAGACTACGCTATATTATATAAAAGCTAAATATAAAAGCACATAGTTTATAGCACAAAAATATCGCTCACCATATTTTTTTTTTATTATACTATAAAGGCAAGCGCTTGACCACTATCTAACCGGTGTAAAGTGATGATTCGATCGACGATGTAGAATTGTTAATGTAAAAAAATATTTAGAACACGTTCACACTTAGCTATACTATAAATGAGCCGGTTTGCTTGGAATTTGATTGTGATGTTGTACTATATAGCAGAACAGTATAGCGTAGTCTGAAATGCGCTTTAAGATAAATCGCTGGATACAAAGATCTTATTTCTGATATCCTTGACATTTATAACCAATTTTCAAAAGTTAAAGTTAAAGTTTTTATTTTACTTTACTTTAGATTTCCTGTGTGCATTCCCCGCCATCTTTTTTTTCGCTATTGCAATATTTCAATGGAGAATCGAATAAAATACAATAAAACAAAAATATTTATAAAAATTACTTATTTATTTTCTTACAAATTTAACAATTTATAAATTATTATTCTATTTACATATTTTTTTACACTACAACTACGATTAGTTTTCGAAAAGTCTAAGTTATTAATATAAACGTACAATATTTTATTAATAAGTTTATAAATAAATATTCATATACATAAGAGGTATAAGTAAATGATATTTTCAAAAATAGGAAGACAATATAAACATTCACCAATATACAAACATGTAATTAAAATTATATTTAACAATATAAAGGACATTATTATATAGCACTAAAAAGCCTATTTGAATTTTTTTTTACCCGACTTCATAAAAAGGAGGAGGTTCTCTATTCGTTGGCAACCTTTTTTATTTATATATTTATGTTTAGGCATCATGTGTTTAGGTATATTTCTCACCGATTACTCGAAGATGCCTGAACCGATTTGGAATATTTTTTTTAGTTTCAAATGGTACTTTACCCTTTTCAATTGGTCACATATACATTTTAACAAAATCGGTCGAGCGGTTTTAATAATATCAACAAAAATCATTGATGCATTTATATACTTCGATGACATGATACTGGCTACTGGAAACTTGAATAGCGCGACGTTTGAACTCGGTTCTTTTAGTTTTTTGAACGCTCTTTGACTGAGGCACTTTTTCGCATATTTGCAATTTTTTTAAAAAATTTTTTGTAATATTTTTTTTAGCACTGGCATCAAATCGAAACTAAAATAAAACAGCAGAGAGGCACATATACCCCTTGTGAAACAATTGTCGGTACAGCTACGCGAATTATATATATTTTTTTAAATTTTACTTCAGATGCAAAAAATAAAAAAACGCACGGTCTGTGTTTTCAGCAGGGAATGAGTTAAAATATTACAATAAGTAACAAACAAAAACACCATCGATAACGCCACAGTAATATAATATATAACATATAATATATAACGGTAAAATAATATGCCGTGATTATGTCCTTTGGTTAGTTAACATCATAACACCTACGAGAAGGTACGAGTATCTAACATTACAAACAGTTTAAAGAAAACCGCATGTAAATCAGTTGAACTGTTATGGAGATTACAGGAAACATTTATTATTTCAAACAAGGCTCCTAGACACTTACTTCATTTTACAAGCTTTTTTATGTAGCTTTCCGTGTCAGTGTGTACCTTACATAGGTACACACTGACACGGAAAGCTGTTGTTGTTGTGTGTTTGTGTGGGTCAAATGCTGAAAGAACTTTTACACCACAATGTATAAAGCCCGGGATACACTGTTTTGCGTTAATGAAAAAACACATGAAAAATCTAAAGTATACCTGTAGAGTCATCGTGAGTTGTACGATTGACGTTAATTTACTCTAGACACAAGCATATTTAGCTTAGTTGGAGAGATAAATAAATAATACTATTAGTATCAGCGTCATTCGCTGACTAGTAATGTGCAATCCACTTTACTAGTAAGTTATCATTTAAAAAAATACATAAAAAATATTACGTAATACTTAAGTCTTTCTCTAATTGATTATCAATGAAAACGTGACCAAATTTTTCCTTGTAATTTTTAGTAAAAAATACTTCCAATTTCACTCCGATTGCCCACCAAATCACCGAATCAAAAGGAATCAACCCTTTTAAATTAAATTTTCGTTTATTTCCGAATTCAAAGAAAAATATTTTATTTAATCAGACGAATAATACTCAATCAAAGGAAATTCAAAACTGGACGAGGCTTAGAGCGGTTCTGGAATAAGTTTCTTTAGAGTCTGTGCAAAAAGAGAACCGTCGTAGAAATTGAGGGCGCGCGTGTCGATGGTTGTAATTTACTGGTTGGTTGTTGCGTTGACTGTTGTCAACAGAGCAATGTTTTGCTCTGTCATTACCAATACGACTAAAAATGTTTGATACCTTGGTAGGTACCTACTCTTATCATTATCGGGTGGTACTAAGTAGGTGTATACCTTCCTTTCTTACCTTTGAAGTTTAGTTCATCGTAAAGCCACTAAGGTTCTCTTTTTGCACAGACTCTAATTCAAAGTTTTATACCAAACATTTTTGAACCAAGTAACTCAGAAAAAAATATAAGGTTTTTGTCTGAATTTTGTAATTTTATTTTGATATTATTTTAACAATTATTGATATCAGTGATTCGATGTTTGGTTTTTAGAGTTTCGTACACAAAGGGTGTCAACGGAACTGTAACTGAGACTTCGCTGTCCCTCCGTCCGTCTGTCCGAGACACTTTACTATCTCCACATATCTCCAAAATTATTTTATATCGGATCTTGATAATATTAATATTGAGGATTACTCTTTACTTGTATCTATATAATGTAACTAGCTGTCCCCGCGGTTTTACCCGCGTAGACATCGTTCCCGTGGGAATTTCGGGATAAAAAGTACCATAGGGTACGGTATAACAGCGTTTAAATTCTTGCCTTGTAATAATAGATGACAACTTAGGTCACACGTATTGTAATGTACTATTTGAACTTGCCCCAATTTTCAAATAAGAGAGAGAGAGGCAGAGAGTACATCCTACTTCACACTAATATTTTATATATTTGTAAGTTAAAGGCTATAAAAGCCTGTAACTTACGACATAGCTTTAAGACATAGATATTAATTTTTCGTTCACATTTTTGTTATTAATATGTATCCTTAGAAATTCTTTACTAATTAATAAAGGCCATTGAAATTACCTTAATTATGTAAACCTATCTCAAGAAAATAATATTTTTATGCTCAGGATTTTCTTAACAAAATCATAAAATAGTTGAGTTGAATATAAAGGCTGTCAGACTAGATTTTCTCTTGAGAGATGTTTTCAGAGATACTTCACAAAAGCTACGTAAAAAGTAACATAAAAAAACATATATTCGGTCGAATTGAGAAACGTCCTCCTTTTTTTGAAGTCGGTTAAAAAGAAAATGAAGGTTATAATTCTAACATTCATATTTACATAACATCGATATTTTTTCATGAGACACATAAAAGTAGTTAAAAAAAATGTTACATATTTTGAAACTTAAGTGAGTATACATATATGATTTTCTTAAAATTTTAGAATCTGCGCAAACTAATTAAAAATACGTATACAATAATTTATAAATACATACTTGTATCTTTATTTGTTCCGCTGGTTATAAATCAAACTCGATCAAAAAAATGAAAATGACATAAAAATGAGCTTAATAATATTACTGTTAAGGCTTATTTTCCTGCTGAGTGGACTGACGTCGGACGCAGACGGCGGCTGACTCTCAACGACGTTGACGTCTGTGACAACGTCAGTGGCTTCTTTTAACTGAAGTTAAAAGACGTCCGAAGGGTTTTTAAGTCTTATTTTTTTTGTGTTGATTTTTAACTGACATCCAAAAAGGAGGAGGTTCTATGTTTGGCTGTATATTTATATATTTTTGTGTTTATATACAAAAAAAACTCAATATTTTCGTAATTATGAAACGATTAAAAAAACTCATTTCGTTTGAAAGGGTATACTTCTTTGATGGGACTACCATTGTAATTTAATTGAGATCTGACAAGTATCTCCAGAGATATGACGATAAACGTCTTAAACTTGCTACTGAAACTGACTCGCGGGGCATGGAAGTCGATTGTTTTATTTTTTAAACTATCTTAATTATACTCGCTTACGCTGCCAATAGGGAATATGCATATGGTATAAATTTACTTGAAATCATTTATTTTCGAATCATTATTGTTCTGGTGTTGTATGTTAAACATTTTTTTTTTAATAAAATACTCTTACATGTGTTAAATATTGGTAAAATATTATATGAAAAATGCAAAAAAAGCGTGGGAAATTTAAATTTGCGAAACACATCACCACTTGTCAATTAGAAAGTGACGTCACAGTGCACCACACGGTCTCCACAGATTAAATCTTTTTCATAGAAATAGTATGCACTGTAGTACGAATGCGTAGTATTTCTATTAAAAATATTTAATCTGTGGAGACCGTGTCGTGCACTGTGACGTCACAAAGACGCGCAAAAATTTGGCTGCGTTTTAGATACCTCATATTTTTTCAATGCTAAAAGTAAATTTTGTAGCTTAATTTGAACACTTTCAGTGTTTTTTAATTTTTTTACTGTGTTAAATAGATGTATTCAGTGAAATAAATATATTAAAAAAAATTATGCATATTCCCTATTGCCAACCGATTTTAATTATTCTTCTTTTCAAGAACTGATAAGTTTAATAGGTTCCTATTTATGTAAGTATTTAGAAACAAACACCTCGAACTTACTACTGAAAATGACTCGCGCGGTATGTGAAGTCGTTTCGTTTTTAATATTTTTGAATAATATTATTATACCTACTTGCCGTCCACATTGGCAGTACCTAACTGACGTCAGCTTGGCACAAAATTCAGCTTCCCTTTTAAATAACTAAAAAGAAAACAAGATAAGGCTAAGGACAATCGTTATTAAGGATTAGAGCTCAAATTTAATATAAAAATGTTTGCAATTGACAATAATTTAAATATTAATAAATTCATGCATTCAAATATTTTATTATTGAAATTAAAGTTGTTATTTTAAGAAATTTAATTAATGTTATTATAATACTATGTACAATAAGTTATATGTATCATAATGTTCATCTTATTGCTATATTTTTATTGTACACATTTGAAATGTATTCTATATTTAAAATGTACATTTGGTCTAGATTTTTTAATTTGATAGCCAATTCTTAGTAAGTTCAATACACAATTTTATAAAATATGTTTGATGAAATTTATTCGTATGTAGTTAAGCAAGTTGTTAACCAATATGCAAGCCACAAAATTTATCAAATCCTTGTCAAAAAATTAATTTTGGATTTGTTTTGGTTTTAAATTTTAAAACATTTTTAAGTTATCTATAGAATGTTTTAAAATTCAAAACCAAAACCAATCCAAAATATTTAAAACTTTGCAACTTTACACAAAAGTTAATACACAATTGCTTATCTGCATACACTTGAATGAAAATTATTTATTCAGATAAAAAAAATATTGGTAACATATATTTTGACACTAATGTTTAATGGTATCCATTCACTATAATATACATACATACATATTGTCCTTACTGGTGATGTATTGATAATTGTATAATACAATTTTTATTAGTAATTCAAATTATGAAACAAACGCCCATCAGACCTTCCGTAATGGTTTGTTGTTTTCTGAGCGGCTATCACCGTAGGGTTATAGTTTAAAGAAAACTGAAAACAAAGAATTGCTGTGGATAGAGACCACAATAAAAGTTATAGGTTAATGCAATGTTTAATTTGCATTAACTAGTATTAATCTACGGAAACTTCGTATATTTATTGTAACAATGATATACTATTTAACAAACAATATTGAACTATTACGAACATTTGGAAGACATTATTTATATTAAACATCGATAAATTAATCATAAATATTTATTTAAATATTAGTAGTAAAATTAATAACATGATAATTTTATTAAATCTTATTTAAATCCACGCTAAACTTTCAAACAATTTTTACTTCGAAACTTTTACTAAATTTCTAAAATATTCCTAAAGAGGATAGACTTAAAATTGCTAAATATAATAAGATTTCAACAATGTTATTTAAACTGCATATTTTTTAAATGGTATAAATTATTCTATTTTTTGTAAAACAAGGACATCAGAGTTTATAAACAAAATTATAATTCAATTTAAAAATTATCAACAAAGTCAAAATAAAACAGACTTATTGTAAAATAAACATTAGAAAACTTTTTCAGTTTGTTTATTTTTATAAATACATGTGAGTAAAATGTAACACATATCTGTTATATTCTATTTCTATGGAGACCATAAAAATATGTTAATCCACGCCGCACTATGAAAAACCCTGCGATATTCATCTAATTATGACAATATTATTATAAATTGTTAAACACAATCCAAAATTTCACCATACCGACGGGGCTCGAACCCGCACCCCCCGGATTACAAGTCCAGGTGCTCTACCAATTAAGCCACGGTTCGATCCATCGATACGACGAAACTAGTGGATTGCATTTGTTAACCCAATTATGCATTGGTGGCGCCATCTATGACTACTTATTACGTAAGTAATCATTCGGAAGAAATCATTACAGTTTTCAAATCCAACGAGAGATGTTGCACTGCGTAAATCAAATATTATGTTTCTTTGAAGTGTCACACTTTATATTTTTGTAAATTGTTAAACACAATCCAAAATTTCATCGTACCGACGGGACTCGAACCCGCAACCCCCGGATTACATACCATTAATATTAATATACCATGGTAATTTTCATTCAAATTTGCAAATACTATATGATATGCTGGATTTATATCCAGTCTTACCATTGTAGTGTTCGTGCGTTGGCACCGTTGATGTCAGTTCAACGTAAGAAGAATATAATATACATTTAACAACGTTTAAGAACGTTGAACGTAGTAATATAGGCATCCGCTCAACGCTGTTTTGGGCCTTAAATCAGTGCATTGTGACATTTTATGACGTAACCAACGTCAACTTAGCACGATATCCAGCCTTAGAAGCCGTCACAACCCACATTGCAGTGTCATGTTATAATAATTATTATTGAACTAAAACTGAGCGACAATTATTGTCTTTCTTACTTTCAGAACAGAACAGTTCCAGACATTTTTCGAACTCTTATTATCTTCTAACTGTAACACATTTTGAATAACATTTTGACAATAACCACGACAATTTGAAAATAATTCTAATTTAGCTATATAAGTATCAGAATTCAACAGATATCAACAGTTTTTTCACAGTTCGGCGTTTTTGGTACAGCTTTTTTAAACACATCGAAATTAACTAAAAACAGAACCCTATTATTATTAGATCTAGGATAATTTGTCTAGTTTTAGTCACAAAGACCTAAAACCTTTGTTATCTGGGCGCTTCAACATCAGCTTTCACCACAAAAGTGTTATTTTCGCACTCATCATCTAAACCATAAAAACACACCTTAGATTTCTTACCTACAGTTGAGGAACCCAAGTTTCTTGGCAGTGTTTGACTCTTATAATAATCACTTTTTAAACAATAGTCATATGAGACTCCTTGGTCGAAATACTGACTATAATACCCCTCACACGTATCAAAGTTTATACTTCGAGTGTCCAAATGGCAGTATGTAGACCCTTCGGGGCAAGTTCTTGGCTCAGAGGGGCACATATGTGGCTCTAGAGGCCAGTGAGGGGGTTTTGGGGCCCACGGTGGGGGCCCCAAAGGTCACAATCAGCGAATCGGCTTGGAGACTATGATGACGTCGGGAGCGGATCGGGTAGTCTCGGTGCTGATCGGTCGGCGGTCGGAGATTTTCTTTTCTGTAACAAAATAATGTATAAGCAATGATTTATTGTATGCAATGACTAGCTGGTCCTTACGTTACTCGTGGATTTTGTAATAAAAGTTACCAATAGTATAATAAAAGTTAGTATAGGGTAGGACTTATATAAATGTATTATTTCCCTGTAAATTCTAATCTGTAGGGCGATTCAGTAAGCTCGTTTACGCATCTCGCGAGCGGTGAGATTAAAAATTCGTATTACATACTTCAACCGTATTACAATCGTATTACGATTTGAATTTCGTAGTATAGATCTTCTACGATAACATGGCCCGCCCCTCCGAATTACTGTTTTAATGTGTGTAGTCACATCCTTACGAAAGAGTTTGTATGTTGTTTTAAGAGTAGGCACTTCCCTACATTGTTGATTCCTGAATTATGAACGTACTTTGTAACCAACCCAACTTAACGGAAAGTATTGCTTATAAATTTCATAGAAACTTTTTTTGCAGTGTTGGTTGGTACAAAGTACGTTCATAATTATGAGTCATTTAATTATGTATGCAATGTTGCGGAACCGGCAGCAGCGGCACACATGCGTTGTGGTGCGTTGTAAATACTTTTACAAATACTTTCAAACGTTTTTGAATTTTGGAGGGGCGGGTCATGTTATCGTAGAAGATCTCTACTATATTCATATCTCACCACCTTGCGTAGACTAGCTCGAGCTTAGATGAGCCTTTTTGCGTAAAAAGTATACATATATATATATATTAGAACCGGTGACCTCTCACTTAGAAGTCAAGCCTATATATATATATATATATATATAGCTTACCACCATCAAGCAGAAAATCTGCCGCCATAGCCTTACGTTACGGTGTTCCGGCAGCACACAGCCCTTGAGAGTCAGAGAATTCCAGGCCTAGCGATTTCACCATCTTCGACCACAATCATCGCTTAGCACCAGTCAAAGATTATATCGCACTCTATTAAAAACGTTTTACACTAGCTACATCAGAAAAGGTCGCATCTCTAAATCTACTCTGTACATGAGTTGTATTATGCAAACAATTTAATTTCAAAGGCTTTCTCTATCAGACTATAAGAATCTTCGTATTTCTAGGAACACGTACATAACTCCTAAAATAGGTTTCAAAGTTATTTCAAGCGCCATCTTAACTTGTAAAACTCCCGATCGAACGGGGTCCGGGATGTATAAGTAGATTCAACCCGCAAGTGCCGATACACAGCTCAAAATATACACAGAAGAACGTTTCTGATGAATAAGATTAAACTTAGTAAGGGTCTCACACTGCGACGCGACGCGACGCAACAATGCATTTGGAGTGCTTATCACGCGGTTCAATTGTTTCTTCCCGCTGCGCCGCGCGTTGCAGTGCGACGCCGCGCGGTGTAGCGCGACGCCGCGCGGCGCAGCCTGAAGCCGCCGAACTAACTCAATGAAATGTGTATCTTTTTGTATAGTAAACAAAGTTCTTTTTTGTAATACTCTCTTAATAAGTGCACGCCGCGTCGCGTCGTGGTGCGAGCTGACCCTAAGATTTAAAAAAAAAAAAAAACCACCGGCTTCCAGAAAATATGAGGTTCTTAATTCGCCTCTGTGTTGTTTTTTTTTAAATATTTTTTGTATGTATGTAACGCGATTACTCCGTTAATTGTGAACCGATTCAAATGGATATTTTTAAATCGGTAGGTTGCATTTCCGAGATAGTTTCATTATAATTTCATGGAGATTTGATTAGTATCTCTAGAGATATGATGATAAACATCTTAAACTTGCTACTGAAACTGACTCGCGGAGCATGGAAGTCGGTTGTTTTAGTTTTTAAAGTATCTTTAGTATTATCGATACAAATTTTAAAAAACCGACTTTCATGCAGTGCGAGTCAATTTCAGTACCGTTAGTTAGTTCAGTAGGTTAAGTTTAAGACTGTATTCTGCAATTTATTCTTATTATAATTAATAAAATTGCTGTGGTGCTCGGGCTTTTTAAGTTGTTAATCTATGTTATAAAAACTGTGAACTTCTAAATTCCTAGAAAACAACACTAAAAACCACATTCAATAGTTTGCTTCATAAATACGAGTTTGTTAGTGAAATGTTAACCCTCTGCAAAGCAACTGTATCCCGACAAGCCGACACATAAATCTGTCTAGCTAGTAGGTTGTATTGCGCATTCCTCGAGGAAGGATGCTCGTTGAATTCTGCCCGGTCTGTACCCTAGTTCTAAGTATAAACGATGACATTTTATAAATAGATGCGTTATAATCACGCCTTTATTTACAAACGCACTAAAAATGTATGTTTAAAAAATCTAGGCGGTTTAACAGAAATCGTCCCACGATTTCTGTTAAACCGCCTAGAGCAGCACCACCACTATGCCAATAAATTCAGCTGTGATATAGGAATGTTTTTCAGTCTGAATGGCAAAGTATCCAGTGAAATTACAGGGCATGTGAGACTTAACATCTTAATGTCTCAACGTAAAAAGCGCATTGTCACAAGTCCAGTGACATGCAAAGTTCTGGCTATTCAAAATGTTGTGTGCCGGTATCTGTGATAAGAGACGTCATCTCTTATCATCAGGTGAGTGTCTTGCTTGTCCTGTTGCCTTTTGTCATAAAAAATGTATAATTACAAAATATTATAATTGTAAAATTACACAGTAGTTCTACGTATAAACTTTGAGCTTTGTTTATATAAAAGCTCATACTTTATACGTAGAACGTAATAGTCACAGTTAAGTACGCTTTGTAAAAAAAAAGTAATCTTTGAATCGTAATATTCATTTATGATATTTTCACTGGATAGTATTCGTTACAGCGTTTTTTGGAGCAATTTTTATGGCAAATTTTATGTGTAATGCTTACACGCGAATTTGAAACTTTAGTACTGATGAGCAACTTACATCGGAATCACTATGTAACTTTTTTTTTATAGAATTGCTATCGGTCCTTCTTTAATAGTAAGACACAATATTCCGATAATCGAAGGTTTGACGTGCCATGGTATTTGTTATAGGAAGACGTACCATCAAGCAAGCGTCTTGTTATCTAATATCATATTTAAAAAAAACTAAACACACAACAGCTGTTATCCTTAGTAAAAAATTGTTTAAATCTCATCAACTTTTTTTCTCAAACGCTGTCATCAATGGCCATAAATGAAACCTATAAATCTTTCTTAACATTTACTATTCTAAAAAGCACTTGTCTAATTTAGGTACATTATAAAATGTGTAGGTACATTATAAAAAGAGTTCATAAGAACTCTTAATCATCATCATCATCAGTCTATATTAGTCCACTGCTGGACATAGGCCTCTCCAATTTCACGCCACTGCTCTAAATAGCACTGGCCAAAACTATATTAATTCTAGGCCATAGATTTTTCAATACACTTTAGCGTAAATGGCATATCTGTGGCTTGTATATTATAACATCATTGGAAAGTATTTGAACGAAAGCGATATTGCTAGCTCTAGAAGATTGCCTCAATAAATGGTATAATACTTGTGAGATTATTAAACGATCGAATCATTTTCTATATAAAATACATACAAAACTGTAGTACCTAAAATATGATTGCGTACAAAACAAGTTTTAACCGCCTTTATGAAAGTGGGAATGTCTTCAATTTGTCTGTATGTCAGTCGATTTTTCTTCTATCAGCAGACCTAACTGATTTAAAAAAATATTTATTTGATTGCTAAAATATAAGATAGTTTAAAAAACTAAAAGAAGCGATTTCAAACGTCACGGTAGTCAAAGTAGCCAGTAGCCAGTCAGTAGCATGTCATCAAGGTACATAAATGCATCGTTATACAAATGTTGATATATTCAAAACAGCTCCACCGATTTCGTTTCAATTCAAATAAGACGACCTGGAAAGGGTACTTTTTGAATCAAAAAAAGAATTTTACAAATCGGTTGAGGTATGACTATGTATTCGAATTACTAGTTAGCTTATAAAAAAATATGTTTGAAAAATAGTAGATACCATTTATTTTGTTATGTGAGAAACTCTCCAAAAAAGGCTCAAGCGGCATTTAAGTCAGTTGCTTATGTTTTAAAACAAAAATCAATATACAAATTACGAATTAAGTTGTCGTACTAGCCTTGTAACATAAGAAATTCGTTACCAGGTTTTTAATCAATAAAGTTCAACCCAAAGTAGTACTAACTCCTTTGATCCAAATCCGGTATAGTTTAATGAGAAGCAGTGTCAATAGGCTCAAGTTGCAGGAATTGAATGTGGTAAGGGTACAAATGGACGGATTTTATGCCGGATTTCTATTTTTGTTTCGTAAGCCCCTATTCTGCAAGAAAGCGAGCGAAAAGCTGAGCCAGCGCGATTCTAAAGCGCTGTTGTCTTTGGTTTACCAATTACGACCGCTATTAAAATCAGCAAGCGAGATGCAAGAGTGATATGCTAGCTCACAAAAATGGGATTGAAGTAATTCCATTAACGAATAAAATTGTTCTTGATCTTTTATGTGTAACAAACTGTTGTTCTGACCATACAATCCTTGAGCGTCAGACTAATCTAGTCCTAACTTATTCACTATCTTCGACTACATCATCACTTACCACTAGGCGAGATAGTGGTCAAATGCTATCCCAACCCACCAATCATCATTTGGTAGGTGTTTCGAGCCACGGACTACCACCAGTAAACACTAATTTAACACAACCCAAAGATCACGTGTAGTTCTAAGGTGTAATAAATCATTGATAATTTAAGTGATTGTGAAAGCAAGGCCGCTAATACTTCTAGGAAACTAGGAAACAGTATAAATTGATGTATTGTTACTTTATTTTTTATACGGCCGGATAAATTTGTGGATGGTTTTATGTGTCCGGATAAAAAAGTGGACGGATATTCCATCCCAAAAACCGATCGTAAAGGCCAAATAGATTCATTTAATGGAACCTTTCTATTCATCCGGTCAGTAACTATTGGGTTTGTGCCCATTTAGTGCTCTGAGTCTATTCAGCGTACCAACAGGATACTAAACAATGACAAAGGTCCGTCGGATGCTTTGAAGTTTCAGTTCCTATCTATCTTGAATGTACTTCAGCATCAACTCATCAATCGTTGTCCTGTCTCAATGTCTATAAACACAGAACAAACAGAATACTCCGAACCTCCGACGCAAAAAGAAGGGATGCTATAAGTTTGACGTGTGTGTCTGTGTATCATCATCATCATAATTACCAGCCAATTTTCGTCCAAAGCTGGACAAAGGCCACTCCTATGGTACGCCACTGAGTTCAATATTCAGCTATAAGTATTATGTACCTATGTGTGTATCTGTGTATATGTGTTTATCTGTGGAATTGTAGAGCCCAAACGAATGAACCGTTTTTAATTTTGTTTCTTTTTTGTTTGATAAGAAAATCTAGAGTATTCTTAGATTTGATTCATGAAAATCCGTGTAGCCGTTTCAACACTACGAGTTTTTGGTTTATTCCTGTTTGTCCCCATAATCTGTCTCCTTAAGTGGACAAACCGGAAAAAACGTTCACGCTACGAACAAGGGGATAGCGTAATCTTTTATGTCCTGTCTGACCCCGTCCTACGAGTTAGAGGACAGCGTTGATATTGTAAGAACATGGTAAAAATGACCTGATGTTGAGGCATCTCCTGGAATCTGCAGAATACTCTACTCTTCGCCAACTTACAGCAGAGATGTCGTGTTTGGGCTCATTGGAATAGTCTTGACAAAGAGTCCACATAGATCAATCGGAGTGGTTTTAAATTTTGAATTGAAGTATTTTTAAGTAGTCTAGCGTTTGATGCAAGGCTTAAAACCGGTTTATGATTAACCGTTTCTTAAAGGTTTAAACCGGTTTTAATCAATTATTTCGCTCGAAGCAGGCTTAGAAACCGGTTTATGGATAACCGGTTTTTTAATTATTTCGGTCAAAAACCTCTAAAAACCTCTATAAACCGGTTTATTCCGCGAGAGGCTCAAGCGTACTTACTTGCATTTGGCACGGGCGATATAAAAACCATGCTCTCGCACTTTTCGATGTTTGCTCGCCATATATGTATAATTTTTATGACCGACCGCTATTTTCAACATGTGATTTACAATTACTAAATCGTTGTTTGCTTACTGCCAGTGCAAACACGGCTGTAAATTGAAAAGTGGTCACTGCCATGACCATAGCTAAAACCGTTCTAAACCGGTTTATTTAACGAACCCTTTACTAAAAAGGTTATTGCTCAATATTGTTCAATAGCGGTTTATAGAACGAACAAAAACCGAAAAGAAAAGTTCATATGTACTTACTCCCAATCCGGTTTGAATATTTAACCCGGTTTCCAAGCCTTGGTTCGATGACCATTATTATATATAAGAGCAAACGTTAGTAAGTGACGGTGTTTTCGAGAATACAAGCACGCTAGGCGTGGAATGGGAACTGAAAAAATGGATCAACTTACGTGGCTTCACAGAGTCCTGTCTCGGCACTTGTCTTAGAAGCTCGATGGTGATTTCTGAAGTGTTGGTGGTGGGGGGAGATGGCCTAACGATGGTCGCACCGGAGTACCCAAAGGTTGAGAACCCGCGGCTATTGGTGCCGGTTGTGCCTGAACCTGAATGAGCAGATGGTTCATTTTAGTTTGTTGGAATTTTGCTGGTGATCCATGATCACTCACGTGAAGGTCATTGTTGCCTACCTGCATCCACAGGTTTTACTGTAACCTACACGTGATCTTTGAGTGGTAAATGACCATTGGTGGTAGGTTTTGGTCGTGGTTTAAATCTAGCAACGGATAAGTCACGTAGCAAATACGCTTGCTGAGTGCCAGCATGATGTTTGGCACCTGCGAGTATGAAAAAAAGACGAAGCGCTCGAAGACTTTTGTTCCTTCCACTGAGCTCAACTTGTCTTCCAAACTGGCTTGCAGCATCGTATAGGCACTCGGATTGTTGTCACAATTTGCTGAAGCGATTCATGACATGTCTTTGTTTTGTAGGTAATTGAAGCTACAGCCGATACCTACTCCTCATTAATCACCCTCATCACTCAGGGATTATATTTAAAGCTAGACGGGTATAATATAGAAGTCTTTCTTTGTATAAAAATTACCACCCTTTTTCTACCCAGCTGTATTTAAATTCACCAAGGTTTTTGTAATAACTTTGTAAGACTTACCATCAGAACTTGGTGGAGCATCAGCTTGGAATAAGCTCTCCCTGGTCTGGCAGCTCGATTCCTTTGTGTCTGGTGCCCCAACTGAGACATCTCTTATTTCCTTCTTTTCCTTCTCTTCTGTCTCTCTTCTACTTCTGTTCAGAAATATAAGTTAGTGTTAGAAAAGGTATATTTCTAAAGGACCAACTACACGGTTGGCAACAAGTTTTGCGTAGTGGTAGAACACTGCCAAGTGTCCGCCAGGCCAGCTACCACCCTCAAGTTGGAAAATCTGTCACCAAACATCTAATCGGCAATCGATTCCGGCAGCTGTCTTAGAGAGGCAGTTTCCATTGTAGACCTAGCGTGCTACCATCCTTGACCGCATCATCACTTACCAACAAGAGAAACGAGATAGTGGTCAAATGCTAGACTTATATGTAAATTACAGTAAACTATTATCTGAAATAAATAAATAAATAAAATAAATAAATAAATAAATTAAAAAAAGTCTCACCGACCAGGTTAGTCACTGGTTTTCAAACGTAGTAATAGTTGCTACCAGTTAAAATTTTGGCTACCAAGAACACTTTGTCAGCGACCATAGATTCCAAGGTGGTATCTAGATACACTAGAGTTAGTGTAGACGGACTATGCAGTCAGTCTATTAATATTAATAGGTGACAGGTAAGGTGAGTTGTAGGTACAATTTTCAACGAGCGTATTTTTTTGTGTAGGATTTTTAAGCAATATCGATGATTTTTAACAATTTACAAAAATATTAAGTGTGTAACACTTCAAAGAAACATAATATTTGATTTACGCAGTGCAACATCTCTCGTCGGATTTGAAAACTGTAATGATTTCTTCCGAATGATCAACTTACGTAATAAGTAGTCATAGATGACGCCACCAATGCATAATTGGGTTAACAAATGCAATCCACTAATTTCGTCGTAACGTTACTTCGCACCATGGCTTAATTGGCAAAGCACCGGAACATGTCATTCCGGAAGATGCGGGTTCAAGTCCCGTTGGTACGATGAAATTTTGGATTGTGTTTAACAATTTACAAAAATATTAAGTGTGTAACACTTCAAAAAAACATAATATTTAATATCGATTATGTTGAATGTCTCTCTGAAAGATCGAATTCGAAATGAAGTCATCCGTCAGAGAACCAAAGCTATCGCCACAGCTCAAAGGATTAGCAACCTGAAGTGTCAGAGGACTGGTCACATCTCTCGAAGAACCAATAACCAGTGGCATACACGTGTATTACACTAGAGACCACGGCTGGGTAATAGAAGTGTAGGGCGCCTTCCAACTAGATAGAGCGGTGATAATTTACGCAAGCTGGCTGGCAGCGGCTGAAAGCAAAGAGCTGAAGATTGAGCTCAGTGGCATGCCATAGGTGAGGCTTATGTCCAGCAGTGGATAGAGAAAGGCTGATAATGCTGATATTGTACAAGTTTTTAATTAACTTAACTTGTATGTCCTAGAATTTATCACTCAATAATTTACCCATTGCACTTCCACTGTAACTATCGAGCTGATATGTATTTGATACAATCTTTTATTAGCTCTCATAACAATGCGCGAAAAAAGGCTTTACGTTTAAGTTTTTATCTTATTAGTATTTAGTATACTACCAACTTTATACCAACTTTATGAAACTGCAAATCCTGTCCAGTAGAATCATGCGTAAATCCCTGCATAATATAAACCATGAATCTCATCAAACCATGTTTATTAATTGATGTAAAAGTAAACCCTCCAGCGATAAATATTTAAATTAATGATAAATATTTCGAGCAACAAAAAGTAAATACAAAATTCACAATAAAGCTTTATTTTGAAGTCTTGAACGCAATTGGTAATATGATAATATTGTATGTAAATAAAATTATGATGCAATATGAATATTAAAATCGAATGAGATCTTGCACTGTAAAATAAACTGAATATTCATTGTAAACGTTTATACATTGTTATTTATTAATGATACGATCTGAAATGTGTTTGCGGGAGATTTATTTTGGAACGTATACACTTATACATGAATACAATTAGATATGCGTATACTTGGTGTGTTTCTGTGGTCCATACAAAAGAAAGGGACAAACTCCGTTAAGGTCGGTCTCTATCGGCCCGGAGTGCACCGTCAAGTTTAATATAATAAAACGTCGTTGGTACAACAGTAAGTGTAGGTACCCACCTGATAGATTCTTCTTTTTTACTCATATCACTCCGTCTCTCACTTTGTTTCTCGCTCCCTCGTTCGCTGCGTCTATCTTGCTCTGGCCTCTCCCTCTCGCTTCTTCTCGTTCTTCCGTTCCGTTCTATTCTAACGTCGCCTTCTATCGGAACGCAGTCTACTTCTCTTCTCCAAGGTTCTTCATCAAGATCGACGTGGGTGTCTTGAATGTAATCGGAGTCAATGCTTGTAGGCTGAAAAAAAAAGTTCATTATGTAACTTCTAGCTGTGCCCCGCGGTTTTACCTGCGAAGATATCGTTCCTGTGGCAATACCGGTATAAAATGTACCCTATGTTTTATTCCGCGGTCTAGGCAATCTATGTTCCAAATTTCTGCTCAACTTTTGGGGTTCTTCTGGGTTGAGTAGTTTTAGCGAGAACAAGTAACAACACACACACACACACACAAACACACACAAACTTTCGCCTTAATAATATTAGTAGTAGTGTAGTATTTGTAGGATACAATGATTATTCTACTAACTTAATGTATTTGACATCATTGAAAGATTTTAAGGGGTGTTCAGACAGTTGCGCTTTGTGGATTGGACAATATTAGTTGTCTTACGCCTCGTCTTACCTAATGCTGTCTTTACCAGTCAGGCAACCAGCCACACCACCAGCCAGACAAATTCAAAAAATTCAATTCAAAATTCAAAAATCATTTATTCACGTCAGATACGGTTACAATATAATATCGTTTAATAATATCGTTTAAAAACTAAAAAACAACCGACTTCAATGCCGCGCTATTTATTTTCAGTACCAATTTTGAGATGTTTATCTCAATATCTCTGGAGATACTTATCATACCTCGATAAAATTACCACGGTACCACACTTGGGATATCTCCTTTCGAACAAAAAAAAGAATAATTGAAATCGGTTCATAAACGACGAAGTTATCCGCGAACAAACATAAAAAAAAAAAAAAATATATCCGGTCGAATTGAGAAACCTCCTCCTTTTTTTGAAGTCGGTTAAAAAAGATGTTCATAATTGTATGGGTTCAGCATATCTTGCCTATTTGGCATGTGAATGATGTACCTAATGTACTCGATGGTACTCACAGGTACGATGAGTATAATGGCAACTAAAATGTTTTATGAAGTAGGCACGCCACATACTACTTACATCACAAGATATAAAAGAATTAAGCTCGTGTACAAAACGAAAAAACCCGACTTCACATGCCGCGCTAGTCATTTTCAACCAACTTCCAAAAAGAAGGAGGTTCTCAATTCGTATGTATGTTATTTTTTCTTTTTTTTTTGTGTGTATGTTACGCGATTACTCCGTCAATTGTGAACCGATTCGATTGATTATTTTTGTAATCGGTAGGGTACGTTTTCAAAGTGTTTTCATTGTAATTTCATCGAGATCTGATAAGTATCTCCAGAGATATGACGATAAACGTCTCACACTTGCTAATGAAATTGACTCGCGGGGCATTGAAGTTCGGTTGTCAGTTCCAAGTTTGAGGAGTTCATCTCCATATCTCTAGAGATACTCATCAGATCTCAATGAAATTACAATGGGAACAAAAAGGAAGCATAAACTATATATATTAAAAAAAAACTAAACAGATTAATAAATTACGGCGTCCTAATTGAATTGAGAAACAGTCATAAAAAAATACAGTTGATTTGAGAACCTCCGCCTTTTTTGAGTCGGTTGAAAAGACAAACGCTACATCATCTTAGTCCGTTACAGTCAGGTGAGACCGCTTTCATGAAACCTCCGATTGCAATTTTAAGAACCCCAAGATCTCTATTCTCTGCTGGCGTGGAGTTAGGTGTCCTGCAATTTTTGTTTAATTTTTATTTTTTTTGATTTTTTTAATCATAGCACAGAATACTTAATAATTCTATTTAAATCATAGCTAAGACCACTCCCGATCAAAACACCATTTAAGTAACAAAAAAATAAATAAATAATATAAGAAATGCCGCGCGAGTCATTTTCAGTACAAAGCCAGTTCCCATTCTAAGTCTAGCGTGCTACCATCCTCGACCGCCTCATAATTTACCAACAGGTAACACAGAGGTCAAACGCTAGCCTATATGATATTGAAAAAAGCTTAAGGTATTTATCACCTTTCGCTCTGAAGATACATATAAAATTTCGATAACATAACGTGGAGCTAAACGAAAAGCTTACTTTCTTAAACAAAATAAACCTGGCCAAGTGCGAGTCAGCATCGCGTCTCTTATCGCACACTTAGGGAGGGTTTCGTACAATACGAAACATAACAGAGTTTCAACCTCATATATTTGATTAATTGATATTACCAAGAATATTTGGTTTGGTCGCGATCTAGAAAGACGGGGCTCGTTTACTAGCGCTTCTATGTCATTTTGCCGAAACTAATTAGATAGATGGCGTTTAAAAAAACGTTTTTTTTTGTATGGGGACCCCCTTTCATTTTAAACTTTATTTTGTTTTTAGTATTTGTTGTTCTAGCGGCAACAGAAATACACCATCTGTGAAAATTTCAACTGTCTAACTATAACGGTTAATGAGCTATAGCCTGGTGACAGACGGACAGACAGACAGACAGACAGACAGACAGACAGACATACAGACGGACAGCGGAGTCTTAGTAATAGGGTCCCGTTTTACCCTTTGGGTACGGAACCTAATAATAAATGCCCATATCGGTTGCTAAATGATAAAATGAGCCCATAATGCTTGCTATTTTTTTATAATATGGAGCGGCAAACAGGCAAGCGGCCCACCTGATGGTAAGTGGCCACCGCCGGCTACTGACGTCTGCAAAACCAGAGGTATTGCCGGTGTGTTGCCTACCCTTATTAGAGAGCACTCTCATTACTCTTCGTTTAAAGCTACTCAGCTTAAATATTACTGGGAAGGTTTCAGATGGGAGGTCATTCCACATCTTACAGGTACGTGGGAAGAAAAATCTGTAATGTGCGGATGTGCTTTTTGACGGTGTCGGGAGTTTCGATTGTAGAAACGGGATGGAGGTATAATATTAAAAAGCTCTTCAGGACATTCTTCGTGATAGTACCTATAGAAAATGCTATTTTTTATAGAGCTCAGTGGCTCAATGGTGGCTGGCGACCGACAAATGTTGGTATAACCATTTCAAATTATGGCGCAGCTAAATACTACAGGCCGGTGACGGGCAGCTGCGTCACCGGTGCGAGGAGCTACGTCCTGCGATCGCCAACCTGCCTGCCCACCCAACTAGCAAAATCGTCTTACGTTTCTCACTTTATAAGAGTTCTGAGCTTATAGTGGTCTCTTATCTGTTTTCGTCATTGCTATCGCTCCTATATTAGTCTCTGACAAGCCGTTACAGGATCTAATACGCTTGATCTTAATACTTTGTCTTAATTATACATATAAGTTTAAATTTACAGTGCCGTTGTAAGCCACACTCTCCTAAAAAAGCATTTATTAAGACTTATCACACTTGAGATAAATTAGCTCTCATATCCACATTCTCTAAGCTCATTTAATTTTATTACATATTTTCTAAATGCTATTGGAAGAATTTTAGACTAATATCAGCATTTAATTAGAGTACTTAAAACATGTAAATATTGATCTTATTCAAAACTATTATAAGATCAACAGCAGTGGATAGGCACAGTATTAGAGTGATATTGAATCATCATACTTAGAATAGAGAAAACGAGTCTAATTTAAGAAAGTTTGATCTTAAATCGAATTTGTGACTAAAATCGTGAGAGTAACATTTGATATTGACTATTATATTTCACCAAAAGTATTTTAGTGCGGTCACATAAAATACCGTTTCACATCCCAAACGTTCACTCTTAAATGAAAATAAATGTTTTATGTCAATTCAAGGATCTCTAAGTTATTCCAATATGGAGTCATGTTGGAATGATCTAAATGAGCTTAAAAAGTCTTATAGTGATTCTAATAAATGCAATACTAATGGCGTCGCTTTTAATACAAATTAACAAATAAAATAATTAAATAAGAATACTAAATACTATATATTGATGAAGCGCACGAGTTGTGAAGCATAAACTAGGGTCTACTTTACAGTAAATAATATTTTCCAATACTAATACTTATCGAAAAGCATAAAACGAAACACTTGTTAATAATGGTACGGTTATTACAATATAATTATTAAATACCATTATCCTTACTGTTTTCGATTTCTTTTTTATTAGTTGTAACTTTCAAACAAACACTACACCAAGTTTTTTTACGATTGTGTTTGATCTTATGTAAAATCAAAATAAACTTTCTTACGCTCACAGGACTCTTAACGTCAAAACAATGTAAGCCTATGTACGCTTAAATTAGTTTTGGTAAGAATAATTTAAGTGAAAACAACATTCAATAAGACTGATATTAGAAAGATATAAACAAATTACGCTTATAAATGGTGCCCAAATCCAGGCTTATACGACGATATAAAAATGGTTTAAGAGCAAGAAATCAGTGGTCTAGAGATTATTTTAAGTGTAGTTTTTGCTGGTTGGGCAGCGTGGCGATTAGGGCATATCCCTCCCAATGAGCCGAAGATTGAGCTCAGTGGCGTATCTTGGGAAAGGCCTACGTCCAGCAGTGGACTGACACAGGCTGATTATGATGATGATGATGCTAGAACTCAGTTGCCACATGCACACAGATCCACACGCCAACATAATAAAGCTTACTAAACCTAAACCCCTCTTATTCCGTCAGGGTTAAATAGAAATATCAAGAAGACGAATGACTTACTTTCCTTTTAGAGAAGCTCTCCCGTTTCCTCTTGAACATCTCATTTGCCTGGTTCTCCCTCTCCAGACTGGCACGAGGCTCCGAGTCCCGCTGCAAACGCTTTGCGTCCAGGGTCAGTCTACTGCCCACCATGTCGAGGCGGTCTTCACATGACTCTCTGATATGTTCCTAGTTATAAAAAACATATATAAGTACAGTAGCTGTGCCCCGCGGCTTCACCCACGTTAATAATACTTTCATTTATTTAAACATTTTCTTTTATAATAATACTTAAATATATAATTTATAACTACCCCCGACTGATTTGTATACTTATTTACATATTTTTTCATTGAGCCCATTTCAATATGAGCCTAAACACGACATCTCAGACGAAGATCGAGAGTATTCTGCAGATTCAAGGAGATGTCTCAGCATTTTAGGTTAAGTTTACTATTTTATTGCAATATCATTGAAGTAACAAGACACTGAATTTCAAATTAATACATTTGATTTGGCTAATGTAAACTGCGCTAAATAGACGGCAATAGAGTGACGGGTCAGTAGTGCTATTATCTTTTCTATGGTAGAGCGCAGAAGCGCCATTTTGATTTTTTTGACGTCCGCGGTCAAAGGACTAAGAGTCTACGAAAGTTGCTATCGTAGTCTCATCAACCAAAAAAGAGCTGCTAATATTTAAACGGCTGGACAGATTTTCATGAAACAAAGCTAAGAACACTCTCGATGAAGTCACCCATCAAACAACAAAAACTAAATCAAAAATCAGTTCATTCGATTGGGCGCTACGATGCCTCAGACAGACACACAGATACAAAGATACACAGACACACAGATACATAGATACACACGTTAAACTTATATAATACCCTTGCTTTTTGCGTAGGGGGTTGAAAACCTTCTCCTGACTATTACAAAAACAAAAAAGAATTAGCCGAATTGTTCCTGCCGTTCTCAAGTTATGGCGCGACCAAGGGATAAACAAATATTCAAAATTAACCATAATATTCAATAAACAAAATTAACATTAACGAAAATAATATCGTTTAAAAACTAAATAAAAAAGAACCGACTTCAATGCCGTGCTATTCATTTTCAGTACCAATTTTGAGATGTTTATCTCAATATCTCTGGAGATACTTATCAGACCTCGATAAAATTACCATGGTACTACACTTGGGATATCTCCTTTCGAACAAAAAAAGAATAATCATAATCGGTTCATAAACGACGAAGTTATCCGCGAACAAACATAAAAAAAAATAAAATATACGGTTGAATTGATAAACCTCCTCCTTTTTTTGAAGTCGGTTAAAAATAGGGATTCATTTTTAGACAGATAGATTGAGCGAAGTATTTTCAATCAAAGTTTGTATTTTATAATGCCGCAAAAACGGGCGAAAGGATTTGAAGGAAGTTTGGCACACAAACAGTTTGATATTAGAAAAATAAACGCCGTTCAAAAGTAAAATAACAGTCAGTATAAAATTAAAGTTGCTATTTGACTAGTTGTGCCACGTGGCTTCGCTCGCGTTAAAAAGTATACCATAGTTTAATCCATAGTACTGGCTATCCCTGTGTAAAATTTCAGTTAATTCGGTCCAGCCGTTTGACCGTGAAGAAGTCCCAAACAAATAAAACACTTTTTTTTAAAATATCTTTTAGGCTATCGTTTGCCCACTATCTCAACTGTTGGTATGTGATGATGCGGTCGAATATGATAAGCACGCTAGGCCTAGAATCGGAACTGGCTCTTAAGGATAGCTGCCGAATTTCGTTGGCGTTGATTACTTACTTTGATAATCTTATGGTCGTGGTACAGCTTCCTGATGCATTTGAAGAGAAAGATGAAGCTCATTGCAAACAGGATGAGGGAGAAGATGATCAGGATTATCATGATGTGAGGCTCGCTGATCGTGGACGTTGTCACTTCCTGTTTGGAAACAATTTCTTTTAATATTGTTTGTGGTATTTTTTTTAACCGACCAGGGGAATCAAACATTTGTTTTAAGTGTGACGTTCGACGTTTAGATGAAAGCTGAATGGCTCATTACTTTTGTTTTTTTTAAAATTCAAATCAATAAGTTATGTTTTTTTTATATTTATAATAATTATTAATGATCTATTAATTGTTATTTGACGTGTGCAAGTGCAGATTTTTAATTTGCACATATACTGAACAAATGCTTTGACTTTAGACTTTTGAGCGGGTTTTCAATTCATCTGTGTTTCTTTTTAGTTTTTTTTTTACCGCGAATATTCCGTCAATTGTGAACCGATTCGAATGATTCTGTTTTTGATTGTTCGGGTATATATGGAAAGTATTCCCGTTGTAATTTCATCGAGATCTGATGAGTATATCTAGAGATATTATGATAAACGTCTCAAACTTGCTACTGAAATTGACTCGCGCGGCATGGAAGTCGGTTGTTTTAGTTTTTAAACTATCTTAATAAATTCAAAACGACCTTCGTGTTAACCTTTACCTACAGAATTTTTTAATAATTTAAAATCGTTTATATTATATTTTATTTAGAACAGACTTCAAATGTTGTGCTAGCCATTTTCAGTAGGTTTGAGATATCTCCATATCTCAGGAGATACTGAACATATCTCGATGAAATTCAAATAGGACCTGAGAAGTAGTAGCCTTTTAAACAAAAAAATAATTTCCCAAATCGGTAGGCATCTTTGAGTTGTTGAGGAACATACATCTTTACATAATATAAATTTATTATTTATTTTATTTATTTATTTATAATAATTAGAACGGTACACACAGACAACTTACACTAATTATCACATTGTTCAATTAAAATTATTACACAGATAATCAAGATGAATTAATTAAACATAAAATATTCAATAAAAACTAAACAGATGTACTACAACATAATCAAGTCAACTTAAAATAGTTTAGTCAATAAATAGTAATTAAAATATCACATAAAAAATATAAAAACAAAATGTAGATCAAAGTATATGTCAAATCGGTTTAAAACTCACAAAATTTCTGAAAGGCAGTTAAAACTACCCTCCATTCGTCCGCAAAAAAATCTAAGTCAGGTGTTGATTCGACGAGAGCGTTGAATGCAGAGAGGGACCGAGGAATAGGCGAGTTACGACGTGCTACCGTGCGACTTGGTGGCACAGCGAACAGTCTGTTTCTGCGAGCCCGAAGATAGTTACTCGGGACATACAATTCAGCCAACTCGTTGTGAAGATCGGGAGCGTCAATCATGTTCCGGAAAATTTTTAACATTGTGACCAGCTGATCACCCGCTCTTCTTGTCTTAAGCGAGTTGTAATTGAGGCATCCCAGGGGTCTTATTCAGTACGACTATTTTAAAGTCTTACCGTGCCGTGTTAAGTTATCTCCGCGTTATGGTATTCTCTATGCCAATTAAAACACGGTAGGGTAAAGTTATGAGCGCGTTTTGAGCTGTCAAAATATCGTGACATATAAAGACGTGTAACGCGCGCGTTTTGTATAATTTACCTATCGTGTGGCATACAGAATACAATTTTTCAATAACGTGACGTGGCGCGTTAAGGAACGCGTTATCTCATTGGTCATACTGAATAAGGCCCCTGGAGGAACGCTGTGGGGTACATGAATGGGTAATATCCAAAACTTCGCTTGTATAGAATATATATATATACCTTAGAAATGCTTTTTGCACCTTTTCTAGTAAAAGCACGTATGTGGATTCATAAGGATTCCAGACGCACGAACTCGCCTCCAGTTTACTACGGACCAGTGTGTTGTATAGGAGCCGTATTACATGCTCGTTTTTAAAATCACGTGAGTTCCGAAGTACAAAACCTAGCCGCCTAAAAGATTATTTTGCGACAGTAAGCATATGGTCTTGGAATGTGAGCTTTTGGTCAAATACGACACCCAAATCCTTCATTACAGAAGTTCTCGGAAAGATAGTGTCACCGATTCTATAGTCAAAACTTATTGGGCGCCGACCTCGACTAAAACTCATATGACAACATTTGGAAAAGTTGAATTCCATTTTATTTTTGATGCTCCATTCATGAACGGCGCGAACGTCCTCCTGGAGTGCGAAGCAGTCCGCTTCTGATCTTATTTCAGCGAAGAGTTTTAGATCGTCTGCGTACAGAAGACACTTAGCATGCCTAAGAATCATCGGAAGGTCATTAACCATGATGAGAAAAAGTAGCGGTCCCAGTATTGAGCCTTGGCTCACGCCGGAGCGCGTGTGGTATGGCGAAGACTCGTATATACCAAGCCTCACAATTTGTTGCCGGTCACGTAGGTAATCTGCAAAAAGCTCGAGAAGTGCGGGAGTAAATCCGATTGTACTCATTTTTTCTAGCAATACGTCATTATCCACTTTATCAAATGCTTTCCGAAAGTCGAAATATAGAACATCCACTTGGAGAGCGCGATCTAGACTTCTCGAGATAAAATTTACAAGTGTCAGAAGGTTTGTGTTGACCGATCGCCTTGCTCTGAAACCATGTTGAGAATTCGACAAATATTTCTCTACCTGAAGGTATATATGTCGATGGAGGATATTCTCGAAAATCTTAGCAGGCGCTGATAGTATGGCAATTGGCCGGTACTCCTCGACATGAGATTTGTTGCATGTTTTGGGTATTGGTGTAACTCTCGACAATTTCTACTGTGGAGGGTATAACCCAGTTTCTAACGATTTATTAAAAATATGACACAGTGGATTAGAGATAGTTTTTTTCGCATTCTTTATTATTATTGAGGGTATACTATCTGGTCCCATTGAGCTACTAGTTTTAAGTTTATTTATGCCGTAAATAACGTCTGAGCTATCAAATTTGTATATATTGACACATTCACTGGTGCAAATTGTGTTAAAGGTAGAAGCAGTAGCGGTACGAGTATGATTCAGGCGTGGTATAGTTGGCGAAAAAACACTGGGAAAAAAGGTGGCAAATGCTTCAGCCGCTGCAATACCACAAAAAGATTCACCCTTATACGTAACACTTGATTCAAAGCCACCCTTAGACCGTAGACTATTGACATGCCGCCAGAATCCGCGAGGGTTAACCCTTATGTTGTCCTCTATCAGTACCATGTGAGTATTGTAAGCCTGTGAAACTCGATGCTTTAGTGAGGCTCTAAGAATCTGGAAAGGTTTATACGTCTCATCTGACTTGTTAAGCTTCCAGGTCTTATGCAACTTTAATTTCAGTTTTATATCAGTAATGATATCGCGCGTAAACCAGACCGGATAGCGGTTGTCAGTATTTGTCCTACGATGTTTCTTAGGCATACAGGCCTTAAAAATATCATATACAATATCATAAAATCATTGTGTTGCGTCACGTGGATAGTTAGATTCTAAAACGCTCTGCCATGAGACATTAGAGAGCAAATTATACAGCTTAACATAATCGCATTTGTTAAAATTCCAACATTCGTCGGATTTATGTTACTAGGTGGAATAACATCAGAATAATGAGTTGATAAAATAAAGTCGCACCACTGTATGTACGCTTAGGTCTTTTAAACTACGCAACGGATTTTAATGCAATTTTCTGCAATAGATAGAGTAACTTAGAGAGGTTTATAACCAGGATTATACGCGGGAAAAGCCGCGGGGCGCAGCAAGTTTGCTATAAATCGCAGTTCAGCAACGGTTGTCATGGAAGGCCTAAGATATATACATACCTTAAGAGATATTCATACCTTAAGAGATATACATACCTTAAGATAAATATACATACCTTAAGAGATATACATACCTTAAGATATATACATACCTTAAAGAGATATACTTAAGAGATGTACATACATTAAGGGATATTCATACCTTAAGAGATATACATACCTTACACAATTCGTAGTCCTCATCTGTTTTCAGCCTGCAATGAGCCTCCTTGTCACATTTAAGATTTGCATCTATGCATGTATTGTCGTCGCAGTCGAATTCGTCTTCATTACATGTTTCTGTGAGGAAAATTAACAAAATTAAGCAAGGTGTCAGTCAGTGCAAGCAAGCAATTAAGCAAGGTTTCTGTAGTGGTAGGACTTCTGCTCATCCGCCTGGGGCAGTACCACCACTTTGCCATTAATTTTCAGTCGTAAAATAGGAATGTTTTTTTGGTTAAAACGGCAAGGTGTCCAGTGAAATTACAGGGCATGTGAGACTCAACATCTTTATGTGTCAAGGTAACAGGCGCAGTGCAGTGACATGCAAAATTCTGGCTGTCCAGAATTTTGCATACCGCTGTATCTGTTATAGGTAGACGTCATCGCTTACCATCAGGCGAGCGTCGTGCTTGTCCTGTTACCTTATATCATAAAAAAGGTACGTTTGCCGCGAATCGGCAATCGGAGCGTAGGACGTCCTGTGTCCAGGTGGAGCGACGACATACGCAAAGCGGTGGGCAGTGACTGGAAAAGAAGAGCCGAAGATCGGGCTCAGTGGCGCACCTTGGGAGAGGCCTACGTCCAGCAGTGGACGGACACCGGCTGATAATGATGATGATGATGATAAAAAAAGTGCAGGAACAGCGCTCGTCGTACCCATGAGGATGAGGCACTGATGGCCTCGAAACCAGTAAGACGTCTTACAGACAGTCGATCATTTTACGTGACCTGAACCGTAACATATGTGAACAATAATTAAAAACTAACCTAGTTATGTGTAGATACCTTGTCACCGTGTAATGGGAAGTATCTACTCATGTTATACATAAATTCTTTAGATAAAATTCGATTGTCCTACAATTTAACATTAGAATGTTCCAGTCCCTATATCATATTAAAATTTTACTGACGCTGCATGTGACATATTGTCACTTGCCAACAAACAATATAAGTAGGTATATAATAAAAAAAATCCTTAAGGTAAAATAATTGAAATGCAGAACATATAAGTTTATATCTTATAAGCTAGCGTTTGGCCACTATCTCACCTGTTGGCAAGTGATGATGCGGTCGAAGATGGTAAGCACGCTAGGCCTAGAATGGGCACTGGCTCTCAAAGATAGCTGCCGGAAAACATTAGCTGTTTGAACTACCCCAAGTGGACTAACAGAAGTCTTACTACGCGAAGATTTATTACTTACCATCCTTATTAGGATCCAATGCCCTAAAAGCAGTGTAAGTTGCTTGAAACTTGGTTTTTTCTCTTGAAGTCGAAGATATAAAAATTCTGACGTTCATAATGTTTTCAGTGCCGGTTCCTTTGACGTCACTGCTCTTTGTTGATACAGGGTTAGCGATAGATCCGCAGTACTGAGCCAAACTGCGCATAAAAATATAAAGAATAAAATAAAATAAAAAATATATTAATAAAACCGGCCAAGTTGAGTTGGACTCGACCATCGTGGCTTCCGTACCAACTTCTCAAACTAGGTTAAAGGACAAACTTTACTTTGTAGTTCTATCCATAGAAAATGTATTGCACCAACTACAAATAATAAGCTTGTAATAGTAAATTAACTAAAATTATTAAATAGTTCAAGACCTTGCTTCTTGCCAAACTTCATGATTCCAGGTCAACGGGAAGAACCCTATAGGTTTTGATTCCTTTGTGAAATTGCAAAGTATGCGAAAAGATGCGACATAAACGGCTATATCTTTTGATCGAATTGACTTACAGGTTTAATTTTTCCACAGTCAAAAGATACTATAGACGTTAGTATTTATTATAAGTTTCAACTTGATAGCTAAACGCGTTCCGGAGATAAAGGGTCTTGACACTTGACAGACGGACAGACAGACAGACGGACAGGCAGACAGATGGACAATAAAGTGATCCTATTAGGGTTTTTTTTTTACAGAATCCTACAAAAATAATTATTATTATCATCAAATCTACACTTTATATTCTTGTACATTGTTGTATGCCATCTAAAATTTCACAGTGCCGACGAGATTCAAACCCGCACCTCCTGCCAAACATGCTCGGTGCTGAACCAATCAACACCAATATTATAACATTATATTAAATAATATAAACGCGAAAGTCAGTTTGTATATTTGTTTGTTTAACGGCTGGACTGATTTAGCTGAAATTTTACAAAGGGATAGCCTATGGATTAGGCTACAGGATATTGTTTGACGCGGAAGAAGCCGCAGGGCGCAGCTAGTCACGCACACACACACACACACACATATATATATATATATACAAATAATAAAATTTTAATTTAATTAAATTTTTAAATTTAAATTATTATTAATAATAAATAATTATTATTAAATTTAATTTAATTTTAATTTTAATTTTAATTTTAATTTTAATTTTAATTTTAATTTTAATTTTAATTTTAATTTTAATTTTAATTTTAATAAAAAATTTTTTGTTCTTTACTTACAGATCTTCCATTTCAGGTTTAGCACCAAATATCTCCACAACATTGAGCTCGCATTCATTAGGGCTCGCAAGTGCAAACTCCGTGAAATTCAGGTATATCTAAAATACATGAATTCAGTCGGTTAAAAATACAAATATTGATTAAAAATAAAAATATACAAATTATACAAATGTATATGGTACCAGCGGATACGAAGCGTGCAGTATTTATGCTAAATACAATGAAATTACAATGGGACTGCTTTAGAAAGGTACTTTAAAAATTGAAAAAAAATCATCAAAATCGCTTCATAAACAAAGAAGTTATCCGCGAACACACATATAAATATATTTAAATTTTATTTAAATCGGTTCAGTGGTTTTGGCGTGAAAGTGAGACAGACAGACAGACAGACAGAGTTACTGCTTCGCATTTATAATATTAGTTAGGAAGTTTAGTTATATAAAAAAAGATACACATTTCATTGAGTTAGTTCGGCAGTTTCAGGCTGCGCCGCGCGGCGCATCGGAATGAAACAATTGAACCACGTGATTAACAATCTGAACTTTATTATCTACATAATAAGTTTAAAAACTAAAACAACCGACTTTCATGTCCCGCGAGTCAATTTCAGTGGTAAGTTTGAGACGTTTATCGTCATATCTCTGGAGATACTTATCAAATCTCGATGAAATTATAAAAAGTCCAACTCGGAAACGTACCCTACCGATTACAAAAATAATCATTGAAATCGGTTCACAATTGACGGAGTAATTGCGTAACATACACACAAAAAAAAATACAGACGAATTGAGAACCTCCTTCTTTTTGGAAGTCGGTTGACAATAAACACAAATTGCATTGAGATAATTTGGTGGCGTCGCGCGTTTCGCTGCGCCGCGCGGCGTCGGGCAGCGCCGCGCGGCTTTTGGCTGCGCCGCATTATTATCTTTTCTATGGCGCCGCGCTGCGACGCGGCTCCAAATGCATCGTCGCGTCACGGTGTGAACTGACCCTAAGTAGCTATAAGGGACTGTATTTGTACCGACTGGTACACACCAAACGCGAACTACGGCGATCAGAAAACGATCGAAAATCATATCGCGAAAGCGTACGCGGACTCAGGACCGAGCGGTGTTGTCGTACCTTTAATGGATCGAAAAGCATCAAGTGAGTATTTGTTGTAAATCGTATCGTACATGCATAGGAAGTTGAATAACAAAAATTTAAAATCGTTTACAAAACGAAAATAACCGACTTCACATGCCGCTATAGTCAAAATAACCAGTAGTATCATGTCGTCAAGGTATACAAATGCATATGTCGTCAAGGTATGTAATGTGTTTGAGATGTTTATCTCTATATCTCCGGAGATAATTGTCATACCTCTATAAAATTTGAATGGGACCAATCGGGTGGCATAATCCCTCAAAAGAAAAAAATATTTTTGAAATTGGTCAAGATTTGACGGAGTTCTGAGGTAACAAACATTTAAAAAAAACTGTCGAATTGAGAACCTCCTCCTTTTGTGTGAAGTCGGTTAAAAATCACCTGGTATTAACCGGAAAGATTTCTAATGTTTAAAGCGATGTTTTCCTTTACCGAAGATTATTATCTTTTCTATTATATCTTTTAGATTATATCTTTTCTATGACCGAAGGGCCAATGTGAAATCGATTGGGATTCCAACTTTAAAATCACCTACCTTATAAGTTGGTAAAGTTGTAATCGTCCATAATATATCAAGGTTGTTAGGACTGTCCTTAATGCATTGATCGTCCTCTGTGGGTAGTTGTAACTTCCCCGATCTTTCGTTATCCAAACTGTAGTAGCAAGACTCTGGTACGCTTTCTGAAATACCAACATTGTATTTTTAATTTCATTTATGTGTACAGTTATAACATTACGGCATGAAACCTTGGGGAACGCTATTCAAAATGTTTTATACGGTATGAAAATGTTTTATTAACAAAAAATCCTATTTTTTTTAGTGGAAAAGGTTTGTTTTTGTATTCTCTGCAAGTATGTTTAAACAAAGTAATGTATCTATGTACAAAACTGGGTCATATTTACCCGACTACGACGAACTGGGCGAATGGTGGTTATTTTATGAATGCGTGTCTACATTTATTGACAAAAAGTCTAAGGTGAACAGCGGATTTGAGCCCATAACCTTTGAATGTGAAGTTGAGTTGAGCTTTCTCCTAATTACGTCTAAAGATTTTTTTATATAATAGGGTAGCGTTTCATCAGTATCTCACTTGGTAATAAGCGATGTTGTGGTCGAAGATAGTGAACACGCTAGGCCTAGAACGGTCTGACTCTCAAAGGCCTGTACCCTTAGTATACGAGTTTTTATCGTAAACGCTTTTGACAGATCTCACATAGTTTTCGACTTATTCTGGCTCCCTGATTGGTTTAAATTTAGTGAAGTGTAGTAACCACTAGAGGCGCTGCACGGTTTTTTATACAAAATTTGTTCGAAATACGATATCGAGTTTGGTATGAAAACTCGTACTAAGGGTTACTGACCGGAACACGAAACAGTTATGGCGGCAGATTTTCTTCTTGATGTTGATAAGGTACTTTTTGGTAGCAAGTCAAGTGGAGCATCGAGGAAATGCTCCCGGAGAATCTATATTTTAATAAAAAAGTGAAAGCTCTCTTTTTAAAAAAATTGTAAAATCAGTCTATGTATGTAGGTAGGTATGTTTGTTCCTGTGTGGCACTATAAAACCAAACGCTTGGGCCTATTTTGATATGTGGCACGTCACGCGTCGTTAGATTCGCCATGCCAGCGCAAGTGTCAACGAGAACATAAAAATTAAATAAAACTGGTCAAGTACGAGTCAGACTTTTGTCCCGCATACGGAGGGTCCCGAACGCCGTCAAACGAATATCTAACTTCTGACACCTAAGTGAACGTTAAAAATAAAGGTGTTAGTAATTAATATTATTAATAAGGTAAACAATCGTTCATAGATATATAGGCGCTATAATAAAAACACGATTTTTGTATGGGGACCCCCTTTTATTTTTTTACTTTGTTCTGTTCTTAATATATTTATATATATTATATATTTATTTATGCTAAAAGATATAGTGATAATACGTGAAAAGTAAAAAAAAAATGTACGGATAATGTATTATATATCTTATTATAAAAACTCACGTTCATTTTAAGCTTATAGATTTAAAAAGGTTGTGTGCGAGGTTGAACGCGTCGGCGAGCGCCCCGCACTCAAGATCCTGAAGAAGGCCTCCGGATGAGGCCGAAACATATGTCGATCGCTATATCGACATCACGTAAGTCACGTTAAATTCCCGTTTTTAAATCTATAAGCGTATTATATATCCTCCGCTATATTATACGCAGTCGGTTCTTTTTTAGTAAATGTCTTGTTTACATGTTGGTCAATTTTCGACGACCAGAACATTGTTGTTAATACTCACGGCTAGCAGCTCTTTTATACTCGATAAGTATCTTGAACCCATCATACTCGATGGTGTCATCTGACTTGAACTTGAGCCAGGCGTAGGGACCGGAAGTGATCAGCTGACGGGGGAACATCTTGCCACAGAATCTGTCTAAAAGCTTGGAGTATCCTTGTTTACCATCACGAATCTGTAATATAGAATACAATAACTCCTTATCTTTACATAATTTTATTTTTAGTATATAATTTTATGATCGTACAAAACGAAAAAAACCGACTTCACATGCCGCGATAGTCAAAGTAGCCAGTAGTTATAATCATGTCATCAAGGTATACAAATTTGATTATATTATGTACAAGTATTAAGTACTTTATTTAAACAACTTAAGAATAATTACCTAATGACAATATCAAAATTATATAAACTACAATAATAATATCTATACTATAAATAAAAGACAGAACCTAGGTCGCTACCTGCCGGTATGTTTATATTGTTTATCTCCATATCTCCGGAGATGATTATATCTCAATAAAATTTGAATGGGACCAAACGGCAGCCATAATATCTCAAACAAAAAAATATTTTTCAAATCGGTAAGATTTGACGGAGTTTAGAGGTAACAAAAATTAAAAAAATTAAAAACCAAAAAAATACAGTCGAATTGAGAACCCACTTCTTTATGTGAAGTCGTTTAAAAACAAAGTCTGTAAGCTTAGATCTTTTAAACTATGTGACGGATTTTGATGCGGTTTTCATCAATAGATAGAGTGATTCAAGATGAAGGTTCTTAACCAGGATTAAACGCGGGCAAAGCCGCGGGGCGTAGCTAGTTGTACATAAAAAAACTAGGTGGATCGATGATCTTGCACGGTGGCTAGTAGGAGCTGAATGAGATCCTGAATATATAATGATACATTCAAGCTACTCTCAATATATAAACAATATTTTAAATATTATATAATCTTGAATGCCGAAAACTGTGCTCAGTGGTGTGTAGCAGAGACTTATGTCCAGCAGTGGACTTCCTTAGGCTGATGATAATAATATGTGTACACAAAAACTTGTAAAAAAGAACTTACAAAATACAACTAATTCGGTGATACGATCAGCGGAATAATGAAGATAGTTTAAAAGCTAAAACAACCGACTTCCATGCCCGCAAGTCAGTTTCAGTAGCAAGTTTGAGACGTTTATCATCATATATCTGAAGATACTAATCATATTTTATGTCGATGAAATTACAATGGAACTACCTCAGAAATGTATCCTACCGATTAAAAAAATAATCATTCAAATCGGTTCACAATACACGAAGTGATCGCGTAACATGTACATACAAAAAAAAACAAAAATAAAATAAAAAAAAACATACAGACGAATGGGGTTAAAAACTGAAAGCTCTTAAGTAGGTGGCGCTACTGTTGAGTGTTCCTAAAAACCGCAACTTATTTCCCTTAAAAGATATAATAATGTATTCGACCTAGACTTTCAGCCAATTATAAGAAGAAATAAGGCAAAGTGTGAAATTTTTTGTAGATAAAAAATATTTAAAAAAAATACTTATAACGTTACTTTAAATTTTATTCGGAAACACATTAATAACTGTGTTTTTGTAATTCATAGCTGCACATAGCGATATAATAAGTAAATATTACAATGCGAATTGTTTTGTTTACAAAATTACTATTGAAAATGACTAATAGCTGTCAAATTTAAGGAACACTCAACAGTACCGCCACCTGTAGTGAGCAAAAGGCAGTTTTTAACCCCATTGACTACCCTCCTTCTTTTGAGAAATTGGTTGAAAAAATATGAAGAATTTAAAATAATTGTACATAGGACGTTTCGCGATAGCGTGTAGGATATTTAGCTAACATTTGTGGTATTCATATCGGCAATCATATTTTTGGGTTCATTGTCATATCGTCATTCTCCTCTCCTCACCTCTCAAAAGCAGACCACTCAATACGATTTTTGGCGATCACTGTTCATCACTTGCCATCCATCTTTGTGAAGATCATCGCTCCATCTAGTCTGAGGACGTCCTACGCTACACTCGCCGATCCGCGTTTTAATCCATTCAAAGCGCATTTTTTGATGTTTTGGTAGACAAACAAACAGACAACCCGCCTGATGGTAAGCGGTTACCGTCGCCTATGAGCAACTGCAACATAAGTGCTGTTGATGCGTTGCCGACCTTTGAGGAATTTGAATTTTTTTGACATGTATAACACTAGCTGTATCTTCGCTGATTTACCCGCGTAGACATTTTTTTTAAATATCTTTTAGGCTATCGTTTGACCACTATCTAACGTGTTGGTAAGTGATGATGCGGTCAAGAATGGTAGCACGCTAGACCTAGAATGGGACCTGGCACTTAAGGATAGCTGCCGGAACACATTAGATGTTTTGGCGACAGATTTTCTAACTTGAGGGTGGTAGCTGGCCAGGCGGACACTAGACATTGTCCTACCACCATGCGGGGGTTGCAGTTGGGTAGGGGTTTCTCAACGATGTTTTTCCTTCGCTGGAGCGCTACGTTGAAAAGCGCACATACATTTATCTTTAGAAAAATCCATTTGTGCACTACGGGGATTGAACTCGGTAACTCGACCATTCTCCCATGACACTACCGAGCCCACACCCACATCGTCCCCTTGGGCGAGGGTACAGCTGTTGATAAACAGAGAGTAACAGAGAGTATTTATTATAGATAGCCTAGACCCTGGAATAACACACTTTATATAGTACTTTTTATCAAGATATTTCCACGAATAACTGGATAAAAAGTAACATTTGTGTTATTCCAGGGTCTAGGCTATCTGCATACCATAAAACTTCGTCTTTACAATTCTAGTAGGAAGAAATTTGGATTAAAAATATAAGTATATTCTTGTGGACTCACCTCCAAATAATCATAGTCACAATTTGGCTGATCTTCTATGTGGAAATGGTCGACAAAAGTTAGTTGTATCACATTGTCTTTTGGTGCTGCAAGTAATAAAGTAATATCGTTAAAAAAATCAACAAGAACAGATCTATTAATTAATCGACTGAGTGCTGCTACCTTCGACTGCATCGTCACTTGTCATCAAGTAAGATTTCAGTCAAATGATTGTTAACTCAACTATTGAAACAAACAAGATAATTTCATAATTATAACAACCGTTTTCCATGCTGCGCGAATGAGCTTCAGTTACAAGTTTGAGACGTTTATCGACATAATCTCTGGAAATACTTATAAGATCTCGATGAAATTACAATAATACCACCTTTATCCTATATAACAAAAAAATAATCAACAAAAATCAATTGGAACTGACCGAAGAGTGAATAAGTATCTATTGAGCAATCGCGCTACACCTTCAGCTGCATTGTCACTTACCGACAGGTAGGATTGCGGCCATATGATTGAGAGTCAACTAAAGAAACAAATAATGTAAGATCGTTTGAAAAATTAAAAGAACCGACTTCAAATATCGTGCTAGTAATGTTTAGTACCAAGTTTGTTCTATATATAATAACATATCATAATTGAATTAGAGTAATTATACAATTATAAAATAAAATATAATACAGATTTTTTTAAATGTACCCACTGCTATAATAAAAAAATATATACATCTATATATTAGTCAAATAACCCACCCCTGAGCGCTCCGGGTGCAAAGGTGCCCATCACACTCGCCGCATTTCCACGTTGAATGGCGATGCTCATCCTTTGCACCAGGAACGAGCCGGAGCGGGAGTCACCTGTACTGTCCCTAAGCCTGTGACCTACTTCATGGACGAACTTCTTGGCTTCTGTCCCCCAACAACCCAGGGTCTCCACTGCGATAGGCACGAAGTGGTAAAGCGGCTCCATAGCAGCGTACTTTAGCCTCTTTTTACTAGCCGCGTCTTCTGCAGCTGCTGACGGGGAGTGGACGGTGCGACTGAGGTGGCTGACAGCTAAAGTGCTAACGCAATGTGTCCCAAACTAGGCACTTGCCGTTTTTCCAAGGCACCAGAGTCAACCCGTCCGGCCTCTTACCGTCAGATCTGCTCAGACCTGGAGGCTCGAGCACGCAGGGAACGTTTGCCGATATGAGGGCTCTACGGACTATGTCATTTAGCGCATGGTGACGAGGAAACCTCCCTGTGCAACGCCGACAACTCAATGCGTGATTGCCATCGGCCTCCACCATGGAACCGCAGGTGCATATGTGGGGTTCACACACCTTGCAGCCCAGACGGAGAGCCACCGCCACACGCAGAGAGTCGTCATCCAGTAAAGTACCCAGGTAAGGTGAAGGCAGCGCATGTAACCATGCACCGGATTCAGGCTGTGACACAGCCCGCAGTCTGGCCTTATCTGCTCCCGTGGTACCCTCTAATAATTGCTCCTGGAGCCGCTTCGTGCCTACATCGTCCCATGCCCGCTGAACGTGCTTCAATTCTGGAATAGTCGCATTCGAATTGAAGCCAGACCAAGCTGACAACGCGTCAGACGCAAAGGGAATGCTCCCCCAGTCACCATTAGAATTGAGTAAAATAGTGACCAGGTTTGCAACCCCATGCACCGACGCTAGAAAAGCTGGCAGGCCTACGTCACGTACGCAACGCACCCCAAGACCACCATATCGGATTGGCAGAGCCGCCTGACTCCACTGATTTTCATCTAGGGAGACATTAAGGACAGACTCCACCACCGATTTTAAGGCATTGTCAAATGAAGATACTTCCTCAGGACACAGCCAGGTAGGGGTGGTACGCAACAGGTATGTGACTTTTGGGAGAGCAAAGCACATGCGTAACATGATAATCGCAACGTGTGCGGAAAGATCTTTTAAACGTTCATGAGCAGTAAGGAGAAGCTTGTTACGAGCATTGATGGCCTCTGGAACTGCACTGAGAAATATTGGAGATCCTAAAATATTGAAATTAGATGCTGATAGCTCCTTGAGGCCAGGAAGAAGAGTATCAAAGCGAGAGTAGTGTATCCGAGCCTCAACACTGCAGGGGAATAACTCACACTTCGAGGGGTTCACTTCCAGACCCAGGTCTTTAAGGCGAGGAATGAGGGCCTCCAGATCCTGGAAAATGTCTTCTGGTTTACCCCCAATAGTGCCATCGTCCAGATACCACACGTTAATAGTTTAAGGCCGATTTGAGCTCAAGAATTACTTTATGAATGGCCAAACTAAAAACAAGAGGCCCGAGCGGATCCCCCTGCTGGGCTCCTACTCGTGAAAGAATGAGACTAATGTCGAAAAAGAGATTTGACGGAATCTTGAAGACGTGGTGAAGAAAAGGATAGAGAGAAGGAATTTTTTCCTTAATATTAATAATTATAATATTATAATTTAATATTTATAATATTATAATTTAATATTTATAATATTATAATATTAAAATTATATTATAATTAATAAAATAATTGAATTGGGAAGGGCAAAAGAGAATTTTTCAAAATATCAGTTCAGGCATCTTCGAGTAATCGGTGTACATACATAAAAATAAAACCGGCAAAGTCGAGTTGGACTCGCCCACCGAGGCTTCCGTACCAACGTTGGTAGGTACCAAATTAAGCTAGACCTCTAAATTGTATGAGCGCTCATTGAATATAAATTAGAGATCTATCTTAATTAGCTGCAACTATGTATGTATGTGGACACCCTTCCATTCTCAACTTTTTTTATTTTTTGGATTTTTTCCTTTATTTGTGCTATCATCTGGTATAAATTTCAATTTGCTAGGTCCACCCGTTCCTGGGAAAATTGGTGGTCACACACGGACAGACGGACAGACAAACAGACAGACAGACAGACAGACGGACAAGAAAGTGATCTTATAAGGGTTCCTTTTTTACCTTTTGAGGTACGGAACCCTAAAAAGATTCCTACGAATTGAGAAACCTCCTCCTATTTTTGAAGTCGATTATAAAATACTTCACATGCTACACGAGTAATTTTGTTGCTAGTACAAAGCGTTTCTTACAAGCCCATACTTCTAAAGGTACGGACACACCGCGGCATCCTGCGTGCGCGATCTAGGCGGCGATCAGATAGCGCAGTAGTATTTGTATGGACTGGTTCACACCAAACGCGATCAGAAAACAATTGAAATGTACTGAGATCGCGCCCGCAGATCGACGCCGCGGTGTATCCGTACCTATCCATATTGATATTGATAAATGCAATCCAATCTGCAGCTATAACATTAAATTAAATGCTATTTAATGCGCAGCGTACTTCTACCCTCGACCGCATCATCAGTTACCAAGTGGTGAGATTAGTGGTCAAACTAAGTTATAATCATTTACAAAACAAAAAAACTGACTTCAAATGCCATGCTACCATGCTAGTCATTTTCAGTACTAAATTTGAGGTGTTTATTTCCATATCTCTGGAGATACTTTTCAGATCTCGATAAATGTACAATGGGGTCAAACGGGAAGCATACTGTCTCAAACGAAAACCCATGGGATCACTTTGTTGTCTATCTGTTGGTCTGTCCGGCTGTCAGGACCCTTTTCGTCAAGAACGCGTAATGTTGAAAATCAAATACTCGGGTCTACGGTATCTGTCAGCTGTAAAAATAAACTGGCCAAGTGCAAGTCGGACTCGCACTAGTAGGGTTCCGTACCACACTACAGTACTTTATAAGATCGAGCAAAAAATGCCACGATCATTTTTCGCCAGCAAAAAAATAATAATTAATAAACATTTTATTTCTTATAACGCCATCTAACATCTAACAAAGGTGTTAGGGATCGACATTTCAACATAACGCCATCTATGGGACGTTTACCTAACTAAGCGTTCATAGATGGCGTGAAATGCCGAAAAAAACACGTTTCTTGTATGGGGAACCTCTATTATTTTTGACTTTATTCTGTTTTTAGTATTTGTTCTTATAGCGACAACAGAAATATATCATCTGTGAAAATTTCAACTGTCTGACTATCGCGGTTCATGAGATACAGCCTGGTGACAGACGGACAGACAGACAGACAGACAGACAGACAGACAGACAGACAGATGGACAGCGGAGTCTTAGTAATAGGGTCCCGTTTTACCCTTTGGGTACGGAACCCTAAAAATTAAACTCTTAAGTCAACGCGATCAAAAGGTATGACTGTTTAAGTAGCATTTTTCGCATATTTTGCGATTTCGAAAGGGAATCAAAACCTTAGGGTACTTTTTGTTGACCTAGAATCATGAAATTTGGCAAGAAGCAAGGTCTTGCCGCTTTTATATAGGAAAAAATCTGAAAACCGAAATGTATAGTTTAATACCAAAAAAAAGCTAATTTACCATTACATAAATTATTTTCGATTGGATGTATGAACACTACTAGGTCTATTGTCTAGGTATAGTTCTAGGAATCGATCTGCAAAGTTAAGTTTGTAGTGACAATTTTTTTATAGAAGCCTCAGTGCGCGAGCCAACTCGCACTTGACTAGGTTAATTTTTACATGAGATATAAAAAACAAGCGCTTACCTTCAATAACAGTGACGCAATTACTATTACTGTAATACGTCTTATTGTTCCTTGAATGTGGATGAGTAATAAAATGATCTTTATCCTTATTATTGTACAGAAAACCTTCACAAGAAGAGTCGTCCCTCTTATGCCTTATCTTCCCAATCATCTTATCAATAACTGTCGAGCCTTTAAAATTCCTATATGTTCTATTTATGTTACTTCTATCATAAAATTCTAAATTCTTATTGGTCCATAGGTTTGCGTTGTGCGTTGTGATTGGTCGCATGTTTTTCTGCTTGCTTGCTAGTTTGATATCATGATCAGCTGCTAGGTTGGCTGTGCCGATGATCGAACAAACTGAAACAAAAGAGAAATGTAATTAGAACGATTTTAGAAGAAAACGACTTATTTTCAACCCATGGAGAATATCAATTCGAATCGGTTACCAATTGGCAGAGTTTTTTTTACACCGAACTGGATTGCACTTGACCACTATCTCACATTATGTTAAGTGATGATGCAATTGATGATGGAGCGTTCTTACCTAGAATATACCTATTAAATCGCGATTTGAAGGCCCCCATATTGTACTTAACCGGAAAGACAGACTCAGGCAGGGTATTCCATTCCTTGGCGGTTCGTATGATGAACGAGGAAGCAAATCGCTTCGTTCGGGTAGATGGTATAATATCAACCATAAATTGGTGGCGCCTTTTAGTATCTCTGGATGTCCGATTATAAAATGGGGATGGCGGGATCAAATCATGCAGTTCCATTGGCCAATCTCCGAAATGTATCCGATAAAAAACCGATAAGGAACTGATGCGCGAGACTCTGGAGTTTCTTGCTTACTAGTAGGTCGTCGCTGATGTATGATCAATTACTGATGATCAATCCATCACATCAATGATGAGAAATCACGTAACAATCAAAAAATCCTACAAAAAAAATCATTCTAATGTATTGAGAAACTTCTCCTTTTTGTACAGTTGGTTAGAAATTGGTGGTGAAAAGGTATCTTCTAGGAAAGCGTGCTACATTTTTAATCACATCCTGACTTATAACCCGGTGAAATAGTGGTCAAACGCACGTACAGTATTAAATAAAACTGGCCAAGTGCGACTCAGCATCGCGTCTCTTATCGCACACTTAGGGAGGGTTCCGTACAATACGAAACATAACAAAAAGTTTCAACCTCATATTTAATTAATTGATATTACCAAGAATATTTTGTTTGGTCGCGATCTAGAAAGACGGGGGCTCGTTTACTAGCGCCATCTATGTCATTTTTGCCGAAACTAATTAGAAAGGTTGTTAGCTTAAAAAACACGAAGGAGTTGTTAACACCCAGATGACACCTATGAAGGTCTCATAGAGGGCGTTTTACTAAAAACACTTGTTTTGTATGGGGACCACAGGGACAGAAATACAACATCTGTGAAGATTGCAAACTGTCTAACTATCACGGTTAATGAGATACAGCCTGGTGACAGAAGGACGGACAGACAGACAGACAGACAGACAGGCGGACAGCGGAGTCTTAGTAATAGGGTCCCGTTACCCTTTGGGTACGGAACCCTAAAAAACTTCAGTTTTAAATTTCAATCATTAAACTTTTATATAATCCTATCAACTGAAGAGTTAAATTAACCTATTTATAATTTTATGATCCATAAAAAATAGCTCAGTAATTCATCACTCTCGGATTGTTTTATAATGACGGCACATAAAGAAATTTTCAATTATTTTTTATAACCCATCGTAAATCTCTGCGTAAACTTGCAATTAAATTTTGAGAATATTAACCGACAGGCATAAAAATGGGGCCTGATTTTTATTATAAAGTTTATTTTAAAGTTTTCTCATTTTTAACTTACTTCCAAAAAGGAAGGATGGTTTTTCAATTCGTTTGTTTATTGTATACTAGCTTCGCCCCGCGGTTTTACCCGCGTAGATATCGTGACCGTGGGAAATATCGGGATAAAAATTATCATAATATGTGTTATTCCAGGGTTTAGGCTATCTACATACAAAATGTTTAACCGACTTCACAAAAAAGGAGGAGGTTCTCAATTCAACTCTGTTTTTTTTTTATGTTACGCGATTACTCCGTAAATTCTGAAGCGATTCGAATGATTATTTTTGTAATTGGTAGAGTACGTTTTCGAGGTAGTCGCATTGTAATTTTATCGAGATCTGATAAGTATCTCTAGAGATATGACGATAAACGTCTCAAGCTTACTACTGAAATTGACTCGCGGGGCATTGAAGTCGGTTGTTTTACTTTTTAAACTATCTTAATTATAGCTCAATCAGTTCAGTAGTTTTAGCGTGAAAAAGTAAACAAACGTACACTCATACTTTCGTCTGTATGAAACTTTATTTTATTAAGTGCATTCTTAGTTAGCACTTATAATTTCTTCGTAGGCTAGCACTCTTATGCCCGTTTGCACTAAACTGCAGATAAGACCATCCTAGTAAAGTTACAACTTAGCGTAAGAACAGCCTATCTGGAAATTAGGTTTGCATTGGTTTGCACTAACAGTCCTTCCCTAACCGTGTCGTAATTTAGGCATTGCCTAGTTAGGTGAACGTTTGAACGAATGAAACCACAGATATCTATAAATGTAACACAAATAAGTATTAAACCTCTTTGATTTTCGCCTTTACGCGCATTGGCGGGAAAGTGATATTTTAATTTTTGGCTTATTAATGTTAGTTTATAGTGCCGTCTATGGAGGTTCATTAATAATATTGTATGGGAATATAATAAATATATAATAGGGTATGACTTGGACTAGACTATGACTTCAAGTTGACCTAAAATGTTACTTTGACCCATCTTTATCTACTAAATTGATAAATATCGAACTAAATTGCATTGGAATTTTAAAATAGAAAATTTTGAATGAAGAAGAACCCTCAACTTCACGTCGTAGGAAAAATTAATATTTGCGCGCAAGGGAACTAAGAAAAGGAACATACATAAGTAAATAAATTATATAAGTAAAAAATATTATTAAAAACAAGCTTTTATCTGGGACAATGAACTAAAATGTTAAAAATAAATTCTAGTAAGTATTTGGCGCGTTTTGTTTTGACATTGTCAGAACAAAATTACCCGCAGATAACCAAAAATACGACTTAAGCTGTTCCTAAGCTCTAGTCTCTTCCTAATCGGGCTCATAACTTTAGGACCCTCCTAAGCGCATTTAGAAATGACCTAAGGTTAGTGCAAGCGAATTTTTCACTAGGAGTTGCCTAAATTAGTTAGGCAAGAACTTAGGAAGTTCTTAAGTTTAGTGCAAACGGGCATTATACTCGTTGCACTAAACTTAAGAATCGCCTTAGCTTGTCAAAATATCATCAGAATCCGGCTACCAAAATCTCAAAATATAGAAAAATATAGGAATCATTAGCCTATCTGCAAGATATATTTTGAGATTTTGATTCCCAATGATGCTTTAATTGAGATATTTTGAAATCTTAGGCTTAAGTTTAGTGCAAACGGGCATCAGATTTTTAGGTGACCCGGATTCATTGCTCTCGGATGACTATACTCGATTTCTTCGCCAATTAGTATTTTAATATAATTATAATAGTATACGTTTTATAGTATATAATATAATTATTAGAAATAATATCTATAATATATAATTATACACTAGGATAGACTAGACACTAGCTACTATTAAACACTAGACTACCCGGCGTGTGATATATATATATATATATCACACGCCGTAAATATATATTAATAATTAATATAAATATATATGATATATATGGTATAAATATATATGATACTAGCTGACCCGGCAAACGTTGTTTTGCCATATAAATAAATGGCTATTAAAAAATAAGGGTTGATCGTAGAAGGGTGAAAATTGAGGATTGTATGTATTTTTGTATGTTGTATCATAAAAAAATAGAAATTAAAAATTTTGTCTAAAAAATAAAATAAAAAATTTAGGGGTGGACTACCCCTAACATTTAGGGGGATGAAAAATAGATGTTGGCCGATTCTCATAGATACCGGATAAGCACAAAAAATGTCATCAAAATCGGTCAAGCCGTTTCGGAGGAGTATGGCAACGAAAACTGTGACACGAGAATTTTATATATTAAGAATATATCGTGCTTATATATCCTTTAATCCAAATGCTTTCAGCCATTTTTGCGTGAAATGTAACAAACATTCATCCATATATCTATACCATAGACGTAATATAATAGATGGTGTACTGCAGATGTTTTGGCAAATTCAATTTAATCGGTATGTTTTAACAATAAGTATGTAATTGCTTTGTAGAACAAAACGGCCCCAATGAGAGACACCCGGGTGGGAGTGTGTCCTTGTCTAACAACCTGCTAGTCCTATATATGGTCTATACTATATGTATTGTATATATCTAAGTTGTCCATACATAATATCTTTTAAAAACTAAAAAAGAACCGACTTCAATGCCGCGCTATTCATTTTCAGTACCAATTTTGAGATGTATATCTCAATATCTCTGGAGATACTTATCAGACCTCGATAAAATTACTATGGTACCACACTTGGGATATCTCCTTTCGAACAAAGCCACACTATCTACATCTCCAATTTAATTTTACGTGGGAAATACGTGGAAAAAAATTACGTACATATATGCCTGAATTAAGTTCATCTAGAAGGTAACACGACATTCATTATCTGTTAGGTGGTACGAAGTTTGCCGGGCCAGCTAGTGATTTTATAATATTTCATATGCTGGCACTTGATCACTACCACTTTGACCACTTGGTCGCGGATGGTAGCACGCTAGGCCTAGAATTGGAATTGGCTCTCAAGGATAGCCGCCGGAACACATTAGATGTTGGGCAACAGACTTTCTAGCTTGAGGGTGGTAGCTGGCCAGGCGGACACTAGATAGTGTCCTCAATGCGAGGGTTTATTTAGGGGTTTCTTAACGATGTTTTTCCTTCACCAAAGGACCAGTATGAAAAACGCACATATAACTTGATAAAATAATATAATTATGTCGCCGCGAACGCTCTATTTTACTCCCAATCTATACTAATAATATTATAAAGAGAGAACATTTGTATTTTTGTATGTTTGTAATGATTTGGCTCAAAAACTGCTGGACCGATTTAAAAAATTCTTTCACGAATATACAGAAAGGATTTTCGAAATGAAAATAGGCTATATATTATGCCGTTTAAATCAAAGGTACATTCGTGGAGACATAATTTGCAACCTAAGTCGACAAAAAAACGGTCGAAAAAACACGTTTCTTACGAACGCTGCTCAATTGAAAACAGATGGAAGAATATTTCCTATGGAAGAGTTGTACAACTTAATAAGACCTACAAAAAAGTCCGCGACAGCATATGTCTATCTCTTAAGGTTGACTCACAGTAACCATTTTAATCTTTAATTTTTTGTTAAAAAATATTACATAACTTCCAGGGCTATTTTCAAGTATATAGTATTAATCTTTATCCAAATAATTACGTTAATTAGCTTGGCCACATATCATAGATTAAAATTGTCCTTTACAGTATATAATTAAAATGAAAACTCTAGAAGATATCACGGATTTCACATACACGCATCGCAAAATTAATAAAATATTTGCAGTCGAACCACAAAATAGGTCATAGTTACTACGAAAATATTATTATAGGCTTAGCTTTTCTGTAGATCCCCACCGATCGCAATCAATTTGAAGTAAATATAGTATAATAATATTATCTATTGTATAAAATAATAATGATGTATATATATAATATAATATTTTAAACCACCCCGACTGACCTATATATAATCTTTTCATTAAAAGCATTCCAATGACTCTAAACACGACATTTATATTTTAAACCACCCCGACTGATCTATGTATAATCTTTTCATTTAAAGCATTCCAATGACTCTAAACACGACATTTAAAATCTGAGCTGTAAGTTGATGAGGATTTGAGTATTCTGTAGAGTCCAGGAGATGTCCCAGCATCAGGTCAATGCTTCCATGTTCTTACAATATCGTTGAAGAAGAAGATTTTCGAATTGATCAGACCTATGAAAGTTGATTAAAGCTCATAGTTTTATAACGATTGAACGAATTTTCATGAATCAAAGCTATCAATAATAAAATCAAAATCGGTTCATCCGGTTGGGTGCTAAGATGCTTCAGACAGACACACAGATACACACGTTAAACGTATAATACCCCTACTTTAAATCAAAATCGGTTCATCCGGTTGGGTGCTAAGATGCTACAGACAGACACACAGATACACACATTAAACGTATAATACCCCTATTTTTTGCGTCGGGGAACGCCGTAAGGTTACGGCGGCAGATGTTCTCCTTGGTGGTAAGCTACTTTTCAACCGACTTCCAAAAAGAAGGAAGTTCTCAATTCGTCTGTATGTTTCTTTTTTCTTTCTTCTTGTGTGTGTGTGTATGTTACGTGATTACTCCGTCAATTGTGAACCGATTCGAATTATTATTTTTGTAATCGGTAGGGTACATTTCCGAGGTGGTCCCATTGTACTTTCATTGAGATGTGATTAGTATCTTCAGAGATATGACGATAAACGTCTCAAACTTGCTACTGAAATTGACTCGCGGGGCATTGAAGTCAGTTGTTTTATTTTTTAAACTATCTTATTTATTGGTAGATTTATTGGTAGATCCCACGAAAACCCATGATTCATGAATGCACACAAAACTTTCATTGGTAGGTATATAGCTAGGATTAGAACCAACGACCCTCGGGTCAGAATCAGGGTAACTATCCTTTACGCCAAAGGGCCGTCCAATAATACTACGTAAGTATTATAAAACAATGTCCTTCACTGCGTCTGTCTGTCTGTTCGCAATAATCTCAATAGCTTCTGAACGGATTATCATGCGGTTTTCACCAATAGCCAGAGTGTTTATGAGGAAGGTTTAGGTCTTAGGTGCATAATTCGTTAAGGTTTTGTGTAAATTGGTTGACATATGACGATGATTGTTAAATACGTTAATATTTTATATTCGATGCAACAAACTGATGCTAATTTTGTAGGCATATATGTTCTACCCGTGCGAAGCCTGGGCGGGCTGCTAGTAAATAATAATTCATTAGGAAACGCTAAATTAATAACTTGAATGTTTATTTGAGGATTTCAAGTTGATTGAATTCATTTAAGATTGTTGAAATATTTAATTTACTAACTTCATTATTTATTACCAAAATCACTTTATTATTATTTCTAAATTCATTTTATGATTTATAATTAAGCTTCAGGCTCATATGACGTTAATATTTGCGTAAATAAAAGAGATACACCCGTTCAGTGTATTTATTAAACTGTACATGAATTCACGATATAATAGGAACAGAGCAGAGAGAGCATTAACAAGTGTCATAGACATAGACTAACATTGACATATGACAGACACTGATACGGCTGCGTTCACAAAATAGATTACATTCTAAAATTCTCTCCTGAACGCAGACCCATATTAAATGTACAATATATATGTTTTTCTATAGAAGTCCCTTTAGTTAAAATATCAGCGACCATGTCAGAACATTTAACAAATAAGAATTTAACAAATGTCCTGTTTACATAATCTTTGATGAAATGATACCTAATATCAATATTTTTAGTTCTTGGTTTATAACTATCACTCAAAGAAAGTCTAATAGCACTTTGATTGTCACAAAATATAGAAATGGTATCACCAGTGTCCTGTTGGCCAAGCTCAATCTGTAGCTGCCGGAACCACAAACTTTCCTGTAGAGCTGAACTCATTGCCATGTACTCTGCCTCAGTTGTCGAGAGTGCTATGGTTTGTTGTCTGCGTGAGTTCCAAGAGATCCCTCCACCCTGAAACATGAAAATATAACCAGAGCAACTCTTTCTGGTTTCTATATCGCCACCCCAGTCTGCATCGCAGTATGCTGTGATGTTCTGAGTGCGATCTTGATGATATCTCAATTTAAATCCACGGGTCCCCTGTAAATATCTGAAAACTCTTTTTACAGCGAGCCAGTGTTCATGTTTGGGTTGTTATTGAATCTGCTCAATGTGTTTACAGAAAATGATATATCTGGTCTTGTAGCTTGTGCTAAATATAACAAGCACCCGATTGCCTGTTGATAAGGAAAAGCCATGTTCATCTTTTCAATATTTTTTGTAAATTTCATTCCAACTTCTATTGGAGTTTTAACTGGTTTGCATTCTGACATGCCAAATTTCTCTAAAATATCTATGATGTATTTTTCTTGATCTATAAATAACTCTCCTGTGTCTCTGTTCCTTGTAATATTTAAACCAATACATTGCTTAACTTTTCCAAGATCTTTCATGCTAAAGTTTACTTTAAGTTTCTCCTTTATCACATCTGTACTTTCTTTCTTGGAGGATAGTATTATAAGGTCATCAACCCATACAGCAATAAAAATCATTTGTTTCTCATTATAGTATACACAAGGATCTACCTGTGAGCGTTTTAAGCCAATTTCTCGTAGAACTTTGTCCAACTTCTGGTTCCACAGCCTGCTGGCTTGACGGAGTCCATAAATAGACTTGTGCAGTTTACATACTTGTGATCCTTTCTCATATGCTGGAGGCTGCTGCATGTATATCTCCCTGTCAATGTCGCCCTGCAGAAAGGCAGATACAGCATCCATTTGGTCGATTTCTAGATCATACTTTACAGCTAGCGCCAGTAGGTATCTCATAGAAGTATAGCAAACTACAGGTGAGTAGACTTAATCATATTCTAGTCCTTTCTTCTGTATACAGCCTTTTATCACCAGTCTAGCCTTGTATCGTTCTATGTTGCCTTTATGGTCTGTTTTTGTTTTAAAACCCACTTACATGGAATTACTCTTTTATCAGAAGGCTGCTCAGTCAAGGTAAACGTTTTGTTTTTAGCTAGTGATTCATATTCTTCATCCATTGCCTTTCTTCAGTGTTCTGCATTCTCAGAAGAAAGAGCCTCTTCCACTGTCTGTGGATCATTTATATTACTGAAGCATAAGTAGCTTGTAGGATCATCATCCATCTCTTCAGACAGTTTATGTGGTAAGCGGTATCTTAATGTTACATTTTCCTTAGAAGCTGGCGATATCGGAGGCTTATCAATTTCAGTCCGATTAAGTTGATTATTGGGTCTTAATGTTACCTTATCTGGTGAGTCTGGTGAAACCGGAGGTGTTGGTGAGTTTACAGGTGAGCCGGTGGCACTGTCCCCAGTATCATACTCACTGCAATCATCATATATCTCTACTGGTACCATATCTTGTCTGTTTTTGAGAGGTACTTGAACGGAGTATTCTCTCCTATACTCAGAACAGGTAGACTGGTTTTCAGATCCACTGAAGCCACTATCATTTTTGTCTGATGATGTCTGAGGGCTTGAAACTCCAAAAGGTACATAAACACCTAGCTTCTGATTTTTCTCGAGAAATGTAACATCCCTGCTTATAAGCATCTGTGATATGTGATGATATAAGATCATGTGATCTGAAGTCCATTAATCTATATGCTTTGGAATGTACACAATAGCCTGTGAATATAAATTTACTAGACTTGGTATCCCATTTTTGGCGCTTCTGTTTGGGCGTATGAACCATTGCCTCACAACCGAAAATTCTGAAATGCGACAGGTTTGGCTTTTTACCACTCCAAATTTAATACGGTGTTTTTCCACCTAACGCCCTTGTAGGCGATCTATTTATAATGTATGCTGCAGTAGCAACTGCCTCAGCCCAGTATCCTTTACTTAGGTTAGCGTCAAAAATCATACATCTTGCACGCTCCACCAACGTTCTATTCATTCGTTCGGATAGGCCATTTTGTTGGGGTGTATAAGGTGCACTAATTTCATGGACTATACCGCAATCTCTCAGATATTTTTCAAAATATTGATTGCAATACTCAGTACCACCATCTGTTCTAATGCATTTTATTTTATAATTTAATTCATACTCTACTTTAGTTTTCAAATCTTTAAAAATATCAGTTATATCAAGTTTGTTAGACAGAAAGTAGACAAATACTCTTCTTGTATAGTCGTCTATGAATGTTATAAAATACTTCTTACCTCCAAATGATGGGGTTTCCATAACTCCACATAGGTCTGAGTGGATTATTTGCAGAGGCTGAGTGGCACGTGAGCCTTCTTTCGGGAATGGCATCCTGGCATGCTTTCCTTTTAAGCATGTTTCACATGTTACGTTGGCCTTTTCTTTACTCACAGGTAGAGACAGTCCTTCGGCACACTGAGGGAGCTTCTGTACATCAGCAAAATTTAAATGGCCCATACGTCGGTGCCATAGCACGGAGTCATCTGTATTTTCTCAGAGCCATACAGGGAAATATCAACATTACCAGCACTTTCAACAGGCATCGGGGACTTGTTTGCTATTGTTACCCTTGAAACCGGAGTCCTGTGGACATCATACAGCCAGTCACTTCTGTTCGTCATATGAATGGCTGCACCAGAGTCCAAATACCATTTATCATCTGTGCTTCCTATTGTTGCTGAAAAAGCGGCGACAAATCCTGCTTTGTCTTTTACTTTCTTCGGTGCTTTGCAGAATCGAGCAATGTGTCCATGTGAATTACAGTTAAAGCACCGGGGACCCGAGGCTTGCACAGCTTTATTCGGGGTTTTCTGTGGCTTGTTTTTCTTGTTCATGTAGAAGGCGGAGGAATTTTCACACTTAACTTCCTGGATAAGCTTTGTTTTGATGGCGTCTGCAGTAATTTGGATTCCAGAGCTTTCTAATCCCATTATCATTGGTTTATAAAAGTCTGGCAGGCCAGCAAGCATCAGTACACCGATCCATGAATCTTCTACATTGAAGCCAATGCCCCGTAACTTATGAGCTGTGCTCATGATTTTATTCACATAATCTTCTATAGAATCACAGCTGTCGAGTGACGTCGTCACAAGATCTCGCAGTAGTGCCACTTTTCTCGTCAGTCCGTTGTCGTCAAATGCTTTCTCTAACTTTTCCCAAGTATCACGAGCTGTCTGGGCGTCCTGGATATGTATGTAATTTACAGGATCCAGAAGGAGAATGATTTTTGTTCTCGCTCTCGTGTCTTTAGCAGGATCGATGGCGGTGCCGGTCGTTGGTTCGATGCACTGCCACAAATCTTCGTGCTGTAAATACGTTTTCACGGCGAATTTCCAACTTGCATAGTTGGATCGACCAGTAAATTTTTCAATATTGAACGCGTTCGCCGAAGTGGAGGACATTTTTATCAAAAAATCTCGATTTTCAATTGACGTTGTGAGGTTAAGCACCACTGCGCACACGCGGTGCCAGCCGGTATGAATCTCGAGTCACAGGCACAGTTATCTGAAAATACTCGTCGTGGACGCGAAATTTTATGTAGACATTATACGCTCTGCTACCATGACGTTAATATTTGCGTAAATAAAAGAGATACACCCGTTTAGTGTATTTATTAAACTGTACATGAATTCACGATATAATAGGAACAGAGCAGAGAGAGGATTAACAAGTGTCATAGAAACATTGGGATCGCCGCGCTCGCCGTGTACGGACGTCTCTCCACTGCAAGTCGCCTACCGCTGTGTCTTCGTTATTTCCTGAGCAAATAATCGTCGACGGCACCCGGAGCTCCGTGCTTCGGAGGGGAAAACCTGCGCCTACGATAGCCGGAGGGGTCGGTATGCCGGGGGTGTAGTAACCACACCACCTAGTACTGGCCTCTTCTCGCGTCACGCGGAAGCTAACAGAGGATCTCAACCGAAGCCATGGACCCGCCTCCGGGCTCGTCTAAAGGCCCTTTTCAGGGCCAACCGCTACCTAGCTCCGGCGCCTCGGCGTCGGAAACTAGAAAAGCACCCACTAGTGCGAAAACCGACGTAACTATACAAGTAACCGGAGTAACCACCGGTAGTGAGCCCGGCCCTTTTCAGGGCCCTACTGTAACCCCGCCGGCACCGATAGACCTGTCGTCACCGGTGTCTCACCTGCCAAAGGGCTCGATACCGGCGTCATTCTGGCTGACGCTCTCTCCGAGGGGGCTTTACGAGCGTGATATGCTCACGCTAGCCCGTCTTATACAAGCCGGGGCCCTCTCGGAAGGGATGCTACGCTGGATGGCGTTGTTCCTGCGCCTGGAGGAAGCTGAGATGGAAGGGAAGGAGCTGTCCAACGATGATCAGGTCGCCCTGCAATTCGCGCAGAAGGCACTGATCACGTTGCCGCCCGCGCCCGAGTTGAAAATACGTGGGGACATCCCACCGCCGCCGCCCCGCACCGCCGAGAGGGGAAAACGCCGCCGCGCTCGATCGGCGTCGCCTAGCCCTCCGACGACGCGTACGAGGTGCAGGACACCTAGCCCGAAGCCCGGACCGTCCGGGGCTTCGATGCTAGACGTGGCACCGCTGCCACAGCGCCCGAGTTTCGCAGAAAAACTGCGCAAATCCGGGCGCGAGAAAGAGACGGCACGCGCCGCGCAGACCGTCACCAACATACGTCATCGTGACGTAGGCCGCTCGGCGGCCCCCGCTCCCTCCACCCGCGCGGCTACCGTCGACGCCCGCCCGGGTGACGTAGGTCGAGCGCCCGATCGCGCGTCCGCGACCCGCGCCGCCCCCGCCGACACCCGCGCACCGGCCTACGCCGCCGCTGTAGGAGCCGGGCCGACCGCGCGCGCGCCTCCCGCCGGGCCCGCTCGCCCGACCGCCGTCGAGGCTCGAGCTACCGTCGCGCCCGCCGCCGCGAAAGCCGGCCGCGCCCCCGCTGCGCCTGCCGCCGGGTCCGTCGCGCCCGCCGCCGCGAAAGCCGGCCGCGCCCCCGCTGCGCCTGCCGCCGGGTCCGCCGCACCCGCCGCCGCAACCACCGCGCCCGCGCCCGCTCCCGCGAAGCCGCGCTATCCGCCGCTTATCGTCGAGAAAATTGATAACTGGACGAGACACTTCAGGCTACTTGGCGACAAGCTCGGGAGACCGCCGAACGGACGCCCCTATGGGCAAGGAATCCGCTTTAGCCCCGAGGATGAAAACGAATATAGAATCATCCAGGCCTACCTCACCGCATTAGAAAAAGAAGAACACATAAATTGGTTCTGCTACTCGCTGCCGGCCGAGCGAAGTCTCAAGGTGGCGATCCGCGGTCTCCCTGCGGATACGAACACGGACGAGATAATTGAAGATTTAAAGGAAAAGGGATTCGAGGCAGAATACGTGAAGGCCATTCACGGGCGGCAAGGACGACCGGGATGCGTATTTTACGTAATGCTGAAGAAAGCCCCTGGACTGCTACCAGCTATTTACGACGTATCCGAAATACTCATGATGCCTGGCGTAAGAATTGAGGCGTGGCGCGCCAAGAAAGGCCCCGCACAGTGCCACCGATGTCAAAAGTTCCGCCACAGCTCACACAATTGCCACCGTGAGCAAGCCTGTGTACGCTGTGGCGAGGAGCACGCGGCAAAGGAATGCCCGCGCCCCAGAGAGGAAGCCGCCACCTGCGCCAACTGCGCCGGTACCCACCCAGCGAATTACGGCGCATGTCCTGTATACCGCAAAGAGGCGAGGAACAAGAGAGCAGGGACAACAGCGCAGACTCTGCCAGGCAGGCGCGGGCAGGCCCCGGTCGTCCCGTCTACCGTAGAGGAGTCCGCAGCGGCGTCTCTAATGGCCCCGGCTAACATGCCCAACACTCAAAACGCCAAGAGGAAAAGAGCAAAGAGAAAACCCGCACCGAAAAATGAGCCCGAAAAACAGACGGCAACAAAGCCCACTGAGCGCAGAGACTCCCTCGGTCAGACCATCGGCGTCCTTAAGGAGATACTGGAGGCGGTACAGTCCGGCACGGACGCCGAGACCGCAACCCTAATGGGCCTTATGCGAATTTTAAACAAGGATGGGAGACACTAGGATTGTTTTCTGGAATGCCCAGACGCTCACGGGGAAGATAAGAATGCTGACCGACTTCCTCCGTGAGCAAAACGTCGACATGATGCTGGTCAGCGAGACGCATTTACACAAAAATACGAAGCTCAAGGTACCCAACTACCACATCTACAGGCAGGACGAAGTCACCCCAGCCGGGGTGCCATACAGAGGACTGGCGGTCATGGTCCACCGAAGGATCATTCACCAACCTATCCCTGCTGTGCAGTTTCAATCTCTACAAGCCCTCGGCGTGCTCATCCAGGTCGCCGGCAGAAACAGAAGAATATTTGCAGTCTACAAACCTCCGAACCTGACGCTAGACACATGCGAGCTACGGAAAATGCTAGACTCAGAGACGCCAACCATTATAGCCGGCGACCTAAACAGCAAGCACACATATTGGAACTCCAGCAGGGTGTGCCCCAACGGAAAGAAGCTGTACCAGGACTCGGTGGACCATCACTACGCAGTAGCAGGCCCAACGACGTGGACACACCACGACAGACAAGGAGGCGATGTCTTAGATGTGGCAGTCTACCAAGGCCTCAACTCACCACCGACGCTCACCACGCTGCCTGATCTCCCATCCGACCATAGGCCCGTCATGATGACGATCCAGGAACCTCCCAGCAGAATAGCGGCGCCAGAAAGGAGACGGAAAATCTGTTGGGAAACCTACAGGCGTGAAACTGAGGAGAGACTGATCACACGGCCCATAAGCACGGCCGAAGACGTTGAAGTCGCCACAGAGAGCTTAACCACTGCGATCCAGGAATCCCTCACAGCTGCCACCATCACCACCTCCACCTCGGGACAGAGACTGGACCCCCTGCCCAGGTGGATTAGGGACCTCATAAAAGAAAAGAGGGATACCAGAAAAATTTGGCAAGAAACAAGATGCCCAACCACCAAACACGAGCTAAATAAACTTGTGGACAAAGTCAAAGCCGCCCTAAACGACCACGCAGCCACAGGATGGGCAAACCATATAGCCGAGATAACCGACGATATGCCGTCGGTACATCGACTGTGCCGACAGCTATCAAACGCCAAACCGGCAACCCATCCCATGATCGGGAGTGACGGCCAGCTCAGGTTTACTGCGGTGGACAGAGCCGAGATATTTGCAGACCACCTGAAAACGCAGTTCACACTTAACCCGACTACTGACACTGAACAAACCAAAACGGTAGAAGACTTCAACAGAGTATACTTCAACCCTGAATACATACCAAGAAGTCAAACAAGCGACCTAAGCAACAAGGACGAAGATGAAGAAAACATATTCCTCACTCCGGGCAGCATCCAGCGACTCATCTCAAAACTGCCTAGAAAGAAAGCTCCAGGATTAGATGGAATATCGAACGAAGCTCTCCGAAACCTACCGTATAAGTCCATCGCCGCCATAACAAGGGTGTACAACGGCATACGTCGCTCTGGCCATTTCCCGAAGAATTGGAAAATAGGCAAGGTGGTAATGATCCCGAAACCCAGAAAAGACATCAGGAAGCCGGACGGCTACAGACCCATCACGCTCCTCAACACACTCTCTAAACTGTTTGAGAGAGCGCTGATGCCTCTGCTGACACCACATTTAAGGCCAAGGAAGGAACAGTTCGGGTTTCGGGCCGAGCACTCCACCACCTTGCAGATCACCAGAATAGTAAACGAAATGGCCATGAACCATAATAAAAAGGAAACCGTTGTGACCGTCATGCTTGACATGGAAAAGGCGTTTGACCGAGTCTGGCATGACGGTCTGATTTACAAAATCGCCAAATCACCAACACCGAAGAAAATAGTCTGCGTGTTAAGAAGCTACCTGACAGATAGAGAGATCTTCGTTCAAGTAGAAGACAAGACGTCAGCAAGGGTACCAGTGAGAGCAGGAGTACCCCAAGGAAGCTGCATCGCCCCCGTGTGCTACGCCTGGTATACCGACGACATCCCAGTCGTCGGGCAGACGCAGCTGGCTCTATACGCGGACGATGCAGCCTACTTCGCGTCCTCATTTAAGCCCGCCCAAGCCGTCAAGAAGCTGCAGGACACCCTGGACGCCCTACCAGCGTGGCTCCAGAAGTGGAGACTAAAAGTCAACGTGGGAAAGACGCAAGCCCTCGTCTCAGGACGGATAAGACTCCCGCCGCCACTGAAGCTCATGGGGCAAGAGATTCAGTGGCAGAAGAAGGTCAAATACCTAGGAGTGGACCTGGACCGAAACCTAAATTTCCAAGATCACGTCAACGCCGCTGTGGCTAAAGCCAAGAGTTCGTCAAGTCCCTGACCACGAAGATGTTCCGCACAGCGGACCACTCCAGCTTCGAGCACATACGCGGCATAGCGCCGCTACACGCAAGACCGCCTGACAACGATGAGAGGCGGGGAAGAAAACCCAAGCCATATTCCCGAGACCTTATCAGACATACTGATCCGATGAAGAGGACGAAGAGGAGAAGAATGAAGAAGAGGAGACGCTGCAACCATCGGTGGCCACTGCTGCGTGCGCTGACGGGTTAGCTGGGCTTCCCCGAACGGGGTCTCACCTGGCTCGGCCCTGTCGCCCCAGCACATAGTGGCTACCATGGTCTCAGCAACGAATCCAATATACATCCGAAGACACGCTCATTGTCATGAGCGGAGTAGAAGCCAGGGGCAGAGGGCAAGGCCCTGACCCCCTTTCCCCACACCCCAACGGGTGCGAGAAGACGACTCGTTCGGTGAAGTGTCATAGACATAGACTAACATTGACATATGACAGACACTGATACAGCTGCGTTCACAAAATAGATTACATTCTAACATCATAGAATCATTATAAGTGTAAAAACATTTTAAACGTAAACTCAACGAGCTGAAGTTGGTATAAATACGGCCGCCCGACGCTCCGTTATTCATTCGTGCTCGGACCGTCAAGCGGTACGGAGCTCCCAATATTGCTGTGTACTTGTAAGTTACTTGACTTGATATTTGAACAGAAGACTTTTATTTCGAGTCTTCCACTATGGGTGATCGGCACCATGATGACGACCGAAGATGGTGACGTCAGCACCGCTGGCGTCACACTCTTTAAAAACAATTGTGGGGTACCTACCTCCCTCGTAATCTAATACTATAAGAATCTTTGTCCTGTCATACTGACTGACAACGCACAGCCTAAACCGCTAATCGTAGACTTGAAATTTGGAGGGTATATTGTCTTTTCTATTCGAAACTTCACACAAGTGCTTCAGTAAAAAAATAAGCAAATACGTGTTTAGGGCTTTTTCAAAATTCCACCCCTCCAAAAGGGTGGAGAAACAAGATTAGATAGTTTTTTTTGTAAATAAATAAGTAAATACGAGTTTCAGGCTTTTTCAAAATGCATTTCCCTTAGTCACGCAATAACTTGTGATATAATAACACGCAGTGACTTTTATGATAGAAAGGTTTCACAAAATAAAAGTTTTAAGTAAATAAAAGAAGTCTTTAAGGCGGGCGAAGCCGCGGGGCACTTCTTGTATATAATAATGGAAAAATCTTGCACGGTGGGAATTGTACTTGGCACCTCTGACGTCAGAGCCGATCATTATCCTACTACACCACTAGGCACTCTATGTAATATGTACTATTCATTATTCTGTGGTAATATTAACAATGCCATCTGTTAACAGTGTAATCAACTAATTAGTTGTATTTAGTGCGAAATATTTGCACGGGTCATCTAGTTGTATATTTAGTTAATAATATATTATGAACCTTTTTTAACCAACTTCAAAAAAAAGGACCAGATTTCTCAATTCCACCGTAGATATATTTTTTTAGTGTGTTGTGTAGTGTGTCACATAAGTTCATTTAATGCTTCCTACAAAAATCTCAAGCTGAAACGACTATGCTATTCCTTTTTGCAAAATAATGGCGAACATTCTCAAAGTCATTTCTGCCATTACTCCTAGAAATCCCGTTCATTTATCAGGGCTGGAATTCTGCTATAAGGCCCTTACACATCCCTTTTGTGCACGCAACTGACTCCTTGCGATTATAATCGTCGTCGATATTTTACCCCGACCACAGAATATTGAATAGTGAAAGCCCTGACGCAAAAAAGGATGTTATATATTTTAACCGACTTCAAAAAAAGGAGGAGGTTCTCATTTCGTTGAAATCTTTTTTTATGTATGTTCACCGATTACTCAAAGATGCCTGGTCTAATTTAGTTTTTTTTAAGGGTATAATTTTTAGGTGGTCCCATTTAAATTTCATCGAGATGTATTCAGTATCTCCAGAGATATGGAGATAAACGCCTCGAACTTTCTACTGAAAATGGCTGGCGTGGCGATTGAAGTCTGTTCTTCTAATTTTTTATTTTATATCCTATATAGGCTAGCGTTTTATCCAGACATTTTTTTTAATGCTCAATAGGCAATTTAATCGATTGACCTCTACTTCACCTGATGTTAAGTGACGATGTGGTCCAAGATGTAGCACGCTTGCCTAAAATATAGGTACTTATCATTCGCGACTAGAAGTCCCCCGGTGGTAGTTTCTCACCTGGTGATAAGCGATGATGTGGTCGAATATGGTGAACACGCAAGGTCTAAAATAATCTGACTCTTGTGGCATATACTCGGCAAATCTCGAGAATTTACAATAGGACTACCTAAGGAGTGTACATTCTTAAATAAAAAAATAATTTTGTAAATCAGTCCGTAGTTGACAGAGAAATCGGTAAAAAAAAAACAAAATAATAATAAATAAAAACATACACAGGAACTGAAAACATTTTTTTTGAATTCAGCTAAAAATAGTCGTTTGGATGATGGCATCATCAGCCCAAGTTCACATATTGTGACTGCTATTTTTCTTTGCCCACTATAACATAAAAAAAAGAAATTAAATTCAAAACCGTATTAGGTTCTAAATATTTTATTAAAATGTCACAAAATTTAAAACATACTCTAATAAATGCAAAAATATTTAATTTGTCTGATCGCAAGCGTCAATCTACCCAAAGCTGTGAAAATATTCTAATAATACTTCTTCTCGGAGCTGAGTAAAGTCTCTTCAATATTTAAAGGAACATGAATTATGTGATTAACTCTATATCGCTACCTATATCTATGTATGTTGCAGACAAACTCGAGACATCGTAGAATTGCAAAGTGTCTAGTTTGGCTCCCTGTTTTGTCTTGGTGAAAATGTTGATGCATAGATAGTGGGAGTTTCATTTATATGTAAAGATATTGTAAGTGTTGCAAGTGATGTGAGATTTATACAGCGTTTAATTCTAACTGTCATTTGTAATCTAGAATGTAGGAGAGAATATAATCTAGCATTGACTGGGAAGATTTTTAAGATGGAGCCGGGTAGCAAGTACCTTTACCGTTGTGGCTGCACTTTGAACATTTGTGAATTGAACACATACATAACTGATGAACTGTAATACGAGATTGTATTATATCGTCTCGTGATGCATTCAATTCCAATTAATCAAATTGTCGAAGAAAACAAAATTATGTTGTATCGCAATAAGTCCCGTTTTACATCATAACATTTTGGCTACTGTAAAGCGTTCTTAGTTCTATTTTTACATATAATTAATAACTTTATGTTTTGAGCTGCATTAAAAAATTGTGATAATAATCATCGCGCAGCAAGAAATTGCAAAAAAACGCTATTATTGATAAGTGATTCCGTTTCTTGTAACGATTAATATAATAAATTACTAGCTGTGCCCCGCGCCTTCGCCCGCCTTATTAAGCATCCTATAGCCTAATCCATAATATTGGCTATCCATGTGCAAAATTTTAGCTAAATCAAGATCAAGATTAAATAGGTATCTACTGAACAATCGTGTTACATCTTCGGCTGCGTTGTCACTTACAGTCAGTGAGATTGTAGCCAACAATTATTCAGTCATTTGTAAAAAAAACATAAGTCCAGCCGTTTGACCGAGAAGAAGTCCCAAACAAACAAATATACAAACTGACTTGCGCATTTATAATATTAGTGATGACAATCTTCTTCTTTTGGGAAGTCGATAAAAGAACCAACTAGAGTTAAAGTAGATAATTTAGAATTTATTATTATTATTTATTAAGGATTACTCGCAATTACCTTATAAAAATACAGTTAGACGTTTACAAGACTGTCTAAATTCTCATTATGCTCGTGGCATTTATACTTGTTACCTCAGAAACATGCTGAAATTTTGATGAGCACTCGTCTTGAAACGACTTTTAAAGTTTTATTTTTGAATCCAATTTTTAGCATATTTTTCTGAGGTGCTTTAATTTTACCGGTATGCTGAGATGTTGGGGTAATAAAATGACAAAACGAATTGATTGAATAGAATTTATGGTTTAAAAAATTAAACTTACAACATTTTAAGATCTAAATTACTAAATACAGTTTTTGTTAAATCCTCCTTAGTAATATATACTTCGTGAAAATTTCAAGTATCTATCTATTACAGTTAAGGAGATACAGCCCTGTGAAATGTGAACAGACGGACAGCGAAGTCTCAGTAAAATAGGGTTCCTCTGGTACCCTTTAGGTACGGAACCCTAAAAAGCATACAGACTAATTCAGAGACTCCTTCCTTTTGGAAGTCGGCTGGATGGCTCATTACTTTCTTTTTATTTTTATTTATTAATTCAAAGCGTAAAATTGTGCTTTTGTTATGTTTACGTGATAATTGATTATGATGCATTATGAAAAGCGGCAATAACCCATAGGCTAATGTGAGTTCGATTCTCACCCATTGCACTATTGACGTGAACCCACTCCAGACACAAACATATTTAGTTTAGTTGGAGGAGTTAACAAGACTACTAGTGATGTGCTACGAATATTACTAGTGAGCTATGTTAAAAAAATAAACAAGCCAGGTGCAAGTCGGACTCGCACTAGTAGGGTTCCGAACCACACTACAGTATTTTAAAAGATCGAGCAAAAAATACCACTATCATTTGTCTCCAGCAAACAATAATAATAATTAACATTTTATTTCTTATTACGCCATCTAACGTCTAAAAAATGAGTTAGGGATCGACATTTCAATATAACGCCATCTATGGGACGTTTACCTAACTAAGTGTTCATAGATGGCGTGAAATGCCGAAAAAAACACGTTTCTTGTATGGGGACCCTCTATTATTTTTAACTCTATTCTGTTTTTAGCATTTGTTGTTATAGCGGCGATAGAAATACATCATCTGTGAAAATTTCAACTGTGTAACTATCACGGTTTATGAGACGGTTATTTTAGGTATTTAGAAGTGTGCGTGTATTAATGAACCGACTTCAAAAAGAGTAGGAAATACTTAGTTCGTCGGAATCTTTTTTTGTAATGTATGTTCACTGATTACTTAAAAACGCTTGATTGGAATGATATACTTTCCAGATGGTACGATTTAAATGTTATTGAGATATATTCAGTATCTACAGAGATAAAGAGATAAAGAGATAAACACCTCAAACTTGGCACTGAAAATAATTTAAGATCGTTTAAAAAACTAAAAGAACCGATTTCAAACGTCGCACTAGTCATAAGTAGCCAGCAGTAAGTATCATGTCATCTAAGTATACAAATGCATCGTAATACAAATGATATATTAAAAACGGCTCGACCGATTTCGTTAAAATTTAAATGGGACCATGGGGATTGAGCGAAGGGTGTACCCTTCGAAAAAAAAGGATTTTCCAAATCGGTTGAGGCATCTTCGAGTAATCGGTGAACATACAATTAAGCAAACCAAGAATTGAGATCCTCCTCCTTTTTTGTGAAGTCGGTTAATGACTAGCGCGGCGTTTGAAGTCGTTTCTGATAGTTTTTTAAACGATTTTAAATCATACTGCGTCTACTTATAAATATTGAAATACGGGACTTATCGCAGTTAAAACATTTTTTTGAAGTTATTCTTCTTTTGAAGTTATACTTCTTTTGAAGTTATACTTCTTTTGAAGTTATTCTTCTTTTGAAGTTATACTTCTTTTGAAGTTATACTTCTTTTGAAGTTATACTTCTTTTAAAGTTTTACTTCTTTTGGCGCGATAGAAAAAAATTATGAGTAAATTTTTACGTTGCGCGCGCACACCGACACCTAAATTCTACACCGTGAAGTTAGTGCTAGGTGGCATGACTATGTTCAAGTTGTATATTCTAGTATTTTTATATTTAGAACACGCGTTTCGTAAGAACGTCATATTTAACGTCATATTTTTACGTTAATAAAACCTTTTTTATTTAAATAAAATCCTTTTGATTAATTTTAATATTTATCGTTAATCACTACTGCATTTTAGTTATTTTTTTTCCATACGCCACAGAAGTATAACTTCTAACGCGTGTACATAAATACACACACTTTTTTTTTACTGCCTACATACTGAATAAATGCTTTGAACTATAAACGGAATTAAATTAATGAATACACAACACTAAGGCAAAATAATATAAAAGCTGATTTTGGTTCCACAATGATATTCCTTGGAAAAGCGATCAGTTCGAAGAATCCCATTGTTCCGTTATTTGGGTAAGATCCGATTACAGGAAAATATTTACATTTGTGATTGTATTGTTTTCGGAAATAAGAGGCTAATATTTAATCCTATTTGCAGTCAAAGGGAATTTATTCCTTTTGTCAATGGTGGGTTAGGTGAGTACTTGGTGAAGTCAATACTAGGAGAAGAAAAAATAGAAAACTTATTATACTCCCGGCACAAAGTCTAAAGTTTTATAATTTTTTTGATATTTTTCTAGGCAAGCTGCGGCCCGCAGTGGTTGTCGCGATCTTACTGCGTAAACTCTTGAAGAAATGCATCGGACATGCACGAAACCTAGGTCGAGTCAGTCGACAACAAATAGTGAGTATAATAATAGTACTATCTTCACTACTTACTTATTGTAAAACAAAGTCCCACGCCACGTCTGTCTCGCTGTCTGTTCGCGATAAACTCAAAAGCTACTGAACGGATTTTTATGATTCTTTCATGCAGTTTTCACCAACAGACAGCCGAATTCATGAAGAAGGTTTAGGTATATAATTGGTTGGTTCAAATATGATGATAATTGTTGAAAGTATCGGTAAAGTCAAGCCACCTGGGAGCTTTCATCCAAAACGCTGCCTTTGAGATATAACAAAACAATGCGTAGTGGGATATTTCAGCATTTTTGCATCAGCTTGTTGCGTCGAGTATTAATTAACGTCAATCATCGTCATATTTCAACTAATTTACACAAAACCTTAACGAATAATACACACAAACCTTCGCATAAACGCAGTATAAAACCAAGTCCCCCGCCGCGTCTGTCTGACTGTCTCGCGATATGATTAAAAACTAATCAACTAATTTTCCTGCGGTTTTCACCAGTAGCCAGAATGATTCATGAGGAAGGTCTAGGTTTATATATCTTTGACTAACAATAAACCATTTGCAAATGCTCGAAAATAAAACGTGTAAATCGTAAATGTAAAGTTTATAAAATGTATTTAAGAAACTACTTTTAAAGTGTATTTAGGGTATATATTGATACATTGTTAAAAATTACGCGAGCCGTGTGCAAAATAGTTTTAACAATCTGTTGGATCGTTTGGGAAAGTTGAAACATTTCTATTTTGCGGTCGGTACTTGAATTTCGCAAAAGTTCAATGTACGCAGTAATGGTGTAAGTTCCAACGTCTAGTGATGTGCATGAAAGGGAGGGCGCTGTTTGATCTAAGGGCTAGTGATGGTACTGTCTTGAAAAGATATCGATGATATTTTGAACCGAATAATTTAAGATCGTTTACAAAACGCAAAACCGACTTCAAATGCCACGCTAGTCGTTTTCAGTACTAAGTTTGAGATTTTTGTCTTTATATCTCTGGAGATACTTACTAAATCTCACACGTTTCGGCTGTGCCGTCACAGAATGTATTGAAAAGTTGACACGCTTTAGTTTCAATACAAATCGAGATACTTGCCTTATCTATTTTACATATACATTACATCTGTAAATAAATTAGTTTTATTGTATAGTTATTATTGTTACAATGTTATACTTTATGTGCTTATGTTAGCCGATTTTTGAGTTAGTAATTTTTTTTTTAATGATTGGAGTAGTATATATATATATCTATATATCTTTAGGGTGTTATTTGTAAATTAAATCAACACTTGATCAGTATTTCCAGATATATAGAGATATGAACCCTACAATTGTTACTGAAAATGCCTCACGCAGCATATGAAGTCAGTTTTTCGGTTGTCAAAAAGATCCGATTATTATTTTCCAATTCTGAAAAGTGACAAATCGTTATGGATCACACTGGGTATAGAAGCTCTTTAGTTGCATCTACCTATTTTCGATGCTTGCGATAATAGCAGGCAACCGTGTGTTTATCAGCCTACGACGGAATATTGCAATAAAAAAACAACGCGTTGCACTCCGCCAGTGCCAGCAAATGTAAAAAATTGAACACGTCATTTTTGAATATTTTAGAATGACATAACAGCTTGCGCAAGCGCCTTGCGCTCCTTTGGAATGACATCTCATGCAAGCGCCCTGCGCCCCGTCTTACAAAATTTCAATTAGGACACGTGATTTGACGCGAGTTTAAAAATGTTTACCCATCCCAAGAAAAGTGCACAACGCCGCTAAAGCAGTTTTCATTTCAAAAAATCCCGCAAATCGATATATCGACAAGCACCCTTTCCCCTCACTATTCCCGCCTGAAACGGATCCCTAGAGGCGCGCCCCGGGGTCAGCACTAATTTATTCATTGCTCACTTTACGCTAACTGTCGCAGTTCACTTCTGAAAAATTCCTCTCGGCACTGGAGATTCAGTCTCGCAATGGAATTGACAACACAATATGATTTCTGTTTTTTGTAAATGTTTGATCTTGGACAGTGTTTTTTTGATGAAAACTAGTGAATTGGAGGTCATTGTCACCCTGGTAAGGGTCATTGTAACCCAACTGCATCCGTATACTAAGTTTTAATCCTACACGTGATCCTTGGGTAGTCGTAAAAAGGTGACCAGTTCGCTTAGGCGGTGGCTCATACCACCCACTGAACAAAGATATATCGCCAATCAATTCGCAAAGTGCCGGCGTTGTTATTACGGCACTATTGGTATTACGGTTCTGAGGGAAAGTGGGGTGCACTTTTCCTTACAAATGTATGATCCCCGTTTCCTCCCTGGAAAATACTTCTAGAGAAAAAATTGTTTCTACAAAAATCAAGGTCTGCTGTAGCCCCTATCATTTGCTTTTATTGACCAACCAATTGCAAATAAAAAATATGACCTTTTACATATCTTAAAGAAGAGATTAGAAGGTTTTTATTTTTTCATTTATCATTAGAAGCATTTTCCAGGGAAGAAAAGGGTGAATACATTTTTTTGGAAAAGTGCAAAGTAAAAAGTCAGCCCCTCTAAAATCTAAAACAATCGACTTCCATGCCCCGCGAGTCAGTTTCAGTAGCAAGTTTGATGATATCGTAATATCTCTGGAGATACTTATCAGATCCTTAGATTATATACTTGGTCAGATCATGATAAAATTTAAATAGAACCGTTACCCTACCTATAAAAAATTATCATGGAAACCGGCTCATATATGGCGGAGTAATCGGGTAACATACAAACAAAAACATACAGACAAATTGAGAACCTCCTCCTTCTTGGAAGTCTGTTTAAAAAGTTCGAATCAAAATACAGTACAATATCATTGTTAGGAGGAAACGTCCCCGAAAAAAATATCTTGTTCAATTAAGAAGAATTTACAGCATCTCAGTTCCACTACCAACATTTTCCACAGACTAAATAAATAAACAATAATATTCGTAGGTAGCAGCACCATAACGCGACATTTTTTCGCGTTCCCATAAAAATAAGTGCCCATAACGTCGAGAATGGCACGAAATATGTGGTGTTTTGTGTCATTTTGCCCCTTATTGTCATTTAAAGATTAAAACAACGATTATGTAGTGCTGTGAAGCATTGTTATGGTCGATTTAGAGGCGTTACGTGGAGGAAGGAAGGGAATTCGCGTGACGATAAACGTTGTAGTGATGTTTGTAACGATAATAATGTATGGGGCGATAATAATGTATGGAGCGATAATAATAGCGACCGTTAGTGTTGATAGGCTATGGGATACTTGGATTATAACTTGCGAAACTATTTTATGTTATTATAAAATAGCAAATACATCGAGACGCTAACCCAAGGAGGTATAAAACATGTAGAATAGAATAGAATAACTCTTTATTGAACACCATTCAGAAAACATTTAAAAAAACTTATGTAAACATTCACAAATAAGTGTTACAAAGGGCGGTCTTATCGCTGAGAGCGATCTCTTCCAGACAACCTTTGGGTAATGAGGATTTGATTAATGAACATGGCGGGGTAAATATGGTGTTAAACCTAAACTAAAATAAATAAGTAAATACATAAACACTACGCTGCAGACACATATAATACATAAATCATATATTTGTCAATAAAAAATACATATACTATATAAATAAATATAACAAGGAGAGAAAACAAAAATTACAGTAAGTAGCAATTTAATCTTACGAGAGATAGTGAGCTTTGACACGTTCTTTGAATGTAGTAATGGTCTGGCAACGTCTTACTTCAACTGGTAGCGCATTCCAGAGCCTTACAGCTTGTACTGCGAACAATTTATCGTAGAACGAGCTATGATGACTAGGCATCAACAATGTATGAGTCTCTAAAGACCGTAAAGAGAGAGAATTCGAAGTAGGATTAAACAAAATATTAAACAGTAGGGTCCTTACCCTTTACCTATATGAGCATTGCGGCGAAGGCGGATGGGTAGCCATTTAAGCTTTGAATGGAATTCGGAGACGTGGTCATATTTGCGTAGGCCAAATATGAACCTAATCGCAAAGTTTTGGAGTCGTTCGAGCTTGTTTAGCTGTTCCTCGGTGATGTCCAGATAGGCGGCGTCGGCGTAATCAAGAATAGGAAGAAGAAGAGACTGTGCAAGCGCAGCTTTAGTGGCAGTAGGCAAGAAATTTCGTAATCTTCGCAGTGCACCCGCGGCTGCAAACATTTTGTTACTGACAGCAGTCAACTGAGGACCCCAAGACATGTGCTGATCGAATAATACTCCCAGGTTCTTGACAGTTTCACTGTAAGGGATGGTCACCCCATTAAAAACGACATGCGGTAGTATGCTTCGATTGGTTTTTGATACAGTTCTAGAACTACCCACTATAAGGACTTGCGTTTTATCCGGGTTAATTTTCAGACCATGGGATTCGCCCCACTCAGATATACAGCGTAAGTCGGCATTTACACGTTCTATGGCAGTTGCTATTTGATTCAGGGGCGCGTGACAGTAAATTTGGAGATCGTCTTCATAGAGGTGGTAGGAAGAAGAGATATGTTGAGATATGGAGTTAATAAAAATGGCAAATAGGAGAGGAGATAAAACACCGCCCTGCGGTGCGTAATGTGAATAACACACATTGTATTTTTGATCAGCCCGAATAACACTATAATAAGCTGTATAAAATTCAATTTGCAATAACTACGTACAATATTTAACGGCACAACACTTTCAACCATGTACCAACAGATGAGATAGTGGTCAAACGCAGTCTATGCCATATTTATTTATTTATTCGATTAAAACTGTATAATACCAATTAAATTAATCTTAATCATTAATTATTTTATTAATACACATAACTTAAAAAAAATATATAAATATTAGGAAATGTCAATAAATAATGTCATACAAATAAGAATATTAACAAATTGTTTAAATACACAGTCAATAAAGAAATTAAAATAGACATACGTTCAGGCATCTTTCTCACAATAAAAAAAATAATAATAATTACTTATATTGTTTTAGATTTATAGTTGTTGTGAGTTTGAGTCAAAGTCAAAGTCAAAGCATTTATTCAGTATATGGGCAAATTAAAAATTTGCACTTACACACGTCAAATAACATTAAACAGATCATATTCAATAAAAAATATTATAGATATAACAGAAACATAACTTATTGCTTTGAATTAACAAAAAAAAACAAAGGTATTGAGCCATTCAGCTTTCATCTATAGTCCCCGTCACGAGAAGCTATAAATTATGTAAACAAACATCTTTTACTAAGTAAACATTTTATACTGCGAGATAATAATAAATTGACCATATTCAATCGACATGAAATATAGACGGGTTATATGAAAGTAACAACCTATTTAATTTAGTCGGATCATATTTTAACGACGCAAAGCGCTATCGTTTGTGTTTCTTGGTACCGGACGCAGGGATTGTAAACTATCGGGACGCCATTTTGAAATAAACGCGTCATTCGAGTTTCGAATGCGTACGAGTACGAAATTCATTTTTTTTGTTGGTCCAAATGTTGTGATCTCCTGAACACTTGTTTACATAATTTATAGCTTCTCGTGACGGGGACTTTAGACGTCGAACGTCACACTTAAAGCACATGTTTAATTCCCCTGATTATTTTAGGGTTGCCAACCGTACTATTACGTGCACACGTGAGGATGTGCATCAGACATGCATGAATCTTAAGTCAAGACAGTCGACAAAAAACAGTTATGAGTATAACAGTCGTAACTTATAATATTCTATATTACTAATTAGTTGGTATAGAAGAAAGTCGCTCACGCTATCTGTACGCTTAGATCCTTTTATCAATAGATAGAGTTATTCAAGAAGAAGGTTTATAATTAACGCGGGCGAAGCCGCGGAGCGCAGCTAATCGTTTATAAGTTGAATATGCCACTGAAATGCATTTTAATGATCACTGCAACAACAATAAATTAATTTAAAAATCTGTAAAACAACGATAAATAATATTACCTAATACATGAGTTTCTGAGTTCGTATAAAAATAAAATCCGGAACGATTTTTTTCGTCTTTCCTTTCAAATTTTTAGACCGTTTCCATCAATTTATTGATCGGGTAGGACTTGACTATAATCGACTGGATGGCACGGTAATACGTAGCGCCTATAGCTCAATGGCTAAGGTGTCGGCCTGGCGACTGAGAGGTCGTGAGTTCAATCCCACCCATTGCACTATTGACGTGAACCTACTTCAGACACAAGTATATTTAGCTTAGTTGGAGGGGTATATATCTCGTACAAGTGTAGTCATGTACAAACCACATTGCTTTTATTTATTAAAAGCAAGCTTTATTTATTAAAAAAAAATATAAATGCGATCATTCGCCTAGATTCAGATTCAGATATTTTATTATATTATTTACTAGCTGTGACCCGCGGCTTCGCCCGCGTTATTGTGTCTTTATTACCTTTGAGGTCTAGATCAATGATCTCTTAGCCCAAGTCACCATAGATGACCCCAAAGTCGAACTTAATATCCTCTTTTGTTAAAGTCATTAATCATTTTGGTTAGGTATACGAAGTTGTGCTGTTTAATTGTTTGACTCAACACAAAAGTTCCTGAAACATTTCTTACAAAGAAATTAAGGTAAATAGCTGCGCGAGCGAACATTTTTTATGAATTTTTATGACCCTGACAGTTTTATAACCTAACAATCAAGTCACAGTAGATGACTCTTAGGTCGAACTCGATATCGTCTATTGTTAAAGTCATTAATCATTACTTGGTAAACCTAAGCAAGGTTTACCAAGTTTTGCTGTTTAAGTATTTGAGTCAGTCTAATGTATGAGGCTGTTAAAACACGCTATTATATGCTATATAGCGTTACTACTGCGCAAATTTTTTTTATGATCTTTTATGTTCTTTCATGACCCTGACAGTTTTTATGATCTACTATGTCAACCCGATAACCCTAGGGTTTAACTTGATATCCACTTATTTTAAGGTAAATAATGATTATGATTATTGAAGGTTGAACTGTTTAAAATTATAAACTCGATTTGATGCTTGTGGCTATTTAAATACAAAAAATGATGAAATATTCCCTACAAAGAAGATAAAACAAATGCTGGCGCGAGCGTAGCGAGCGCTATCAATGCGCGAGCAAAGCGATGGTGAAAAATGTTTACGACTTTTTATGACCGTGACAGTTTTTATGACCTCCTAAGTCAACATCGATACCACAAAGGTTAAACTTGATATCCACTAATTTTAAGATTAATAATTATTATGATGATTATTGAAGGGTGTACTGTTTTAATCTTCGAGCATTTACCAATTGAGAAGTTAACGCAAGGCGTTCCTCTCTGCTGGCCATATAGCCATTTTTGGCCACATGAGCGTGCGTAACTACGCTGTATTTTTAATACTGTGTGCGTGTTTCAAGCTAGTGTGCGGGATCGTTAAAGTGAGTGATTTGTGTGTGTGCAATGCGTGTTTACCTCGTCCCCAGTAAGTATCGGCAGAAAAAAATGTTTGAGGATTACAACGTTAACATCTCCATTGGTAAATGCTCGAAGGTTTTAATTTATTACTCGTTTTGATGCATGTAGTTATTAATATACAAAATTTACTGAAATATTACCAACAAAGAAGATAAAACAAATGCTTGCGCGAGCGTAGCGAGCGCTATTACTGCGCGAGCGAAGCGAGCGCGAAAATTTTTTACGACCTTTTATGACTCTGACAGCTTTTATGACCTACTAAGTCAACACCGATAACCCTAGGGTTTAACTTGATATCCACTTAATTTAAGATAAATAATGATTATGATTATTGAAGGTTGAACTGTTTAAAATTATAAACTCGTTTTGATTCATGTGGCTATTTAAATACAAAAAATGATGAAATATTCCCTACAAAGAAGATAAAACAAATGCTGGCGCGAGCGTAGCGAGCGCTATCAATGCGCGAGCGAAGCGATGGTGAAAAATGTTTACGACTTTTTATGACCCTGACAGTTTTTATGACCTCCTAAGTCAACACCGGTACCACAAAGGTTAAACTTGATATCCACTAATTTTAAGATTAATAACTATTATGATTATTGAAGGTTGTACTGTTTTAATCTTCGAGCATTTACCAATTGAGAAGTTAACGCAAGGCGTTCCTCTCTGCTGGCCATATAGCCATTTTTGGCCACATGATCGTGCGTAACTACGCTGTATTTTTAATACTGTGTGCGTGTTTCAAGCTAGTGTGCGGGATCGTTAAAGTGAGTGATTAGTGTGTGTGCAATGCGTTTTTACCTCGTCCCCAGTAAGTATCGGCAGAAAAAAATGTTTGCGGATTACAACGTTAACATCTCCATTGGTAAATGCTCGAAGATTTTAATTTATTACTCGTTTTGATGCATGTAGTTATTAATATACAAAATTTACTGAAATATTACCAACAAAGAAGATAAAACAAATGCTTGCGCGAGCGCAGCGAGCGCGAAATTTTTTTACGTCCTTTTATGACCCTGACAGCTTTTATGACCTACTAAGTCAACGCCGATAACCCTAACGTTAAACTTGATATCCACTTATTTTAAGGTAAATAATCTTTATCATTATTGAAGGTTGTACTGTTTAAATCTATGACTCGTTTTGATGCATGTGGCTATTAAAATACAAAAGTAGCTGAAATGTTTTCTACAAAGTAGATATAACAAATGCTCGCGCGAGCGGAGCGAGCGCTATAACTGCGCGAGCGAAGCGAGCGCGAAATATGTTTACTACTTTTTATGACCCTGACAGTTTTAATGACCTTCTATGTCAACACCGATAACACAAAGGTTTAACTTCATATCCACTTATTATAAGGTTAACAACAATAACGATTATTGAAGGTTGTACTGTTTTAATTTATGACTCGTTTTGATGCATGTGGTTATTAATATATAAAAGTTACTGAAATATTACCAACAAAGAAGGTTAAACAAATGCTTGCGCGAGCGAAGCGAGCGCGAAAAATTTTTATGGCTTTTTATGACCCTGACAGCTTTTATGACCCTGACAGCTTTTATGACCTACTAAGTCAACACCGATAACCCTAAGGTTAAACTTGATATCCACTTATTTTAAGGTTAATAATCTTTATCATTATTGAAGGTTGTACTGTTTTAATCTATGACTCGTTTTGATGCATGTGGCTATTAAAATACAAAAGTTGCTGAAATTTTTTCTACAAAGCAGATATAACAAATGCTCGCGCGAGCGGAGCGAGCGCTTTAACTGCGCGAATTTTTACGGCTTTTTATGACCCTGACTGTTTTAGTTTTGATGACCTATTAAGTCAACACCTATGACCCTAAGGTTAAATGTGGCTGTCAACATGAATGTTTCTGAAATACTTCCCACAAAGCAGATAAAACACGTTGGGCTAGCAAAGCTATCGCGTAAATTTTAAAGGCACTCACATTTAATTGCCGAAAAAAGTATTCCTTGCCCTTTTATGCCCTATTATATACAATACTATTATTCTTTGTACAAAATTTCATCTGAATCGGTCAAGCCATCTGGCCGAAAAGAGGCCACACATTCACAAAATTCCATAATAAAAATCTAGACACCCGAAATTGCCAGCCAAAAAAAAGTATTCGTTGTCCTTCTATGTCTTATTGACTGTCTGTATACGAAATTTCAGCTAAAAAGGTTAAGCCGTTTGACCGAGAGTAGGCCACACATTTGCAAAACTGGGCACCTAGACTCGACAGCCGGAAAAAAAGTATCCGATATCCTATTCTTTCCTATGAACTGTCTTTATACAACATTTCAGGCAAATCGGTCAAGCCGTTTATTCGATAAGAGGTCTTATATTTACAAAATTCAATTTAAAATATCTGGACCCCCTGACTCGACAGCCAGAAAAAAAGTGTTCTATATCTTATTTTACCCTATGAACTGTCTATATACAACATTTCAGGCAAATCGGTCAAGCCGTTTATTCGAGAAGAGGTTTTATATTCACAAAATTCAATTTAAAATATCTGGACCCCCTGACTCGACAGCCAAAAAAAAAGTATCCTATGTCCTATTCTGCCCTATGACATGTATTCATACAAAATTTCAGGCAAATCGGTCAAGCCATTTATTCGAGAAGAAGTCTCATATTTACAAAATTCAATTCAAAATATCCGGACCCCTGACTCGACAGCCAGAAAAAAAGTATCCTGTATCCTATTCTGCCCTATGACATGTATTCGTACAACATTTCAGGCAAATCGGTCTAGCCGTTTATTCGAGAAGAAGTCTTATATTTACAAAATTCAGTTAAAAATATTTGGACCCCCTGACTCGACAGCCAGAAAAAAAGTGTCCTATATCTTATTCTACCCTATGAACTGTCTATATACAACATTTCAGGCAAATCGGTCAAGCCGTTTATTCGAGAAGAGGTCTTATGTTTACAAAATTCAATTTAAAATATCTGGACCCCCTGACTCGACAGCCAGAAAAAAAGTATCCTATATCCTATTCTGCCCTATAACATGTATTCATACAACATTTCAGGCAAATCGGTCAAGCCGTTTATTCGAGAAGAAGTCTTATATTTACAGAATTCAGTTAAAAATATCCGGACCCCCTGACTCAACAGCCAGAAAAAAAGTGTTCTATATCTTATTCTACCCTATGAACTGTCTATATACAACATTTCAGGCAAATCGGTCAAGCCGTTTATTCGAGAAGAGGTTTTATATTCACAAAATTCAATTTAAAATATCTGGACCCCCTGACTCGACAGCCAAAAAAAAAGTATCCTATGTCCTATTCTGCCCTATGACATGTATTCATACAAAATTTCAGGCAAATCGGTCAAGCCATTTATTCGAGAAGAAGTCTCATATTTACAAAATTCAATTTAAAATATCCGGACTCCCTGACTCGACAGCCAGAAAAAAAGTTTTCTGTATCCTATTCTGCCCTATGACATGTATTCGTACAACATTTCAGGCAAATCGGTCTAGCCGTTTATTCGAGAAGAAGTCTTATATTTACAAAATTCAGGTAAAAATATTTGGACCCCCTGACTCGACAGCCAGAAAAAAGTGTCCTATATCTTATTCTACCCTATGAACTGTCTATATACAACATTTCAGGCAAATCGGTCAAGCCGTTTATTCGAGAAGAGGTTTTATATTTACAAAATTCAATTTAAAATATCTGGACCCCCTGACTCGACAGCCAGAAAAAAAGTATCCTATATCCTATTCTACTCTATGACATGTATTCATACAAAATTTCAGGCAAATCGGTCAAGCCATTTATTCGAGAAGATGTCTCATATTTACAAAATTCAATTAAAAATACCTGGACCCCCTGACTCGATAGCCAAAAAAAAAGTATCCTATATCCTATTCTGCCCTATGTACTATCTTTGTACAAAATTTCAGTCAAATCCGTCAAGCCGTTTGACCGTGAAGAAGTCCCAAACAAACAAACAAACAAACAAACAAACAAATAAACAAACTGACTTTCGCATTTATAATATTGGTGTTGATTATTTTTACCATTTCATCCAGTCGAGATCAAGGATAATCCGTTTCCACAAAACCTCAACAAGTCTCTAACCAATATAATAAATTCCGCATTAAATATTATTCATACAAACCTTTAACGACAAACCAAAACCATTATTCTGTTTAAACCACCCTTATTTACAAGATAGATGTGCTCTTAATTCCAACCCCTATCGTGATCTACGGGTAACCCCCGACCCTCGATTTCAATTTAATATACTAGAAGCTGATTTTAATAAAACCGCTTGGACTGAAGCCAGACGAAGCCAGCTGTGCTGCTAATGCATAATAAAAAACATTGTTGTGTGCTGCAAGGAACAGTATGGGTGATATTGCTAAAGTTTAAACTATGCTTACCTAGACTTAAGGTCAATTTATACTACAGCAGAGTCGAAGCGCATCGAAGCGTCGATCCAAAACTGAACATAACAAATTCAACCTTAATTCCACTTGTAACGCACACATTACTTCTGATATTTTAAAAATACGCGCGCATCCTTCGAATTCGCGCGTCTGCGCGTGACCAACGCAGATGGGTTGTAAGTTGAGTTGTAAAAAATTTGACGCTTCGATGCGCTTCGACTCCACTGTAGTATAAATTGACCCTTAACGGAGACTCATAATTCACACGTACCCTAATCTGTATATACATATAATACTTAAATTTAAAATTTAAATCCACTCCCGACTGATTTGTATATGTATAATGGTCGCCTACTTGACTAATGTAAGCTACGCTAAACAGACGGCAGCAGAGTGACGGGTAAGTAGTGCGCAGAAGCGCCATTTTGATTTTTTTGACGTCCGCGGTCAAAGGGTAACGAAAGCTGCTATCGTAGTCTCATTAATCAAAAATGAGTGAATAATAATATTTAATCGGCTGAGTTTCATGAAAACATAAGCATAGTAAAGCTAAGAACACTCTTGATGAAGATACCTATCAAACAAATAAAACGAAATCAAAATCGGTTCATCCATTTGGGCGCTACGATGCCACATACAGACACACACATACCCAGATACACACGTCTAACTTATAACATCCCTTCTTTTTGCGTCGGGGGTTAAAAAAGCAAACGTTACTGAGTGACTGATCCATCAACAGACAGATTATGCTGGGACTTGGCATGCAGATAGTTATTATGACGTAGTATCCGCTAAGAATGGATATTCCTAAATTTACTCCTTTAGGAGATGAAACCCCTATTTCATCTTCCTAAGGAGTAAATTTAATATCCTTTCTATATATTCAAAGTTTGTATGGAGAAACAAGATTAGAAAGTCTTTTTTATTCAAAACTGCACAGAAGTATTTCTGTTAATAAATAAGTTAATACGTGGTTTAGGCTTTTTGAAATTCCACCCCTAAGAGGGTGAAATTGGGTTACAAAGTCTGAAAATGTATATGTATACAATATGTATATACGTATCTGTACATAAATAGAAACGGAATCCTAACCCTTTAATAATATAATGAATTATAATCTAAATTGTAAAACTAGAATTTCGCGGAAACCGAATTTTGCGAAAAACGCGGGGCCCGATACGCCCAGCCTCGCACTACACGACGGGTCGGCGAGCGCCCCACACTAGAGATTCTGAAAAAGGTTGGATAGCTACTTTTTGGGAGCAAGTGAGGCAGACTATCGATATAGTGCTCCCACTACCGGTTTCAAATAAACGTGAGTTTTTTAAATATAATATACCTAGTACAAGCACTACGGGTATACTAACTATAACATAATGGCATCCCTAACTAACCCTTAGCACAGAATACTCAATAGTTGCCCTTAGTCAAATACTCCTTACTGTAAAACTGTAAAGGCCAGTCTAGATCTACATGCCAATAAAGTTGAGGCCGACACACCTTTTTGTTTGGTAGTACGTGAGCCGATAGGGTAGCCCGAACAGGGTTGCCAGTAATGACTATAAAGTTACGGTCTACGGGTATACACTACTTTAGTCGCTGGGGTATTTCTACCAAATGCTTAAGAAAGTGAAAAATTCCTTGATATAAAAACAGGGATTTAACGTGACTTACGTTGACACGCTATACTCAACTCAGTTATGGAGTTATTTTCTGGGGCAATTCAGTTGATGTTCGGTCAACTTTTATATTGCAAAAACGATGTCTCAGAAATATTTTTAAAATAAAAGAAACTGATACTTTACGTGATATTTTTAGAGCTAAATACATATTAACCATCACATGTATATACTTAATTAACTTTGTATGTTTGTTAGAAATAATCCTGAATATTTTTTCAATATACAGTCAAGTCGCGCCGAAAACCTTCGTAGTAAACATAAATATAATATATGTGTAACCCAGAGTAACAACACAATGTTTCATAAAAGTTCCTTTGTTACTGCCATCAAAGTTTACAATCATCTGCCCACAGATTTTAAAACTTTAAGCCATAAATATTTTAAAATTATGCTTAAAGAATGGTTGACATCTAAAGCGTATTACAATTTAAACGAGTTCTTTAACGATTAAGTTAATTATATAGTATATTTATTGATAAATTATATGATTGTACTTAAGCCTCATTAGATTAAGTAACATTATATTGTACGCCCGAAAGGGTAAACTGTTGATACCATACATATTGTACATAAGACCATCTTGTACCAATGTACCTACACAATTATACAATAAAAATATTTCTATTTCTATAATTATGCTCATATCATCTAATTGGTGGGCGATAAGACCTGCACTGACGTCCCGCTTGGGGCATATAGTGCATGCTCATCTAATCGTTTAAAAAATAAGCTCAATCTCATCGTTTTAACAAATTCGTTTTTATACATAAGTGGGTAACATTTATTCAACCAACATCCAAAAAGGAGGAGGTTCTCAATTTGTCTGTATATTTCATTTTTTTGTGTGTTTGTTACGTGATTACTCCGTCAGTTGTGAACCGAGTGTCACTGTTTCAGAAGGTCTCAAAAACGAATACATAATATGATCTCAATCTATCCGCAGTCTCTATCCGGAAGACATGAAACTGGTACAAGTAGATGATAGGTTCCTATTATAAATAACTAGCTGATATCCGCGGCTTCGCCCGCGTAATTTGTGTCTTTATGACCATTGAGGTCTAGATCGATGATCTCTTAGGCCAAGTCACCATGGATGACCCTCAAAATCGATCTCAATATCCTCTATTGTTAAAGTCATTAATCATTTTGGTTACGTATACGAAGTTGTGCTGTTTATATGTTTGACTCAACACAACAGTTCCTGAAACATTTCTTACAAAGAAAATAAGGTGAATAGCTGCGCGAGCGTAGCGTGCACTATTATTGGTCGAGTGACATTTTTTTATGACTTTTTATAACCCTGACAGTTTAATGACCTAAAAATCAAGTCAATATAGATGACTCTTAGGTTTAACTCGATATAGCCTATTGTTAAAGTCATTAATCATTACTTGGTACTTGGTAAACCTAACCAAGGCTTACCAAGTTTTGCTGTTTAAGTATATGAGTCAGTCTAATGTATGAGGCTGTTAAAACACGCTATTATACCCTATGTTATACGCGTTATTACTGCGCAAACGAAGTGAGCGCGAAATGACTTTTTATGACCCTGAAAGTTTTTATGATCTACTAAGTCAACACCGATGACCCTAAGGTTAAACTTGATATCCACTTATTTTAAGGTAAAAAATAATTATGATTATTGAAGGTTGTACTGTTTCAATTTATAAACTCGTTTTGATGCATGTGGCTATTAAAATACAAAAAATGCTAAAATATTACCTACAAAGTAGATAAACAAAGGTTTGCGCGAGCGCAGCGAGCGCTATCAATGTGCGAGCGCAGCGAGCGCGAATATTTTTACGTCACTTTATGACCCTGACAGTTTTTATCTCGTAAGTCAACACTGATGACACAAAGGTTAAACTTTATGTCCACTTATTTTAAGGTTCAAAATCATTATGATTATTGAAGGTTGTAATGTTTCAATTAATGGACTCGTTCTGATGCAAGTGGCTATTAAAATGCAAAAAATGCTGAAATATTACCTGCAAAGTAGTTCAAACAAATGTTTGCGCGAGCGTAGCGAGGGCCAACAATGCGCGAGCGAAGCAAGCGCGAAAAATGTTTACGTCTTTTTATGACCCTTACAGTTTTTATGACTTTCAAGTCAAGACCGATGACCCTAAGGTTAAACTTGATATCCACTTATTTTTAGGTAAATAATCATTATGATTATTGAAGTTTGTACTGTTTCAATTTATGACTCGTTTTGATGCATGTGGCTATTAAAATACAAAAAATGCTGAAATATTATCTACAAAGTATGTAAAAGAAAGGTTTGCGCGAGCGCAGCAAGCGCTATCTATGCGCGAGCGAAGCGAGCGCGAAAATTTTTACGTCATTTTTTAACCCTGACAGATTTTATGACCTACTACATCAACACCGATGACCCTAAGGATAAACTTGATATCCACTTATTTTAAGGTAAAAAATCATTATAATTATTGACAGTTGTACTGTTCCAATTTATGACTAGTTTTGATGAATGTGGCTATTAAAATACGAAAGTTGCTAAAATCTTTCCTACAAAGTAGATATTACAAAGCTTTGCGCGACCGGAGCGAGTGCTATTACTGCGCAAGCGTAATAAGCGCTATCACTGCGCGAGCGAAGCGAGCGCGAAAGTTTTTTACGACCTTTTATGACCTACTAAGTTAACACTGATGACACAAAGGTTAAACTTTATATCCACTTATTTTAAGGTTCAAAATCACTATGATCATTTAAGGTTGTAATGTTTCAATTTATAGTCTCGTTCTGATGCATGTGGCTATTTAAATACAAAAAATGCTGAAATATTACCTACAAAGTAGATCAAACAGATTATTGCGCGAGCGCAGCGAGCGCTTTCTCAGCGCGAGCGAAGTGAGCGCAAAAATGTTTACGTTTTATGACCCTTACAGTTTCTACAACCTACTATGTCAACACCGATGACCCTAAGGTTAAATGTGGCTGTTAAAACACGAATGTTTTTGAAATACTTCCCACAAAGCAAATAAAACACGTTGGGCAAGCAAAGCCATCGCGTAAATTTTGATAACTTTTAATGACCCTGACAGTTTTATGGCCTAATTAAGGCACTTAATAAGTTTAGTCATTATAGATGATTCTAAGGTCAAACTTTTATGATTATGCAAACTCTATGTAAAGTTAACAAAATATAAAGGCATCCACACTTAACTGCCGAAAAAAAGTATTCTTTGCCCTTTTATGCCCTATTTGTCTTTGTACAAAATTTCATCTGTATCGGTCAAGCCGCTTGGCCGAAAGGAGCATTTGTAAAAATCCATAGTAAAAAAAAAGACATCCGAAATTTCCACCCAAAAAAAAAGTATTCGTTGTCCTTCTATATCTTTTTGACTGTCTGTGTACAAAATTTCAGCTTAAATGGTTAACCCGTTTGACCGAGAGTAGGCCACACATTTACAAAGTTCAATTTAAAAATTCTGGACACCTGGACTCGACTGCCAGAAAAAAAGGATTCTTAGTGATTCTATGCAATATGAACTGTATATGAATATGTATAAAATTTCAGCTGAATCAGTCCAGCTGTTTGAGGCTGATAAGAGCTGATCAAGCTGATAAGAGGCTACACATTCACAAAATGCAATAAAAAAATCTAAACACTCAGATTCGATCGAAAAAAAAAATCCGATATCCTATTCTGCCCTATGAACTATCTTTATACAACATTTCAGGCAAATCGGTCAAGCCGTTTATTCGAGAAGAGGTCTTATATTTACAAAATTCAATTAAAAATCTCTGGACCCCTGACTTGATAGCCAGAAAAAAAGTATCCTATATCCTATTCTACCCTAAGAACTGTATTTATACATTTCAGGCAAATTGGTCAAGCAATTTATTCGAGAAGAAGTCTTATATTTACAAAATTCAATAAAAAATATTCGGACCCCCTGACTCGATAGCCAGAAAATAAGTATTCTATATCCTCTTCTGGCCTATGAACTGTCTTTATACAACATTTCAGGCAAATCGGTCAAGCCGTTTATTTGAGAAGATCTTATATTTACAAAATTCAATTGATAATATTTAGACCCCCTGACTCGATAGCCAGAAAAAAAGTATTCTATATTCTATTCTGCGTTATGAACTGTCTTTATACAACATTTCAGACAAATCGGTCAAGCCGTTTATTCGAAAAGAGGTCCTTTGGTTGCAAAATTCAATTAAAAATATTCGGACCCCCTGACTCGATAGCCAGAAAAAAGTAATCTATATTCTATTCTGCCTTATGAAATGTCTTTATACAACATTTCAAGCAAATCGGTCAAGCCGTTTATTCGAGAAGAAGTCTTATATTTACAAAATTCAGTTTAAAATGTCTGGGCCCCCTGACTCGACAGCCAGAAAAAAAGTGTCCAATATCCTATTGTGCTTTATGACATGTATTCATACAAAATTTCAAGCAAATCGGTCAAGCCGTTTATTCGAGAAGAAGTCTTATATTTACAAAATTCAATAAAACATATCTGGACCCCCTGACTCGATAGCCAAAAAAAAAGTATCCTTTATCCTATATTACCCTATGAACTGTCTTTATACAATATTTCAGGCAAATCGGTCAAGCCGTTTATTCGCAAGCCGTTTATTCGAGAAGAGGTCTTATATTTACAAAATTCAATTCAAAATATTCGGACCCCCTGACTCGATAGCCAAAAAATAAGTATTCTATATCCTATTCTGCCCTATGAACTGTCTTTATACAACATGTCAGGCAAATCGGTCAAGCCGTTTATTTGAGAAGAGATCTTATATTTACAAAATTCAATTAAAAATATTTGGACCCCCTTACTCGACAGCCAAAAAAAAAGTATCCTATATCCTATTCTGCCTTATATTCTTTCTTTGTACAAAATTTCAGCCAAATCAGTCAAGCCGTTTGACCGTGAAGAAGTCCCAAACAAACAAACAAATAAACAAACTGACTTTCGCATTTATAATATTGGTGTTGATTAAGATAGTTTAAAAACTAAAACATCCGACTTCCATGACCCGCGAGTCAGTTCCAGTAGCAAGTTTGAGACGTTTATCGTCATATCTCTAGAGATACTTATCAGATCTCAATGAAATTACAATGGGACTACCTCAAAAATGTACCCTAGCGATTACAAAAAGAATCATTCGAATCGATTCAGAATTGACGGAGTAATCACGTAACAAACAAAAAAAAAAAGATACGAATTGAGAACCTCCTCCTTTTTTGTGAAGTCGGTTAGACATTTGGTATGTAGATAGCCTAAACCCTGGAATAACACATATTATGTTACTTTTTATCCCGATATTTCCCACGGTAACGATATCTACGCGGGTAAAACCGCGGGGCGCAGCTAGTATACAATAAATATATGAATTGAAAATCCATCCTTCCATTTTAGAAGTCAGTTAAAAATGAGAAAACTTTAAATAAACTTTATAATAAAAATCAGGCTCCATTTTTACAGAACCATTCAAATCGGTTCATATTAAGAGCCTCCACCTTTTTGAAAGTCAGTTGAAAAAGGACAAGCGTTTTTAACCCATGAATATACAAAAAAAAAACATATAAAACACAATAAAAGTGGTTTCTATAGCCCCTTGTTTTGTAAAGGGGCTTACACATGAAGGAACAGTTTGTTTACTGCTCGGATGCTGATGATCTTTAGAACGAGGGCTGTTGGAAAGTTTAATTACCGATTGAGATTTAAGTGTTTTTGTTCAAATATGTAAGAAAAAAAAAAAACCTGCAAAGATATTTATAAAATATCTCACAATTGACAGGGTCATTCTTAACAATTTTCTAATACCACAAAAATTGAGTCAAATTACTTGTTAACGAGGCAAGATTTTATCTAATAGTGGTGAACATTTACACTAAGTAAATAAATAAAATACAACGATTTGAACTCTGGGAGTGCTGGCAGAAGTGAAAACTTGAACATTATTGTTGTGCATTTGGTCTACTCTCCCTTCGTCTTACGAATTTTCGATCAGGTCATGTCTTCTAATACGAGTTTAACATTTTTTACCCAATCCAAAAAGTTTCTACTCTCCCTCTGTCTTACTAATTTTCGATTAGGTCACGTGTCCTGACGCGAGTTAAAAAAATTTTACCCATCCCAAAAAGTTAACAACGCCCCTATATAAGTTTTCACTTCAATAATAATGTATTAGAAAAGTATAGAATTTAAATTTCTGATAACAAGTTCACGACCTATATTTAATGCTCAATAGGAAAGCTATTAAAACCTACTCCAGGCACCAGTCTCTCACAAGATAGTGTCCATTATCTGAGCATTAGACTGAGTACCTGTTTTATAATAACTTGTGAGAGAAAATAAATGAATTGAATTGAATTATTAACCACTATCTCACCTAATGTTAAATGATGATTTGGTCCAAGATGCTTAAAAGTACGGACACACCGCAGCGTCCTGTGTGCGCGATCTAGGCGGCGATCAGATAGCGCAGTAGTATTTGTACCGACTGGTTCACACCAAACGCGATCAGAAAACAATTGAAAAGTACTGAGATCGCGCCCGCAGATCGCAGGACGCCGCGGTGTGGCCGTACCTTTAGTTATGAAGTTATATATAATATCTATCGTATTTTAGCGACGATTTCTACATAAATAATTCGTTACTTGTAGAATAAAACGCTCAATAGAACCAGAGGCTTTTTTGACTTTGACATAAAACTGCCTGAAATCCTGAAAAAAATCTCACTAAACGTGATGCCTAACATGGGACGCTCCATGGCCCGTTGTGTGAATCGCATTTTGTGCACAGTGTCCTTGGTGAGCGTCCATGTTTCTGCACCATAAGAAATTATGGGTAAGACACATTGGTTGAACAGACGGGTTTGCAGGCATTGCGAGATGTGCAGGCATGTGCGACTCAACATCTTATATTTCTAGGTAACAAGCGCTGTGTAGCAACATACAAAATTCAGAATTTTGCATGTCGCTGTATCTGTAATAGGTAGACGTCATTTGTTTACCATCAAATAAATATATATAAATCAGGCGAGCGTCGTGCTCGTCTTGTTACCTAATATTATAAAAAAATAAAAAAAAATATTGGAGCAGCGATTCAAAATCTTACTAGCAATGTGGGTTGCACATTACTAGAGGTATAATTAACCTCTCCAACTAAGCCAAAGACCTCCTACTTAATATTGAACTTGACACCAGCCCTAATGAGACCGACCTTGAACGGAGTTTCTCCCTTTCTTTTGTATGGACAACTTATATACATATATATAGTATACAACATTATAGCACTAGCAGGTTGTTAGACAAGGACACACTCCCAACCTGGTGCCTTTCGTTTCAGCCGTTTTGTTCTACAAAGCATTTACAACCTTATTGTTATAACATACGGATTAAATTGAATTTGTCAAAACATCTGCCGTGCACAATCCTTTTATATAACTAAGCAAAAAATCCATATATCTGGAGAGGGTTAACGTGAATTGTCACGGCATTGACTCCTATCCTATAAATGCGCAGACAGCCGCAGATTATGATTGTCTCCGTTTATGACCTGAAGGGTTCCTCTTTATTATGAAAATACTTTGACAAATTACTCAATGCTTTTTGGTAAGTACAGTTTACTATGAAATATTGTACTTATGTATTTTGGTAGTCATTGTAATTTGTATTGTTCACTGGTTTTAGAGTGGAGACCGCGAATCGGCAAACGTAGAGTAGGACGCCCTGTGACTATGTGGAGTGACGACATCCGCAAAGCGGTGGGCAGTGACTGGAAGCAAAGAGCCGAAGACCGGGCTCAGTGGCGTGTCTTGGGGGAGGCCTATGTCCAGCAGTGGACTGATACCGGCTGATAATGATGTAATTTGTAACATATTTGTGGAATATTCAAAATGCATGGTCGTAGGTGTTGCGGCTGGCCTATTCACATTCACGCATCGGCCAATCATCATCAAATGTCACCATCAATGTCAATGATGACAAGCACCGAAACGTCAAACACACGTCACAAAAAAGTGACCGTTAAATTTAACGCGCCAATTCGCTACCATCCGTTGCTGTGTACGTAGAAAAATCTAAAATAATTTCATTTTGTTCGCATATTAATTGTACAGTCCCACAAGTATAACTTGGCGGTGGTGGTTTTTGAAACTAATTCCGCTCTCTTGAAACTGTGAGTTTGACGTTTGAGAGATTACCGCGATATTATCGTTCATAAATTTCCTACATTAAAATAGTTCAATAATGCCAAAAGTAATTAAAAGTGTTTTAAGAGAAACTGTTATCAAAGTACAAAGTAAAAGCACAGTGGCGCACAGCCGCGCCAAGTTATACTTGCCGGACTGTAAATCTACAATTTTCAATATATGTTTAATTCAACGTGTCTTCGCCGTCTTCATTTACACCACCTGGAGCCCTGCAGCGCCACAACAGTAGGACAAATAGTGTCTGCCTGGCCAGCTACCACCCTCAAGTCAGAAAATCTGTCGCCAAAACATCTATAAAATGTGTTCCGGCAGCTATCCTTGAGAGCCAGTTCCCATTCTAGGCCTAGCGTGCTTACCATCTTCGACCGCGTCATCACTTACCAACACGTGACAAAGTGGTCAAACGCTAGCCTATAAGATATTAAAAAAAAACTATTAACGCTGATAAGTCACGTCAAATTATCAAGCTTATTATTGTATTTGCTTAGTATTAAGCTTGTTATTTTGACGTGACTTACGGATTATTTTCACGACGAAGAAGTTATCCGCGAACAAACAATATATATGTATGTATATATATATACAGTCGGATTGAGAAACCTCCTTTTTTGAAGTCGGTTTACAAAAAAATTGTTTATTACTTTATATGTCTTTAAGAGGACGCCATAACAGCTTATAACCAGCGGACAAGCTCAAAACGACAAGTTAAATAAAAGCGTGTACAAATAAAACTTTAGTAAATTCTGACATTACATTCTACACAAATAATTTTGCGTTGCCAGTATGAAGTGTTAATCTGCATATGAATATAATATCAGAATCAACAGGTGGTAGGAGATTGCATTATTTTAATGTTCCCTTGACTTGCCACCAAAAAGTAGCTTAATATCCAGGAGAAAATCTATTGGCATGACCTCACGGTGTTGCCGGAACACCGTGAGGTCATGGCGGCCTTGGGAGTCAAACCATTTTTAGGCCAAGCGTGTTCACCATCTTCGACCACACCATCGCTTACCCCCAGGCGAGATAATGGCCAAAAAAATGTTGAGCCTAACAGCACGTCCTGTAAGTTCAAAAAAAAAAAGATGCAGCACGCTTACCTAAAAGATACTTGTTCACTCGCGATTTGAAGACCCCGGATTGTACTTAACCGGAAACATAGACTTTGGCAGGGAATTCCATTCCTTTGGTGTGCGAATGACAAAAGACATTAAGTGCAACAAAAAAAATTCACTGCAAAAATGTACAAGAACATTTCTAAATATAAATATTAAATTCTTGACACAACTGCGTTGCATTGCACGTGTATTTTCTGTACACTTATTTTCAGTACACTTAACAACAAAGTCAAGTTACAAAACATCATGTTTTGTGAAATTCTATGTTGTGCTAACTTGTAACTTTTTAGGGTTCCGTACCTCAAAAGGTAAAAAAAAGGAACCCTTATAAGATCACTTTCTTGTCCGTTTGTCTGTCTGTCTGTCCGTCTGTCTGTCCGTGTATCACCACTGATTTTCTCAGGAACGGGTGGATCTAGCAATTTGAAATTTATACCTGATACTGAGGTCTATAGTCCCTATTGGGTGTATAAAAATCAAGGTCTTGAGTCAACACAATAAAAAGATATAGGCAAATTTAGATTTTCGCGAAAACTTGTTAGTACCAAAATGTACCTTAATTTTCAACTTTTTTATTTTTCGGAATTTTCCCTTTACTTGTGCACTAAGACCTTGCTTATAACCAACATTGACAATTCTAGGTAAACCGGAAGTACCCTATAGGTTTTGGGTCGAAAACCTATAGGGTACTTCCCATTGACCTAGAATCATGAAATTTGGCAAGAAGCAAGGTCTTACAGCACAAATTAAGAAAAAATAAAAAAAGTTAAAAATTAAAGGGCGTCCCCATACATACATAGTTTGCGCCATTTAAGGTAGACCTTTGAGTTATATGAGCGCTGATAAAATTTAGAGGTCTAGCTTAATTGGTTGGTTCGGAAGCCTCGGTGGGCAAGTTCAACTCGATTTAGCCGGTTTTATTTATCTTCGACAAACAAAAAATTTACTACTACCTGACCAAAAATAACGATGCGTTTTTCAACGGAATCGTGGTTTTTGGAAATGGAAGACGGCAATGACTCAAGGTGCTTGATAACCGACTTTAGACAAACTTTAGTAGGTAAAGTGTTAAGGTACGGCCACACCGCTGCGTTCTGCGATCTGCGGGCGCGATCTCAGTACTTTTCAGTTGTTTTCTGATCGCGTTTGGTGAGAACCAGTCGGTACAAACACTACTACGCTATCTGATTACCGCCCAGATAGCGCACGCAGGACGCTGCGGTGTGTCTATACCTTTAAATAAGGTCTAGACCAACGAACGCATCATTACTTAACAACAGGGTAAGATAATGTTCAAACGCTAACTAACCCATATGATATAAAAATAAAACCGGCCAAGTCGAGTTGGACTCGCCCACTGAGGCTTCCGTACCAACGTTGGTTAGTACCAATTAAGCTAGACCTCTAAATTGTATGAGCGCTCATATATTATTATTATATTTTATTAGTATCTAAGAACTTGGAAGGGCGAATTGGGAAACTGTAATGTCCATCCAAAGCAAGATGAATAAATAAATAAATAAATAAATAAATAAATATCTCAGAGGTCTATCTTAACTGGCGTAAACTATGTATGTATGGAGACACCCTGTAATTTTCAACTTATTTTTATTTTGGATTTTTTTCTTTATTTAAGTCAAAAAAAGTCAAAAGTCAAGGCATTTAATTAGTATATGGGCAAATTAAAAATTTGCACTTACACACGTCAAATTACATTAAACAGATCATATTCAATAAAAAATATTATAGATATAACAGAAACATATCTTATTGCTTTGAATTTACAAAAAAAAACAAAGGTATTGAGCCATTCAGCTTTCATCTAGACGTCGAACGTCACACTTAAAACACATGTTTAATTCCTATATATAAGATAAGTAATATAATAATATATATATATATATATATATATAAGATTAATGTAGGGTTACGTGCACCCGCACGCTGCTTTTTATGCTGTAATTTATGCTGTAAGACCTTGCTTTCATAATTTTATTTAATAATAATAATTTTATTAAGGCCAAATTTCATAATTCTAGGTCAACGGGAAGTGCCCTATAGGTTTTGTACAAAGCGATCTCAGATGAGAATATTTTCTTGTTTCATACTTTTTAGAGTGATTTTTCAGTAGTCGGGTTTTAGTTTTTGAACTTATTTTTTATGTTTCAGAGAGTAAATACTTCCCATTTGATCGCATTGTAATTTTATCAAAATTTATTGCGTATCTATACGGATATGGAGATAAACACCTCAAAACTTGCTACTGAAAATGACTAGCGCAGCATTTGCTTATCTATACTAATATTATAAAGAGAGAACATTTCTATTTTTGTATTTTTGTATTTTTTGTATATTTGTATTTTCTTATTTTTGTATTTTTGTATTTTTGTATATTTGCATATTTGTATATTTGTATATTATATGTATATTGTATATTTGTATGTCCACTCTGTTCGAACTTTTTTAGATCAAAATTGTGGAGATGTGCTTTTGAAGGTGGATGTTAAGAACGCTTTTAATTCTGTAGATAGAGGAACCCTCTTAATGCAAATAAAAGAGAAATTTCCAAATTTATATCAATTTCTTTGGCAATGTTATGGCTGTCCTTCAAAATTAACATATTATGTTGGCAATGAAATTAGCTCTGCTGTAGAATTTCAGCAAGGTGATCCCCTAGGACCAGCAGTTTTCGGTCATGCCATCCATCCCATCATTCAGCGTCTTAAGTCAAAGTTGAATGTGTGGTACTTGGATGATGGTACATTAGGTGGAGATACGGATACAGTCTATAACGATCTTCTTTTACTTATAGAAGATTTTCGTTAAATTGGTCTGGAACTAAATTTCTCAAAATGTGAACTTTTTATTTCGGAAAAAAAATCATCCAAAGATTCGATTATCAAAAAATTCAACTCCATAGCACCAAACATAAAAATAATTGATAAATATTCACTACGGTTATTGGGTTCCCCTATCTTAGACGAATCCTTCCAATTATTTTTTGATGAAAAAATTCAAAACTTTACAGAATGCTTGAATCGTTTGTTCAAAATTAACACCCACATGGCTTTTACTATTATTAAATTCTGTCTTTTTGTCCCAAAATTTACCTATACAGTGCGCTGTTCTCAGCTCTGGAAACACCCAGAAATCCTAAACACTTTAGATAACTTAATAAAATATACTTTGGCATCGGTTTTGAACATAAATTTGGATGAGAGAGTATGGGTACAGGCGTCCTTACCTGTACGTATGGGAGGGCTAGGAGTTAGGTCGATTTCAGGTGTAGCACTCCCCGCATTCTTGTCTTCCGTCCATAGCATTGCTGAGCATTCAAAAAAAATACTGGCAGCGTCGCTACCTACAACTAAGACTCTCACATACATGGACGAGGCCAAGAATGCGTAGACGTTATCCTGCCCAAACACTGATTTTCCCAAAACTCTATCATCACAGAGACTTTGGGACGGACCGATCTGCGAGCTAACACGGAAAAATCTAATACAAACGTGCTCTAGCTCCAAAGATCGTGCCCGTCTCTTAGCAGTTGCAGAGTGGGTTGTTTGTGTGTTGTGGCAGGTTTGTGGCTACAGGCTCTTCCATCGCCTAATACAGGTACTTTGCTCGATTCCTCATCTTTCAGAGTATCTACTTCTCTCCGCTTGGGCGTACAGTGTTGTGCTCCACACCACTGCCAGTGCGGTAGTGCCGTCAGCCGGCTTGGTCACCACGGTCTCTCCTGCATTAAGAGTGCAGGCAGGATTTCTCGTCACGCTAGCCTTAATGACATCATCCGTCGGGCTTTTACCACCATCAAATGCGCAGCAGTTTTGAAACCAAATGGCTTAATGCGTGATGATGGTAAAAGACCTGACGGTATGACATTAATACCATGGAAGTTGGGGCGGCCCTTGGTATGGGACGCTACTTGCGTCGACACTTTGGCACCGTCACATCTTCCCGGTACACAGAAAAAGGCTGGTGTGGCCGCAGAAGCAGCTGAGAACCTCAAAAGGCGCAAATATAGTGGTTTAGACAGCTGCTATCTATTTGTGCCTTTTGGGGTTGAGACTCTAGGACCGTGGGGACCGGGTGCACACAGCATTTTCAAAGATCTTTCCACACGGCTGGTTGAAACGACATGGGACCAAAATGCTGGAATGTATTTAGCTCAGAGACTAAGCATCGCCATTCAACGGGGGAATACAGCCAGCATTTTGGTAACTTTACCTACAGGTAGTGGTTTGGTGGACTAAATTTTAGTTTTTTTTGGTTTTTTATAAGGTATATTTATTTGTTTATAGTTAGGTAGTTTTAAAAATATAATAATGTATATAATTAATGTATATAAAAATTAAGTGAATAAAAATGTAAGAATATTAAAAATTTGTATATTTGTATTTTTGTATGTTTGTAATGATTTGGCTCAAAAACTACTGAACCGATTTAAAAAATTCTTTCACTAATACATAGAATGGACTTTCGGAATGAAAATAGGCTATATATTATCCCGTTTAAATTTAAGGTACATTCGTGGAGACCTAATTTGCAACCGAAGTCGGCGAAAAACGGTCGAAAAAACACGTTACTTACGAACGCTGCTCAATTGAAAATAGATAGAAGAATATTTTCTATGAAAGAGTTATACAACTTAATAAGACCTACAAAAAAGTCCGGAATAGCATATGTCTATCTCTTACGGTTGACTCACAGTAACCATTTTAATCTTAAAATTTTTGTTAAAAAATATTACATAACTTCCAAGGCTATTTTCAAGTATATAGTATTAATCCTTATCCAAATAATTACGGTAATTAGCTTGGCCACATATTATAAACTAAAACTGTCCCTTACAGTATATAATTCAAATGAAAACTCTAGAAGATATCACGAATTTCACATACACGCATCGCAAAATTAATAAAATATTTTCAGTGAAACCACAGATTAGGTCATAGTTACTACGAAAATATTATTATAAGCCACGGACGTACCACCCCCCAGTGGACTCCGCATGAGAAAAACTATAAACTAATTCGCGAGCGAAATATTTTGCGGGGGGGTTATAGGTAATACAGCACTGTGATTGGACAACTTCAATTTGACTCATAGCAATAAATCATGCTTAGTGCTGGGACAACGTGACACTACCTCGTCATTATCGATAATTTCATCAGTCATATGAAATATAGCGTGTGTGAGAAGTGTGTAGAAAGTGTAAAGATATAATGATAGAGACGGACAGATGGAAGGACAGATAGACAGACAGACGGACAACAAAGTGATCTTAAAAGGGTTCCTTTTTTCCTTTTGAGGTACGGAACTCTAAAAATGTTCGTTTGCTTGCTAACACACTAATTTCTAACTTGTTTCTTACCACTAAATTGGTTATTCACACGCATCAGTATCACGTATCAAGTAACTTAAAATGTATTTATCTACTTGACCTTTATTTATGTACTTATCTGGCGTTATTGAATAGCAAAACAAACAAACATTCCAGCTTTCGCGTTTATTAAGTACATCAGTAGGATAATTTGGATTAACAACATATATATACATATAACATAGTTGAATTGAGCATTTTCATTATCTATCAGTAATCATTGTCGATAACTTTCACAAAACAACAGAAAAACATCACTAAAAGTGCACAAGTACCGCTGCGTACAAGGGCGGAGCGAGTACAAAAGATATAAAGATGCCGTTGTAGGAAAGGGATAGACTGATACACAGGGCATCTGTGACCAGTATATGTTGAACTATGAATTTTATTTACAAATTGTTAATAATAAATTGAAATTTACTTATCGGTGAAAAGCAACGTTGTCCTTTGTTAAATTTAATGATTTACTGGATTTCCTACACCACTTTATAGCGTAATTCGGCATATTTAACGGCTTTTTCGTTTTTTGAACAATTAAAATAGTGCGTGTATACGGGTCTCGCATTTAGTCCAAACTGAAGTAGCCGCTCAAGGATGATATTATAAATACCCCATTGCGCCTATGTGTTTCGCGCGGGGGTGATACAACAATAGGTGTCCACTGGGTGGTACTTCCGTGTTATAAGCTTAGCTATGCTGTAGATCCCCATCGATCACAATCAATTTGAAGTCAATATAGTATAATAATATGATCTATTGTATAAAATAATATTCATCTATATATATAATAATATAATATTTTAAGCCACCCCGACTGATCTATGTATAATCTTTTCATTAAAAGCATTCCAATGACTCTAAACACGACATTTAAAATCTGAGCTGTAAGTTGGTGAGGATTTTAGTATTCTGCAGAGTCCAGGAGATGTCCCAGCATCAAGTCAATGTTCCATGTTCTTACAATATCGTTGAAGAAGAAGATTTTCGATCAATATCAGACCTATGAAAGTTGATTTCATAGCGCAATTAACTAGAAAAAAGCTCATAGTTTTATAACGATTGAACGAATTTTCATTAATCAAAGCTACGAGTAAGAACACTCTCGATGAAGACATCTATCAAACAAAAAAAAAACTATCATTAATAAAAACAAAATCGGTTCATCCGGTTAGGTGCTAAGATGCTACATACTGACACACAGATACACACGTTAAGCGTATATTACCTCTACTTTTTGCGTCGGGGAACGCCGTAAGGTTAAGGCGGCAGATGTTCTCCTTGGTGGTAAGCTACTTTTTGGTAGATTTAATGATCCCACTACCACTGTACGAAAACTCATGATTCATGAATGCATATAAAACTTTCATTGGTATATAGCTAGGATTAGAACCAACGATCGTCGAGTCAGAATCAGGGTAACTATCTTTTACGCAAAAGGGCCGTCCAATATCACAACGTAAGTATTATAAAACAAAGTCCATCACTGCGTCTGTCTGTCTGTTCGCAATAATCTCAATAGCTACTGAACGGATTATCCTGCGGTTTTCACCAATAGCCAGAGTGTTTATGAGGAAGGTTTAGGTGCATAATTCGTTAAGGTTTGGTGTAAATTGGTTGAAATATGACGATGATTGTTAAATATGTTCATATTTTATATTCGATGCAACGAACTGATGCAAATTTTATAGGCATATTTGTTCTACCCGTGCGAAGCCGGGGCGGGCTGCTAGTCATTCATGTTTCTGTGAATACAACACTCCCCTCACGAACGTTCAAGATTCATGCAACTTTTCTCGCGCTATTTTCTCTCACTCTATCAGCTGTAAACACACCCATTTGTGTATAAAATATTGCTACTGATTTACACCGTCATCGGAACAGTAAGATGTCGTAAAGAACATGGATTTGCTTCCTTCGAGTCAGCACGTTGAGAATTTGAACTTGATCGTGTAACTTCCTACTTACCTCGCTCCAGATCTTAAATCTCTGCTAATACGGTTTAGGCACAGTGCGGGAATTGCAGATGGGGAAATGTAGACTATTTATTAAGTGTATTCAGTCAGGCATTCGAAAATTTTAAATATGATACTTTTTAGGGTTCCGTACCCAAAGGGTAAAACGGGACCCTATTACTAAGACTCCGCTGTCCGTCTGTCTGTCTGTCTGTCTGTCTGTCTGTCTGTCTGTCTGTCTGTCTGTCTGTCTGTCTGTCTGTCCGTCTGTCACCAGGCTGTATCTCATGAACCATGATAGTTAGAAAATTGAAATTTTCACAGATGATGTATTTCTGTTGCCGCTATAATAACAAATACTAAAAACAGAATAAAGTTAAAAATAATAGAGGGGATAATAATAGAGTGATACAAGAAACGTGTTTTCTTCGGCATTTCACGTCATCTATGAACGCTTAGTTAGGTAAACGTCCCATAGATGGCGTTATATTGAAATGTCGATCCCTAACTCCTTTGTTAGACGTTAGATGGCGTTGTTAGAAATAAAATGTTTATTAATTATTATTTTTGCTGGCGAAAAATGATAGTGGTATTTTTGCTCGATTTTATAAAATACTGTAGTGTGGTACGGAACCCTACTAGTGCGAGTCCGACTTGCACTTGGCCAGTTTATTTTTAATCCCCGATGCATAAAGCAGATGTGGTATAAGTTTGACGTGTGTATCTGTGTGTGTATTTTTTTGTGTGTGTCTGTCTGTTGCATCGTAGCACCTCGGTTGAACTGATTTTGTACTTAGATTCTTATTAGATGAATTAGTACAGCACCTGGACATGTTTCCCGGGAGACGCGGATTCGAGTCCCGGTACGGCGAAATTTTGAATTGTATTTAACAATTTACAAAAAAATAAAGTTTAGTAATACTTAAAAATAATATCGTTTAAAAACTAAAAAACAACCGACTTCAATGCCGCGCTATTCATTTTTAGTACCAATTTTGAGATGTTTATCTCAATATCTCTGGAGATACTTATCATACCTCGATAAAATTACCTTGGGATATCTCCTTTCGAACAAAAAAAGAATAATCGAAATCGGTTCATAAACGACGAAGTTATCCGCGAACAAACATAAAAAAAAAACCTCCTCCTTTTTTTGAAGTCGGTTAAAAACATAATATTTGATTTAAGCGTACTGTAGCTAAATTGGTACAGCAACTGGGCATATTATGCAGTACAGTGCTAAGTCTACTCCTATTGCCAAAATATTGCTTATTCTGTAAATTTTTTCTTATTTTAATTTGTAATTTGTATTTTTAATTAATTAAATTTAATCGGGGCTGTGAGTTCGAGTCCCGTCGGTATGGTGAAATTTTGAATTGTATATAACAATTTTCAATAATTAGGTATTTCAAGAAATAACATATAATGAGTCTAGAAATGTTACTACCTATTTCCGATAAAAGGTCACAGGTACCAAGGTGGAATAAACACAGTTCGAGGCTGCCATGTTCAAAATGTTATCCCTAATTAGTAGGCAGGTACGAATTCTAAACAAATCAAATAATCTTGTAGTCGTCGATAATTTTTTTTTTCCTCATGGCAATTCTTTATCTTTTAATTATTATTGATTGATTATATTGAATAGGGTTTATATGTCGACTATTACACCTGTTGGTAAGTGACGATGCGGTCGGGGATGGTAGCACGCTGGGTCTAGAATGGGAACTGGCTCTCAAGGATAGCGACCGGAACACAATACAATACAATACAATACAAATACTCTTTATTGACACCAATTTAGAAAATACATACTGAATAGGACTTAACTAACTAATACTAGGTACAATGGGCGGTCTTATCGCTAAAAGCGATTTCTTCCAGACAACCTTTGGATGGACATAACATTATAGATAGAACAAGGACGGTGGTGTGTATTTTAAACATTTTACTTAGAATGATTATATTTATAGACTACATAAAAACGTTACATATAATAATATTATATACGAATACATATGATGTTTGGCGACAGATTATCTAACTTGAGGGTGGTAGCTGGCCAGGCGGACTATATAGTGTCCTACCACTATTAGGGGTTTCTAAACAATGTTTTTCCTTCATCGGAGAGCCACTGTGAAAAGCGCACATATTTTTTTTCGATATATTTTTTTGATATGTGCACGGTGGGGATTGAACTCGGTGCCTCCTACCTACCTACTAGATGGCCAAGGGGCGACTAGACGGTGGCCTACTATAACTCACCCTAAGCCTACGAATTAAACCAAACCCTAAGCCAAGCTGAAAGCAAGCATTCTTGCCGCAGTTGAAGAATTGCGGATCACTGCGAAACCGGTCGCACGTCACTACGACTTCGACCTTATCACATGAGTAGTTTACCGGTTAAATAAAGTCCTAGTGAATGAAAATACTAAAAATGCTGGACTTTATAATTGCAGGTACGCTACTGAGCACAATACTCGGGTACGCTCGACCAGCTCTTGCCAGACAATACACGAAGATCATCCCTCCACCTATATCTAGGTATACTAGTCTGAATAACGATACTTGTCATTATCGCTGGCATTACTGGTTTGGCTTATTAAATATTTTTTAGGATTCCGTAGCCAAATGGCAGAAACCAGAACCCTATACAATCGTCATGTCTGTCTGTCTGTCAGTCAGTATGTCACAGCCACTTTATTCCAAAACTATTAAGACTACACAATTGAAACTTGGTAGGTAGGTGTATTCTGTAAACCACTTTACGATTTTCATACAAAAAAAAATGGTTAAAAAATTAAATTATTGTTGCGGTTATCTCACGATACGTTTAATAAGGTATATTGCCACGGCTTACTTATTACAGGCGTAGGTACAAATAAACAAATAGGCCCTAAAAACAACATAGAAAATGAATAAAACATCCTTCTTATCTATCCACAGTTCTTACATTTTCTGTGGCTTAGGGCGTTTCTACATAAATCCAGTGACGATAACGCCCAGGGTGGCTATCATCACATTTTATTTGCAAAGGTGCACCGAAGGCGTGGCGCCCAGTCGTTTGTATTTTTAATGGTAACCCAGGTTTTCGCAGAACTTGCTGGAGAAATAAGCTCATTTTAGTGTCTCGGGGGCTTTTATCCCTAGATACATAATGAAATGATGATTATCAATTATGTTTGACAATTTACAAAAAAAATATAAAGTGTGTAACACTTCAAAGAAACATAATATTTTTTGAGCTACTTAAAATAAAACCGGCCAAGTCGAGTTGGACTCGCCCACCGAGGCTTCCGTACCAACGTTGGGTGGTACCAATTAAGCTAGACCTCTAAATTGTATGAGCGCTCATGTAACTCAGATGCCTATCTTAATTGGCGATAACTATGTACGTATGGGGACACCCTTAAACTTTCATTCAACTTTTTTTATTTTTTGGATTTTTTCCTTTATTTGCGCTGTAAGACCTTGCTTCTTGCCAAATTTCATGATTCTACGGGAAGTACCCTATAGGTTTTCGACCCAAAATCTATAGGGTACTTCCTGTTGACCTAGAATTGTCAATTTTGGTCAGAAGCAAGGTCATAGATAACAGTGAATAAAACTCTCTTTTACTTGCTGATTAGTACGGTTCAAGACTATTGCCAAATTCCATGATTCCTAGGTCAACGGGAAGTACCGTATAGGTTTTGATTCCTTTGTGAAATCGCAAAATATGCGAAAATATGCTAAATAAACGATCATATCTTTTGATCGCGTTGACTTACAGGTTTGATTTTTCACAGCCGAAAGATACTATAGACCTAAGTATTTAGTGTAAGTTGCAGCTTGATAACGCATTCCGGAGATAATGGGTTTTGATAGTCGGACAACAGTGATCCTATAAAGGTATCTTTTTTCCATTTAAGGTACGGAACCCTAAATGTTTTATTTGGATGGTTTATTTGGTGCTACGGATGCCACAGACAGACACGCAGATACAAAAGTCAAACTTAAAACACCTGTCATTTTGCGTCGGAGTTATAACATCCTAGTCTACGGCCTAGTTTTAGTGCACACCTAATTAAAAACGGGCCATTTCAGCCTAGTAACCCGTTGCATAGTTCAAAATTAACTCACCATTTTATAAACCCTAACGATGTGAAAAGACTGCTTTGCATATTGCCACATTTACAAAGACTTGTAAGTGTGCGTTTTACCAGGGATTTACGTCCTTTTAAAGCTTGGCGTATTCAGTTTAATTCAGCTTTTCGCCAGACTATCAGGTTGTTTTAGTCCACAGATGTAGATTGAAATGGTTGACGCAAATGCTCTTACTTTGCGTGTCTTTTGTCTTGTTCGATCTTTATTAACGACTACTTGCCGCCTTATAAAAAACCTTTTGTCGGGAGGACTTTACAAACATTCTAATCACGGACACCATTACACCCCGACACGGGAAAATTGATGGTGGATGTGCGGGAATCTATCCCACGATCTTCAGTTTCGTGGACAGGCTCACTAGCTAAGTACTGGACTAACTAGTCAGACAAATTCATAAATTAAAAGTAAAAAATATTTGAAACAAGCTTTTATACATAATTTTAATCAAGTATTATGAGTTATGAATAAGCTTTTTTATCTGGGACAAAGAGCTAGAAAGTTAAACATAAATTCTATTAAGAATTTGGCGTATATATTCAAATACTTATATGCGCGGGCAAAACCACGGGGTGTATCTAGTATGGTGTAATATAGTTAATAGTAGCCGTTCAAAGCGAGGGCAGGCTGCTAGCATAATATAATACAAATAAAATAAATCAGCAACATTTTGCTGTCTTTCTCGCGACGTGTACGGTATAAAAATTACTAAATAAAAAAGTATTTTTTCGCAAAATTTGTTACACGTTTGGTTTTCATATAAATTGAAATAATTGCGGCTTCTTGTTCTGGAAATAATATGTCTGTGTTTCGCCTTTTTTGTGAGGATTTTCTTAATTAATTCCGCCAGGAGCGAGCCGTACACAACTTTCCTGTTTCAGTTACAACTTTAATTGCTTAATTTTGAAGTGGAAATTAAAGTAACTTTTAAGCCCTTAAAGCAAAAAAAACGTGTTTTCTCAGCTTCGGACGGCTCATTAAGGATACCCTGCCTCGTAACCCGGAGGTTGCCGGTTGAAATCCTCCACCAAATCATCCATCAAATCCATTCACCAACAGATTTTTGTATGTGTATTCGTAGGTTTACTAGTTCGTAGGTTTTTAGGTGTGGTTTACTACATGCGGTAGAAGCATTACATCAATGTTCCGTCAGACTTGCTGCCAAATAATTTCACATCGTTTACAAAACGAAAAAAACCGACTTCACATGCCACGATAGTGAAAATATACACTAGTCATAATCATGTCATCAAGGTATCAAATTTGTTTATATTATTTATCTCCATATCTCCGGAGATGATAATCAGATCTCGATAAAATTTGAATGGGACCAAACGGGAGGCATAATCTGTCAAACAAATAAAGAATTTTTGTGAAGTCGGTTAAAATATAGCTTACCACCATCAAAGACATTTCATCAAAATCCGCCACCAAAACCGGTTTTCCGGCAGCACAGACCTTGATAGTAAAACCATTCTAGGCCTAGCGTGTTTACTATCCTTAAGCACATAATTGTTTTACCAAGAGCAAGATAGTGGCCAAACGCTATGAACTAACAATAATTAAGATAGTTTAAAAACTAAAACAACCGATTTCCATGCCGCGTGAGTCAATTTCACTAGCAAGTTTGAGACGTTTATCGTCATACCTCTTGAGATACCTAGAAAATGGATCTCACTGAATAATAAAAGAATTATTCGAATCGGTTCACAATTGACGGAGTAATGGCATAACAAACATACAAAAAAAACCATACAGACGAATTGAGAACCTCCTCCTTTTTGGAAATTAGTTGAAAAAAAGTTTCTATGTATTTATAAACTTCCATTCTGTAATTTTTTTTAATTTTTTTTGGTGTAGAAACTTGAATTTCAATTATATTTTGTGTTACTAATAGGTTGGCACACTGTTAATTTAGCCATGACCCCTTTTTTAAACTTCCCTACAAAAGAAAATTCATCTCGAAAATCCCCATAACGCCAATTTATTATGTTAATCAACCCTTACAAATCACAGATTAACGAACCGGAAGCTACGAACGGCCGTTATTCCCCGTTATTCGCCGTTACTCCAGTTATTATAAAACACGAGCCAATCCCCACAAAGATATAGCATGAATAAATCATTAAAACAGTGTCAAGAGACTCGTCTCCGATTTATGGTGAATGCACACTAGGTCGAACCAAAAGCCAGAACCAGTGAAATGTATAAATGTTTGAAGAATTGTATAAAGGGTACAGAATTTGAGGCGGACAAATTAATATGCATTATTTTGGCGACAGACGGACAAGATAGTGATCTTATAAGGGTTCCTTTTTAGGGTTCCGTACCTAAAGGGTACCAACGGGACCCTATTACTGAGACTCCGCTGTCCGTCTGTCTGTCTGTTTGTCTGTCTGTATGTCTGTCTGTCTGTCTGTCTGTCCGTCTGTCACCAGGCTGTATCTCATGAACTGTGGTAGTTAGACGGTTGAAATTTTCACAGATGATGTATTTCTGTTGCCGCTATAACAACAAATACTAAGAACAGAACAAAGTTAAATATTATAGGGTTTAAAACAAAAATCGTGTTTTTTACGATAGCGCATCTATGAATAGTTCATAGATGACGCGGCGCTATCGTGTTTACCTTTATCTCGGAATCTGAATCTGAATCTCGGAAACGGCTCGAACGATTTTCATAAAATTTAGTATACAGGGGATTTCGAGGGCGATAAATCGATCTAGCTAGGATTAATTTTCAGAAAATATTGTTCTAATCGCCACGCTGGGCAGGCGCGTTGGCGATCGCAGGACGTAGCTCCTCGCACCGGTGACGCTGCTGCCCGTCACCGGCCTGACGTATTTAGCTACGTCATAATTTGAAATGTTTTGACCGCAATTTGTCGGTTGCCAGAGCCGCCTTGTTTTTTGTCTTACATCCCTTGTGCTCCCTTACATCCTTGTATTATTTAGTATTATTTATTCTGTGCCGTGACACCCTGCACTCAGAGTAAGTAAGTATAAGACAAACCTAAAAACAATAAAAAAGCTGTAATTGCTTCGGTTTGGTTAATATTAAATGAACCGTGAATCACATATTATCGCTCTGTGATACGTAGATCAAATAAAGCTTACTCGGCAGTAAAAATATATTTATGCATTCCGTATAAGTGCGCTCTCACCTTAGTTCATTTCCTACAAAACATTATTTATGTCTCGTTAGGATTTCTTAATTAATTGGAATTTATTTGATAATTGAACGGAAAATTCGTTTACATTGTTGATTGCGAAATTAATGGAAAGACAATGGTACTGGAGTTGCTCATCTGATTTTTACAATATTTCGATAACAATCTTTATTTTCAATGTTTTGATATTATTACAACGATTGGTTTGCACTCGTAAATTCTAGAAATATAAAGGAGTGGTATTTTTATATAGCCCCTGACGTAAATTTCCGCATTGTTCACTTAGTTCTACGGTAGAACTAGACTGATAGAACTACTCGCAGTAGTACGTAACAGTATTCTTTTAATTTATTTGTTCACGTTTAGGATTGCTGGACTTTCAAGTGAGAGGGCACTGGTTCAAATCCTAGTACGGGTGTTCGTCCACAGGTGGCATATTATTTATATTTATATATATATATATAATATATACATATATATATATTATCCTCATTGTTCACTTAGTTCTACGGTAGAACTAGACTGATAGAACTACTCGCAATAGTACGTAACAGTATTCTTTTAATTTATTTGTTCACGTTTAGGATTGCTGGACTTTCAAGTGAGAGGGCACATATATATATATATATATATTTATACGTTATACAGGTGGTACATCTATGTTCCGTCTGACTTGTTGCTTACCAACAATAGGCTGCCGCCATAACCATACGGTGTTCTGGCAGTACGCAGCCCTTGAGAGTCAGAGTATGAATGGGAACTGGCTCTCAAGGATAGCTTCCGGAACACATTAGATATTTTGGTGACAGATTTTGTAACTTGAGGGTGGTAGCTGGCCAGGCGGACACTAGATACTGTCCTATCCACCGAGGCTTCCGTACCTTAAACTTCTAGGACCCCGGACTTTCCGGGCTTCTCGGACAGACGGACAGACGGGAAGACGGACAGAGACAACAACACTTTGTTATAAATATCTATTCTATAAGGGTTCCTTTTTTCCTTCTGAGGTTCACGAAACACTAAATTGTAGGTATAAGATCTCAGAATTATTATTTTCTGATTACCTTCTTTTGGATTTTTGTTATTGAACAGAGTTACTTATTATTACTATATATACAATCAATTATGCCAAAGGGAATTGTACTCGTTTGTCATCACCACGCCTAATACGAGATAAATCGGCCGCTGAGGGAATACCGCATTACCTATTTGAAATGTTGAATACGCGTTATTCATTCTTGAGGACGGATTTAGAACGACGATTGGGGCAATTATTATTATTGTTATATACCGGCTGTAATTCACGTACCTTTAGTCGAAATAAGGCAATTATTATTTAAATTTTAGAAATGGTAATTTTTAAGCTGTGGGTCAAAACCAGTACTAAGGTTGAGTTGCTCCACTAACCGGTGTTTTTGTATGGAATTCGACTGATTTTTGACGTTTGTTATAGTTGTAGTATAAAGTAAGATGGTGCAACCCAGCACAAGTAGTGCCCTGATACACATAACCGACGATGCAGCAGATCACGTAGAAGATGGCGAGATGAGCTTGACGCCTTTAGTAAATACTGTTCTTCTACAGGTTAGAGTGAAGTGACAATGCGTTCTGAGGTGGACACACATATTCATTCGGTCATGTGAAGTGACAATGCGTTCTGAGGTGGACACACATATTCATTCGGTCATGTGAAGTGACAATGCGTTCTAAGGTGGACACACATATTCTTTGGGTTATGTGAAGTGACAATGCGTTCTGGGGTGGACACACATATTCATTCGGTCATGTGAAGTGACAATGCGTTCTGAGGTGGACACACATATTCATTCGGTCATGTGAAGTGACAATGCGTTCTGATGTGGACACACATATTCATTCGGTCACATATTATCAAGACTTGCACACATCTTGATTCAAGCGGTAAGATGTAAGATGCGCTAAGATGTAAGATGTGCGCTTGTAAGATGTGGAACGATACCGTATGCTGTTTTACCGCAGAGCTACAACATGGAGTCCTTCAAAAAGGGCGTTAAAAGAATCTTGACAGGTCGGCAACGCAAGAGTGACAGCTCTAGTGTCCATAGGTGACTGTGAATCAAGTAGACAGTTTACTTGTTTACTACCCATATCATAAAAAATGGACTTCCATACAAAATGTAGGGAAGTCTAGTGATTTGTTTTTTACAGCGTCTTACGCACTTAAATGCCACTAAGACAACTGACATTTTTTAAATCCACAGGTGATAGGAGCATTATATCAATGTTCCGCCTAACTTGCTACTAAAAAGTAGCTTACCACCATCAAAGAGAAAATCTGCCGCCATAACCTTATGGTGTTCCGGCAGCAAACAGCGCTTGAGAGTCAGATGATTTAAGACCTAGCATGTTGACCATCTTCAATCACATCATCGCTTACCACCAGTCGAGCCCAAGGTAGTGGTAAAATGCTGAAAAAAAAACCCACAAAGTACAAATGTGTAAACCCGTGCTGTTCAAAATGGATGGCATGGCACATCAGGCTAGACCTTGGCAAACCGATTTTCGAAGTTCGTCTAACATTAGCACGTCAAATACAAGATAAATAAGAACCTGAGGGAATACCGCATTACCTATTTCAAATTTTGAATACACGTTAATAATTCTTAAGGACGGACCCAGGACGTCGTCATTAGGGGTAAACAAATCTTGACTATAATTGTAATTAGTAATTACAGTACACTATTTTTTTTACTTAATAAATATTTTATGTTTGATACATGGATAAATATAGCAGTAAGTCACGCATGGAAATATTAACAATGACGCAAAATTATACATCTTATTTACATACATTAAACGTTATGACTTTCAGTATCCTACAATGTATTATATAATATTTTAATATTACAAAGTTTGAAAGTTGAAACTTTGTGTGTATGTTTATTACTTCTTCACGCTAAAATTACTCAACCGATTGAGCTAAAATTTGGTATGTAGATAGCCTAGACCCTGGAATAATACATAGGGTACTTTATATACCAATATTCCCAAGAAAACGATTTATACGCAGGTAAAACCGTGAGGCATAGCTAGTAAATAAATAATGATTATTACTCTTCGAGCATTTACCAATGGTGATGTTAACGCAAGGCGTACCCCTCTGCTGGCCATATAGCCATTATTGGCCATATGAGCGTGCGTAACTACGCTGTATTTTTAATACTGTGTGCGCGTTTCAAGCTAGTGTGCGGGATCGTTAAAGTGATTGATTTGTGTGTGTGCAATGCGTGTTTACCTGGTCCCCCGTAAGTATCGGCAGAAAAAAATGTTTGCGGATTAAAACGTTAACATCTCTTAAGGGTAAATTTTGAAAAATCCTTTGTTAGTACAGTACCCTTACGTACTAAGACAAATATACCCGCCAGATTTCAAGTCATTGTAACCAGCGGTTTAGGCTGTGCGTTCTCTCTAAGTCAGTCAGTATGTCAGGACAAAGATTCTTATAGTATCAGATTTTGAACGATAAATAGATTTTTAATTCGGAAAGCGTATGGTGGTGATTACTTGATAATGCAAGTAAAAATCTTAAAAAAATCATACATGAACAAAAAACTATGATGCACAATCAATACTTTTGAATATTTTGGCGTGGGTTAAATATAAAACCACTTATTAATTTGGCCCTCCCCACAGCCCCAGAGTACGTCCCGCACGTATACGGAATGATTGATGAGACGATGAGCGGCAAATGTATGGAAATACCATTGTGACTTCCACTAGCTCACATCTACAATGGTAATCGTTATATCACCGCTTTGCGTTGTCGGTTCAATATTTTAACTTGGCAGATTCTGTTTAAGGTATTGTGACTTGTTATTATATATACACTCACGGACTCATAAACTGCATCAAAGTTCAGGATTACTTTCAAATTAATTGAATGGTCATTTCTAGTACACAAACATACAAGATTTCAAAATTTCTCAATTAAAGCAACATTGGGAATAAAAATATCAAAATATATCTTGCTAGATAGGCTTATGATGCTATATTTATCTATATTTTGATATTTTGGTAGCCAGGTATGTTTATTTTGTGATATTTTGACAAGCTAAGGCGATACTTAAGTTTAGTGCATACAGGCATTAAGGTTATGATACTACGCTGTTATGAAGTTAACGAACCAAACTATAGGTCTCAATTTAAATGTGTATAAAATGTATGAATACTAAGTAAAAATGTTTATTTCAAAGTCGCCTTGAACATTGATAGAGTTTATGAGTTCCTCAGTGTATTTTAATAAAGTTTGTAAGTTTGTTACGTAAAAACGGCTGAATATATTTGGATAAAATTTTGTAACACAGATAGTTTTTAACCCGGATACTGAACCTATGCTTCGATACCACCTATAAAACAAATGTAGTATCCATTCAAAGGTTGTCTGGAAGATCGTACATTTTAAACTTTCGCAATTTATACACATTACTAGCTGTGCCCTGCCACTTCGCCCGCGTTAAAAAGTATCCTAAAGCCTAAGCCATAGTGCTGGCTATCCCTGTGCAAAATTTCACCTAAATCGGTACTGCTATTTAACCTTGGAGAAATCCCAAACAAACAAATATACAAACTATGCATTTATAAATATTGGTATTCATATTATAACTACTGTACCCCGCGGTTTTACCCCCGTAGTTATGGTTCCCGGGGGAATTTAGGGATAACAATAACCCTATGTGTTATTCCAAGGTCTAGACTATCTATATACATCGAAATATCAGCTTAATCGGTCCAGATGTTTCAGCGTGAAAGAGTTACAAACATCCATACAAACTGTCGCGTTTATAATATTAGTAAATAATACGGGACTATTTTCTCTAATAACATAATTTTATTTACCTCGACGTCTTCTCGTGACAACCAATGCAACTTGATCGAAACGTCAAGGAAAAAGAATATTATGTTTTTAGCGCGATTAATCCCGTATTAATATATATAAAAAATATTTAAAAAGTACCCTAAAATCTAAAATAAAAAGTACTCTAAAAATTAATATATAATGTATAATAAGTTAATTTTCAAAAAAAATAAAACCGACTTCATAACCTCAAAAGGCACTCAAAAGCGAAAAATAATTTACTTTAAATTATTATAAGCGTTACCCACTTCTCTATTTGAAGTCGGTGCCAGCCAAGTCTAATAGGTAGTAGATAGATAATACATACCTACATGTATCTACCTACTTACTACTACTACATACATAGTATCTATCTAATATCCAATAGACTTGGCTGGCAACGACTTCAAATAGAGAAGTGGGTAACGCTTATAATAATTTAAAGTAAATTATTTTTCGCTTTTGAGTGCCTTTTGAGGTTATGAAGTCGGTTTTATTTTTTTTGAAAATTAACTTATTTTACCCTTTTTAGTGCAAAAAAATATTAATGAAATTACATGCATCTATTAAATTTCGTGTCTGGGCCGTTATACACTGACGGATATATACTTTTTGAAAATTTCAAGTATGTACCTATAACGGTTAAGAAGATACAGATCTGTAAAGTGCGCACATATAGACACACGGACGGACGGACCGACGGACGAACAGACAACAAAGTCTCAGAAAGTGTTCATTTGGTAGCCTTTGGGTTCGGAACCCTAAAAAAATTGACTTTAAATGCCGCGCTAAAGTGAAAATATTCACTAGTAATAATGATGTCATCAAGGTATCAAAGGACAATGTCCATAATGGCCCTGTACAATTAAAGCATCTGACACACACGATAATTAATTTTCTATTTTATTACAATAATTCCAAATACTTTTATAACACGGATTAGTTGTATTCCAAAATGAATATTAAAAAGTATTATTTGCGATTATTAACATTAATTGCCGCCATATGGCCAACAGAGTACTGAATCACTCTACTACGTTATAAGAGGCACTTCCCTATATTGTGGATACCTGAATTATGAAAGCACTGTGTAGTCAACCTAACAACGGAAAGTATTATTTACGTAGTAACTATTATATAATATGTGGTTTTATGCTTATAATTTTTTTTTGCTGTGTTGATTGGTACAAAGTACGTTCATAATTTTGAGTTATTTAATTATGTATGCAGTGTCGCGGGACTGAAATGGCCGCCATCTTCGCCAAATGTCATGTCATGTCAAAAAATATTAGGTATGTTTAAAAAAGTTTGCACCCTAACAAGACTTTGCCCGGTAGAACATTCCTGTGAAGACAAATTATTTATATTTATATATAATTATTTATTATAATTAATAATATATAATTATTTATTGAGGGCCCGGTGGCGTAATTGAGTGAACGGTCGGCTTTGATGCCGTGGTACCGAGTTCAAACCGCCGTGCACCAATGAATTTTTCTATCGAAAAATATATGTGCGCTTCTCACAGTGGCCCTCCGGTGAAGGAAAACATCGTTAAGAAACCAATAACCCCCGTATGGTGGTAGAACATATCTAGTGTCCGCCTGGCCAGCTACCACCCTCAAGTCAGAAAATCTGTCACCAAACATCTAATGTGTTCCGGCAGCTATCCTTGAGAGCCAGTTCCTATTCTAGTCCACTTCTCTTTCTTCGACCGCATCATCACTTAGCAACAGGTGAGATAGTGGTCAAACGCTTGCCTATAAGATATAAAAAAAAATTATCCCCACCTTTATTTCTATCTCGCTCACAGTTACCGTATGAATATCTTATATGCAATAGCAACCTCCATTGTGTATAATCTTCTTGGGACTCTTCTACTAAAACTAGTACATTCTCCTATGTTTGAGGTATTTATCTCCATATCTCTGGTGATACTAATCAGATCTCGATAAAATTAAAATGGGACCACCTCGGAAACGCATCCTACCTATTAAAAAAAGAATCATTTGAATCCGTTCACAATTGATGGAGAAATCGCGTAACATACACACAAAAAAAAAAAAAACATACAGACGAATTGAGAACCTCCTCCTTTTTTGTGAAGTCGGTTAAAAAATATTTAAAAAGTAGGTACCCCAAAATCTAATCCATGGACTGTAGAAATTTTTTTTGTTTGACCGTGTGAAGTCCCAAACAAACAAATAAACAGAATTTTGTATTTATAATATTGGTTTTGATAATGAAAGAGGTCGAAATTAGCAATAACGTAATTTTTAGAACTTTTTATTTTAACTGTTAGTAAAGATTTGCCAACTTGAGAACATCGATGAACAATGAGGTAACTTGCTTTAAATTTACACGCGGGTAAACCCTGGGGCTATACAAACAGCTAGATAAATATAATCATGAAAGCATTTTTTTTTAAAGCTTACTACTAATGTAAATATACTTGTCTTGGAGTAAGTTCACGTCAATAGTGCAATGGGTGGGGATCGAACTAACGACCTCTCGTTCGCCAGTCCGAAACCTTATCCATTGGGCATCGATAAAAAAAAGGAGATGCGGTACTCGGTGTCTATGGATAGGTCTTCAAAAATGACATTGATGTTTCTAAAATCATTTTTACCCAAAGTCAATCATTTGAAAGATAGGCGCGTCTAAAGTGGTAAAATGTGTGTCCCCCCCCCTCTAACTTTTAAAGTATGGGAGCGAAAAATCTAAAAAAAATATATGCTGTAGATCTCAATAAAAACTAACAACGAAAATTGATTTGAACGAGATACAGTCAACAGTTTTAGAGATATGGCGACCGCAAAGATAACTTTGTTTTTCATACAAACACTATTAAAAACAAAGTTAATTTTGTAGTTGCAAAAATTCATAGTTATGGAATACTTAACTGTGTTACGGAACCCTACGAGTGCGAGTCCGACTCACACTTGGCCAGTTTTTTAATATAGGTATATCAATGCTATTAGGCTATTGCCGCTTGAATACTAACGAATTAGTACTAACATTGTACCGCCCTAATTTATACAATACCAAAATCTTCGAAACCTCACATTTACTAGCTGTATTTGCTAATACAAATACACCAAACATTACCAAGTGTTATTGTATAAACAGGCACCTGATTTCCCTCGAACGTAACAGGCATGTCGCACGTCCTTCACAATAAAGAAAATTGCGGAATACGCAATATGTAGGTCACGGTACACGCATCTTGACGTAATACCTAGTTTTCTCAAAAAACGTTTGGTAGATTGTTTGTTATAACACACGAAGCAAGAAAGGGTGTTTTTAGTTTTACGTGTGTATATGTGTAAGTGCGTGTCTTTGGCATTGTAGCGCCTACACGGATCAATAGATTTTGATTTAGTTTTTAGGGTTCCGTACCCAAAGGGTAAAACGGGACCCTATTAATAAGACTCCGCTGTCCGTCTGTCTGTCTGTCTGTCTGTCTGTCTGTCTGTCTGTCCGTCTGTCACCAGGCTATAGCTCATTAACCGTGATAGTTAGACAGTTGAAATTTTCACAGATGGTGTATTTCTGTTGCCGCTAGAACAACAAATACTAAAAACAAAATAAAGTAAAAAATTAAAAGCCCCGTACAAAAAACGTGTTTTTAAACGCCATCTATCTAATTAGTTTCGGCAAAATGACATAGATGGCGCTAGTAAACGAGCCCCGTCTTTCTAGATCGCGACCAAACGAAATATTCTTTGTAATATCAATTAATCAAATATATGAGGTTGAAACTCTGTTTTGTTTCGTATTGTACGGAACCCTCCCTAAGTGCGATAAGAGACGCGATGCTGACTCGCACTTGGCCAGTTTTATTTTTTTGTTTTATAGGTGTTTTAATCGAGATTGTTCTTGAGCTGAAATTTTGCATACATGTGTAAATCGCGTGATCAAAGCTCAAGAAAAAGATTAAAAGCAAGGTAATACAGCACAAGTAAGGGAAATATTCCAAAAATTAAAAAAAGTTGAAAATTAACCTTGCAGCTTAAGTACTTGCAAGTTTTCGCAAAAATCTAAATTTGCCCATATCTTTTAATCGTGTTAACTCAGGACCTTGATTTTTATATATCTGTTAGGGACTATAGACCTCAGTATCTGGTATAAATTTCAACTTGCTAACTCCACCCGTTCCTGAGAAATTCGATGGTGACATACGAACAGACGGACAGATGGACAAGAAAGGGATCATACAAAGGTTCTTATTTTACCTTTTGAGGTACAGAACCCTTAAATTGACACGCACTTTAACCATTCTACACTGATCTATCTCATCTCAATCCCACGAGGGCGTGATATTATTTTCCTGTTCAACCGAGCGAGGAGTAACGGAGGATAATTTGTGGCATGCGACTAACCCTTCTAAATAGGGTTTTTTAGGAGAGGCTTTGAATGCGCTACGCTGAATCATAAATATCGATGATTTGGCTACCTCTAGGAAAAGGACATATTATAAAGTGCGATAATTTAATACATAATCCTATCCTAACTAATATTATGAATGCGAAAGTAACTCTGTCTGTCTATGTGCCACACTTTCACGCCAAAACTACTAAACCGATTTAAATGAAATTTGGCACACAGATAGTCGAAAGCCTGAGAAAGAGCATAGGCTACTCTTTAATGCGAAAAAAGGGTTGTAAGGAGTTGAAAAGGGGGATGAAATGTTGTATAAAATGTTGTATCGTCATTTTTAGGGTTCCGTAGCCGAATGGCAAAAAACGGAACCCTTATAGATTTGTCATGTCTGTCTGTCTGTCTGTCCGTCCGTATGTCAAAGCCATTTTATTCCGAAACAGTTAAGACAAAAAAATTCTGTGAACCGCTTTCCGATTTTTATACAAAAATAGAAAATATACAAGTTTAAGGGCGCATCCCATACATGGAACTGGAACAAAAAATAAATGTTTTCTTCAAACCTATATGTGTAGGGTAAAAAATAAAAAATCAGAAAGCGGTTTACAGAATACATCTATTTACTAAGTTTCAATTCTGTAGTTCTAATAGTTTCGGAATAAAATGGCTGTGACATACGGACGGACAGACAGACAGACAGACAGACAGACAGACATGGCGAATCTATAAGGGTTCCGTTTTTTGCCATTCGGCTACGGAACCCCAAAAAATAACTGGCCAAGTGCAAGTCGGACTCGCACTCGTAGGGTTCCGTAACACAGTTAAGTATTCCATAACTATGATTTTTCACAACTACAAAATTAACTTTGTTTTTCATAGTGTTTGTATGAAAAACAAAGTTATTTTTGCGGTCGCTATATCTCTAAAACTGTTGACTGTATCTCGTTCAAACCAATTTTCGTTGTTAGTTTTTATTGAGATCTGCAGCATATATTTTTTTTAGATTTTTCACACCCATACTTTAAAAGTTAGAGGGGGGGGGACACACATTTTACCACTTTAGACGCGCATATCTTTCAAATGATTGACTTTGAGAAAAAATGATTTTAGAAACCTCAATGTCATTTTTGAAGACCTATCCATAGACACCCACGTATAGGTTTGAATAAAAAAAAATATTTTGTTTCAGTTCCATGTATGGGATGCCCCCCTTAAACTGTAGTCTGTAGTCCTAACAGTTTCGGAATAAAATGGCTGTGACATACGGACGGACAGACAGACAGACAGACAGACAGACAGACAGACAGACAGACAGACAGACAGACAGACAGAAAGACAGACAGACAGACAGACATGACGAATCTATAAGGGTTCCGTTTTTTGCCATTCGGCTACGGAACCCTAAAAATACTAACCAAATACACTATTCCACGCGGACGAAGTCGCGGGCACAGCTAGTACATATATACATGTACACAATTAAAATTAATTAAAACTTATATACAATATAAACTACTCCTAAAACTATAATATAGACTTTATAAAATCTACAAATAAAAAAGATATCATACGTGTTATAAAGTTGTCTGATACTTAATAAAATAAACTTTTTATATATATCTTATAGGCTAGCGTTTGACCACTATCTTGCCTGGTTATAAGTGATGATGTGTTTGACGATAGTAAGCACGCTAGGCCTAGAATACTCTGGCTCTAAAGGGCTGTGTGCTGCTGGAACACCATAAGATTTTCTCCTTGATGGGGGTTCGTTACGTTTTGGTAGCAAGTCATGCGGAACATCGATATGATATGCTCTTACTACCTGTGGGAACGTAGCGATTGATATTAGTCTCGTTATTATTATTTTTTTAAATGTATGTTCACCGATTACTTGAAGATGCCTGAGCCGATTTGGAAAATTCCTGCTTTTGTTTTATCATCAACACCATCAATCAACACCAATATTATAAATGCGAAAGTCAGTTTGTTTGTTTGTTTGTTTGTTTGTTTGTTTGTTTGTTTGGGACTTCTTCACGGTCAAACGGCTTGACGGATTTGACTGAAATTTTGTACAAAGATAGTACATAGGGCAGAATAGGATATAGGATACTTTTTTTTTTGGCTATCGAGTCAGGGGGTCCAGATATTTTTAATTGAATTTTGTGAATATGAGACTTCTTCTCGAATAAATGGCTTGACCGATTTGCCTGAAATTTTTTATGAATACATGTCATAGAGTAGAATAGGATATAGGATACTTTTTTTCTGGCTGTCGAGTCAGGGGGTCCAGATATTTTAAATTGAATTTTGTAAATATAAAACCTCTTCTCGAATAAACGGCTTGACCGATTTGCCTGAAATGTTGTATATAGACAGCTCATAGGGTAGAATAAGATATAGGACACTTTTTTTCTGGCTGTCGAGTCAGGGGGTCCAAATATTTTTACCTGAATTTTGTAAATATAAGACTTCTTCTCGAATAAACGGCTAGACCGATTTGCCTGAAATGCTGTACGAATACATGTCATAGGGCAGAATAGGATACAGAATACTTTTTTTCTGGCTGTCGAGTCAGGGAGTCCGGATATTTTAAATTGAATTTTGTAAATATGAGACTTCTTCTCGAATAAATGGCTTGACCGATTTGCCTGAAATTTTGTATGAATACATTTCATAGGGCAGAATAGGACATAGGATACTTTTTTTTTGGCTGTCGAGTCAGGGGGTCCAGATATTTTAAATTGAATTTTGTAAATATAAAACCTCTTCTCGAATAAACGGCTTGACCGATTTGCCTGAAATGTAGTATATAGACAGTTCATAGGGTAGAATAAGATATAGGACACTTTTTTTCTGGCTGTCGAGTCAGGGGGTCCAAATATTTTTAACTGAATTTTGTAAATATAAGACTTCTTCTCGAATAAACGGCTAGACCGATTTGCCTGAAATGTTGTACGAATACATGTCATAGGGCAGAATAGGATACAGGATACTTTTTTTCTGGCTGTCAAGTCAGGGGGTCCGGATATTTTGAATTGAATTTTGTAAATATGAGACTTCTTCTCGAATAAACGGCTAGACCGATTTGCCTGAAATGTTGTACGAATACATGTCATAGGGCAGAATAGGATACAGGATACTTTTTTTCTGGCTGTCGAGTCAGGGGGTCCGGATATTTTGAATTGAATTTTGTAAATATGAGACTTCTTCTCGAATAAATGGCTTGACCGATTTGCCTGAAATTTTGTATGAATACATGTCATAGGGCTGAATAGGACATAGGATACTTTTTTTTTGGCTGTCGAGTCAGGGGGTCCAGATATTTTAAATTGAATTTTGTGAATATAAAACCTCTTCTCGAATAAACGGCTTGACCGATTTGCCTGGTAAATGTTGTATATAGACAGTTCATAGGGTAGAATAAGATATAGAACACTTTTTTTCTGGCTGTCGAGTCAGGGGGTCCAAATATTTTTACTGAATTTTGTAAATATAAGACTTCTTCTCGAATAAACGGCTTGACCAATTTGCCTGAAATGTTGTATGAATACATGTCATAGGGCAGAATAGGATATAGGATACTTTTTTTCTGGCTGTCGAGTCAGGGGGTCCAGATATTTTAAATTGAATTTTGTAAATATAAGACCTCTTATCTAATAAACGGCTTGACCGATTTGCCTGAAATGTTGTATAAAGACAGTTCATAGGAAAGAATAGGATATCGGATACTTTTTTTCCGGCTGTCGAGTCTAGGTGCCCAGTTTTGCAAATGTGTGGCCTACTCTCGGTCAAACGGCTTAACCTTTTTAGCTGAAATTTCGTATACAGACAGTCAATAAGACATAGAAGGACAACGAATACTTTTTTTTGGCTGGCAATTTCGGGTGTCTAGATTTTTATTATGGAATTTTGTGAATGTGTGGCCTCTTTTCGGCCAGATGGCTTGACCGATTCAGATGAAATTTTGTACAAAGAATAATAGTATTGTATATAATAGGGCATAAAAGGGCAAGGAATACTTTTTTCGGCATTTAAATGTGAGTGCCTTTAAAATTTACGCGATAGCTTTGCTTGCCCAACGTGTTTTATCTGCTTTGTGGGAAGTATTTCAGAAACATTCATGTTAACAGCCACATTTAACCTTAGGGTCATAGGTGTTGACTTAGTAGGTCATCAAAACTAAAACAGTCAGGGTCATAAAAAGCCGTCAAAATTCGCGCAGTTATAGCGCTCGCTCCGCTCGCGCGAGCATTTGTTATATCTACTTTGTAGAAAACATTTCAGCTACTTTTGTATTTTAATAGCCACATGCATCAAAACGAGTCATAGATTAAAACAGTACAACCTTCAATAATGATAAAGATTATTAACCTTAAAATAAGTGGATATCAAGTTTAACCTTAGGGTTATCGGTGTTGACTTAGTAGGTCATAAAAGCTGTCAGGGTCATAAAAAGCCATAAACATTTTTCGCGCTCGCTTCGCTCGCGCAAGCATTTGTTTAACCTTCTTTGTTGGTAATATTTCAGTAACTTTTATATATTAATAACCACATGCATCAAAACGAGTCATAAATTAAAACAGTACAACCTTCAATAATCGTTATGGTTGTTAACCTTATAATAAGTGGATATGAAGTTAAACCTTTGTGTTATCGGTGTTGACATAGAAGGTCATTAAAACTGTCAGGGTCATAAAAAGTAGTAAACATATTTCGCGCTCGCTTCGCTCGCGCAGTTATAGCGCTCGCACCGCTCGCGCGAGCATTTGTTATATCTACTTTGTAGAAAACATTTCAGCTACTTTTGTATTTTAATAGCCACATGCATCAAAAAGAGTCATAGATTTAAACAGTACAACCTTCAATAATGATAAAGATTATTAACCTTAAAATAAGTGGATATCAAGTTTAACGTTAGGGTTATCGGCGTTGACTTAGTAGGTCATAAAAGCTGTCAGGGTCATAAAAGGACGTAAAAAAATTTCGCGCTCGCTGCGCTCGCGCAAGCATTTGTTTTATCTTCTTTGTTGGTAATATTTCAGTAAATTTTGTATATTAATAACTACATGCATCAAAACGAGTAATAAATTTAAATCTTCGAGCATTTACCAATGGAGATGTTAACGTTGTAATCCGCAAACATTTTTTTCTGCCGATACTTACTGGGGACGAGGTAAACACGCATTGCACACACACTAATCACTCACTTTAACGATCCCGCACACTAGCTTGAAACACGCACACAGTATTAAAAATACAGCGTAGTTACGCACGCTCATGTGGCCAAAAATGGCTATATGGCCAGCAGAGAGGAACGCCTTGCGTTAACTTCTCAATTGGTAAATGCTCGAAGATTAAAACAGTACAACCTTCAATAATCATAATAGTTATTAATCTTAAAATTAGTGGATATCAAGTTTAACCTTTGTGGTACCGGTGTTGACTTAGGAGGTCATAAAAACTGTCAGGGTCATAAAAAGTCGTAAACATTTTTCACCATCGCTTCGCTCGCGCATTGATAGCGCTCGCTACGCTCGCGCCAGCATTTGTTTTATCTTCTTTGTAGGGAATATTTCATCATTTTTTGTATTTAAATAGCCACATGAATCAAAACGAGTTTATAATTTTAAACAGTTCAACCTTCAATAATCATAATCATTATTTACCTTAAAATAAGTGCATATCAAGTTAAACCCTAGGGTTATCGGTGTTGACTTAGTAGGTCATAAAAGCTGTCAGAGTCATAAAAGTTCGTAAAAAATTTTCGCGCTCGCTTCGCTCGCGCAGTAATAGCGCTCGCTACGCTCGCGCAAGCATTTGTTTTATCTTCTTTGTTGGTAATATTTCAGTAAATTTTGTATATTAATAACTACATGCATCAAAACGAGTAATAAATTAAAACCTTCGAGCATTTACCAATGGAGATGTTAACGTTGTAATCCTCAAACATTTTTTTCTGCCGATACTTACTGGGGACGAGGTAAACACGCATTGCACACACACAAATCACTCACTTTAACGATCCCGCACTCTAGCTTGAAACACGCACACAGTATTAAAAATACAGCGTAGTTACGCACGCTCATGTGGCCAAAAATGGCTATATGGCCAGCAGAGGGGAACGCCTTGCGTTAACTTCTCAATTGGTAAATGCTCGAAGATTACAACAGTACAACCTTCAATAATCATAATAGTTATTAATCTTAAAATTAGTGGATATCAAGTTTAACCTTTGTGGTATCGATGTTGACTTAGGAGGTCATAAAAACTGTCAGGGTCATAAAAAGTCGTAAACATTTTTCACCATCGCTTTGCTCGCGCATTGATAGCGCTCGCTACGCTCGCGCCAGCATTTGTTTTATCTTCTTTGTAGGGAATATTTCATCATTTTTTGTATTTAAATAGCCACAAGCATCAAATCGAGTTTATAATTTTAAACAGTTCAACCTTCAATAATCATAATCATTATTTACCTTAAAATAAGTGGATATCAAGTTAAACCCTAGGGTTATCGGGTTGACATAGTAGATCATAAAAACTGTCAGGGTCATAAAAGATCATAAAAGATCATAAAAAAAATTTGCGCTCGCTTCGCTTGCGCAGTAGTAACGCTATATAGCATATAATAGCGTGTTTTAACAGCCTCATACATTAGACTGACTCAAATACTTAAACAGCAAAACTTGGTAAACCTTGCTTAGGTTTACCAAGTAATGATTAATGACTTTAACAATAGACGATATCGAGTTCGACCTAAGAGTCATCTACAGTGACTTGATTGTTAGGTTATAAAACTGTCAGGGTCATAAAAAATCATAAAAAATGTTCGCTCGCACAGCTATTTACCTTAATTTCTTTGTAAGAAATGTTTCAGGAACTTTTGTGTTGAGTCAAACAATTAAACAGCACAACTTCGTATACCTAACCAAAATGATTAATGATTTTAACAAAAGAGGATATTAAGTTCGACTTTGGGGTCATCTATGGTGACTTGGGCTAAGAGATCATTGATCTAGACCTCAAAGGTAATAAAGACACAATAACGCGGGCGAAGCCGCGGGTAACAGCTAGTAGGTATATATATCCCCTTGTCAGGTGCTCTCATTTAAATTTTAACGAAATCGGTTGAGCCGTTTTCAATATATCAACATTTGTATTACGATGCATTTAAATACTTCGATGACATGGCTACTGGCAACTTTGTCTAACGCGACGTTTGAAGTCGGTTCTTTTAGTTTTTTAAACGATCTTAAATTTATTTTATTTCCAATTTATAATGAACTAGCTGTGCCCGCGACTTCATCAGCGTGGAATAGTGTGTTTGGGTAGCATTAACAAATAAGACACATACGTTTCCCAACTACACCGCGCCGTACCACGCCACGCTAATCCCTCCTTCCCTCCGCCCCTCTCAAACTCTCCCCTCCCCCTTCCCCTCACTTCCACCTCACCCCCTCCCCTCCCCTTCCCCACACTTATCTCCCCTCCCCCTCTGCTCCCCTTCCCTCCCCCTTCCCCTCACTTCCACATCCCTCCACTCCAATTCTCCTCCCCTCCCCTCCCCACCCCTCAACTCCCCCTACCTCCCCCTCAACTACACCCACCTTCCCCGTCCACTCCCCCTATCCTATCCATCCCCTCCCCTCCCCTTCCACTCCGCCTTCCCCCTCACAAACTTTAAATGTTATATCGAAACAATAGCCTAAAAAATAAATTTTAAGCTTCTAGCTTTAAAAATGACGATACTTCCATACAACTTTTCATCCTCTCTTTCAACCCCTTACAACCGTCTTTTCACATTAAAAGTATGCCTATGTCCTTTCTCAGGCTTTAGACTATTTGTGCACTAAATTTAATTTAAATCGGTTCAGTAGTTTTGGCGTGAAATTGAAACAAACAGACAGATAGACAGAGTTACTTTCTCATTTATAATATTAGAATAAAACCCAGAGATGGCGCTAGCATAGATTTTAATAGCTCAAACGACATATAAATATATAAACATACATATATATATATATATATGTATATAAATATATACATATAAAAACGCAACGCACAAACTATATTTTCCGTGATATTGAAACTGATGCTTCGCGGTTAAACATCTCAAAAGTTGAACTCGTTTAAAAACGTTTCCTCTTTATAATATTAGTCTGGATTAGTCTGGATGTGATTGCTTGTGTAAAAATTGAAGCCAACAAAATTAGAACCTCCGTCTGTTTTGAAGTCATTTAAGAAGCCTGTGGAATAAGATTATTTCTCCATTGTTTATTTTCAATATAAATTTGGCAATAAATTCGATCTCGATATACGTATTTTACGATTTGATTCTGAGAGTTGGGTTATATGAGAAATGGTTACTGAAGTTTTGAATTTATGATTTTCTTTATTGAATTATATAAATTTAATATTATATACGTCGACTGCACAGACAAAGGAATATGCTGGAAATGTTAATGATATTAAAATAAGAGAGAATAAGAAAAACTTTTTGTTTTTGTGATATTTAAATACTTCATAGGACTAACAATTAGAGTATTGACTATCGATGATTAATCGAAAGTCTATGCAACTTTTTCACTTTCACTTTTTAAATCATCTGCAAGGAACCTTCCTATAATTTAAAGGCCTGTCAGTAGGCTGCTATCGTATATTTACTTAGCCACAGTCCTCCAAGCTCGTATATACGGCGTGAAGCCAAAACGTGCTCCATAATAATTTGCTGTGATTAATTTATTGATGTATTTTTCTTAGATATGTTATCTTTTAATATTTATACTCTATAATACATTTTAGGAGCTCGCATTATCGAACGACTTCTAAAAATGGAGGGTTCTCAATTCGACTGTATGTTTTTATGTTTTATCATCATCATCATAATCAGCCGGTATCAGTCCACTGCTGGACATAGGCCTCTCCCAAGTCACGCCACTGAGCCCGATCTTCGGCTCTTTGTTTCTAGTCACTGCCCACCGCTTTGCGAATGTCATCGCTCCACCTAGTCACAGGGCGTCCTACGCTACGTTTACCGATTCGTGGTCTCCACTCTAGAACCAATCTGCCCCAACGGTTATCGGTCTTTATGTTTGTTATCTCAGAACTCCGTCATTTATTTACCGATTATAATTTTTTATTTGTTTGGGAGATTATACTTTCTGAATGGTACCGTTGTAAGTTCATTGAAATCTGATGAATATCTCCAAAGATATAAAGATAAAAACGTCAAACTTCCTACTGAAAATGACTAGCGTGGCATAAGTCGGATAAACACGTAAAACTTCCTACAGAAAATGCCTAGCGTGGCAAATGAAGTCGATTTTTTTTCGTTTAAAAACAATCTTAAATTATTAATTGTGCAAGATCTCTCGTCGGATTTGAAAACTGTAATGATTTCTTCCGAATGATTAACTTACGTAATAAGTAGTCATAGATGGCGCCACCAATGCATAATTGGGTTAACAAATGCAATCCACTAATTTTGTCGTAACGATACATCGCACTGTGGCTTAATTGTCAAAGCACCGGAACATATTATTCCGGAGGTTGCGGGTTCAAGTACCGTTGGTACGATGAAATTTTGGATTGTGTTTAACAATTTACAAAAATATAAAGTGTGCAACACTTCAAAGAAACATAATAATATTACATTAATTTATAAATATTACTAGATGTCAAGGTAGTTCGACTCTGTTTAGTGCTGCCTGACCAGCTACCACCCTCAAGTTACGAAATGTGTAACCAGACATCTAATGTGTTCCCGCAGCTGTCCTTGGGAGCCAGTTCCCATTCTAGGCCTAGCGTGCTACTATCCTGGACTGCATCATCACTCACCAACAGGTAAGATAGTGATCAAACACTAGACCATACGATTTAAAAGAAATCTATGGGAAGATACTTCAAAGAGGCGGTTAAACGTCACCAGAGGTAATAGTCTCGGCATGAGCAATATTTAAGAAAAGAGATGCTGGGTTGTAAAGGTAAGCGTCCACAGGCCCCCACTGAACGCAACGGACGCATCGCATCAAACGGATAAATTTTTCACAGTGCGTCCACTGTATTAGTAGCGTACGGATTACCGAAGGTAAGTACCAGCGTACGGATTGACGATGCCAGTTCATTCGGATTTTCGCGTGTTGACACGACAAACGCTAAATACAAATGGCCAACGATGCAGAACGAGCGCACGGGGTGCGTCCACTGATCGGCATTCCGTATGACGTCATCGGCACGCATCGCATAAATTGCCTCTCGGAGCAACGGTGTCGGCATTGCCGATGTGCGATGCGTACGATGCGGACAAGTGGACGCACTTATATGAGTTTCTATACAAAGAATACTACGATCCGTTGCGTGCGATACGTCCGATGCGTACGATACCGACAAGTGGACGCTTACCTTCAGTCTCTACATTGATGTCGATGCGTCTTGTCATCGCAAACGTCTAATAGAAAAATATGCAGCTAGACAGTTACGCTCGAAATTTGTCGCTATTCATGCAAAGCCTATGAGGGCCCGGTGTCGTAATCGGGAGAACGGTAGGTTTTGATGCCAGAGGTACCGAGTTCAAACCACCGTGCACCAATGGATTTTTCTATCGTAAAATTTATGTGCGCTTTTCACAGTGGCCCTCCGATGAAGGAAAAACAAATAATTAAGAAACCAACAACCCCCGCATGGTGGTAGGACACTATCTAGTGTCCGCATGGCCAGCTACCACCCTCAAGTTAGAAAATCTGTCGCCAAACATCTAATGTGTTCCGGCAGCTATCTTTGAGAGCCAGTTCCCATTCTAGGCCTGGCGTGCTTACCATGTCTTCGACCACATCATCACTTACCAACAGGTGAGATAGTGGTCAAACGCTAGTCTATAAGATATATTTAAAAAAAACTAACGACCCAGATCATAGATGTAATATAAAAGGAAGGAAGGCGCACTGCAGATGTTTTGACAAATTCAATTCAATCCGAATGCTTTAAGAATAAGGTTGTAATTGCTTTGTAGAACAAAACGACCCAATTGAGAGACACCCGGGTGGGAGTGTGTCCTTGTCTAACAACCTGCTAGTCCTTTATATGTTCTATACTATATATATGTTAAATATATAAGTTGTCCATACAAAAGAAAGGGACAAGCTCCGTTCAAGGTCGGTCAGTTGCATCTCCCTCTAGTAGACGTTTGCAATGATAAAACGCATCGCTCTCAATATAGACATTTTCATTTCTGGCGTTCAAATGTGTCAAACAATATCATAACCTAAAATGTCATACATATGCATACAGGGTGTATACAGACTGTAAGAAACTAATACTCGTAAAGGCATCGGCCCCATCTGATAGGCAGAACTAACAGATATTTATTTTATGAACGTTCAACGCTGGCGTTCTTATCTAAAGTGGTAGTTGTTCTAGAAGTTATGGCACGAATTGTGCGCTTCGTTGGATGCCGAGTTTTTGTGTTTGCATCACGATCTGGCTTTAACAGGTGAAAATTGGTTTTAACGGGTGAAAAGTGGTTTTAAGTGCAGAAAAATAGATACTAATTGTTTGTACTATAGATAAATGATTTTAATCTGTCAAAGGTTATTTGTATGCAGAAAAACAATTGATAAAGTTTTTTTGGCAAACACGTCAATCTTTTAATAGTCTTATGTGAAAAATATTAGTTATAATCAATTAAAATATCACTTACACTATTATGTGTGGGCGACTAAATGTGACAATACTATAATTTTTAAGCATAGACAGTTTATGAATTCCTATTACAATGCTAATTATCAGGTCGTCAATTTATAAAAATGTAGTTCAAATTACGAAGCAAGTGTATTAGATTACAACATCGCGGAAATGTCGCTTTCTCAGCGTTTAGGCAACATTTACAAGGAGCTATTCAACTATAGCGTCATCTAGATGCTTTTATCTAAACTAATATTATAAAGGAAATATTTGACTTTTGTTTGTTTCGATTAAACTCAATAACTACTGGACCGATTTAAAAAATTCTTTCATTAATAGAAAGCTACATTATCAGCAAGTAACATCAGCTATATTATTTTATCCCGTATTCTGACGGGAACGGGAATCACGCGGGTGAAACTGCAAGACGCTGCTTGTAACCAATAATTATGTTCGTTATGAAGAGGTTGCAACTTAGTTGATGACTGTGTGATAGATATATCAAACATTATAAGTCTTTATATATTAGAAATACCCTATCAACGCAAGAAACATAAAATACTACAACGTAAACAATAACAGGTATTAAAATATTAGGTTACTTACCATGTGCCAGGAACAGCACAAATAGTGCCGGCGATGTCATTGACCTGCCGGCCGAGAGGCCCCGCTGCCAGCATTCGTAATGACAGTGACTCGCTCATCAATAGTACCCACTGGCACTAGCAGGACATCACTATTCACCGCCACTGTTACTGCTATTTTTTATCAAATATTTTAAACACTGCAATTTTCACTGTTATTTTAAAACTGTGATATATCACTGTTTATTTCACTAAGATATCACTGTTAATTTCACTAGGATATCACTGTCATTTTTAATTATTGTGTTACGTTGTTGCACGTTTTAATAACACTTTTGATTCAAATAACATGACAAAATCTTCAAGTTAAGGTCACAGAAAAACTGCTATTATTTTGAACAAGCACCGGTCACTGCGATTATTCACTGATATTCCGTTACACTGTAACAACGTCTCGTATTTCCGTGTCTCCCTGCCCAGTATTAATTCCTCGCAAAATACATTTAGCAACTTTATTTATTTAATTAAACTCTGAAATAAATACTCTGAGATTTTGAAGGGAGTTTCAGCGACAACATTTAAGGTTATAATTTAAAGTTGCGAAATCCAGTTAGGAAGTGTTCCTTTGAGGATCTGACCTGAAACAAAAGAAGAATTTCGTGGTTATTTCGTCGGATTAAATACTTTGGGCGTAAAGTCTTTTGATTTGTTCTGTCTTTGATGCGAATTTTGGATAAGTCGGATTCAGATATCTGGGGTGGAAGTCTCTACATTGATAGCGATGCGATTGTCATCGCAAACGTCTGCTAGAATGAGATGCAGCTAGACAGTTGTTATCTGCATTTCTTTTCGTATCGACAATTATCGCTCGATATTCATCGGTATGCATGTAGAGACTACCGGCCCTGATAAGCTTGTTAATAATGTTATTGTTAAGGTTTGAATCCGCAATTACTTATCAAAACATGCTTAAAATGATCCTGCTATCACAATGTGTATTAATTAATTATTTCTTTTTTATTTCACCTACTTGATGTCATTTTGAAAGTGGAAATAATGTATTTGTATAATATATATAAATCAGCTTAGATGCAAATTTTCAGAATTGCTAAAAATTGCGCTGCGGTGTCAATTATCTCTATAAACGCTTTGCACGAAATAGTTCTAGAAACTATAATTTGTGAAGAATCACAACGAAAGTTTCCAGAACTATTCCGTGTAATTCTCCAACCGTTTAAGTTTATACTATAATTACGAAAGTTAAGTTCAATTTGAAAACGTTTTCGTTTATTATCGTCGTTTATATTTTAACGAGAATTTGTAGAATTTTCACGTGAAATATTATAATAAGCGTGAAGCGTCGAGCTAAGTTGAGGTGCTAAAGAATAGACGTAAAAGCTGGTTTTATCGTTTTGATAGCGAGAGTTAAAAGTTTTAGTAATGAACTTTAATTTCAAAATAATGACCATCCAGACTAATATAATAAAAACGTAACGTAAATTTATCACTCTGTTACTTTATCTGTTTGTTGCCTAATCACGCCTAAACAGATGATCCAATCGTACTGAAATTATGCGCGATCTAGGCGGCGATCAGATAGCGCAATAGTATTTGTACCGACTGGTTCACACCAAACGCGATCAGAAAATAATTGAAAAGTACTGAGATCGCGCCCGCAGATCGCAGGACGCCGCGGTGTAGCCGTACCTTTCATTCAAAATAATGACCATCCAGACAAATATAATATACACGTTTGTAACTTTATCACTCTGTCACTTTATCTGTTTGTTACCTAATCCTAACCTAACCTAATCACGCTTAAACGGACGATCCAATCTTACTGAAATTTAACGAGGAGAGATTTAAGTTATTGGTAAAAAATGATTATATTTTCAAAAAAAATACCCTATATTCATTTTTATGCTATAAAGTATCTCCTTGTAAAATTTCAGTAAGATCGGCTCGTCTGTTTAGGCGTGCTTAGGTAACACACAGACAGAGTGACAGAGTTACAAACGTTTTTATAATTTTAGTCTGAATACAATTAGGCAAGCGTTTGTCTACTATCTCACCTGTGACAAGTGACAATGTGGTCAAGGATGGTAGCACGCTAGTCCTAGAATGGGAACTGGCTCTCAAGGATAACTGCCGGAACACATTAGATGTTTGGCGACAGATTTTCCAACTTGAAGGTGGTAGCTGGCCAGGCGGACACAATGAAAAATGTTCTACCACTATGCAGAGGTTGTTAGTAGATTGATACAAGCAAGTTTGTCTAATCTGCATCCCTAGAAAATAAATAATAAAATTCATCTTTAGGAACATTATACTGCAGGATCGCGACGAGAAGCTAAATTACTTCATCCTGGGTCTCAGACAACATTATTTAAAAACAATATTTTTAACATGGCTCCCACTTTATTTAACAAGCTGCCTGCTTCGAGCATTTCCCAATGGATATGTTAACGCAAGGCGTACCCCTCTGCTGGCCATATAGCCATTTTTGGCCATATAAGCGTGCGAGACTACGCTGTATTTTTAATACTGTGTGCGTGTTTCAAGCTAGTGTGCGGGATTGTTAAAGTGAGTGATTTGTGTGTGTGCAATGCTTGTTTAACTCGTCTCCCGTAAGTATCGGCAGAAAAATATGTTTGCGGATTACAATGTTAACATCTCCATTGGTAAATGCTCGAAGGCTGCCTGCATCAATCAGAGACATTTCGAATATGCATGTGTTCAAAAATAAATTAGACGGTGTTTTAATCAGCAAGGCATATTATACGGTGCAGGAACTTTTAATTCATAAATCTTAAACTTGAAATTGAATTTTATTTTTAACCGACTTCACAAAAAAGGAGGAGGTTCTCAATTCATCTGTATTTTTTTTATTTTTTTTTGTGTATGTTACGCGATTTCTCCATCAATTGTGATTGGATTCAAATGATTCTTTTTTTAATAGGTAGGATACGTTTCCGAGGTGGTCCCATTTTAATTTTATCGAGATCTGATTAGTATCACCAGAGATATGGAGATAAATACCTCAAACATAGGAGAATGTACTAGTTTTAGTAGAAGAGTCCCAAGAAGATTATACACAATGGAGGTTGCTATTGCATATAAGATATTCTTACGGTAACTGTGAGCGAGATAGAAATAAAGGTGAGGATAATTTTTTTTTGTATTTTATAGGCAACCGTTTGACCACTATCTCACCTGTTGCTAAGTGATGATGCGGTCGAAGATAGAGAAGTGGACTAGAATGGGAACTGGCTCTCAAGGATAGCTGCCGGAACACATTAGATATTTGGCGACAGATTTTCTGACTTGACGGTGGTAGCTGGCCAGGCGGACACTAGATATGTTCTACCACCATGCGGGGGTTGTTGGTTTCTTAACTATGTTTTCCTTCACCGGAGGGCCACTGTGAGAAGCGCACATATATTTTTCCACATACCACGGCATCAAAGCCGACCGTTCTCCCAATTACGCCACCGGGCCCTCAATAAATAATTATATATTAATAATTATAATAAATAATTATATATAAATATAAATAATTTGTCTTCACAGGAATGTTCTACCGGGCAAAGTCTTGTTGGGGTGCAAACTTTTTGGACAGGACCCCCTGACTCGATAGCCAGATAAAAAGTATTCAGTATCCTATTCTGCCCTATGACTTGTCTTTGTACAACATGTTAGGCAAATCGTTTTAGCCGTTTATTTGAGAAGAGATCTTATATTTACAAAATTCAATTAAACGTTTGAATTGAACGTCAGGAATTGTTTCTGAGCTTTCCATTTTTTCGTTACCCATGATAATTTGACCCATACCAAAATACATACAGGCTAACACGGCAACTTCATTTATACGAGTTTGTTATATTCAAGATCGTGATAAAAACTGCAAAAATTGACTTCGAATTCCTAGTGATTTTCAGTACTTAGTCTGAGGTGTTTATCTCCATATCTCTGGAGATACTTATCAGATCTCGATAAACCTAATAATTGTACCAAACGGGAAGTAAATATCAAACAAAATATAATGTTCCAAATTGGTTTACAGGTGACAGAATTCTGAGTTTTTATTTTAAAGCTTACTATATATACTTACTATAAAAGCTTACTATATAACAATCTGGGTTGCACATTACTAATATTATTACTCACCCCTCCAAATAAGCTAAATAATATGCTTGTCTGGAGTGGGTTCACCGCCGTGGGTTGACCGTCGTGCCGCTTAATCAACACCAATCAACACCAATATTATAAATGCGAAAGTCAGTTTGTTTATTTGTTTGTTTGTTTGTTTGTTTGTTTGTTTGTTTGTTTAATTGTTTGGGACTTCTTCACGGTCAAACGTCTTGACCGATTTGGCTGAAATTTTGTACAAAGATAGTACATAGGGCAGAATAGGCTAAAGGATACTTTTTTTTTGGCTATCGAGTCAGGGGGTCCAGATATTTTTAATTGAATTTTGTTAATATAAGACTTCTTCTCGAATAAACGGCTTGACCGATTTGCCTGAAATTTTGTATGAATACATGTCATAGGGCAGAATAGGATATAAGATACTTTTTTTCTGGCTGTCGAGTCAGGGGGTCCAGATATTTTAAATTCAATTTCGTAACTAAAGGACCTTTTTTCGAATAAACGGCTTGACCGATTTGCCTGAAATGTTGTACAAAGACAGTTCATAAGGCAGAATGGAATATAGAATACTTTTTTCTGGCTATCGAGTCAGGGGATCCGAATATTTTTAATTGAATTTTGTAAATATAAGATCTCTTCTCAAATAAACGGCTAAAACGATTTGCCTAACATGTTGTACAAAGACAAGTCATAGGGCAGAATAGGATACTGAATACTTTTTATCTGGCTATCGAGTCAGGGGGTCCAGATATTTTTAATTGAATTTCGTAAATATAAGACCTCTTCTCGAATAAACGGCTTGACCGGTTTGCCTGAAATGTTGTATAAAGACAGTTCATGGGGCCGAATAGGATATATGATACTTTTTTTCTGGCTGTCAAGTCAGGAGGTCCAGATATTTTAAATTGAATTTTGTAAATATAAGACCTCTTCTCGAATAAACGGCTTGACCGATTTGCTTGAAATGTTGCATAGAGAAAGCTCATAGAGCAGAATAGGATACAGAATACTTTTTATCTGGCTATCGAGTCAGGGGGTCCAGATATTTTTAATTGAATTTCGTAAATATAAGACCTCTTCTCGAATAAACGGCTTGACCGGTTTGCCTGAAATGTTGTATAAAGACAGTTCATGGGGCAGAATAGGATATAGGATACTTTTTTTCTGGCTGTCAAGTCAGGAGGTCCAGATATTATAAATTGAATTTTGTAAATATAATACCTCTTCTCGAATAAACGGCTTGACCGATTTGCTTGAAATGTTGCATAGAGACAGTTCATAGAGCAGAATAGGATACAGAATACTTTTTTTCTGGCTATCGAGTCAGGGGATCCAGATATTTTTAATTGTATTTTGTTAATATAAGACTTCTTCTCGAATTAATAGCTTGACCGATTTGCCTGAAATTTTGTATGAACACATGTCACAAGGCAGAATAGGATATAGAATACTTTTTTTCTAGCTGTCGAGTCAGGGGGTCCAGATATTTTTAATTGAATTTTGTAAATATAAGACCTCTTCTCGAATAAACGGCTTGATCGATTTGCTTGAAATGTTGTATGAAGACAGTTCACAGGGTAGAATAGGATATGGAATACTGTTTTTTTGGCTATCGAGTCTGAGTGTTTAGATTTTTTTTATTGAATTTTTTGAATGTGTGGCCTCTTATCAGGTCAACAGCTTGACCGATTCAGCTGAAATTTTATACATTTTACAGCTCATTTTGCATAGAATCACATACTTACTATATACTTTTTTCTGGGAGCCGAGTCCAGGTGTCCAGAATTTTTAAAGTGAACTTTGTAAATGTGTGGCCTACTCTCGGTCAAACGGGTTAACCATTTAAGCTGAAATTTTGTGCACAGACAGTCAAAAAGACAGAAGGACAACGAATACTTTTTTTTAGGTGGAAATTTCGGTTGTCTATATTTTTATTATGGAATTTTTCTTTTCGGCCAAACGGCTTGACCGATTCTGATGAAATTTTGTACAAAGACATTTAATAGGGCGTAAAAGGGCAAAGAATACTTTTTTTCGGCAGTTAAGTGCGGGTGCCTATATTGTTTGTTAACATTACATAGAGTTTGCATAATCATAAAAGTTTGACCTTAGGTTCATCTATAATGACTAAACTTAATAAGTGCCTTAATTAGGCCATAAAACTGTCAGGGTCATTAAAAGTCATCAAAATTTACGCGATGGCTTTGCTTGCCCAACGTGTTTTATCTGCTTTGTGGGAAGTATTTTAAAACATTCGTGTTTTAACAGCCACATTTAACCCCAGGGTCATCGGTGTTGACTTAGTAGGTTACAAAAACTGTCAGGGTCATAAAACGTAAGAATGTTCGCGCTCACATCGCTCGCGCAGTGATGGCGCTCGCTGTGCTCGCGCAGTGATGGCGCCCGCTGCGCTCGCGCAATAATTTGTTTGATCTACTTTGTAGGAAATATTTCAGCAACTTTTGTATTTTAATAGCCACATTCATCAAAACGAGCCATAAATTGGAACAGTACAACTTTCAATAATTATAATCATTATTTACTTTAAATAAGTGGATATCAAGTTTAACCTTAGGGTCATCGGTGTTGAATAAGCAGGTCATCAAAACTGTCAGGGTCATAAAATGACGTAAACATTTTCGAGCTCGCTTCGCTCGCGCTTTGATAGCGCTCGCTGTGCTCGCGCAAAACTTTGTTTAATCTACTTTGTAGGTGAAATATCAGCATTTTTTGTATTTTAATAGCCACATGCATCAAAACGAGTTTATAAATTGAAACAGTACAACCTTCAATAATCATAATGATTTCTGCCTTAAAATAAGTGGATATTAAGTTTAACCTTAGGGTCATAAAAGACGTAAAAATTTTTCGCGCTTGCTGCGCTCGCGCAAACATTTCTTTTATCTACTGTGCAGGTAATATTTCAGCATGTTTGTATTTTAATAGCCACATGCATCAAATCGAAGCCATAAATAAAAACAGTCTGTACTGTTTCTATTTATCCTTCAATAATCATAATGATTATTAACCTTAAAATAAGTAGATATCAAGTTTAACCTTTGTGTCATCAGTGTTAACTGAGTAGGTCATAAAAACTGTCAGGGTCATAAAAGGTCGTAAAAAATTTTCGCGCTCGCCTCGCTCTCGCAGTGATAGCGCTTACTACGCTCGCCCAGTAAAAGCGCTCGCTCCGGTCGCGCAAGCATTTGTAATATCTACTTTGTAGGAAACATTTCAGCAATTTTTGTATTTTAATGGCCACATTTATCAAAACGAGTCATAAATTGGAACAGTGCAACTTTCATGAATCATAATGATTTTTTACATTAAAATAAGTGGATATCAAGTTTAACCGAAGTGTCATCGGTCTTGACTTAGGTAGGTCATAAAAACTGTCAGGGTCATAAAATGTCGTAAAAAATTTTCGCGCTCACTTCGCTCGCGCATTGATAGCGCTCGCTACGCTTGCGCAAACCTTTGTTTGATCTACTTTGTAGGTAATATTTCAGCAACTTTTGTATTTGAATAGCCACATTCATCAAAACGAGCCATAAATTGGAACAGTACAACTTTCAATAATTATAATAATTATTTACCTTAAAATTAGTGGATATCAAGTTTAACCTTAGGGTCATCGGTGTTGAATAAGCAGGTCATCAAAACTGTCAGGCTCATTAAATGACGTAAACATTTTCGAGCTCGCTTCGCTCGACCATTGATAGCGCTCGCTGTGCTCGCGCAAAACTTTGTTTAGTCTACTTTGTAGGTGAAATTTCAGCATTTTTTGTATTTTAATAGCCACATGCATCAAAACGAGTTTATAAATTGAAATAGTACAACCTTCAATAATCATAATGATTTCTGCCTTAAAATAAGTGGATATCAAGTTTAACCTTAGGGTCATAAAAGACGTAAAAATTTTTCGCGCTCGCTTCGCTCGCGCATTAATAGCGCTCGGTACGCTCGCGCAAACATTTCTTTTATCTACTTTGCAGGTAATATTTTAGCATGTTTGTATTTTAATAGCCACATGCATCAAATCGAGGCCATAAATAGAAACAGTTTGTACTGTTTCTATTTATCCTTCAATAATCATAATGATTATTAACCTTAAAATAAGTAGATACCAAGTTTAACCTTTGTGTCATCAGTGTTAACTGAGTAGGTCATAAAAACTGTCAGGGTCATAAAAGGTCGTGAAAAAATTTCAATTTCAATTTTATAATAAAATAAGTGGATATCAAGTTTAACCATAGGGTCATCGTTGTTGAATAAGCAGGTCATAAAAACTGTCAGGGTCATAAAATGACGTAAGAATTTTCGCCCTCGCTTCGCTCGCGCATTGATAGCGCTCGCTATGCTCGCGCAAAACTTTGTTTTATCTACTTTGTAGGTAATATTTCAGCATTTTTTGTATTTTAATAGCCACATGCATCAAAACGAGTATATACATTGAAACAGTACAACCTTCAATAATCATAATGATTTCTGCCTTAAAATAAGTGGATATTAAGTTTAACCTTAGGGTCATAAAAAGACGTAAAAAATTTTCGCGCTCGCTACGCTGGCGCAAACATTTCTTTTATCTACTCTGCAGGTAATATTTCAGCATGTTTGTATTTTAATAGCCACATGCATCAAATCGAAGCCATAAATAGAAACAGTCTGTACTGTTTCTATTTATCCTTCAATAATCATAATGATTATTAACCTTAAAATAAGTAGATATCAAGTTTAACCTTTGTGTCATCAGTGTTAACTGAGTAGGTCATAAAAACTGTCAGGGTCATAAAAGGTCGCAAAAAATTTTTGCGCTCGCCTCGCTCTCGCAGCGATAGCGCTTACTACGCTCGCCCAGTAAAACCGCTCGCTCCGGTCGCGCAAGCATTTGTAATATCTACTTTGTAGGAAACATTTCAGCAATTTTTGTATTTTAATGGCCACATTTATCAAAACGAGTCATAAATTGGAACAGTGCAACTTTCATTAATCATAATGATTTTTTACATTAAAATAAGTGGATATCAAGTTTAACCTTAGGGTCATCGGTGTTGAATAAGCAGGTCATAAAAACTGTCAGGGTCATAAAATGACGTAAGAATTTTCGCGCTCGCTTCGCTCGCGCATTGATAGCACTCGCTATGCTCGCGCGAAACTTTGTTTTATCTACTTTGTAGATAATATTTCAGCATTTTTTGTATTTTAATAGCCACATGCATCAAAACGAGAATATAAATTGAAACAGTACAACCTTCAATAATCATAATGATTTTTTACCTTAAAATAAGTGGATATCAAGTTTAACCGAAGTGTCATCGGTCTTGACTTAGGTAGGTCATAAAAACTGTCAGGGTCATAAAAGCGCAGTGATAGGTCTTACTACTCTCTCGCAGTCATAGCACTCGCTCCGGTCGCGCAAGCATTTGTTATATCTACTTTGTAGGAAACATTTCAGCAACTTTTGTATTTTAATAGCCACATCCATCAAAACGAGTCATAAATTGAAACAGTAAAACCTTCAATAATCATAATGACCTTGGTTAGGTTTACCAAGTACCAAGTAATGATTAATGTTTTTAACAATAGACGATATCGAGTTCGTCCTAAGAGTCATCTATTTTGACTTGATTATTAGGTCATTAAACTGTCAGGGTTATAAAAAGTCATAAAAAATGTTCACTCGCCCAATAATAGCGCTTGCTATGCTCGCGCAGCTATTCACCTTATTTTCTTTGTAAGAAATGTTTCAGGAACTAGTATTGAGTCAAACATTTAAACAGCACAACTTCGTATACCTAACCAAAATGATTAATGACTTTAACAATAGAGGATATTGAGTTCGACTTTGAGGGTCATCTATGGTGACTTGGCCTAAGAGATCATCGATCTAGACCTCAATGGTCATAAAGACACAAATAACGCGGGCGAAGCCGCGGGTAACAGCTAGTAAAGGTTATAAAACATACAAAATCAGGTAAATTGAATTGAGAACCTCTTACTTTTTTTGTGAAGTTTGTTAAGAACTAACAAACGTAAGAGAAAATGTTCTCTGACATTCAACGTTTTTCACTAGCTTTAATATAGCGATCACCATTATTTATATGTATTTCTCTCATACCCTCTTTAGAAAACAATAACCCTGGGGAGTGCCGTTAACCCTGTTCAGACAAAGCTGCAATAACTTGTGCTGCGAGAGCGTAATGGCCACTTCACACATGCTAGAGACTGCTAGAGACTGCAGGAGTCACAGTGGAGACTGCTAAGTAGGGCGTGGTGGCGATTTATGATGACATCGGAAATTACCATCTTCCTTTGAAAAACTTAAAAAGTCAGTTAGTGTTTTCATATAATTTGAAGGAAAAGACAGGCGACTCCCGTTCCGGCTCGTACCTGATGAAAAGGCTGGCCATTGCTCGAAGATGGTCAACACGTTAGGCCTAGTAGAATACTCCGACTCTCAAGGGCTGTGTTCTGCTAGAACACCGTAGTAAGGTTATGGCGGCAGATTTGCTCTTTGATGGTGGTAAGCTACTTTTTGGTACTTTTTTGCAAATCAGGTGGAACATTAATGTACCATTTATGTGTTTAAATTGATGAAGATTTCTAAATCTGTTTTGAGGGCCCAGTAGTGTAGTGGGAGAATGGTCAGCTTTGACGCCAGAGGTACTGAGTTCAATCCCAGCCGTGCACCAATGGACTTTTCTATCCAAAATTTTATGAGCGCTTTTCACAGTGGCCCTCCAATGAAGGAAAGACATCGTTAAGAAACCTCCAACCCCCGCATGGTGGTAGGACACTATCTAGTGTCCGCCTGGCCAGCTACCCCTCAAGTTAGAAAATCTGTCGCCTAATACACATCTTATGTGTTCTGGCAACTACCTTTGAGAACCAGTTCTTATTCTAGGCCTAGTGTGCTACCATCCTCATAAATCGTGATTAATAGAAATAATATAAAAGCACTTAAAAAATTTAAATACCTACTCAAAAATCACAAAAAAAAATTCACCTACTCGCAAGTTTATTTTTATACCTGCGATCTGTAGACCCTTTGATTTTTAGGGTTCCGTACCCAAAGGGTAAAACGGGACCCTATTACTAAGACCCCGCTGTCCGTCTGTCTGTCTGTCTGTCCGTCTGTCACCAGGCTATAGCACATTAACCGTGATAGTTAGACAGTTGACATTTTCACAGATGGTGTAATTCTGTTGCCGCTAGAACAACAAATACTAAAAACAAAATAAAGTAAACAATTAAAGGGGGTCCCCATATAAAAACGTGTTTTTAAACGCCATCTATCTAATTAGTTTCGGCAAAATGACATAGATGGCGCTAGTAAACGAGCCCCGTCTTTCTAGCTCGCGACCAAACCAAATATTCTTGGTAATATCAATTAATCAAATATATGAGGTTGAAACTCTGTTATGTTTCGTATTGTACGGAACCCTGCCTAAGTGTGCGATAAGAGACGCGATGCTGACTCGCACTTGGCCAGTTTTATTATTTTCCCCTTTTAGACTTCAATAACCAGCGGCTAATGTGCGGCGGTTGCTGTAGAGGATGTTGCTGAAGCTGCTGTGGCTGCGGCTCCCCTGCATAACGATTCACACGTGCTGTGCGACGAAATACTAGCTTTAAGCATGCCCATAGTCTTGTGTCTTAGCCTGCCGTTATGCTAATAAACTTGTAATTTTATTTTATTTCAATCCTCGGCCGTAACATCACATACCAACAGATAAATCTTCTAATATATAAAATTCTCGTGTCACAGTTTTCGTTGCCATACTCCTCCGAAACGGCTTGACCGATTTTGATGAAATTTTTTGTGCTTATCCGGTATCTATGAGAATCGGCCAACATCTATTTTTCATCCCCCTAAATGTTAGGGGTAGTCCACCCCTAATTTTTTTATTTTATTTTTTAGACAAAATTAAAAATTTCTATTTTTTTATGATACAACATACAAAAATACATACAATCCTCAATTTTCACCCTTCTACGATCAACCCTTATTTTTTAATAGCCATTTATTTATATGGCAAAACAACGTTTGCCGGGTCAGCTAGTATTATAATAATAATATATCCGTTTATTTTCTCTTCACAATGGTTGAGCATCATGACAGTAGTCTAATATTTAGTGGCAAGAATTGGATGCAACCAATTTTGTGAAGAGCCGGTGCCTGATGTAGGTTATTTAAAACCTGTATTACAGGTCACCAGGCCCTCACTCCACGGGTACAGCAATGCAGTTGAAAAGTGGGTAAAAAAAAGTATCCTACCGATATAGATTACACATCCGTGGTTTAAAACATGCATTAACTCTTAATCAAACAAAAATTTTTTTTTGAGAAAATTTGAAACTGTTCAGGTTTTTTAGTTAAGTGGGTTATGGAGATTCCGAAAAAAAGACTCCTTTTTCTATAAAGAGGGGGGAAATGGGGGTTTTGCGGTGGGAAATTATTTCCCATTATCCGGTATTTCAAAGCAAAATATAATTAAGTGGGAAATTATTTCCCATTATCCGGAACAGCTCTCAACTTTTAATACATTTTTACTACAAATTCTATACATGTTAGTTGCTCCTGCTTTGCTTGTTTTTTTATTAGATAATTTATTAGATAAAAAAAAACAAGCAAAGCAGGAGCAACTAACATGTATAGAATTTGTAGTAAAAATGTATTAAAAGTTGAGAGCTGTTCCGGATAATGGGAAATAATTTCCCACTTAATTATATTTTGCTTTGAAATACCGGATAATGGGAAATTATTTCCCACTTTGTTAAACCTAAGAAAATCCAACAAATATCAATGCTACGAAGGCAAAAATCGAAAAAGGCAATCAGAAAACATGTCTAGTTTACAAGAATATTGTGTTTATGCACTTACCAGATTTTTTTTCTTCAAAAACTTTCAAAACTCCCACCAGAACCGGTCTTTTCGCAAAATATTTCAAACTGTGTTTTTGAAATTGACATACGATGACAGTTCGCGGCTTCGTATAAAATGTTGCCATTAGATTAGATTTAAAAAAACTGTAGGATAATTTTATGCCTGAGGTTGGTACTAACTGGAGTTACCAGTAAAGAAATAAAACAGAAATTTGACGGTGGCGTCAAGTGGGAAATAATTTCCCAATATTTGATTAAGGGTTAAAAAGAAATTCACTATCAATTTAACCTAACATTATTATAATATTACCATGCTAACACTGTGACCATGATAACAGATTAGATAGGGTTCAAACGCTAGCCTATATGATATAAAAAAACTTTTATCGTCTGTTTTATTTACACTGTGGCAACCACAAGAGGCAAGAGTGCCTCGAGGCATCTAGACGAAAGCCAGACGAGCGCGCACAGTTGACGTGAGACCGTCTTTGAAGAATATTTTTATTTCTTAGACTCGTTTCACGCCATTATTTAAGTAAGCTTATTTTTCTAACTCCACTTACTTAAGATCTTCGCGTCAACGGTTTTAGAAATTGCCACTGAGATGGCTGTATTTTGTAAGGGTTTTAAGTTGAGAGGGTCTGTTTGAGATTACTGTATTGAGACTTATGATTTTGATTATAATGTTGATTTTGGGCTTACTTAATATGTTGGAAAAACACGATACATTGTATAAGCTGGGGTTTCGAGACAGATTGTTGGTAACTGCTGATGTTTTTAGATTTTAATTTGTTTACAACCGACTCCCGAACTTTGTTGTTATTTTTTGTTTGCTACGTTTCTAAGTTTAAAAAAAAAAATTTTTTTTTTTCAAAGGTTGGCTTCATCCTCAAGGTTTGAACCATTGTAAAATGCCTTGATATCTGATGAGTACCTCTAGAGATATGGAGATAAACACCGCAAACTTGTCGCTGAAAATAATTCAATTTTAATTTAATCCTGACAGTGTGGTTGTCCTTTAGTAAATTTAATCAATATATCTGATATAATAAAATGAAACTTACTCGCGCAGCACCTTAAGTCTGTTTTTTAGTTTTTAAACCATCTGAATAATTATTATCCTTCTAAAAAATAATATTATAATATAAGACTTCAGTGGTTAACCCTTAGATTTTCGATAAAGGATGGATTCTAATCCTTACATATCCTCACTACGGTTTTGCCTTTATTGATTTTACTAGCTGTGCCCGCGACTTCGTCCGCGTAGAATAGTGTCTTTGGGTAGCATTTTTAATTATTTAGGCCCATTATTTTACAAATAAGACACATGCGTATTCCACATAGAAAAAGGAATAAACCTTATTATTCCTATTTCTGTGGTATTCCACCTACACCACACCGTACCACGCCGCGCAAATCCCCCCTCCACCTCTCCCTCCCTTTCATCCCTCCCCTCCCCTCTCCCTCTCTCTTCCCCCATCCCCCTTCCCCTCACTCCCCTCTCCTCCTCCCCTCTCTCTTCCCCCTCCCCTTCCCCCCACATTCCTCCCCCTCCCTTTCCCCCACTTCCACCTCCCCTCCACTTTCCCTCACCTTCCCCTTCCCTTCTCCTACCTTCCCCCTTCCCCTCACTTCCACCTCCCCTCCCCTCCCTTTCAAACAAGCTTTTATCCCCTTTTGTTATTTTACACCCTTGAGGGTAAAACTTTTGCAAACTTTGAATGCCATATTTATTTATATCGAAACAACAGCCAAAAAAAAAAAGTATCAAGCTTCTAGCTCTAAAAATGACGATAATTCCATACAACTTTTCATCCCCCCTTTCTAACTCTTACAACCCTCTTTTCGCATTAAAAAGTAGCCTATGTCCTTTTTCAGAATATCTGTGTACCAAATTCCATTTAAATCTGTTCAGTAGAACATTAACATAAAGCTTACATATTTCCATACAAACTTTCATCCCCTATTGTTATTTTATACCCTTGAGGGTAAAACTTTAACAAACTTTGAGTGTCATATTTATTTATATCGAATCAACAGCCTAAAAAATAAGTTTCAAGCTTTTAGCTCCTAAAATGACGATACTTCCATACAACTTTTCATCCCCCCTTACAACCCTTTTTTCGCATTAAAAAGTAGTAGTAATGTTCTTTCTCAGGCTCTAGACTATCTGTGTACCAAATTTCATATAAATCGGTCAAAGTGAGACAGACAGACAGACAGAGTTACTTTCGCATTTATAATATTAGTATGGATAGTTAGGATTAGGATTGTAACTTAACATCAAGTAAGAAAAAGGCCACAGGTGGTAGGAGAATATGAAGTCGATGTTCCGCCTGACTTGCTACCAAAGTGCACCACCTTTGACCACATCATTGCATCCCACCAGGCGAGACAGAGGTGAAATGCTAGCGTATAAGATGTAAAAGAAATAAAACCAGCTATTAAACATTTGATATAACATTATTTTTTTAAATATTGGACTACATATTTACAGTTTTCAAATTTATTACTATATAAATGGTTCAAGACATTGCTTCTCGCCAAAATTCATGATTCTAGGTCCACGGGAAATACCCTATAAGTTTTGATTTTCTTGTGAAATCGCAAAATATGCGTAAATATGCAACATAAGCGGTCATATCTTTTGATCTCGTTGACTTACAAGTTTGATATTTTCACAGCCGAAAGGAACCATAAACACAAGTATTTAGTATAAGATTAAACTTGATACTTCTACGCATTCCGGAGATAAAAGGTCTTGACAGATGGACAGACGGACAGACAGACAGATGGACAACAAAGTGATCCTATAAGTTTTCACGAAAATCTAAATTTGCCCACATCTTTTTATCGTGTTGACTCAGGACCTTTATTTTTATACACCTTATAGGAACTACAGACCTCAGTATCTGGTATAAATGTCAACTTGCTAGGTCCACCCATTCCTGAGAAAATTGGTGGTGACACATGGACAGACAGATAGACGTACAGACAGACAGATGGACAGACAGACATATGGACAGACAGACAGACAGACGGACAAGAAAATGATAAGGGTTCCTTTTTTTACCTTTTGAGGTACGGAACCCTAAAAATTAGAGACAGTCTCCTTACAAGAATGGTAGACATACATACGTTCTCATATCCCGAGCCCTCGAGACCGCGGCAACCGACTTTGTTCCTAAAGGATTCCATTATTTCACATGCACCGAGATTTTATTGTTAGCAGCTGAGCCAAAGAAAACGTCGTCTTTCTACCCGCAAACATTGCAAGCTTTGAATTTTATCTCAAAGAAAAATATATCTAGAAGGTTTTGCATTTTGCTGGATTTTTTAAGATAAACATTTGCAAGCAAGACGATCGCTGGATGGTAAGTGATGGTGTGTGTCTTAAACAGGAATTATGACACGCAAAATTTAAGATTGTCAGATTTGACGAATCACTATGCGAAGTAATATCTATTATATGCCCTGTGATCTAGTCGTTTGGCTTATTTTTATATCTTATATTAGCATATAAAATATACAAATAAGATAATAAGAGATAGTGGTCAAATACTAGCGCACTATCTCGCCTGGTTGTAAGCCATGATGTGGTAGAAGATGGTGAACACGCTAGGCCTAGAAAATACTCTGACACTTGAAGGCTCTGTGCTGCCGGAACACCGTAAGGTTATGGTAGCAGATTGTCTCCTTGATGGTGGTTAGCTAACTTATTAGTGGCAAGCCCTATGGAACATCGATATAATATGCTCTTGAAATTAACTAACCAAAAGTCATACGAAGTGTCAAAACATCGTTTCCTGCCACGATTTTCCCCTAAATCATAGAGATGAGTACATAAATTACTCAAAAGTTGGCAATACATCATCAGCGCTAAGAAATTGCAGAAGTTCATATGCCACGGTGACCGCTTACCATCAGGCGGTACATCAGCTTGTTTGCCCACTATTCAAAATAAACTGACTAAGTGCAAGTCGGACTGGTACTCGTAGGTTCCGTACCACACTACAGTATTTTATAAGATCGAGCAAAAAATACCACTATCATTTTTCGCCAGCAAAAAATAATAATTAATAAACATTTTATTTCTTATAACGCCATCTAACGTCTAACAAAGGTATTATGGATCGACATTTCAATATAATGCTATCTATGGGATGTTTTCCTAACTAAGCGTTCATAGATGGCGTGAAATGCCGAAAAAAACACGTTTCTTGCATGGGGTCCCCATGCAAGAAAATCTATTATTTTTAACTTTATTCTGTTTTTAGCATTTGTTGTTATAGCGGCAATAGAAATACGTAATCTGTGAAAATTTTAACTGTCTAACTATCACGGTTCATGAGATACAGCCTGGTGACAGACGGACAGACAGACAGACAGACAGACAGACAGACAGACAGACAGACAGACAGACAGACAGACAGACAGACAGACAGGCAGACAGACGGACAGATGGACAGCGGAGTCTTAGTAATAGGGTCCCGTTTTACCCTTTGGGTACGGCACCCTAAAAACACTTCACTTAGACATCGTATTAGTCACTCCTCACTTAGCGCTTGCAGCAGCGCCGAAATATCGTAATCGGAAGCTTATTAATAGTGAAAAAAAACTTTCAACGAAAATTAGTTAGAACGAGATACAGTCAGCAGTTTTTGAGATATAGCGACCGCAGATATAACTTTGTTTTTCATAAAAACACTACAAATACCAAAGTAAATGTTTTGATGACGAAAAATTATAGTTATATAAAATCGTTTAAAAAACTAAAAGAACCGACTTCAAATGCCGCGCTATTAATTTTCAGTACTAATTTTGAGGTATTTATTTCCATGTCTCTCTAGAGATACTAATCAGACCTCGATGCGATTACCATGGTACGACACTTGGAATATCTCCTTATTATAACCAACTAGCAGCCCGCCCCGGCTTCGCACGGGTAGAACATATTATGCCTACAAAATTTGCATCAGTTTGTTGCATCGAATATAAAATTTTAACATATTTAACAATCATCATCATATTTCAACCAATATACACAAAACCTTCCTCATAAACACTCTGGCTATTGGTAAAAACCGCATGATAATCCGTTCAGTAGCTATTGAAATTATTGCGAACAGACAGACAGACGCAGTGATGGACTTTGTTTTATAATACTTACGTAGTGATATTGGACGGCCCTTTGGCGTAAAGGATAGTTACCCTGATTCTGACCCGACGGTCGTTGGTTCTAATCCTAGCTATATACCTACCAATGAAAGTTTATGTGCATTCATGAATCATGGGTTTTCGTACAGAGGTAGTGGGATCATTAAATCTACCAATAATTAGATAGTTTAACTAAAACAACCGACTTCAATGCCCCGCGAGTCAACTTCAGTAGCAAGTTTGAGACTTTTATCGTCATATCTCTGGAGATACTTATCACATCTCGATAAATTATCGGTATATAGATCATTTTTATTTTATACCAAAGATCATATACTATATTGACTTCAACTTGATTGTGATCGGTGGGGATCTACAGAATAGCTAAGCTTTTATTAATATTTTCGTAGTAACTATGAACTAATCTGTGGTTACACTGCAAATATTTTATTAATTTTGCGACGCGTGTATGTGAAATTCGTGATATCTTCTAGAGTTTTCATTTGAATTATATACTGTAAAGGACCATTTTAATCTATAATATATGGCCAAGCTAGTTAACGTAATTATTTGGATAAGGATTAATATTATATACTTGAAAATAGCCTTGGAAGTTATGTAATATTTTTTAACAAAAAATTAAAGATTAAAATGGTTAATGTGAGTCAACCTTAAGAGATAGACATATGCTGTCGCGGACTTTTTTGTAGGTCCTATTAAGTTGTACAATTCTTCCATAGAAATTATTCTCTATCTATTTTCAATTGAGCAGCGTTCGTAAGAATCGTGTTTTTCGACCGTTTTTTAGTCGACTTAGGTTGCAAATTAGGTCTCCACGAATGTACCTTTGATTTAAACGGGATAATATATAGCCTATTTTCATTCCGAAAGTCCATTCTATATATTAGTGGAAGAATTTTTTAAATCGGTCCAGTAGTTTTTGAGCCAAATCATTACAAACATACAAAAATACAAATGTTCTCTCTTTATAATATTAGTATAGATTAGTATAGACTAGTATAGACGAAGGATCAAACATAAAAAAATATATATAACTGTCGAATTGAAAAAACCTCCTTCTTTTTGTGAAGTCGGTTAAAAACATGGTAAATATGCCGTTCAAATATCTTGTTAAAGTGTTAGTGACCATAAAAACTTATATATTTTTTTTATATTTTCTACAGATTAAATGTTTTAATTAAATTTATTAACTTTTTAATGAAACGGTACGATGAAATGTTGGATTGTGTGGATGTTGGATGTACAAAAATATAAAGTGTGTAACACTTTAAGAAACTTAATAATTGTGAACCGATTTTAAAAAAAAGTTTTAGTTCGAAAGAGTATACCTACTCTCGAGGTGATCCAATTATAATTTCATTGTTATAAGTTTCACAGAGATATGACGATAAACGCCCCAAACTTGCTACTGAAACTGACTCGCAGGCATAGCAGTCGGTTATTTAGTTTTTAAACTATCTTAATTATTTGTCTCTGTCAAATATCAAATCAGACATCTCTTAGAAATATCCCGAAATCTTTAAACGTATCAATAAGACGATTCGTGGTAAACTTTCTCACTAATTAATCTCAAATGAAACATTAATTGGAAATTGAAAAACATCTTTCTCGCGTTAAAATTAAATTCGCAATTAGGGAAGGACCTTACGCTCAAGACTGTGATTTTTAAACAGATGTTAAAGGCAACAGATTGCTTCAACTGGGAATAAAATGATGTAGAATTAAGAATCAAAGAATCAAAGCATTTATTCAGTATGTAGGCAGTATAAATATACGCACATATACACGTCAAAATCATAAATCATAACCAATTATCAAGTAAACATAGCAAAAGCAGAATTTAACGCTTTTAATTAGAAAAAAAAGTAATGAACCATTCAGCTGTCATCCAATCGTTTACGTCAGAATATTAAAAAAATTAAAGTAGGTTAAAACCAACCATACATGTAACTGTGTGTTTCAGTACTTCAGACAATTTTTATATAAAAAAATAAAAAAGTGAAATAGTGAAACACAACATAGAGAAACGCATACCGATCACAGTACATATCATGATCGAAATGGAACTGATAGTCCGTCTGTCAGCTGCATAATATTGTTTAAATAAAAATAAAAATGGCAAGCCTAGAAAGAAAATCTGCGGACAAAAGGGGAAAACTGAATGGCTGCTGAATCTACTGGTAAGGGTGCTTTTACACCAGAAGATTTTTTTTTGTTAAAAAGCTTACTAGCAAAGGTAGTTCCACATTACTTATAGTTTTGTCACCCCTCCAACTAAGCTTAATATGCTTGTGTCTGGAATGAATTCACGTCAATAGTTCAATGGGTGGGATCGAACTCACGGCATCTCGATCGCCGCCATCCAATCCATCATCCGGTCGCCAGTCCGACACTTTTTCCATTGAGCTATTGCCGCTTTTTTAACCGACTTCAAAAAAAAGAGTTTTCTCAATTCGACCGCATATAAATATGCTGTGAGGAATGGAAAGCTAACCCTCGAAACTATACTTTAATATATAAATAAGCAATATCTAAACAGATGACCCCAGATTAAAGAGTAGCAAATTTCGAGGTATTTGCGGACGACCTTATGATATAAAGACAAAAGTTATCTACCTAAAACAGCGTGTCCTATTTGTTCAAGAAACCAAGTAAAAAACACCCGAACCGTGTCTTGAAAGTCTTCCAAAACATCTCCGATAAAAGCGTCACGTAAAAATATTTCTAAAAGGCCGAGGGAACGTAAATCGAATAACGCAAGAAGGTCCATTATAATAATGCAAGGATCTCTTTTGACTTTGACTTTGACATTGTCTTTGAAAATGACATTAGCATAGATAAAGAAAACGTGTTGGAGTTTTGGCGCAAATTGAGGGTACTTTGAAACAAAACCAGCCTGCATATCGTTTAATATAAAATTAGCGGTTTTTAGGTTCTCAAATAATATATGTAGAAATTCTTCGATTATGATTCAATAGTTTACAGAGGAGTTCACGAAAGATGAGTGTATTGATACGTAATCTGGATATTTCTCCATGAAAAGTGACAAGTCTTCAGCAATGGATGCATTTTTATAACGCAAGGCGAATATGAGAATGTTAAGAAAGGTATATACTTATCACTAACAAGCACCTTTGAGACTCTCGAAGATGTCGAGGAAGCCGAGAACAGCTTGCAACAGCTTACAAAGGATTTGTATGTTTTTTCCTTTTATCATATAGGGTAGTGTATGACCACTACATTAACTATTGGTAAGTGACAATGTAGTCGATAATGGTAGCACGTTAGGCCTAGAATAAAAACTAGCTCTCGAGAACAGCTGCCAAAAAAGTTTTTTTTTTGCCCGTGAAGGAAAACATCGTTAAGAAACCAACAACCCCCGCATAGTGGTAGGACACTATCTAGTGTCCGCCTTGCTACCCTCAAGTTAGAAAATCTGTCACCAAACATCTAATGTGTTCCGGCAGCTATCCTTGAGAGCCAGTTCCCATTCCAGGCCTAGCGTGCTTACCATCTTCGACCGCATCATCACTTACCAACAGGTGAGATAGTGGTCAAACGCTAGCCTATAAGATATAAATAAAACTGGCCAAGTGCGAGTCAGACTTTTGTCCCGCACACGGAGGGTTCCATCTATCGAATTTCTAACGAACTTCTAACACCAACTAAGTAAACGTTAACACAAAGGAAGAATAGTATTATGTAGTAGTAATAGTAATAGTAGTAATAGTAATTGTAATTGTAGTAATTAATATTATTAAATATCTGGTTGACCGAGCTTTGCTCGGTATTTTTTGCCACTTAAACAGACAAATATGACTCTTCCCGACATCTATTGACGAATAATAATACTATTTTTTTTTAATTGAGAGCAACTAACTGCTTTACCGACACAGTACTTCTACTCGCCAATAGATGTCGGGAAGAGTAATATTTTAAGTTGATTATCAATAAAGTTTATTATTGAAAACACGAATAAAACAACATTTTCTGAAAATGACTCCTAGCTAGATCGATTTATCGCCCCCGAAATCCCCTGTAGGTATACTAAATTTTATTTAACCGTTGGAGCCGCTTCCGAGATTCAGATTAAGGTAAAGACGAGATGCTAGCTAGATGGCGCTGCGCTATCGTAAAAAGCCTTTTTTAAACTTTTCTTTAATTTTTAACTTTGTTCTGTTCTTAGTATTTGTTGTTATAGCGGCAACAGAAATACATCATCTGTGAAAATTTCAACCGTCTAACTATCACGGTTCATGAGATACAGCCTGGTGACAGACGGACAGACAGACAGACAGACAGACATACAGACGGACAGTGGAGTCTCAGTAATAGGGTTCCGTTGGTACCCTTTGGGTTCGGAACCCTAAAAAAGAACAAATTTAGATGATGTTTGGCAACAGATTTTCCAACTTGAGGGTGGTCTGGCCAGATGGACACCAAACAGTGTCGTGCCACCATACAAAGGTATCAAGCTGACAGTAAAACATAATGCTAATTAAACTAAACCTAAGGTAAACCCATATGCAACATGAATAAAAATTCACCTTACCCCATTTCAAATAATTTGAGGCGCAATGGTTATCTAAAACTATGAATTACACTCTTGGTGCCTTCCAGATCAAATTCGACCGACGTACAGGCACTATGCCAAAAATATTAAGGTCGTAGATCTAAGAATGTGCCAAAATATATGATGAATTCGGTGTTTTAAAGTGTTGCATTCAATTAAAGTCTTTTTATAGCTGTAAAGTTTGGATTTATTGTAAAATTAGCATAATTTTCCAATAAATTTGACAGCATCCATATAATATCTTTATTTTATAAATAACTGTGCCAAGAAGATTTTCCCGCGTTTAAAAATAACCTATTTGATTAAGTAACAAACATACAAAAAGAGGTGTTACGGTAAAAATACCCATAGTTTTATACTGATCCAGATATAAGTACCCGAGTTGTAAATACAATTTATTGTGCATAACTTTTGCATTCAAGTAAAATCAACTCCTACGTATAGGGTTGTAATACTTTAAAATGTAAAGAACACTTATAGTTAAATAAAACTCTGGTGCTACTATCAAACCAGTGTCAATATTTGGCCCTTTTACCCTAGTTAGTGGGATAAAATAGAGCGTAATTTCAAAATCTTCTGTTTCAACCATCATGTCATAGAGAGATTTATAAAAAAAATGCGTATAATATGTGTATAATTATTTATAATAAGTTACCTGACAGGATTAAATTGTTACAGAATAATAAATTTAAAATTCATTTGCATCAATGGTTGTTGGTAAATTGTTTTTATCATATTAAAGACTATCTGAGATTTTGATAACTAAGAACATTTACAGTAAATGCTTTAGTGAATGTAAATGTAAATGCTTTAGTGAATGTAAATGCTTTAGTAAATGCTTTAGTATGTAAATGCTTTAGTATGTAAATGCTTTAGTATGTAAATGCTTTAGTAAATGCTTTAGTGAATGTAAAGACTGTCTGAGATTTTGATAACTAAGAACATTTACAGTAAATGCTTTAGTGAATGTAAATTTAATTTAAAATATTTAATTTAATTCATATATATTTTATTATTATTTGACATGTTACCATAAATGTTTGCACTCCTGCCTGCAGGCTGGATACACTGACCTACATGTTAATAAATAAGATCATTTTGTACTGTATTCTAGCCAATAAAATATTTGATTGATTGATTGATTGATTGATTAATACAAAAGCCATATCTATAATTTGAATATTTTTAAGAAAATAATTGTTACCTTTTATGGAGATACGCAACTTAGCTAAATTCTAAAACAACTGTTTGACACTATGAATAAATCATAAGTCGATTTATTCGTAGGTTTTACATTTGATAAGATACGTCGATATGATGTCTATTATATACATGCCTGTGATTGATTCCAATGATATTAATGGAAGAACGTTACGCCACATGAAAAAAACTTTTTATTTGTGAGCTTTAATCCACAAGTCACAGTGGCCCTCCGGTGAAGGAAAACATCGTTAAGAAACCAACAACCCCCGCATGGTGGTAGGACACTATCTAGTGTCCGCCTGGCCAGCTACCACCCTCAAGTTAGAAAATCTGTCACCAAAACATCTAATGTGTTCCGGCAGCTATCCTTGAGAGCCAGTTCCCATTCTAGGCCTAGCGTGCTTACCATCTTCGACCTCATCATCACTTACCAACAGGTAAGATAGTGGTCAAACGCTAGCCTATAAAATATAAAAAAAAAAACCTTACTCCAGGGACTATAAGTCACGTTCAGGACCACAATTATTTATTTCTAGTTGAAGTTTAATTTAGGTTATTACTACAGCTATATTAAACTTTCAGACTTTGAAGGGAACTTTGTTATATTTAAAGCTTAGATAAATAATATACAATGATTATTTATAATTTCGGAAAAAGCTGAAATGGTTACCAATTCGCCTTCGCCGAAATAGTCATACCCTTTCTCTTCTGTATTCTGTACTGTTTATCCCTTCCACCCCACCCTATCTTAAGGAACGCTTTAAATTTCTACATCTCTCTCATCCTTTTCCTCTTCGCTTCACAGAAACCCTACAATAACAAACTCCTGTCCATTCTTCGCACGTCTATGAGAAATCTTTCACAGTGCAAGCGGTTCATTTGTGGAACGCGCTACCTGTAGAAATAAGGCGTGCCAAATCACTGGCTATCTTTAAATCTATGGTTAAATCACATCATTTGTCGGAACAGAGCTAAAACTACCACACTACTGTGATATTATTACATTATATTTTGATCTAATATATAGGTTGTATGTATGTGTGTGTATAAGTATATTATATTATTATATTTTGTGTCGAAAGTGTAATTTTTTATTTATTTTTATTATTACATGTATATGTACTATGCTACATGTATTATTATTATTTGTTATAAATTGTACGCTACCGCCATGTTTTGTTGTTTTGTTTTTGTACAATTTGTTTTATTGGTAATCAATAAAGAGTTTTTGTATTGTATTGTATTGTATTTATATGTTACTGGTATTATATTCTACGGCGTACGAAGCTACGCCGGAGAAAGCGAAATTATGCTCTACGGATATACTTGCTGCCACAAAAAGTAGCTTACCACCATCAAGGAGAAAATCTGCCGCCATAAACCTTACGGTGTTCAGGCTGCACAGTCCTTCAGAGTTCTGACTCTGGTATTCTAGGCCAAGCGTGTCCATCTTCTACCACATAATCACTTTCCACCAGGTGAGATAGAGTAACGAAAAATCAAACAAGCCTAACAGATATAAAAATAAACCAAAAAAGATACTTTTCAAATACCTCTGCAATAATAGTGCCTATTTAAATTGATACCCCACTTAACATAGTTCGTCGAATTCAATTGTTATGGCATCTGGTTGTCGCCATATTGAAATTCTATCAACACCAATATTATAAATGCGAAAGTCAGTTTGTTTATTTGTTTGTTTGTTTGTTTGTTTGTTTGTTTGGGACTTCTTCACGGTCAAACGGCTTGACGGATTTGACTGAAATTTTGTACAAAGATAGTACATAGGGCAGAATAGGATATAGGATACTTTTTTTTTGGCTATCGAGTCAGGGGGTCCAGATATTTTTAATTGAATTTTGTAAATATGAGACTTCTTCTCGAATAAATGGCTTGACCGATTTGCCTGAAATTTTTTATGAATACATGTCATAGAGTAGAATAGGATATAGGATACTTTTTTTCTGGCTGTCGAGTCAGGGGGTCCAGATATTTTAAATTGAATTTTGTAAATATAAAACCTCTTCTCGAATAAACGGCTTGACCGATTTGCCTGAAATGTAGTATATAGACAGTTCATAGGGTAGAATAAGATATAGGACACTTTTTTTCTGGCTGTCGAGTCAGGGGGTCCAAATATTTTTAACTGAATTTTGTAAATATAAGACTTCTTCTCGAATAAACGGCTAGACCGATTTGCCTGAAATGTTGTACGAATACATGTCATAGGGCAGAATAGGATACAGGATACTTTTTTTCTGGCTGTCGAGTCAGGGGGTCCGGATATTTTGAATTGAATTTTGTAAATATGAGACTTCTTCTCGAATAAACGGCTAGACCGATTTGCCTGAAATGTTGTACGAATACATGTCATAGGGCAGAATAGGATACAGGACACTTTTTTTCTGGCTGTCGAGTCAGGGGTTCCGGATATTTTGAATTGAATTTTGTAAATATGAGACTTCTTCTCGAATAAATGGCTTGACCGATTTGCCTGAAATTTTGTATGAATACATGTCATAGGGCTGAATAGGACATAGGATACTTTTTTTTTGGCTGTCGAGTCAGGGGGTCCAGATATTTTAAATTGAATTTTGTGAATATAAAACCTCTTCTCGAATAAACGGCTTGACCGATTTGCCTGGTAAATGTTGTATATAGACAGTTCATAGGGTAGAATAAGATATAGAACACTTTTTTTCTGGCTGTCGAGTCAGGGGGTCCAAATATTTTTACTGAATTTTGTAAATATAAGACTTCTTCTCGAATAAACGGCTTGACCGATTTGCCTGAAATGTTGTATGAATACATGTCATAGGGCAGAATAGGATATAGGATACTTTTTTTCTGGCTGTCGAGTCAGGGGGTCCAGATATTTTAAATTGAATTTTGTAAATATAAGACCTCTTATCTAATAAACGGCTTGACCGATTTGCCTGAAATGTTGTATAAAGACAGTTCATAGGAAAGAATAGGATATCGGATACTTTTTTTCCGGCTGTCGAGTCTAGGTGCCCAGTTTTGCAAATGTGTGGCCTACTCTCGGTCAAACGGCTTAACCTTTTTAGCTGAAATTTCGTATACAGACAGTCAATAAGACATAGAAGGACAACGAATACTTTTTTTTGGCTGGCAATTTCGGGTGTCTAGATTTTTATTATGGAATTTTGTGAATGTGTGGCCTCTTTTCGGCCAGATGGCTTGACCGATTCAGATGAAATTTTGTACAAAGAATAATAGTATTGTATATAATAGGGCATAAAAGGGCAAGGAATACTTTTTTCGGCAATTAAATGTGAGTGCCTTTAAAATTTACGCGATAGCTTTGCTTGCCCAACGTGTTTTATCTGCTTTGTGGGAAGTATTTCAGAAACATTCATGTTAACAGCCACATTTAACCTTAGGGTCATAGGTGTTGACTTAGTAGGTCATCAAAACTAAAACAGTCAGGGTCATAAAAAGCCGTAAAAATTCGCGCAGTTATAGCGCTCGCTCCGCTCGCGCGAGCATTTGTTATATCTACTTTGTAGAAAACATTTCAGCTACTTTTGTATTTTAATAGCCACATGCATCAAAACGAGTCATAGATTAAAACAGTACAACCTTCAATAATGATAAAGATTATTAACCTTAAAATAAGTGGATATCAAGTTTAACCTTAGGGTTATCGGTGTTGACTTAGTAGGTCATAAAAGCTGTCAGGGTCATAAAAAGCCATAAACATTTTTCGCGCTCGCTTCGCTCGCGCAAGCATTTGTTTAACCTTCTTTGTTGGTAATATTTCAGTAACTTTTATATATTAATAACCACATGCATCAAAACGAGTCATAAATTAAAACAGTACAACCTTCAATCATCGTTATTGTTGTTAACCTTATAATAAGTGGATATGAAGTTAAACCTTTGTGTTATCGGTGTTGACATAGAAGGTCATTAAAACTGTCAGGGTCATAAAAAGTAGTAAACATATTTCGCGCTCGCTTCGCTCGCGCAGTTATAGCGCTCGCTCCGCTCGCGCGAGCATTTGTTATATCTACTTTGTAGAAAACATTTCAGCTTCTTTTGTATTTTAATAGCCACATGCATCAAAACGAGTCATAGATTTAAACAGTACAACCTTCAATAATGATAAAGATTATTAACCTTAAAATAAGTGGATATCAAGTTTAACGTTAGGGTTATCGGCGTTGACTTAGTAGGTCATAAAAGCTGTCAGGGTCATAAAAGGACGTAAAAAAATTTCGCGCTCGCTGCGCTCGCGCAAGCATTTGTTTTATCTTCTTTGTTGGTAATATTTACTAAATTTTGTATATTAATAACTACATGCATCAAAACGAGTAATAAATTAAAATCTTCGAGCATTTACCAATGGAGATGTTAACGTTGTAATCCGCAAACATTTTTTTCTGCCGATACTTACTGGGGACGAGGTAAACACGCATTGCACACACACTAATCACTCACTTTAACGATCCCGCACACTAGCTTGAAACACGCACACAGTATTAAAAATACAGCGTAGTTACGCACGCTCATGTGGCCAAAAATGGCTATATGGCCAGCAGAGGGGAACGCCTTGCGTTAACTTCTCAATTGGTAAATGCTCGAAGATTACAACAGTACAACCTTCAATAATCATAATAGTTATTAATCTTAAAATTAGTGGATATCAAGTTTAACCTTTGTGGTACCGGTGTTGACTTAGGAGGTCATAAAAACTGTCAGGGTCATAAAAAGTCGTAAACATTTTTCACCATCGCTTCGCTCGCGCATTGATAGCGCTCGCTACGCTCGCGCCAGCATTTGTTTTATCTTCTTTGTAGGGAATATTTCATCATTTTTTGTATTTAAATAGCCACATGAATCAAAACGAGTTTATAATTTTAAACAGTTCAACCTTCAATAATCATAATCATTATTTACCTTAAAATAAGTGGATATCAAGTTAAACCCTAGGGTTATCGGTGTTGACTTAGTAGGTCATAAAAGCTGTCAGAGTCATAAAAGGTCGTAAAAAATTTTCGCGCTCGCTTCGCTCGCGCAGTAATAGCGCTCGCTACGCTCGCGCAAGCATTTGTTTTATCTTCTTTGTTGGTAATATTTCAGTAAATTTTGTATATTAATAACTACATGCATCAAAACGAGTAATAAATTAAAACCTTCGAGCATTTACCAATGGAGATGTTAACGTTGTAATCGTCAAACATTTTTTTCTGCCGATACTTACTGGGGACGAGGTAAACACGCATTGCACACACACAAATCACTCACTTTAACGATCCCGCACACTAGCTTGAAACACGCACACAGTATTAAAAATACAGCGTAGTTACGCACGCTCATGTGGCCAAAAATGGCTATATGGCCAGCAGAGGGGAACGCCTTGCGTTAACTTCTCAATTGGTAAATGCTCGAAGATTACAACAGTACAACCTTCAATAATCATAATAGTTATTAATCTTAAAATTAGTGGATATCAAGTTTAACCTTTGTGGTACCGGTGTTGACTTAGGAGGTCATAAAAACTGTCAGGGTCATAAAAAGTCGTAAACATTTTTCACCATCGCTTCGCTCGCGCATTGATAGCGCTCGCTACGCTCGCGCCAGCATTTGTTTTATCTTCTTTGTAGGGAATATTTCATCATTTTTTGTATTTAAATAGCCACATGAATCAAAACGAGTTTATAATTTTAAACAGTTCAACCTTCAATAATCATAATCATTATTTACCTTAAAATAAGTGGATATCAAGTTAAACCCTAGGGTTATCGGTGTTGACTTAGTAGGTCATAAAAGCTGTCAGAGTCATAAAAGGTCGTAAAAAATTTTCGCGCTCGCTTCGCTCGCGCAGTAATAGCGCTCGCTACGCTCGCGCAAGCATTTGTTTTATCTTCTTTGTTGGTAATATTTCAGTAAATTTTGTATATTAATAACTACATGCATCAAAACGAGTAATAAATTAAAACCTTCGAGCATTTACCAATGGAGATGTTAACGTTGTAATCCTCAAACATTTTTTTCTGCCGATACTTACTGGGGACGAGGTAAACACGCATTGCACACACACAAATCACTCACTTTAACGATCCCGCACACTAGCTTGAAACACGCACACAGTATTAAAAATACAGCGTAGTTACGCACGCTCATGTGGCCAAAAATGGCTATATGGCCAGCAGAGGGGAACGCCTTGCGTTAACTTCTCAATTGGTAAATGCTCGAAGATTAAAACAGTACAACCTTCAATAATCATAATAGTTATTAATCTTAAAATTAGTGGATATCAAGTTTAACCTTTGTGGTATCGATGTTGACTTAGGAGGTCATAAAAACTGTCAGGGTCATAAAAAGTCGTAAACATTTTTCACCATCGCTTTGCTCGCGCATTGATAGCGCTCGCTACGCTCGCGCCAGCATTTGTTTTATCTTCTTTGTAGGGAATATTTCATCATTTTTTGTATTTAAATAGCCACAAGCATCAAATCGAGTTTATAATTTTAAACAGTTCAACCTTCAATAATCATAATCATTATTTACCTTTAAATAAGTGGATATCAAGTTAAACCCTAGGGTTATCGGGTTGACATAGTAGGTCATAAAAACTGTCAGGGTCATAAAAGATCATAAAAAAAAATTGCGCTCGCTTCGCTTGCGTAGTAGCATAACGCTATATAGCATATAATAGCGTGTTTTAACAGCCTCATACATTAGGCTGACTCAAATTCTTAAACAGCAAAACTTGGTAAACCTTGCTTAGGTTTACCAAGTAATTATTAATGACTTTAACAATAGACGATATCGAGTTTGACCTTAGAATCATCTACAGTGACTTGATTGTTAGGTTATAAAACTGTCAGGGTCATAAAAATTCATAAAAAATGTTCGCTCGCGCAGCTATTTACCTTAATTTCTTTGTAAGAAATGTTTCAGGAACTTTTGTGTTGAGTCAAACAATTAAACAGCACAACTTCGTATACCTAACCAAAATGATTAATGACTTTAACAAAAGAGGATATTAAGTTCGACTTTGGGGTCATCTATGGTGACTTGGGCTAAGAGATCATTGATCTAGACCTCAAAGGTAATAAAGACACAATAACGCGGGCGAAGCCGCGGGTAACAGCTAGTTATTTCATATTTTAATGACACTTGCACAATTAAGACGAATCTCATTATCATCATCATCAGCCAATTTCCGACTGCTGGACATAGGCCTCACATACGCACGCCACTGAGCTCGATCTTCAGCTCTTTGTTTCCAACCGCTGCCAGTCAGCTTGCGTATATCATCGCTCCAACTAGCTGGAGGGCGTCCTACACTACATTTGCCGAGCCGTGTTCTCCACTCTAGAAGTCGTCCGATAGAAAAATCTGTTGACGTATAATTAAAATCGTCCACGCGCTTGGTCTCTAACAACAAAACACAAACATACATACACTAGTAGTGCCCCGCGGCTTCGCCTGCGTTAAAACTTCATTTTTGAGGGCCCGGTGGCGTAATCGGGAGAACGATTAAAAAACCAACAACCCCCGCATGGTGGTAGGACACTATATAGTGTCCGCCTGGCCAGCTACCACCCTCAAGTTAGAAAATCTGTCACCAAACATCTAATGTGTTCCCGCAGATAGCCAGTCCCCATTCTAGGCCTAGCGTGCTTACCATCTTCGACCGCACCATCACTTACCAACAGGCGAGAGAGTGGTCAAACGCTAGCCTATAAGATATTTAAAAAAAAAAACATTTCATTAATTTTTTTCTTTCGTTAAAGTTAAAGAATTTGCTAATTTGGTACACCCGCTTTCTATTTATAATGGAAATAAGGTTTTTAAAGGAAATAAAGTTTTATAATTATAAAACCCCAAAGACCATATTTATTTTCAGACCATGCTTTTTGTTTGTTTGGATTTTCGAAAAAGCCTAAATCACGTTTTTACTTATTTATTTACAGAAGCACTTGAGTAAAGTTCCGAATAAAAAATATTGTCTAATCATGTTTTTCTATACAAACTTTGAACCCCCGTTTCATCCTCTTAAGGGGTGAATTTTGGAAAATACTTTCTAACGAGATACCTACGTTATAATAACTATCTGTGTGTCAAAGCAGCGCAATTACAGCGCAATTAGTTAAGTGGTTTAAGTTGTGTGTTGATAGATCAGTCAGTCAGTCAGTAACGATTGCCTTTTATATATACAGATAAACTGATAAACATATTCCCTTGCATCCCGCAGTCAGGCAAAAAGATACTAATCCGCTCATCTCAGTATCTCTCTTTCTCTTTTTCCCTTAGTCTCTGCAATATTACTTACAGTTTTCTCAATAAACCAAAGCACAGTTAAACCATAGCACATAGTATGAATCTGCAAACGGTTATTATAAGAGTTCACAGTCAGCGTGGTGTCTAGACATTCGGAATGCTGGCAGGGAGCCCAGACCTGAGATCATGGAAAAAGACGCGCCTGGAACTATAAGGAGTGTGCTAGAGGTAACAGTTACATAATTTTTATTTTTAATAGTTGATTAAAGTGTGGATGGACTGTGTGATAGAAGATATGAATGTGAAAGGAGTGGATGCGGAAATGACTGCGGATAGACCCAAATGGAAGAGAATGACATGTTGCACCGACCCCACTTGAGTGGGATAAGGGTAGAAAAATGATGAATAGTTGATCAAATAATTAATAATATCGTTTAAAAACTAAAAAAAACCGACTTCAATGCCGTGCTATTCATTTTCAGTACCAATTTTGAGGTGTTTATCTCAATATCTCTAGAGATATATATCAGATCTCAATAAAATTACCATGGTACCACACTTGGGATATCTCCTTTCCAACAAAAAAAGAATAATCAAAATCGGTTCATAAACGACGAAGTTATCCGCGAACAAACAATATATATAAACCTCCTCCTTTTTTGAAGTCGGTTAAAAAGCGACAATAGCCCAACGGATAAGTCTGTGTCGGACTGGCGATCGAGAGTTCGTGATTTCGATCCCCACCCATTGCACTATTGTCGTGAACTCACTCCAGACACACGCATATTTAGCTTATTTGGAAGGGTTACAGAGAATACTAGTGATGTGCAACCCAAATTGCTATTAAGCTTGATTTTTTTTTAAATAAATAGAGAAAAAAAAAGGGAAAAGAGAATTAAAGATCGGTTAATGCTGCGCTAGTCATTTTCAGTGGCAAGTTTGAAGTGTTTATTGCCTTATCTCTGGAGGTACTCATCAGATCTCGACGCATTCATGGGGCCAATGGGTGTTTTCATCCCCATCTTCAGGCGTAATACTCTTATCGAATATAATAATGATTTTTAAAATGACAGATTTTTGGTAAACATTCATAAAAAAACACATACTTGTTTAAGTTGGTTAAAAAAGAACGATTTAAAAAATGTATATTAATTACTAACATAATGACTGTAAAACAAAAAAGTTTCACTCATAAAACACTCTGATTATCATTATCATCTTTATGGTGCAGCTCTTTAGCTGCAGAAAAGTGAAGCATTTACACTTAACCAAAAAACTATACTGTCACTTCTAGATCACACAAACCAAACGGAAAAACATGTCTCTTCAGTTCAATTGATCATGTTGTATCACGCTAAAAAAGATGTTTGTATGATGTTTAATGACCTGGCTGAAACAGACGCAGATCAAAGTTTCTGAAATGTATGAGTAAATCTCATTATACAGATTTTCAAGGTTTGTTTTCATAAATTCCAAATAGCTGAGATGTCTTGACAAACATTGATGGAACATGTTTTATCGAAATTGGCTTAGTTATTTTTATATGTACATCAATTATGTTTGTTTATTTTTATAAGTACAATATGATTTGGATAGATAACTATGAATATTCTATTTAATATTATAAATTTGAAAGTTTGTATGTTGTCTATTAAGCAGCTCTCCTTGAGAGCCAGTTCCAATTCTAGGCCTAGCGTGCTTACCATCTTCGACAGCATCATCACTTATCAACAGGTGAAATTGTGGTCAAACCTTATTCAATAAGATAAAAAAATGTTTCGCAAAAATAGTTGAACAGAATTGAATGAAATTTAGTTTACACATAGTTTATAACATGAGGCCCAATGGCGTAGTAAGAGAATGGTCAAATGTCCACCTGGGCAAGCTTCCTCACTAAAGTTGAAAAATCTATCGCCAAACATCTATTTTGTTCCGGCAGCTATCATTGAGTCAGTTTTCTTGTACGCCTCGCTAGGTAAGATAGTGATCAAACGATAGACTAGATAGTTCAAAATAAATAAAAAAACATGGATTAAAACATACATTTTAAAAGTACTCAATAAAACGGGAAAAGCGACATTACATAAAAAAGAGTGTGTGTACTTATGTACACGTGTTAGAAGTTATACTTCTGTGGCGTATGAAAAAAAAATAACTAAAATGCAGTAGTGATTAACGATAAATATTAAAATTAATCAACAAGATTTTATTGAAATAAAAAAGGTTTTATTAACGTTAAAATATGACGTTAAATATGACATATACAACTTGAACATAGTCATGCCACCTACAACTAACTTCACGGTGTAGAATTTAGGTGTCGGTGTGCGCGCGCATCGTACCACCTAGAACTAACTTCACGATGTTAAATTTAGGTGTCGGCGCGCATCGTAAAAATTCACACTCATCATTTTTCTCTATCGCGTCAAAAGAAGTATAACTTCAACTAGTCATGAATAAAAAAATACTTCATAATGTCAAACTATAAACGTAAAAATCTCTCAAACAAGCCTTCAATCGAGACAAACTAACAATATTTTTATAACACCTTTTTTAAAACTTTCTTTGAATACCTTATCTAGACATTTTTTTTGTGATCTATAGTTCGTCTACAGAAGATGTCTTAACGAGTCCCAGTGAAGATCCGGCGAAGTCGTTATGAGACCGAGTGAATAGTGTTTTATACAATATAGGTAGCTCTTTTTGAGCTGTGTAGCTAAGTTACTACTTGTATACTTTTAATGAAACTTATTTAGTATTTTCTGTACGAGGACAGAGACTATATTTTCAGAATCACGTATAAATTTTACATTAAAGTATAAATAGTTTTAAAGAAGCGAAAGAGGTATGTCAGGATCGTAACATGTAGAAAGAAGTTATAATAGTCTCTGCCTATCCCAACGGGAAAAAAGCGTGATTTTATGTAGGTATGTATATATATTATTGTATTATTATGTATAAATGGTTTTCAGGGATCTATACCCAAAGGGTGCCAATGGGAATTTATTACTGAGACTTCGCTGTTCGTCCGTCTGTCACAGGGCTATATCTCCTGAACCGAAAAAAGACACTTTGAAATTTCAACAAAGTTTATTTCTATTACCGCAGTAACAACAAAAAAATAATACTGAGTAAAATAAAAATACCATTAAGATAGTTTAAAAACTAAAACAACCGACTTCCATGTCCCGCGAGTCAATGTCAGTAGCAAGTTTGAGACGTTTATCGTCATATCTCTGAAGATACTTATCCAACCTGGAAAAAATTACAAAACAACCACCTTGAAAACAAACCCTACCGACAAAAAAAGAATTATTCAAATCCGTTCACAATTGACGGAGTAATCGCGTAACATACATACAAAAAAAACATACAGACGGATTGAGAACCTCCTTTTTGGGAAATCGGTTGAAGGGTATAAAGGGTCGGTTGATTTTTTTTCTAGCGCTTTTTGCTAGATTCTATGAACCGTAACTGATGAAAACAACTGGATTAGTGTTAATCACTGTTTTAATTACTGATTTATTAAGATTAGATACAGAGATTATTCGACACAAACAGTTCATCGGAGCGCGGCTAAGAGCAGAGAGAGGGCGATGCACGAAGGAGGGAGATAGAAATATATCAACGTTTTAAAGGCCGTTTGACAGCTGGCTTCGCACTATGTCTAGCATTATTCCAATATTTCAACAGTAACAGACACTTTACATTTTACCACGTTTTACTTTCTTCTGTGACTGTTGTTCCGGGTGGAATCTTGCAACTCAACTTTCGAGCATTTCTAGGTAAATCTATCAGGCTGAAACTACCAGAGTAGCTCACAACTCGGTAGCAAAAAAAAAATACATTAAACATAAAACCTGATGATTAGATATTTTTGAAACGACTTTCAAAAAGAAGGAGGTTTTGAATTCGTCTATTTTCTTTTTCTTTGTGTGTATGTTACGCGATTACTCCGTCAATTGTTAACCGTTTTAAATGATTTTTAATCGGTACGGTACGTTTCCGAGGTGGTCCCATTTTAATTTCATTGAGATCTCATAAGCATCTCCAGAGATATGACAATAAACGTCTCAAACTTGCTACTGAAATTGAATTGAAACTGACGCGGGGCATGGAAGTCGGTTGTTTTAGGTTTTAAACTATCCTAATTATTTAATCTACATTTATCATCATTCATAAAATGACGCCTTTTTCCCGTTAGGGTAGACAGAGACTACTTCTTTCCACATGCTACGATCCTGACATACCTCTTTCGCTTTTTGCACTTTCATAAGCGTCTTCATACATGCTCGCCGGTTATAGGTACTTTATGGCCGGTTCACATTATTCCAGTCCAGTGATCCAGCGAGCTAATCCAGTCCAGTGCTGGACTGGAGCATATCGTTTACATTGTTCCAGTCTTTTAAGAGTTGCTGGATTGGTAACACGTCGGTGACAATTATTTCTAAAAAGAAACTCAAAAATTGTTTAAAAACTGCTAGTTTACTACTGTTACAAGAAGTAAGTTATTTAGTAGATGAACTAAAACGAGGGAATCGGGTTTGGATGAGAAATTGGATAAGCGAAAGAAACATAAAAAATCAGACGTGATGTCCCAAAGACATGCATGTTCTCTGTATAAAGAGACAAAATGAAGAGTTTGATACTCATTCAATTTCATTATTAAATTTGGAACTGGTCCCCAAAACAATTGACTCGTATTCACTGTTCAACGTTCAATCTAGCACTGGATTGCAACTGGAATGGCTGTCTACACTATTCCAGTGGCGCTGGATTAGGTGAGCTGGAATGAAAAGTTGACGGTCTCTCCAGTCACTGGACTGGAATGCTCACTGGAATGGGTACATTCCAGTGTCGGTTCACATTATTCCAGTAGCATTCCAGTACTGGATTGGATTGCTGGACTGGAATAATGTGAACCGGACATTAGACTTGGCCTTTCTTTAAAACGTCTCCGATCTGTTCGTCATATGCTTGCCTAGGTCAGCCTCTACCGAAAACTATAACTAAAAATAATAACATTAAATTGAATCCTATAAAACGTATGGGAAAAGTCATTTGCGATTCATGACTTTTCTAGCTCCCATAACGCGGTTGGTCCTTTTTTTGAACGGACGGAAGTAGATCGAATCGCACCAAAAAAATTGTGTAAATTTGGCATTTTCTTGCTGACTACATTTATTCGATTTTTCAGTGTATTAAGCTCAAAATGATGTAAAAACAAAAGTCAGTTTCTTTAAAACGTTTTACCGTAGTTTATTCATAAGAGGTACCTTGTCTTAAGGTCTCCTCTTAAAAATGTACCCTATATCCTGTAAATAACAGCTTCTATCTCCCTCTCTCTGTTCATTCGTCCAAATCGTCGATCCAATTTGAATGGTGCACGTCCTTTAAATAAGGACATTTCCACAGCGAGTAAAACGCCATGCCTTGTCTATCCTATCTCTTCCGATTTTGAGCGTGATATCTCGAACATTCTCGAATGTTCTACTTGATTTACTGTACCCACTGTTCCTTCAAGATGTTAAGGCACCGGGCACACTGTCTTAAATCACGATTGGCGGTAGTAAATCTTTCCTTGAGCAGATAAAGTGTGTTCGTGAGACGCAGTCTAATACCTCATCCAGCTTTACGACTATTCGTACTTTTTATATTTTGTGTAATTTTATTAAAATAATTTTGGGTAGCTCATTACTCTCGGGTAGGCGGGATTGCGCCAATTGTCGTTTAGGGGCAATCTTTGAGATTGGTGCCATTTTAGGCCCAGAGTTGTAATATGTTTGCGAGTTTTATCATTGATGATTGTAGCATAGGTAGTATAGGTGGTAAATAGGCTCTGGTATACGCAAAGTGGGCTCGGCCCCAACTTGGACCACTCGCCGAAGAAAGACAACGCCATCGATATATAAAAAATAGGTTACCGAAAATAAGTAACCCGACAACTGAAAAATCACTCTCTAAAAAGTATGAAACAAGAAAATATTCTTATCTGAGATCGCTATGTACAAACTATTCAATATGTATCGTGTATTATACAAACAACTAACTTGTAATAAAATTTTTATTGTATTTCATAAATATTCTTAGTGGTGCTCAGAGGATACCCGTGGTCGTCAGTTACTTTGCAGAATGTATTGTTTAGTTACGGTAGGTGACATACGACCACGGCTATCCTCTGAGCATCACTAAAAATATTTATGAAATACAATAAAATATTTATTACAAGTTAGTTGTTTGTATAATACACGATACATATTGAATAGTTTGTACTTAGCGATCTCAGATGAGATTTTTTTCTTGTTTCATACTTTTTAGAGAGTGATTTTTCAGTAGTCGGGTTTTATTTTTTGAACTTATTTTTTATTTAAAGTTTTTTAGGGTTTTTTGATGGATGTATACATGTATACATGTCAACTTACTTACTACATACACGGTGATCAACAAACACATAACCCTTCCAACTGCTTCTTTGTGACGCCGTGGGGTAAAAATTAGTTTTCTTGACTTCAGCGGGATATATCTCGCCAACGCTACGCCCTACAAAAATATGATTCAGTAAACCCTATATTCATTTTAAAATCCCTATTCAACGATACCACACACGATGGGGTGGGGTGACATTTTTATTTAGTTCTGAACTTCGTCCCCTCTAGGGGGCGCCACATTCAATTTGTTGTGACGTCACATAGCCTATAACCAGCAGACAAATAAGACGCGTCCAACGACACTGTTAAATTATGATAAGTAGTTTAGAAGTTATGAGGGAACAGATGAACATACATACATACATACATACATACATACATACATACATACATACAGTCAAAAACATAACCCTCCTTTTTGGTTCGCCGTAGTCGGGTAAAAAATGATATACTTACCTTTTCATATATCACACCACCAAGTAAAGATTTAAATCCGAATATGGTTTAATTTTTTCGTTATTTTATAGTTATTGTGAGTTTAAATCATGATTGATCGACCGACTATTATACTCAATTAATTCACGACTTTTATACTTAATTTTTTTTAAATATTATTATTATTATAAGATTACTAGCTGTTACCCGCGGCTTCGCCCGCGTTATTGTGTCTTTATTACCTTTGAGGTCTAGATCAATGATCTCTTAGCCCAAGTCACCATAGATGACCCCAAAGTCGAACTTAATATCCTCTTTTGTTAAAGTCATTAATCATTTTGGTTAGGTATACGAAGTTGTGCTGTTTAATTGTTTGACTCAACACAAAAGTTCCTGAAACATTTCTTACAAAGAAATTAAGGTGAATAGCTGCGCGAGCGAACATTTTTTATGAATTTTTATGACCCTGACAGTTTTATAACCTAACAATCAAGTCACTGTAGATGACTCTTAGGTCGAACTCGATATCGTCTATTGTTAAAGTCATTAATCATTACTTGGTAAACCTAAGCAAGGTTTACCAAGTTTTGCTGTTTAAGTATTTGAGTCAGTCTAATGTATGAGGCTGTTAAAACACGCTATTATATGCTATATAGCGTTACTACTGCGCAAGCGAAGCGAGCGCAAATTTTTTTTATGATCTTTTATGATATTTTATGACCCTGACAGTTTTTATGATCTACTATGTCAACCCGATAACCCTAGGGTTTAACTTGATATCCACTTATTTTAAGGTAAATAATGATTATGATTATTGAAGGTTGAACTGTTTAAAATTATAAACTCGATTTGATGCTTGTGGCTATTTAAATACAAAAAATGATGAAATATTCCCTACAAAGAAGATAAAACAAATGCTGGCGCGAGCGTAGCGAGCGCTATCAATGCGCGAGCAAAGCGATGGTGAAAAATGTTTACGACTTTTTATGACCCTGACAGTTTTTATGACCTCCTAAGTCAACATCGATACCACAAAGGTTAAACTTGATATCCACTAATTTTAAGATTAATAATTATTATGATTATTGAAGGTTGTACTGTTTTAATCTTCGAGCATTTACCAATTGAGAAGTTAACGCAAGGCGTTCCCCTCTGCTGGCCATATAGCCATTTTTGGCCACATGAGCGTGCGTAACTACGCTGTATTTTTAATACTGTGTGCGTGTTTCAAGCTAGTGTGCGGGATCGTTAAAGTGAGTGATTTGTGTGTGTGCAATGCGTGTTTACCTCGTCCCCAGTAAGTATCGGCAGAAAAAAATGTTTGAGGATTACAACATTAACATCTCCATTGGTAAATGCTCGAAGGTTTTAATTTATTACTCGTTTTGATGCATGTAGTTATTAATATACAAAATTTACTGAAATATTACCAACAAAGAAGATAAAACAAATGCTTGCGCGAGCGTAGCGAGCGCTATTACTGCGCGAGCGAAGCGAGCGCGAAAATTTTTTACGACCTTTTATGACTCTGACAGCTTTTATGACCTACTAAGTCAACACCGATAACCCTAGGGTTTAACTTGATATCCACTTATTTTAAGGTAAATAATGATTATGATTATTGAAGGTTGAACTGTTTAAAATTATAAACTCGATTTGATGCTTGTGGCTATTTAAATACAAAAAATGATGAAATATTCCCTACAAAGAAGATAAAACAAATGCTGGCGCGAGCGTAGCGAGCGCTATCAATGCGCGAGCGAAGCGATGGTGAAAAATGTTTACGACTTTTTATGACCCTGACAGATTTTATGACCTCCTAAGTCAACACCGGTACCACAAAGGTTAAACTTGATATCCACTAATTTTAAGATTAATAACTATTATGATTATTGAAGGTTGTACTGTTTTAATCTTCGAGCATTTACCAATTGAGAAGTTAACGCAAGGCGTTCCTCTCTGCTGGCCATATAGCCATTTTTGGCCACATGAGCGTGCGTAACTACGCTGTGTTTTTAATACTGTGTGCGTGTTTCAAGCTAGTGTGCGGGATCGTTAAAGTGAGTGATTAGTGTGTGTGCAATGCGTGTTTACCTCGTCCCCAGTAAGTATCGGCAGAAAAAAATGTTTGCGGATTACAACGTTAACATCTCCATTGGTAAATGCTCGAAGATTTTAATTTATTACTCGTTTTGATGCATGTAGTTATTAATATACAAAATTTACTGAAATATTACCAACAAAGAAGATAAAACAAATGATTGCGCGAGCGCAGCGAGCGCGAAATTTTTTTACGTCCTTTTATGACCCTGACAGCTTTTATGACCTACTAAGTCAACGCCGATAACCCTAACGTTAAACTTGATATCCACTTATTTTAAGGTTAATAATCTTTATCATTATTGAAGGTTGTACTGTTTAAATCTATGACTCGTTTTGATGCATGTGGCTATTAAAATACAAAAGTAGCTGAAATGTTTTCTACAAAGTAGATATAACAAATGCTCGCGCGAGCGGAGCGAGCGCTATAACTGCGCGAGCGAAGCGAGCGCGAAATATGTTTACTACTTTTTATGACCCTGACAGTTTTAATGACCTTCTATGTCAACACCGATAACACAAAGGTTTAATTTCATATCCACTTATTATAAGGTTAACAACAATAACGATTATTGAAGGTTGTACTGTTTTAATTTATGCCTCATTTTGATGCATGTGGTTATTAATATATTAAAGTTACTGAAATATTACCAACAAAGAAGGTTAAACAAATGCTTGCGCGAGCGAAGCGAGCGCGAAAAATTTTTATGGCTTTTTATGACCCTGACAGCTTTTATGACCTACTAAGTCAACACCGATAACCCTAAGGTTAAACTTGATATCCACTTATTTTAAGGTTAATAATCTTTATCATTATTGAAGGTTGTACTGTTTTAATCTATGACTCGTTTTGATGCATGTGGCTATTAAAATACAAAAGTTGCTGAAATGTTTTCTACAAAGTAGATATAACAAATGCTCGCGCGAGCGGAGCGAGCGCTATAACTGCGCGAATTTTTACGGCTTTTTATGACCCTGACTGTTTTAGTTTTGATGACCTACTAAGTCAACACCTATGACCCTAAGGTTAAATGTGGCTGTTAACATGAATGTTTCTGAAATACTTCCCACAAAGCAGATAAAACACGTTGGGCAAGCAAAGCTATCGCGTAAATTTTAAAGGCACTCACATTTAATTGCCGAAAAAAGTATTCCTTGCCCTTTTATGCCCTATTATATTCAATACTATTATTCTTTGTACAAAATTTCATCTGAATCGGTCAAGCCATCTGGCCGAAAAGAGGCCACACATTCACAAAATTCCATAATAAAAATCTAGACACCCGAAATTGCCAGCCAAAAAAAAGTATTCGTTGTCCTTCTATGTCTTATTGACTGTCTGTATACGAAATTTCAGCTAAAAAGGTTAAGCCGTTTGACCGAGAGTAGGCCACACATTTGCAAAACTGGGCACCTAGACTCGACAGCCGGAAAAAAAGTATCCGATATCCTATTCTTTCCTATGAACTGTCTTTATACAACATTTGGGGCAAATCGGTCAAGCCGTTTATTCGATAAGAGGTCTTATATTTACAAAATTCAATTTAAAATATCTGGACCCCCTGACTCGACAGCCAGAAAAAAAGTGTCCTATATCCTATTCTGCCCTATGACATGTATTCATACAACATTTCAGGCAAATCGGTCAAGCCGTTTATTCGAGAAGAAGTCTTATATTTACAAAATTCAATTCAACATATCCGGACCCCCTGACTCGACAGCCAGAAAAAAAGTATCTTGTATCCTATTCTGCCCTATGACATGTATTCGTACAACATTTCAGGCAAATCGGTCTAGCCGTTTATTCGAGAAGAAGTCTTATATTTACAAAATTCAGTTAAAAATATTTGGACCCCCTGACTCGACAGCCAGAAAAAAAGTGTCCTATATCTTATTCTACCCTATGAACTGTCTATATACAACATTTCAGGCAAATCGGTCAAGCCGTTTATTCGAGAAGAGGTTTCATATTTACAAAATTCAATTTAAAATATCTGGACCCCCTGACTCGAAAGCCAAAAAAAAAGTATCCTATGTCCTATTCTGCCCTATGACATGTATTCATACAAAATTTCAGGCAAATCGGTCAAGCCATTTATTCGACAAGAAGTCTCATATTTACAAAATTCAATTTAAAATATCCGGACTCCCTGACTCGACAGCCAGAAAAAAAGTATTCTGTATCCTATTCTGCCCTATGACATGTATTCGTACAACATTTCAGGCAAATCGGTCTAGCCGTTTATTCGAGAAGAAGTCTTATATTTACAAAATTCAGGTAAAAATATTTGGACCCCCTGACTCGACAGCCCGAAAAAAAGTGTCCTTTATCTTATTCTACCCTATGATCTGTCTATATACAACATTTCAGGCAAATCGGTCAAGCCGTTTATTCGAGAAGAGGTTTTATATTTACAAAATTCAATTTAAAATATCTGGACCCCCTGACTCGACAGCCAGAAAAAAAGTATCCTATATCCTATTCTACTCTATGACATGTATTCATACAAAATTTCAGGCAAATCGGTCAAGCCATTTATTCGAGAAGAAGTCTCATATTTACAAAATTAAATTAAAAATATCTGGACCCCCTGACTCGATAGCCAAAAAAAAAGTATCCTATATCCTATTCTGCCCTATGTACTATCTTTGTACAAAATTTCAGTCAAATCCGTCAAGCCGTTTGACCGTGAAGAAGTCCCAAACAAACAAACAAACAAACAAACAAATAAACAAACTGACTTTCGCATTTATAATATTGGTGTTGATATCTATGTGCCAACTGACTTGCTACCATATAGTATAATCGTCGATCGCATCATTACTTAACTTTAAGTGAGATAGTGGATAAACGCTTTCTTGTCATGAATTTAAAAAAAGTGCCTTGCCATCATCACGGAGAATGTCTGCCACCATAACCTAACTGTGTTCCGGCAGTAAACAGCCCTTGAGCACAGAAAATATTCTAGCCCTACGCCTTGAGAGCAAGAGTATTCTAGTCTTAAAGTGTTTACTATCTTCGACCACATCATCGCTTACCACTCGGCGAGATAGTGGTCTAACTCTATCCTATAAGATAAATAAAATAAAATATTCGCAAATTTCTTGTACATGCTTGCTTGTAAGCTAAAATTAAGGTAATTAGCTATAAAAACCCGAGCGCCAACTTAATCTTAACAACTTAGTTTTTTAAATAGCCTTTCTAAGTTATTCCTAATATAACCACCTTCCAAGCTGCTACATCTATTAGTCTTATATTATTACTGGGTTAATTAAAGTTCTTTACATAATCTGTGCATATTTTGTGGTGCTGAAAGTATTTTGTGGGAAGTTAAAACTATGAAATTGGAAAATATATTTAAATATTGAGATAATAGGACAAGAAAGACGCTCGTCTGGTGATAAGCGATGATGTAAATGATGTAGTAGATTGTAGTGGTAGGACTTCTGCTAGTCCACCTGGCAATAGTGGTAGGGCTTCTGCTAGTCCGCTTGGGGCGGTACCACCATTTTGCCAATTAATTTTCAGCTGTGTAATAGGAATGTTTTTTGGTTGAAATGGCAAGGTGTCCAGAGAAATTACAGGGCATGTGAGACTCGACATCTTTATGTCTCAAGGTAACAGGCGCAGTGCAGTGACATGCTAAAATCTGGCAGTCCAGAATTTTGTATGCCGCTATACAGATACGTTATAGAAAGACGTCATCGCTTACCATCAGGCGAGCGTCATGCTTATCCTGTTACCTTTTACCATAAAAATGCGGTCGAGGATGGTGAACACGCTAGGCCTAGAATACTCTAACTCTCAAGGGCTGTGTGCAGCCGGAACACCGTAAGATTGTGGCAGCAGATTTTATCCTTGATAGTGGTAAGCTACTTTGTGGTGGCAAGTCAGGCGGAACATCGATATAATATGCTCCTAGTGGTAAGCTACTTTGTGGTGGCAAGTCAGGCGGAACATCGATATAATATGCTCCTACCAGCTGTCTTTTTTTTTGTATTTTTTTTTAATATATAAAACACTAGCTAATACCCGCGGCTTCGCCCGCGTAATTTGTGTCTTTATGACCATCGAGGTCTAGATCGATGATCTCTTAGGCCAAGTCACCATGGTTGACCCACAAAGTCGAACTCAATATCCTCTATTGTTAAAGTCATTAATCATTTTGGTTAGGTATACGAAGTAGTGCTGTTTAAATGTTTGACTCAACACAACAGTTCCTGAAACATTTCTTACAAAGAAAATAATGTGAATAGCTGCGCGAGCGTAGCGAGCGCTATTATTGGGCGAGTGAAATTTTTTAATGACTTTTTATAACCGTGATAGTTTAATGACCTAATAATCAAGTCAATATAGATGACTCTTAGGTCGAACTCGATATCGTCTATTGTTTAAGTCATTAATCATTACTTTTGCTGTTTAAGTATATGAGTCAGTCTAATGTATGGGGTGGGGACCGAACTCACGACCTCTCGATCGTCAGTCCGACACCTTATCCATTGGGCTATTGCCGCCTTTACATAAAATATTTATTTCTCGTCTAGACTATACAAAAAGTTTTATAATGACTATAACCACAGGCAATTTTCACCAACGATACTCAGAATTATTATAACTTTCGAGACGACTATGTTAACATAACCTAAATGTTCAAAGCTGAACTCGTACTTAAGTATAACTTAAAACAAGAAGTTGACGGATTCATGTTTTGAAGAGCGTTATCGTGTAAAATGTTTTATTAAAATGTTGTTATTAAAATTTTAATGTTTTTTTTAAACTAAAGTCTTTTTCAAGTGACTTCCAAAAAGAAGGACGTTATAACCTGTTTGTTTTTAGGGTTCCATACCCAAAGGGTAAAACGGGACCCTATTACTAAGACTTCGATGTCCGTCTGTCTGTCTGTCTGTCTGTCCGTCTGTCACCAGGCTGTATCTCATGAACCATGATAGTTAGACAGTTGAAATTTTCACAGATGATGTATTTCTGTTGCCACTATAATAACAAATACTAAAAACAGAATAAAGTTAAAAAAAATAATAGAAGGTCCCCATACAAAAAACGTGTTTTCTTCGGCATTTCACGCCATCTGTGAACGCTTAGTTAGGTAAACGTCCCATAGATGACGTTATGTTGAAATGTCGATCCCTAACTCCTTTGTTAGACGTTAGATGGCGATATAAGAAATAAAATGTTTATTAATTATTATTTTTTGCTGGCGAAAATGATAGTGGTATTTTTTGCTCGATCTTATAAAATACTGTAGTGTGGTACGGAACCCTACTAGTGCGAGTCCGACTTGCACTTGGCCAGTTTATTTTTGTATTTATTATGCGCGATTACTCCGTCAATTGTAAATCGATTCGAAAGATTCTTTTTTAAATTGATAGGGTACATTTCCAATGTCCTAATGTAATTTCATCAATATCTGATAAGTATCTCCATATATATATTTGTAAATATGTAATTAAGTAACACAATAATTAATATTATAATAAAGAAGTTTAAAAACTAAAATAACCGACTTCCATGCCCCTCGAGACAGTTTCAGTAGCAAGTGTGAGACGTTTATCGTCATATCTCTGGAGATACTAATAAGATCTCGATGAAATTGCATTGAAATCACATCGAAAATGTACTCTTACGAATAAAAAAAGAATCATTCGAATCGGTGTACAATTGACGGAGTAATCGCGTAATGTACATACAAAAAAAAAAATGAAAAAAAAACATACAGACGAATTAAGAACCGGCTATTTGGAAGTTGATTTATAATAATTAGTAAAGAAATAAGTGAATTTACTAATATAAACTTATTATTTGAAGATCACTTATTATTTGAAATTGACTTATTATTTGAAGTTGACTTATTATTTGCAGTTGACTTATTATTTGAAGTTAACTTATTATTTGAAGTTTTTGGAAGTTAGTTTATAAAGTGAATTTACTAATATCAACTTATTATTTGCGGTTAGTGCAATACATTTGCTATGGTAGTCTAGTTTAACAAATTTGTACGTAAGCCTCGGTGCGCGAGTCTCACTCGCACTTGGCTGGATTTTTTTTCTTTTCCTTCCTTTTTTTTTACTTTATTTTTCTTTATTATATTTACTCTGTAATTAAGGTTGATTTATGATAAACTTTGTAATGTTCTATATTTAAGATACCTATTCCATACTTAGTTACCTGTGTGTTAATTTTGTTTTGGACAAATTATAGAAGGTACTTATAATAAATACATATACAAGACTGTTATTATCTAAAGCGCAAAAATGATGTAATCATTACGATAAAAAGATTTTACGTTCTAAAATAAGATTTTTTTCTATGCGTAAATAACAAAACGGTATTCAATATTTGGTCCTTATAGAGCAGGTATTTAAGTAAAACATGTTTTTCCTGTTCAAGTTTTAAACATTTACCTTTTTTCCTGTAAGCTCTGGGATATTTCAAATACTTTGAGTAAGCCGTTCTTATTAAAAAGGAGTAAAAGTTAGGGAAAATAACTTCGCAGGCGATGCAAAGTAAGTGCCCCAATTTGTGACACACTGCTCTTTAGATTAGTAAACAAATAAATAAATTGTAAACATCGCGATCTTACCGCGTGACCTCACTCCCGAGGAAGAGCGACAAATTCACTCGAAATCTAGGTCGAGAAAATTTGACTAAAGTTACGTGAATTACAGCCGGTATGTAACATTAATAATGTTACAAAATCACGATAATTTCAAAACAAAAAGAAAAAGTTGTACTTTAGAATAACATTGTTTTAAATCTACCGTAAGGTTAAGCTAGAGTTTGACCACTATCTCGGCTGGTGATAAGCGATGATGTGGTCGAAGAAGGTAAACACGCCAGTCTTAGAATACTCTGATTCTCAAGGGCAGTGTGCTGCCGGAACACCGTAAGGTTATGGCGGCAGATTTTCACCTTGATGGTAGTTAGCTTCTTTTTGGTAGCAATACAGGTAAACATCGATATAATATGCTCCTAAAAATTGTACGAACACCCATGCTAGTATTTGAACTGACGAACGCTCGCTTAATTGTCCAGCTATCTATCCTTTACGCCAACTTTTTTTTTGAGTTTACAATGGGTTTTCGTGATTTATTGTTTTTACAAAATATCGTGTCTGAGCTGTCGTGACCGTTCAGGGGCTTCGTTGACCGGAGCCAACCCTGGGTTGTTCAAAGTTGTCCCTTCTTTACAACTACGATATTAATCCAGACTATAAAATATATCCAGACTTCTATTATATTAACTTGTGTAACTCTGTCACTCTGTTTGTTACCTAATCACGCCTAAACGGACGATCCGTTCTTACTGAAATTTAGCAAGGAGATACTGTATAGCATGAGGATGAACAAAGGCTAGTCAAGCGTTCTACATCGTCGACAACATCATCACTTAACATCAGGTGAGATAGTGGTCAAGCGCTTGACTATAATGAATAAAAAGAAAAAAAAAGCTACTACATTCTTGGTTGACATGAACGAAGTCGCGGGGTATCATCTAGTCTACATATATGAAACGCAAAAACTGTTTCTACTTTTGTCCGATATAGTTTTTGAAACCATCCACCCGATGTGTCTACAAACCGGTTTCATTAATAATTTAAGATCGTTTAAAAACTAAAAACCGACTTCATACATCGCGCTAGTAAAAGTAGCCAGTAGACGTAGCAACTATTACATAATCTGTGCCAGTAAGTAAAGTGCCAACCAAGTAGTAAGTCGTCGAGATAAGTAAATGCGTCGTAATACAAGTGTTAATATATTAAAAACGGCTCGGCCGATTACGTTAAAATTTAAATGGGACTACCTGGGAAGGGTACCCTTTAAAACAAAAAAAGAATTTTCCAAATCGATTCAGGCATCTTCGAGTAATCGGTGAACATACATAAAACAAAAATTAAAAACGATTCCGACGAATTGAGAACCTCCTCCTTTTTTGTGAAGTCGGTTAAAAGGCAATAACGCGAAGATACAAATACAAATACAAATTCATTTATTTCATAAAAAATAAAGTAGGTGGTACACAGATGGTTTTATACCACTAACATAATGCATTAGGCACTTTCGATCACATTTATTTTTTTAACCGACTTCAATAAAAGGTGGAGGTTTCTCAATTCGACCGTAAATATATATATATATATATATTTTATGTTTGTTCGGGGATAACTTCGTCATTTATGCACCGATTTTGATTATTCTTTTTTTGTTCGAAAGGAGATATCCCAAGTGTGGTACCATGGTAATTTTATCGAGGTCTGATTAGTATCTCCAGAGATATTGAGATAAACATCTCAAAATTGGTACTGAAAATGAACATTGAAGTCGGTTCTTTTTTAGTTTTTAAACGATATTATTAGCATAGTAGCACAGGTCGGGTAAACTAGGTACTATACTAGCATATATATAGGTACTAGTACATATATACTAGGTACATAGTAGTAACTAGGTATCCGCTAGTTTATTAACCGACTCCACAAAATAGGAGGAGGTTCTCAATTCGTCGGAACCTTTATTTTAGCCGACTTCAAAAAAAGGAGGATGTTTCTCAATTCGACCTTATATGTTTGTTCGCGGATAACTTCGTCGTTTATGAACCGATTTTGATTATTCTTTTTTTGTTCGAAAGGAGATATCCCAAGTATGGTACCATGGTAATTTTATCGAGGTATGATAAGTATCTCCAGAGATATTGAGATAAACATCTCAAAATTGGTACTGAAAATGAATAGCGCGGCATTGAAGTCGGTTCTTTTTTAGTTTTTAAACGATATTATTATTTTATTCAATTTTTTATGTATGTTCACCGATTACTTGATGATTCCTGAAGAAAATTAAGAACCGATTAGAAAATTTATTTTTTTTGTTTCAAAGGGTACCCTTCCCAGGTTTCCAGTGAAATTACAGGGCATGTGAGACTCAAGATCTTTATGTCTCAAGGTAACAGGCGCAGTGCAGTGACATGCAAAATTCTGCAAGTTAACATTTTATAAATATATAAATACTAGCTGTTACCCGCGGCTTCGCCCGCGTTATTGTGTCTTTATTACCTTTGAGGTCTAGATCAATGATCTCTTAGCCCAAGTCACCATAGATGACCCCAAAGTCGAACTTAATATCCTCTTTTGTTAAAGTCATTAATCATTTTGGTTAGGTATACGAAGTTGTGCTGTTTAATTGTTTGACTCAACACAAAAGTTCCTGAAACATTTCTTACAAAGAAATTAAGGTAAATAGCTGCGCGAGCGAACATTTTTTATGAATTTTTATGACCCTGACAGTTTTATAACCTAACAATCAAGTCACTGTAGATGACTCTTAGGTCGAACTCGATATCGTCTATTGTTAAAGTCATTAATCATTACTTGGTAAACCTAAGCAAGGTTTACCAAGTTATGCTGTTTAAGTATTTGAGTCAGTCTAATGTATGAGGCTGTTAAAACACGCTATTATATGCTATATAGCGTTACTACTGCGCAAGCGAAGCGAGCGCAAATTTTTTTTTATGATCTTTAATGACTTTGACAGTTTTTATGATCTACTATGTCAACCCGATAACCCTAGGGTTTAACTTGATATCCACTTATTTTAAGGTAAATAATGATTATGATTATTGAAGGTTGAACTGTTTAAAATTATAAACTCGATTTGATGCTTGTGGCTATATAAATACAAAAAATGATGAAATATTCCCTACAAAGAAGATAAAACAAATGCTGGCGCGAGCGTAGCGAGCGCTATCAATGCGCGAGCAAAGCGATGGTGAAAAATGTTTACGACTTTTTATGACCCTGACAGTTTTTATGACCTCCTAAGTCAACATCGATACCACAAAGGTTAAACTTGATAGCCACTAATTTTAAAATTAATAATTATTATGATTATTGAAGTTTGTACTGTTTTAATCTTCGATCATTTACCAATTGAGAAGTTAACGCAAGGCGTTCCCCTCTGCTGGCCATATAGCCATTTTTGGCCACATGAGCGTGCGTAACTACGCTGTATTTTTAATACTGTGTGCGTGTTTCAAGATAGTGTGCGAGATCGTTAAAGTGAGTGATTTGTGTGTGTGCAATGCGTGTTTACCTCGTCCCCAGTAAGTATCGGCAGAAAAAAATGTTTGAGGATTACAACGTTAACATCTCCATTGGTAAATGCTCGAAGGTTTTAATTTATTACTCGTTTTGATGCATGTAGTTATTAATATACAAAATTTACTGAAATATTACCAACAAAGAAGATAAATCAAATGCTTGCGCGAGCGTAGCGAGCGCTATTACTGCGCGAGCGAAGCGAGCGCGAAAATTTTTTACGACCTTTTATGACTCTGACAGCTTTTATGACCTACTAAGTCAACACCGATAACCCTAGGGTTTAACTTGATATCCACTTATTTTAAGGTAAATAATGATTATGATTATTGAAGGTTGAACTGTTTAAAATTATAAACTCGTTTTGATTCATGTGGCTATTTAAATACAAAAAATGATGAAATATTACCTACAAAGAAGATAAAACAAATGCTGGCGCGAGCGTAGCGAGCGCTATCATGCGCGAGCGAAGCGATGGTGAAAAATGTTTACGACTTTTTATGACCCTGACAGTTTTTATGACCTCCTAAGTCAACACCGATACCACAAAGGTTAAACTTGATATCCACTAATTTTAAGATTAATAATTATTATGATTATTGAAGGTTGTACTGTTTTAATCTTCGATCATTTACCAATTGAGAAGTTAACGCAAGGCGTTCCCCTCTGCTGGCCATATAGCCATTTTTGGCCACATGAGCGTGCGTAACTACGCTGTATTTTTAATACTGTGTGCGTGTTTCAAGCTAGTGTGCGGGATCGTTAAAGTGAGTGATTAGTGTGTGTGCAATGCGTGTTTACCTCGTCCCCAGTAAGTATCGGCAGAAAAAAATGTTTGCGGATTACAACGTTAACATCTCCATTGGTAAATGCTCGAAGATTTTAATTTATTACTCGTTTTGATGCATGTAGTTATTAATATACAAAATTTAATGAAATATTACCAACAAAGAAGATAAAACAAATGCTTGCGCGAGCGCAGCGAGCGCGAAATTTTTTTACGTCCTTTTATGACCCTGACAGCTTTTATGACCTACTAAGTCAACGCCGATAACCCTAACGTTAAACTTGATATCCACTTATTTTAAGGTTAATAATCTTTATCATTATTGAAGGTTGTACTGTTTAAATCTATGACTCGTTTTGATGCATGTGGCTATTAAAATACAAAAGTAGCTGAAATGTTTTCTACAAAGTAGATATAACAAATGCTCACGCGAGCGGAGCGAGCGCTATAACTGCGCGAGCGAAGCGAGCGCGAAATATGTTTACTACTTTTTATGACCCTGACAGTTTTAATGACCTTCTATGTCAACACCGATAACACAAAGGTTTAACTTCATATCCACTTATTATAAGGTTAACAACAATAACGATTATTGAAGGTTGTACTGTTTTAATTTATGACTCGTTTTGATGCATGTGGTTATTAATATATAAAAGTTACTGAAATATTACCAACAAAGAAGGTAAAACAAATGCTTGCGCGAGCGAAGCGAGCGCGAAAAATGTTTATGGCTTTTTATGACCCTAACAGCTTTTATGACCCTGACAGCTTTTATGACCTACTAAGTCAACACCGATAACCCTAAGGTTAAACTTGATATCCATTTATTTTAAGGTTAATAATCTTTATCATTATTGAAGGTGGTAATGTTTTAATCTATGACTCGTTTTGATGCATGTGGCTATTAAAATACAAAAGTTGCTGAAATGTTTTCTACAAAGTAGATATAACAAATGCTCGCGCGAGCGGAGCGAGCGCTATAACTGCGCGAATTTTTACGGCTTTTTATGAACCTGACTGTTTTAGTTTTGATGACCTACTAAGTCAACACCTATGACCCTAAGGTTAAATGTGGCTGTTAACACGAATGTTTCTGAAATACTTCCCACAAAGCAGATAAAACACGTTGGGCAAGCAAAGCTATCGCGTAAATTTTGATGACTTTTAATGACCCTGACAGTTTTATGGCCTTATTAGGACACATATTAAGTTTAGTCATTATAGATGGACCTAAGGTCAAACTTTTATGATTATGCAAAATCTATGTAAAGTTAACAAAAAATAAAGGCACTCACACTTAATTGCCGAAAAAAGTATTCCTTGCCCTTTTATGCCCTATTATATACAATACTATTATTCTTTGTACAAAATTTCATCTGAATCGGTCAAGCCGTCTGGCCGAAAAGAGGCCACATATTCACAAAATGCCATTATAAAAATCTAGACACCCGAAATTGCCAGCCAAAAAAAAGTATTCGTTGTCCTTCTATGTCTTATTGACTGTCTGTATACGAAATTTCAGCTAAAAAGGTTAACCCGTTTAACCGAGAGTAGGCCACACATTTGCAAAACTGGGCACCTAGACTCGACAGCCGGAAAAAAAGTGTCCGATATCCTATTCTTTCCTATGAACTGTCTTTATACAACATTTCAGGCAAATCGGTCAAGCCGTTTATTCGATAAGAGGTCTTATATTTACAAAACTCAATTTAAAATATCTGGACCCCCTGACTCGACAGCCAGAAAAAAAGTATCCTATATCCTATTCTGCCCTATGACATGTATTCATACAACATTTCAGGCAAATCGGTCAAGCCGTTTATTCGAGAAGAAGTCTTATATTTACAAAATTCAGTTAAAAATATTTGGACCCCCTGACTCGACAGCCAGAAAAAAAGTGTTCTATATCTTATTCTACCCTATGAACTGTCTATATACAACATTTCAGGCAAATCGGTCAAGCCGTTTATTCGAGAAGAGGTTTTATATTCACAAAATTCAATTTAAAATATTTGGACCCCTGACTCGATATCCAAAAGTATCCTTTATTCTATTCTGCCTTATGGCATGTATTCATACAACATTTCAGGCAAATCGGTCTAGCCGTTTATTCGAGAAGAAGTCTTATATTTACAAAATTCAGTTTAAAATATTTGGACCCCCTGACTCGACAGCCAAAAAAACAGGGTCTTATATCTTATTCTACCCTATGAACTGTCTATATACAACATTTCAGGCAAATCGGTCAAGCCGTTTATTCGAGAAGAGGTTTTTATATTCACAAAATTCAATTTAAAATATCTGGACCCCCTGACTCGACAGCCAAAAAAAAAGTATCCTATGTCCTATTCTGCTCTATGACATGTATTCATACAAAATTTCAGGCAAATCGGTCAAGCCATTTATTCGAGAAGAAGTCTCATATTTACAAAATTCAATTCAAAATATCCGGACCCCCTGACTCGACAGCCAGAAAAAAAGTATCCTGTATCCTATTCTGCCTTATGACATGTATTCGTACAACATTTCAGGCAAATCGGTCTACCCGTTTATTCGAGAAGAAGTCTTATATTTACAAAATTCAGTTAAAAATATTTGGACCCCGTGACTCGACAGCCAGAAAAAAAGTGTCCTTTATCTTAATCTACCCTATGAACTGTCTATATACAACATTTCAGGCAAATCGGTCAAGCCGTTTATTCGAGAAGAGGTTTTATATTTACAAAATTCAATTTAAAATATCTGGACCCCCTGACTCGACAGCCAAAAAAAAGTATCCTATGTCCTATTGTGCCCTATGACATGTATTCATACAAAATTTCAGGCGAATCGGTCAAGCCATTTATTCGAGAAGAAGTCTCATATTTACAAAATTCAATTTAAAATATCCGGACTCCCTGACTCGACAGCCAGAAAAAAAGTATTCTGTATCCTATTCTGCCCTATGACATGTATTCATACAACATTTCAGGCAAATCGGTCTAGCCGTTTATTCGAGAAGAAGTCTTATATTTACAAAAATCAGTTAAAAATATTTGGACCCCCTGACTCGACAGCCAGAAAAAAAGTGTCCTGTATCTTATTCTACCCTATGAACTGTCTATAAATCGGTCAAGCCGTTTATTCGAGAAGAGGTTTTATATTTACAAAATTCAATTTAAAATATCTGGACCCTCTGACTCGACAGCCAGAAAAAAAGTATCCTTTATCCTATTCTACTCTATGACATGTATTCATACAAAATTTCAGGCAAATCGGTCAAGCCATTTATTCGAGAAGAAGTTTCATATTTACAAAATTCAATTAAAAATATCTGGACCCCCTGACTCGATAGCCAAAAAAAAAGTATCCTATATCCTATTCTGCCCTATGTACTATCTTTGTACAAAATTTCAGTCAAATCCGTCAAGCCGTTTGACCGTGAAGAAGTCCCAAACAAACAAACAAACAAACAAACAAACAAATCAACAAACTGACTTTCGCATTTATAATATTGGTGTTGATTACGGGAGGCATAATATCTCAAACAAAAAAATAATTTTTGAAATCGGCCAAGATTTGATGGAGTTCTGAGGAAACAAACATTAAAAAAACAGTCGAATTGAGAACCTCCTCCATTTTTGTAAAGTCAGTTAAAAACGAAACATAAATATTACTCGTGATAATTTCACAACTTAAATAACGCTAATCACTCCGTCTATACAAACTTCCTAATTCCGCGAATAATATTTTCTCGAGATATTTTCCTTTTGAGAGTATTCTTAAAATTACAGTCGAGATAAAATTAATAAGTAAAATAAATTAATGTAATTACCAACCTGACGCCCTCTAGTGTTGCCCTCATGAAAAAGGAACTATAAATGGTTCTTTTTAGGATGTAAATATTAAATTATAATCAATATTAAAAGGAGTTTTAACCGACTTTGCGGAAGGAAAATGTCGGAGGTGATATTTTAGCGCTAGCCCATACAATATTAAAACCGGCAAAGTCGAGTTGGACTCGCCCACCGAGGCTTCCGTACCAACGTTGGTATGTACCAATTAAGCTAGACCTCTAAATTGTATGAGCGCTCATATAACTCAGAGGCCTATCTTAATTGGCTGATACTATGTATGTATGGGGACACTCTTTAATTTTCAACTATTTTTATTTTTTGGAATGTTTCCTTTATTTGTGCTATAAGACCTTGCTTCTTGCCAAATTTTATGATTCTAGGTCAACGGGAAGTACCCTATAGGTTTTCGACCCACAACCTATAGGGTACTTCCGGTCGACCTAGAATTGTCAATTTCGGTCACAAGCAAGGTCTTACAACACAAGCAAAGGAAAAATTCCGATTCCGATTTCCGAAATTAAAAAAATTAAGGTACATTTTGGTACTTACAAGTTTTCGCGAAAATCTAAATTTGCCCATATCTTTTTATCATGTACCTGGCTGGCTCGGTACCTTGATTTTTATACAACTTATAGGGACTATAGACTTCAGTATCTGGTATAAATTTCAAATTGCTAGGTCCACCCGTTCCTGAAAAAATTGGTGGTGACACACGGACAGACGGACAGACAGACAGACGGACAAAAAGTGATCTTATAAGGGTTCCTCTTTTTACCTTTTGAAGTACGGAACCCTAAAAAGAATATTCATAAATTCCACAAAGTCGGCAGGCAACGCATCATAAGCGCCCACGGGGTTGTAAACGTTCATAAGCGACGGTGACCACTTATCATCAGATGAAACGTCAGCTTGTTTGCCAACTATTACAAAAAATAAACTGGCCAAGTAGAAGTCGGACTCGCACTTGTAGGGTTCCGTACCACACTACAATATTTTATAAAATCGAGCAAAAAATACCACTATCATTTTTCGCCATAATAGATTAAGGGGGGCACACATCCACACATGTAATTTAAATTAAAAAAAATAAATCATTAAGCCTATACGTGCGGGATGGTGTCTATTGATAGATCTATAAAAATGAGATTGAGGTTCCTAGAACCATTTTTTTTTTTCAATGTCAATCATTTGAAATATATACTCTTCCAAAGTGGTAAAACGTATCAAGTAAGGGAGTGAAAAATATGAAAAATAATATGCTGTAGATCTCAATAAACACATTCATCGAAAATTGATTTGAACGAGTTATAGTCATCGGTTTTTAGGGTTCCGTACCCAAAGAGTAAAACGAAACCCTATTACTAAGACTCCGCTGTCCGTCTCTCTGTCTGTCGGTCTATCTGTCCGTCTGTCTGTCCGTCTGTCACCAGGCTGTATCTCATGAACCGTGATAGTTAGACAGTTGAAATTTTCACAGATGATGTATTTCTGTTGCCGCTATAACAACAAATACTAAAAACAGAATAAATAATAATAATAAGTTAAAAATAAAAGAGGGTCCCCATACAAGAAACGTGTTTTTTTCGGCATTTCACGCCATCTATGAACGCTTAGTTAGGTAACGTCCCATAGATGGCGTTATACTAAAAAGTCGATCCCTAACACCTTTGTTAGACGTTAGATGGCGTTATAAAAAATAAAATGTTTATTAATTATTATTTTTATACTGGCGAAAAATGATAGTGGTATTTTTTGTTCGATCTTATAAAATACTGTAGTGTGGTACGGAACCCTACGATTGCGAGTCCGACTTGCACTTGGCCAGTTTATATCAGAAAAGATAGCTAGTATCACTATACAAGCTAACTTACGATATGTGTAATTATAGGTAGGTACACCTACATTTAGGTACCTATACATATCGTGCCTATTTAGACACAATAACAGTGTGCAAAAAAGCACTTAGACTTTCATTTTCAAACGAACACAGTCTATCTTAGACCGCATCATTACTTTTCATCAGTTGAGACCGCGGTGAGAGTTATCTGTCTGCAGCAGGAAAAGTGAAGACATAAAAGAAATCCGTTCGGTAGACAACGCTCTATCTGGATTGGACTAAAGTCGTTATACAGCCATTTTTATACCCTTATAATTTAAAGATCGTTTAAAAAACTAAAAGTACCGACTTCAAACGTCGCGCTAGTCAAAATAGCCAGTAGCCAGTATCATGTCATCGAAGTATACAAATGCATCGAATTACAAATGTTGATATATTAAAAACGGCTCGACCGATTTCGGTAAAATTTAAATCGGACCACCTAGAAAGGGTACCCTTTGAAACAAAAAAAATATTTTCCAAATTAGTTCAGGTGATCTCTTCGAGTAATCAGTGAACATACATAACAAAAAAAATACTCCGACGAATTGAGAACCTCCACCTTTGAAGGTGAAGTCGAGAAAACAGAAAAGTTTAGTTTATAAAGGGTATTCATTCAAAATATATCTACTGCAGTCACCAAAAAAGGTTCCCCTAAGCTTCCAAATCCACAGTTTCAACACAATGCCACAAAATTACCCAAATTTAACATCCAAATAAAGGGCCTTTATTTTAATTTAAAAAAACAGAATTTTATTATTTCAAAAAAGGGTTTCAAAGTGGATTCCATCTAAATTAATAACGATGACGTTCACATAAGAGGCCTGCGACACAATACCGGCCCTATTTTGTGTCGTTTGAGGGCCCGGTGGTAAAAAGTTTGAGAACGGTAGGCTTTGATGTCAGAGGTAACCGAGTTCAATCCCCGCCGTGCACCAATGGATTTTTCTATCTGAAAATTTATGTGCACTTTTCACAGTGGCCCTCCGGTGAAAGAAAACATCCTTAAGAAACCAACAACTCCCCCCCCCGCATGGTGGTAGGACACTACCTAGTGTCCACCTGGCCAGCTACCAACCTTTAGTTAGAAAATCTGTCGCCAAACATCTAATGTGTTCCGGCAGCTATCCTTGAGAGCCAGTTCCCAATCTAGGCCTGCTTACCATCTTCGACCGCATCATCATTTACCAACAGGTTATAGTGATCAAATGCTAGCCTATAGGATACTAGCTGTTACCCGCGGCTTCGCCCGCGTTATTGTGTCTTTATTACCTTTGAGGTCTAGATCAATGATCTCTTAGCCCAAGTCACCATAGATGACCCCAAAGTCGAACTCAATATCCTCTTTTGTTAAAGTCATTAATCATTTTGGTTAGGTATACGAAGTTGTGCTGTTTAATTGTTTGACTCAACACAAAAGTTCCTGAAACATTTCTTACCAAGAAATTAAGGTAAATAGCTGCGCGAGCGAACATTTTTTATGAATTTTTATGACCCTGACAGTTTTATAACCTAACAATCAAGTCACTGTAGATGACTCTTAGGTCGAACTCGATATCGTCTATTGTTAAAGTCATTAATCATTACTTGGTAAACCTAAGCAAGGTTTACCAAGTTTTGCTGTTTAAGTATTTGAGTCAGTCTAATGTATGAGGCTGTTAAAACACGCTATTATATGCTATATAGCGTTACTACTGCGCAAGCGAAGCGAGCGCAAATTTTTTTTATGATCTTTTATGATCTTTTATGACCCTGACAGTTTTTATGATCTACTATGTCAACCCGATAACCCTAGGGTTTAACTTGATATCCACTTATTTTAAGGTAAATAATGATTATGATTATTGAAGGTTGAACTGTTTAACATTATAAACTCGATTTGATGCTTGTGGCTATTTAAATACAAAAAATGATGAAATATTCCCTACAAAGAAGATAAAACAAATGCTGGCGCGAGCGTAGCGAGCGCTATCAATGCGCGAGCAAAGCGATGGTGAAAAATGTTTACGACTTTTTATGACCCTGACAGTTTTTATGACCTCCTAAGTCAACATCGATACCACAAAGGTTAAACTTGATATCCACTAATTTTAAGATTAATAATTATTATGATTATTGAAGGTTGTACTGTTTTAATCTTCGAGCATTTACCAATTGAGAAGTTAACGCAAGGCGTTCCCCTCTGCTGGCCATATAGCCATTTTTGGCCACATGAGCGTGCGTAACTACGCTGTATTTTTAATACTGTGTGCGTGTTTCAAGCTAGTGTGCGGGATCGTTAAAGTGAGTGATTTGTGTGTGTGCAATGCGTGCTTACCTCGTCCCCAGTAAGTATCGGCAGAAAAAAATGTTTGCGGATTACAACGTTAACATCTCCATTGGTAAATGCTCGAAGGTTTTAATTTATTACTCGTTTTGATGCATGTAGTTATTAATATACAAAATTTACTGAAATATTACCAACAAAGAAGATAAAACAAATGCTTGCGCGAGCGTAGCGAGCGCTATTACTGCGCGAGCGAAGCGAGCGCGAAAATTTTTTACGACCTTTTATGACTCTGACAGCTTTTATGACCTACTAAGTCAACACCGATAACCCTAGGGTTTAACTTCATATCCACTTATTTTAAGGTAAATAATGATTATTATTATTGAAGGTTGAACTGTTTAAAATTATAAACTCGTTTTGATTCATGTGGCTATTTAAATACAAAAAATTATGAAATATTCCCTACAAAGAAGATAAAACAAATGCTGGCGCGAGCGTAGCGAGCGCTATCAATGCGCGAGCGAAGCGATGGTGAAAAATGTTTACGACTTTTTATGACCCTGACAGTTTTTATGACCTCCTAAGTCAACACCGGTACCACAAAGGTTAAACTTGATATCCACTAATTTTAAGATTAATAACTATTATGATTATTGAAGGTTGTACTGTTTTAATCTTCGAGCATTTACCAATTGAGAAGTTAACGCAAGGCGTTCCCCTCTGCTGGCCATATAGCCATTTTTGGCCACATGAGCGTGCGTAACTACGCTGTATTTTTAATACTGTGTGCGTGTTTCAAGCTAGTGTGCGGGATCGTTAAAGTGAGTGATTAGTGTGTGTGCAATGCGTGTTTACCTCGTCCCCAGTAAGTATCGGCAGAAAAAAATGTTTGCGGATTACAACGTTAACATCTCCATTGGAAAATGCTCGAAGATTTTAATTTATTACTCGTTTTGATGCATGTAGTTATTAATATACAAAATTTACTGAAATATTACCAACAAAGAAGATAAAACAAATGCTTGCGCGAGCGCAGCGAGCGCGAAATTTTTTTACGTCCTTTTATGACCTGACCCTGACCTGACAGCTTTTATGACCTACTAAGTCAACGCCGATAATTTTAAGGTTAATAATCTTTATCATTATTGAAGGTTGTACTGTTTAAATCTATGACTCTTTTTGATGCATGTGGCTATTAAAATACAAAAGTAGCTGAAATGTTTTCTACAAAGTAGATATAACAAATGCTCGCGCGAGCGGAGCGAGCGCTATAACTGCGCGAGCGAAGCGAGCGCGAAATATGTTTACTACTTTTTATGACCCTGACAGTTTTAATGACCTTCTATGTCAACACCGATAACACAAAGGTTTAACTTCATATCCACTTATTATAAGGTTAACAACAATAACGATTATTGAAGGTTGTACTGTTTTAATTTATGACTCGTTTTGATGCATGTGGTTATAAATATATAAAAGTTACTGAAATATTACCAACAAAGAAGGTTAAACAAATGCTTGATAGCGCGAGCGAAGCGAGCGCGAAAAATTTTTATGGCTTTTTATGACCCTGACAGCTTTTATGACCCTGACAGCTTTTATGACCTACTAAGTCAACACCGATAACCCTAAGGTTAAACTTGATATCCACTTATTTTAAGGTTAATAATCTTTATCATTATTGAAGGTTGTACTGTTTTAATCTATGACTCGTTTTGATGCATGTGGCTATTAAAATACAAAAGTTGCTGAAATGCAAACAAATGCTCGCGCGAGCGGAGCGAGCGCTATAACTGCGCGAATTTTTACAGCTTTTTATGACCCTGACTGTTTTAGTTTTGATGACCTACTAAGTCAATACCTATGACCCTAAGGTTAAATGTGGCTGTTAACATGAATGTTTCTGAAATACTTCCCACAAAGCAGATAAAACACGTTGGGCAAGCAAAGCTATCGCGTACATTTTAAAGGCACTCACATTTAATTGCCGAAAAAAGTATTCCTTGCCCTTTTATGCCCTATTATATACAATACTATTATTCTTTGTACAAAATTTCATCTGATTCGGTCAAGCCATCTGGCCGAAAAGAGGCCACACATTCACAAAATTCCATAATAAAAATCTAGACACCCGAAATTGCCAGCCAAAAAAAGTATTCTTTGTCCTTCTATGTCTTATTGACTGTCTGTATACGAAATTTCAGCTAAAAAGGTTAAGCCGTTTGACCGAGAGTAGGCCACACATTTGCAAAACTGGGCACCTAGACTCGACAGCCGGAAAAAAAGTATCCGATATCCTATTCTTTCCTATGAACTGTCTTTATACAACATTTCAGGCAAATCGGTCAAGCCGTTTATTCGATAAGAGGTCTTATATTTACAAAATTCAATTTAAAATATCTGGACCCCCTGACTCGACAGCCAGAAAAAAAGTATCCTATATCCTATTCTGCCCTATGACATGTATTCATACAACATTTCAGGCAAATCGGTCAAGCCGTTTATTCGAGAAGAAGTCTTATATTTACAAAATTCAGTTAAAAATATTTGGACCCCCTGACTCGACAGCCAGAAAAAAAGTGTTCTATATCTTATTCTACCCTATGAACTGTCTATATACAACATTTCAGGCAAATCGGTCAAGCCGTTTATTCGAGAAGAGGTTTTATATTCACAAAATTCAATTTAAAATATCTGGACGCCCTGACTCGACAGCCAAAAAAAATGTATCCTATGTCCTATTCTGCCCTATGACATGTATTCATACAAAATTTCAGGCAAATCGGTCAAGCCATTTATTCGAGAAGAAGTCTCATATTTACAAAATTCAATTCAAAATATCCGGACCCTCTAACTCGACAGCCAGAAAAAAAGTATCCTGTATCCTATTCTGCCCTATGACATGTATTCGTACAACATTTCAGGCAAATCGGTCTAGCCGTTTATTCGAGAAGAAGTCTTATATTTACAAAATTCAGTTAAAAATATTTGGACCCCCTGACTCGACAGCCAGAAAAAAAGTGTCCTATATCTTATTCTACTCTATGAACTGTCTATATACAACATTTCAGGCAAATCGGTCAAGCCGTTTATTCGAGAAGAGGTTTTATATTTACAAAATTCAATTTAAAATATCTGGACCCCCTGACTCGACAGCCAAAAAAAAAGTATCCTATGTCCTATTCTGCCCTATGACATGTATTCGTACAACATTTCAGGCAAATCGGTCTAGCCGTTTATTCGAGAAGAAGTCTTATATTTACAAAATTCAGGTAAAAATATTTGGACCCCCTGACTCGACAGCCAGAAAAAAAGTGTCCTATATCTTATTCTACCCTATGAACTGTCTATATACAACATTTCAGGCAAATCGGTCAAGCCGTTTATTCGAGAAGAGGTTTTATATTTACAAAATTCAATTTAAAATATCTGGACCCCCTGACTCGACAACCAGAAAAAAAGTATCCTATATCCTATTCTACTCTATGACATGTATTCTTACAAAATTTCAGACAAATCGGTCAAGCTATTTATTCGAGAAGTAGTCTCATATTTACAAAATTCAATTAAAAATATCTGGACCCCCTGACTCGACAGCCAAAAAAAAAGTATCCTATGTCCTATTCTGCCCTATGACATGTATTCGTACAACATTTCAGGCAAATCGGTCTAGCCGTTTATTCGAGAAGAAGTCTTATATTTACAAAATTCAGGTAAAAATATTTGGACCCCCTGACTCGACAGAAAAAAAGTGTCCTATATCTTATTCTACTCTATGAACTGTCTATATACAACATTTCAGGCAAATCGGTCAAGCCGTTTATTCGAGAAGAGGTTTTATATTTACAAAATTCAATTTAAAATATCTGGACCCCCTGACTCGACAGCCAAAAAAAAAGTATCCTATGTCCTATTCTGCCCTATGACATGTATTCGTACAACATTTCAGGCAAATCGGTCTAGCCGTTTATTCGAGAAGAAGTCTTATATTTACAAAATTCAGGTAAAAATATTTGGACCCCCTGACTCGACAGCCAGAAAAAAAGTGTCCTATATCTTATTCTACCCTATTAACTGTCTATATACAACATTTCAGGCAAATCGGTCAAGCCGTTTATTCGAGAAGAGGTTTAATATTTACAAAATTCAATTTAAAATATCTGGACCCCCTGACTCGACAACCAGAAAAAAAGTATCCTATATCCTATTCTACTCTATGACATGTATTCATACAAAATTTCAGGCAAATCGGTCAAGCCATTTATTCGAGAAGAAGTCTCATATTTACAAAATTCAATTAAAAATATCTGGACCCCCTGACTCGATAGCAAAAAAAAAGTATCCTATATCCTATTCTGCCCTATGTACTATCTTTGCACAAAATTTCAGTCAAATCCGTCAAGCCGTTTGACCGTGAAGAAGTCCCAAACAAACAAACAAACAAACAAACAAACAAATAAACAAACTGACTTTCGCATTTATAATATTGGTGTTGATTAAATATTAAATAAACTGGCCAAGTGCAAGTCGGACTCGCACTCGTAGGGTTCCCGTACCACACTACAGTATTTTATAAGATCGAGCAAAAAATGCTACTGTCATTTTTCGGCAGCAAAAAATAATAATTAATTATCATCTTACGAATATCTAAAGCTATCAAAGTGAAAATTAACACAAAGATGTTAGGTATCGGCATTTCAATATATTGCCATCTCTGGACGCTTACCTAAGCGTTCATAGATGGCGTTATTTATTTTAAAAAAACACACGTTTCTTAAATAGGGACCCTATAATTTTTAACTTTATTCAGTTTTTAGTATTTGTTGTTATCAACATCATCTGTGAAAATTTCAACTGTCTAACTATCACGGTTCATTAGATACAGCCTGGTGACAGACGGACAGACAGACAGAGAGACAGACGGACAATGGAGTCTTAGTAATAGGGTCCCATTTTACCCTTTGGATACGGAACCCTAAAAATAACAGAATAATTTAAAAATGTAGCTAATTTCGCTATAATACTATGCTGTTATTTGTAATTAGTATTTATCTAGGTTACTACATATTTTTTTAGTCACCTAAAACGAGCCGAAAGCTGAAAAACTTGTTTGGCCACATTATCTGTGGCTGTATTAAAGTACTGTTAGGGCATTTACATGTTAGTATTTTTAAGAAGTAAAGTTAGTAGGTATATATTAAGTATTTATATACATTTTTCTCTTAGGAAGGCTTTTCTATTGTTTTTTAGTCGACCTCACAAAAAATTAGAAGGTTCTCGATTTGCTTGTATTTTTATTTTATTACTATATATTTGTAAACTCATAACTCCGTTTTCTAAACCGATTTGGAAAATGATTTTTTTTTTGAGAGAGTATGCTTTCCGTTTGGTTTAATTGTAATCTTACTAAGTATCGTCAGAGATATGGAGATAAAAATCTAAAACTTAGCACTAAAAATGACTAGTGAACTTGTGAACTAGTGACTTTGAAGTCGTTTTTTACGATTTGTGAAGGAACTAACAAAATTATTAGTCCTCTCCATCTAAAATTTACTTGTAAGAGATCGATTGCCTCCAATTGTATAATGCCTCCCATTTTATAATGCCTTCCATTGCCTTGAATTCCTCATAGGAATTTTCTATCTATATAAAGCATCGATGTATATGTACTACGTACCAGATGACGCGTCACGAACAAGCTCTACGTTCAAATAAAAAGCAGTGCTGAATTTACATCTCGCTTAGTTTAGCGTCAGTACTCCTCACGCCCGATCGCGCGCCGCTCGCCACGTAAGTCAGTTTATGATGGGTGCCTCTGGTTTACCTGTAAATCGATGATATAAAGACAAATTTTACCACAATTTTTGATCAAAAGTATAAAAAAAAAGTGTAGTGTGGTTTTATGAAACCAGGATGTCAGTGAACATTTTTGTTTATGTGTAGCTATGGTAGCTAGCTACTATGACAGCAGTTGCCATGAAACATTAGCATGAATACAAATATGGCTGCGGAAGCGTCTGCCAATCGCAGCTAGACCTAAATGTCATACATCATATCCACCAATCAGCACCGGCTGTAATGTGACATGCAATAGATGGACAAAAAAAATTAGGCGATTGAGGTTTCAGTTTAATACAATGGCTAGTAATAATAGGTACATATAATATTATTTATCAACAATCTATTGTGAAAAGTTTTTATACATAGTTTTTAGGATTCCGTAGCCGAATGGCAAAAAACGGAACCCTTATAGATTCGTCATGTCTGTCTGTCCGTCCATATGTCACAGCCACTTTATTCTGAAACTATTAAGACTACACAGTTAAAATTTTGTAGGTACGTGTATTCTGTAAACCGCATATAAAAAAATATATATAAAAGATTTAGGGGGGGCTCTCTATTCATGGAACTGAAACTAAAAAAAAATATCATAAAACCAATACATGCGTGGTATCTATGCTGTAGATCTCAAAAAACACTTTCAACGAAAATTTGTTTGAACGAGATATATTCAGCAGTTTTTGAGATATAGCAACCGCAAATACAACTTTGTTTTTTACACAAACACTCTGAAAAACAAAGTTATTTTTTTGCTGCCGCAAAATTATGGTTATTATATACTCTACTGTGTTACGGAACCCTACGAGTGCGAGTCTGACTTGCACTTGGCCAGTTTATTGATATATAATTTCATACGTTCACGTTAAATCGCAGGTCACTCATGTCGTGGCACTCTTAATACCAAATTGGCCATTAGGTGGAATATCAAAATGGTTTTCATGTTATTTTGTATGTTAAAATATTATGTCAAATACGCTTTTAAATGATACTGTCGTTGAAACGCTTTTATTTTAAACGAAAAATTAAATTTTCCATTTGTATTTTAGAAGAAATAAACGAAATCACGCGTTAGCGATGTTTTTAAACTAAATTAAAAGAATTAAAAAAGCTATTGAATACCCTTTCTTAACCGACTTACAAAAGAGAAGGTTCATAATTCGTTAATCAACACCAATATTATAAATGCAAAAGTCAGTTTGTTTGTTTGTTTGGGATTTTTTCACGGTCATATGGCTGGACCTATATATTTATAATGTTGTACAGGGATATCCAGTACTATGATTTAGGCAATAGGATTATATTATCTGTAAACATATTTTTTTTTAAGCGGGTACTACTTTCCACCTACAAGCCTGGCGAGGTAGTTGTCAATAACTACCCTATGAGAATAAAATAAAACCGGTCAAGTTGAGTTGCACTCGCCCACCGAAGCATCCGTACCAACGTTGGTTGGTATCAATTACGCTAGACCTCTAAATTGTATGAGCGCTAATATATCTCAGAGGTCTATCTTAATTGGCGTAAACTATGTGTGTATGGGGACACCCTTTAATTTTCAACTTTTTTTTACTTTTGGAATTTTCTTATTATTTGTGCTGTAAGACCTTGCTTCTTGCCAAATTTTATGATTCTAGATCAACGGGAAGTACCCTATAGGTTTTCGACCCAAAACCTAGGTTAACCGGAAGTACCCTATAGGTTTTCGACCCAAAACCTAGGTCAACCGGAAGTACCCTATAGGTTTTAGATCCAAAACCTATAGGGTACTTCCGGTTGACCTAAAATTGTCAATTTTGGTCAAAAGCAAGGCATCGGAAACTCATATTAAAAGAAAAACACAGTAAATATCCCGTAAACAATACTAATAATAGTTATAAATATTAAAAAACGGGACTTATCCCGCTTAAAACATTAATTTTTATTTAACTCGACGTTTCGACCAAGCTGCATTGGTCACGAGACGACTGTAGTTGGTTATCTATTTCGTGATCTAAGCAAATACTCGTAAGTAGCACGTAACCTATTTTCACATTTTCACCAGAAAATCGGTACAAATCGTTCCTAGGTATAATTTATCTCAGTTCTTCCCGTTGGTTGTCTGCAGAAGCAACTACCGTAAACATAGCAGAATGAACTCATGATATAGTGATGGGACCCGGAAAATTTTCCGGATAATGCGGCATTTCAGTAAAATAATTTTAGTACGCCGGTGAATTAACAGATGGTTTACAAAAATACTGAATTTGTCGCTGTTATTGTCTCTGGAATGATAACAATTTTTGTAAAAAATAAAATATAATTTTTAGCGAAGGTCTAACATTTGTTATTTTAGACCAAATAACAACAAGTAGTCAAAAAGTCCTCATAAATAATGTAAATATGGTAAATATGCCGTTTACAGTTATAATAATAAAATAACAAATGTTAGATATTGAGGAAGAAATAAGGGGATTTTGGCGAGAACGTCAATGACTGTGTTTTTATTAGCTTCACCTGTATGTTTCTTCGAGCATTTACCAATGGAGATGTTAACGTTGTAATCCGCAAACATTTTTTTCTGCCGATACTTACGAGGGACGAGATAAACACGCATTGCACACACACAAATCACTCACTTTAACGGTCCCGCACACTAGCTTGAAACACGCACACAGTATTAAATATACAGCGTAGTTACGCACGCTAATATGGCCAATAATGGCTATATGGCCAGCAGTACGCCTTGCGTTGACATCTCCATTGGTAAATACTCGAAGGTATGTTTGTATGTTTGTAACAGACTTCTTTGGGCGCGATTTTGACCCACTTTAAACGGCCAGATTTCGTTCAAACTTAGTAGATTTATCGAGGACCGATGACAATACACTAATTTGAAAAAAAAAATCCATTTTTCAACTAAAAAGTAGAAAATAAATAATAGTTAAGAAAAACTAAAAACACGCTTTTTATAGAAAACCGAACAAAAAATTAGAAAATAAATTTTAATAAATTTAAATTAGGAATAGTGTTAAAAATTTCAATATATATAAATTAATAATAATGTGAATAAAAAAACGTGTTTTTTAGTTTTTGTTAACTATTATTTATTTATAAGCCAGTGTTTGATAACTATATTTCCTGATAGTAAGCGATGTAGTGGTCAAAGATGGTAAGTCTGGTTAGAAAATCTGTCGCCAAACATCTAATGTGTTTCGGCAGCTATTCTTGAGAGCCAGTTCCCATTCTAGGCCTAGCGTGCTTACCATCTTCGACCGCATCATCACTTACCAACAGGTGAGATAGTGGTCAAACGCTTGCCTATAAGATGATTAAAAAAAAATTGAGCAAAATATCGACATCATGCCCAATACCACTCTCTCTCTGGCTCTTGTAGAAAGTTGTCCGAACACATTAGATGTTTAGCGACATACTTTCCAACTTGAGAGTGGACGCTGGCTAGGCAGACACTAAGCAGTCTCCTAGCATCATACCGGGATTTCTTAACGATGTTTTTCCTTCACCGAAGTGCCACTATAAAATACGCACAAACATGTTTGGATACAAAAATCCATGGGACTGAACTCTCTACCTTTGGCGAATTTATTTTAATAAAATCGAGTTCCTACTCGATTTTATTAAAATAAATTATATAAAAATCGCTCTCCTGAGCGAAAAACGGCGAGAGTCTTGCTTGCCTTGTTACCATCATAACATAAAACGTTTTTTTTGTAAACATTTAAGGATCATCATTATCATCATCATCATCATCATTATCTGCCAACTTTTGTCTACTGCTGTAATAGGCCGCTCCAACAACAACATAATTAAATATTATGTTTCTTTGAAGTGTCACACACTTTATATTTCGGTTCACACGGTTCGATCCATCGATACGACGAAATTAGTGGATTGTATTTGTTAACCCAATTATGCATTGGTGGCGCCATCTATGACTACTTATTACGTAAGTTAATCATTCGGAAGAAATCATTACAGTTTTCAAATCCGACGAGAGATGTTGCACTGCGTAAATCAAATATTATGTTTCTTTGAAGTGTCACACACTTTATACTTTTGTAAATTGTTAAACACAATCCAAAATTTCGTCTAATTAAAGAAAATTAAAGTCTAAAACACTAATTTCGTCGTATCGATGGATCGAACCGTGGCTTAATTGGCAGAGCACCTGGACGTGTAATCCGGGGGGTGCGGATTCGAGTCCCGTCGGTACGATGAAATTTTGGATTGTGTTTAACAATTAACAACATAATTATATAGCCACATCATAATTACTCATCCGGCTAAAATTACAAAGCGCCATCTCTTTTACTTTTAAAAATAACACGCATTCTTCCAACATGAGAGCGTACAAGGGAAGTACACGCAAAAATCATAACCCTTCTTTATGTCCATATATTCGGTTTAACGGGACCCTAGGGGTACAGTCGGGAATTTTATATGTGGTCCCAGGGGAATGAACGCGTTTGTATCTTTACTTGGATCCTAAATACTGAGCCTAAAGCAGTTTTATAATATTAGGGAACAAGACAAAATAGTCGGAGTTACGGATCTCTGATAGGTAAGCGTTTGACCACTATCTCGCCTGGTGGTAAGCTTAGTTGTCGAAGATGGTTATCACGTTAGGCCTAAAATACTCTGACTCTCAAGGGCTGCCGGAACACCGTAAGGTTATGGCGGCAGATTTTCTCATTGATGGTGGTAAGCTACTTTTTGGTAGCAAGTCAGACGGAATATCGATATAAAAATCGAAAAAAACAGCTTACCAAAGAGAAAATCTGATGTGATAACCATACGGTGTTCCGAGAGCACACAGACAGTTCTAGGCGTAGCGTATTTCCCATTTTCGACCACATCATCGTTTTCACCAGGCGAGATACGAGTAGTGGCCAAACGCTGACTAAAAAGATAAACATCGTTGATTAAACTAGTTATGTCGTTGTTTATTATAGGTAGTTAACCTAAAAGACAGATGGATCTCTCGTTTAATATAATAGGGTAGGTATTATCAAAGTTAAACGACAGGAAATGGGAATGATAACAAAACGATGGTCAACCAACCAGGAGCCACATTAAGCCCTTGAAGCGAAACAGTAAAGGTCCTTCCGGTCATAATAACGACCAAGAAAGGGTGGGTAATATGGCCGCAGATTATAAATGTCTAGAAGAGATTAGATGTAACTGAATTTACAAAATAATAATGATTACTCTCTCTGCGTCTTACAAAATACGGAGTACTCAATTCGTATGTTGCTTTCAATAACATATTTTTGAGTACCAAATTGTTAATATCTTTTCACTGACTTAAAAAGGAGGTTTTTCAATTCGACCGTATATATATTACTAGCTGACCCGGCAAACGTTGTTTTGCCATATAAATAAATGGCTATTAAAAAATAAGGGTTGATCGTAGAAGGGTGAAAATTGAGGATTGTATGTATTTTTGTATGTTGTATCATAAAAAAATATAAATTTTTAATTTTGTCTAAAAAATAAAATAAAAAAATTAGGGGTGGACTACCCCTAACATTTAGGGGGATGAAAAATAGATGTTGGCCGATTCTCATAGATACCGGATAAGCACAAAAAAATTCATCAAAATCGGTCAAGCCGTTTCGGAGGAGTATGGCAACGAAAACTGTGACACGAGAATTTTATATATTAGATAGATAGTTCTTTTATGTTTGTTCGCGGATAACTTCGTCGTTTATGAACCGATATTGATGATTATTTTTTGTTGGAAAGGAGATATCCCTGGAATGGTACCATAGTAATTTCATCGAGATCTGATAAGTCTTCCGAGATATCGAGATAAAAACCTCAAACTTGGTCCTGAAAATTAATAGTGCGGCATTTGAAGTCGGTTCTTTCAGTTTTTTAAACGATTTTATTTAAGTAGGTACCTGTTACATATTGCTGTTTGAGTACCTATGTATGTTTCTTCAGTACTCGAGCATTAATGGACCATATTGGATAATAATAATTATAACATGATTGTTTCTCATCAATGTTATTAATAATATCTTTAGAGATATGGAGAACAACACGCACTCTAATCGCTAATATATAAAAATAATATTTGGCTTTATCTTTCCCTTGCGTGGCATCTACCGTCGGTCACTTTCTTTACACGTAATTTATTCCTTTGATCAATCAATACCAGTAGGAAAAGGAATGGCTGTGTATGAGCGGCTCGTTTTGAAATGTGAATTTAATCTTTTTTAAACATGGCATGTTGTGGCATGGCATTTGAAGAATAAAAATCAAATTTTGCTGATTGTAATACCAGCTTTCAAGCTCTCAAGACAGTTGGAGTTTTATTTTGACACTGGATTTTAGAATAGTTGCGCAAAAACAAAAATTGTTGCGTTGTCAATTGACGTAATGGCAACTTTATTATTTATTATTATTATGAGCCTGAACTGTCCCACTGCAGGGCAAAAAAGCCTCCCTTCCTTTCTTCCACGTCTTACGATTTTGGTCTATTGTGGTTCAATCTTTCATATGTGAGCCCAGATCGTCTCGACATCTTCGTCAAGGTCTGCCGCGAAGCCTACGGCCTTTATTGGGATTCCATTTGAGGGCTCAGTGGCGTAATCGGGAGAATGGTTGGCTTTGATGCCAGAGGTACCGAGCTCAAACTACCGTGCACCATTGGATCTTTCTATCAAAAAAATTATGTGCGCTTTTCGCAGTGGCCCTCCGGTGAAGGTAACCATCGTTAAGAAACCAACAACCCCCGCATGGTGGTATCTAGTGTCCGCCTGGCCAGCTACCAACCTTAAGTTCGAAAATATGTAGCCAAAACATATGTTCCGGCAGCTATCTTTGAGAGCAAGTTCCCATTCTAGGCCTAGCGTGCTTACCATCTTCGACCGCATCATCACTTACCAACAGGTGAGATAGTGGTTGAACGCTAGCCTATACGATATTTAAAAAAAATACAGTAAGTAGTAGCTTGCGATTTCAGAAATATTTATATGTATCATATCATATCATATATTTATTTATAATCAACACCAATCAACACCAATCAACACCAATCAATCAACACCATCAACACCAATATTATAAATGCGAAAGTCAGTTTGTTTATTTGTTTGTTTGTTTGTTTGGGACTTCTTCACGGTCAAACGGCTTGACGGATTTGGCTGAAATTTTGTACAAAGATAGTACATAGGGCAGAATAGGATATAGGATACTTTTTTTTTTGGTTATCGAGTCAGGGGGTCCAGATATTTTTAATTGAATTTTGTAAATATGAGACTTCTTCTCGAATAAATGGCTTGACCGATTTGCCTGAAATTTTGTATGAATACATGTCATAGAGTAGAATAGGATATAGGATACTTTTTTTCTGGCTGTCGAGTCAGGGGGTCCTAATATTTTAAATTGAATTTTGTAAATATAAAACCTCTTCTCGAATAAACGGCTTGACCGATTTGCCTGAAATGTTGTATATAGACAGTACATAGGGTAGAATAAGATATAGGACCCTTTTTTTCTGGCTGTCGAGTCAGGGGGTCCAAATATTTTTAACTGAATTTTGTAAATATAAGACTTCTTCTCGAATAAACGGCTAGACTGATTTGCCTGAAATGTTGTACGAATACATGTCATAGGGCAGAATAGGATACAGAATACTTTTTTTCTGGCTGTCGAATCAGGGAGTCCGGATATTTTAAATTGAATTTTGTAAATATGAGACTTCTTCTCGAATAAATGGCTTGACCGATTTGCCTGAAATTTTGTATGAATACATGTCATAGGGCAGAATAGGACATAGGATATTTTTTTTTTGGCTGTCGAGTCAGGGGGTCCAAATATTTTTAACTGAATTTTGTAAATATAAGACTTCTTCTCGAATAAACGGCTAGACCGATTTGCCTGAAATGTTGTACGAATACATATCATAGGGCAGAATAGGATACAGGATACTTTTTTTCTGGCTGTCGAGTCAGGGGGTCCGGATATTTTAAATTGAATTTTGTAAATATGAGACTTCTTCTCGAATAAACGGCTTGACCGATTTGCCTGAAATGTTGTATATAGACAGTTCATAGGATAGAATAAGATATAGAACACTTTTTTTCTGGCTGTCGAGTCAGGGGTCCAAATATTTTTAACTGAATTTTGTAAATATAAGACTTCTTCTCGAATAAACGGCTAGACCGATTTGCCTGAAATGTTGTATGAATACATGTCATAGGGCAGAATAGGATATAGGATACTTTTTTTCTGGCTGTCGAGTCAGGGGGTCCAGATATTTTAAATTGAATTTTGTAAATATAAGACCTCTTATCGAATAAAAGGCTTGACCGATTTGCCTGAAATGTTGTATAAAGACAGTTCATAGGAAAGAATAGGATATCGGATACTTTTTTTCCGGCTGTCGAGTCTAGGTGCCCAGTTTTGCAAATGTGTGGCCTACTCTCGGTCAAACGGGTTAACCTTTTTAGCTGAAATTTTGTACACAGACAGTCAATAAGACATAGAAGGACAACGAATACTTTTTTTTGGCTGGCAATTTCGGGTGTCTAGATATTTATTATGGAATTTTGTGAATGTGTGGCCTCTTTTCGGCCAGACGGCTTGACCGATTCAGATGAAATTTTGTACAAAGAATAATAGTATTGTATATAATAGGGCATCAAAGGGCAAGGAATACTTTTTTCGGCAATTAAGTGTGAGTGCCTTTATTTTTTGTTAACTGTACATAGAGTTTGCATAATCATAAAAGTTTGACCTTAGGTCCATCTATAATGACTAAACTTAATATGTGTCCTTATAAGGCCATAAAACTGTCGGGTCATTAAAAGTCAATTTACGCGATAGCTTTGCTTGCCTAACGTGTTTTATCTGCTTTGTGGGAAGTATTTCAGAAACATTCGTGTTAACAGCCATATTTAACCTTAGGGTCATAGGTGTTGACTTAGTAGGTCATCAAAACTAAAACAGTCAGGGTCATAAAAAGCCGCAAAAATTCGCGCAGTTATAGCGCTCGCTCCGCTCGCGCGAGCATTTGTTATATCTACTTTGTAGGAAACATTTCAGCAACTTTTGTATTTTAATAGCCACATGCATCAAAACGAGTCATAGATTAAAACAGTACAACCTTCAATAATGATAAAGATTATTAACCTTAAAATAAGTGGATATCAAGTTTAACCTTAGGGTTATCGGTGTTGACTTAGTAGGTCATAAAAGCTGTCAGGGTCATAAAAGCTGTCAGGGTCATAAAAAGCCGTAAAAATTTTTCACGCTCGCTTCGCTCGCGCAAGCATTTGTTTTACCTTCTTTGTTGGTAATATTTCAGTAACTTTTATATATTAATAACCACATGCATCAAAACGAGTCATAAATTAAAACAGTACAACCTTCAATAATCGTTATTGTTGTTAACCTTATAATAAGTGGATATGAAGTTAAACCTTTGTGTTATCGGTGTTGACATAGAAGGTCATTAAAACTGTCAGGGTCATAAAAAGTAGTAAAAATATTATAATATATATTAATCTTAAAATTAGTGGATATCAAGTTTAACCTTTGTGGTATCGGTGTTGACTTAGGAGGTCATAAAAACTGTCAGGGTCATAAAAAGTCGTAAACATTTTTCACCATCGCTTCGCTCGCGCATTGATAGCGCTCGCTACGCTCGCGCCTGCTTTTGTTTTATCTTCTTTGTAGGTAATATTTCATCATTTTTTGTATTTAAATAGCCACATGAATCAAAACGAGTTTATAATTTTAAACAGTTCAACCTTCAATAATCATAATCATTATTTACCTTAAAATAAGTGGATATTAAGTTAAACCCTGGGGTTATCGGTGTTGATCAGTTGATGCAGGTCATAAAAACTGTCAGGGTCATAAAAGATCATAAAAAAAATTTGCGCTCGCTTCGCTTGCGCAGTAGCATAACGCTATTTAGCATATAATAGCGTGTTTTAACAGCCTCATACATTAGACTGACTCAAATACTTAAACAGCAAAACTTGGTAAACCTTGCTTAGGTTTACCAAGTAATGATTAATGACTTTAACAATAGACGATATCGAGTTCGACCTAAGAGTCATCTACAGTGACTTGATTGTTAGGTTATAAAACTGTCAGGGTCATCAAAAATGTTCAATCAAAAAATCATAAAAAATGTTCGCTCGCGCAGCTATTTACCTTAATTTCTTTGTAAGAGTGGGCTCGCTACTTCCGTAGAGAAAGGTCGCGTTCGCGTTGCGCTTGCTCTAGTCCACTCGGGTAAGGCGCTGACGCAGCAGCCTACTTAGCCGTCGCGAGTGCACTGCTTATACGGTCATCGCGATGACCCAGATACGCGTAGTGAGTGCAACAAGCTAATTTTGTGTAAACAAATGTTAAGGCGAAGCAACTAATAACTATGGCTTCACCTACAAAGATAACTTTATCAACGGAAACGGAGCGATTGCTATATGATCGTTTCGAAGAAGAAAGAAGACAGCGTATTAAATTACAGGATCTTGTTGGTGAACTACAAAACCAGATCCACGAGCTTCAGTTCGGGAGCATGTTCGGGAGCAGAATGACACTGTTCCAACTAAACAGCCTAGTAATGAGGAACCTACAGCCGCAGTCCAGTACGAGACCGACGAAGAGGAGCTCGCTAAAGAAACCGAGTGGGTGCGAGAAAAAGGTAGGAAGAAAAGGAAGTTGCTAAAGTCTCCCTCCCCCACGAAAGATGATCCCCCTAGTCAGATCACTAAAGAAAAAATAAAGAAACCTCCTCAACCTCCACCAATTGTTGTTGAAGACGTCCGAAATTATCAGGCGTTCTACGACTTTCTACTAACAAGCGTTCCTAAGGACACGTTTACCATAAAAGTAATGAACAGCGAATGTGCGAAGATAAATACGCACGATGAAGATTCGTACAGAAGTATTACGAAATTGCTGTCACAAAATAACTTACGTTGGCATTCTTACGAAAACAAGCAGGATAGACCTATAAGAGTGATGGCTAAAAATCTTCATTCTTCGTGTATGCCTGATAGAATAGTGAGTGACCTGGCACTCAATGGATTTAAAATTCTTAGTGCGGTCAACAAACTCAGCTGGAGGAAGAAGGAACCACTTAATATGTTTCTGCTTTCTTTCGAAAAAAATGAAGATATAAATAAAATTTACAATATAAGGATTATATTAGGATGCAAAGTGGATCGAACCTGTGAAAACCTCCAGACTACTCCCCCAATGTAAGAGGTGCCAATCATATGGGCACACACAAAAGTACTGTTCCAAGGAACCACGATGCGTTAAATGTACAGGCAAGCATTTGACTCGAGACTGTCAGAAGCCAGCTGATGCTAAACCGAAATGTGTTCACTGTGGTCAACCGCACCCCGCTAACTACAGAGGATGCATAGTAGCCAAGGAATTACAAAGCTTAAAAAATAAGCAAACTAAGAAAAATGTCACAACTACCACTACCCAGGCGCCAAGTGCAAATAATACCAAAAAGGCACAAAGCGTAACTAAAAACATCACGTATGCTCAAATGACTAAAGGGACTCAGCAACAGAGATTACCACAGCCTCATAAAACTCAGCAGGAAAGTTCCAATATTGACGAAAAAATTAATCAAATTTTGTCACTTATGACCTCATTTGACAGTAGATTGAAAAAACTAGAAAACAGCACTAAAATAGCTACTTCAAAACATGCATCATGAATAAATCACTAAATATAATGGCGTGGAATGCTAATGGACTGCTTCATCATCGAAACGAACTACAGGTAGTCCTCAATACAGAAAATATTGATATTTGTCTTGTTTCCGAATCACATTTTACACGTGAATCCTACATCAGACTACAAGGATATAAAACTTACCATGCTCTGCACCCGGATAATACCGCAAGAGGAGGCAGCGCTATTATTATAAGAGACAATATCAATCACTTCGAAAAACATAAGTTTGAAGAACAACATATACAAGCAGTTGCTATTCAACTTGAAACTAAAAGGTATCCCATTACAATATCATCGATATACTGTCCGCCTAAGCACGCACTAAAGGTGGAACAGTACAAAAGTTTTCTGAAAGAACTAGGTAACAGATTTATACTGGGAGGTGATTTTAATGCTAAAAATACCTACTGGGGATCGAGACTGACTACCACCAAAGGAAAAGAACTATTAACAGCTATTAGAGAATGCAACTGCGATGTCATATCTACAGGCAAGCCAACTTACTGGCCCACTGATCCTTTGAAGATTCCTGACCTCATAGATTTTTTTATTTATAAAAATGTATCACCAAGCTTTTTGCATATTCAGGAAGGTTATGATATGAACTCTGACCACTCACCGATAATTCTATCGATAAGTGAGAACATAATTGAGAAAGAAACAAACCCATCTTTGGGGAATAAAAACACAGATTGGGAAAGCTTCAAGATAGATTTAGACAATGTAATTGACCTAAAAACTTCATTAAAATGTCCAAATGAAGTAGATATAGATTTAAAAAAATTCATAACTGACATTCAACAATGTGCCTGGATAAATACACCAGAATACAAAAAGAAAATTAGAGGTAATTATTATCCCATAGAAATAAGAGATATGATAGCTAATAAGAGAAGACAGCGACAGCAATGGCATATGACAAGATGTCCAAAAGACAAAATGCTCCTGAACAACTTAACAAAAAAACTTCGCAAGACAATACAAGCTTTCAATGACGAATCTATGAACACTTACTTGAGTCATCTGACAAGTGATCGTTCAACCAACTATTCATTGTGGAAAACCACTAAAAACCTTAAAAAACCTACTCTGCAGGTCCCACCTATAAAAGAAATTAACGGGAGTTGGGCCGTCAGCAATGAACAGAAAGCTTCTAGATTTGCACAACACTTAGACTTGATATTTCAGCCTAATGAGGATATGGACCATAACTTTACGCTAACTGAAACATCCCAAGATGATATTGAAATTAAACTTACAACACCAAGAGAAGTTTACAATGAAATCAAAAAGCTTAAAAAGAAAAAGACGCCGGGATATGATTTGATTACAGGTGAATTACTCCAAAATCTTCCTCGAAAAGCGCTAGTTAAACTAACAACACTCATCAATGCGTCATTCAGACTTCAATACGTGCCCGACTTGTGGAAAATAGCTGAAGTTATTATGATCCAGAAGCCTGGTAAACCTCCCCAAGATGCAACATCATATAGACCAATCTTTCTGTTACCAATAATATCGAAGTTATTCGAGAAATTGCTCTTGAAAAGGCTGAAACCCATTATAGAAGAAAGAAAACTTATTCCTGACTACCAGTTTGGATTTAGGGAAAATCACTCCACCATAGACCAGGTTCATCCAATCACCAACATCATAGAAAATGCTCTGGAAGAAAAGAAAGTTTGCACTACCGTCTTCTTGGATGTAGCTCAAGCGTTCGACAAAGTTTGGCATAAGGGTCTTATACACAAACTGACAAATATGCTTCCTAAACAGTTTGCAGATATTCTTGAGTCTTACTTAACACAAAGAATGTTTAGGATAAGACATGATGACTCATACTCTGAACTAAAGCAGATAAAGGCTGGAGTACCACAGGGCAGTGTTTTAGGTCCGGTCCTGTACGTATTATACACCTGTGATATTCCTCATTTAGAAAATAACACTATCGCAACCTTCGCGGATGACACAGCCATTATGGCTACAGGTCTCACCCAAGAGGAAGCTGTGGAAAAGGTTCAGACAGCAATTAACTCCATAGTTGCATGGACAAAGCAATGGCGAATAAAGCTCAACGAAAGTAAATCTGTACACGTAGATTTCACAAATAAGAGACCAAACTACCATCCGGTGTTCATAAATAATCAACCAATACCTTACGATAGCAAAGCAAAATATCTAGGGATGACATTAGACGCAAAGCTAAGCTGGAAGCTGCATGTCAAAAAGAAACGTGACGAATTAGAGCTTCGCTACAAGAATATGCACTGGCTGTTTGGAAAACATTCATCTCTGTCAGTGCATAACAAAATGCTATTATATAAACAGGTCCTTAAGCCAATATGGACTTATGGTGTCCAGCTATGGGGATGCACCAAACAGAGCAACGTACAGATTATACAAAGATTTCAAAACAAAGTACTCAGGAGCATTGTAAAGGCACCCTGGTACATAAGAAATGATGATCTCCATCGGGACCTTAAAGTGGAACACGTCGCTAAAACGATAAAACAATATGCTGAAGCTCACGATCGCAGACTTCACCATCATGTGAACGTCGAGGCTATCCAGCTCCTCGACAACACGGACATAGTTAGAAGACTAAAAAGGGTAAAACCGTTCGAATTACTTTAGTGATATTTTACTAAGTGAGCATAAGTGTAGTGATAGTGAACGCTATATAAAAGAACACAATAACAAAGTGTCTACCCCTTAATAGATACATTAGGAAAAGTGTTAATGGACACATTCTTAGTAATATTTTAATAGTAAATTAAGTTAAAATCAAATTATTTATTAGCCTAATTAGAAGGCTAGATTGTAATAGCAGTGAGACATCTACGTGAAGTAGATGAATCACTACAAAAAAAAAAAAAAAAAAAATTCTTTGTAAGAAATGTTTCAGGAACTTTTGTGTTGAGCCAAACAATTAAACAGCACAACTTCGTATACCTAACCCAAATGATTAATGATTTTAACAAAAGAGGATATTAAGTTCGACTTTGGGGTTATCTATGGTGACTTGGACTAAGAGATCATTGATCTAGACCTCAAAGGTAATAAAGACACAATAACGCGGGCGAAGCCGCGGGTAACAGCTAGTAGAGTTATAAATCAAGAGTACACTGATGCTATTACTAAATACTATATCATAGCTTAAAGTATATTATAAAATCATATATCATTATTACTTAAAATCAGGAGACCACCATTGAGTGCTTTACTGTCCCCAAATATAATAAAACAACAATTTGAAATCAGCTGGTCCAAATGCCTCATATTTAAAGTTACATTTTCTACGGAAGTCTTCCGAAAGTAAAACGAAAAGATCCCATTTCATCTGTTTATAGAAAAAAAATCATTGGCTCTGAAACATAACGATAACTTTTTGCCTTAACCCTTTTTATTTAAGACCAACATCGGTACAAAACGTTATTACGTGGAACTCAATAAACAAAACAAAAACAAACCGGTAAAGTGATTCCATACGAGATCAATGTCCCTTTCGGGGTTACGGAACCCTAAAAAATACGGAGATATAAAAAAATATTTTCGTATCAGAACACAAATCTGGCAATAATCATTTCCATAACAATAATATCCGTATTTCCGCGCTAGGGATGGGAAAATATCGAAAATGAATAAATATCGGTATTATGGCGATGTAAAATATCGATATCGATAATAGTATTGGTGTTATTTGGTTTGACGGCTATTGCTTATTGGATTTGAATCGAATTGAAGTTTCAGCAATATGATTGTTTTTCGGAATAAATGGTTCATTATTTGACAGTGTTATTGCAAATTTAACTTAATTGCTCGATAATTTTACTTGCTGTATGGTATGGCCTAAAGCTATAACTAAATTAACAACAAGGCCGTAAATGTTGTCCAATTTAGTATTAAAAATAACTTGACGTAGAATAATATCATATCATATACAAAAAATTCACTAATTAGTGTATTGCTTCTTCTTCGTCGATCTTCGTCTTCGTCGATAAACACTTCAAAAATCTCATCACTCAACTGGCTTTTCTTACCAAGTAAACCATTATAATAAGAGCTCTCAGCCAGAAGCAACTTCCTATTCTTGAAGGAAAGACAGAAGAAATTTACGATCCCATAGATTTTGCTTATTTGGTTCAAATTATGGTGTAGATAGCGTTGATACAAAACGGTATTATCCGGTATGTAAAAAATACTGGTTTTGAATATTCTCAGAAGTCCAAGCACCTACACAATGACAGTTAAAAAGAAGTAATAAGATTTATACAATAAAATTTATAAATAAGATTTTCCACACAGGTAGGTAGGTAAGTAGGAGCACATTACATCGATATTCCGCCTGACTTGCTACCAAAAAGTGATTTACCAACCATCAAGGAGAAAATCTGCCAACATAACAATACAGTGTTCCGTCAGCATAGTCGAGTATTCTAGGCCTAGCATCTTCGACCGCATCATTGCTAACCACCAGGCGAGAAAGTGGTCAAATGCTAGCCTATAAGATAAAAAAGAATTTAACGCAGTTGTATATTTTACATTTCAATGATTTTTGTCAGATTTTTCATGACTTTTTTCGGTAATTTAATTCGATCGATAATTAAAATGCTTCTAAATCTACTGATGATCATTTTAGTGTAGCCGATGACGACAATTATAATGATTATTACTGTACCGGATATTTCATTATTATATTACTACCGGATTATTTTATGTTTGCAGTCCTTAAACATTTGGCTTGGGCTCTGAACTGGAAAAGTTTTGTATTGAACAAATCCGACAGAAAGTTCTATATCAACTTATCTACTTTTGAGCTTTATTACTATTATATTATAGTACCTAGATGTATTTTTCGGGTCATTTTTATAGATTTTTGTATCAATATTTGCTTTGTGCAACTGTGGGACAGAATATTAAAAAAAATCAACTACTGATTTTTTTTTGCTATTTAGTCCCACATTTGTAAAGATATCTTAATTTTTTTATATTCGCTATATCTGTGATTAATCCGTCAAATAATGAACTAAATCAAAATCAACTGTAAAATTACAGGACGCGTGAAACGTCTTGACAACAATTATAACTCAGGGTAAGGAACTCAGTGTTGTGACGCGTAAAATTACAAATCTAAGTTCTGGATGCCAAACTATTTGTTATAATCTGACGTAATCACTTACTTTTAGGCAAGCATTCTGTATGTCTTTCTACTTTTAAAATAAAAATACTAATGAAAAGTTGACAACTTGAACTCAATTACACATTCCACACAAATTGCATTTTGGTGTTACGTCTATGAAGATTTGCTTTGGTTAGGTTTTTTATATTAGATTTTTTGATGTACTCGTATGTGGAACTTCCTATGTTTTACTTAACTTGTGTAGAAAATGATAATTTGATCCTCTTTTTTAATCCTGAACATTATATCTTTCAATAACGCATGCCTGCAAATGTTAATCACATTGTTGCAAAGTAATACATTTTCACTTTTATTTTCCTTTACAAATATAAGCTTATCTTATCTCATTGTTTTTATGATATTGTGATCTCAAACAGTAATAGTATGATTTTAAAAGTATGCATCATTATCTGCCGGTGTCAGTCCACTGCTGGATAGGCCTCCCCCAAGATATGCCACTGAGCCCGATCTTCGGCTCTTTGTTTTCAGTCTCTGCCCACCGCTTTGCGAATGTCGTCGCTCCACCTGGGCCGGTAGTCTCTACATGCATAGCGATGAATTTCGAGCGATAATTGTCGATACGAAAAGAGATGCAGATAACAACTGTCTAGCTACATCTCATTCTAGCAGAGGTTTGTGATGACAGGACGCATCGCTATCAATGTAGAGACTTCCACTCCTGATCACAGGGCGTCCTACGCTACGTTGCCGATTCGCGGTCTCCACTTTAGAACCAGTCTGCCCCAACAGTCATCAGTCCTACGGCAGATATGACCAGCCTAGTCATCAAAAATATCGAATATACATAACAAAGTCACATTATCATATATCCAACATGTTCCTTCTAAAGTATTGGAACCGTACAATACCCAACCCTTGAAGGGACGCGATCAATCCGACACCCTGTGTCAAACGCACGCGGCTGATGGATCGCCTTTCAAACCGGATGTATGGCCTTGGCGACCAAGATTTACAATGGGCATGTAAGGTAATAATATAACCCTTATAAGACTAGCTTTAAGGGGTATAAAGTTATGATACACATTATAGTTAAATTGTAAGTCGACTTATTGTAGAACTTCGTAGGCTTTAATATAATTGTATCATAGCACTCGTAGCAACTCGTAGCGTTTATAGAGGCCTACGTACCCGACTACTGAATTCAACTCGTAGCTAAAGGCTCGATGTTCGTAGTCAGATGTTCGTAGTACTCATTTTTCCAAACAAATGTTGTTTTTAACCTACATCACAAAAAAGGAGGAGGTTCTCAATTCGTCTGTATGTTTTTTTTTTTTTTGTGTTAATGTTACGCGATTACTCCGTCAATTGTGAACGGATTCAAATGATTCTTTTTTTAATAGGTTAATAGGTAGTAGGTTTTTAATAGGTAATCGGAGACGTACCCTACGTTTTCGAGGTGGTCCCATTTTAATTTTATCGAGATCTGATTAGTATCTTCAGAGATATGGAGATAAATATCTCAAACATAGGAGAATGTACCTGGTTTTAGAAGGAGAGTCCCAAGAAGATTATACACAATGGAGGTTGCTATTGCATTTACTTTTGAAGACTAAAAAATATGACCTTGAATAATGTTTTTACATCTTTCTTCACGTTGATTTTGGTTTTTAACCCTCGACGCAAAACGAAGGAGTGTTATAAGTTTAACGTGTGTATCTGTGTGTCTGTCATCGTGGCATCGTAGCGCCCAAACGGATGAACCGATTTTGATTTTTTTGTTTGATAGATGTCTTCGTCGAGAGTGTTCTTAGCTTTATTTCATGAAAATCTGTTTAGCCGTTTAAACATTATCAGCTCTTTTTTGGTTACTACTATAGCAACTTTCGTAAGCTCGTAGTCCTTTGACCGCGGACGTCAAAAAATCAAAATGGCGCTGACGCAGTATCTTGTTACTTCAATGATATTTTAAAAATATGGTAAGCTTGATCTAATTCTGAGACATCTCCTTGGAATGGTCTCAATGTACAAAGTTATACATATGCTTTGATAACTCGGATTACATATACAAATCAGTCGGGAGTGGTTTTAATTTTTTGAATTTATGTATTATTGACAGAAATTCTTACGGTAACTGTGAGCGAGATAGAAACAAAGGTGGGGAAAATTAATTTGTCTTCACAGGAATGTTCCACTTGGCAAAGTCTTGTTAATGTGCCAAGTTTTTGAGCATACCTAATATTTTTTGACATGACATGACGTTTGGCGAAGATGGCGGCCATATCAGTCCCGCGACACTGCATACATAATTAAATAACTCAGCATTATGAACTAGGATGATGGATTACATCATCCTAGATTATGAACGTACTTTGTACCAACCAACACTGCAAAAATTATAAGCATAATACCACAGATTATATAATAGTTACTACGTAAATAATACTTTCCGTTGTTAGGTTGGCTACACAGTGCTTTCATAATTCAATGTAAGGAAGTGCCAACTCTTATAACGTAGTAAGTGATTCAGACTGTTTGGGCCATATGGCGGCAATTAATGTTAATAATCGCATATAATACTTTTTAATACATTTTGGAATACAACTAGTCCGTGTTATAAAAGTATTTGGAAAAATTGTAATAAAATACACAATTAATTATCGTGTGTGTCAGATGCTTTTATTGCACAGAGCCATTTTGGAAATTGTCCTTTGATACCTTGATGACATCATTATGACTAGTGAATATTTTCACTAGCGCGGCATTTAAAGTATTTTTTTTAGGGTTCCAAACCCAAAGGATACCAAAAAAACACTTTCTGAGACTTTGTTGTCCGTCCGTGTGTCTATATGTGCGCACGTTACAGATCTGTACCTTCTTAACCGTAATCGGTACATACTTGAAATGTTCACAAAGTATGTTATATCCGTCAGTGTATAACGGCCCAGACACGAAATTTTATGAATGCATGTGCAATGTAATTAAAACTTGTTTTGCACTAAAAAGGGTAAAAATAATCTTCTATAAAAAAAAACCGACTTCATTACCACAAACAGGCACTCAAAAGCGAAAAATAAATTACTTAATATAATTATTATAAGCGCTACCCTACGCTACTACTTATCTATTTGAAGTCGGTACCAGCCAAGTCTAATAGGTAGTAGATAGATACTACCTACATGTATCTACCTACTTACTACTACTACATACATAGTATCTATCTACTATCCAATAGACTTGGCTGGCACCGACTTCAAATAGATAAGTGGGTAGCGCTTATAATAATTACATTAAGTTATTTATTTTTCGCTTTTGAGTGCCTGTTTGTGTTAAGTCGGTTTTTTTTTAAATAATTTATCTTGACTAACTCTGGTCCTAGGTTATGTAAAAGCTTGTGTTTCAAAAGGTTTGTTGTTGGTTGGTTTGTGTTTGTAGTTTACTCATGAAAAATCGATTTTTATATAAGGTGCCCGGTATGAAAATTTTACGAGGAGTGGAATTAATCGCGTCAGCTAATAATTTAGTATCGTTTAATAACAAAAAAAATGACTTCAAATGCCGCGTTAGTAATTTTTCAACCGACTTCCAAAATGGAGGAGGTTCTCAATTCGTCTGTATGTTTTTTTTTTATAATTTCATTGTACGTATGTTACGCGATTCCTCAGTCAATTGTGAACCGAATCGAATGTTTTTTTTTATTTGGTGGGGTACATTTCCAAGGATGTCCTTGTCTTATTTTATTTCATTGAGATTTGATAAGTATTTCCAGAGATATAACGATAAACGTCTCAAACTTGCTACTGAAACTGACTCGCGCGACATGGAAGTCAGTTGTTTTAGTTATTAAACTATATTAATTGTCAAACATTTGGCATACTTTGGCATACTGCCCATAATCTCACGTAGAGTTATTTAAGACCTAAAAACCTATGTAATATTCTAGAAATGCTCAAAAAAAACTGCAGCGCTATAATCAAAATCAACAGCATAATTCATACTACAGCCAGCACTACAGAAATGTTGTTGAATACCCATTTTTCCAGTGAATACCTTGTCGTTAGAAGTCCATTATATTCAGCAATTATTTCTGCAATGATGGTTAAAAATTTATATTTCTTTAATGAATACGTAGCGTCTAGTCGACTGGGGGAAAACAAATTGGTACAAGTTAAAAGCGTTTTATTTAACTGTATTTTTAACTTACACTATTTATACAATTTTAATTAGGTATATAATCAATTCGTCTATATGTTTACGTTTTCTGCCAATTGTGACCCAATTTGAATGATAATTTTTGTAACATATTATGTATAATTATTATCAACACCAATTCCACACCAATATTATAAATGCGAAAGTCAGTTTGTTTGGGACACAGAAATATTAAACATTATCATTTAAATATTCAATTCAGTTCATTTATTCTTGAACAATAACAAATTGTATGGGAAATTAACTACATACATATTTAAATTACACAAACACATCAACATCAATAATTACATAATATCATAAATACAACATAAACATTTAAACCTATATTACTGTATCTGTTGGTTTGAGAATTTTTCACGGTCAAACGGCTCAACCGATTTTTCTGAAATTTCTACCGAGATTATTTTATACATATTACAGAAATTCAGAAGCTAAATTTGTAACATATGTATTACGTATGTGGGCTGCACCCTCAGTAAGCGTTAAAAAGTATCCTATATCCTAATCCACTATACTGTGACCAGTATATACCGATATACAACGTGTAACATAATAAGCGCAAGACCTCGGACACCCCAATTAGAATAGTCATAGTCATAGTCATAGTCATTTATTTTCATAACACTTGTTACAGGTCTAAAGCTGCATTGTACAACAGTACAATGAGTTAACAAAATATATAAGTATAATCGAATATTATCAAATATAAATCACAAATTATTAATAATTAAAAAAAAAAATCATTATATGTATACAACCCCTTCTCAATAAGCACTTTTTTAAATTTATACTTGAAGGAGTTCATTGATGTGGCGGTCACGATATCGTCTGGCAGCCGGTTGTACACCGTAGGCGCCATCACATGCACTTGCTTCGACATCTTTGCTAGCCGGTGCGAAACCGCGCGTAGCCGGTGCGGGTACCTCATACTGTGGTTGTGGAATATCAAATCCTAATATAATAGCAAATGCGTAAACTCATTTCCAGACATGTATTTTTTTTTTAAATAAGATATTAGATATACCACACAATATATGGACGCACCTTTGGACGCACTAACAAGTTACGTAGTAAGTATAACTTTTTCTGTCACTCTCGTATCTCACTTCGCGCGCACACAATAACAAAAATGTTCACTAGCACGGATAATTGGGGTTTCGCGATTACGGGAGAAACTTATTCATTCGCTGACTTCGAGCATTTACCAAATGCTCGAAGTTCGCTGATTGTTTGCTAATTTGCTGTGACTGAATAATTATCTTTATTTACGCTGAATTTAATATAGGAATAATAAATTGTATACAAAACATGTCATAATCGTATGACAGTGTCATAGCGCTCACGTCACCTAGAAGATTTTGTTGTTGTCCATTCGTGAAAAACTTAATGAAACTTTTTATTAAAGCTAACACCACAGTTACTTAATAGTTACTTCGAAACTAACACGAACAATTTAGTACAAGTGGAAATTAGTCTTACGTGTTTGAAATAAGGTTCAGTTTTCTAGATCAACCAACCGATTGAATCGAAAGCCTAAAAATACATATAATTTCAGATATTACTAGTACTATTCATTATTCTGTGCTGTGAGTCAACCTTAAGAGATAGACATATGCTGTCGCGGATTTTTAATACGCTTTTATTAGCTTCAGACGTATGTATGTTTGTATGTTAGTATGTAACGGAATCTTTGAACATGATTTTAACCCCCTTCAAAACGTCGGATTAACTCGAAATTTGGCATACTTATTAAGGACCAATGACAATAAATAAATAAATAAAAAATAAAAAAAAAAAATAAAAAAAAATTCGACTAAAAAATTAAAAATAAATAATAGTTTAAAAAAACTAAAAAAATACGCTTTTATAGAAAATCCAACTAAAAAATAGGAAATAAATTTTAATAAATTTGAATTAAAAATAGTGTATGAAAAAATGATTTTATTGTAAAAAAAAAGCGTGGGGTGCTTTTAAGGATATTATCAAAATAACCCTTCTAGTCATATCTGTTCCTAAAATATTTGGAACTATTGATTCCATGCACCACACGCTTTTTTTTTTACAATAAAATCATTTTTTCTTACACTATTTTTAATTCAAATTTATTAAAATTTATTTTCTATTTTTTAGTTGGATTTTCTATAGAAGCGTATTTTTTAGTTTTTTTAAACTATTATTTATTTTGTAGGTCTTATTAAGTTGTACAACTCTTGCATAGAAAATATTCTTCTATCTATTTTCAGTTAAGCAGCGTTCGTGAGAAACGTGTTTTTTCGACCGTTTTTTTGCCGACTTAGGTTGCAAATTAGGTCTCCACGAATGTACCTTTGATTTAAACGTAATAATATATAGCCTATTTTCATTCCGAAAGTCCATTCTATGTATTAGTGAAAGAATTTTTTAAATCGGTTCAGTAGTTTTTGAGCCAAATGATTACAAACATACAAAAATACAAATGTTCTCTCTTTATAATATTATTAGTATAGATAAATATGTAAAAAAATATACTAGATTTACTATGTAATAAACATTTTAGATATGTACAAAAGTAAGTTTCGAGTTCGGTTTCGGTTTCCGCTGAAACTGAGACCAAGGTCGAAAGTTCGGTTTCAGTTTTGGTGTCGGCCGAAAAACCTGTTTCGGCCAGCTCATTCCATCCCCATTTTGTTTTTAGCGTAGTTACTGTCTAATAAATTATTGAACGACAAATTCTAACCGGAATAATTTCAAATTACAAATTATTACTGGTATTGCAGACGGTGAACGAGGTTATTTTGTATTTGTGTATTGATGCGTTTCATTTATATTATTTTACCAACTTGAAAAAGGAGGAGGTTCGCAGGTTGTATGTATGTATGTCTTTTTAGGGTTCCGTACCCAAAGGGTAAAACGGTACCCTATTACTAAGACTCCGCTGTCCGTCTGTCTGTCTGTCTGTCCGTCTGTCCGTCTGTCACCAGGCTGTATCTCATGAACCGTGATAGTTAGACAGTTTAAATTTTCACAGATGATGTATTTCTGTTGCCGCTATAACAACAAATACTAAAAACAGAATAAAGTTAAAAATTATAGGGAAGAAGAATAGAAGAAACGTGTTTTTTTCGGCACTTCAATATAACGCCATCTATGAACGCTTAGGTAAACGTCCATAGATGGCTTTATATTGAAATGCCGATCCCTAACACCTTTGTGTTAACTTTCACATAGATAGCGTTAGACGTTAGATGGCGTTATAAGAAATAAGCACGCGGATCACAACTCTGTTTTGATAAAATGTTTATTAATTATAATTTTTTGCTGGCGAAAAATGATAGTAGTATTTTTTGCTCGATCTTATAAAGTACTTTAGTATGGTGCGGAACCGTACAAGTGTGAGTCCGACTTGCACTTGGCCAGTTTGTTTATATATGTTCACCGAATTCTCAGTCAATAATTGATGCCAGATTTTGACATTCTTTTTTATTCGAAAGAGTATACTCCTGAGTTGGAAACAAAGAGATGAAGATTGAGCTCAGTTGTGGCCTATGTCCAGCAGTGGACAGAGATAGTCTGATGATGATGATGATTATGATTATGATACTCCTGAGGTAGACCCATTGTAAATTCATTGAGCTTTGATGAGTAACTCGATTTTATGAGTCTGAAAACTACATATTTACGGTTTTCAGATTTTTACCTATATGAGTGCTTCAACACCTTGCTTCTTGCAAACTTCATGATTCTACATCAACGGGATTAGTACTCTATAGGTTTTGATTCATTTGTGGAATAACAAATTGTGTGAAAATATACGATATAATAGATATGACCGAGGCATATCTTTTGATCGCGTTGACTTACAGATTTTATTTTTTTCACAGCCAAAAGATTCTGGATGGATAATGTAGATCCAAGTATTTAGTATAAGGTTCAACTTGATACGTGTACGCGTTCCGGAGATAAAGGGTCTTGATCTGATGGACAGACGGACAGACAGACAGACAGACAGACGGACAACAAAGTAATCCTTTAATGGTTCTATTTTTCCTTATTAGGTACGGAACCCTAAAAAAAATAATCAACCAATCAATCGAACGAATGAAAATATATTGGAACATAGCATCACAGAACCAAATAATATTAATTGGTAACTCGGACAAAGTTTTAACATTAAAATTCAAATTTACGCAGACCTTGTAGACCGGTTTTGTATAAATTAGTTGGAACACAGAATAATGAATAGTACAAAGTTGGAATTATTTATTACTATTGGTGCTCCGTAGATTCATTCACACGAAATTAAGAAATTTTGCTGAAAAAAAGTCTTGCTGAAAACCGCATCAAAATTATCAAAATATTTGCATGTAGTCGAATTTACACATGATAATGCATTTACAAAAGTTTTTAAAAAGTTTTTTAACTTTTAAATTTTATTTTATCTATTTATTGGGAAACAGCCCCAATATGAAACGCTATTCACAGATATTATGCAAAGTAAAATATTAAGTCGATTACAGCTACCACTAGGTCAATATTAAACGTACAAAGCACATTTTTTACAAGGTAAGTGGAAACCCTAAAACATTAAACAAAGTGTCAGTTCACACTGAGACGCGAAGCGACGCGACGTGATGTGACGATGCTTGTTGTTTTGCACCGCGCAGCGAGAAGCCGCGCGGTGCAGCGCGGTACTGACTCTATACGGTCAGCTCAGACTGCGACGCGACGCGCAATTATTAGGAGACTGATACAAAATAGAACTTTATTCACTACATAAAATGATACACATTTCATTGAAATATTTCGGCAGCGTCTCACTGCACCGCGCAGCGTCGGGCTGCACCGCGCAGCGTCAGGCTGCACCGCACTGCACCTTGCTGCGCGACGCAAAATCATAATTACGTCGCGTAGCGTCTCGGTGTGAACTGACCCTAAGGCGCTTAATAAATTCCTTATGTTGTTGCAATACCAACGTAAGCATCTTGCAAATGAGTTTCTATAGTGAACCAATTAAAGCAAAACTTGAGGAGATAAGACCAATTGAAGCAGAAAACAAAAAAGATTGTTAAGACTCATTTTTTGGGGTATGATGTGAAATGATAGCGGATATCTTAAGTGTTTTTTTTTTGGTGGTTATAAAAAAGTATTCTTTTAGTATAATTATATTATACTAAAATTGTAATGTATAACCACCCCCAACCGATCTATTCATAATCTGTTCATTGAAACCATTCCGATAAGCCAAAACTCGACATCTCTGCTGTAAGTTCAGATATTCAGATATTAAATTCTGTATATACGAGTATATACAACGTGTAACATATTAAACGCAAGACCTGAAAGTAATTTGTTCAGAATCGACTACTGAATCCGATTTGGTGGTTTTTATTAATTTTTTATTTTCACCGAATCAGGCCTGTTGCACTCCGCGCTGTAGCTATGAAACTACAAGTACTTCCGCGCACCCTCTCGGGTCCATGTTCAGTCAGTTAAGTGTCACGCGCGCTCTCGATCGGCCGCGCGCCTTACTTGTACCTACCTCATTATTATATTCCTTGCTTACGATATTAACATACAAAAATATTATTCAGTATGTCTAAACGAAGGGCTACAAAGCATTGCGTAGCATACGTTTATACATACTTATACGTTTTTACATACTCATTTTCAATTGAAAGTAGAATATTATTTTCTACCGACTTTCCAAACAGAAGGAGGTTCTTAATTCGTCTTTGTGTGTATGTTACGCGATTACTCCGTCAATTGTGAACCGATTTGAAAGAATTTTATTTTAATCGGTAGAGTTCGTTGCCGAAGTGGTACCATTGTAATTTCGTCGAGATCTGATGAGGGTCTCCAGAGATATGACGAGATAAACGTCTCAAACTTGCAACCGAAACTGACTCGCGCGGCATGGAAGTCGGTTGTTTTAGTTTTAACTATCTTAATTAAACTATCACATAAATTATCTCAATTAAAGTATAACTGTAGTACTTTTATCCTACCTCGACATTAAACATGAATGTAACACTTTAAATATACTCATTACATTGTTCTACCTTAAAGTATTCTGCTACCAATTAAAGGCTTCAATAAGTTATCTTATAACATTCAACCCTATAGGAGAGGCCGCGAGTTGACCGAGTTATTCAGACTCTCGCTGTGCGGACTTACGGTGCATTTCACTGTGCGCAACACGCGGTTCATAGTTACTATTAGTTGATACTGTGACGCAAATTGAAGGTCGCACTCGAGGCGTGAAGCGCATTTTGAACGTTACCGACGTTGTAACTAGGTTTAATTTCGACTTTTTGCTCTCAGGGAGTGCAATTTCTGTACTTGTACTATTCATTATTCTGTGGATATACTAAAAATGTATTCGGTTGGGTGCTAAGATGCTACAGACAGACACACAGATACACAGGTTAAACGTATAATACCCCTACTTTTTGCGTCGGGGAACGCCGTAAGGTTACGGCGGCAGATGTTCTCCTTGGTGGTAAGCTACTTTTCAACCGACTTCCAAAAAGAAGGTAATTCTCAATTCATCTGTATGTTTCTTTTTTAACCGCCTTCAAAAAAAGGAGGAGGTTTCTCAATTTGACCGTATATTTTTTTTTTCTTTCTTTTTTTTGTGTGTATGTTACGCGATTACTCCGTCAATTGTGAACCGATTCGAATGATTATTTTTGTAATCGGTAGGGTACGTTTCCGAGGTGGTCCCATTGTAATTTCATTGAGATGTGATAAGTATCTTCAGAGATATGACGATAAACGTCTCAAACCTGCTACTGAAATTGACTCGCGGGGCATTGAAGTCAGTTATTGGTAGATTTAATGATCCCACAAAAACCCATGATTCATGAATGCACATAAAACTTTCATTGGTAGGTATATAGCTAGGATTAGAACCAACAACCCTCGGGTCAGAATCAGGGTAACTATCCTTTACGCCAAAGGGCCGTCCAATATCACTACGTAAGTATTATAAAACAATGTCCATCACTGCGTCTGTCTGTCTGTTCGCAATAATCTCAATAGCTTCTGAACGGATTATCATGCGGTTTTCACCAATAGCCTGAGTGTTTATGAGGAAGGTTTAGGTCTTAAGTGCATAATTCGTTAAGGTTTTGTGTAAATTGGTTGACATATGACGATGATTGTTAAATATGTTAATATTTTATATTCGATGCAACAAACTGATGCAAATTTTGTAGGCATATATGTTCTTCCCGTGCGAAGCCGGGGCGGGCTGCTAGTAATACATAATTATAAATAAAATTGAATGAATAGTCAAGTGCAAATTAACTCGCGCCCCAAGACTTCACAATTTTTTCGCACAATTTTATCTAGATATGGTTATTATCTCCAGTGATATGGATATAAACACCTCAAACTTGGTACTGAAACTGCCTAGCGCGGCATTTGAAGTCTGTTCTTTTAGTTTTTCAACTATCCTAAATTAAGATGTTGCTTAAAAATAAAACTCAACAGAACGATATAATACAGGGTGTCCCATGCAACATGTACCGGCAAAGGCCTGTGGTCTGAGGACACCATACCTATCGTTTGGACCCCATGTATGTTCTGCGATTTTTTGTAGTTTTCGAGATATGAATTGTTTTGTTTTATTTTCAGTTTGTATAAACCCTTCTAAACAAAAGAACAATTTTCCAAATCGGTTCGAGCGCCTTTGGGGAACATACATAAAAAAAGATTCCGACGAATAGAAAACTCCTTCTTTTTTAACGTCGGTTCAAAGCGTCATACTATTCAAGCCAAAGACAAAAGCGATATCAGTCACGCAAATTAAAATGCGTATCCCCATTATCTGCAAAATAAGTAACTCAAGGAGTTTCGAACTACGTAGAGTTTCGTAGTTATTCTGGACAGATAGTCTGAAAACTGGAGCCCCACATGAAATGCTGGCTCAAGATTACAACTTCACAAGTAGGCGAGAATAGTGGAGTGTTCACGCTAATTAGTTGGAAAGTGAGGCGGTTTTTGGTAATTTAGCTCTTTGCCTCTCCCTAACTACTCTTCAGTAGGTACTTACATAATTTTGTACAGTTGTTAAACAGTCTTGCTAGAAACGCGAAGCTCGATATTTTACTGTTTAGAAATTGCGTAATGAACATTATATAGGGGTTGTAATTTACGAAACTTATAGTCGAATATTATTACAGTGGTAGACGTGTTCCAGAGACCACAGCTCGATAAAGTCGAGTTTTCTTTACCTGGATTGTGAACGATTGTAGAGTTTTGTCCAGAGCGAGATCACGTGGTAGAATTGCGTCGTTAGTGAAATCGCGAAGTTTTAATGAAGTGTTTTTGGCTGAAAATTGTAAAAAGAACCTACTAAATAAATTCTGTATCTGTCCGAGTAACAGCATAATAATTATTTATACTAATATTATAAAGAGAGAACATTTGTATTTTTGTATGTTTGTAATGATTTGGCTCAAAAACTACTGGACCGATTTAAAAAATTCTTTCACTAATATAAAATGGACTTTTGGAATGAAAATAGGCTATATATTATTCCATTCAAATCAAAGGTACATCCGTGGAGACCTAATTTGCAGCCTAAGTCGACTAAAAAACGGTCGAAAAAACACGATTCTTACGAACGCTGCTCAATTGAAAATAGATGGAAGAATATTTTCTATGGAAGAGTTGTACAACTTAATAAGACCTACAAAAACGTCCCGAACAGCATATGTCTATCTCTTAAGGTTGACTCACAGTAACCATTTTAATCTTTCATTTTTTGTTAAAAAATATTACATAACTTCCAAGGCTATTTTCAAGTATATAGTATTAATCCTTATCCAAATAATTACGGTAATTAGCTTGGCCAAATATTATAGATTAAAATTGTCCTTTACAGTATATAATTCAAATGAAAACTCTAGAAGATATCACGGATTTCACATACACGCATCGCAAAATTAATAAAATATCTGCAGTGACACCACAGATTAGGTCATAGTTACTGCGAAAATATTATTATAAGCTTAGCGATGCTGTAGATCCCCACCGATCACAATCAATTTGAAGTCAATATAGTATTATAATATATTTTTACTCTATAAAATTCTATTGTATAATATAGTTATGATCTATATATAAACCACCCCGACTGATCTATGTATAATCTTTTCAATAAAAGCATTCCTATGACTCTAAACACGACATTTAAAATCTGAGCTGTAAGTTGGTGTGGATTTGAGTATTCTGTAGAGTCCAGGAGATGTCCCAGCATCAGGTCAATGCTTCCATGTTCTTACAATATCGTTGAAGAAAAAGATTTTCGAATTGATCAGACCTATGGAAGTTGATTTCATAGCGCAATTAACTAGAAAAAAGCTCATAGTTTTATAACGATTGAACGAATTTTCATGAATCAAAGCTAAGAACACTCTCGATGAAGACATCTATCAAACAAACAAAAATATCAATAATAAAATCAAAATCGGTTCATCTGGTTGTCACTACTTCTGTACGAAAACCCATGATTCATGAATGCACATAAAACTTTCATTGGTAGGTATATAGCTAGGATTAGAACCAACGACCGTCGGGTCAGAATCAGGGTAACTATCCTTTACGCCAAAGGGCCGTCCAATATCACTACGTAAGTATTATAAAACAAAGTCCATCACTGCGTCTGTCTGTATGTTCGCAATAATCTCAATAGCTACTGAACGGATTATCATGCGGTTTTCACCAATAGCCAGAGTGTTTATGAGGAAGGTTTAGGTGCATAATTCGTTAAGGTTTGGTGTAAATTGGTTGAAATATGACGATGATTGTTAAATATGTTAATATTTTATATTTGATGCAACAAACTGATGCAAATTTTGTAGGCATATATGTTCTATCCGTGCGAAGCCGGGGCGGGCTGCTAGTCTGAAATATATATGGTCCAATTCAAATATTTTTGTGCGTTAGTATGTACAGTTCGTTTTGTCATTAAAAGTCTGAAGTTTCACGAGCCCCGTAATTTTATTACACATTGTACACTGAACAAAAATATAATAAAATTAACACAGGGTAACAATGAAAACGGATCGATTATTAAAAGTAATAACTTTAAAAACATTTAAGCAATTTGAATATAAAAAACATACAGATCGTTGAATGTCATTTTATTTCCAAGATTTATATAAAACAGTTATTTAATTAGGTACCTATATAGTAAAACAAAAAAAAATATTATAGACTTTGAAACCATCCAACCGATGTGCCTCAAATCGGTTTCATTCAAATCAATAATTTATTCAGCATGTAGGAAGTATTAAAATACGCACATAATAAACACGTCAAAATCATAAAATGTATGTATGTTTACTTGATAATTGACTATGATTTAATCAATTATCTAGTAAACATAGCAAAAGCATAATATTAAGCTATGAATTAAAAAAAAACAATGTACCAATCAGCTGTCATCCAATTGTTGACGTCAGACTATTAAAAAAATATTAAAATAGGGTTGTCAACCATACACGTACCTCTGTAGTTCAGTATAAATCTCTGTGGTTCATTAGAAAGGCAATTATGCGAAGATTATTTTACAGCAGTAAAACAATGCATTAGGCACCTTCGGTCATCATTTTTTAACCGACTTCAAAAAGGAGGTTTTTCAATTCGACCGTACACATGTTTTTTTTTTAAATGTTTGTTCGCGTATAACTTCGTCGTTTATGAACCGATTTCGATTATTATTTTTTTGTTTGAAAGAAGATATTCCAAGTGTGGTACCATGGTAATTTTATCGAGGTCTGATAAGTATCTCCAGAGATATGGAGATAAACACCTCAAAATTGGTACTGAAAATTAATAGCGCGGCATTGAAGTCGGTTCTTTTTAGTTTTTTAAACGATCTTATTCAAATCTAATTGATAATTTCATTTGGTAATTTTTTTTAGCGTAGTAGTACGCCGGGTATCCGCTTACTTTAATCATAAGTCTCACTTTTATAAATAGTAAATATCACTGGAGAACGAAAATTCCAGAAGAATTCAAGAAAAAGTTCCATTGCTAGAATTTTAACATTACGCCTGTATTATAAAGTCCAAATCTCCATACATGCATATAATCACGCCTTTTTTCCGTTGAAGTAGGCAGAGACTATGACTTTGATCGTGACACACCTCTTTCACTTCTTTCACTTTCATGAGCGCCTACATACACGCTCGCCGGTTATAGGTACTTTTGACATGGCCTTTCTTTAAAACGTCTCCGATCTGGTCGTAATACTTTTGCCTATGTCGGCCTCTACCGGCTGGCCAATTCACACTCGACTCCAAATCTCCAGCCGTTCTCATTTAGAGTAGATAAACAAAAACATCTAAAATGTCGGCCATGTCCACTATACGGCGACCTCGCCTAGTTGGCAAGCGCCTGCGCCGGTCAAGGCGACAGCAGCGTGCTAATGTGTCATCCATGTGTTATGTAGAACTAACATTGTGTGAACAGTTTGAGATTATTGAAAAACATTTCTGAAACGCTTCAATTTCTTTTTTTTTAACGGCTTTAGGTAGACAAAACTTTTAAACGGACTTTAAAAAGAAGGAGGACGTTTCTCAATTCGACCGTACCTATATATGTTTTTTTTTGTTTGTTCGCGGATAACTTCGTCATTTCTGAACATATTTTCATGATTATTTGTTGGAGAAAAGAGATATTTCAAAGGTGATACCATAGTAATGTCATCGAGATATGGAGATAATCACCTCAAACTTGGTACTGAAAATTAATAGCACGGAATTTGAAGTCGGTTCTTTTAGTTTTTAACGATCTTATTTATGTAAGTGATAGTTCTGTCATCGTTCAACATTTTGGGATTTTTGTCATGTCTTATAGGCTAGCGTTTGAACACTTTCTTTCCTGGTGGTAAGCGATGATGTGGTCGAAGATGGTGAACACGCTAGGCCTAGAATACTCTGACTCTCAAGGGTTGTGTGCTGCCGGAACACCGTAAGGTTATGGCGACAAATTTTCTTCTTGATGGTGGTAAGCTACTTTTTGGTAGCAAGTCAGACAGGACATCGATAAAATTTGCTCCCTATCACCTGTAGATGATAAACTGGTGACCTTTTGCGTAAAAATCACGTCATCTATCATTTACGACATCAGGGCTTTAAACGGATGATTGAAAACAATGGTCGAATATACAAAAGGAAAAAGGAATGAGGTACTCGATTTTAAGAGTAAACCTAATTTTTAGGATTCCGTATCCAAAGGGTAAAACGGGACCCTATTACTAAGACTCCGCTGTCCGTCTGTCTGTCTGTCTGTCTGTCCATCCGTCTGTCACCAGGCTATAGCTCATTAACCGTGATAGTTAGACAGTTGAAATTTTCACAGATGGTGTATTTCTGTTGCCGCTAGAACAACAAATACTAAAAACAAAATAAAGATAAAAATTAAAGGGGGTCCCCATACATCGTATTGTACGGAACCCTCTCTAAGTGTGCGATAAGAGACGCGATGCTGACTCGCACTTGGCCAGTTTTATTTTAAATATCACTGGTAATCTCAGAATACTGACCATCTTTCATCATCACTAGCAAGTACAATAATTGCATAAAAATAGCAAGTAGTAAATACAGCCCATCCCTATTACATTTAAAGGCAGAAAAATAATGCAAAAAGCTTTGGTAATGGTTAAATTTATGCTACTTGTTCCAACAAGAAGATAACGAAAACCCGAAAACAGTTGTGCTAACTAAAAAAAGCTGTAAAAGTATGAAACAAGAAAATATTCTCATCTGAGATCGCTATCTACATACTATTCAATATGTATTGTGTATTAATTATAATATGATAATATGATATTCAAAGTCGCCCAGCGAGCTATGGAGAGGGCTATACTTGGAGTCTCTCTAAATGATCGAATTCGAAATTAAATCATCCGTCAGAGAACCAAAGTTATCGACATAGCTCAAAGGATCAGCAAGCTGAAGAGGCAGTGGGCTGGTCACATCTGTCGTAGAACCGATAACCGTTAGGGTAGACGTGTTCTAGAGTGGAGACCACGGCTCGGTAAACGTAGTGTAGGGCGCCCTCCAGCTAGGTGGAGCGATGATATACGCAAGCTGGCTGGCAGCGGTTGGAAACAGAGAGCTGAAGATCGAGCTCAGTGGCGTGCCATAGGTGAGGCCTATGTCCAGCAGTGGACGGAGATAGGCTGATTATGATAATGATGATTATAATATGAACAACTTATTTTCATAAAATGCACTTAAATATTTTATTGCCGACTTTAGCGGCCATATGTCATAAATACTCACACTCTATAAATAAGCCTTCCTTTTGGATAATCGGCTAAAATAACCTGAATTTATCTGCCATATGTCACAGATACCTATACTCAATAACTATTACCCTCCTTTTGGACAGTCGGCTAAAATGAACAGAATATAGCGGCCACATGTCTAGTTTTATCGATAAAACAGTGCTAAAAATGGCACATTTTCACCGTCTGTCTCCTATTTACATTGAGTCTACGATATTTGTGTCACTATGACAGACATATTTTATTTCTGAAGCTGTTTATTTTTCACCTTCTAGAATCAGGGCTAGTTTTACCGGTCCCTGATTAAGTTTTAGATAGTTATCTGACATATAACACCATAGAAAGTTGTCACAAATCTGTCAGATAAGTTCCTAGTAGGGCTATGAGGAACCGGTGAAACTGGCCCTAAGTCTGGGCACGTTATCTACGGTTTCAAAATTAGAGTAACTACCAATATTTTGAGGGTAGGACTTCAATTAGATGGTCTGGGGTGGTAGTACCACTCTGTCATTCGATTGCAAAATGGAAATGTTTAGTGTCTTGTGAAATTACAGGGAAAGAGAGACTCAACATTTAATTATCTCAAGGTAATCAGCACAGTATCATCATTATAATCAGACTATCCCTATCCATACTTGGACATAGGCCTCTCCATGTGAAGTTCCAGTTCTCGATCGTTGCATGTTCTCTCATAACAAGTTAGCTTAGGGTATTATGTTAGTACGAACTCTTTTTACAGTTTTTTACTTTTTACGTGGATTTTTGTTTACAATTTTCTCATGTTGAAAATGTCTCACCATCATGTCTAAGATCTGATCTGACAGTGACAGGCATATAATGTGACAATGACAGCATAATAAGCTGCGTTCATAACCAATTTTTAAGAAAAAGTATATTTTTGTATCGAATTGTATCTATTTTAATTATTTATATATTTATTTAAATGTGTTTTGATTGAATGTATGTTACTGTAATATTATTTATTTTTGTAATTTACTTCGTGTCCAATCCGCTTAGGTCCATCTGAAAATCAGGGGTTCTGTTAAACCTGAACATATGTGCTGAGATGGTCCTGTTCAGCACACACACACACACACAAATAGCTTAAGTTTTATTATTTATGATTTTTTGTTTTGTATAGTACTAGGTTTAAGTTTTTGTCTTTATTTAAATACCTACGTTTTTTAGTGTGTAGCTAAATAAATGCATTTCATGCATGTCATTTCTCCTATGGCACGCCACTAAGCTCGATTTTTAGCTCTTTATTTCCAACCGCTGCCAGCCAGCTTGCGCTCGCTCTTTTTATCCGACTACAGCGAAGCAAAAAGGAGGGTTATGTTTTTAGCTGGAAGTCGTCATACACTACGTTTAGCGAGTCGTGGTCTCCACTCTAAAACATAACCACCTTAAGAGCCGAGCCTACCCGGGGCATAGAAAAGATAATAATACTACGCCCGGGGTGCACTTTTCCATACAAATGTATTTCCCCGTTTTCTCCCTGGAAATTGGTTATAGAGAAAAAAATTGTTTCCTCAAAAAATCAAGGTCTGATGTAGCTTCGTCCTATCATTTGCTTTTTTTGACCAACCAATTGCAAATAGAAATATGACCCTTCAAAAATCTTATGGAGGAGACTAAAAGGCTTATATTTCTTTTTGCAACCGTTTGGTAAAAAAAAAGCTAATAATATAGTAGCTACAGCAGACCTTGATATTTTGTTGAAACAAATTTTCCTCTAGAAGCTATTTCCAGGGAGGAAACGGGGGAATACATTTGTATGGAAAAGTGCACACCGCGTTCGCTCTTAACGGTTATTGGTTCTACGACAGATGTTACCAGCTCACTGCTACTTCAGTTTGCTAATCCGTTGAGCTATGTCGGTCAAGTTCTATAGCGAATAATATTAGAACCAAATTTACGGCAATTTTAATCAACAATTGACACCACTCTCTCGCAACTAAATCCGTAAGTTGTAAACAAGGCATAAGAATTCCAATTACAAATAGTTTAAAATTGAATTTCAAACTTCAATATAAATTCAGTTCTCCCAACAGACCAGATCTGTACTATCCAGTTAGATCAAAATATTCAAAGCTCGTCGTGAAACGATTCTTGAATTTCTAATATGTTGTGCTCTTTTAAAATTCTTTATAAAGAAACTTAAGGGTATTTTAAATTTATTATCTAAAGATGCGACACGAATGAAAAACTGCTTTAGCAATACAAAATGTAATTTGTTTTATTGAGGTTTTTTTATGAAACTTGCGGTAATTAGGCGATTCACACACTGCCCCGCCCCACGCTGCGGGGTGCGTAGCTGCGGAGTCACGAGTGCGCGAGTGTAGATCTGCATGATCATGCAGATGTTTTTATGTTGATTTCTTGGACCCATTCGCGGGGGTGCGTGTTTCTCCGCATGTAGGCGCGTGATCTGCAATTCTGCGCGTGAATGCGTGTTCAGTGTGTTACACTATGCGTGTTTTCTATACAAACACAGATACTTGCAAACGCTACGCTGCGTGATGTGAGCAGTGTGAGAATCGCCTTAGACCTTTTTTTATATCTTATAGGCTAGCGTTTGACCACTGATCTCACCTGTTGGTAAGTGATGATGCGGTCGAAGATGGTAAGCACGCTAGGCCTAGAATGGGAACTGGCTCTCAGGGATAGCTGCCGGAACACATTAGATGTTTGGTGACAGATTTACTAGCTTGAGGGTAGTAGCTGGCCAGGCGGACACTAGATAGTGTCCTACCACCATGCGGCATCAAAGCCAACCGTTCTCCCGATTACGCCACCGGGCCTCGACTTCTTTGACTTCTATAGCAGAAAAATAATATCCTTGATGATCATAAATAAATGAAACAGCAAATCCATCCTAAAAATATAAATGCTATAGCTAAAAAAATCTATATAGTTATGTCTGTAACTAAAAACTTAACTTTTAAAAGTATCTTTTTACTCTACCTTGCGTACCTAAATCTATCTTCTAATACTATAAGAATTTTTGTCCTGACATACTGACTGACTGACTGACTGACAACGCACAGCTTAAACCGCTGGTCGTAGAGACTTGAAATTTGGAGGGTATATTTGTCTTAGTACGTAAACGTGTACTAAGAAAGGATTTTCCAAAATTCACCCTTTGAGGGAATGAAATGGGGGTTCAAAGTCTGTACGGAGAAACAAAAATAGAAAGTATTTAATATTCGAAACTTTACGCACGTGCTTTAGTAAAAAAATAAGTAAATACGTGTTTCAGGGTTTTTTGAAATTCCACCCCTAAGAGGGTGAAATGGGGTAACAAAGTCTGAAAATCAATATTGTTTCGGATTGCACTGAAATTTGGCATGCAGATAGTTATTACGACGTTACTTCCCTCTGAGAAATGGTTTTCTAAAATTCACCCCTTAAGGGGATGAAACGGGGGTTCAAAGTTTTTAAGGAGAAACAAGATAATATAGTCTTCTCTTTGCACAAGTACTTCAGTAAATAAATAAAAATATAAGTGTTTCAGATTTTTCGAAATGCCACCCCTAAAATGGTGAAGTGGGGTAACAAAATCTGAAATCAATATTGTTTCAGATTGCGCTGAAATTTGGCATGCAGATAGTTATTTTGACGTAAGTATCCGCTAAAAAAGGATTTTTCAAAATTCACTCAGTAAGGGGATGAAACGGGGGTTCAAAGTTTGTACCGATTTGGCTTTAACTTCTTTGATGTCTTTTATGATAGAAAGGTTTTTACAAAATAAACGTTTTAGGTAAATAAAAGAAGTCTTTAACGCGGGCAAAGCCGCGGGGCACTTCTAGTAATATATATTGATTTAAAGCTTATCCCATAATAGCAGGATATGAAACTGTTGCATAATACCTAGTTATGTGCAGTTTCATACACTACTTTATCTACATTCATGCAAAAGATAGTTAAAGACCTATATGATTTGTACTGCGATTAGTTTGCGTTTTTAACCGAGTTCCAAAAAAGGAGGTTTATCAATACAACTGTATATATTTTATTGATTGTGTTTTTTGGATACAAATTGTCTGAAGTACTGAAACATGCTTTGGGGCTGCACGTAATAGTAAGTACTGTTGGCAACCTTACATTAATCAGGGGAATTAAACTATTTTTTTAACTGTGACGTTGACCGTTTGAATGAAGGCTGAATGGCTCATTAGTTTTGTTTTTTTTTATTCAAAGCAATAAGTTATGCTTTTATATATTTAGAATTATTATTATTGATTATAGAATTATTATTATGTCAAATAACATTAAATAGATCATTTAATGTTATTTGACATGTGTAAGTGCAGATTTTAATTGGTACGACTTTAGTTCTACTCCAATCGATTTTAGGGTTGGGAGGGTTTTTTTTTGTTTTGAACATCTAAATCTAAATCACATCTAAATAAGTGAAAAATTGGTAAGAATGTTACATTAACTGACATCAATTTTAGAAGGAGAAGGATGCGAGAGAGCCACCCCCTGAAGGGGAAGTTGCAGAAACCCCCCCTTTTGGAGATATGTTTTTTTTTGTTTTCTAACCAAACTTTTTAAAATCTTTAAAAATTAGCTGGAGTAGGATATGGAAAGGGTGGGTTGATGGGCTCATACACTAAAGGTCATGTACGCATTATGTCAAACACTTAAAATAACAAGAGGATGTAGGTTTGTCATTTTCAGTACCAAGTTTGAGGTATTGAATTTGGTTAAAGTGTTTTCCTTTTTAGCGCTTCACCGGCCGCTGCAGCGGCACGCTCGCTTCGCTCGCTCGGCTCGCGCGCGGTGTTGTCACAGTTCAAACCTAAACCTAACCTAGTGCATTTCGTTATTTACTATTTATCTTAGAAAATATATAATCAGCTAGAGTAGTAGGATGTGGAAAGTAATAAAATAAAACAGAATTCCTAAACAAGGTATTTCATTCTCATTATTATTTTTAATAAAAACATTTTTTAAAGTTTGGTAGTAAACAAAATATATCATATCTCCGAAAGGGGGGATTTCTGCAACTTCCCCTTCAGGCGGTAGCTCTACCCATCCCCCCGCCTCCTTCTCCCCCTAAAATTGATGTCAGTTAATGTAATATTCCTACCAATTTTTCACTTATTTAGATGATTCCATTGTTAAATGTTCAAAACAAAAAAAATCATATCTCTGAAAGGGGGGTCTCCGCAACTTTTCCTTCAAGGGAGGGGGCTCTACTCCTTCCCAACCACCCCCTAACCTCTCTCCCACCCCTGAAATCGATTGGAGTAGAACTAAAGTAGAGCCTTTTAATTTGCCCATATGCTGAATAAATGCTTTAAGTTTTATTCAAATAAAAAGATCAAAATTAAACAAAACAAACACAACAGTGGCTCTGTAGCCATAGATCAATGCGCATGTGCCAAGTTATTCATAATTCATAATAATTCATTTGTTTATTGCGTTCTCTTCATGTTTACAAAATATCTTATAACTAAATAAAATAGAGACCCTGTCGGGCACAACAATATTAGGGCAGAATAAAAGTAAACCCACGCATGCTAGGGCGCGGTCCCCATATATACTTAATGATAAAAATCGAACTGAAAACTCCTTGGTATATCCAAAGTAATCTATAAAAAAGTTATTATGAAAAAGTCTTTATAACAATTAAGTTGGGGTTTTGGCGGAAACGTGAACAAGTGTGTTTGTAGTTTTCCCTAAAACTTGTGTTTTTTTTTTTTTTAATGTGTAATAAATGTGGATTATTAACCATTAAGTGCCGGTGAATTTGTGCAAGTGTAGGGAAATAGCAAAATGTTGAAGAACATGCCATTTATGTTCTCACCATAATTCCACTGAAAATCTTGAGTAAACACCACATCTTTACTGAGGATATGACTTGGACTAGACTATGACTTCAACATGACCTAAAATGACCCAATTTTATAATTTGAATTCACAAAAATTTGAAATAAAGTTACTTGACAGTGGCTTAATACACTTATCGTGTGGAACCATAATAAAACCAAAAAAAAATTCATCTGTACATGCATAAAGTATGTCATTATGTTACTATTTTTAAATTCATAATCGGAACTTTACAATCTGAGTAGATAAAAAAATTGTCAGCAATTTCCATCAAAAATACACAAAAACAAATAGCATGAAACCATCAAAAGGTGACCCGCACGATCCATAAATATACAGAGTTTATTAAGGACACTTTTGTATCAAAGACTCGGTAGTCATTTCTTTTACACGAAGAAAAACCGATACGTAAGAGAGACCCGAAGATGGATAGCTTTTAAGACGGACCTTTTACGTGTGATCGCAATTTAGTGTTATCGTTTTGATGCTTACATTTGGGTTTATGGTGTACTTTTATATGAATGTTGTGGTTTATTAATTAAACTAGTCAAGTGTGTGTCGGACATGTAAATACAGGTTTTTGTATGCGTACTATGATAGAAAATTAATCCATTAATAAATTAATGCCTGTTATTTAAGCGTACATTGTCGAAAACTCGCATTTTTTTCAGTTTGGTAGGCTCGTTTTACGAGCACAGATGCAGATTACAAATTTATGTAAATTGTTTTAGTTTTGCACTAAAATCACACAATTTCTTTCCTTTCTATTTATATTTTTACACACAAAATTATTTTTTAAGTGAAAACTTCTTTAACGGCGTTGTGCATTTTTCTTGGGATGGGTAAAAAATGTTAAACTCGCGTCAGGTCATGTGTCCTGCTAGGCAATTCTGTAAGCTATCTCGACAGCGGAATCCGCGGTGAGATTTGAGTTTCACATAACGAAATTCAACCGTATTACGAACGTGATAAGATTGAATTTCGTAGTACGAAATTCGAATCTCACCGCGGATTCCGCTGTCGAGATAGCTTACAGAATAGCCTAGCTGATCAAAGATTCGTAAGACGGAGCGTAGGGCGCTGGCGCGAGTTGTGATTCCAAAATATTCAAAAATGACGTGGTCAAGTGGCGCAGGGCGCTTGCGCGAGGTGTCATTCCAAAATATTCAAAACTGACGTGATCAAGTTGCGCAGGGCGCTTGCGCGAGGTGTCATTCCAAAATATTCAAAACTGACGTGATCAAGTTGCGCAGGGTGATTGCGCGAGGTGTCATTCAAAAATATTCAAAACTGACGTGATCAAGTTGCGCAGGGCGCTTGCGCGAGGTGTCATTCCAAAATATTCAAAACTGACGTGATCGAGTTGCGCAGGGCGCTTGCGCGAGGTGTCATTCCAAAATATTCAAAACTGACGTGATCAAGTTGCGCAGGGCGCTTGCGCGAGGTGTCATTCCAAAATATTCAAAACTGACGTGATCAAGTTGCGCAGGGCGCTTGCACGAGGTGTCATTCCAAAATATTCAAAACTGACGTGATCAAGTTGCGCAGGGCGCTTGCGCGAGGTGTCATTCCAAAATATTCAAAACTGACGTGATCAAGTTGCGCAGGGCGCTTGCGCGAGGTGTCATTCCAAAATATTCAAAACTGACGTGATCAAGTTGCGCAGGGCGCTTGCGCGAGGTGTCATTCCAAAATATTCAAAACTGACGTGATCAAGTTGCGCAGGGCGCTTGCGCGAGGTGTCATTCCAAAATATTCAAAACTGACGTGATCAAGTGGCGCAGGGCGCTTGCGCGAGGTGTCATTCCAAAATATTCAAAGATGACGTTTTCATGTTTTCACTTCTGCCGGCACGCAACGCGTTGTTTTTTTGTTTGTACTAAGAAGTCATAAGAACAATAAAAAATACTGTGTGTGCATAGTTTGCACTAACTTCTGTGAATATTTAAATATAGATATTGAAGTAACTATGACGTATTAAATTTATTATTATTCGTTACAGTGTCTATCACTATACGTATTGGAGAACTAATCTTAACAAATGCTACCCGACTATCGACTAACGAGCACCCTGACAGTTCCAAGCATGTTTCTATTGTAGATACGTCATGCGCTTTCTTAAAGTGGCTACTCACGATGCAATTTTGTATTCAATTTGTTGATTCAATTGGTTGAACGGACAGTTGACTCGACACACAACATGTTGAAAATATGCATCAACTTGCCTCCTCACCGCGCAATTTAACTGAACCAACTTAAATTGAATCAACCGTATGAATACGAAATTGCATCGTGAGTAGCCATTTTAAACTTAAAACTAGTAACATTGACAGGAACAAGCGACGTAAAGGATTTTCATGCGTGGAATTGGTTTTGAATCTCATTTCTTCATCCTTAGAAATCACATCTATTTCATATCATTGCAAAAATAATTTGGCATACCGTGACAAGCACTCAACATACTTTTGCACGCCTTACAAGGCTTAGTCAAAATAATCCAATCTATAATGGGCAGACAAGAGCCTATATCCTATATATATTCTAAATAATCTCGTCTCGACATGCCAATATGTAAAGCGTCGGTATAACTATACAAAATAAAACAATTAGGCCGGAAAAAAACTTAAAAGGTCTATGTAAACCTTATACTAGTCAACAAAAATTATACCCATAATATTGGACCTACTTACACGGTAAATTGGAAACCAGAGGGTGCGTATAATACACGTTAGATAGTGTATTTCTCAACATCACTAATTAATTTCTGTACAACTCCATCTGTTAATCTTTAGCAAATACGTCTTTGTAGTTATTCCTTTCTACTATAGAAGGTGTTTATATATAAAATATAGAATGACGCTTACGTCACTTCGACTCCTTACGAACTGTGACGCTACTGAAGCTACGTTACTTCTGTCATATATTACCCCATTGTGCCTGAATGTGGCTACTCACGATGCTATTTCGTATTCAATTTGTAGAACGGACGGTCGACTCGACACACATGTTGAAAGTATGCTGTATGCGTAAACTTACCACCTCACCGCGCAATTGAATTGAATCAACGGATTCAATACAAAATTGCATGAGTAGCGACTTTTAAGAAGTTTAACTTCAAACAATAATAACGTATCTATCATAGAACCTCATTGATCACACCACTATCGACTCGGCCACACTGACGGGTCCGCCAATTTGTCATAGAAGGTAAATACCGTCCGGTCCAATGTTTGATCTTTGGCTTGTTCCTTGGGATTGCTCTTCGAATCATTCCCATTGTGACTTGATCAGGGCTCTTTGATCTAAAAGTAGTTTTTATTTCACTGAGACACAATACAATACATACTCTTTATTGACACCAATTCAGAAAAGACTTAAAATAAGACAGTAACACTAAAACTAGGTACAATGGGCGATCTTATCTTATCTCTTCCAGATCATTCATAAAACGAACAAGGACAGTGGTGTGTATTTTAAAGTTTTCAATTACAATCATTATATTCTTTAGGTAAACTGGTTTATATGTCTAAGATTATATTTTATAGCCTACTACTATATAACGTTACATGTAATTATACTATTATCAGGGCGAGTGAAGCGAGCCTTAAAACTATCCCACAACCTGAGCACTTTTGTGGTACACTTTACTGAAAAACTATCACCCCTATTGATTTGTGCTTTAACAAAGCAATTTAAATTCACATGTAGATGTGTTATCAGTAAAAAATATCATTTTATTACCATTTAAAAAAATTAAGATTAAAAATTTTGTTTCTAGGATATAATATTATTGTACTACTAACGCCATCCGTTAGAAGATCAAAGAACTATCTTCGCTGCAAACATAAGGTTTGGTTTCTAAAGCCGTCTGTTGGAAATCTAAAGAATTTACATCTGTCATCCAAATGATGTCTGGTATCAGTGTGACCATTTGTGTCAGATTTCTGCCATTTAGGCAGATTTTGGACCTACATTTCAACTCTGGCAGATTAAGCTGACGATTTCAAAAAGTGGAAGATTTCAAGAATCTTAATAAATTTTTAAATTTAAAAAAAAATTTGACAGTTTTCTGTTTCTATTTAAAGTATTACATTTTTATTATGCATTTATTTGGTTGGAAATTTGTAAAAGTTGGAATGAGGGTAAATAAACTTTATTTTTATACCTTATTTTCAATTCAATAATATGATAGCAAATTTTATGCGTTTGTTGGAGTGGTTGGTGGTTTGGCAGATTTTTGCCAGTGTCGGGCAGATTTGCCATTTAACAAAAAAAACTCCCCTAAAAGTTGTTACAGGGCAGAAAAACCACGCGAGCCCTCACAGAGCTCGGCTTTTAGCTAGTATGATAGATATATTACATTAATATTATACATATACGCATTATAAAACTACAGACTATTATATTCACTGCTATTTTATTGTCGACTGTCTCGGTTGACGTAGGTTTCGTGCATGTCCGATGCACTTCCTCGGAAATTTACGCAGCAAGCAGTGGTCTACGCGATTTTGAGTCACTTTGATTCCATTTCCACTCATTAATATTTATACCAAGTCCATTCGAAACTACAGCTTTCCAGTACTAAGAGGCCTTAAGCTAAGTCGCGGTCAGACAGACAAATGGACGGAAAATCAATTTAATTTCAAAAATTACGAATTTAAATTTATCTTAAGACATAAAAATTAAAATTAAAAGAACTTATATTCAATTACACTAATTTAACTTCTTGGGAATTATAATACATTTTTAACCGACTTCAAAAAAAGGAGGAGGTTTCTGAATTCGACCGTATATATGTTTTTTTTATGTTTGTTCGCGGATAACTTCGTCGTTTATGAACCGATTTTGATTATTCTTTTCAATCAATTTTTTTTATTCTTTTCTTATTCTTTTTGTTGAAATAGCGATATCCCAAGTGTGGTACCATGGTAATTTTATCGAGGTCTGATAAGTATTCCCAGAGATATGGAGATAAACACCTCAAAATTGGTACTGAAAATTAATAGCGCGGCATTAAAGTCGGTTCTCTTTAGTTTTTTAAACGATCTTATTTTATATTTTGTAGAATTGTATTGTATCGTTTTTTTATTAATTTTAGAATGGTCGTTAGAAGCCGTACTAGGAAAACCTATGCTACAGCTCCTACGATTCTTCTCTGGGTACGTACTAAATAGGAAATGGCGAAATCGAAAGACTGGCGAAGGAGAATGGAGCACTTAGAGTGTTCGTTGTTGATTACAGAACCCTTAAAAGCTAAATCACAGGTCCAACTAATCGATGTCTCCCACGACCAAAGAGCTGGCGCTTACCTCAGGCAACGCATTAGTTTCGCGATTCAAAGAGGTAATGTCGCCAGCTTTTTGGGTACTCTACCAGCAGACAGCGACCTAAATTCCATTTATTATTTGTAGTTTTTATTTGAATCATTAGTCATAGTTAATATTTCAGTTTAATATGTGGATTTGGAGCAAAAAAAAAAAAAAGTAGATAGGTCTTCTTTTGTGAGGTCAGTCAATAGCAAGTTTACCAATAACAGCTGACCCCAACTCCCAAAAGTAACAAAAATGTTATAGCCTTCTAAAGTAATTCCAATAATACCAAAAACAACTTCAAGTATTTGATCGTTTTCGTTTGAGTTCCCAATTTTCGCAGTTATTTGTTGACAAGTTGTTTCCTATATTAAGTTTTTCCTTTATTTTCAAAGCAATATAACACCGTACATGCAGTAACTAAATCTTCGATCATAACAATATCTTTAGGCGCAAGCACACAGCCGTGATGTCAATCATGACATAAGTACGAAGCACGAAGATAATATACTCAATGGAGTTTGCATGCAGAATTACCTGTTGAAGACTAATAAGTAAACAAACACATTTTTAACACAAAGGAATCTCTAAAGTCTGTTGGTGTGGTATAAAATTATTCAGGCGAGATAGTACCCAAGTGCTACACATATCCTACAAAAAAATCCTGATGTACATCAGGATCTTTTATTAATTTTTTTTTTTTTTTTACATAAAGCGTATCCGTAATGGTACCGATAGTCCCATAAGTACCAGGCCTTATTAAGAAAACACAAAATTTTTGAATAAAAAAATATTTATTTTTCTACGTAGTCTCCCTCTAGCTCGATACATTTTTTCCAGCAATGTTCAATTGCTTCGATACCATTTATAAGAAATGTCAAGCTCCTCGAAGTAGCCATCGACCGCACAGTCCACCTCTTCATTATTGGCAATTTTTTACCCCCAAGCCATTTTTTCAAGTTTGGGAAAAGAAAATAGTCTGAAGGAGCTAGATCTGGCAAATAGGGAGGGGGAAGTATTTCAAAATGTAACTCATTGATTTTGACCATCGCAATTATAGATCTGTGAACAGGCGCGTTGTCTTGATGAAACGAAACTTTTTTTTTCGGTAAATGCGGTGGTTTTATCTTGATTTCATCACTTAACGCTGCAATAGTAATGACCATCGAATTTCAAAATAAAGCTGTATTATGGTTGATAATTTCTACCACAAACAATATTTTCAAGTAGCAACGCCATCTGTATGCCAGGCCGGGTACTTTTGGAACTACCTGGTAAGTTACCGTCGTTCTATTTCTCACATGGATTTACCATATATAGATCGTGCACAGCAGATGTTGTTACAAATTCAATTTAATCCGTATCCTCTGAACATAACGTTGTAATTACTATGTACATCAAAACGGCCCCAACGAAAAGAACCTAGATGGGAGTGTGTCCTTGTCTAACAACCTGCCAGTGCTATATATATATTATACGATATGTATTGTATTATATATATGTGGTCCATACAAAAGAAAGGGACAAACTCCGTTCAAGGCCGGTCTCTTTCGGGCCGGAAGTGCACCGTTTTTATACGAAACGTCTTTGATTCCCATACTGCTGTTATGAATTTTATATAGTGGCAATATCTCGCTCCAAGAAACGTGACACCCTGTGAAGTCTCGTCGTTCAAAAGGGAGGATTTGTGATAAACTGCCTCTGGATATCCTGAGATTTATATATGCTTCCGATATTACGGGAAAATTGTGTTGCTGTGAAAATAACCCCACGTGAGAAGCGATATATTTTGGAAATAAATAAATCTTCATGATGCGGTTACGTTTTGCGCGTGATGAGAATTTTGATAAAATGCAGTGCATCACTTGATACTATATAGATATAGAACATTTTCTGTACTAATGTGATACTAGTATATTTTTACCGATTTCACTAATAAGGAAGTGGTTCCCAATTTGCGTGTATTTTTTTTCATGTTTGTTACCTCAGAACTCCGACAATTATAAACAAATATGAAATTATTTTTTTTAGTTTGAGAAAGTATGATTGCCGATTGGTTTTATTGTAATTTTATCGAGATATGATAAGTATCTCCTGAGATTATATTGGAGATAAACACCTCGAACTTAGTACTTAGTTAAGCGGCAATAGACCAATGGCTAAGGCGTCGGCCTGGCGATCGAGACGTCGTGGTCGATCCCCACCCATTGAACTATTTAAGTGATTTGACACAAGGAAAAAAGTAGTTTCTGCCTGCCCTACTAAATAGGCTTAATCCTAATCCTAACTAATATTATAATCCTAACTTTAATATTATAAATGCGAAAGTAACTCTGTCTGTCTGTCTGTGTTACTTTCACGCCAAAACCACTGAACCGATTTAAATGAAATTTGGTACACAGATAGTCTAGAGCCTGAGAACGGGCATAGGCTACTTTTTAATGCGAAAACAGGGTTGTAAGGGGTTGAAAGGGGGGATGAAATGTTGTATGGAAGTATCGTCATTTTAGGAGCTAAAAACTTGAAACTTATTTTTTAGGCTGTTAATTTGATATAAATAAATTTGACATTCAAAGTTTGTACAAGTTTTACCCTCAAGGGTGTAAATTAACAATAGGGGATGAAAGTTTGTATGTAAGGTTTATATTAATGTTCTACAGAACCGATTTAAGTGGAATTTGGTACACAGATAGTCTAGAGCCTAAGTAAAGACATAGGCTACTTTTTAATGCGAAAAGGGGGTTGTAAGGGGTTGAAAGGGGAGATGAAAAGTTGTATGGAAGTATCGTCATTTTTGGAGCTTGAAACTTATTTTTTATGCTGTTAATTTGATATAAATTCCACGCGGACGAAGTCGCGGGTACAGCTAGTTTTATATATGTATGTATTTATCAAATACATCTTTAATAATTATTGTCAATCTACCCAATCTCCTTACCCGTAACACCTGATGTCCTAATTACGTGAGGGTACAAATTAAGCAATTCCAAGGCCAATTTAACCTCCAGGGTACGGTAATGGCAAGGCGTTGAGGGGTGCGTGATGGGGGAATCGAAGTCGTAAACGTATTGATAGTGGAAATTTCATATTGATTAATGTTGTAGATGGACATTTTAGTGCAGTATTTTTTGATGTTTAGGGTTCCGTAGTCCTGACAAGGACCCCTTATAGTTTCATCATGTCCGTCTGTCTGTCCGAGGTTTTGCTAAGAGACCATAAATACTAGAAAGCTGTTATTTTGTAGGGGTATGTATATAAATTACGCCGAGAAAGTGGTGAAATAAAATTTTGAAAAATATTTTTTTTAGGGTAGCTCCCCTACATGAGAAGTGGGGATGAATTTTTTTTCGTCGTCTACCCCATCGTGTGGGATATCGTTGAATAGGTCTTTTAAAATTACTTAAGGGTTGCTAATACCATTTTTCGATTGAAAGCTCCATTTACAAAATATTAAACTTTAAAGTGCAAATTTTTGTTCCAGTAGGGCGTCCCTCCCCCCCCCCACCCCCCTCTGAAAGCTAAACTGCTGGCTTTAAAAAATCTAAAAATTTTCGTGATATTAGTGCATTTCATGAACTTAAAACTATAGCAGTTCAGATAACTTTATTAGTTTAGCAGTAATAGTCGTTGAACTTGGGTGTGGGATAATTTTGTACCAAATACAAAATCCTTAGAATAAATCCTTTAAAGTGACAAAGACGAAGTACCTAGTTGCTTGTTTATAACGGTTAAAGACTTGCATTGAATAACGGGCTACTACGGAAACCTACACTGCGCGTGGCCCGACACACACTTGACCGGTTATTTTTAATCTTATAGGCTAGTTTGTCTACTATTTAACTTGTTAGAAAGTAAGGCTCAATGCACATTGTATTTGTAGCGACGCGACCATCAGTCGGCGCGTTTCTATAATATCTTGTACCATTGTTCATAATGTTTATAAAGCCTTGTTATTAAACCTGATCGTCGCGTCATTCAGTGTAGATTGAGCCTAATGATGTGGAATCTCTCGCAATATAAACCGCCCTTGCTCAACTAATTTTCTCTCTTTCTCCTTCCAAAAGTTGACTGGAAGACATCGCTTTTAGCGATAAGTCCACCCATGGTACAGTACTTTTTCAGAGTTTATTGTTTCATAAGTAATTTTTAACCGATTTCAATCTTTTTCTTTATGTATGTTCACCAATTACTCGAAGACTCGTGAACCAATTTGGAAAAATTCTTCTTTTTAATACGCTTTTATTAGCTTCACACGTATGTATGTTTGTATCGGAATCTTTGAACATGATTTTAACCCCCTTCAAAACGTCGGATTAACTCGAAATTTGGCATACTTATTAAGGACCGATGACAATAAATAAAAAAATTTTAAAAAAAATTCGACTAAAAAATGAAAAATAAATAATAGTTTAAAAAACCTAAAAAAACGCTTTTATTGAAAATCCAACTAAAAAATAGAAAATAAATTTTAGTACATTTGAATTAAAAATAGTGTAAGAAAAAATGATTTTATTGTAAAAAAAGCGTGGGGTGCTTTTCAGGATATTATCAAAATAACCCTTCTAGTCATATCTGTTCATAAAATATTCGGAACTATTGATACCATGCACCCCACGCTTTTTTTTTTACAATAAAATCATTTTTTCTTACACTATTTTTAATTCAAATTCATTAAAATTTATTTTCTATTTTTTAGTTGGATTTTCTATAAAAGCGTATTTTTTTAGTTTTTTTAAACTATTATTTATTTTAAAAGGATCATCATCATTAAAATTTCATTCTCATTTAAATTTCATCGATACATGTTCAGTATTTCCAAAGATATGGAGATAAACACCTCAAACTTGGTCCAGAAAATTAATAGCGCGGCATCTGAAGTCGGTTCTTTTAGTTTATTAAACGATCTTAAATTATAATTGGTGTACATAAAGTATTTTGTATTTTAATATTTTTTTTAAATATTGTAAATCTCTGTAAGTACATTAACTACCTTTTACCATTATTTTTGTACTGTTTTGTTGCAGTTAGCTGTCAGAAATTAAATCGCGATTCAGAATCAGAATCAGAATAATTTATTGAGTTACTGACTTAATTTACATTAGGCTAGTTGTCATTGCCTTTAAGACCCGTCAGTTACCCACATCGGGCATTCAATAATATAATAGAATATATTACATTTAATTTTAATAAAAGACATTAATAATTTTATGCATTCGATCCAAATTAATATTAGAGATATATATGACTTATTCAATTAAAAATTATGTCAAAATATAATGTTAGTAAATAATAAATTCTCCCTACTATCCTACTACTATTTTATAAACGCGAAATGTTATGTTAAGAGTTTAAATTTTGAGATGATTGATAACGAAGAAAGTGCATCTGGTTCTAACATCGCGAAAATATAGTTTGCGCGATGTAGAATCTCATACATTTAAGCCGTAGACGGAATTTAATATACTCCGTCTACAATTTAGGCAATATTTTAAAGAGAACTGTACAAGCTACTCCAGAGCCATCTAGGTGTTTTTAATATTAAGCTAAGTTGGTGAATATAAGGCGTCCATTACACGATAGGTTTGGCAGTCACGGCTGTGATTGATGGATAACTGATCGTCTAATGGGGTGATTGACGGTGACTGATATTTACATACTTTTGATTGCTGCATCAGCAACCAAAAGTCATGACTGATGGTTTTGAATGACGGATAACATACCGTGTAATGGACGTCTTAGATGGATAAATGTTTGTTACTCTTTCACGAAAACATAACGTACGATAACATACCGTGTAATTGATGTCTTAGATGGATAGATGTTTGTCTCTTTCACGAAAAAACGGCTAAACGGATTTGGATGATATTTTGCATACGGGTACTTTTTAAGCTGAAATAACAAAAGATACTTTAAAACGCAGGCGAAGCCGCGGGCTAGTCTACAATAAAACAGCAGATACAACTAATTTACGATTATTTAAAAAACTAAAAGAACCGCCTTCAAACGTCGCGCTAGTCAAAGTAGGCAGTAGACTTAGTAACTAATATATAATATGTGCCGTCGAGGTAAATAAATGCATCGTAATACAAATGTTGATATATTAAAAATGGCTCGGCCGATTTCATCAAAATTTTAATGGGACCACCTGGGAAGAGTAAAACCACCTTTGAAACAAAAAAAAAACCAAATCTGTTCAGGCATCTTCAAGTAATCGGTGAACATACATAAAAAAAATTAAAAAAAGAAAAAAAAAAGATTCTGACGAATTGAGAACCGCCTCCTTTTTTGTAAAGTCGGTTAATAAAGACATACAATGAAGCAATTTCATGAAAAAAACACTAACAAGGTGCCATAATAGGCATTGTTATCACATTTTTGATAGCGGCATAAGGTAGAAACCAAGTATTTATAAAATGGTTTCATTGAGAGCTGCCTCCTATTTTCAGACGACTAAAAATAGAAAACCACCCCACAATATGTGATTCACACTCGCTGCCTTCCACACTCTTTACCCTTTGTGGGAACAAAAGGTCTAGGTACTTTCCTTGAAGGGCCTATGAATAAGTGAAACTCTGAATCCATAGACAACTTTACCGTAGAAACCACATGAAGAACAACGAAATCACGCCATAAATTAGTTCGGCCTATAACGAATGATGCAAAATAACCGCCTCAATCCACTGTTTTACTTTTCTACCAGATGTCAGATCTGTGAATGTTCTTTTTTGAGTATATTTATGTTAATATTTATTTTTCATACTACCAGCCTTCACTTGCGTTTATTTTTCGGATTATGATTCATATTTCGAAATCGAGCATAATCCGGAAAATAAACGCGAGAGAAGGTCGGTTTATTTAAAGCTAAATAAGAATGCAACCTGTAATATAATTATACAGATAACTAGCTGTCCCGGCAGACGTCGTTCTGCCCGGAAAAGCTTTATCTGTGAGCCTACATTTACTCCTTCACCATTTACATTGGAATAACAGTGGCGCCATCTGTCGAAAATTGATCATACCAACTCAGAAACTTTGTTGGCTCATGCACAACAACTAAACTAAAGATCATCACATGGTCAAATGCATAGTGTCCGATTCTATAAAGGACATACAGACAAACATTCATATTTATATAAGAGATTCCTATCTCAAAATATTAATGTTCAATGTGAATACTTACTCGTATGTTCCAGATTCTTTTAGTTAATGGTACATTGTTTAACATATAATTATTGGTACTTAAAATATTTTCTTATTTTGTGTAATTTCATACATTTCATGTTTTATTTTATAAAGAATTCTTGATCATTCTGTTGTATTTTATAGTTCTATTTGGAGTTTACTACTTAATAATTGATTCTCATCATTAGGCATCGGGGCCTACATAAGTATAGACATTTTATGAGGAGCAAAATTAATCACTAATGTCAAACTTCGCCTCACCAAGAAGCGTTTGGTTATCCCATTATTGGGAAAAAAAGCGTTATGTTTTGTTCTAAAAGGCGTTACGTTTTCTGTCAAAATCCAACGTCAATCTATTTGTCATATTCAAATATTAGTTATGTTTACTGAGCAACGTCCTTGCGCAATTTTCACCTTAGCCAATTAGACCGCACCATTTTAAATGTGCGTTCTTATTGGCTCATTTGACGGTGTCTGTTGGAAAGCTTCGGTAACAGAAAAATATAAGTGAATTTAAAATACATACACGGATTCAGTATTTTAAGAGATGCGTTTATCTACCCAGTTTGCCTATTGTATATTTAAAAACAATTGTACTAAGGAGTAAACTCTAGTCTTGCGTACACACCGTTCTTATGATTTTCACTAGTTTAAGGTACGATTTCGTTGGTCTACAAGAAACATCTGACGGCATCTATTATGGGGTAATCTATGCCGGGATTCTGTGGTCCATTGATTAAAGTAGTTGGTTCCTGGTGTACAGGTTACAGTAAAAGATTCCTTAACTAATTCAAAAAGGTTTTTTCTCAGTTAAATAACAAAGCATAGCTGGCGCAGTAGCACGAACAGATAATACTACTAGGTAAGGTATAGATCTTCTACGATAACATGGCCCGCCCCTCCGAATTACTGTTTTAATGTGTGTAGTCACATCCTTACGAAAGAGTTTGTATGTAGTTGTAATTATGTTGTACTACGTTATAAGAGTAGGCACTTCCCTACATTGTTGATACCCGAATTATGAACGTACTTTGTAGCCAACCTAACTTAACGGAAAGTATTGCTTATGAATTTCATAGAAACTTTTTTGCAGTGTTGGTTGGTACAAAGTACGTTCATAACTAGGAGTTATTTAATTATGTATGCAATGTCGCGGAACCGGCTTTACCAGTACGCACACATGCGTGGTGGTGCGTTGTAATTACTATCACAAATACTTTCAAACGTTTTTGAATTTTGGAGGGGCGCGTCATGTTATCGTAGAAGATCTCTACAGTGTCCCAAATTCTGAAAATCTTTGGCAGTATTTTTTGTGCTCCGGTATCTATAAAAGGCAAACGTTATTTGACTTTATTCTGTACCTAGTTCCGGGCATGATTGTCTGGAAGAGATTTCTTTAAGCGTTAAGACCGCCCGTTGAAACAAAGACCTTTTCAACTGACTTCCAGAAATAAAGGAGGTTCTCAATTCGTTTGTATGTTTTTTTTGTGTGTATGTTACGCGATTACTCCGTCAATTCTGAACTGATCCGTAATTTTTTTTTTTGCTATCGGTAGGGTACGTTTCCGAGGTGGTCCGATCAGATAAGTATCTCCAGATATATGACGATAAACGTCTCAAACTTGCTATTGAAATTGACTCGCGGGGCATTGAAGTTGGTTGTTTTAGTTTTTAAGACCACCCGTTGACACAAAAACACAACAACCGTTCCGTACAACAAGGACTAGGTGGAGCAACGACATTCGCAAAGCGGTGGGCAGTGACTGGAAACAAAGAGCCGAAGATCGGGCTCAGTGGCGTGACTTGGGAGAGGCCTATGTCCAGCAGTGGACTGATACCGGCTGAGTATGATGATGATGTACAACAAGAGGAAAAAAGGATAACTTTGTATTCGTCTGTCTGTCTATCCATCTGTCTGTCTTTCCATCAAGACCCTTTTTCGCAGGAACGCATAGAGGTATCATATTGAAACTTATATCAAATACTTAGGTGTATAGTTTTTTTCAGCTGTAAAAAAATTAAACTTGTAAGTCAACGCGATCAAAAGATATGATCGTTTATGTCGCATATTTACGCATTTTTTGTGATTTCACAAGGAATCGTAATTAGTTGCATTAGTTTATTATCGTTATAGTTGAAAAGAGTATTCAAAGAACTCATTACCCTTCCTTTGCTTCGCCATAGTCGGGTCAAAGTTTACTCAATATTATGCTCGAAAAATAACATATTTTCATTCGAGTAAGACTTCATCGTTTTAATAATAAGCTACCGTTGGCTGGTAAAAAATCTCAGTGTCTGTGCAAAAAGAGAACCGTCGCGGCGTTATAATTTTTTTTATTTTTTGTAGTATCTTATTGGCTAGCGTTTGACCACTATCTCACCTGTTGGTACGTGATGATGCGGTCAAAGATGGTAAGCACGCTAGGCCTAGAATGGGAACTGGCTCTCAAAGATAGCTGCCGGAACACATTAAATGTTTGGCGACAGATTTTCGAACTTGAAGGGTGGTAGCTGGCCAAGCGGACACTAGATAGTGTCCTACCACCAGGCGGGGGGGGGGGGGGGGGGGGGGGGTTGTTGGTTTCTTAACGATGTTTTCCTTCACCGGAGGGCCACGGCGGGGTTTGAACTCGGTACCACGGCATCAAAGCCGAACGTTCTCCCGATTACGCCACCGGGCCCTCAAAATGAACTAACATTAAAAGGTAAGGAAGAAAGGTACATACCTACCTAGTAGCACACGATAATGATAAGAGTAGGTACCTACCAAGCATCAATCATTTTTAGTCGTACTAGTAATGACAGCAGTATTGTCAATGCAACAATAAACTGGCCAAGTGCAAGTCGGACTCGCACTCGTAGGGTTCCGTACCACACTACAGTATTTTATAAGATCGAGCAAAAAATACCACTATCATTTTTCGCTAGCAAAAAATAATAATTAATAAACATTTTATTTCTTATAAAGCCATCTAACGCCTAACAAAGGTGTTAGGGGTCGACATTTCAATATTACGCCATCTATGGGACGTTTACCTAACTAAGCGTTCATAGATGGCGTGAAATGCCGAAAAAAACACGTTTCTTTTATGGGGACTCTCTATTATTTTTAGCTTTATTCTGTTTTTAGTATTTGTTGTTATAGCGGCAACAGAAATACATCATCTATGAAAATTTCTAACTATCACGGTTCATGAGATACAGCCTGGTGACAGACGGACAGACAGACAGACAGACAGACAGACAGACAGACAGACGGACAGCGGAGTCTTAGTAATAGGGTCCCGTTTTACCCTTTGGGTACGGAACCCTAAAAACAGTAAATTAAAACGAGCGACGACCGACGCGACCTCAAATTTTACGACGCTTCTCTTTTTGCACATACTCTAACCTACTAAATAGACTCAAATCTAAAACAGAAACACTTAAATCCTCTTCAAATATTACTCAAGACTTATTGAAATATTCCAGAACGTTAATTAAACATTGAATTCGACCTTTCTACTGTAACAATGAAAATTTCAAGTCTAGACTAATAAAACTACAGAAACTTGTATAAAGAGTAAGGGTAGAAACTACTCTAGGGTAGAAATTGGTTTACAATTACCCCTACGACCCTTTTGTAGGGGTTGGATAGCACTTACTATCTCAAATTAAGTAAAACTATTATCATTCGAGTCAAGGTCACAGTAGTAACTTAAACACAGTAGATCAATAGGGTAGGTGTAAATAATTATGAAATAATTACCATCCTGAATGCCGCGTTAGTCATTTTCAGTACCAAGATTGAGGTGTTTATCTCCTTATCTCTGGAGATACTGAACATATCTCCTCCTTTTTTGTGAAGTCGTTTAAAAATAAATATTTTTGGTAAGGTAAAAAAAAACCTTTCTTAGATTGGTTAATTTTGCTTGGTTTGATGACTTCATTAACATTAATGACGTCATAACCATTAACAATACTACAACTTTACACTTAATTCCTTCATTTTTATGTCTGACTGACAAGCACTTGACCGCTATCTCATCTGATTTTATCATGCTTGTCTGGAATTGAAAGATGGTACTGAGACAAGCCACTAGATAAATGACTTTAGTTCAACAACAGTAGCAGTAAAATAAACTGGCCAAGTGCAAGTCGGATTCGCATTAGTAGGGTTCTGTACCACATTACAGTATTTTATAAGATCGAGCAAAAAATACCACTATCATTTTTCGCCAGCAAAAAATAATAATTAATAAACATTTTATTTCTTATAACGCCATCTAACGTCTAACAAAGGTGTTAGTGGTCGACATTTCAATATAACGCTATCTATGGGACGTTTACCTAACTAAGCGTTCATAGATGGCGTGGAATGCCGAAAAAAACACGTTTCTTGTATGGGGACCCTCTATTATTTATAACTTCATTCTGTTTTTAGGGTTCCGTACCCAAAGGGTAAAACGGGACCCTATTACTAAGACTCCGCTGTCCGTCTGTCTGTCTGTCCGTCTGTCACCAAGCTATAGCTCATTAACCGTGATAGTTAGACAGTTGCAATTTTCACAGATGGTGTATTTCTGTTGCCGCTAGAACGACAAATACTTAAAACAAAATAAAGTTAAAAATTAAAGGGGGTCCCCATACAAAAAACGTGTTTTTAAACGCCATCTATCTAATTAGTTTCGGAAAAATGACATAGATGGCGCTAGTGTCTTTCTAGATCGCGACCAAACCAAATATTCTTGGTAATATGAATTAATCAAATATATGAGGTTGAAACTCTGTTATGTTTCGTACTGTACGGAACCCTCCCTAAGTGTGCGATAAGAGACGCGATGCTGACTCGCACTCGGCCAGTTTTATTAGTATTTGTTGTTATAGCGGCAACAAAAATACATCATCTGTGAAAATTTCAACTGTCTAACTATCACGGTTCATGAGATAGAGCCTGGTGACAGACGGACAGACAGACAGACAGACAGACAGACAGACGGACAGCGGAGTCTTAGTAATAGGGTCCCGTCTTACCCTTTGGGTACGGAACCCTAAAAAAGAGAGTGCGTAGTAAGCTAAGCGTTATAAGTGAAACTTACTTTAGAGAGTGGGAATACTTTTGTACAAATCCATCTGTTGAACATAGCGGGACGAATGCCCGAATCATGACGAATACGTCTTAGTAGTTACGCCTTTCTACAATAGAGGGCGTTTATAAATTAAAAATATAATTAAGTTAGTTTAAAAACTAAAACAACCGACCATTCCAGTTTCAGTAGCTATATAATATATAGCTACTGAAATTGAAAACTACTGAAACTGAGATATGACGATAAACGTTTCAAACTTATATATTATATAAGTTTGAAACGTTTATCGTCATATCTCTGAAGATATTTATCTGAAGATGTCAATGAAATTTTAATAGCACCACTTCGAAAATGTATCCTGCCGATTAAAAAAGAATCATTTTAGTCGGTTTACAATTCATGGAGTAATCGCGAAAAATACTTGCAAAACAACATATAAACGAATTGAGAACCTCCTCCTTTTTGGAAGTCGGTTGATTACATCGCGTATGTCACTTCCGTTACATTCGGACCGTGACGCTATGTCACTTCCGTTTTTTTTTTCCCAGTGCGCCTAAATGCGTGCGCGTAAATATGAAACGTATTCATATCAAAAATATCGATCCCAAAAGCGCGTAGAGGCGAGTAGTAACATATGTGGTAACATACTGTAGCGCCACAGATTATATAATAGTTACAACGTAACAGATACTTCACTCCCCTACAAAAAACACAATACCAACGCTTATTTCAGACAATACAAGCAAAAATGTGTCTAAGGCGGTCGAACTAGCGTTGTTATTACTTCGTTCAGCGCGCGATGTACCGGCGCGCACTTGATCAGTAAAGGGTGGACTTAATAAAATATAAAAAAAAGTTAACGAATTTTTTTTATTTACCTCACAAAATAACATCAAAATTCCTAACTAAGAGTCGAATTTGAAGTCGAGAAAGTGAATTTTACGCCGTCTTGTCATTTTAGTATCGGTTTTATCGGTAGCATAAAAAAAATGAAACATATTATGCTTGTTTTTTGTCAAACCCGCAAAATGACTATGAAAAACTTAAATCGTTTCCAATATAGAATACGAATGCGCAGTTATCCCGTCATTTGAATCAACACCAATATTATAAATGCGAAAGTCAGTTTGTTTGTTTGTTTGTTTGTTTGTTTGTTTGTTTGTTTGGGACTTCTTCACGGTCAAACGGCTTGACGGATTTGACTGAAATTTTGTACAAAGATAGTACATAGGGCAGAATAGGATATAGGATACTTTTTTTTTGGCTATCGAGTCAGGGGGTCCAGATATTTTTAATTGAATTTTGTGAATATGAGACTTCTTCTCGAATAAATGGCTTGACCGATTTGCCTGAAATTTTTTATGAATACATGTCATAGAGTAGAATAGGATATAGGATACTTTTTTTCTGGCTGTCGAGTCAGGGGGTCCAGATATTTTAAATTGAATTTTGTAAATATAAAACCTCTTCTCGAATAAACGGCTTGACCGATTTGCCTGAAATGTTGTATATAGACAGCTCATAGAGTAGAATAAGATATAGGACACTTTTTTTCTGGCTGTCGAGTCAGGGGGTCCAAATATTTTTACCTGAATTTTGTAAATATAAGACTTCTTCTCGAATAAACGGCTAGACCGATTTGCCTGAAATGCTGTACGAATACATGTCATAGGGCAGAATAGGATACAGAATACTTTTTTTCTGGCTGTCGAGTCAGGGAGTCCGGATATTTTAAATTGAATTTTGTAAATATGAGACTTCTTCTCGAATAAATGGCTTGACCGATTTGCCTGAAATTTTGTATGAATACATTTCATAGGGCAGAATAGGACATAGGATACTTTTTTTTTGGCTGTCGAGTCAGGGGGTCCAGATATTTTAAATTGAATTTTGTAAATATAAAACCTCTTCTCGAATAAACGGCTTGACCGATTTGCCTGAAATGTAGTATATAGACAGTTCATAGGGTAGAATAAGATATAGGACACTTTTTTTCTGGCTGTCGAGTCAGGGGGTCCAAATATTTTTAACTGAATTTTGTAAATATAAGACTTCTTCTCGAATAAACGGCTAGACCGATTTGCCTGAAATGTTGTACGAATACATGTCATAGGGCAGAATAGGATACAGGATACTTTTTTTCTGGCTGTCAAGTCAGGGGGTCCGGATATTTTTAATTGAATTTTGTAAATATGAGACTTCTTCTCGAATAAACGGCTAGACCGATTTGCCTGAAATGTTGTACGAATACATGTCATAGGGCAGAATAGGATACAGGATACTTTTTTTCTGGCTGTCGAGTCAGGGGGTCCGGATATTTTGAATTGAATTTTGTAAATATGAGACTTCTTCTCGAATAAATGGCTTGACCGATTTGCCTGAAATTTTGTATGAATACATGTCATAGGGCTGAATAGGACATAGGATACTTTTTTTTTGGCTGTCGAGTCAGGGGGTCCAGATATTTTAAATTGAATTTTGTGAATATAAAACCTCTTCTCGAATAAACGGCTTGACCGATTTGCCTGGTAAATGTTGTATATAGACAGTTCATAGGGTAGAATAAGATATAGAACACTTTTTTTCTGGCTGTCGAGTCAGGGGGTCCAAATATTTTTACTGAATTTTGTAAATATAAGACTTCTTCTCGAATAAACGGCTTGACCAATTTGCCTGAAATGTTGTATGAATACATGTCATAGGGCAGAATAGGATATAGGATACTTTTTTTCTGGCTGTCGAGTCAGGGGGTCCAGATATTTTAAATTGAATTTTGTAAATATAAGACCTCTTATCTAATAAACGGCTTGACCGATTTGCCTGAAATGTTGTATAAAGACAGTTCATAGGAAAGAATAGGATATCGGATACTTTTTTTCCGGCTGTCGAGTCTAGGTGCCCAGTTTTGCAAATGTGTGGCCTACTCTCGGTCAAACGGCTTAACCTTTTTAGCTGAAATTTCGTATACAGACAGTCAATAAGACATAGAAGGACAACGAATACTTTTTTTTGGCTGGCAATTTCGGGTGTCTAGATTTTTATTATGGAATTTTGTGAATGTGTGGCCTCTTTTCGGCCAGATGGCTTGACCGATTCAGATGAAATTTTGTACAAAGAATAATAGTATTGTATATAATAGGGCATAAAAGGGCAAGGAATACTTTTTTCGGCAGTTAAATGTGAGTGCCTTTAAAATTTACGCGATAGCTTTGCTTGCCCAACGTGTTTTATCTGCTTTGTGGGAAGTATTTCAGAAACATTCATGTTAACAGCCACATTTAACCTTAGGGTCATAGGTGTTGACTTAGTAGGTCATCAAAACTAAAACAGTCAGGGTCATAAAAAGCCGTCAAAATTCGCGCAGTTATAGCGCTCGCTCCGCTCGCGCGAGCATTTGTTATATCTACTTTGTAGAAAACATTTCAGCTACTTTTGTATTTTAATAGCCACATGCATCAAAACGAGTCATAGATTAAAACAGTACAACCTTCAATAATGATAAAGATTATTAACCTTAAAATAAGTGGATATCAAGTTTAACCTTAGGGTTATCGGTGTTGACTTAGTAGGTCATAAAAGCTGTCAGGGTCATAAAAAGCCATAAACATTTTTCGCGCTCGCTTCGCTCGCGCAAGCATTTGTTTAACCTTCTTTGTTGGTAATATTTCAGTAACTTTAATATATTAATAACCACATGCATCAAAACGAGTCATAAATTAAAACAGTACAACCTTCAATAATCGTTATTGTTGTTAACCTTATAATAAGTGGATATGAAGTTAAACCTTTGTGTTATCGGTGTTGACATAGAAGGTCATTAAAACTGTCAGGGTCATAAAAAGTAGTAAACATATTTCGCGCTCGCTTCGCTCGCGCAGTTATAGCGCTCGCTCCGCTCGCGCGAGCATTTGTTATATCTAATTTGTAGAAAACATTTCAGCTACTTTTGTATTTTAATAGCCACATGCATCAAAAAGAGTCATAGATTTAAACAGTACAACCTTCAATAATGATAAAGATTATTAACCTTAAAATAAGTGGATATCAAGTTTAACGTTAGGGTTATCGGCGTTGACTTAGTAGGTCATAAAAGCTGTCAGGGTCATAAAAGGACGTAAAAAAATTTCGCGCTCGCTGCGCTCGCGCAAGCATTTGTTTTATCTTCTTTGTTGGTAATATTTCAGTAAATTTTGTATATTAATAACTACATGCATCAAAACGAGTAATAAATTTAAATCTTCGAGCATTTACCAATGGAGATGTTAACGTTGTAATCCGCAAACATTTTTTTCTGCCGATACTTACTGGGGACGAGGTAAACACGCATTGCACACACACTAATCACTCACTTTAACGATCCCGCACACTAGCTTGAAACACGCACACAGTATTAAAAATACAGCGTAGTTACGCACGCTCATGTGGCCAAAAATGGCTATATGGCCAGCAGAGAGGAACGCCTTGCGTTAACTTCTCAATTGGTAAATGCTCGAAGATTAAAACAGTACAACCTTCAATAATCATAATAGTTATTAATCTTAAAATTAGTGGATATCAAGTTTAACCTTTGTGGTACCGGTGTTGACTTAGGAGGTCATAAAAACTGTCAGGGTCATAAAAAGTCGTAAACATTTTTCACCATCGCTTCGCTCGCGCATTGATAGCGCTCGCTACGCTCGCGCCAGCATTTGTTTTATCTTCTTTGTAGGGAATATTTCATCATTTTTTGTATTTAAATAGCCACATGAATCAAAACGAGTTTATAATTTTAAACAGTTCAACCTTCAATAATCATAATCATTATTTACCTTAAAATAAGTGCATATCAAGTTAAACCCTAGGGTTATCGGTGTTGACTTAGTAGGTCATAAAAGCTGTCAGAGTCATAAAAGTTCGTAAAAAATTTTCGCGCTCGCTTCGCTCGCGCATTAATAGCGCTCGCTACGCTCGCGCAAGCATTTGTTTTATCTTCTTTGTTGGTAATATTTCAGTAAATTTTGTATATTAATAACTACATGCATCAAAACGAGTAATAAATTAAAACCTTCGAGCATTTACCAATGGAGATGTTAACGTTGTAATCCTCAAACATTTTTTTCTGCCGATACTTACTGGGGACGAGGTAAACACGCATTGCACACACACAAATCACTCACTTTAACGATCCCGCACACTAGCTTGAAACACGCACACAGTATTAAAAATACAGCGTAGTTACGCACGCTCATGTGGCCAAAAATGGCTATATGGCCAGCAGAGGGGAACGCCTTGCGTTAACTTCTCAATTGGTAAATGCTCGAAGATTACAACAGTACAACCTTCAATAATCATAATAGTTATTAATCTTAAAATTAGTGGATATCAAGTTTAACCTTTGTGGTATCGATGTTGACTTAGGAGGTCATAAAAACTGTCAGGGTCATAAAAAGTCGTAAACATTTTTCACCATCGCTTTGCTCGCGCATTGATAGCGCTCGCTACGCTCGCGCCAGCATTTGTTTTATCTTCTTTGTAGGGAATATTTCATCATTTTTTGTATTTAAATAGCCACAAGCATCAAATCGAGTTTATAATTTTAAACAGTTCAACCTTCAATAATCATAATCATTATTTACCTTAAAATAAGTGGATATCAAGTTAAACCCTAGGGTTATCGGGTTGACATAGTAGATCATAAAAACTGTCAGGGTCATAAAAGATCATAAAAGATCATAAAAAAAATTTGCGCTCGCTTCGCTTGCGCAGTAGTAACGCTATATAGCATATAATAGCGTGTTTTAACAGCCTCATACATTAGACTGACTCAAATACTTAAACAGCAAAACTTGGTAAACCTTGCTTAGGTTTACCAAGTAATGATTAATGACTTTAACAATAGACGATATCGAGTTCGACCTAAGAGTCATCTACAGTGACTTGATTGTTAGGTTATAAAACTGTCAGGGTCATAAAAAATCATAAAAAATGTTCGCTCGCACAGCTATTTACCTTAATTTCTTTGTAAGAAATGTTTCAGGAACTTTTGTGTTGAGTCAAACAATTAAACAGCACAACTTCGTATACCTAACCAAAATGATTAATGATTTTAACAAAAGAGGATATTAAGTTCGACTTTGGGGTCATCTATGGTGACTTGGGCTAAGAGATCATTGATCTAGACCTCAAAGGTAATAAAGACACAATAACGCGGGCGAAGCCGCGGGTAACAGCTAGTAATAATATACGTTGCGCGCGCGTGAGCAGTGACAACCGACTGGCAGATAGTACCGCCGCAGTTGACGAAAGTTTAGGTATAAATCGCAGTAGCTATGGGCGAGTGAAGGAGGCCTGGTACCGCTATCATCTATGACGTAGAAATACCACAGAGTGTATAACAGCTAAGTTTTAATTAAATACTGATGCTAATCTGTAATACACTCTAGAAATGCGTTGAGGTAGAATAGTTTAACTTCAACCGATGTCGGGGAAAACTTGTAGAGTTAGGTAACTTAGGTAAACTGTTTGGTATTTCAAGTGAGGTACATACATTCTAAAGAACACTTTAGTAATCGTGATGTTGGAAGGGTCGAGATTTGTCTAATGACTTGAAATTACAGAGCATGAGAGATTCAACATTTAGATTTCTGATATCTCAAGGCAACAGGGCCCAGGATCTTCAAGTCGCGAGTGAATAGGTATCAGGTAACAGGTATCTTTTGGGTAAGCGCGCTACATCATCAACCGCATCATCACTTAACATCAGGTGAGATAATGGTCAAGCGATACCCATTTTTGGCATTGAAAAAAAAGTGTTGGAGGTACTGGACCTCCAAAACTGGGCCCTGTTTAGTGGAAAAATGGTTGGATTTGATCACCGTTTTGGGCTACCGTTTCTTCGCTCACCAGGGAGCACCACTGATTAAAGTAAAATGGTCCTGGTGACAGCTGTCAAGCTATATAAGTTTACAATGAAATCTGATTACTCATGTGTGTTATATCCACGGAGAATAGACTCCACTCTTGGTAGATCCGTGGTTATATCAATGTCAGTTTCGGATAAATGCTTAGCTGAAAATGCCATTGACATTTCACATAGCGCATCTCGCGGAAAATTTACACGTGCCCCATAAACCTTCATTAAGTCTTACCCTTTACGTTTTCGGTCTAATTTTATTGTAATCACGAAAATGAAATATAAACGAAAATTATGACTGAATGAAATATCGAGGTTATCGGGATTTTAATAAACTTTGTTCCCTCATTAAAAACAGATAAATTGGCACAGCATCGAATTTAATAGCTACAAAAATGAATATTCTTGATTATTATACTGCCTAACATAAACGAGCCTATAAAATTAAACTAAAACCCTCGTTCTTATCCCGAGAACCTTGAACCGAAGTACAATCACACGCAAAAGTGCTCATGGCAAATAATAAAAATGACAGTTCGCGACTGCCAAACGCCGTTAAGGACAATAACAATAGCATTCAACAAAAGAGATATCGTATAATCGGCTATATTTTCAGCTTGAGAGCATCGTTAAGAGACACGAGGTCTTAAGGGCTTTTGTGCTCGGTTGTACATGATTTTTGGCAGTGATTTATTTTATGTATTGTTTGTGTAAGTGGCGTCGTAATGTTGGTAATGTTAATTTAGCTAAAACCAGGTTCAGACCAGGCGAATTTTGTTATTTAACTTCCTCGGGGTGTAGGTTAAATCGCGCTTGATTACCCAATCAAATAGCTTAAATTCTAAACCTTATTATTGCTCTATAATTTCACCCTAAGGCCGTTTGTCCACAACAACGGCACCGGGACGTCACCGGCACCGAGATTTTTTCGGGCCGATTTGAAAATGATGTACCGGCGATCGTTTGTCCACCGCCACCGATTCCGGTGGTTCTGTTTCTTCTAGCTGTCATGCGTGGCAGATGCGCTTCCATAGAAATAAAACAAACGACCTCAGACAAAAAATCAATAACCTATCGAACGGCGCCGGGCGCCGGCAGTTTGTGGATAAGATCAAACGTGTTTTGTATTGCGAGCCAATGCCGGCACATCGGCCCGTCAAAATCTCTAGCCGATTTCTAGCGGTCGCGCCGATCTACTCGAAATATCGGCGGCCAGGATGACGTCGCCCGGTGCTGGTCATACTGTGGACAAGCTGCCATACTAAACATAATTACATTTATGTACCACTACTTCGGCGCCGGCATTTTGTTGCCGGTGACGTCCCGGTGCCATTGCTTGGACAAACGCTGTAAATTTTCTTTCGAGACAAATAATTGAGTAACGAGACGAGTACGATCCGGTGGAATCGATTCCAAAGTATTGATGCCAAAAGTACTTGGAATAGAATAATTATAATTAAGATAGTTTAAAAACGAAAACAACCGACTTCCATTCCCCGCGAGTCAATTTCAGTAGCAAGTTTGAGACATTTATCGTCATATCTCTGGAGATACCTATCAGATCTCAATGAAATTACAATGGGACCACCTCAAAAATTTACACTACCGATTGTAAAAAGAATCATTCGAATCAGTTCACAATTGACGTGTCAAAATCGCGTAATTAACGTATATTTATTACGCGATTACTCCGATTTTACTTTTATTTTGTATAAAAAAAATATACAGACGAATTGAGTACCTCCTTCTTTTTGGAAGTCGGTTGAAAATAAGAACATCCCTAGGATATTGAACAACAAAAATCGCTTGGTGTGAACTCGGTATAAGGGATGGGTGATATGCATCCGTGGGCACTACGCCTGATATTAAAACGGAACCCAGAAATGGGTGTTACTGTGGGCGTTATTGCATGAATGTATAAGTACTTTGCAAATGTGAAATGTAAATTTTATGTATACAGGATGTCTAACATTGCATAATTGATATTTCTCAGAAATGGATATGCTACAGAGCAGCGTTACGTGTAGATTATAAATTAGAGTTGTTAGTTGTTGACTTATTTCTTGTTAGGGACACTTTAATCTAAACTGATATAATAAAGAGAGAAAAGATTTGATATTTGTTTGTTTGTGTGTTTTTTACGATTTAACACAAAAACTACTAGACTGATTTCAATTTCAAACAATAATAATTACAAAAATTCTTTGACTAATGGAAAGCTTTGCTTTGATTTGATTTGATGAGTAGTATATTAAGGAAAGATTTTATTTTTGTTTGTTTGTGTGTTTGTTTCGATTTAACTCAAAAAATACTGAAGCGTTTCTTAAAATTATTTCACTAATAGAAAGCTTCATTATCAGCAAGTAAAATAAGCTATATTTTATCCCCGTATTTTTACGGGAACGGGAACTACGCGGGTGAAGCCGCGAGGCGTTGCTAGTTGTAAAATTTTGCTAAGTCACATTACGATTTTATTCGTTGCGAAAATGAATCGCATTATACTATAACGTCTACTATCTGTGAATGGACACCTACGAATAGACAGAAACAATAATTAATGCATGGCTAGGATTGGAACTAGTGGCTTCCAGATTAGAAGAATTCAAGATTTCATATCCCATCCTGTACGCCAACGGGCAGTCCAATCATTGCATTAAAAGGAAACAAACAGGCTTATTGGAAAGTTCGTAATAATATAACTATCTAATATTCATTGTTCCATACCATATTTATTCTGATAACGCCAGGCTTACGTCTTTTAGTGGTCTTTTACCTCATGTAAGTATTCTTATGGTATTCTTGTACATACTTTTCTTTTCACATTTATGTCGTACTGTCAATATTTCATACAACGGTCTGTATAATATGATTTTATCAAAGATATTGTTTCAATTCTTTATTTTGATAAGGGTTGACTGATTGAAACATTTAAGATTGGAATAAATATCCGGAATAGATATGTCACAATCAATAGATATGTCATAGATACGTCACCTCAATCAAATGAGTATGACATAATTTTATTTTCTCTAAGAGATAGATTTTTTTGGTAGAATAGGATCGCCATTATACGGTTACTACCTCTATAGCTTTAATTCAACCGTAAATGAAAACTGCCCAGTGAAAGTTCAGGCATGTGAGCTATATGCAAAAATGGCTTGACCAAGCGCGTGACCAATATCTCACCTGATGTTAAGTGATGATGCGGTCGATGACGTAGCGCGCATACCTCAATGTCTGAAGCAGACGGACGTATTCAGTGCAATTATTTTTGAAACAAAGTTCCTTATCGAACGTTGCATTTCAGACGCTCGGCGGATGGGAGCAAGTAGGAAAAAAGTGTAACCCCAACTAAAAATGCTGACCTCTGGTATAGTGTATGGTTTTAAAAATCTCTCCCTTAAAAATTCAAGGGTTCAATTTGCAAGTTTTATTAATTACCTAAAGTTGAGCCCTTGAAATGTCAAAGGCTCAATTATAATTGAGCCTTTGACATTTCATTTAATTACCAGCTTTATTTTTCGTCAAAGGTACGGAATATGATCTGCTTTTCTAACCTAAAAAGTAAATACGACGAAACTAAAGATGAAATAATAAACGAAATAAATTCGTCCCCTCAATTTCTTATTCTCCCGTCGTCTGGTCACTAATGGGACAAAAAAATAATTCGTCTTCCGCCGGATAATCTTGTTTTTTAATTACAGACCCCAAATTTGAGTAACCTTATTCCGTCTGGCACTAGAGAACAGATGACAGTATAGTGGATTTTGTTTTTATACAAAAAAATGATGATAGTTTAAAAACTAAAACAACCGACTTCCATGCCCCGCAAGTCAATTTCAGTAGCAAGTTTGAGACGTTTATCGTCATATCTCTGGAAATACTTATCAAATCTCGATGAAATTACAATAAAATCACCTCGGAAACGTACCCTACCGATTAAAAAAAAATACATTCGAATCGGTTCACAATTGACGGAGCACTCGCGTAACATACATATAAAAAAATAAATAAAAAAGCATACAGACGAGTTGAGAACCTCCTTTCATTTTGGAATTCGGTTGAAAACAATTCTGAAGTAACTAGTTAGATGGCATACAGTCGATTTACATTTGTCATCTGTCAATGTTAAAACAAACTGAATGGTTTTAAATATCAATAATTTTTGTGTTTAATTTTGTTAAGTTATGCTTTTCAAATACCTTTCCTCCGTATTATATGACATTAATTTCATTTATATTTAAATATTCATCAATATCATAACAAATAAATATACATAAAAAAAAATTGTAAGACATAAAAATATGATAGAATCCATTAATCTTTAGTATGCCCATATCTCAAACTACCATAAAAAATATATACGGTCGAATTGAGAAACCTCCTCCGTTTTTTGAAGTCGGTTAAAAAGGCAAGTTCAAACGCAAGTTCAGTAATACTAAATGCTTAAGTAATACGCTTCCGCGCTCAGTTTGCTACCAAGCCGCAGCAGGGACGGACGCTTTCGTGCCGTATTACTTCGCAGCGTTGCTTACGTAGTAATCATGCCGTGTTGACTATGCCGGACTGAGCGCGGAAACTCATTACTCAAGAATGTAGTATTACTGAACTCCTGGGTTCGGCACGAATCTGTCTGCCTTTTTTATGATAGTCTGAGACCCATATATATATAAGAAGAGAAATCACTAAGAAATCACTTTGATATTTAACCCTTCCCTTAAGTTTCACATGCCACTGTGACAACTCGAATTAAAAAGGTAAATCGAAGTTTTTGAAGTTACACTTCTTATGGCGCGATAGAGAAAAATGATGAGAGTGAATTTTTACGATGCGCGCGCACATCGACACTTAAATTTAACATCGTGAAGTTAGTTCTAGGTGGTACGATGCGCGCGCACACCGACACCTAAATTCTACACCGTGAAGTTAGTTTTAGGTGGTACGATGCGCGCGCACACCGACACCTAAATTCTACACCGTGAAGTTAGTTCTAGGTGGTACGATGCGCGCGCACACCGACACCTAAATTTAACACCGTGAAGTTAGTTCTAGGTGGTACGATGCGCGCGCACACCGACACCTAAATTCTACACCGTGAAGTTAGTTCTAGGTGGCATGACTGTGTTCAAGTTGTATATGTCATTTCGTTAGAACGTCATATTTAACGTCATATTTTTACGTTAATAAAACCTTTTTTTTTAAATAAAATATTTTTGTTTAATTTTAATATTTATCGTTAATCACTACTGCATTTTAGTTATTTTTTTTTCCATACGCCATAGAAGTATAACTTCTAATGCTTGTACATAAGTACACACACTCTTTTTTTATAATTTCAATAAGAAAGAGCTTCGTGACTGTTACGACGTACAGTGCTGCCAGTCGTGATTAACGGGAACTAATGCTGGGTGCCATTCATTTTCTTGGGGATAATCTTACGTAGTATTAGTCTGAGGTAATTTCCGTACATTCATTGAGACAGACGTTTTCTTTTTGGCTTAGTTTAGACGTTTTGTTCTTAGATAATTTTAGTGCATTTTTAACCGACTTCAGAAAAGGAGGAAGTTCTATGTTCGAATATATGTATTTTTTTATGTTTGTTCACCGATTACAGACGCCTGGACTGAGTTGGAAAATTCTTTTTTCATTTGAAAGGGTGTACTTCACAAGTGATCCCATTTAAATTTCATCAAAATATGTTCAGTATCTCCAGAGATATGAAGATAAACACCTCAAACTTAGTACTGAAAATGACTTGCACGACGTTTGAATTCGGTTCTTTTAGTTTTTTAAAGGATCCTTATTTATACTGGCAGCGCTTCGAGGTGTTAGTAGATTTAGTGAACCTCGAAGTGCCTTTCCACCTTCAGCTTTTTGGGTTAAAAGTCTCATATGCCCTTATAAAAAACTTTCCTATTTCACGGCTAAATCAATTGACAAATTGGTGGTACCGCTTGAGGCGGATCAGCAGAAGCAGCAGAAGTCCTACTACTACAGAATTATCTAATTTTCTAGTCTATACATTTTTAATTATACATTTTCCATTTTACTACCAGAGGCACAGACATACGCCATCGATACATTCCATTGATATGTTCCATTCTGTTGCAAAAAGCGCTTTGCATCAACATTTACCATACGCACAGCAAAGGAATGTAATTCCCTGCCAGAGTCTGTGTTTCCTGTTAAGTACAATCCGGGGGTCTTTAAATCGCGAGTGAACAAGTATCTTTTAGGCAAGTATGCTACATCGCCGATCACATCTTCACCTAACATCAGGTGAGATAGTGGTCAAACGCTTGCTTACCTACTATAAAAAAATATATCGTATAATTTAAGCCAAAATTATTTTTTTACAAAATACCTACAAGGTTTCAACAGGTCAGTCACAGTCCTAAAAAGATATAGACATGTAGACAAAAAGTTGAAAGCGTAAAAGGGTCCCTCGTACGATACCCTAAATCCCTATGATTGAACACCTTTTTGTAACAAAACTAACAGTTTCATACCCCCGTTTATTGCCTACTTTTTGTAGCTGGTATTTTGCCGAAATGGACTGTCTGGCACTTTTATAGCCTCTGTGAGGACAGTTCGCTCCATAAAGGAATTAAGTTATAAGAGCTGGAAGAGTTATAAGTGCCGTTATAAATGATTAAGCTATTTGCAAGCTATTCGGTTTGATGCGATATCTCTTTTATGAATAGTTGCATGGTATGATATCAACTCCCATCTTCGAGCATTTAAAAATGGTGATGTTAACGTTGTAATCCGCAAACATTTGTAGTATAGCTAAGTGTTAAGGTGTTCTAAATAAATATATTGTAAGCGATATTATTGTGCTATAAATAATAAATTTATAATCTAAAATAATAAAAATAATAGAATGTTTACACTACACTATTGACTAGCTTCATGGTGTAGGGTTAACTCGGATAAGACCGTCATTAAGTTAAATTATAGCTATATTATCTCACTATAGTGTTGCTAGCGACATTTATGATAGAAAGTTGAACCAAACAATAATACTGTTGTATCGATACTGTCAATGCAAGCTGCATACTCGTAACTACTCACATGTAACAAAATTAAATTTTTGAATAAACACCCATGACAATGTCTTTTAGAAAATTAACGCCATAACATCTATCTAAGAACCACCACTGATTAATTACGAACTTGTTTACCTAGACAAAATCGAACTAGTTTTGAAGAAAAATAGCAACATGGATTTATACAAACAAATGGTTACTGCAACGCCCCCTGGTGAGTTGACACCGTAACACTTATTTAAGAACATGCACCAATTACACCAGAACCCATAACTAAAAACTGCACCAAAATCGGACTTGTAGTTTTGGAGAAAAATGGCAACATGTTTTTCACACACAAACAAACAAACAAACACACTCCTCATCCTCTCACCCCAAACGTATATACAGTCTCCGTTCCGTCGTGGGTAAAAAACTAAAGGCAAAATTGACTACGCGCAATAAGCGCGTAGACAATTTTGCCTTGTAAAGACGGTCTTTCCAATGTTGACCTAGTGATATTACAAACTTGCCGTGTTTTTATTTATGTATGTTTGTAGGTCAAATCTTGGAAGCTACATAAGAAACACTGTTAGGGCCTGTCCGCACAGCGATAAATCACCGCGAGATTTTTATTCTAACGTTTTAAATTCCGCGATCGGAATTACCGCTTTGCGTTCAATTTGCATCAAATCACAGATTATTTTCTCGCGCAATTTTTTTCCGCCAGTGTGGCTACGTCCAATTAATTCAATACTTCACAGAATTTCGAAAAAAAAATCTCACTGTGAAATATCGCTCTGCGGACAGTGCCTTAGACGTTTGATTGGACTCAAATTTGGTATAATATAATACCATCAACCTGACCTACCTAATGATCATAGACGTAATAAAAAGGATGGTGCACTGCAGATGTTTTGAAAAATTCAATTTAATCCGTATGCTTTAAGCATAAGGTTGTAATTGCTTTGTACAAAAAAATTGCCCAATTGAGAGACACCACGGTGGTAGTGTGTCCTTGTCTAACAACCTGATAGTCCTATATATATGTTCTATACTATATGTATGGTATACGTGTGGTATATATATAAGTTGTCCATACAAAAGAAAGGGACAAACTCCGATTAAGCTCGTTCTCATGCCGGTGTACGCGATCGAGTTTAATATGTAGCAGGTCTGTGCTAATGATAGAGCCGGGCTGTAGGGACTGAAACTTCGTAATAGCAATTGGTATGACAGTCGAATTTGGGCTAGTATCTATTGTTATTATTGCGTAGTACTTTTTATAACACAAGATTTGTTTGATTTTTATCATGCAGGCTAACGTTTGGCCACTATCTCACCTGTTGGTAGGTGATGATGCGGTCGAGGATTGCAACATGCTAGGCCTAGAATAGGATCTCGCTCTCAAGGATAGCTGCCAGGACATTTAGATGTTTTGGCGATAGACTATTCTAAATTGAAGCGGACACTAGATAGAGTCCTACCACCATGCGGGGGTTGGGGGTTTCTTGACGATGTTTTTCCTTCACCGGAGACCACTGTAAAAAGCACACATTGGTTTTTCGATAGAAAAATCAATTGGTACATGGCAGGCAGGTGAACTCGGTACCTCTGGCTTCAAAGCCGATAATTTTCTTTTATATCCAACTTTATCTTTTTATGCTTGTGTCCCCCATCTTTAAATTTATGACCGCCGTTTAAACATCTTTCTGTGGTTTAGTATTACTTAAAAAGGTAAATTTACCCGAATTAATTATTTAAGTTTCATCAAAGTGAAAAGTATTCGCTGAAACTTGAGCTACAGCGATAATTTGTTGAAAACTCGAAGAGATAAAACTGTAAATAAGGCTTTGCTTCAACCATAGATTTGGAGTAGACACCGGTATTTTGGGGGAGTTGAAGAAAACAAAAAGTGCGTCGTGGTGGCACTTTCAATTGTCGATGTTTGATGAACAAAGGTAAATAGATATAGATTCTGTGTTGTTGCATTTCTTTTTAATTGCCCAGCTTATCCATATTTAGAGTCGGTCTCCCATTTTTTAGTGATCCTCTATGACGATATGAGATCATACTTAGATAATGGACAGATATATAGCCGATTCAAAGCATACAAATATACCTGAATGTTAATGTTATTATATTCGATATCTGTATATCACACATAAATTATGTTCTATTTGTTTCCTGCATAGGTACGTCTTTAATGAATTTGTGTATGAATGATCAACGAATCATAAATCAAAAAAATACTCGTTAAGGTACGGACACACCGCAGCGTCCTGCGTGCGCGATCAGATAGCGCAGTAGTATTTGTACCGACTGGTTCACACCAAACGCGATCAGAAAACAATTGAAAAGTACTGAGATCGCGCCCGCTGATCGCCGGACGCCGCAGTAGACATATTTAAGATGTAATAAATAAAAATAATTAAAATAAATAAATAAATGCGGCTATCATAATTCCAGCAGAGATTTAATTAATATATACACGAATTGAATTTATTTTAATATTATTTTTATATAAATTAAATATTTCCATGCAAGTGTGTGCACTTTCGGCATCTAGTTTTATCTATGTCAATACAACTTACTACATAAATTAAGCTATGTATATATATAGCTCCAGTTTATTTAAGGTCCTTAAAGTCAAAAACATTTCGAGTAAACAGATATGATTTTACTCCCAGTTATTAACTGTGGTTATTATGCAAATTAAAAAGTTAATTGAAATTTTAATAACGAACTAGATGTGCCCCTTGGTTTTAACCGCGTAGACATCGTTCCCGTGGGAATATTGGGATAAAAAGTGTAAAAAGTAAAATACCCTATGTGTTATTTCAGGGTCTAAGCTATTCACATACCAAATTTCAACTTAATCGGTGTAGTTTTAGCTTGAAGAAGTAACAAACAAACATACAAACTTTCGCCTTATAGTATTAGTAGTTGATTTTCTCACCTGTCTCTATAGTTCGTTCACTCCAAACAACAATCGTTTATTAAACGAAAATAAACTGGCCAAGTGCAAGTCGGACTCGCACTCGTAGGGTTCCTTACCACACTACAGTATTTTATAAGATCGAGCAAAAAATACCACTATCATTTTTCGCCAGCAAAAAATAATAATTAATAAACATTTTGTTTCTTATAACGCCATCACACGTCTAACAAACGTGTTAGGGATCGACATTTCAATATAACGCCATCTATGAGACGTTTACCTAACTAAGCGTTCATAGATGGCGTGAAATGCCGAAAAAAACACGTTTCTTGTATGGGGACCCTCTCTTATCTTTAACTTTATTGTTTTTAACCGACTTCAAAAAAAGGAGCAGGTTTCTCAATTCGACCGTATATATGTTTTTTTTTCAATGTTTGTTTGCGGATAACTTCGGCGTTTATGAACCGATTTTAATTTTTTGTTGGAAAGGAGATATCCCAAGTGTGGTATCATAGTAATTTTATCGAGGTTTGATAAGTATCTCCGGAGATATGGAGATAAACACCTCAAAATTGGTACTGAAAATTAATAGCGTGGCATTGAAGTCGGTTCTTTTTAGTTTTATTAACGATCTTATTAGTATTTGTTGTTATAGCGGCAACAGAAATACATCATCTGTGAAAATTTCAACTGTCTAACTATCACGGTTCATGAGATACAGCTTGGTGACAGACGGACAGACAGACAGACAGACAGACAGACAGACAGACAGACGGACAGTGGAGTCTCAGTAATAGGGTTCCGTTGGTACCCTTTGGGTACGGAACCCTAAAACTGGACTTCAAATTCTGCGCTAGTCATTTTCAGTACTACGTTTTTTTTAAACCGAACTGGTTTAGCACTTGACCACTATCTCACCTGATGTTAAGTGATGATGCAGTCGATGATGGAGCGTGCTTACCCAGAAGATTCACTCGCGATTTGAAGACCCCCATATTGTACTTAACCGGAGACTCAAGCTGGGTATTCCATTCTTTGGCGGTTTGTATGATGAACGAAGAAACAAATTATTTGAGATTTTTATCTCCATAATATATCTGGAGATACGTATCAGATATCAATAAAATTAATGGGACCAAATGAGAAGCATATATATATTCTGTCAAATCAAAGAAAAAAAAATAAAAACGGTTAATATATGACGGAGTTCTAAGGTAGCAAACATAAAATAAACTGGCCAAGTGCAAGTTGGACTCGCACTCGTAGGGTTCCGTAACACAGTAGAGTATTATATAACTATGATTTTTCACAACTACAAAAATAACTTTGTTTTTCATAGTGTTTGTATGTTAAACAAAGTTATACTTGCGGTCGCTATATCTCAACAACTGCTGACTGTATCTCGTTCAAACCAATTTTCGTTGAAAGTTTTTTTTGAGATCTACAGAATATATTTTTTCTAGATTTTTTACTCCCTTACTTTAGAAGTTAGACGGGGGGGGGGGGGGGACACACATTTTACCACTTTAGACGCGCCTATCTTTTGAATGATTGACTTTGAGAAAAAATGATTTTAGAAATCTCAATGTCATTTTTAAAGACCTATCCATAGATACCCCACACGAGTAGGTTTGAAGAAAAAAATGTTTTTTGTTCCAGTTCCATGTATGGGATGCCCCCCTTAAACTTTTATATTTTTTATTTTTGTATAAAAATCGGAAAGCGGTTTACAGAATACATCTTTCTACCAAGTTTCAATTCTGTAGTCCTAACAGTTTCGGAATAAAATGGCTATGACATACGGACGGACAGACAGACAGACAGACAGACAGACAGACAGACAGACATGGCGAATCTATAAGAGTTCCGTTTTTTGCAATTCGGCTACGGAACCCTAAAAAACAGGCGAAGGCGGATAAAAAACATTAAACTTTATAAAAACGTATGCAAACAAAATAATGATATGTTTAATATTCACACGAATTGAATAGGCACCTCATTTGTTTGATATGGGACAAAAACAAGAATAATGTCAGTAACTGACAAAAAGGTATTGTAATTTTCCCCTAGATAGGCTAAAAGAATGCCTACCTAACTCTAAAACGAGTTATCCTTGATCGAACAGGCGGCAGTAATAAAATGAACCCTGCTCAACATTAAAATAAATTATCTGGGAGATATTTTTTTCTTCCAATAAAATTCAACATTGTTTTCCAACAAAGCCTCATCACAAACGCGATGACGGAGGCTTCGTATCTAAGTCCCTGAGACGTGATAAACGGTGGATGGTACAAAAATGACTAGCAGAAATATAGGATTATCGTCTACCGGGCTGTGATATTAAGCGCGGGGGAAAAAACGAAATACATTAATTTTATTTGTTTTAATATTATTTGATAACTCAGTAACAGATTTGGAATGATGAAATATGAAACGGAAAACTAAAGAATGAATGCGCTGTAGCACTGTTAATACAGTACCTACTTATTACATTATAGTAATCTATCTAATACTATAAGAATCTTTGTCCTGACATGCTGACTGACTGACTGACTTAGAGACAATGCACAGCCTAAACCGCTGGACGTAGAGACTTGAAATTTGAAGGGGATATTTGTCTTAGTACGTAAAGGTGTACAATAAAGGATTTTCTAAAATGTATCCCTTAAGGGGTTGAAACGGAGGTTCAAAGTTTGTATGGAGAAACAAGATTAGACAGTCTATTCTATTCGGAACTTCACACAAGTGCTTCAGTGAATAAATAAGTAAACACTTGTTTCAGACTTTTTCAAAATTCAACCACTAAGAGGGTGAAATGGGGTAACAAAGAGTGAAAATTAATATTGTTTTAGATTGCGCTGAAATTTGGCATACAGATAGTTATTATGACTTTGGTGTCCGTTAAGAAAGGATTTTTTTTAAATTCACCCCTTAAGGGGATGAAACGGGGTTAAAAGTTTGTATAGAAAAACAAAATTAGATGGTATTTTTTATTCTAAACTTCACACAAGTCTGTACATATATACTCACACTTCTGTAAATAAATAAGTAAATAGTGATTCAGGCTTTTTCAAAATTCCACTTCTAAGAGTAGTGGGGTAGCAAAGTCTGAAAATAAATATTGTTTCGGATTGCGCACAAATTCGGCATGCAGATTATGACGTAGGTATCCGCTAAGAAAGGATTTTTTTAAATTTACCCCTCAGGGGTATGATATATACAGGGCCTTAAAGTTAGTATGGAGAAAGAAGATAAGATAGTATTTTTTAATCGAACCTTTACCTTATACTTCTGTAAACAGTTCTGTAAATAAATAATTAAATAATTGTTGCTGGATTTTTCAGTGACAAAATCTGAAAATCAATACTGTTTTTCGGGTTCGGTTTTATAAAAATGAATCCCTATTTCCCTTAGTCACGCGATAACTTAATAAACTGGCCTAGTGCAAGTCGGACTCGCACTCGTAGGGTTCCGTAATACAGTAAAGTATTCTATAACTATGATTTTTCGCAACCACAAAATAAACTTTGTTTTTCATAGTGTTTGTATGAAAAACAAAGTTATATTTGCAGTCACTATATCTCAAAAACTGCTGACTCTATCTTGTTCAAACTAATTTTCCTAGAAAGTTTTTATTAAGATCTACAGAATATATTTTTTCTAGATTTCACTCCCTTACTTTAGAAGATAGGGGGAGGGGCGGGGGACACACACACATTTTACCACTTTAGACGCACCTATCTTTTAAAAGATTGACTTTTAGAAAAAATGAGTTTAGGAACCTCAATGTCATGTCTCAATGTCAACCTATCCATAGACACCCCACACGTACAGGTTTGAAGAATTTCTTTTTTGTTTCAGTTTCATGTATGGGATGCCACCTTTAAACTTTTATATTTTTTATTTTTGTATAAAAATCGGAAAGCGGTTCACAGAATACATCTACCTACTAAGTTTCAATTCTGTAGTGCTAATATTAATATTATTTCGGAATAAAATGGCTGTGACATACGGACGGACAGACAGACAGACAGACAGACAGACATACAGACAGACAGACAGACATGGTGAAACTATAAGGGTTCCGTTTTTTTCCATTCGGCTACGGAACCCTAAAAACGGGTGGACCGATTTGGGTAATCCTTTTTTCATGTGTTTATGATAGAAAGGTTTTTTTACGAAAGAAAAGTTATAAGTTAATAAAATAAATTTTAACGCGGGTGAAGCCGCGGGGCACTTCTATTAGACCAACGGGTGAGATTGTGGCGGTTGGCTTTACTCATATGCTATAAAAAACATTCAGGTGTGAAATACCTTAAAAACAACATCATCATCAACATTTACAAAGTACTCAGGAGCATTGTAAAGGCACCCTGGTACATTAGAAATGACAATCTCCATCAGCACCTAAAAGTGGAACACGTCGCTAAAACGATCAAACAATATGCTGAAGCTCACGATCGCAGACTTCACCATCATGTGAACGTCGAGGCTATCCAGCTCCTCGACAACACGGACATAGTAAGAAGACTAAAAAGGGTAAAACCGTTCGAATTACTTCAGTGATATATTACTAAGTGAGCATAAGTGTAGTGATAGTGAACGCTATATAAAAGAACACAATAACAAAGTGTCTGCCCCTTAATAGAGACATTAGGAAAAGTGTTAATGGACACATTCTTAGTAATATTTTAATAGTAAATTAAGTTAAAATCAAATTACTTATTAGCCTAATTATAAGGCTAGATTGTAATAGCAGTGAGACATCTACGTGTCGTAGACGAATCACTACAAAAAAAATCATCATTATCAGCCTGTATTAGTCCACTGCTGGACATAGGCCTCTCTTATAGCAAGCCATTGAGCTCGATCTTCAGCTGTCCTTTTCCAGACTCCCTACGAATATCGTCACTCCATCTAGCTGAAGGACGTCCTACACTGCGTTTACCGAGTCGTTGTCTCCACTCTAGAAAACGCTTACTCCAACGGTTATCGGTTCTGCGGCATATTATGTCCCATCCACTGCCACTTAAGCTTGCTTATCCTCTGAGCTATGTCAGCCTTGTAACACGGTGTACTATTGTAGAGATTTTAAAGTCAGACCCCTGTGCAATTTGACCCTTTAAAGTCGCTTGGGCTAAGGTTGTAAATGTATTTGTAATTCGTTTTACCTCCTTTGTTGAAGGGGATTTCTGTTGTTTACAACTTTTCTCTAATTCTTGTTTTGTAAACAATTTTCTAAAGTCAAAGGTAATTAATAAGCCATTTTAATATTTAACTGAGCATTTTAAGGAAGCTGTTTTGTTTGTTCGATAGAATTTGAGATAAAATTGTTTCGAAAGATTTTTTGAGTATTCTCTAGGCGGTAGCTGAATAATACTTACTAGAATTTTCTTTTCTTTGGGAATGTTGAGGAATTCTGAACGTATTTAACGTGATGAAAAGTTGTGATACGATCTATGATGCAACCATGGTTATAATAATAGTAGTGGCTCTGGTTTTTGCTAAATAATATTAAGACTTTTGTGGAAAAACTGAACCTATTCCAAACTTCAAAAGGCCCTTTAAAGTACAGATTATATAAAATATACTACGTAAACAACAGTAGCAACCTCTTTTCCGTTATACAAATTAGAAGAAAATATATTCCAATCGAATGTCTTGAACAAAATTATAGACAATTTAAAATATTTTTTTTAATTTGAAAAGTAAAAGTGAAAAATTAAAAACGTGAAAGTGAAAATTAAAAGTGAACGTGAAATCATGAGAGTAAAAACGTTTATAGGTAGACACTTAGCATTAAATAGTACAAAATAAAATAATATAAGTAGAATAAACTTATGATTTACATAGATAAGTTTGTTGACCATCGCCTTAGCTCACGGCTCAGGATGAAAAGTAACAAATACAATTCTACATACATACATACATAAAATCACGCCTTTTTTCCCGTTAAATGATTCCCGTTAGTTAGATAAGATGTTTTTCCCGTTGGGGTAGGCAAAGACTACTTCTTTCTACAAACAATATACAATTACAATTGTAATAATTCATAATTTTACGTTCCACAGTATTTGTTATAAGCAGACGTCATCACTTCCCATTATGCGAGCTTTTTGAGTTATAGTTTGTTTGGAAAATAACAAAAACATAAACGAAAGTGTGGTGTGGTTTTATGAAACCACGATGCTAGTGAAATGTTTTGTTTATGTGTAACTATGGTAACTAGCTACTATGACAGCAGTGCGGAAGTGTCCGCCAATCACAGCTAGACCTAAATTCCATACAGCATATCCACCAATCAAGCTAAAGCACCGGCGACATGCGACATGTGATACATGAACGAAACAGAGAGGCAATGTTATAAAAGTTTATTCTTAAAAAGCTATATAAATTATAATGCACCAAAAACAGGTAAAGAATTAAGTAGGTACGAAGACCTACTTAATTTTAAACTTGACTGCGTACATCGGCCCTAAAGAGACCGACCTTAAACGGAGTTTGTCTCTTTCTTTTATATTGACAACTTATATATATACTATATATATAGTATAAAACATGTATAGCACTAGCAGGTTGTTAGACAAGGACCCACTCCCACCTGGGTGCCTTTCGTTTGGACCGTTTTGTTCTACAAAGCAATTACAACCTTATAGTTAGAGCATACGGATTAAATTTAATTTGTCAAAACATCTGCAGTGCACCATCATTTATATTACGTCTATGGGTAGGTAACTATGTATGTCTAATCTGTATCACAATTAATGTGGATTAGCACACAGAATAGGTACTTTTTAATGCAGGTTAATCTGTGGGGCACTGCAAGTGATTGAATAATGTAACTACATTTAAGAGGTTTTTGGCAGGAACGTGGTAAAGTGTGTGTGATCTCATTGTATTTTTTCTAAAACTTGTGTTCTTCCGCGAGTTAATGTGTAATAAATATGGACTATTAACCATTAAGTGCCAGTGAATGTGTGCGAGTGTAGGGAAACAGCACAATGTTGAAAAATATGCTATTTGCGTTCTCACCATAATTTCACTGAAAATCTTCAGTAAGCACCACATCATTACTGAAGGTATGACTTAGACTAGACTTTTACTTGAAAACTGACCTGAAATGTGACTTTGACCTATCTCTACGACCTAAATTCATAATAACTTTGAAAAATTTCAATACTTGACACTGGCTAAATACACTAATCGTGTGGAGCCATGATAAAAAAAAAAAAAGCTACATTTAAACCAACTTTTTAAGAAGACGGTTCTGAAATAGATTGTATTTTTTATGTTTATAAGTGTAGGTAACAATTTACTCAATTTATTTAAAAAATTTAAAAATAATTACCTATTGACAATATACAATATCAAAATTATATAAACTACAATATAATATAAAATATATATATTTTAATAATATCAAATTTAATTAATTTTTTAAATTAAGAATTATAAAATGTCAAAAGTAATAACAATTAATTACCTCTCAGAAATAAAACTTTAAATTCCAATCGTTTTGTAAAATGTAAATGACACGACCAGACGATCACAAAAACAAATTTAAAGATAAATTAAATATACAACCAAAACTTTATGTAACCCAGATAATCAGCTTTGAACAAAGCTGAAAGTCATACCTACTACACACAACTTTGACGTTTTAGCTCTTTTTAATTACTTACTAGCTGTGCCCACGGTTTTACCCGCGTAGACATCTTTCCCGTGGAAATTTTTGTAGTGGTGGGGTACCCCCTAGGGCGGTACCACCACTTTGCCAATTAAATTTCAGCCGTGTTACGGTTGAAATGACAAGGTGTCCTGTGAAATTACAGAGCATTTGAGACTTAACATTTTTATGTCTCAAGGTAACAGGCGCAGTGCAGTGACGCAGTGCAGCATTCCGTTGTATCTGTAAAAGGTAGAGGTCATCGCTTACCATCAAGCAAACGTCGTGCTTTTCCTATTACCTTTTACAATAAAAAAATAAAAAATAATATATATATATATATATATATATACGGGTCAGCTAGTATATATATAGTAGTATATATATATATATATATATACATATATATATATATATACATATATATATATCCTTACCACCAGGCGAGATAGTGGTCAAACGGTAATAATAATATTAGTAGGAAGTAGGACAGGCTAGCATTTGACCACTATCTCGCCTGGTGGTAAGCGATGATGTGGTCAAAGATTGTGGTGTGTTCAGCATCTTCTATTATTAGTTGTATGTTTGTAAGGTCCCTCGCGATACAGAGTGTTCTATAGTGATGCGAGTTGTCTTTTAAACAAAACCGGCCAAGTACGAGGTGGACTCGCGCGCCGAGGCTTCAATACAAATTTGTCATACTGTGTAAAGTACAAACTTAACTTTGTAGTTCGATCCATAGAAAGTGTATTTATTGCACCAACCGCAAATTATAAGTGTGTAATAGTAAATTCACTTTTTTTTACTAAACTACATATTGTTAAACACAATCCAAAATTTCATCGTACCGACGGGACTCGAACCCGCACCCCCCGGATTACACGTCTAGGTGCTCTGCCAATTAAGCCACGGTTCGATCCATCGATACGACGAAATTAGTGGATTGCATTTGTTAACCCAATTATGCATTGGTGGCGCCATCTATGACAAATTATTACATAAGTTAATCATTCGGAAGAAATCATTACAGTTTTCAAATCCGACGAGAGATGTTGCACTGCGTAAATCAAATATTATGTTTCTTTGAAATGTCACACACTTTATATTTTTGTAAATTATTAAACACAATCCAAAATCACAAAAAATATAAAGTGTGTGACACTTCAAAGAAACATAATATTTAAACTACATATTTTCAGATTTTCAGATTTATTTCTATATAAGTGCTTCAAGACCTAGCTTCTTGCCAAATTTCATGATTCTAGGTCAACGAGAAGTAAGGTTTTGATTCCCTTGTGATATCGCAAAATATGCGACATAAACGGTCATATCTCTGGATCGCGTTGACTTGACAGACGGACAGACAGACAGACAGACACGACAACAAAGTGAACCTATAACTGTTCCTTTTCTTTTTTGAGGTACGGAACCTTAAAAATGAAAAAAATAATGAAAAAGAACATTGGAACTAAAAATAAAAGTTAGAAATATAAGGTGTGAGTTCCAATACTGAAACCCATCTACATCCACGACAAGGGTTTAAAGATAAAATCTTTAATTCTGACAGCAAACAGACACGTGAGGTAACCCGCGCTAAATTGTTGATTATGCAAAACAATGGCTCGGAATGTGACGGTCTTTTGTGGCCAGAAGGGTTTGCCTCCGATAATACCTGGGTTATCATTGGCGAGTTACGCTTAATTAATTTACAGATTTTGGGTTGTTTTGACGTTTCTGTCTTTAATTCCTAGTAATGATGTCAGAGCTGGATGACGTTCGGCAACTCGAGGATCGTCCAGCAGTGGACTAATGAAGGCTGATGGTGATGATGATGATGAAAAAATCTGCTTTCACTCGTCTGCCCGTGTTCGGGTCGCATACTCTTGCATAGTCTAGAAAACTGATATTGAGTTTAGTTAAATTGCACTTGGAAACACCACTGACCAATACTTTTTTTTATACCTTATAGTCTAAGCGTTTGACCACTATCTCGTCTGGTGGTTAGCGATGATGTGGTCGAAGATGGTGAACACGCTAGGCCTAGAATACTCTGACTGTCAAAGACTGTGTACTGCCGGACTACCGTAAGCTACCTTATTATCAATATTTCTGTGACCGTAAGGATATGGCGCCAAATTTTCTCCTTGATGGCAGTAAGCTACTTTGTGTTAGCAAGTCAGGCAGAACATCGTTTTTTTTGTTTATTTTTAAAGATTACTCGCAATATGGGTTGCACATTACTAGTATTCTTTGTTAACCCCTACAACTAAGCTAAATATGCTTGTGTCTGGAGTGGGTTCACGTTAATAGTGCAATGGGTGGGTGGGGATCAAACTCACGACCTCTCGATCGCCAGTCCGACACCCTATCCATTGGGCTATTGCCGCCTTGATTGCCTATATTGCTCGATTGCCTATATTATGCTACTAATACTAATCGGGTAAGGCTGCAGGGTATGACAGGATTTCGGTCGAGATGCTGAGGGCTGGACAAGGTGTGGTAGCGAGTCAGCTGTATCGCTTTTTTAACCTTTGCTGGAGGAATGGAATTGTTCCAGAAGACTGGTGCAAAGCCGTCATTGTGCCGCTATACAAAGGAAAGGGATCACAGCAAGACTGCAAAAACTATCGCGGCATTAGCTTACTCTAGAGACTGTAAGAAGCCAGCGGATTCTAAACCTAAATGTGTTCACTGTGGTGAACCGCACCCTGCTAACTATAGAGGGTGTATAGTAGCCAAAGAACTCCAAAGCTTAAAAAATAAGCAAATAAAGAAAAATGTCGCACCTTCCACCACGCCGCAGGCTTCAATTGTAAATAAAACCAAAAAGTCCATTGCGGTACAAAACGTAACTAAAAGTATCACGCACGCTCAAATAACCAAAGGAACTCAGCAGCAGAGATTACCACAGCCTCAAATCTAGCAGAAAAGTTCCAACATCGACGAGAAAATAAATCAAATTTTGTCTCTTATGACCTCATTCGATAGTAGGTTGAAAAAACTGGAAAATAGCACTAAAATGGCTACAGCAAAACATTCATCATGAACAAGTCACTAAAGATAATGGCCTGGAATGCTAATGGACTACTACATCATCGAAATGAGCTTCAGGTAGTCCTAAACACAGAAAATATCGATGTGTGCTTGGTCTCTGAATCACATTTTACACGTGAATCCTACATCAAATTTAAAGGTTATAAAACTTATCACGCACTGCATCCCTATAATACTGTAAGAGGAGGCAGCACCATCATAATAAAGGATAACATCTACCATAACGAAACACATAAGTTTGAAGAACAACACATTCAAGCTGTAGCTATTCAACTTAAAACTAAAAGATATCCTACAACATTATCATCAATTTATTGTCCACCGAAGCACGCGCTAAAAGTTGAACAGTACAAAAGTATACTGAAAGCACTAGGCAACAGATTTATACTGGGAGGTGATTTTAATGCTAAGAATACCTACTGGGGATCAAGACTTACTTCAACTAAAGGTAAAGAACTATTAACAGCTATTAGAGAATGTAACTGTGACGTTATATCTACAGGAAAACCAACTTACAACTTACAACCACAGACCCTATGAAGATTCCAGATCTCATCGATTTTTTTATTTTTAAAGACATATCACTAAGCTTTCTTAATTTTCAGGAAGGTTATGATATGAATTCTGACCACTCACCAATATTTTTAACTATAAGTCAAAATATTATTGAGAGAGAAGCCAGTCCTTCCTTGGTAAATAAAAATACAGACTGGGAAAGCTTCAAATTAGATTTAGATTGTATAATTGACTTGAAAACTTCATTGAAATGTCCAAATGAAGTACAATACAATATACAATACAAATACTCTTTATTGACACCAATTTAGAAAATACATACTGAATAGGACTTAACTAACTAATACTAGGTACAATGGGCGGTCTTATCGCTAAAAGCGATTTCTTCCAGACAACCTTTGGATGGACATAACATTATAGATAGAACAAGGACGGTGGTGTGTATTTTAAACATTAGTAAAAGTAGTAGTAGTAGTAGTTAGTATAAGTAGTAGTGAAGTAGATATAGACTTGAAAAAATTTATCACTGACATTCAACTTTGTGCCTGGAAAAATACGCCAGAATACAAAAAGAAAATCAGAAGTAATTATTATCCTATAGTAATAAGAGATTTGATTGTTTATAAAAGAAGACAGCGAGAGCGATGGCATATGACAAGATGTCCTAAAGACAAAACGCTATTGAACAAGCTAACAAAAAAACTTGGAAAGATAATACAAGCTTTCAATGATGAGTCTATGAACACTTACTTGAGCCAGCTGACAAGTGATCGTTCAACTAACTATTCATTGTGGAAAACAACTAGAAACCTCAAAAAGCCAACTCTGCAGGTCCCACCTATAAAAGAAACTGACGGGAGTTGGGCCATCAACAATAAACAGAAAGCATTTCGATTTGCACAACATCTACAGTTAATCTTTCAGCCTAATGAGGATACGTACCATGACCTCACGCTAACTGAGAAAGCCCAAGATGGTATCGAAATTCAACTTACAACGCCAAGAGAAGTATATACTGAAATAAAAAAAGCTTGGAAAGAAAAAAACGCCGGGCTATGATTTGATTACAGGAGAAGTACTACAAAATCTGCCTCGAAAAGCGTTAGTCAAACTTACTACACTCATCAATGCATAATTTAGACTTCAGTACGTGCCCGACTTGTGGAAAATAGCTGAGGTGATTATGATCCAAAAGCCTGGTAAGCCACCCCAAGATGCAACATCATACCGACCAATTTCTTTGTTACCAATAATATCAAAGTTATTTGAGAAACTGCTTTTAAAAAGGTTAAAACCTATCATAGAAGGTAGAAATCTCATTCCTGACTACCAGTTTGGATTTAGGAAAAAACACTCCACTATAGACCAGGTTCATCGAATTACCAACATCATTGAAAACGCACTAGAAGATAAGAAAGTTTGCACCACAGTCTTCTTAGATGTAGCGCAAGCATTTGACAAAGTTTGGCATAAAGGGCTCATACACAAATTGAGAAGTATGCTTCCGAAACAGTTCGCAGATATTCTAGAGTCTTACTTAACACAAAGGATGTTTAGAATAAGACAAGATGACTCGTTCTCAGACTTAATGTAAATAAAGGCTGGCGTACCACAGGGCAGTGCTAGGTCCGGTCCTGTACCTATTATATACCTGTGATATCCCTGAGTTAGAAAATAACACCATTGCAACTTTCGCGGATGACACAGCTATTATGGCTACAGGGGTCACCCATGAAGAAGCAGTCGCAAAGGTCCAGACAGCAATCAACACCATAGTTGATTGGACAAAGAAGTGGCGAATAAAGCTTAATGAAACTAAATCTGTCTACATAGATTTTACAAATAAAAGACCTAACTACCATCCGGTATTCATAAATAATCAAGCAATACCATACGACTATAAAGCAAAATATCTGGGTATGACTTTAGACGCAAAGCTAAGCTGGAAGCTGCACGTCAAAAAGAAAAGAGAAGAATTGGAGCTCCGCTACAAGAATATGCACTGGCTCTTCGGAAGACATTCTTCCCTGTCTGTGAATAATAAATTATTATTGTATAAACAAGTCCTAAAACCAATATGGACTTATGGTATCCAGCTATGGGGCTGCATCAAACAAACCAACATACAGATAATACAAAGATTCCAAAATAAAGTACTCAGGAGTATTGTACGTGCACCGTGGTACATCAGAAATGACGATCTTCACCGGGACCTAAAAGTGGAGCACGTGGCTAAAACAATCAAACAGTTTGCTGAAGCTCACGATCGCAGACTTCACCATCATGTGAATGTCGAGGCCATCCAGCTCCTCGACAACACGGAAATAGTGAGAAAACTAAAAAGGGTCAAACCCTTCGAGTTACAATAGTGATACTTTATCAAGTGAACAAAGTGTAGTGATAGTGAACGCGAACGCTATAAAAAGAACACAAGAACAAAGTGTCTCCCCCTTAATAGAGACATTAAGAAAAGTGTTAATGGACACATTCTTAGTAATATTCTAATAGTAAATTAAGTAAAAATAAAATTACTCATTAGCCTAGTTGTTATAAGGCTAGATTGTAATAGTAGTGAGATATCTGCATCAAGTAGAGAAATCATTATAAAAAAAAAAAAAAAAAAAATTAGCTTACTCAGCATCGTCGGAAAATTGTATGCGAAGGTACTGATTACAAGAGTGACGAATGAAACTGATAAGAAAATGTGGGATGTACAAGCAGGTTTCAGGAGAGGAATGGGATGCATGAATCAGGTCTTTTCTTTACGAAGCATAGCCGAAAAATGTTTGGCGAAAAACCAAAAGGTCTATTGCGCATTCGTAGACTTGGAAAAGGCCTATGACAGAGTGGTGAGGAATGAATTGTGGTCAACATTGTCTATGTATGGGGTGGGCGGCAGTTTGATACGAGCACTGAAATCACTCTATGAGGGTTCCAGTGCTTGTGTCAGAATAAACGGAGCGTACACAGACTGGTTTAACATCGAAAAAGGTGTTACACAGGGATGTGTAGCATCGCCAGTGCTGTTCAACCTATTCATAGACAATTGCTTGACAGATCTGAAAGAAAGTGTGTACGGATTATGAATGAATGATTTAACCATCAAATGCCTCCTATACGCTGATGATCAGGTGATATTAGCATCATCGGAGGAGGAGTTGCAAAGAATGGTTAAATTTTATGCATGACGCCTTAAAAAGCAAATGGATGAAAGTGAATGTAAGCAAGACCAAAGTAATGGTTTTTGAAAGAGAAGAAAGAATGACTGATTGTTATGTGACGATTGAAGGAGACAGAGTGGAACAAGTGAAAGAGTTTGTGTACCTAGGTTCTAAGTTTATGAGAGATGGTAAGTATGAAAGTGATATTGAGCGAAGAGTTTTGGCTGGAAACCAAGTGAGTGGGGCACTACATAACTTTATGAGAAGTCAGAACGTGTCTAAAAAAGCACGACTGGCTGTACATAGGGGAGTGTTGGTTCCCACACTCATGTATGGTAGTGAATGCTGGGTATGGCAGAAGAAACATGAAAGTAAAATTAATGCTGTAGAAATGAGAAGTTTGAGAAGTATGATCGGAGTGACTCTGATGGATAAGTTGGAGAACAGCGTGATAAGGGAATGTTGTGGTGTGGTAGAAGATGTAGTGACAAAGATAGAGAAAGGGATGCTTAGATGGTTTGGACATCTAGAGAGGATGGATGAAGAAAGATTGACGAAACAGATTTATGAGACGTGTGTGAATGGGCCAGTTGGTAGAGGCCGACCTAGGCGAACGTATCACGACCAGATCGGAGACGTTTTAAAAAAAGGCCAAGTCAAAAGTACCTATAACCGGCGAGCATGTATGAAGACGCTCATGAAAGTGGAAGAAGCGAAGGAGGTATGTCAGGATCGTAGCATGTGGAAAGAAGTAGTATCTGCCTACCCCAACGGGAAAAAGGCGTGATTGTATGTATGTATGTACTACCCATGGAAACTTTTTTTATCTACCTACGTTGTGCTTATAATAACACCTTTACGAGTTTAAATTAAATTAACACCTCTTGGACTCCTCGTTTGCAGACGGGGCACGCCTTTTGGGGCATTTACCTTTAACGTAGATTTAGCGAATCACCCTTGTAACAGCTGTCAGCTTGTATAAAATAAACGGTTTTATTAACTGTACAGTTAAAATAAACACAAAGAATTTATGAGCAGCATATAAACGTTCACATTTAATTTATACGTAACACCTCCATGTAATAATTTAAGGTCGCTTAAAAAAACCGAAAAAACCGACTTCATATGCCGCGTAAGTCATTCTCAGTATCTAGTTTTCAGGTTCTGCTAGAGATATGGAGAAAAACACCTTAAATTTTTTTAAATATCTTATCGGCTAGCGTTTGACCACAATCAATCACCTGTTGGTAAGTGATGATGCGGTCGAAGATGGTAAGCACGTGTTAAATTATTTTCATAGTACATACAATTATTAATTATTATTTTCATAGTACATATATAATTTATAAATTAATAATGTTGCCTCAAATAAGGGTGTTTATACAGTGATAGATACATTTGAGGGTCAGGGGTGACAAGTCTAAACCTTACAAGATGTGCCAGGGCCGCCATCTTGGTTTTCTTTTTGACTGATGCTTTAAAAGGGCGGTAGAAACGTTATCTGTCGGGAATATCGTTAAGACGACAAAGTGCTGTCCAACTCAATGAAGCTAAGTATTTGTATTACAAAATGTATTGAATAATTCGAGCTAGAATGTGGTTTTCTAGGATATGTTTATAATAATGATGGTTTCACCTAGGAATGGTGATGATAGTGTTTTAGCTTCGTTGAGGGTGGTAAGGAAAGGCTATGAGGGGTGGTGGAGGCCTCTTAGGGTAATATTATAATATTTTGTATAAATTGTCTAAATCGGTAGTGATTTTGATTTTCATTTATTATGTCTTGTTGAAACTTGTTATAAAGCCTTGTGACTTAACATTAAATAATTATTGGTATATTGATGTTCTCTTTGTTCTATTGTCTATTATAATAGTCCTGAGTCTCCTGATGGTACATAAACTGTTGTTATAATGATGAAGGTACAAATAAAATGCTTTCTCGTTGATGTCCTGACTTTTATATTTTATTAATAAGTCCTACCTATTAGCTGAAGTATAGGCAGGTAGTTTTGGACGTGATTCCAAGTGAATATTTAGCTACAGACATTAAGTTTATGGTAGACCACTAGACGACTACCACCCACCGCCCTGTTCATTTGAGTAAGCTAACACAAGCTTGGCCTAGAATGGGAACTGGCTCTCAAGGATAGCTGCCGGAACACATTAGATGTTTGGCAACAGATTTTCTAACTTGAGGGTGATAGCTAGCTAGATGGACACTAGATAGTGTCCTATCAAAGTCCACCATGCGGGGGCTATGGGTTTCTTAACGATGTTTTTCCTTCACCGGAGGCCACCGTGAAAAGCGAACATACAGTTTTCGATAGATAAACCTATTGGTGCACGGCGGAGATTGAACTCGGTAACTCTGGCGTCAAAGCCGACCATTCTCCCACTACACCACTGGGCCCTTAAACTAAGTAGGTCTACTAAAAATGAGTAGCGCGGCATTTGAAGACGGTTTTTTTGTTTTGTGAAGGAACTTATTTGTAATTTGGTTCATAATACATTTTATACTTACATGCTTGAAAAAATTAAATGAGTGTGAGTGTAAGTGTGTGAGGCAATGATATCATAAATTGGTAAGATAATGGAAGAGGTATTGTCGCCAGCTTTTAGGGTAACCTACCCTACCAGCGGACATTTTTATTTGTAGATTTTATATAGTCTGTATTATAGTTTTATGAGTAGTTTATATTGTATATATAGTTATAAATTAATTTTATTTGTGTACATGTATTTATTGTTGTTGTTAAAATATAATAATTATTATAAATTGATGGATGTTATAACTTCTTTCAAGAAAAGAAAACAACATTTTTTTGCTTAGCACAGGCTAAAATAGACTCCCAGGCTAAAATTAACTCCTTTTCTCTTTCACTCTTTCTCTATCTCTTATCAGATTTCTACATACTGACTGTCTAAATTACTTTAACAAATTGACAAGTTTTTTTGTTCTTCTCGTAAAATATACATCAATAGGTATCAAAAGGTACATATATTTAGGTATTAGGTTAAGTTTATAGTGAATAGCTTATTGGTTCTATTTTCTTAAAACTTTTCTGAGATACAGGTTTTAAATAAAACTGGCCAAGTGCGAGTCAGACTTTTGTCCCGCACACGGAAGGTTCCTAACCGAACACCAATTAAAAAAACGTTAAAACAAAGGTAGAATAGTAAGTAGTCAATATAGTAGTAATAGTAATAGTAGTGATTAATATTATTAAATATCTAGTTGACCGAGTTTTGCTCGGTATTTTTTGCCACTTAAACAGACAAATATGACTCTTCCCGACATCTATTGACGAATAATAATACTATTTTTTTTAATTGAGAGCAACTAACTGCTTTACCGACACAGTAACACTAAAGCTACTTCTACTCGCCAATAGATGTCGGGAAGAGTAATATTTTAAGTTGATTATCAATAAAGTTGATTATTGAAAACACGAATAAAACAACATTTTCTGAAAATGATTCCTAGCTAGATCGATTTATCGCCCCTGAAATCCCCTGTATACTAAATTTTATTTAATCGTTGGAGCTGCTTCCGAGATTCAGATTAAGGTAAAGACGATAGCGCCGCCATCTTTGATGCTAGCTGGATGGCGCGGCGCTACTGTAACAAACTTTTTTAAAACTTTTATTTAATTTTTAACTTTGTTCTGTTCTTAGTATTTGTTGTTATAGCGGCAACAGAAATACATCATCTGTGAAAATTTCAACTGTCTAACTATCACGGTTCATGAGATACAGCCTGGTGACAGACGGACAAACAGACAGACAGACAGACAGACAGACAGACAGACAGACAGACAGACAGGCAGACAGACAGACAGACGGACAGCGGAGTCTCAGTAATAGGGTTCCGTTGGTACCCTTTGGCTTTGGAACCCTTAAAACCTACTGCAGGCAGCAGTTTTACACAAAATTGGTTGCATCTAATATATATTACTTAATTTTTTATTACTTAAGTCTTATTTTCAGCCGTGAAAGAGAAAATGAACTATTCATTATTATATTATTATTAATTTGTACTTACAGTTTAACTATATTCCCAAAGTCGGTTATCCAATTAGTTACCTGTAAACAGAAAAAACAATATATTAAGACTTACAAATAAAATACTCCAGATCTGTTTTACAAACATTGTAAAGAAATATTTTCATTTTGCGAGTAGTGAATGCCTGATATTATTTATTATGAGTTCAAAGGCTCTATGTTTCTGAAACTTTACAATTCAATCTCATTACATTTATATATACTACCTTGCAGAAATTGAGGTAATGTGTACTTCGTACGAGGCTCGAATAGCCTCTCAAGCTTAAATATTTTCCAGTTTTGGTAAGTTAAAACAAAAATTGGCTACAGCGGTTTTCGTCTAACCAAACGATTCAAACAGGCAGCGCAAGATTACTAAGATGTGTTTTCTTTTTTTTGTTTATTCATCTATGTCTTGTACTAATCATTATTCTGTGTCAATGTGAAGATCAAAGAGTATTAGCATATAGAATGGAGATAGATGTATAACCACTTTGTGAAGGTATTATGTGTAAAAAATAATCAATAAAATCGGTAGGTAATGAGCCTTTTTTATTTTTACCGACACTATCTCACCTGATGTTAAGTGATGATGCGGTCTAAGATGGAAATTCCGTCTACAAAGGACCTGTCCTCGGGTGCGTAATAATGCGCTCTCTAATGGACATAATGCTTTGACCTAAAAATGTTTTTTTGTTAATGATACTGATGATAATAAAATAAATGAAAAGTGGTCTCATAACTTGTATAATATCAGACCCTCTTTAGCAAACCATTGGCCATGAACTAGTCAAAGCAATTCAAATGAGCCTAAAACTCGACGATTTTACTAGTAGCTCCTGAAGAGTTTCACTATCCTTTTGGCTATTGAGCTATGCATATGATGGCATCAGCTCTAAGATACCAAATTAAAGTATTGACATCCAAACTACATTCTTCTTCTTTAAGTGTCTCTCCATTACTGGAGGTTGGCAGTCATTCTTCTTAATTAATCTTTGCTCAGGGTCTACTCCTGAACTGATCTTCTCTGAAATTCCTGAGCAGAACCTCTTTACCCGGTCTACTGTCGGATGTTGCGGAGCCAGGACATCTTCCTTCTTCCGACACTTCTCTTTCCCGCAACTTTGCTCATCATAATATTCAGCAGAAGTTGGTTACATATTAAAGTTAAATTTCGATACGACAAATAAGAAGTAGGTGAAAACCTCGGACTACCATAAAAAAGGCAGACGGATTCGTGCCGAACACACGAGTGAACGCAAGTGCAGTAATACTAAATGCTTGAGTAATAAGTTTCCGCGCTCAGTCCGGCATAGTCAATACGGCATGATTACTACGTAAGCAACGCTGCGAAGTAATACCGCACGGACGCGTCCGTCCCTGCTGCCGCTTGGTAGCAAACTGAGCACGGAAGCGTATTACTCAAGCATTTAGTATTACTGAATTTGCGTTCACTCGTGTGTTCGACACGAATCCGTCTACCTTTTTTATGGTAGTTTGAGGTGAAAACTGACTTCAAGGATTTTATTTTATTTTTTGTTAGTTAGTTACAAGTTAAACTAATCTTAACATATATAAAATAAAGTTTTATAAATATAAAGATTAGTTCTAGTCCGCCTGGGGCGGTACCACCACTTTGCTGTGGTGGCAGGACTTCTGTTAGTCCGCCTGGGGCGGTACCACCACCACTTTGTCAAATAATTTTCAGCCGTGAAATAGGAATGATTTTCGGTTGAATGGCAAGGTGTCCAGTGAAATTACAGGGCATGTGAGACTCTTTAGACAGCTTTATGTCTCAAGGTAACAGGTGCGTGTTAAAATATATACCCACTACTAACTCGATTAAAACATAGACGGAAAAAAACTGCTTGAATCGAAAAGGCATTCACAATAACAACAGAAACGTTCCCTGCCACAAATAATGGGATAATAGGAAAAGGCTTTCCTTTGCCAAGACGCAAATTAACTGTAAAATTGCCGTAACCTATAAGCACCCAAATAAAGGCATTGAAAGCAATGAAACAAGGAAATAAGGTCTTATTTAACAACGACGTTTTCATAGAATGTTTTTAGGACTCCGTAGTAGTCCGTAGTTCATTTTACTCATATTTTTAATTTTTTTATATCTTTTAGGCTAGCGTTTTGACCACTATCTCACATGTTGGTAAGTGATGATGCGGTCGAAGATGGTAAGCACGCTAGGCCTAGAATGAGAACTGGCTCTCAAGGATAGCTGCCGGAACACATTAGCTGTTTGGTGACAGATTTTCTAACTTGAAGGTGGTAGCTGGCCAGGCGGACACTAGATAGTGTCCTACCACCATGCGGGGGTTGTTGGTTTCTTAACGATGTTTTCCTTCACCGGAGGCCACTGTGAAAAGCGAACATACAGTTTTCGATAGATAAACCCATTGGTGCACGGCGAAGATTGAACTCGGTAACTCTGGCGTCAAAGCCGACCATTCTCCCACTACACCACTGGGGCCCAATCAATGGGGCCTCGATGGTACCTCGTGACATAAAGATGTTAAGTCTCACATGCCCTGTAATTTCACTGAATACGTTGCCATTCAAACCGACAAGCATATTATAGTTAAAAGTTATTTATTGATAATTTAAACAATATTTACAAATAGTACATATATACAACTTAAAACTAAATTAAGATAAAAACTATTTAAACTGATATAAACAAGTGAAATAATAAATAAGAAATGTTATAAATAAAAAACAGAACCTAGGTCGCAGCTGTCTGCCGGTAACGTTCCCAAAAAGCTGGCGACGTTACCTCGTTGAATTGCTAGGCTAATCCGTTGGCCGAGGTAAGCGCCAGCTCTTTGGTCACGAGTGACGTCTATTAATCGTCTGGACAGCTCCTAATATAATTAATATTACAGGTCCATATGTTTTACAATAAAGTTAATACCTATAACAAAGTATAGATATCCTGATAATGGTAGAATAACAATTAAAATTTCGTACAATAAAATGTTGCTTAAAGCAAAATAAATCAATTAATAATATCGTTTAAAAACTAAAAAACAACCGACTTCAATGCCGCGCTATTCATTTTCAGTACCAATTTTGAGATGTTTATCTCAATATCTCTGGAGATACTTATCATACCTCGATAAAATTACCATGGTAACACACTTGGGATATCTCCTTTCGAACAAAAAAAGAATAATCGAAATCGGTTCATAAACGACGAAGTTATCCGCGAACAAACATAAAAAAAAAATATTCGGTCGAATTGAGAAACCTCCTCCTTTTTTTGAAGTCGGTTAAAAATAATAATAATAGCTATACATTACATACATAGTACTATATACATTTGAGAACTGCGGTCCTGCTCCATTCAATGAATAAAATGCGCGCTCTATGCGCCCTTACGCCAATTAACGACGAAAATTCACATTTAGATCTAAATTCAAACGAATATTAATGATTCTACAAAAAACCGAATCATATTTTTTTTTATACAGTGTATTATTAATAATTATTACCTAGTGTTTGCGAAGCTTTTATCACCTGTTGTGGTATTCCTATTGGTCTGAGTGGCAATGTATCATTGATCACGTTTTTATCAATTTTGTGACATGTTGTGGGAAAGACACATTTACCTATTACTTTATCTATTTCGGTCTCTCATATCATCTCATATAGTTTTTAACATTTATTATTGGAGTATAATCAACACCAATCAACACCAATATTATAAATGCGAAAGTCAGTTTGTTTATTTGTTTGTTTGTTTGTTTGTTTGTTTGTTTGGGACTTCTTCACGGTCAAACGGCTTGACGGATTTGACTGAAATTTTGTACAAAGATAGTACATAGGGCAGAATAGGATATAGGATACTTTTTTTTTGGCTATCGAGTCAGGGGGTCCAGATATTTTTAATTGAATTTTGTAAATATGAGACTTCTTCTCGAATAAATGGCTTGACCGATTTGCCTGAAATTTTGTATGAATACATGTCATAGAGTAGAATAGGATATAGGATACTTTTTTTCTGGCTGTCGAGTCAGGGGGTCCAGATATTTTAAATTGAATTTTGTAAATATAAAACCTCTTCTCGAATAAACGGCTTGACCGATTTGCCTGAAATGTTGTATATAGACAGTTCATAGGGTAGAATAAGATATAGGATACTTTTTTTCTGGCTGTCGAGTCAGGGGGTCCAGATATTTTTAATTGAATTTTGTAAATATGAGACTTCTTCTCGAATAAATGGCTTGACCGATTTGCCTGAAATTTTGTATGAATACATGTCATAGAGTAGAATAGGATATAGGATACTTTTTTTCTGGCTGTCGAGTCAGGGGGTCCTAATATTTTAAATTGAATTTTGTAAATATAAAACCTCTTCTCGAATAAATGGCTTGACCGATTTGCCTGAAATTTTGTATGAATACATGTCATAGAGCAGAATAGGACATAGGATACTTTTTTTTGGCTGTCGAGTCAGGGGGTCCAGATATTTTAAATTGAATTTTGTAAATATAAAACCTCTTCTCGAATAAACGGCTTGACCGATTTGCCTGAAATGTTGTATATAGACAGTTCATAGGGTAGAATAAGATATAGGGCACTTTTTTTCTGGCTGTCGAGTCAGGGGGTCCAAATATTTTTAACTGAATTTTGTAAATATAAGACTTCTTCTCGAATAAACGGCTAGACCGATTTGCCTGAAATGTTGTACGAATACATGTCATAGGGCAGAATAGGATACAGGATACTTTTTTTCTGGCTGTCGAGTCAGGGGGTCCGGATATGTTGAATTGAATTTTGTAAATATGAGACTTCTTCTCGAATAAATGGCTTGACCGATTTGCCTGAAATTTTGTATAAATACATGTCATAGGGCAGAATAGGACATAGGATACTTTTTTTTTTGCTGTCGAGTCAGGGGGTCCAGATATTTTAAATTGAATTTTGTGAATATAAAACCTCTTCTCGAATAAACGGCTTGACCGATTTGCCTGAAATGTTGTATATAGACAGTTCATAGGGTAGAATAAGATATAGAACACTTTTTTTCTGGCTGTCGAGTCAGGGGGTCCAAATATTTTAACTGAATTTTGTAAATATAAGACTTCTTCTCGAATAAACGGCTTGACCGATTTGCCTGAAATGTTGTATGAATACATGTCATAGGGCAGAATAGGATATAGGATACTTTTTTTCTGGCTGTCGAGTCAGGGGGTCCAGATATTTTAAATTGAATTTTGTAAATATAAGACCTCTTATCGAATAAACGGCTTGACCGATTTGCCCCAAATGTTGTATAAAGACAGTTCATAGGAAAGAATAGGATATCGGATACTTTTTTTCCGGCTGTCGAGTCTAGGTGCCCAGTTTTGCAAATGTGTGGCCTACTCTCGGTCAAACGGCTTAACCTTTTTAGCTGAAATTTCGTATACAGACAGTCAATAAGACATAGAAGGACAACGAATACTTTTTTTTGGCTGGCAATTTCGGGTGTCTAGATTTTTATTATGGAATTTTGTGAATGTGTGGCCTCTTTTCGGCCAGATGGCTTGACCGATTCAGATGAAATTTTGTACAAAGAATAATAGTATTGTATATAATAGGGCATAAAAGGGCAAGGAATACTTTTTTCGGCAATTAAATGTGAGTGCCTTTAAAATTTACGCGATAGCTTTGCTTGCCCAACGTGTTTTATCTGCTTTGTGGGAAGTATTTCAGAAACATTCATGTTAACAGCCACATTTAACCTTAGGGTCATACGTGTTGACTTAGTAGGTCATCAAAACTAAAACAGTCAGGGTCATAAAAAGCCGTAAAAATTCGCGCAGTTATAGCGCTCGCTCCGCTCGCGCGAGCATTTGTTATATCTACTTTGTAGAAAACATTTCAGCAACTTTTGTATTTTAATAGCCACATGCATCAAAACGAGTCATAGATTAAAACAGTACAACCTTCAATAATGATAAAGATTATTAACCTTAAAATAAGTGGATATCAAGTTTAACCTTAGGGTTATCGGTGTTGACTTAGTAGGTCATAAAAGCTGTCAGGGTCATAAAAAGCCATAAAAATTTTTCGCGCTCGCTTCGCTCGCGCAAGCATTTGTTTAACCTTCTTTGTTGGTAATATTTCAGTAACTTTAATATATTAATAACCACATGCATCAAAATGAGGCATAAATTAAAACAGTACAACCTTCAATAATCGTTATTGTTGTTAACCTTATAATAAGTGGATATGAAATTAAACCTTTGTGTTATCGGTGTTGACATAGAAGGTCATTAAAACTGTCAGGGTCATAAAAAGTAGTAAACATATTTCGCGCTCGCTTCGCTCGCGCAGTTATAGCGCTCGCTCCGCTCGCGCGAGCATTTGTTATATCTACTTTGTAGAAAACATTTCAGCTACTTTTGTATTTTAATAGCCACATGCATCAAAACGAGTCATAGATTTAAACAGTACAACCTTCAATAATGATAAAGATTATTAACCTTAAAATAAGTGGATATCAAGTTTAACGTTAGGGTTATCGGCGTTGACTTAGTAGGTCATAAAAGCTGTCAGGGTCATAAAAGGACGTAAAAAAATTTCGCGCTCGCTGCGCTCGCGCAATCATTTGTTTTATCTTCTTTGTTGGTAATATTTCAGTAAATTTTGTATATTAATAACTACATGCATCAAAACGAGTAATAAATTAAAATCTTCGAGCATTTACCAATGGAGATGTTAACGTTGTAATCCGCAAACATTTTTTTCTGCCGATACTTACTGGGGACGAGGTAAACACGCATTGCACACACACTAATCACTCACTTTAACGATCCCGCACACTAGCTTGAAACACGCACACAGTTTTAAAAATACAGCGTAGTTACGCACGCTCATGTGGCCAAAAATGGCTATATGGCCAGCAGAGAGGAACGCCTTGCGTTAACTTCTCAATTGGTAAATGTTTGAAGATTAAAACAGTACAACCTTCAATAATCATAATAGTTATTAATCTTAAAATTAGTGGATATCAAGTTTAACCTTTGTGGTACCGGTGTTGACTTAGGAGGTCATAAAAACTGTCAGGGTCATAAAAAGTCGTAAACATTTTTCACCATCGCTTCGCTCGCGCATTGATAGCGCTCGCTACGCTCGCGCCAGCATTTGTTTTATCTTCTTTGTAGGGAATATTTCATCATTTTTTGTATTTAAATAGCCACAAGCATCAAATCGAGTTTATAATTTTAAACAGTTCAACCTTCAATAATCATAATCATTATTTACCCTAAAATAAGTGGATATCAAGTTAAACCCTAGGGTTATCGGTGTTGACTTAGTAGGTCATAAAAGCTGTCAGAGTCATAAAAGGTCGTAAAAAATTTTCGCGCTCGCTTCGCTCGCGCAGTAATAGCGCTCGCTACGCTCGCGCAAGCATTTGTTTTATCTTCTTTGTTGGTAATATTTCAGTAAATTTTGTATATTAATAACTACATGCATCAAAACGAGTAATAAATTAAAACCTTCGAGCATTTACCAATGGAGATGTTAATGTTGTAATCCTCAAACATTTTTTTCTGCCGATACTTACTGGGGACGAGGTAAACACGCATTGCACACACACAAATCACTCACTTTAACGATCCCGCACACTAGCTTGAAACACGCACACAGTATTAAAAATACAGCGTAGTTACGCACGCTCATGTGGCCAAAAATGGCTATATGGCCAGCAGAGGGGAACGCCTTGCGTTAACTTCTCAATTGGTAAATGCTCGAAGATTAAAACAGTACAACCTTCAATAATCATAATAATTATTAATCTTAAAATTAGTGGATATCAAGTTTAACCTTTGTGGTATCGATGTTGACTTAGGAGGTCATAAAAACTGTCAGGGTCATAAAAAGTCGTAAACATTTTTCACCATCGCTTTGCTCGCGCATTGATAGCGCTCGCTACGCTCGCGCCAGCATTTGTTTTATCTTCTTTGTAGGGAATATTTCATCATTTTTTGTATTTAAATAGCCACAAGCATCAAATCGAGTTTATAATTTTAAACAGTTCAACCTTCAATAATCATAATCATTATTTACCTTAAAATAAGTGGATATCAAGTTAAACCCTAGGGTTATCGGGTTGACATAGTAGATCATAAAAACTGTCAGGGTCATAAAAGATCATAAAAGATCATAAAAAAAATTTGCGCTCGCTTCGCTTGCGCAGTAGTAACGCTATATAGCATATAATAGCGTGTTTTAACAGCCTCATACATTAGACTGACTCAAATACTTAAACAGCAAAACTTGGTAAACCTTGCTTAGGTTTACCAAGTAATGATTAATGACTTTAACAATAGACGATATCGAGTTCGACCTAAGAGTCATCTACAGTGACTTGATTGTTAGGTTATAAAACTGTCAGGGTCATAAAAATTCATAAAAAATGTTCGCTCGCGCAGCTATTCACCTTAATTTCTTTGTAAGAAATGTTTCAGGAACTTTTGTGTTGAGTCAAACAATTAAACAGCACAACTTCGTATACCTAACCAAAATGATTAATTACTTTAACAAAAGAGGATATTAAGTTCGACTTTGGGGTCATCTATGGTGACTTGGGCTAAGAGATCATTGATCTAGACCTCAAAGGTAATAAAGACACAATAACGCGGGCGAAGCCGCGGGTAACAGCTAGTTATATATATATTGTTTTCATTATTATGTAAAAAAAATATATTTTTTAATGGCTTATTTTTTCTTTTTGTACTTTTTTATTATTATTTATTTATTATTTTTTTTATCATATATTTAAATGTATTATATGTTAATCAGTTAATTATTTAATGTGGCGACTGCTGAATGCTGAGCATGCGCCCTATTCATAGTCAACCTAACTATTTTTTTTTTTTTTAGTTTCACGATATTTTTCTTTCTTGTACTGGCTATGAATAAATGTTTTTCTTTCTTTCTTCTTTATATTATATTATATACCTATTTCACGGCTGACTTAATTGGCAAAGTGATGGTATCGTCCCAGACGGACTAGCAGAAGCCGTACCACTAGATTGTCTTAGTCAAGTACTATAATAAAATATAGTAATATTATGCAGCTGACAGACGGACTATCAGTTCCATTTGGATCATGATATGTACTGTGATCGGTATGCGTTTCTCTATGTTGTGTTTCACTATTTCACTTTTTTATTTTTTTTATATAAAAATTGTCTGAAGTACTGAAACACACACTTACATGTATGGTTGGTTTTAACCTACTTTAATTTTTTTAAATATTCTGACGTAAACGATTGGATGACAGCTGAATGGTTCATTACTTTTTTTTTTCTAATTCAAAGCGTTAAATTCTGCTTTTGCTATGTTTACTTGATAATTGGTTATGATTTATTTTATGATTTATGATTTTGACGTGTATATGTGCGTATATTTATACTGCCTACATACTGAATAAATGCTTTGATTCTTTGATTCTTCTTTGAGTACTACAAATCTACCGTCCTATAAGTACCATATTGACTTAATATTACAGTATTTATATTTTTTTACAACGAAGAGCTCGTTCAATTTCCCGTATAATCAGTACTCACGATTATTTGAGTTTACGCGACGAAGTAATTCCGGCCCAAATTGAAGTACAGGCAATATGCTACGGTAATAATTTTAGCTGATTTATTTACTCACTTCTTGTATCTTGTGGTTAAAGTATATTTATATTCACAGGCTTATAAAAGAAAAGAAAATTAAATGGTTCTGTAGTTTTTTTAAATAATTTCAGTTTTAAAAAATACAGGCAATATTATTATCATCATAAACAGCCAGTGTTATTCCACTGCTGGACGTAGGCAAGGCTCTCCCAAGATACGCGAAAGGCTATTTGCCATGTTAATAAATTTAGCAGATATGTTAACTCAAGTACCTCAGACCGGGACAGATGCTTAATCGGTATCAAGCACAAGTCTTTTTTTTTTTTAATAATAAATTACTCGCATTGTGGGTTGCAGTAGTATTCTTGTTAACCCCTCCAACTAAGCTAAATATGCTTGTGTTGGAGTGGGTTCACGTCAATAGTGCAATGGGTGGGGTGGGGATCGAACTCACGACGCCAGTTCGACACCCTATCCAGGGCTATTGCCGCCTAACCAACCAACACTGCAAAAAAAGTTTCTATGAAATTATAAGCAATACTTTCCGTTAAGTTAGGTTGGCTACAAAGTACGTTCATAATTTGGGTATCAACAATGTAGGGAAGTGCCTACTCTTATAACGTAGTTCAACATAATTACAGCTACATACAAACTCTTTCGTAAGAATGTGACTACACATATTAAAACAGTAATTTGGAGGGGCAGGCCATGTTAATCGTAGAAGATCTATACATGGAGTACCGTTCTCACCTTTGGGCTAGTTCACCTAAATACCAACTGGAAGCGTTGGAGGCAATTGAGCAGAGAAATAAGAAGCTCGTCAACGTTGACAAAATAATAAACAAACAATACAGTCGAATTAAGAACCTCCTCCTTTTTGTGAAGTTGGTTAGCAAGAGACTCCAAAGCCTTGGCGACTATTGCAAAGTTGCTTAGTAAAAAGTGTCTGAGGCTGTGTTTCCGGATATATGCTATTTGAGGGTCTTCAATTCGCGACTGAATAAGTATGTTTCAGGCAAGCGTGCAATAGTCTTAATGAAAAGATTATACATAGATCATCCGCCGCCATAACCTTACGGAGTTCCGGCAGCACAACCCCACACAAACAGCCCTTGAGAGTCAGAATATTCTAGGCCTAGCGTGTTCACCATTTTAGACCACATCATCGTTTACCACCAGGCAAAATAGTGGTCAAGGCTAGCCTATAGGAAATAAAAAAAAATAATATCTTTAGAGATTTTACACAGTGAGAATGTTCCTAAATGTTAAAATTGAATTTGAAATCGCTGTTCTCTTTACAAATGCACTACAAATCTCATACGTCTAAACCAGAAATTGAAATTGAAATTAGCAAGACGCGTGATAGATAGACCCTTGTTTACTTGTTGTACTGCTTGATTTGTTACAGGGTTTATTCACATGTCTTGAGTTGTTAATTTAATTTTAAATTTGGGCACAGAATAAGTAGAGTACAAGTAAAGAATGATGCACTCTCTAATAGCATAATAAAAATAGTTTCAAAACTTAAGCAACCGACTTCCAAGCCCCGCGAGTCAATTTCAGTAACAAGTTTGAGACGTTTATCGTCATATCTCTAGAAATACTTATTGAATCTTAATAAAATTACAATGGGGCCACCTCGAAAATGTATCCTACAGATTAAGATAATAATCAATCGAATCGGTTTACAATTGACGGAGTAATGGTGAAAAAACAGACGAATTGAGCACCTCCTTATTTTTGGAAGTTGGTTAAAAATACAAGATCGAACCTAGTTAAAATGTCGGTAACGTTCAAAATTGGTTACACGCCTGGGATGCGACCTTGAGTTTGCTTCATAGCTACTAGCGCGGAGTGCAATAGGACTAGTTTGGGTTCAAATTTACCGCAGTTAAAAAGTGATAAATGATCCATGGTGTCTTTACAACCAAATTCCTTAAAGGAAGAGGTTCTCAATGTGTTTGTATGTTTAGTGAATTGAAACAAAAGAATGCGTGTAAATTAAAAACAACAGATCAAACAAAGGCAAATAACCAAAACAAAACATTGTCATTACAAAAAGTGATTAACACTCTTCCAAGTCATTTGCTCTGACGATAAACATTAACCATGTTTTCGACGCATTCCGTCTCATTAACCTTTCTGCAACGGCTGTGACCGGTTGTAGTAGCCGGTTGTAACCGGCAGTAACTCGGTACGACCGGACTACCGGGTACCGGTTACGTTAGTATACGTTGTACAGTAAAGGCGCTCTTGAATATTGTAGACTGTTTGTGAAGATTATATACTGCAATATATTGTAATTGAAAGTTGATTTTTAATTAGTATAATTGCTCTATTGGTGCTATGCTATGATCATCATCATCATTAGCTTACACTAGTACACTGCGGGACATAGTCCTGCCCAATAACACGCCACTGAGCAAGATCCTTAGCTAATCTCACCCAGCTCTTGCCAGCCACCTAGCGAACATCATCGCTACACCTAGTCTGAGGACGTCCTACGCTACGTGTGCTGATTCACGGTCTCCACTTAAGAACTCGTTTACTCCAGCGATTGTTGGTATTAATGTAACTAATTTTTACTTAAATATTATGTTTCTTTGAAGTGTTTCACACTTTATATTTTTGTAAATTGTTAAACACAATCCAAAATTCAAATTTCGTCGTAACGATACTTCGCACCGTGGCTTAATTGGCAAAGCACCGGAACATGTTATTTCGGAGGTTGCGGGTTCAAGTCCCGTCGGTACGATGAAATTTTGGATTGTGTTTAAGAATTTATAATTTTTACTTGTTGGTTCCATACAAAATACTCACAATAACCGCGGGTGTAATTATGACCACTACAAGTCCGATCTTACCAATTCTAAGTGACAGCTAGAGATTAGAATTCCTGAGTCAATCTTTTCTGGTTAAAAGTCAGCTATATTCAGCCACGGTTAATGGTAAAGGCAGACATAAAATTATTATAATTAATATTTATAAGTAGCATGCGAGTACTTAATTGAATAAAGCAGCTATAGCTGAACCTCAGTGTTTGATTTGCGAAGCTCTTTAAATAAAAATATATTACTTTGCATTTAAAGAGCTTCGCAAATCAAAATAATTATATAATAATATGGAATACATATTATATTTTAAATACTAAAATGAGTATAATCTTAGACGCTACTTAAATCAACAATCTCACAAAAGGAATCTTTCAGGAATTCTTATTTTTCGCTTTTGAGTGCCTGTTTGTAGTGATGATATCGGTTTTTTTTTTAAATAATTTATTTTACCCTTTTTAGTGCAAAACAAGTTTTAATTTAATTACATGCATCTATAAAATTCTGTGTCTGGGCCGTAATACACAGACGGATATATACTTTGTGAAAATTTCAAGTATGTACCTATTTGTGATAGTCTGTGTATTATGTAAATGATAATACTATATAGTCTTCAAATAAACGTGGTTTTATTATAAAGTTTACAGATTCAGATTCACCATGGCTGAGGCGCCATCTTGACAGTCCCGCTACTTTTCGACTAGTGATGTGACATATTCTAGTGATGTGACATACTCATAACACTATTACGGTTAAGAAGATACAGATCTGTATCTGCGCACATTTAGACACACGGACGGATGGACAGATGGACGAACGGACTACAAAGTCTCAGAAAGTCTTCATTTGGTACCCTTTGGGTTCGGAAGCCTAACCCAGGAAGGAATACGTTTGGTTCAGTCAAACTGTATTACAATATTTATCCACTCTTAACTATCCATACTGTAAAAATGTTGTCAAGCAGAAATGCAAAATGGCGGTTGGAATTTATTCACGCGTGAGGGCGATAACAAGCTGTATGCTAGCATTTGTGCCAAACTTGCTGTTTTTGTTCTGATGCACTGCGATGTAGGTCGGCGTTAATGGGACCAGTAAGGATTCTGTTAGTTATTTAGGTTAGAATCTATATCTATAAAACACAAAAATTGCTTCTTCCTATATATTATATCCGCCTGACTTGCTAAGTTGCTACCAAAAAGTAGCTTATATTTCCGCCTTTTTTATATCTTTATAGGCTAGCGTTTGACCACTATCTCACCTGTTGGTAAGTGATGATGCAGTCAAGAGTGGTAGCACGCTAGGCCTAGAAAAGGAACTGGCTCTCCTCTCTAAGGGGCCTGACTTGTTGGGATCTGCCCCCATAACCTTAAGGTGTTCCGGTTTGTGGATGGAAGAGTTACCACTAAGCAAGATAGTGTTCAAACACTAGCCTATAAGATACAAAAATAAAACAAAAATCATATCAACATACAACCACATACGTAGGGACTCCCAACGAAACAGCAAGTCATAAGTACTATTTGCTGTTCCGTGAGTATCCTATAGCTAAGCCTCTACGTCAGGTCTACGTCGTAGCCGTCTACAAATGTCTTACTAGAGTCATGTCTATCCATGGATGAACGGGCAATACTGTCACGCAATATTTATTTTAATTGGTTAAAATAAACAAAAATCCCTAAGGATAGTTTTGAATTATTGAATCATACCTTTTCTTCCCTAGAGGGGGTTCGAAACGCAAGACACTATTTGTTAAGCTCGCTTGTCATTTTGGAAATAAAGAAGTACGTACTAAAGCTGAGTGGTTGTCTGGAAGAGAACACTATGAGCGATAAGACCGCACATTGACACTATAATTTGAAATAATTTGTTATTTTCTAACTATTTTTTCGTTTATATCTATCTAAGATATCACAGTTTCATCATTACTTTCCACCAGATCAAATCAAAGCCAAATTAAGTATTCTTTCAATAAAACATTACCACAAACGCTCCATTATTTTTTCGGCATCATATTTTCTAACCTTTTTAAAACCCAATATTTCCACAAAATGATATAAAGAGCAGCCGTTAGAACTCCTTGCCACGTTGGAAATTACCCTTCATTACGGGTAACCTTGAGAGGCTGCGGCGTTTCGGTGCCGCTTGCTTTTTGATGTTACATACAACCAGTATGGGCAAAAGTAAAAAATCAAAACATTTAGTCAGTATATGGGCAAATTAAAAATCTGCACTTACACATGTCAAATAACATTAAATAGATCATATCAATAATTATTATTATAATATATATTTTTTAATATAAAAGTTTTTAAAATCGAAGCAATAAGTTATGCAACTTATTGCTTTGATATTAAAAACGAGTAATATTAAAAAAAACCTTTTTAAACACAAGCTTTTACATAATATAGAACCAAAATAAGTCAAGACAAACCCAACGAGCCCAAACACGACGGGTATAACATGTGTAGTTTAGGAGTTCCTTTGGCCACCTTCCAGCTCCATCACCAGATCATGACCATGTCATCATAAAATCGCATTGTCACGTGATTTACACATGTATGCAAAATTTCAGCTTAATCTAACCCCTGGAAGTCGCTCTAAAACAAATCGCAAGATTTGTGACGGACACATACATATATTCCCCGTGAAGTAGAGATAAAGCTTGTAAATAGATCGTTTAAAAAACTAAAAACAACCAACTTCAATGCCGCGCTATTAATTTTCAGTACCAATTTTGAGGTGTTTATTTCCATATCTCTGGAGATACTCATCAGACCTCGATAAAATTACCATGGTACCACACTTAGGATATCTCCTTTCTAACAAAAAAAGAATAATCGAAATCGGTTCATAAACGACGAAGATATCCGCGAACAAACATAAAAAAAAAAAACATATATACGGTCGAATTGAGAAACATCCTCCTTTTTTTGAAGTCGGTTAAAAAACAAAAGTATTGAGCCATTCCGTTTTCATCCAAACGTCGAACGTTGTACCAAAAAAAAAGTTTATTTTTTTTGGATTACATGACGTTTTGGAATAACATCTTTGACAGTGATCACTATGATATATTTGCATCCTAATAACACAAATTGTAATTTGTAATGTTGTTATGTGTTTTAATTTTAGTCCAATTTATTTTGTTAAGATTGATTTATATTTTGTAATAACTTGGTTGGACGGATTGGTTAAGACACCGTCAAGCCCAACCAATGTAGCATAATTAGAATAAATAAATAAATTATGCTATGTGTATTATTTTTGGGATGGTTATACACTTAAGTTAGAAGATGCGACTGTGGTGTAATTGGCCTAGATTTGATAGATAGAACACTTTGACTGCGGCACTTATTCGCATATTTTTTTCATTTTTTAAATTATTTTTTATTATTTTTTTTCGTAGGTGTGGCATCAAATAAAAACTAAAATCCAACAGCAGAAGGTCACACGCATTCTTGTGAAAAAATTAATTTAAAATAAAAATGTATTATATATATTTTTTAATTTTACTTCCGATACCAAAAATCGAAAAAACGCACGGTGTGTGTTTTCAGCAGCGAACGAGCAAATATATATTTTTTTGTCAGTCATTTTTGAATCTATCCTGACGGAGTGTTTTATTATGATAATGTATGATTCAAATAATAATGGATTGTATATAATAACTAGCTGACCCGGCAAACGTTGTTTTGCCATATAAATAAATGGCTATTAAAAAATAAGGGTTGATCGTAGAAGGGTGAAAATTGAGGATTGTATGTATTTTTGTATGTTGTATCATAAAAAAATAGAAATTAAAAATTTTGTCTAAAAAATAAAAAAAAAATTTAGGGTTGGACTACCCCTAACATTTAGGGGGATTAAAAATAGATGTTGGCCGATTCTCATAGATACCGGATAAGCACAAAAAATTTCATCAAAATCGGTCAAGCCGTTTCGGAGGAGTATGGCAACGAAAACTGTGACACGAGAATTTTATATATTAGAGATAGATGTAGGTTGGTACAAAACTCATAATATTTAAAAGTTCTTACAATCTGCTCTAGTTAATAGTGTGCAACTAGTTACGCTAAATAAATGAAATAAAAAAAGTTTACGAATTATTTTTATTTACTTCACAAAATAACATAGTTCCTAACTAAGAGTCGAATTTTAAGTCAAAAAGTGAATTTTACGCCCTCTTGTCATTTTAGTATCGTTAGCGTAAAAAAATTAAAAATATTATGCTTGTTTTTGTCAAACCCGCAAAATTACTATGAAAAACATAAATCGTTTCTTATACGGAATACGAATGCGCAGTTATCCCGTCATTTACATAATAATATGCGTTGCGCGCGCGTGAGCAGTGACAACCGTAGTAGTAGCTATGGGCGAATGAGGGAGGCCTGCCCATACTGTTATCACAATTCGCAATTCTACCCTTTCCCAAAATTCCGCACCGCTTCTCGTTTTATCAGTTTTTATTGGCGGTCGAGGGCCTTCCTAACCGGACCCGGTTTAAGCGGCGACCAGCGTGAAGATAAGTTTGTATCATTGTGCTAGGTCTTTCGGAGTCTGATTGTGAGAAATGGAACTTTGTGATGCTGTCACAGACTAGGCTTGAAATATAACACTAAATACATTATTTTTAGGGTTCCGTACCTCAAAAGGTAAAAAAAGGAACCCTTATAAGATCACTTTCTTGTCCGTCTGTCTGTCTGTCTGTCTGTCTGTCTGTCCGTCTGTCTGTCCGTCTGTCTGTCCGTCTGTCTGTCCGTCTGTCTGTCCGTCTGTCTGTCCGTGTGTCACCACTGATTTTCTCAGGAACGGGTACACTTAGCAAGTTGAAATTTATACCTGATACTAAGGTCTGGGTATTGGGTACTGTATTGGGTGTATGAAAATAAAGGTCTTGAGTCAACAAAATAAAAAGATATGGGCAAATTTAGATTTTCGCGAAAACTTGTTGGTATCAAAATGTACCTTAATTTTCAACTTTTTTTATTTTTTGGAATTTTTCCTTTACTTGTGCTCTAAGATCTTGCTTATAACCAAAATTGACAATTCTAGGTAAACCGGAAGTACTTTTGGTACTTTTAGGAAGTAGGTTTTGGGTCGAAAACCTATAGGGTACTTCCCGTTGACCTAGAATCATGAAATTTGGCAAGAAGCAAGGTCTTACAGCACAAATTAGATCAATCAATCCAAGTAATAAAAATAGTTGAAAATTAAAGGGTGCTCCCATACATACATAGATTACGCCAATTAAGGTAGACCTCTGAGTTATATGAGCGCTAATACAATTTAGAGGTCTAGCTTAATTGGCTGGTACGGAAGCCTCGGTGCGCGAGTTCAACTCGACTTAGCCGGTTTTATTTTTTATTCCGGACGGAGATTTGTCATTTAACCTAGTAACCGAGTTATTCTTGTATGTTATTACTATATACGTATTCTTCCGGTACGGAAGCCTCGGTGGGCGAATACAACTCGACTTGGCCGGTTTTTTAACAGACTACACAAAAAAGAGGTTTTCAATTCGTCTGTATTTTTTAAATTAATTTTTTTATTGTTTCTTACCTCAGAACTCCGTCAAATATTAATCAGTTTGAAAATCTCTTTGTAGAGTTTCGTAGCCAAATGGAAAAAAACGGAACCCTTATAGATTCGTCATGTCTGTCTGTCTGTCCGTCCATATGTCACAGCTATTTTATTCCAAAACTGTTAAGACTACAGAATTGAAACTTGTTAGGTAACTGTACATTATGTAAATTTCTTTTGCTTTCCAATTTTTATACAAAAAAAAAAGTTTAAGGAAATACATCCCATACATGGAACTGAAACAAAAAAAAAATCTGCCAACCTATACGTGTCTATGGATAGGTTTTTAAAATGGCATTGAGGTTCCTAAAAACATTTTTTCTCAAAGTCAAAAGTCTAAAGTGGTAAAATAATGTGTGTGTTTGACATGATTATAACTAGCCCCAGCAGGGCTAGCATGGCAAGGGGACTATTTTGTCTTTCCACCTATCCGTGTTTTGTTTGGTGAAGAAGGCAAATTATAAGTCAAGTTTTTTGACAATTATAAACGCCCGCTGACTTTTAATCAATTCTTTTTTAAACTTTTTCATACGAAACAAAATCAAAACTCGGGGTTAAACTTCACCAAGCGTTTAAATTCTTGTGTTGATCTCCTGTCAGTGGCGAAAAACAGGGAAATAATTTTGTCTTTCCCCCGGGGATAAGGCCATGCTAGCCCTGCTGTACTTTGACTACCGCGCACTATTTTTAGGGTTCCGTAGCCGAATGGCAAAAAACGGAATCCTTATAAATTCGCCATGTCTGTCTGTCTGTCTGTCTGTCTGTCTGTCTGTCTGTCCGTCCGTATGTCACACCTATTTTATTCCGAAACTATTAGGACTACAGAATTGAAAATTGATAAGTAGATGTATTCTGTGAACCGCTTTCCGATTTTTGTACAAAAATAAAAAATATAATAGTTTAAGGGGGGGGCATCCCATACATGGAACTGGAACAAAAAAAAAATTTTTTTCGTCATACCTATACGTATATACGTATGTACGGGGTGTCTATGGATAGGTATTTAAAAATGACATTGAGGTTTCTAAAATCATTTTATCTCAAAGTCAATCATTTCAAAGATGCGTCTAAAGTGGTAAAATGTGTGTCCCCCCCCTCTAACTTCTAAAGTAAGGGAGTGAAAAATGTAGAAAAAATATATTCTGTAGATCTCAATAAAAACTTTCAACGAAAATTGGTTTGAACGAGATACAGTCAGCAGTTTTTGAGATATAGCGACCGCAAGTATAACTTTGTTTTTCATACAAGCACTATGAAAAACAAAGTTATTTTTGTAGTTGCGAAAAACAAATTTATAGAATACTCTAATGAGTTACGGAACCCTACGAGTGCGAGTCCGACTTGCACTTGGCCAGTTTATTTGTTTTTGTTTTGTATGATCAATCATTATTTTTAGTATATAGTAGAAAACAAAGAAACGGCCCCACCTGATGGGAAGTGGTCACGGTCTCCTATGAAGCCATTACAATTACAGATATCATAAAAAAACGTAGTGTTAACTCTCGACTCCATCTCCAAACCCGAAAAGCTAAACGGTGTTTTCAACTGGTTTCAGATTCATACAAATCTTTTCAATCTCCTTTTCTAGTAACGGGTATTGTTCGTTTCACGTGTCACTGGGTTTTTCGGTTCAAGATTAGATTACAGACGAGTGCGAGACAAGGCTAGACATTTTGGTTAGGCAAAGACAAGTACGTTTTAACCCCCGAGGCTCCGTTTGTATACAGTTTAAGTAATTTTATTAAAGCTAATAATATTCGCTTATAAATTTCTATTTTAAATGCAAAACAGATGCAATGTTTATAAGCAATTATTTAAGTTCGTATTTAATTTATTAATTTTTCTTTTGTCGGTGTTTTTTTTTAATATACTGTACACTGGCCATACTTTTGACACTGGCAGAAAAACGCCAAGCAGCTTTTAAAAGCCATAAGAAGAAGAAGAAGAACCCCCGAGGCAAAAAGAAGAGGTGTTATAAGTTTGATTTGTTTTACAGAATAATTAATTGTACTACATATTTGTGTATCTGTGTGTCTGTGTGTCTGTGACATCGTAGCGCCCAAACGGATGGACCGATTTAGATTTAGTATTTTTATGTTTGATAGGTGTTTTAATGAATCATTTTTTTAGCTTTAATTTATGAAAATACCGATACCCACGATTTTGTTTACGTACACAAAGAATTTTAAGCCATCCTTATGCTATGAAGTATCTACTTGTTAAATTTCAATAAGATCGGATCCTCCGTTTAGGCGTGATTATGCGACAAACAGACAGAGTGACAGAATTGCAAACATTTTTATAATATTAGTATAGTATGGAGTATGGACAAACATAGATCAATCAGTTATTAATTTAAATTTTGAAATTAAGGTTAAGTCTTACTTAAACCGTAAATATAATTAAATTGTGATTTTTTATGGAGTTTGATACAGAGATAGATTTTTGACGTTTGTTATGGTTAACGTAAGATGGTGCAACTCAGCCTAAGTATTAAAATTATCCCGTTAGTTTTACCTGTGTCAAAAAAAATATTGATAATTTTCATTAATATATTTATAATTAATAAAATACATCAATATTTTATTTCATAACTCGGCAAAGACGGTAATGAGACAAGACGCAGTAACTTATTGGCGACGTCTTTGTTTGATATGAATAGAATAGAATAGAAAATCATTTATTAAGGTAAAAAACACTGTACACAACAACAATACGCATATGAAGTAACTACCTTATTCACTGACTAATAAATTATGACTACTACTTATACTAGATACTAAAAAGTAGGTACAACAGTGTGTATACTGTTGGTGTAGTGTACAGTACTACCGGAATAGGTCTGAGCTCAGCTTAATGCTGCAGTCGGGGCTACAGCGCTGATTTTCAGCATAGACCTCGGGTGACAAAACGGATAACATAGGTACTTGAAATTATAAATGAATATGTTGCTTTAAAATCCATAAATATCATAAATGAATAAACTTATTGTAAACATAAAAAATAAAGTATGAATAAATAATTATACAATATGAAGGGAACACATAAAAAGGAAGGACGGACATAAAAAACAAGATATGACTATTAATGAGAGTTAAGTAGTACAAAACTACCCCGACAACACAATATTTAGTGAAGTTAGAAGTTATTTAGTTTAATTGCCAAATAATGTGCCTAATCCTTAACATCCATGCATTAGTTGCGAACACTACTTTTACAGGTCATTTTATAGTTTTATATGTGGTTTACACAGTGGCTGAACCTACAACCAGTGATCGCCTGTATTCTGACTCTCAAGGACTGTGTTCTGACGGAACACCCCAAAATTAAAGCGGCAATGTTTTTTCCTTAATTGTGGTAAGCTACTTTTTAACCGACTTCAAAAAGGAGGAGATTTGTTGAGAGGAGAATTAAGGATACTCAATCAGGATAAAATCAGATAAAAAATTAAGGATACTCAAAGTCGTATTATACGTATTATTATGTTTATATATATAATTACTAGCTGTTACCCGCGGCTTCGCCCGCGTTATTGTGTCTTTATTACCTTTGAGGTCTAGATCAATGATCTCTTAGCCCAAGTCACCATAGATGACCTTGGGGTCATAAAAGATCAAAAGAGGATACAAGGTACAAAAGAGGATATTAAGTTCGACTTTGGAGTCGAACTTAATATCCTCTTTTGTTAAAGTCATTAATCATTTTGGTTAGGTATACGAAGTTGTGCTGTTTAATTGTTTGACTCAACACAAAAGTTCCTGAAACATTTCTTACAAAGAAATTAAGGTAAAAAGCTGCGCGAGCGAACATTTTTTATGAATTTTTATGACCCTGACAGTTTTATAACCTAACAATCAAGTCACAGTAGATGACTCTTAGGTCGAACTCGATATCGTCTATTGTTAAAGTCATTAATCATTACTTGGTAAACCTAAGCTATCAATGCGCGAGCGAAGCGATGGTGAAAAATGTTTACGACTTTTTATGACCCTGACAGTTTTTATGACCTCCTAAGTCAACACCGGTACCACAAAGGTTAAACTTGATATCCACTAATTTTAAGATTAATAACTATTATGATTATTGAAGGTTGTACTGTTTTAATCTTCGAGCATTTACCAATTGAGAAGTTAACGCAAGGCGTTCCTCTCTGCTGGCCATATAGCCATTTTTGGCCACATGAGCGTGCGTAACTACGCTGTATTTTTAATACTGTGTGCGTGGTTCAAGCTAGTGTGCGGGATCGTTAAAGTGAGTGATTTGTGTGTGTGCAATGCGTGTTTACCTCGTCCCCAGTAAGTATCGGCAGAAAAAAATGTTTGAGGATTACAACGTTAACATCTCCATTGGTAAATGCTCGAAGGTTTTAATTTATTACTCGTTTTGATGCATGTAGTTATTAATATACAAAATTTACTGAAATATTACCAACAAAGAAGATAAAACAAATGCTTGCGCGAGCGCAGCGAGCGCGAAATTTTTTTACGTCCTTTTATGACCCTGACAGCTTTTATGACCTACTAAGTCAACGCCGATAACCCTAACGTTAAACTTGATATCCACTTATTTTAAGGTTAATAATCTTTATCATTATTGAAGGTTGTACTGTTTAAATCTATGACTCGTTTTGATGCATGTGGCTATTAAAATACAAAAGTAGCTGAAATGTTTTCTACAAAGTAGATATAACAAATGCTCGCGCGAGCGGAGCGAGCGCTATAACTGCGCGAGCGAAGCGAGCGCGAAATATGTTTACTACTTTTTATGACCCTGACAGTTTTAATGACCTTCTATGTCAACACCGATAACACAAAGGTTTAACTTCATATCCACTTCTTATAAGGTTAACAACAATAACGATTATTGAAGGTTGTACTGTTTTAATTTATGACTCGTTTTGATGCATGTGGTTATTAATATATAAAAGTTACTGAAATATTACCAACAAAGAAGGTTAAACAAATGCTTGCGCGAGCGAAGCGAACGCGAAAAATTTTTATGGCTTTTTATGACCCTGACAGCTTTTATGACCCTGACAGCTTTTATGACCTACTAAGTCAACACCGATAACCCTAAGGTTAAACTTGATATCCACTTATTTTAAGGTTAATAATCTTTATCATTATTGAAGGTTGTACTGTTTTAATCTATGACTCGTTTTGATGCATGTGGCTATTAAAATACAAAAGTTGCTGAAATTTTTTCTACAAAGCAGATATAACAAATGCTCGCGCGAGTGGAGCGAGCGCTTTAACTGCGCGAATTTTTACGGCTTTTTATGACCCTGACTGTTTTAGTTTTGATGACCTACTAAGTCAACACCTATGACCCTAAGGTTAAATGTGGCTGTCAACATGAATGTTTCTGAAATACTTCCCACAAAGCAGATAAAACACGTTGGGCTAGCAAAGCTGTCGCGTAAATTTTAAAGGCACTCACATTTAATTGCCGAAAAAAGTATTCCTTGCCCTTTTATGCCCTATTATATACAATACTATTATTCTTTGTACAAAATTTCATCTGAATCGGTCAAGCCATCTGGCCGAAAAGAGGCCACACATTCACAAAATTCCATAATAAAAATCTAGACACCCGAAATTGCCAGCCAAAAAAAAGTATTCGTTGTCCTTCTATGTCTTATTGACTGTCTGTATACGAAATTTCAGCTAAAAAGGTTAAGCCGTTTGACCGAGAGTAGGCCACACATTTGCAAAACTGGGCACCTAGACTCGACAGCCGGAAAAAAAGTATCCGATATCCTATTCTTTCCTATGAACTGTCTTTATACAACACTAGCTGTAACCCGCGGCTTCGCCCGCGTTATTGTGTCTTTATTACCTTTGAGGTCTAGATCAATGATCTCTTAGCCCAAGTCACCATAGATGACCCCAAAGTCGAACTTAATATCCTCTTTTGTTAAAGTCATTAATCATTTTGGTTAGATATACGAAGTTGTGCTGTTTAATTGTTTGACTCAACACAAAAGTTCCTGAAACATTTCTTACAAAGAAATTAAGGTAAATAGCTGCGCGAGCGAACATTTTTTATGAATTTTTATGACCCTGACAGTTTTATAACCTAACAATCAAGTCACAGTAGATGACTCTTAGGTCGAACTCGATATCGTCTATTGTTAAAGTCATTAATCATTACTTGGTAAACCTAAGCAAGGTTTACCAAGTTTTGCTGTTTAAGTATTTGAGTCACTCTAATGTATGAGGCTGTTAAAACACGCTATTATATGCTATATAGCGTTACTACTGCGCAAATTTTTTTTATGATCTTTTATGTTCTTTTATGACCCTGACAGTTTTTATGATCTACTATGTCAACCCGATAACCCTAGGGTTTAACTTGATATCCACTTATTTTAAGGTAAATAATGATTATGATTATTGAAGGTTGAACTGCTTAAAATTATAAACTCGATTTGATGCTTGTGGCTATTTAAATACAAAAAATGATGAAATATTCCCTACAAAGAAGATAAAACAAATGCTGGCGCGAGCGTAGCGAGCGCTATCAATGCGCGAGCAAAGCGATGGTGAAAAATGTTTACGACTTTTTATGACCGTGACAGTTTTTATGACCTCCTAAGTCAACATCGATACCACAAAGGTTAAACTTGATATCCACTAATTTTAAGATTAATAATTATTATGATGATAATTGAAGGTTGTACTGTTTTAATCTTCGAGCATTTACCAATTGAGAAGTTAACGCAAGGCGTTCCTCTCTGCTGGCCATATAGCCATTTTTGGCCACATGAGCGTGCGTAACTACGCTGTATTTTTAATACTGTGTGCGTGTTTCAAGCTAGTGTGCGGGATCGTTAAAGTGAGTGATTTGTGTGTGTGCAATGCGTGTTTACCTCGTCCCCAGTAAGTATCGGCAAAAAAAAAATGTTTGAGGATTACAACGTTAACATCTCCATTGGTAAATGCTCGAAGGTTTTAATTTATTACTCGTTTTGATGCATGTAGTTATTAATATACCAAAATTTACTGAAATATTACCAACAAAGAAGATAAAACAAATGCTTGCGCTCGCAGCGAGCGCGAAATTTTTTTACGTCCTTTTATGACCCTGACAGCTTTTATGACCTACTAAGTCAACGCCGATAACCCTAACGTTAAACTTGATATCCACTTATTTTAAGGTTAATAATCTTTATCATTATTGAAGGTTGTACTGTTTAAATCTATGACTCGTTTTGATGCATGTGGCTATTAAAATACAAAAGTAGCTGAAATGTTTTCTACAAAGTAGATATAACAAATGCTCGCGCGAGCGGAGCGAGCGCTTTAACTGCGCGAGCGAAGCGAGCGCGAAATATGTTTACTACTTTTTATGACCCTGACAGTTTTAATGACCTTCTATGTCAACACCGATAACACAAAGTTTTAACTTCATATCCACTTATTATAAGGTTAACAACAATAACGATTATTGAAGGTTGTACTGTTTTAATTTATGACTCGTTTTGATGCATGTGGTTATTAATATATAAAAATTACTGAAATATTACCAACAAAGAAGGTTAAACAAATGCTTGCGCGAGCAAAGCGAGCGCGAAAAATTTTTATGGCTTTTTATGACCCTGACAGCTTTTATGACCCTGACAGCTTTTATGACCTACTAAGTCAACACCGATAACCCTAAGGTTAAACTTGATATTCACTTATTTTAAGGTTAATAATCTTTATCATTATTGAAGGTTGTACTGTTTTAATCTATGACTCGTTTTGATGATGCATGTGGCTATTAAAATACAAAAGTTGCTGAAATTTTTTCTACAAAGCAGATATAACAAATGCTCGCGCGAGCGGAGTGAGCGCTTTAACTGCGCGAATTTTTACGGCTTTTTATGACCCTGACTGTTTTAGTTTTGATGACCTACTAAGTCAACACCAATGACCCTAAGGTTAAATGTGGCTGTCAACATGAATGTTTCTGAAATACTTCCCACAAAGCAGATAAAACACGTTGGGCTAGCAAAGCTATCGCGTAAATTTTAAAGGCACTCACATTTAATTGCCGAAAAAAGTATTCCTTGCCCTTTTATGCCCTATTATATACAATACTATTATTCTTTGTACAAAATTTCATCTGAATCGGTCAAGCCATCTGGCCGAAAAGAGGCCACACATTCACAAAATTCCATAATAAAAATCTAGACACCCGAAATTGCCAGCCAAAAAAAAGTATTCGTTGTCCTTCTATGTCTTATTGACTGTCTGTATACGAAATTTCAGCTAAAAAGGTTAAGCCGTTTGACCGAGAGTAGGCCACACATTTGCAAAACTGGGCACCTAGACTCGACAGCCGGAAAAAAAGTATCCGATATCCTATTCTTTCCTATGAACTGTCTTTATACAACATTTCAGGCAAATCGGTCAAGCAGTTTATTCGATAAGAGGTCTTATATTTACAAAATTCAATTTAAAATATCTGGACCCCCTGACTCGACAGCCAGAAAAAAAGTATCCTATATCCTATTCTGCCCTATAACATGTATTCATACAACATTTCAGGCAAATCGGTCAAGCCGTTTATTCGAGAAGAAGTCTTATATTTACAAAATTCAGTTAAAAATATCCGGACCCCCTGACTCGACAGCCAGAAAAAAAGTGTCCTATATCTTATTCTACCCTATGAACTGTCTATATACAACATTTCAGGCAAATCGGTCAAGCCGTTTATTCGAGAAGAGGTCTTATATTTACAAAATTCAATTTAAAATATCTGGACCCCCTGACTCGACAGCCAGAAAAAAAGTATCCTATATCCTATTCTGCCCTATAACATGTATTCATACAACATTTCAGGCAAATCGGTCTAGCCGTTTATTCGAGAAGAAGTCTTATATTTACAAAATTCAGTTAAAAATATCCGGACCCCCTGACTCGACAGCCAGAAAAAAGTGTTCTATATCTTATTCTACCCTATGAACTGTCTATATACAACATTTCAGGCAAATCGGTCAAGCCGTTTATTCGAGAAGAGGTTTTATATTCACAAAATTCAATTTAAAATATCTGGACCCCCTGACTCGACAGCCAAAAAAAAAGTATCCTATGTCCTATTCTGCCCTATGACATGTATTCATACAAAATTTCAGGCAAATCGGTCAAGCCATTTATTCGAGAAGAAGTCTCATATTTACAAAATTCAATTTAAAATATCCGGACTCCCTGACTCGACAGCCAGAAAAAAAGTTTTCTGTATCCTATTCTGCCCTATGACATCTATTCGTACAACATTTCAGGCAAATCGGTCTAGCCGTTTATTCGAGAAGAAGTCTTATATTTACAAAATTCAGGTAAAAATATTTGGACCCCCTGACTCGACAGCCAGAAAAAGAGTGGCCTATATCTTATTCTACCCTATGAACTGTCTATATACAACATTTCAGGCAAATCGGTCAAGCCGTTTATTCGAGAAGAGGTTTTATATTTACAAAATTCAATTTTAAATATCTGGACCCCCTGACTCGACAGCCAAAAAAAAAGTATCCTATGTCCTATTCTGCCCTATGACATGTATTCATACAAAATTTCAGGCAAATCGGTCAAGCCATTTATTCGAGAAGAAGTCTCATATTTACAAAATTCAATTTAAAATATCCGGACTCCCTGACTCGACAGCCAGAAAAAAAGTTTTCTGTATCCTATTCTGCCCTATGACATGTATTCGTACAACATTTCAGGCAAATCTGTCTAGCCGTTTATTCGAGAAGAAGTCTTATATTTACAAAATTCAGGTAAAAATATTTGGACCCCCTGACTCGACAGCCAGAAAAAAAGTGTTCTATATCTTATTCTACCCTATGAACTGTCTATATACAACATTTCAGGCAAATCGGTCAAGCCGTTTATTCGAGAAGAGGTTTTATATTCACAAAATTCAATTTAAAATATCTGGACCCCCTGACTCGACAGCCAAAAAAAAAGTATCCTATGTCCTATTCTGCCCTATGACATGTATTCATACAAAATTTCAGGCAAATCGGTCAAGCCATTTATTCGAGAAGAAGTCTCATATTTACAAAATTCAATTTAAAATATCCGGACTCCCAGACTCGACAGCCAGAAAAAAAGTTTTCTGTATCCTATTCTGCCCTATGACATGTATTCGTACAACATTTCAGGCAAATCGGTCTAGCCGTTTATTCGAGAAGAAGTCTTATATTTACAAAATTCAGGTAAAAATATTTGGACCCCCTGACTCGACAGCCAGAAAAAAAGTGTCCTATATCTTATTCTACCCTATGAACTGTCTATATACAACATTTCAGGCAAATCGGTCAAGCCGTTTATTCGAGAAGAGGTTTTATATTTACAAAATTCAATTTAAAATATCTGGACACCCTGACTCGACAGCCAGAAAAAAAGTATCCTATATCCTATTCTACTCTATGACATGTATTCATACAAAATTTCAGGCAAATCGGTCAAGCCATTTATTCGAGAAGATGTCTCATATTTACAAAATTCAATTAAAAATATCTGGACCCCCTGACTCGATAGCCAAAAAAAAAGTATCCTTTATCCTATTCTGCCCTATGTACTATCTTTGTACAAAATTTCAGTCAAATCCGTCAAGCCGTTTGACCGTGAAGAAGTCCCAAACAAACAAACAAACAAACAAACAAATAAACAAACTGACTTTCGCATTTATAATACTAGCTGTTACCCGCGGCTTCGCCCGCGTTATTGTGTCTTTATTACCTTTGAGGTCTAGATCAATGATCTCTTAGCCCAAGTCACCATAGATGACCCCAAAGTCGAACTTAATATCCTCTTTTGTTAAAGTCATTAATCATTTTGGTTAGGTATACGAAGTTGTGCTGTTTAATTGTTTGACTCAACACAAAAGTTCCTGAAACATTTCTTACAAAGAAATTAAGGTGAATAGCTGCGCGAGCGAACATTTTTTATGAATTTTTATGACCCTGACAGTTTTATAACCTAACAATCAAGTCACTGTAGATGACTCTTAGGTCGAACTCGATATCGTCTATTGTTAAAGTCATTAATCATTACTTGGTAAACCTAAGCAAGGTTTACCAAGTTTTGCTGTTTAAGTATTTGAGTCAGTCTAATGTATGAGGCTGTTAAAACACGCTATTATATGCTATATAGCGTTACTACTGCGCAAGCGAAGCGAGCGCAAATTTTTTTTATGATCTTTTATGATATTTTATGACCCTGACAGTTTTTATGATCTACTATGTCAACCCGATAACCCTAGGGTTTAACTTGATATCCACTTATTTTAAGGTAAATAATGATTATGATTATTGAAGGTTGAACTGTTTAAAATTATAAACTCGATTTGATGCTTGTGGCTATTTAAATACAAAAAATGATGAAATATTCCCTACAAAGAAGATAAAACAAATGCTGGCGCGAGCGTAGCGAGCGCTATCAATGCGCGAGCAAAGCGATGGTGAAAAATGTTTACGACTTTTTATGACCCTGACAGTTTTTATGACCTCCTAAGTCAACATCGATACCACAAAGGTTAAACTTGATATCCACTAATTTTAAGATTAATAATTATTATGATTATTGAAGGTTGTACTGTTTTAATCTTCGAGCATTTACCAATTGAGAAGTTAACGCAAGGCGTTCCCCTCTGCTGGCCATATAGCCATTTTTGGCCACATGAGCGTGCGTAACTACGCTGTATTTTTAATACTGTGTGCGTGTTTCAAGCTAGTGTGCGGGATCGTTAAAGTGAGTGATTTGTGTGTGTGCAATGCGTGTTTACCTCGTCCCCAGTAAGTATCGGCAGAAAAAAATGTTTGAGGATTACAACATTAACATCTCCATTGGTAAATGCTCGAAGGTTTTAATTTATTACTCGTTTTGATGCATGTAGTTATTAATATACAAAATTTACTGAAATATTACCAACAAAGAAGATAAAACAAATGCTTGCGCGAGCGTAGCGAGCGCTATTACTGCGCGAGCGAAGCGAGCGCGAAAATTTTTTACGACCTTTTATGACTCTGACAGCTTTTATGACCTACTAAGTCAACACCGATAACCCTAGGGTTTAACTTGATATCCACTTATTTTAAGGTAAATAATGATTATGATTATTGAAGGTTGAACTGTTTAAAATTATAAACTCGATTTGATGCTTGTGGCTATTTAAATACAAAAAATGATGAAATATTCCCTACAAAGAAGATAAAACAAATGCTGGCGCGAGCGTAGCGAGCGCTATCAATGCGCGAGCGAAGCGATGGTGAAAAATGTTTACGACTTTTTATGACCCTGACAGATTTTATGACCTCCTAAGTCAACACCGGTACCACAAAGGTTAAACTTGATATCCACTAATTTTAAGATTAATAACTATTATGATTATTGAAGGTTGTACTGTTTTAATCTTCGAGCATTTACCAATTGAGAAGTTAACGCAAGGCGTTCCTCTCTGCTGGCCATATAGCCATTTTTGGCCACATGAGCGTGCGTAACTACGCTGTATTTTTAATACTGTGTGCGTGTTTCAAGCTAGTGTGCGGGATCGTTAAAGTGAGTGATTAGTGTGTGTGCAATGCGTGTTTACCTCGTCCCCAGTAAGTATCGGCAGAAAAAAATGTTTGCGGATTACAACGTTAACATCTCCATTGGTAAATGCTCGAAGATTTTAATTTATTACTCGTTTTGATGCATGTAGTTATTAATATACAAAATTTACTGAAATATTACCAACAAAGAAGATAAAACAAATGATTGCGCGAGCGCAGCGAGCGCGAAATTTTTTTACGTCCTTTTATGACCCTGACAGCTTTTATGACCTACTAAGTCAACGCCGATAACCCTAACGTTAAACTTGATATCCACTTATTTTAAGGTTAATAATCTTTATCATTATTGAAGGTTGTACTGTTTAAATCTATGACTCGTTTTGATGCATGTGGCTATTAAAATACAAAAGTAGCTGAAATGTTTTCTACAAAGTAGATATAACAAATGCTCGCGCGAGCGGAGCGAGCGCTATAACTGCGCGAGCGAAGCGAGCGCGAAATATGTTTACTACTTTTTATGACCCTGACAGTTTTAATGACCTTCTATGTCAACACCGATAACACAAAGGTTTAATTTCATATCCACTTATTATAAGGTTAACAACAATAACGATTATTGAAGGTTGTACTGTTTTAATTTATGCCTCATTTTGATGCATGTGGTTATTAATATATTAAAGTTACTGAAATATTACCAACAAAGAAGGTTAAACAAATGCTTGCGCGAGCGAAGCGAGCGCGAAAAATTTTTATGGCTTTTTATGACCCTGACAGCTTTTATGACCTACTAAGTCAACACCGATAACCCTAAGGTTAAACTTGATATCCACTTATTTTAAGGTTAATAATCTTTATCATTATTGAAGGTTGTACTGTTTTAATCTATGACTCGTTTTGATGCATGTGGCTATTAAAATACAAAAGTTGCTGAAATGTTTTCTACAAAGTAGATATAACAAATGCTCGCGCGAGCGGAGCGAGCGCTATAACTGCGCGAATTTTTACGGCTTTTTATGACCCTGACTGTTTTAGTTTTGATGACCTACTAAGTCAACACCTATGACCCTAAGGTTAAATGTGGCTGTTAACATGAATGTTTCTGAAATACTTCCCACAAAGCAGATAAAACACGTTGGGCAAGCAAAGCTATCGCGTAAATTTTAAAGGCACTCACATTTAATTGCCGAAAAAAGTATTCCTTGCCCTTTTATGCCCTATTATATTCAATACTATTATTCTTTGTACAAAATTTCATCTGAATCGGTCAAGCCATCTGGCCGAAAAGAGGCCACACATTCACAAAATTCCATAATAAAAATCTAGACACCCGAAATTGCCAGCCAAAAAAAAGTATTCGTTGTCCTTCTATGTCTTATTGACTGTCTGTATACGAAATTTCAGCTAAAAAGGTTAAGCCGTTTGACCGAGAGTAGGCCACACATTTGCAAAACTGGGCACCTAGACTCGACAGCCGGAAAAAAAGTATCCGATATCCTATTCTTTCCTATGAACTGTCTTTATACAACATTTGGGGCAAATCGGTCAAGCCGTTTATTCGATAAGAGGTCTTATATTTACAAAATTCAATTTAAAATATCTGGACCCCCTGACTCGACAGCCAGAAAAAAAGTGTCCTATATCCTATTCTGCCCTATGACATGTATTCATACAACATTTCAGGCAAATCGGTCAAGCCGTTTATTCGAGAAGAAGTCTTATATTTACAAAATTCAGTTAAAAATATTTGGACCCCCTGACTCGACAGCCAGAAAAAAAGTGTTCTATATCTTATTTTACCCTATGAACTGTCTATATACAACATTTCAGGCAAATCGGTCAAGCCGTTTATTCGAGAAGAGGTTTTATATTCACAAAATTCAATTTAAAATATCTGGTCCCCCTGACTCGACAGCCAAAAAAAAAGTATCCTATGTCCTATTCTGCCCTATGACATGTATTCATACAAAATTTCAGGCAAATCGGTCAAGCCATTTATTCGAGAAGAAGTCTCATATTTACAAAATTCAATTCAAAATATCCGGACCCCTGAGGCGACAGCCAGAAAAAAAGTATCCTGTATCCTATTCTGCCCTATGACATGTATTCGTACAACATTTCAGGCAAATCGGTCTAGCCGTTTATTCGAGAAGAAGTCTTATATTTACAAAATTCAGTTAAAAATATTTGGACCCCCTGACTCGACAGCCAGAAAAAAAGTGTCCTATATCTTATTCTACCCTATGAACTGTCTATATACAACATTTCAGGCAAATCGGTCAAGCCGTTTATTCGAGAAGAGGTTTTATATTCACAAAATTCAATTTAAAATATCTGGACCCCCTGACTCGACAGCCAAAAAAAAAGTATCCTATGTCCTATTCTGCCCTATGACATGTATTCATACAAAATTTCAGGCAAATCGGTCAAGCCGTTTATTCGAGAAGAAGTCTCATATTTACAAAATTCAATTTAAAATATCCGGACTCCCTGACTCGACAGCCAGAAAAAAAGTTTTCTGTATCCTTTTCTGCCCTATGACATGTATTCGTACAACATTTCAGGCAAATCGGTCTAGCCGTTTATTCGAGAAGAAGTCTTATATTTACAAAATTCAGGTAAAAATATTTGGACCCCCTGACTCGACAGCCAGAAAAAGAGTGTCCTATATCTTATTCTACCCTATGAACTGTCTATATACAACATTTCAGGCAAATCGGTCAAGCCTTTTATTCGAGAAGAGGTTTTATATTTACAAAATTCAATTTTAAATATCTGGACCCCCTGACTCGACAGCCAAAAAAAAGTATCCTATGTCCTATTCTGCCCTATGACATGTATTCATACAAAATTTCAGGCAAATCGGTCAAGCCGTTTATTCGAGAAGAAGTCTTATATTTACAAAATTCAGTTAAAAATATTTGGACCCCCTGACTCGACAGCCAGAAAAAAAGTGTTCTATATCTTATTTTACCCTATGAACTGTCTATATACAACATTTCAGGCAAATCGGTCAAGCCGTTTATTCGAGAAGAGGTTTTATATTCACAAAATTCAATTTAAAATATCTGGTCCCCCTGACTCGACAGCCAAAAAAAAAGTATCCTATGTCCTATTCTGCCCTATGACATGTATTCATACAAAATTTCAGGCAAATCGGTCAAGCCATTTATTCGAGAAGAAGTCTCATATTTACAAAATTCAATTCAAAATATCCGGACCCCTGAGGCGACAGCCAGAAAAAAAGTATCCTGTATCCTATTCTGCCCTATGACATGTATTCGTACAACATTTCAGGCAAATCGGTCTAGCCGTTTATTCGAGAAGAAGTCTTATATTTACAAAATTCAGTTAAAAATATTTGGACCCCCTGACTCGACAGCCAGAAAAAAAGTGTCCTATATCTTATTCTACCCTATGAACTGTCTATATACAACATTTCAGGCAAATCGGTCAAGCCGTTTATTCGAGAAGAGGTTTTATATTCACAAAATTCAATTTAAAATATCTGGACCCCCTGACTCGACAGCCAAAAAAAAAGTATCCCATGTCCTATTCTGCCCTATGACATGTATTCATACAAAATTTCGGGCAAATCGGTCATGCCGTTTATTCGAGAAGAAGTCTCATATTTACAAAATTCAATTTAAAATATCCGGACTCCCTGACTCGACAGCCAGAAAAAAAGTTTTCTGTATCCTATTCTGCCCTATGACATGTATTCGTACAACATTTCAGGCAAATCGGTCTAGCCGTTTATTCGAGAAGAAGTCTTATATTTACAAAATTCAGGTAAAAATATTTGGACCCCCTGACTCGACAGCCAGAAAAAAAGTGTTCTATATCTTATTCTACCCTATGAACTGTCTATATACAACATTTCAGGCAAATCGGTCAAGCCGTTTATTCGAGAAGAGGTTTTATATTCACAAAATTCAATTTAAAATATCTGGACCCCCTGACTCGACAGCCAAAAAAAAAGTATCCTATGTCCTATTCTGCCCTATGACATGTATTCGTACAACATTTCAGGCAAATCGGTCTAGCCGTTTATTCGAGAAGAAGTCTTATATTTACAAAATTCAGGTAAAAATATTTGGACCCCCTGACTCGACAGCCAGAAAAAGAGTGTCCTATATCTTATTCTACCCTATGAACTGTCTATATACAACATTTCAGGCAAATCGGTCAAGCCTTTTATTCGAGAAGAGGTTTTATATTTACAAAATTCAATTTTAAATATCTGGACTCCCTGACTCGACAGCCAAAAAAAAGTATCCTATGTCCTATTCTGCCCTATGACATGTATTCATACAAAATTTCAGGCAAATCGGTCAAGCCATTTATTCGAGAAGAAGTCTCATATTTACAAAATTCAATTTAAAATATCCGGACTCCCTGACTCGACAGCCAGAAAAAAAGTTTTCTGTATCCTTTTCTGCCCTATGACATGTATTCGTACAACATTTCAGGCAAATCGGTCTAGCCGTTTATTCGAGAAGAAGTCTTATATTTACAAAATTCAGGTAAAAATATTTGGACCCCCTGACTCGACAGCCAGAAAAAAAGTGTTCTATATCTTATTCTACCCTATGAACTGTCTATATACAACATTTCAGGCAAATCGGTCAAGCCGTTTATTCGAGAAGAGGTTTTATATTCACAAAATTCAATTTAAAATATCTGGACCCCCTGACTCGACAGCCAAAAAAAAAGTATCCTATGTCCTATTCTGCCCTATGACATGTATTCATACAAAATTTCAGGCAAATCGGTCAAGCCATTTATTCGAGAAGAAGTCTCATATTTACAAAATTCAATTTAAAATATCCGGACTCCCTGACTCGACAGCCAGAAAAAAAGTTTTCTGTATCCTATTCTGCCCTATGACATGTATTCGTACAACATTTCAGGCAAATCGGTCTAGCCGTTTATTCGAGAAGAAGTCTTATATTTACAAAATTCAGTTAAAAATATTTGGACCCCCTGACTCGACAGCCAGAAAAAAAGTGTTCTATATCTTATTCTACCCTATGAACTGTCTATATACAACATTTCAGGCAAATCGGTCAAGCCGTTTATTCGAGAAGAGGTTTTATATTCACAAAATTCAATTTAAAATATCTGGACCCCCTGACTCGACAGCCAAAAAAAAAGTATCCTATGTCCTATTCTGCCCTATGACATGTATTCATACAAAATTTCAGGCAAATCGGTCAAGCCATTTATTCGAGAAGAAGTCTCATATTTACAAAATTCAATTTAAAATATCCGGACTCCCTGACTCGACAGCCAGAAAAAAAGTTTTCTGTATCCTATTCTGCCCTATGACATGTATTCGTACAACATTTCAGGCAAATCGGTCTAGCCGTTTATTCGAGAAGAAGTCTTATATTTACAAAATTCAGTTAAAAATATTTGGACCCCCTGACTCGACAGCCAGAAAAAAAGTGTCCTATATCTTATTCTACCCTATGAACTGTCTATATACAACATTTCAGGCAAATCGGTCAAGCCGTTTATTCGAGAAGACGTTTTATATTCACAAAATTCAATTTAAAATATCTGAACCCCCTGACTCGACAGCCAAAAAAAAAGTATCCTATGTCCTATTCTGCCCTATGACATGTATTCATACAAAATTTCAGGCAAATCGGTCAAGCCATTTATTCGAGAAGAAGTCTCATATTTACAAAATTCAATTTAAAATATCCGGACTCCCTGACTCGACAGCCAGAAAAAAAGTTTTCTGTATCCTATTCTGCCCTATGACATGTATTCGTACAACATTTCAGGCAAATCGGTCTAGCCGTTTATTCGAGAAGAAGTCTTATATTTACAAAATTCAGGTAAAAATATTTGGACCCCCTGACTCGACAGCCAGAAAAAAAGTGTTCTATATCTTATTCTACCCTATGAACTGTCTATATACAACATTTCAGGCAAATCGGTCAAGCCGTTTATTCGAGAAGAGGTTTTATATTTACAAAATTCAATTTAAAATATCTGAACCCCCTGACTCGACAGCCAGAAAAAAAGTATCGCATATCCTATTCTACTCTATGACATGTATTCATACAAAATTTCAGGCAAATCGGTCAAGCCATTTATTCGAGAAGATGTCTCATATTTACAAAATTCAATTAAAAATATCTGGACCCCCTGACTCGATAGCCAAAAAAAAAGTATCCTATATCCTATTCTGCCCTATGTACTATCTTTGTACATAATTTCAGTCAAATCCGTCAAGCCGTTTGACCGTGAAGAAGTCCCAAACAAACAAACAAACAAACAAACAAACAAATAAACAAACTGACTTTCGCATTTATAATATTGGTGTTGATGTTTATTCGCAGATAACTTCATCGTTTATGAACCGATTTTGATGGTTCTTTTTTTGTTAGAAAGGAGATATTCTAAGGGTGGTACCATTGTAACTTCATCGAGATCTAATAAGTATCTCTAGAGATATGTTGATAAACGTCTCAAACTTGTAACTGAAACTGACTCGCGCAGCAATGAAGTCGGTTGTTTTTCGTTTTGTAGACGATTTTAGATTATTTATGAGCAAGTCAGGCGGAACATCGATATAAGTAATTTGCTCCTACTACCTATTTATTTGCAATAAAAATGTGACTTTACATGCCATGTTATTGTAGTCAAGTTATTGCCCGTCTCCAATAAAGAATAGAACCAACCAACAAAAACAGGACCTCTGTAAACAACCACTTTTCCAAGGGTAAAAAAGAATGGATGTCATTCCCTTGATTGAAAAATGTAACACCATCGTTTCGGGCCGCCAATAACGGGATTTTCCTATCGTCCCATATCGATAGCCATATACCCGGGCCCTATTTTTAAAAACAATAAAAGCAAACTGGTGACCCGGTTGAAATATATCAGGCGAGTTGACAGCGCCTTCTAAGGACTTTGACACGCGTGGCAATTTACGCCACTGTGTCACGAGGAAGATATGTAACTATACTATTATAATAGTACCGACTATTATACTCACCTCTATAATGTCGACTGTCTCGACCTCGAGGCTCGACTTAACTATTTATTCTCACAAGTTTGATTTCACTGGATGTTTTAGAGAAACGGGCACAACATGGCGGTCCTTAAGGCAACATGTCTTTGTTCGATCGGTGGTTCAAGCTACTGCCGAAGCCTAGTTGTCACTAGTTTAGAACTCAGGGATGACGTATTTGAGTACTAAGCCTACAGCCGCAGCTAGGTAACAATGACCTTGGGGTTCTGCCGTAGGTGATAAAAACCATAGAAATTGGAATGGTTGAAATTTAGAATCGTTTGGCACGAAAAAGGGGGAATGGAGGGGTGGAGGGGGTAGGTGAGGGTCCCCCTTTTACTACCCTACCACTCTCATTACAAGGTAATGCATAGTTTTTGAGTTATAATTTTTTTTTGCAAAATCATAACCTCACTTGGTAAAAATTTAGAATCGTTTGGCACGAAAAAGGGAGGATGAGGTGATGGGGGCGTAAGGGAGGGTCCCTCTTTCCTTTTCCCACCACTTTCATTACAAGGTAATACATAGTTTTAGAGTTATGCGTATTTTTGTAAAATCATAACCTCATTTTTTGGAACACTTTGCTGATCAATATCACTGTTTTGTTGGATATTTAACAAACTTTTTGTGCCGCTGCCGCGGCACGCTCGCTTCGCTCGCTCGGCTCGCGCGTTGTGTTTTCGCAGTTTCAACCTAACCTAACCTAGTTTTTTTTATCTAGTGGGGTGTTCTTATTAATTTAGTAGTGGTAAATAATAGTACTAAAATTTTTACTAAGTTATATAGCCCTTGTAATTATTATTTGCGCTTTGTTTTTATGGTTTAGTATATTTTTAGGTTAGATTTTGTTTATATCATTTTCTTGTAAAATATGCATTACCTTGTTATAAGAATGGTATTGTTACAATCAGGGACTTAACCTCTACCCATTCCCATATTATTTTATATCAAATTCATGCCAAACGATTCTAAATTCAACCAAAAATCCAAAATCAAACCCAACAAAAATAGGCATAACTCAAAAACTATGCATTACCTTGTAATGGGAGTGGTAGGGTAGTGAAGGGGGGACCCTCCCCTTCCCATTCCACCCCTTTACCCCCCCCTTTTTCGTGCCAAACGATTCTAAATCCAACCCATTGGAATAAATACCTTATTATTCCTATTTCTATGATAAAAACACTAACATAACTTTCAAGAAGAAGAAAATAAACAAAAAGAGAAAACAAAGAAAGAGAAAATCAAAGATGCGAGGCAGATATTTTAAAGAAATACGATTTGAATAAAATTGTAGCGACTATACGGAGGTTCTTACCGTCCGTATCCGGTTATCCGGGCTGGGTTATCCGGGTTTACAGCCGGCCCACAGTCATCCGGCTATTGTAATGGTTATGTGCTATAAACTGCCGCTCTTTTGATTACAAATATTGGGTTTTGTTTAACGATTTTTTTTTCACGCGCCGCTTAGATAATATTTAAAATCATGCGGTTTTGTACATCAGTACTTGAGTTGTCGGGACGTTTTTAACCAACTTTGCTGCCTGCCAGAATTTTGCACGTCACTGCACTGCACCTGTTACCTAGAGACATAAGGATGTCGAGTCTCACATGCCCTGTAATTTCACTGGACACCTAGACATTTCAACCGAAAAACATTCCTATTTTACGGCTGAAAATTGAGTGGTACCGCCTCAGGCGGACTAACAGAAGTCCCACTACTAAAAAATATACAATACACTACAATAATATAAATAGCTTCTCTTAGTTTTTCAAACGATCCTAAAGATCGATCCTGAAGATTTTTAGTGTAATTTTGGTGAGAATGCAAATAGCATGTTTTTCAACATTGCGCTGTTTCCCTACACTCACACACATTCACCGGCACTTAATGGCTAATAATCCACATTTATTACACATTAACTCGCGGAGGAACACAAGTTGTAGGAAAAAATACAATGAGATCACACACTATTCCACGTTTGTGCCAAAAATCTAGACATTAATGAATTAGGGTCCGTAATAAAAACTAGTTATCTTGCTTATGCTCAATATAATTATCAAGCGAACAAATGCGAGAATTAATATTTATTCGATTTAGTGAGCGTCCAAATATGAAGAAACGCTCGACGCAATTACTGATCGCTCGCTCGTGTGCCGTTTACATCAAGAGATGAGTATTATTCGAGTATTCCTTAGAATCTTCGCAAACATATTATAGCACTTTAACGAAATAATGCTCTCTCTCTCTCTCTCTCTCTCTCTCTCTCTCTCTCTCTCTCTATTAACTCTCTCTCTATTAACACCAATTTTTTTTTTTTCATTTTTATTTATTTCGAATACGAGAAAATACAGTGTGTATTATTTATCGTGCTAAAAAACCAAATAGGTTTGTCTAAGACTCGTCTAGGCCGTATAACATTAACATACTCTTAAATGTTGATGCCTACTTTTATAATATTCATATATTCTTAATACTAGTATTAATAAAGTAACAATGTATTAAAAACAAAAGAGCGAAATCATTTAAAGCTAAAAAAAAACAATAAAATTAATGAATAAAAATAAATCAAAACATGCTATAAATACAATTATGTTTCTATGCTTTTACATTACGTAGTATACTTTCAATTTATGAAAAACAGAAATCTGATAAAATATAGGTAAGTACGTAACCTTAGCACATTTACAAAATATTAATTCAAATATTATTTAAAACTCGAATCATACATTTCTATCTCCCAACGCTTACATAAATTGATTTGCTGTAAAAAGATCTATCTGACTGCCTTGTTAAAGCGACTTGTGATCAAAATGCTGGCTTATATTTAGCTCAGCGTTTAAGCATTGCCATCCAACGTGGCAATGCCGCCAGTATTTTGGGCACAATACCCACTGGTAGTGAAATGCTAGATTAGATTTATTTTGTACAGGTATATATTTTGTACGTAGTTAGTAACTTGTTAATATTTGTATACCTACCCATATAAGTATTATGAAATAAAAACATCTCGATAGAAGTAATATGATGGAATATACGAACGTGTGAATTGCAGAAAATTGGCCTCACCTTGGAGACAAAACTGTCGTTGCCTGTAAAAATGTATATTATTTTTGTAATGTATAATATAATGTAATGTAATATCATATGGTACGTGTATTTATATGTATATTATAATGTATAATATAATATATTTTATGCTGTTCAGTTATTTTATTGTAGCTATGATGGTCTTTTAGCACTCAACCTTTTTATATGTAAGATAGTTCATAGATTTATCGGTTGCCTGGAAGATATCGCTATTTAGTGATATGACCGCTGTTTGTACTTCAAGTTCTTCATTATTTTTATACTTATTGTTTTTTTTCAATAAAATATTTTCAATTATTCATTCATTCATTTAATTCAATAATTATCTAGTGGGTATAGAAAAATAATTTTGCTCACTTGGTGTACATCAGCCGTTAGCTATTTCATGCTTTAATTGCGTGAACGCGAGTGCCTAATTATTGGCACACTCGGTCCCTGTTGATCACTAAATTATTATGTTAACTATATAACTGTTGCATTGTCTGAATACTGGTTATTACCTACTATTGTCAAAATTTTAGTGCGTGCATTGATGATTTTTGTTGATATATTAAAAACCACTCGACCGATTTCATTAAAATTTAAATAGCACCACCTAGAAGGGTAAGTACCCTTTGAAACAAAAAAAGAATTTTCCAAATCGATTCAGGCATCTTCTTGCTATAGGTAAACATACATAAAATAGGAAAGATTCTGATGAATTGAGAACCTCCTCTTTTTTGTGAAGTCGGTTAAACACAGCTTGCTGGAAAGATAAATACGCAAAAACATTCTCAGTTCAATCTTACTGATAATAATATCGTTTAAAAACTAAAAAAGAACCGACTTCAATGCCGCGCTATTCATTTTCAGTACCAATTTTGAAATGTTTATCTCAATATCTCTGGAGATACTTATCAGACCTCAATAAAATTACCATGGTACCACACTTGGATCATATCCTTTCGAACAAAAAAAGAATAATCAAAATCGGTTCATAAACGACGAAGTTATCCGCGAACAAACATAAAAAATAAAAAAATAAAAAAATAAAAAAAAAAAAAAATATACGGTCGAATTGAGAAACCTCCTCCTTTTTTGAAGTCGGTTAAAAAGCGTGTTTCGTTTATACACGAGGCATTCTCAAGAGATCTTGAACTGTAGAGCTACGTAAATATGTTATACCATGGATTTAGTGCCTTTTCACACGTACCGGTTGCCGGGTAGCCCGGCGATGGATACCCGGTGTCAAATAAGCTAAATGCCGGATAAATTACGCCGGTACATGCAAAAGCTATGTACCATGCCAATACACTTCACCACCGGGTAACCGGCGCCGGCTACCCGGAAACCGATACGTGTGAAAAGAGCCTAACAGCGTCATCGTTTGTCCACAGCAACGGCACCGGGACGTCACCGGCAACAAAATGCCGGCGCCGAAGTAGCGGTACATGATCGGCACCGGGCGACGTCATCCCGGCCGCCGATATTTCGAGTAGATCGGCGCGACCGCTAGAAACCGGCCAGAGATTTTGACGGGCCGATGTGCCGGCATTGGCTCGCAATACAAAACACGTTTGATCTTGTCCACTTGTTCGATAGGTTATTGTTTTTTTATCTGAGAATGTTTGTTTTATTTCTATGGAAACGCATCTGCCACGCATGACAGCTAGAATAAACAGAACCACCGGAATCGGTGGCGGTGGACAAACGATCGCCGGCACATCATTTTCAAACCGGCCCGAAAAAATCTCGGTGCCGGTGACGTCCCGGTGCCGTTGCTTCTAAGTAGGCTCTTTTCACACGTACCGGTTTCCGGGTAGCCGGCGCCGGTTACCCGGTGGTGAAGTGTATGGGCATGGTACATAGCTTTCACATGTACCGGCGTAATTTATCCGGCATTTAGCTTATTTGACACCGGGTATCCGGCGCCGGGCTACCCGGCAACCGGTACGTGTGAAAAGGCACTTAGAGTTACTTGTATGTAAGTTAATCTAAAGTTACCAACGCGGCCAAAAGAAAATCAAATAAGCCACAGTTCAAGTTCAAAGTTCAAAGTTCAGAACACGCGTGCCTTTTTTTGGATACTCAAAGAAAGCCAACGATACCCTATTTATGAGACTCCGCTATCCGTCCGTCTGACACAGGGCTATATATTCTGAACCGTAATAGTTGAAAATATTAAAATACGGGACTTATCGCGCCTAAAATATTAATTTCCGTATTTTAATATTTTTAACTATGTGTTCAAATCGCGAAAGTTTAAAGTTTACAATTGAACCGTAATAGGCAGACATTTGAAATTTTCAATATAATATGATAACCATATAAATAAATATAATATAATTTTAAATTAAAAATTTTAAGCCACCCTCGACTGACCTATTTATAATCAGTTCATTGAGACCATGCCTGATCTTCTTGATCGATTCTTGATCTTGATCCCAAACACAACATCTCTGCTGTAAGCTGGCGAGGAGTATAGTATTCTGCAGATTCTGGGAGATGCCCCAGCATCATGTCAATGCTACCATGTTCTTACAATATCATTGAAGTAGGATATTGAATTCCAAATTGATAACAATTGATTGACAATAAGTAATACAATGATGTATGTATGGATTTAAAGGAGCACAAATACCACCTGAGTGCTTTCAGCCAACCTCACCTGCCCGTGGTGCATCCTGCTGACCAACAAACGAGGCTCTGGCGACTGACAAATGGCAGTATAACCATTTCAAATTGTGGCGTATCTAGATACTACAGGCCGGTGATGGGCAGCAGCGTCACCGGTGCGAGGAGCTACGTACTGCGATCGCCAACCCGCCTGCCCAGCGTGGCGATTAGGGCATATCCCTCCCAGTGAGCCAAAGATCGGGCTCAGTGGCGTATCTTAGGAGGCCTACCTCCAGCAGTGGACTGACACTGGCTGATTATGAAAATGACGTTGAATACAATGATATTTTGGTAATATCATCAGCGGTCTTATCACTAAGAGCGATCTTTTCCATACAACCTTAATAAATTTAAAGGAATTTCTAGTAAAAAAAAAGCTATTATACAATTGACGAATATTTTAAAGATAAATCCTGACATTGCCTGTTATTTTCATTATTATTTTAATAATTTTACTATTTTCATTCTAAACAAAATTTAATAAAATATATATACATTAACTGACATAAATAAATAATAATAATAATAATTAATGATAATAAAAATAAATTTTGACACTGACTGATTCTAGGCCGCGACTACCACCTTTGCCAATGAATAAACGTAACCTGGCGTTAATGGGAGCCCTAAGACTAGCGAAACATTCGTTGATACACACTCGATTCTTTACTGCGCGGCTATAGCGGCGTGTCGCGTTGTTCGCGTCAAGTTTTCGGATACTGACCGAATACCGCGACGCCCCGCTATCCCTGCGTGGCAAGAACGAATCGAGTGTCCCATCAATATGTTTAGGACTCTTATTGCGAAGTTGATCTGCTTCAGAGGGGGTAATAATCGCCCCCGAGTCATGCGTTTCGTGAACCAGGCCTTTGCTGGGACCGGGATTAGACCCCGGGACTACATGACTTGTGTCACGGAACGCATTGACTTTCTGAAGCAGAAAGTTTATGCATTGGCAAACCGTATTCGTCGCTATAGAGCGCGTGTAGATCGCTATTATCAAAATCGCCTCTTCCAAAGTGACCAAAGGAAGGTATACCGAGGTTGGGAAGGAACCAATCAACGTGTGAATGAGGAGCAGTGTCCGGATGCTACTACCATGAATAACATCTGGCGTAGTATCTGGTCGGTGCCCGTCGAACACACGGAGGGTGATTGGATGAGCGTCGTTGAGCGCGCGTGTGAACCTATCGAATCCATGGCTATCACTATTAGCCCCGAAGACGTTAGTTGTGCGATCCGTACGGCCCACAACTGGAAAAGTCCAGGACCGGACGGATTACACAACTTTTGGATAAAGTGGATTCGATGCTCACACGACCGCTTAGCGGCGCAATTCCAAGAAGCCCTCGAGGTTGGTTCTTTGCCAACATTCATGACAACCGGTGTCACCTTCCTGCTCCACAAGTACGGTAGTACCACGGAACCGAAGAACTATAGACCCATTACATGCTTACCAACGCTGTACAAGCTTCTTACATCTATTCTGAGGTTTAAAATTAATTCGCACATTGTTGCACACAATATTTTGGCCCCCTCTCAGAATGGATGTAAGGTTGGGTCGCGTGGTACTAAGGAGCTCCTCCTCATCGACACGGCCATTTGCCAACAAGTCCGGCGGAACAAAGGGGCTCTCTCCACCGCCTGGATTGACTACAAGAAGGCCTATGATTCAGTGCCTCATACCTGGCTGGAGAGGATCTTGGAGTTGTATAAAATTGGTACAACTCTGAGATCTTTTCTAAGTTCTTGTATGAGGCAGTGAACCACAGTCCTTCGTCAACCGGGTGATGGAGACAGCCTCTCTGGTCCGCAGGACTTTATAAAGATTGAGCGAGGCATCTTCCAGGGTGACAGTCTGAGTCCGTTGTGGTTCTGTCTAGCCCTAAATCCTCTAAGCACATTATTAGAGGATTCAGGGCTAGGCTATCGGCTTAAGAGAGAGGGTGAAGTCATTTCACACTTGCTGTACATGGATGACCTCAAACTTTTTGCACCGAAGCGCCATGATTTGATGGAGTCACTGAAAGTCACTGAGACTTTCAGCAACGCCATCAACATGGAGTTCGGTGTAGATAGTGCGCGGTCATGCACGTGCAGCGGGGGAAAGTTGTGAATTCAATGAATTTACAACTTTCTGATACAATGAGTTTCAGATCTCTCTCCGAAGCCGACACCTATAAATACCTTGGTATGTCAGAGTCATTAGGTATCGTGATCGATCGATCGGATCGAGAGTGGGGGGATAAAACAGTCGGTGAAGGAGCGTTTCTTTGGTCGCCTGACAAAGGTACTTAACAGTCTTTTGTCAGGAGGCAACAAGGTGCGTGCCTTCAATGGCTGGGTTATGCCCCTACTTATATACACGTTTGGCATACTAAGGTGGACTCAGACTGAGTTAGACGCCCTGGACAGAAAGGTTCGACAACAACTGACGTCACATCGCATGCTCCACCCACGCTCGTCTGTTATGAGACTGTATATTCCACGGAAATGGGGTGGTCGAGGCTTTTTGAATGCCAAGACTCTCCATAACCGTGAAGTATGCCGTCTCCGGGAATATTTCTTTAACAACGAGTGTGGGATGCATCGTGATGTGGTAGCAGTTGACAGGACCTTAACGCCTCTCTCCTTAGGCAAAGAGAACTGGCGCAAACCTCAGGTGCTGAGTACCGAAGACCGCAAGGACGTATGGAAGAGCAAGGAGCTGCACGGCAGATTCTATCGGACCTTAACAGGGCCCGATGTGGATTTGCTCGCATCGGTGAACTGGCTACGATTCGGGGACCTCTTTGGGGAAACCGAAGGCTTTGTTTGTGCAATTGCTGACGAAGTTATCAAGACGAACAATTACCGGAAATATATCACGAAGGACGGTACGGTCGACTTTTGTCGGGCATGCCGCCGTCCCGGAGAGTCACTCAGGCATATTATTTCCGGTTGTTCTCATCTTGCTAACGGCGAGTACTTGCACAGACATAACCTCGTAGCCAGGATCATCCACCAGCAACTTGCTCTTCAATACGGCCTTGTCGAGTCTGAGGTACCGTACTATAAGTACGCACCTGCGCCAGTTCTCGAAAATAGTCGTGCTTTGCTCTATTGGGACCGATCTATTATCACGGACAGGACTATTGTCGCCAATAAGCCTGATATCGTGATAGTCGACCGGTCCCAGCGGCGGGCAGTGTTAGTCGACATCACCATCCCGCATGACGAGAACCTCGTGAAGGCTGAAAAGGACAAGCTTAGCAAGTACCTTGACTTGTCTTACGAGGTTACCGCCATGTGGGATGTTGACTCGACTAGCATTGTCCCGATAGTCGTGTCAGCAAACGGCCTAATAGCGAAGAGTCTCGACCAATATCTCAAGAGACTCTCGTTAGACGGCTGGATCAAGGGCCAGATACAGAAGGCGGTACTTCTTGACACGGCACGCATCGTCAGGAGGTTCCTCTCTCTGCAGCCCTAACCACCGGTAGCTTGCCCCGCTGCTGGCGGCACTCTAGGTTTAGGTTTTTTTATAATATTGTTTATTTTATAATAATTTTTTTATTGTTGTTTTGATATCTATATTGTAAAAAAAACCTAGACCTAAGATAAAAAAATAAATATGTGCACAATAATGATATGGAATTATATGTGATTAGATCGAAATTAATATTCCTCCTCTCTCCTAATTAATTACTTAGTTAAGTGACATTGCTGTGCCCTTCCAGGGTCTATAAACAACTGTACATTTCTAATAAAGTCTTTGTAAATACTTTTATGGATGCAATAAATACTGAATACTGAATACGATATGATGGACATGAGTAAAAATCAATAATAAATACGTGCATTGCCACCACACAAAATATATTAATAATTAATAAGGTAGAATATATCTGTGATTGAGACAGGCGAATTTATGGTGGCAGTAGGAATGTTAATAAGATAATAATAATAAAGCAAATAGTATGCTTAAAATGAGATGATGATAAATGATTACTTTGATGATGTTCTTACAATATTTCCTTCAACAAGGCAGCAATTCAAAAACAAACCCTGCGAATTTTCTCTTTTATGTCACAGGAATTTGGTGAATACTGCAGTTCCCTGTAGGAAATAAATAACAGTTTGGGACGTGAACTATTATCGCACGGGGACAATAGATTCTGTGCTAAAATAACGTATTGCGCATAAGCTGTGACATAACTGCCGTGTGTTAGGAAGTCTGGAAGAGATCTCTGTTAGTGATAGGTACGGATATTTGAGGAATATAAGCTAAGGAAAATATATAGAAATAAAGAGAAAATGAAGATATACCATCTACCCGAACGAAGCGATTTGCATCTTTGTTCATCATGCGAACCGCCAGGGAATTGAATGTCATGCCTGAGTCTGTGTTTCCGGCTAAATACCATATGGGGGTGTTCAAATCGCGAGTGTATATTTTGGGTAAGCGCGCTCCTTATCGTCCGCATCATCACTTAACATCCATCAGGTGAGATTGTGGGCAAGTGCTTCCCAGTTCTATGTAAAAAAAAACAACGGGTCACCCTCCGGGAGTGCCGGCAGAAGTGAAAACTTGAACACGTTTTTGAATATTTTGAAATGACACCTCGCGCAAGCGCCCTGCGCTCCGTCTTACGAATTTTCAATCAGGACACGTGATCTAACGCGAGTTTAACCTTTTTTTACCCATCCCAAGAAAAGTACACAATGTAGCTAAAGAAGTTTTCATTTCAAAAATCTGTCGCCATAACCTTTTCGAGTGATAGTGAGATAAGATGCCTATAATACTATAAAAAGGAAAGATTTGATTGTTTGTTTGTTGCGATTTAACTTAAAAACTACAGGACCGATTTAAAAAAATCTTTCACTACTGGAAAGCTACATTATTAGCGAGTAACATAGGCTATATTTTATCCCCGTATTCTCACGGGAACTAGAACTACGCGGGTGAAACCGCGAGGCAGTGCTTGTATCTAATATAATAAAAAAAACCTTAAAATACCGCGCTAGTAATTTCTAGCAGCAAATTTGATGTTATTATATTCATATCTCTGAAGATCTATCATCTGATCTCGATAAATTTACAATGGATGGTCCCATTATTGGCGCCATACATAAATCACTTTTCTTTATTAAAAACATCACCGAGCAAAAACAACTCTAATCTCAAACATATTATGTTCATTTGCTCCCATTACATCTGTATATGGCTCCAAAATCCCAGAAGACTATCAAATACAGTTCCAAATGTTCCATACAGTGACAACAAAAGTTTTGTCGTACACGTCTCTATATTGCCCCGGGCAAGTTGCTCGTCATCTATGTACTATGTTGTATAAGAGGGAAGTTAATAACAAACTTTCTGAGCACTCGGAGAGAACCAAGTGACAGACATCTTCTTTTTATGATCTCAGGCTATAGGACTAGTGTAAATTCTCGTCTGATTCTTTACTAGATATTGACATCTGCATTTAGCAATGTAATAGAGGCATATTAATGTTTCGCCTGACTTGCTACGAAATAATTAAGATATTAAAGTTATCGTGAAAGTTACACATATTAAAGTTTGTAACGGCTTTTATCGCGTAAAATATTTTTATTTACCGGAGTAAATTGGAAAATACAAAATATTTTACGTGATAATAGATAGTTTAAAAACTAAAACAACTGACTTCCATGCCCCGCGAGTCAATTTCAGTAGAAAGTTTTAAATGTTTATCGTCATATCTCTAGATATACTTATCAAGTCTCGATGAAATTACAATGGGACTATCTCGGAAAATTAAAAAATAATTTAATAAAAAATTAAAAAAACATAGACGAATTGAGAACCTCCTTCTTTTCGGAAATCAGTTAAAAATAGCTCACCACCAATCAAGGAGAAAATCTGCCGCTATAACCTCACAGTGTTCCGGCAGCACACCACCCTTGAGAGTCAGAGTATTCAAGGCCTAGAGCGTGTTCACAATCTTCGACAACATCATCGCTTACCACTAGGGGAGATAGTGGTCAAACGCTAGCCTATAAGATATGACAAAATTTCTTTATATATTGCAGCGTCTTCGAACACGTCTGAACACGTACACGTATGTACACGTACACGTATGTACACGTACATGTATGTACACGTACATGTATGTACACGTACACGTATATATAACCCGTCTACTGAACTAACCAAATATATAACCGGACGCATTATAAGAAAACAGTCTCAGAACTATATAATAGTAATACCAAATATATTACTATCGAGAACTTTTATCAACCTACCCACATCTCTAACGAAAGTTCCAAAAGTCCACATCAGCAATATAAGAATGCGCAATATATCGACTGTGCTAAAACTTTTCACTCGCCTGCTTCGAATTGCATTCATAGTTGGGGCTAGGCACCTCTCTCTAGTGGGTTAACTTTATGTCGTTCTGCTAGTGATGAAATTGGGAATAACGAGGGGATTCATATTATTAGAATTTAAATAAAATAAAATAATTGAATGTTTAGAAGGGTAATCATGGTGCACGTAACTAAAATGATAATTTAATAACATGAAGTATAAACTTACTATAAACCATACAATAAATAAGATTTTTTTTGAAAAAAAAACCACTGTCCTTGTCCTATACAATATACATTCCCTTTAATTTTTTTATGTATACTTGTAGATAAAGTTTCTATGGAACATTTTACTACTTGGTTCGATACACTTAAAACTCGACACTCAAAACGAACCTTATAGTAAATAATAAAACAAGTATTTTTATTTTTCCCAAACTACAAACCAATAACTAGAAACTAGAAGGAATACAAAATAAAATTTGTAAAGAAAAAAAATGTATTCCCTGGTTCCATGCACCACTTAAGGTTCGGCCACACCGCAGCGTCCAGCGTGCGTGATCTAGGCGGCGATCAGAGAGGGCAGTAGTATTTGTACAGACTGATTCACACCAAACGCAATCTACGGCAATCAGAAAACGATTAAAAATCAGATCGCGAACGCGCACGCGGACGCAGGACTCCGCGGTGTGGCCCGTACCTTTAATCGCCGTTTTATGCAGATGATTTTAATTTCATATTCTGATATTGTTCTCTGATATTTATATTACATGACTTAATAGACGTCACTCATGGCCAAAGAGCTGGCGCTTACCTCGGCCAACGGATTAGCTTAGCAATTCAACGAGGTAACGTCGCCAGCTTTTTGGGAACGTTACCGGCAGCCAGCTGCAACCTAGGTTCTGTTTTTTATTTATAACTATGTACTTGCATTTTTATTTATAACATTTAATTTATTCTCAGTTAATAGTTTCATTTATTTTTAAGTTGTATATATGTACCTTCTGTAAATAAAATTCATATATTAGATTTGTTAAAAACAAAAAAAATAATATTACATGATATTTATATTTTTCTGATATATCCACGCATCAGTTTCGACGCGGGTGAAGCCGCGGGTCTCAGTTAGTTAGCATTCCATAGATCAATAAAGACAGTTTTAAAGATAATTTAGTAATAGTCCATTCTATGTTATCTGATCTCATCAATACGAGACACAAGGATAAACTAGTTTTACCAACATCAAGACTGTCGAAAGTACATAAATCGTACTACGTAAACTGCGTCAGATATTATTACATTCTACCAGAATGGTTGACCCAATTTAAAGAAGGGCAATTTAAGTCGTCAGTAAAACATATGCTAATAAAAAAGGCCTATTACTGTGTTCAAGATTTTTTAGATGACAGAAAAGCTTGGCAGAGTGTTGACTGTCCTAGAGACTTCAATTGAATCCTAATATTTTTGGTGATGAATTGTAATTTAGTGTGTTTGTTTTATTTATTGAATGGATTTATTTTAGCTGACATTGATTTAATTGTAATTTCGATTTGACATTTCACAATATACAGAATTTTAATTTTATGTAAGTAATAAGATTGTTAGTTAAATTGTTTTTATGGTTTAAAATAATGCATGTAATATTATGACTTTCATAAGTGTACCATGTACCTAATTGGAAATAAATGATTTGAAATTGAAAAAAAATGAAATTGAACTTCTTACACCGTAAGCTCTGATGAAAAGTTAAGATGTTTTGCCGCCATAGCTCCCGTCTCAGATCCGTCCTCAAAGTTTAATAAAAACTAGAAATTTTACCAAATGATGTGAGGTCTTCAACTCTCATAAATATGTCGGTACACTTAAGAAATTGGTCTTTAAAGTATCTCAAGTCTAACATAAGTAACAAATAACTTAAACTTAGATGTAAGTGAACACATGATGAGATGAAAAGGAGCTCTACACAAAGCTTTAGTTTTATAGAGATTTAGTGAAAAATGTTCGTGATAAGATGAATATGTTATTCCATATTACTTAATTAAGATTATATTATGCTACTATGGAAGACAGTTGGGAATGGTTGAGCTAAGTGGATTGGACTAAAATCAGGCCTGTCTTACTCTACTTGCCGCGTTATTTACCTATCAGTCCAGGGCCTTTATTCAGTGCAATTTCCGCTAGCCTAGCAAGCGGTCGCATGCATAAAATGTAGATAGAACACCAAGAAACTTAGTACTAATACATTTTTGTTAAAAATAGTGTCAATGGGCGGTCTTATCGCTCAAAGCGATCTCTTGCAGACGACCATGCATGGAGAGGTTTAAAATAGAATATAATGGATGGCGGTGGTCATAAAACTATTTTGTATAAATACATAAATATACCTACAATAAATACCTATATTATTACATATAAATACTATTTATATACTACATAATATAGTACAATAAAATACATTTTATATATATATATATATATATATATATATATATATAAAATATATATAACAATATATATATGTCAATTGTAACTATATATATATATATATATATAGTTACAATTGACATATATATATATATATATATATATATATATATATATATATATATATATATATATATATAAACATACATATATATAAATATATATTATTACAAGCAATATATTTACATAAGTACATGCATATTATCAGTGATATAAAATAAACAACTAGCAGCAGATTACTCGGAGAGATAGTGTTCTTTTACGTGACTTTTAAAAGCATCCAGAGTTTGTATACGTCTAATTTCTATGGGCAAAGAGTTCCATAGACAGACAGCGTTAACAGTAAAAGAATGACGAGTGAATTTTTAACCTTAAGTTCTATATAAGTAGCTAATCTGATTATGCACCAGACGCTCAAGGACTTTAGATAGGTAGGGAAGTATAGAAATGGGACGGTAATCAGTGAAGGCTTTAGGATTTGTTTTTTTAGGTAAAGGAAGTAATTGTGCTTCTTTCCATGCAGAAGGAAACACACCATAGGAAATACAATAATTTAGAATGTGGCAAAGGGCCGGGAGGATAAGGTCAAGGATTGGGATCAACGTATTACGACTAATGCCATCGCTCCCGACGGCTTTATATGTAATTGAAAGCATGCTCTTTCTAACATCGCAAACAGTAAATTGACGAAAATCAAAGGGAGGGTGGTGATGGGCTACGACATTGGGAAAAGAGTTTAGAGCACAGGCTTTAGTAGAAGAATCAATAGTTGTAGATGAGGAGAAATGTTGATTTAAAAAGTTGATATTCAAATTTTTTGGAATGGTTTCTAGACGCGATTTACCCACCCCTAGTGACCTGAGGAATTTCCAGACCTTGGCCGGATCTTCCTCTTGAACAGATTCATAGATACGGCGTCTCTGAGCATCCCTACACACCAGGTTGAAGTGATTTCGGATCTTATTGTACCGCGTCTTATTGTATTTATTGCATTTATTAATGTAGTACCTACTATTAATTATGCTGTGCTAAAACTTTATTCAATTTTAACAAAAAGTGACGCATTACAGTATAATTAAAGTATCTAATAACAGCCTCGACAGTAAACATTAATGTACTTATTATCAGTAATGTACTATATTACATTGCACGTCGGTGTATTTTACTACCAATTATTATCAATTTGTCATTAGTCGAAGTTTCTTTCAAAATAAATCATTCATTCATTCAAATGTTTTCTCACAACACCAAACCCTACAATAGCAGCGGCCATAACCAAAGGCGCGTGACGGGCTGAGTAATTCAGACTCTCGCTGCGTGGACTTAAGGTGTATTTCGACTCAACACGAGCGCCGCAACAATTACACAATATATAACAAGCTATTATTTTCAAGGTCGCATCCGAAGCGTGTAGCGTATTCGAACGTTACCGACATTGTAATTAGGATTAATTTCGCATATTTGCCATAAAAGAGAGTGAGCTTTCTGTACTTAGTACTATTAAGTATTCTGTGACTAAAATCAGATGTCTTGCGCCTCGTCTCACTGCTATCTTAAATTTTCAGGCAAGCACACTTCCGTCTAAGATCACATTTCCACAGGTAGTAAGGGCATTATATCGATGTTCCACCTTACTTGCTACCAAAAATTAGCTTCCCACCATCCAGACTAATATAATAATAACTCTGCCACTTCTTTTTACCTAATCACGCCTAAACGAGCCGATCTTACTGAAATGTAACAAGGAGATACTTTATGGCATGAGGATGAATATAGTATACTTTTTATGAAAATTATATCATGATATTAATTGTCAGGAGAAGTTAAAAAAAAGTTCTAGATAAATCTTTATACAAATAAAAACTTTTATCGCCTTTGGTATAAAAAGTTAATAAGTAATCAATAAAATTTGGGTAAATTATAAGATCCGAAGATGGGAAGACGCGTGACGGCAGTCATCATAGCTAGCAGAGTAGGACAGGACATATAAATTACTTACATACGCGGGCAAAGCCGCAGGAAATAATCTTGTAATATATAATTAAATAACTTATTGTAAACTAACTGTTGTTGGGCCTCATGACGTTGATGTCTGCTCCGTCAATGCTTTCCAAAGGACCGGGCGTAATACGATCCCAGAAAATTAACAAACACAATAATGTAAAGGAATCAGACATCAAGCAGCCCAAATTGATAGCCATGATAAAATAAACTAGCTTTTTATAGTTTTTCATCTCTCCATTCACAAATCATAGTATCTAAGTTAACGAAGTAAAGGGCCTCTTGCCGTTGTCTTCGGCTCCGCCAATGCCTTCCAAAATACTTGGAGATTTACGACCCGTGATGTAAAACGAAATACTGTCAATACCTACATTTATCAATCGGTAAATAAAGCAGATTATTACATACTTTAAGAGTTCTGTATACAGCTTCGGAATACTTACAGATTGAGTATTATTATTTTATTTACTCTCATTCTGAACGATTTCAAGTTCAATGGAAACCTCTTGAGAGAAGTGACGGGAGAGCTTTCCATTCAAAATATGTTTTTCTTTAGAAAACATTTTGCTCACAACTTGTATTGCCGTATAGGGTTATATTGAATTGATAATAAGGTTGGGTAACTCGATGAACATAGTTGCAACTTAATGATCACTAGATGGCGTTATATAGGAGTTAACATGCAAACGTAACTTCAACAAAAAATAGATTAACATCTGAACGAATACTAATTAAGGTGCAGTCATTTTTAAAGAAAAGCATTTATAAATAAATTCTAAAGCACAAAAAATCTAAACAGAGAAATGTATTTTTAGATATATATTATTTATTTTTTAACTATTCATTGAGTCAACTATTGAGTATCTACTAAAACATTTTCAATTAAATTTTTTCACAGAATGATTTCTGTGAAAAAATTTAAGGGCTGGGAAAAAATACTGCATGTTAGTCTCTATGTGGTTAAAATCGATTGAACGGGGATGTGGCCTAAAACAGTCTTCGTCTCTCAGACAAACTCAATTTCACCTAAAACTGCATCATCACCCATCAGATGAAATAGGGGTCAAATGGTTGTCAGCTTCTAATAAAAATATATCTTCGAAAATGTCCACACGACGATGGCAAAAAATCACTGTTAAAACTTTTAAAACTACTAAAAAAACTACGCAAAAAACTACATAAAAAACTACTGTATAAACTTCTCATCTAACATCCCTCAATTCTTAACGTCTCTAAAAAGCTTCAATCAAAACTCACTCAAGCTCGCTCGTCACCTGAACGCTCTGAACAACAAAAGACCCTTTCCATCCCAATGTGAAATACTGCTGACACGATAAGTACTAGGAATTCCTGGATCACCGTATATCACAAACGTGAAGTGTTTATCAGAAAGATAAATGACCTTTTAGATCGAGTACCTTTCAAAAGAGTTTGCTGAAAGGAATACTGAGAGAAGTCAGTCTTTGGAATGAGAAAAGTAACAAATTGTACATACAAGCTATTTCGTTTTCAACTGACTTAAAAAAACGAGGAAGTTTTCAATTCGTCTGTATGCTTTTATTTGTATATTTATTATGTGATTACTTCACTGTTGTCAACGTATTTAAATGATTCTGTTTTTTAAACGACTTCACAAAAAGGAGGAGGTTCTCAATTCGTCAGAATCTTTTTTTTTTTATGTAAGTATATTTACCGATTACTCGAAGATGTCTGAATCGATTGAGCGTACCCTTCCCAGGTGGTCCCATTTAATTTTTTTACGAAATCAGTCGAGCCGTGTATATCAACATTTGTATTGCGATGCATTTATTACAAATTCCTACAATTTAATAAACTAATAAAATTAATATTAACGAATGTAATTAAGATAGTTTTAAAACTAAAACAACCGACTTCCATGCCGCGCGAGTCAATTTCAGTAGTAAGTTTGAGACGTTTATCGTCATATCTCTGTAGATACTTATCATATCTCAATGAAATTACAATGGGATCACCTCGAAAACGTACCCTACCAATTAAAAATCATTCGAATCGGTTCACAATTGATAGAGTAATCGCGTAACATACACACAAAGAAAAACATACAGTCGAATTGAGAACCTCCTTCTTTTTGGAAGTCGGTTGAAAATACGTACAATAAGGTTGAATTATTTATTGCATTTATTTACTTTGATGACATGCTACTTACTGCAGGCTACTTTGACTAGCGCGACGTTTGAAGTCGGTTCTTTTCGTTTTTAAACGATCTTAAATTATAATTGGTAGGATTTAACTTCAAAATAGGACCATTTACATTTTTCAAGATCTGATAAGTATCTCCAGAGATATGGCGATAAACATACTACAACTTACAAACTTACTACTAAAACTGACTCGGCAGCATGTGAAGTCGCTTTTTTTGTTTTTAAACTATCTTAATAATTTTACATGTGTTTTGGTGTCACAGGGTTAACTAATGAGTTGATATGTGGCTCAGAAATTTGTCGGAATGTAATTTTTTATTAAAAGTTGTGTTCTTCTGCGAGTTCATGTGTAATAAATGTGGATAAGTAACCTTTAAATCCCGGTAAATGTGTGCGACTGTAGAGAAATAGCACAATATTGAAAATATGCAATTACCGTTTAAACGTGAAAGCCTTCAGTAAAGTCTATCTAGCCATATCTTTACTGAGATTATGACTTGGACTTGAATGTGACTTTGACTCGACTATATGACGACTACAAAAACTTGAAATATTGGAATATTTTGACACTGGTAAAATACAATTGAGTCTTATCGAAACTTTAAAAAAAGTATAGGTATTATTATATTATCCATTCTATTCTATTATCTATACAAATTTCAGAATTTGTATAACACAAATAGACAAAACCACAAGTAACAAAATTATTTTTTATATATATATTTTTATATTTTCACCCACGACAGCGTCCTTTAGAAAGTCACCGTCATAATATCTATCAGAAAAACACCACTGATTAATTACAAACTGATTAAAGACAAAATCGAACTAGTAGTTTTGGAGAAAAATGGCAACATGGATTTGCATAAACAATGTTTGCTGCAGCGCCCCCTGGTGAGTTGTCACCGTAACATCTATCTATGAACATGCACCAATAAGACCCAAACCCATCACTGAAAATTGCATCAAAATCGGTCTAGTCATTTTGGAGAAAAATGGCAATATTGATTTGAACAAACAAATGTTTACGGCAGCGTCTCCTGGTGAGTTGACACCGTTACACTTATTTAAGAACATGCAACAATCAGACCCAAGCCCATTACTGAAAATTGCATCAAAATCAGACTAGTAGTTTAAAAAAAAAATGGCAACATCAATTTGCACCAACGAATGATTACTGCAGCGCCCCCTGGTGAGTTGTTACTATAAGACCTATTTCAGAACATGCACCAATCAAACTCAAACCCATAACTGAAAATAACATCAAAATCAAACTAGTAGTTTTGGAGCAAAATGGCAACATGCATTTGCACACACAAAACTTCTCTCACCCCAAACGCATATACCGTCTCCGTTCCGTAGTGGGTAAAAAACAAGACTTTTAACTCTCCACCTGAACGTTTTGTTTTAATCTCCTCGGTTTTATTTACCATTGTTACTTCAAAAGGTTTTTGACATTAACTGTCATGTAATTTTTTATTCTTTTGGCTTGGCTTGACACGTTAAGTGCTATCAAGCAGAGTTAATTAACTTATCTTTCTAAAGTTAAAAGTTGGTGAATTAAAATTGGCAGGGAGCCAGTTAAATGAGAAAATGCTTTCATTTAAAATATTACAGGTGTTTTTACTTAAAACTTTAAACAAACTTTTTAGCTTCAAAATTGTACAGAAAATGAATAGCGCGGCATTTGAAGTCAGTTCTTTTCATTTTTAAACGATCTTATATTATTTTAGGACACTGGCAAATTCAGTACATTTACTCTTTATTATTAAACTAGCGACCCGCCGAAGCTTCGCAAGGGTAAAGATTATATTATGCCAACATTCTTTGTATAAGTTTGTTGCGTCGAGTATGAGTTGACATCTTCAACAATCATCGTCACATTTCAACCATTTTAACCAATTAACACAAAAACTTAACAAATTATACACATAAACCTTCCTCATAAATCACTGTGTCTATTGGTGAAAACCGCATGAAATTCCGTTTTAAGGTGCGACCACCGCGGCTCCCTGTGATCTGCGGGTGCGATCTCAGTACTTTTCAATTGTTTCCTGGTCGCGTTTGGTGTGAACTAGTCGGTACAAATACTACTGCACTATCTGATCGCCGCCTAGATTGCACACGTAGGACGCTGCGGTGTGTCCGTACCTTTAGTTTTTGAGATTATTGCGAGTAGACAGACAGACCGATGCAGCGGGGGACTTTATTTCGTAATATTATCTAGATATTCAGTATTGGCTACTTTGCTATGCTACTACCTATTTACGCCAACGCTTTGTATTTTCGTTGTGTGAAGGGAAATGAGGGATTATTCCTGTTTGTCCCCTTAATCTATCCCCTTAAGTGGTCAAACAGGAAAAAAGTTCACGCTGTCCCCTTAAAGTACGAACACACCGCAGAGTCCTGCGTGCGCGATCTAGGCGGCGATCAGATAGCGCAATAGTATTTGTACCCACTAGTTCACACCAAACGCGATCAGAAAACAATTGAAAAGTACTGAGATCGCGCCCGCAGGACGCTGGACGCCACGGTGTGGTCGTACCTTTACGCGTAGCAAGGGGACAGACTGGAAAAAAAGTTTACGCTGTCCCCTTACTCTTTAGCAAGGGGGCTTGAACCTTTTTTTCCTGTTCATCAACTTAAGGGGACAGACAGGAATAAACCGAAATTAGAGAGCCATGCATCTCTGTAGCCACTTCTAACAATATATTATACTACTCCAATTTCGACTGTCCTACCATTTGCCATTACCGAGTTCCAGTCCCTACAGCCCGGCTCCATCATCAGGTCAGCTTGATGGCACCATATTATTGCATTGTCACCGAAGATACGCAAGTATACCAAATTTAGGTACAATCAAACGTCAGGAAGTAGTTCTAATTTAATTAGTATCCAAGATTTTACACACCACACCCACACAAACATACATAACACGTCAAGTTACACAAAAAAAATATATATCATATTTTTTTAGATGCATAATCTAAATGTATTGTTATAAGTATGGATTTACAGTGACACTTACCGTCCGCGCGGGTGGTAAGCGTCGCGGGCCACGAGTATTTTGCGTCTCTGTCTGTCACAGCCGTGATGAGAGAGCGCGGGCAAATTGTCGATCCTAGAGACGCAAAGCTCATAGCCTGCGACGCTTACCAACCGCGCTGGTAAAAGCGTGACTGTAAAACCACACTTAGTCGTAAATTTTGTTCTAAATAAATCATTCATTATATTACCCTGTCAGTACATCCAGAATCAATTATAGTCATATTTATCCAAGCGCTCATTTAATAAAATACTCAATACAAAAAAATAAAAAATAAATGGGAATTCAAAATATTGCACCATCAATTTTCACCTCGTACGTATTCAATTAATTTCAATTTCGTGGTTTCATTGAACGTTAATATACCTACTATAAGTAAAATAGGGTTGGCACTTTAAAAAAATACTAGCCGTGCAGCAACAAACATACCATTTTTTACTCCCAGTGACCTCAGTGCTCCCATCCGATCTCACTTGCCCGTGGCGCATCCTGCTCACTGAGAAACGAGGCTCTGGCGACCAACAAATAGCGGTAACCATTTCAAATTATGGCGTAACTAATACTACAGGCTGGTGACGGGCATCAGCGTCACCGGTGCGAGAAGCTACGTCCTGCGATCGCCAACTCGCCTGCCCAGCGTGGTGATTAGGGCATATCCCTCCCAATGAGCCGAAGAGCGAGCTCATTGGCGTATCTTGGGAGAGGCCCACATCCAGCAGTGGACTGACAGTGGCTGATTATGATGATACTATATATATAGGCTAGAATAGGCTAGCGTTTGACCACTATCTCACCTGCTGGTAAGTGATAATGCGGTTAAAGATGCATTAAAGATGGTAGCATGCTAGGCCTAGACGAGGACTGCTGCTGGAACACATTAGAGTGTTTAGCTGTGAAATGTGCAAATACAATGTGGGGCGAAACTAATTGAAAAATATGGCACCAGTTGTGTGGTGGGTTTAGTAATTACTTTAGAAGTTAGTCCGAAAGATTGTTACAAAAAAGAAAGCGGATCTAATGGCATCAAAAAAGTTATTGTGTAAATTGCTCATATTCTTGCTGAATATATTTTTTTTAACTCCTCAGACCGCTTTACTGTAGCTACGGGGCTGGCAAGAGCTGGATGAGATTAGCCGCACCCGACCGGGTTTCCCCAGGATAAAAAAAAGGATTGTGCTCAGTTGCATGCAATTGGAGAGGCCTATGTCCAGCAGTGGACTAGTTTAGGCTGATGATGATGATGATGGTGATAGAGTTACCTGCCCTAACGATCCCATCTCTAAATCCACCTTGTAATAGGCTGTTAGTTTAACTTACGTTACATATTAGTTATGATGACCTGGTACTCGTTGAGGATATTTGGTACATACCTGAAAAAATAAAAAGAAAATAAGCATTGCATTTTTTTTAAATATCATCTATACTAATATTATAAAGAGAGAACATTTGTATTTTTGTATTTTTGTATTTTTGCATTTTTGTATTTTTGTATTTTTGTATTTTTGTATGTTTGTAATGAGTAAGCTCAAAAACTACTGAGCCGATTTAAAAAATTCTTTCACTAATACATAGAATGGACTTTCGAAATGAAAATAGGCTATATATTATCCCGTTTAAATCAAAGGTACATTCGTGGAGACCTAATTTGCAACCTAAGTCGGCAAAAAAACGGTCGAAAAAACACGTTTCTTACGAACGCTGCGTAATTGAAAATAGATAGAAGAATATTTTCTTTGCAAGAGTTGTACAACTTAATAAGACCTACAAAAAAGACCGCAACAGCATATGTCTATCTATTAAGGTTGACTCACAGTAACCATTTTAATCTTTAATTTTTTGTTAAAAAATATTACATAACTTCCAGGGCTATTTTCAAGTATATAGTATTAATCCTTATCCAAATAATTACGTTAATTAGCTTGGCCACATATTATAGATTAAAATTGTCTTTTACAGTATATAATTCAAGTGAAAACTCTAGAAGATATCACTAATTTCACAAACACGCATCGCAAAATTAATAAAATATTTGCAGTGAAACCACAGATTAGGCCATAGTTACTACGAAAATATTATTATAAGCCTAGCTATGCTGTAGATCCCCACCGATCACAATCAATTTGAAGTTAATATAGTATAATAATATGATCTATTGTATAAAATAATATTCATCTATATATATAATAATATAATATATAATTTTAAACCACCCCGACTGATCTATGTATAATAGCTTTTTTCAATAACTCTAAACACGACATTTAAAATCTGAGCTGTAAGTTGGTGAGGATTTGAGTATTCTGTAGAGTCCAGGAGGCTTCCATGTTCTTACTATATCGTTGAAGAAGAAGATTTTCGAATTGATCAGACCTATGAAAGTTGATTTCATAGCGCAATTAACTAGAAAAAAGCTCATAATTTTATAACGATTGAACGAATTTTCATGAATCAAAGCTAAGAAAACTCTCGATGAAGACATCTATCAAACAAAAAAAAACTATCAATACTAAAAACAAAATCGGTTCATCCGGTTAGGTGCTAAGATGCTACAGACATACACACAGATACACAAGTTAAACGTATATTACACTACATTACCCCTACATTTTGCGTCGGGGAACGCCGTAAGGTTACGGCGGCAGATGTACTCCTTGGTGGTAAGCTACTTTTTGGTAGATTTAATGATTCCACTACCACTGTACGAAAACTCATGATCCATGAATGCACATAAAACTTTCATTGGTAGGTATATAGCTAGGATTAGAACCAACGACCTTCGGGTCTTAATCAGGGTAACTATCCTTTACGCCAAAGGGCCGTCCAATATCAATACGTAAGTATTATAAAACAATATCCATCACTGCGTCTGTCTGTCTGTTCGCAATAATCTCAATAGCTACTGAACGGATTATCATGCGGTTTTCACCAATAGCCAGAGTGTTTATGAGGAAGGTTTAGGTGCATAATTCGTTAACGTTTTGTGTAAATTGGATGAAATATGACGATGGTTGTTAAATATGTTCATCAACACCAATATTATAAATGCGAAAGTCAGTTTGTTTATTTGTTTGTTTGTTTGTTTGTTTGTTTGTTTGGGACTTCTTCACGGTCAAACGGCTTGACGGATTTGACTGAAATTTTGTACAAAGATAGTACATAGGGCAGAATAGGATATAGGATACTTTTTTTTTGGCTATCGAGTCAGGGGGTCCAGATATTTTTAATTTAATTTTGTAAATATGAGACTTCTTCTCGAATAAATGGCTTGACCGATTTGCCTGAAATTTTGTATGAATACATGTCATAGAGTAGAATAGGATATAGGATACTTTTTTTCTGGCTGTCGAGTCAGGGGGTCCAGATATTTTAAATTGAATTTTGTAAATATAAAACCTCTTCTCGAATAAACGGCTTGACCGATTTGCCTGAAATGTTGTACATAGACAGATCATAGGGTAGAATAAGATATAGGACACTTTTTTTCGGGCTGTCGAGTCAGGGGGTCCAAATATTTTTACCTGAATTTTGTAAATATAAGACTTCTTCTCGAATAAACGGCTAGACCGATTTGCCTGAAATGTTGTACGAATACATGTCATAGGGCAGAATAGGATACAGAATACTTTTTTTCTGGCTGTCGAGTCAGGGAGTCCGGATATTTTAAATTGAATTTTGTAAATATGAGACTTCTTGTCGAATAAATGGCTTGACCGATTTGCCTGAAATTTTGTATGAATACATGTCATAGGGCAGAATAGGACATAGGATACTTTTTTTTTGGCTTTCGAGTCAGGGGGTCCAGATATTTTAAATTGAATTTTGTAAATATGAAACCTCTTCTCGAATAAACGGCTTGACCGATTTGCCTGAAATGTTGTATATAGACAGTTCATAGGGTAGAATAAGATATAGGACACTTTTTTTCTGGCTGTCGAGTCAGGGGGTCCAAATATTTTTAACTGAATTTTGTAAATATAAGACTTCTTCTCGAATAAACGGCTAGACCGATTTGCCTGAAATGTTGTACGAATACATGTCATAGGGCAGAATAGGATACAGGATACTTTTTTTCTGGCTGTCGAGTCAGGGGGTCCGGATATGTTGAATTGAATTTTGTAAATATAAGACTTCTTCTCGAATAAACGGCTTGACCGATTTGCCTGAAATGTTGTATGAATACATGTCATAGGGCAGAATAGGATATAGGACACTTTTTTTCTGGCTGTCGAGTCAGGGGGTCCAGATATTTTAAATTGAATTTTGTAAATATAAGACCTCTTATCGAATAAACGGCTTGACCGATTTGCCCCAAATGTTGTATAAAGACAGTTCATAGGAAAGAATAGGATATCGGATACTTTTTTTCCGGCTGTCGAGTCTAGGTGCCCAGTTTTGCAAATGTGTGGCCTACTCTCGGTCAAACGGCTTAACCTTTTTAGCTGAAATTTCGTATACAGACAGTCAATAAGACATAGAAGGACAACGAATACTTTTTTTTGGCTGGCAATTTCGGGTGTCTAGATTTTTATTATGGAATTTTGTGAATGTGTGGCCTCTTTTCGGCCAGATGGCTTGACCGATTCAGATGAAATTTTGTACAAAGAATAATAGTATTGAATATAATAGGGCATAAAAGGGCAAGGAATACTTTTTTCGGCAATTAAATGTGAGTGCCTTTAAAATTTACGCGATAGCTTTGCTTGCCCAACGTGTTTTATCTGCTTTGTGGGAAGTATTTCAGAAACATTCATGTTAACAGCCACATTTAACCTTAGGGTCATAGGTGTTGACTTAGTAGGTCATCAAAACTAAAACAGTCAGGGTCATAAAAAGCCGTAAAAATTCGCGCAGTTATAGCGCTCGCTCCGCTCGCGCGAGCATTTGTTATATCTACTTTGTAGAAAACATTTCAGCAACTTTTGTATTTTAATAGCCACATGCATCAAAACGAGTCATAGATTAAAACAGTACAACCTTCAATAATGATAAAGATTATTAACCTTAAAATAAGTGGATATCAAGTTTAACCTTAGGGTTATCGGTGTTGACTTAGTAGGTCATAAAAGCTGTCAGGGTCATAAAAAGCCATAAAAATTTTTCGCGCTCGCTTCGCTCGCGCAAGCATTTGTTTAACCTTCTTTGTTGGTAATATTTCAGTAACTTTAATATATTAATAACCACATGCATCAAAATGAGGCATAAATTAAAACAGTACAACCTTCAATAATCGTTATTGTTGTTAACCTTATAATAAGTGGATATGAAATTAAACCTTTGTGTTATCGGTGTTGACATAGAAGGTCATTAAAACTGTCAGGGTCATAAAAAGTAGTAAACATATTTCGCGCTCGCTTCGCTCGCGCAGTTATAGCGCTCGCTCCGCTCGCGCGAGCATTTGTTATATCTACTTTGTAGAAAACATTTCAGCTACTTTTGTATTTTAATAGCCACATGCATCAAAACGAGTCATAGATTTAAACAGTACAACCTTCAATAATGATAAAGATTATTAACCTTAAAATAAGTGGATATCAAGTTTAACGTTAGGGTTATCGGCGTTGACTTAGTAGGTCATAAAAGCTGTCAGGGTCATAAAAGGACGTAAAAAAATTTCGCGCTCGCTGCGCTCGCGCAATCATTTGTTTTATCTTCTTTGTTGGTAATATTTCAGTAAATTTTGTATATTAATAACTACATGCATCAAAACGAGTAATAAATTAAAATCTTCGAGCATTTACCAATGGAGATGTTAACGTTGTAATCCGCAAACATTTTTTTCTGCCGATACTTACTGGGGACGAGGTAAACACGCATTGCACACACACTAATCACTCACTTTAACGATCCCGCACACTAGCTTGAAACACGCACACAGTATTAAAAATACAGCGTAGTTACGCACGCTCATGTGGCCAAAAATGGCTATATGGCCAGCAGAGAGGAACGCCTTGCGTTAACTTCTCAATTGGTAAATGCTCGAAGATTAAAACAGTACAACCTTCAATAATCATAATAGTTATTAATCTTAAAATTAGTGGATATCAAGTTTAACCTTTGTGGTACCGGTGTTGACTTAGGAGGTCATAAAATCTGTCAGGGTCATAAAAAGTCGTAAACATTTTTCACCATCGCTTCGCTCGCGCATTGATAGCGCTCGCTACGCTCGCGCCAGCATTTGTTTTATCTTCTTTGTAGGGAATATTTCATCATTTTTTGTATTTAAATAGCCACAAGCATCAAATCGAGTTTATAATTTTAAACAGTTCAACCTTCAATAATCATAATCATTATTTACCTTAAAATAAGTGGATATCAAGTTAAACCCTAGGGTTATCGGTGTTGACTTAGTAGGTCATAAAAGCTGTCAGAGTCATAAAAGGTCGTAAAAAATTTTCGCGCTCGCTTCGCTCGCGCAGTAATAGCGCTCGCTACGCTCGCGCAAGCATTTGTTTTATCTTCTTTGTTGGTAATATTTCAGTAAATTTTGTATATTAATAACTACATGCATCAAAACGAGTAATAAATTAAAACCTTCGAGCATTTACCAATGGAGATGTTAATGTTGTAATCCTCAAACATTTTTTTCTGCCGATACTTACTGGGGACGAGGTAAACACGCATTGCACACACACAAATCACTCACTTTAACGATCCCGCACACTAGCTTGAAACACGCACACAGTATTAAAAATACAGCGTAGTTACGCACGCTCATGTGGCCAAAAATGGCTATATGGCCAGCAGAGGGGAACGCCTTGCGTTAACTTCTCAATTGGTAAATGCTCGAAGATTAAAACAGTACAACCTTCAATAATCATAATAATTATTAATCTTAAAATTAGTGGATATCAAGTTTAACCTTTGTGGTATCGATGTTGACTTAGGAGGTCATAAAAACTGTCAGGGTCATAAAAAGTCGTAAACATTTTTCACCATCGCTTTGCTCGCGCATTGATAGCGCTCGCTACGCTCGCGCCAGCATTTGTTTTATCTTCTTTGTAGGGAATATTTCATCATTTTTTGTATTTAAATAGCCACAAGCATCAAATCGAGTTTATAATTTTAAACAGTTCAACCTTCAATAATCATAATCATTATTTACCTTAAAATAAGTGGATATCAAGTTAAACCCTAGGGTTATCGGGTTGACATAGTAGATCATAAAAACTGTCAGGGTCATAAAATATCATAAAAGATCATAAAAAAAATTTGCGCTCGCTTCGCTTGCGCAGTAGTAACGCTATATAGCATATAATAGCGTGTTTTAACAGCCTCATACATTAGACTGACTCAAATACTTAAACAGCAAAACTTGGTAAACCTTGCTTAGGTTTACCAAGTAATGATTAATGACTTTAACAATAGACGATATCGAGTTCGACCTAAGAGTCATCTACAGTGACTTGATTGTTAGGTTATAAAACTGTCAGGGTCATAAAAATTCATAAAAAATGTTCGCTCGCGCAGCTATTCACCTTAATTTCTTTGTAAGAAATGTTTCAGGAACTTTTGTGTTGAGTCAAACAATTAAACAGCACAACTTCGTATACCTAACCAAAATGATTAATGACTTTAACAAAAGAGGATATTAAGTTCGACTTTGGGGTCATCTATGGTGACTTGGGCTAAGAGATCATTGATCTAGACCTCAAAGGTAATAAAGACACAATAACGCGGGCGAAGCCGCGGGTAACAGCTAGTATTTTATATTCGATGCAACAAACTGATGCAAATTTTGTAGGCATATATGTTCTACCCGTACGAAGGGGGGCGGGCTGCTAGTTAATAATAAAGATGTGATTATATTTTCAACCACCTTCTAACACAGATAACAAGACCAAGAAGGTTGTCAATTCATCTGAGTGTGTTTTGTTTTTGTATGTTTGTAATTTTCAACCGTTCAATTTTGTTTTTCATGAGATTCTGGCGATACTTGTCAGATCTCAATTAATTTATAATGGAATCGTTGTAGACATGCACTCTATCTCTACGATGGTCCAACGGACGGACAGAGGAAACCCCCAATAATAGGGTCCTGTTGGCACCCTTAAGCCTACAGATAGCCTACGGAACCATAACAAGCAATATTTAACTCGGAGCCAAATTGCAAACAATCGAGTTTATTCACTGAACATTGACGGAGTTTTGAAAGTAATTTATAACGTTTTTGTTTCGACAGTCAGTCCGAGTCAGTATTTGCTTTGGCGAAGAATAAATGTGGATTAATCTATGGATGGTAGTATGGAAACCTAACCTATTCCCTTATTTTGGCTTACAAATGAAGATAAGATGATGTTGCCACATTCTAACACAAATCAATGCAAGAATGACAATAACGCATGAGTGACACCCCTAGTGTTGCGAGTGTACGTAGGCAACGGTGACCAAATTCTATCACGTGGGCCATTTGCTTGTTTGCTACCTATATTAAAAAAACTTACTAGTGTGAAGCAGTTTCTACATAGTGGTAGCCTGATCATCTGTGCTCAGATATACTTTCCTTTCTAGCAATCCACACCTTTCGTTTTAAACATATCATAATATGTGGCTTTAGGTTTCCAATAAAAAAATATTTACAAAAAATATGATTTATATTGTGTTTATCGTAAATAAATCGTCGCGTGCCAACCCTATCATTGCAATAAATAACAGGGATCAACTTGTAAAGTTCATAAAGCTCTCGTGTTTCATCTCGATGCTATTATTTCATTCGATCAGACTGGCAACCCCGATAAGCATTAATCCCACAATATTAATTTATGATTCCCTGGTACCTAAAGAAAATTTATTTCAGTGCTTTCCGTGCTGTTTAACCCTTGACGCAAAAAGTAGGGGTGTTATAAGTTTGACGTGTGTATCTATGTATGTGTATGTTGTTCTGTGGCATCGTAGGGCCTAAACGGTTGAAACGATTGTGATTTTGAAGTTATACTTCTTTTGGCGCGATAGACAAAAATGATGAGGGTGAATTTTTACGATGCGCGCGCACACCGAAACACCTAAATTTAACATCGTGAAGTTAGTTCTAGGTGGCATGACTATGTTCAAGTTGTATATTCTAGTATTTTTATATTTAGAACACGTGTTTCGTAAGAACGTCATATTTAACGTCATATTTTTACGTTAGTAAAACCTTTTTTATTTTTAAATAAAATCTTTTTGATTAATTTTAATATTTATCGTTTATCACTACTGCATTTTAGTTATTTTTTTTCCATACGACACAGAAGTATAACTTCTAACGCGTCTACATAAGTACACACACTCTTTTTTTTTTGTATGATAGGTGTCTTAATCGAGAGTGTTCTTATCTTTGATTCATGAATATCCGTCGAGCCGTTTTAAGATTACTAGCTATTTTCTAGATCATGACGCTATGAAATCAACTTTTGTTGGTCTGATCAATTTGAAATTTAGTATACTCTTACTTCAACGCTATTAAAAGAACAGTGGTAGTGTTGACATGATAGATAGATAGATATACTCTTTATTGAACACCAAGAAACTGAGAACTTCATTTTTTGTTAAAAATAGTGTAGTAATTGTGCGAAGGAATTTTTAACCTTAAGTTCTCTGATGACCTAAGTGTACATAGGGGATGAGATAGGTAAAGGTATTCGAAGCGTTCATGAAGGTAGCGCGGAGAAGCAGGATTGAAAAGGATAGAGTAAAGGAGTGATAGCATATGGGCATCCCGGCGACGGCGAATAGAGAGCCACTTGAGCTTAGAGCGGTATTCGGAAACATGATCGTATTTTCGTTAGCCGAAAATAAATCGTATGCAAAAATGTTGGAGTCAGTTAGTAACCTCAAATAATCAATAGGTAATAGCAATTCTTAGATGCCACCAATTAACAGTGTTATTTTGTCAAAGTAGAAAATTGTCAATGATTTTTCTTCGGCTTCAATTTAATATAATATTAAATAAAAATAGAAGTTTATGATATTTCGATATGTTGTAAAACAGTTAATTTAAAAACATTGTTGCTGTGTATTCTTCTTAGTCATACAAATAAACATTTCCTCAAAAACTATTAATATAACATCACCGTGCTATTTGTTTTATTTCACATATAACATAGGTCACCAATTTACCTTTATTAGCTAAGTTTGTTTAAACAGATATAAAATAATACAAGCTATTAATAATTGATAATTTTTTTCATATATTTTATAGGCTAACGTTTGACCACTCTCACCTGTTGGTAAGTGATGATGCGGTCGAAGATGGTAAGCACGCTAGGCCTAGAATGGGAACTGGCTCTCAAGGATAGCTGCCGGAACACATTAGATGTTTGGCGACAGGTTTTCTAACTTGAGGGTGGTAGCCACCGGAGGGCCACTGTGAAAAGCGCACATAATTTTTTGAATAAAAAATCCATTGGTGCACGGCGGTTTGAAGTCGGTAGCTCTGGCATCAAATCCCGATTACGCCACCGGGCCCTCAAAATTAAAACAAAATCATGCAGTGGATAGGGAATCGAACTCGGGGCCTCCTGCTTCCTTAACAGTCCTAGGTGGACTATCGACCACTCGACCAAGATGCAATTAATCACTCATTCGAAATTAAGCATCCGTTACTTGTTGCGTAGCTTACTCGACGTTATGTTAACTCAACAAAGTATACAGTGGAATATTGTTATCTCTATTTGATGTTTACCAAATGTATCTGATGCTACGTTTCACCTTTTTATTCATCTGTGGTCTGGCTAAGCATGCCATCTATGCCGTACTTACGTGTTATTGTTTGCGTTGGAACATTCGACAGAAATATCGTGCAGGCTACTATGAACATTAAGGTGCTACTAGACTATTGTCTCTCGATAGTACCTAAAAAATTCAACGCTGTACATCTTAATGCCCAGAGTATTCCGGCACACTACCCTGAGATGCTGGCGTCATTTTCTTACAAAAACCTTCATGCTATTTTTGTTTCTGAAACGTGGTTTAAACCCTGTCTACCCTCAACTTCCTATGATCTGCCAGGGTTTACTTTGATACGCAATGATCGAACTGGCAATGTCGGCGGTGGTGTGGTGATTTATCTTCGATCTCACATCTCCTACTCTCTTTTAAGTATGTCGTCGCAGCCTCCGCCGGTCAACGCTGGGGAACATTTGTTTATCGAAGTAATTCTGGCTCATACCAAACTTCTCATCGGTGTCTTCTACAGTCCTTCTCTTCGCATAAACTACTTCTCATCTCTTGACATAATTTTAAATGACCTCACACCTTCTTATCCTCAACATATTATCATGGGTGATTTTGATACGTGCCTGCTGAAAAAAGATCACCGCTCTGCCGCACTTGAATCCACAATCAATTCCTATAATTTGCATATCTTAACCTTGAAAGCTACTCATACTTCTCCTAACTGCACTCCTTCTCTTCTTGACCTTATCTTTGTTTCATCTTTACAACATGTCGCAAGACATGGCCAATTTCCTGCCGATTCTTTTTCCTGTCATGACCTTATCTTGTTGTCTTATAAGTTACGTCCTCCCAAAACTAAACCTAAAATCCTTCAGTTGCGCAGCTTTAGTACTATGGATGTTGAGAAACTCCACAAGGACGCCCGCGGTATTGATTGGTCACTAGTACTGTCAGCAGACAACATTGACGATAAAGTTAATCAGTTTAATGCACTCATATTACAACTTTATGATACGCATGCTCCCTTGCGGGCAGTTAAAATCAAACACCATCCAGCGCCATGGTTAACGAATGAAATTAAAAAGCTTATTCACGCAAAAGCCGTCGCTAAATCTAGGTTAAAATGTAATAAGAATGATTTAAATAAGCAAAAGTATGTCTTGAATCGGATTCGCTGCAATATAGCGTGTAGAGATGCACAACGCCATCATATCCATAAATCAGTTCAAAATGAAGATCCTGCCAAAGTGTGGAAATTTCTTCGTTCTCTAGGAGTTGGAAAACAACGTCAAAATTCCATGCCTCTTAACTTAAATTTAAACTCACTTACCAACACTTCACCGCGTGACCTCCCTCCCGAGGAAGAGCGACGGATTCGCTCGAAACCCAGGTCGAGAAAATTCGACTAAAGGTATGTGAATTACAGCCGGTATATAACATTAATAATGTGCCTATTATTAGACCATCAGCTCACGGAGATACCGTCTTAGACTGACAAAAATAAACAAAAGTATATTTTCTAAATATAAATTTAGGGACTGACATTTCGCGAGCGTACAAAAATATCTAGAAACAAAATTTCCTCTTCATTTCGTTTCCACACTTTCCACGGTAAACTTACATTACATTTTAGCGAAAATACCGCAAACAAGCCGATGTTTATCTAAGTTGTAATTAAGTTAGCACTACAAGAGACACCCAGCTTAACTTGTTACAACTTGGGGTTTGCTAACCTAAGAGCTTATATACGCTTAGAACCTAGTGCGCTGACCTGAGTCCTTAGATACAATGACCTATAAAAGCGGCGGTGTAGAAGTCACTCCACGTAATTTACTTAAGCTTTTTGAAGTGAGATTCCTTTACACACACTGGTGTAAAATTTAACGGAAATTACGTAGCGTCATGTTATATTTTATATTTTATATTTATAAACGCCCTCTATTGTAGAACGGCTACGACGATGTATTCAACAGATGGAGCTGTACAAAAATAATTAGTGATGTTGAGAAATAAATTGAATGAACTTCGATGTTTCACTTCTAACGCGTATTTTTCTACGCACCCTCTTTTTTTCATATATGTAATTTGAATAGTGTGTTCTCTATGGTATAAGGGTATAGCGTAATAGTATATTTCATTACAAGTGCGGAAAGGCTGTCATTGCAAAGAGTTCCGACAAATGTCTACCCGAGCCGAGGCGCAGCCGAAGGCGAGGGTTGACAGTCGGAACAAGTTGCAATGACGGTTCCGCACGTGTACTGAACGACTATTTTTAAAACAGTTGCGAAAAAATGAAGCAATTTAATAAAATAATAATATAATATATAATAAAAAAATAATAATTACACAATAAACTCAACTAACTTAACATTTATTTCTTATAAAAGTTATAATGCACATATACATTGAAATTCGTACAGAATTTAGGGTTCCGTACGCAAAGGGTAAAACGGGACCCTATTACTAAGACTCCGTTGTCAAAACTACAAATACTAAAATCAGAATAAAGTTTAAAATGTTAGAGAGTCTCCCCATACAAGAAACGTGTTTTTTCGGCATTTCACGCCATCTATGAACGCTTAGTTAGGTAAACGGCCCATAGATGGCGTTATATTGAAATGTCGAATCCTAGCACCTTTGTTAGACGTTAGATGGCGTTATAAGAAATAAAATGTTTAATAATTATAATTTTTTGCTGGCGAAAAATGATAGTGATATTTTTTGCTCGATCTTATAAAATACTATAGTGTGGTACGTAACCCTACGAGTGCGAGTCCGACTTGCACTTGGCCAGTCTATTTATACTAACTGGGGAAGTTTTTTAGTTGTATATGTGGTGTTAATTCAAAAAAACTAGGGTCGAAATTACTCATGTTGTGCAACAAACAACTAAACTCGCAACGAAAATTTCTGAAAAATGGCGCCAACCGTAGAATATAAGCAGAGTTTTTTTTTTCTTCACCCACTCTGGTAGGCAAAGGGAACTATGCGCATACAGCCAAGTCTTCAGTAGATTTTTTTTATTGATATGAAATGAAAATGAAATTTAATGAGATGAAATGAAATAAAACCAAACCTAACGCATTCAATCAAATCATTAAATCTGATATTGAAACAAATTAGTAGTTCCTTTTTAGGGTTCCGAACCCAAAGGGTACCAACGGAACCCTATTACTGACACTCCGCTGTCCATCTGTCTGTCTGTCTGTCTGTCTGTCCGTCTGTCACCAGGCTGTACCTCATGAACCGTGATAGTTAGACGGTTGAAATTTTCACAGATGATGTATTTCTGTTGCCGCTATAACAACAAATACTAAGAACAGAACAAAGTTAAAAATTAAAGATAAGTTTAAAAAAAGTTTTTTACGATAGCGCAGCGCCACCTATCTAGTTGCTAAGATGGCGCTATCGTCTTTACCTTAATCTGAATCTCGGAAGCGGCTCCAACGATTAATTAAAATTTAGTATACCTACAGGGGATTTCGGGGGCGATAAATCGATCTAGCTAGGAGTCATTTTCAGAAAATGTTGTTTTATTCGTGTTTTCAATAATCAACTTTATTGATAATCAACTTAAAATATGACTCTTCCCGACATCTATTGGCGAGTAGAAGTACTGTATCAGTAAAGCAGTTAGTTGCTCTCAATTAAAAAAAATAGTATTATTATATTCGTCAATAGATGTCGGGAAGTGTCATATTTGTCTGTTTAAGTGGCAAAAAATACCGAGCAAAGCTCGGTCAACCAGATATTTAATAATATTAATTACTACTATTACTATTACTACTATATAATACTATTCTACCTTTGTGTAAACGTTTACTTAGTTGGTGTTAGAAGTTCGTTAGAAATTCGATAGATGGTTTTCGGAACCCTCCATGTGCGGGACAAAGTCTGACTCGCACTTGGCCAGTTTTATTAGAAATATACGTATTTGCATGAATCATAAAAACTTCTATGAATGTTTTTAGTAAAAACTTCATGGTTGGTTTTTCTTTTTAATAGACATTATTTTGACAGTTGGGCAAGAGAACGCACGAGTTCGGGAAAGGTAAAAATAAAAACTGGCCAAGTGCAAGTCGGACTTGTACTCGTAGGGTTCCGTAACACAGTAGAGTATTCTATGACTTTGATTTTTCGCAACTACAAAAATAACTTTGTTTTTCATAGTGTTTGTATGAAAAACAAAGTTATACTTGCAGTCGCTTTATCTCAACAACTGCTGACTGTATCTCGTTGAAACCAATTTTCTTTGAAAGTGTACGGAGTACATTACTTCACTTTATATTTGCAACTTAGCACATTTCACAACAACTGACTTACTTAGAGTACGCTTTGACGCGCCGCGACAGACACACGCGGTCGAGTGAGAATCGCCTTCCATTTAACTGTAATTTGTGTCTAAATAAACTCTACATAAAAACTATTACTACTACAACTTATTATTTTGTACGATCTTAACTGGGATCGTACATTTTATGGTCCTTCGAACTTTGTGTTTAGTGTGTGTTTTGTGACTTCAACTGCGAAAGCGAATCGGTACCTGGCTTCCCACAAGCGGGTCTCACCAGGCTATTGAGAAGGCGTATAATTTCGTGGTACGGGTCGCAGGCTGCACTAGATACACAACGGACATTCAAGCGTCAAGTTCTATCGTCGACTGCGGAGAACAAATACCCTTGAAGTAGAAGCCCAAGGAAACTACTGCCTGGTCTTCGTGTCCGGAACCATCACCTACTGGAACTTCTAACTGGAACTTAACTATACTCACTCGGTACTCCAACTTTCTGACTAACTGGTCATCAACTATTCAACTAACTACAACTCCATAACATGGAGCTACTTACAGAACAAGTTAATGTTTTTGAGAGCATAAAAACTTTGTGCATCAACTACAAAAAAGACAGTGCATCTAGAAAAACTGCGGAATACTTGAACTCTCGTCTCGCGACACTAGAGACATGGTGGATAGACTTCCACGAGAGAAACCTAGCTTTAGTCCAAGCTATCGAAGATAAGAGCGAACTCAGCTACTTCACTTCAAACGTTTACGGCAAAACGAAAGAACTTTACGAAACTACTAAGGAGAATATCATGGAACTTTTGACATCTCACCAACAGAAACGTACTACAGATGAGGAGGAGAAACTGCTAACTATCATCGACTTCGATTTATCCGACATTTGTGAAACTGAACATCACGAGGAAACTGCCCCTCCTGATGCACAACTGAAACTACTAATCACTCAACAGAAATGTAACTTCAAGGCTCTAGAGAGAGCTATGTCTAAAATCAAGCTTGAACTTCTAACTGAAAAATGGGAGATTGAAGATCACCTTTCCACTTTGAAGGGGAAATGGGAATCTATCGACAAACTTCACTGGCAACTAGAAGGTGCATTGAAACACTCAAACTTGAAATCGGACTACTCTGCCAAATACGACAATATTGAACTCAACTACGACAACTTGCGAAAACAACTCAACAACAAACTGTGGTCAAACATTCACTACCAACAATCAGCTCCAAAAATCGAAATACCAGATTTTTTTGGTGACTATATCAACTGGATTTCGTTCAAGGATCTCTTTTTAGAAACAATACACAAGAACCCAACAATTTCTAAATCGCAGAAAATGCAACATCTCAAGACTAAACTGAAAGGTGAAGCCGAACGTTTAGTGCAACATCTCACCGTTAGTGCCGAAAACTATGACTCGTGCTGGGACATACTTAATCATCGGTATGACAATCGTCGTCTTCAATTTACATCATATATGAACGCGATGCAACAACTACCCGTCATCCGATACCCTAATACTGAAAACATCAAAAAAATTCACGACGTCATCACTGAAAGTTTAAACGGACTCACTAACATGGGAGTGGATGCAACCAACTGGGGGCCAATCATCGTGTTCTACATGTCACAGAAATTGGACTCTACAACTTTCAACGACTACACTAAAGAGATTCAAAACAACAGGGAGCTGCCAGATCTAACTGAATTTCTTTCATTCCTGGAAAGTAAATTCATGGCCTTCGAAACTGCAAAAAATCGTCATAATGACAATAATAATACACAGAAACAAGGCTGTAATTCGAACTTCAACAAACCTACAAACAAGTTTCATCATACTTACAACTACAACAACAAGCTAAACATTACGAAAAATTCAACTTTAAACCGAGACAATAAAGACTACTCAAGATCTTTCTACACTGCCTTCGGCAAATGTCCTTTGTGTGATGGCGAACATGTACTCATGCAATGTACTAAATTTGTTGACATGAGCATTCCGCAGCGAATCCACACTGTGACGAAACTGAAACTCTGCAAAAACTGTTTATACCGACACGGAAACAACGATTGTAACTCAACAAAGACATGTAAAGAATGTAATATGAGACACCACACGTTACTTCACTTGGTGAGAAAGGGGAATGAAGCTACTAAAACTGAAAAAACTAACTCTCGTCCTCAACCAACTAGTTCTCATCACCTCAGTACATCAACCATGGAAGTACTTCTAACTACTGTCAAAATAAGGGTAAAAGCCATCGATGGCACTTTTGTAACACTTCGAGCTCTACTAGACCAAGGCTCGCAAGTGAACTTAATCACCGAAAACGCTGCGCAGCTACTGCGGCTGCCTCGTTCCAAACTAAATGCCACGGTATCTGGTATAGGATCCGTATCTGGAGACTGCAAGGGCCGTGTGCAACTAACGTGTAAGTCGATACACAGTGACTACACTTTCAACACACAAGCTTTAATACTGAAGAAGCTAACTAACAACTTACCCAACTCGACTTTTGAAAAGGCTAACTGGCCGCATCTGCAAAACTTGAAACTCGGAGATCCGGACTACAATGTAAGCGGCTCTATCGACTTGCTCCTCTCAGCTGATGTTTTTGCACAAATCCTGATGGACGGAGTCCTGAAAGGAAACCAGCACTCGCCAGTCGCACAGCAAACTCAACTTGGCTGGATTCTGTGCGGGAAGCTGCAAACTTTTAATTGCCACGTCACTATTGTGGATCTTAATGACATATCGAAATACTGGGAGAGCGAGGACATCATTCACGGAACTGAAGACATCGATAAAGATGACTACTATGAAAATTACTACCAACAAACTACTATACGAGGCTCTGACGGGAAGTACATTGTGAAGATGCCTATGGTACCGAATTTTGAATCCGAACTCGGAAAATCGAGGCCTACAGCGATCTCACAATTTCTACAACTTGAAAAACGACTAACTAAACATGAAAAACTATTTACTATGTACAAACACTTCATAACTGAATATTCCGAACTTGAACATATGAAGCCATCGTCTCCAATTACATCAACTACTGAAGGCCCGGAGTGCTACCTACCTCACCACGGCGTCCTTCGTCAAAACTCAACTACTACCAAACTGAGAGTAGTATTCAACGCCTCCAGTAAGACGTCATCTGGAAAAAGCCTCAACTCGCTCATGGAAAAAGGCCCTAACCTACAGAAAGACATACAATCTTTGATTTTAAAATGGAGATCTTACAAATATGCATTTACCGCTGACATCGAAAAAATGTACAGATGCATTTGGATATCTGAAGATCAACAACAACTACAAAAAGTCATATGGCGACCCTCTATTCATGACGCTTTGAGAGAATACACCTTATGTACATTAACATACGGTACAAAATGTGCACCTTGGGTTGCAATGCGTACATTAAAACAGCTTGCATTAGACGATGGACAAAAGTACCCAGATGCCGCAAAAATACTGCAAAATGAGTTTTATGTCGACGACCTTACGAGCGGACATGACACGCTCGAAGGCGCTTTAAAGCTTCAAACAACACTGATAGAACTACTGAAGGGCGGTGGTATGAACCTTCGTAAATGGTCATCCAACTGCCCTGACCTATTGAAAAACTTAACTGAAGATCAAATTTCTAACTGCAATTTTGACTTCAAGCATGAAAACTCTCAGAAAACACTCGGACTCGGATGGGATCCTAACTTGGACACATTCACGTTTAATTGGAATCTAGAGGAGAAATCGAAGCCACTCACCAAACGTACTCTACTGTCTGAGATCTCTCAGCTCTATGACCCACTGGGATGGCTGTCTCCGGTAACTGTAACTGCAAAACTGATTTTTCAACAAGCGTGGGAAGGGAACAAACTACTGGATTGGGATGAACCTTCTACGATACAAGAAGACTGGCTGAAACTTAGAGCTGAAATACCTAAACTGAAAACTGTAAAAATCCAAAGATGGATTGGAAGTACTATAAAAAACATCGAACTACTGGGATTTTGTGATGCCAGCGATAAGGCCTACTCGTGTGTCATATATACGCGTGGCATAAACGAAAACGGACAACCTTCACTGAACCTACTTGCAGCGAAAACTAGGGTTGCCTCGCTCGCACAAAAACTTACTTTGCCACGACTAGAACTATGTGGCGCTTTACTATTGTCTCAACTAATGGACAAAGTAAACAACTCACTGAACGAACACAACATCACTATGTGGGCCTGGACTGACTCCAAGGTGGTATTGGCATGGCTGCAAGGAGAAAGTACCAAATGGGAACGTTATGTTGAGAATCTAGTTAAGAAGATCAAACAGGTGATTCCAGCCAAACAATGGTCTTACATCGAATCAAAAAGTAATCCTGCAGATTGTGCAACCAGAGGAGTAGAGCCGAAGAAACTGCTCAACTACGAGCTGTGGTGGAACGGTCCAGCTCAACTAAAAACTACATCGGTTGAGACATCCCAACTTGAAACTATGAACTGCCATTTTACTACCGACATCGATGCAAAACAGAACGTAACAGCCCTACAAGACTCGAAAAATGAAAACTTCATAATCGACTTGTTAAACAAATGCAGCTCATCAATGCGAGCTAAGCGCATCGTCGCTTGAGTCATGCGCTTTATTACAAAGGCCCGGACAGCAGCGGCAAAACTCGACACCGCTCGTGCCAATATTGCGATAACTACCTACTTGACAACAAGCGAACTACTTAATGCAAACAAACTGATGATACGTGTTATACAAAGATGCGAATTTAAATCTGAATACAACTTACTAACTAAAAAGGAAGCTGTGAACAACAAGAGTTCAATCTTCAAACTTAATCCTTACTTGGATGAAGACGACATCATACGCGTCGGAGGTCGACTGAACAAAACTAACTTGCCGTTGGGCATGAAGAACCCCGTCATCTTACCACGCGACAGCAGATTGACTCAACTGGTGATCGAAGAGGCTCACGCTGCAACCCTTCACGGCGGGGCGCGACTTACGCTCGCCTACATACGTCAACGATACTGGATCGTCGGCGGCAACCGAGTTGTGAAAACACATCTACGTCGCTGCGTGCGATGTCTTCGATTTAAACCAACTGATAACTATCAGATCATGGCCGACCTACCAACTCAACGTGCAACCCCTTCCCGTCCCTTTACACATACGGGGGTTGACTTTACCGGAAATGTGGCAGTCAAACTGAACAAGGGAAGAGGGGTGAAAACTACTAAAGGCTACATTGCCATTTTCGTGTGCATGGCGACTAAGGCGGTACACATTGAGCTCGTCTCGGACCTCAGCACCGAAACTTTCATCGCTGCATTCCAGAGACTATGTGCAAGACGCGGAACTCCGAAACACATGTACTCAGACTGCGGCACCAACTTTATTGGAGCTTCAAAGTTCCTAAAAACCGAGTATGAACTCTTCAAAACTGAACTATCACCAGAGTTTTTCGACGAGATTGGCAAATTGGAAGTAGAGTGGCATTTCAACGCACCAGCCTGGCCGACAGCAGGCGGGCTTTGGGAGGCTTCCGTTCGTTCAATGAAGCACCATCTACGTCGGGTCCTGGGGGAACAAAAATTAACATACGAAGAGTTTACCACACTACTGGCTAAAATAGAAGCCTGCATGAACTCGCGGCCTCTATGTCCACTAACTGAGGACCCAGAAGATTTCTACAACTACCTGACTCCTGGCCACTTCCTAACTGGAAGCCCTACAATGACTCTCCCGCTCTCAAACTACGAAGACGAGCGAAACATAAATTTACGCCAAAGGTGGCAACTAACAGAACATATGCTTCGACAATTTTGGAAGTCGTGGTCCAGCGACTATCTATCTCAGCTACAGGCCAGGAGCAAATGGCAAAAACCAACTAAAAGTCTCGAAAAAGGCGACATTGTCTTGGTGAAGGATAACAATCTACCGCCAGGCAAGTGGGCTATGGGAAAAGTGATCGAGTTACACCCAGGACAAGATGGGCACGTCAGGGTAACCACTTTAAAAACCCAGGCTGGTCTACTGAAGAGGCCGATTACTAAACTTGCCAAAATTTTACCATTCGACGGTGAAACTACAACTGAAAACTTGACAAAACAAACTAATAACGTTACTTCAACTACGCCTTCAAACTCAACTACTAAGTGCAAACGTACTGAAAAGAAAAGTTTCATTACAATGATCATTTCATTTTTAATGTTATTTGCACTGATAACTGGATCGCACTGTGCATCTTCTGACGTCAGCGAAGGCGCACAGTCGAGCGCTCGGATTACAGACCTTGGACGCGAGCGCCCGATTTACTACGATACAATTGGAAAAGTACAACTAATTCACGACGAATGGATTCTACTTACATACTACAACTTAACTACTTACTGGCAAGCTACTAAAGAAATCGAGAACTACTTGGAGGATATACAAAATCTATGTCATAAACTGGACCAGAGGTACTGTGAAAGTACGACACAACAACTATTACATGAGATGTATCAACTTAACCACTACAACAACATACTTTTGGCCCCGCATAAACATCTATCTGATCGCAGACGACGCTCTCTTATAGATGGTGTGGGATACTTAGCGAAGTCTGTTTGGAGTCTTGGATCAACGTTTCGCCGAGAAATACCAACAAGACATTCAAGATATACAGAACAACGAGAAATACCTACTAGAACTCATGAAAAACCAAACAACAATCATCGAACTTGAAAACGACATCATGAAGCGAAGCGAAAAGAACATCCAACACCAATTTGCCACCATGAACAAGTACATGAATGACACCGACATGAGACTGTCAAACCTTGAGTCGAAAATCGGAACCGTCATGGCAACTAACTACTACACTTCAGCATCGCTCACTGCACACTTACTACTTACGAACCTGAAGAACGTGCAAGACATACTGTTCAACGCACTCGTAGATGTCTACAAAGGACACATTGATGTGCATCTCCTCACCCCGGTCAATCTCATCAAACAACTGAACGAGATCGCGGGCAGGTTGCCGAAAACATTAACTTTTCCCGTAGAAAATATTCAAGCGGAGATAAAGGATGTTTACAAACTACTATACGTGAAGGCTCGAGTTACAAACAAGTACTTCATGTTTGAGATACACATTCCATTGACGAGCGATGAAGACTTTACTCTCTATCGAGTCATCCCTCTGCCTTTGAAGGCTATAGAAGACGAAATCGAAACTACCAAGTATGTACTTGCATCGGCCAAGTACATAGCTGTCAACTTCAGAAAGAACTCTTACATCAGCTTGAACGAAGACGGAATGAAGCAGTGCATTCAACGGAGTACTAACAACTTTGTGTGCAGTCTACATTTACCCATTAAAACTTTGGATAGTAAAGACGCACCCTGTGAAGCAAAACTATTAGGTCATCATACGACCTCACCGTGCATTGTAAAAAAAGCCGAATGCATCGCCGCCTGGATCGAGTTACATTCAACAAACACCTGGCTGGCGGTGTGTTGCGACTCGTGCACACTACGAACTATCTGTGGCAGTGACGTCACATCGCATCAGATAAACACATCGGGACTTATCACTTTAGAGCAAGGATGCGTGATGCAAAACAAAGACTCGACTATCTACGCTCACAATCTGTATCACAGTGATGCGAGACTAAACTTGTACTCGGCGGAACCGCCGAAACTAGATAAATCTATAAATAGCATCGTCAACTCGCAGCACACACCTCACTTACAACTACTGCCTGAAAACGAAAACCTAGAAAGGGTCTCAAAACAGCTGGAGCAGCAGAAGACAAACGAGCTTCACCTCCCGGCTACTATAACTTCACATGACATTCATCAATATACTATCTGCTATACACTATTAGCAGTCGTTGTCATATCGGCTTTGGTGTGGGTTATGAGGAAGAGAGGCTGGTGCAACAGAACAACAACTTATGTCACGACGGCAGAAGTAACGAAAACTGAGAGGTTGGAACTGCAGCCCTGTGACTCTACTACCACAGCTGACAGACCGCGCCAATTCGGCCGGTCATTTTCGCTATCAGAGCGGCCGCGACCACGTCACGATGAGTCACTCACAGAGGCACCGCGCGGGCGGGCTCGGCCACTGCCTCAGCGAGAAAACGTCAAGGATGTGGAATTTTCTTTTGATTGACATTTTTATTTCGTTTACATTTTTATTACTACTTAACTACTTTTTACTTTTGAACTATGTTTAATATTGACTTTGTACTGACGATTCTCTCTCTCCCGCTGTCACCCTTTTTTGGGGTTGGTAATATGTACGGAGTACATTACTTCACTTTATATTTGCAACTTAGCACATTTCACAACAACTGACTTACTTAGAGTACGCTTTGACGCGCCGCGACAGACACACGCGGTCGAGTGAGAATCGCCTTCCATTTAACTGTAATTTGTGTCTAAATAAACTCTACATAAAAACTATTACTACTACAACTTATTATTTTGTACGATCTTAACTGGGATCGTACAGAAAGTTTTTATTGAGATCTACAGAATACATTTTTTCTAGATTTTTCACTCTCTTACTTTAGAAGTTAGGGGGGAGGGGGGGGGGACACCTATTTTACCACTTTAGACGCGCCTATCTTTTAAATGATTGACTTTGAGAAAAAATGATTTTAGGAACCCCATTGTCATTTATAAAGACCTATCCATAGACACCCCACACGTATAGGTTTGAAGAAAAAAAATATTTGTTGTTCCAGTTCCATGTATGGGATGCCCCCCTTAAAATTTTATATTTTTTAATTTTGTATAAATATTGGAAAGCGGTTTACAGAATATGTCTACTTACCAAGTTTCTATTCTGTATTCCTAATAGTTTCGGAATAAAATGGCTGTGACATACGGACGGACAGACAGACAGACAGACATGGCGAATCTATAAGGGTTCCGTTTTTTGCCATTCGGCTACGGAACCCTAAAAAGCACGAGTATGTACAGTTCGGCAAGTATAACTTGGCGTGCCTGTGCGCCACTGTGCTTTTACTTTGTACTTTGATAACAGTTTCTCTTAAACCACTTTTAATTACTTTTGGCATTATTGAACTATTTTAATGTAGCAGATCTATCAACAATAATGTCGCGGTAATCTCTCAAATGTCAAACTCACAGTTTCAAGAGAGCGGAATTAGTTCCAAAAACCACCACCGCCAAGTTATACTTGTGGCACTGTAATAGCCCACATCCCGAACGCTGTACGTCCCTGCAATACGCCACTTTTTAAGCAACTGTATTAAAAAAGTATATTATAACAGCTATAACGTTTGGTATCAATATACCATACGTTATACCATACCAAACGCTAAGTATATAAATACTTTCAAGTTTCACACAGATGTGTGAATATTATGTGTGTATAGTGAACTATCTTGAAACTAATTTAGAGAAGTATAATGAGATGAAAGAAGAAGAAGATTAGAATATTTGGGTAATTACAGAATCATTGGATCCATTGGTGTTTTATCTTAAAGGTACGGCCACACCGCGGTGTCCTACGATCTGCGGGCGCGATCTCAGTACTTTCCAATTGTTTTCTGATTGCGTTTGGTGTGAACCAGAAGGTACAAATACTATCTACTATATGCCCTATCTGATCGCCGCCTAGATCGCGCACGCAGGACGCTGCGGTGTGTCTGTACCTTAAAGTATATAAGTGGCAATTAGTTTTAATTTTAGCTTGTTATAGTCTAGCTGGGTTTTGAAACTCAATAATATTTTGTTAAAAACTATAACATAGCGTGAATTTATGCCATGTCAATATAGCGATTTACAATAGTTTCGGTTTTATTCGGAATTCCATTTTTAGGGTTCCGTAGCCGAATGGCAAAACCAGAACCCTTATAGATTCGTCATGTCTGTCTGTCTGTCTGTCTGTCCGTCCGTATGTCACAGCCATTTTATTCCGAAACTGTTGGTACTACAGAATTGAAACTTGGTAGGTAGATGTATTCTGTGAACCGCTTTCCGATTTTTATACAAAAATAAAATATATAAAAGTTTAAGGGGGGGCATCCCATACATGGAACTCAAACAAAAAATATTTTTTTCTTCAAACCTATACGTGTGGGATGTTTATGGATAGGTTTTCAAAAATGACATTGAAGTTTCTAAAATCATTTTTTCTCAAAGTCAGTCATTTGAAAGATAGGCGCGTCTAAAGTGGTAAAATGTTTCCCCCCCCCCCCCCCCCCCCTCTAACTTTTAAAGTATAGGAGTGAAAAATCTAAAAAAAATATATGCTGTAGATCTCAATAAAAACTAACAACGAAAATTGGTTTGAACGAGATACAGTCAGCAGTTTTTGAGATATGGCGACCGCAAAGATAGCTTTGTTTTTCATACAAACCCTATGAAAACAAATTTAATTTTGTAGTTGCGAAATATCATAGTTATAGAATACTTTACTGTGTTACGGAACCCTACGAGTGCGAGTTCGACTTGCACTTGGCCAGTTTATTTTTAAATTAATAAAAAATGCACGAGAGTTTTTCTAAGAAAATATTATAAGTGCCAAATGTAATGCTTAAAATTATCAATATTCTTATTAATACGAGCGAAGTTCTAAGTGAAGAAAATCGTAAAATTATATCCGTCCAAATACCAACAAACCAAGTTTTCTCCATAATGTACTGAGTTGAAATCCGAGAACTCCATCATAACTTGCCTAAAATTACCCGAAGAACTTCCAATGCATTCAGACTTCGCTTTGAGCCTAACTCCTCTTAACGCTTAAATTTGCAATGTTAATAGGAGCACCCTGTATGCGCAATTTGCGAACATTCTGAGTATGGCATTTAGGAGCACCCTGTGGCAATTGGCTACTTAACAGTTGTTACATAAAACATAATGTATGTTGGATATGGTAGCTTAAAGGTAGACAAAATATAATGTATCTTTTTGCTTAAAATTGATGTTAATATTTTATTTTTGTAAAATAAAATCGTTATTTTGTATCTGTTGATTGTGGTTGATTGTAACAAACGAAACGCAGCGGCCACGATTGATCATAGTGTGACGTCATATTTTATAAACCACGTAGCGATCACGGGGGGCCTAGACAAAGTTTGGAGTCTGCAAGTCTGTGCAGTATGAAGACACAGCGTAAAATATGTCACGTGACCGTGTTTTCGCGCGCATTTAAAATCAACGAAGAGAAAATATATTCTATCCTATACACATACACACACACACATACACACACACACACACACATACACACATACACACACACACACACACAAAACATACACGCAAACACATATGCGTGTAAAGCTTTTTCGAGAAAAATAACATTTTGAAATTTTAAAATACTTTTCCAAAAATTGTTAAGTAGCCAATTCCGGGGATGCTGTATGCTATAGTGGTGTAGTTAGTTTAGAAGACTTGTATATTTTTAGGGTTCCGTAGCCGAATGGCAAAAAACGGAACCCTTATAGATTCGTCATGTCTGTCTGTCTGTCCGTCCGTATGTCACAGCCATTTTATTCTGAAACTGTTAGGACTACAGAATTGAAACTTAGTAGGTAAATGTATTCTGTGAATCTGTGAATCGCTTTCCGATTTTTATACAAAAATAAAAAATACAAAATTTTAAGGGGGAGCATCCCATACATAGAACTGAAACAAAAAAAAAATTTTTCTTCAAACCTATAGGTGTGGGGTATTTATGGATAGGTTTTCAAAAATGACATTGAGGTTTCTAAAATCATTTTTTCTTAAAGTCAATCATTTGAAAGATAGGCGCGTCTGAAGTGGTAAAATGTGTGTTCCCCCCCCTCTAACTCTTAAAGTATGGGAGTGAAAAATCTAAAAAAAATATATGCTGTAGATCTCAATAAAAACTAACAATGAAAATTGGTTTGAACGAGATACAGTCAGCAGTTTTAGAGATATGGCGACCGCAAAGATATTCATAGTGTTTGTATGAAAAACAAAGTTAATTTTGTAGTTGCGTAAAATCATAGTTATGGAATACTTAACTGTGTTACAGAACCCTACGAGTGCGAGTCCGACTTGCACTTGGCCAGTTTTTACATCCTTAACTTTAGATCCTTACTTTTTCCTTTACATCCTTATCTTTTAATATTTTTGTGTTAAGTAGGCAAAGGCACCTTTTTACCCGACTGCCAAGGAAGGGTTTTTTTTTGCGCGTATTTTGTATTTTTATAAATTTCTATATTATCTCGTATTTTCCAAACAGCTAGATGGATTAGATCATACGTATACTTCAATCTCTTATAAAATTTATTTAAAAATATCCTTAGTTAATCCTTAACTTCAAAGTGCCCAATGTAGCACAAACCGCTCTATCAGCCTCGGTCATCGAACAAAGGTTAGAAATAATAGACTTACCTCACAAAGGACGGTAAATAGATATATTGATATTGTGGTAATTTGTATTCCTTCAAAACTGTCCGGAACTATCCGGAACTATCCGGCCTTGCGCAGTGTTGTTGATCATTTTTACGTACGTGTACGTCTTTTGTACAGAGGTGCGAGGCAAATTCAATATAGGTCACTTGCAGAGTCGTAAGTTTATTTTCACTAGACACAGTTTAATGTCTTGCACCTCATCTTGCTGTTACCTTTCATTTTAATACATAATATGTACTCGTATCTATGTTCCCGAAGAAAAAAAATCCGGAATGATTTTAGTCTATATAAATAAAACACAAGAAAATTTGTGTAATTTACGCTGAAAAATTCTTGACATGCAATTCGTTATTATTTTCTTTATAAATAAATTAATGTAAGTGCGTATACCAAATAATATGTAAAAAATAATTATAAAATAAATAGGTAAAACATTGTGCGGGAACCTAGATGAATACTGTAAAAGTCTAAATATCACATAGTACAAGGAAAAGCTGTTTCAATCAATACTAATAATATAAAGAGAAAACGTTTTTGGACAAGGTCAACTTTTGAGATATTTAATCATGAAGCAAGTGCATCAGTTTCAATATCGCAGAAAATATCGTTTGCGCGATGCAGGATTTCATACATTTAGGAAATATTTAAAGGAGAGTTATTAAGATCTACGCTAGCGCCATCTCTGGGTTTTATTTATCCTTACTTAATATTATAAATGCGAAAGTAACTCTGTCTGTCTGTCTGACTCACTTTCACGCCAAAACTACTGAACCGAATTGAATGAAATAGTCTAGAGGCTGAGAAAGGACATAGGCTACTTTTTAATGCGAAAAAAGGGTTGAAAGGGGGGATGAAATGTTGTATGGAAGTGTCGTCATTTTTAGAGAATCTTAAAACTTATTTTTTAGGCTGTTGATTCGATATAAATAAATATAACATTCAAAGTTTGTAAGGGGGAAGGGGGAGGGGAAGGGGGAGGAGAGGGGGAGAGGGAGGGGAAGGGGGAGGTGAAAGGGGAGGGGAAATGGGAGGGGAGGGGGATGGGGAGAGAAAGGGGGTGGGGAGGGGAAGGGGAGGGGGAGGGGAGGGTAGAGGAGTGGGATGGGATTGGAAGGAAGAAAAAGAGGGTGGGGAAGTGGGGAGAAAGGGGAGGGGAGAGGGAAGTGAGGGGAAGGGGAGGGGGGATTAGCGCGGCGTGGTACGGTGCGGTGTAGGTGAGATACGCATGTGTCTTATATGTAATATAATTAGCCTAAATTATTAAAAATGCTACCCAAAGACACTATTCCACGCGGACGAAGTTGCGGGCAGTTAATAATTTAGTATAAATAATTTTCTTAAACGGACAATTTACTCATCCTACACAAAATTTTTTTTTGGCGGCTATGAATAATAAATTGCCGGATTTGCAGCTCACCTCTACTACCTATTGGATCTCATTGAATAAAAAGCAAAAATATTTTCCGGTATCCCACTGGTCCCACATTTTTCATCGGGCGAGCATATTTGGTTAGGACAGGTGTTGCCATCTGTTTCTTTTCTCCCAATAAATAGGGTGAATTTGAAACAATTGGCAGTGCTTTATGGAAACAGAAGCATTTTTGAGGAGGAAAAACGAGTTTGTTTCTCCTGAATCGATTTTAAAGACATCTCTATCGACGATTAGGTAAGTTGTATTCAATTGCTACGCTCCGATACCTATAACGCTTTTGTAGCTTGAAAGTTTTTAATACGTCATTTTTGTCTAAATCACTGTTTTGTTTTAATAAAAAATTGCTAAATACAGCTGTGACAGCCCCCATATTAGTTTACATAGAAAACAAAATAAATGTACCAACAAATACTTGTTCACCACCCTGTGCACACATAGGTAGAGCATTCTAGCCGCGTCCGACGATGGGGCAGATATAATGCTCTGAAACATGCGCACATCAAGGTGGTTGATTTCGAACTTCTCGAAAATCACTTTTTTTTGAGTACATGAGCATTTCATCAGGAGATAAAAAAAATCATCAAATTTGCCACATAGGTTGCAATCCGGACTATTGAGCTTTATCATTATGATATTATCTGTTTAAGGGTCGCAAGCTGTGAGCTATACTTGTATTATTCATTATTCTGTGGCTATACCAATACATTTTCGATGAAGCCTCATATTTGTCCACCAGACAATAAGAGGAGGCTCACACATGTAAACTTTAAACTTTCGCAATTTCAACTCATAGTTATTAATTTTTTAAATTGAATACACATTTTTGCTGCCTTAAATTTCGATTCGACACTTGCTAATTACGGGGTTCCAAGTTGCGGCCAACCTAAATCCATCCACCCGGTTGAAATTGGGATTTTTTTATTTCTACCGCGTCACGCACAATACGGAAGTAATAGTAGCGGTCGGTCGAGAGGATCTGAGGGTCATGAAGTTCGATCCAGTGATTAGTTCCGGATTCCAGTAAGTGCTCGGCGATAGCAGATTTATTGACCTGGCGGTTTTTTACAGCTGCGATGTGTTCTTTGACTCTTTCTGCAATAGTACGCTTGGTATGTCCAGTGTCTTAATGTATGGTTCACACTATAAGGTATAATACCATAATATACCTCAGGAAAAAAAAATACATTTTCAAAATATTTGTGCCTCTTTTTGTACCCACTACTGGCAACACCTATCCCATCGATACCTACACCGGTAAGCAAATATTTTCTTGCGTCGATGTTATTGTTACACTGACGTGTTTACATAGGACATTGCCGTGAATGTGAAATGAACATTGAATAATTATTTCCTTGGCCTATGTAAATGTCTCTATCTGCTTTTGGATTTGCGAAGTAGGAAGGTAAGGTAGGGGTGTCACTCATGCCATCTAGAGTGGAGGTGTCCTCGAAGTAAGGGCAGATATAGGTTTTCTTTTTTTATTTTTGTTGGAAAGGAGATATTCCAAGTGTGGTACCATGGTAATTTCATCAAGGTCTGATAAGTATCTCCAGAGATATGGAGATAAGCACCTCAAAATTGGTACTGAAAACTAATAGCGCGGCATTAGAAGTCGGTTGTTTTAGTTTTTTAAACGATTTTATTGAACTTATTATCATATAGGCTAGCGTTTGACCACTATGTTACCTATTGGTAAGCGATGATGTGGTCGAAGATGGTAAGTATGCTAGGCCTAGAATGGGAACTAGCTCTCAAGAATAGATGCCGAAACAAATTTAGATGTTTGGCGACAGATTTTCTAACTTGAGCGAGGTAGCTGGTCAGGCGGACACTAGATAGTGTTCTACCACCATGCGGGGTTAGGGAGTTTCTTAACGATGTTTTTCCTTCACCGGAACTGTGAAAAGCGCACATACATTTTTTGATAGAAAAATCCGGTGCTCGGCGGGAATCGAACTCGGTACCTGTGGCGTTAAATCCGACCATTCTCCCACTACATCACCGGGCCCTCAAAAATCTTCCCTTCTTCTTTTAATCAATGACCGACGACCGATTGTCTATCGATGGGATATCTAGTAAAAAGTAGATTTGCAGCAGGGACAAAATGATATTTAGGCGCAGTCGAGTTGGAGGCGCCAAAATACGCCCACCCAATGGTAGAGTCATGACTCTACCATCTATTTGTTATTTTAAAAACATTGATAGGTTTATATTTATTGTTAATTGCATATACTCGTATTTTTAACATAACCATGTTAAAAAAAACTTACATTGACTAAAGACTTTTCTTTCATTAAAATGATTTATAATTATTCTGTAAGACTAATACGTATCTCTGAAATTCCCAGAAGATATGTAAACCTATTAAAGGATTAATTGATGATGATGATGATGATTAAAGGATTAATTAGCGTAAATAGGAGTAATCACGAAGATGTGAGGAACTTGAGTAATTTAGATAATAACGGTTTTCCCGGGAACCTAAAGTAATTGTAGGTACAAAACAAAACGACAGTCGAATACGTCATATAAATACGATAAATGAATAGAATGTATTTGGCGCCGCATAAAACAACAGCACCTACAATCCTACAAATATTACAAGTACCAAAATTAAAATTTTGAATAAACACCCACGACAATGTCTTTTAGAAAATTAACGTAAGAATATCTATCTAAGAACCACCCTGAATAATTACGAACCGTTTAAAGACAAGATCGAACTGTTTTGGAGAAAAATAGCAACATGGATTTGCACAAACAAATGTTTATTGCAGCGCCCCCTGGTGAGTTGACACCGTAACACCTATTTAAGAACATGCACCAATCAAACACGAACCTATAAATAAAAACTACAGCGAAATCGGATAAGTCGTTTTGAAGAAAAACGGCAACATCGATTTGCACCAACAGATGATTACTGCAGCGCCCCCTGGTGAGTTGTCACCGTAACACCTATCTAAAAACATGCTCCAATCAAACCCGAACCCATAACTATAAACTGCATCAAAATCGGACTTGTAATTTTGGAGAAAAAATGCAACATGGATTTGCACACACAAACAAACATCCTCTCACCCCAAACGCATATACAGTCTCCGTTTCTTCGTGGGCTTCGAGCATTTACCAATGGAGATGTTAACGTTGTAATCTGCAAACATTTTTTTCTGCCGATACTTACGGGGGACTAGGTAAACACGCATTTCACACACATAAATCACTCACTTTAACGATCCCGCACACTAGCTTGAAACACGCACACAGTATTAAAAATACAGCGTAGTTACGCACGTTCATATGGCCAAAAATTGCTATATGGCCAGCAGAGAGGTACGCCTTGCGTTAACATCTCCTTTGGTAAATGCTCGAAGATCGTGGGTAATAAAGGAGAAAGTTCTTGAATATGTAAGTATCTTTGTTACTTCGTCACGCTAAAACTACATAACCCATTAAGCTGAAATTTGGTATGTGGATAGCCAATATCCTGAAATAGCACATAAGGCACTTTTTATCCCGATATTCCCACAGGAACGATGTCTACGCGGGTAAAACCACGGCGCACAGCTAGTACGTCTTATAAATACGGGAAATTAAAGAATATATTTGGCGTCGCAAAAACAACAGCCTAAAATGTATGTAATAAAACTAGAACAAATGCGAATTAGGGCACGCTAGATACGATTTATGAGGTTCAGAAAGCTACAGTACAATGTATTAGGGTTAGAATGTATGGGTGTACTCTTCAGGGTTACTTACTAAGATGGGTGGGCACATAATACCAAGTCTATAAGATATAAGATGTTTGCCTGTCTACTGTGCATCTGTCCTTTTTAACCGACGTCCAAAAAGGAGGAGGTTCTATATTCGTCTGTATGTATTTTTTGTGTATGTTCATCGGTATTATCGTATCTCCAGAGATATGAGGATAAACATCTCAAACTTGCTACTGAAACTGACTCGCGGGACATGGAAGTCGGTTGTTTTAGTTGGTAAACTATCTTAATTATTATTGTGGACTGACACGCACTTGAATTCTATTCTAGCAAGTCAGGCGGAACATTGAAATAATGTTCCTACCAGTGGACGAGCATCCATGAATGAACATACGAGAAGAATAATTATTGGTGCATGGCTAGGAGTTGAACCGGCAACCTCTGCATTAGAAGCCAAGTTATTTTCCTTTACGCCAACGGGCCGTCCAAAATGTATGAAGTGTATTATTGAAATGAACAAATACTCGACTGTGAGAATTTTTTTAATCAAAATTCCAGAGCGCTATTTATAGATAATTTTGTACCAAATACAAAATCGTTAGAATAAATCCTTTAAAGTGACAAAGACTAAGTACCTAGTTGCGTGTTTTTAACGGGTAAAGACTTGCATTGAATAACGGGCTACTACGGAACACTACACTGCGCGTGGCCCGACACGCACTTGGCCTGTTTTTTCATATTATACTGCGAGATTTTTTTTAATCAAAATTCCAGAGCGCTATGATATTTCATAGAAAGTGTTATATATATTCGAAATTGAATTTTTAAGCTTTACTTTGATACCAAACACGGTATGGTTTAGCAATAAAAAAAATGTGTTGAACAAAATTGCCGCCATGTTGAAATTGGTCCAGCCGTATGGCTCCTAGGTGGCAACAAAGAAAAACATCCACATACACACGCGCGAAACACATTACTTTCCTTTTGGCAGTCGGGTAAATAATGCGATAAACTAAAGGAACGGACACAACGCGGCGTCCTGGGATATGCAGGCGCGCGTTTTTCAAACGCGATCAGAAAACAATTGAAATGTACTGAGATCGCGCCCGCAAATCGCATGATGCCGCGTTGTGTCAGTACCATTACTTCTTTGCAGCTATGCTCAAGCCCCTGGCGTCACATATTTACAAGCTCGTCGTTGCGCATCGGTGATAACTGCTTATGAGTTTCTCATCCATTACCTTGCCTCTTAACACTAAATTAAATGAAATAATAGTTTAAAAAAACTAAAAAACACGCTTTTTATAGAAAACCGAACTAAAAAATAGAAAATAAATTTTAATAAATTTAAATTAAATAATAGTGTTAAAAATTTCAATAAATATAAATTAATAATAGTGTGAATAAAAATAAATATGTTATTTTAAAAAAAGCGTGAGGTGCATGGTGTCAATAGTTATAAATATTTTATTGACAGATATGAGTAGAGTGATTATCATTTCGATATTATCTTAAAAGCACCCCACGCTTTTTTTAAAATATTTTTTATTTTTTTATTCACACTATTATTAATTTATATTTATTGAAATTTTTAACACTATTCTTCATTTAAATTTATTAATATTTATTTTCTATTTTTTAGTTCGATTTTCTATAAAAAGCGTGTTTTTTAGTTTTTTTAAACTATTATTTATTTTCTACTTTTTAGTTGAAAAATTGAATAATTTTTTATCAAATTAGTGTATTGTCATCGGTCCTCGATAAATCTACAAAGTTTGAACGAAATCTGGTCGTTTAAAGTGGGTCAAAATCGCGCCCAAAGAAGTCGGTTAGTAACATACAAACATACAGGTGAAGCTAATAAAAAGCTAATAAAATAAAAACCAGTAAGTGCAAGTTGGACTCGCGCACAGAGGCTTCCGTACTAGCTGGTCAAGCTAGGTTAAGGTTAAATTTGTAACAAACTTAACTTTGTAGTTCGATCCATAGAAAATGTATTGCACCAACTACAAATAATAAGCTTGTAATAGAAAATTTCCCTTTTTAGGGTTTCGTAGCCGAAAGGCAAAAAACGGATCCCTTATAGATTCGTCATTTTCGTCGTGTCTGTCTGTCTGTCTGTCCGTCCGTATGTCACAGCCATTTTTAACCGACTTCAAAAAAAGGAGGAGGTGTCTCAATTCGACCATATATATATATATATATATATATATGTATATATATGTATATATATATATATATATATATATTTTATGTTTGTTCGCGGATAACTTCGTCGTTTATGAACCGATTTTGATTATTCTTTTTTGTTGAAAAGGAGATATTCCAAGTGTGGTACCATGGTAATTTTATCGAGGTCTGATAAGGAGCTCCAGAGATATTGAGATAAAAACCTCAAAATTGGTACTGAAAATGAATAGGGCGGCATTGAAGTCGGTTCTTTTTACCCGACTGCGCGACGCAAAGGAGAGGTAATGTGTTTATTAGTCTATATATGTATGTATGTATGTATGTTTGTTACTTTGTGGCACACTAGAGACCAAACGCGTGGGCCGATTTTGATAATTGGCACGTCAATAGATTCGCCATGCTAGCGCGAGTGTCAACGAAAACATAAAAAAATTGAAATATTCAAAATGGCGGATTTCAGACGCCAAAATTTGGGGTTAAAAAAAAAAAATTATTTCAAAACCTATCGAGTGGGGTATCGAATTAAAGGTATTAAAATGGAGATTCAAAATATATTTATAACAAATAATTTATCATCGTACAAATCGAAAAAAAACGATTTTACATGCCGCGTTAGTCACTTTCAGTAACAAGTTTGCGGTGCTTATCTCTGAAGTTACTTATCAGATCTCAATAAAATTACAATGAGACCAAACGAAAATTATATTAACTCAAACAAAAAAATAATTTTCCAAATCGGTTAAGAATTGATGGAGTTCTGAGGTAACAAACAACCTCTTCCTTTTGGTATAGTCGTTTAATAGTACAACTGTAAAGTAAGTAAGCTTAAAAAGCAATACCCTATCTATTTCACGCATTTCGATTTTTTGTTCTTTTTTTTCAAAGTAGTACCTTGGACAAAGCTGTGGTCGACTTAAGTTCACTCATTTTTGCGAAAGGTCAAGCCTATGTAGCATTGAGCCGAGTTAGATCTTTAGATGGACTAGTAATAAGTAGTTTAGATCCCCGGAAACTACTCAATAATCCACATGACATCAACTAAATGAAATGAGAAGATTATGGAATTTGCCGTTCTTTACTTAACTAAAAAGTGTAAAATAAAACATTAAATTAAAAAATCAAAAAACCCGACTGCGCAAAAAGTGAAGTGTTAAAAAACGAACTGAAAAGAAAAAATTCCCATTCGTTAAGCCATTAATGTGTCCCGACTGTTAAAGTCTCTATATTCCATATAACAATGTATAATTTATTTTATGAGTGTATCGACCGAGAAAGAATTTAAATGGTATAGTTTTTTGATGTCCCTAAACAGAAGTCTAAACTACTAGACTTACTTGTTTTTTTCTTTTCAGTTCGTTTTTTAACACTTCACTTTTTGCGCAGTCGGGTTTTTTGATTTTTTTAATTTAATGTTTTATTTAGTCTTTAAACGATATTATATTCCTAAACAATTAGGACCAAAGAATTGAAACTTGGTAGGTAAATGTATTCTGTGAACCGCTTTCCGATTTTTATAGAAAAATAAAAAAATATAAAAGTTTAAGGGGGGGGCATCCCATACATGGAACTGAAACAAAAAAAATGTTATTAAACTACATATTTACGATTATTGTATAGATATATAGATTTATTCCTATATAAGCGCTTCAAGACCTTGCTTCATGCCAATTTCATGATTCTATGTAACGGGAAGTACCCTGTAAGTTTTCGACCCAAAACCTATAGGGTACTTCCGGTTGACCTACAATAGGGAATATGCATGATTTTTTTTTAAATATGTTTATTTCACTGAATACATCCATTTAACACAGTAAAAAATTAAATAATACTGAAAGTGTTCAAATTAAGCTACAAAATATAGTTTTAGCATTGAAAAAATATGAGGTATCTAAAACGCTGCCAAATTTTTGCGCGCCTTTGTGACGTCACAGTGCACAACACAGTCTCCACAGATTAAATATTTTTAATAGAAATACTACGTATTCGTACTAAACTGCATACTATTTCTATGAAAAATATTTAATCTGTGCAGACTGTGTTGTGCACTGTGACGTCACTTTCTAATTGACAAGTGGTGATGTGTTTAGCAAATTTAAATTTCCCACGCTTTTTTTGCATTTTTTATATAATATTTTAACACATGTAAGACTATTATATTTACAAAAAAATGTTTAACATACAACACCAGAACAATAATGATTCGAAAATAAATGATTTCAAGTAAATTTATACCACATGCATATTCCCTATTGTCATTTTTGGTTTAAATCAAGGTCTTACCAGCACAAGTAAAGGGAAAATTCCAAAAAAATATAACAAGTTGAAAATTAAGGTAAATTTTGTAACCTACAAGTTTTTGCTAAATTTCTATATTTTTCCATATCTTTTATTGTGTTGACTCAGGATCTGGTATAAATTTTAACTTGCGAGGTCCACCCGTTCCTGAGAAAATCGGTGGTGACACGAATAGACAGACAAGAGGGTGATGTTATAAGGGTTCCTTTTTTACCTTTTGAGGTACCGAACCCGAAGAATAATTAAGATATTAAATATCTTTTAATATATATCTTTATTAGCTCAAATAGCAACAAGCGGTCTAACAAAAGTAATTAACTACAAAGAAATGGATGCAAAAAATCCCTAAGGAGACATAGACTCATAGATCCCCATTAACAGACCTTTGGCCTCTCCAAAACCAGTTTAACTTGACCCTCTTGATGTAGTTACTCATCCTTTGCTGAAGGTAAACATAAAGGAGTTGCTTAAGCGAGAGCTCAGGATGAATTGGACGTCATTGAGTTATTAAGTGACAGACAGAAGATTAGATTCGATGTCAGAAATGTACTGAATATTGATGAGTATAATTTACTGTTATTTGATTTTAAATAAGGCGTAAATACAATTCATTGACTTGAGATATTTGACCTAGCGAAACCAAGTTCTCAGTTTCAGTTTTGGCAAAATGCTAATTTTGCCTACATTTAGCATTTTTTGTACGGATGTACTATCTAGTGTGCGCCTGGGCAGCTACCACCCTCAAGTTAGAAAATCTGTCGCCAAACTTCCAACGTGTTCCTGCAGCTATCCTTGAGAGCCAGTTCCCATTCTAGGCTTAGCGTGCTTACCATCTTTGACCGCATCATCACTTACCAACAGGTGAGATGATGGTCAAACGCTAGCCTAAAAAATGTTCTGATTTTGGCTCTTCTCTGCTGCAGGTCGTATTTCTCAACCAATTCTCGTAAAATTTTGTGAGCTAAAGTCCCCGTCACGAGAAGCTATAAATTATGTAAACAAACATCTTTTACTAAGTAAACATTTTATACTGCGAGATAATAATAAATTGACCATATTCAATCGACATGAAATATAGACGGGTTATATGAAAGTAACAACCTATTTAATTTAGTCGGATCATATTTTAACGACGCAAAGCGCTATCGTTTGTGTTGCTTGGTACCGGACGCAGGGATTGTAAACTATCGGGACGCCAATTTGAAATAAACGCGTCATTCGAGTTTCGAGTTTATTTTCACAAATTCATTTTTTTTGTTGGTCCAAATGTTGTGAACTTCTGAACACTTGTTTACATAATTTATAGCTTCTCGTGACGGGGACTATAGATTCGATAATTAAATGTTTTTTTATTCAGTTTTAGGGAGATTTTAAAATGACAGAGATATGGGGGTTGAAAACGTAAAAAAAACATATTTTAGCCATTGTAAACTTTAAACTTTCGCGATTTGAATACATAGTTATAAATATCGACGTTTCGACCAAGTTGCATTGATCGTGGTCACGAGACGACATCGAGTTAAATAAAATTAATGTTTTAGGCGCGATAAGTCCCGTATTTTCATATTTATAACTATATTTTAGCCACTTTAAAAACATTTTCAAAAATATCACTTAACTTATTACCCTTATTACGAAACTTTAGTGTCTGAAAAACATTTTTCCGATTAAATTGCAGGAGTTTGGGGGGATCACTTTCAACTGGTAAGCTAGTGGTCAAACTATAGCTTATAAAATATGTACACATATAATAGTCAACGGGAATTCATTAAACACCGCTTTCCGATTTTTATACAAAAAAATATAAAAGTTTAATCCCACACATGGAACTGGAACAAAAAAAGTTTTTTTTTCTTCAAACCTATACGTATGGGGTGGGGTGTGTCTATGGATAGGTCCTTAAAAATTACATTGAGGTTTCTAAAATCATTTTTTCTCACAGTCAGTCATTTAAAAGATAGGCGCGTCTGAAGTGGTAAAATGTGGTCCCCCCCCCTCCCCCCCCCCTCTAACTTCTAAAGTAAGGGAGCGAAAAATCTAGAAAAAATATATTCTGTAGATCTCAATAAAAACTTTCAACGAAAATTGGTTTGAACGAGATACATTCTGCAGTTGCTGAGATATAGCGACCGCAAGTATAACTTTGTTTTTCATACAAACACTATGAAAAACAAAGTTATTTTTGTAGTTGCGAAAAATCATAGTTATAGAATACTCTACTGTGTTACGGAACCCTACGAGTGCGAGTCCAACTTGCACTTGGCCAGTTTTTATTTCATATTATATAGGCTAGCGTTTAACCACTATCTCATCTGTTGGTAAGTGATAATCCGGTCGACGACAGTAGCTCGTTAGGCCTAGAATGGGAACTGGCTGTCAAGTATAGCTGCCGGAACACATTAGATGTTTGGCGACAGATTTTCTAACTTGAAGGTGGTAGGTGGCTAAGCGGACACTAGATAGTGTCCTACCACCATGCGGGGTTGGGGGTTTTTTAATGATGTTTTTCCTTCACCGTTGGGCTACTGCGAAAAGCGCACATACATTTTTCGATAGAAAAATCCATTGGTGCACGGCGGGGATATAACTCAGTACCTTTGGCGTCAAAGCCAACCATTTTCCCACTACACCACCTGGCTCTATAAACAGGGCCCTTTATTATAACTTACTTCAATTTTTGTGTTAGTATAAAAACATTGTTAAATTGTGAAAACTAAACCAAACGTTAGTCAAAAACTAACCAAATGTTAGTTAAATGACTTGTTCGCAAACGTCAGTTAAAATTTAACGACGTCGTTTGTTTAACTGTTTTTGTTGAAAGTTTGAATGTTGAGTTTGTTTTGTTTGTTACATTTTGTTTAACATATTTTTTCGTAATGGATGGGAATCTAGTATGTAACAAAAAAAATAATTACAAATTTTACTAATAAACTAATTTACTTCAAATACCGCGGTAGTCATTTTCAGTTCTAAGTTTGAGGGATTTATCTCCATATCTCTGAAGATACTTACCAGATATCAACAAAAATTACAATGGAACCAAACGGTAAGGTTACTCTCAAACAAAAATTATTTTACGAATTGGTTTATCTCCATATTGATACTTATCTCCAGAGATATATATATATATATATAGAGAGAGTAACTCCTCAAACTTACTACTGTATATAACTAGCGTGGCATTTAAAGTCGATATGTTTTCGTTTTGTAAACCAACTTGAATTATTATTTGCCTTTTGTAAAAAATCTAAAATTATTTATTGTAAATTACTAGCTGCACTCCGTGGCTTTGCCCGCTTTTAATTCTGGTTATTATTATTATTGGATTATACTGGATATTATTATACCTTTTCTGTTGAATCACTCTATCTATTGATAAAAACCGCATTATACACCTGCCAGTGAAATCAGAAGCTAGATTGATATCTAAATGTCTCAAGGTAACAGTCTCAGTAAAGTGACGCTCAATTATTTTCACAAGTATGCCAATCAAGTTTTGCGTGCTTCTGTTTCTATTATAGACAGCTTGTCATCCTTTACCATCAGCCGAGTGTCATGCTCGGTCTGTTTCCGAATATCATATCCTGTTTTTTATCTGTTATCATAAAAAATCTTAAAGACATTCTTTACCAGACAAATAGGTAAATTTCTTCATAACGTTTCCTATCCCACCTTTCTGTGTGTCACATAAGTTTATTCACAGACGCAGCGTTTATTAGCCCCTATTCGGGGTCCCAATTAGGGCGATTCAATTAAAGCGAGTGAATCCGGGCGCGTTTTGGACGCTCGCAAATTGTCAGCCTTGACGCGCGATCCTTGCCAATTATCGGGTGTTTCTTTAGGTAGATTTCGCGAATTCTTAATAATACAACATGGATCTTAAAACAGTTGTATATTAAATAATTTAAGATCAGTCACAAAATAAAATAAAAAAAATTTCAAATGCCACGACAGTCATTTTCAACAAACTTTCAATAAGGAGGAGGTTCTCAATTCGTCTGTATGTTGTTTTTTAGGGTTCCGTACCACAAAAGGTAAAAAAGGAACCCTTATAATAATATAACTTTCTTGTCCGTCTGTCCGTGTGTCACCACCGATTTTCTCAGGAACGGGTGAACCTAGCAAGTTGAAATTTATACCAGATACTGAAGTCTATAGTCCCTATTAGGTGTCTAAAAATCAAGGTCCTGAGTCAACATCATAAAAAGATATGGGCAAATTTAGATTTTTGCGAAAACTTGTAAGTGCCAAAATGTACCTTAATTTTCAACTGTTTTTATTTTTCGGAATTTTTCCTGTACTTGTGCCGTAAGACCTTGCTTTTGACCAAAATTGACAATTCTAGGACAGACAATTCTATTGACAATTCTAGACAACCGGAAGTACCTTATAGGTTTTGGATCGAAAACCTAAAGAGGAATTCCCGTTGACCTAGAATTATGAAATTTGGCAAGAAGCAAGATCTTACAGCACAAATAAAGGAAAAATTCCATAAATAATAAAAAGTTTAAAATTAAAGGGTGTCCCCATACATACATAGTACACGCCAATTAAGATAGACCTCTGAGATATATGAGCGCTCATACAATTTAGAGGTCTAGCGTAATTGGTACCTACCAACGTTGGTACGGAAGCCTCGGTGGGCGAGTCCAACTCGACTTGGCCAATTTTATTTTTGTTGTTGTATGTATGTTACGCGATTACTCCGTCAATTGGGAATTGGGAACCTCCTTCTTTTTTGTGACGTTGGTTAAAAGTTTGTGTTTATGTAATTAGATTTTAATAAATGTTTCATTAATGTATGTATTTTCTGTAACTTTTGAATAGTTCTCATTATATTTCTAAAATTTGTCTGTCAAATAACATGCATTATATTTTAATAATAATCAGTTACTGCTCACCGCTTTACGTATGTCAACGCTCTTCGGTAACAGGTCAAAATACACCATTTAGATATTTACGTTTGCCTATTCGTGATTATCGGTCCAACAGGGCTAGCATGGTATTTTGTCTTTCCCGCGGGGATAAGGCCCCGCGGGAAAGACAAAATTATTTCCCTGTTTTTCGCCACTGACAGGAGATCAACACAACAATTTAAACGCTTGGTGAAGTTTAACCCCGAGTTTTGATTTTATTTCGTATTAAAAAGTTAAAAAAAGAATTGATCAAAAGTCAGCGGGCGTTTATAATTATCGAAAAACTTTACTTATAATTTGCATTCTCCACCAAACAAAACACGGATAGGTGGAAAGACAAAATAGTCCCCTTGCCATGCTAGCCCTGCAACGGCAGATATAACTTTGACTGTATTTAAAACAATCATATTTCTAGGTGATATGTCTATAATATGGTATTTCACCGTTATTGTTATTTAAATTTCAGCCGAATTTAATAATTATGACAATATAGACGTGAAGAGGTTGCAAACGCAAAATTTATATACAAACTAACTTTGTATTTACCTACATTCTGACAAATAAAATTGATTATTGATCGATTATTATTTTTTATTGATATAATTTTTGAAGTGAAACTGCTTTAGGCGCATTGGGTTTACATTTGTTGGAAATGATGTAGCATCACGGTCTGAATCAACGGAAGTGACATAAGTATAATGTTATATTTTAGATTTATAAACGCCCTCTATTGTAGAACGGCGTAACAACGAAGACGTTCGCTATCATTCGGGCTCCCGCAAGTTCAACAGATGGTATTGTAAAAAAAAAAAATAGTGGTGTTGAGAAATAACTTAAACGAACTTTGAAGTTTAACTTCTAACGCGTAACTTTCTACGCACCTTCTTTTTTAGTATTGATTCTAAATAGATAAGATTGCGGTCAAGAGTTTGCCTGCCTCCAAAAAATGCATAATCTTCTTATGGCCGGTTTCTGAAGTACATTTATTAATTGTTTATCTACTCAATGATAAACGTTGAATTGATAAACTCTCAAATATGTACTCCAAAACCAGCCATTAAATGACTATCGTCCAGGCACTGTAGAAATAAAATAGGATACACAAGTGTAGGCATCTCACTTTATTTCACATTCACTTCCATACTTTTACTTATACGTACTTACACACAAACATTCATTCACACATACATCCTCACATACAAAAACTTATTGTATATATTTAACAGTAATATTATTTCACAAAATAATCATCAGTTGGTCGACATCGGTAATGTCAACATTTATCGACATTGTCTCGTCCCTCGTCTAAACTTATTACATAAGCGGGCTATGTAACGCAGCGCGCAGCGCGCGCGCCGCGGCCAGCTGCCTCAGTCGACAAACCTATGCGACGCGGAACGCACGCTTCTCGCCTTCCCATTACTATCTGGAAATACGCGCTTATATACCTACGCTTATATATTACTTCGCTCATTTCTTACTCTTCATTATTACTCCACGCTGTGAACTATTGTGCTTGTGCTTTTTCATCCTTCTATTGTGCCTTCTGACTTTCTTTATGTGTGAGGATCTGTGTACCACCTACTGGGATTAAATATAAGGATACAAACAAAAGTGAGTCAACTGTATTCATTTATACTTCCGAGAGGATAACACCCGTCACCCTCACCATATAACTGGTGACCTTCTAAAATGAGTACTGAGAAAGGAAGTTTAGAAACACGTGGTGCACCATCGCGTTCGACATCACCCGCCGCTAGGGATGGGAACATGTCGACAAACGCTCACGATGTTTTCAAAGTTGGAGTACGAGTGCCACCATTCTGGGCGGAAGAGCCGGAGATTTGGTTCGCACAGGTTGAGGGCCAATTTGCGATATCTGGCATTACTAATGACGCCACAAAATTTTATTATGTCATTGGACACCTCGACAACGAGCACTCAAGAGAGGTCAAAGACATAATCGTAAGACCACCAGCCACAGATAAGTACGAAAAACTTAAGTCCGAGTTAATCCGAAGGTTAAGTGCGTCGAATGAGAAGAAGATTAAGCAGCTGTTAATGCATGAAGAGCTTGGCGACCGCAAGCCTTCACAATTTCTTCGACACCTCAAAGGCCTTACCAGCGGCGATATTCCAGACGAGTTTCTGAAGACTATTTGGACCAGTCGCCTCCCGCATGGTATCCAGACGGTACTCGCAGGTCAGCCAGCAGTAGCTACGCTCGAGGATCTTGCTGATTTAGCCGACAGGGTCAACGACCTTGCCTCATCATCGCCAAGAGTCGCTTCTGTGAGCAGCGTAGTTCCAAGCTCACTCCTTAGCGACCTGACAAGAGAAGTAGCGGAGCTCCGGAAACAAGTCCAGCAGCTGACAACGGAGAGAAACGGCAGATCACGCTCCCACAGACCTCAAAGCAGCCGAAATTCATCCAGGCAGCGGTCACAGTCCAACTACAGAAAGTTCCCGGTATGCTGGTATCATAGCAAGTTCGGAGATAAAGCTGAAAGATGCGTCCGCCCCTGCGATTTCAAGTCGGAAAACTCAACGGGCGGTCGGTAATGGCGACGAACGACGGCCCTTCCTCTTCTACTGGTCGCCTCTTCGTCACGGATCGCTCGTCAAAAACGCAATTTCTCGTCGACACAGGCAGCGACTTGTGCGTTTTTCCACGATCTGCGCTACACGATCGTCGTGCGAAGACTGAGTACAGTTTGTGTGCAGCCAACGGTTCCAATATAGCGACTTACGGTTATGTAACTTTTGAATTAGATTTTGGCCTACGTAGGACTTTTTCTTGGCGTTTTGTTGTTGCCGATGTTACAAAGCCTATAATCGGAGTAGATTTTCTAAATTATTATAACCTGATCGTAGATTGTCGTAGAAAACGCTTGATAGACAACCTTACTTCTGTCACTACTACAGCTATATTGGCTAATAATTGTAAAAGCGTGTCCTCCGTTAAGGTCGTAACTGGTGAGACTTGTTTTCATAAAATTCTTCAAGAATTTCCCGAGATTACTCGACCAGCTGGTACACAACACACCACACAACACAACACGGTTCATCACATACGCACCACTCCAGGGCCTCCGGTATCTTCTCCACCTCGTCGTTTAGCCCCAGATAAACTTAAAATCGCGCAGAACGAGTTTCAGTCTATGTTAGCCAGTGGTACAGCTAGACCCTCTGAAAGCCCGTGGTCATCGCCCTTGCATTTAGCGCCGAAGAAGAACAACGGTTGGCGTCCATGCGGCGATTACCGTAAACTGAATGCTCGCACAATTCCAGATAGGTATCCGATTAAACACATTCAAGACTTCACACACAGCATTTCAGGCTCTAAAATATTTAGCACGCTAGATCTTGAGAAAGCGTATAATCAGGTACCTATCAATCCAGCGGACATTCCAAAAACCGCGATCACCACGCCGTTTGGAATGTTTGAATTTCCGTATATGACTTTTGGTCTTCGAAATGCGGGTCAAACATTCCAACGGTTTGTGGACGAAATAACTAGAGGCTTGGACTTTGTATATGCATATTTAGACGATTTTTTGATATTTTCGAGAAACGAGGCAGAGCACCAGCGCCACCTGCGTGAAGTCTTCTTCCGGCTGAAGCAGTATGGCATGTTGCTAAACACGTCTAAGTGTGTCTTTGGCGTCAGCGAGGTAAGTTTCCTAGGCTACTCTATTTCAGAGAGCGGGACAAAGCCACTAGACTCAAAAGTGCAAGCAGTACGTGACTTCCCTGCCCCCACCAACGTGCGCCAGCTCAGAGGCTTCCTGGGTATGCTAAACTTTTACAGGAGATTCCTACCCAGAGCCGCTGAGATCCAGGCACCTCTGCATACGTTGTTAACCGGTTCAGTGAAAGGGACGCAACCGATTCATCTTGCTGGAGAAACGTTAGCGGCATTTCAGGCTTGTAAGGAAACCTTGTCCAACGCTGCCCTATTAGCTCATCCCGATTGCACAGCCAAACTGGCCGTTGTAAGTGATGCTTCGGATAAGGCTATAGGAGCCGTTTTACAACAATTCAAGGACAATGCCTGGGAACCATTAGCTTTCTTCTCCCGCAAGTTGAGCCCTTCTCAGACCAAGTACTCTCCTTACGATAGGGAGTTGTTAGCCATTTACGAGGCTATTAAATATTTCAGGCATATGCTTGAGGCGAGACACTTTATCGTCTACACCGACCATAAGCCGATCAGTTTTGCGTTTCACGAAAGGAAAAACAACTGTTCGCCTAGGCAGTACAGACATCTGGACTTCATAGCCCAGTTTACAACCGATATCCGCCATATATCTGGTAAGGACAATGTTGTGGCGGATACTTTGTCACGCATTGAAGAGCTTGAAGTGCCAGTAGGTCTCGAGACATTAGCCAAACACCAAGCATCTGACTCTGAACTCCAGAACCTGCTTAAGGTAGGTTCATCTCTGCAACTTCAAAAGCTTCACGTTCCCGGAAGCCAAACGCCTTTATTCTGCGATACCAGTACTGCAACTTCAAGGCCTTTTGTCCCAAAATGCCTTCGCCAACAGGTATTTGATAGCCTACACTCCTTGAGCCACCCTGGTGCTAACGCTTCGGCAAAGTTAATTTCCGAACGATTCGTTTGGCCAGGTGTGAGAAAGGACTGCAGAGAGTGGTCACGCGCTTGTATATCGTGTCAGCGGGCGAAAGTCAACCGTCACGTGACTGCGCCGCTTGGCACCTACAGCTTACCACGGTTTCGTTTCCAGCAGATTCATATTGATCTGATCGGGCCTCTTCCGCATTCGCAAGGCTACCGCTATTGTTTAACTGCCGTAGACCGTTACACTCGGTGGCCAGAAGCAACACCTATAGAGGACATAACGGCTGAAACCGTGGCTAAAGCCTTGTTATCCACATGGATAGCTCGTTTTGGCTGCCCATCTGTCATCACAACCGACCGTGGCCGCCAGTTCGAATCGGCCTTGTTCAAATATCTCTCAGAACTAGCTGGATTTGAACATAAAAGAACTACAGCCTATCATCCGCCATGTAACGGTTTGGTCGAGAGGTTTCATCGTCAGCTCAAAGCGGCGATAGTATGCCATGCCAATGAAAGGTGGACAGAATCATTACCATGGGTTTTACTGGGCATAAGAGCCTCCTTTAAGGAAGATTTGCAAACTTCCTCGGCTGAATTGGTCTATGGGGAGTCGTTAAGGTTACCTGGCGAGTTTTTAGAACCAACAGTCAGCACAACTACTGACATTTCCGAATTCTCCGCCAGGCTCAGAAACTTTGCTGAAAAGTTACGACCCGTACCAACCACCCGTCATTGTAAGCCCAAAGTATTTGTTTACAAGGAACTCACAACCTGTGAACACGTTTTCCTACGTGAAGACGCCACGCGTGGTTCCCTGCAACCGGCATACTCCGGGCCACATAAAGTAATCAGTAGGGGAGACAAAGTCTTCAAAATTATCTTTAAAAATAAAGAAATGACAGTCTCGATTGACCGCCTTAAACCGGCCTTTATACTGTCCATTCCTAATGAAGATCCCCCGCAAGAAGTTCCACAACATTATGTTACTCGTTCTGGGCGTCAGGTGAAATTCCCAGATTATTATCGCCCTTGACGGTCTCTGGAGGGGGGTGGTGTAGGCATCTCACTTTATTTCACATTCACTTCCATACTTTTACTTATACGTACTTACACACAAACATTCATTCACACATACATCCTCACATACAAAAACTTATTGTATATATTTAACAGTAATATTATTTCACAAAATAATCATCAGTTGGTCGACATCGGTAATGTCAACATTTATCGACATTGTCTCGTCCCTCGTCTAAACTTATTACATAAGCGGGCTATGTAACGCAGCGCGCAGCGCGCGCGCCGCGGCCAGCTGCCTCAGTCGACAAACCTATGCGACGCGGAACGCACGCTTCTCGCCTTCCCATTACTATCTGGAAATACGCGCTTATATACCTACGCTTATATATTACTTCGCTCATTTCTTACTCTTCATTATTACTCCACGCTGTGAACTATTGTGCTTGTGCTTTTTCATCCTTCTATTGTGCCTTCTGACTTTCTTTATGTGTGAGGATCTGTGTACCACCTACTGGGATTAAATATAAGGATACAAACAAAAGTGAGTCAACTGTATTCATTTATACTTCCGAGAGGATAACACCCGTCACCCTCACCATACAAGTAAAAGCGAAATCTACCAATAATTTCCCCTCCGTTCTTTTATGAGTCAAACATATTAATTAATCCAACTTCAACATTCAATTGAATGTCAATAAGATTATCCAATTATACAAGATTTTTAATAAATTAATTGAGATTATTGGCTTATGAGAGTATTCATTATTTTGCTCAGAGCTGTTTTATTTTGAACTAGCTGACCCGGCAAACGTTGTTTTGCCATATAAATAATTTCGTAGTAATTTCTAGTGTAGACAAAAAATAGCTTACTTATTGTAAGTATGTATGGAGGAAAAATGATTAAATTACTAAAATGGCTATTAAAAAATAAGGGTTGATCGTAGAAGGGTGAAAATTGAGGATTGTATGTATTTTTGTATGTTGTATCATAAAAAAATATAAATTAAAAATGTTGTCTAAAAAATAAAAAAATAAATTTAGGGGTGGACTACCCCTAACATTTAGGGGGATGAAAAATAGATGTTGGCCGATTCTCATAGATACCGGATAAGCACAAAAAATTTCATCAAAATCGGTCAAGCCGTTTCGGAGGAGTATGGCAACGAAAACTGTGACACGAGAATTTTATATATTAAGATAGAGGTGGTAGGTACAATTGTGTAGTCAAATATCTGTATTATTTAATACAAATATTCGATGTATATCCTGTTGGTAAATGATGAGGCGATTGAGAATGGTAGCACTCTAGGCCTAGATTGGAAACTGGCTCTCAAAGACAGCTGACGGAACATATTCGATGTTTGGGGACACATTTTGCAACTTGAAGATGGAAGTTGGCCAGGCAGTCACTAAACAGTGTCCGACTATCATGCCGAATTATTAAAGATCCTTTCCTTCACAGACGGGCCACTGTAAAATGCGTAGATACATTTTTCGATAAAAAAATCCATTGGTGCACGGTAGGGATTTGTACTTACCCCTGGTGTCAAAGGGACCTTTCTTTCATTGCGCTTCTGGGTTACTACACTAACCTATTTAACGTTTTTTATGTACTTGATGTTAGTAAAAATTTGTACCCGTATTGGGTCTTGATGGCGATCTGTTATATAAGTTTGCCCAAACAATAAGATCACCGCCATTGTCCCAACAAAGTTAGTCGGGCAAATTACTTCTGTGCCAATGGGAATACAGCGATTTAAATTAGTTGCCCAAAACTTAACAATATTTCGTTTAATATACCTACATATTTCTATGCATTACATAATACAAGATTAAAAAGGAGGGTGCTTAGAAAGTTACATTTATTTCTGAACATAACAATTTTTTTTTTTTGTTTAACTCGTTACTGTTGAATTTAGCGGGACGAATGTCCGAATGATAGCGAATACGTCTTAGTAGTAACGCTGTTGTACAATAGAGGGCATTTATGAATATAAAAAATAACATGACGCTACGTCACTTCCGTTGATTCGGACCGTGACGCTACGTCACATCCGTCAAATGATAAAATTTACACTTCAAAAGTAAGGTCAATAATAATTAAAATTTAAATTTTAGTTTCAGTTTTTAAATTTTGTTTTTAATTTCAGTCGGGATCGGTTTTAAATTTAAATTTAAAACCGATCCCGACTGATATATCAATCGGGATCGGTTTTAAATTTAAATTTAGATTAATATAAAGAATGGTATATAATGGTATAATTTAAAGAATGGTCTCAATTAACTGATTGTACATAATATATTATGTACAATCAGTTAATTGAGACCATTCTGATGAGCTTAAACACGACATCTCTGCTGTTAGCTGGTGAGGAGCTGAGTCTCCAGATTCAAGGAGATGTACCAGCATCAGGTCTTTGATACCATGTTCTTACAATATCTTTGAAGGAAGAAGAGACCGAATTCCAAATTGACAAAAGGTTATTGCATAGCGTCATCATCTAGAGTAAACTGGCCAAGTGCAAGTCGGACTGGCACTCGTAGGGTTCCGTAACACAGTAGAGTATTTTATAACGATAATTTTTCGCCATCAAAAAATGAACTCTGTTTATCATAGTGTTTGTATGAAAAATAAAGTTATATTTGCGGTCGTTATAGCTCAAAAACTGCTGACTGTATCTCGTTCAAACCAATATTTGTTGTAAGTTTTAATGAGATCTACAGAATATACCTATATTTTTTAGATTTTTCACTCCCTTGCGTTAAAAGTGAGAGGGGGGTTTGCCACACACACATTTAGAAGTATCTATCTTTCAATTGATCGACTTGAAATTATTAAGAAAAAATGGTTTAAGTAACCTCAATGTCATTTTTAAAGACCTATCTATAGACACCCCACCCCGCACGTATAGGATTGATGAAATTTGTTTTATAAACTTTTTTAGTTCCATGTATGGAGAGCCAACACCCCGTTATTATATATTTCTTTTATTTGTGTATAAATCGTAAAACGGTTCACAGAATACACCGACCTACCAAGTTTCAACTGTGTCTTAATAGTGTAATTCAATAGTCAGAATAAAGTGGCTGTGACATACGGAGAGACAGACAGACTGACATGACAAATTTATAAGGGTTCCGTTTTTTGCCATTCGGCTACGGAACCCTAAAAATGCTCATAGTCTTCATAGGGCTGAACTGTTCATGAATCAAAACTAAGAACACTCTCGATGAAGACACATATTAAACAAAACAATACAAAATCAAAATCGGTTCATCCGTTTGGGCGCTACGATGCCACAGATACATACGTATAAACTTATAACACCCCTTCTTTTTGCGTCGGGGGTTAAAAAGAGGCGTTAAAAAGGTTAATTACTTGATATCTAACAAACAACTGATTTAAATTCCTTCTCTCCGTTGAAAAGAGTCTGTTACGGGTAAAAAAAACTTTTTGCAACGGATTGTGGAAACTTCCACACAGTCGAAATTGAGGTTGTTAGATGCGGTCGGGAAATACGTAGCAAACACTGAGGGTCGTATTTAAGTGCTAGAGCAGGGGCATACATGATTTAGGGCCCCATTTGCCTTTTTAGGGTTCCGTAGCCGAATGGCAAAAACGGAACCCTTATAGATTCGTAATGTCTGTCTGTCTTTCCGTCCGTCCGTATGTCACAGGACTTTATTCCGAAACTATTAGGACTACACAGTCGGAACTAGGTCGGTAGATGTATTCTGTAAATCGCTTAATGATTTTTATACAAAAATAAAAATAATCAAAGATTAGGGGATTCCCGTACATGGAAATGAAATGAAATTTTTTTTCTTTCATTATACCTATACCACAGAAAAGATAATAGTCCCCCTATAAGTGCGAGGTGTCTATAGATAGGTCTTTAAAAATGACATTGTGGTTTCTCAAACTACTTTTTCTCAAAGTCAATTGTTCTAAAGATAGACACTTCTAAAGTGGTAAAATGTGTGTCCTCTCCTCTATACTTCTAAAATAGGAGAGTGAAATATGTAAAAAAAAAAAATACTGTAGATCTCAATAAAAACTTTCAACAAAAATTGGTTTTAACGAAATATAATCAATCAATCAGCAGTTTTTGAGATATAACACATTTTTGAAACTGCACATATAACTTGTATGTCATTCATACAAACACTATGAAAAACAACGTTAATTTTTGCTGGCGAAAAATGATAGTGGTATTTTTTGCTTGTTCTTATAAAAGATTTAGAGAACATTATCTCACGTGAAGCTAAATGACGATGTGGTCTCAGATGGAATCGTGCGTGACTGGAAATTGATAGCACGGCCACCATATTTGAAAAATAAAATCTGAGAATCAAAAATTATGTGCAGATTTATCGCAATGGCAGAAATCCAAAAAACGTGTCGTGCATGCATTAGGTGTGGAGACGGCCAATTTCAGCAAATAAGTGCAGTAGTGTGTCCTATAACTTTTATTTTTCCGCAACCAAAAAATTAACTTTGTTTTTCATAGTGTTTGTATGAAAAACAAAGTTATATTTGCAGTCGCTATATCATAAAGACTGCTGACTGTATCTCGCTCAAATCAATTTTCGTTGAAAGTTTTTATTGAGATCTACAGAATATATTTTTTCTAGATTTTTAACTCCCTTACTTTAGAAGTTAGAGGGGGTGCGGGACACATTTTACCACTTTAGACGCGCCTATCTTTTAAATGATTGACTTTTAGAAAAAATGATTTTAGAAACCACTTTGTCGTTTTTAAGGACCTATCCATAGACACGTATAATTTTGAAGAAAAATTTTTCTTTGTTTCAGTTTCATGTATGGGATGCTCCTTATACTTTTATATTTTTTTTATTTTTGGTATAAAAATCGGAAAGCGGTTCACAGAATACCAAGTTTCAATTCTGTAGTCCTAATAGTTTTGGAATAAACTGGCTGTGACATACGGATGGACAGACAGACAGACAGACATGACGAATCTATAAAAACAACATAATGTAAAACAGTATTTTACCACACTGATCCCCATCGAACATAGGTCTATTCAATACCACTCAAGTTGTTCTTATCGTTAGCATCGTCATTATTTTGATAATACAAAAAGTTGAAATTAATTTGGGGGCGTTTGCCAGCTGCCAAACTGTTTGAGGTCTGACCTGGCCTTGATTCAGCCCTGGCATAGAAAATACTATCTGAAGAGACTACTGGAAAAGTGGAAACTTTTCGAGGGCAGACGAAAATTGGGTTTTGTGCACTTTAGCACGCTGTTGCGCAATATTTGAAAGTATATTTTTATGTTTAAATGAATTGTGGGATTTTTTTATTTCTGACTGACCTCTGTTTTATTTGCTTTGATTATCTTTTGTTTTATATCGACATTTTAAGTATTTATCCTCCCCCCGACATGGTGGTAGGACACTGTCCAGTGTCCGCCTGGTCAGCTACTAACCCTCAAGTTGAAAAAACTGTCGCCAACATCTAATGTCTTCCAGCAACTATCCTTGATAGCCAGTTTCTATGCCTAGCGTGCTGCCATCCTCAACCGCATCATCACTTACCAACAGGTAAGAATAGATGGTTAATCACTAGCCTACACGATATAAAAAAAAACATTATATTCAAACTCTGCGAACCGACAGGCTTGTAGAAAATGTCACAATATGGTTATTCAATATTAAGATAGTATAAAAACTAAAACAACCGACTTCCATGCCACGCGAGTCAGTTTCAGTAGCAAGTTTGAGACGTTTATCGTCATATCTCTGGAGATAATTAGGACTCGATAAAATTGCAATGGGACGACCTCGGAAATATACCCTACCGATTAAAAAATGAATCATTCGAATCGGTTTACAATTGACGGAGTAATGGCGTAACATAATACAAAACAATGAAATTAAAATTTTTATAAAACATACAGACGAATTGAGAACCTCCTTCTTTTTGGAAGTTGGTTGAAAATATCACAATATGGTTATACAATAAAATAATATGATATATCACATGTTCATTCAGCACATTCAGATGACAAAATATGATAATACCGTTGCGGTATTCTGTCGACAGCAGTAAGCAAATTCTAACATGTTTGTATGATAAATCTAAGCCGATATGAAAGGGTTCACATATTTTTTTCGTAGCAGTAAAGCTGAGGATATAGTGAAAGTTTAATTAAGAATACTGGCTGACTTGCTGCCAAGTAGTTGCTTACCACTATCAAGGACGAGATCATCAACTTCGAGAAGAAAATCCAGAGAAGAATTCAGCTGGGCTGAGCAGCATTCGGAAAACTTCGTCGAGTCTTCTCATCGCTTATACCGCAGTATCAAGACAAAAGTCTTTAACCAGTGCGTCCTACCTGTAATGACATACGGAGCCGAGACGTGGACACTCACAGTTCGACTAGTCCACCAGTTTAAAGTCGTTGAGCGAGCTATGGAGAGAGCTATGCTCGGTATTTCTCTGCGGGATCGAATCCGGAACGAAGTAATTCGCCAGAGAACTAAAGTTATTGATATAGCTCAACGGGTTAGCAAGCTGAAGTGGCAGTGGGCTGGTCATATCTGCCGCAGGACTGATAACCGTTGGAGTAGACTTGTCCTAGAGTGTAGACCGCGAATCGGCAAACGTAGCGTAGGACGTCCTGTGACTAGGTGGAGCGACGACATACGCAAAGCGGTGGGCAGTGACTGGAAAAGAAGAGCCGAAGGTCGGGCTCAGTGGTTCATCTTGGGAGAGGCCTACGTCCAGCAGTGGACTGATACTGGCTGATGATGATGATAATGACTATCAAGGGGAAAATCTGTCGACATTACCTTACGTTGTTCTAGCAGCACACAGCCCAACGTGTTCACCATCTTCGACCACATCATCGCCAGGCCAGATAATACAATACAATATATAATTCTTTGTTGTACACCAATTAAAACTAACTTATGAAACAATAAACACTTAAAACTACAGTAATGGACGGACTAATCGCTAAATGTGATATCTTCCAGTAAACCTTGGTATGGAGAAAGGGAGATGCGTGTTGAGCGAGGTCGGTGGTGTTACATTATAGGGGCGATAAATACAATAATAATTATTAAGCAAAATGAGAATCATATCATAATAATAATATAATGTACTAACGGCCCGCCTTTATCATTGTATAGTTATATATTTATATATTATTATATATTTATATCCTATATCATTTATCATCCCATTCAGTGTATAGCGAGTCACCACCCGTCTTAATATTTTGAAATGAGGCATAATTGTCGGGTGCCGTTCCTCATCCCATAGACCATCAGTCAGGCATCAATCAGCGCATTCAATAGTCATCATGATATAATGTACCATCTTTTTATAAAAAAGTTTCCCATATTAATCCATACACAGTAGTTCCTAATTTAAAATTGTAAAGAGCCTCATGGTGTAGGCTTAGGCTCCATCAATGCCCTCCAAAAGACCCAGCGTGTACGACCCGTGATGTGAATTTGAATAAAAACATAATGTTCAAATTTAAATAGTGGGCAAAATTTTTTTTCCGTAAAATGTGCAAGCATTTGGCCACTATCTCACCTGATGGTGACTATCCTCTTACTACCATTCTAAATAGTGCTCAAACGATAACCTATAAAGATTTTTTTTTTAATTACCTGTGTGAAACAGAAATACCTTTAAAAAATGTCTATGAACTAAAATGCTGTATTAGAAAAAGAAACCTAGTGTATCACTTTCCTTATGAAAAATGGCTCCGAGCATGATTTGCCGCAGGCATAGTGTGGATTCCATTACGACATATTATCATAACCTCGTGAGGAGTGAGGAGCGACCAATACACGTCACTAGCAGTTTTGTATGAGGACATTTGTAATCGTGCCTCACAAGTATTCTGTTTGTAACACTATACTTGTTTTCCTCTTGCGATTACACTAAAGGACTTTTTCAACCGATTTCCAAAAACAACGTATGTTTTTCATTCGAATCGGTTCAGAATTGAGATTCTTTTTGTTATTGGTAGGGTACGTTCCCGAGGTAGTCCCATTGTAATTTCATCGAGATTTGATAAGTATCTCCAGAGATATGACGATAAACGTCTCAAACTTGCTACTGAAATTGATTCGCGGCGCATTGAAGTCGGTTGTTTTAGTTTTTAAACTATCATAATTATTTTTATATATTTTTTTTTATTTTTTTTTTTTATTTGTTTATTTACGTACTTAATAATTACATACATTTTTATGTTGTGCCAATAAACCATAAGTTTGTGCTGGCACTCACATTCAGGATCGCGCGACTTAAGTATTATTTATACAGCTATTTTACAAAATAACACTTGACTTAACTAACTTACTAATAAATTTTATCAAAACTTATTACAAGTTGTTTATATGCGTAATTTTAGTATTTATGTAGGTATGTAGGATGTAGATGTGTGATAAAAATGTTAGGAAGGGTAGTTTACACGGATGCGATCGAGCACGGGCGACCGCTGACGTACTCGTACTTGCGACGCGGACGATGCGTATCGCTGTCGGCAAACTGGTTCTGCGACTTACACCTTATACAGGCTGTTATTTTAAGTTGGGGTGCCGTAATATTGTGTTATTATAAGTCCATCGGTGTTGTGTTATTGTGGTACGTGTTGTAAAAGTAGTTTTTAAGTATACGTTTATAATTGACTTTATTTAGTTTTTCTTGTAGTTTTTGGGGGATTTCGTTAAGGATAGTGGGTATTAAAAATTCAATCGTTCGTCTGCCATAATAATTAGTAGTTTTAGGTACTTTTAGTTTATTTAGAGTTATTTGTCTAGTTTGTATTTTGTGGCAAACTGGAGTTTGAATGCTTTTATTATCATATTGTTCAATTGCGAGAACCATGAGCAGTTTTATTTGTATTGGTATTACGTTACAATATTGAAATAAATCTACGATATTTTCTCTGAACTGTTGTTTTATATTTTTTGGTACTATTAGTTTTAGAAGTCTTGTTTGTAGGTTTGAGATTTTGTCTAAGTATGTTTTGAAAGTTCGCCCATAGCTCGTTAATCCGTATGCTATAATTGACTCCGCCAGAGCTACGTACATGGCAAGCAATACTTTGAATGGAACTTTTGATTTGATTATGTAAAACTTCGCTAGTAGGGCTCTTAGTTTGTCACAGACTTGATCGACATGATAGCTCCAGTTAAATCTGTTATCCACCACCAACCCGAGGTAGGTGTGGTGGGTGACTTAGTCAATTGCAGCACACGAGCATGTACCTTTTGCAGAGTTACGAGTATGCAGACATGAGTGACTATGGGCAATGACTTTAAACCTATGATTGTGTCGAAGGTAGTTTGAATGAACGTGGATAATTTTAGTCTTGCTTGCATTAAGAACAAGACCTGCGTCATGCGACCATTTCAAAATCTGAGTAAAGTCATGTTGCATCCATTGTGCTGCTAGGTTAAGATCTTTGCTAGCAGCAAGAAGACATGTGTCGTCCGCGTACTGATAAATATTGCAATGATCTATGACGTGTTCCATGTCGTTCACATAGGCAAGATAGTGCAATGGTCCAAGAACTGAGCCTTGTGCCGTTCCTTCTGTGACATCGACCGCATCACTCATGTGATCTCCTATCTTAACGTAGAATTTTCGGTCTTTGAGGTAGTCCCTACACCATTCAAGAAGCGGTCCACGGATACCGGAGTATTCTAACTTGGTGAGCAAAGTATCATGCCTTAATGTGTCAAATGCTTTGCTAAAATCGATGAACAGCAGTATGACGTGGTTTTTATGCTCAAGGTATTTGTTGACGTCATATGGGCTAGCATTTGTCCACTATCTTACTTGTTTGTAAGTCATAATATCATCGAGGATGGTAGCATGCTAGGCTAAGAATGGAAACTGGCTCTCAAGGATAGCTGCCGGAACACATTAGACGTTTGACGACAGATTTTTCTAACTTTAGGGTAGTTAGTGGCTACCAGGACTGCCAAAGCTTAGATATTTTACTTATAATTTAGTTAATAGCAGAGCTTTTTTACTTCTTTTTCATAGATTAATAGCAATGACAACCCAATGCAACAGTAGAATAAACTGGCCAAGTGCAAGTCGGACTCGCACTCGTAGGGTTCCGTACCACAGTACAGTATTTTATAAGATGAGCAAAAATACCACTATCCTTTTACGCCAGCAAAAAATAATAATTAATAAACATTTTATTTCTTTTAACGCCATATAACGTCTAACAAAGGTGTTAGGGATCGACATTTTAATATAACGCCATCTATGGGACGTTTACCTAACTAAGCGTACATAGATGGCGTGAAATTCCGAAACAAAACACGTTTCTTGTATGGGGACCCTCTATTATTTTAAACTTTATTCTGTTTTTAGTATTTGTTATTATAGCGGCAACAGAAATACATCATCTGTGAATATTCCAACGACTGTCCAACTATCACCGTTCATGAGATACAGCCTGGTGACAGACGGACAGACAGAAAGACAGACAGACAGACAAACAGACAGACAGACAAACAGACAGACAGACAGACAGGCAGACAGACAGACGGACAGCGGAGTCTTAGTAATAGGGTTCCGTTTTACCCTTTGGGCACGGAACCCTAAAAATGGTTCGGTGCTCACGATTCCAAACAAAAAAATGAATTTTCTTATTCGGTTCAAGCATCTTTGAGTTATCGAGGAACATACAGAAAAGATAAAATATTTCGACGAATTGAGAACCTACTCCTTTTTTGGGAAGTCGGTTAAAAAGGAGCGATGCAGTCTTAATTGGGATCTTGCGTTTGTAAATACAGCAATGAGACGAGGCCTTAAGCTATCGTTTCGAACGGACTTCCAAAAAAGTGGAGATTGTATATACATATATATTTGTTTGTATGTATGTTACGCGATTACCGCGTCAATTGTGAACCGATTCGAATGATTCTGATTTTAATCGGTAGGGTACATTTTCGAAGTGGTCCCATTGTAATTTGATCGAGACTTTTTTTTGTGGTAAAAGCTAACTGGACAAGCACGAAGCTCGCCTGATGGTAAGCGATGACGTCTACCTATTAAAGATACAGCGGCATGCAGCATTCTGGCAGTCCCGAATTTTGGATGTCACTACACTGTGCCTGTTACCTTGAGACATAAACATGTTAAGTCTCACATGCCCAGTAATTTCACTGGACAACCTTGCTATTTCAACCGAAAAACATTCCTATTTCACGGCTGAAAATTAATTGGCAAAGTTGTGGTACCGCCCCAAACGGACTAGCAGAAGTCCTACCACTACAAACATGATTAGTATCTCCAGAGATATGACGATAAACGTCTCAAAGTTGCTACTGAAACTGACTCGTGGGGCAAGGAAATCGGTTGTTTTAATTTTTAAACTATATTAATTTTTATTTTATAGCATCGCCATAAGCTAGCGTTCGACCAATATCTTACTTGTAGGTAAGTGGATAGGTAAGTGATGATGTAGTCTCAGACAACAGCACGCTAGGCCTAGAATGAAGACTATCTGATGACTTGTACATTGTTAAACAAAATCCAAAATTTCATCGTACTGACGAGACTCGAACCCGCACCCCCCGGATTACACGTCTAGGTGCTTTGCCACGGTTCGATCCATCGATACGACGAAATTAGTGTATTGCATTTTTTTAACCCAATTATGCAAACATTTTGGATTGTGTTTAACAATTTACAAAAAAATATAAAGTGTGAAACACTGCAGGACACATAATGTCTGATTACTTTCCAGTTTCCTTCTACCCACAAAGAGCAACTATAAAACTGTTACCTTCTCAAAATAGAACTTAGATCTGCAATATCTCTTTACAAACTCTCAAGTAACCTATTGGAAGATCTATTTATCTTAAAATGTCGTCTGAAATAATTTCTCAGAGAATTGGCATCCGGTGGATCCGAGGCGAATTGCTGCCAAATTAAACTTCGGGACGGAAATAGGTATTAGTCCAGTCATCTCGCAATCTTTATTACGCTATTCGAAGAATGATAATTTTAGTAGATGATTGTCTTGTTGAATTCCTTTTATTTAAGAGCGAACGCGGTATGCACTTTTCCATACAAATGTATTCCCCCGTGTCATCCCTGAAAAATGCTTCTAGAGCATTGTTTCCACAAAAAATTAAGGTCTCATGTAGCTATTGTCTCATGTATCATTTGCTTTTATTGACCAACCAATTTGCAAAAAGAAATATAAGCCAGAAGGCTTAGATATTAGAAAATCTCCTCTTTGAGATTTTAGAAGGGTTATATTTCTATTTACGCCACTGAGCTCGATCTGTAGCTCTTTTATTCCAACCGCTGCCAGCCAGCTTGCGTATATCATCGCTCCACCTAGCTGGAAGGCGTCCTACACTTCGTTTACCAAGCTTAGGTCTCCACTCTAGAACACGTCTACCCTAACGGTTATCGTTCTACGACAGATGTGGCCAGCCCACTGCCACTTCAGCTTGCTAATCTTTTGAGCTATGTCGATAACGTTGGTTCTCTGACGGATGACTTCTTTTCGATTTCGATCCTTCCGAGAGGCTCCGAGCATAGCCCTCTCCATATCTAGTAGCTGAGTGACTATGAATCGGTAAACCAGTCGCACCGTCAGTTTCCACGTCTCGGCTCCGTAAGTAATAACAGGTAGGACGTACTCGTTAAATACTTTTGTCTTTACGCTTTGTAGTATTGGCTTATATAATTTACGATCGTTTAAAAAACTAAAAGAACCGACTTCAAACGTCGCGCTATAGTCAAAGTAGCCAGTAGAAGTAGTAACTATTACATACTCTGTGTCAGAGTTATAGTACGAGTTAGTCGTCGAGATAAGTAAATGCGTCGTAATACAAATGTTGATATATTAAAAATGGCTCTACCGCTTTCTTTAAAATTTAAATGGGACCAGGTGGGAAGGGTACCCTTTGAAACAAAAAAATAATTTTCTAAATCAGTTCAGGCATCTTCGAGTAATCGGTGAACATATATAAAAAATTAAAAAAAAGATTCCGACGAATTGAAAACCTCCTTATTTTTTGTGAAGTCGGGTAAAAATTGCTATATTTATATATTTATTAATATTGGTGTCTACCTATACTAAGAAGGCAACGCATATTCCCTGCTAAATCTAAAAAATAGTAGACACGCGAGAGGCATGCTCGAAGACTAGATCCCTGGATCCGTACCACCCACCGCTGGCCTAATGAACCGAGTAATGGTGCTATCGATATATTCTGCACTCGTTACGGATAAAACCGGGATGAAACCGGATGAGACTGGATAAAACCGGCTCATCCGGCACAGATCTCAATGGTCCGGGATTAAGAAGAGCGTTGTTTTATAAATGTTTCGATATTGGATTCGTTGAAGTTAAGGTTTTTTTTTGTTTGTGGATTACCTACGTCGTTGCGATATTATATTTTTTTATATTGGCAAAGCATTTATTCAGAATAATTATAGGCAAATAAAAAAAATGCACTTACACACGTCAAATAATATCAAATATCAATAATAATAATTCTAAATATAAAAAAGCATAACTTATTGCTTTGAACTTAAGAAAAACAAACAAAAGTAATGAGCATTTCATCCAAACGTTGAACGTCACACTTAAAAAATTAATTCCCCTCATTAAAGTAGGCATAAGGTAAGAGGCTCCAATTTTACTACCGACTTCCAAACAGGAGGACGTGCTTAAGTTTTTTTGATTTGTATGTTTATTTCGTGGGTACTCTACCAATTGTGAACCAGGGATGTTGCGGATACCGATTTTTTCACATCCGCGGATGCGAATGCGGATGCGGATTTTTTAAGGCTCACATCCACGGATGCGGATGCGGATGCGGATGCGGATGTTTAAGCCCCTGTATAATTATATATAGGTAGGTAATATAATTAGTTTCTGCCTTGGAAATCACAGATGACGTAGACTAGAAACTCGAAGAAGTTGTGGAAGTGGGAAGAAGGAAACCGAAACTCTTCTGTTTCGGACAGCTTCGTACTCCGATAGCATATATAGAGATAGATATATAGTTATAAGTTGTATATAATAAAGATAAGTTTTAGCTTAGTACTCTAGGATAGGTAGGGTACTATGCCATGTATAGAGTTCGCATTTCGTTATAGATTTGTATAGATAGTAACTTGTATTTGTATCACGTTCGTAGTAAAAAATAGCTAGACAGGCTTATTATAGATAGATCTTATTAGATTCGTAAAATGTAAATCATATAAGACATTGAACAGTATAATAGGTCTTATAGGACTACAGACAGGTCATTCGTACAACCTAGGTAGCCTAGGTAGATAGGTAGAGCATATCCGGCTCTACACAGTAGAACTAAAGCATGTCCGGCTTTAGAAATTCAGAATGTAACAGATAGTCAGATAGTCAACCTAGACCAGGTTAGGTTTAGGGATAGGGTTTGTACTTGCAAATAGCATAGGTCTGGGAGAGCTCCGCACTCTCGGATGGTTAGCGCTCGACTAAATAGCATCTCACGAGAGTATATCTCCGAATAGTCGGCAACTATTGCGTGCGCCCGCACAAGGACACGCCCCGCGAAACAGAGTGCGCGCGCTCCCAGATTAGCAACCTCTCGTTCTTTTGCAAGTACCAACAACAGTATAAATAGAGCGTCGCTACCGTGCAAATTTGTTCAGTTTACCAACGGCGGCTCTAGAAGAAAGAAGGAAGGAAAACTAGGAAGACTAGTGTAGTGAATAGTGATAGTGCAAGGGAACCCGGAGTCCGCTATATCGAAGAAATACAGTCCACTGCTCCACCGCTGGGCTTAGGGTTCCCCACATCTTCGCTTACGCTTCAGAAGATATGTTTAAGACGCTGGACTGAAAAGATTTCAGCAACGACATTAACGTCAAGTACATCTCTCACTTACGATTTGCAGATGACATTGTCATGGCAGAGACGCTGCAGGATCTATACAGCACATGTTGAATGGCCTAGCTGATTCTTTTCGTCACATCGGTTTTCGGATAAATTTGGATAAAACCAAAGTCATATACAACGAGCACGTTGTTCCGGTACCAATTGCCGTAGATGGAATTCAACTCGCAGTTGCCACGAAGTATGTTTAAGATGCGCAGACGCTCCAACTAGGCAAACACAACTTTGAGAAGGAAATCCAGCGAAGAATTCAGCTGGGCTCCGTCATATCTTCTCATCACCTATACCACAGTGCCTAAAGACAATAGTCTTTAATCAGTGCGTCCTACTTGTCATGACATATGAAAATATTTTTTTTATTGGCAGAACAAAACACATAATTTAAGTTACAGAAATGCACATAGAATGATAATGGAATACGATGACAGATATGGAGCCGAGATGTGGACACTCACGGTTCGACTAGTCCACCAATTTAAATTCGTCCAGCGAGCTATGGAAAGAGCTATGCTAGGTAATTCTCCGCTGGATCGAATCCGGAACGAAGTAATTCGCCAAAGAACTAAAGTGGTCGACATAGGACAGCGCATTAGCAAACTGAAGTGGCAGTGGGCTGGTCATATCTGCTTTAGGACCGATAACAGTTGGGGTGCGGGTCGGAACACCTCCTCGTGGTGTACCCTGGGTATCGGCCGACAACTTTTCCTAGTCTACTGGGTTAAGTTGTCGACCGATAGCGAAGTTCCGACGTGAGGGGCTCCTTCGCGTGTCCCTCTGATATTTAGCAGAGGGCACAGCGTGATGGGGCAGAGCGGGCTCGGTAGTGGGAGCCGCCTGGTGGTGGGTCTGAGCATAATGCTCGGACTTAGTGGCGGGGCCGGTAAAGGACGCATGAGGGCTGCTCGCATGATTTTGTCATGCGAGCCAGACGGTGGACGGTGTGCGAGTAGGGGTAGTTGCCCTTCGCACACCTGTCATTTGAGGGACAGAGGGTGTGGTGAGCCACACTCCTCTTAGGCTGTGGGTCCGACATGCTCGGGCCGAGTGGTGGGGCCGGCGACGGTCGAAAAGTGGGGTCTCGCATGCCACTGGCACTGGCATGCGAGTCGAACAGCGGGCGGTGTGCGAGTAGGGGTATTTGCTCTTCGCACACCAGTCATCAGAGGGACAGAGGGTGTGGTAAGTTTGACGAGAGACGAGCCACACTCCTCTGTCATTGTGGGGTAACTGTTGGAGAGTCGGGGGACTCTTCAACGGCTTGCACTACCCCACGTGACGGTTGAGGGGTGACCTTGGTGAGCAAGGTTATCCCTCCACAGCGGCAGAGGCCCATTTGGGTCTGCCACCGGGGCAAGGTGGTGAATGCCAGCGCGATCCTATCTTGCCCCACTACGGTGGATGACGGCTCACCCCAGGTTTTTAGTGCGGTATCCTGCCTTTTAGGCAGCAAGTCCCACATAATCATCTCGCTCCCCCGGGCGAGTTGGTATCCATAAAGGATTTTCCTGGGTCAAAAAAAAAAAAACACCGATAACAGTTGGTGCAGAATAATTCTTAACTTTAGCTACAATTAAACGCATTATCGGTGTAACATAATGGCATTTACCTGGCGATTTCATTTAATAAGCTGAGCTAAGACTTCTATAATAATTTCCCAATTAACAGTTATTTACACACAATGATTACTGTACAAACACAAAACACTCAAAATATCTATCTAAACGATAAGTAATCCACAGCGCAAACAAACACGTAATGATTTATTTACAAGTAACATATGATGCACCACAACATACGCGTCGGATCTGCCACCAATGTTTTTGCTCCCATTGGTAATTGTCACGTCACCCAATTTATTTCTTGTCGTAACTTGTATTACATCCGCATCCGTATGAAAATCTGCATTGATTATTGCGGATGCGGATGCAGATGTCAAAATCTATGCGGAAGCTCCGCATTTGCGGATGCGGATGCGAATATTCGCTACATCCCTGTTGTGAACCAACGCCGAGTAATGAGCGCAGCAAAGAGGGGAGCTGCGGTAGCGGCCGCGCGTCATCAGAACCGACGTCATAGCGTTAAAATAAACTGGCCAAGTGCAAGTCGGACTTGCACTCGTAGGGTTCCGATTCCGTACCACGCTACAATATTTTATAGAATCGAGCAAAACATGCTGAAAGAAATCACGTTTCTTGTAATAAATTGATAAATCGATATAGCTAAGTTTTTCATTTCCAGAAAATGTTGTTTTATCACTGTTTATTAGAATATGTAGGTAAATTTCGCCATTGCTACATTGATATGATAGCTCAGTGGGGGAGATCGATCGGATGGCGATCGAAAGGACCCCGGTTCGAGTCCAGACGAGATGATAATTTTTTCCAAGTTTGTTCTTTTTTAAGAAGTCTATTATTGGGAGTCAAAAAAATTACATAAAACACGATTTACAAAAAAAAACTGCGAGCAAAGCTTGGTCATCCAGATATTATTATATTAAATGACCGTGTCAATACCAAACATTTATTAAAACAGGAGCCGCGTGCTTATTCAGTACAACGCCATCTTACGAACACTAACGCCAACTAAGTGAAAGTTAACACATCGGTAATTAATATAATTAATACAGTTAAACATTCATAGGTTGTAGTAAAATACCGAAAAACACGTTTCATTTATGGAGACCCCCGTTAATTTTTAACTTTATTCTGTTTTTAGTATTTGTTGTTACAGCGGCAACAGAAATACATCATCTGTGAAAATTTCAACTGTCTAATTAAACACATAGGTAATTAATATAATTAATACAGTCAAACGTTCATAGATAGCGCTATAGTAAAATGTCGAAATAACATGTTTCTTGTATGGGGACCCCTTTTAATTTTTAACTTTATTCTGTTTTTAGTATTTGTTGTTATAGCGGCAACAAAAATACATCATCTGTGAAAATTTCAACCGTCTAACTATCACGGTTCATGAGATACAGCCTGGTGACAGACTGACAGACAGATGGACAACGGAGTCTCAGTAATAGGCTTCTGTTGGTACCCTTTGGGTTCGGAACCCTAATGAATAATGTGTAGTGGTAGGACTTCTGCTAGTCCGCCTGGGGTGGTACCTCCACTTTGCCAATTAATTTTCAGCCGTGAAATAGGAATGTTTTTTGGTTGAAATGACAAGGTGTCCAGTGAAATTACAGGGCATGTGAGACTCAACATCTTTATGTCTCTAGTTACCTAGGCGCAGTGCAGTGTCATGCAATATTCTGGCAGTTCAGAATTTTGCATGCCGCTGTATCTGTTATAGGTAGACGTCATCGCTTACCATCAGGCGAGCGTCGTGCTTGTGCTGTTACACTTTGCCACAAAAAAAAAGTAAAGAGGCTAGGCTGTTGATTGAACGGCTAATTATGCTAGTTGGGTGCGACACATACATAATTATTATAAGACATTATCTTTACTTACAAGTGCTACTACTAACGCATCCCTATTGGTTGTTTTATTAGTATGTCAGCGTACCAAACAGTACAATGTACCAATTAGCTATGATCCTATTGTAGATATCATAATATATTAGCTATGATCCTATTGTAGATACCTTTGATCGCTCATATCATAATGAAGCAAAATTATTCATACAACCATGGACCAATTCACCTTGACCTGTGTATTGATTTTGCGCAAGAGCTAGTTATCAATTTCTGAGTATTAAGTAACTGAGACATACACAGATACCTACATTATAGTATTATACCGGTAAAATAAAATGTTGTACCACCTACCGTAGTAAAGCCCTAATTTTAATAATGTATATCCGATAGAACCGACTTCACAAAAAACTGGCCAAGTGCAAGTCGGACCCGCACTCGTAGGGTTCCGTAACACAGTAGAGTATTCTATAACTATGATTTTTCGCAACTACAAAAATAACTTTGTTTTTCATAGTATTTGTATGAAAAACAAAGTTATCTATGCGGTCGCCATATCTCAAAAACTGCTGACTGTATCTCGTTCAAACTAATTTTCGTTGTTAGTTTTTATTAAGATCTACAGCATATATTTTTTTTAGATTTTTCACTCCCATACTTTAAAAGTTAGAGGGGGGGGGGGGGGGGGGGCACACATTTTACCACTTTAGACGTGCCTATCTTTCAAATGATTGACTTTGAGAAAAAATGATTTTAGGAACCTCAATATCATTTTTAAAGACCTATCCATAGACACACACGTATAGGTTTGAAGAAAAATTTTTATTTTTGTTTCTGTTCCAATTATGGGATGTCCCCCTTAAACTTTTATATTTTTTATTTATGTATAAAAATCGGAAAGCGGTTCACAGAATACACCTATCTACCAAGTTTCAATTCTGTAGTCCTAACAGTTTTGGAATAAAATGGCTGTGACATATGGACGGACAGACAGACAGGCAGACATGACGAATCTATAAGGGTTCCGTTTTTTTCCATTCGGCTACGGAACCCTAAAAAGGAGGAGGTTCTTAATTCGTCGGAATCTTTATTATTATTATTTTTTGTATAATTATTTAACAGATTACTCAAAGATGCCTAAATCGATTAGGAAAATTATTTTTTTGTTTCAAAGGGCCATTTAAATTTTAACAAAATCAGTCGAGCGCTTTTTAATATTAACATTTGTATTACGATACATTTATATACCTCGATGACATGCTACTTATTGTACTGCTGGCTAGCGCGACATTTGAAGTCGGTTCTTTTAGTTTTTTAAACGATCTTAAATTATATAGTTCGAGTTTGAGGGCCCGGTGGCGCAATCGGGAGAACGCTTGCCTTTGATGCCAGAGGTACCGAGTTCAAACCGCCGTGCACCAATGGATTTTTCTATCGAAAAACCTATGTGCGCTCTTCACAGTGGCCCGCCGGTGAAGGAAAAACATCGTTAAGAAACCAACCATCTCCGCATGGTGGTAGGACACTATCTGGTGTCCGCCTGGCCAGCTACCACCCTCAAGTTAGAAAATCTGTCACCAAACATCTAATGTGTTCCGGCAGCTATCCTTGAGAGCCAGTTCCCATTCTAGGCCTAGCGTGCTTACCATCTTCGACCGCATCATCACTTACCAACAGGTGAGATAGTGGTCAAACGCTAGCCTAAAAAAAAAATAACGTATAAAAAAAAAAAAAAGCTACACCACTTTTTTGGAAAGCCCCTGATTGTCTATTAGAAACTAGTTGGCGTTAGTAGTATAATTAGCCCACAGTATCGTTCTATAATATTTGTATTTATATAATAAGACTGAGTTTGAAAAGTAAAATACTTAATGTCTCTAATATTAATAGTTAGTAAATAAAATAGTTTGTTGGGTACGGAACCCAACGGCGAGAAGTGGCACCTAACTCAAATGCTCAAAAACTGAAATTAACGTGAACTCAAAAATAATACAATTATCGCGATCGTTCAACCTGTGTTTCGTCTCTACAAAGCAATACTAGTATAACTTTTTGCCTAGGAAACTATCTAGTGTCCGTCTGGCCAGCTATCACCCCCAAGTTAGAAAATCTGTCGCCAAACATCTAATGTGATCCGGCAGCTATCCTTGAGAGCCAGTTCCCATTCTAGGCCTCGCGTGCTTACTATCTTCGACCTCATTATCACTCACCAACAGGTGAGATAGTGATCAAACGCAAGCCTACAAGGTTTATGTATAAAAAAAACTTGGTACCTACTGAAAATTAATAGCGCGGCATTTGTAGTCGGTTCTTTTAGTTTTTTTAAAAATCTTACTCTAAACCTTTACGTTGAATTTTCAGAGCTAATTCAGTTTTAAGCCTTACATAAATTCGGTATTCCATAACAAATATTTCTTAACCTCTGAGCTCCTTAGACATTCCCATACACCCGGGTCTCTTTGCTTTGGTTACGTATAACTAATATTTCTAGGCCCATAATCCCCATAGACTTCTTTCTATATCCGGTTTTACAAAACTGGTTGGGCTTAACATATCTGGATAAATCCGGAATATTGAAATGTGTATTTTGATGAGCTCAGTACGTTGATCTTTGCTGGGAGTAATAGAGGTACTTTATTTCAACCTAAGCCTATTACTAACAGGGTAAAATAGATAAGATTTAAATACATTAATATAGGCAGGTTATTATAACCGGATGTTTGATTAAGAGTAACTATGTAAAACATCCGGTTATAGTTTTTGAAAACCCCGTTGGCGTGAAGGAGAGTTGGCTTTGAGTGGCTTGACTTTAAGTGAGAGGTCGCGCGTTCAAATTCCAGCATGGGTGTTTGTCCACAGGGTCTAATAATAATATCAATATAAATAATAATATAATATCAATATAATATAATAATGTCAATAATATTGACGCTCCGCCTGAGTTGCTACCAAAAAGTAGCTTATCATTTACCTTACGGTGTTCTGGCAGCCCTTTGAGGGTCAGATTATTCTAGGCCTATCGTGTTCAACATCTTCGATCACATACTTATGGATACATACTTATTGTTTACCACCAGGCAAGATGGTGGTCAAACGCTAGCATATACCTAAGATATTGAAGTTTATATTTATAAAATTGTGCGAAAAAAACCTTCAATTATTCTAACGTATGTCAGACGTTGTGCAACATAAGTTATTTTTCAAAAAAAATAAAACCGACTTCATAACCACAAAAAGGCACTTAAAAGCGAAAAATAATTTACTTAAAATTATTATAAGCGCTACCCACTTCTCTATTTGAAGTCGGTGCCAGCCAAGTCTAATAGGTAGTAGATAGATAATACGTACATGTATCTACCTACTTACTAACCTACATGTACCTACTTACTACTACTACATACATAGTATCTAATATCCAATAGACTTGGCTGGCACCGACTTCAAATAGAGAAGTGAGTAGCGCTTATAATAATTTTAAGTAAATTATTTTTCGCTTTTCAGTGCCTTTTTGTGGTTATGAAGTCGGTTTTATTTTTTTTGAAAAATAACTTATTTTACCCATTTAAGTACAAAACAAGTTTTAATAAAATTACATGCATCTATTAAATTTCGTATCTGGGCCGTTATACACTGACGGATATATACTTTTTGAAAATTTCAAGTATGTACCTATAACGGTTAAGAAGATACAGATCTGTAAAGTGCGCACATATAGACACACGGACGGACGGACGGACGGACGGACGAACAGACAACAAAGTCTCAGAAAGTGTTCATTTGGTAGCCTTTGGGTTCGGAACCCTAAAAAAATGGACTTTAAATGCCGCGCTAAAGTGAAAATATTCACTAGTACTAATGATGTCATCAAGGTATCAAAGGACAATGTCCAAAATGGCCCTGTGCAATTAAAGCATCTGACACATACGATAATTAATTGTCTATTTTGTTACAATAATTCCAAATACTTTTATAACACGGACTAGTTGTATTCCAAAATGAATATTAAAAAGTATTATTTGCGATTATTAACATTAATTGCCGCCATATGGCCAACAGAGTACTGAATCACTCTACTACATTATAAGAGGCACTTCCCTATATTGTGGATACCCAAATTATGAAAGCACTGTGTAGCCAACCTAACAACGGAAAGTATTATTTACGTCGTAACTATTATATAATCTGTGGTTTTATGCTTATAATTTTTTTTTTCAGTGTTGATTGGTATAAAGTACGTTCATAATTCTGAGTTATTTAATTATGTATGCAGTGTCGCGGGACTGAAATGGCCGCCATCTTCGCCAAACGTCATGTCATGTCAAAAAATATTAGGTATGTTTAAAAAAATTTGCACCCTAACAAGACTTTGCCCGGTAGAACATTCCTGTGAAGACAAATTATTTATATTTATATATAATTATTTATTATAATTATTAATATATAATTATTTATTGAGGGCCCGGTGGCGTAATTGGAAGAACGGTCGGCTTTGATGCCGTGGTACCGAGTTCAAACCGCCGTGCACCAATAAATTTTTCTATCGAAAAATATATGTGCGCTTCTCACAGTGGCCCTCCGGTGAAGGAAAACATCGTTAAGAAACCAACAACCCCCGCATGGTGGTAGAACATATCTAGTGTCCGCCTGGCCAGCTACCACCCTCAAGTCAGAAAATCTGTCGCCAAACATCTAATGTGTTCCGGCAGCTATCCTTGAGAGCCAGTTCCCATTCTAGTCCACTTCTCTATCTTCGACCGCATCATCACTTAGCAACAGGTGAGATAGTGGCCAAACGCTAGCCTATAAGATATAAAAAAAAATATCCCCACCTTTATTTCTATCTCGCTCACAGTTACCGTAAGAATATCTTATATGCAATAGCAACCTCCATTGTGTATAATCTTCTTGGGACTCTTCTACTAAAACTAGTACATTCTCCTATGTTTGAGGTATTTATCTCCATATCTCTGGTGATACTAATCAGATCTCGATAAAATTAAAATGGGACCACCTCGGAAACGTATCCTACCTATTAAAAAAATAATCATTTGAATCTGTTCACAATTGACGGAGAAATCGCATAACATACACACAAAAAAAAAAAAAAACATACAGACGAATTGAGAACCTTCTCCTTTTTTGTGAAGTCGGTTAAAAATAGGCGCTGCAACAACAGATTGTGCATTCACAGAGCCAAATTAGCCTTAATGTATTCAGTCTGTTATGTATAGCTCCCAAAATATCAAGTAAAATACCTAATTGTATGAAGGACCTCATCATGACATTATTCAAGAATACATTTTAGAGAATGTTGACAACCAAATGTTATTAACTATGATAAAGACGATTATTTAAATGATAACTTTGATTGAATAGTATTGACATTGCTTGAATCACCTGGGCCCTTATTCAGTATGACCAATGAGATAACTTGCCAAAAAAAAAATTTTTTACATGGTATTCTGTATGCCAAACCATATGTTTTCTATGTCCAGTTTTAGATTTAACGCCATTTATAATCATTCATTAGTCGACAATTTAGTATACTATACTATTTCTATTTTGTATACATTTTTTCTATTAAATCAAATACAAATAAAATAATTGTACAATGTCATACAATGATAGTAAGTCATAATTTGAAATAGTGTCATCGTTTCCGCAGCCCATAATGATAAATTTCTGCTGTCTATTCAGGCATCCATTGCACACCATTTTCATGGTGGATTGTATGAAACAATTTTGTAATTTTTTCACCAACTGTACCGACTACAATTTAGCTATAAATAATTTATGATTCATTTATGATAAAACGCTAAGTCTTGACTGATGAATAATCCAATGCACAGCCTAAGTCATAGAAACATGACATTTAAGTGTTCCCTGGGATTTGTTGAGATCCACTAATTTAGGATTGTTTGAAAATAATTCCCTACGGGGATGGTGTCTGGCGTTACAGTTTAATGTCTGAAAGTGGCAAATAAAGACGAGGTGCACATACCTTGCCTAAGTGAAATGCCGAATTGAAATGCCGCGCTTCTAATGTCCTATCGACTTCCAAAATGGAGGAGGTTCTCAATTCTTCCGTATGTTTTTTTAAAATACATATTATATTAAGTAACGCGATATTACTCAGTCAGTTGCGAACCGATTCGAGTGATTCCTTTTTTCAATCCAAATAATTCCATCGATGTCTGATAAGTATATCCAGAGATATGTCGATAAACGTCTCTAACTTGCTAATGAAACTGACTCGCGGGACATGGAAGTCGTTTGTTTTATTTTTAAACTATCTTAATTATTGGACGTCGGTTGGTGAACAAAAAGTACTTATCTATGTATTTCTCTAGATGTCTAAGTCTATCAAAGGAAAACAGAAATATATTCAATCTAAAGTTCCAAACTGACGCACTGCGGATTCCATGATTTTACGATAGGTACGTCCCACATTTTGTATGTTTTTTTTTTATGTTGTGTGTAAACCACAGATACCTGTGTTTCGAACTTTCGATACTCCATGCTTCTTTTATGGCGGAGTTTATGGGTTTCATGTTCATTGATTTGATGACTTACTTTGTAGGTACGCGTTGGATTTTGGCAGGTTTTCGTAGGTTGTAGATTTTGTTGTCGTTTTTTTTGTAATTTTTCTCCATGATTATAAATTACCGACTATTATACTCACTAATCATTGTTGTCGACTGTCTCGACCTAGGTTTCGTGCATGTCCGATGCACATCCTCGGGAGTTTACGCAGCGAGATCGCGACGACCACGCGATCGCGATGACTCAAACTCACGATAACTATAAATCTAAATTTTTTCTCCAGTAAGAACTTTATTATATCATTTCTAATTGCTAATTTACGTGTGATTTTTTTTAATGTCATATAAGCTAGCGTTTGACCACTATCTCACAATGTAATGATGCGTTCGAGGATGGTAACGTTAAGCCTAGAATGGGAACTGGCTCGCAAGGATAGCTGCCGGAACACATTAGATGTTTGGCGACAGATTTTCTAACTTTAGGGTGGTAGCTAGCTAAAACTAGATAGTGTCCTACTACTACAGGGGTTGGGGTTTCCTTCACCCGAGGGCCACTGTGAAAAGCTCACATATTTTTTTTAACTGACGGTAAATAGTTAATCTAATGCGAAGTTTCGAGACGAGGAGCAAGTGTGTGGTCTCATGTGGTTCTTTATAAAACCTGTCTGAGCACCTAATCTGAGTGTTGAGACCATTTTACCACGTTTTTCAACCGACTTCTAAAAAAGGAGGAGATTCTCAAATCCTCGGAAGCTTTTTTTTTGTATGTTCACCGATTATTCGAAGATGCCTAAACCGATTTGAAAGATTCTTCTTTTGTTTCAAAGGGTACCCTTTACAGGTGGTCCCATTAAAAATTTAACGAAATCAGTCAAGCCGTTTTTAATATATCAACATTTGTATTACGATACATTTACTTACCTGGACGACTACTAATTACTGGCACAGATTATATAATAATTACTACGTTTACTGGCTACTTTGACTAGCGCGAGCTTGAAGTCGGTTCCTTTAGTTTTTTAAACGATCTTAAATTATTAGCATGCAATTCCGATGTAACCTCAAAAAATAAATCATAAAACATGGTTTTCTTGATTATTTTTACATAATAACTAGAAGTGCCCCGCGGCTTCACCCACGTTAAAACCTTCTTTTATTTACTTAAAACTATTCTTTTGTAAAAAGGATTCTATCATTAAACACATCAAATAAGAATTAGCCAAATCGGTTCACCGGTTTTCATGTTATCGCGTGACTAAGGCAATTCGGGATTTATATTTATAAAACCAGAAAAACCTATATTTACAGACTTTGTTACCTACCCCATTTCGAAAAATCCTGCAACACGTACTTAAGCCATTAATATTCTGAACTGTGACAATGTTTGAGATTTTTTTTTTTGTAGTTTTATATGATGTCACGCAGTCCAGCGTGCCTCGTGGCATAGCCTCCTCCAACATTTTCCACTGGGTTTTGTCTCGTGCGACCCTTCTCCAATGATGTCCAGCTGTCAGTTTTATGTCGTCTTCCCATCTGATTTGCTGGCGTCCTCTGTTGCGCTTCCCATCTCTGGGGTACCAATCGGAATCTGATTATTTTTACTCTTCATTTAATTTCTTGTTTCTCTCAAGAGAGACATGACAAATCGTCTTGTGCGTACACTCGAAGAGTTTCAGTCTCCTGAACTGGCTGGGTTTCTAAGAGGATACGGCACCATATACCACACACAGTACGACAGGTTATATAAAGACCGAAACGTATAAGCAGCCTCTGTGTTCTGTGTTATCTCTCTCTCTGTTCTTTTTAGCCAACTTCATAAAAGAGGAGGAGGGTCTCAATTCGTCGGATGTTTTTTTATGCATGTTTACCGATTACTTGAAGACGCTTGAACAAATCTGAATAATTCTTTTTTTTAAGGGATACACCATATGTGGTCTCATTTAAATTTCATCAATATATGTTCAGTTTCTCCACAGATATGGATATGGAGATAAACACCTAAAACTTGGTACTGAAAATGACAAGCGCGATGTTTGAAGTCGGTTATTTTAGTGTTTAAAACAACCTTTAAACATCCTAGAAAATGTAAAGCCGCAACCCTACTTTATCGCATGAAAATACAATTTCGTAATATCTTCACTCTTCAATATTCATATTCAATTCTCCATCAGATCAAATTAATTTTATCAAATCTTGTAATCGTCTTATATTGTCGATACGTAATGTAATGTATGATTGTACTTGTGCTCATATGAATGACTTATCGAAATTTAAATTATTTATCGCAGTATAATTTTGATGTACAGTACAGTGGATTGAAAAAGGACTGTTTTTTCGTTTTGAATGTAAAGTGTCCATAGTGACGTGCAAAATTCTGGCTGTCCACTATCCAGAATTTTGCATGCCCCTGTATTCAATACACTGAATAGATAGCACTAAATCCCCCTATTTCCTGTTACCTTGAGACAAAAAGATGCTAAGTCTCACATGCCCTGTAATTTCACTGGAAACATTGTCATTTAAATCGAACAAGTAACAAAATTAAAATTTCGAATAAACACCCACGACAATGTCCTTTAGAAAATTAACGTCTATAACATCTATCTAAGAACCACCACTGATTAATTACGAACCGTTTAAAGACAATATCAAACTAGTAGTTTTGGAGAAAAATGGCAACAAAGATTTGCACAAACAAATGTTTACTGCAGCTACCCCTGGTGAGTTGTCACCATAACACCTATCTAAAAACAGGAACCAATTACACCCAAACCCATAACTGAAAACTGCATCAAAATCGGACTAGTAGTTTTGGAGGAAAATGGCAAAATGGATTTGCACACACAAACAAACATCTCTCACCACAAACGCATATGTACAGTCTCCGTTCCGTCGTGGGTAAAAACAGTCCTAATTCACGGCTAAATTAATTTTCAAAGTGGTTCAGGCGTACTTACTTCCACTACAAATAATATAGGTATATTATTTTTTTATTAATGTATGTGTTAATAATTGACAATCTTAAAAATAATAAATTGTAAAGGTACGGACACACCGCAGCGTCCTGCGTGCGCTATCTAGGCGGCGATCAGATATAGCGTAGTAGTATTTGTACCAACTGGTTCACACCAAACGCGATCAGAAGAGAGATCGCGACCGCAGATCGCAGGACGCCGTGGTGTGGCCATACCTTAAATATCAATCAATATAAAATCAGCCTAAGAGTTATATCCTCAAGAGGTAACAAACAAACTGATTTTTACATCATATGCCATTTTGCATGAGCGTATAAAATTGAGTTGAACAGAAGTTATCGTTTTTTTCTTGTTTATTTACTTTCAAATATTTCAAAAAAATGGCAGATGTAATGAGGGTATTAGGAGATGGAACAAAATTCCTTGCAAAGCAATCATGACTGAATTACTAATCGACATTGGCACAACATACTTTGTATTGCAGTACCTAAGATTTAATTCACATGCATCAGTGATGTGACGATGTTGATAAATTGATGGGAATTAAATTAATTATTTTGTTTATTATATTTTATCATATAATATTTTTTCATTAAGTAAAATTAGAGCTTCATTTTAATTATATTGATATTGACTTTATTTAAATAATTTTGACGTTAGTCTATACTAATATTATAAAGAGAGAATATTTGTATTTTTGTATGATTGTAATGAGTAAGCTCAAAAACTACTGAACCGATTTAAAAATTTCTTTCACTAATACATAGAATGGACTTTCGGAATGAAAATAGGCTATATATTATCCCGTTTAAATCAAAGGTACATTCGTGGAGACCTAATTTGCAACCTAAGTCGGCAAATAACCGGTCGAAAAAACACATTTCTTGCGAACGCTGCTTAATTGAAAATAGATAGAAGAATATTTTCTATTCAAGAGTTGTACAACTTAATAAGACCTACAAAAAACACAGCATATGTCTATCTCTTAAGGCTGACACACAGTAACCATTTTAATCTTAAAATGTTTGTCAAAAAATATTACATAACTTCCAAGGCTATTTTCAAGTATATAGTATTAATCCTTATCCAAATAATTACGTTAATTAGCTTGGCCACATATTATAGATTAAAATTGTCGTTTACAGTATATAATTCAAATGAAAACTCTAGAAGATATCACGAATTTCACAAACACGCATCGCAAAATTAATAAAATATTTGCAGTGAAACCACAGATTAGGTCATAGTTACTACGAAAATATTGTTATAAGCTTAGCTATGCTGTAGATCCCAACCGATCACAATCAATTTGAAGTCAATATAGTATAATAATATGATCTATTGTATAAAATAATATTCATCTATATATATATAATAATATAATATAATATTTTAAACCACCCCGAGTGATCTATGTATAATAGCTTTTTCCAATGACTCTAAACACGACATTTAAAATCTGAGCTGTATGTTGGTGAGGATTTGAGTATCCTGTGGAGTCCAGGAGGCTTCCATGTTCTTACAATATCGTTGAAGAAGAAGATTTTCGAATTGATCAGACCTATGAAAGTTGATTTCATAGCGCAATTAACAAGAAAAAAGCCATAATTTTATAACGATTGAACGAATTTTCATGAATCAAAGCTAAGAAAACTCTCGATGAAGACATCTATCAAACAAAAAAAAACTATTAATAATAAAAACAAAATCGGTTCATCCGGTTAGGTGCTAAGATGCTACAGACAGACACACAGATACACACGTTAAACGTATATTACCCCTACATTTTGCGTCGGGGAATGCCGTAAGGTTACGGCGGCAGATGTACTCCTTGGTGGTAAGCTACTTTTTGGTAGATTTAATGATTCCACTACCACTGTACGAAAACTCATGATTCATGAATGCACATAAAACTTTTATTGGTAGGTATATAGCTAGGATTAGAACTAACGACCGTTGGGTCAGAATCAGGGTAACTATCCTTTACGCCAAAGGGCCGTCCAATATCAATACGTAAGTATTATAAAACAAAGTTCATCACTGCGTCTGTCTGTCTGTTCGCAATAATCTCAATAGCTACTGAACGGATTATCATGCGGTTTTCACCAATAGCCAGAGTGTTTATGAGGAAGGTTTAGGTGTATAATTCGTTAAGGTTTTGCGTAAATTGGATGAAATATGACGATGGTTGTTAAATATGTTCATATTTTATATTCGATGCAACAAACTGATGCAAATTTTGTATGCATATATGTTCTACCCGTGCGAAGCCGGGGCGGGCTGCTAGTATAGTATAGAAGCGGCAATAGCCCAATGTCTAAGGCGTCGGCCTGGCGATCGAGAGGTCGTGAGTTCGATCCCCGCCCATTGCACTATTGACGTGAACTCACTCCAGACACAAGCATATTTAGCTTAGTTGGAGGGGTTAACTTTTAAGTTTACTACTTTAAGGTTAAGACTCTACGAGCATTTACCAATGGAGATGTTAACGCAAGGCGTACCCCTCTGCTGGCCATATAGCCATTATTGGCCATATGAGCGTGCGTAACTACGCTGTATTTTTAATACTGTGTGCGTGTTTCAAGCTAGTGTGCGTGATCGTTAAAGTGAGTGATTTGTGTGTGTATGTAATGCGTCTTTACCTCGTCCGCCGTAAGTATCGGCAGATAAAAATGTTTGCGGATTACAACGTTAACATCTCCATTGGTAAATGCTCGAATTTAAGACTACTAGTATATGTTTTTTTTTATTATGTAAGTCTACAGCAAGAACAGATTTACTTAGTTTTCATTTTGTCTAGATCCATGCGGACACTAGACTAGATAGTGTCCTACTATCAAATAGGGCATTATTTGATTGATACAAGCTATCCCAACACCATTATCATGGCCGCTAACTAAGCCGGTGCTTTTCTCATGATGTTCTTCATAGCTGGAGATAAGATCAGTAATGTAGTTTTTCCACAGGTAATTACTTACTACTAATAGGAGCTTATTATATCAAAGTTCCGCCTGACTTGTGACTAAAAAGTAGCTTACCAGCAACAAGGAGAAAATTTTCCTTTCCGCTATAACCTTACGGTATTCTGGCAGCACACAGCCCTTGAGAATCAGAGTATTCTTAATAATTCTTATGCATGTGTTTACCATCTTTGACCACATCATCTCTTACCACCAGGTGAGATATAAAAAGAAAGTGCTTACATGAATGTATATGTATTTCTATTTTATCCATATCTTTAATGAAAAAAATCTCCAGAATGAACTGGAAATTGCCGGAGAGAGCCAAACGCTAACAATATTAAATATCACTTAAAATTCCCGGCCATTTTAATTACGCGATAGATATTTTGGCACTGAAAATGACACGCCTATAGCGGCTTAGTAACACAATTATACAAAGTTTGGCTCATAGCCACATTTGGTTCACGGCTGAATGTGAATGAAACTCAAAGCTTGTGTTCAATTTCTCGTTAATTTTAATGTTTGGGGTGCTATAACGTTTGTTAGGACAGTAATATTGTGATACAATTTTAATGAGCAAGAAGTACATTTATATCAGTAGGCCTGTCGCACTCCGCGCTGTAGCTATGAACATATTAGTACATACGCGGCAGCCAGCCGCCTACAAGCTACAAATTCAGTCAGTAGTGTCACTCACGCGCTCTCTCGATCTCTACTATTCAATCTGTTTTCTCACAACAGTCAACCTTACAGTAAGAGACAGCTGACGGCCCGCGAGCTGACCGAATAATACAAACTCTCGCAGCGCGGACTTACGGTGCATTTTACGATCCGCAACACGTGGTTGCTATCAGTTTATTCTGTGACGCAAATTCAAGGTCACATCCGAAGCGTGTGGCGTATTTTGAACAATACTGAAGTCGCTCAGCAAGCTATGGAAAGAGCTATGCCCGGTATTTCTCTGCGGGATCGAATCCGAAACGATGAAATTCGCCAGAGAACTAATGTTACCGACATAGCTCTACGGATTAGCAAGCTGAAATGGTAGTAGGCTGGTCATATCTGCCGCAAGACTGATAACCGTTGGGGTAGACTTGTCCTAGAGTGGAGACCGCAAATCGGCAAATGTAGCGTAGGACGTCCTGTGACCAGATGAAGCGACGACATACGCAATGCGGTGGGCAGTGACTGGAAAAGAAGAGCCGAAGACCGGGCTCAGTGGCGCATCTTGGGAGAGGCCTACGTCCAGCTGTGGACTAACACAGGCTGATGATAATGAATTAAAACTAGATACAATGTGCGGTCTTACCGCTAAGAGTGTTCTCTTCCGGAAAACCTTTGGATGGGGAATAAAATATAGATCCAACAAGGACGTTGGTATGTATTTTAAAATGTTTTATTACTTACAATGATTGTACATGTACTCAAGATAAATAAAACTAGCCAAGTGCGAGTCAGACTTTTGTCCCGCACACGGAGGGTTCCGAACGCCATCTAACGAATATCGAAAGAACTTCTAACACCTACTAAGTAAACGTTAACACAAAGGTAATTAATATTATTAAATATCTGGAAGACCGAGTGTTCGTACGACTAACTCAAAGAGAATATAAAATACTACGTGACTAACTTTCCACTGATTCTAGCTAAATGAAACTCTGTAAGTGCTAAAATAGAAGATATAATAATCTGACTGTACACTACTACAAGTAAAACTCAAGTAAGCAAATCGACTGAGGCCCACAAATTTAACAAATGAAACGCTTGCGCGTGCTAATTCTCCGGTGCTGCCATCTAGTTGCGTCGAGGTGAATTAATTTCAAAGGCTATATACACAGGTAAGTTATTTGTAGTTGATTGCAGATTGAACACCGGTATTTTTTGCCACTTAAACAGAAAAATATGACTTTTACCAACATCTATCGGCGAATAATAATACATTTTTTAAGTTATACTTCTTTTGGCGCGATAGAGAAAAATGATGAGAGTGAATTTTTACGATGCGCGCGCACACCGACACCTAAATTTAACACCGTGAAGTTAGTTCTAGGTGGTACGATGCGCGCGCACACCGACACCTAAATTCTACACCGTGAAGTTAGTTCTAGGTGGCATGACTATGTTCAAGTTATATGTCAAGTATATGTCATTATCAGTCAGTATGTGTTAAGTATATGTCATTTCGTAAGAACGTCATATTTAACGTCATATTTTTACGTTAATAAAACCTTTTTTTATTTTAATAAAATCTTTTTGATTAATTTTAATATTTATCGTTAATCACTACCGCATTTTAGTTATTTTTTTTCCATACGCCACAGAAGTATAACTTCTAACGCGTGTACATAAGTACACACACGATTTTTTTTTAATTGAGAGCAACTAATTGCTTTAACGACACACTAACACTAAAGCTACTTCTACTCATCAATAGATGTCGGGAAGAGTCATATTTAAAGTTAATTTTCTATAAAGTTGATTATTGAAAACACGAATAAAACAACATTTCTGAAAATGAATCCTAGCTAGATCGATTTATCACCCCCGAAATCCCCTGTATACTAAATTTTATTTAATATTTGGAGCCGTTTCCGAGATTCAGATTCAAGATTCCGAGATTAAAGTAAACACGATAGCGTACATCATATCGTAAAAAACACGTTTTTTGTTTTAAACCCTTCAATTTTTAACTTTGTTCTGTTCTTATTATTTGTTGTTATAGCGGCTACAGAAATACATCATCTGTGAACATTTCAACCGTCTAACTATCACGGTTCATGAGATACAGCCTGGTCAGACAGAGACAGACAGACAGACAGACAGACAGACAGACAGACGGACAGCGGAGTCTCAGTAATAGGGTTCCGTTGGTACCCTTTGGGTTCGGAACCCTAAAAAGAGAAAAGGTGCGTAGGAAGCTAAACGTTAAAAGTGAAACTTCATTTAATTTATTTCTCAACATCACTCATCATTTTTTGGTACAAGTCTATCTGTTGAACTTTAGCAAATACGTCTTCGTAGTTACGCCGTTCTACAATAGAGGGCGTTTATAAATATAGAATACTAGCTGTGCCCGCGACTTCGTCTGCGTGGAATAGTGTCTTTGGGTAGCATTTTTAAACATTTAGGCTAATTATTTTACAAATAAGACACATGCGTATCCCACCTACACTGCACCGTACCACGCCGCGCAAATCCCCCTCCCCTCTCCCTCCCCCTCGCCCTTCCCCTCCCCTCTTCCCTCCACGCCTTTCTCCTCACTTCCCTCTCCCCCTCCCCTTTCCCCCCACTTCCCCTCCCCTTACCTCCCCTCTCACTACCCCCCACTTCCCCCTCCCCTCCCCGTCTTCCTTCCCCCCACTTCCCCCTCCCCTCCTCGTCTCTCTTCCCCCCACTTCTCTTCCCTGACTTCCCTATCCCCTCCCCTTTCCCCACCCCCAACTCCCCCTCCCCCACTCCCCCTCTCCTCCCCTTTCCCCCCTCCCCCACTCCACCTCCCCTCCCTTTTCCATCACCTCCCATCCCTTTCCCCCTTTCCCCTTCCCCTCACTTCCACCCTCCCTCCTCTCCCGTCATTCCCCCTTCCCCTACTCCCTCCCCCTTCCCTCTCACAAAATTTTAATGACATATTAATTTATATCGAATCAACAGCCTAAACTATAAGTTTCAAGCTTCTAGCTTTAAAAATGACGATACTTCCATACAACTTTTCATCCCCCCTTTTAACCCCTTACAACCCTCTTTTCGCATTTAAAAGTAGCCTTTGTCCTTTCTCAGGCTCTAGACTACCTGAGTACCAAATTTCATTTAAATCCGTTCAGTAGAACATTCACATAAACCTTACATAAGTCCATACAAACTTTCATCCCTTATTCCCTATTGTTATTTTTACACCCTTGATCGTAAAACATTTACAAACTTTGTATGTCATATTTATTTATATCGAATCAACAGCCTAAAAAATAAGTTTCAAGCTTCTAGCTCTAAAAATAACGATACTTCCACACAACTTTTCATCCCCTCTTTCAACCCCTTACAACTCTCTTTTCGCATTAAAAAGTAGCCTATGTCCTTACTCAGGCTCTAGACTATCTGTGTACTAAATTCCATTTAAATCGGTTTAGTAAAACATTAACATAAACCTTACATATTTTTATACAAATTTTCATCCCCTATTGTTATTTTACACCCTTGAGGGTAAAACTTTTAGAAACTTTGAATGTCATATTTATTTATATCAAAAAAATTAGTTTCAAGCTTCCAAAATAACGATACTTCTATACAACTTTTCATCCCCCCTTTCAACCCCTTACAACCCTCTTTTCGCATTAAAAAGTAGCCTATGTCCGTTCTCAGGCTCTAGACTATCTGTGTACCAAATTTCAATTAAATCGGTTCAGTGGTTTTGGCGTGAAAGTGACACAGACAGACAGACAGACAGAGTTACTTTCGCATTTATAATATTAGTTAGGAAGTTAGGATTAGGATAACATAACGCTTACGTCACTTCCCATGCCTTCGGATCGTGACGCTACGTCACCTCAGTCAAATTTTACCCGAGCGCCTAAAGAAGTATCACTTCAAAACATTTTTTTTTAAATATATTTTATAGGCTAGCGTTTGACCACTATCTCACCTGTTGCTGTGATGATGCGGTCGAAGATGGTAAGCACGCCAGACCTAGAATGGGAACTGGACACTAGATAGTGTCCTACCACCATGCGGGGGCTGTTGATTTCTTAACGATGTTTTCCTTCACCGGAGGGCCACTGTGAAAAGTGCACATACATTTTTCGATAGAAAAATCCATTGTTGCACGGCGGTTTGAACTCGGTACCTCTGGCATCAAAGCCAACCGCTCTCCCGATTACGGCACCCGGCACCTTAATTATGTTTTCTTACCTCCACCGTCAGCTATGCCTATAACCAAAATGCAAAAGTTAAGCCACTGTCTCTAATTCCACGAAGGAATAAGCTCGCGACTTCATCTCGAGCATTTTCAATACGTGACTAATATCCCCAGTCATTACATCAGGAACTGCGGAATTTTTCATTTATAGGCAATTTAGGTACTGGCTCATTTCCTGATGTGACGGTACTCAGGGATGAAGTTAACGAAATGGTAAAATTTTATTACAGGATATTTACACGTATTTCCTGTTTACATCGCTTAACGAAGGTACCATCTGGGGATCTTCAAGTTGCGAGTAAATAGGTATCTTCTAGCCAAGCGTGCTACATCGTCGACCACATCGTCACTTAACATCAGACGAGATAGTCGTCAAACACTTACCTGTAATGATATTACCTACATACCTAAAACGACATATCAGCATTCTGATATGTAGTTTTTCAAGTAGGTAGGTAGGTGATAGGTCGGCCTCTACCGGCTAGCCCATTCACACTTGTTTCATAAATATGTTTAGTCAATCTTTCTTCATCCATGCTCTCTAGATGTCCAAACCATCTAAGCATCCTTTTCTCTATCTTTGTTACTACAACCACACCACAATATTCCCTTATCACACTGTTCTCCACCTTATCCATCAGAGAAATTATAATTAAAATTCTTATTATTCAGAAATATGCAAAAAATATTTAAAAAAAAAAAAAAAAAAAACCGACTTCATTACCACAAACAGGCACTCAAAAGCGAAAAATAAATTACTTAATATAATTATTATAAGCGCTACCCACTTGTCTATTTGAAGTCGGTGCCAGCCAAGTCTATTGGGTAGTAGATAGATACTATGTATGTAGTAGTAGTAAGTAGGTAGATAGTCAATAATAATATTATATAAAATTTTTATAAAATTTATTATATAAAATTAAAACCACCCCCGACTGATTTGTAAATGTAATCCGAGTTTATAATCAAAGCATATGAATAACTTTGTACATTGAGACCATTCCAAGGAGATGTATCAGAATTAGATCAAGCTTACCATATTTTTGCAATATCATTGAAGTAACAAGATACTGCGACAGCGCCATTTTGATTTTTTGACGTCCGCGGTCAAAAAACTACGATCTTACGAAAGTTGCTATCGTAGTTTTTTTTAACCACAAAAGAGCTGATAATATTTAAACGGCTGAACAGATTTTCATGAAATAAAGCTAAGAACACTCTCGATGAAGACATCTATCAAACAAAACAAACTAAATCAAAATCGGTTCATCCGTTTGGGCGCTACGATGCCACGATGACAGACACACAGATACACAAATACACACGTCAAACTTATAACACTCCTTCGTTTTGCGTTGAGGGTTAAAAACCAAAATCAACGTGAAGAAAGATGTAAAAACATTATTCAAGGTCATATTTTTTAGTCTTCAAAAGTACATGCAATGGCAACCTCCATTGTGTATAATCTTCTTGGGACTCTTCTTCTAAAACCAGTACATTCTCCTATATTTGAGATATGTATCTCCATATCTCTGAAAATACTAATCAGATCTCGATAAAATTAAAATGGGACCACCTCGGAAACGTACCCTACCTATTAAAAAAAGAATTATTTGAATCCGTTCACAATTGACGGAGTAATCGCGTAACATACACACAAAAAAAAATATACAGAGGAATTGAGAACCTCCTCCTCTTTTGTGAAGTCGGTTAAAAATTAAAAGTACTTTTTGCGCTTTCCATTATATGTTTAAGGAATAATATGAAGTTAGAGAAAAGCTACATAGCTTTTCACTTAAGAAAACTACGGAATACTCTTAGAGAAAAACCTTAGTTCTTTTATGTTTTTTAGGTAAAAATAAATTTATTGTTGTTTAGACAATTTGAAGAAAGATTCTAGGGTGCCGAAACAAAAAAAAAGGAATCCAAAGGGTAGGGTCTTTCAGTTATTTTTTTTTAAATTTCTTATAGGCTAGCGTTTGACCACTATCTAACCTGGTGGTAAGCGATGATGCAGTCGAAGATGGTGAACATGCTAGGCCTAGAATACTCTCAAGGGATGTGTGACATCGATAAAATTAGCTCCTGTGAAAAACGGGTCTTAGAATTGTTTCAACTTTCTACTGGTATATTAAAATGCTGTTTTCTTATAGCTATCAAGTAATAGAAAGCTGAAAATTGAGTAATACCAAAGACCTCAGATCTAGGACGATTTCAATCTTCCTAGCCTCGGATACATCACAAAATATTTTTACAATATGGCGCTAGAAATATACTTTAACTATATTTACAACTAGCTATGCCCCGTGGTTTTAGCCGCGTAAAAATCGTTCCCGAGGCAATAACTATCGACATCAATAATATCGTTTAAAAACTAAAAAAGAACCGACTTCAATGCCGCGCTATTTATTTTCAGTACCAATTTTGAGGTGTTTATCTCAATATCTCTGGAGATACTTATCAGACCTCGATAAAATTACCATGGTACCACACTTGGGATATCTCCTTTCGAACAAAAAAAGAATAATCAAAATCGGTTAATAAACGACGAAGTTATCTACGAACATGTATGCGTTTCTCTATGTTGTGTTTCACTATTTCACTTTTTTATTTTTTTATATAAAAATTGTCTGAAGTACTGAAACACACACTTACATGTATGGTTGGTTTTAACCTACTTTAATTTTTTTTTAATATTCTGACGTAAACGATTGGATGACAGCTGAATGGTTCATTACTTTTTTTTTCTAATTCAAAGCGTTAAATTCTGCTTTTGCTATGTTTACTTGATAATTGGTTATGATTTATTTTATGATTTATGATTTTGACGTGTATATGTGCGTATATTTATACTGCCTACATACTGAATAAATGCTTTGATTCTTTCTTTGATTCTTTGAACAAACATAAAAATATATATATATATATATATATATCAACACCAATCAACACCATATAATATATAAATGCGAAAGTCAGTTTGTTTATTTGTTTGTTTGTTTGTTTGTTTGGGACTTCTTCACGGTCAAACCTCTTGACCGATTTGGCTGAAATTTTGTACAAAGATAGTACATAGGGCAGAATAGGCTATAGGATACTTTTTTTTTGGCTATCGAGTCAGGGGGTCCAGATATTTTTTATTGAATTTTGTTAATATAAGTCTTCTTCTCGAATAAACGGCTTGACCGATTTGCCTGAAATTTTGTATGAATACATGTCATAGGGCAGATCAACACCAATCAACACCAATATTATAAATGCGAAAGTCAGTTTGTTTATTTGTTTGTTTGTTTGTTTGGGACTTCTTCACGGTCAAACCTCTTGACCGATTTGGCTGAAATTTTGTACAAAGATAGTACATAGGGCAGAATAGGCTATAGGATACTTTTTTTTTGGCTATCGAGTCAGGGGGTCCAGATATTTTTAATTGAATTTTGTTAATATAAGACTTCTTCTCAAATAAACGGCTTGACCGATTTGCCTGAAATTTTGTATGAATACATGTCATAGGGCAGAATAGGATATAAGATACTTTTTTTCTGGCTGTCGAGTCAGGGGGTCCAGATATTTTAAATTCAATTTCGTAACTAAAGGACCTTTTTTCGAATAAACGGCTTGACCGACTTGCCTGAAATGTTGTATAAAGACAGTTTATAAGGCAGAATAGGATATAGAATACTTTTTTTCTGGCTATCGAGTCAGGGGGTCCAAATATTTTTAATTGAATTTCGTAAATATAAGACCTCTTCTCGAATAAACGGCTTGACCGATTTGCCTAAAATGTTGTATAAAGACAGTTCATAGGGTAGAATAGTAGATAGGATACTTTGTTTTTGGCTATCGAGTCAGGGGGTCCAGATATTTTAAATTGAATTTTGTAAATATAAGACCTCTTCTCGAATAAACGGCTTGACCGATTTGCTTGAAATGTTGCATAGAGACAGTTCATAGAGCAGAATAGGATACAGAATACTTTTTTTCTGGCTATCGAGTCAGGGGATTCAGATATTTTTAATTGAATTTTGTAAATATAAGACTTCTTCTCGAATTAATGGCTTGACCGATTTGCCTGAAATTTTGTATGAACACATGTCACAAGGCAGAATAGAATATAGAATACTTTTTTTCTAGCTGTCGAGTCAGGGGGTCCAGATATATTTAATTGAATTTTGTAAATATAAGACCTCTTCTCGAATAAACGGCTTGATCGATTTGCTTGAAATGTTGTATGAAGACAGTTCACAGGGTAGAATAGGATATGGAATATTGTTTTTTTGGCTATCGAGTCTGAGTGTTTAGATTTTTTTATTGAATTTTGTGAATGTGTGGCCTCTTATCAGCTCAACAGCTTGACCGATTCAGCTGAAATTTTATACATTTTACAGCTCATTTTGCATAGAATCACATACTTACTATATACTTTTTTCTGGGAGCCGAGTCCAGGTGTCCAGAATTTTTAAAGTGAACTTTGTAAATGTGTGGCCTACTCTCGGTTAAACGGGTTAACCATTTAAGCTGAAATTTTGTGCACAGACAGTCAAAAAGACAGAAGGACAACGAATACTTTTTTTTAGGTGGAAATTTCGGTTGTCTATATTTTTATTATGGAATTTTGTTAATGTGTGGCCCTCTTTTCGGCCAAACGGCTTGACCAATTCTGATGAAATTTTGTACAAAGACATTTAATAGGGCGTAAAAGGGCAAAGAATACTTTTTATCGGCAGTTAAGTGCGGGTGCCTATATTGTTTGTTAACATTACATAGAGTTTGCATAATCATAAAAGTTTGACCTTAGGTTCATCTATAATGACTAAACTTAATAAGTGCCTTAATTAGGCCATAAAACTGTCAGGGTCATTAAAAGTCATCAAAATTTACGCGATGGCTTTGCTTGCCCAACGTGTTTTATCTGCTTTGTGGGAAGTATTTTAAAACATTCGTGTTTTAACAGCCACATTTAACCCCAGGGTCATCGGTGTTGACTTAGTAGGTTACAAAAACTGTCAGGGTCATAAAACGTAAGAATGTTCGCGCTCACATCGCTCGCGCAGTGATGGCGCTCGCTGTGCTCGCGCAGTGATGGCGCCCGCTGCGCTCGCGCAATAATTTGTTTGATCTACTTTGTAGGTGATATTTCAGCATTTTTTGTATTTTAATAGCCACATGCATCAAAACAAGAATATACATTGAAACAGTACAACCTTCAAAAATCATAATGATTTTTTTACCTAAAAATAAGTGGATATCAAGTTTAACCGAAGTGTCATCGGTCTTGACTTAGGTAGGTCATAAAAACTGTCAGGGTCATAAAAAGTCGTAAAAAGTTTTCGCGCTCGCTTCGCTCACGCATTGATAGCGCTCGCTACCCTCGCGCAAACCTTTGTTTGATCTACTTTGTAGGTAATATTTCAGCAACTTTTGTATTTGAATAGCCACATTCATCAAAACGAGCCATAAATTGGAACAGTACAACTTTCAATAATTATAATAATTTTTTACCTTAAAATTAGTGGATATCAAGTTTAACCTCAGGGTCATCGGTGTTGAATAAGCAGGTCATCAAAACTGTCAGGGTCATAAAATGACGTAAACATTTTCGAGCTCGCTTCGCTCGCGCATTGATAGCGCTCGCTGTGCTCGCGCAAAACTTTGTTTAGTCTACTTTGTAGGTAAAATTTCAGCATTTTTTGTATTTTAATAGCCACATGCATCAAAACGAGTTTATAAATTGAAAAAGTACAACCTTCAATAATCATAATGATTTCTGCCTTAAGATAAGTGGATATAAGGTTTAACCTTAGGGTCATAAAAGACGTAAAAATTTTTCGCGCTTGCTACGCTCGCGCAAACATTTCTTTTATCTACTCTGCAGGTAATATTTCTATATAATAACAGCTGGTATATATATATATATATATATATATATATATATTTATATACGGTTGAATTGAGAAACCTCCACCTTTTTTTGGAGTCGGTTAAAATACCCTACGTGTTAACTGTTAACCCAGGGTCTAGGCTATCTACATACCAATCTAATATCATCTAATTTCAGCACAAACGGTTAAGTAAAATTATAATAAAATACATTTATTTCCTCATCACAAAGGTAAGTACAACTACATGTTACAATAGGTTTAAATAGTATTATATACTAATTTAAAAACTATGTACACCTTCTATAGTAGTACCACTTTGTGAAGGCTGGTGCCTGATATAGGTTTTTTTGAAAACCTATATTACAGGTCACCAGGCCCTCCCACAGTAAAAACAATATATAAGGGTCATTGAGTAGTTTTAGGGTAAAGAAGTAACACAAACATTCGCTTACTAGGATATAGAATAAAATAATAAAATAAATAATCGTTTATTGCCATAAAAAAAGACATACATTAAACATATAAACATTTTTGTATTTTCGAGACACTTTTAAAGCAAAACCTTGAAACATTTGTCACCAGTGGGAGAAACCTCTTCGTTGTTATTTAAGCCATATTATCGCTTCTAATAAATAAGGGGCAGATAGACGCATTTTGTCGCAAATAAGAACCATTATTTACTGCGGGCAATTCAACAATTTCGAAGCACTCTTTCTCCTGATATCAAATGACGAAGACATTCCATATTTTCATATTTATTTATTCCAAAAACAATGTCACTGTATGGGAAATATACACATTTGATAAAAAAATAGTAAAAAAAAGATAACAAAAGAAACGGATTATTAAATATTCAATATCACAATGACAAAGTTAATACTCGTACAGAAAAGGTCAATTAAAATAAGATTTTTTATGTCACAGTCATAAAAATTAATATAAATTATATTACATACTTATACATAAAGTCAGTCAGTTAAAATTAAATTATTATAATGTCAATATTAAATTAGTCTGCCGGTCTTCCATGTATTCCATAACAGAATAGTTACACTTTTCCAACAAGAAGGCTTTCAATTTACTTTTAAATGTATAACTATTGTTGATTGTTTTTAGGACAATTGGTAATTTATTAATAACCGGCCAAGTGCGTGTCGGGACACGCACAGTGTAGGGTTCCGTAGTAGCCTGTTATTCAATGCAAGTCTTTGCCCGTTATACACAAACAACTAGGTACTCCGTCTTTGTCACTTTAAAGGATTTATTCTAAGGATTTTGTATTTGGTACAAAATTATCCAACACCCAAGTTCAACGACTATTACTGCTAAACTAATAAAGTTATCTCAACCGCTATAGTTTTCCTTTAAAGTTCATGAAATGGGCTATTAACATGAATTTTTCCAGATTTTTTAAGCCAGCAGTTTCGCTTTTAGAGGGGGGGGGGGGGCTACGCCCTACTGGAACAAAAATTTGCACTTTAAAGTTTAATATTTCGTAAATGGAGCATTCACTCGAAAAATAGTACTAGCAACCCTCAAGTCATTTTAAAGACCTATTCAATGATATCCCACACGATGGGGTAGACGATGAAAAAAAATTCATCCCCACTTCTCAAATAGGGGAGCTACCCTAAAAAAAAATATTTTTCAAAATTTTATTTCGGCTTTTTGTCGGCGTAATTTATATACATACCCCCACAAAATTACAGCTTTCTAGTATTAACGGTCTCTTAGCAAAACCTCGGACAGAGAAACAGACAGACAGACAGGATATGACGAAACTATAAGGGTTCCTTGTCAGGACTACGGAACCCTAAAACTCTGAACTGCCTGCACCCTGACGCAATAAATAAAAATAAGATAAAATATGTTTATTTCAAGTGTCAAAGACTCATATGAAATTACAATATAAGGGAATTAAAATTATTCATTTGAGACATACACGCACTAAAAGACAAAACATTACAAATACTCAAAACAATAATAAGTGACAAATTACACAACCAAATTAGCAAAAAAATAACACAAAATATAATAATTATTAAAAATAAATGATAAATAATTGAACACAATAAAATCTAAATTTAATTTAATTTAATTTATTTAAAAGAAAAAAGACATCTTAGATATAATAAAAGTAAAGACATACCTTGATTAACTATAGTTATAGTACATCAAGGTATGTCCATCTGCCCTCACGTGGGGGCAGTCTTGGGGGCGGACGGGAAAACCAGTATTTGAATTTCTTTTTGGTTCATCATTCGCAGGTGCCGCTGAAAACCAATGTCTAGGTGCATGCATGCCTAGGCCAGGCAAGTTCTTGAAGTGAAAACTTCTTTAGCGGCGTTGTTAACTTTTCGGGATGGGTAAAAAATGTTAAATTCGTTTCAGGACACGACCTGATTTTTAGGGTTCCGTACCCAAAGGGTAAAACGGGACCCTATTACTAAGACTCCACTGTCCGTCTGTCTGTCTGTCTGTCTGTCTGTCTGTCCGTCTGTCACCAGGCTATAGCTCATTAACCGTGATTGTTAGACAGTTGAAATTTTCACAGATGGTGTATTTCTGTTGCCGCTAGAACAACAAATACTAAAAACATAATAAAGTTTAAAATTATAGGGGGTCTTCATACAAGAAATTTCTTTTTTTTCGGTATTTCAATATAACGCCACCTATGAACGCTTAGGTAAACGTCCATAGATGGCGTTATATTGAAATGCCGATCCCTAACACCGTTGTGTTAACTTTCAGTAAAAACCTTCAACGTAGTCGGAGCTTTTACTACTCTACTCTTCTCTACCGCTTTCAGTTCCCGCTCTCTTTCTCTATCTCTCTCTCTCGATAGTCACACGTCGCATACTTTGACCTTTTTTAGGATTCCGTACCCAAAGGGTCACAATCCACTAATTTCGTCGTAACGATACTTCGCACCGTGGCTTAATTGGCAAAGCACCGGAACATGTTATTCCGGAGGTTGCGGGTTCAAGTCCCGTCGGTACGGTGAAATTTTGGATTGTGTTTAACAATTTACAAAAATATAAAGTGTGTAACACTTCAAAGAAACATAATATTTAAAGAAACAATGTCATTTTTCATTGTCGCATTGTCCCAGTTAAAAGCTTTTTTTTAAATATTTTTTACTTATCATTTATTTATAACTCAGATCACACAAATTTTGATTGACAGAGCTTTACAGCGATAAAATTCTTGCTGAATGTGAACAAAGTCGCATTTATCAAAAATCGCTGACTGGACGAAGATCTGCGTTGCTTTGTTATTGCGACAAGATTTCTTGTTCTGTTGCACCATCTATAAGCTAAATAAATCTTGGTATAGAAAACGGCCGACTGTCAACAGGGGGTCCGATACAGTACAGGGAAAAGCCAGTAAATAATGTTTGGATAATACCTATACGGATTGGATTTTGAGTAACAATGTACAAATACTTGTTCTGGTAATAACATATCAGTTTTTCCACTTGACTTTGCAAAAGGAGTAGAATTTTTTTCAAGTTTATATATCCATGTGGCAGTCTGTAGCTAAAACGCACTGCTTGATTTTGATTTGCCCGATGTTATAAAGGTATTTTTAACCAATTTAAAATAGGAGGTTCTCCATTCGTTAGTCTTTTATTTTTTATGTACGTTCCCTGATTACTCAAAGACGCCTGGATCAATTTGGAAACCTTTTTTTTTACTTTCCTAGTGGTCCCATTTAAATTTTATGGAGATATGTTCAGTATCTCTAGAGATATGGATATAAACACTTCAAAATTATTACTGCAAATTACTAGCGCGGCATTTGAAGTCGGCTCTTTTAGTTTTTTAACCGATCTTAAATTTTGTGAAAAATGTCAAAAACTACGAGCATGTTTAAATACATGCTCGTAATAAGAAAAAAAACAACTTACAACTTAAATTAAGTTCACACAGCACAGGTTAAGTCACTTACTGGCACATTTGTATTTTTTTTAAATGGATTGTTAATTTTTGGCTTAGTTTAAATTGAGCGAAGTCAATGCGAATCAGTAGAATTATAAGCCTACCCACCCTACTGTGTTTTAGCTGTAGCAAAGAAAGGTAAGGAGGGTAGGGGGTAAATTTATTATCGCAGTACTACCGTTCCCCGTCGATGACTTCCGGTCGGTGCCGATTGGCGGCACGTTGCTGAAGCAAAATTTAAGGCAACAACTCCACGGACGTAACGCTGCAAAAAAACGCAGCGAGCTTAAAGCTCTAAGCTGATTTATGGCCGTTCACAATTTATAATATCTTTAGTAACATCTATCTTTATTAAGCACCAGACTTTATCCATAAACAAATAGCATCAGATGGTAAAATAAGGACAGTTCAATTCCGTTAATATGTTATTAGGAAAACGGGTACGCCTCGCGGCTTTGCATTTCTACATTTTAGCCAAATGGTTCCAACTGTTTAACCGTGAAGAGGTAACAAACAAACATATACACAAACTGACCGTCGCATTTATAACCTTGGCGTTAATTTATCTGGTGATTCACAAATCAAACAAAATAGCGATAAATGACTGTGTTTAGAATTACATAGTATTTTATTAAACGGCATAGAACGGAATTGTATTTCTTTTTAGCGCCTCGCATTGCTGTTTACAGCATTTTAGTGCTTACACTAGATCGTCACGATATTTACGCTCGTGGAGGTGAGGCCTTAATAAGGAGCTAGTTAGCGATAAGATCGCTGATTGTAGCGCTTTTGCATTGAGTAACTGTTGCGATGACTATTGGAAATTTTTCAATACTGTAGAATTTTTGAATAGAAACTTCTTTAGGCACGGACAGTTTTGGGATGGGAAAAAAGCACTAACTCGCGTGACCGTCCCGCTCAGATACAAGGAAGTTTCAACTTCTGACGTACAGTCCTACGAATGACAGTTTCTTGTCATGTCTTGTCTTGTCTCAGTGACACAAAAAGAAGGGGTGTTATAAGTTTGACGTGTGAATCTGTGTATGTGTCTGTCTGTGGCATCGTAGCACTCAAACGGATGAACTGATTTTGATTTAGTTTTTTATAGGTGTTTTAATCTAAAAAGTTCTTAGCTTCAACATTCCATTCAGCCGTTTTAATATTATGAGCTTATTTCTAGTTAATGCCTAAAAAGATCAACCTTTCATAGATCTGATCAATGTTAAATTCGATATCCTTTTACTTCAATGATGTAAGAACATGGTAGCATTGACCTGGTGCTGGGGCATCTTTGTCTGCAGAATACTCTACTCCTGACAAACTTGCAGTGGAGCAGTCGTATTTGGGCTCATTGGAATGGTCTCAATTAAAAGACTATATATATAGGGCATTTCCACATTGGATGATAACTGTAACGACACGATTCCTGCACGATATCGTCGGACTGGTAGTTTGATACAATCTGTCGACAACACAGGACGACACAGTGTGAAAGCAATTAGTAGTGATTGTATCAATCTACCAGTCCGACGATATCGTTCAGGTATCGTGTAGTTACAATTATCGTCCAATGTGGAAACGCCCATACGGGTCAGTCAGTCAGTTAGTTAGTTATACATCAATAGAGAGTATGGATTTACAATATATAAGGATCGTGCACTGCAGATGTTTTTACAAATTCAATTTAATCCGTATGCTTTAAACATAAGGCTGTAATTGCTATGTACAGTATCGGTCAAAATTGGAGAAGCAGTCTCAAAAAGCAATAGCATGACAGCAAAATATGCACATACGACCTTCTTCTATAAGACGTTTCGAAAGTAACATAATGAAAGAGAAAGATAGACGAGAAAGAAAGACCCATATATCGCACTCTTTCATTATGAATCCATAAGAAAGAACGCATGTATTAATGAGTAGAATAGCTAGACCAGTTTTGCTTCTTTTATCAGTTTTACAAATAATGAGGGTAGATTTGAAACAAAATATATTGATGGCATAAATGTACGAAGATAACATTGACGGTTGGTGAACTTCGGTGGTGGTTGAAGTTTGGTTAGTAAATAACTTAAAAATCAAAATGCTAGAAAATATAATTATTAAAGACGGCGAATATTAAGGCATTGCATAGAAATGGACTAAATAAATTATATTATCTCAAATGTATAGTGAAAGCAGCATAAGTGTATGTTATTGCTGAGTGATAAGTGTTGAAAAATCGTAGTTGTGAAAGTAAATTGTTAATAAAGTGTGTTAATAAGATTTGGTGTTTTCAGACGGATTTTATTCGCCATTATGGAATATTGGCCGCGCACTCTATGGGCATATTATTATCTTTTCTATGCCATGGAGTTTAAAAATGCAAAGGTGAGAAACGCGGACGAGAGATGTCCTGAGCAGCTGTAGCACAGATTATATAATAGTTACTTAGCTGTAGTCCCCCTGGATCTAGTTTGGGGAAAATTTACGTGACAGACATAATATGTGCGAATATAGTGGATTCTCAAAGGCTTCTTATATGCATCGAAAACAATAGAAGTCACACGAAATATTAATTTAAAAGTAAAAGTAAAACTAGGCGATGTTCCGGCTGTGATAATTTGTAATAAGTCATTGTGTAAGTTATGATTATAAAGGATTAAGCTTCAATTCTCTTTTCCTAGAGAAAATGAATAATTAGGCTTATAACCTTTAATAATCAATAGGTAAGAGCAATTCTTAGATGCAACCAAACGAGTGTTATTATGTCAAAGAATAAAATTGTCAATGAAAACGGTTTCAATTGAATACGAGTATAATATAGTAGTTTATGATATTTCAATATGTTGTAAATCAGTTGTAATCAATTATTTTAAAACATTGTTGCTGTGTATTCTTCTAAGTTATACAAATAAATATTTCCTCAAAAACTTAAGATAACATCACCGTGCTATTTATTTTATTTCACATATAACATAGATCACCAATTTACCTATAGTAGCTAAGTTTGTTTAAACAGATATAAAATAATACAAGCTATTTATAATTGTTTTTTATTTTAAATATTTTATAGGCTAGCGTTTGACCACTATCTCACTTGTTGGTAAGCGATGATGCCGTCGAAGATGGTAAGCACGCTAGGCCTAGAATGGGAACTGGACATCAAGGATAGCTGGAACACTTTAGATGTTTCACGACAGGTTTTCTAACTTGAGGGTGGTAGCTGGCCAGGCGGAAACTAGATAGTGTCCTACCTCCATGCGGGGGTTGTTGGTTTCTTAACGATGTTTTTCCTTCAAACCAAAAAGAACCTTCAATGGCGCACATATTTTTTTCGATAGAAAAATCCATTGTTGCGCGGCAGTTTGAACTCGGTACCTCTGGCATCAAAGTTCAATCAAACGTTCTCGCGATTACGCCACCGGGCCCCTCAAAATTATAACAAAATCATGCAATGGCACGGAGATTCGAATTCGGCCCTCCTGCTTCCTTATTAGTTCATGTGTCCCTGCCTAACAACCTGTCAGTGCTATATATGTACTATACTATATGTATACCTATGGTATGGAATATATACCTATGGTCCCTTCAATAGAAAGGGACAAACTCCGTTCAAGGTCGGTCTCATTCAGGCCAGTAGTGCACCGTCTTCATATAAAACCTTTTCAAATAAAAAAATTCTTACTTATTTTGTTTTCTTTCTTCTTCTTTCATAAAAGCTCACATACTTTATACAGACACATTTAAAATGAAAAGGCCACAGCCCTTAACGAACTAAAGCAGATATAAACGGTTAACAAAATATGTTTGAAACTGTCGCAAGGGTCTTTTCGTTCGACCTTCAAGAACAAAATTACTGAGCCAATTTTCATTTACATTGCCCTATACCCCCGATAATGAAGCGTGAAGATGGTTAGTAGCTATAAATTAAAGACTCTCTAGCGACGTCGCGACGGCCAGTCGAAAGTTTATTCTGGAAGGCCAGCGTGTGAAAATATTGAATGGTATTTTAATTGGTTTTAGACTTTAAATTATACGTGTTTGAACGAATTCTATGTGCAGACATTTTGTTATTTGAATTGTAGGATGATTAAATTCAAAACAAAATATTTAACTGTAACATTAACCTCTTATAAGATCGCTTAAAAAACTAAAAGAACCGACTTCAAATGCCGCGCTATTAATTTTCAGTATCAAGTTTGAGGTGTTTATCTCCATATCTCTGGAGATACTTATCAGATCTCGATGAAATTACTATGGTGCTATTCTAGGGATATTTCCTTTCCAACAAAAATAGAATCATCAAAATCGGGTCATAAACGACAAAGTTATCCGCGAACAAGCCCTATATATTATATATAGGGCACACAATCATTAATAGTTATCCGTGGGTGGTAACAACCCTCAAATATATGGAGATCTGATGAGCTAATGAGAAAAAGCCATACATTACTTATTTTTTTATCTTATAGGCTAGCGTTTGACCACTATCTCACCTGTTGGTAATGATGATGCGGTCGAAGACGGTAGCCACGCTAGGCCTAGAATGGGAACTGGCTCTCACATATAATAGTATTGTCATACTACATATTGGTACTAACTCTGAAGTAGGTACCTACAATTAGCGGCCTTATCACTAAGCAGCGATCTCTTTGAAGCAACGATAGGCTAATTTCTTTTTTTTATTAATGTAAGGCGGCATACAAGCCGATGGTCCGCTTGGTATAATATATAAAATATATACCTTTAAAATATTATTATATACCTTGAAGAATTCAAAAATATGGGGTTCTTCAAGTGAAGGGTAAATAGAGATTCACCCCTCTCTTGAACAACCCCATATTGTATCCCAGCGTGAAGACCTCAGCTGGAGGCTCATCCACATTCAAAATGTGTATGGCAGGAAGGTTTTATTGAACCTAACTGTATGGGTTTTATTGAACCTAACTCCGGATGAATTTGGATAAAACCAAAGTCATGTACAACGAGCACGTTGTTCCGGAACCGATTGCCGTAGATGGAATCCCACTCGAAGTTGTCACTAAGTATGTTTACCTAGGGCAGACGCTCCAACTAGGCAAACACAACTTCGAGAAGGAAATCCAGAGAAGAATTCAGCTGGGCTGGGCAGCATTCGGAAAACTCCGTCGAGTCTTCTCGTCGCCTATACCGCAGTGTCTAAAGACAAAAGTTTTTAACCAGTGCGTCCTACCTGTCATGACATACGGAGCCGAAACTTGGACACTCACAGTTCGACTGGTCCACCAGTTTAAAGTCGCTCAGCGAGCTATGGAGAGAGCTATGCTCGGTATTTCTCTGCGGGACAGAATCCGGAACGAAGTAATTCGCCAGAGAACTAAAGTTATCGACATAGCTCAACGGATTAGCAAGCTGAAGTGGCAGTGGGCTGGTCATATCTGCCGCAGGACTGATAACCGTTGGGGTAGACTTGTCCTAGAGTGGAGACCGCGAATTGGCAAACGTAGCGTAGGACGTCCTGTGACCAGGTGGAGCGACGACATACGCAAAGCGGTGGGCAGTGACTGGAAGAGAAGAGCCGAAGATCGGGCTCAGTGGCGCATCTTGGGAGAGGCCTACGTCCAGCAGTGGACTGACACAGGCTGATGATGACTGTATGGGATGTCCACTGGTCTTAGTTTGCGCTTTATTTATTTATTGTGTTACATTATTTCACAATTTTTTGGATAAAAATTGTCTGAAGTACTGAAATATATATTGGAGGTACACGTAATAGTACGGTTGGTAACCCTAGGTAAACATTTTGTTTAGGTGTAACGTTCGACGTTTCGATGAAAATTGAATGGCTCATTACTTGTGTTGTTTTTTTATTCAAAGCAATAAGTTTAAATGTTATATAAGTTTTTATATATTTAGAACAACTATTATTGATATGATCTATTTAATGTTATTTGACGTTTGTAAGTGCAGATTTTTAATTTGCCTATATACTGAATAAATGCTTTGACGTTTGACTTTTATAATATTGGGATGAGTTTTGGCACGATACCGTGATGGTAAAATCGTGAAGATGCAATGAAGTTGAAAAGTTTATCCGAGCACTCCCCATATTAATTTTTTATGATTAGAGACAATTTGAGAAGACCTTAAAGCTGTTACTTATGTTTTTTTTTTATAATTGCATGAAAATAAAATTTATGATCAAATGGATTATTTACTTTAGAAATATGAATAACCTCCGACAAACTCAATATACATTGCGTACTCAACAAAATATTAAATTGCATTTTTACAACGCTATCTGTGGTTTCATCAACAACAAGTAATTCCCAATCGATCAAAACCGCAAAGCATTCCCGTACCGATTTCGATTCAATATCGAACCAAACGTGCGTCGCCTCCCGGAATAGGGCCACAAAAACTGGGTCAGATATTTCCATTCTGTGGCCACGGCACGCGGAACCGAAGTTTACATACTAACTACTTTATGAATCTGTGGCGACGTGCCATTGACAACACTAGGTATTGGAACGCAGGGTTAAAATAAAATAAACACTTATTATGTGTAAAAGTAAAACAGCATTGTCTGTCTAATTCTGACTTGTTTTTCGGTACAACGGATACCAAGCGAGCAAAGCTCGGTTATTTGTAATAGTTGGTAATGTAAAAATCAAGAGAGATAACTTATAATTTTTATTTTGCCTAATACAGACCCAGTGCTGAAAATTTGCCCCTTAAACCTAAAAATTCTTGCTACTGTCAAAAATGCAATCACAGTGACAGAGAGACATCGGTTTGTTTTCAACCGACTTACGAAATGAAGGAGGTTCTCAATTCATCTGTTTTTTTTTGTATATATGTTACGCGATTACTCCGCCTAAAGTGAACCAATTTAAATGATTATTTTTGTTACAGTTTTATCTCTAAGGTGGTCTCATTTAAATTTTATCGAGATCTGATAAGTATCTTCAGAGATATGATGATAAATATATCAAACTTGCTACTGAAACTGACTCGCGTAGTATGGAAGTCCGTTGTTTTAGTTTTTAAACTATCTTAATTATTTTTTTCTGAAAACGCCTCGTTATTATTTTAGTTTCCATTTAAAAACACATTTCGAGCTATGAATACGTCCAGCTGTCTACAGAGAATTAAATCTCTCGGAAACTTTTCAAAAACGTGTTTGTATGAAGCGCTCGACATTTTGTATTGAAACTTTTCTAGAATCTCATTTAAAGACCTACAAACAGTTAGAGTTGGGAACTAATAACCGGCTAAAACAAAAGTGGACTACTAATTATTGTCAGCGCAATTCAATTTTTTAAATATCTTATAGGCTTATAGTGGTCTAGCGTTTGACCACTATCTCACCTGTTGGTAAGTGATGATGCGGTCGAAGATGGTAAGCGCGTTATGCCTAGAATGGGAACTGGCTCTCAAACATTTCATCATAATTTTATCCATTATATCCAACATGAAATAAAAAAATCTACGATAACACTGTTATGACTTTTAGCATCATTTCAACATCATTATCCCTGTTTCTTTATTTTATCAGAAGAAAAATTTGATGGTTCTATGTTCATCTCCACACATGTTTTTTGTTTTTGTAAAATCTCCCTAATTGCAAGTAAAAATTATATCATAAAGAATCCTGTCTGATTGAGATAAAAGTATAGCGGTTAGCGATAGGACCGGAAAATTCATCTAATTACCTAAATTAGAATACAGTAAATAGACTGTACTGTATGTTTCTGTAAAGTATTAACTCTACAAATTCTATAAATTATTATATATGTAATAAACAATCCATGTATGATTTTGTCTTTCTTGTATTCCTATTTTTTTTTTCAAAAGGTGGCAAACAAGCTCATACTTACTAGATGTAAACGGTGACCAAGACTCCTATAGATGATTGGCTTACACCTACACATTTACAATTCGCTAACAAATAATTTTTCGACAATAGTCCTGCTATCAGTTTATCCGGCACATCTATTTACCCGGCTAAAACAGATCCTTGACATCACTAGATACTGAACTTTTCTACAAAACATTTTAAAACTAAACTAGAGAATACGGGCTACTTTATTAAGCGCATACTAACAAAAAAGTGTTTTAAAATAACAAAAAAATTATTATACAAAGGAAAATATATTTAAAAACCGACTGAATTGCAAAATTGTATTTTCATTTAATTTGTTGGACAGCTAAACTTTATTTTGATAAGCGGTAGACTTTTGATAGTGTGTGACTATTTTTAGTTATCTACAGGTGATAGGACAACTATATCTATGTTCCGCCTCACTTACTACCAAAGAGTAGCTTACCACTATCAAGGAGAAAATCTGCCGCCATAACCGTACAGTGTTACAGCAACACACAGCACTTGAGAGTAGTTGAGAGTTAGATCATCTGGGCCTAGCGTATTCATCACCTTTCATCACATCATCCCTTGCCATAAGGCGAGATAGTGGTCAAACGCTAAGCCTAAAACGTATAAAATTACTCTATTTCGAAGTTGGTAAATAAAAAAAGTTGTAAAAAAGTTGGCAAATAAAAATAAATAAAATAAAAAGCCTTTATTATGTTCTCCTTAATGTGAAGTTCTCCTCATGTAAGGGAGCACAAATACCACCTCAGTGCTCCCAGTCAACCTCACCTGCCCGTGGTGCATAAACGAGCCTCTGGTGACCGACAAATGGCGGTATAACCATTTCAAATCATGGCGTAGCTAAATTCTACAGGCCGGTGAAGGGCAGCAGCGTCACCGGTGCGAGGAGCTACGTCCTGCGATCGCCAACCCGCCTGCCCAGCGTGGAGATTAGGGCATACCCCTCCCAATGAGTCGAAGATCGGGCTCAGTGGCGTATCTTGGGAGAGGCCTACGTCCAGCAGTGGACTGACACGGGCTGATGATGATGATTATTATGTTCTCTTTACTTCACATGTTGCTTATTCCAAATACCTATTATAAATTAGAAGTTGGTTATAATCCGACATCCAAAATTAAGGAGGTTCTCAATTTGACTGTATGCTTTTTTTTTTAATGTGTGTATGTTACGCGATTACTCCGTCATTTGTGAACCAATTTGAATGATTATTTTTATAATCGGTAGGGTACGTTTTCGGGGTGCTCCCATTGTAATTTCATCGAGATCTAATAAGTATCTCCAGAGATATGACGATAAACGTCTCAAACTTGCTACTGAAATTGACTCGCGGGGCATTGAAGTCGGTTGTTTCAGTTTTTAAACTATCTTAGGGTTGAATTCACCATTTATGCTACTAATCGAGATTTATTGAACTAAGTTCAAAACGTGTTCAAACGTCGATGTTGATCTTGGTTTACGCGTACTTGATTTCACCACCTCCCATCAGGCTCCATTTAATCGTGTTTACCAAAACCAAGATTTTATGCTATTGCGTACAATGGAACGTAAATGTCGTCATAGAGCTGTCGTAATAGATTGTTTTGGCATTGTCAAACTGACAAATTCATATGACCAAATTCATTTCCGTGTGCGTACATGGTATAGTAGATGGTATATATTTTTGTGTTTAGAATCGTGAATTTCAAATTTTAAAATGTAGCCCAAGGAATTAAAATATAACGAAATAGCAAGACGTCTCGTCTTGTTATGCCATACACAGACACGAAAACAGACGCGCAAAATACGAGTGACAGTGGCTGTAAACAGTGTAAACGGGATCAAGAGCGCTAAACGCCCAAAATCAGTAGTTCAGAATTAGACCTCGTTTTAACTGTAACCACGTTCAGTTTGTGGTGGTGTAATGCAAAATGCCGGTTTAATCTCAATTAAACACGTAAACCAAGTTCAAGTCGACCTGCTCGCGTTTATATTCACTGGTGAAATCGGCCCTTAATTATGTCTCAGACAGATCGTGTTCAAAGTTTTGAACTTTAAGGTCACCACAATTAAAGGTTATAAATAAAAATGTTTTGGGTTAAATTTCATCTAACATCAAAGTAATAGTTAATTAAGATTTTAGTTTGTCTAGGTTTCTCAAGTTTCAAGTTTATTTAGAAATGAAGTCCTCAAGTACTATTAAATATACTTAGGTCTGTAATGTATACTTGAGAGAGGGTTTCAAAGATAAATTAAGTAGTTAGGTACTCATTAGTCTAGACTATTTATAAGTAATAATAAATAATGAGGATTTTCTATCCAAAAATAAAATCTTTTCTAAATATCATTAGCAGATACGATTTAGTTTTTTTTATATTAAATAGGCTAGCGTTTGACCACTATCTCACCTATTGGTAAGTGATGATGCGGTCGTAGATGGTAAGCACGGCTAGGCCTAGTTAGCTAGCTAGGCTAATGGGGCTCTCAAGGATAGATGCCGGAACACATTAGATGTTTGGCGACAGATTTCTAGCTTGAGGGTAGCTGGTCAGGCGGACACTATGTAGTGTCCTACCATAATGCGGGGTTTGGGGGTTTCTTAACGGTGTTTTTCCTTCACCGGAGGGCAACTGTGAACGCGCACATACATTTTACGATAAAAAAATCCATTGTTGCACGGCGGGGATTGAACTCGGTACCTCTAGCATCAAAGCCGACCGTTCTCCGACAACAACAGAAGGCCCTCAAAAAAAAAATTGTATGTTTTAGAGCCCCGTTCGCGTAAAGGATAGATTCAAATCCTAGCACGGGTGTTTGTTAACAGGTGGTAGGAGCATATTATATCGATGTTCCGCCTGACTTGCTACCAAAAAGCAGCTACCACCTATCAAGTAGTAAATCTGCAGCCATAACCTTACGGTGTTCCGGCAGTACGCAGCCCTTGAGAGTCAGAGTATTCTAGGCTTAGCGTGATCACTATCTTAGACCAGATCATCATTTACCACCAGGCTAGACAGTGTTCAAACGCTAGCCTTAAGATTTAATAATTCATGATCGTAAAAAATGAAAAAAACCTAATTCACATTCCGCGATAGTCAAAGTACAGGCTAGTTATAATCATGTTAGCTAGTTATGATTTAGAGAGCCCGGTGGCGTAATCGAGAGAACGGTCGGCTTTGATGCCGTGGTACCGAGTTCAAACCGCCGTGCACCAATGAATTTTTCTATAGAAAAATGTATGTGCGCTTCTCAAAGTGGCCCTCCGGTGAAGGAAAACATCGTTAAGAAACCAACAACCCCCCCCCCCCCCCCCGCATGGTGGTAGGATACTATCTAGTGTCCGCCTAGCCAGCTACCTCAAGTTAGAAAATCTGTCGCCAAACATCTAATGTGTGCAGCTATCCTTGAGAGCCAGTTCCCATTCTAGGCCTAGCGTGCTTACCATCTTCGACCGCATCATCACTTACCAACAGGTGAGATAGTGGTCAAACGCTAGAATATATTTTTTTTTTTTTAAATGTCATCTAAGTATACAAATTTGATTATATTGTTTATCTCCATATCTCCGGAGATAATTATCATATCTCTATAAAATTAAATGGGACCAAACGAAAGGCATAATCTAGGTGCACGTAATAGTACGGTTGGCAACCCCACATTAATCAGGGGAATTAAACATGTGTTTTAAGTGTGACGTTCGACGTTTAGATGAAAGCTGAATGGCTCAATACCTTTGTTTTTTTTTGTAAATTCAAAGCAATAAGTTATGTTTCTGTTATATCTATAATATTTTTTATTGAATATGATTTGTTTAATGTTATTTGACGTGTGTAAGTGCAAATTTTTAATTTGCCCATATACTGAATAAATGCTTTGACTTTGACTTTGACTTTGACTTCTATCAAACAATAATTTGGCAACGCATGAGTGACACCTCTAGTGTTGCAAGTGTTCATAGGCGACGGTGACCACTTGCCATCAGGTGGGCCGTCTGCTTGTTTGCTACCTATATCATAAAAAAAAAAGCAATTTGATGGAGTTCCGAGGTTCGTATGTATGCTTTTTAAACCAACTTCACAAAAAAGGAGGAGGTTCTCAATTCGTCTGTATTCGTCGTCTTTTTTTTTTGTGTGTATGGTACGCGATTACTCCGTCAATTGTAAAAAGATTTAAATGATTATTTTTAATCGGTAGGGCGTGCGAAGCGTGAAAGTCAGTTTTTTTAGTTCTTAAACTATATAAATTATTTGTCTTATCAGTTTTTGGATATGTTTAAAAAATACAGAGTTATAGGCGGTTGAAAACGTGAAAAAAAAAATCATATTTCAGCCATTTCGAAAATTGTTAAAAACGTCACTGATGGTCAAAGGTTCCTGATAATGCGTTAGATAGTAATCTGACACATGACGCCATATTAAAGCTGTCAAAAATCTGTTAGATTTCTTCAAATTTGCGCTATCAGGAACCGGTGAAACTGGCCCTCAATAATTAGTAGTATACGCATATTCCTAAGGTTGTCTGGAAGAGATCGCTTTAAGCGATAAAACCGCCTGTTGTCCCATTGTTTACTTGTAAACTCTTTTTTGAAACTTTGCATGTTACACATACATGCAAAGTTTCAAAAAAGAGTTTACAATCGCGTGACAATGCAATAATATGATGAAATGGTGCTGATCTGATGATGAAGCTGGAAGGTGGCCAAAGGAATTCCTAAACTACACATGTTATACCCGTCGTGTTTGGGCTCGTTGGATCTGTTTTAACTTTTTGTAGTGGCAGGACTTCTGCTAGTCCGCCTGGGGCGGTACCACCACTTTGCCAATTAATTTTCAGCCGTGAAATAGGACTGTTTTTCGGTTGAAACGGCAAGGCGTCCAGTGAAATTACAGGGCATGTGAGACTCAACATCTCTAAGTCTCAAGGTAACAGGCGCAGTGCAATGACTTGCAAAATTCTGGCAGTTCAGTATTTTGCATGCTGCTGTATCTGTTATAGGTAGACGTCATCGCTTACCATCAGGCGAGCGTCGTGCTTGTCCTGTTACCTTTTACCATAAAAAAAAACTCTGGTCCTAGGTTATGTAAGAGCTTGTGTTAAAAAAGGTTTTTAAAAATATAACTTGTTTATTTTAATTTGTAAGGTGAACAATAAAATGTTTATCTATCTATCTGTCCCTTTCTAACATTACAGACGACGTTGAGTTAGAGGACCGACAAATACATATCATTACTCAAGTGAACATACGACCTCACGTAGCAATGCGACCTCACGCAAATTTGTAAAGTTACAACTAGAAACTAACAAATAGAAGATCAACCGAAGTCGGCGCCCACTCTTGAATTATAGATGAGATTCCTACTTCAAAGTTTTAAGTAAAACATCGAGTAGAATTCTAGGACCAGTTAAAACGGACGTGAGGCTAATATTGTTGTTTAAAAGTATAATAGTAATAAATATGGAAAGACGAACCCTTTGTGTGATTTGAAGTTCGCACCGAGAGAGAATAAACGTTACGACTTATGGCTAGCGCGCACTGCGTTGCGTGGAACGCTATGCGTATGCATGCGTTTATTTCACCGCAAACTTGTACTTCTATGGCACTCCGTACTTTACAGAATATGTGTTATAATAATGAACATACTTTAAAAACTAAAACAACCGACTTCCATGCCCCACGAGTCTGTTTCAGTAGCAAGTTTGAAGCATTTATCGTCATATCTCTGAAGATACTTATCAAATCTCGATGAAATGACAATGAGACTACGTCAAGAATATACCCTACCGATTAAAAAAAGAATCATTTGAATCGGTTCACAATTGACGGAGTAATCGCGTAACATACACACAAAAAAAAAATACATACAGACGAATTGAGAACAAAAATTAATCAGTACATTCAGTATATCCAATACCTTGTAGGCCTTAACTGGGTAGGTAAATCAATAACCTTATGTACTATTTGAAATTCTTACTAATTTACTACCTGGACAGAATATACATAAATTATCATTTGAGTATAAATTGGACTACGTAGTATTATTATCTTTTCTATGATTGAACTCAGGCATATTGAATTGTAGATGTTAGTATAGAGCTTCTGAGACCTTAAACACAGAAATTAGATATTATGTTTTCTGCCTATGTATTGAACAAAAATGTACTTTATAACTTCTTGAGGCCTAAACTACCTAGTCTGAAAATAATAAAAAAAATTTACTACTTTAAAAAAAATCAGAAAAGGTCAGAAAAGACCGCAAGCTTTTTGTTATGACGTCATCATCATCATCATAATAAGCCTGTGTCAGTCCACTGCTGGACTAAGGCCTCCCCCAAGACACGCTACTGGGCCCTATCTTCGGCTCATTGGGAGAGATATGCCCTAATCGCTACGCTGGGCAGGCGGGTTGGCGATCGCAGGACGTAACCTCTCGCATCGGTGACACTGCTGCCCGTCACCGGCCTGTAGTATTTTTATTTATTTATTTATTAACAAAATCCACAGCCCTTAATTAACATAGTTTCAATGATATTGTGATACTTAAGGCCAATAACAGATGTATTTTTTATTAATCTAACATATTTTTTCTGTAGACAGTCATACAGTATTTATACTATTAGCTATAATATATATATATATATATATATAGTAGTATGATATAAATTATAATTAAAGAAACAGTTTATGTGTCCGAGTGTATATATTATGCGATTAGAAGCTACACAATAATAATACAAATAATGATAAAAAAGGTATACACGTGTGCGTCTGTGTGTGTAGATATGTTTATGTGTGTGTCTATGTGAGTTTTCATACCATTAAAGTTGTTGTACACACTGAGGACTGACATTCAGGGCTAATGCCTTGATTCAGAATCTCGAGTATGTGTGTATGTATATCGTGTATTTAGCTACGCCATAATTTGAAATGGTCATACCGCCATTTATCAGTCGCCAGAGCCTCGTTTGTTGGTCAGCAGGATGCACCTTGGACAGGTGAGGTTGGCTGGAGTACTAAGGTGGTATTTGTGCTCCTTTACATCCCTATGACGTTATCACATTTAATTAAAAGTACTAATAATAAAAATAAATACTAGCTAGAGCTAGTTAAAGTGAGTAGCTAGCTAAATATTAAGTGTGATACAATGGTAGAACAGTCTAATTTGAATTAGACTGTTCTACAATTTTCATAGTTCTACACCCTACAGCCCGGCTCTATGATCAAACATTTATTTATTTTTTATTAGAGAAATATTACAAATTTTACGGTTCAGGATTTTCCATGGTGGTAATTTAGGTAATTTAACTTTAATCAGGACAGCTCGATGGTAAGGTCATATTGCATTATCAACAAACTTACATAAGTAAGCCAAATTACAGCTTAATCGGTTGAGAAAAGATTTAAAGTACTATGTTAGATTTCACACATCGTTAGTTTGCATAATGTGGAAATCATTCCGTGCATGGTTGTCTGGAAGGGATCGCTGTGAGCGATTAGACCGCCCATTGATACTTTAATTAGAAACAATACGTTCAGTTAACTTAACATCAGGTGAGATAATAATCAAGAACTTACCTATATAGTATTAAAAAAAAATGTCGTAAGTACTTGTTATTGTCAATTTTCATCATCATGATCAACATCATAATCAGCCAATTTCCGTCCACTGCTGAACATAGGCCTCTCCCATGACACTAGTATTACTGGTGAACAGTAAAGTAGAGTGTTTTTTAGAATAAATCTGGATATTTTTTCAAAAGTCAAAAGTCAAAGCATTTACTCAATATATTAAAAATATGCACTATGCACACACGTCAAATAACATTAAATAACTAGATTATATGAATAGTCATTATTTTAATTCTAAATATAAAAAAATATAACTTATTGCTTTGATTTAAAAATAAAAACAAAAGTAATGAGTCATTCAGCTTTCATTTATACGTCGAACGTCACACTTAAAAAAAATAATAGTTATTTCATTAATTGAATTCCTTTATAAATAACTGAATACATTATATTTTTATGTCTGGGCTCTATTATTTTTGACGTAATTTAACATTCATGAGAACCTTTTTCGCATGAATAAAATATACTGAATTTGATGGGATTTTAACATTACTTATACATTTTGACATCGAATGAATAAATATTTCCAACGAGAATATGTTAACTTTATCTTAAATATACCCTAGAGAAAATATTAGACAACCAATTACAAAAAAATGTTTTCTTTTTGTAATAAAACTTAATATATCTCTACCGAGTAAAAAAATTATAGATATTTAATAATAATTTATTTAGTTAACACCAATATTGGATGATAGCCAAAATCTACTAAAAGTACATAAATAATGAATTTTATTCTACATATATCAGAGATAAGCGTTTTAATCTCAAAAATAATATAATAGAAAAGATAACTAACTGTCAAAATTTAACAGAAAAAATTAAAACTTACGTTTAAAATCGAAGCATCCAATTAATCACGAAGTCGACCGCATTTTTCAAGTCCACGGCGGATTTAAAGAGTTATTTTCATCCTCACTCACTGGCAACACTAAAGAAGTCAATTTAACAACACTAGCAACCAAATTTAACACTCTCAAACCGGTCACTGGCCACTTATATTAAAAAGTTGAAAACGTCACTTTCGAAATTAGAATCCGAACACGTGTTTTAGAAAATCGAACGGCACGTCCGACGCTAGCGGAACACGCGAGGCGACTGAAAGCTCTCTGATTCTCTGAACTGAAAGGTGTATTTTTCAGTGACGGGATGAGCGAGACGTTGTATTTGTGTCCCACTCTGGCGTGTGGAAAAGGCATTCAATGCAGTGGCCGTTTCAAAATACCGTAGTTTTCTTGATTGAAAATTGGAGAGATAAATGAAAATGACAGAACTTTGCAAAAACGTGTGAGCTTTGTTATATTAAATGGATGCACTGTCGGTAAATAAGACTAATTTAGTAATGAATACTGAAGTTTCTGAATTTTTTTGCAGTAATAATGTATAAAAGCATCTGTCGGTTTATAAATAAAAAATAGGAACCGAAAAATCTTATCATTTTTAGGGTTCCGTAGCCGAATGGAAAATAACGGAACCCTTATAGATTCGTCATGTCTGTCTGTCTGTCCGTCCGTATGTTATAGATTCGTCATGTCTGCCTGTCTGTCCGTCCGTATGTCACAGCCACTTTATTCCGAAACTATTAAGACTACACAGTTGAAACTTAGTAGTTAGACGTGTGTGTGTGTGCACCGATTTTTATACAAAAATAAAAGATTAAGGGGGGCTCCCCATATTGGAACTGAAACATAGGATACTTAATAGTTCACTGAAATTAAAATGAAATTTTTTATCAAATCTAGTGCGGGGTGTCTATAGATAAGTCTTTAAAAATGTCATTGAGGTTCCTGAAACAATTTTAAAGATATATATTTCTGAGGTGGTAAAATGTGTGTCCCTATCTTTTAGCTTTAAAAATAAGGGTAAGTAAAAATCTCAATAAAATATATGCATTAGAAAAATAATCACTTTCAACGAAAATTGGTTTGAACTAGATTTAGTCAGCAGTTTTTGATATATATATAGGACAATTTCAAAAATGCAAATAGAACTTTGTTTTTCATACAAACACTATGAAAAACAAAGTCATTTTTTTTATAGTTATGAAATACTCTACTGTGTAGGTTTCTACAAGTGCGAGTCCGACTTACACTTGGCCAGTTTATTTGGATAAAAATTATCTGAAGTACTGAAATGTACGTCGAAGGCGCTAAACAGTAATAGTACGGTTGGCAACCAGACTTTGTGTTATCTTCTGCGAGTTTCCTTCTCGAAATTGTTTTTACTCAATTGCAAGGTTTGCCCAAGGTATATATTTTGAGGGCCCGGTGGCGTAATCGGGAGAACGGTGGGCTTTGGTGCCAGTGCATCAATGGATTTTTCTATCTAAGGTGAAGGAAAAACATCGTTAAGAAACCAACAACCCCTGCATGGTGGTAGGACACTATCTAGTATCCGCCTGGCCAGCACCTTCAAGTTAGAAATTCTGTCGCGAAACATCTGTGTTCCGGCAGCTATCCTTGAGAGCCAGTTTCCATTCTAGGCCTAAAGTGCTCACCATCTTCGACCGTATCATCACTTACCAACAGGTGAGATAGTGGTCAAAAGCTAGCCTATAAGATATTAAAAATTAATAATAATTGGAACCAATTCTGGCAAAATGTCACGATTGTCAGCAATCGACGCTTTAAAGGCTGTATTTATACTTGGTAGGTGTAGAATAGTCTATGTGAAGTGAAAAGCACCTGAACGAAAAGGTAGGTAGCGATTGAACGCGGTTGTAATCGATATATTTTCATTACTTAAAGCATAACATTAATAATAAGTAAGATAGTTTTAAAACTAAGACAACCGAATTCCATGCTCCGCGAGTCAATTTCAGTAGCAAGTTTGAGACGTTTATCGTCATATCTCTGGAGACACTTATCAAATCTCTATGAAATTATAATGGAACCACCTCGAAATTGTACCCTACTGATTACAAAAAGAATCATTTGAATCGGTTATCAATTGACGGAGTGATCACGCAACATACATACAAAAAAAAGCATACAGACGAATTGAGGACCTTTCTTCTTCTTCTTGGAAGTAGGTTGAATAAAAAAAACTAAATAAAACAAAACGAGCAAGTCAGAAGAGCATTAGATTTCGTTTCACTTTAAAAGAGAACTTAACAAATTGGCTCAAATCCGGACCCAAGGATGCCCAAGTTTTGTTTAATAGTTGCCTTTACCGAATGATCTCAGCTTTGATTCATGAAAATCTGCTCAGCCGTTTTAAGAGTATGAGCTTTTTTGAAGCGAGAACTACTTAAGCGGCGTTGTGAACTTTTTTGGGATGGGTAAAAAATTTTAAACTCGCGTCAGGACACGTGACCTGATCGAAAATTCGTAAGACGGAGGGAGTGGAGAAACTTTTTTTGGGATGGGTAAAAAATGTTAAACTCGCTTTGGACACGTGACCTGATCGAAACTTCGTAAGACGGAGGGAGAGTAGACCAAATGCACAACGTTAATGTTCAAGTTTTTACTTCTGCCGGCACTCCCGGAGTGTAATCCGTTGTTTTTTGTTATAGCTGTCTGATCAACTTTTATAGATCTGATCGATTCGGTGTCCTCTTACATACTATGATATACATAGTAGCATTGATAAGGGCACCTCCTAGAATCTGCAGAAGAGGTACTCTACTTCTCAACAACTTACAGCAGAGATGTTGTGTTTGGGCTCATTAGAATGGTTTCAATAAACAAATTATACATAGATTTCGAAAGTGGTTTTCAATTTAAAATGTAAGTATTATGCTAAGATTTTATGCAACTATTAAATAAGGCGCTCATGAAAGTGGAAGAAGCGAAAGAGGTAGGTATGCCAGGATCGTAGCATGTGGAAAGAAGTAGTATCTGCCTACCCCAACGGGAAAAAGGCGTGATTGTTTGTATGTATGTACGAGCTTCTGCCCGCGGCTTCGCTCGCGTGGCCTGATTTTGTAAGACTTTTTATGACTCTGACAGTTTTATAACCTTATTAGTCACTATAGATGGCCCCTTAGGTCGAACTCAATATCCCTTTCTTAGTGCATAGCTTTACTTCACAAAAAACACACCCTCTATATGTTATGTCTTTGATACAGCGGATTATGTTGCACGTTGATATATCAGTCAGCTAATCCGCCAGACTAACACGTGAGGGATGATTTTGAAAAACTGTGACACACGTGTCTCATAATTTAAATTGAAGAGTATGTTTACCAATTTTCAAGTCCATTGACCCAGAGTATAAGATGTTTCACAAAAAAATAAACTTTTAATTTCATCCACTTAGGGGTGGAAATTTCAAAAAACCCTTTCTTAGTGGATAGCTGCATTTTACATAGAACCCACACTCTTAATTTTATGTGTCTCAAACCATCGGATTAGGCTGTACGTTGATATATCAGTCAGTCTGTTAGTTAGAATAATGCGTAAGAGATGATTTGGAAACACTGTGATAGAGTGCCTGACATGTGTCTCCTATAATTTTAATTAAAGAGTATATGTACCAATTTTCGAGATAATCTAGCGACCGGACTCAGAAAATAAAAAAAAATCACGGAAAATGTAACCTTACATCATACTCTCTTAGGGGTAGAATTTCGAAAATCGATGTCTTAGTGGATACTTGCACATCACAAAGAACACACGTTCCAAATATCATGTCTCTAGGACCAGTGGTTTAGGCAGAGCGTTGATATATCAGGTAGTATTTCAGTCATCCAGAAAAACACGTGGAGGATGATTTTTAAAAACTGTGATACCCATATCTCACCATTTCAATTAAAGAGTATGTGTACCAATTTTGGAGACAGTTGACTAAGAGCATAAAAAGTTTCATAGAAAGTTCAACCCTCCATTTCACCCACTTAGGGGTGGAATTTTGAAAAACTATTTTTTAGTGAATACTTGCACTTCACAAAGAACATACCCTCTAAATATTATGTCTTTAAGACCAGTGGTTTAGGCAGTGCGTTGATATATCAGGCAATCATTTAGTTACACAGAAAAACGTGTTGGGGATGATTTTTTAGTTCCGTACCCAAAGGGTAAAACGGGACCCTATTACTAAGACTCCGCTGTCCGTCTGTCTGTCTGTCTGTCTGTCTGTCTGTCTGTCTGTCTGTCTGTCTGTCTGTCTGTCTGTCTGTCTGTCTGTCTGTCTGTCTGTCTGTCCGTCTGTCACCAGGCTGTATCTCATGAACCGTGATAGTTAGACAGTTGAAATTTTTACCGATTATGTATTTTTGTTGCCGCTATAACAACAAATACTAAAAACAGAATAAAGTTAAAAATTAAAGGGGGTCCCCATACAAAAAACGTGTTTTTTAACGCCATCTATCTAATTAGTTACGGCAAAATGACATAGATGGCGCTAGTAAACGAGCGCCCCGTCTTTCTAGATCGCGACCAAACCACACATATTCTTGGTAATATCAATTAATCAAATATATGAGGTTGAAACTCTGTTATGTTTCGTATTGTACGGAACCCTCCCTAAGTGTGCGATAAGAATCGCGATGCTGACTCGCACTTGGCCAGTTTTATTGAAAACCCGTGTCACCCGTAACTCACTATTTTATTTAAAGAGTATGTGTAAAAATTTCCGAGACAATTGACCTAGAGAATAAAAAGTTTCATAGAAAGTTCAACCCTCGATTTCACCCACTTAGGGGTGGAATTTCGAAAAATCCTTTCTTAGTGGATGTCTACACTTCATAAAGAACACATCCTCCAAATTTCATGTGTCTAGGACCAGCGGTTTAGGCTATGCGTTGATATCTCAGTCAGTCAGTCAGTCAGTACTTTGGATTATATATATAGATTAAATATATGGCAATGAATCGTCATACACACGACCGCACCCTACTTCACCTGCACCGCTGCGTCGCTCCGACTGAAGTGATGAATGAGCCCAATATAGTGCAAGCCATCGACTTTATTAAATCCCCAGTATTTGTGCGCTGCTGAAATTGTTTTCTGTGAGTAGTGTATATATTTTCTTAAAATTACTTTATATCTTCTATCAAAAAAAATACTTATTGGTAATTACACGACAACTGTATACAGGTGAAACAAAAATGTCAAAGTAAAAAATTACACAGGCAGTGAAAACAAGCTGTTTCAACCGGCTTTCGAAAAAGAGGAGGTTCTCAATTCGTCTGTATGTTTATTTTTGTATGTATGTTACGCGAATACTCCGTCAATTGTGAACCGATTTGAATGATACTTCTTTTAATAGGAAGGGTACATTTTCAAGGTGGTCCCATTGAAAATTTATCGAGATCTGATAAGTAAAGCTGTGTCGAACCGTATGTATTCGTTACTAAGTAACGAATACACTACCTGACTCGAAGTACCGAATCGGTACTCTCGAATATGTATGTTTCGTTACTCGCATCATTCCCATATGTCGGTATTCGGAACGAGACCAGACAAATGTACGACATACGTACGTACGATCACCGTCTCTGTCTAACTGCCTATGAATGACAGAGCGGCAATTGTTTTGCAAAATGTTTTCTGTGCAGTGAAAACATACGGTAACACTGCGTCTGTAATTTTTATTCTCTATCTGCTCGACAGGGATAAGTTTAATTAGTAAAATACATTTTTATTTTTATTTAACATAAACAACATACCTACTCATTTATTTTCGTACTATAACCCATAATTAAATATACAAGTACATTTAACGAACCTATTAGTAACGTGCCAGAATGATACTGACACATACAATTATACATGACAGCCGATTGTAACGAAAGTAACGAGTAACGATACGAAAGTAACGAGTCCGATGTTTTATAGTAACGAATACATACGGGTATACATTTATTCGTTACTTTCACAGCTCTACTGATAAGTATCTTCAGAGATATGACGATAAACGTCTCTTGCTACTAATACTGATTCGCGCGGCATGGAAGGCGGTTGTTTTTTTAATACGCTTTTATTAGCTTCAGACGTATGTACTCGTATGTTTGTATGTTAATATGTAACGGAATCTTTGAACATGATTTTAACCCCCTTCAAAACGTCGGATTAACTCGAAATTAGGCATACTTATTAAGGACCGATGACAATAAATAAATAAAAAAAAAATTAAAAAAAATCGATTAAAAAATGAAAAATAAATAATAGTTTAAAAAAACTAAAAAAATACGCTTTTATAGAAAATCCAACTAAAAAATAGAAAATAAATTTGAATAAATTTGAATTAAAAATAGTGTAAGAAAAAATGATTTTATTGTAAAAAAAACAGATATGACTAGAAGGGTTATTTTGATAATATCCTGAAAAGCACCTCACGCTTTTGTTTTACAATAAAATAATTTTTTCTTACACTATTTTTAATTCAAATTTATTAAAATTTATTTTCTATTTTTTAGTTAGATTTTCTATAAAAGCGTATTTTTTTAGTTTTGTTTAAACTATTATTTATTTTTCATTTTTTTGTCGATTTTTTTTTTAATTTTTTTATTTGGTAAATTCGATATCATGTGTAATGGAAAGTACTTATAATAAAAAAACACATACTAGCTTAAATTCGACTGTACTAACATTTGCCAATATGGAGTGCCAGTTTATTTCTAGTCTATAATGACATCGCCAGTCAATAAACACCCATTATCTCTACTTAATCCAAATGCACTTTAATTCATTGAGGATCTTTTTTGTTTTTTTTTTTATTCTCTATAGTCAAGCGTTTGACAACTATCTCACCTGATGTTAAGTGACGATGTGGTCGACGCTGTAGCACGCTTGGCTAGAAGATACCTATTCACTCGCGACTTGAAGACCCCTAGATGGTACCTTTCCGCAAACACAGACTCAGGCAAGGAGTTCCAATCCCTGGCGGTACGTATGATGAATGTGGAAGCAAATCGCTTCGTTCGCATTGATGGAATATCCACCATGTAGCGGTGGCGTGTATCAGTACGTCTGGTTGTCCGATTGAAAAAAGGTGATGGGGAATAAGTTCGTGCAGTTGGGAGGAACACTCTCCGAAATGTATCCGATAAAAAACCGATAAACAAGCAACTCTGCGGCGATGCTCTAAGCTTTTGGTTCTAAAAGAATCTAAAGATTAGTACAGTACTGTGACAAAGGTCGTAGTCTAAAAAAAAAACCAGAAATTCTCTAGAACGAATGCCTCATCGCCAATTTGCGTCTACCGGTTCACAGGAAGTGGTGACATACGGGGGGGAATAACACGCTTCACTCTTCAATTTTAATCAAAACCTCTTCTATCTATAATTTAAGATCGTTTAAAAAACTAAGCCAGTAGAAGCCAGTAGACGCCAGTAGACGAAGTAACTATTACATAATCTGTGTCAGTAGTTAGTAGTAAGTCGTCGAGATAAGTAAATGCGTCGTAATACAGATGTTAAAATTTAAATGGGACCACCTGGGAAAGGTACCCTTTGAAACAAAAAAAAAACATTTTCCAAATCGGTTCAGGCATCTTCGAGTAATCGGTGAACATACATAAAAATTTAAAAAATTTAAAAAAAAATCCTACGAATTGAGAACCTCCTCCTTTTTCTTGAAGTCGGTTAAAAATGAATACAACTGTGAATCGACACCAATATTTTAAATGCGAAAGTCAGTTTGTACTATGTTTCTTTGCAACTTCTTCACGGTCAAACGGCCAAACCGATTTAGCTGAAACTTTGCTTTTATTATAGCCAATATTATGGATTAAGCTATAGGATACTTTTTAACGCGGGCGCAGCCGCGGGGCACAGGTAGTCTTCTAATATATAATTTCAGATCGTTTAAAAAAAACTAAAAGAATAGACAAATGCCGCGTTAGTCATGTTCAGTACTAAGTTTGAGGTGCTTATCTCCATATCTCTGGAGATACTGTACACCTCGATGAAATTAAAATAGAACCACCTGAAATGTATATGTCGCAGATAGCCTAATTAGCCGTTCAATTAAACGCCTAGCCTCTTAACTAATCAGCGCCGTTCAACTAAATTCCTGAAAGATATCCAGCCGTAGCGTTTGCAAAAACATTTAATAAACTGGCTGGCTAATGCTTAGGCGAGTCATATAATGTCGTCCCCTCCTCGCTACGCTTGTTGGCGCACGTCACGCGGTGGTCAATGTTCCTAGTGTGTTGCCTTAGTGTCAAACTAATGATCAGGCTAGGCATGTAATGAAACGTCATCGATCCAAGTCATTTGCCTGGCTGTTTGATCAAATGGCTGGATATCATTCAGAAATCTAGTTGAACGACGCTGTTTAATTAAGAGGCTAGGCTGTTAATTGAACGGCTAATTAAGCTATCTGCCTGCAACATATACACTTTCAAATAAAAAAAGCATTTCTTTCAACTGAATTCAAATCGGTTCAGGCGTTTTAGAGTAATCGGTGAACAACAACAACAACAACAACAAATACTCTTTATTGACACCAATTACAAAAATATCTTAAGATAGGACTTAACTAACTAAAATAAGGTACAATGGGCGGTCTTATCGCCAAAAGCGATTTCTTCCAGACAACCTTTGGATGGACATAACATTATAAAATGAACATTGGACGGTGGTGTTATTTATATAAGGAAATCTAAAAGCTCTTAATCAATATTGCTTATAGACTACATAGACGGTTACATATTATAATATAATAAGCATACATATGCCACAATATAAACTTACATATACATATTAATAGATATAAATATTGCGAAATATTTAATATTAGGTTAAATAATAGAAGAGAGATAAAATTTACGTACATGTTCCTTGAAGCTATTTACGGACTGTGCACGTCATATGACAATTGGCAGCTCATTCCAAAGGCGCACGGCTTGGACAGTAAAAGTGGAGTCATAGAAATGTGTACTATGTGCTGGAGTGTCAAGGAGCAGGTTCTCTGATGACCTCAAAGAAAGAGAATTTGATGCAGAAAGATAATGTAATCGAGCTTTGAGATATTGAGGAGTAGAGGGGTTGAACAGTATACCATAAAGAAGCGAAAGGATGTGAGTATTCCGACGAAGACGAATGGGTAGCCACTTGAGTTTTGCACGGTAGTCTGAGACATGATCATATTTTCGGAGACCGAAAATAAATCGAATGCAGAAGTTTTGTAACCGCTCAAGCTTATTCAGCTGGTCCTCCCTGAGATCGAGATAGCTGGCGTCGGCATAGTCAAGGATAGGGAGTAAAAGAGATTGAGCTAGCGCAGCTTTAGTAGCTATAGGTAGAAAGTTACGCAACCTTCTGAGCGAGGCTGCTGATGCAAAAAGTTTGCGACTCACTGATTGCAGCTGAGGGTCCCAAGTGAGATTGCTGTCAATGATAATACCCAGATTTTTTACCTGTTTGCTGAAGGGTACAGTCACGTTATTAAAAGTTATGTTATTCAACGTTGAAAAGTCTATTTTATTTACTAATCTAGAGCTGCCCACAATGATGGCCTGAGTCTTGGTAGGATTTACCGTAAGTCCATATGATCTACTCCAGTAAGCAATGCGACAAAGGTCATCATTAGTGGTTTTGATCGCATCATTTAAATTTTCAAGTGAAGCTTGTGTATAGATTTGGAGATCGTCTGCATATAGGTGATACGAGGAAGAAAGGAATAATGATATTGAATTTATAAATATAGCAAAAAGAAGAGGAGAAAGCACGCCACCCTGTGGTACACCGGCACTTGTGTCACACCAAGAAGAAAATACATCCTCAATGCGGACACGCTGCCGGCGCCCATACAGATAACTGTGAAACCAATGAATCACCGATGGAGATATGTTAAGAGAGCGGAGCAAGGCGAGAAGGATTTCAAAATCTACGGTATTAAATGCGTTGCTGAAATCGAGCAAGGTAAGAACAGTAAGCAGTCTGGTTTCCATACCCAGCCTTATATCATCTGTGACTTTGATAAGTGCAGATACAGTACTATGACCAGGACGGAAACCAGATTGGTAGGGGTTGAGGAGATTATTTCGGTTAAGGTAGCAGCTAAGCTGGGTGTGTACCAGGCGCTCCAGAACTTTGGAAAGGAGGGGCAGTATGGATATTGGACGATATTCAGATAAGGATTTAGGATTGGATTTTTTGGGCAAAGGGATAATGTGGGCTTCTTTCCAGCACGATGGTACGACACTCTCCGAAACAGAGCTATTCAGAATATAGCACAAAATTGGTAAGATTTCGCCCAATATCGGAACAAGCATGTTAAGGCTGATGCCGTCTCCACCAGTGGCGTTCGAGGAGATGGATAGAATGCTCTTCCTAACATCACATGGAGTGAATTCATTTAAAACAAAAGGTACGTAGTCAGGAGTTGGAAAACAGGAAAGATAATTTAAAGTGGCAATTTTGTCATTCGCATCAATTGTGGAAGACGAAGAAAAGTGATGATTGAGCGAGTTCAAATCTAAATTACGAGGCATGGAAGTTTGACGTTGTTTTCCAACTCCTAGAGAACAAAGAAATTTCCACACTTTCGCGGGATCTTCTTCTTGTTGAATGGAACTATGGATATGGTGGCGTTGTGCATCTCGACACGCTATATTGCAGCGATTCCGGGCCAAGTTATACTTTTGCTTATTGAGATCGTTACGATTACATTTAAGCCTGGCTTTAGCGACGGTTTTTGCATGGATAAGCTTTCTTATCTCTTTTGTTAACCAGGGTGCTGGATGGTGTTTAATTTTGACTGCCCGCAAGGGAGCATGGATATCAAAAAGTTGCAGTATAAGACTATTGAAATCATTTACTTTATCATCCATATTGTCTGCTGTGACTACAGTAGACCAGTCAATGTTACGGGCGTCATTGCGGAGTTTATCTATATCCATGGTACCAAAGCTGCGCAGCTGAAGAATTTTGGGTTTAGATTTAGGGGGACGTAACCTGTATGACAAGAAGATAAGGTCATGACATGAGAAAGATTCTTGTCAGAAAATGACGCCAGCATCTCAGGGTAGTGCGCCGGAATACTTTGGGCATTCAGATGAACAGCATTGAAGTTTTTGGGTACATCAGAGAATTGGTTTGACAAGTTATCACAGAGAGTGGGAATACTGGAAAAGCTATCTTCACCACTCGATACTTCATCATCAGACAAGCACGATAAAAATGATTCATTGTCACTATCAACAAGGTTTCGCAACATTACATAAATAATATAAATATAAAAATACGATATGAATACTATAATATACAAATATTTACTCCTTAGGTAGGGTACACAATGTACGCATACTTCATCTGCCAGTTGTCTGATGGAGAAAGCGGAAATATCAGTCAGGAATTCTAAGCAGAGATTCTAACTTAAAAAGAAAGAAAAAAAAGAAAAAAACAATAAATAATGGTAAAAGCACTGAACACTATATAAATACGATCAAAAACTAATTAAGTAGTAAGTAGGCAGCCGTTGTAAAAAGTATTATTTCAACCAGATTAGATAAGAAAATAAGATACAGAATATTATAATAAAAAAATAAAATATAGTAGACTAACCCTGCCTTATGACAATAATACATAATTTTATAGGTGCTGGCAAAATACTGATTTTATGGAAACCAAAAAAAAAAAAAAAAAAAACATTGACACTTGACAGTATTTGACAGCTTACAAATGTCATTGTCATAGTGACTGGCAACTGCAAAAATAATCAAGTGGGTTGAAATAATACTTTCTTTTCCTCTGTCTGCTAGTTCATTGATTTGATATACGGAATTTCCCGGTTCATGATTACCCGACAAAATGTATAAAATAATATTAAACAGCAGGAGGTATACAGAAGAATTTAAACGTACTACCCTACATACCATTTTACGAGAAGTGAAATAAATACAAAGACATGAAAGACACTCGCGACTCGCGGCCCTATTTCTTGGAGTTGGCTGCTGCGGTACGCCGCGATTTGGATGCCGCCCGTTTTTCCTTGGCCACCATGGCCGAATTGCTCTGAGGTGGCTTCGGTATAGCTGCCGCTGGGATCGTCTGCAAGTCCTTTACACTTGTAATGCGATGGCGCGAGCCATCGGCACCAATGATGTGGATCTGACCATCACGGGTCCAGCACTTGGTCACTCCAAAACGGGATCTCGCTTCCATGAATGCCTGATGCCTCGACTTCGTCAAAAATTCAGTGACAGTGAAATCTGTACCTTTAAGAGACTTTTTAGAGTACCATATCTTGCTCCGTGCCTCGATGTCTCTAAGTTTCACCAAAATAGGCCTCGGTTTATCAGTTGTAGCCCGGCCCATCCTCTGACAACGATTTATAGAACCAGCTACAAAGTCGGGAAAACTGAGACGATCAGTGACAAGTTTCACCACCAACGCTGCACAGTCTTCATGATTGCCCTCTGGTACACCGTGAAGAAGTAGAATCTTACGCCGGCTATGCATCTCGAGGCGATCTACATTGTGCGCAATTAATTCCAACTCTTGTTGAAATCCACGCAGGATTTGCGCTGTGAATTTTTTAAATTCAGCAAAATCTGCTGCCAGCGAAGAAGTGGAAGTGTTGGATTGAGGATTATTCTGCAACTCACCTTCAAATTGATCCATGCGCTTATTAAGCGCCTCCATCACTCCAAGAATAGTTTGTTGAGTGGTATCCATGTTGATAATAGTGGGTGGAGTGGAGTGGTAGTGTTGATAGTGCAGAAATCCCTCAGTAGAGCTTCTCAAGGATTGATTTATATTGACAGGTGAAGTATGCAACCAAATTATATCATTAACACATAACAAAAGCAGTCTGAGCACTTTAAATTGATTTTAAAATTAATATAAATATGGAGCAAATTCAAACAGGTGTTTTACATCTACCCGCCCAGGGGGAAAAAAAAAAACATACATTAAAAAAAGATTCCGGCGAATTGAGAACCTCCTCCTTTTTGTGAAGTTAGTAAATAATGGGGAATGCTCTGTAGAGCTTCTTGACTTGATTCCACCATCGCCACTCTTCTATCGAACTGCTTGGCACCGTCAAAATGCTCATATATTAAAGACTTGGAAGTCTCGAACCACCCGATTGAACCGTGGCTTCCTGCCTCGCACCTGTAAGATGTGGAACGACCTTCTCGCAACAATCTTCCCCTTGTGTTATAGAATGAAGGCTTTTAAAAAGGGCATCCATAAATTTTCTAAAAGTCGGCAATGTATCATCAGCGCCCAAGGTGTTGCCATTACATTGCCTAAGCGACGGTGACCGCTTAACATCAGGCGGGCCTTCACCTTGTTTGCAAACTATTACAGAGCGGCTGAGAGATGTAAGGGAGCACAAATACCACCTCAGTGCTCCCAGCCAACCTCAACTGCCCGTGGTGCATCCTGCTGACCAACTAACGAGGCTCTGGCGACCGACACATGGCGGTAGAACCATTTCAAATTATGGCGTAGCTAAATACTACAGACCGGTGACGGGCAGCAGCGTCACCGGTGCGAGGAGCTATGTCCTGCGATCACTAACCCGCCTGCCCAGCGTGGCGATTAGGGAATATCCCTCCCAATGAGCCGAAGATCGGACTCATCTTGGGAGAGACCTACGTCCAGCAGTAGACTGATAGTACTGATACAGGCTGATCATGATGATGACAGAGCCCCGTTGGCATAAAGGATATAATAGCTTGACTTCTAAGCGAGAGATTACCGGTTCAAATCCTAGCACGGGTGTTCGTCCACAGGTGGAAAGAGCATATTATATCGATGTTCCGCCTGACTTGCTACCAAAAAGTAGTTTACCGCAGAGAAAATCTGTCGCCATAACCGTACGGTGTTTCGGTAACACACAGCCCTTGAGAGTCAGTATAATTTAGGTCTAGCGGGTTCACCATCTTCGACCACATCATCGCTTACCACCAGGCGAAATAGTGGTCAAACGCTAGCCTATAAGATATAAAAAATATTACAGTAAAAAAAAATATTGGAGTAGGTTTTCTTTCATCTTGAAATCGTAAACAGATATTATTCATGAATATTATTATTTCATTTCCCAGTTGCTACAGCGGTTTACGATAAATTATCACCCAGTATGTTTTTGATCGGAATCTCTCGAATCAGACTGAAATTCAATTTAAGATGCATTAAGTTCTCAGCTCGAAGATAATTGCGCTCAGTCGTATTCACCAATATTTTAATGGCCTTTACTTGAACTGTCAACTTTCATCGAAATCATTGCATTGTCATGATAAATGCTAGACACAATACGATATTGAATTGGGTAAATAAGACTAATAAGAGCCAATTTCACCGGTTTCACAACAGATTTATGTAACACCAGCAGTACCTCGCGGTTTCACCCACGTAGTTCCCGTACCCGTGAGAATACTGGGATAAAATATAGCCTATTTTACTCGCTGATGGTGAAGCTTTTCATTAGTGAAAGAATTTTAAAAATCGATCTATTCTTTTTTTAGTTAAATCGATACAAAAAATATCAAATCTTTCATCTTTCTAATATTAGTTTAGATAAATTATATGAAAAAAATTTTTTTTAAAACAAGCTTTTATCTGGGACAATGAACTAAAATATTAAAAATAAATTCTAGTAAGTATTTGGCGTGTAAGTACATACCTATATTAGTATGATGGTGTAGCTTTTCATTAGTGAAAGAATTTTAAAAATCGATCTATTCTTTTTTGAGTTAAATCGATACAAAAAATATCAAATCTTTCCTCTTTCTAATATTAGTTTAGATAAATTATATGAAAAAAATATTTTTTAAAACAAGCTTTTATCTGGGACAATGAACTAAAATATTATAAATAAATTCTAGTAAGTATTTGGCGTGTAGGTACATACCTATATTCTTAAAAACTTGAAGCACTACCCGTTTTTCAGGCTAGGTAATTACTATACTTCAGTGCCTCAAGCTTTTAAAAATATAGGTAAGTACCTACACGCCAAATACTTACTAGAATTTATTTTTAACATTTTAGTTCATTGTCCCAGATAAAAGCTTGTTTTTAAAAATATTTTTTTCATATAATTTATTTTTAACTTTTTAGTAGGTAGGTATAGATACCGCCTACCTACCTACTACCTAAGTATTTAAGATAAGGCATGATGTTTTAAAATATTCCACGGATATTTGATGTGATTATGGGTAAAGTGCTCTTCAAGGAAAATCAATCGACACGGTGGGGCTATATTGCTTTATAACAGAAATGCCATGGCCACCTTATAGCTTCATCATCAGATCCTGGATATTATCTAAGTGTATAGTTCTCTTCAAGACGAATTAATCGAGCCCAAACTCGGTAAAGTTACGTTGATTTATCACAGAGATGCCGTGGTCACCTTCCAGCTTTATCATCAGACCCTGGATATCATCTAGGTGAAAAGTTCTCTTCAAGACGAATCAATCGAGCCCAAACTCGGTAGGAATATGTTGGTTTATCACAGAGATGCCGTGGCCACCTTCCAGCTTCATCATCAGACCCTGGATATCATCTAGGCGTAAATTTCTCTTCAAGACGAATCAAGCAAGCCCAAACTCGGTAGAGTTACGTTGATTTATCACAGAGATGCCGTGGCCACCTTCCAGCTTCATCATCAGACCCTGGATATCATCTAGGCGTAAAGTTCTCTTCAAGACAAATCAATCGAGCCCAAACTAGGGGGAGTTATGTTGTTTTATCACAGAGATGCCGTGACCACCTTCCGTCTCCATCATCAGACCAGCTCCATGGTACCATTTCATTGTATTGTCACCGTAGATACATAAACCAAATTTGAGACCAATCGGACATGGGGAAGTGGGTCTAATTTAGCTTCCAAGATTCCACCCGAACATACATGGTGACATACATACATACATACATACATCGCAAGTTAAATAAAAGCTTGTAATAAAAGCACCTAGATGGCGCTAGAGTAGGTTTAAAAGCTCCCCTTGTTAATATTGCTTAAATGTATGAGATCCTGCATCGCGGTAATAATATTTTCCGCGATGTTGGAACCTGGTGCCCTTGCTTCGTAATCAAACATCTTGAAATTTGAACTCGTTATAAAAGGTTACCTCGTTATAATGTTATAGATAGACTAGTATAGAAGTATAGATATAGATTTCGTGTGTAAAGTACATATTTAATAGCTACACTTTTTGCACACCCCTGCAATATTAGAATTTGTAAAGCCTGTCTATTCAAAGGTTGTCTGGTAGAGATCGCTCTAAGAGATAAGACCGCTCATTGTACTGGCGATATCTTATGTACTGTTTTCTGTTACTTTTGTTTTTCGGTGTGCAATAAAATATAATTCATTAATGCACACTTTTTAATACAACTGTTTTAAATTGACGTTAAATCGTTTGATAATCTAAAAACACAGAATATATGTATATATATCTATGTTCTATATATGTATATATGTCTATTGTATATGTATCTATGTTATGTATTATGTTTGTTTATATGTGTAAGTATTCATTTTAAGTATATTCATATATATGTTAACTTATAGCTGCACACCCCCGCAATATTATAATTTAGAAATCCTCTCCATCCAAAGGTTGTCTGGTAGAGATGATAGAGATCGCTCTAAGCGATAAGACCGCCCATTGTACTACCGATATGTTATGTTCTTCTGTTACTTTTGTTTGTTTTTTTGTTCTTGGTGTGCAATAAAGTATTATTCATTCATTCATTCATTCATTCATTCATTCATTCATTCATTCATTCATTCATTCATTCATTCACAGACTCTGAATGATACACTCGATCGTTTTCAGTATTCAAAATTGAGTACTTGCCGTAATATTTTGTGAAGTAGGTAAAAAAAAAACAAAAGCATATTAACTTACGCATAAAAAACTAATAGAATACCTACATTTACCATTTTCAATTATTTTTCTATCTCTTTGTACAATTTATGTAGGGTATTTGGGGGATATTCTAGGATTCTCGTAATACCTTTTCTAGGCCTAGAAATTTATAGCCCTTTAGATTTTGGAATGAGTAACGTACGGTTACGTAGGTTCTATCTTCTCTAAATATTTTCTCTATTTGAAAATGGAAAAAGTAAATGTTGATAATAAAGTTAATATTTTTTTAAGTAAAAACTTTATCGGCGTTGTGAACTTTTTGGGAAGGGTGAAAAATGTTAAACTCGCGTCAGGACCTCGCGTCAGGACATGTGACCTGATCAAAAATGCGTAAGACGGAGGGAGAGTAGAAACTTTTTTTGGGATGGGTAAAAAATGTTAAACTCGCGTCAGGACACGTGACATGATCGAAAATTTGTAAGACGGAGGGAGAGTAGACCAAATGCACAACGTTAATGTTCAAGTTTTCACTTCTCCCGGCACTCCCGGAGTGCAACTCGTTGTTTTTTTTACAAGCAAAACAATAAACACAAACAATTATCAATTATTATTAATCACTATCTTACCAACAGGTGAGATAGTGGTCAAACGTAAGCCTATAGGATATAAAAAATAAAAAAAATAAAAAACGTTAACTCGCCGTCTATTGAATTGAATTGAATCTAAAACTAGTTCTGTGATAAATGACAATTCTCTCTGTGAAGCCATCTCGTATTTTCTATAGCATCATTAAGAGCACGACAGCTGTCAAGGTGACAGGACCCACTTCAGCTTCCGGCTTCGCTCGTTACTGACATAACTACAAAGGGCCATGTGTAACTTTATAATAGTATCTGACGGGGTGTTTGTATAGTCGGGTGACTATAGTAAGGTATTATGTTTCTTGAAGTGTTACACACTTAATATTTTTGTAAATTGTTATACACAATCTAAAATTTCATCGTACCGACGGGACTCGAACCCGCACCCCCCTGATAACATCTCCAGGTGCTCTGACCAATTAAGCCACGGTCCGATACTATCGATGTGACGCTTGGTGTATTAGTGGATTGCATTTTTTACCCAATTATGCATTGGTGGCGCCATCTATGATAACTTATTCGAAGTTAATCATTCGGAAAAAACCATTACAGTTTTCAAATCCGACGAGAGATGTTGCACTGCGTAAATTAAATATTATGTTTCTTGAAGTGTAAAACACTTGGTTTGTCAATTGTTATACACAATCCAAAATGTCATCGTACCGATGGGACCATGGAGAATGGACTCTAGGTATTGTATAGGATAGGTATAGGAGATTGATCTTTCTATAGTCTGGCCATAACGGGAAACAGTCTGTGGGGACGGCAGACTAACGGAGCGCCCCCCCCCCCCCGTCTCGCCGCGCGCATACCTCAGGGAGTGTACAGCAGTTATGGCCAGACTATAACAAAGCTTGTCTAAAAAAGTTCTGAAAATCTGTCGCAGAGTAGTATTTAGGCCCGCCGGCTTAATGCCTGTGTCGCTAGTGAAGTATATCGATGGCAGAAAGCGTAAATGTCGTATTTGAAAATTTGAAATTTGAAAACTCATTTTTTGAGTGAACAGTAGACAACCCAGAAACAAATCAATGGTGTCTCATTAAATTTTTTCATCATAGAAAGACTAGACATAGACTATTCGACGCGGCGTTTTTTTCTGTACAAAAATATAGTAAAAATTAATTCAGGCAAATTTTGATATACGACATTTCCGCTTTCTGCCGTCGATATATTACACTAGCGACACAGGCATTGAAACGGTTGGCCTGAGCACTACTCTGCGACAGATTTTCAGAACATTTTAAGACTTCAGTTTCCTATCCTTCTGTTTTTATCCGTGGACGGGACATTTCATCGAATAGTCAGTTATATACTATACCGTGCCGTATTTATACGGTGGAGCAAGTAGGGGATATGACTTGAATGAATTAATGAATGAATGTGTGTGTTTAGCCCCGTTGGCGTAAGGGATAGTTGGCATGACTTCTAAGTGAGAGGTCGTTCTAATCCTAGCACGGATGTTTGTCCACAGATGGTAGAAGCATATTATATCGATGGTCCGCCTGTCTTGCTACCAAAAAGTAGCTTACTACCATCAAAGATTAAATCTGCCGCCATAATCATACAGTGTTCCGGCAGCACACAGCCCTTGAGAGTCAGAGTATTCTAAGGTCCTCAGCGCATTTACAATGTTTGATATACATTATCATCGCTTGCTACTAGAGAACTATTAAGTATTCTGTGCTACTAGGCAAGATAGTGGTCAAATGCTAGCCTATAAAATACTTAAAAAAGGTGGCCCCTAAAGGGACCTTATATGAAACTTTTCAGTTTCAAATTATGATTGTGTGATGGTATGTTTATCTCCATATCTGGAGATACTAATCCGATCTTGATGAAATTACAATAGGGCCAAAACAATAGAAAATAATTTTACAATTCAATCGATAAATACGGTCAAATTGAGAACCCCTTCCATTTTTGAAGTCGATTAAAAATATTACATAGTGGAATATAACTCGATAATTTTTAACGCAAAACATCGAAACACAATTATACTAACTAGTAACTCAAAATCCCGCAAAATTTTCAGGTTCTCGTCAAAACATCCATCAGGAAGTATCACAGGAAATTCTCTGAGCTCGCCGCGAGATGGTAATTTTAAAAGAAAACCAACGTTTTGTTACTTCAGATGCTTCAGACTTCACACACAGTGGCTTGCGACTCTGAATACAAAGCAGTCAGTAACAATATTATAAACCTATCAGGAATTCTTTTGAGGGCAAAATTGAAGACAGTAAAATCATCAAAATATTATTATCTATTGACGTTTTATACCGGCTGTTATTCACGTACTTTCTTGACTGAGTTTTCGCGGGAACGTGAAAAAGTGTATGTGATCTCATTGTATTTTTAACAGACTTCACAACAAAAAAGGAGGAGGTTCTCAATTCGACTGTATTTTTTTTAAATGTTTGTTACCTCAGAACTCCGTCAAATCTTAAACGATTTGAAATAATCTTTTTTTGTTAGAGAGATTATGCTTTCCGTTTGGTGTCATTCAAATTTTATCGAGATCTGATAATCATATCCGGAGATATGGAGATAAACAATATAAACAAATTTGATACCTTGATGACATGATTACGACTAGTGGATATTTTTACAATCGTGGCATGTGAAGTAGGTTTTTTGGTTTTGTAAACGATCTTAAATTATTTCCTTAAACTTTAATTCTTCCACTAGTTAATGTGTAATAAATATGGAACTATTATAAGTTTTGATGAATGTGTGCGAGCGAGTGTAGGGAAACAGCACAATGTTGAAAAACATGCAGTTTGCATTCTCGCCAAAATTCCACTGAAAATCTTCGGTAAAATCCAGACCTTTATTAAAGTTATGACTTAGACTGGACTATGACTTCAACTTGACTTAAAATGTGACTTTATCCCAACTTTATGACTTGAATTACTGAACAATTTTTATACTTGACACTGGCTTAATACACTTATAGTGTGGAACCACAATGTAACTAAAAAAAAACTTTCTCGACCTAGGTTTCGTGCAAGTCTATCTAGTGTCCGCCTGGCCAGGTACCACCCTCAAGTTAGAAAATCTGACGCCAAACATCTAATGTGTTCCGGCAGCTATCCTTGAGAGCCAGTTCCCATTATAGGCCTAGCGTGTTTACCATCTTCGACCGCATCATCACTTACCAACAGGTGAGATAGTGGTCTAACGCTAGCCTATAAGATATAAAAAAAAAGTCTTTCGCTTTTCTTCGGAAGTTAGGTCACGCGGTGAGATCGCGATTTACAAATCGGGCGTTGGACAAAAACAAAACAACTATTGTTTTTGTTATCAACACTATCAACATCATCACCACCATATCAACCGAAGAACCGACAACTGTTGGGGTAAAGAATACGAGTTCTTGAGTGAAGAGCGCCGATCACCTAGTTTAGGAGCGTATTTTAGAATCCGCTATATCGTACAGCATGACAAGCAAATCACAGGCAAACCAGGGCCGGTAGTCTCTACATGAATAGCGATGAATTTCGACCGATAATCTTCGATAAGAAAAGAGATGCAGATAACAACTGTCTAGCTGCATCTCCTTCTACTAGACGTTTGCGATGATAGGACGCATCGCTATCAATGTAGAGACTTCCACCCCAGCTCATTTATAGTATAGCTATTGTGAACGTGTTGTAAATAAATATATGGTGAGCGATATTGTTGTGCGATATTGTTGTAAGAACTATATACTATTATATTATAGCGTAGTTTGAAATGCGCTTTAGACGCCCTCAGAGTGGGTGGAGCGATGATCTTCGCAAGGCGTTTGGATAGAGCTGGATAAGAGTAGCCGAAAATCGTGCTCAGTGGGGTGCAGCTGGAGAGGCCTTTGTCTAGCAGTGGACTCACATAGGCTGGTGATGATGACTTGTGTTTACTCGTATCGTACATCTCTACACAGTTGAACAACTACATTAGTTTATAGTAAAGCCCGTCACAGACTTAGCTATAATATATATTAATATAACATACTATAATATATATAACAGCAAGCTACCACACACTGAGAAATATATATTTTGCCTTCATAATGCCTTCATAATTGATGGTCGTCCTAGTGTATAGTAATATGCAATAATGTATATTACGGTATCGCTTGGTAACGTCACAGAAATTATATATTATAGCTAAGTCTGTGACGGGCTTAACTCGCGTATTCGTTAGAGAGCATATTATAGAATAAGAATAATATTTATTGTTCAAAACAGTGTTTACAAAACGATGTTAAAATTATGTAGTATCAACAGTTTGTTCTTTTCGAACATACAATAATTGCGTAGGGTAACATAACTATAAAACTAAATTATACGTAGGTATTAAGTATACTATATTACTTACTAATAAAATAAACTTTAATTTATTTAGTAACATAACGCAATAGTCAAAACAATTTAAAAAACGAATTAAACTAATATATTAACTACTAGCAGCCCGCCCCGGCTTCGCACGGGTAGAACATATATGCCTACAAAATTTGCATCAATTTGTTGCATCGAATATAAAATATTAACATATTTAACAATCATCGTCATATTTCAAACAATTTACACAAAACCTTACGGAATTATGCACCTAAGACCTAAACCTTCCTCGTAAACACTCTGGCTATAGGTGAAAACCGCATCATAATCCGTTCAGAACCTTTTGAGATTATTGCGAACAAACAGACAGACGCAGTGATGGACATTGTTTTATAATACTTACGTAGTGATATTGGACGGCCCATTGGCGTAAAGGATAGTTACCCTGATTCTGACCCGAGGGTCGTTGGTTCTAATCCTAGCTATATACCTACCAATGAAAGTTTTATGAGCATTCATGAATCATGGGTTTTTGTGGGATCATTAAATCTACCAATAATTAAGATAGTTTAAAAAACTAAAACACCTGACTTCAATGCCCCACGTGTCAATTTTAGTAGCAAGTTTGAGACGTTTATCATCATATCTCTGAAGATACTTATCACATCTCAATGAAATTACAATGGGACTACCTCGGAAACGTACCCTACCGATTACAAAAATAATCATTCGAATCGGTTCACAATTGACGGAGTAATCGCGTAACATACACACACAAAAAAAGAAAGAAAAAAGAAACATACAGACGAATTGAGAACTTCCTTCTTTTTTCCATGTTTCTGAATGTGAATTCGTTCAATCGTTATAAAACTATGAGCTTTAATCAACTTTCATAGGTCTGATCAATTCGAAAATCTTCTTCTTCAACGATATTGTAAGAACATGGAAGCATTGACCTGATGCTGGGACATCTCCTGGACTCTACAGAATACTCAAATCCTCACCAACTTACAGCACAGATTTTAAAAATCGTGTTTAGAGTCATTGGAATGCTTTTAATGAAAAGATTATACATAGATCAGTCGGGACGGTTATATTATATTATATATATAGATCATTATTATTTTATACAATAGATCATATTATTATACTATATTGACTTCAAATTGATTGTAATCGGTGGGGATCTACAGCATAAGCTAAGCTTATAATAATATTTTCGTAGTAACTATGACCTATTCTATGGTTTCACTGCAAATATTTTATTAATTTTGCGATGTGTGTATGTGAAATCCGTGATATCTTCTAGAGTTTTCATTTGAATTATATATTGAATAGGACAATTTTAATCTATGATATGTGGCCAAGCTAATTAACATAATTTTTTTCGTATTCAACTACGGAAATTTTATAATTCTTAACTCTTTGTCATTTAAATTATATTATGAAAACTTAGAATTAAGTATAGTTTTTAAAATGAACATTTATACTTATATCGCCTTCAACGACCAACAAAATGCAACAACACACCACATACACTACACATACTATACTTTAACACAAATACACCGCCTACAAAATATGCATCCTTCCGCCACACAGCAATACTATTCTCTACTAATCACTCAAGGCTGCGATTATGGAATCTGTCTTCGTAACACCAATAACATACTAGTATGTAATGATAACCAAGATAAATGAATTGTTTACTGGCATTGATGATGTCAATGCCTCCAAATCGTATGCATTGAGTGAACCGGAGGAATGCAGGATGTATATTAACACCAGTCATAACAGAAACATCTCAATGGTTGCTATGAATATTCGAAGTATCAACAGGAACTATAACGATTTTCTAGTTCTTTTAAAGCGAATTGGTATAAGGATGGACCTACTCATATTTACAGAATGCTGGCTAAATGAGAACTTTTTACCAAATCAACTACCGGGCTATAACGCATTTTATACCAAGTCACATATTAACCAAAATGACGGCATTGTAGTGTACTGCAATGATATACTCAAGACTTCTGTCACTGAACCCAATTTTGAAGATGGGAACTGTATTCTAATCAAAATAGGCAAAGAACTATGTGTAGTGGCATTGTACAGACCACCATCCTTCAGGAACACAGCAAAATTTCTAGATTCACTGGATGCGATATTACAAAATATTCGTGCTTTCCCTAGTATCATTGTGACCGGAGATCTGAATATCGATATCAGTGAACATTCAGTAGACATACAGAAGAATTATCTCACTCTACTAGAACACATGGACTAGTACCAGCTCATAACTTATTAACACGGGAAAAATCATGTCTTGACCACTTAATGGTTAAATTAAAAACACCTGCTACAACATTGGTTCTACCAGCAACCACAACAGATCATTCGCCAATAGTAGCCCAAATAAACACACGGCAACAAATGCGCAAAGATAGGTTCGAAAAACTTATAAAACGAAATACGAAGCAGTCCTTGCAGAGCTATCTAAAGTGATTTGGCAAAATATTCTAGACTATTCTGACGTTGACAAAGCTACTGAAGCGTTCATGACATTAATGACAAGCACAATATAAAAATTTACATATATCTGCACAATACCTAAATCCAAATTCAAAATCAAGCCTTGGATCACTCCAGGCTTGATAAAATGCATGAGACGTCGAGACAAACTACACAAAAGCATAAGAAAGACAAGACAAACGACACCATAAAGAACATGTACCTAAAATATAGAAATACTTGTAATAAGATACTAAAATCACTAAAGAGGACATATGAAAAAACGGAACTAATGAAGCATAATAAGGACACAAAAAAAACATGGGAAACAATCAAAAAGATCTGTAATTTTCCAGCCAAGAGAAATCCCGTTGATAAACTTGTACAAATTAGACCTAATAAGATAGAATCACTCAACGCGATAAATGAGTACTTCTTAAACGTCGGTTCAAACCTAGCTCGTGAGACACTTATTTCCCTAAATCAAACTGAGGACCATTTAACAAACATACACAACCAAAGAGATAAAAGTGTAAGTTCCTTTGGACTTATTCCTGTAGACCAGTCCGAGGTGTACAATATTGTGAGAAACCTCAAAAACGATACAACACCCGGATGGGACAAAGCAAACGCATGGCTATTTAAACGACTACTACCATTTTTGTTAGAACCTATCACAATTTTATGCCAAAAAAGCTTTGACACGGGTGTTTTTCCCAAGTTACTGAAAAAATCGATTATATGTCCTATTCACAAAGGTGGGAATGAGGATGATGTCAGCAACTTTAGACCCATATCCTTGCTACCAACACTCTCAAAACTCCTAGAGAAATTAATGAATAGCAGACTCAAAAAATACCTAGAGGCCAAGAATATACTCTCAGACAACCAATATCGATTTAGACCAGGCAGATGTACAGAAGATGCGGTACTAAATGTCACCGAACATTTACGAAATAAACTAGACAAAGGAGATAAGGTAGTAGGGATATTTCTAGATTTTGCAAAGGCATTTGACACCGTCTCCATTCCCATACTTATTGCGAAGCTAGATGCCATAGGAATAAGAGATATTAGCCTAAAATGGTTTGCTAGTTATTTGACTGACAGAACTCAAAAAGTTCGGTGATTTGGTGATTTGGAGATTTGGTGTGCCCCAAGGCGGCATATTGGGGCCCACCTTATTCTTGATTTATATCAATCAGCTATGCGCCATGACTTTACCCAATGGCAAGATCACAACATACGCTGATGATACAGTGCTCCTGTTCCACGGGAAAACCTGGAATGAGGTACAAGAAACAGCAAACATGGGTATGGGTATTGTATCACACTGGCTGCGAATTAATCTTTTAACGATAAACATAACTAAAACAAAATACATTCCATTTACCATAAACAAATCAACACAACCAAAGACGCACCTCATATTTAAGATACATCAATCAACCCGCAACAATATTTCATCATGCCCGTGTGACAAATTAAAATCCTGCAATGAAATTAAGTATCTTGGAGTAATAATGGACAGACATCTGACATGGGCAGAACATATAAAAAAACTATCTAGTAGGGTCAGAAAACTTATATGTATCTTTAAACAGTTACGACATGTGCTGGGGCGTGAATCTCTCACTAAAGTCTATTACGCGTTGGCACAGTCCATCTTGACATATTGTCTGACTGTGTGGGGCTCTGCGGCACAATCCCACCTGATACTAGTAGAGAGAGCACAACGGGCTTTATTAAAGGTAATGACATTTAAATCGAGACGTCATCCCACTTATCAACTATATAAAGAGTGTGGTGTCTTAACAGTGCGTCAATTATTTATAAAACAAATTATACTCAAACAACACACACTTGTTACAAATGCGCTAATGGGCAAGATAGAGATAAAACGGAGAAAAGACATAATTTTTAATATACAAAACATGAGAACGAAATTTGGCAGTAACAGTCTTGTCTCACTTGGTCCACTGCTATACAACAGAGTAAGTAAACATGTAGATATAATAAACAAATCACGCTATATATGTAAAAACCTTACCAACAACTATTTACGTACGCTCAACTACACTGAAACGGAGAAATTCATAGCAACACTCGAGTAACACGACTTGCACATTATTTTTCATACAGACATACACACACATACATACGCGCATCCGCACACGCATACACACTTGAACTCACAAACACGCCCAAGACACATACACATACACACACTCACACACACAAACACAAACAACCTTGTCAATTAGGCAATAATACAGGATGATAGTAATAAGTACTAAATAGATAATTTATTAAATCACGAGCATAAATAAAGTCGAGCGTAAGTGTAACTGAAATAAGTAATAAATAAATGTATCACCTGTACAATAAATGAATGGCACTGACCAGATAGGGTCACTGTAACCTGCAATACAGGCTTTCTAGACCTAGTGCAGGGTACAGCAGACAACTAGGGTACAAGTATTGTAAATTTTATTGTAAGTGATACTCGTATGTCAAAATGACTAGTAGTACTCGTACCAACACATTCACTGAATAAAGAACTTTTTATTATTTATTTTTATTAATTACTAGCTGTTACCCGCGGCTTCGCCCGCGTAATTTGTGTCTTTATGACCACTGAGGTCTAGATCGATGATCTTTTAGGCCAAGTCACCATAGATGACCCTCAAAGTCGAACTCAATATCCTCTATTGTTAAAGTCATTAATCATTTTGGTTAGGTATACGAAGTTGTGCTGTTTAAATGTTTGACTCAATACAACAGTTCCTGAAACATTTCTTACAAAGAAAATAAGGTGAATAGCTGCGCGAGCGTAGCGAGCGCTATTATTGGGCGAGTGAAATTTTTTTATGACTTTTTATAACCCTGACAGTTTAATGACCTAATAATCAAGTCAAAATAGATGACTCTTAGGACGAACTCGATATCGTCTATTGTTAAAAACATAAATCATTACTTGGTACTTGGTAAACCTAACCAAGATCATTATGATTATTGAAGGTTGTACTGTTTCAATTTATGACTCGTTTTGATGGATGTGGCTATTAAAATACAAAAGTTGCTGAAATGTTTCCTACAAAGTAGATATAACAAATGCTTGCGCGACCGGAGCGAGTGCTATTACTGCGAGAGAGTAGTAAGACCTATCACTGCGCGAGCGAAGCGACCGCGAAAATTTTTTACGACTTTTTATGACCCTGACAGTTTTTATGACCTACCTAAGTCAAGACCGATGACACTTAGGTTAAACTTGATATCCACTTATTTTAAGGTAAAAAATCATTATGATTATTAAAGGTTGTACTGTTTCAATTTATATACTCGTATTGATGCATGTGGCTATTAAAATACAAAAAATGCTGAAATATTACCTACAAAGTAGATAAAACTAAGTTTTGCGTGAGCATAGCGAGCGCTATCTATGCGCGAGCGAAGCGACCGCGAAAATTTTTTACGACTTTTTATGACCCTGACAGTTTTTATGACCTACCTAAGTCAAGACCGATGACACTTAGGTTAAACTTGATATCCACTTATTTTAAGGTAAAAAATCATTATGATTATTAAAGGTTGTACTGTTTCAATTTATATACTCGTATTGATGCATGTGGCTATTAAAATACAAAAAATGCTGAAATATTACCTACAAAGTAGATAAAACAAAGTTTTGCGTGAGTATAGCGAGCGCTATCAATGCGCGAGCGAAGCGACCGCGAAAATTTTTTACGACTTTTTATGACCCTGACAGTTTTTATGACCTACCTAAGTCAAGACCGATGACACTCCGGTTAAATTTGATATCCACTTATTTTAAGGTAATACAAAAAATACAAAAAATGCTGAAATATTACCTACAAAGTAGATAAAGTTTTGCGCGAGCATAGCGAGCGCTATCAATGCGCGAGCGAAGCGAGCGCGAAAATTCTTACATCATTTTATGACCCTGACAGTTTTTATGACCTGCTTATTCAACGCCGATGACCCTAAGGTTAAACTTGATATCCACTTATTTTAATGTAAAAAATCATTATGATTAATGAAAGTTGCACTGTTCCTATTTATGACTCGTTTTGATAAATGTGGCCATTAAAATACAAAAATTGCTGAAATGTTTCCTACAAAGTAGATATTACAAATACTTGCGCGACCGGAGCGAGCGCTTTTACTGGGCGAGCGTAGTAAGCGCTATCACTGCGAGAGCGAGGCGAGCGCGAAAATTTTTTACGACCTTTTATGACCCTGACAGTTTTTATGACCTACTCAGTTAACACTGATGACACAAAGGTTAAACTTGATATCTACTTATTTTAAGGTCAATAATCATTATGATTATTGAAGGATAAATAGAAACAGTACAGACTGTTTCTATTTATGGCTTCGATTTGATGCATGTGGCTATTAAAATACAAACATGCTGAAATATTACCTGCAGAGTAGATAAAAGAAATGTTTGCGCGAGCGTAGCAAGCGCGAAAAATTTTTACGTCTTTTATGACCCTAAGGTTAAACTTAATATCCACTTATTTTAAGGCAGAAATCATTATGATTATTGAAGGTTGTACTGTTTCAATTTATAAACTCGTTTTGATGCATGTGGCTATTAAAATACAAAAAATGCTGATTTTTCACCTACAAAGTAGATTAAACAAAGTTTTGCGCGAGCACAGCGAGCGCTACCAAAGCGCGAGCGAAGCGAGCTCGAAAATGTTTACGTCATTTTATGACCCTGACAGTTTTGATGACCTGCTTATTCAACACCGATGACCCTAAGGTTAAACTTGATATCCACTAATTTTAAGGTAAATATACATTATAATTATTGAAAGTTGTACTGTTCCGATTCATGGCTCGTTTTGATGAATGTGGCTATTAAAATACAAAAGTTGCTGAAATATTACCTACAAAGTAGATCAAACAAATTATTGCGCGAGCGCAGCGGGCGCCATCACTGCGCGAGAGCAGCGAGCGCCATCACTGCGCGAGCGATGTGAGCGCGAACATTCTTACGTTTTATGACCCTGACAGTTTTTGTAACCTACTAAGTTAACACCAATGACCCTGGGGTTAAATGTGGCTGTTAAAACACGAATGTTTTAAAATACTTCCCACAAAGCAGATAAAACACGTTGGGCAAGCAAAGCCATCGCGTAAATTTTGATGCCTTTTAATGACCCTGACAGTTTTATGGCCTAATTAAGGCACTTATTAAGTTTAGTCATTATAGATGAACCTAAGGTCAAACTTTTATAATTATGCAAACTCTATGTAATGTTAACAAACAATATAGGCACCCGCACTTAACTGCCGAAAAAAGTATTCTTTGCCCTTTTACGCCCTATTAAATGTCTTTGTACAAAATTTCATCAGAATCGGTCAAGCCGTTTGGCCGAAAAGAGGGCCACACATTAACAAAATTCCATAATAAAAATATAGACAACCGAAATTTCCACCTAAAAAAAAGTATTCATTGTCCTTCTGTCTTTTTGACTGTCTGTGCACAAAATTTCAGCTTAAATGGTTAACCCGTTTAACCGAGATTAGGCCACACATTTACAAAGTTCACTTTAAAAATTCTGGACACCTGGACTCAGCTCCCAGAAAAAAGTATATAGTAAGTATGTCATTCTATGCAAAATGAGCTGTAAAATGTATAAAATTTCAGCTGAATCGGTCAAGCTGTTGAGCTGATAAGAGGCCACACATTCACAAAATTCAATAAAAAAAATCTAAACACTCTGACTCGATAGCCAAAAAAACAGTATTCCATATCCTATTCTACCCTGTGAACTGTCTTCATACAACATTTCAAGCAAATCGATCAAGCCGTTTATTCGAGAAGAGGTCTTATATTTACAAAATTCAATTAAAAATATCTGGACCCCCTGACTCGACAGCTAGAAAAAAAGTATTCTATATCCTATTCTGCCTTGTGACATGTGTTCATACAAAATTTCAGGCAAATCGGTCAAGCCATTAATTCGAGAAGAAGTCTTATATTTACAAAATTCAATTAAAAATATCTGGATCCCCTGACTCGATAGCCAGAAAAAAAGTATTCTGTATCCTATTCTGCTCTATGAACTGTCTCTATGCAACATTTCAAGCAAATCGGTCAAGCCGTTTATTCGAGAAGAGGTCTTATATTTACAAAATTCAATTTAAAATATTTGGACCTCCTGACTTGACAGCCAGAAAAAAGTATTTTATATCCTATTCTGCCCCATGAACTGTCTTTATACAACATTTCAGGCAAACCGGTCAAGCCTTTTATTCGAGAAGAGGTCTTATATTTACGAAATTCAATTAAAAATATCTGGACCCCCTGACTCGATAGCCAGATAAAAAGTATTCAGTATCCTATTCTGCCCTATGACTTGTCTTTGTACAACATGTTAGGCAAATCGTTTTAGCCGTTTATTTGAGAAGAGATCTTATATTTACAAAATTCAATTAAAAATATCTGGACCCCCTGACTCGATAGCCAAAAACAAAGTATCCTATCTACTATTCTACCCTATGAACTGTCTTTATACAACATTTTAGGCAAATCGGTCAAGCCGTTTATTCGAGAAGAGGTCTTATATTTACGAAATTCAATTAAAAATATTTGGACCCCCTGACTCGATAGCCAGAAAAAAAGTATTCTATATTCTATTCTGCCTTATGAACTGTCTTTATACAACATTTTAGGCAAATCGGTCAAGCCGTTTATTCGAAAAAAGGTCCTTTAGTTACGAAATTGAATTTAAAATATCTGGACCCCCTGACTCAACAGCCAAAAAAAAAGTATCTTATATCCTATTCTGCCCTATGACATGTATTCATACAAAATTTCAGGCAAATCGGTCAAGCCGTTTATTCGAGAAGAAGTCTTATATTAACAAAATTCAATTAAAAATATCTGGACCCCCTGACTCGATAGCCAAAAAAAAGTATCCTATAGCCTATTCTGCCCTATGTACTATCTTTGTACAAAATTTCAACCAAATAGGTCAAGACGTTTGACCGTGAAGAAGTCCCAAACAAACAAACAAACAAACAAATAAACAAACTGACTTTCGCATTTATAATATTGGTGTTGATTTGGATAAGGATTAATAATATATACTTGAAAATAGCCCTGGAAGTTATATAATATATTTAAACAAAAAATTCCAGATTAAAATAGTTACTGTGAGTCAACCTTAAGAGGTAGACATATGCTGTCGCGGACTTTTTTGTAGGTCTTATTAAGTTGTACAACTCTTCCATAGAAAATATTCTTCCATCTGTTTTCAATTGAGCAGCGTTCGTAAGAAACGTGTTTTTCGACCGTTTTTTTGTTGACTTATGTTGCAAATTAGGTCTCCACGAATGTACCTTTAATTTAAACGGGATAATATATAGCCTAATTTCATTTCGAAAGTCCATTCTATATATTAGGGAAAGAATTTTTTAAATCGGTCCAGTAGTTTTTGAGCCAAATAATTACAAACATACAAAAATACAAATGTTCTCTCTTTATAATATTAGTATAGATGACTAATAATTAAAATAAAAACTACAAATAATAAATGGAATTTAGGTCGCTGTCTGCTGGTAGAGTACCCAAAAAGCTGGCGACATTACCTCTTTGAATCGCGAAACTAATGCGTTGCCCGAGGTAAGCGCCAGCTCTTTGGTCGTGGAAGACATCGATTAGGCGTCTAGACAGCTCCCTAACAAAACCGCGTGCTTGTTGACCCCACAGGCCCATGGTTTCAACCCCAAACGGACGAAAAGCATAGTTGTCACCGATGCTTATGTATTTCCTCCGTTTGAGAGCCTCTGCTGCGTCTGCAGCTGCTCCTGCCGCCCGTATGATGGGAAACTGCCAATGTGTCGACGCACGTCGCATCCCACACTAGCGGCTTCCCACGACACCAAGGAACCTACGTCATGCCGTCAGGCCTCTTACCATCATCACATATGGTACCGTTCGGCTCTAAAATAGCCGGCACGTTGACAGTGGCAAGAGCCCGACGGATGACGTCGTTCAGTGAGGCGTGTCGAGAAAGCCGTCCCGCACTGCGACGAAATGAAAGACTGTGGTGACCCAGTCTGTCCACTTGGTCACCGCAGCGACAGAGATGCGGTTCTGTTATGAGGATGCCCAAACGCAGTCCCACCGCTGTACAAAAACTGTTGTTATCCATGAAAGTACCTATATTGGACTAAGGTAACGCCTGCAACCAATATTCAGATTCCCGTTCGCGCGTGGCAAGTAGACGAGCATGGTCCCTACTATCTATATAACTATCCAATAGTTGTTTTTGTAATATTTTACATAAGGGCTCGTCCCATTGCCACTGCGAACGGAGGCTCAATATCAATCGATATATTCGGTAGTGAACTGTTTAATATTTTCCCGAAAAGACTGGTAATACTATTGACAGAAGATATACGCCGGTAGCGACACACTAGAAATTTTGCGTATGCCTATGCCTCCAAACCGAATAGGTAAGGAAGCTTGACACCATGATTTGTCCGAAAGGGAACAATTTAGAATGTTTATTAGGATATTTTTGATTGCTTCATCTAAACTTGATAGTAAAGTCATGTGATTCCAAAACGGGCAACGGCGAAGTATATAAGTGAATTTTGGAGCAAAATGATAAAAACGAATTATAATGAATGCTATGTGGCAATGAATTTTTTCCAGGCGCTCCGAAGCATCGTCAAATTTTTGGCGCTGTTCATAAATAAAAACCGGTAAAGACTCTTCTAGAATTGGAGCACCAAGGAGGCGAAGGTTTTCTTTATGTAAAAGTTTAATATTTGGGGCCAGACTGTTGAATTTAGTGAATAAGTCATTTCGTTTATTCACAGGCACAATGTCCGTAAAGAAAATTTCACACTTTGAAAAATTTAGATCCAAACCAACCAATTAAATGAAATTTTTCAATTTAAACCTGTAAATCCTGTAATACCGTGTTTGCGTCGCCTCCCAGGGTTCCGTCATCCAGATACCACATGTTCAATTTTTTTAATTTAGGCTCGAAATTATTGGATGTATAGCAGGCCGGAAAGATAGCCGGTCCAAGAGGATTTAATTACTTACTTATATTTTTATACCACTATATTTTATTCTATTTTTATTCATATTTTACACAATCTATACCAATTGGTTTTATATTGCCAGTTACTTAAAATTATTTTAATAGACTTTACTATGTACACAAAAAATATTAAAAAGCTAGGTCTTATCAAAATATTCGTTCAGGGGTAGAATGATTTCTTAATCAACCACTGTTTTAGCTTGATTCTGAACAAATTTCCATTTATTGCATTTATGTCTACTGGTAAATTGAAAATTTTGATTCAAGATATGACAGCGCTTTTGTGAAACATTGTATTGTTCACTTGTGGAATACACTTATTATATCTGTATTGGCTACGCAAATTATCGGCTCTGCACGATTGTTGACTAAAATAATATTTTTCGTTGTTTTTTTACAAATATACAGAGTTCTAAAATGTATATACATGTCACAGTCAAGAAATAATTTACAAATATGTTACGAAAAGATCTCCTCCATTCTAAATATGTTACGTAGACACGTGGTCCTTCCACACAACGCATTTTAAGCGTTTGTTCTTTCCGCGTACGTGCGAGATGTGGAATAACGTTCCTCCCGATGTTTTCCCACAGAAGAAACAGTTTAAGAGTAAGAAGAAGCTTATCTGATATGCTACAAAAGGAGAGTTAAAGGTTCCTCTTTCAAAAGAGCAGGCAACACGCCATTATTGCCCCTGGTATTGCAGGTGTTAATTGGCGGCGGTAACCACTTACCATCAGGTGGGCCGCATGCTTGTTTGCTGCTCTATATTTATTTAAAGAAAATAGTATTTGTTGAAATTTTATCCACCAAAAACATAGAGTAATATTTTTTTTATCAACACAATTCAAAATTACAATTAAATTAATATTCATGTACAGGTTATAAGAAACATAATAAATTAATAAAACAGAACTAATAATCAACTACAAAGTACCATCAGTAAAGATTTTTTTTTTAATATCTTATAGGCTAGCGTTTGACCACTATCTCACCTGTTGGTAAGTGATGATGCGGTCGAAGATGTTAAGCACGCTAGGCCTAGAATGGGAACTGGCTCTCAAGGATAGCTACCGGAACACATTAGATGTTTGGCGACAGATTTTCTCACTTGAGGGTGGTCAGGCGGACACTAGATAGTGTCCTACCACCATGCGGGGGTTGTTGGTTTCTTAACGATGTTTTCCTTCACCGGAGGGCCACATACATTTTTCGATAGAAAAATCCATTGGTGCACGACGGGGTTTGAACTCGGTACCACGGCGTCAAAGCCGACCGTTCTCCCGATTACGCCACCGGGCCCTCAAACAGATACATTAAGCTAATAGCGATATGATATATGTTGGTTGCTATCTATAATACTCGAAATCAAATTGACGCCATACGATACGTTGTGTTTCAAAGGGAAACCAATTTATTTCGTCAGGATTAATATAAGGGATCAAACGTCACCTTTATCCAGTAAGCTTTAACCCTACACTTGATCCAGATCCAAAACATAGTTTCGGTCCAGTTAGTTTTTGTCACCAATCGGTTATACAGGGTGGACAGAATGGGCACGACACGGACGATATCAAAAATGTAAGGAATCAAAAAATATTTGAAAATAAGATTAACTTTTTAATATTGATTTTTATTTATTTAATTCGATTGACATAATAAAATAGTAACTTTTATTTTTACCCAACTACGGCAAAGTCGATTAAGTTGAGTTGGCTATGAGTTTGACCGGTATGTATGTTCATCTGTTCCTTTATAACTTCTAAACTCCTAATCATATTAAATTTTAAATGTGCACCTTAGCCCTTTACATATTCGTACTGTCCACTCCGTCCTAAGGTTGTCTGGGTGAGATCGCTTTAAGCGATAAAACTACGGTTGAGTACGATTGTACTAATGTATAATTTATTTTAAGATGTAAATTTTTTAATTTTGGTGTACAATAAAGAGTTATCATTCATCATTTATTAGGGTTCCGTAGTATTTATATTCTCTTTGAGTTAGTCGTACGATTACGAACACTTGGTCTTCCAGCTATTTAATAATATTAATTACCTTTGTGTTAACGTTTACTTAGTAGGTGTTAGAAGTTCGTTAGATATTCGTTGATGGCGTTCGGAACCCTCCGTGTGCGGGACAAAAGTCTGACTCGCACTTGGCCAGTTTTATTCATTCATATTTGACAAATGAGGTATCCTTGGAAGCGTCTTAATTCTCCGATAGTTATTTGATTTCACATTAAATTGAATATTGCGCCCTCTAGAGACAATCATAAAAATTATTGGATATCCAATAAAAGGGCTTAAATAGCACAATTCAAAAACACATAGCTGTTGCTCGTGGTTTCGCTTGCATGCATCTGATAATAGGGGATAATTTCTAAAATTAGACCGTTATTTCTAGTAGTAAGGTTCTTGTTTTTGAACATACTTTTCATAATTCTTTTTCTTCTTATCTTATATATAAAAATCAATTGCCGTTCATTAGTCTCGCTAAAACTCGAGAACGGCTGGGCCGATTTAGCAGATTTTGGTTTTGAAATGTTTGTCGTGGTCCAGGGAAGATTTAAACGGTGAGAAAATATGGAGAAATTGCAAAGAAGATAATAAAAACAACAATTCCATTTTCCCATATAAACTGTTCTATACTTTCCTGTCAAACATTTGACGTTCGTCCCTTCGATACGGTAGGGTAGGGTAGACTATGTTCGACTCTCGAATTGAAATTTGAAGCACGTATTAAATTATGGGTTTTGAATCGACAACGTAACTATTTAAATTTTAATATTTTGATTTTTGATGGTAATCCAGTAGCAGTTTTTGAAGGTAGTCCAGTTTGTTCAGAAACTTTTGTCATTGTATTGACATATTTTGATGGTTGATATTATAGCGCTTACATACATGGGTATTCGCTATTTTTGTATAAAAACCAATAAAAACAAAATTAAATTAAATAATAAAGGGGTCTCCATACAAGAAACGAGTTTTTGAGGCTTTTTATGCTCGATTTTACAAATCTTAACAGATGAAGACTTGAAATTTACTCATGGTGTCTATTGCAATTTCTGCAAGATCAAATAATAAAAACTAAATTAAATTAAAAATTAAAGGGGGTCCATATGCACAAAACGTATTTTTTCGGCAAATATTGTTAAATCGGAACCCTGCGTCTGACTCGCACTTGGACTGATGATTTATATTCGCAGTACAAAGTTCGCCGGGTGAGCTAGTTATATATAAAAATCAATTGCTGTTCGTTAGTCACGCTAAAACTCGAGAACGCCTGGGCCGATTTAGCTGATTTTAGTTTTGAAATATTTGTTGTAGTCCAGGAAAGGTTTGACCGGTGAGAAAATTTGGAAAAATTGTGAGAAAGATAGTAAAAACAACAATTTCCTTTTTCCCATATAAACTATTCTAACAACTTTCCTGTCAAAAATTTGACTTTCGTCCCTTCGGTACGGTAGGTTAGACTCTCTTCCACTCTCGAATTGAAATTGGAAGCACGTATTAAATTAAGGGTTTTGAATCGACAGCATAATATATCCAATTTTTTTTAAATATCTTATAGATCTTTCTTATAGATTTTTGATTTTCTAATTTGAGCGTGATAACTGGCCAGGCGCACACTCGATAGTGCCCTACCACCATGCGGGGGTTGTTGGTTTCTTAACGATGTTTTCCTTCACTGGAGGGCCACTGTGAAAAGCGCACATAAATGTTTCGATAGAAAAGTCCATTGGCGCACGGCGGGGTTTAAACTCGGTACCTCTGGCATAAAAGCCGACCGTTCTCCCACTTACTCCACCGGGCTCTCTAAATGTTAATCATTGTATTGACATATTTTGATGATTGTCATTATAGGGCTTCCATACATGGGTATTCGCTATTTGTGTATATAAAAACAAACTAAAATTCAATAATAAAGGGGGTCCCCACAAGAAACGTGTTTTTGAGGATTTTTATGCCCAATCTTACAAACCTTAATAGGTAAAGACTTGAAATTTACCCATGGTGTGTATTGCAATGGCTGCTATAAGATCAAATAAAAAAAACTGAATTAAATTAAAAATTAAAGGGGGTCCCCATACAAGAAACGTATTTTTCCGGCAAATATTGTTCAGCGGAAGCTGTTTTATTAAAGTGAAACTTTTATTAAATCCCCTCAAAATGTTTCGTCCATTTATCGCATGACACCGACATGCATGTCGCATTACAGCCGGTGCTGATTGGTGGACACATATAGGTCTAGCTGTGATTGGCGGACGCTTCCACATCCATATTTGTATACATGGTAATGTGTCATGTCAACTGCTGTTATAGTAGCTAGTTACCATAGCTACGCATAAACAAAAGTTTCACTTGTATCGTATTTTCATAAAAGCACACCACACTTTTTTTACTGGGTTCAACTTCCGACTCAGATAAGAATAAGTATTCCAAAAAAATTTGAATGAAATCTACATTTAATATTTAAATTAGTATAAAAACTACGAAAACCGACTTCACACGCCGCGTGAGTCAGTTACAGTAGCAATTTTGATATGTTGATCGCCATATCTCTGGAGATACTCATTTGATCTTTATAAAATGTAAATTTAACCACTTTAGAAATAAACCCTTCCCGTGACAAAAATAATCATTCAAATCGGTTCACAATTGGCGGAGTAATCGGTTAACAAACATAAAAAACTGGCCAAGTGCAAGTCGGACTCGCACTAGTAGGGTTCCGTACCACACTACAGTATTTTATAAGATCGAGCAAAAAATACCACTATCATTTTTTGCCAGCAAAAAATAATAATTAATAAACATTTTATTTCTTATAACGCCATCTAACGCCTAAAAAAAGAGATAGGGATCGACATTTCAATATAACGCCATCTATCGGACGTTTACCTAACTAAGCGTTCATAGATGCGTTCATAGATGCGTTCATAGATGCGTTCATAGATGCGTTCATAGATGACGTGAAATGCCAAAGAAAACACGTTTCTTGTATGGGGACCCTCTATTATTTTTAACTTTATTCTGTTTTTAGTATTTGTTGTTATAGCGGCAACAGAAATACATCATCTGTGAAAATTTCAACTGTCTAACTATCACGGTTCATGAGATACAGCCTGGTGACAGACGGACAGACAGAAAGACAGACAGACAGACAGACAGACAGACGGACAGCGGAGTCTTAGTAATAGGGTCCCGTTTTACCCTTTGGGTACGGAACCCTTAAAAACGCAAACTAATTAAAAAACTTCTCCTTTCCTTTTTAGGGTTCCGTAGCCGAATGGCAAAAAACGGAACCCTTATAGATTCGTCATGTCTGTCTGTCTGTCTGTCTGTCCGTCCGTATGTCACAGCCATTTTATTCCGAAACTGTTAGGACTACAGAATTGAAACTTGGTAAGTTGAGATGTATTCTGTAAACCGCTTTCCGATTTTTATACAAAAATAAAAAATATAAAATTTTAAGGGATCTATACATGGAACTGAAACAAAAAAAAAATTTTCTTCAAACGTATACGTGTGGGGTGTGTCTGTGGATAGGTCTTCAAAAATGACATTGAGGTTCCTAAAATATTTTTTTCTCAAAGTCAATTATTTGAAAGATAGGCGCGTCTAAAGTGGTAAAATGTGCGTCCCCCCCCCCCCCCCCCCCTCCCCCTCTAACTTTTAAAGTATGGGAGTGAAAAATTAAAAAAATATATATGCTGTAGATCTCAATAAAAACTAACAACGAAAATTGGTTTGAACGAGATACAGTCAGCAGTTTCAGAGATATGGCGACCGTAAAGATAACTTTGTTTTTCATACAAACACTATGAAAAACAAAGTTAATTTTGTAGTTGCGAAAAATCATATATGGAAATATATATATATATATATCAAATATATATATATATATCAAAATATGGAATACTTAACAGTGTTACGGAACCCTACGAGTGCGAGTCCAACTTGCACTTGGCCAGTTTATTTTATTATCACTGAATATCTTCAATATTTAAGGTACTTTCCCTCCGTGTCTCAACAATTTTTCCACCCTGTATATTAAGGAACCATAAATGATTGTTTTGTAGGTTAAAGTTGCTGTGTAATGTACGTTACAGCTATTTTGGAGGGACAGGCGTCCAAGTTGACCACGTCCGAAACTATGAGAGAATTTTGCTTATTAATCATAACCATATAATCCATCAGCCATCAGCTGAAATAGTAAGCAAGATAAGATTGATAATATTTTTTAACCGGCTTCATAAAAAAGGAGGAAGTTCTCAATTCGTCGGAATCTTTTTTTTAATGTATGTTCTCCAATTACACGAAGATGCCTTAACCGATTAAAAAAATTCTTTTATTGTTTCAAAGGGTACCCTTTCCAGGTGGTCCCACTGAAATTTATACGAAATCGGCCGAGCCGTTTTTAATATATCATCATTTGTATTACGATGCATTTATTTATCTCGATGACTTTCTACTAACTACTAGCACAGATTATATAATAGTTTCTACGTCTATTGGCTACTCTTGCGCGACGGTTTGAAGTCGGTTCTTTTAGTTTTTTTTACGATCGTAAATTATATATTGTAAGTATGTACATGTTTTGCAAGAAGATGCAAAATGAGAAAAAGGGTTGATTTCATAAACGACTTTTTAAATGAAGCGGCAGGGAATTCGCCTGGTTGGTATGTGTGTGTAGGATAGTTAAATTTTATTCCAATACACAAATTGTATTGAATTAATTTTTAGAGTGTTATAATATATTATATTCCTTTAATAATTTATATCAATATCTGATGGATATCTTTAGAGATACGGAGTTAACACTTTTAACTTGCTAATGAAAATGAGTAGGTCCTTAGTCCGCATCATCACTTTACATCAGGTGAGATATTACTCAAGTGCTTGTGTACTAAAGCCTGCGTAGGCGGGAAAGTAATATGACACCTAGTGGGAAACTATAAATCTCCACTTATAATCAACTAGCTAGTACCCGCGACTTTATCCGCGAAAACCAAAGGTATAGGCTATATACCTTTATTATACCTATATATTATATTATACCTTTGGTTTTTGGTGTCCTTCTCCAAGTTCTTATCTATTTCTATGTTAAAATAATACTTAAATTCAAAATTGAAAACCAACCCGACTGATTTATTCATAATCTGCTCAGTGAGACTATTCCGATAAGCCCAAACTCGACATTACTGCTGTAAGTTAGTGTGGAGTTAAGTATTCCACAGACTTCAGAGGCAGTTAAAGTAAGAGAATACCGAATTTTGTTTTTTTTTTTTTTTTTTTTTTATACGTTATAAGCTAGCGTTTGACCACTATCTCACCTGTTGGTAAGTGATGATGCGGTCGAAGATGGTAAGCACGCTAGGCCTAGAATGGGAACTGGCTCTCAAGGATAGCTGCTGGAACACATTAGATGTTTGGTGACAGATTTTCTAACTTGAGGGTGGTAGCTGGCCAGGCGGACACTAAATAGTGTCCTACCACCATGCGGGGGTTTTTTCGGTTTCTTAACGATGTTTTTCCTACACCCTCCGGTGAAGGAAAAACCACTGTGACACTGGCCACTGTGAGAAGCGCACATAAATTTTTCGATAGAAAAATCCATTGGTGCACGGCGGTTTGAACTCGGTACCACGGCATCAAAGCCGAACGTTCTCCCGATTACGCCACCGGGCCCTCGAATTGATCAGAACTATAAATTTGAGTGATCATAGCGTCATCGTCTAGAAAAGACCTTATAGTCTTCAAACGGCTGTACACTGTACAGCCGTTCATGAAACCTGAAACCTGAAACCGTTCATGAAAACTGTACAGTGTACAGTTTTCATGAACCAAAGCTAAGAACACTCGATCAAGACACCTATCAAATAAAAAAATATTAAACAAAATCTGTTTATCAGTTTGGGCGCTACGATGCCACAAACAGACAATCACAGACACAGATACGCACGTCAAACTTATAACACCGCTTCTTTTTACGTCGGAGGTTAATTAATCTAACTAAATCGGTTCAGCCGTTTCGACGTAAAAACGGAACATACATACGATCATTATACACTTTATAATATTAAGTAGGATATCACGCCGGTTCTAATTTTAGACAAACCGAGGTCAAGAATGTTTGAAACTCTCTTTGTTCAAAACTCGGAACTTACATGTAATCAAAAGCTACTAAACTGTTATTAAATTGTTACAGATGCCTAAAGTTATTGATTGTTGTACTTCCGCCTTAACTTCCGGTAAACTGAATTCATTTAGGGCCTGTTGTACCGGTTCCTGATAGCGCTAATATGAAATAAAACATTAAATTAAAAAATCAAAAAACCCGACTGCGCAAAAAGTGAAGTGTTAAAAAACGAACTGAAAAGAAAAAAACAAGTAAGTCTAGTAGTTTAGACTTCTGTTTAGGGGTATCAAAAAACTATACCATTTAAATTCTTTCTCGGTCGATACACTCATAAAATAAATTATACATTGTTATATGGAATATAGAGACTTTAACAGTCGGGACACTTATGTGTCCCGACTGTTAAAGTCCCTTTTTTTTATATATCTATACCTAATTTATGGACAGTTACACCTCAACATAATATCAACGGTAACATTTTCCGCTCTATTTTACCCTGTCCACGAAGTGCGTCGAATTCTGTACATGATACGAATTCTGTACATGATACGTCGAATTCTGTACATTCGGTAAATGACTTTTTCTAGAATAGAAATTGGTATATATACGTACCAATTTGCACATTTCAAATATATATATTGACGCTAGCGTTAATATTTTATTGTTTATGAAATGGGGCCAGCAGGATTCCAGTACTATTATATTATATACTATTATTATATTATATTTACTAATATGCTTACGCATTTTTTGGCAAAAATAAGGTTTTGTGCGTCTACACTACTAAGTATGTATTACAATGGGGGATTTAACAAAAAATACTAAAAACAAAATAAAATTAAATATTATAGGGGGTCTACATCACAGTGTGGTCTACATACAAGTAACGTGTATTTTTCGGCGTTTTGTGCTTGAACTTGTAAACTAATAATAGATAGAGACTTGAAATCTTCACAAAATATGTATAACTATGACCGTTATTACAATTATGGAAAAAAGAACAAAAACCCGAAATGCGTGAAATAGATAGGGTATTGCTTTTTAAGCTTACTTACTTTACAGTTGTACTATTAAACGACTATACCAAAAGGAAGAGGTTGTTTGTTACCTCAGAACTCCATCAATTCTTAACCGATTTGGAAAATTCTTTTTTTATTTGAGTAAATATGATTTTCGTTTGGTCTCATTGTAATTTTATTGAGATCTGATAAGTAACTTCAGAGATAAGCACCGCAAACTTGTTACTGAAAGTGACTAACGCGGCATGTAAAATCGTTTTTTTTTTCGATTTGTACGATCATAAATTATTTGTTATAAATATATTTTGAATCTCCATTTTAAGACCTTTAATTTGATACCCCACTCGATAGGTGTTGAAAAAAAAATTTTTTTGTACCCCAAATTTTGGCGTCTGAAATCCGCCATTTTGAATTTTTCAATTTTTTATGTTTTCGTTGACACTCGCGCTAGCGTGGCAAATCTATTGACGTGCCAATTATCAAAATCGACCCACGCGTTTGGTCTCTAGTGTGCCACAAAGGAACAGTAAGTAAGTAAGCTTAAAAAGCAATACCCTATCTATTTCACGCATTTCGGTTTTTTGTTCTTTTTTCCATATTTGTAATAACGGTCATAGTTATACATATTTCGTGAAGATTTCAAGTCTCTATCTATTATTAGTTTACAAGTTCAAGCACAAAACGCCGAAAAATACACGTTACTTGTATGTAGACCACACTGTGATGTAGACCCCCTTTAATATTTAATTTTATTTTGTTTTTAGTATTTGTTGTTAAATCCCCCATTGTAATACATACTTAGTAGTGTAGACGCACAAAACCTTATATTTGCCAAAAAAATGCGTAAGCATATTAGTAAATATAGTAGTACTGGAATCCTGCTGACCCCATTTCATAAACAATAAAATATTAACGCTAACGTCAATATATATTTTTGAAATGTGCTAATTGGTACGTATATATACCAATTTTTATTCTATCCTAGAGGAGACAAAACAAGGTTCAAACATAACCTGATTCATCCCAGCTCTAAGCTGAAAATACACAGTTCCGGTACACATGCGATGGCGGTAAAGTCAAAGTCAAAGCATTTATTCAGTAAGTAGGTAGTATTAATATACGCACTTATACACGTCTCAAATCGATGAAAAGTAAACATAGCAAAATCAAGATATTTTATAAGCTTCCCGACTGTTTTACAAGTATAAAGTATAGAACAGGATAGAAGGAGTTAAAGTTATTATAGTTTAGATCCCCGGAAACTACTCAATAATCCACATGACATCAATTCTCTAAATGAAATGAGTAGATTACGGAATTTGCCGTCCTTAACTTAACTAAAAAATGTAAAATAAAACATTAAATTAAAAAATCAAAAAACCCGACTGCGCAAAAAGTGAAGTGTTAAAAATCGAACTGAAAAGAAAAAAACAAGTAAGTCTAGTAGTTTAGACTTCTGTTTAGGGATATCAAAAAACTATACCATTTAAATTCTTCCTCGGTCGATACACTCATAAAATAAATTATACATTGTTATATGGAATATAGAGACTTTAACAGTCGGGACACATTAATCCCCATTCGGTAAGATCGTTATTATAATAAACGTCTCAAACTTGCTACTAAAATTGACTCGCGGGGCATGGAAGTCGGTTTTTTAAGTTTTTAAACTATCTTAATTATTTGTACCTACATCAACTGAATTATTCAGCATTTATTACTTTTCACAAAAACTAATGTGACCCGGAGACGATCATTTGAAATTATTAATGGGTTCCAATCAATATTTCCATCATTCGCCTTTAACCACGTAGTTGCGAATGACAATGTCTGCAATTGCCTCTGCAGGCGATCATTTGGTCCAATAATGACGTGAAAATTGACAACTGCGAATGGCCGTCTCCGGGGCACTTAAAACGAACTAACCGCACGAGAACAAATATAATTAAAATAGTTTCATTTAATTGAATCCAATTATTGCGGCATTTGTTCATGTTACACAACATGAGTGACCACAATTAATCAGTATTTTGAATTATTTAATTAATCGGTGAAATGTTTTCTGGAAACGTATAAATTTTTTTTTTTTTTTGTTTAGGTTTTGATGATGGTGGAAAGTAGATACTAATCGTCATTTATAACAACAGTGGGGTCATCAACTTCTTATATGGGAGGATTTTTTCTAAATCTATACTAATATTATAAAGAGAGAACATTTGTATTTTTGTATGTTTGTATTGATTTGGCTCAAAAACTACTGAACCGATTAAAAAAATTCTTTCACTAATACATAGAATGGACTTTCGGAATGAAAATAGGCTATATATTATCCCGTTTAAATCAAAGGTACATTCGTGGAGAACTAATTTGCAACCTAAGTCGGCAAAAAAACGTTCGAAAAAACACGTTTCTTACGAACGCTGCTTAATTGAAAATAGATAGAAGAATATTTTCTATGCAAGAGTTGTACAACTTGATAAGACCTACAAAAAAGTCCGCGACAGCATATGTCTATCTCTTAAGGTCGACTCACAGTAACCATTTTAATCATAAAATTGTTGTTAAAAAATATTACATAACTTCCAAGGCTATTTTCAAGTATATGGTATTAATCCTTATCCAAATAATTACGTTAATTAGCTTGGCCACATATTATAGATTAAAATTGTCCCTTACAGTATATAATTCAAATGAAAACTCAAGATATCACGAATTTCACATACATGCATCGCAAAATTAATAAAATATTTGCAGTGAAACCACAGATTAGGTCATAGTTACTACGAAAATATTATTATAGGCTTAGCTATGCTGTAGATCCCCACCGATCACAATCAATTTGAAGTCAATATAGTATAATAATATGATCTATTGTATAAAATAATATTCATCTATATATATATATATATATATATATATATATATATATATATATAATAATATAATATTTTAAACCACCCCGACTGATCTATGTATAATCTTTTCATTAAAAGCATTCCAATGACTCTAAACACGACATTTAAAATCTGAGCTGTAAGTTGGTGAGGATTTGAGTATTCTGTAGAGTCTAGGAGATGTCCCAGCATCAGGTCAATGCTTCCATGTTCTTACAATATCGTTGAAGAAGATGATTTTCGAATTGATCAGACCTATGAAAGTTGATTTCATAGCGCAATTAACTAGAAAAAAGCTCATAGTTTTATAACGATTGAACGAATTTTCATGAATCAAAGCTAAGAAAACTCACGATAAAGACATCTATAAAAAAAAAAAAAACTATCAATAATAAAAACAAAATCGGTTCATCCGGTTAGGTGCTATGATGCTACAGACAGACACACAGACACACACGTTAAACGTATATTACCCCTACATTTTGCGTCGGGGAACGCGTAAGGTTACGGCGGCAGATGTTCAACTTTTTTGTTTTATATATCTTATAGGCTAGCGTTTGACCACTATCTCACCTGTTGGTAAGTGATGATGCGGTCGAAGATGGTAAGCACGCTAGGCCTAGACTGGGGAACTGGCTCTCAAGGATAGCTGCCGGAACACATTAGATGTTTTTGGCGACAGATTTTCTAACTTGAGGGTGGTAGCTGGCCAGGCGGACACTAGATAGTGTCCTACCACCATGCGGGGGTTGTTGGTTTCTTAACGATGTTTTCCTTCACCGGAGGGCCACTGTGAGAAGCGCACATAAATGTTTCGATGGAAAAATCCATTGGTGCACGGTAAGGTTTGAACTCGGTACCACGGCATCAAAGCCGACCGTTCTCCCGATTACGCCACCGGGCCCGGGCTCCTTGGTGGTAAGCTACTTTTTGGTAGATTTAATGATCTCACTACCACTGTATGAAAACTCATGATTCATGAATGCACATAAAAGTTTCATTGGTAGGTATATAGCTAGGATTAGAACCAACGACCGTCGGGTCAGAATCAGGGTAACTATCCTTTACGCTAAAGGGCCGTCCAAAAGGCCGGGCGGTTTTCACCAATAGCCAGAGTGTTTATGAGGAAGGTTTAGGTGCATAATTCGTTAAGGTTTTGTGTAAATTGGATGAAATATGACGATTATTGTTAAATATGTTCATATTTTATATTCGATGCAACAAACTGATGCAAATTTTGTAGGCATATATGTTCTACCCGTGCGAAGCTGGGGCGGGCTGCTAGTATCTTATAAAATAGGGTTTGACCACTATCTCACTTGGTGGCAAACGATGATAGGTCGAAGATGGTGAATAACTAGGCCTAGAAAACTCATGACTCTCAAGGGCTGTGAGTTGCCGGAATTTTGTTCTTGATGGTGGTAAGCTACTTTTTAGTAGCAAGTCAGGTGGAACATCGATATAATATGCGTATACCACCTTCTTCTTCTTCTTCTTCAGCTTTGCCTTATCCCGTTATACGGGGTCGGCTTTAACAATCATGCGGCGCCACTTTAGCCGATCTCTGGCATCTGACTCTGTGGCGTTTAATGTTTTAAGATCGCGCTGGACTGTTGCTTCTTAGGTAGTCAAAGGTCTTCCTCTCCCTTTTTTTAGTATAGCCATGGAAAGGCAGTTTTATTGTAATATTAATCTATAGGCCTTAGTATACCTTAATCCTACACGTTATCTCTAAATGGTGCTAAAGGTGTAGCGATTCGTGTAGGCTTTGGTCTTGAGTCGAACCACATGCCGAAAGACATGATGAGGGCCCGGTAGTGTCGTGGCAGAATGGTCGGCTTCGACGCCAGTGGTACTGGGTTCAACCTCCGCCGTGCACCAATAGATTTTTCTATCGAAAAATTTATGTGTGGTTTTTACAGTGGCCCTCCGGTAAAGGAAAAAGATAGATAGATAGATAGAAGATAGAAAATTCTTTATTGTCACACCTCATAACTTAAAAAATAACATACAAATCATTCATTTTATTAGTGTTACAATGGGCGGCCTTATCGCTGAAAGCGATTTCTTCCAGGCAACCTTTGGATGGAGAGGACTTATAGAAAAGAAGACAATAGACGGAGGTGTTTCTAATATAAGTTAAAAGCAAAAAAACTAATATACCTACTAACTTTACTTCCTAAAGATACTAACCTACCCTACTAATTAAAGACTTACTAACTAAGTTTAATATACAAACCAATATAGGGGAAAATTTACAACATTTGATAAATAAATAGCGATTTCAACTTTATATAATAATATCTGCAGTAGCAAATGTCTAGGATTGTTGACGGAGAAATGATCTTTGACCTGCGTCCTGAATGTATTTAGAGACTGCGCTTTTCTAATGCTTACAGGCAGTACGTTCCACAGACGTGAAGCGCGCACAGCAAACGATCCGTCATAAAAACCAGTACTGTGACTGGGAATCTCAAGGACAAGATTCTCTGATGACCTCAGCTCAAAACTATTAGAGTTGCACAGAAATCTAAATTTTTGTCGAAGATAATGGGGAGCAGAAGGCAGAAATAGTATATTATAGAGAAGAGAAAGAATATGCGCATCCCGACGAAGTCATATAGGAAGCCACTTGAGTTTAGCACGAAACTGAGAGACGTGGTCATATTTACGTAAACCAAATATGAACCTAATGCAGAAGTTTTGAAGACGTTCAAGTTTATTCAGCTGGTCCTCAGTTAAATCGAGATAGCAGACATCAGCGTAATCTAATATGGGAAGGAGTAAAGATTGAGCAAGAGTAACTTTAGTGGCAGTCGGAAGAAAATTTCGCAATCTTTTTAATAAACCACCTGAGGCAAACATTCTACGACTCAATGCATTAATTTGTGCACCCCACGATAGATTGCGATCGAACATGATGCCTAGGTTTTTAACGTCCTTGCTGTAAGGAATTATGACGTTATCAAACATCACAGGGGAAAGATTTTGCCACTCAATCTTTGTCATCAGCCGTGAGCTGCCTATTAAGATAACTTGAGTTTTTGTAGGATTAATTTTGAGACCATAAGCTCTGGCCCAATCTGCAATGCGACAAAGATTCAAGTTAACTCTTTCAACAGCGTCAGTTAAATTGTTTAGTGGTGCCTGTGTATATATCTGTAAATCATCTGCATACAGGTGGTAGGGAGAAATGATTTGGTTTGATATGGAGTTAATAAAAGAAGAAAATAGAAGAGGGGAAAGAACGCCACCCTGTGGAACTCCAGCCACCGTATCACACCAAGAAGAAAAAGATTTATCAAGGTGAATGCGTTGCCGACGTCCCGAGAGATAGCTCTGAAACCATGCAACCACAGCTGTAGAAACGTTAAGAGAGCGGAGAAGGGCAAGGAGGGTGTCATGATCCACAGCATTAAAGGCGTTGCTAAAGTCTAGTAACGTTAGTATCGTGACATTACCATTTTCCATACCAAGTCGTATGTCATCTGTAATTTTGACTATAGCAGTAGCCGTGCTGTGGCCAGGACGGAAGCCGGATTGGAAAGGATTTAAAAGGTTGTTACGAGTAAGAATACCAGTCCACAACCAACTTAGCATTTGCTAAGTTGGTTGTGGACCAATTGTTCCAACACTTTAGAAAGGAAAGGAAGGATAGAGATAGGACGGTATTCACTAAAGGATGTAGGATTAGATTTTTTGGGCAAGGGAATAATCTGGGCTTGCTTCCAACACGAGGGGACGGTGGAAGTCCCAACCGACGTATTTAATATGTGGCTAATCACAGGGAGAATTTCGTCCAAAATAGGGACTACCATATTTCGACTAATACAATCACCGCCCACTGCATTGGAAGTTATGGATAGGATGCTCTTTTTAACGTCGCAGCTAGAAAATGGATTTAGAGTGAATTCAGGGTAAGTTGTATTTGGTGCAGAAGAAAGATGATTAAGTGTATTTTATTTATCCGCAGCATTTATAGGCGAAGAATAAGAAAAGTGCTGGTTGAGGGAATTAATATCTAAATTATTAGGGACTGTTTCTAGTGATGGCTTTCCTATACCCAGACTCCTGAGGAGTTGCCATACTTTCGCTGGGTTCTCATTGTCTACCGATTTGTGTATGTAACGATGAAGAGCGTCCCTACACACCCTGTTGCAGTGATTACGCGGTACTTTGTATTTATTTTTATAATAATCGGTGGGGCGGAGTTTCATCACCGTCTTAGCTACATTTTTCCTATGCATGAGCCGTTTAATATCATCGGTAAGCCAAGGAGCAGGCAAATGTTTTATTTTTATAGCGCGCATGGGAGCATGCACATCATAAAGATCAGTGATGACAGTATTAAAAGATGAAATTTGTTCATTGATATCATCAGTATTTAAAACAGATGACCAATCTAGATTGTTAGCGTCGAGTTTCAGCTTTTCTAAATCAATACCATTAAAGTTTCGCTGCTGAAGATTTTTAGCTTTCGCTTTAGGAGGACGAATTTTGTAACATAAAAAGAGGAGGTCATGGTAAGAAAAAGCGTCGGCAGCACATTGACCATGTTTGGCAACATGCTCCGGAGATGATACAAGGATGATATCTAGTAATGAAGGCGTAGAGTTCGGAAAGTGATGAGTAGAAGAAAGAGGAAGAATATGTAGATTACACGACTCAGTGACGGATTTGAAGGTGCTTGCTCTAGAATCTAGTTTCAAGAGGCAAGTTTTAAAATCGCCCATGATGATCGTGTGGTTATATAGTGGGCAGAGATCTTCAAGATGTTTTTCAAATGACTGAAAGTAATTAATACGCAGGGAAGGGCAATAATAGACTCCTAAATGAATCTTGGCGTGATTAAGAGTGACTTCCATAAAAAGATGTTCACCTGCATTTGACGGTGGAGGTTGTGAAGATACATTCAATACTGAATAGGAAAAATAATCGCGAATATATATAGCCACACCTCCACCACCACTGCTGGTGCGATCATTACGGATTAGATTAAAGCCGGGAAGAGAATAAGAGATAGAAGGAAGGCAGGGTTTAAGCCAGGATTCGGAAATAAGAATGGCGTGAATGTTATTGTCTTGAAATAATGTCTGCATATCGTGATAATGAGCCGGGATGCTTTGTGCATTTAGGTGGATAACATTGAAGTTTTTAGGGACATCAGAGAATTGTGCAGTCAAAGTATCATTCAACATAGGCAGACTAATTAAGCTATCGTTGCTACTGTCTTCAGAGTAACAGGATAAGAAGTCATCGCTATCAGCGCTACTTGAGCTATCTTGGTGTAACATTAAACTAAGGTACTAAAAATAGATAGGTAGGTAGGTATCAACTAAATGCCTAAACACAAAATACTAAGTAAAATAAAATACAACTAGCTAAATCTATTAACTCCTCCTGCCGGTTGTGTATTGCAAAGGAAAATATATATAAAGTGGTAATAAAATCTTATGTTGTTCATCGTGGCAAGCATGGATGGCAAGGCAACAAGATAAATATTATTTTATTTTATTTTTATATATATATATATATATATATAAAAATAAAATAAAATAATGAAAAAGTATTATGTACCAGTTACTTAAAAAGTAATAAAAACAAAATAACGAACAAAAAAAGAAATCTAGTTACTGTAAACTCTAATGATAGCATAGACTTGCTAAGATCTAACAGACACTGAATTTGTCTCAGTCTTAAATGTATGTAAAAATAAAGTAAATTTATAAATGATCTAATACTACACTTGTTTATATGTAACAAAAATAATATGTAAATATTAGACTTCTAAAACAGACCTTTTCACAAATTACAAAATTAAAGCACTATTAAAATATGTACTTAAAGTTTATAGTAAAAGTATAGCATCATGATATACGCGTATTGTTATTATACACGCAACGATTAATTTATAGATTCAGTGCATTTGTGCTTTTGTGGCCAAATGGCTGAATACTCCAAGTGGCCAAAAGACTTGATATCATCAAATGCATGTCACTGTCAAATGTCAGTCTACGTACGTCATACGTCTACTGTGAATTTCATTGTCAAAGAATCATATTGAGTTGAGTTCGTATTTTTGTTTACATGACAAGACAGACAAGATTTTGTGAAATATACCTTCTTTAAATTGATTTCGGTATTAAAAAGACATTCTTAATAGTAGTAGGTAGCCGTAACAGTTAAAAAAGTACAGTGAATTACGTAACGAACTAAAGTATGACCTACCTACATAAGAAAAATTATATGTAAACACAAGTGCTACGATACCAAACTGATGCTTATATTATGATCTTAGAGATTTACTTCTTGTTGGAGCGTGCAGCCCTCGTACGGCCAGGCGCCGCGTCCTTCAGCTCCTGGGACACGGGCGCTGCCTTGGGGGCAATGCATTTCACTTCGGCGATGGAAGTAACACGATGCCTTTTGCCGTCTGGGCATACTATGTGGACGTAGCCATCCCGTGTCCAACACTTGGAAAGGCCAAATAGTTCTCTGCCTAACATGAATGCCTCGTGCCTAGGCTTGGTTAAGAACTCTGATAGGGTTATACCAGAGCTCTTAAAGTTCTTCTTGGCGAACCAGACTTTATCACGCATCGCAACATCTCGCAACTTGACCAAAATTGGTCGAGGTTTGTCGTCATTGGCGATACGGCCCATTCTATGGCACCTACTAACACACCCAGCAGTGAAATCTGACAATTTGAGCTTACTTGAAACAGTCTTAGAGACAATCGCAGCAGTGTCTTCCTTGTTTTCTTCCTTTACACCATGTAAAAGGAGGATTTTGCGGCGGCTGCGCATTTCTTGAGTGTCTACGTCCCGAGCGAGCATCTCAATTTGCTGTTGGAGAGCTTGGAAAGCCGCCATGGCAAATGCCTTAAATGCATCAAAATCTGATTGGATGGTGCTTGTTGAACTTTGCGGAGTTTTCTTCAACTCACTCTCAAACTCACCAAGTCTCTTGTTAAATGCATGCATGACGTCGTAAAAAGGCTGTTTCATAGCATCCATCTTAGAGGTTATGTTGCACTTTGACCCAAACAAAGTAATGTTGATATTATGAGGATATTGTGGTATTATTAGTGGAGATTTCACATTGGCAGGTGAGTATCACTACTATTTAGTAATACTAAACATAGTTAGTAAACAATGCAGCACTTTTACTATTTTTAAAGTATTTTTTTATTATTGTACTCAAATTTGCGATGTTTACACACCTACCGCCGATTGGCGAAAAAAAAAAGCATCAAGAAAAACATCGTTAAGAAACCTCCAATCCCTGAATGGTGGTAGGACACTGTCTAGTGTCCGTCGGCCAGCTACTAACCTCACCCCTAGCCTATATGATATAAAAAAAAAGATGTCGAAAGCTTCGCTTTGTAAACCTTTAAGATGTCGCGCTAGTCGTATTCAGTACTAAGTTTGAAGTGTTTATCTCCATATCTCTGGAGATACTCTACAGATCTCGATGTGTTGACAATAAGACCAACACCAAAGCATTGAAATTTGACTCCAAAGACAGGAATGCTCCATTGAGTATCTCAATATGCAATCCACAATGCAATCAAGTAATTACATGCAATGCGATCAAAGCACACAATGGGATTGGGACATTGACTGACAGTGCTATCCGATTCAGGATGCTGCTTGTGATTCTATATGTGGTGTTAAATCTTATTACTATAGGTATATCATCACTACATATTATATAACTAGAAGTGTCCCGCGGCTTCGCCTGCGTTAAAACTTTCTTTTATTTACTTAAAAAAATATTTTGTAAAAACGATTCTATCATTAAACACATCAAATAAGAATTTGCTAAATCGGTTCACCCGTTTTCATGTTATCGCGTGACTAAGGCAAATCGAGATTCATATTTATAAAGCCCCAAAAACCCAAAATTATAGACTTTGTTAGGTACCTACCCCATTTCGAAAAATCCTACAACACGTACTTTATCCCATCTTGTTTCGCCATACAAACTTTGAATCCCCGTTCCGTATCCGGGAGGAATTTTCAGAAAGTCATTTCTGAGCGGATACTTATACCTACGTCATAATAACTATCTGCATTCTGAATTTCAGCGCAATCCGAAACAATATTGATTTTTAGACTTTGTTACCCCAGTTTATCCTCTTAGGGTGACATTTTGAAAAAGTCTGAAACTCGTATTTACTTATTTATTTACAGAAGTACTTGTGTGAAATGTCGAATAAAACGACTATCCAAACTTTGAACCCCCGCTTCATCCCCTTAAAGAGTGTATTTTGAAAAATTCTTTCTTAGCGGATACTTAAGTCAAAATAACTATCTGCATGCCAAATTTTAGCGCAATCCGAAACAATATTGATTTCAGACTTTGTTACCCCACTTCACCCTTTTAGGGGTGGAATTTCGAAAAAGCCTGAAACACGTATTTACTTACTTAAGTACTTGTGTTAAATTTCAAATATAAAAGACTATCTAATATTGTTTTTCCATACAAACTTTGAACACCCGTTTCATCCCCTTCAGGGGTGAATTTTGGAAAATCCTTTCTCAGAGGGAACTACCGTTGTAATAACTATCTGCATGCCAAATTTCAGCGGAATCCAAAACAATATTGATTTCCACACTTTGTTACCCCATTTCACCCCTCTTGGGGTGGAATTTCAAAAAAACATGAAACACGTATTTACTTATTTTTTTACTGAAGCACTTGTATGAAGTTGCGAATAGAAAATACTATCTAATCTTGTTTTTCTATACAAACTTTGAACCCCCGTTTCATCCCCTCCAGGGGTGAATGTTGGAAAATCCTTTCTCAGAAGGAACTAACGTCGTAAGAACTATCTGTATGCCAAATTTCAGCGCAATCCGAAACAATATTGATTTTCACACTTTGTTACCCCATTGCACCCCAGGGGGGGGGGGGGGGAGAATTTCAAAAAAACTTGAAACACGTATTTACTTATTTTTTTACTGAAGCACTTGTGTAAAGTTTCGAATAGAAAAGACTATCTAATGTTGTTTCTCCATAGAAACTTTGAACCCCCGTTTCATCCCTTTAAGGGGTGAATTTTAGAAAATCCTTTCTCAGCTGATACTAACGTCATAATAACCACCTGTATGCCAAATTTCAGCGCAATCCAAAACAATATTGATTTTCAGACTTTGTTACCCCATTTCACCCTCTTAGGGGGGAATTTCGTAAAAACCTAAAACACGTGTTTACTTATTTATATCCTGAAGCACTTGTGTGAAGTTTCGAATAGAAAAGACTATCTAATAATGTTTCTCCATAGAAACTTTGAACCCCCGTTTCTAAAACTAAAGAAATACAATAGGTAATATTTTATCTAAGCTAACATAATTAATTACTTATTTTAGTTACCTATAACAATAAACATTCACATACCTACATTCCTAAACTCACATTATTTATTTATTTCAATAAATTATCTTATTATACGCTATTTTTGCGTCTTACACAACGCTTTCTTTGTGATATTTGTAAGGAACACACATACGTATTGTCCCATATAAAACTTTCAGAACTTGAAGATCAAAGTTTGGTAGCAAAGCTCAAAAACTTCACACCTCTGTATCTTTGGTATCAGTTTAAATCAGTTAAATCTTTTAACGACAAAAGTAACTTAGACGAGTTTTAAGTTATACTCTGGGGTAAGTTGAAAAGTGCTGTTTTTGAAACTTACCGCACTAGGGACTAGTTTCACTAACATTTCAAATAGAGGAGCGATCGCCAACACGCCTGCCCAGGGTGGCGATGAGGGCATATTCCTCCATATCATATCATATCATATATTTATTTATAACAGAGTTATAAGTCATGAGTACAATGATGCTATTATTAAATACTATATAGCTTAAAGTATATTATAAAATAACTAAATAAATGCATTAATAAAATAAAATTCGTCATTCAATAAATTAAAAATTATATAATAATAATAATAATAGATGTAAAAGTCATTATGGTACCCCATTATGGTACATTATGTTCATGTTGACGATGATCCCTTAGCAGCACCAGACTCACACTGTTCATTCAGAACGACGCAGGTTTCGTTCAAGAATTTGTCAACTGAGTAATATGCTTTTGACAATAAGATTTTTTTAAGTGTTTTGATAAATAATGTATTCACCTCTATATCTCGGATTGGTTTTAATATTTTATTGTACATTTTTGGTCCTATATTCCATACTGACTGCATTGATTTTTGTAGCTTAATTGCTGGGTGAGATAGTTTGTTTTTATTTCGCGTATTATGGTTATGAGTTTCACCGTAAGTCTTAAACATATTCATATTTAGTTTAACAAATTTGCTAATTTCTAAAATTAAAAGAGATGGCATTGTCAGGATGCCATTGTCAATGAAAAGTTGGCGTGCGGGTGTGTCCCAGGGCACTCGACACATTATTCTAATTGCACGCTTCTGTATGATGAACACTCGCTGTCGGTCCGCAGCTTGACCCCACAAGTCAATGCCATACGACAGTAGCGATTGGAAGTATGCAAAGTAAGTGGTTCTTACTGCTGAGGAGTCGAGCACACCGACTAGTCTTGACAAGGCAAAGCATGCTCTTCCAAGTTTGTCACAGAGATAGTCGATGTGCTTGTCCCACTTTAACCCCGAGTCCAAAATGAAACCTAGGTATTTGGCATGACTTGTTTGAGGTAGCTGCGTTCCATCACATTTAACAGTCAATTGGCTAGATTGTCCTCTCAGGTTAAAGTGTATGATGTGAGTTTTGTCGATATTCAGAATCATACCATTCACCCTGAACCATGTTTTGATGTCAGTGATAGATTTTTCTAATTTACTTTCCAACTGCTGAATGTTGTCCGCCGACACCAGAAACGCGCTGTCGTCAGCAAACGCGATCAGTTCTGCAGTATTAGTGGCGACACTGAGGTCATTCATTAGTATCAGGAATAGATAGTTACCTAACACTGATCCCTGAGGGACTGAAAGATCTCCCAGATGAGCGAAATCAGACCTATCCACACAACTATAGGATTTTACCTCGGTTAGCTGTCGTCTATCAGATAAAAAAGACGTCAGTAACTGAATACAGACACCGTTTACACCATAGTGCTGTAATTTTTTAATTAAGAGGCTGTGGTCTACTAGGTCGAAAGCGCGTGATAGATCGCATAGTATAAGGGCGACATGCTCACCTTTATCCTTTTTGTCTAGGTCTATCCTCTATAGATTTTAAGAGCTGACGAGTTGCAATACAATACAATACAATACAATACAAATACTCTTTATTGACACCAATTTAGAAAATACATACTGAATAGGACTTAACTAACTAATACTAGGTACAATGGGCGGTCTTATCGCTAAAAGCGATTTCTTCCAGACAACCTTGTTCTATCTCCATCCAAAGATGGACATAACATTATAGATAGAACAAGGACGGTGATGTGTATTTTAAACATTTTACTTAGAATGATTATATTTATATACTACATAAAAACGTTACATATAATAATATTATATACGAATACATATGCACATCATAAACTTACATATACATAATCAATACACTTATATACATACATAATATATTTGTTGCGAAATGATAGGAAAAGTTATCTGACAGAAGAGAGATAGAATTTGCGAACTTGTTCTTTGAAACTATCTATGGATTGTGCACGTCTTATAAAAATAGGTAGTTCATTCCACAGGCGCACGGCTTGGACAGTGAATGATGAGTCATAAAAATTTGTACTATGAGCCGGGGTGTCGAGGAGCATGTTCTCTGATAACCTTAGGGAAAGGGAGTTAGAGGAAGAAAGAAAATGGAATCGAGCTTTTAGATAAGGAGGAGTCGAGGGGTTGAACAAAATTCCATAGAGAAACGAAATAATATGAGTATTCCGGCGAAGACGAATGGGAAGCCACTTGAGCTTTGCGTGAAATTCTGAGACATGATCAAATTTTCGAAGACCGAAAATAAATCAAATGCAGAAGTTTTGTAGTCGCTCAAGCTTATTTAGCTGATCCTCCCTGAGATCAAGGTAACTGGCGTCGGCATAGTCAAGGATAGGAAGTAAAAGAGATTGAGCTAGCGCAGCTTTAGTAGCTGTGGGTAGAAAGTTTCGCAACCTCCTAAGCGAGGCAGCTGATGCAAAAAGTTTACAGCTCACGGATTGCAACTGCGGGTCCCATGTGAGATTGCTGTCCATAATCACTCCCAGATTTTTCACCTGTTTGCTGAGTGGTACAATGACGTTGTTAAAAGTAATATCCTGTACACTTGAGAAGTCAATTTTAGATACTAATCTAGAGCTGCCTACAATTATGGAATGTATTTTGTAAATTATGCAATCGTCGTTGACTTGCCCTGCTGGTAAGCAAATTGTTGCTGCGACAACAATTTGTTTGTATTAAAATAATTCATTAGTCTGTCTGCAATTCCTAATTCTAGGATTTTAGAAAACACTGGAATTATAGAAATTGGGCGAAAATTTTTAAGTTCCGACTTTTTGCCTTTACCTTTATAAATGGGTACTACTTTTATATTCTTTAAACATTGTGGGAATATACCATTTTCGACGCTCTTGTTACATAAAAAACATAGTACTCCTATAAAAGTAGGCGGTAGTTTTTTTAATATACTTGTTGGTATGTCATTATGATCTTTAGTGTTCTTATTTTTTATTCTGCGGATTAATTTAATTATCTCATCGACGTAGAATGATAAAAACGAAGTAAGGGTAGTTGGAGACTGTACAAATGTATTTAGATATTTAGCCGCTTCCGTCTCATCTATGCAAGTAATACAGCTGCGTGCTGTCTTTATGAAATAATCGTTAAATGTCCTCGCTAGACTAACGGGGTTTTGATTGAGTTGAGTTAATTTATCTTTATAAGTTTTGCATGTTTCGTCTTTTACAATATTCCACATTGTTTTAATAGTGTTTTGCGAGTTATTTATTACGTTGTTATAGTAGTTTTGTTTCTTTTCTAAGAGCAATCGAGAGTAATATATCTGAAACTTTATTAATTGATCTGTAAGATCTTCGTTGTAATAAAGTCTATTACTGAGTGACGTTAGTTCAATTAAGAGTGATTTCCAGTTCAGTATCTCATCTGTTACCCATTTTTTATTAGACTTACGAACTGGATTTTTACGACAAGGAAAACATGCATAAAAGAGGTTACAAAATATTGAAAGTACTCTACTAAATAAGTTTTCTGATGAGTCATCGGAGTTCATTATTCCGGCATCAGTATTCAGTATTCCTCCCAAGATGGAAAGTCATACACAAAGCCAAGGCCCAAGGCAGTGACTGGAAAAGAAGAGCCGAAGGTTGGGCTCAGTGGCGCATCTTGGGAGAGGCCTACGTCCAGCAGTGGACTGTCACAGGCTAATGATGAGCATGGATAACTAACGCAATCCGATTTTCTATTGCTTTCTGATCGCCGTAGATCGCGTTTGGTGTTAACCAGTCCATACAAATACTACTGCGCTATCTGATCGCCGCCTAGATTGTGCACGTAGGTTGCTATGTTGTGGCCGTACCTTAACACTAAGCATAGATCTGATATCTATATATAGATAGACTGAATAACGTATTTAAAGTTGCTCAGCGGGCTATGGAAAAAGCTATGCTCAGAGAAACACCTCTGAGGAATCATATCCGCAACGAAGTCAGAGAACAAAAGTGACCGATATAGCTCACACTTAGTCACTTCAGTTTACTAATCCAGTGAGCTATGTCGATGACTTTGGTTCTCTGTCGCATCACCTCGTTCCGGATTCGATCCCTCAGAGAAAACATGACCTATAATTAAAATAGTTTTAAAACTAAAAGAACCGACTTCCATGCCGCGCGAGTCAGTTTCAGTAGCAAGTTTGAGACGTTTATCGTCATATCTCTGAAAGTACTTATTAGATCTCGATAAAATTACAATGGGACCTTGAAAACGTACCTTACTGATTAAAATAATAATCATTCAAATTGGTTTACAATTGACGAAGTAATCGCATAACATACATACAAAAACCGGGACATACAGACGAATTGAGAACCTCCTCCTTTTTGGAAGTTGTTTAAAAATTAAAATCTTCTATCATGGGCTACCATTTCTATAGCACTTGGTATATGTGATAAAATATGACGTCTATTGCCATTTCACATTCACATTGGGACTCAAATCAGTATATTTAATGAAGGTACTGACATGGAAAAGTTGGATAGGAGTAAATAATTTCGGTTTATCAATACAGATTATGCGGGATGGTAAATAGTGTTTAATTCCGTGCAATCGATATTATAGCGATATTTGACAGAGGAGCTCTTACGTGGTGCAACTTTAAAAAAAATTCCGGATAGATCTGTACCTTATAGATTTAAAAACGGGAATTTAACGTGACCTACTCGATGTCGATGAGCGATCGACATATGTTTCGGCTTCATCCGGAGGCCATCCTCAGGATCTTGAGTGCGGAGCGCTCGCCGACGCGTCCAGCCTCGTACTGTTATGTCGCACATATGTCGATCGCTATATCGACATCGCGTAAGTCACGTTAAATTCCCGTTTTTAAATCTATAAGTTTAAAACGAACGTGAGTTTTTATAATAAAGATGTGTACCTGATGTTGTGACGACAAATTGTGGTTGTGACGAGGCTGTCTAAGATGCAAAAGTGCTTGTTTGAATATGGAAGACGGCGACATGAGATGGCGCTGGACAAATGAATGGAAGAATGTGAAATGAAATGAATGATGGATGGCATGATGGATGTGTGATTTTTTTATTTTCTCTAGCCACAGTACTTTCGCTAAGTCTATCCTTGATTACTAATATTTACGGAGACAAAAGTAATGGTTCACATCGGTGCACAACTGCCGGAGCATTCAAGGCTTATTCCCTACTATTAATATCATATATATATAATCGAAATATTTATGTGCGCTATTCACAGTGGCCTACCGGTGAAGGAAAAACATCGTTAAGAAACCAACAACCCCCGCATGGTGGTAGGACACTATCTACTGTCTGCCTGTTCAGCTGCCACCCGCAAGTTAGAAAATCTGTCACCAAACATCTTATGTGTTCCGGAAGCTATCCTTGAAAGCCAGTTCCAGCAGCTATCCTTGAGAGCCAGTTCTAGCCATTCTAAACCTAGCGTGCTTACCATTTTCGACCGGATCATCACTTACCAAAAGGTGAGATAGTGATCAAACGCAAACCTATAAGATATTTTTTTTAAAATCCTTTTATTTGGAAATCAGTTAAAATTAACGATTAGTTATTTTATTTTATTTTATTATATAAATATTTAACTACACAAGCAATTTCCGGTTGGTTTTTCAGAACATTTTAGAACAAGCAACAAAATGTCGCTCGGCATAAAGGATTTTATTTTGTAGTGGTCGTTCGATAGTGATTAAACGGAATATCATGGCACAATGCAATGCTTATAACAATTGTTAATGTACAGTTTTATAGCGAATTAAAAGCCCATGCAAAAGCTATGATATTGTGACATGATTTCCATAAATCATGTTTATTTTTTTCCGATACTCAGAATGAGATATTGTTTATTTTATACCTGATAGGCTAGCGTTTGACCACTATCTCGCCTGGTGTTAGGTGATGATGTGGTCGAAGATAGTGAACACGTTAGGTTTATAATGGCCTGACTCTTAAGGGCTGTGCCGTGGAATACCGTGAGGTTTTGATGAAAGATTGTCGCCTTGATGTAGGTAAGCTATTTTTTGGTAGTAAGTCAGGCGGTACATCGATATAATACTCTAACGATCTGTGGTTGTGGCTTATGGACGTTCCATCTACAGACACGAACCGTTTTGTTTCGTCCTTTATCATACCTTCCGCCATGGAATGGAATTCCTTGCCAGTGTCTGTGTTTCCAGATAGCTAGGTACAACCCGGAGGTCTTCAAAGCGTGAGTGAACAGGTATCTACTAAGTAAGCGTGCTACATCGTCGACCGCATCGTCACTTAACATCAGGTGAGATAGTGGTCAAACGCTTGCCTATCTAGCATTAATTTATATATATATATATAAGACCTTTTGTATGCCAATTCAAATAAAATAAACTTGCGTTGCTCTGTAAACAAAGTTTTATTTGTTAGAATTTGCTTGTAAGTACTAAACTACAACATTAACATTACACTGTAATATAAAACCTTACCTGTAAACAAAGAAACGACATTTAAAGTTTATTACTTATTTTTAAAGGCTTTTCTTTCACTGTATATTTTAATTTAGATAATAATTGAGAAACATCGTAACATAATAATCTTTCATCGACACAGCCCCACAGACTAGGTAAAGTTCACAGATTAGAGGTACTATAGCACACACACAGAACTCAAAGAAAGTAGTAATTTCTTTACATATATATATATACATATATATATACATATATATATATTGGTAATTGACTCACCTGTTGGTAAGTGATGATGCGGTCGAAGATGGTAAGCACGCTAGGCCTATAATTGGAAATAAGATTTATAGAACGAAGCCAATTACTTGACCCCTATCTCACCTGATATTATTGAACATGTATTTTACTTGACTCACTAGAATAGAAGACTGCATCATCAAGAAAGTTAATCAAGTTGTCGCTTATCCATCAAATAAGATCTTATTCTAATATGGACTGACGTACAGACAAACAGACAGAACGTTCCCAACCAGCAAAAACTACACTTAAAATAATCTCTAGACCACTGTTTTCTTGCTCTTATACCATTCTTATATCGTCGTATAAGCCTGGATTTGGGCACCATTTATAAGCGTAATTTGTTTATATCTTTCTAATATCAGTCTTATTGAATGTTGTTTCCACTTAAATTATTCTTACCAAAACTTATTTAAGCGTACATAGGCTTACATTGTTTTAACGTTAGAGTCCTATGAGCGTAAGAAAGTTTATTTTGATTTTACATAAGATCAAACACAATCGTAAAAAAACTTAGTGTAGTGTTTGTTTGAAAGTTACAACTAATAAAAAAGAAATCGAAAACAGTAAGGATAAAGGTATTTAATAATTTATATTTTAATAACCGTACCATTATTAACAAGTGTTTCGTTTTATGCTTTTCGATAAGTATTAGTATTGGAAAATATTATTTACTGTAAAGTAGACCCTAGTTTATGCTTCACAACTCGTGCGCTTCATCAATATATAGTATTTAGTATTCTTGTTTAATTATTTTATTTGTTAATTTGTATTAAAAGCGACGCCATTAGTATGTCATTTATTAGAATCGCTATAAGACTATTTTAAGCTCATTTAGATCATTCCAACATGACTCCATGTTGGAATAACTTAGAGATCCTAGAATTGACATAAAACATTTATTTTCATTTAAGAGTGAACGTTTGTGATGTGAAATGGTATTTTATGTGACCGCACTAAAATACTTTTGGTGAAATATAATAGTCAACATCAAATTCATTCACATTCATTACATTCACAAAATTCGATTTAAGATCAAACTTTCTTAAATTAGACTTGTTTTCTCTATTGTAAGTATGATGATTCAATATCACTCTAATACTGTGCCTATCCACTGCTGTTGATCTTATAATAGTTTTGAATAAGATCAATATTTACATGTTTTGAGTACTCTAATTAAATGCTGATATTAGTCTAACATTCTTACAATAGCATTTAGAAAATATGTAATAAAATTAAATGAGCTTAGAAAATGTGGATATGAACGCTAATTTATCTCTAGTGTGATAAGTCTTAAAAATGCTTTTTTAGGAGAGTGTGGCTTACAACGGCACTGTAAATTTAAACTTATATGCATAATTAAGACAAGGTATTAAGATCAAGCGTATTAGAGCCTGTAACGGCTTGTCAAAGACTAATATAGGAGCGATAGCAATGACGAAAACTGATAAGAGACCACTATAAGCTCAGAACTCTTATAAAGTGAGAAACGTAAGACGATTTTGCTAGTTGGGTTGGTAGGTTAAATATAACTGATATAGCCTACACACATTACAAGCGGCGACACCATAAACTGCAAGTTGCCGGAACTTCTCATTCTGTTTTCAATAAACTACTGTAAGTATAACAGTAAGAACCGGTTATGACGTCAGAACGGTACTTGAGGCCTTACACTTCACGAGAACATGGTCGAATGGCACTGCAGCTTAATTTTTTTTATTTATCATCATCATCAGCCTATACTAGAGTCCATAATTGAGTCTAGAGCATCGTCGCAAGGTTGCTTGCTTATCGGTTTTTAAGAGTTTGCATCAGAACTTCATAATTTGATTCCGCCATCCCCATTCTATAATCGCACATCCAGGGAAACTAAGATACGCCACCACTTCATGGTAGAAATACCATTTACCCGTGCAAAGTGATTTTCTTCCTTTTTACCCACGACGGAATGGAGACTGTATATGCGTTTGGGGTGAGAGGATGTTTGTCTGTTTGTTTGTGTGCAAATCCATGTTGCCATTTTTCTCCAAAACTACTAGTTCAATTTTGATGCAATTTTCAGTGACGGGTTTGTGTTTGATTGGTGCATGCTCTTAAATAGGAGTCATGGTGTCAACTCACCAGGGGGCGCTGCAGTAAACATTTGTTTGTGCAAACCCATGTTGCCATTTCTCTCCAAAACTAGTTCAATTTTGTGTTTAAACGGTTTGTAATTAATCAGTGGTGGTTCTTAAATAGATGTTATGGCGTTAATTTTCTAAATGACATTGTCGTGGGTGTTTATTCAAAATTTTAATTTTGTTACCTTGTTCATGATACGTACTGCCAAGGAATTAAATTCCCTCCCTGAGTCTGTGTTTCCGATTAGATACAACTTAGGGGTCTTTAAGTTGCGAGTGAATAGTAGTATCTTTTCGGTAAGCGTGCCACATCATCGACCCCATCGTCACTTAACATCAGGTGGTAGTGAGCAAACGCTACCCATTTTCACAAAAAAAAATCTAGTCCAATGCTGCACATAGGCCTCTCCAATTGCAAGCCACTGAGCACGATCCTTGGCTAATTTGATCCAGCTCTTGTCAGCCACCTTGCGAACATCACCGCTGCACCTCGTCTGAAAGCGTCCTACGCTACGTTTACCCCAGCGGTTGTCGGTCCTTCGGCTAATGTGGTCGGCCCATTGCCAACATAAGATAAGGTCTTTTAAAAGACTGACTATACATGCCACGCAAGTCAGTTTCTGTAGCAAGTTGGAGATTTTTATCTGCGTATCTAGAGATAATATCTACTTATGAGATCTTGATAAAATTTACTTAGGGACCACGCTTACTCAAGAACAATTAAAATCGATGACGTTTATTGCCATATCTCTGGAGATACTCATCGTGAACCTCCTCCTATTTTATATTTTTTATTGCAGATAGGCAAGCATTTGACCACTATCTTACCTGGTGGAAAGTGACGATGTGATCGAGGGTGTAGCATGCTTGCCTAGAAGATACCTGTTCACTCTTGACTTGAAGAGTTGAGTTGAGAAGTTATAACTACTCGAAAACAAGTCAGCCGGCAACGAGTTCCAATCCTTTGCGGTTCGGATTACAAAAGTAGAACCAAATCGTTTAGTGCGGATTGCTGGGATATCCACCACGTAAGGATGCCGTTGTTTAGTTTGGCTTGTTGTCCGATAATAAAAGGGGGAAGAAGGAATCGAATTGTGTAATTCCCTCGCACACTCACCGAAATGTATCCTCTAGAACACAGATAAACTAGCAACTCTACGCCGATGCTCGAGGCTCTGCAGCTTGTTTTTTGTAGATTCAGTTTCGCCAATTAGCATTCTTGCTCGTTTATCGATAGGGTATGTATTTATGTATATATATGTACCTCCTTTGTGGAAGACGGTTGAAAATACAACATTTAAATATATATTGCAATTATATTCTGAATTTCTGTTGAGAAACGAACAAAATAACTTAGTAAACAAGTTGTCAAATGCATGAAAGTTTTAGAAAAAGTTAGTTTCAGATAAAGCAGTGCTGTTTTATTTTAATTTTTTCAAAGAGATATGGTATAATTAAATAAATTGCTGTGTTTTGAGAATAAAAATGAAAGATGCTTTTAATTTTTTGTGTTTATCATTAAGTGAAACTAAGCAGTGAGACGAGACGCTAGACAAACTAAAGGTTCGGACACACCGTCCTGCGTGCGCGATCTAGGCGGCGATCAGATAGCGCAGTAGTATTTGTACCGACTGATTCAAACGCGATCAGAAAACAATTTAAAAGTACTGAGATCGCGCCCGCAGATCGAAGGACGCCGCGTTGTGGCCGTACCTTAACACTAGTGGCTCTGCATGCTATACAGTAGATCCCGCGAGTATTAAAAAAAAAGCTTACTACATATATGGGCTGCACATTACTAGTAGTCTTGTTAACCCCTCCACCTAAGCTAAATATGCTTGTATCTGGAGTCAGTTCACGTCAATTGTGCAATGGGTGGGGATTACGACCTTTCGATCTCAAGTCCGACGCCTTAGCCAATGTGCTATTGCCGCTTTTTTATACTGCCGCTATTATTGCCACTTTGTATTTATGCTATATCTCGAACCGATAGCGAAACTGTGTTGGACATTACTCGCAATACACACTTGCTCTAAGCATTCGCATTAAACACCAATCAATCTTCTGCACTCGCACTAATCAAAGTGCACACAGGCCTTTATGGCTAGTTTACACAGTGCGAGCTGCTGTGTAGCCAGTAGACAGCTACTCGGCTTGTCTTCTTGTACGCCAGTAGCTCGGCTCGCCTTTGCTGTCTACATGACACATAGAAGCTGCTGCCTAGTCTTGCGAGTTGTCGCAATGTCGAGTGTTCCGCTCACAACTGTCTGGCTGGCACTGGCGAGCTACTGCTGAACACGTCCAAACGATAGGAGTGATGACCGACCTGCTGCCATGTACAAGTTCCCGGATTCCAGGCGCGTTTAAACAAAAAATGTTGAAGTAACTCGGATGTGAGCTACTGTCCAACTCGCACCTTCGAGTTACTCGTAAGTTACGTCCAAACAGTGCGAGTTACTGCAGTGCAGTTTACTCGGCAAGTCGACTCGCACGCTAGCTCGCACTGTTTAAACTAGCCATAAGTTTAAGGATGCCAGTGGGTAAAATTACCCAGCGTCCTTAAGGAGTCTACCGGTAGGTAGACGTAGTAACGTAAGGTAGACCCTCGTCTGTCTATAAATGTCATTATAGTGTAGATATACAGCTCATGTGTCATGATTCAAAATTTTGTCATCAACATTAATTATCAAAATTCATGATTTTTTAAAGCAACCATGCTCTTTGACCTTTGTGGAACCTAAAACTTTTAGAACCTTACATTTTCACAATCCGATATAACCTGCCGTCATTTCAAATAATGCAGTGTCACGGGAATGTCGTCTCTATTGCAAGTGAATAAAGTTGAATGACGCGGATGTAAAAGTCTCGTTTTCGTAGAGTTTAAAATTGGGCGAGTAGGTTTTGCTGGTGCTTACCCCGTATTTTGTAGGTTTTATGACTGTAAGTTACAAGCTTTAAGCTTTTAAGTAAAAGTCACGACTACTATATTTTAAATAATAATTAAATTGACTAACTTCTAAGAAGCAGGAGGTTATTAATTTGTCTGTATTCATAACCGACTTCAAAAATAAGGTTTTTAGTTTTATTAATAGTTTATATTTTTGAAGTGAAAACCTCTTTAGCGGCGTTGTGCACTTTTCTAGGGATGGGTAAAAAATGTTAATCTCGCGTCAGGTCACGTGTCCTGATCGAAAATTCGTAAGACGAAGCGCAGGGTGCTTGCGCCAGGTGTCATTTCAAAATATTCAAAAATGCCGTGTTCAAGTTGTTGTGTTCAAAAAAATATTCATCTTTATGAAAAATATCCCGCAGGATCGCGACGAGAAGCTAAATTACGTCATCCTGGCTCTCAGACAACACTATTTAAAAACAATATTCTCAACATGGCTCCCACTTTATATAACAAGCTGCCTGCATCAATCAGAGACATATCGAATATTCATGTGTTCAAAAATAAATTAAATAATGTTTTAATTAGCAAGGCATACTATACGGTGCAAGAATTTTTAAATGATAAATCTTTAATTTGAAATTTAATTGTATTATTACTATTTTAATTATTGTAAATTATTATTATTGTAATACTTTTTATATTTGCACGCCAAATGGCAGAATGTAGCGGTTACTAAAAATTTTATTGTACTAACACTATATACCTATGTTCGCAAATAATTAATTTTGATTGATTTGATTGATTTGAAGTTTTCACTTCTGCCGGCACACACACCTGCAAACCGTTTTTTTTGCTATAGATCTTCTACGATAACATGGCCCGCCCCTCCAAATTACTGTTTTAATGTGTGTAGTCACATCCTTATGAAAGAGTTTGTATGTACTTGTAATTATTCGTCTTCAGTAGCAGGCCGGCAGTACCCACAGAGTACCGAATCACTCTACTACGTTATAAGAGTAGGCATTTCCCTACATTTTTGATACCCGAATTATGAACGTACTTTGTAGCCAACCTAACTTAACGGAAAATATTGCTTATAAATTTAATTGAAACTTTTTTTGCAGTGTTGGTTGGTACAAATTGGTTGGTTGGTTCATAATTATGAGTTATTTAATTATGTATGCAATGCGGAACCGGCAGTACCAGTACGCACACATGCGTGGTGGTGCGTTGTAAATACTTTCAAACGTTTTTTTTACTTTTGGAGGGGCGGGTCATGTTATCGTAGAAGATCTCTACCACAGAACTCAGTTATTTATTTCGAACTGATCTGGAAATTATATTTTTTGTTTGAGAGGGTGTCACTTTTCATTTGGTCTCATTGTACAAATTCATCGAGAGCTGATGAGTATATCTACAGATAAACCACTCTGCTACTGAACATTACTAGCGCAATAATGTACGTGAGGTCGAACAATTTTAGCAACGAATGAATGAATGAAGGATACATTTTGCATGGTGGTAGGACACTATCTAGTGTCCGCCTGGCCAGCTACCACCCTCAAGTTAGAAAATCTGTCGCCAAGCATCTAATGTGTTCCGCCAGGTATCCTTGAGAGCCAGTTCCTATCTTAGGCCTAGCGTGCTACCATCCTCGACCGCATCAACACACAGGTAAGATAGTGGCCAAAGGCTAGTCTATATGATATAAAAATAAAACTGGCCAAGTGCGAGTCAAACTTTTGTCTCGCACACGGAGGGTTCCGAACCGCAGTATAATAATATATAAGTATAATATTATATTATATTATATTACCGTGTCAATACCAAACATGCTTATTAACTACAACGCCATCTAATGAATATTTAACGAACTTCTAACATCAACTAAGTGAACGTTAACACAAAGGTAGGTAATTAATATTATTTATTAATAAGTTAAACAATCGTTCATAGATGGCGCTATAGTAAAAACACGTTTTTTGTATGGGGACCCCCTTTAATTTTTAAGTTTGCTCTGTTTTTTGTATTTGTTGTTATAGCGGCAACAGAAATACGTCATCTGTGAAAATGTCAACCGTCTGACTATCACGGTTCATGAGATACAGCCTGGTGACAGACGGACAGACAGACAGACAGACAGACGGGTTGGGTTCGGAACCCTAAAAATAGATGACTAGACTTTTAGGCGAGAGGTTGTCTCATCAAATCTCAGCACAGGTGTTCGATCACAGATTGTAAGAGCATATTGTTTCGTTGCTACGTCTGACATGCTAACAAATAATTAAGATAGTTAAAAAACTAAAACAACCGTTTTCCATGCCCCGCGAGCCAGTTTCATTAGCAAGTTTGAGACGTTTAACATCATATCTCTGGGGATACTTATGAATGGATGAATCGGTTCACAATTGATGGTTGTTATCGCGTAACAAACATACAAAAAAAAAACACAGACGACTTGAGAACCTCCTCCTTTTTGGAAATCGGTTGAAAAAATCTTACCACCATCAAGGATAATCTGCCACTATAACCTTACGGTATTCCGGCAGCACACAACCCTTGAGAATCAGAGTATTCTAGGCCTAGCATGTTCATCATTTCGACCACGTCATCGCTTACCACCAGGCGAGATAGTGATCAAACTCTAGCCTATAATATAAGTATAAGCTAGCCTGATATTAAATAGATTCCATTTATAACTTGTACCAACCCATTCGCAGACACTAGGCATTACCCCCATTCGAAAGTTAGATGTCATTACCTAGACTTGGAGACCTGGATAGACTTGCGTAATGTATTTTTAGGTCTTTAACAACCCAACTCTAGTTTTAGTGCGACTACCCACAATTTGCAGTTATTTTTTATAGTTCAGTATGTCAAAAGGAAAAATAACTTCATGGGTTTTTTCGCTGTTCGTCTGTCTGCCTGCTTACAGCTTCTTCTTCTTGCTCTGGGTGTATTTAGATTAAAGAGATTTAAGGAGGTAGTACAATACATTTAATGTATTTGATTTAGGTTTTAAGTTAGTATCAGAATAGATAATAATTACCCAGGTCTGCTGCCGTAGTGGTCAAACGCGAGCCCTTAAGGTGGTTCGATTTCCATACATAAGTATATTTACAAATACGAGTAAATAGATCGAAACATTGCAAGGAAATCAAATCTATTAGCCTTTATACAACTCCTAACATACGCGAAATCATATTTTACTACATAATTTGATTAAATATTATGAAAAGTAAGATCGAGATTTCAATTCATTTTTGTCAATATGTGAGTGAAGTGTTTACAGTGTCATACACTAAGCTCATTAGTGTGTATCGCGATTGTGGGACGTTGCCAAATCGTGCGCCCGCTGAAAACGCGACGTTGCCAGACCGCTGACATGCGAGTCGCCGCTTTTTCAGTAATTCAAGTTTTCATTAATTATAGTTTGTGGTCTTCAAATATTTCGTCGGTTTATCGGTTAGGTTAGGCTCTAACAAACTCAAAAGTAAATAAAAATCTGTTTTATGTCGCGTGCTGCACAATGTGTTTAGTTTCGATTCGTTTATTAAACTGACTTCAAAAAAAGGATGTTTCTTTTTTTTATATCTTTTTTATAGGCTTGACCACTATCTCACCTGTTGGTAAGTTATGATGCGGACGAAGATGGTAAGCACGCTAGGCCTAGAATGGGAATCTAAATTTAACCGTATATATATACATATATATATATATATATATATATATATATATATTACGTTTGTTCACGGATAACTTCGTCGTTTGTGAACCGATTTTGATTCGTTTTTTGTTGGAAAGAAGATGTGATTGATGATAAGTATCTCCAGAGATATGGAGATAAACACCTCAAACTTGGTAGTGAAAATTAATAGCGCGGCATTTAAAGTTGGTTCTTTTAGTTGGGATCACCTGGGAAGAGCCTTAGAAACAAAAAATAATTTTCCAAATCGGTTCAAACATCTTCGAGCAATAAATAAGCGGCCAAGTTCTTGTCTGGCCACGCGCAGTGTAGGGTTCCGTAGTAACCCGTTATTCAATGCAAGTCTTTACCCGTTAAAAACAAGCAACTAGGTACTTCGTCTTTGTCACTTTAAAGGATTTATTCTAAGGATTTTGTATTTGGTACAAAATTATCCAACACCCAAGTTCAACGACTATTACTTTTTACTGCTGAGGTAATAAAGTTATCTTAACCGTTATAATTTTCCGTTAAAGTTCATGAAATGCACTATTATCACGAATTTTTCTAGATTTTTCAAGACTGCAGTTTTGCTTTTAGAGGGGGGGAGGGGACGCCCTACTGGAACAAAAATTTGCACTTTAAAGTTTAATATATCGTAAATGGAGCATTCAATCGAAAAATGGTATTAGCAATCCTTAAATCTTTTTAAAAGACCTATTCAACGATAATCCTCACGATGGGGTAGACGATGAAAAAAAAATCATCACCACTTCTCATGTAGAGGAGCTACCCTAAAAAGTAATATTTTCAAAATTTTATTTCAGCACTTTGTCGGCGTATTTTATATAATACCCCCCACAAAATAACAGCTTTCTAGTATTAACGGTCTCTTAGCAAAAACTCGGACAGACAGACAGACAGACAGACAGACGGACATGACGAAATTATAAGGGTTCCTTGTCAGGACTACGGAACCCTAAAAAAGATTGCGAAAAAGATACTCTTAGTACGTTTACCGAGTCGTGGTCTCCACTCTAAAACATTCCTACCCCAACGGATATCGGTTCTACGACAGTTGTGACCAGCCCACTACCACTTCTGCTAGCTAATCCTTTGAGATATGTCGATAACTTTGGTTCTTTGACGGATGACTTCATTTCGAATAAGTATTAACAGGTAGGACGCACTCGTTAAAGCCTTTCGTCTTCAAGCTTTGGGATAAGGGCAATGAAAAGACCAGTCGGTGAACACTACCGGTGTTGATCCTAGTGATCCTGATCACTGTGACATCTCTAAATATACGCTTCTTATCCGTCAAAATGATATCAATCTCATTTTTACGGTTCCGTAGCCGTATGGGAAAAAACGGAAGCCTTATACTTTCATCATGTCTGTCTGTCTGTCCGTCCGTCCGTATGTCACAGCCACTTTATTCCGAAACTATTTAGACTACACAATTGAAACTTGGCAGATAGGTGTATTCTGTGAACCGCTTTACATGGAACTGAAACTAAAATAAAAATGTTTCATCAAACCTATACCTACGTGCGGGGTCTATAGATAGGTCTTTGAAAAATGAAATTGAGGTTCCTAACACCATTTTTTCTAAAAGACAATCGTTTGAAAGATAGATACTTCTAAAGTGGTAATATGTGTCCCCCCCCCCCCTCCTCTAACTCTAAAAATGGGATGTGATGGGATGTGATGTGTAATGGGACTGAAAAATCAAAAAATATATATGCTGTAGATCTCAGTAAGCACTTTCAACGAAAATTGGTTTGAACTAGATATAGTCAGCAGTTTTTGAGATATAGCAACCGCAAATATAACTTTGTTTTTCATACAAACACTATGAAAAACAAAGTTAATTTTTTGGTGGCGAAAATTCTATATAAAAAATTACTCTACTGTGTTACGGAACCATACGAGAGTGAGTTCAACTTGCAGTTGGCCAGTTTTTGGTCATATAATTAGGGCTTTGAAACGTCTACTTCCGCCGAGGGTCTTTCTGAAAGAAGAAATTCATCAGAAAAAACCCCTTCTTTCTAGAGGAAGTTGACGAGCATTTGTCCTCCTAGATTCCTGCTTCCAAATCCTCTTTAGCGTTAAGATCTCCCATGACAACGTTGAAGTGAGCCTTTTGGGTAGTGTACAAGACCTTGGAAATATCCTTGTACATTTCCTCCACTTCATCGTCCGAAAGTGTTGAAGTCGGTGCGTATATTTGGATAACCTGAAGCTACCTCTCGGCGAGTTTGATCACAAGATACGCTACCCTTGTCGACACACTGGAGATTTCTAAGACATTGTCAGAGAGGACCTTGTGTACTAAGAACTCCACACCGCCTTGGAATGGTTGGTCTCCCTCTGTGAAGCACTAGGGTTACGGTATCCTCCTCTTCGGATTTCACATAATACCAGAATGTGCTATCTTATGTTCCGTATGCGAGTAACGCCAGATGTTAGTCGGGCCGTAACCATTGAAAAGATAATAATGCCGTAACGTGCGTCCGTTATACGTAGCCAGAGTCAATCAGTGATAGCGGCCTACCGCATTACATATTTTTAACCGGCTTCATAAAAAATGGAGGAGGATTTCAATTTGACATTTTTTTAAATATTTGTTACCTCAGAACTCCGTCAAATCTTAACCGATTTAAAAAGATATTTTTTTGTTGAGAGGTTATGCCTCCCGTTTGGTGCCATTCAAATTTTATTGAGATCTGATAATCATCTCCAGAGATATGGAGATGAACAATATAAACAATATTGTATACCTTGATGACATGATTATGGCAACTGGCTATTTTAACTACCTCGGCATGTGAAGTCGGTTTTTTCGTTTTGTACGATCATAAATGATGTTGGCTATTATCAAAACACATGACATTACCATTCTCAAAATTTAACGTGACAATGATTTTATAACAAACGCAGAGTAGGACTTCCTGTAACTAGGTGGAGCGACGATATTCGCAAAGCGGTGGAAAATGAATTGGGAGAGGCCTATCTCCACCAGTGGACTGGTATACCGGCTGATTGTGATGATGATGAGGATGATACCAGCGCCAGTTCTCGAAAATGGTCATGCATAGCTCTATTAGGACCGTTCTATTATCATTTACGGACAGGACTATTTAGCGGATAGCCTTGATCAACATCTCTAGAGGCTCTCGCTAGACGTTTGGTCAAGGTATAGACACAGCAGGCAGTCATCCTGGACACGGCACATATTGTCAGGCAGAACTCCTCACTCTGCAGCTCTAACTACCAGTAACTTGTGCCCTGCGCCTCTGTTTAGGTTTTTAATAATATCTATTTATTATTTTTATATAAATATGTTGTAAATGAAAATAAAAAATTATACACGAATAAAAGAGGAAAGTATACGTATGTAAGTAAATTAATATACTTTATATATGACCTACTTTTTTTTATTTTGTCTGTAATTTATAATCAGCTAATGCCTTCTACCCGCTGTCGTAGTCACATGACAAGAGAAGCTTGATTTATTATCCGACTCATCTATATCCTAACATAGGCTACATTTTATCGCAAATAGCAGTTCAGCCAGTTCCTGTTCGATTATGGGTAAAGCCCCAAAGCACAACTAGTGTACCCTGGTCGCTTCACTTTGGGATCTACAGACGAATCCAGCAACAAAATATCCGTTGAACATCGTGGACTCAAAATCACCCAACAGCGTTAGTAAGACTACTACCAGTTCACATCAAAAAGAAGTGCAAATCTATATCATATTTGGTATTTTGTTATTAGCGAGAGAAATGTAGACAGTAAATTATATAAGAAGAAATAAAAATGTAATGTTCGGAATGGAAAACGAAAAAAAGTAAGATTATATGAAAGGGTTCGAACCCGGTCCCTGCGCACTAACCCATAGCCCTCATCAATCGGCTACTTTACTCATTCACAAACTGACAAAATTTGCAAATGCTTTCGTAAACGTCAAATACACTATTAAATAATCTGTGATAGAAAAATACTTTCGCGTGTGTGCGTGATCAGTCTTGACGCCACGCTTGTTAACAAATAAAAGTATATAGAGAGTGTATATATACTTCAAATTTAGCTGAATAAATTACAATGTATACGCTTTACTCGCAAAATCAATATTTTTTATTTACCATATACTATTTCAGTCATAAAAAAATTAAATTCATCAAATAAGAGTATCAGCGCCATCTATTGGCTCTGTTGTGGTTAGCTGACGACGAGCAACCACCTTAAGATATTAAAAAAAAAGTCAAGTTGGACTCGCCCACCGAGGCTTCCGTACCAACTTCTCAGACTAGGTTAAAGTACAAACATAACTTTGTAGTTCGATCCACAAAAAAGGTTTTGCACCAACTGCACTAATTACACACTTAATAGTAAATTACATTTTTTAGTTAGTTCACTGCATATTTAAGGTTTTCAGATTTATTCGTATATAAGTGCTTCAAGGCCTTGCTTTTAGCCAAATTTCATGATTCTAGGTCAACGGAAAGTATAGGTTTTGATTCCCTTATGACATCCAAGATATGCGAAATTATAAGACACTAGCAGCCCGCCCCGGATTCGCACGGGTAGAACATATATGCCTACAAAATTTGCATCAGTTTGTTGCATCGAATATAAAATATTAACATATTTAACAATCATCGTCATATGTCAACCAATTTACACAAAAACTTAACGAATTATGCACCTAAGACCTAAACCTTCCTCATAAACACTCGGGCTATTGGTGAAAACCGCATGATAATCCGTTCAGCAGCTATTGAGATTATTGCGAACAGACAGACAGACGCAGTGATGGACATTGTTTTATAATATTTACGTAGTGATATTGGACGGCCCTTTGGCGTAAAGGATAGTTACCCTGATTCTGACCCGAGGGTCGTTGGTTCTAAACCTAGCTATATACCTACCAATGAAAGTTTTATGTGCATTCATGAATCATGGGTTTTCGTGGGATCATTTAATCTACCAATAACTGACTTCAATGCCCCGCGAGTCAATTTCAGTAGCAAGTTTGAGACGTTTATCATCATATCTCTGAAGATACTTATCACATCTCAATGAAATTACAATGGAACCACCTCGGAAACGTACCCTACCGATTACAAAAATAATCATTCGAATCGGTTCACAATTGACGGAGTAATCGCGTAACATACACACAAAAAAAAAGAAAGAAAAAACAAAATATATGGTCGAACTGAGAAACTTCCTCCTTTTTTTGAAGTCGGTTAAAAAAGAAACATACAGACGAATTGAGAACTTCCTTCTTTTTGGAAGTCGGTTGAAAAGTAGCTTACCACCAAGGAGAACATCTGCCGCCGTAACCTTACGGCGTTCCCCGACGCAAAAAGTAGGGGTATTATACGTTTAACGTGTGTATCTGTGTGTCTGTCTGTAGCATCTTAGCACCCAACCGGATGAACCGATTTTGATTTTATTATTGATAGTTTTTTTTTTATAGATGTCTTCATCGAGAGTGTTCTTAGCTTTGATTCATGAAAATTCGTTCAATCGTTATAAAACTATGAGCTTTAATCAACTTTCATAGGTCTGATCAATTCGAAAATCTTCTTCTTCAACGATATTGTAAGAACATGGAAGCATTGACCTGATGCTGGGACATCTCTTGGACTCTACAGAATACTCAAATCCTCACCGACTTACAGCTCAGATTTTAAATGTCGTATTTAGAGTCGTTGGAATGCTTTTAATGAAAAGATTATATATAGATCAGTCGGAATGGTTTAAAATATTATATTATATATATAGATCATTATTATTTTATACAATAGATCATATTATTATACTATATTGACTTCAAATTGATTGCGATCGGTGGGGATCTACAGAAAAGCTAAGCTTATAATAATATTTTCGTAGAAACTATGACCTATTCTGTGGTTTAACTGCAAATATTTTATTAATTTTGCGATGCGTGTATGTGAAATCCGTGATATCTTCTAGAGTTTTCATTTGAATTATATACTGTAAAGGACAATTTTAATTTATAATATTTGGCCAAGCTAATTAACGTAATTATTTGTATAAGGATTAATACTATATACTTGAAAATAGCCCTGGAAGCTATGTAATATTTTTGAACAAAAAATTAAAGATTAAAATGGTTACTGTGAGTCAACCTTAAGAGATAGACATATGCTTACGCGGACTTTTTTGTAGGTCTTATTAAGTTGTACAACTCTTCTATAGAAAATATTCTTCTATCTGTTTTCAATTGAGCAGCGTTCGTAAGAAACGTGTTTATTCGACCGTTTTTTTGTCGACTTAGGTTGCCAATTAGATCTCCTCGAATGTACCTTTAATTTAAACGGGATAATATATAGTCTATTTTCATTTCGAAAGTTCATTCTATATATTAGTGAAAGAATTTTTTAAATCGGTCCAGTAGTTTTTGAGCCAAATCATTACAACATAAAAAAATACAAAAATATAAAAATACAAATGTTCTCTCTTTATAATATTAGTATAGATATAGATAAACTGTCATATCTTTCGATCGCGTTGACTTAGGGCCGATATCACCAGAATATAAACGCCATCAGGTCGACTTGAACTTGGTTTACGTGTTTTTGCATTTCACCACCACAAACTGAACGTGGTTACAGGTAAAACTAGTTCTAATACTGAACTACCGATTTTGGGCGTATAGCGCTCTTGATCCCGTTTACACTGTTTACAGCCACTGTCACTCGTATATTGCACGTTTGTTTCCGTGTCCGTGCATGGCATAACAAGACGAGACGTCATTTTATCTCGTTATTAAAATTTTAAATATTTTAATTCCCTGGGCTACATTTTAAAATTTGAAATTCACGATTCTGAACACAAAACAAAAATATATACCATGCACGGACATGGAAATGAATTTGGTAATATGAATTTGTCAGTTTGACAATGCCAAAACAATCTAATACGACACAGCTCTAAGACGATATTTACGTTCCATTGTGCGTAATAGCATAAAATCTTAGTTTAGGTAAACGCGATCAAATAGAGCCTGATGGGAGGCGGTGAAATCAAGTTCGCGTATTCCAAGATCAACATCGACGTTTGAACACGTTTAAGTAGAACTTAGTTCAATAAATCTCGATTAGTAGCATAAATGGTGAAATCAACCCTTACAGGTTTGATTTTTTCATAGCCGAAACTTACTATAGACCCAAGTATTTAAGTATTTGATATAAGTTTCAAGTTGATACCTTTACGCATTCCGGAGATAAAGGGTCTTGACAGACGGACAGACAGACAGACATTCGGACAACAAAGTGATCCTATAAGGGTTCCTTTTTTCTCTTTTAAGGTACGTAACCCTAAAAAAACTAGGATACTCTTGATAATATAATTATTCTACCATTTTTAGCGTGCAATTGTCTCTGATGTGCAAATAAAATGTATATAAATGTATCTTTACCTCTTCTTTTTACATAGTCGGATAACTAACAACCACGCTTTCGCAAAGTCGACTGTAAGTAAGGTAATTACAGACTCTGAATTAATAAGAGTTGGTAATCTAGAAAAGGCCGGTTTTAAACACCCGAAGACCACCTTTTTGCTGTTAAACAAAGACACTGCTTTAATTAAAGTTAAATTAAAAAGGAACAAGTTTGTTGCAAATTATATGCGAGGGTTCCGTAGTGTTTTTATTTATTTGTTGGATGCATTGTTGTACCGTGTACTATCCGGACTAGCCGGCCGTATGTTGCTAAGTTGACATGAAAGATTAAATTATATAAGTTATTTTTCAAAAAAAATAAAACCGACTTCATTACCACAAAACGGCACTCAAAAGCGAAAAATAATTTACTTAAAATTATTATAAGCGTTACCCACTTCTCTATTTGAAGTCGGTGCCAGCCAAGTCTTATAGGTAGCAGATAGATAATACCTACATGTATCTACCTACATACTAACCTACTTACTACTACTACATACATAGTGTCTATCTAATATCCAATAGGCTTGGCTGGCACCGACTTCAAATAGAAAAGTGGGTAACGCTTATAATAATTTTAAGTAAATTATTTTTCGCTTTTGAGTGCCTTTTTGTGGTTATAAAGTCGGTTTTATTTTTTTTTGAAAAATAACTTATTTTACCCTTTTTAGTGCAAAAAAAGTTTTAATGAAATTACATGCATCTATTAAATTTTGTGTCTGGGCCGTTATACACTGACGGATATATACTTTTTGAAAATTTCAAGTATGTACCTATAACGGTTAAGAAGATACAGATCTGTAAAGTGCGCACATATAGACACACGGACGGACGGACGGACGGACGGACGGACGACCAGACAACAAAGTCTCAGAAAGTGTTCATTTGGTAGCCTTTGGGTTCGGAACCCTAAAAAAATTGACTTTAAATGCCGCGCTAAAGTGAAAATATTCACTAGTAATAATGATGTCATCAAGGTATCAAAGGACCATGTCCAAAATGGCCCTGTAGAATTAAAGCATCTGACACACACGATAATTAATTGTCTATTTTATTACAATAATTCCAAATACTTTTATAACACGGACTAGTTGTATTTCAAAATGAATATTAAAAAGTATTATTTGCGATTATTAACATTAATTGCCGCCATATGGCCAACAGAGTACTGAATCACTCTACTACGTTATAAGAGGCACTTCCCTATATTGTGGATACCCGAATTATGAAAGCACTGTGTAGCCAACCTAACAACGGAAAGTATTATTTACGTAGTAACTATTATATAATATGTGGTTTTATGCTTATAATTTTTTTTTTGCTGTGTTGATTGGTACAAAGTACGTTCATAATTCTGAGTTATTTAATTATGTATGCAGTGTCGCGGGACTGAAATGGCCGCCATCTTCGCCAAATGTCATGTCATGTCAAAAAATATTAGGTATGTTTAAAAAAGTTTGCACCCTAACAAGTAACACCCTAACAACTTTGCCCGGTAGAACATTCCTGTGAAGACAAATTATTTATATTTATATAATTATTTATTATAATTATTAATATATTATTATTTATTGAGGGCCCGGTGGCGTAATTGGGAGAACAGTCGGCTTTGATGCCGTTGTACCGAGTTCAAACCGCCGTGCAGCAATGAATTTTTCTATTGAAAAATATATGTGCGCTTCTCACAGTGGCCCTCCGGTGAAGGAAAACATCGTTAAGAAACCAATAACCCCCGCATGGTGGTAGAACATATCTAGTGTCCGCCTGGCCAGCTACCACCCTCAAGTCAGAAAATCTGTCGCCAAACATCTAATGTGTTCCGGCAGCTATCCTTGAGAGCCAGTTCCCATTCTAGTCCACTTCTCTATCTTCGACCGCATCATCACTTAGCAACAGGTGAGATAGTAGTCAAACGCTTGCCTATAAGATATTAAAAAAAATTATCCCCACCTTTATTTCTATCTCGCTCACAGTTACCGTAAGAATATCTTATATGCAATAGCAACCTCCATTGTGTTTAATCTTCTTGGGACTCTTCTACTAAAACTAATACATTCTCCTATGTTTGAGGTATTTATCTCCATATCTCTGGTGATACTAATCAGATCTCGATAAAATTAAAATGGGACCACCTCGGAAACGTATCCTACCTATTAAAAAAAGAATCATTTGAATCCGTTCACAATTGATGAAGAAATCGCGTAACATACACAAAAAAAAAAAAAAAAACATAGAGACGAATTGAGAACCTCCTCCTTTTTTGTGAAGTCGGTTAAAAAGCATTAAGAAATGGAAAATGATAAAGGAAGTGTGGCTCTCAGAATATGTATATTTAATAATTTATTATCGTACCAAATCAAATAAAAAACTGGCCAAGTGCGAGTCTGAGTCGCTTCTCGATCCGAGCCAGTTCCCATTCTAGGCCTAACATGCCATACTCAACCGCATAATCACTTTCGAGCGGTTGAGATAGTGGTCAAACGCTAGCCTATATGATATAAAAAAAAACAAATTAAATTGGTCTGAATAGCTACAGAAGCATTGCTGTCACGCTATGAGAGTTAGCTAAGTTATAACGTGTACGTCTCATGGCGGCGCCTCACATGTGCTTATGACTTGGTTCCAACGTTGGCTACGAATAGAATGGCCAATAATTGCAACCAATAAGGTTGCGGCCTCATATGGGCACCAATATAATTGGGCAAACACTCATGCCAAGAGCATTGGAAGGCAGGATGTTCGAGCAGATATCATTTATTCATCAAATTTATTATTTATTTATTTATTCGTCCACTCGGCGTTCGGAGAAAACATATCGCAGCACGTCCAGCACTCACATCGGCAGAGCGCGTACTGATGCAACCAATGTGTGGATCGAGAAGCAACGTTGGACCCAAGTTGCCCCCCGCCTACACACTTCACTCCCCTCGCCTTTGAACTTGTACAAAAAACCAACACAAGTCGGGTTGACATTGGCTATTGGACGTAATGTTCTGTTTTTATCCAATAACGTTTCAAGATCGATCCTCACATTGGTGTGTTGGATCCAAAAGTATAACTTGGAGCCAACATAGCCCATATGAGGCGCCAGCATCAGAGCGAACATAAATCGCGCGAAAGATAGACCAACTGAATTTACAGCACATAGTCTTAGAAATCATTTTATTTCAAGACTACATTGCTGTAATATTTGAAGTTCTTGAGACTTCAAGTTCTTGAGACTCTTGTAGTGGTGAGACTTCTGCTAGTCCGCTTGGGGCAGTACCATCACTTTGCCAATTAATTTACAGCCGTGAAATAGGAATGTTTATCGGTTGAAATGGCAAGGTGTCCAGTGAAATTACAGGGCATGTGAGACTTTATGTCTCAAGGTAACAGGCGCAGTGCAGTGCCAGAATTTTGCATGCCGCTGTAGCTGTCATATCTGTCATAGGTAGACGTCATCTCTTAGGCGAGCGTCGAAGTTGTCCTGTTACCTAGTAGCATTAAAAACACTTTTTTAGGAGTCTTACGGAACCCTAAAAAGAGCTCAAGAGTATCATTTTAATACATAGGTACCTCTTTAAATCTGTAGACTTATTGCTCCTAATCTTACACTAATTAATTTTTGCGGGGGTTGAAATTTATAAGGGTGGCTTTTAGGGGATCTTTTTCTTTCTCTGGCGGTGTCTTTTTGTTATGATAGGATAATTCGTTTTGTTTTGTCTTTTGCCTTTCTTTTAATCTTGATCTTAAATTGGGTTTCAAGCAAACTTCTGTACTAAAATCGAATAGAAAATATACTACATTTTATTGGTTGGGCCATTGTTAGTTTTTTTATCTCTCTTTTTACTATCTTATAGGCTAGCGTTTGACCACTATCTCACCTGTTGGTAAGTGACGATGCGGTCGAAGGAGGTAAGCACGCTAGGCTAGATTGGGAACTGGCTCTCAAGGAAAGCTGTCGATATAGATAGTCTTTCTGAAGTTGTATCCCTCTTAGAAGTAATTCAATCGTGAAATAAACAGACGGGTTTTTAAGCCTGAAAAACAACGCTGCCTGTAATATTACAGGCAATGTAAGAGTAAATATATATTATTTTCTCAGATGGTAGGATCATTATATCGATGTTCCGCCTGCACTGCTACTGAAAAATAGCTTACCATCGTTAAGGGTAAAATCTGCCTAACCTTACGTTGTTTCAGCAGCATAGCCCTTAAGAGTCAGACCATTCTTTGCCTAGTGAGTTCACCATCTTTGATCACATCGTGGCTTACCACCAGGCGAGATAATGGTCAAACGCTAGCCTGTCAGATAAAGAAAAATTGTTACTCTCCAGGCTGATTAGAATAAATCCTAGGTAACATTCACAACAACGCCTTCAAGTCGTGAGTAAATAGGTTTAGTATGTTTTGGGTAAGCGTGCTACATCATCGATCACATCATCACCTAACATCAGTGAGATAGTGGTCAGGCGCTACCCGTTTTAAAATTACAAAACAAAATCTTCTAAATTTTATATCCCGTATCCCAACAAACAAATTAAAACAACGCATACTACACCCCCTACCTCTCTTACCCTTGTCCATTTCTACCCCTAATACATCAATGCCCACAACAATTAGCGTTCTAATAGCTTGCTTCAAAATGTACGCTCCATTGATATTTGTGTCTTTTCGAGTTTCTACTCAGTTGTGATTATGCTGAAAACTGCGAGTATAATGACATGAATGAACTACGTTATCAGACAATCTAATACAGAACGCTCTTTAAAAGAGGAGATTTCTGGAAAATGTAAGATAGTTTAAAAACAAAAGAACCGATTTCAAACGTCGCGCTAGTCATCAACCGACCTGCCAAAAAGAAGGAGGTTCTCAATTCGTCTGTATGTTTTTTGTGTGTATGTTAAGCGATTTCTCCGTCAATTGTGAACAAATTTGAATTATTCTTTTTTTAATCAGTAGGGTTTGTTTTCCAGGTAGTCCCATTGTAATTTCATCGAGATCTGATTAGTATCTCTAGAGATATGACGATAAACGTCTCAAACTTGCTACTGAAATTGACTCGCGGGGCATGGAAGTCGGTTGTTTTAGTTTTTAAACAATCTTAATTATTTTAAGTACCAAGTTTGATACGTTTATCTCCATATCTCTGGAGATACTGAACATATCTCGATAAAATTTAAATGAAACCACCAGCTGGGTACCTTTTTAAACAAAAGCCGGTCAAGTGCGAGTTGGACTCTCGTACCGAGGCTTCCGTACAAACTGGTCATACTAGGTTAAAGTACAAACTTAACTTTGTAGTTCGATCCATAGAAAAATGTATTGCACCAACCACAAATAATAAGTTTGTAATAGTACATTTACCTTTTTAGGGTTCCGTACCCAAAGGGTAAAACGGGACCCTATTACTAAAACTCCGCTGTCCGTCTGTCTGTCTGTCTGTCTGTCTGTCTGTCCGTCTGTCACCAGGCTATATCTCATGAACCGTGATAGTTAGACAGTTGATATTTTCACAGATGATGTATTTCTGTGGCCGCTATAACAACAAATACTAAAAACAGAATAAAGTTAAAAATAATAGATGGTTCCCATACAAGAAACGTGTTTTTTTCGGTATTTCACGCCATCTATGAACGCTTAGGTAGGTAAACGTCCCATAGATGGCGTTATTTTGAAATGTCGATCCCTAACTCCTTTGTTAGACGTTAGATGGCGTTATAAAACATAAAATGTTTATTAATTCTTTATTTTTGCTGGCGAAAAATGATAGTGGTATTTTTTGCTCGATCTTATAAAATACTGTACTGTGTTACGGAACCCTAGGAGTGCGAGTCCGACTTGCACTTGGTCAGTTTATTTGTGTTATTGAACTACATATTTACGGTTTTCAGATTTATTCCTCTATGTAAGTGCTTCAATACCTTGTTTCTTGCCAAATTTCATGATTCTAGGTCAACGGGAAATAGTACTATATAGGGTTTCGACCCAAAACCCATGGTACTTCCGGTTACCTAGAATTGTCAATTTTGGTTGAAAGCAAAGTCTTACATGACAATTAAAGGGAAAATTCCTAAAAATAAAAATAGTTGAAATTAAGGTAAATGTTGCTACTACCAAGTTTTCGCGAAAATCTGAATTTACTAATCTTATTATCGTGTTGACTCAGGACCTTTATTTTTATACTCCTAATAGGGACTATAGACTACAGTATCTGGTATAAATGTTAAATTGCTAGGTGCACCCGTTCTTTTTTTTATGCGAAAATGGTTAGTACTTGACCACTATCTCACCTGATGTTAAGTGACGATGCGGTCGATGATGTAGCGCGCTTATCCAAAAGATACCTTCATTCACTCGCGACTTGAAGACCCCTAAGTTGTATCTAATCGGAAACACAGACTCAGGTAGAGAATTCCATTCCTTGGCAGTACGTATGATGAAAGAAGAGGCGAATCGTTCCTGAGCAAAATCGATGGTGGCACACGGATAGATAGACAGACGGACAAAAGAGTGATCATATAAGGGTTCCATATTTACCTTTTGAAGTACGGAACCCTAGAAATAATTTCCCAAATCGGTTTAGGCGTCTTTGAGTAATCGGTAAACATACATAAATAAAAAAATTCGGATGAATAATTGAGAACCTCCTTCTTTTTGTGGGTTTAAAAAGCAAGACATTTTAGTTCCTGGAGACTCAACAGCGTCTTTTATAATGAACGCAGCGCTTTGACACTGTCATTCTAGATAAATCTGACAAACCTCATGTTTTCCTTTTACTCGTATTCGATTGATGTCGAATACTGCTTTCATTCCTATGTTTCTACGATTTGTTAATTTTCAAGATCTTCGCTTTAACAAATAATAAATATTTTCGCTAAAAAATAATAAACAAATATTCCTTTCAACGAGGCTCTGACAGTTTAAAGTGTATAAGGGTCGGCTTATACCTCGACGCGACGCAACGCGACGCGGCGCGCACTTATTAACAGAGTATTTAAAAAAAACTATATTTACTATACAAAAAGATACACATTTCATTGAGTTAGTTCGGCGGCTTCAGGCTGCGCCGCGCGGCGTCCCGCAAGAAACAATGAACCGCATGATAAGTAATTAAACTTTATTAACAACACAATAAGACACAAATTGCATTGAGTTAAATTGGTGGTGTCGTGCGTTTTGCTACACCGCGCGGCGTCGGGCTGCGCCGCGCGACTCCAAATGCATCGTCACGTCGTGTCGCGTCGCGTCGCGTCGCGTCTTGTCGCGTCGCGTGGCGGTGTGATATGACCCTTAGTGAGTATATTGCAACTATTATCTTATAAAAATATCCCAAAACCTTCAAAATATACCGACTTCACATGCCACGTCAGTAATTTTCAGTAGTACCTAATTTTGAGGTGTTTGTGATCTTGATCAAATCAGCAGGGTTATTATTTATGCTCAATTTATTTATGTCTCAAGGTAGGCGCAGTGCAGTGACATGCAAAATTCTGGACTGCCAGAATTTTACATGCCGCTGTATCTGTAATAGGAAGACGTCATCGCTTACCATCAAGCGCGCGTCGTGCTTGTACTGTTACCTTTTACCATAAAAAAAAAATCATTCAAAAGAAAACTCGGATTTGGAAACTGCCTGTACTTCGACTTGGATCTTTGCAATTCGTAATGCTCTAATCTGCAACTTTTAATATTCAACGTTTATTTTTTTAATTTGTGGAGAAATAAAGTGACATGAAAGGTGCTATGCACGCAAAAACAACAAACAAATTGAGAACCACATCGACTTACGAGAGACCCCGAGTTTCAGCTATCGCCGCAAAGCCACTTACTTCTTAATCGATTTTTCTACGGATTTATTTTGAAAAGTGTGTTACGGAACCGCATAATTTGATTCCACCATCCCCATTTTATAATCGGACTTCCAAGAGCACTTAGCGGTGCCGCCTTTATGGCGGCTATACATACCGACAGGGAATGGAATATAATTTTTTTTTTAAAGTCAAGTTAATAGTCAAAGCATTTATTTAATATAATTATGGGCAAATTAAAAATGTGCACTTACACACGTCAAAGAATATTAAATATATCATATCAATAATAATTATTCGAAATATAACAAAAACAGAACTAACTAATTGCTTTGAATTAAAAATAAACTGGCCAAGTGCAAGTCGGACTCGCACTAGTAGGGTTCCGTACCACACTACAGTATTTTATAAGATCGAGCAAAAAATACCACAATCATTTTTCGCCAGCAAAAAATAATAATTAATAAACATTTTATTTCTTATAACGCCATCTAACGTCTAACAAAGGAGTTAGGGATCGACATTTCAATATAAGGCCATCTATCATCTATGGGACGTTTACCTACCAAAGCGTTCAGAGATGGCATGAAATGCCGAAAAAAACACGTTTCTTGTGTGGGGGACCCTCTATTATTTTTAACTTTATTCTGTTTTTAGTATTTTTTGTTATAGCGGCAACAGAAATATATCATCTGTGAAAATTTCAACTGTCTAAATATCACGGTTCATGAGATACAGCCTGGTGACAGACGGACAGACAGACAGACAGACGGACGGACGTACAGCGGAGTCTTAGTAATAGGGTCCCGTTTTACCCTTTGGGTACGGAACCCTAAAAACAAAAGTAATGAGCCATTCAGCTTTCATCTAAACGTCAAACGTCACACTTAAAACAAATGTTTAATTCCTCTGACTGATGTAGGGTAGCCAACCGTACTATTACGTGCACCCCAATGCATGTTTCAGTACTTCAGACAATTTTTATGCAATAAATTGTGAAATAATGAAACACAATATAAATAAATAAAACTGTACATAGGTAAGTGTAAATACTAAATAAGGCTGAGCATTATTTCACCTGATGTTAATTAACGATGCGATCGACGACGTAGCACGCTTACCTAGAAGATATCTGTTCACTCGCGATTTAAAGAACCCCGGGTTGTAGTTATAACGGGAATTTACGGTTATTGTTATTAACGGCAAAACATAGGCAGTAGACACAATTGGAATTCCATTGCTCCGCAGTAAGTATGATGAATCGAGAAACAAAACTTTTCGTTCGGGTGATGCCACGTCCACCATAAAGCGATGCCGCACATCGGTACGTCTGTTTGTCCGATAAAAGAAACAGGCGGTACTAGTTTGTTCAATTGGAGAGCACACTCACCGAATTGTAAATTTAACTGTGTGTTAAATTTCACCCAAATCTGTTCAGTCACTTTAGCATGATAGAGTAACAAAAATATTAATTTTCACATCTATACATACATACATATGTACAGATTATAAAATTGAAGTGTCAGTTTGTAATTCCAAAATAACAGCTTTTCACTAAATGCATATGAAAGTACATACGATACATAGGTACATATAAAAAAACTATTTTAAATTTTTTGTCCGTCTGTCTCTCTTTTTGTTCCGGCTAGTCTCTGAAACGGTTAGTCCGATGTTAACGAGACTTCCACTGGCAGATAGCTGATGTTAAAAAGAGTATCTTAGGTTACTTTTATTTTAGAAAAAAGAATAGAGTTCCTCAAACATTTAATTGAAACCAGTGTTTACTAACGCGCACGGCCCACGCGCATGTCGCCATTGTCAATAAACACGGGCAATGCCGCGGGGCACAGCTAGTCAGTAATATTATTTACGTAATATTAAATTAAAATGACAACGGTTATTTTAAGGGAAAAACTTCAATTATAAACTACCATTACGGAGAATTGTAAAGTGAGGGTAGTTGTAAATAATAGTGGTCATTAAAAGTGCATTAGCGCACGGAGGGTAAATCGTTTAAAGATGCAAATTTTATAAGTTATGTACTTATGACGTGTCCTGGTGTTGTAGGGTGACTGTAAGGTTGAAATTTTATGAGACGATATAAGCACGTTTTTATTACACGTGTAAAATCTAAAATGAGCTTTCATTTGCCGCATTCCTGGATCGCTACAGCACGGACACAGAGTCTAACACAGTTTGTCTACCGACGACGTTACCGGGACGTCAACGAGAATGAGATGACGGCGTCAAAGTAGCCGTACATATGTATAGTATGGCCGCTTATCCACTGCAAGTCCGTGACTGAGCGCCGTCATCCCGGCCGCCGATATTCCTAGTAGATCGGCGCGACCGCTAGTACTCGGCCCGAGATTGTGACGGGCTGATTTGATCATTGGCTGGCAATACAAACCACGTTTGATCTTGTCAACACACTGCCAGCACACAGCGCCGTTCGATCGGTTATTGTTTTTGCCACGCTTGACAGGTTGAACAAACTGAACCGCCGAGATTGGTCGCGGTGGACAAAAGATCGCTGTCACGTTATTTTGAACTCGGCTCAAAAAATCTCGTTATCGGTGACGTCCCGGTGACGAGGGCGGTGGACAAATAGTGTGATAAAGGGGACTTAAAAAAATCCTTCTAAGTGACCACTTCTCTTCAGATGGACCGTCACGTTGGCTCGGTTGCTACCTTTTTTGGATTTCGTGTTTCTTTTTTACTTTTTCCTATCCTGTTTTAGTTATAGCTACCGCTTAGTAGTTAATTTTACTAATAATTATTTTAGGTGTGCGTGCTACACCTTGGACCAAATTGTCATGTAACATCAGGTCAAGAGATTGATTTTCGTAAAAGGATTTGCACTAGTCCACCTGTGGTGAAACCATAATTAAACTAGTATTTAAAGCATAAAATGTATATTTTTTTGGGGTTGAGGGGGAATTTTGCCTGCAAAAACACAGAACGTGTAGGTTCAATCTAGCTTTATTAGTCTTTGGAGATAACAGAAAATAGGTTTTCCACTAGTGGGGAGTTTTTACCGCAGTCATGGTCACCCTACTTTACATTATTAGATCGGTATCGCGGGAACTCATTTATTCGCATACGAATGCAGCAAATTCATAAATATATGAACACTAGAATGTGTTGTTCTCGCGGGATTGTTAACTGTGTTTTGTAGAGTGGACACGTGGAACACGGAATTACCCCTAACAGACACCGCGTTTGAACTGGATGCAAAACAACAAAGATTTACCAAACATTATGCAAACGCTTTGTTACAAAGTTAATTTTAGTCATGCACGCATGGCCTACAATCAAGGAGGGTGGACACAACATTTAGTCACGATATTCGTAATAATACTTAAATTTAAAATATAAAACCACCCCAGACCGATCTATACATAATCTGTTCATTTAGATTATTCGGATGAGCGAAACTTAACATCTCTACTGAGTTGGTGAGGAGTTGCGTATTCTGTGAATTCCTGGAGATGTTCCACCATCAGATCAACGCTACCAAGTTTTTAAAATATCGTTGAAGTATGATGGTGGTAGGACACTTCCTAGTGTCCGCCTGGCCAGCTATCACCCTAATATTAGAAAATCTGTCGCCAAACATCTAATGCGTGTTAGCGTTTTGCTGTAATAAAACCTGCATGGTGCGTCTAACCGAGTGGGTGGCGCCTCTAGCGGTGAAAAATAGAAGATCGAGTACGAACTCTGTGGTTACAGAGTAAAAGAGGGGGAGATCAGTATTGTATTATGAGCGAAAATAAATGCTTGTTTATAAATTGTAATACATATTTTTATTATTTCAGAAGTGGCATAAAGCTCACGACGCGTACGAGGCGAATCGTCCGAGTGTCGGGCGGAACATTGCGTGACCGCGTGACTAAACAGGAGTTTGAACGGTGCATCATATTCTCCACGAAGAACTGGGCATGAGAAAGCTGTCAGCGCGATGGGTGCCGCGTTTGCTCACACTGGACAACAACCACGACAACGCGCCGGCTCACACCTCTGCCGCCGCCATGGTCAAATTATTCGAATTGCGCTACGAATTACTGCCCCATCCACCTTACTCTCCAGACTTGGCCCCCTGTGACTTCTTTTTAGAGACTTTAACAGTCGGGACACATTAATCCCCATTCGTTAAGCCATTAATGTGTCCCGACTATTAAAGTCTCTACATTCCATATAACAATGTATAATTTATTTTATGAGTGTATCGACCGAGAAAGAATTTAAATGGTATAGTTTTTTGATATCCCTAAACAGAAGTCTAAACTACTAGACTTACTTGTTTTTTTTCTTTTCAGTTCGTTTTTTAACACTTCTTTTTGCGCAGTCGGGTTTTTTGATATTTTAATTTAATGTTTTATTATAACTGTGTTGCAAAAAGCAGTCTTCCCAAAATTAAGAACAAAAAAAAAAGTAAAAACTTGCTTATGATGATATATACATGATATAGATGATATGGATGATTATAGATGATATAGATTATATATATGATATAGATGGTACAGATGACACAGATGATATACATGATATAGATGACTAATATGTTAAGTTCCTACAGTAGGAATAAGTTTGAATTATAAAAAGATACTGCCTTGTGTTTTTTGTTTGGACAGGTGCAGACCGCGGGGCAAGAACGCTGCCGACGGCTGCCTGTCCCGAAGTCGGGGGTGAGCTAGCGGCCAACACTGCGGGATAGCAGATGTTGGGGTTAGTGAGCAGCCAAAACTGGCCGAGAACCAGATGTTGAGGCGAGCTAGCGGCCAACACTGCGGGATAGCAGATGTTGGGGTTAGTGAGCAGCCAACACTGCCCAAAAACCAGATGTTGAGGCGAGCTAGCGGCCAACACTGCGGGATAGCAGATGTTGGGGTTAGTGAGCAGCCAACACTGCCCAAAAACCAGATGTTGAGGCGAGCTAGCGGCCAACACTGCGGGATAGCAGATGTTGGGGTTAGTGAGCAGCCAAAACTGGCCGAGAACCAGATGTTGAGGCGAGCTAGCGGCCAACACTGCGGGATAGCAGATGTTGGGGTTAGTGAGCAGCCAACACTGCCCAAAAACCAGATGTTGAGGCGAGCTAGCGGCCAACACTGCGGGATAGCAGATGTTGGGGTTAGTGAGCAGCCAACACTGCCCGAGAACCAGATGTTGAGGCGAGCTAGCGGCCAACACTGCGGGATAGCAGATGTTGGGGTTAGTGAGCAGCCAACACTGGCACTGCAACCTGTGCTGAAGATGGATATTGAAACGGAGAAGCTGAAAGTACTAGACTTCGCGACAAGCATGCTGGATAATAGCCTGGATTAAAGATGAATGTTGGAGCAGACAAGCTGCAAACACTAGACTTCGCAACAAGCAGGCTGGGCAGCATGTACTGAAGATGAATATTAGAGCAGACAAACTGCCAACATGGGACCTAATCTCGCTGGACAGACTATACTGAAATGAAAAGTCTATACTGAGAACAGAGAGTGGAGCCAATTTAGAAATTCCAGGATGGCTGAATGAATTTATATTAATTATCAGGACTATGAATGACTCGGCTTTTAACGCACAAAATATTGTTTGTCTGAGGACAGACATTGGTCAGGATGGCCGAATGTTAGTTTGCGTTTTGCTGTAATAAAACCTGCATGGTGCATCTAACCAAGTGAGTGGCGCCTCTAGTGGTGAAAAATAGAAGATCGAGTACGAACTCTGTGGTTACAGAGTAAAAGAGGGGGAGATCAGTATTGTATTATGAGCGAAAATAAATGCTTGTTTATAAATTGTAATACAGATTTTTATTATGTGTTCCGGCAGCTATCCTCGAGAGCCAGTTCCCATTTTAGGCCTAACATGCTTACCATCTTCGACCGCATCGTCACTTAACAACAGGTGATATAGAGGTTAAACGCTAGACTATAAGATATACAAAGAAAATAAAGATTATACAGAATTATACGAATTGTCCAGAATTACAAAAGTTTATTTCATAGCGTCATCATCTACATTTTTACCCACAACGGAACGGAGACTGTATATGCGTTTGGGGTGAGAGGATGTTTGTTTGTTTGTTTTTTTGTTTGTGTGTGCAAATCCATGTTACTATTTTTCTCCAAAACTACTAGACCGATTTTGATGCAATTTTCAGTTATGGGTCCGGGTGTAATTGGTGCATGTTTTTAGATAGGTGTTACGGTGACAACTCACCAGGGGGCACTGCAGTAATCATTTGTTGGTGCAAATCAATGTTGGCATTTTTCTTGCAAACGACTAGTCCGACTTTGATGCAGTTTTCAGTTATGGGTTTTTGTTTGATTAGTGCATGTTCTTAAATATGTGTTACGGTGTCAACTCACCAGAGGGCGCTGCAGTAAACATTTGTTTGTGCAATCCATGTTGCCATTTCTCCAAAACTAGTTCGATTTTGTCTTTAAACTGTTCGTAAAATCAGTGGCGGTTCTTAGATAGATGACGTTAATTTTCTAAAGGACGTTGTCGTGGGTGTTTAATCAAAATTTTAATTTTGTTACTTGTTCTAGATGATTACGCTATTTTCAAACGGTTGAGCTGTTTTTCACGTATCAAAGCTAAAAGTACTCTCGATTAATACACCTATTAAAGTAAAAAAATTGTCAAAATCGTTTATCCGTTTTGGCCTTCGAACATTTACCAATGGAGATATTAACGTTCTAATCCGCGAACATTTTTTCTACCGATACTTACGGTTGACGAGGTAAACACGCATTGCACACACACAAATCACTCACTTTAACGATCCCGCACACTAGCTTGAAACACGCACACAGTATTGAAAATACAGCGTAGTTACGCACGTTCATATGGCCAAAACTTGCTATATGGCCAGCAGAGGGGTACGCCTTGCGTTACCATCTCCATCGGTAAATTCTTGAAGGTTTTGGCGCTACGATGCCACAGATAGACACACATACACAGATACATACGTCAAACTTATAACGCCCCTTCTTTTTGCTACGCGGCTTAAAAGTCATAAAATAGACACAAAAGTCGCACAAGCTCTTTCTTAATTGATATTCAAGCCCCAAAGCAGCCAGCTTTCACAAACTGCATCGATATTCACCATATCGACGCTCACGCCACAAAGACTATAACTCCATTTTGCTTTCAACTTTCAAAGCGCTTTTAGTATTATTTTTTTTCAGGAATTTTAAAACTACGATGTGTTCGAAATCTCCTGTCTAACATTTGTTTGAATTTTGATATTTTTTCATAAAATGATGTAAGTTTAGATATTATCTAAACCTATATCATAATGAGGAAAGATTTCATATTTTTTTTGTTAAATTGTTACGATTTAACTCTAAAAGTAATGCACCGTTTCGGAAAACGGTTGAAAAAAATTCAACTCATCTCTCGCACCACACCACAAGGCTGTGAAATTTTCTATGGTATGCATACCAAGTTTGAACGCGTCTTGGTTTTACCATTATAATTAATTATGTGTACGTATAGATCTTCACTCCAGGACTAGTCTACCCCAACGGTTATCAGTCCTTTTTTTTACCCAGGAAAATCCTTTATTGATACTACTCGCCCGGGGGAGCGAGATGGTTATGTGGGACTCGCTGCCGAAAAGGCAGGATACTGTACTAAATAGCTGGGGTGAGCCGTCATTCACCGTGGTGGAGCAAAATGGGGTCGCGCTAGCATTCACCAACTTGCCCCGGTGGCAGACCCAAATGGGCCTCTACCGCTGCGGAGGGCTGACCTTGCTCACTACCTTACTTCATGTGGAAAGTGCAAGCCATTTAATAATCCCCTGACTCTCCAACAGTTACCCCACAATGACAGAAGAGTGTGGCTCTTGGCCCCACATCCTCCGTCCCTTTGTATAAGCAAAATAGCCCTACTGGCACACTGTCCGCTGTTCTCGCATGTCAGCCTGGCATGCGAGGTCCAAGCGGTTGGCAGTGACTGGAAAAGAAGAGCCGAAGATCGGGCTCAGTGGCGTATCTTAGGAGAAATGTCTATGACTATGTCCAGCAGTGGAATGACACAGGCTGATTATGATGATGATGATGATAGATAATTCTTCCTAGGCACGCGTGCAATATCTTAGATGTCAAGTAACAACGCTTGCCTTTCCAGCATAATAGTAAAAGACTTTTAACCTAAATATCTGGTACACATACAAACACTATACATCGATATGTACTGCAATTGATTCCTACCGTGCTCGTAGTATTGCTACGCGTCGTAGCAGGAATTCGTAGCAGTTGGCGTAGCGTTGGTACTATCGTAGAAGATTAGAATGTGTGAAAATATTTGCTACTAACTGAGCCTTGCTACTGACTGTGTCTTCGCTCGCGTTATAAAATACTCTTAAAATATGTTTATTCAATCACAATCCAGATAATAAACTATTTGTCTGCCAAATTACATTAAAATCTGTTCAGTTTTGCGTGATTGAGTAACAAGCATGCACACATTGCGTTGGATGTGTAAACATATAATATTAATTTAAAGTGTTATATAAAGACCCGTGATATAAAGACAAACAAAACAAAAAAAACAGTGCATTAAATATTATCCCCACTTTACGTATGGGGTAGGTACCTAACTCCTAGCCCACACGTAAAGTAACCCTAAGTAAGTAAATAAGCCTTTAAAAAATGTAATGATACTATTTACCTCTTTGTTGACATGATAAAGCATTCAGTCGGTTGCACATAGCGAAACCTTTACCATAGATGGTAGGAACATATTATATCGATGTTCCGCCTGACTTGCTACAAAAAATAAGCTTACCACCATCAAGGAAAACAATCTGCTGCCATTACCTTACGGTGTTCCGGAAGCATACAGCCCTTTAGAGTCAGAGTGTTTTAGGCCTAGCGTGTTCACCATATTCGACCACATCATCGCTTACCACCAGGTGAGATAGGTGGTCAAACGCTAGCCTACAAGATATAAAAAAACCTATGAAATTCCTTATAGAAAACGTTACTTATATATTATATATAATTATTATTCTCTTTATTCAATTCACATCTCGGGCTGCAAATCGCCCGGTCCTTTGGAAGGCATTGACGGAGCCGAAGCCAACGTCAAGAAGCCCTTTACAATATTAAATTAAATTAAAATATGATTTGTGGATGGAGAGATGAAAAACTATAAAAAGATGGTACATTAATTTATTATGGCTATGAATGTGTGGTGCTTGATGTCTGTTTTCTGGTCTATGGGATGAGGTTCGGCACCCGCCAATTATGCCTCATTTCAAAATATTAAGGCGGGTGGTGACTAGCTATACACTGAATGGGCCCCCCATAAAGGCGGACCGTTATGTCGGCGCCGAGGGGCAACATTGGCGTGGATAGCTAAGGGTGTTGAGAGGTGTGCTGCACTTTCACTAAACGCTACTAGCGGCTTTATGCCTTTAACACTTCCACCCTGGAGCTTAGGTCTTAGCTCTTGCGATTCCCACCACTAGCCGGCCGGTCAAGGCAAGCCGGGGGTCAGAGGGTCTCATTTAGCCCTCACGGGATAAGGGTCCGCGGTAATTATAATTATTGTTATAATAATTATCTTATAATTAATTATTATTATTTTGATATAAAATATATAAGTAACGTTTTCAATAAGGAATTTTATAGGTTTTTTTATATCTTGTAGGCTAGCGTTTGACCACACCATATATATATATATATATATATATATATATACATATATTATATTTATATATATTGTATTGTATTGTTTTGTATTGTATTGTATTGTCTTGAGGGCCCGGTGACGTAATCGGGAGAACGCTTGGCTTTGATGCCAGAGGTACCGAGTTCAAACCGCCGTGCACCAATGGATTTTTCTATTGAAAAAATTATGTGCGCTTTTCACAGTGACCCTCCGGTGAAGGAAAACCAACAACCCCCGCGTGGTGGTAGGACACTATCTGGTGTCCGCCTGGCCAGCTACCACCCTTAAGTTAGAAAATCTGTCGCCAAACATCTTATGTGTTCCGGCAGCTATCCTTGAGAGCCAGTTTCCATTCTAGGCCTAGCGTGCTTATCATCTTCAACTGCATCATCACTTACCAACAGGTGAGATTGTGGTCAACCGCGAGCCTATCCGATATACAAAAAAAGTATTGTATTGTAACCCTAAATAACCGGTGACACCATAAGCCCAAACCAGTGAATCATAATCGGATCATATAATTTAGCTAATCCACAGAATACATATTAGTAGAAGGTTGACCTATCCACATCTCTCCGTCCGCACAATATTGACTGCCAATATCAGTGACGAGTGCCACCCGACACTATTTGCGGAAGTCGTGTGACAACTTGACGCGTGACGTCACTCGTGTAACGTAATCCTATTGTGTGCGATAATCAAATATGGAAGCTTTACCCAGTGCCAAAAAGGTTAAGTATTAACTGGAGCTTACAAGGTAAGAATATAGCTGCTAAGACAAATTTTTACATATATTTTTTCTATTCCACTCAAAATTAGAATCATAGTTATTCTCTAACACTTACATGTAATGTTCTGTCAACTATACTGCATAATATAGCTGCTAAGACAAATAAGATAGCTTGATCTCTGCGACAGTGACATTTACATAGAAGATTGACATTTTTAGAGTTGGGATCAAACAATGTTGTAATGTTGTTGATTCTATGAACCTGGTCTATGGTGGAGTGATTTTCCCTAAATCCGAACTGGTAGTCAGGAATAAGGTTTCTTTCTTCTATAATGGGTTTCAGCCTTTTCAAGAGCAGTTTCTCGATTAACTTCGATATTATTGGTAGCAGAGATATTGGTCTGTATGATGTTGCAGCTTGTGGTGGTTTACCAGGCTTCTGGATCATTATAACCTCAGCTATTTTCCACAAGTCGGGCACGTATTGAAGTCTGAATGATTGATTTGACAGTGAATGAATGACGCATTTATGAGTGTTGTTAGTTTGACTACCGCTTTTCGGGGAAGATTTTGGAGTACTTCACCTGAAATCAAATCATATCTTTTTCTTTTTTAGCTTTTTGATTTCATTGTAAACTTCTCTTGGTGTTGTAAGTTTAATTTCAATATCATCTTGGGATGTTTCAGTTAGCACGAAGGCATGGTTCATATCCTCGTTAGGCTGAAATACCAACTCTAAGTGTTGTGCAAATCTAGAAGCTTTCTGTTCATTGCTGACGGCCCAACTTCCGTTATTTTCTTTTATAGGTGGGACCTGCAGAGTAGGTTTTTTAAGGTTTTTAGTGGTTTTCCACAATGAGTAGTTAGTTGAACGATCACTTGTCAGCTGACTCAAGTAAGTGTTCATGGATTCGTCATTGAAAGCTTGTATTGTCTTTCGAAGTTTTTTTGTTAAGTGGTTCAGAAGCATTTTGTCTTTTGGACATCTTGTCATGTGCCATTGCTGTCGCTGTCTTCTTTTATTAGCTATCATATCTCTTATTTCTATGGGATAATAATTACATCTATTTTTCTTTTTGTATTCAGTCAGTTATGAATTTTTTTAAATCCATATCTACTTCATTTGGGCATTTTAATGAAGTTTTTAAGTCAGTTATACTGTCTAAATCTAGCTTGAAGCTTTCCCAATCTGTGTTTTTATTTGCCAAAGAAGGGCTGGTTTCTTTCTCCATGATGTTCTCACTTACCGTTAGAATTATCGGTGAGTGGTCAGAGTTCATATCATAACCTTCCTGAATATGCAAAAAGTTTGGTGATATATTTTTATAAATAAAAAAATCTATGAGGTCAGGAATCTTCAAAGGATCAGTGGGCCAGTAAGTTGGCTTGCCTGTTGATATGACATCACATTTGCAGTCTCTAATGGCTGTTAATAGTTCTTTTCCTTTAGTGGTAGTAAGTCTCGATCCCCAGTAGGTATTCTTAGCATTAAAATCACCTCCCAGTATAAATCTGTTACCTAGTTCTTTTAGAAAACTTATGTACTGTTCCACTTTTAGTGCGTGCTTAGGCGGACAGTATATCGATGATAATGTGATGGGATACCTTTTAGTTTCAAGCTGAATAGCAACTGCTTGTATATGTTATTCTTCAAACTTATGTTTTTCAAAGTGATTGATATTATCTCTTATGGATGATGGCGCTGCCTCCTCTTGCAGTATTATCCGGGTGCAGAGCGTGGTATGTTTTATATCCTTGTAGTCTGATGTAGGATTCACGTGTAAAATGTGATTCGGAAACAAGACAAATATCGATATTTTCTGTATTGAGGACCACCTGTAGTTCATTTCGATGATGAAGCAGTCCATTTGCATTCCACGCCATTATATTTAGTGATCTATGCATGATGTATGTTTGAAGTAGCCATTTTAGTGATATTTTCTAGTTTTTTCAACCTACTGTCGAATGAGGTCATAAGTGACAAAATTTGATTAACTTTTTCGTCGATAGTGGAATTTTTCTGTTGAGTTTGAGACTGTAGTAATCGCTGTTGCTGAGTTCCTTTAGTCATTTGAGCGTACGTGATGTTTTTAGTTACGCTTTGTGCCTTTTTGGTATTATTTGCACTTGGCGCCTGGGTAGTGGTAGTTGTGATATTTTTCTTTGTATGCTTATTTTTTAAGCTTTGTAATTCCTTCGCTACTATGCATCCCCTGTAGTTAGCGGGGTGCGGTTGACCACAGTGTACACATTTCGGTTTAGCATCAGCTGGCTTCTGACAGTCTCGAGTCAAATGCTTGCCTGTACATTTAACGCATCGTGGTTCCTTGGAACAATACTTTTGCGTGTGCCCATATGATTGGCACCTTTTACATTGGGGGAGAAGTCTGGAGGTTTTCATAGGTTCAATCTCCACTTTGCATCCTAATATTATCCTTATATTGTAAATTTTATTTATGTCTTCATCTTTTTCGAAAGAAAGCAGAAACATATTAAGTGGTTCCTTCTTCCTCCAGCTTAGTTTGTTGACCGCACTTAGAATTTTAAATCCATTGAGGGTCAGGTCACTCACTATTCTATCAGGCATACACGAAGAATGAAGATTTTTAGCCATCACTCTTATAGGTCTATCCTGCTTATTTTCGTAAGAATGCCAACGTAAGCTCTGTTGTGACAGCAATTTCGTAATACTTCTATACGAATCTTCATCGCGCGCATTTATCTTCGCACATTCACTGTTCATTACTTTTATGATGAACGTGTCCTTAGCAACGCTTGTCAATAATAAGTCGTAAAACGCCTGATAGTTTCGGACGTCTTCAACAACAATTGGTGGAGGTTGGGGAGGTTTCTTTAACTTTTCTTTGGCGATCGGACTAGGGGGATCATCTTGCGTGGGGGAGGGAGACTTTAACAACTTCCTTTTCTTCCTACCTTTTTCTCGCACCCACCCGGTTTCTTTAGCGAGTTCCTCCTCGTCCGTCTCGTACTGGACTGCGGCTGAAGGTTCTTCATTATTGGGCTGTTTAGCTGGAACAGTGTCATTCTGCTCCCAAACATGTTTAAGTTGGCACTGAAGCTCGTGGCTTTGGTTTTGTAGTTCACCAACAAGATCCTGTAATTTAATACGTTGTCTTCTTTCTTCTTCGAAACGATCATATAGCAATCGTTCCGTTTCCGTTGATAAAGTTATTTTTGTAGGTGAAGCCATCGTTATTAGTTGCTTCGCCTTAACATTTGTTTACACAAAATTTGCTTGTTTCACTCACTACGCGTATCTGGGTCATCGCGACGACCGTATAAACAATGCACTCGCGACGGCTAAGTAGGCTGCTGCGTCAGCGCCTTACCCGAGCGGACTAGAGCAGGCGCAACGCGAACGCAACCTTTCTCTACGGAAGTAGCAATCTCACTGAAACACTGAAACACAAAATGCTCTGGAAGAAAAGAAAGTTTGCACTACCGTCTTCTTGGATGTAGCTCAAGCGTTGGACAAAGTTTGGCATAAGGGCCTCATACACAAACTGACAAATATGCTTCCAAAACAGTTTGCAGATATTCTTGAATCTTACTTAACACAAAGGATGTTCAGGATAAGACAAGATGACTCATACTCAGAACTAAAGCAGATAAAGGCTGGAGTACCACAGAGCAGTGTTTTAGGTCCAGTCCTGTACGTATAATACACCTGTGATATTCCTCATTTAGAAAATAACACTATCGCAACCTTCGCGGATGACACAGCCATTATGGCTACAGGTGTCACCCAAGAGGAAGCAGTAGAAAAAGTTCAGACAGCAGTCAACTCCATAGTTGCATGGACAAAGCAATAGCGAATAAAGCTCAACGAAAGTAAATCTGTACACGTAGATTTCACAAATAAGAGACCAAACTACCATCCAGTGTTCATAAATAATCAACCAATACCTTACGATAGCAAAGCAAAATATCTAGGGATGACATTAGACGCAAAGCTAAGCTGGAAGCTGCATGTCAAAAAGAAACGTGAAGAATTAGAGCTTCGCTACAAGAATATGCACTGGCTGTTTGGAAAATATTCATCTCTGTCAGTGCATAACAAAATGCTATTATATAAACAAGTCCTTAAGCCAATATGGACTTATGGTATCCAGCTATGGGGATGCACCAAACAGAGCAACGTACAGATTATACAAAGATTTCAAAATAAAGTGCTCAGGAGCATTGTAAAGGCACCCTGGTACATTAGAAATGAGACCTCCATCGGGACCTAAAAGTGGAACACGTCGCTAAAACAATAAAACAGTATGCTGAAGCTCACGATCGTAGACTTCACCATCATGTGAACGTCGAGGCTATCCAGCTCCTCGACAACACAGACATAGTGAGAAGACTAAAAAGGGTAAAACCTTTCGAGTTACTTCAGTGATATTTTACTAAGTGAGCATAAGTGTAGTGATAGTGAACGCTATTTAAAAGAACACAATAACAAAGTGTCTTCCCCTTAATAGAGACATTAGGAAAAGTGTTAATGGACACATTCTTAATAATATTTTAATAGTAAATTAAGTTAAAATCAAATTACTTATTAGCCTAGTTATAAGGCTAGATTGTAATAGCAGTGAGATATCTACTCTACGTAGATAAATCACTACAAAAAAAAAAACAATGTTGTAATGAAATCGAGTGAGTAGTTGTAGGTGAGAAATTGAATTTTACGTAAGTAAATAAAATCAAATTTCTCACCTACAACTACTACTATTTAAGATATAGTATGTAAACATGTAAATAATATTAATTAAATAAATTATAATAATGTCACGATAGAATTTATCTCACTATTATCGATGCTAATGTAACATACAATTGGGTTTAATTTAATTATAAAAATTTATAAATTAAGTTTTATTGAAAATATCGTTAGTATAAACTATCGATATTTTAAATAAAACTCTGTGGTCGCGATCATTCGTCGCCCATTACTAATCAGCATACCCATAAAGTATGACATTGACAGGTACGGACTGTACTATTAAGAAATGTAGTACTTCATAGGCGTGATTTTTCTGACAGCTGTCACAGAGATCAAGCTATATTTTATGGAGTATAGTCGTCGTAAAAACAGTAAATAAATTTAAATTTTAAAAACACCTCTGACTGATGAATATATATAATATGTTCATTAAGATTATTCCAATGAGCCCAAACATGATTTATGGCCGCTTTCTGAGTACATTTATTGAGAGTTTATCAATTGAATACCGGTACAAATTAGTAGATAAACTCTCAATAAACCAACCTCAGAAACCGACTAATGATTATCTGTATTGAGTTGGTGGGGTGTTGGGTATTCTGCAGATTCCAGGAGTTGTCCAGTTCAACGAATGTTGATGAATCAAAACTAAGAACACCCTCGATTTAGACACCTATCGAACAAAAAAAATCAAAATCAGTTGATCCGTTTGAGCGCCACGATGCCACAGACAGACACACACATACACAGATACACACTTCAAACTTATAGCACCCCTCTTTTTGTCGGGGGTTGAAAAAGAGCTAAAACATTCTTTGACGACAGTCAATATCATATTTCATGCAACCTCCATTTGAGCATAATCTTCTTGTCTGATACCCTCGGGCTGTGACATTGGGGTTGTTTTTAAGGGAAGAACAACGCATTTATATCTGATTCTTGGTGGACAGAAGTGCGGGTTTATGTCACACTGCTATCTATAAAATAATATACGATACTCGTGACTTAAGTTGTCTGTTATTGCACGGCGTAAAGTTCAAACTTCACGCCGTAATCGACTACTATCGACAATAATCGACTACTTAAGTCACACGTATCGTAATATAACTATTTACCATCTTTGACTCTTCGCCCAATTTAATAAACTGGCCAAGTGCAAGTCGGACTCGTACTTGTAGGGTTCCGTACCACACTACAGTATTTTATAAGATCGAGCAAAAAATACCACTATCATTTTTCGCCAGCAAAAATAATAATTAATAAACATTTTATTTCTTATAACGCCATCTAACATCTAACAAAGGTGTTAGGGATCGACATTTCAATATAACGCCATCTATGAGACGTTTACCTAACTAAGCGTTCATAGATGGCGTGAAATGCCGAAAAAAATACGTTTCTTGTATGGGGACCCTCTATTATTTTTAACTTTATTCTGTTTTTAGTATTTGTTGTTATAGCGGCAACAGAAATACATCATCTGTGAAAATTTCAACTGTCTAACTATCACGGTTCATGAGATACAGCCTGGTGACAGACAGACAAACAGACAAACAGACAGACAGACAGACAGACAGACAGACGGACAGCGGAGTCTTAGTAATAGGGTCCCATTTTACCCTTTGGGTACGGAACCCTAAAAATTACATGTTATATTTTAATATCATATAGCGTTTGACTTCTATTTCACCAGAGTGCATAGTGCGGGTTTCTTAAAATTTATTTACTCACTCAATTACGTAAATGTAAATGCAGAATTGTATGGAAATAACAATGTCACCTTTTATGCACACTAGATGGCGCATTTTTAAGTCCATGCAAATATGGGTTTACTGTAACGTGATCGAGTTAGTAAGCAACCTATAAAACTCGCGCTTGGGACACTGTTGATAAGTGATGATGCGGTCGAGGATAGCACGCTAGACTGGGAACTGGCTCTCAAGGACAGCTGCCAGAACAGATTATGTATCTGGCGCGAGATTTTCTAACCTGAAGGTGGTAGTTTGCCAGGCGAACATTAGACAGTGTCCTACCATTATGCGTATACTAAATTTGTATCTTTAGTTTAACGTTACCACTTACCGTAGCTTTAATATATACATCTCATTTTATGGAAGCAATTAATTGTCTTTTATGAGTTTTCATGGTTATTGACACTATTATTAATATTATTTACGGTATATATACCATGTGTTTCATTTAATTATCCGTATAAATAAAAAATAATAATAGTTTCGGTTCGTTTTTTTTTTATGGTATAGGGAAACAGGACAAGCACAATGCTCACCCGATGGTAAGCAATGACGTCTACCTATGACAGATACAGCGGCATTTTTTTTTCTGGTGATCCAGAATTTTTCATGTCAATGCACTGCGCCTGTTGCCGTGAAACATAAAGATGTTGTGTCTCACATGCCCTGTAACTTCACTGGACACCTTGCCATTTCAACCGAAAATAATTCCTATTTCACGGCTGAAAAATAATTGGCAATGTGGTGGTACCGCCTCAGGCAGACTAGCAGAAGTCCTACGATTACAAAAATGTATCGGTAAATATGCTTTAAAAAATACTTATAATAATAAATTGTACATTGCTTTGTTTCTAGTTAATGAATGTTCAATATCAGATAGCCGTAATCGATAGTAGTAAGTACTGACATTAGGGTCAGCTCAGACCACACTTATTAAGAGAGTGATATAAAAAACTACTTTATTTACTACACAAAAGATACACATTTCATTGAGAGAGCTCGGCGGTTTTTTTTTATTATTTTTTTTTAATTCGTTATAGTCAAGCGTTTGACCACTATCTCACCTGTTGACGATGTGGTCGACGATGTAGCACGCTTGGCTAGAAGATACCTATTCACTCGCGACTTGAAGACCCCTAGATGGTACCTTTCCGGAAACACAGACTCAGGCAAGGAGTTCCAATCCCTGGCGGTACGTATGATGAACGTTGAAGCAAATAGCTTCGTTCGGATTGATGGAATATCCACCATGTAGCGGTGGCGTGTATCAGTACGTCTGGTTGTCCGATTGAAAAAAGGTGATGGGGGAATAAGATCGTGCAGTTGGGAGGAACACTCTCCGAAATGTATCCGATAAAAAGCGATAAACAAGCAACTCTGCGGCGATGCTCTAAGCTTTGGAGTCTTCTGCTAATGAGCTCGTCATTGTTGATTAGCCTCTTAGCTCTTCGCTCAATTGCCTCCAACGCCTCTAGTCAACGTTTCTGGTTGCGCCGCGCGGCGTAGCGCTGCACCGCGCGGCGCAGCGGGAAGCCGCGTGATAAACAATTGAACTTTATTAACTATACAGTAATATATTTACTAGTAGTCTTTACTAGTAGTCTTGTTAACCCCTGCAACCAAGCTAAATATGCGTGTGTCTGGAGTGGGTTTACGTCAATAGTGCAATGAGTGGGGATCAAACTCACGACCTCTCGATCGCCAGGTACATCCTCCTTTTAGAAGACTTGGTTAAAATAAATAACAACACTGTAACGTCTAAAGATACGTGCAAGATGGATGAGACAGTTCAAATGGGCAAGTCAGAGTGGAGAAATATATTTTGTTCACGAACTGTATTTTTAGAGAATTTAAGCTTTTCATCAAGTTATATTTATATCGCATATACAGTGTGTTTCGTGGATGGACCGACAAAATTGTTTGGAGGGGTTGGGGGGGGTCATGCACAAGTTATAACGCGGTATTTCAGATATGTTTTTTGAAATCACCCAAAATCTTGCTTTTAAATCGTGTTAATTTTTTTGTTTGTGGTTGTAATACGACGAATAAACATGTGCTGTATTCTGCAATGTGTCCTAACTGAATATTATTCTATACTAAAATATTACTTAACATATTTCTCTTTAAAAAAATATTCTGAGCTTTCAAAGTCGTTAACTTGTTTGACTGGTTTAAAAAGTGACAAATTTTTAATTTTGTATGCTGGGTATTTAAAACAAATTTTAAAAAATCATATCTAAAACACCGTGACACTAATGACTTCGGGTCTACCGGAAAACTTGCGCATGACACAAAAAAATGTGTCAGTCTATCCAGCAAACACCGTGTATTATACTCACTTTGTTTTTGGTTACTACTCCACACTTGGTTGTCTGGAATAGATTGCTTTATGCGATAAGACCGCCGATTGTATCACCGAATAAGGTTGTTGTTACGAGTATGTCTTGATATTAAGGTTCTTTCTGATATACAATAAATAGGTTATAAATAGAATGTATGCCATATATTTTTTATTAATCTATGTGGATATGAACACCTCAATAATCAACATCAATCAACACCAATCAACACCAATATTATAAATGCGAAAGTCAGTTTGTTAATTTGTTTGTTTGTTTGTTTGGGACTTCTTCACGGTCAAACGTCTTGACCGATTTGGCTGAAATTTTGTACAAAGATAGTACATAGGGCAGAATAGGCTATAGGATACTTTTTTTTGGCTATCGAGTCAGGGGGTCCAGATATTTTTAATTGAATTTTGTTAATATAAGACTTCTTCTCGAATAAACGGCTTGACCGATTTGCCTGAAATTTTGTATGAATACATGTCATAGGGCAGAATAGGATATAAGATACTTTTTTTCTGGCTGTCGAGTCAGGGGGTCCAGATATTTTAAATTCAATTTCGTAACTAAAGGACCTTTTTTCGAATAAACGGCTTGACCGATTTGCCTGAAATGTTGTATAAAGACTGTTCATAAGGCAGAATAGAATATAGAATACTTTTTTTCTGGCTATCGAGTCAGAGGGTCCAAATATTTTTAATTGAATTTCGTAAATATAAGACCTCTTCTCGAATAAACGGCTTGACCGATTTGCCTAAAATGTTGTATAAAGACAGTTCATAGGGTAGAATAGTAGATAGGATACTTTGTTTTTGGCTATCGAGTAAGGGGGTCCAGATATTTTTAATTGAATTTTGTAAATATAAGATCTCTTCTCAAATAAACGGCTAAAACGATTTGCCTAACATGTTGTACAAAGACAAGTCATAGGGCAGAATAGGATACTGAATACTTTTTTTCTGGCTATCGAGTCAGGGGATCCAGATATTTTTAATTGAATTTTGTAAACATAAGACTTCTTCTCGAATTAATGGCTTGACCGATTTGCCTGAAATTTTGTATGAATACATGTCATAGGGCAGAATAGGACATAGGATACTTTTTTTTTGGCTGTCGAGTCAGGAGGTCCAGATATTTTAAATTGAATTTTGTAAATATAAGACCTTTTCTCGAATAAACGGCTTGACCGATTTGCTTGAAATGTTGCATAGAGACAGTTCATAGAGCAGAATAGGATACAGAATACTTTTTTTCTGGCTATCGAGTCAGGGGATCCAGATATTTTTAATTGAATTTTGTAAACATAAGACTTCTTCTCGAATTAATGGCTTGACCGATTTGCCTGAAATTTTGTATGAACACATGTCACAAGGCAGAATAGGATATAGAATACTTTTTTTCTAGCTGTCGAGTCAGGGGGTCCAGATATTTTTAATTGAATTTTGTAAATATAAGACCTCTTCTCGAATAAACGGCTTGATCGATTTGCTTGAAATGTTTTTTGAAGACAGTTCACAGGGTAGAATAGGATATGGAATACTGTTTTTTTGGCTATCGAGTCTGAGTGTTTAGATTTTTTTTATTGAATTTTGTGAATGTGTGGCGTCTTTTCAGCTCAACAGCTTGACCGATTCAGCTGAAATTTTATACATTTTACAGCTCATTTTGCATAGAATCACATACTTACATACTTACTTACATACTTTTTTCTGGGAGCCGAGTCCAGGTGTCCAGAATTTTTAAAGTGAACTTTGTAAATGTGTGGCCTACTCTAGGTTAAACGGGTTAACCATTTAAGCTGAAATTTTGTGCACAGACAGTCAAAAAGACAGAAGGACAACGAATACTTTTTTTTAGGTGGAAATTTCGGTTGTCTATATTTTTATTATGGAATTTTGTTAATGTGTAGGCCCTCTTTTCGGCCAAACGGCTTGACCGATTCTGATGAAATTTTGTACAAAGACATTTAATAGGGCGTAAAAGGGCAAAGAATACTTTTTTTCGGCAGTTAAGTGCGGGTGCCTATATTATTTGTTAACATTACATAGAGTTTGCATAATCATAAAAGTTTGACCTTAGGTTCATCTATGATGACTAAACTTAATAAGTGCCTTAATTAGGCCATAAAACTGTCAGGGTCATTAAAAGTCATCAAAATTTACGCGATGGCTTTCCTTGCCCAACGTGTTTTATCTGCTTTGTGGGAAGTATTTTAAAACATTCGTGTTTTAACAGCCACATTTAACCCCAGGGTCATCGGTGTTGACTTAGTAGGTTACAAAAACTGTCAGGGTCATAAAACGTAAGAATGTTCGCGCTCACATCGCTCGCGCAGTGATGGCGCTCGCTGCGCTCGCGCAGTGATGGCGCCCGCTGCGCTCGCGCAATAATTTGTTTGATCTACTTTGTAGGTAATATTTCAGCAACTTTTGTATTTTAATAGCCACATTCATCAAAACGAGCCATAAATTGGAACAGTACAACTTTCAATAATTATAATGATTATTTACCTTAAAATTAGTGGATATCAAGTTTAACCTTAGGGTCATCGGTGTTGAATAAGCAGGTCATCAAAACTGTCAGGGTCATAAAATGACGTAAACATTTTCGAGCTCGCTTCGCTCGCGCTTTGATAGCGCTCGCTGTGCTCGCGCAAAACTTTGTTTAATCTACTTTGTAGGTGAAATATCAGCATTTTTTGTATTTTAATAGCCACATGCATCAAAACGAGTTTATAAATTGAAACAGTACAACATTCAATAATCATAATGATTTCTGCCTTAAAATAAGTGGATATTAAGTTTAACCTTAGGGTCATAAAAGACGTAAAAATTTTTCGCGCTTGCTACGCTCGCGCAAACATTTCTTTTATCTACTCTGCAGGTAATATTTCAGCATGTTTGTATTTTAATAGCCACATGCATCAAATCGAAGCCATAAATAGAAACAGTCTGTACTGTTTCTATTTATCCTTCAATAATCATAATGATTATTAACCTTAAAATAAGTAGATATCAAGTTTAACCTTTGTGTCATCAGTGTTAACTGAGTAGGTCATAAAAACTGTCAGGGTCATAAAAGGTCGTAAAAAATTTTCGCGCTCGCCTCGCTCTCGCAGTGATAGCGCTTACTACGCTCGCCCAGTAAAAGCGCTCGCTCCGGTCGCGCAAGCATTTGTAATATTTACTTTGTAGGAAACATTTCAGCAATTTTTGTATTTTAATGGCCACATTTATCAAAACGAGTCATAAATTGGAACAGTGCAACTTTCATTAATCATAATGATTTTTTACATTAAAATAAGTGGATATCAAGTTTAACCTTAGGGTCATCGGCGTTGAATAAGCAGGTCATAAAAACTGTCAGGGTCATAAAATGTCGTAAGAATTTTCGCGCTCGCTTCGCTCGCGCATTGATAGCGCTCGCTATGCTCGCGCAAAACTTTGTTTTATCTACTTTGTAGGTAATATTTCAGCATTTTTTGTATTTTAATAGCCACATGCATCAAAACGAGAATATAAATTTAAACAGTACAACCTTCAAAAATCATAATGATTTTTTACCTTAAAATAAGTGGATATCAAGTTTAACCGAAGTGTCATCGGTCTTGACTTAGGTAGGTCATAAAAACTGTATGGGTCATAAAAAGTCGTAAAAAATTTTCGCGCTCGCTTCGCTCGCGCACTGATAGCGCTCGCTACGGTCGCGCAAACCTTTGTTTGATCTAATTTGTAGGTAATATTTCAGCAACTTTTGTATTTTAATAGCCACATTCATCAAAACGAGCCACAAATTGGAACAGTACAACTTTCAATAATTATAATAATTATTTACCTTAAAATTAGTGGATATCAAGTTTAACCTTAGGGTCATCGGTGTTGAATAAGCAGGTCATCAAAACTGTCAGGGTCATAAAATGACGTAAACATTTTCGAGCTCGCTTCGCTCGCGCATTGATAGCGCTCGCTGTGCTCGCGCAAAACTTTGTTTAGTCTACTTTGTAGGTGAAATTTCAGCATTTTTTGTATTTTAATAGCCACATGCATCAAAACGAGTTTATAAATTGAAATAGTACAACCTTCAATAATCATAATGATTTCTGCCTTAAAATAAGTGGATATCAAGTTTAACCTTAGGGTCATAAAAGACGTAAACATTTTTTATACTTCAGTGTAGTTGATGAGTTCTGCTTTTATACTTCAGTGTAGTTTTTGTACGTGCTAGGCTTATATTTAAAGATTGGTAGCTAACGACAGTGTTGTGGATAGTTAGCTAAAAAACCCAGTTTTCCGTTTCAAAAATAAAAGTGGATACCTACCTGTGATGACGATGGGGTATCTAGTGAATGCCGTAGTGTGTGGTAGTGGTTTAACGCAACTTATTTGTTTGTAAACTATCCGAATAGTGGCGGAGCCAGTACTACAGTTTGCTACATTTCTAGTGATAGTCCATGTTCCTAATTTTAATCCGACTTCGACGGTTGAAGCCCCAAGGAGAAACGTGAAGATTTGGATCTAGGAAGCGTGTATTGCGACGCTTAGGTTTTCACGCTTCTTCAAGTACACTTGAAAAACAATCAATGTCTTTTGAGTCTTACTGACTATGGTGAGTTAACACTCACCATAGCACTCGCATTAACTGCAATGACTATCTTTCTGAGAGGGATTCATAATGTTCATAAACTTAATAGAATTATTGTTATTGGGATCCTAACATCATGTTAACAATTTGGCGTACTAGGCATTTGTTGCTGAGTATCCGAGCTGGTGATTGTAGTGTTGGTTTTCTAGGTTTAACGTCTGTTTACTGGTAACCTATGTAGGATTCGTGGGATTCGACACTGAGGTTTATTTTAGAGACCGATGTTTTGATTGGTATAAATGAAAATAACAGTTTGGCCGTTTCTAGCATTAGTAGACATATTATCGATTGCTGGAAATGTTGAACCTACAGCTTTGTTCATTTCGTGTAGTTTACGGCGGTGTATTCGACTCTTGTATTTCGTGTTGTTTACCTCTATGCTGACAATAGCGGAAGGCTTGGCGTTCACTTTTTGACTGCGTATACGGCTGATACGACGGTAGGCGAGAAGCTAAAGATTATCAGCATTGTTCAGGTTTTAGAAACATTTAAAGTAACTTTGCAGTGGCAATTATTGCACAGATTTAATTGTGGACTTCTGCTATCTATGTATGACTGCTAATGCAATAGCAAAATGAAATTAAAAATAACACATTCGCGTTGCTAAAATTGGTGAATAATCTGAGAACGAAAATGTGTATCCGGTTGGGTTTTAGAAATTAAGATTTCACGGAATCTGATAAAACGCAGCTACAAAAGCATCGTGGTTTTTAATTGCATCGCGGTTTTTAGTGACTACGTTTTAAGCGTTAAGTGATAATTTTAAAACTTGTGGTGCGTTGCGTTATAAGTATCAAACATTGGAAAAACGTTGTTCTATCGATTCAGGGTGTAGCGTGCCACAGTTACTGATATAGGCAAACGTCATAGCAAATCAACAAGCGAACATCTAGTTTGTCTAGTCACCATGTATCAATAAAATCAAAAGAATCACTGTTTAGTGGGTATTCAGTTTACAACAAAAATTCAATCACAAGACTTATAATTTTATTTACGTAATATACCTACCTACGTTTCATAATGACAGATTGCGTTAGTGGTGTTACAAAAACGAATTAATCAAACTTTTGTTAGATCGTTTTATTATTCTGGTTTTTATAGGTAAAATAGCAAACATTTGCTTGCTGTATCTCAATCATTGTGCACTTATAGGAGATACTAGCTGTTACCCGCGGCTTCGCCCGCGTTATTGTGTCTTTATTACCTTTGAGGTCTAGATCAATGATCTCTTAGCCCAAGTCACCATAGATGACCCCAAAGTCGAACTTAATATCCTCTTTTGTTAAAGTCATTAATCATTTTGTTTAGGTATACGAAGTTGTGCTGTTTAATTGTTTGACTCAACACAAAAGTTCCTGAAACATTTCTTAAAAAGAAATTAAGGTAAATAGCTGCGCGAGCGAACATTTTTTATGAATTTTTATGACCCTGACAGTTTTATAACCTAACAATCAAGTCACTGTAGATGACTCTTAGGTCGAACTCGATATCGTCTATTGTTAAAGTCATTAATCATTACTTGGTAAACCTAAGCAAGGTTTACCAAGTTTTGCTGTTTAAGTATTTGAGTCAGTCTAATGTATGAGGCTGTTAAAACACGCTATTATATGCTATATAGCGTTACTACTGCGCAAGCGAAGCGAGCGCAAATTTTTTTTATGATCTTTTATGACCCTGTCAGTTTTTATGATCTACTATGTCAACCCGATAACCCTAGGGTTTAACTTGATATCCACTTATTTTAAGGTAAATAATGATTATGATTATTGAAGGTTGAACTGTTTAAAATTATAAACTCGATTTGATGCTTGTGGCTATTTAAATACAAAAAATGATGAAATATTCCCTACAAAGAAGATAAAACAAATGCTGGCGCGAGCGTAGCGAGCGCTATCAATGCGCGAGCAAAGCGATGGTGAAAAATGTTTACGACTTTTTATGACTCTGACAGTTTTTATGACCTCCTAAGTCAACATCGATACCACAAAGGTTAAACTTGATATCCACTAATTTTAAGATTAATAATTATTATGATTATTGAAGGTTGTACTGTTTTAATCTTCGAGCATTTACCAATTGAGAAGTTAACGCAAGGCGTTCCCCTCTGCTGGCCATATAGCCATTTTTGGCCACATGAGCGTGCGTAACTAAGCTGTATTTTTAATACTGTGTGCGTGTTTCAAGCTAGTGTGCGGGATCGTTAAAGTGAGTGATTTGTGTGTGTGCAATGCGTATTTAACTCGTCCCCAGTAAGTATCGGCAGAAAAAAATGTTTGAGGATTACAACGTTAACATCTCCATTGGTAAATGCTCGAAGGTTTTAATTTATTACTCGTTTTGATGCATGTAGTTATTAAAATACAAAATTTACTGAAATATTACCAACAAAGAAGATAAAACAAATGATTGCGCGAGCGTAGCGAGCGCTATTACTGCGCGAGCGAAGCGAGCGCGAAAATTTTTTACGACCTTTTATGACTCTGACAGCTTTTATGACCTACTAAGTCAACACCGATAACCCTAGGGTTTAACTTGATATCCACTTATTTTAAGATAAATAATGATTATGATTATTGAAGGTTGAACTGTTTAAAATTATAAACTCGTTTTGATTCATGTGGCTATTTAAATAAAAAAATGATGAAATATTCCCTACAAAGAAGATAAAACAAATGCTGGCGCGAGCGTAGCGAGCGCTATCAATGCGCGAGCGAAGCGATGGTGAAAAATGTTTACGACTTTTTGTGACCCTGACAGTTTTTATGACCTCCTAAGTCAACACCGGTACCACAAAGATTAAACTTGATATCCACTAATTTTAAGATTAATAACTATTATGATTATTGAAGGTTGTACTGTTTTAATCTTCGAGCATTTACCAATTGAGAAGTTAACGCAAGGCGTTCCCCTCTGCTGGCCATATAGCCATTTTTGGCCACATGAGCGTGCGTAACTACGCTGTATTTTTAATACTGTGTGCGTGTTTCAAGCTAGTGTGCGGGATCGTTAAAGTGAGTGATTAGTGTGTGTGCAATGCGTGTTTACCTCGTCCCCAGTAAGTATCGGCAGAAAAAAATGTTTGCGGATTACAACGTTAACATCTCCATTGGTAAATGCTCGAAGATTTTAATTTATTACTCGTTTTGATGCATGTAGTTATTAATATACAAAATTTACTGAAATATTACCAACAAAGAAGATAAAACAAATGCTTGCGCGAGCGCAGCGAGCGCGAAATTTTTTTACGTCCTTTTATGACCCTGACAGCTTTTATGACCTACTAAGTCAACGCCGATAACCCTAACGTTAAACTTGATATCCACTTATTTTAAGGTTAATAATCTTTATCATTATTGAAGGTTGTACTGTTTAAATCTATGACTCTTTTTGATGCATGTGGCTATTAAAATACAAAAGTAGCTGAAATGTTTTCTACAAAGTAGATATAACAAATGCTCGCGCGAGCGGAGCGAGCGCTATAACTGCGCGAGCGAAGCGAGCGCGAAATATGTTTACTACTTTTTATGACCCTGACAGTTTTAATGACCTTCTATGTCAACACCGATATCACAAAGGTTTAACTTCATATCCACTTATTATAAGGTTAACAACAATAACGATTATTGAAGGTTGTACTGTTTTAATTTATGACTCGTTTTGATGCATGTGGTTATTAATATATAAAAGTTACTGAAATATTACCAACAAAGAAGGTTAAACAAATGCTTGCTAGCGCGAGCGAAGCGAGCGCGAAAAATTTTTATGGCTTTTTATGACCCTGACAGCTTTTATGACCTACTAAGTCAACACCGATAACCCTAAGGTTTAACTTGATATCCACTTATTTCAAGGTTAATAATCTTTATCATTATTGAAGGTTGTACTGTTTTAATCTATGACTCGTTTTGATGCATGTGGCTATTAAAATACAAAAGTTGCTGAAATGTTTTCTACAAAGTAGATATAACAAATGCTCGCGCGAGCGGAGCGAGCGCTATAACTGCGCGAATTTTTACGGCTTTTTATGACCCTGACTGTTTTAGTTTTGATGACCTACTAAGTCAACACCTATGACCCTAAGGTTAAATGTGGCTGTTAACATGAATGTTTCTGAAATACTTCCCACAAAGCAGATAAAACACGTTGGGCAAGCAAAGCTATCGCGTAAATTTTAAAGGCACTCACATTTAATTGCCGAAAAAAGTATTCTTTGCCCTTTTATGCCCTATTATATACAATACTATTATTCTTTGTACAAAATTTCATCTGAATCGGTCAAGCCATCTGGCCGAAAAGAGGCCACACTCACAAAATTCCATAATAAAAATCTAGACACCCGAAATTGCCAGCCAAAAAAAGTATTCGTTGTCCTTCTATGTCTTATTGACTGTCTGTATACGAAATTTCAGCTAAAAAGGTTAAGCCGTTTGACCGAGAGTAGGCCACACATTTGCAAAACTGGGCACCTAGACTCGACAGCCGGAAAAAAAGTATCCGATATCCTATTCTTTCCTATGAACTGTCTTTATACAACATTTCAGGCAAATCGGTCAAGCCGTTTATTCGATAAGAGGTCTTATATTTACAAAATTCAATTTAAAATATCTGGACCCCCTGACTCGACAGCCAGAAAAAAAGTATCCTATATCCTATTCTGCCCTATGACATGTCTTCATACAACATTTCAGGCAAATCGGTCAAGCCCTTTATTCGAGAAGAAGTCTTATATTTACAAAATTCAGTTAAAAATATTTGGACCCCCTGACTCGACAGCCAGAAAAAAAGTGTTCTATATCTTATTCTACCCTATGAACTGTCTATATACAACATTTCAGGCAAATCGGTCAAGCCGTTTATTCGAGAAGAGGTTTTATATTCACAAAATTCAATTTAAAATATCTGGACCCCCTGACTCGACAGCCAAAAACAAAGTATCCTATGTCCTATTCTGCCCTATGACATGTATTCATACAAAATTTAAGGCAAATCGGTCAAGCCATTTATTCGAGAAGAAGTCTCATATTTACAAAATTCAATTCAAAATATCCGGACCCCCTGACTCGACAGCCAGAAAAAAAGTATCCTGTATCCTATTCTGCCCTATGACATGTATTCGTACAACATTTCAGGCAAATCGGTCTAGCCGTTTATTCGAGAAGAAGTCTTATATTTACAAAATTCAGTTAAAAATATTTGGACCCCCTGACTTGACAGCCAGAAAAAAAGTGTCCTATATCTTATTCTACCCTATGAACTGTCTATATACAACATTTCAGGCAAATCGGTCAAGCCGTTTATTCGAGAAGAGGTTTTATATTTACAAAATTCAATTTAAAATATCTGGACCCCCTGACTCGACAGCCAAAAAAAAAGTATCCTATATCCTATTCTGCCCTATGACATGTATTCGTACAACATTTCAGGCAAATCGGTCTAGCCGTTTATTCGAGAAGAAGTCTTATATTTACAAAATTCAGGTAAAAATATTTGGACCCCCTGACTCGACAGCCAGAAAAAAAGTGTCCTATATCTTATTCTACCCTATGAACTGTCTATATACAACATTTCAGGCAAATCGGTTAAGCCGTTTATTCGAGAAGAGGTTTTATATTTACAAAATTCAATTTAAAATATCTGGACCCCCTGACTCGACAACCAGAAAAAAAGTATCCTATATCCTATGACAGGTGACATGTATTCATACAAAATTTCAGGCAAATCGGTCAAGCCATTTATTCGAGAAGAAGTCTCATATTTACAAAATTCAATTAAAAATATCTGGACCCCCTGACTCGATAGCAAAAAAAAAAGTATCCTAAATCCTATTCTGCCCTATGTACTATCTTTGCACAAAATTTCAGTCAAATCCGTCAAGCCGTTTGACCGTGAAGAAGTCCCAAACAAACAAACAAACAAACAAATAAACAAACTGACTTTCGCATTTATAATATTGGTGTTGATGAGGGTATGATTCAGCGAGACTATTATCTAATGATTTGAAATTGTGCAGGTAGACCGAGCGGTATTGAGGTAGTGTTGTCAGTTGTCACACTTCCATAACTGCTGTAAGTACATTGACGCTTCGTCAGCTTCCTGTGGAACGGTGCGGTAATGTATTGTTTTTATGTGATTTATTATTATGTTCATTATGGCACACTTCTTCCGTACTACAGGATATAGATATGAACATGAATTCCACATAACGCGTAGCGTTTCTAAGTGACTAAGGGAGTAATTTAAGTGCATTGACATTTGTCTTAATCTGTTCAATAAAAACGAGACACCCAGCGGGTGGAAGAAATATTGAATCCCAATACGTGTTCTGTTTTTACGGTCAATAGTAACGCCTTGTTTTCTTGTGTTTTAGACCTGGTGCTGGTGCTCGTGCGCTGAGCTCCATGCTGAGCTCCATGCTGAGCTTCATGCTGAGCTTCATGCCGAGCTCCATGCCGAGCTTCATGCCGAGCTTCATGCCGAGCTTCATGCCGAGCTTCATGCTGAGCTTCATGCTGAGCTTCATGCTGAGCTTCATGCTGAGCTTCATGCTGAGCTTCATGCTGAGCTTCATGCTGAGCTTCATGCTGAGCTTCATGCTGAGCTTCATGCTGAGCTTCATGCTGAGCTTCATGCTGAGCTTCATGCTGAGCTTCATGCTGAGCTTCATGCTGAGCTTCATGCTGAGCTTCATGCTGAGCTTCATGCTGAGCTTCATGCTGAGCTTCATGCTGAGCTTCATGCTGAGCTTCATGCTGAGCTTCATGCTGAGCTTCATGCTGAGCTCCACGCTGAGCGGCGCGCTGTGGCACGATTCTGTCACCGGTCGCGCCACTGCTCGAGTGCGCGCATGGTGCTGAGATCTGCACCGAGCTGCGTGCTGACGTACCCCGCATTCGCTGATTGCACCACTGTGCGGTTACGCGAGTGATGCCACGCTGTATGTACCTAATACGCTTATGCGGCAAGTACGTAAGTAAAGTTGAGGCGTGCACCCCTGGTGTCACACTTCCTTTTTGTGGTTACGGGTGAGGCGGGCACCCCTGGTGTCACAACTCCCTTTTGTAATTACGGTTGTGGCGTACACCCCTGGTGTCTCACTTCCCATTTAGCAGTGCAGTTGAGGTGGACTCTGCAGGGTTTTTTCTTCCTGTACTGTGTAGGCGCTTTGTCGACAATATTCATTATCTGTATCGGTGAACATTGACGAGAAAGCGTGCTACTTTGCTAGACATTCCGTTAACGGGCTAGCCATTACAAGGGTCGCCGTACTTATAGCCTTAATTGCGCAGTTGGGATATTCGTACGGTTTCCATTTTTCTTTCATTCTACGTCATTTATACTTAGACAAATGTGTTGTGGTTGGCGAATGGCCGGCAGTTCGACATCTACAATACATTTTAACTCTATTTCATATAAATCTTATAGCATTTTCTTGTTTTTATTTAATTACCCAGTTGCCTTCAAACATAAATTTTCAATTTCCTAAATTATTGGGTCCCTACTACCGATGTTTGAGTGCACGCTTACATCTGTAGTAGGAATTACCAATATTATTTTGTTCCTTTTTCACAAACTTAAGAAGGCTTCAAATACTGAGTGAGTACATGTAACCTCATGTGTATCTTTTCAAATTGTAGATGCAAACACTGATGCAGCTGAGAGATATATGCCGCTACTTGATGATGAAGCGGTCGAGGACAACCTGCTGTCAGGAACGGCCGTGTTAACGAATCTGCCTACCCCCAGTCTGCGAGCGAACGCAAAACTATAAAAACAGACAGCGAGCGGGTGCCTGGCGGACACTTTGCGCGACTGTCGTGTTGTTCGGACGTAGTGGTTATGTAGTTAGCTTAGGCACATTATGTAATTCTTATTATGTTAAAGTTCTGAGACATTATATAGTTGTAGTTATTGTGAGAGTGTTTATCTTTTTAACCTTTTTCACTTCTGGTCGGTAAGAATATGTATATACAAGAATTGCTCGTTTAAAGGTGAGATTTAATAAACTAAGTGATTTGCTTCCACATTCATGATACGTAAAGCCAGATATTGGAACTCCTTCTCTGAGTCTGTGTTCCCGGAAAGGTACCATCTGGGGTTCTTCATGTGGCGAGTGAATAGGTATCTTCTTGCCAAGCGTGCTACATTGTCGACCACATTGTCACTTACAATCAGGTGAGATAGTGGTCAAACGCTTGACAGTAATTAATACAAAAAAACATTTTCAATTGACATTACAATCGTGTGTTTTCTTAATGCAAAATAAATAATAGTTAAAAAAAAAACTAAAAAACACGCTTTTTATAGAAAACCGAACTAAAAAATATAAATATAAATTAATAATAGTGTGAATAAAAAAAATTAAAAAAGCTTGAGGTGCGTGGTGTCAATAGTTATATTTTATTGATAGATATGAGTAGAGTGATTATCATTTTGATAATATCTTAAAAGCACCTCACGCTTTTTTTTAAATAAAAATATATTTTTTTTATCTACACTATTATCAATTTATATTTATTGAAATTTTTAACACTATTCTTAATTTAAATTTATTAAAATGTATGTTCTATTTTTTAGTTCGATTTTATATAACAATCGTGTTTTTTAGTTTTTTTAAACTAATATTTATTTTCTACTTTTTAGTTGAAAAATGGAATATTTTTTTATCAAATTAGTGTATTGTCATCGGTCCTCGATAAATCTACAAAGTTTGAACGAAATCTGGCCGTTTAAAGTGGGTCAAAATCGCGCCCAAAGAAGTCGGTTACAAACATACATGTGAAGCTAATAAAAAGCTAATAATAATATCGTTTAAAAACTAAAAAAGAACCGACTTTAATGCCGTGCTATTCATTTTCAGTACCAATTTTGTGATGTTTATCTCAATATCTCTGGAGATACTTATCAGACCTAGATAAAATTACCATGGTACCAACCACACTTGGGATATTTCCTTTCGAACAAAAAAAGAATAATCAAAATCGGTTCATAAACGACGGTTATCCGCGAACAAACATAAAAAAAATATATATATTTATATATACGGTCGAATTGAGAAACCTCCTCCTTTTTTTGAAGTCGGTTAAAAATTCAAAAGTCTTCCAGAAAAGGCGAATCCTTAATTAAGTTTGACATTATCCAGTTCCTTCTAACTCGCAGTATTTAACAGGTAATTTTGTCAAAATAAACATAATTCATCAAGTTAATTACCGTTGCTACATGACGATGGGTAATGTTGGCAGACGAGTAAACTCGTATCATACAAGGATGCAAATTACTTTTACTCTAGTGATGGGATTCGTCATGTTACAGAGAAAGACTGACACGATGAAAGTTCGGCACCGTTCGCTTTGAATAAAAAATTGAAGAGAATGTACGGAACAGTGATAGCAGAATTGTCGTATATTATCGCTTATTTTGCGATTTCATAAGGAAATCAAAACCTATAGGGTACTTCCCGTTAAGCTAGAACCATGAAACTTAGCAAGATGTAAGGTCTTACAGCACTCAGAGCAAAAAATAACTTATATAAATATGTGTTAATAACAAAATAAAAGCGTATTTAATATAACAAACTTATGTGCGGTTGGTGCATTAACCGTTTGTAGGCATCGGTCTAGGGATCGAACAGCAAAGGTTAGCTTGTCCTTTAACCTACTTTGACATGCTTGTGCGTAACCCTCGGTACGCGAGTCCAACTCGCACTTGGCAGGTTTTTATTTTTATTTTTTTGTCTCAATACTAAGGTGGTTTACACATAAGTAGAACATTCACTGGGTCATTTACTTCTTGATAAAAGAGTTGTATATCATATAGGCTACCGTTTACTACTATCTCACCACATTGATTACCACCTATTACAAAAAATTCAAACCCAACTGGTGGCTAATAAATAAAAGTTTCTATGTTATCAACGAATTTATGCGTGACATGAGTTCTGGTACAAATTTTAACTAAACATTTTTAAAGTCGTAAATCATTCTCGTATATATCAATCATAATGTTTTATCCTTGTTAAAATAATGACTAATCTTAAATTTTGTAAGTTAAATTTCACTCTAATATTAATGTGGATACAATTATTACGCAAGCATTAAATAATTAAATAAAAATTGTAATCTTTATTGTATCCAGTTATCTTAATAATCTTTCTCTGCAAGATTTATTTCACCCCTTCAAGACTCTAACGTGTCCCTACACTACTACAAAAGCATTACCACTTTCGAGCTGTAGCGATACAATTTACATACGAAAACAAAACTTATTGCTAAGGCTCAAACGAGAACCTACGTTTGTGAATATACCTCTTAACAACAATTGAAATTCTGGGTGCCCAGTATTAAGAAGGCTTACTCAACTGTTGTTAGTTCAAAGTCCCATTTAGTAACTAAGTAAATGGTACCTATCCAAGCCCTTAACAAGTACATATTTCTAATTCTATGTAAATGTCGTCTGGAAGAGATCGGTTTAAACAATAGAATGACTCATTGTTGTACCTAGTTACGTAAAACATATGTGTTATTTATGGATGAAGGAAGATTGACGAAACAGATTTATGAGATGATCCTATCAGTGGAGTATCCTAGGCGGGCCAAAAGTACCTATAACCGGCGAGCATGTATGAAGGCGCTCATGAAAATGGAAGAAGCGAAATGTATGTCAGGATCGTAGCATGTGGAAAGAAGGCGTGATTTATGTAACATATTTTCTACAACATTTAATAGAACAAACGATACCATTGTAAACGACTTCCTTTCGTAAATAGGTTAAAAAGCAAATCTATTATTCATTCACAACCATAATAAATAACGGCATCTTTCATAAAATTCTAAAGCCAGCCCCGGAAGTGGGATAAAGCTATGTCACATAATTATTGAGGGTAGATGACAAGCGGAATACTACCCCCCTATAAACAAGCAATAATGCGGCCCTAATGGCCGGAGAAATTAGGACTGGACCCTAATGGTGATTTATATTCCCGTAGGATGGCTATGGTCTTTGACGTTTATGCATATTCCATGTGTGTTTGCTGCATGTGTGTGTGTGTGTGTGTGTGTGTGTGTGAGTGTGTGTGCGTGTGTGCGCGGGTGTGCGCGGGTGTGTGTGTGTTTGTGTGTGTGTGTGTGTGTGTGTGTGTGTGTGTGTGTGTGTGTGTGTGTGTGTGGTTGTATGTGTATGTGAGTGGGTATGTGTTGTGCGTGCGTGAACTAACAAAAAAATATTATGTAAATCTATAATTTGTAAGAAAATAAATAAAAAATCTACATTTGAGTAACTACCTCCTCCAATTGCGAAGTCAGTAAAAATACAAAGCGAATGAAAATTTCTAGAATCGAATTATATGTTACTAGCGACCCGCCCTAGCTTCACACAGGTAGAACATATATGCCTAGAACTAGAAGAAAGTATGTAAGAATAAATAGTGGCGAAGCCAGAATCACAGTTCCGGTTGAACTACTTAGCTGTTCTAAACCAGACGGAAGCCTTCTGTTAGTGAAGCCTTTTGTATCTAGATTTACAGTGCATTTGCGGTGTTTGCTAGTTTTAAAAGAAAAGATATACACTTAGATATCTGATGACGGCCCGTTGGCGTGAAGGATATATAGCTCGCCTTCAAACCAAGAGGTCAGCGGTTTGAATCCTAGCCATGAACCTATCCATTATTCTATGTGCATTTATGGGTACTCTTAAAAAGGTGGTAGGAGCATTATAACGATATTCCGCCAGATTTGCTAAAAAAAGTAGCTCATCACCATCAAAGAGTAAATTTTCCGTAAAATGCAGTGGTCCAACAATAGAACAATTTAAGATTTAAATGTACAAACATTCTAAAGTATAGGTAACACTTAAAATAAACATAATATTTAATATAAAAATAAACATATTTCATTTTTCGGAAACATCCATAGACTCAAAGTTCGTCTTGATTTGAGTATTTTTTTAAATCATACCATTACTTTTTACAATCTATTTTTACATGATTGTCCAACATCAAGCCAAAGATATGATTTCTAAAAAAAGTATGTTTCTGACAACCTACATCATACAGTTTCATCTTGATGAATCATCCTGTATTAACCTACTTAAGCAGCCAAAGTCTTAGGTCGCAGCTAATACATAAATGTCCATACAGAAAAAATATTGGGTAAAAAAAGACATAAAAAGTCTTAAAATATTCACAAAAATTATGGTCACCACACAAAAATTATAAGCCAAAATAGTGAATAATGAACACCATTCGTTTTAATCCAAAATAAATGAACTATAATAAAATTTGGATAAGTAAATGTAATAATTATATCTGAATAATCTTATAGTCTTATAGCTTTGTTGTACATTTTTACAAACTTTTATTTTAACTCGTCGAATTACGTATGTATTCTAAGTTTTTATGTTCGTCAGTCTGTCTGTCTATCAAAAACTTCTAGATTTTATAGTTATTAACGAAATTTTACTTTTTGTTTCAAATGTAAATAAATAACTTTTTTTTTATTTGAGGAGGTAGCTCTCTGCTCATTCAACACGGCTGCCGGCTGCCCATGTTAACACTATAATAAACACAATATACTACGTTGTTATGTTATAGTAAAAGGTGGTACAATAAAGAATTTTATTTATCTATAAATGTGTAAGTTTCTATCCAATGCAGGGCCTTTTATACGAACTAAAAGGCTGTAACTAAACTTTTACAAACTTATATTTCAACATATATCATTCTGTACAATCTAGTACAAAATATAGGGTTCATGACATCTAATTTAGGACCTTTCATACTAACTAGAAGGCTGTGACTGAACTTTTCGAAACACATCTTTTCAACATAAAGAAGCAAAGTACCGTGTAAACTTTGCCATCTAAGGCTATGCATCCACGGGTGGTTATACTTTTTTCAAATCAAATCGTTTATCTATACTAATATTATAAAGAGAGAACATTTGTATTTTTGTATGTTTGTAATGATTTGGTTCAAAAACTACTGGACTGATTTAAAACATTATTTCACTAATATATAGAATAGACTTTCGAAATGAAAATAGGCTATATATTATCCCGTTTAAATCAAAGGTACATTCGTGGAGACCTAATTTGCAACCTAAGTCGACAAAAAAACGGTCGAAAAAACACGTTTCTTGCGAACGCTGCTCAATTGAAAATAGATAGAAGAATATTTTTATGGAAGAGTTGTACAACTTAATACGACCTACAAAAAAGTCCACGACAGCATAATATGTCTATCTCTTAAGGTTGACTCACAGTAACCATTTTAATCTTTAATTTTTTGTTAAAAAATATTACATAACTTCCAAGGCTATTTTTAAGTATATAGTATTAATTCTTATCCAAATAATTACGTTAATTAGCTTGGCCACATATTATAGATTAAAATTGTACTTTACAGTATATAATTCAAATGAAAACTCTAGAAGATATCACGGATTTCACATACACGCATCGCAAAATTAATAAAATATTTGCAGTGAAACCACAGATTAGGTCATAGTTACTTACGAAAATATTATTATAAGCTTAGCTATTCTGTAGATCCCCACCGATCACAATCAATTAGAAGTGAATATAGTATTAATATGATCTATTGAATAAAATAATATTGATCTATAGATATAATCAACACCAATATTATAAATGCGAAAGTCAGTTTGTTTATTTGTTTGTTTGTTTGTTTGTTTGTTTGTTTGGGACTTCTTCACGGTCAAACGGCTTGACGGATTTGACTGAAATTTTGTACAAAGATAGTACATAGGGCAGAATAGGATATAGGATACTTTTTTTTTGGCTATCGAGTCAGGGGGTCCAGATATTTTTAATTGAATTTTGTAAATATGAGACTTCTTCTCGAATAAATGGCTTGACCGATTTGCCTGAAATTTTGTATGAATACATGTCATAGAGTAGAATAGGATATAGGATACTTTTTTTCTGGCTGTCGAGTCAGGGGGTCCAGATATTTTAATTTGAATTTTGTAAATATAAAACCTCTTCTCGAATAAACGGCTTGACCGATTTGCCTGAAATGTTGTATATAGACAGTTCATAGGGTAGAATAAGATATAGGACACTTTTTTTCTGGCTGTCGAGTCAGGGGGTCCAAATATTTTTACCTGAATTTTGTAAATATAAGACTTCTTCTCGAATAAACGGCTAGACCGATTTGCCTGAAATGTTGTACGAATACATGTCATAGGGCAGAATAGGATACAGAATACTTTTTTTCTGGCTGTCGAGTCAGGGAGTCCGGATATTTTAAATTGAATTTTGTAAATATGAGACTTCTTCTCGAATAAATGGCTTGACCGATTTGCCTGAAATTTTGTATGAATACATGTCATAGGGCAGAATAGGACATAGGATACTTTTTTTTTGGCTGTCGAGTCAGGGGGTCCAGATATTTTAAATTGAATTTTGTAAATAAAAAACCTCTTCTCGAAAAAACGGCTTGACCGATTTGCCTGAAATGTTGTATATAGACAGTTCTTAGGGTAGAATAAGATATAGGACACTTTTTTTCTGGCTGTCGAGTCAGGGGTCCAAATATTTTTAACTGAATTTTGTAAATATAAGACTTCTTCTCGAATAAACGGCTAGACCGATTTGCCTGAAATGTTGTACGAATACATGTCATAGGGCAGAATAGGATACAGGATACTTTTTTTCTGGCTGTCGAGTCAGGGGGTCCGGATATGTTGAATTGAATTTTGTAAATATGAGACTTCTTCTCGAATAAATGGCTTGACCGATTTGCCTGAAATTTTGTATGAATACATGTCATAGGGCAGAATAGGACATAGGATACTTTTTTTTTTGCTGTCGAGTCAGGGGGTCCAGATATTTTAAATTGAATTTTGTGAATATAAAACCTCTTCTCGAATAAACGGCTTGACCGATTTGCCTGAAATGTTGTATATAGACAGTTCATAGGGTAGAATAAGATATAGAACACTTTTTTTCTGGCTGTCCAGTCAGGGGGTCCAAATATTTTTAACTGAATTTTGTAAATATAAGACTTCTTCTCGAATAAACGGCTTGACCGATTTGCCTGAAATGTTGTATGAATACATGTCATAGGGCAGAATAGGATATAGGATACTTTTTTTCTGGCTGTCGTGTCAGGGGGTCCAGATATTTTAAATTGAATTTTGTAAATATAAGACCTCTTATCGAATAAACGGCTTGACCGATTTGCCTGAAATGTTGTATAAAGACAGTTCATAGGAAAGAATAGGATATCGGATACTTTTTTTCCGGCTGTCGAGTCTAGGTGCCCAGTTTTGCAAATGTGTGGCCTACTCTCGGTCAAACGGCTTAACCTTTTTAGCTGAAATTTCGTATACAGACAGTCAATAAGACATAGAAGGACAACGAATACTTTTTTTTGGCTGGCAATTTCGGGTGTCTAGATTTTTATTATGGAATTTTGTGAATGTGTGGCCTCTTTTCGGCCAGATGGCTTGACCGATTCAGATGAAATTTTGTACAAAGAATAATAGTATTGTATATAATAGGGCATAAAAGGGCAAGGAATACTTTTTTCGGCAATTAAGTGTGAGTGCCTTTAAAATTTACGCGATAGCTTTGCTTGCCCAACGTGTTTTATCTGCTTTGTGGGAAGTATTTCAGAAACATTCATGTTAACAGCCACATTTAACCTTAGGGTCATAGGTGTTGACTTAGTAGGTCATCAAAACTAAAACAGTCAGGGTCATAAAAAGCCGTAAAAATTCGCGCAGTTATAGCGCTCGCTCCGCTCGCGCGAGCATTTGTTATATCTACTTTGTAGAAAACATTTCAGCAACTTTTGTATTTTAATAGCCACATGCATCAAAACGAGTCATAGATTAAAACAGTACAACCTTCAATAATGATAAAGATCAACACCAATATTATAAATGCGAAAGTCAGTTTGTTTATTTGTTTGTTTGTTTGTTTGTTTGTTTGTTTGGGACTTCTTCACGGTCAAACGGCTTGACGGATTTGACTGAAATTTTGTACAAAGATAGTACATAGGGCAGAATAGGATATAGGATACTTTTTTTTTGGCTATCGAGTCAGGGGGTCCAGATATTTTTAATTGAATTTTGTAAATATGAGACTTCTTCTCGAATAAATGGCTTGACCGATTTGCCTGAAATTTTGTATGAATACATGTCATAGAGTAGAATAGGATATAGGATACTTTTTTTCTGGCTGTCGAGTCAGGGGGTCCAGATATTTTAATTTGAATTTTGTAAATATAAAACCTCTTCTCGAATAAACGGCTTGACCGATTTGCCTGAAATGTTGTATATAGACAGTTCATAGGGTAGAATAAGATATAGGACACTTTTTTTCTGGCTGTCAAGTCAGGGGGTCCAAATATTTTTAACTGAATTTTGTAAATATAAGACTTCTTCTCGAATAAACGGCTAGACCGATTTGCCTGAAATGTTGTACGAATACATGTCATAGGGCAGAATAGGATACAGGATACTTTTTTTCTGGCTGTCGAGTCAGGGGGTCCGGATATTTTGAATTGAATTTTGTAAATATGAGACTTCTTCTCGAATAAATGGCTTGACCGATTTGCCTTAAATTTTGTATGAATACATGTCATAGGGCAGAATAGGACATAGGATACTTTGTTTTTGGCTGTCGAGTCAGGGGGTCCAGATATTTTAAATTGAATTTTGTGAATATAAAACCTCTTCTCGAATAAACGGCTTGACCGATTTGCCTGAAATGTTGTATATAGACAGTTCATAGGGTAGAATAAGATATAGAACACTTTTTTTCTGGCTGTCGAGTCAGGGGGTCCAAATATTTTTAACTGAATTTTGTAAATATAAGACTTCTTCTCGAATAAAGGGCTTGACCGATTTGCCTGAAATGTTGTATGAAGACATGTCATAGGGCAGAATAGGACATAGGATACTTTTTTTTTTGCTGTCGAGTCAGGGGGTCCAGATATTTTAAATTGAATTTTGTGAATATAAAACCTCTTCTCGAATAAACGGCTTGACCGATTTGCCTGAAATGTTGTATATAGACAGTTCATAGGGTAGAATAAGATATAGAACACTTTTTTTCTGGCTGTCCAGTCAGGGGGTCCAAATATTTTTAACTGAATTTTGTAAATATAAGACTTCTTCTCGAATAAACGGCTTGACCGATTTGCCTGAAATGTTGTATGAATACATGTCATAGGGCAGAATAGGATATAGGATACTTTTTTTCTGGCTGTCGAGTCAGGGGGTCCAGATATTTTAAATTGAATTTTGTAAATATAAGACCTCTTATCGAATAAACGGCTTGACCGATTTGCCTGAAATGTTGTATAAAGACAGTTCATAGGAAAGAATAGGATATCGGATACTTTTTTTCCGGCTGTCGAGTCTAGGTGCCCAGTTTTGCAAATGTGTGGCCTACTCTCGGTCAAACGGCTTAACCTTTTTAGCTGAAATTTCGTATACAGACAGTCAATAAGACATAGAAGGACAACGAATACTTTTTTTTGGCTGGCAATTTCGGGTGTCTAGATTTTTATTATGGAATTTTGTGAATGTGTGGCCTCTTTTCGGCCAGATGGCTTGACCGATTCAGATGAAATTTTGTACAAAGAATAATAGTATTGTATATAATAGGGCATAAAAGGGCAAGGAATACTTTTTTCGGCAATTAAGTGTGAGTGCCTTTAAAATTTACGCGATAGCTTTGCTTGCCCAACGTGTTTTATCTGCTTTGTGGGAAGTATTTCAGAAACATTCATGTTAACAGCCACATTTAACCTTAGGGTCATAGGTGTTGACTTAGTAGGTCATCAAAACTAAAACAGTCAGGGTCATAAAAAGCCGTAAAAATTCGCGCAGTTATAGCGCTCGCTCCGCTCGCGCGAGCATTTGTTATATCTACTTTGTAGAAAACATTTCAGCAACTTTTGTATTTTAATAGCCACATGCATCAAAACGAGTCATAGATTAAAACAGTACAACCTTCAATAATGATAAAGATTATTAACCTTAAAATAAGTGGATATCAAGTTTAACCTTAGGGTTATCGGTGTTGACTTAGTAGGTCATAAAAGCTGTCAGGGTCATAAAAAGCCATAAAAATTTTTCGCGCTCGCTTCGCTCGCGCAAGCATTTGTTTAACCTTCTTTGTTGGTAATATTTCAGTAACTTTAATATATTAATAACCACATGCATCAAAATGAGGCATAAATTAAAACAGTACAACCTTCAATAATCGTTATTGTTGTTAACCTTATAATAAGTGGATATGAAATTAAACCTTTGTGTTATCGGTGTTGACATAGAAGGTCATTAAAACTGTCAGGGTCATAAAAAGTAGTAAACATATTTCGCGCTCGCTTCGCTCGCGCAGTTATAGCGCTCGCTCCGCTCGCGCGAGCATTTGTTATATCTACTTTGTAGAAAACATTTCAGCTACTTTTGTATTTTAATAGCCACATGCATCAAAACGAGTCATAGATTTAAACAGTACAACCTTCAATAATGATAAAGATTATTAACCTTAAAATAAGTGGATATCAAGTTTAACGTTAGGGTTATCGGCGTTGACTTAGTAGGTCATAAAAGCTGTCAGGGTCATAAAAGGACGTAAAAAAATTTCGCGCTCGCTGCGCTCGCGCAATCATTTGTTTTATCTTCTTTGTTGGTAATATTTCAGTAAATTTTGTATATTAATAACTACATGCATCAAAACGAGTAATAAATTAAAATCTTCGAGCATTTACCAATGGAGATGTTAACGTTGTAATCCGCAAACATTTTTTTCTGCCGATACTTACTGGGGACGAGGTAAACACGCATTGCACACACACAAATCACTCACTTTAACGATCCCGCACACTAGCTTGAAACACGCACACAGTATTAAAAATACAGCGTAGTTACGCACGCTCATGTGGCCAAAAATGGCTATATGGCCAGCAGAGGGGAACGCCTTGCGTTAACTTCTCAATTGGTAAATGCTCGAAGATTAAAACAGTACAACCTTCAATAATCATAATAATTATTAATCTTAAAATTAGTGGATATCAAGTTTAACCTTTGTGGTACCGGTGTTGACTTAGGAGGTCATAAAAACTGTCAGGGTCATAAAAAGTCGTAAACATTTTTCACCATCGCTTCGCTCGCGCATTGATAGCGCTCGCTACGCTCGCGCCAGCATTTGTTTTATCTTCTTTGTAGGGAATATTTCATCATTTTTTGTATTTAAATAGCCACAAGCATCAAATCGAGTTTATAATTTTAAACAGTTCAACCTTCAATAATCATAATCATTATTTACCTTAAAATAAGTGGATATCAAGTTAAACCCTAGGGTTATCGGTGTTGACTTAGTAGGTCATAAAAGCTGTCAGAGTCATAAAAGGTCGTAAAAAATTTTCGCGCTCGCTTCGCTCGCGCAGTAATAGCGCTCGCTACGCTCGCGCAAGCATTTGTTTTATCTTCTTTGTTGGTAATATTTCAGTAAATTTTGTATATTAATAACTACATGCATCAAAACGAGTAATAAATTAAAACCTTCGAGCATTTACCAATGGAGATGTTAATGTTGTAATCCTCAAACAATTTTTTTCTGCCGATACTTACTGGGGACGAGGTAAACACGCATTGCACACACACAAATCACTCACTTTAACGATCCCGCACACTAGCTTGAAACACGCACACAGTATTAAAAATACAGCGTAGTTACGCACGCTCATGTGGCCAAAAATGGCTATATGGCCAGCAGAGGGGAACGCCTTGCGTTAACTTCTCAATTGGTAAATGCTCGAAGATTAAAACAGTACAACCTTCAATAATCATAATAATTATTAATCTTAAAATTAGTGGATATCAAGTTTAACCTTTGTGGTACCGGTGTTGACTTAGGAGGTCATAAAAACTGTCAGGGTCATAAAAAGTCGTAAACATTTTTCACCATCGCTTCGCTCGCGCATTGATAGCGCTCGCTACGCTCGCGCCAGCATTTGTTTTATCTTCTTTGTAGGGAATATTTCATCATTTTTTGTATTTAAATAGCCACAAGCATCAAATCGAGTTTATAATTTTAAACAGTTCAACCTTCAATAATCATAATCATTATTTACCTTAAAATAAGTGGATATCAAGTTAAACCCTAGGGTTATCGGTGTTGACTTAGTAGGTCATAAAAGCTGTCAGAATCATAAAAGGTCGTAAAAAATTTTCGCGCTCGCTTCGCTCGCGCAGTAATAGCGCTCGCTACGCTCGCGCAAGCATTTGTTTTATCTTCTTTGTTGGTAATATTTCAGTAAATTTTGTATATTAATAACTACATGCATCAAAACGAGTAATAAATTAAAACCTTCGAGCATTTACCAATGGAGATGTTAATGTTGTAATCCTCAAACAATTTTTTTCTGCCGATACTTACTGGGGACGAGGTAAACACGCATTGCACACACACAAATCACTCACTTTAACGATCCCGCACACTAGCTTGAAACACGCACACAGTATTAAAAATACAGCGTAGTTACGCACGCTCATGTGGCCAAAAATGGCTATATGGCCAGCAGAGGGGAACGCCTTGCGTTAACTTCTCAATTGGTAAATGCTCGAAGATTAAAACAGTACAACCTTCAATAATCATAATAATTATTAATCTTAAAATTAGTGGATATCAAGTTTAACCTTTGTGGTATCGATGTTGACTTAGGAGGTCATAAAAACTGTCAGGGTCATAAAAAGTCGTAAACATTTTTCACCATCGCTTTGCTCGCGCATTGATAGCGCTCGCTACGCTCGCGCCAGCATTTGTTTTATCTTCTTTGTAGGGAATATTTCATCATTTTTTGTATTTAAATAGCCACAAGCATCAAATTGAGTTTATAATTTTAAACAGTTCAACCTTCAATAATCATAATCATTATTTACCTTAAAATAAGTGGATATCAAGTTAAACCCTAGGGTTATCGGGTTGACATAGTAGATCATAAAAACTGTCAGGGTCATAAAAGATCATAAAAGATCATAAAAAAAATTTGCGCTCGCTTCGCTTGCGCAGTAGTAACGCTATATAGCATATAATAGCGTGTTTTAACAGCCTCATACATTAGACTGACTCAAATACTTAAACAGCAAAACTTGGTAAACCTTGCTTAGGTTTACCAAGTAATGATTAATGACTTTAACAATAGACGATATCGAGTTCGACCTAAGAGTCATCTACAGTGACTTGATTGTTAGGTTATAAAACTGTCAGGGTCATAAAAATTCATAAAAAATGTTCGCTCGCGCAGCTATTCACCTTAATTTCTTTGTAAGAAATGTTTCAGGAACTTTTGTGTTGAGTCAAACAATTAAACAGCACAACTTCGTATACCTAACCAAAATGATTAATGACTTTAACAAAAGAGGATATTAAGTTCGACTTTGGGGTCATCTATGGTGACTTGGGCTAAGAGATCATTGATCTAGACCTCAAAGGTAATAAAGACACAATAACGCGGGCGAAGCCGCGGGTAACAGCTAGTAATTTCCATAAAAAACAAACTGAAAATATATAATTCAACAACAATCCTAATCCTAACTATCAACACCAATATCAACACCAATATTATAAATGCGAAAGTCAGTTTGTTTATTTGTTTGTTTGTTTGTTTGTTTGTTTGTTTGGGACTTCTTCACGGTCAAACGTCTTGACCGATTTGGCTGAAATTTTGTACAAAGATAGTACATAGGGCAGAATAGGCTATAGAATACTTTTTTTTTGGCTATCGAGTCAGGGGGTCCAGATATTTTTAATTGAATTTTGTTAATATAAGACTTCTTCTCGAATAAACGGCTTGACCGATTTGCCTCAAAATTTTGTATGAATACATGTCATAGGGCAGAATAAGACATAAGATACTTTTTTTTTGGCTATCGAGTCAGGGGGTCCAGATATTTTAAATTCAATTTCGTAACTAAAGGACCTTTTTTCGAATAAACGGCTTGACCGATTTGCCTAAAATGTTGTATAAAGACAGTTCATAAGGCAGAATAGAATATAGAATACTTTTTTTCTGGCTATCGAGTCAGGGGGTCCAAATATGTTTAATTGAATTTCGTAAATATAAGACCTCTTCTCGAATAAACGGCTTGACCGATTTGCATAAAATGTTGTATAAAGACAGTTCATAGGGTAGAATAGTAGATAGGATACTTTGTTTTTGGCTATCGAGTCAGGGGGTCCAGATATTTTTAATTGAATTTGTAAATGTAAGATCTCTTCTCAAATAAACGGCTAAAACGATTTGCCTAACATGTTGTACAAAGACAAGTCATAGGGCAGAATAGGATACTGAATACTTTTTATCTGGCTATCGAGTTAGGGGGTCCAGATATTTTTAATTGAATTTCGTAAATATAAGACCTCTTCTCGAATAAACGGCTTGACCGGTTTGCCTGAAATGTTGTATAAAGACAGTTCATGGGGCAGAATAGGATATAGGATACTTTTTTTCTGGCTGTTAAGTCAGGAGGTCCAGATATTTTAAATTGAATTTTGTAAATATAAGACCTCTTCTCGAATAAACGGCTTGACCGATTTGCTTGAAATGTTGCATAGAGACAGTTCATAGAGCAGAATAGGATACAGAATACTTTTTTTCTAGCTGTCGAGTCAGGGGGTCCAGATATTTTTAATTGAATTTTGTAAATATAAGACCTCTTCTCGAATAAACGGCTTGATCGATTTGCTTGAAATGTTGTATGAAGACAGTTCACAGGGTAGAATAGGATATGGAATACTGTTTTTTTGGCTATCGAGTCTGAGTGTTTAGATTTTTTTTATTGAATTTTGTGAATCTGTGGCCTCTTATCAGCTCAACAGCTTGACCGATTCAGCTGAAATTTTATACATTTTACAGCTTATTTTGCATAGAATCACATACTTACTATATACTTTTTTCTGGGAGCCGAGTCCAGGTGTCCAGAATTTTTAAAGTGAACTTTGTAAATGTGTGGCCTACTCTCGGTTAAACGGATTAACCATTTAAGCTGAAATTTAGATTTTGATTGACAGTCAAAAAGACAAAAGGACAACGAATACTTTTTTTTAGGTGGAAATTTCGGTTGTCTATATTTTTATTATAGAATTTTGTTAATGTGTGGCCCTCTCTTTAACTAAACGGCTTGACCGATTCTGATGAAATTTTGTACAAAGACATTTAATAGGGCGTAAAAGGGCAAAGAATACTTTTTTTCGGCAGTTAAGTGCGGGTGCCTATATTGTTTGTTAACATTACATAGAGTTTGCATAATCATAAAAGTTTGACCTTAGGTTAATCTATAATGACTAAACTTAATAAGTGCCTTAATTAGGCCATAAAACTATCAGGGTCATTAAAAGTCATCAAAATTTACGCGATGGCTTTGCTTGCCCAACGTGTTTTATCTGCTTTGTGGGAAGTATTTTAAAACATACGTGTTTTAATAGCCACATTTAACCCCAGGGTCATCGGTGTTGACTTAGTAGGTTAGTGTATTTTAATAGCCACATTCATCAAAACGAGCCATAAATTGGAACAGTACAACTTTCAATAATTATAATGATTATTTACCTTAAAATTAGTGGATATCAAGTTTAACCTTAGGGTCATCGGTGTTGAATAAGCAGGTCATCAAAACTGTCAGGGTCATAAAATGACGTAAACATTTTCGAGCTCGCTTCGCTCGCGCTTTGATAGCGCTCGCTGTGCTCGCGCAAAACTTTGTTTAATCTACTTTGTAGGTGAAATATCAGCATTTTTTGTATTTTAATAGCCACATGCATCAAAACGAGTTTATAAATTGAAACAGTACAACCTTCAATAATCATAATGATTTCTGCCTTAAAATAAGTGGATATCAAGTTTAACCTTAGGGTCATAAAAGACGTAAAAATTTTTCGCGCTTGCTACGCTCGCGCAAACATTTTTTTTATCTACTCTGCAGGTAATATTTCAGCATGTTTGTATTTTAATAGCCACATGCATCAAATCGAAGCCATATATAGAAACAGTCTGTACTGTTTCTATTTATCCTTCAATAATCATAATGATTATTAACCTTAAAATAAGTAGATATCAAGTTAAACTTTGTGTCATCAGTGTTAACTGAGTAGGTCAAAAAAACTGTCAGGGTCATAAACGGTCGTAAAAAATTTTCGCGCTCGCCTCGCTCTCGCAGTGATAGCGCTTACTACGCTCGCCCAGTAAAAGCGCTCGCTCCGGTCGCGCAAGCATTTGTAATATCTACTTTGTAGGAAACATTTCAGCAATTTTTGTATTTTAATGGCCACATTTATCAAAACGAGTCATAAATTGGAACAGTGCAACTTTCATTAATCATAATGATTTTTTACATTAAAATAAGTGGATATCAAGTTTAACCTTAGGGTCATCGGCGTTGAATAAGCAGGTCATCAAAACTGTCAGGGTCATAAAATGACGTAAACATTTTCGAGCTCGCTTCGCTCGCGCTTTGATAGCGCTCGCTGTGCTCGCGCAAAACTTTGTTTTATCTACTTTGTAGGTGACATTTCAGCATTTTTTGTATTTTAATAGCCACATGCATCAAAACGAGTTTATTAATTGAAATAATACAACCTTCAATAATCATAATGATTTCTGCCTTAAAATAAGTGGATATCAAGTTTAACCTTAGGGTCATAAAAGACGTAAACATTTTTCGCGCTCGCTTCGCTCGCGCATTAATAGCGCTCGCTGCGCTCGCGCAAACATTCATTTTATCTACTTTGCAGGTTATATTTCAGCATGTTTGTATTTTAATAGCCACATGCATCAAATCGAGGCCATAAATTGAAACAGTTTGTACTGTTTCTATGTATCCTTCAATAATCATAATGATTATTAACCTTAAAATAAGTAGATACCAAGTTTAACCTTTGTGTCATCAGTGTTAACTGAGTAGGTCATAAAAACTGTCAGGGTCATAAAAGGTCGTGAAAAAATTTCAATTTCAATTTTATATTAAAATAATTGGATATCAAGTTTACCCATTGGGTCATCGTTGTTGAATAAGCAGGTCATAAAAACTGTCAGGGTCATAAAATGACGTAAGAATTTTCGCCCTCGCTTGGCTCGCGCATTGATAGCGCTCGCTATGCTCGCGCAAAACTTTGTTTTATCTACTTTGTAGGTAATATTTCAGCATTTTTTGTATATTAATAGCCACATGCATCAAAACGAGTATATACATTGAAACAGTACAACCTTCAATAATCATAATGATTTCTGCCTTAAAATAAGTGGATATTAAGTTTAACCTTAGGGTCATAAAAAGACGTAAAAATTTTTCGCGCTCGCTACGCTCGCTCAAACATTTCTTTTATCTACTCTGCAGGTAATATTTCAGCATGTTTGTATTTTAATAGCCATATGCATCAAAACGAAGCCATAAATAGAAACAGTCTGTACTGTTTCTATTTATCCTTCAATAATCATAATGATTATTAACCTTAAAATAAGTAGATATCAAGTTTAACCTTTGTGTCATCAGTGTTAACTGAGTAGGTCATAAAAACTGTCAGGGTCATAAAAGGTCGTAAAAAATTTTTGCGCTCGCCTCGCTCTCGCAGTCATAGCTTCTACATCATGTATCATACAATAGTCATGCTTACTACGCTCGCCCAGTAAAAGCGCTCGCTCCGGTCGCGCAAGCATTTGTAATATCTACTTTGTAGGAAACATTTCAGCATTTTTGTATTTTAATGGCCACATTTATCAAAACGAGTCATAAATTGGAACAGTGCAACTTTCATTAATCATAATGATTTTTTTCATTAAAATAAGTGGATATCAAGTTTAACCTTAGGGTCATCGGTGTTGAATAAGCAGGTCATAAAAACTGTCAGGGTCATAAAATGACGTAAGAATTTTCGCGCTCGCTTCGCTCGCGCATTGATAGCGCTCGCTATGCTCACGCAAAACTTTGTTTTATCTACTTTGTAGGTAATATTTCAGCATTTTTTGTATTTTAATAGCCACATGCATCAATACGAGTATATAAATTGAAACAGTACAACCTTTAATAATCATAATTATTTTTTACCTTAAAATAAGTGGATATCAAGTTTAACCTAAGTGTCATCGGTCTTGACTTAGGTAGGTCATAAAAACTGTCAGGGTCATAAAAAGTCGTAAAAAAATTTTCGCGGTCGCTTCGCTCGCGCAGTGATAGGTCTTACTACTCTCTCGCAGTAATAGCACTCGCTCCGGTCGCGCAAGCATTTGTTTTATCTACTTTGTAGGAAACATTTCAGCAACTTTTGTATTTTAATAGCCACATCCATCAAAACGAGTCATAAATTGAAACAGTACAACCTTCAATAATCATAATGACCTTGGTTAGGTTTACCAAGTACCAAGTAATGATTAATGTTTTTAACAATAGACGATATCGAGTTCATCCTAAGAGTCATCTATTTTGACTTGAATATTAGGTCATTAAACTGTCAGGGTTATAAAAAGTCATAAAAAATTTTCACTCGCCCAATAATAGCGCTCGCTACGCTCGCGCAGCTATTCACCTTATTTTCTTTGTAAGAAATGTTTCAGGAACTGTTGTATTGAGTCAAACATTTAAACAGCACAACTTCGTATACCTAACCAAAATGATTAATGACTTTAATAATAGAGGATATTGAGTTCGACTTCGAGGGTCATCTATGGTGACTTGGCCTAAGAGATCATCGATCTAGACCTCAATGGTCATAAAGACACAAATAACGCGGGCGAAGCCGCGGGTAACAGCTAGTAATATAATATTTTAAACCACCCCGACTGATCTATGTATAATCTTTTTATTAAAAGCATTCCAATGACTCTAAACACGACATTTTAAAATCTGAGCTGTAAGTTGGTGAGGATTTGAGTATTCTGAAGAGTACAGGAGATGTCCCAGCATCAGGTCAATGCTTCCATGTTCTTACAATATCGTTGAAGAAGAAGATTTTCGCATTGATCAGACCTATGAAAGTTGATTTCATAGCGCAATTAACTAGAAAAAAGCTCATAGTTATATAACGATGAAACGAATTTTCATGAATCAAATCTAAGAACACTCTCGATGAAGACATCTAATCTATCAAACAAAAAACACGATCAATATTAAAATCAAAATCGATTCATCCGGTTGGGTGCTAAAATGCTACAGACAGACAGACAGACAGACAGATACACACATTAAACGTATAATACCCCTACTTTTCGTGTCGGGGAACGCCGTAAGGTTACGGCGGCAGATGTTCTCCTTGGTGGTGAGCTACTTTTTAGGGTTCCGTAGCCGAATGGCAAAAAACGGAACCCTTATAGATTCGTCATGTCTGTCTGTCTGTCTGTCCGTCCGTAGGTCACAGCCATTTTATTCCGAAACTATAAATATTACAGAATTGAAACTTGGTAGGTAGATGTATTCTGTGAACCGCTTTCCGATTTTTATACAAAAATAAAAAATATGAAAGTTTATGGGGGGCATCCCATACATAGAACTGAAACAAAAAAAAAATCTTCAAACCTAGACATGTCTATCAATAGGTCTTTAAAAATGACATTGAGGTTCCCAAAATCATTTTATTCCTCAAAGTCAATCACTTAAAAGATAGGCGCGGTAAAAAAGTGTAAAAAAGTGGTAAAATGTTCCCCCTTCCCCCCCTCTCTAACGTGTATATATATATAACGTAAAAATATATTCTGTAGATTTCAATAAAAACTTAAAACAAACTATGAAACACAAAGTTAGTTTTTTGGTGGCGAAAAATTTTAATTATAAAACCCTAAGAGTCGAGTCCGACTTGCACTTGGCCAGTTTTGGTAGATTTAATGATCCCACTACCTCCGTACGAAAACCCATGATTCATGAATGCACATAATTGCATATTTGTTGTTATAGCGGCAACATAAATACATCATCTGTGAAAATTTCAACCGTCTAACTTTCACGGTTCATGAGATACAGCCTGGTAACAGACGGACAGACAGACAGACAGACAGACGGACAGAGGAGTTTCTGTAATAGGGTTCCATTTGGGGAACCCTTTGGGTTCGGAACCCTATTAAGGCCATCACTGCCTCTGTCTGTCTGTTCGCAATAATCTCAAGAGCTAATGAACGGATTATCTTGCGGTTTTCACCAATAGCCAGAGTGTTTATGAGGAAGGTTTAGGTGCATAATTCGTTAAGGTTTTTGTGTAAATTGGTTGAAATATGACGATGATTGTTAAATATGTAAATATTTTATATTCGATGCAACAAACTGATGCAAATTTTGTATTCATAGTTTGTAATACACAGGTAATAATAACCGGCCAAGTGCGTGTCGGGCCACGTGCAGTGTAGGGTTCCGTAGTAGCCCGTTATTCAATGCAAGTCTTTACCCGTTATAAACAAGCAACTAGGTACTTCACCTTTGTCACTTTAAAGGATTTATTCTAAGGATTTTGTATTTGGTACAAAATTATCCAACACCCAAGTTCAACGACTATTACTGCTAAACTAATAAACTTATCTTAACTGCGATAATTTCTTTAATTTTTTCCTTAAAGTTCATGAAATGTATTATTACCACGAATTTTTCCAGATTTTTCAAGCCAGCAGTTTAGCTTTTAGAGGGGGGGGACGCCCTACTGAAACAAAAATTTGCACTTTAAAGTTCAATATTTCGTAAATGGAGCATTCAATCGAAAAATGGTAGTAGCAACCCTTAATTAATTTTAAAAGACCTATTCAACGATTCCCCACACGATGGGGTAGATGACGAAAAAAAAATTCATCCCCACTTCTCATGTAGCTACCCTAAAAAAAATATTTTTCAAAATTTTATTTCACCACTTTGTCGGCGTAAACATACATACCCTACAAAATTACAGCTTTCTAGTAATAACGGTCTCTTAGCAAAACCTCGGACAGACAGACAGACAGACATGGCGAAACTATAAGGGTTTCTTGTTAGGACTACGGAACCCTAAAAAGGTTGTTATTAGTAGTTAATAATAATAACTGTGATCAGCCACTGAGGCAAACAAATCTTAGTTATGAGTACGAGTTGTTCAATTAAAATTTAATATACCCGGCATGACCGACGACCGATAGGGTAAACGAGTTCTGGAAAGGAGACTGAATTGGCAAACACCGCGTAGGACATCCTCACGATATTCGCAAGATTGGCAAGAGCTGGATGAGTGTAGCTGAGGATCGTGCTCAGTGGCGTTAAATTGGAGAAGCCTATGTCCAGCAGTGGATGATGACGACCCGTGACATGATGGCCACTGTGAAATGCACATTTTGCACCTCCATTTTTTGATAGACATTTATTGACCGATTTTATATTTATTTTTAACTTTGTCTTTAAATTAATGACTCTACCAAAGGTGACAGAGACTTACAGTATTTCCACGTGTTTCACCACTACGTGTAATAATAATTGGTCTCACTAGACTTAACTAGATATTCCTTATAGTAGCTAGCGTTTGACCACTTTCTCACCAGCTGGTAAGTCATGATGCGGTCCAGAATGGTAGCAAAATAGGCTTAGAATGAGAACTAGCTGTCAAATACACCTGTCGGATCACCTGTCTGTTTTGTGACAGATTTTCCAATTTGGGTCGTAACCAGCCAACGGACATTAAACAGTGCCTTACTTAAGATACGGACACATCGCAGCGTCCGGCGTGAGCGATCTAGGCGGCGATCATATAGCGCAGTAGTATTTGTACCGACTGATTCACATCAAACGCGATCAGAAAACAATTGAAAAGTACTGAGATCGCGCCCGCAGATCGCAGGACGCCGCGGTGTTGCAGTACCTTTACCACCATGAATTACTCATAAAGTAGTCTTCAGCAATGAAAGCTATTACCTCTGCGTTAATCCCGCCCGTGTAAAAATCCCCTTATTACTAACACACCCAGAAACCCGCGCTCATATCATAAACGCGGACGAGCCCATCAAAGATTATCTGAATTTGATTATTTTTGTTATACTCCGTACGTGCGAGAATTCCCCGTTTTGAGAACTTTCCCCATCTTATTATTATTTACATATACGCAGACACAGTGACAGAGGACCTACTAATATGGAGGGTAAAGGCAAGGAGGACCATCTTCTACCTCGAATACTTGTACGTCTAATTGTAGTATTTAATATAGATTAAGGCTTCCAAATGATGCTGAAACGTAAGTCGATCACTATCACGTAAGTCTCGTTAAATTCCTGTTTTTAAAAATAATTAACTTCAAAATGAACGTAAGTTTCAAAAATAACTTAGTATATATAAATATTAAATTAATTAATCATTAACTCTTACATACAATAAGTCACCTAGCGCTGTAGGTAATTTAAGTAATAAAATATAAGCTTAGAAAATGTTAATCCTATTTTGACTGTAAATATAACCTATGTAAACCTATTTATTTTGTATATTTATATTTCTATCTTCTTATATATATAAAAAAGGCGTGTTAGTAACACTATTTATAACTCAAGAACGGCTTTACCGATATGGCTGAAAATTGGTGAGGAGGTAGCTTAGAGCCAGGAGACGGACATAGGATACTATTTATTCCGTTCGACATCGGTAAAATTTTTTTTTCAAATTTTTTTTTCTCATCAAAAGACGAACTTATCAACAATGAATATATATATAAAAGAAAGTCGTGTTAGTTACTACACTTATAACTCAAGAACGGCTGGACCAATTTTTATGATTTTTGAATTTTTGGAATTGTCTTTGTCAGGAATAGGATAATAAGTATTAAAGCCGGCCAAGTGCGTGTCGGGCCACGCGCAGTGTAGGGTTCCGTAGTAGCATGTTATTCAATGCAAGTCTTTACCCGCTATAAACAAGCAACTAGGTACTCCGTCTTTGTCACTTTAAAGGTTTTATTCTAAGGATTTTGTATTTGGTACAAAATTATTCAACACCCAAGTTCAACGACTATTACTGCTAAACTAATAAGTTATCTCAACCGCTATAATTTTCCTTTAAAGTTCATGAAATGCGCTATTATCACGAATTTTTCCAGATTTTTCAAGCTAGCAGTTTAGCTTTTAGAGGGGGGGCGACGCCCTACTGGAACAAAAATGTGCACTTTAAAGTATAATATTTCGTAAATGGAGCATTCAATCGAAAAATAGTATTAGCAACCCTTAAGTCATTTTAAAAGACCTATTCAACGATGCCCCACACGATAGGGTAGACGATGAAAAAAAATTCATCCCCACTCCTTATATAGGGGAGCTACCCTAATAAAAAATATGTTTCAAAATTTTTTTTTTTCACTTTGTGGGCGTCGTTCATTTACATACCTTCACAAAATTACAGCTTTCTAGTATTAGCAGTCTCTTAGCAAAACCTCGGACAGACAGACAGACGGACATGACGAAACTATAAGGGTTCCTTGTCAGGACTACGGAACCCTAAAAACAATGAATAACTGACCTAAAAAAATGATATAAGAAAAAATATTTTGCCAAAATGTTCCTGGGTTTCAAAACCGCCAATCATTTGATATTCAATTGTTTATCCCGTCGATACGGTAAACCGCAAATTAATAAGGGTCATTGCTCCACACGATTAGTGTATTTAGCCAGTGTCAAGTATAAAAATTCTTCAAGATTTTGTGCATTCAAGTCATGTAGATTTTAAAAACGTTAATTCATTTTAAATACTGTCAGTAATGACAATTGGTTGACATATTTATTGATTATCAAATATGCGTGCGTTCAGAAATGTATGCTCACAAGCAATCAAGACAACAATAGTCAATGCCTAATCAATTTTATATTTTGTCAGTTTTTTTTAAATATCTTATAGGCTAGCGTTTGACCACTATTTCACCTGTTGGTAAGTGATGATGCGGCCGAAGATGGATGATGAGATGAGATGTGAGCCGTGGTGGCTGAGCGACGCTCGCTGGGAGCGGCGGCAGCGACGGCCCGCAGCCGGCGACCGGCCGACGTCGTCTGACGTCAGTGGCCGCGCACCCGACGCACCCGCGCTGACGTCGCTCGACGCCGCCGCCAATGGCGACGGCGTCGGCAGACTTATAGAGCGCGGATGGCGGCTTAAAGTCCTTGTGCTGGACAGTGTCGATGGTAAGCATGCTAGGCCTAGAATGGGAACTGGCTCTCAAGGATAGCTGCCGGAACACATTAAATGTTTGGCGACTAGCTTGAAGGTGGTAGCTCGCCAGGCGGACACTAGATAGTGTCCTACTATCATGCGGGGGTTGTTGGTTTCTTTTTCGATAGAAAAATCCATTGGAACACGGCGGTTTGAACTCTGTTCCTCTGGCATCAAAGCTAACCGTTCTCACGATTACGCCACCGGGCCCTCATACGGGCCACGGGCGCTAGAATGTAGGTAAATACAGAGATATGCAAGAATGTGATAGCCAATTTATGAGTGCCGTATACAGTCTTATCCTTAAGGCAAAAAAATATTAGAAAGTTATTCATGGAGTTAGTATACTTATTCAAAATTAAAATTAAATACTGGTGCTGATTATATTTAACAATTAAAATTAAACTCAATCAAACTAAAGCTTGTCATAAGTTTCTTAACCAGCGATAACTAAAAAATAAAAATAAAATTAAAAGCAAAAAACTTTTAATAAAAGCTTTTATTTAAACGCTCTAAAAAGAAAAAAATATTTTTCCTTAAAAATTTAAATATCAACTTATAACCTTCTTATATACAACTTATATGATCATAAAAGCTTGTCGCGAGGTTTAATTACCTATCAGTATTTAATTAAATTGAAATTGAAAATAAAATAAACTTACCAGATCAATTGACATAATTAAATTGGTACTAGTTTATTTAAAAATTGCGCGACAAGCTTTTTATGATCATATAAATTGTATATAAGGAGGTTATAAGTTGATAGTTAAATTTTTAAGGGAAAAATTATTTTCTTCTTTTTAGAGCGTTTAAATATAAGCTTATTTTTTAAGTTTTTGTTTTTAAATTATTTTTGTATGTATGTTACGCGATTACTCCGTCAATTATGAACCGAGTTGAATGATTCTTTCTTTAATCGGTATGGTCCATGTATGTGGACCCATTGTAATTTCATCGAGATCTGACGGCTCAAACTTGCTAGAGAATGACAGGGTTACAATAGTTTTTAACCGACTTCAAAAAAGGAGGTGGTTTCTCAATTCGACCGTATATATATATATATATACATATATATATATATATATATATATATATATTTTTTTTTTTTATGTTTGTTCACGGATAACTTCGTCGTTTATGAACCGATTTCGATTATTCTTTTTTTGTTCGAAAGGAGATATCCCAAGTGTGGTACCATGGTAATTTTATCGAGGTATGATAAGTATCTCCAGAGATATTGAGATAAACATCTCAAAATTGGTACTGAAAATGAATAGCGCGGCATTGAAGTCGGTTGTTTTTTAGTTTTTAAACGATATTATTATAATATTAGTCTGTCATTGATAAGATATTTAAGCAAAACGTTTTGTGCGGGTCGTCCACATTTTTTACATACACATACAATTTTTTATCATAAAAGCTATGTAACTGACTCTTTACAATACTAGACCTCAAGTTAGAGGATCTAATCATAGCAAGCGTTACCCAGACTTTTATAATAGGTGATCACAAAGAGACTCCTAAAGGACTTCCAGAGTTTCTCAAAGTTTGGTTGATAAAATAAAACACATATCACATGAGATCTTTATTTGAATGTTGATATGGTTGTTTTCATTTCCAAAAGGGGTTATAATGGAATTTTAACTTAATTATAATACTGTTGAGTTTGTTTTAGTTGTCTATGACACCAGATTCCAGAAGATTCACTCAAATGTTTTGATTTTAATTAAACCTACACGTAGTCTGGATGGTAGTAATTGATAGTCGACATGTGCAAACTATGCCTAATACGCGCGCGCGCGCACACACACACACACAACACACACACACACACACACACACACACACACACACACACACACACACACACACACACACACACACACACACACACACACACACTTTTTTTGCTGTTTTTATAGATCACTTTTTCAGACTTTTAGAAAAAAAAACCTAAATATTGCAAGTTAAAACAGCACTCAGGTCTCTATAACCGAATTAGTCCAGATTTTAGTCTGTAATGGAGCCCTTATTCTTAGAAAAAGGTCTGACCACTTTTGATTGAGTTACCTTAGCCACAGATAAGGCCCAGTTTCCATCAAAGGGAAGAAAAGAGAATATGTGTCTAGAAGCTATAGGATTTCGTCGTGATGCGTGATGTGTCTGTCTGTTGAAATCTGATTGGTTGCGGTTGCACACTCATCTCCTAGAGTCTGTGCAAAAAGAGAACCGTTGTGGCTTTACGATGAACTCTTATTCAAAGGTAAGGAAGGAAGATATATACAATACCTACCTAGTATCACCCGATAACGATAAGAGTAAGTACCTACCATGGTATCAAACATTTTTAGTCGTATTGGCAATGACAGAGCAATGTTGTCAACGCAACAAACACGGTAGGTACATTAGAACTATCACGCGCGCCCTCAATTTCTACGACGGTTCTCTTTTTGCACAGACTTTATTGCCGTTTTGATGAACGATGGTCTTTTTTAATAAGTCCGGGCTTATGGTTTTGACCGGTATGTATGATTTTTTATCTGTAAATGAGGTATCGTTGAAAGTTTTTTCATTGTCCTCTGGTTAGAGGCTATAATGTAATATCCCTTTATATTGAATATCGCTCCCTCTAGAGAACAGTCACAAACTAATGAATTCAATTTTATACTGGATAGTGGTAAGCTACTTTTAGGTAGCAAGTATTCGGGCATGTCTGTAATGAGGCGTCCTTTACACGTAGGTAATCCATCATTCAAAACCAAAAGTCATGACTGGTGGTTGGTCATGCAGCAAATTAATGTATGTAAACATCGGTCTGTCACCGTCAGTCACCCCATTACACTAGCAGTTATCCACCAGTCACAGCCGTGACTGTGAGCAAACTGACAGCAAAACCTATCGTGTAATGGAAGCCTTATAAGACAGAGGCAGTGACCCGAATTGAGGTGCAAGAAAATTAACTTATTAACGTTAGCCAATAGGCGTGACGAAAGATTTTGAAATCCTCTTCCGTAATGTGGGAACACATTTACTTTTCACGAAAAAACCTATATTTCGGTAATTAACTTAAGTTTAACGAAGTTTAAAACAATTCTTCTAATATTTTTTCAATAGTGCGCAAAAACAGCTCCTATGTGTCATGGCGTCGGCTGTGACGTCACGCATAGGTTAATGACATACTTAACGAAGTAACTATTATATGATCTGTGACAATGAATACACATGAGTTTTCCAAAATTTAATAACAATTTCAAGAAAACCTCATAAGAGGATATAGTCGTGACGTCATGCGCTGTGATTGGTGTTTCAATCGAAATGGCCGATTGCAGTATTTTAATGTTTTATTATATTGAAAATCTTAATAATCTCATTTTTTTATATAAAACTAAACTAGTGTTTTAAATTGTGTTAATATGTATTTTCCCATAAGATCATCAAATCTTCGATTTTTTGATACTGTCGTCATGCCTATTCCATATAGCGTATCTATTTTAATCAGTATTCCAAACATCATGATGATCATCCAGAACTCGGTGAAGCAATGTGCGACACTCATTTGTTTATAGGGGTCACCAAGGGATCTCTTGAAGGATCAAGATCTAAGTAATTTATTCGTAGAAGTAAGCCGACGGATGTAGGCAGGTAACAATGACTTTTGAGAAATAATTAGGGATGTTACGGAGGTGGTTTTATCGAAACCGAAGACGAAACCGGAGATTTGAAATGTATTTTAACGGAACCGAAATCGGAACCGAAACCGATATCGGAACCGTAGGTGAACCATGGAGTGTTGGGGACAAATGAGAACCTATGTTAAGGCCGGGTCAGATAAATTAATAAAACAATGCTATAATTATATATAACCTCCACTTCAAATCAATCGGAACCGTAGCCGAAACCGGAGGTGTGAAATCAACCGAAAGTTTCGGTATATTGGAACCGAAGTCGGAACTCCGCAATATCTCTAGTAATAATAATATAATACCCACCTATTAGATACCTTGTTGTCGAATATTTTTGCTTATCTTGCTGTGATCTTAAACCCAGAACACACTTTCTATCGATAGATTTTTCCAACTTGAGGGTGTTGTCAGGTATATATTTGACTCACTCCTGGTATCCGATTAAATTGAAATTTTGTAGACATGTAAATCGGATAACAACGCAATGTACTATTATGATACCACTATGCTGGACTGATTATGGAGACAGAAGGTGACTTAAAAACTCCTAACGTGTTTGCGTTTAATTATTTTTAGCCCTCGACGCAAAAATAAGGGTGTTATAAATTCTACGTGTATCTGTATCTGTGTGTCTGTGTATATGAGTATCGAGTGTATGGCTGTGGCATCGTAGCTTTATCGGATGAACCTATTTAGATTTCACCTTTTTTGTTTGATTGGTTTTTTAATCGCGGGTGTTTTTACTCGTAGCTTAATTAATGAAAATTCGTTGAGCCGTTTTAAGACTACTAGGTTTTATTTAGATCATTACGCTGAGAGATCAACTTTTGTAAGTGAGATCGATTCGAAATTCGGTATCCTCTAAGTTCAAAAATATTGTAAGAACATAGCAGCATTGACCTGATACTGAAGCATCTCCTGGACTCTACAGGTAACTCTACTCCTCACCAACTTATAGCAGAGATGTTGTGTTTGAGCTCATTGGAATTGTCTTAATGAACAGATTGTAAATAGATCAGTCGGGCGTAGAATTACATCTTTAATTTAAATATTATGACAGAATAATGAATAGTACAAGTATGTGCGCCCAGTGAGAGTTTGTATCACTCAGTCAGCTCGCGGGCCGTCAACTGCCTCTTACTGTAAGGTTGAGTGTTGTGAGAAAACAGATTGAATAGTAAAGTAAAGGCGCGCGTTCGATCGAGAGCGTGCGTGACACTACTGACTCAACTTGCCGCCCACGGGCTGCCGTGTATCTATTAATATTTTCATAGCTACAGAGCGGAGTGCGACAGGCCTGGTATTACGTATACCTAATACTTAATTCTTCCTTCATGCCAACGTTTGAATAGTTCGTTTCACACTAGTTAATATCTTGAGTGGAACCACTTTAAAAATTGGGTTTTGTCTGAAATTAGATATAAATAACATAAATAAAGTGGATGTCCCAACAAATTTCCTTGCACGATTAGATAAAGCGATAAGCATTCAGACCCTTAATCAGTCAATAAGGGTCCAAACAAAAGGGACTAGAAAGGACAAAAGGGACGTTTATACTCTCATGTGTAATATGGGTGTTTTGATTTAGATGCTTACTCGGGTATTTGTATTGTGTCAAGGTACTTGAAGAAGGATCGTTTGTGTTTGGTTAGGACTTTGTCGTAATAATAGAAGCTGAGTTGTTGAAGCGGTCATGTTGATCTAATTCTCAAGGTGTGGCTATTGTGTGAGTAGATTTGAATAATTCATTGCTTAGTTTGGAAGTGTTTGTGAATAGGTTCAAGTAACGAATTTTTAAGTTTGACGATGCGTTTTTATACTGGTTAAGTTAAGCACTTGACTCCAATCTCACTTATCTTTAAATGTAAATAAATGTAATAAAAAACGACTAAAGATATGGCTGATCGAAAATGTATATTATTCTGTACGAGAGTTTCTTGGTTTTAAAACTAATAACAATTAATAACTGGACGATATAATTTGAAATTTAACCTGCTATAAAATATTAAATTGACATTTTAATTATTTTTTTAAACTATATCTATACTAATATTATAAAGAGAGAACATTTGTATTTTTGTATTTTTGTATATTTGTATTTTTGTATTTTTGTATTTTTGTATTTTTGTATATTTGTATTTTTGTATTTTTGTATTTTTGTATTTTTGTATTTTTGTATTTTTGTATTTTTGTATTTTTGTATTTTTGTATTTTTGTATTTTTGTATTTTTGTATTTTTGTATTTTTGTATTTTTGTATTTTTGTATTTTTGTATTTTTGTATTTTTGTATTTTTGTATTTTTGTATTTTTGTATTTTTGTATTTTTGTATTTTTGTTTTTTTGTATTTTTGTATTTTTGTATTTTTGTATTTTTGTATTTTTGTATTTTTGTATTTTTGTATTTTTGTATTTTTGTATTTTTGTATTTTTGTATTTTTGTATTTTTGTATTTTTGTATTTTTGTATTTTTGTATTTTTGTATTTTTGTATTTTTGTATTTTTGTATTTTTGTATTTTTGTATTTTTGTATTTTTGTATTTTTGTATTTTTGTATTTTTGTATTTTTGTATTTTTGTATTTTTGTATTTTTGTATTTTTGTATTTTTGTATTTTTGTATTTTTGTATTTTTGTATTTTTGTATTTTTGTATTTTTGTATTTTTGTATTTTTGTATTTTTGTATTTTTGTATTTTTGTATTTTTGTATTTTTGTATTTTTGTATTTTTGTATTTTTGTATTTTTGTATTTTTGTATTTTTGTATTTTTGTATTTTTGTATTTTTGTATTTTTGTATTTTTGTATTTTTGTATTTTTGTATTTTTGTATTTTTGTATTTTTGTATTTTTGTATTTTTGTATTTTTGTATTTTTGTATTTTTGTATTTTTGTATTTTTGTATTTTTGTATTTTTGTATTTTTGTATTTTTGTATTTTTGTATTTTTGTATTTTTGTATTTTTGTATTTTTGTATTTTTGTATTTTTGTATTTTTGTATTTTTGTATTTTTGTATTTTTGTATTTTTGTATTTTTGTATTTTTGTATTTTTGTATTTTTGTATTTTTGTATTTTTGTATTTTTGTGTTTTTGTATTATATTTTTGTATTATATTTTTGTATTGCTGTATTTTTGTATGTTTGTAATGATTTGGCTCAAAAACTACTGCACCGATTTGAAAAATTCTTTCACTAATACATAGAATGGACTTTCGGAATGAAAATAAGCTATATATTATCCCGTTTAAATCAAAGATACATTCGTGGAGACCTAATTTGCAACCAAAGTCGGCAAAAAAACGGTCGAAAAAACACGTTTCTTACGAACGCTGCTTAATTGAAAATAGATAGAAGAATATTTTTTATGCAAGAGTTGTACAACTTAATAAGACCTACAAAAAAGTCCACGACAGCATATGTCTATCTCTTAAGGTTAACTCACAGTAACCATTTTAATCTTTAATTTTTTGTTAAAAAATATTACATAACTTCCAAGGTTATTTTCAAGTATATAGTATTAATCCTTATCCAAATAATTACGTTAATTAGCTTGGCCACATATTATACATTAAAATTGTACTTTACAGTATATAATTCAAATGAAAACTCTAGAAGATATCACGGATTTCACATACACGCATCGCAAAATTAATAAAATATTTGCAGTGAAAACACAGATTAGGTCATAGCTATTGCGAAAATATTATTATAAGCTTAGCTATGCTGTAGATCCCCATCGATCACAATCAATTTGAAGTCAATATAGTATAATAATATGATCTAATGTATAAAATAATATTAATCTATATATATAATAATATAATATTTTAAACCAACCCGACTGATCTATGTATAATATTTTCATTAAAAGCATTCCAATGACTCTAAACACGACATTTAAAATCTGAGCTGTAAGTTGGTGAGGATTTGAGTATTCTGTAGAGTCCAGGAGATGTCCCAGCATCAGGTCAATGCTTCCATGTTCTTACCATATTGTTGAAGAAGAAAATTTTCGAATTGATAAGACCCATGAAAGTTGATTTCATAGCGCAATTAACTAGAAAAATCTCATAGTTTTATAACGATTGAACGAATTTTCATGAATCAAAGCTAAGAAAACTCTCGATGAAGACATCTATCAAACAAAAAAAAACTATTAGTAATAAAAACAAAATCGGTTCATCCGGTTAGGTGCTAAGATGCTACAGACAGACACACAGATACACACGTTAAACGTATATTACCCCTACATTTTGCGTCAGGGAACGCGTAAGGTCACGGAGGCAGATGTTCTCCTTGGTGGTAAGCTACTTTTTGGTAGATTTAATGATCCCACTACCACTGTACGAAAACTCATGATTCCTGAATGCACATAAAACTTTCACTGGTAGGTATATATAGCTAGGATTAGAACCAACGACCGTCGGGTCAGAATCAGGGTAACTATCCTTTACGCCAAAGGGCCGTCCAATATCACTACGTAAGTATTATAAAACAAAGTCCATCACTGCGTCTGTCTGTCTGTCTGTCTGTTCGCAATAATCTCAATAGCTACTGAACGGATTATCATGCGGTTTTCACCAATAGCCAGAGTGTTTATGAGGAAGGTTTAGGTGCATAATTCGTTAAGTTTTTGTGTAAATTGGATGAAATATGACGATGATTGTTATATATGTTAATATTTTATATTCGATGCAACAAACTGATGCAAATTTTGTAGGCATATATGTTCTACCCGTGCGAAGCCGGGGCGGGCTGCTAATTACTTAATATAATGATAATTAGATTGTATCGTTACATCACAGTTACATTATAGTACTTAAATAAACTATTTTAACGTACAAAATCAAGTAATGTCAACTTTAAATTAAAATATATATCTATATATTAGTCGAATAACCCGCCCCTAAGCGCTCCGGGTGCAAAGGTGCCCATCACACTCGCCGCATTTCCACGTTGAATGGCGATGCTCATCCTTTGCTCCAGGAACGAGCCGGACTGGAAGTCACCTGTAATTAGTTTTAAAATAAAATGAATTATTTATAAATTATTGAATCGAATGCATTGTTCTCAATTTTTCGTTATTATGTTAAAACAATTTGTACCTATTATTTTAAATTTTAATAATATTCAATTAATTAGTATTTAGCATTTGCTAAATACTACATTTGTTTTAATATTGCACACCCGACACGGGTAAACTGTTATTAGTTCATAAGTTGTTATTATACTGTCACACATAATCTATATAATATACTAATATGCAATAAAAATAACTTTACTTTACTTTAAATAACAAATAAGTAAAATTTTTACCGACTTCAAAAAGTATCAATTTAACTTATTATTTTTTACCTCAGAAGTTTGCCATTTATTAATCTATTCGGATATATACCTTTTTTTGAGAGGGCATACTTCCCGTTTTGGTCCCACTGTAAATTCATTCATTGGAATTCGATGATTATCTCCAGAGATATGGAGATAAACATCATAAACTTGCTACTGAAAATTACTAGCGGGACATTTTGAAACCAGTATATCGCTTAGGCTAGCGTTTGACCTACAGAAAAAAAATAATTTTTTAATTGATTTAAGATAACATGACAAGCACGACGCTTGCCTGATGGTAAGCGATGACGTCTACCTATTACAGATATAGCGGCATGCAAAATTCTGGCAGTCCAGAATTTTGCATGTCACTGCACTGCGCCTGTTACCTTGAGACATAAAGAAAGATATTGAGTCTCACATGCCCCGTAATTTCACTGGAAACCTTGCCATTTAAACCGAAAAACATTTCTATTTCACGGCTGAAAATTAATTGGCAAAGTGGTGGTACTGCCCCAGGTGGACTAGCAGAAGTCTTACCACTACAATGGCAGTAATTCTTATATTCTGTAAGTTGATAAGTATCTCAACTGTCGGTAAGTGGTGATGCGGAAGAGGATGGCACGCTAGGTCCAGGCTGGGAATTGGCTCTCAAGGACAGCTGCCGGAACACATTAGATGTTTGGCGACAGATTTTCTAACTTGAGGTTAGCAGCTGACCAGACACTGGTCACCGTCACCACCATGCCGGGGGCTGGGGGATTCTTAATAATATTTTTCTTTACCGGAAGACTTCACTGTAAAACGTGCAGATACATTTTTCGATAAAAAAAAATCTATTGGTACAGGGCGGGGATTTGAACTGGCTCTCGAAATTATTATTAAATACTGATGGTATACGGAACCTTTTGTGTGCGAATTTGAATCGCAGTTACTTGTCAGGTTTATTTATAATATTTCTCTAACTCTTTCCCTCAAATAGATGTTTTCAAGAATGATGAAGAATTTAAGACCTATGATGAAATTAAATGCTGAGCCATATTCAAATATAGGGAAGATATACCTTTTGCTTTAGGCTTTATTTATGTACAGATACTCATCAAATAAGATTACCCAATTTCGCGAGTCGTTTCACCGTCGTAAAACACTGAATTGGTAAAATTGGATCTTATACTCCCACATGGCCTATAATTTCTAGAGTAATAGATTTTTTAAAATTATTCATGGGCTACTGGCATACAGGCGCTACAATGGGAACGAAATAAAATAATTAAGATAGTTTAAAAACTAAAACAACCGACTTCAATGCCCCGCGAGTTAATTTCAGTAGCAAGTTTGAGACGTTTATCGTCCTATCTCTGGAGATACTTATCAGATCTCGATGAAATTACAATTAAACCACCGCAAAAACGTACTCTACCGATACCAAAAATAATCATTCGAATCGGTTTAAAAATGACGGAATAATCGCGTAACATACACACAAAAAAAACACACAGACGAATTGAGAACCTCCTTTGTTATTAGAAGTCGGTTGAAAACCGACTTCATTGACTTCAAGTATACGGTCTTGTGATTTAATTTTACTATTCCAGAAGCTTAAAAGTGAGCGAATGTATGATACGTTTTTCTTTTGTAACAAAGTCACATTGGATTGGAGAAGACGTGAGACGTGAAATTTAAGATTACATTAATCCATGAAATTAAAGCTTTCAGTATTCAGTATTATTTATTGCACACAATTCACAATTTGCATCAATAATATCTTAGCTTAGTGCTAATCTACTTAATTACTAATGACATGTACCCTGTACTGTTTAGGGCGTAGCAACATAAATATTTAGTATATTTACAAAATATACCTAATATATAATAATCACGTTATGTGCTTAATCTAATAGGAACTATTTTATAAATCTAAACTTAATCTTAACTAAATCTATGACAGTTTATATATTGTTATTAAGGCGAGAAACAGTTCGGTATTTTATATTTTATCTTCAAGGTATTCACTAATTGTATAATAACATTTAACTATAAGAAACTGACGTAATTTATAAAAATAAATTGAATATGAAGTCGGTTAAAAAACCGACTTCATAAAAAGGAGGAGGTTCTCAATTCGTCTGTACGTTTTTTTTTTTTTTTTTTTAAAACAATTTCTTTTGATTCTTGTCTTATACTATAAGGGATTTTATTGTAGATTTTTATAGACATGTATTGAATACCTCTTCTAAATATTTCTATCTTGGGTTCGGGTAATAGTAAGGTATATACGGTTTACAGGGATTTTTATTTTGTTCGAATAAGTAGTGGTATTTTTTAACAAACATTGCTGCTTTCAAGATATATAGGCACGGTAGGGTCAATATCTGTTGTTGTATGAAGTGCGGCTTACAGCTACTGCGTTGGGGGATGTTTACCATTATTCGAATACATTTTTTCTGCATTATAAATAGTTTGTCTGCATCCGTACTATTTCCCCAAAGAACTATCCCGTATTTGAACCAAGCGTACGCGTATGCATAGTATGCTGTCTTAGATGTTTCTAAGTTACTATTAATTTTTAAAATTGCTAATGCATATATAAATTGTGATAACTTGGTTTTTATTTGGGCTATATGTTCTTTCCAATTGAGATGAGAGTCTAGTTTGATGCCTAGAAGGGTGCATTGTTTTGTTTCTTCTATGTCTAGGCTATTGGTAATCGCGGCAAGATCCAAAGGGTGTTTTTGGTGTGGCGTGTATTTACGTTGCTGGGGGTTTTGAAAAGTAAAGAGACATCGTCAGCAAAGATTATACATGTGGATGTTGTTAGTTTTGGAATATAATTTATGTATATTAAAAATAAGACGCATCCTAGTACGCTACCTTGCGGTATTCAACAATTTACTGTGCTAGTCTCGGACTGTATCTTGAGTAGGGCGACGACGCTTCTTAGCGTTGCTCAGCAAAATGCTAAACTATCAGGGTAGTTCAATAGGAAATAATTATATAACATGCCTAGTATCTTCGATCACATCATCGCTTATCACCAAGCGAGATACTGGTCAAGCCCAAGCCTATCAGATCATATTAGATATGAAAAAAATATATAAATTATGGTAAGTAACTATGTAGTTATTAATCTTACGTGTACTATATTATTTGTAGTTAATAATTTAAAATAATAATATATTGCTGCTTCTCATGAACACCTATCATCTATATGATATAAATATGTATCTAATGCGCCCACGGTTGCCTGGAAGAGATCGCTGATTAGCGATAAGGCCGCCGATTGTACTGTAAATGTAATCATTATTGTACCTAATTCTAAGTTATTTAAGTTCAATAAAGCGTCTTCTTCTATCTATCTATCTATCTATCTTAGTATACACCATGGTAGTGACATCATTGTGTCAGTGACATATGATAGTCGTATTTTCAATCAAACACCCGTTTTCCTGAATTAGGACCAAAACGAGAAGAACATGTGGCTTCCATAAACTTTAATCTCAAATTACTACAAGTCCATACCAGGAATATTACGTGAATCCTTCTGTAAAGAAGCTAAGTTAAGCTAAGTTGGGGCTATAGATTTAGAAAGTGTAATACGAGATCTGTGGTTGAGGCAGATCAAAATCTTCTACAGGTGCCTTATTCAGTATGACCATTTTAAAGTCTTACCGTGCCGTGTTACGTTATCTCCGCGTTATGGTATTTTCTATGCCAATTTCAAGTTCGGTAACGCGGTATGGTAAAGTTGTGAGCGCGTTTTGAGTATCGTGACATATGAGGACGTGTAACGCGCGCGTTTTGTATAATTTACCTATCGTGTGGCATACAGAATACAATTTTTCAATAACGTAACGTGGCGCGTTAAGGAACGCGTTATCTCATTCGTCATACTCAATAAGGCCCCAGGTCATCAAATTTTCTACAAATGGTAGGAGCAAATCATACCTATGTTCCGGCAGCACACAGCGTTTGATAGTCAGAATATTCTAGCCCTAGCGTGTTTACTATCTTCGGCCACATCATCACTTACCATCCGGCGAAATAGCTGGTATACTTGCGTAACTTCAGCGACAATGCAATATGGTACCATTAAGCTAACCCGATGATGGAACCGGGCTATATGCTCTTGTCTTAATACCCTTCGTTATGCAACAGTTTCATAAACTACTATTTTAACTCTTTAATTTATAGTATTAGTGTAGGATAATTTTCATGGCGTAAAAAGTTTTAGTTAAGCTTTAAGGCAACCTGCTGTAAAGTATTTTATGAGTCTAGAAACACCTCAAAGTTTTTATGGCTGAACAAACCAAATCTTGCAAGTTTTAAAATATTCCGAAAACTAACTTCTTAAATAGACATTTGTACACAGTGAACGAATGACGCGTTTTAATAATAAATTCTGGAACAATAAAATGCTTGGAAATAAAATAAAGTAAAGTAAAATAAATAAAAATAAACTAACCAAGTGCAAGTCGGACTCGCACTAGTAGGGTTCCGTACCATACTACAGTATTTTATAAGATCGAGCAAAAAATAATAATTAATAAACATTTTATTTCTTATAACGCCATCTAACATCTAACAAAGGTGTTAGGGATCGACATTTTAATATAACGCCATCTATGGGACGTTTACCTAACTAAGCGTTCATAGATGGCGTGAAATGCCGAAAAAAACACGTTTCTTGTATGGGGACCCTCTATTATTTTTAACTTTATTCTGTTTTTAGTATTTGTTGTTATAGCGGCAAAGGAAATACATCATCTGTGAAAATTTCAACTGTCTAACTAACACGGTTCATGAGATACAGCCTGGTGACAGACGGACAGACAGACAGACAGACAGACGGACAGCGGAGTCTTAGTAATAGGGTCCCGTCTTACCCTTTGGATACGGAACCCTAAAAACGTAAAGTAGGGTGTAGGTGGGTGGTAGGGTGGGATAGTTGCGCCGTGGACTAGACTACTAAGTTGTCTTACGTCTCATCTCACATACTATCGTTACCAGATAAGCACGATAGACCATCATAAACCACACCTTCACTTAATATCAAATGAGGTGTGATTAATTAATGCTCGCTATATTTTTTACAGAAATCCGAATCCAAACGGTACCAACGGAACCCTATTACTGAGATTTCATATTATTAACATACGAACCGCCAAGGAATGGAATACCCTGCCTGAGTCTGTGTTTACGGTTAAGTACAATATGGGGGTCTTCAAATCGCGAATGAATAGGTATCTTCTGGGTAAGCACGCTCCATCATCGATCGCATCATCACTTAACATCAGGTGAGATAGTGATCAAATGCTACCCAGTTCGGTATAAAAAAAAATTCGCTGTTTTACCTAAGGCACCGAGGACAGCATTGTTCTTGAAAAGTGATTACGCAATGTGTGGTCGTATTTACAATGCAATACTGACAGAAATTAAAGACTTTGATTGAAGAAGATTGCCTAAGACACGGTTTTTACAAAAATTAAAACTGTGGTTTTTACAAAGATTATTTTACTCAATCAATGAATATTTGAATTGTAATTGATTTGAAATTTATGGCGTTATAATTTTTAATTGACATTTTTTCTTTCCTAATTTATAAAATATTTTGACATGGTATTTTTTTCAAATTACTTTTATATTAACATGTAGATAATTGCGCATATATGAATTTGTGTAGAAATGTATGACATTAGTATTATAATAATAAAGTAGGTAAAGTATGTAATCAAATAATATTTAAATAATTCTAATTTAATTTATATTCTAATTTGCATGCCATGCGGCAAAATGTTCATGGAACTTTTAAACAGATATCTAAACAGCTATTGTACCAAAATTCTGTAGGAAATAAATTTATTTTTTATTCGCTGTCCGTCCGTCCATCCGTCCGCACTTTACTGCAGGGTTGTATCTCCTACATACTTGACATTTTGACGAAGTATGACTGTAGAGGATAAATACTAACAACAAAATAAAATAAAATATGAAAGGGGCATAATATTATACAAAAAACGTGTTTTTCTGCTTATTTTGCTTGAACTTATGAACCACTAGCTGTTACCCGCGGCTTCGCCCGCGTTATTTGTGTCTTTATGACCATTGAGGTCTAGATCGATGATCTCTTAGGCCAAGTCACCATAGATGACCCTCAAAGTCGAACTCAATATCCTCTATTGTTAAAGTCATTAATCATTTTGGTAAGGTATACGAAGTTGTGCTGTTTAAATGTTTGACTCAATACAACAGTTCCTGAAACATTTCTTACAAAGAAAATAAGGTGAATAGCTGCGCGAGCGTAGCCAGCGCTATTATTGGGCGAGTGAAATTTTTTTATGACTTTTTATAACCCTGACAGTTTAATGACCTAATAATCAAGTCAAAATAGATGACTCTTAGGACGAACTCGATATCGTCTATTGTTAAAAACATTAATCATTACTTGGTACTTGGTAAACCTAACCAAGGTCATTATGATTATTGAAGGTTGTACTGTTTGAATTTATGACTCGTTTTGATGGATGTGGCTATTAAAATACAAAAGTTGCTGAAATGTTTCCTACAAAGTAGATATAACAAATGCTTGCGCGACCGGAGCGAGTGCTATTACTGCGAGAGAGTAGTAAGACCTATCACTGCGCGAGCGAAGCGACCGCGAAAATTTTTTACGACTTTTTATGACCCTGACAGTTTTTATGACCTACTCAGTTAACACTGATGACACAAAGGTTAAACTTGATATCTACTTATTTTAAGGTTAATAATCATTATGATTATTGAAGGATAAATAGAAACAGTACAGACTGTTTCTATTTATGGCTTCGATTTGATGCATGTGGCTATTAAATTACAAACATGCTGAAATATTACCTGCAGAGTAGATAAAAGAAATGTTTGCGCGAGCACAGCGAGCGCTATAAAAGCGCGAGCGAAGCGAGCTCGAAAATGTTTACGTCATTTTATGACCCTGACAGTTTTGATGACCTGCTTATTCAACACCGATGACCCTAAGGTTAAACTTGATATCCACTAATTTTAAGGTAAATAATCATTATAATTATTGAAAGTTGTACTGTTCCAATTTATGGCTCGTTTTGATGAATGTGGCTATTAAAATACAAAAGTTGCTGAAATATTACCTACAAAGTAGATCAAACAAATTATTGCGTTATTGCATATTACTGCGCGAGCGATGTGAGCGCGAACATTCTTACGTTTTATGACCCTGACAGTTTTTGTAACCTACTAAGTCAACACCGATGACCCTGGGGTAAAATGTGGCTGTTAAAACACGAATGTTTTAAAATACTTCCCACAAAGCAGATAAAACACGTTGAGCAAGCAAAGCCATCGCGTAAATTTTGATGACTTTTAATGACCCTGACAGTTTTATGGCCTAATTAAGGCACTTATTAAGTTTAGTCATTATAGATGAACCTAAGGTCAAACTTTTATGATTATGCAAACTCTAAGTAATGTTAACAAACAATATAGGCACCCGCACTTAACTGCCGAAAAAAAGTATTCTTTGCCCTTTTACGCCCTATTAAATGTCTTTGTACAAAATTTCATCAGAATCGGTCAAGCCGTTTGGCCGAAAAGAGGGCCACACATTAACAAAATTCCATAATAAAAATATAGACAACCGAAATTTCCACCTAAAAAAAAGTATTCGTTGTCCTTCTGTCTTTTTGACTGTCTGTGCACAAAATTTCAGCTTAAATGGTTAACCCGTTTGACCGAGAGTAGGCCACACATTTACAAAGTTCACTTTAAAAATTCTGGACACCTGGACTCGGCTCCCAGAAAAAAGTATATAGTAAGTATGTGATTCTATGCAAAATGAGCTGTAAAATGTATAAAATTTCAGCTGAATCGGTCAAGCTGTTGAGCTGATAAGAGGCCACACATTCAGAAAATTCAATTAAAAAAATCTAAACACTCAAACTCGATAGCCAAAAAAACAGTATTCCATATCCTATTCTACCCTGTGAACTGTCTTCATACAACATTTCAAGCAAATCGATCAAGCCGTTTATTCGAGAAGATGTCCTATATTTACAAAATTCAATTAAAAATATCTGGACCCCCTGACTCGACAGCTAGAAAAAAAGTATTCTGTATCCTATTCTGCTCTATGAACTGTCTCTATGCAACATTTCAAGCAAATCGGTCAAGCCGTTTATTCGAGAAGAGGTCTTATATTTACAAAATTCAATTTAAAATATCTGGACCTCCTGACTTAACAGCCAGAAAAAAAGTATCCTATATCCTATTCTGCCCCATGAACTGTCTTTATACAACATTTCAGGCAAACCGGTCAAGCCGTTTATTCGAGAAGAGGTCTTATATTTACAAAATTCAATTAAAAATATCTGGACCCCCTGACTCGATAGCCAGAAAAAAAGTATTCTATATTCTATTCTGCCTTATGAACAGTCTTTATACAACATTTCAGGCAAATCGGTCAAGCCGTTTATTCGAAAAAAGGTCCTTTAGTTACGAAATTGAATTTAAAATATCTGGACCCCCTGACTCGACAGCCAGAAAAAAAGTATCTTATATCCTATTCTACCCTATGAACTGTCTTTATACAACATTTTAGGCAAATCGGTCAAGCCGTTTATTCGAGAAGAGGTCTTATATTTACGAAATTCAATTTAAAATATTTGGACCCCCTGACTCGATAGCCAGAAAAAAAGTATTCTATATTCTATTCTGCCTTATGAACAGTCTTTATACAACATTTCAGGCAAATCGGTCAAGCCGTTTATTCGAAAAAAGGTCCTTTAGTTACGAAATTGAATTTAAAATATCTGGACCCCCTGACTCGACAGCCAGAAAAAAAGTATCTTATATCCTATTCTGCCCTATGACATGTATTCATACAAAATTTTAGGCAAATCGGTCAAGCCGTTTATTCGAGAAGAAGTCTTATATTAACAAAATTCAATTAAAAATATCTGGACCCCTTGACTCGATAGCCAAAAAAAAAGTATCCTATAGCCTATTCTGCCCTATGTACTATCTTTGTACAAAATTTCAGCCAAATCGGTCAAGACGTTTGACCGTGAAGAAGTCCCAAACAAACAAACAAACAAATAAACAAACTGACTTTCGCATTTATAATATTGGTGTTGATGATAGTAGATAGAGACTTGAAATCTTCACAAAATATGTAACACTATTGCCGCTATAACAACACATTACTAAAATCAAAATAAAGTTAAATTAAAAGGGAGTCCCCATATAAGAAACGTGTTTTTTCAGGCGTTTTATACTCGATCTTATAAACCATAATAGATAGAGACTTGAAATTTGCTCATAGTGTGTATTACAGTGGTTGCTATAGCATCAAATAATAAAAAACTTAGTTAAATTGAAAATTATAGGGAGTCCCCATACAAAAAACTTAATTTCCGGTACATTTTGTTCAATCGCGGAACTCTACGTGGGCAAGTCGACTCGCACTTGGCCAGTTTACTACAAGCTTTATCTCTTCTTCACGGCGAAATGATTTGTCCGTCACAAATCTTGCGATTGATTTTAGAGCAACTTTCAGGGGTTCGATTGAGCTGAATATTGGCATACATGGTGCTGATCTGATGATGGATCAGGAAGGCGGCCAAAGGAACTCCTAAACTACACATGTTATACCCGTCGTGTTTGGGCTCGTTGGATTTGTCTTGACTTACTCTGGTCCTAGGTTATGTTAAAACTTGTGTTTAAAAAGGTTTTTTTAAATATTACTTGTTTTAATACAGTCACAAAACCTTATACAAATTATTTCCGAATCAAAATATCCACTGAAACAGTGTGTGCATATTAGCTACGGTCTCAAAGCACCATGTGAACTAAATTCCCTGTTTGTCGGCTATTCACACGTTACCCGTTCTCGGGTATTTTCCCAGTGTCCATCCTGGGCATTTCTCGGTGTCCATCCTGGGTATTTCCCGATATCTGTCTAGTCATCTAGTGTATTTCCCGTAGGTACATTCCCAAATGCTCTTTAACTCCCATTAGTTCATTCAGTAGCTGTGGTTTGTTAATTTGATTACTTAGTGTTTAATCTCTTTGGATTGCTTTTTAGGGTAAGGTACCCTTTGGGTACCTTACCCTAAAAAGCAAACGACGGAACCCTATTACTGCGACTTCACTATCCGTCCGTCTGTCTGTAAGAGGGCTGTATCTTTTAAACCATAGCACAGAATACTTAATAGTTGACCATAGGTAGACAATTAAATTTTTAAGCCGGGTCCATACGCTTGGTGTATGCCACAAACACAAACAAAGTGCCAAACATCGACCACAATCATCAAACACAAACAGTCGTCCTCACGCTTAACGAACGTGTTCGAACGTTTGATCGAGCCTTTGATCTGTGAAAAAACCGACACCAACCCCGAACAGTGGCGAACACAAATAGGAACAGGCAAACACATACAAATACCCATCCACAAGTAGGTGTTTGCTGTTTGTTGTTTGCTGTTTGCCATTGTTTGCCAAGCGTATGGATCCGGCTTTAAAAACTTTATTTGTAAAACATTATGTGTGAGTGAGTCAGAAACAACAACAAGGTGAAAGAACATATTCAGAGCATCTATTCGACGTTGAAATTGAAAGTGAAAGTGGAAAAGTTTATTACTAAACTAGAAATTGTGCACCTTCTCCTTCACTGAAGTCGGTTAAACTACAAAATAGCCCGCCTTGTCCGTTGTCCATTCTCCGTTATTCAGTCCATTTGCATGCTCTATGCGGTATCCTACCACAGAGTAGTTTTACATTACTCATAGCGTTAGGAGAGGTTTGTCTGCTTTCGGACGGATTTATACTGAATTTTGTATTATACAGTTGGTTGGTCTGTGTATTTGCTGCAGTATCAAAGCTTAGCAAGCTTACCGAGAGTTTTAGCGGGAACGTGAAAAACTGTGTGTGTTCTCATTGTTTTTTTTTTCTAAAACTAGTGTTCTTCTGTGAGTTAATGTGTGATAAATGTCATTTACTACCCATGCAGTGCTGGTAAATGTGTGTGATTGTAGGGAAACAGTATAATTTTGATGGCCCAGCATCGGATAATGTTCTTACTATATCATTGAAGTAAGAGGATATTGAATTTCGTAATGATCAGACCTATAAAAGTTGATCATCTCATACTATAAGAATCTTTGTCCTGACATACTGACTGACTGACTCACTGACAGACAACGCACAGCCTAAACCGCTGGTCGTAGAGACTTGAAATTTGGAGGGCATATTTGTCTTAGTACGTAAGGGTGTACTAAGAAAGGATTTTTCAAAATTCACCCCTTAAGAGGATGAAATGGGGGTTCAAAGTTTGTATGGAGAAACAAGATTAGATAGTTTTTTTCTATCCGAAACTTTCAGGTTTTTTTGAAAATCCATCCCTAAGAGGGTGAAATGGGGTAACAAAGTGTGAAAATCGATATTGTTTTGGGTTGCGCTGAAATTTGGCGCGTAGATAGTTATTACAACGTAAGTTACCTCTGAAAAAGGATTTTCCAAAATTCACCCCTTAAGGGGATGAAATGGGGGTTCAAAGTTTGTATGGAGAAACAAGATTAGATAGTCTTTTCTATCTGAAACTTCACACAAGTGCTCCAGTAAAAAAATAAGTAAATACGTGTTTCAGGTTTTTTTGAAAATCCACCCCTAAGAGGGTGAAATGGGGTAACAAAGTGTGAAAATCAATATTGTTTTGGATTGCGCTGAAATTTGGCACGCAGATAGTTATTACAACGTTAGTTACCTCTGAAAAAGGATTTTTCAAAATTCACACCTGAAGGGGATGAAAAAGTTCAAAGTTTGTATGGAGAGACAAGACTAGATAGTATTTTCTATTCCAAAACTTCATACAAGTGCTCGAGTAAAAAAATAAGTAAATACGTGTTTCAATTTTTTTTTAATTACACATCTAAGAGGGTGAAATGGGGTAACAAAAGTGTGAAAATCAATATTGTTTCGGATTACACTTAAAGTTTGGCATGCAGATAGTTATTACGATGTAAAAGCCCTCTGAGAAAGGATTTTCCAAAATTCACCCCTGAAGGGGATGAAACGGGGGTTCAAAGTTTGTATGGAGAAACAAGATTAGATAGTCTTTTATATTTGAAACATAACACAAGTAAATACGTGTTTCGGGCTCTTTCGAAATGCCACCCCTAAAAGGGTGAAGTGGGGTAACAAAGTCCAAAAATCAATATTGTTTCGGATTGCGCTGAAATTTAGAATGCAGATAGTTATTATGACGTAGGTATCCGCTCAGAAGGGATTTTCGAAAAATTCCTTCCGGATACTGAAAGGGGATTCAAAGTTGGCAAAAATGGCGAAATAAGATGAGATAAAGTACGTGTTGTAGGATTTTTTGAAATAGGATAGGTAACAAAGTCTGAAAATTTAGGTATTTCGTTTTTTATAAATATGAATCCCGAATTGCTTTAGTCACGCGATAACATGAAAAAGGGTGAACCGATTTGGCTAATTCTTATTTTATGTAATTAATAATAGAATCGTTTTTACAAAGGAAAAGTTTTAGGTAAATAAAAGAAGTTTTTAACGCGGGCGAAGCCGCGGGGCACTTCTAGTAGTGTCATAATCTAGAAAAAGCTCATAGTCTTCGAACGGCTGTACTGATTTTCATGAATCAAAGCTAAGAACATTTTCGATTCAGATACCTATGAAACGAAAAAATAAAAAAATAAATCAAAATGGGTTCATCCGTTTAGGCGCTACGTTGACAGACAGACACACAGATACACACAAACTTACAACATCTCTTCTTTTTGCGTCGGGGGTTATTAATTACAAAAGTGAACAGTATTAGAACATAAAATTGTTTTTTTTTTTTTCCCAATCCTGGGACTTTGGCGCCGCACATTCTGTGCAATCAAATAATTTAAGATCGTTTAAAAAACTAAAAGAACCGACTTCAAACGTCGCGCTAGTCAATTTCAATACTAAGTTTGAGGTTGAATTTTATCTTTATATCTCTGGATATATTGAACATATCTCGATGAAAATGACCTATGATTAAATGGTACCACCTGTGAAATAATATTATTAACATCATCATAATCAGCCGGTATCAGTCCACTGCTGGACATGCCACTCACTAGCCAGTATCATGTCATCGAAGTATACAAATGCATCGATGATTTTTGTTGATTTATTAAAAACTACTCTACCGATTTCGTATACATTTAAATGGGACCGGACCACCTGGGAAGCTTTAGAAAAAAATAACCCAAATCGGTGCAGGCAACTTTGAGTAGGTTATCAGTGAACAAAAAAAAAGATTCCGACGAATTGAGAATCTCCTCCTTTTTTGTTAATTCGGGTAATAAAGGGCTCTCATCTTTGATGAACGAAGAACAGCACGGCTTCTACAATCGTATGAATAGTACCAGATAATTTAACCTTAACCTTATTCGATAAAGGTCGATGTTAACCTTCATTATCCCTATCTATATTCGCAATAAATTAAATTAAGGTCCTTACTTAATCACCTATATCTTATCTTATCAAGCCCAAGCTATATTGACTTAAGTAGTCATCCCAAAGGAGCAAAAAATACCTTAATCCATTCTAAGGACTAACCTCTTCGAAATTTACAAGACTTGTAGAAATTTACAATCTATTTCATTTGTATCCACATTAATTCGAAAACAATGATAAATCGTATGGGAAATTCGTTTTGAGCAGATTATTAACCGACATCAAACAAGGACGAGTGAAGATGCCAATCAATCTCCAAGTTACTTATAAGGATCAAAACACTCAATAAGAGTTTAGAGTAATAGATATCAAAGAAATAAAAAAAGGACGTGAAATCCGGGGGGTGCGGGTTCGAGTTCCGTCGGTACGATGACATTTTGGATTGTGTTTAACAATCTTTTTTGTTTTCTTTAAAAAAGCTGACTAGCAATGTAGGTTGCACATTACTAATATTCTTGTTAACCCCTAAGCTAAATATTGTTACGCCAGAACGTTCTAGAGAACAAATAACCGTGGGAAAAAAAATAGACTAATTACACCTTACTAATTACCCGCCATAAACACCCGACCGTCATAAAAGTAACCTTCCTGGAATTCCGACTCTAGTCAATGCACCTAGTTTTGTAGTTAAGATTGAACCTTATTCTTAAGTCGTTAGAGATCAAATTAGCATGTATGGTAAAGTTATTTACATCAGGTGTTCAAAGGAAAGCCGCGTATTGTTCGTGATTTGTATTATTGTTCTGTTTTAAACGTCTTTTGTCTTTTGTTTTCGAGTCAATGCTGGAATGTTCTGTAGAAATATTCTCGTCCTATATAAGACGTTGAAACCGCGGCTTGAGGCAGTCATTCTTTGGAAGCAACAGCGACCATCTAAGCGCGGATAGCAACCAAGTGATTGTTAAGTGTTATCAGTGAAGTAGTGTTGTAATAATAATAATAAGTCTTTATTTCAGGCAATAAACCTGTTGTGAACTGTGAACAGTGAAATCAGTGATCGTGAATTACCAACGACCTCAGTGTGTTAACGGACTTTTGATAATTGTGCAAGACGATTTGGACAACCAATGTGGAACATTGTGTAACTTCGTGTTCAGTGGAAATAAACGTTCATCTCATCGGATTGGCATTTTAATACCACCCCGCACGTAACAATATGCTTGTTTCTGGAGTGGGTTCACGTCTATAGTGCAATGGGTGGGGATGAAACTCACGACCTCTCGATCACAAAATGATAGAAAAACCGACTTCAAATTCCGTGCCAGTAATTTTCAGTATTTTTTGAGGAGTTTATCTCTGGAAATACTCATCAAATATCGATTAAATTACAATAGGACCACCTCGAAAATATACCCTTTAAGATCTTTGAAATAAACTGGCCAAGTGCAAATCGGACTCGCACCACACTACAGTATTTTATAAGATTGAGCAAAAAATACCACTATTATTTTTTGCCAGCAAGAAAATAATATTAATGAACATTTTATTTCTTAAAACGCCATCTAACGTTTAACAAAGGTGTTAGGGATCGACATTTCAATATACCGCCATCTATAGGACGTTTACCTAACTAAGCGTTCATAGATGGCGTGAAATGCCGAAAAAAAACACGTTTCTTGTATGGGGACCCTCTATTATTTTTAACTTTATTCTGTTTTTAGTATTTGTTGTTATAGCGGCAACAGAAATACATCATCTGTGAAAATTTCAACTGTCTAACTATGACGGTTCATGAAATACAGCCTGGTGACAGACGGACAGACAGACAGACAGACAGACGGACAGCGGAGTCTTAGTATTAGGGTCCCGTTTTACCCTTTGGGTACGGAACCCTAAAAACTAAAAGAACCGACTTCAAACGTCGCGCTAGTCAAACTAGCCAGTAGATGCAATAACTATTATATAATCTGTGCCAGTAGTGAGTAGCATTTCGTCAAGGTATATAAATGCATAATAAATATTCATACATTAGAAACGGCTCGGCTGATTTCATTTAAATTTAAAAGGGAACCTGGGAAGGGTACCCTTTGAAACAAAAAAGAAATTTACAAATCGGTTCAGGCATCTTCGAGAAATTGGTGAACATAAGTACCTACATAAAAAAAAAGATACCGACGAATTGAGTTCTTCCTCCTTAGAATCATTCGAATTGGTTTACAATTGGCGGAGTAATCGCATAAAAAACACACACACATACAAACATACAGACGAATTGAGAACCTCCTATTTGGAAGTTTGTTGAAAATTACCTTTCTAATCTTTTTAAAAAGTAATGAGTGGTTATAACGACTGAATGAACATCAATCTTACCATCCATACTCATTTTATAAATTCTCTCAAAGACAGCAGAATTCGTGTTTACTACATATTTGAATATACGCCTTGGGTCCATTGGAGTAGAAACATGGGGTCCTCAAGGACCTCTCGTTCATAGAAAAACATCAAACGTTTCCCTTGCTTTCACTAACAAGATCTGTGTTTTATACAGGAAAATTTTAAGATGGGAACGTAAAGGTTACTGTAACTTTTCTTACTCATTATTTTTGTTGATATGCTTTTTAAGAGGTATTTATGTACACTTTTTACTAATCGGTATTTGTCAACTAACTGCTTGAATTTACGTAGTATTTATATTCTCTTTGACTTCTCTTTGAATGACTTTACGCCAAAATGTTGAAATTATTACTAATTTCAATTTTCATTTATGAACGGTCTAAGCATCAGCTGGCCATAAGGCCGGCTGAGCTGATGCATAAAATAGGGTGAACATGAGATGAAAAAAATACATTAAACTGTTTTTGTAATATACACTGTGAAATTAAATTAATGTAAGGTGTGTATAGCCCCTGGGCCAACTATAAGCCGCGAACGTGATAAATCGTTTGGCAATAAACTAATCTATACTAATATTATAAAGAGAGAACATTTGTATTTTTGTAATTTTGTATTGTTGTATTTTTGTATTTTTGTATTTTTGTATTTTTGTATTTTTGTATTTTTGTGTTTTTGTATTTTTGTATTTTTGTATTTTTGTATTTTTGTATTTTTGTATTTTTGTATTTTTGTATTTTTGTATTTTTGTATTTTTGTATTTTTGTATTTTTGTATTTTTGTATTTTTGTATTTTTGTATTTTTGTATTTTTGTATTTTTGTATTTTTGTATTTTTGTATTTTTGTATTTTTGTATTTTTGTATTTTTGTATTTTTGTATTTTTGTATTTTTGTATTTTTGTATTTTTGTATTTTTGTATTTTTGTATTTTTGTATTTTTGTATTTTTGTATTTTTGTATTTTTGTATTTTTGTATTTTTGTATTTTTGTATTTTTGTATTTTTGTATTTTAGTATTTTTGTATTTTTGTTTTTTTGTATTTTTGTATTTTTGTATTTTTGTATTTTTGTATTTTTGTATTTTTGTATTTTTGTATTTTTGTATTTTTGTATTTTTGTATTTTTGTATTTTTGTATTTTTGTATTTTTGTATTTTTGTATTTTTGTATTTTTGTATTTTTGTATTTTTGTATTTTTGTATTTTTGTATTTTTGTATTTTTGTATTTTTGTATTTTTGTATTTTTGTATTTTTGTATTTTTGTATTTTTGTATTATTGTATTATTGTATTTTTGTATTATTGTATTATTGTATTTTTGTATTTTTGTATTTTTGTATTTTTGTATTTTTGTATTTTTGTTTTTTTGTATTTTTGTATATTTGTATTTTTGTATTTTTGTATTTTTGTATTTTTGTATTTTTGTATTTTTGTATTTTTGTATTTTTGTTTTTTTGTATTTTTGTATATTTGTATTTTTGTATTTTTGTATTTTTGTATTTTTGTATTTTTGTATTTTTGTTTTTTTGTATTTTTGTATATTTGTATTTTTGTATTTTTGTATTTTTGTATTTTTGTATTTTTGTATGTTTGTATTTTTGTATTTTTGTATTTTTGTATTTTTGTATTTTTGTATTTTTGTATTTTTGTATTTTTGTATTTTTGTATTTTTGTATTTTTGTATTTTTGTATTTTTGTATTTTTGTATTTTTGTATTTTTGTATTTTTGTATTTTTGTACTTTTTTATTTTTGTATTTTTGTATGTTTGTAATGATTTGACTCAAAAACTACTGGTCCGATTTAAACAAATTTTTCACTAATATATAGAATGGACTTTCGAAATGAAAATAAGCTATATATTATCCCGTTTAAATTAAAGGTAAATTCGAGGAGATCTAATTTGTAATCTAAGTCGACAAAAATACGGTCGAAAAAACACGTTTCTTACGAACGCTGCTCAATTGAAAACAGATGGAAGAATATTTTCTATGCAAGAGTTGTACAACTTAATAAGACCTACAAAAAAGTCCGCGACAGCATATGTCTATCTCTTAAGGTTGACTCACAGTAACCATTTTAATCTTTAATTTTTTTTTTAATATTACATAAATTCCAGGCTTATTTTCAAGTATATAGTATTAATCCTTATCCACATAACTACGTTAATTAGATTGACCACATATTATAGATTAAAATTTTCCTTTACAGTATATAATTCTAATGAAAACTCTAGAAGATATCACGGATTTCACATACACGCATCGCAAAATTAATAAAATATTTGCAGTCAAACCACAGAATAGGTCATAGTTACTACGAAAATATTATTATAAGCTTAGCTTTTCTGTAGATCCCCACCGATTGCAATCAATTTGAAGTCAATATAGTATAATAATATGATCTATTGTATAAAATAATAATGATCTATATATATATAGTATAATATTTTAAACCACCCCGACTGATCTATGTATAATCTTTTCATTAAAAACATTCCAATGACTCTAAACACGACATATAAAATCTGATCTGTAAGTTGGTGAGGATTTGAGTATTCTGTAGAGTCCAGGAGATGTCCCAGCATCAGATCAATGCTTCCATGTTCTTACAATATCGTTGAAGAAGAAGATTTTCGAATTGATCAGACCTATGAAAGTTGATTAAAGCTCATAGTTTTATAACAATTAAACGAATTTTCATGAATCAAAGCTAAGAACACTCTCGATGAAGTCATCTATAAAAAAAAAAACTATCAATAATAAAATTAAAATCGGTTCATCCGGCTGGGTGCTCAGATGCTACAGACAGACACACAGATACACACGTTAAACGTATAATACCCCTACTTTTTGCGTCGGGGAACGCCGTAAGGTTACGGCGGCAGATGTTCTTCTTGGTGGTAAGCTACTTTTCAACCAACTTCCAAAAAGAAGGAAGTTCTCAATTTCGTCTTTATGTTTCTTTCTTAACCGACTTCAAAAAAAGGAGAAGGTTTCTCAATTCGACCGTGTATATATTTTTTTTCTTTCTTTTTTTTTGTGTGTATGTTACGCGATTACTCCGTCAATTGTGAACCGATGCGAATGATTATTCAGAGATATGACGATAAACGTCTCAAACTTGCTACTAAAATTGACTCGCGGGGCATTAAAGTCAGTTGTTTTAGTTTTTAAACTATCTTAATTATTGGTAGATTTAATGATCCCACGAAAACCCATGATACATGAATGCTCATAAAACTTTCATTGGTAGGTATATAGCTAGGATTAAAACCAACGACCCTCGGGTCAGAATCAGGGTAACTATCCTTTACGCCAAAGGGCCGTCCAATATCACAACGTAAGTATTATAAAACAATGTCCATCACTGCGTCTGTCTGTCTGTTCGCAATAATCTTAATAGCTTCTGAACGGATTATGATGCGGTTTTCACCAATAGCCAGAGTGTTTACGAGGAAAGTTTAGGTCTTAGGTGCATAATTCGATAAGGTTTTGTGTAAACTGGTTGAAATATGACGATGATAGTTAAATATGTTAATATTTTATATTCGATGCCACAAACTGATGCAAATTTTGTAGGCATATATGTTCTACCCGTGCGAAGCCGGGGCGGGCTGCTAGTGTTTAATATCTTGATATCGGATCATCATCATCTAAAGAATGATTGTAAATCTACCACAAATGTTGTCTAACATTGTAAAACAGGGCCGAAAATTACAAACCATTACGGATTCATGTCACTAGATGGCCGTCGCGCTTCTGTCATGCTAATTGAAAATCACGTGAGCGAAAGTTTTTATGCACTTTATTATCTATTGAATATATCTATGGCAATAATGTGCGGTTAAAGTTATTAAAGTGCCTAAAAATTATTAATTATTAGCCTAATATAATAAATATGAAAAGCTCGTCGCTAGGTGGCGCAGCTAACCATACGTCTAGTCCTACGTGGAAATTCGCAAAAATATCTAATCGAGTTGTTTTAATGTGAAAGTGCTCTTAAATCATTTCTTATACGCTAAATAACGTGAGACAGTGTAGGCAAAACTAAAAGTGCACTAATTGCTGAGAAATCAACGAGTGAAATTAAAAATATTTAAAGTCCATTTTTGTGGTAACTATTGGACAATAAGACCATAGAAGGCTATTAAATCACAAAGTAAAATATAAACAACAAATACATACAGTACAATGCGGTGATAAAGTGCGTTTTCGGACTTAAATAACTAAATTACACGTTTCGTAAGTCGTTGAGTGCAACACAATTATTCAAATTAGGACTTGCGCCAAACTTCACACCGATGTTTCTTACTTATACTCGCTCATACTACAAATGGATATCTTAATTTCAACGCCAGTCAATATCTAAAAGTTGGCTCCGTGGGAGACTGTCGGACTAAATGTTAGAAGTCTTCTGCAACACAAGTTCAATCCTCGCGCGACGAGATAAGTTTTTGTGGACTATAAGTTATGTAAGAAACGTTGTAGCCACAAATTAAGCTTGTAAAGGCCGATTCACAGATTATAGAGGGCGCCAATAGTAACAATCTGCTACAAAAATGGAGTCAGCCGACAAAAATGTTACGTTCAGGAAACCAATATCTAGACCGCTTCCGAGAAGTAATTCCTGCGAATCACTACGCCATACTTCTCTTAACTCGACTGCATCTGAAGACATGTTAGGAAAGAGTTTGGATTTGTCTACAAATATGTATGCCTATCAGGTAGAGGACTTAAAAAATGAAATAATGGATTTAAAAACTAGCCTTGCAAGTACACAAAACGAGCTGGATAACCAAATCCTCAATAACGTTGATATGAAAAAGAAAGTAGATCAGCTTAATCAAGAAATCGGAATTTTAAAACAATTATGCAGAAGCCCTAAAACATCCTTAAAAAGAAATTATTCAATCAATGGGAAAAAAAGTGCAAGACGTCGATTAACCGACAGCTTTAAAGAGAGCCCACTTTGTTTACCGGCATGTTACAATGAAAATGCTAGACCAGATACACAGGTACTTAACCACAACATAAATACATTAAATAAGGCCAATACAGTACAAATTTCACAAGAACAGAACACTGCCCCGCAACTTAGAGCAGAATTACCAAACGAGTCAACTATGAACTTCAGTCACACTCAAAATATAGTACAAGCTCAGACTAACAGAACTCATGACTCATCGTGCCAATCACGGCAACCAAGCCCTTCAGTAAAACATCAGCTTACTACGTGCAGCAAACCCATCAAGGACGGACCTGCTAACGAACGAAATATAAATCGCGTCTCTTTTACCCCAGACAAAAACCCAGAAGTAAAAACGAATCTTACATCGAGAGCCTTCATATTTGGAGGACAACAATGTTCTGGCTTGGCTTCACGTCTTATTGCATCAAAAAATCGTAATACATGCAATAGTTACGATTTTAAATCTTTTGTTAAGCCTCAAGCTAGCACGGAAGAAATTCTTAAGTGCGCTAAACTTTATGACATAAATAAGCATGATCGAGTTATTCTCTTTGTGGGGCAAAATGATTCAAATCCCTTTCATATTGAGGCAGAACTATGTGCCTTTCTCAAAATAATTAAATGTCATGTAATAGTAATAAAGGTACAATCGAATAGATACTTAAACGAGAACAAGTTAAACAGCATGCTGAAATATATTTGTAAACAATATAATAACTGTGATTTCATAGATATTGATTATGAGAAGAATTTAACAAACTTCAATACAAATAATAATATATTATGTAAAAAAATCAATTCTATCCTGGATCAAATTGACTATAATCAAAGATTCCTAGCTGTTAAAACAAGATCAGTTTATAAAATGCATGCAGGGAGCAGAGGTTACCGTCCTCGAACTCTTGTAGACTTTGGGTCTAATATTTATACGACCAAACGAATACCTGAAACCAATAACCAAAGCACTCAGACAGACTCTGTAACGGTAGAAGCAAGTAGTGAGGCGACTAAAAATGTTTTTTTTCGTAGCTGCTAATAAACAAACTGAAGAATGTAGTCTCCGAGTATTGCACCAAAATTTAGCAGGATTATTTAACAAAAGTCGCTTGCTAGAACTTCATCTATCTGAACTTTCAGACAATAATAAAAAGGCTGACATAATTTGTTGTTCGGAAACATTCATACACAGAGGACATGAACAAATTGTCAACTTGTCAGGGTATGCCTTAGCGTCATCTTACTCTAGACAAACAAAACAGAAACGTGGTGGAGTCTGCATCTTTGTAAAACGTGGGTTAAAAGCTAAATCTCTCGATCTCTGCCACGATCATTCTGAAGATAAAACCTTTGAGTGTTGTGGTATAGAGCTAACTTCACAAAATATGTATGTTGTCTGTCTATACAGAACACCAGACTCGAACTGTAACCAATTTATTATTAAACTCGACGCATTACTATACAAAGTTATGCGTAGACACAAAAAAAACCATTGTCTTGGCTGGTGATCTAAATATTAATACACTAAAAACAAACAGTAGAGAGTCTAAAATGTTGTTTGATCTTATGACAAATTATAATTTATTTATACATACAAACGAGCCTACTCGCCAAAAAACCTGTATTGATCACATAATTAGCAACGTTGAGTCTGCTAAATGTGATCTTTTAAATCTGGATATATCTGACCACAATACGGCTCAAATGATTAGCATCCCGACTAAATTTAAGGAATTGTCAGTTCGTGAGTATTTTACGTACAAGAGAGACTATAACCCAGAATATATACGCAAATTTAAAGGATATCTATCGGATCTATCCTTCTCTGATGTATACGCAGAAAACTTATTCAAACCAGCTTTTCAAAATTTCTACAGCACTCTGTGTTTATTATACAATTTATGTTTTCCAAAGATAAAGGTGAAGTATTCGGACAAAATAAAAAAATCGAAGTGGATTACAAAAGGCCTAAAAATAAGTTGCAAAACCAAACGGTTCTTACGTAACAAATATTACAGATATAAATGTAGAGACTCAAAAGCAATTTATAAGAAATATTCAAAGATGTTGCGTCGCTGCATTGACCAATCTATTAAAAATCGTAATTTTCATTTGATTTCAAACTCCAAAAATGTGTGTCAGACTTCATGGCAAATCATAAAACTAGAATCTGAAGCAATGGGGCAAAGAGAATATATTAATGAAATCAACGTTAATGGAACTACTCTATCAAGCCCTACTAAAATAGCAGAAGCATTTAGTAATTACTTGATCGATACAACAAACGTTACAAACTGCTTACATAACACCTGTAAATCTAACTCATGTAGCAGTATATTCCTTAGGCCTTTTAGCACAGACGAAATACATAAAATTATAATGTCCCTAAATAAAACTGATTCCGTGGGATATGACGAAATCTCCACAAAAATTCTAAAAGCATGCTGCAATGAATTAGCGCCAATACTGATGTATTTAGTAAATCTATCGTTCGTAGATGGGTGCTTCCCTGAATCCCTTAAATGTTCTATTGTTAAACCCCTGTTTAAAAAGGGAGATAAGTCTCTTTTAACCAATTATTGACCCATAACACTGATTCCTATTCTTTCAAAAGTATTTGAATCTGCCATGCACAAACGTCTAATCAATTTTATTGAAAAAAATAATATTCTCAAACCAGAACAGTACGGTTTTCAAAAAGGAAAATCGACCTCGCTAGCTTGTTTTGATTTAGTGACTAAGATATCGGAAAATATTGATGCTGGTAACTATGTAACAGTAGTTTTTTTCGATATGTCGAAAGCATTTGACTTCGTGTCTCATAAATTATTATTAGAAAAACTAAACATGTATGGCATTCGCGGGCCTGCTCTAGACTGGATACAAACATACCTCGAAGAAAGGAATTAATTAGTTGAGGTTTCTAACATTGTTTTACGTCAATGTTGAACTCCAAGCCTATAGATCGAAATCTCAAATAAATAGATTCGGCGTTCCACAAGTGTCCTGGGGCCATTATTATTTTTAATGTATATAAATGACCTCCCCGACATAACTTCAAATTTATGTATTTTATTCGCTGATGTCTTATCGCTTATTTTGACTTGCAAAAAAACCTGTGACATTCATACTTATACTACTGACATAAATAATTCTATAATTGAATGGCTTTCCTTTAATAATCTACACATTAACCTAAACAAAACAAATTTTATACAATTCAGTACACACGGCAGGAAATGCAGAGAACTTGAAATATTTTATGAGGATAAACAAATAAAAGAACTAGACAATACAACATTTTTAGGTATATCACTCGACAAGCATTTAAATTGGAAAACACATGTCGAGAAGGTATGCCAGAAATTAAACCGATTCGTTTATGTCCTTTACAAACTGCGTAAAACCTCAAATGAAGAAACCGTAATAAAGGCATATCATGGTTATATAGCTTCTACATTAAATTACGGTGTTCTACTATGGGGTAACTCAACCGACGTTCAAAAGGCCTTACAAAAAAAGTGTGTAAGAGCTATTGCCGGTATACCGCCATGGGAATCGTGTAAGCCTCTGTTCAAAAAGTATCACATACTAACACTGCCCTGCATGTACATTCTGGAGGCGGTTAAACTGGTTAGAACTCACCCTGATCTATTTATAACAGCAAAAGAAAAATACTCTAGAAATACAAGAAACCCGGATAGAATTGTTTTTCCGAAGGCACCAAGGACAGCACTATATCTAAAAAGTTGTTTTATAATGTGTGGTCGTATATACAATGCTGTACCTACAGAAATAAAGGATTTAACAAAAGGGCGATTTTTACATACATTTAAAAAATGGCTGTTAGACAAATGTTTCTATTCTGTGACAGAATATTTAAATTGTAAATAATATTATTGGATTGTAAAATCACGGTAAAATCTCTTGACATTGATCTTTTATTTGTAAACTAATTGACATTTTAATTTTTTATATATTTTGACATTGCCACAGAATAAACTTTTTCTTTTCATTTTGAAACATTTGACATGATTATAGGTTATATTAAAAACAATATGTGTATAAATAATATTTTAAGACCCCGATTATTTGATAATGATGTATGTATACTTTAGTTATAATTGTAAGTTCTATTTGCATGTCGCAATGCGACAAAATGTTTAAGGCACCATCGAAACATTGTAACATCTCTTGTACCAACATTTTGCAGTGAATAAATGACATTGTATTGTATTGTATTGTATTGTAATAATTATGTTACCAATGTTACTACGACAATGTTATCTTAGTAATTCTAGGAACAAATGAGTCACATACTCGTTTGCTAAAATCCTACATATAATATCCCAAATAAATAAACTGGCCAAGTGCAAGTTGGACTCGCACTAGTAGGGTTCCGAACCACACTACAGTATTTTATAAGATCGAGCAAAAAATACCACTATCAATTTTCGCCAGCAAAAAAATAATAATTAATAAACATTTTATTTCTTATAAAGCCATCTACCGTCTAATAAAGGAGTTAGGGCTAGACATTTCAATATAACGCCATCTATGGGACGTCTAACTAACTAAGCGTTCATAGATGGCGTGAAATGCCGAAAAAACACGTTTCTTGTATGGGGACCCTCTATTATTTTTAATTTGATTCTGTTTTTAGTATTTGTTGTTATAGCGGCAACAGAAATACATCATCTGTGAAAATTTTACTGTCAATCACGGTTTATGAGATACAGCCTGGTGACAGACGGACAGACAGACATACAGACAGACAGACAGACAGACTGACAGACAGACAGACAGACAGACAGACAGACAGACAGACAGACAGACAGACAGACATGCAGACAGACAAACAGACAGACAGACGGACATCGGAGTCTTAGTAATAGGGTCCCGTTTTACCCTTTGGGTACGGAACCCTAAAAACGTACAAGTCGAGCTGGACTCGCCCACCGAGGCTTCCGTACCAACTTCTCAGACTAGGTTTCATTTAACCTAGTCTGACAAACTTAACTTTGTAGTTCAATCCATAAAAAATGTATTGCACCAACTACAAATAATAAGTTTGTAATAGAAAATTTACCTTTTTTTTATTATTAAACAACATGTGTACGGTTTTTAGATTTATTCCTTTATAAGTGCTTCAAGACTTGGCTTCTTATGTTTCTTTGAAGTGTTACACACTTTATATTTTTAAACACAATCCAAAATTTCATCTTACTGACGGGACTTGAACCCGCAACCTCCTGGATAACATGTCCAGGTGCTCTGCCAATTATGCCACGGTTCGATCTATCGATACGACGAAATTAGTGGATTGCATTTTGTAACCCAATTATGCATTAGTGGCGCCATCTATGACTACTTATTTCGAAAGTTGATCATTTGGAAGAAATTATTACAGTTTTCAAATTCGACTGCGTAAATCATATATTATGTTTCTTTGAACTCTAAAAAAGTCCTTCCACTACTTCTTTACATAGTATAAAACAAAGTCGCTCCGCTGTCAGTTCGCTTAGGGTCAATTTATACTAGAGCAGAGTCGAAGCGCATCGAAGCGTCGTTCCAAAACTGAACATAACAAATTCAACCTTAATTCCACAGCGTAATGCACACATTACTTCTGAGATTTTAAAAAGACGCGCGCATTTTTCCGAATTCGCGCGTCTGCGCGTGACCAACGCTGATTGGTTGTAAGTTGAGTTAAAAAGAATTTGACGCTTCGATGCGCTTCGACTCTGCTGTAGTATAAATTGACCCTTAGACCTTTTAAACTACGTAACGGATATTAATGCGGTTTTAATCAAAAGATAGAGTAATTCAAGAGGTGAGAATGATGTATGTTATTGAAATTGTGTATGAAAGAGATGGGTGATCGTAACTCGGCCAGTTACTGCCAAAGAGTAACATAATATATACTGTTACTACGCACTGTGCGAGTAGTATGGCTGTGTATACTTGAGGAATAATATTGAATATATTGATTACTAGTTGTGCCCGCGACTTCGTCCGCGTGGAATAGTGTCTTTGGGTAGCATTTTTAAATATTTAGGCTAATTATTTTACAAATAAGGCATATGCGTATCCCACCTACACCGCACCGTACCACGCCACGCAAATCCCCCACCCCTCTCCCTCCCCCTCGCCCTTCCCCTCCCCTCTCCCTCTCTCTTCCCTCCACCCCCTTTCTCCCCACTTCCCCTCCCCTCTCCCTCCCCCTCGTCCTTCCCCTCCCCTCTACCTCTCTCTTCCCTCCACCCCCTTTCTCCCCACTTCCCCTCCCCTCCCCTACCCTTTCCCTCACCTCCACCCTCCCTCCCCTCCCCTCATTCGCCCTTCCTCTTTTCCCTCCCCCTTCCCCCTCACAAACTTTAAATGACATTTTCATTTATATTGAATCAACAGCCTAAACAATAAGTTTTAAGCTTCTAGCTTTAAAAATGACGATACTTCCATACAACTTTTCATCCTCCCTTTTAACCCCTTACAACCCTCTTTTCGCATTAAAAAGTAGCCTATGTACTTTCTCAGGCTCTAGACTATCTGTGTACCAATTTTCATTTAAATCCGTTCAGTAGAACATTCACATAAACCTTACATGTTTCCATACAAACTTTCATCCCTTATTCCCTATTGTTATTTTTACACCCTTGAGGGTAAAACTTTTACAAACTTTGAATGTCATATTTATTTATATCAAATCAACAGCCTAAAAAATAAGTTTCAAGCTTCTAGCTCTAAAAATGACAATATTTCCATACAACTTTTCATCCCCCCTTTCAACCCCTCACAACCCTCTTTTCGCATTAAAAAGTAGCCTATGTCCGTTCTCAGGCTCTAGACTATCTGTGTACCAAATTTCATTTAAATTGGTTTAGTAGTTTTGTCGTGAAAGTGACACAGAAAGACAAACAGACAGCGTTACTTTCGCATTTATAATATTATGCTTAGGATTAGGATTGTTGTTGAATTATATATTTTCAGTTTGTTTTTTATGGAAATTATTGTTTTATTGAGCGCCAGTGCCAGTAACTAGCCGAGTTCCGATCATCAATCTATTTCATACACAATTTCGCTGACATATATAATTCACACTTAGGGTCAGCTCAGACCGCGACGCGACGCAGCGCGTACTTATTAAGAGAGTATTAAAAAAATAACTTTATTTACTACACAAAAAGATACACATTTCATTGAGTTAGTTCGGCGGCATCAGGCTGCGCTTCGCCGCGCTGCACCGCGCGTCGTCGAACTGAAGCGGGAAGAAACAATTGAACCGCGTGATAAACAATTGAACTTTATTATCTACACAATAAGATACAAACTGCATTGAGATAATTTGGTGGCGTCGCGCGTTTCGCTGCGCCGCGCGGCGTCGGGCTGCGCCCCGCTGCGCCGGTTTGAACTGACCCTTACATGGTCCCTAACAAAGGTTTATAACTAGGATTAAATGCGGACAAAGCAGCGGGGCGCAGCTAGTTAACTATAAATAAACAAACTGCTTAATTATATGTAAATACTTATTCATGTACATATTCACAGAACTCGTCTAGCTTTGAGTTTTCATTTCAGATTTGCTTTTTATCTTGCACAGTGCTTTGTGAAAAACGCGATGAAACTTATGAAGGGTTTTCAAAGTTTGCATTGCTTGCGGCAACTTGCACTGAATTAACTGCGGATTAGAAAGACTTAGTATTTTATTATTAAGATTTTATGCAAGAGACTTCAGAGTCTGGAGCATCGCCGCAAAGTCGGTTGTTTATCGGTTTTTAGGGTTCCGTAGTCCCTGACAAGGAACCCTTATAGTTTCGTCATGTCCGTCTGTCTGTCTGCCCGAGGTTTTGCTAAGAGACCGTTAACACTAGAAAGCTGTAATTTTGTGAGGGTATGTAAATAAATGACGCCGACAAAGTGCTGAAATAAAATTTTGAAAAATATTTTTTTAGGATTGCTCCCCTATATGAGAAGTGGGGATGAATATTTTTTTCATCATCTACCCCATCGTGTGGGGTATTGTTGAATAGGTCTTTTAAAATGACTAAAGGGTTGCTACTACCATTTTTCGATTGAATGCTCCATTTACAATATATTAAACTTTAAAGTGCAAATTTTTGTTCCAGTAGGGCGTCCCCCCCCCCCCCTCTCTAAAAGCTAAACTGCTGTCTTGAAAAATCTGGAAAAACGTGATAATAGCGCATTTCATGAACTTTAAAGGAAAATTATAGCGGTCAAGATAACTTTATTAGTTTAGCAGTAATAGTCGTTGAACTTGGGTGTTGGATAATTTTGTACCAAATACAAAATCCTTAGAATAAATCTTTTAAAGTGACAAAGACGGAGTACCTTGTTGCTTATTTATAACGGGTAAAGACTTGCATTGAATAATAGGCTACTACGGAACCCTACACTGCGCGTGGCCTGACACGCACTTGGCTGGTTATTTATCAGATTATTTTCGGAGAGTGTGTAACGGAGCTGCATGTTTTGATTCCGCCATCACCATTCTATAATCGGACAACCAGGGATACTATGAGGCGCCAGCGCTTTATGGTGGATATACCATTTACCCGTACAAAGCGAATTGCTTCTTCTCTTATCATACGTACCGCCAAATAATGGAATTCCCTGCCTTAGTCTGTGTTTCTGATTAGATACAATTTAGATTAATTATTTATATTTATATTTATTTATATTATACAACTAGCTGTTACCCGCGGCTTCGCCCGCGTTATTGTGTCTTTATTACCTTTGAGGTCTAGATCAATGATCTCTTAGCCCAAGTCACCATAGATGACCCCAAAGTCGAACTTAATATCCTCTTTTGTTAAAGTCATTAATCATTTTGGTTAGGTATACGAAGTTGTGCTGTTTAATTGTTTGACTCAACACAAAAGTTCCTGAAACATTTCTTACAAAGAAATTAAGGTAAATAGCTGCGCGAGCGAACATTTTTTATGAATTTTTATGACCCTGACAGTTTTATAACTTAACAATCAAGTCACTGTAGATGACTCTTAGGTCGAACTCGATATCGTCTATTGTTAAAGTCATTAATCATAACTTGGTAAACCTAAGCAAGGTTTACCAAGTTTTGCTGTTTAAGTATTTGAGTCAGTCTAATGTATGAGGCTGTTAAAACACGCTATTATATGCTATATAGCGTTACTACTGCGCAAGCGAAGCGAGCGCAAATTTTTTTTATGATCTTTTATGATCTTTTATGACCCTGACAGTTTTTATGATCTACTATGTCAACCCGATAACCCTAGGGTTTAACTTGATATCCACTTATTTTAAGGTAAATAATGATTATGATTATTGAAGGTTGAACTGTTTAAAATTATAAACTCGATTTGATGCTTGTGGCTATTTAAATACAATAAATGATGAAATATTCCCTACAAAGAAGATAAAACAAATGCTGGCGCGAGCGTAGCGAGCGCTATCAATGCGCGAGCAAAGCGATGGTGAAAAATGTTTACGACTTTTTATGACCCTGACAGTTTTTATGACCTCCTTAGTCAACATCGATACCACAAAGGTTAAACTTGATATCCACTAATTTTAAGATTAATAATTATTATGATTATTGAAGGTTGTACTGTTTTAATCTTCGAGCATTTACCAATTGAGAAGTTAACGCAAGGCGTTCCCCTCTGCTGGCCATATAGCCATTTTTGGCCACATGAGCGTGCGTAACTACGCTGTATTTTTAATACTGTGTGCGTGTTTCAAGCTAGTGTGCGGGATCGTTAAACTGAGTGATTAGTGTGTGTGCAATGCGTGTTTACCTCGTCCCCAGCTTACTGGGGTACCGATACTTATATCGGCAGAAAAAAATGTTTGCGGATTACAACGTTAACATCTCCATTGGTAAATGCTCGAAGATTTTAATTTATTACTCGTTTTGATGCATGTAGTTATTTATATACAAAATTTACTGAAATATTACCAACAAAGAAGATAAAACAAATGCTTGCGCGAGCGCAGCGAGCGCGAAACTTTTTTACGCCCTTTTATGACCCTGACAGCTTTTATGACCTACTAAGTCAACGCCGATAACCCTAACGTTAAACTTGATATCCACTTATTTTATGGTTAATAATCTTTATCATTATTGAAGGTTGTACTGTTTAAATCTATGACTCGTTTTGATGCATGTGGCTATTAAAATACAAAAGTAGCTGAAATGTTTTCTACAAAGTAGATATAACAAATGCTCGCGCGAGCGGAGCGAGCGCTATAACTGCGCGAGCGAAGCGAGCGCGAAATATGTTTACTACTTTTTATGACCCTGACAGTTTTAATGACCTTCTATGTCAACTCCGATAACACAAAGGTTTAACTTCATATCCACTTATTATAAGGTTAACAACAATAACGATTATTGAAGGTTGTACTGTTTTAATTTATGACTCGTTTTGATGCATGTGGTTATTAATATATAAAAGTTACCGAAATATTACCAACAAAGAAGGTTAAACAAATGCTTGCGCGAGCGAAGCGAGCGCGAAAAATGTTTATGGCTTTTTATGACCCTGACAGCTTTTATGACCCTGACAGCTTTTATGACCTACTAAGTCAACACCGATAACCCTAAGGTTAAACTTGATATCCACTTATTTTAAGGTTAATAATCTTTATCATTATTGAAGGTTGTACTGTTTTAATCTATGACTCGTTTTGATGCATGTGGCTATTAAAATACAAAAGTTGCTGAAATGTTTTCTACAAAGTAGATATAACAAATGCTCGCGCGAGCGGAGCGAGCGCTATAACTGCGCGAATTTTTACGGCTTTTTATGACCCTGACTGTTTTAGTTTTGATGACCTACTAAGTCAACACCTATGACCCTAAGGTTAAATGTGGCTGTTAACATGAATGTTTCTGAAATACTTCCCACAAAGCAGATAAAACACGTTGGGCAAGCAAAGCTATCGCGTAAATTTTAAAGGCACTCACATTTAATTGCCGAAAAAAGTATTCCTTGCCCTTTTATGCCCTATTATATACAATACTATTATTCTTTGTACAAAATTTCATCTGAATCGGTCAAGCTATCTGGCCGAAAAGAGGCCACACATTCACAAAATTCCATAATAAAAATCTAGACACCCGAAATTGCCAGCCAAAAAAAAGTATTCGTTGTCCTTCTATGTCTTATTGACTGTCTGTATACGAAATTTCAGCTAAAAAGGTTAAGCCGTTTGACCGAGAGTAGGCCACACATTTGCAAAACTGGGCACCTAGACTCGACAGCCGGAAAAAAAGTATCCGATATCCTATTCTTTCCTATGAACTGTCTTTATACAACATTTCAGGCAAATCGGTCAAGCCGTTTATTCGATAAGAGGTCTTATATTTACAAAATTCAATTTAAAATATCCGGACTCCCTGACTCGACAGCCAGAAAAAAAGTATCCTGTATCCTATTCTGCCCTATGACATGTATTCGTACAACATTTCAGGCAAATCGGTCAAGCCGTTTATTCGAGAAGAAGTCTTATATTTACAAAATTCAGTTAAAAATATTTGGACCCCCTGACTCGACAGCCAGAAAAAAAGTGTCCTATATCTTATTCTACCCTAAGAACTGTCTATATACAACATTTCAGGCAAATCGGTCAAGCCGTTTATTCGAGAAGAGGTTTTATATTTACAAAATTCAATTTAAAATATCTGGACTCCCTGACTCGACAACCAAAAAAAAAGTATCCTATGTCCTATTCTGCCCTATGACATGTATTCATACAAAATTTCAGGCAAATCGGTCAAGCCATTTATTCGAGAAGAAGTCTCATATTTACAAAATTCAATTTAAAATATCCGGACTCCCTGACTCGACAGCCAGAAAAAAAGTATTCTGTATCCTATTCTGCCCTATGACATGTATTCGTACAACATTTCAGGCAAATCGGTCTAGCCGTTTATTCGAGAAGAAGTCTTATATTTACAAAATTCAGGTAAAAATATTTGGACACCCTGACTCGACAGCCAGAAAAAAAGTGTCCTATATCTTATTCTACCCTATGAACTGTCTATATACAACATTTCAGGCAAATCGGTCAAGCCGTTTATTCGAGAAGAGGTTTTATATTTACAAAATTCAATTTAAAATATCTGGACCCCCTGACTCGACAGCCAGAAAAAAAGTATCCTATATCCTATTCTACTCTATGAAATGTATTCATACAAAATTTCAGGCAAATCGGTCAAGCCATTTATTCGAGAAGAAGTCTCATATTTACAAAATTCAATTAAAAATATCTGGACCCCCTGACTCGATAGCCAAAAAAAAAGTATCCTATATCCTATTCTGCCCTATGTACTATCTTTGTACAAAATTTCAGTCAAATCCGTCAAGCCGTTTGACCGTGAAGAAGTCCCAAACAAACAAACAAACAAACAAACAAACAAATAAACAAACTGACTTTCGCATTTATAATATTGGTGTTGATTTAGATTTAAGATCTTTGTAAACACAGTTTTGAACAATAAATACTATTCTATTCTATTAGAGGCGTTCTAGTCAAGAGTGAATCTTTTGGGTAAGCGCACTACTTCATCGACCTCATTATCACTTAACATCAGGTGAGAGGTGGTAAATAAAATAAAAATTAAAAAAAAAAATACAAATAAATAATAAGAGATTTTTGTTTTAAATATTTTGCGAGTCACTGTCAGTAGCGGGCTTGAAGCGTTTTTTTCCATAACTATAAAATACTCTCTAGAAAATACTCCTCAGTACTTGATAACATTTATAAATTATTACACGCTGAGATATATAGAGTGATATTTTGAGATGAGTCTGAAGCGTCTGTATGTTTTTTTTTCCTGTTTATTTCATTACTATTACTCCGCCGATTGTCTACTGATTTGAATGATTTTTTTTTTCATAGTTAGGGTTCATCTCCGAAATGATCCCTTTTAAATTTTACCAAGATCTAAAATGTGTATTCTAGAATATAACGACAAACGTCTCTTCAAGGTAGCGGAGACGCCGATAACAAATATCATCGCGGGCATACATACAAACTCCCGCCTTCGTCCTAAAGTTGTGTTCTAGAACATAGCCTGGGTACGCAAGGTATGACGCGTCTGCTGGACATTTGATCTGCGTCTCCGTGAGGAACAGAATATGCGGTTTCTATCTTGCTACTGAAACTAACTCGCGCGGCATGGAAGTCTTTTTAGTTTATAAACTAACTTATCTTAAATTATGTTTTTACTAGCTGCGTACCGCGGCTTTGTCCGCGTTTAATCCTAGTTATAAACCTCCCTCTTGAACCATTCTATTGACTGATGAAAACTGTATTAAAATCCGTTGCGTAGTTTAAAAGATGTAAGGGTACAGCCGCAGGAAACGACTTTATCAACCGACTTCCAAAAAGAAGGAGGTTCTCAGTACATCTGTATGTTTTTTTTGTGTATGTTTGTTTATTTTATTTTTTATTAAGCTATTGCATAGCTTCTATCGCGGGCCTTGAGCGTGGAGACTGGAGACCGAATCCAGAAGTTCCGAAAATAAAACCTAACACCCAACAAACCTCACTTTTTAAGCCTTAGCGTAGTAGGGATAACTGATACGATAAGGTCGTCTTTGGCATCACACATCATTCAATTTAAGGGTAAAACTTGATAAAATGAAACACTTGCGTGTGTTAACGGTGTACAACGCCATCTATCGGATTTTTAATTATATTACTGTATGTAATGCCTAACTACTAAAACTTGACATAGGTCAAAATGCAAAATGAAACACTTGCGTGTGTTAACGGTGTACAACGCCATCTATCGGATTTCATCCCCATTTCACATGTAGGGGAGCTACCCTAACCGCTTATATACCCCTCGGACCGGCTAATTTTGATTTTGTCTTCTCGTTCCTTTTTCAAATATAAATTCCGAATTCTATTTTCAAATTATGTCAAGGGTGAGCAAGTCCTCGGAACTTTACATAATTCCTCCTTGTTAAACACTCACTGCCTTCATACATGTAGTCGTGACACAGATAGGTGAATAGGTATTTATCATCTATGTACAACAGTGAATATCTGTACTCGTATAATTTGTGTACAAAGTGTTTTAAATATGTATAATTACCGCGGCAGTCCCCGAGTGCCACACGTTTTTTTTATTTTCATACAACCTTAAATGTAAGTTTTACATACATGTTACGCGATAACTCCGTCAATTATGAACCAATTCGAATGATTATTTTTGTAATCGGTAGGGTACGTCTTCGATGTGATCCCATTGTAATTTTATTGAGATATGAAGATAAACGTCTCAAACTTGCTACTGAAATTTACTCGCGGGGCATTGAAGTCGGTTGTTTTATCTTAATTATTTTATACTATTGGCGCCACCAATGCATAATTGGGTTAACAAATGCAATCCACTAATTTCGTCGTATCGATGTATCGAACCGTGGCTTAATTGGCAGAGCACCTTGACGTATAATCCGGGGGCTGCGGGTTCGAGTCCCGTCGGTACGATGAAATTTTGGATTGTGTTTAACAATTTACAAAAATATAAAGTGTGAGACACGTCAAAGAAACATAATATTTGATTTACGGAGTGCAACATCTCGCGTCGGATTTGAAAACTGTAATGATTTCTTCCGAATGATTAACTTACGTAATAAGTAGACATAGATGGCGCCACCAATGCATAATTGGGTTAACAAATGCAATCCACTAATTTCGTCGTATCGATGTATCGAACCGTGGCTTAATTGGCAGAGCACCTGGACGTGTAACCCGGGGGATGCGGGTTCGAGTCCCGTCGGTACGATGAAATTTTGGATTGTGTTTAACAATTTACAAAAATATAAAGTGTGAGATACTTCAAAGAAACATAATATTTTATACTATGTAAAGAAGGACAGTCCATAAAGCCTTAAGGCCTTCTGTCACAATTCACAGCATAACAGCCTAGTACATTAAACAGCAGGTAAATTTCTCGGTGTCACAGGCTATAACCTCAGTAAATAAACAACTGTTTTGCTAAATTGCAGTAGATTTGTTTCCAAGCGTGCGTCTGACATTCGCTTTGTACACGTGAAACTAGAAATTATGTTCAGATTAAAGCTTAAATTATAAAATTAAGTTAAGTGCATTTCAATTAATGAAACATATTTAGTAGGTATGCACTTATATTCATTTGTATACGCTTATGTTAATTATGACATCAGGATATAGTTATTTATGATACTAATGCGGTAAGTTGGTTTTTACAAACGAGTAAACGAATGTAATTAAGCTTACCATAGTCACGAGTTTGTAATTTTTTATATATATTTTTAGGCTAGCGTTTGACCGCTATCTCACCTGTTGGTAAGTGATAATGCGGTTGAAGATGGTACTCGTAAGCACGCTAGGCCTAGAATGGGAACTGGCTCTCAAAGATAGCTGCCGGAACACATTAGATGTTTGGCGACAGATTTTCTAACTTGAGGGTTGTAGCTGGCCAGGCGGACAGTAACTAACCTAACCTAACCTAACCATTGCGCGGCGGGGTTTGAAGTCGCTACCTCTGGCATCAAAGCCGACCATTCTCCCGATAACGCTACCGGGCCTTCATCACCAATTCCGTATGTGTGTCATATAACGTTTTTTGACACATTTGCGAGAAAACAGTACAATTAATCTAACATTCAGCTTCGTAAAAATTAACATAGACAGTGTTCCTTGTTAAAGATGAATACATAGAATTATTGTGATATTGTTAATGTGAAACTCGTGGAACTTGGTGAAATTTACAAAAAACCGTAAAGGTTTGTTCGGCGCCATACAACGGATCGTGCGGTAAGTAGGTACTTACCGCAAGCTCTTAGGTGAGAGTATGTATTTACCGCACGCTCCGTTGTATAGTGCGTAATTTTTAACTTTCGAACAATATATACAGGCTTCGTAAATGCACTTTATGAGAAAATGTGTTGAATATTAATTTAAGATCGCTTCCAAACGAAAAAAACTATAGTCGAATTTTTAATTCGACGGAGTAAACTGACAGGTCAAAATGTCACTTATCCAAATAATGTTGCCAACATTCAAACGTAGTGATGATCTTTTTAGGGTTCCGTACCCAAAGGGTAAAACGGGACCCTATTACTAAGACTCCGCTGTCCGTCTGCCTGTCTGTCTGTCTGTCTGTCCGTCTGTCTGTCTGTCTGTCTGTCTGTCTGTCTGTCTGTCTGTCCGTCTGTCACCAGGCTATAGCTCATTAACCGTGATAGTTAGACAGTTAAATGGTGTATTTCTGTTGCCGCTAGAACAACAAATACTAAAAATAAAAATGAAAGGGGGTCCCCATACAAAAAACGAATTTGTAAACGCCATCTATCTATCTCTATCGCTTCAAGCGATAAGACCGCCCATTGTACTATCCTAGTTAAGTTTTCTTTGTTATTTTGTTTCTCTATACTGGTGTACAATAAAGAGTTTTTCTATTCTATTCTATTCTATTCTATCTAATTAGTTTCGGCAAAATGACATAGATGGCGCTAGTAAACGAGCCCCGTCTTTCTAGATCGCGACCAAACCAAATATTCTTGGTAATATCAATTAATCAAATATATGAGGTTGAAACTCTGTGATGTTTCGTATTGTACGGAACCTCCCTAAGTGTGCGATAAGAGACGTGATGCTGACTCGCACTTGGCCAGTTTTATTTATTTTTATCGTTCAAAGAACTGAACTATAGATTAAAAACACAAATCAATTAGGACGTATAAGTTCTAGTTAACTGAATTATGTATTTGATCAATGTATTAGACATAAGCATTTGAAGTCCAGCGTACTAGATGAATAAGGATGATAAAATATGTAATACTTTTAGGAAAACTTTAAGATGAGTTATTGAAATAGTTCACTGAATTAATATGACTCCATTCACTAAATCTTTTATACCACATGCCTATTTATATTTTATGAAAAAGTGTTCATGTTGTAATGTCATTTTACTCCGTTTAATTAAAAATTCGATTATACTTTCAATGCAGTGCAAGTCATTTTCAGTATCAAATTTGAGGTGTTTATCTCCATATCTCTTGAGATACTTATCAGATCTCGATGAAATTACAATGAGGCTATTGTGAATATGTACCTAACCAATTACAAAAGATTCATTCGAATCGGTTCACAATTGAGTAATCGCGTAACATATATACAAATTAAAACATATCAGATGAATTGAGAACTTACACCTTTTAGGAAGTCGGTTGAAAATACTGACTAAACTAAAGCCGGACATTTGAAGCAACAATATATAAAACAACTTAAATACATAACCATTATAATCGTGAGTCAGTAGCGTTAGTTTTTAATGATCAGCAAACAATAGGGACTGAACTGATAAACTCGTGTTAGTTTTATGTTTATTTGCTACAAAATAACGTACGAAAACTCTTGGATTGTAGAAGCATATGCTTCCACCGTATGAATGTGTGTTTTTACCACAGATTAGCATCTTATAGATGCCTCATGGCTATAACAGTAAAAGACTGTCTTTATCCTGAAGCTGAATAGGATGAAATATACATATTTTATCAAGAAAAAAAATGATTTTTTTACGATGCGCGTGCACAATGACAGAATTTTTACTCGTGTGAAGTTAGCCGATGAAGCTGAGTGGAGATTTATCGGCCAATTTAATAGTATGGTGTGAAGTGATATCTTCAGTCAATTATTTTAGTATAAAAAATACGTGTTTTATATCGATAAAAATAAAATCTGTTCATGTGTTCTTAATTGACTAAAAGCCAGTGTATGGTGTTTGAGGCCGGTTTAACGACCCAAAACTGTTCCACCCGTTTACTTAAATGGAGTTCCACTAGAAAGGGTGAAACAGTTCAAATATCTGGGCCACATTGTCACGACTGATCTCAAGGACAACGCTGATATTGAGCGTGAGCGAAGGGCATTGTGCAAACGGGCAAATATGCTTGCTCGTAGGTTTGCGCGTTGTTCGGGGTATGTGAAGTTGACTCTCTTTCGAGCGTACTGCACTTCCCTCTACACGTGCAGTCTCTGGGTAAGATATACTGGCTCGGCGTACAATGCTCTTCGCGTACAGTTCAATAATGCGTTCAGGGCGGTGATGAGACTGCCCCGATACTGCAGCGCCTCAGGCATGTTTGCTCAAGCTCGCGTGGACTGTTTCCACGCGACCATGCGCAAGCGTGCCGCGTCCTTGGTGCGCAGGGTGCGGGCCAGTAACAAAACCGTCCTGGCGATGATTGCGGACCGTGTATACTGCCCTTTTGTCATGCATTGCTCCCAGAGACATGCCGGTTTTTTTTTTTTTTTTTTGACATTTGTTTCCTATAATTTTTATTTATGTTTTATATAATTTACGTACATGACTTCGTTTGATTTTGATTTTATTGTGATTGTATATACCTAGTAATTTAGTAATGATTTTAATTTTAGTAAATTTGACATGTATGATTATTATTGAATTTCTGAAATATTGTGTTGTGGTTTTTAAAATTGTATATGAGTCAAAGGTACTTGAAATAAACGTATTTCATTTTATTTATTTATTATTACATACGGTCGATATTGATATTATTATTCTTTTTTTAACAGATTACTCGCAATGTGGGTTGCACATTACTAGTATTCTTGTTAACCCCTCCAACTAAGCTAAATATGCTTATGTCTGGAGTGGGTTCACGTCAATAGTGCAATGGGTGGGTGGGGATCGAACTCACGACCTCTCGATCGCCAGTCCAACACCTTATACATTGGGCTATTGCCGCCTTTACTTTTATTACTGTTAATATATTAAAAACATTGATTGTTTTTGAATATAAATAATAAAAGTTGTGTTAATTTATTTTTTAAATTAAGCGACCAAAAAGACACGACAATAAAAATAAAACATTATTATTGTTATATACCGGCTGTAATTCACGTACCTTTAGTCAAATTTTCTCGACCTAGGTTTCGAGCGAGTCAGTCGCTCTTCAACAATAATAACTCAACAATAATAATGTTACAAATTCACGATAATTTTAAAATTAAAAAAAATAAAACAATTGATATATTTATTTTATTTTAATTAAAATAAAGTTAAAACAATTGATTAAATTGTTTTTTATTTTATTTTATTTAATTTACAACTTTATTCAATATTTACAAATAGTTCATAATATACAACTTAAAAATAAATTAAGATAAAAATTATTTTAACCGATAATAAATAAAATGTTATAAATAAAAATCAGGTCGCAGCTGTCTGCCGGTAACGTTTCTAAAAAGCTGGTGACGTTACCTCGTTGAATAATTTAATTAATTTAATTTATTATCGATTATTTTAATTTCATTGTCATTTTTACAAACGTATATTACAAATATACAAATGTTAACCTACATAATGTATTGGCACTCATTACATATTTGGAGTTATTTTGTAGTCAAAACAAAGTCGAGTTTTAAAACAACTTATCAACCATATCCAATCCAACTAAGCGGTGCGTTTTCGTCGTAAGCCCCGTCTCCACCGGGCGCACAGGCTCGCGCGGCTGCCTCGGATGCGTAGTTCGTGAGCTTGGCCTTGCGAGCCAGCTTCGCGATCAGCGCGGAGACACTGAGGCGAGCTTTGCCAGGCAGACCGAGCCATTACTAAGCTCTTGAAATATTATGTTTCTTAAAAGTGTTACACACTTTATATTTAAAAAAATAAGTAATTAAAATTTAATTATAATTAATTAAATTTTAATTACTTATTTTTCGTACTTAATAGTACGAAGAAATTTTGGATTGTGTTTAACAAGCTCTTGAAAGTTCATAATTATGCAAAAAAACTATTTGCGCTCGCGATCCAAAACCACCACCGTCCACACAGAAAGCAGCGCAACCTGAAATGCGAAATGAAACCTTTGAGCATGTCGCATTTACCGACAGCCGACGACTCATCCCCGAGGTACGCTCGGCCGAGTTAACGTACGCTCGAACGGCCCCGAGGCACGTTCACACAGACCGAGCATTTGGCTCGCGAGGTTGCCGCGCGAGCGAGTGCGCTTGGTGGAGAAGCGACTGCTTCCGAACCGGTATCATGCGGTATCTATGCATAGTTATCTGTGCTATTTACCCTCAACAAAAGTTCGCAGCTCCATTAGAAACTTTAGTTACAAGTTCCTACGCCGCGGGCTCTTGTCTATTCTGAAAATTTTGATGTACATGTGAGATGGGTTCTGTTGTACACAAATTGGAAACTGTTTAAATAAAAGGCCTAATTGTAACTCCCATTGAACTCTAGTTCGGATAACATTCGCTTTTCATAGACAATTACAGTGTCAGCTCTGTGTAGGGTTGTGCAAATAATTCAAGATTCAACAAAACGAAATAAACCGACTTCACATGCCGCGACAGTGAAAATATCCACTAGTCATAATCATGTCGTCAAGGTATCAAATTTGTTTATATTGTTTATCTCCATATCTCCGGAGATAATTGTCATATCTAGGGTAACAAACAAAAAAATATATATATACAGTCGAATCGAGAACCTCCTATTTTGTGAAGTCGGTTTAAAAATATGGATATATCGGAATATTGATGATATTATATCAATTTTCAATACTTATTTTAGATATTGTTAAACACAATCCAAAATTTCATCGTACCGACGGGACTCGAACCCGCACCCCCCGGATTACACGTCCAGGTGCTCTGCCAATTAAGCCGTCGGTACGATGAAATTTTGGATTGTGTTTAACAATTTACAAAAATATAAAGTGTGTGACACTTCAAAGAAACTTATTTTAGAGTATAGAATTTTATTTTAATAAAGATTTCCTGCAATGTGGGTTGCGCTACATATTCTTGTGTCTGCAGTGGGTTCACGTCAATAGTGTGGGGATCGAACTCACGACCTCTCGATCGTCAGGCTGACATCTTAGCCATTGGGCTATTGTTATGTATTAATTCTTATCAATTTTGATATATTTCTAGCTCTGGTTTCGTCTCTGCCTACTGATAATGAAGAGCATGTAAGGAGTGAGTCCTCACCCATAGTTTACTTTTATGAAATCCCGCTACAATCTTCATACAATAGTGTGAACCTAGTCAAAACAAAAGCATTAATTTTATTTTGCTATTTCTATGATCTTACTTTGTATACGAATCATAGATTACTTTATAGATCTAGTATAGTGTAATAACACTAGAATCATCATCATCTATCTAGCCTTCTAAGTGGATCACTCTTAATTTTAACCGACTTCAAAAAAAGGAGGAGGTTTCTAAATTCGACCGTATATATATTATACATTTTATGGGTGTTCGCGGATAATTTCGTCGTTTATGAACCAATTTTGATATATCTTTTTTTTTTGTCGGAAAGGAGATATTATCTTAAGGGTTGTATTATAGTAATTTCATCGAGATCTGATAAGTATCTCCAGAGATATGGAGATAAACATCGAAAACTTGGTACTGAAAATTAATAGCGCGGCATTTGAAGTCGGTTCTTTTTAGTTTTTTAAACGATCTTATTATTAATCTAAAAATGTATAAATAAAATAAAACTAATCATCTGAATAGGACCAAAACGAAGGAGATAAAGAAATTAGATTTTCTGCAAAGATTAATAGCAAAAAACCTTTTGGCGTAGTTGCCGCTCGCTCTACTTGCTGAGGAAATGGGTTACTCCCTGAAACCACTCTGTATTCAACACTCTTCGGACTCTGACAATAAATACAGATTTGCTAGTGAAAATCCTCAATAGTTAATAAATTATTGGTAGTTTTGTTAAGTTCTTATGTTATTTAATGGGACTGGACCTAAAACCTTTGCATTTTTATTTTTAAATGAAATTAACTGGAAAACAAGATAAGGAACAATATTTTATCAGAGGTTTGCAAGGGAAAGTAATTGGTATGCTGTAAATACTACTACGCCTCATATCTATATTTTAATACCGGACCCAAAAAGAAGAAGTGTTATAAGTTTGATGTGTATATCTGTGTGTGTGTTTGTGGCATGACAACTTAATCAAAATCGATTCATCATGGGGCGCTACCCAAACGGATGAACGGATGATGCGTTTTATCCGCGTGATCTGATTCATGGAAACCTGTTCAGCCATTTTAAGACTGTGAGATATTTCTAGTACTTTATTCCGCTGTGAGATAAATATCATTGGTGTCCACTTCATTGAATGATATCGTTTGGATATGATGTTGGGGCATTTCCTGAAATCTGCAGAATACTCTACGCTTTACCAACTCACCGCAGTGATGTTGTAATCCGGCTCATTGGAGTGGTCTCAACAGAACAGTACTCATAAATCAGTAGGAGGTGGTTTTAAATTTCGAATTTATGAATGTTTCGCGCATGGCGGAGTGTGAAATTTATTGAGAAGGAATGTAGAAAGATATATTTTTTATACATGTATTATATGTATATGTTTATATATTATTATTGTTATATACCGGCTATAATTCACGTACTTTTAGTCGAATTTTCTCGACCTAGGTTTCGAGCGAGTCAGTCGCTCTTCCTCGGGAGTGAGGTCAGGCGGTGAGATCGCGATGTTCACTGAAAGAAAATTCGACTAAAGGTACGTGAATTATAGCCGGTATATAACAATAATAATGTTACAAATTCACGATAATTTTAAAATCAAAATGTTTATATATGTATATGTTTTATGTAGTGTATTCTATAATGTTAATATTATGTCAGTACATTTATTGTTTTTAATGTTTATATTGGTACACCACCGTCCTTCAACCTCGTAATTTTCTTTACTATTCGGTAATCTGGCAGAAATCGCTTTAAGCAATAAGACCGTATTTTGCATTACTTATAGTATGATGCTTTTACAAGCTTTTTTTTAACCAACTTCAAAAAAAAGGAGGAGGTTTCTCAATTCGACGATTCGTTTGTTCGCGGATAACTTCGTCGTTTATGAACCGATTTCGATTATTCTTTTTTTGTTCGAAAGGAGATATCCCAAGTGTGGTACCATGGTAATTTTATCGAGGTATGATAAGTATCTCCAGAGATATTGAGATAAACATCTCAAAATTGGTACTGAAAATGAATAGCGCGGCATTGAAGTCGGTTGTTTTTTAGTTTTTAAACGATATTATAAATTATCATATAGGCTAGCGTTTAGCTTTTGTCCACTACCTCACCTGTTGGTAAATTATAATGCGGTCTAAGAATGTAAGCACGCTAACCCTAGAATGGGAACTGGCTCTCTGATATATTTTGTAATTTTTGTAGCATTTTTTGTAGTGGTAGCAGGACTTTTGCTAGTCCGCCTGAGGCGGTACTACCACTTTGCTAATTAATTTTTAGCCGTGAAATAGGAATGTTTTTCGGTTGAAATGGCAAGGTGTCCAGTGAATTACAGGGCATGTGAGACTCAACAGCTTTATGTCTCAAGGTAACAGGCGCACTACAGTGATATGCAAAATTCTAGCAGCCCAAAATTTTGCATGCCACTGTATCTGTAATAGGTAGACGTCATCGCTTACCATCAGGCTAGCGTCGTGTTTGCCCGTGTTGTTACCTTATATCATAAAAAAAAATGTTACTGTTTTTTTGGTGTGCAAAAATAGAGTTTTATTTATGTATCTAATCTATCTATAAGTTGAAAGTATGTTCTATAAAATTTGTGAAAAATTTGAAATATAAAAAACATTTTTAGAATTTTGACCACTACAAAGTTTTATTGTGCCCACAGAAATTTGAATAATAAGGTAGTTTTTTCTAAATTGTTAAACACAATCCAAAATGTAATCGTACCAACGGGACTTGAACCTGCACCTCCCGGATAACACGTCCAGGTGCTCTCCGTTATCTGGCGTTTTATCCGGGGGGTGCGGGTTTAAGTCCCGTAAGTGTGTAATACTTCAAGAAACGTAATAAGGTGTTATTCAATTTCTGTGATTGTGTCTAACACTATGTCATTCACGAGTGGACTGTTATGAAATATCGAATTATCTACCGGCTATAATCGTGTAGACAGCACTTGGACTCGATTCTTACAATCGCTCTCAGAATGGAAGTTCTAAATCGATTTCTACACTTGATAATATTTTAGAGTGGCTTGACACTGGTAGCTTTAGTTCCGAAGTAAGTAAACTTGGGTTCTTCCACGAGATACTGTTTAAATAATATGGATTATTAACCAATAAGTGCCGCCGGTAAATGTGTGCGAGAGTTGGAAAACAGCACAATGTTGAAAAAAATATTAGCTATTTGCGTTCTTACTGAAATTCCACTGAAAATCTTTAATAGAGTCCACATCTGTACTGAGGGTATGATTTGGACTAGACTTTGACTTTAAATTTGACCTGAAATGTGACTTTGACCCATCTTTAACGACTTGAATTCTGAAAAACTTGATTGGGATTTTTTATACTTGACAATGGCTGTATACATTATTGGGTGGAGCCATAATAAAACTAAAATAATGTTTGTACAGAATGGTTAACCTTGTTGTCAGAAATAATAGGGCCGTGAGGTATGTAAATATTATTTTCTGCTTACTTTTCCGATGATAGATGCATCGCTACGATTGTAAATAAGAAACTCGCTCCTCTGGCAAAATAAGCTTGAAGTAAAATTCCATAATATTAACCCGAGCATGAAATTGATGTAACGTATATCACTTAGACCATAATAACTAATTAATTCCTACTTTATTAATGTAACTTTTTATCATAAAGACTAGCGTTTGACGACTACCTCGCCAGGACAACGCGTTTACGCCCAAATATTATTTTAGTTTCATTATGGCTCCACACGATAAGTGTACTTAGCCAGTGTCGTATTACCGCATTATGCACATACAGGTGGGAAGCGATGATGTCATTGTGGTCGAAGATGGTGAACACTCTAGGCCTAGAATACTCTGACTCTCAAGACCTTTGTGTTGCTGGAACTCTTTAAGGTTACGGCGGCATATATTCCCCGTGAAGATGGTTGGCTACTTTTTGATAGTAAGTCATCGATATCAGTACTACCACTACGAGCTACGACTATTCGTAGACTACGCTACGAGCTTCTGTTATCCATGGCCTACGAGCTAATAAGCTACGAGCTACGTTTATCCATGGGCTACAAGTGAATACGCTACGAGTTACGTTATTCGTGAGCTACGAGCTACGCTTATTCGTAGGCTACGAGCTAATACGCAACGAATTACTACGCTACGAACGCTACTCTTTCTATTCGTCCTCACCACACCGCAGGCGCTCAAGACTCCGCTACGCATCTTCTAAGCTATTCACCACTTTACAGCTTCGCTACGCATCTTGGTACTGCTCTGGTGCACAGCAACGTTAAAAACTTATAACACTAATACTCGTATGCACTTTTCATAGGCTCTACAATATCTATTTATTTATATTAATATATTTATTTATTTATATACTTATCACACTAAAGATGAGCATTACAGTTGCCCAATTTACCCATTCAAACAAGAATCAATATTTACATTAAAATTATAACCTCAAATTTAGTGAATTTTATTTTGTGTGCACTGCAACAAATCTTGATATTGGCGTTGATGTAACACAGCATTGAGTAACCGCAGCGCACGTGGCAGCCAGGCGGCCAAGCTCAGTCCGGCACCGCGATACCATGAACATATTGTGTCTAAGAACTCTGACAATTATGTCAGAGTTCTTAGACTCAATATGTTAGCGTTATAGCGTTGACCAATGGCTGTACCTGACAATTATGTCAGGTACAGCCATTGGTCAACGCTCACAGTTCGACTGGTCCACTCACAGTTCAACTGGTCCACCAATTTAAAGTCGCTCAGCGAGCTATGGAGAGAGCTATGCTCGGTATTTTTCTGCGGGATCGAATCTGGAACGAAGTAATTCACCAGAGAACTAAAAGATCGGCATAGCTCAACGGATTGGTAAACTAAAGTGGCAGTAGGCTGGTCATATCTGCCGCAGGACTGATAACCGTTGGGGTAGACTTGTCCTAGTGGAGACCGCGAATCGGCAAACGTAGCGTAGGACGTCCTGTGACTAGGTGGAGCGACAACATACGCAAAACGATGGGCAGTTACTGGAAAAGAAGAGCCGAAGATCGGGCTCAGTGGCGCACCTTGGGAGAGGCCTACGTCCAGCAGTGGACGGACACCAGCTGAAAATGATGATGATAGCCATTGGTATCCGGCCCAGCAATGAAGGGTTGCACCTGCGTCCCACTAGCACAATCCAAATAAACTCTTCCAAGGATGAGGCAGTTAATCCAATGTTGAGTAGATATTATTTATTCTTTAATATACCTGCCTTCATCCACACGAGCACGATTTCATCTCAGTCCGAATCTTCACCTAGCATATAGTGATTTCATTATTCAAAAGGTTGTTTGAAAAGATCGCTATTAGCGATAAGACCGCCCATTGGTACTCTTTAAATTTAAGTTTTAATGTTATATTATGTGTAGCTGTAGCTTTCATGTGGTGATAAAGAGATTTTATCTTTCTATCTATCTATTTGTAAGAAAAAAAAACAAAATAATGCAGTTTTCATATTTCTACCACCAACAAAAATACACACTTTAAGATATTAATTTAATATGTAAGATACTGTGTATTTTTATTGGTTGTAGAATTTATTTTGGCTGTTGTCAATTTGGGTCTACCCACTCGTCAAAGTAATTTAAATTCAGAATGTATACGCCTCTTCTTTTGCGCTTGTTCTTAGAATTTCTGCAATATAAAATTGACCATAAAATATTCTTTACTACCTCACCAGCAAGTACTGATTCATAATCCAAGCTCATCAAGCAGTTGGCAATTTCGCACCCCGGTGTACTGTTTACGATCTACTGAAAGATGTTAACATTTCACAAGGCACTATTACGTGTTAAAGTTAAAGGAGATCACTTGCCATAACTTAATGGACGGAACGGAACTGTCACAGTGGTATACCGTAAGGTTTCGTTTAAAAGTCCTTTATTAGTCAATAAGGAAGATACATAAAATAATATTAATGTATTTGGAATATTTAAATTATTACAAAAATGTAATAAAAGAGCGTATTGCAATGTTTAGAAATTATATTTTGAAGTGAAATAGAACGTATTTACAACCACTATGAGCAGCTAGTGACCTAAGTGTATGTCAATTATAAATGTGTTGTCTTTCTCGTTACTAGTTTATTTCGCTTTGTTTGACAGCGCTATGTTATTCTGGAAAATAGCGAAGACGCAAAAGACCGCACATGGAAACCGTTACATGAATACATTTGACAAAACTGACAAAAGTGACGTCATCAAAGTGCGTCCGTTTTCGCGCCCTTATATAAAGTATGACTTTGAAACAGTTTTTTATGAATAAAATTCATGTGTTACTTTTTTTAATAAACATTTGTTCCCTTTTCTATGTACTAAAAAAGGAAATTAAACGAAATAATAAGATCGTTTAAAAAACTAAAAAGAACCGACTTCAATGCCGCGCTATTAATTTTCAGTATCAATTTTGAGGTGTTTATCTCCATATCTCTGGAGATACTTATCAGACCTCGACAAAATTACTATAGTATCACACTTGGAATATCTCTTTTTCAACAAAAAAAAGAATAATCAAAATCGGTTCATAAACGACGAAGTTATCCGCGAACAAACATAAAAAAAAACAAAAACATACGGTCGAATTGAGAAACCTCCTCATTTTTTGAAGTCGATTAAAAAGAGGTTTGTTTCTCTCATGTAATAAGGTGAATGAAGAGGTTTTAATCGTTTTTTAAAGCCAAGTGCTTTACAGTGCGTGCACACAACTAAAATTAATAAAATTACTATAACTTCTAATATGAGGTAATTATTAATTTAAGCCACATGATGACACAGATAATGTCATAATTAAATATGGTACCTACTTTAACAACTATATGCCAATAGTTACTGATGTCTATCAAAATACATAATACAAGACATTCAAGGAAATGACTGCAATATTATTTTCACAGCGACAACTGAAAAATAAATTTTAATTGTTGCAGTAAACACTTTATAGGCCTTATTTCAACACTAGCTGTTTCCCGTGACTTTAACTGCATGGCCTAATTTGCAGTATAAAGTTCTCAGCGTTAAATTATGATCCGGAAACTGCTAAAAGTACTGCTGCTGAAAAAAGTAGCTTAAAAATTCAATACTAGCCCAAATTCGACTTTCCCACCATTTGCCATTACGGAGTTCCAGTCCCTACAGCCCACTCCATCATCAAGTCAGCTCGATGGTACCATATTATTGCATTGTCACCAAAGATACGGAAGTAAACCAAATATGAGTCCAATGAAACTTTAGGAAGTAGCTCTAATTTAGCTTCCAAGATTTGGCCTACAGAAACATAAACACACTTACACGATAATATATAAGATCGTTTAAAAAACTAATAGAACCGATTTCAAATGCCACGCTATTTATTTTCAGTACCAAGTTTAAGGTGTTTATCTCTATATCTCTGGAGATACTTATCAAATCTCGATGAAATTACTATGGTTCCACCCTTGTGATATTTCCTTTCAATCAAATAAAGAATTATCAAAATCCGTTCATAAACGACGAAGTTATCCGTTAACATCCAGAAAAGAAATAAAATATATACATATACGGTCGAATTGAGAAACGTCCTTTTTTGAAGTCGGTTAAAAAGTTAAATAAATGCTTGTAAAAATATTTTATTTTATCGCCAATTTCACACCAAATACTTACTACCAAAGGTATCTAAAGATTTTCTTTCTTTGCTTCCAATTAAAATATTCCTTTACCAATTCGCCGACATCGCAGAGAGTATTTCAAAGTATAATCTCAGTAGAACGCGTTTCAAACACATCAATCTTTTCGATTTCACCAAACGGAGACCAATCACCAAAGTTTGAGTCACCTGAATTTTTATGACGATTGTTTTTTCTCTCCTACCCTCATATTTACCAAACAGTTTTGAGCCTATACAGTCGAAGCCCAACCTTAAATCATTCACACATAAACATAAAACGAACCTTAACGCTCTAGACATAGACTGTTCAATTCTGTGAATGTATTTTGTAGTTAGGGTGTAATGAACAGCAAAAAAATTGTATTCAACGTGTTATTTTTGTACTGTTCCTATAGCCCTTTCTATAATGATCCGTGAAAACAACATTTCCTTTTGTCCCTCGAGCTCTGTCCTAGTTATCGAATAGGATTTTATTTTGGTATCAATTATCAAGATGTACTTTTCTGTAAATAAGTTTTCCTTGTACGATACGAGGTTGTCTCGAGGGAGTAAGGTAAGGGTATGTTGACATAATTATGTATATAATTTGATTTCATCGGGACAAGATTTGAAGTAAGTTCCTTTAACGATGCCTATTTTAAAATAAATATTTTTATTGTTATCTATATTTTGTGTTTTGTTTTTCGAGTTAATTTGACTATTTATTGATTACCTTTTTTTATTACTTATCTTGATAGTAAGATTGAACTTGAAGACTTTTTTTACACCGTACCGGCTAGCACTTAACCGCTATCTTACCCAGAAGATTTTTCACAGATTTTCGAATTGATTTGGAGATGCACTCGCGATTTGAAGATCCCCATATTGTACTTTACCGGAAACACGACTCAGGCAGGGCATTCCATTCCATGGCGGTTCGTATGATGAACGAAGATGCAAATCGCTTCGTTCGGGTAGATGGTATATCTACCATTAATGAGTGGTGCCTTTTAGTGTCTCTGGATGTGCAATTATAAAATGGAGATGGTAGAATTAAATTATGCTATTCCATAGCACACTCTTTAAAATGTATTCGATAAAAAACTGATAAGCAAGCGAGTAGTAGATCGTCACCAATGAGTTTCTTGGCTCTCCTCTCAATGGTTTCCAGTGTCTCCAGCTGTTATTTGGCAGAACCATCCCAAAGGTGAGACAATACTTTACTCATACAATTAACAGTACTAATACAATTTTTTAGTAGGTACCTTTTTATATTGTTGATAGGCAAGCAGTTGATACGTAGATGTCACCTGATGGAAAGTAACGATGTGATCGAGAGAGCATGTTTGCCTAGAAGATACACGGTCACGCTCGATTTGAACACCCAAATTATAGCTACTCGGAAGCAAGTCAGCCGGCAATTTGTTCCAATATTTTCGAAACAAAACGTTTAGTGCGGCTTGTTGAATTATTCACCATGTATGGACGCCGGTTGTGTGCCTTGATGTCCGATTGTACTGCCTACCTGTCGGACGCAACGAGTTCTACGCAAATATTTTAACAGTCTGGTTCTGCCCGAAATAAAAATAAGTCGTCTTTTCGTCGCATACGCGCGCTGATTCGGAATGGCTACACCAAAGAGTAACATTATATTATAATATACTGGCTACTTGCAGCAGGTACTCTGTCATAAACAGCAAAATCTCGGGTGAGTGCGCATTTGCAGAGAGTCGTAGACAGCGAAAAAAACAGAGTAATAATGAAAATGCTTATTTCAAATCGCGGAGAATTTCACTTGCGGCCATTTCATCTATTTGCTTATCAACGAATAGCCAGTCACACAGCGAGTTCTCGCTGCGAGTGCATAATCTCAGCGAGTATTTGCTGTGTGTGACCGAGGCTTAAGCCAACATTCACTATCTCACCTAATCTGTATTTATGTAAAGGACAATTAAGTCTCAGTGGTGGCTTCTACTTAAATTTGAAACAGTACTCGCGGATCCCTGGCGACGCCGCGGAATTGTACCAAAATGAAAACATCCTGAATTCATTACCTACGTTTTAATTCCGTGGGATTACTCACAGAAATTGGATGACTTAAAATTGGCTGGGTTCCGCATACGGCGTAATTACGTAGTGGGGATGAAAGGATCTCAGACAGGGTGTTAGTGTCATATCGTTTATTTGTTATTAGTTATTTAGTTCATAAACTAGTTAATTACTATACAAGTGTTGAAAATTGTTGACATTCAAAACATAAGTTTACACTTGTGTTTTTTACTCATTAATTAGTTTTTAGTTTAGACCGAGGTGACTAGCTTGATTTAATACCACCGTGCACAATCCTCGACAGCTCATCACTTACCAACTAGTGAGATAGTAGTCAAATGCTAGCCAGTATAAGATATAAAAAAACATTTAAAGATAAACAAAAAAGTACCTATTCACTCCACGTTTCTCGCTACGGTTAATGAAAATTATCTAAATACTTTCATTGGCTAGGGTGGTATTCTTAATGTTTAATGAACACTTGCTAACTGATGTTTTTTCTATATCTTATAGGCTAACGTTTGAGCAGTATCTCGCCTGGTGGTAAACGATAATGTGGTCGAATATGGTGAACATGGTAGGCCTAGAATACTTTGACTCTCAAGGGTTGAGTGCTGCCGGGACACCATAAGGTTGTAGCGGCAGATTTTGTCCTTGATCATGGAAAGTATTTTTTGGTAGCAAGCCAGGTGGAACATCGATATATCTCATACTACCTGTGAATGAGCAACCGTGCTAGGATAAACAATAAAAAAAATTGGTTGTCTGTAAAGTTGGTTTACGGACGATAGTTTAACGTGACAACGTCATAACAAAACATTGATGTTCATGTTCATCTGCAAATACATATTCACATTCATGCAAAAAAACTTAGATGAAATCGACGCATGCGTACAATGAGCGTAACGGGACATTTTTAGGGTTCCGTAGCCGAATGGCAAAAAACGGAACCCTTATAGATTCGTCATGTCTGTCTGTCTGTCCGTCCGTATGTCACAGCCATTTTATTCCGAAACTGTTTGAACTACAGAATTGAAACTTGATAGGTAGATGTATTCTGTAAACCACTTTCCGATTTTTATATAAAAATAAAAAATATAAAAGTTTAAGGGGGGGCATCCCATACATGGAAATGAAACAAAAAAAATGTTTTCTTCAAACCTATACGTGTGGGGTGTCTATGGATAGGTCTTTAAAAATGACATTGAGGTTCTTAAAATCATTTTTTCTCAAAGTCAATCATTTGAAAGATAGGCGCGTTTAAAGTGGTAAAATGTGTGTCCCCCCCCTCCCCCCCCCGCCTCCCCCCCCCCCCGCCTCCCCCCCCCCCCCCGCCTCTAACTTTTAAAGTATGGGAGTGAAACATCTAAAAAAAATATATGCTATAGATCTCAATAAAAACTAACAACGAAAATTGGTTTGAACGAGATACAGTCAGCAGTTTTAGAGATATGGCGACCGCAAAGATAACTTTGTTTTTCATACAAACACTATGAAAAACAAAGTTAATTTTGTAGTTGCGAAAAATCATAGTTATGGAATACTTAACTGTGTTACGGAACCCTACGAGTGCGAGTCCGACTTGCGCTTGGCCAGTTTATTCGTGCATGCAGCCGGCGATCGAGCCGGCGTTTAGCGATTTATTAGACGTTGTCACGTCAAAAAGAAAATGATAGATATATTATACTATGTTATATCTTAAGCTATTCCGTACGAAGTCACTATAATTGGAGCTTTCATAATTTCGGTTGTGGAACCCTAAACAAGTACATGCATATTGAATTGAAAAATTACGCGACCGCGTCCGACAAGCGCCCAGGTGATGTTTTTAAATTTGTCGCGCGACAACGCGACTTTTTCAACTTTGAATAATTGATTTTTGTTATTCTGGTTATTCCGATTCGTAATGAAAAAGTTGATTAAATTTTGCACTGCATTGTCTACTTTTTTCTTGGACAGTAAAACATTTAGTTTTTTTTTATTTTTGATCTGAATATGCGACTACATACGCAAAGTGGTGGGTAGTGACTGGAAAAGAAGAGCCGAAGATCGGGCTGAGTGACATATCTTGGGAGAGTTTTACGTCCAGCAGTGGACTGACACCGGCTGATTATGATATTAGCTATACGAATATGGATACTATATTGTCTGTCAACAGTTAATAGAACTTGCTACTGCGGTCAATATTTATGTACATACCTACATCAGCTTCTTTTGACATTTTCGTTTTGAGGCAAATTAGCATATCTTTATTTTGTAAATAATAATTTAGGATCGTTTAAAAAACTCAAAGAACCGACTTCAAACATCGCGCTAGTCAAAGTAGCCAATAGACGTAATAACTATTACATAATCTGTGCCAGTAAGTAAAGTCACAGAATAATGAATAGTACAAGGTAAAGTGCCAGCCAAGTAGTAAGTCGTCGAGATAAATAAATGCGTCGTAATACAAATGTTGATTAAAAACGGCTCGGCTGATTTCATTAGAATTTAAATGGGACCACCTGGGAAGGGTACCCTTTGAAAAAAAAAGATTTTTTTTCAAATCGTTTCAGGCATCTTCGAGCAATCAGTGAACATACATAAAAAAATAATTTAAAAATAATCCGACGACCTCCTCCTTTTTTGTGAAGTCGGTTAAAAATGAATAAATGAATTGAAATATTAACATTTTAACACTTAAAATTAATGCATTATAAGTAAAGTTCAATATTCTTATTATAAAAAAATATATAAGTCTGTATTTCAAGAGTTTTAAAGCATCAACACGAGTACGTGAAAAAATATCGATAAGACTTACTACACTAGTATTCATTTCATTCAATCCAATACACTTCTACAGATTATCTATAATGCCGAACGAACTAAGAGAATACGATCTTTGTTCGTAGTACGTTAACACCGGCAAATTCGTCGTTTTACGTTCGGATCCCGAATTTCGGATGTATCACTTCGGAGTCTGATCACTCAACATGCGAATATTGGTTTGGCTAATTGATTCTTAAACGATTTAAATGAATATTTACATAATATTGTATAATCCCTATATCACTACATATTATAAAACAAAGTCCTCTACCGCGTCTGTCTGTTTGCAATAAACTCAAAAACTACAGAACGGATTTTCATGCTTTTTTTAGCAATAGACAGAGCTTTTTCTTTATATATATCTTATAGGCTAGCGTTTGACCACTATCTCACCTGTTGGTAAGTGATGATGCGGTTGAAGATGGTAAGCACGCCAGGCCTGGAATGGGAACTGGCTCTCAAGGATAGCTGCCCGAACACATTAGATGCTTGGTGACAGATTTTCTAACTTGAAGGTGGTAGCTGGCCAGGCGGACACTAGATAGTGTCCTACCACCATGCAAAAAGAGTGATTCATGAGAAAAGTTTATGTGTATAATTCGTTAAGGTGTTGTGTAAATTAGTTGAAATATGACTATTATTGTTGAAAACGGACGCAACAAACTAATGCAAAAAATGTAACCTTATATATGCTCTACACGTGCAAAGCCGGGACGGGTCGCTAGTACATTATAAATGCTAAGTTTTTATGCAACTCTACCTCTTATCGTAATTCCTACCGTTTCTCATAAAAAACAGCGTGACGAAACTAGACCAAAACTACAAATAAAATTTGAAATCCCAGCGTGACCACAGTGCAAATCACTTCGGTAAGACAATAAAATTCATGATTTCCACGGCATTGCTGGTGCAGATGGCGTCACTTTACACCAGGGTAGATTGGGTTCTGGTACATACTAAAAATATTATATAACGTGCAATATGCTTCTGTATTTTCTGTGTTAAACTGTGAATTGACACTTCCAGATTCAAAATAGAGAGAAATTATAAATATATATAAGACTAGCTGTTACCCGCGGCTTCGCCCGCGTTATTGTGTCTTTATTACCTTTGAGGTCTAGATCAATGATCTCTTAGCCCAAGTCACCATAGATGACCCCAAAGTCGAACTTAATATCCTCTTTTGTTAAAGTCATTAATCATTTTGGTTAGGTATACGAAGTTGTGCTGTTTAATTGTTTGACTCAACACAAAAGTTCCTGAAACATTTCTTACAAAGAAATTAAGGTAAATAGCTGCGCGAGCGAACATTTTTTATGATTTTTTATGACCCTGACAGTTTTATAACCTAACAATCAAGTCACTGTAGATGACTCTTAGGTCGAACTCGATATCGTCTATTGTTAAAGTCATTAATCATTACTTGGTAAACCTAAGCAAGGTTTACCAAGTTTTGCTGTTTAAGTATTTGAGTCAGTCTAATGTATGAGGCTGTTAAAACACGCTATTATATGCTATATAGCGTTACTACTGCGCAAGCGAAGCGAGCGCAAATTTTTTTTATGATCTTTTATGATCTTTTATGACCCTGACAGTTTTTATGATCTACTATGTCAACCCGATAACCCTAGGGTTAAACTTGATATCCACTTATTTTAAGGTAAATAATGATTATGATTATTGAAGGTTGAACTGTTTAAAATTATAAACTCGATTTGATGCTTGTGGCTATTTAAATACAAAAAATGATGAAATATTCCCTACAAAGAAGATAAAACAAATGCTGGCGCGAGCGTAGCGAGCGCTATCAATGCGCGAGCAAAGCGATGGTGAAAAATGTTTACGACTTTTTATGACCCTGACAGTTTTTATGACCTCCTAAGTCAACATTGATACCACAAAGGTTAAACTTGATATCCACTAATTTTAAGATTAATAATTATTATGATTATTAAAGGTAGTACTGTTTTAATCTTCGAGCATTTACCAATTGAGAAGTTAACGCAAGGCGTTCCCCTCTGCTGGCCATATAGCCATTTTTGGCCACATGAGCGTGCGTAACTACGCTGTATTTTTAATACTGTGTGCGTGTTTCAAGCTAGTGTGCGGGATCGTTAAAGTGAGTGATTTGTGTGTGTGCAATGCGTGTTTACCTCGTCCCCAGTAAGTATCGGCAGAAAAAATGTTTGAGGATTACAACGTTAACATCTCCATTGGTAAATGCTCGAAGGTTTTAATTTATTACTCGTTTTGATGCATGTAGTTATTAATATACAAAATTTACTGAAATATTACCAACAAAGAAGTTAAAACAAATGCTTGCGCGAACGTAGCGAGCGCTATTACTGCGCGAGCGTAGCGAGCGCGAAAATTTTTTACGACCTTTTATGACTCTGACAGCTTTTATGACCTACTAAGTCAACACCGATAACCCTAGGGTTTAACTTGATATCCACTTATTTTAAGGTAAATAATGATTATGATTATTGAAGGTTGAACTGTTTAAAATTATAAACTCGTTTTGATTCATGTGGCTATTTAAATACAAAAAATGATGAAATATTCCCTACAAAGAAGATAAAACAAATGCTGGCGCGAGCGTAGCGAGCGCTATCAATGCGCGAGCGAAGCGATGGTGAAAAATGTTTACGACTTTTTATGACCCTGACAGTTTTTATGACCTCCTAAGTCAACACCGGTACCACAAAGGTTAAACTTGATATCCACTAATTTTAAGATTAATAACTATTATGATTATTGAAGGTTGTAAGTTAACGCAAGGCGTTCCTCTCTGCTGGCCATATAGCCATTTTTGGCCACATGAGCGTGCGTAACTACGCTGTATTTTTAATACTGTGTGCGTGTTTCAAGCTAGTGTGCGGGATCGTTAAAGTGAGTGATTAGTGTGTGTGCAATGCGTGTTTACCTCGTCCCCAGTAAGTATCGGCAGAAAAAAATGTTTGCGGATTACAACGTTAACATCTCCATTGGTAAATGCTCGAAGATTTTAATTTATTACTCGTTTTGATGCATGTAGTTATTAATATACAAAATTTACTGAAATATTACCAACAAAGAAGATAAAACAAATGCTTGCACGAGCGCAGCGAGCGCGAAATTTTTTTACGTCCTTTTATGACCCTGACAGATTTTATGACCTACTAAGTCAACGCCGCTAACCCTAACGTTAAACTTGATATCCACTTATTTTAAGGTTAATAATCTTTATCATTATTGAAGGTTGTACTGTTTAAATCTATGACTCGTTTTGATGCATGTGGCTATTAAAATACAAAAGTAGCTGAAATGTTTTCTACAAAGTAGATATAACAAATGCTCGCGCGAGCGGAGCGAGCGCTATAACAGCGCGAGCGAAGCGAGCGCGAAATATGTTTACTACTTTTTATGACCCTGACAGTTTTAATGACCTTTTATGTCAACACCGATAACACAAAGGTTTAACTTCATATCCACTTATTATAAGGTTAACAACAATAACGATTATTGAAGGTTGTACTGTTAGATAGATAGATAGATAGATAAACTCTTTATTTGCACACCAAAAGAACAGAAACAATTTAAACAAAATATACTCTAAACTTATAACTATAGCTATGCAAAGGGCGGTCTTATCGCTTAGAGCGATTTCTTCCAGACAACCCAATAGTAAAAAAGAAAACGAGACTGTGACGGACGGTGGTGTATCAATATTGAAATAAAATCAATAAATATGCTTACAAACATAAAAAACAAATGTCATACTATACATTACACATAAATACACATACATACATACCTATCTTTAAATATTATCTTTATATATCATACATATAATAATAAAATACACTGTAGCATAGCAATACAATGATTGAGACTACCAATTATTAACATAGAACACAATATACCTAGCAATTTAGTGGAGACTGGCAAGATAGTGTTTATATAGTCGTTCCTTAAAGGTCTGAGGAGATGGAGATTGTCTGATTTCGACTGGTAAATCATTCCAAAGGCGTGCAGCCTGTACCGAAAACGATTTATCGAGAAAAGATGTTGAATGAGTAGGTATTTGTAACGTTAGATTTTCTAATGACCTCAACGTTAATGAGTGCTGTGAATGTAAATATTCAAAGCGATCTTTAACGTAGCGCGGGGAAGCGGGATTGAAAAGTATACTGAATAAGAGAGAGAGAATGTGAGTATTCCGGCGAAGTCGAATAGGAAGCCACTTGAGCTTATGTCGAAAATACGAGACGTGGTCATATTTGCGTAAGCCAAATATGAACCTTATGCAAAAATTCTGAAGCCGCTCAAGTTTGTTTAGCTGGTCCTCCGTTAAATCTAGATAGCTGGCATCAGCGTAATCAAGAATAGGAAGCAGAAGAGATTGTGCTAACACAACTTTGGTAGCAGTCGGGAGAAAATTCTGGAGGCGTTTCAAGGCGCCCGCAGAAGCGAACATTTTGCGCCTAACGGCTTCTAATTGTGGACCCCATGACAATGTCTGATCAATTATAAGACCAAGGTTTTTCACTTGCGTACTGTAAGGAATTATGACACCATCAAAAATAACTGTAGGAAGGTTATTACGATCTAGTTTGGATAACATGCGAGAGCTACCTACAATCATTATTTGGGTCTTGGTAGGATTAACTGTTAGACCGAAATCCTTACTCCACGCAGCAATACGGCTCAAATTGTCGTTAACTATTTGAATACAGTCAACCAAGTGATCAGGGGATGCCTGTGAATATATTTGTAGGTCGTCAGCGTAAAGGTGGTAGGGAGAAGAGAGATCAGATGAGATAGAATTTATAAAGGTTGAAAAAAGTAAAGGAGATAGAACGCCGCCCTGTGGGACGCCAGCTGTAATGTTACTCCATGAAGAGAAAGAATCTTCAATGCGAACTCTCTGCCGACGCCCAAACAGGTAAGTACGAAAAAAGTCAATTACGGAAGGAGATAGGTTAATAGAGCGTAGCAGCTCTAATAAAATGTCGAAATCGACGGCATTAAACGCATTGCTAAAATCAAGGAGAGCAAGCACAGTCAGCTTACCATGTTCCATACCAGCACGAATGTCATCTGTGATTTTGATCAAGGCAGTAACTGTGCTATGCCCAGGACGGAATCCAGACTGAAACGGGTTAAAGAGACAATTTCTATTAAGAAATACGCTTAGTTGGTGATGCACAAGCCGTTCCAGTACTTTGGAGAGGAAGGGGAGGATGGATATGGGACGGTAATCAGAGTGAGATTTGGGATTAGGTTTTTTAGGAAGTGGAATAACTTGAGCGTTTTTCCATAAAGTTGGAAATACGCCACTCGAGGTTGAATAATTAAGGATATGGGTAAGGACAGGAATGATAAGATCAAGGATAGGGAGCAGCATGTTGCGACTAATACCATCAATACCCACAGCATTAGATGTAATGGACAGTACGCCTTTCTTAACATCTCCCTCCGTAAAATGAGTGAATAAGAATGAAGAGTAGGTTGGAGATGGTTCGCTAGAAAGAAGATAAATAGTTTTAGATTTGACAGTGGAGTCGATACCAGTAGTGGAAGAAAAGTAACTATTAATGGAATCAAGATCAAGATTTGGAGAAACAGGATTTTCTTTGGGTCTACCAATACCCAATGTTTTTAGAAATCTCCATACCTTAGATGAATCATCATCATTTACGGATTCATGAATATGTCGGCGTTGAGCATCCCTACACACCCTGTTGCAATAATTACGAGACTTAATATATTTGCTTTTATTACCCACGCTAGGGACACATTTATATTTAGTTTTGGCGGCAGCTTTTTTATCCATTAATATTTTAATGTCAGGAGTCAACCATGGAGCAGGCAAGTGTTTGACCTTGATCGGTCTCAACGGTGCATGAGTATCAAAGAGTCGTAGTATGGTCGTATTAAAGATACTAATTTTGTCATCAATAGAGTCAGCATTCTCTATTGATGACCAATCAATGTTCTGTGCATCTTCACGAAGATTATCTAGATTCATGTTACCAAAGTTGCGTTGAAGAAGAATTTTAGGTTTAAGTTTTGGAGGACGGACCTTGTAAGAGAGAAAAATTAAATCGTGATAAGAAAAAGCATCTGCAGAACATTGACCATGTTTAGCAACATGGTCGCAAGAGGAAACAATAGCTAAGTCCAGAAGTGAAGGGGTGGTATTAGGAAAATGGTGGGTTGCGTTAAGGGGAAGTATGTTAAGGTTGCTTGATCTTATCACAGATTCCAGGGACGAAGAACGAGAGTCCTTTTTAAGGAGGCAAGTGTTAAAGTCACCCATAATAATGGTGTGACTATAACATGGGATGATATCTTCTAGAAGGCTTTCAAAGGAAGGAAAAAAGTTAATACGAGAAGAAGGGCTATAATAGACTCCGAGGAGAATTTTCGCATGCGAAAGAAGAATTTCGATAAAAAGGTGCTCGCCCGCATTAGTAGGGGGTGGTTGTGCAGACATATTAACTACAGTGAAAGGAATTTGAGCTCGAAGGTATATGGCTACACCTCCACCACCACCACTAGCACGGTCGTTCCGTATAAGTTGGAAACCAGGTAGAGGGTAAAGAAAAGAAGAAAGACATGGCTTAAGCCAAGACTCGGAGACTAAAATAGTGTGAATATGTCTTAGATGTTCAAAAGTCGCCAGCATATCGGGGAAGTGAGCCGGAATACTCTGCGCATTAATGTGGACAACGTTGAGGTTTTTAGGCACATCCAAAAAATGTGCCTCTAAAGTATCAGAGAGTGTTGGAATGCTAACAAAACTATTATCTGAACTGCTTCGTGAAGAACAGGATTTATAACTATCACTATCACCATTAAATAAGTTTAACATAGTGTATACAATAAAATATATATAAGTATATATACGTTAACAATAAAATACTATTATAATAATATAATACTTAAAAATAATAAATTATATCAAAAAGTACCTAAGAACTAATCTCGCCTGCCGTCGTGTGTAGTAAAAAATCATTCTAGAATAGATGCGAAGACACAATAGCGACTACCAAGTTAATATACTAACTTATAGTCATTCACAATACCAGCATCATAACAAAATATTAATTTACCTGAATAGTTTACAATAACAAGTAATACATAAAAATAACTAATCGTCAGAATCCCAAATACAGTAAAAAAGCAAATTATGAAAACAACTAAAAAACAGCTTATAACGAGATAATTAATGAAGCCACAAAAAAAAAAAAAAGAAATTAATGTCACTGTCAGCTGTCAAACTGACAGATAGCATAAGAAAAATTTGGCAGTGGCAGGTGATTTCTTTCATGTTTACAAACTGTTACAAGCAAGCGAATCAATCACAATAACATTATTTTTAACTCAAAAAGAATCCTAATAAATTACAGGTAGTAGGCACGGTAGTGAAAAGTTTTATGGCTACCGCCGGCTGTTATGATAATCAAGATAGAAAATACGCAAATTACTATGCAATGTACAAAAACTGTACAAAAGTCAAAAACTGATTCAACGCCTCGCTCTTCTCTTGGGTTTTGCCGAGTCCCGCGGCACCTTCATGTTTGCAGCTGAAGTCTTAATGTTTTAATTTATGATTCGTTTTGATGCATGTGGTTATTAATATATAAAAGTTACTGAAATATTACCAACAAAGAAGGTTAAACAAATGCTTGCGCGAGCGAAGCGAGCGCGAAAAATGTTTATGGCTTTTTATGACCCTGACAGCTTTTATGACCTACTAAGTCAACACCGATAACCCTAAGGTTAAACTTGATATCCACTTATTTTAAGGTTAATAATCTTTATCATTATTGAAGGTTGTACTGTTTTAATCTATAACTCGTTTTGATGCATGTGGCTATTAAAATACAAAAGTTGCTGAAATGTTTTCTACAAAGTAGATATAACAAATGCTCGCACGAGCGGAGCGAGCGCTATAACTGCGCGAATTTTTACGGCTTTTTATGACCCTGACTGTTTTAGTTTTGATGACCTACTAAGTCAACACCTATGACCCTAAGGTAAAATGTGGCTGTTAACATGAATGTTTCTGAAATACTTCCCACAAAGCAGATAAAACACGTTGGGCAAGCAAAGCTATCGCGTAAATTTTAAAGGCACTCACATTTAATTGCCGTAAAAAGTATTTCTTGCCCTTTTATGCCCTATTATATACAATACTATTATTCTTTGTACAAAATTTAATCTGAATCGGTCAAGCCATCTGGCCGAAAAGAGGCCACACATTCACAAAATTCCATAATAAAAATCTAGACACCCGAAATTGCCAGCCAAAAAAAAGTATTCGTTGTCCTTCTATGTCTTATTGACTGTCTGTATACGAAATTTCAGCTAAAAAGGTTAAGCCGTTTGACCGAGAGTAGGCCACACATTTGCAAAACTGGGCACCTAGACTCGACAGCCGGAAAAAAAGTATCCGATATCCTATTCTTTCCTATGAACTGTCTTTATACAACATTTCAGGCAAATCGGTCAAGCCGTTTATTCGAGAAGAGGTTTTATATTCACAAAATTCAATTTAAAATATCTGGACCCCCTGACTCGACAGCCAAAAAAAAAGTATCCTATGTCCTATTCTGCCCTATGACATGTATTCATACAAAATTTCAGGCAAATCGGTCAAGCCATTTATTCGAGAAGAAGTCTCATATTTACAAAATTCAATTAAAAATATCCGGACCCCCTGACTCGACAGCCAGAAAAAAAGTATCCTGTATCCTATTCTGCCCTATGACATGTATTCGTACAACATTTCAGGCAAATCGGTCTAGCCGTTTATTCGAGAAGAAGTCTTATATTTACAAAATTCAGTTAAAAATATTTGGACCCCCTGACTCGACAGCCAGAAAAAAAGTGTCCTATATCTTATTCTACCCTATGAACTGTCTATATACAACATTTCAGGCAAATCGGTCAAGCCGTTTATTCGAGAAGAGGTTTTATATTTACAAAATTCAATTTAAAATATCTGGACCCCCTGACTCGACAGCCAAAAAAAAAGTATCCTATGTCCTATTCTGCCCTATGACATGTATTCATACAAAATTTCAGGCAAATCGGTCAAGCCATTTATTCGAGAAGAAGTCTCATATTTACAAAATTCAATTTAAAATATCCGGACTCCCTGACTCGACAGCCAGAAAAAAAGTATTCTGTATCCTATTCTGCCCTATGACATGTATTCGTACAACATTTCAGGCAAATCGGTCTAGCCGTTTATTCGAGAAGAAGTCTTATATTTACAAAATTCAGGTAAAAATATTTGGACCCCCTGACTCGACAGCCAGAAAAAAAGTGTCCTATATCTTATTCTACCCTATGAACTGTCTATATACAACATTTCAGGCAAATCGGTCAAGCCGTTTATTCGAGAAGAGGTTTTATATTTACAAAATTCAATTTAAAATATCTGGACCCCCTGACTCGACAGCCAGAAAAAAAGTATCCTATATCCTATTCTACTCTATGACATGTATTCATACAAAATTTCAGGCAAATCGGTCAAGCCATTTATTCGAGAAGAAGTCTCATATTTACAAAATTCAATTAAAAATATCTGGACCCCCTGACTCGATAGCCAAAAAAAAAGTATCCTATATCCTATTCTGCCCTATGTACTATCTTTGTACAAAATTTCAGTCAAATCCGTCAAGCCGTTTGACCGTGAAGAAGTCCCAAACAAACAAACAAACAAACAAACAAACAAACAAACAAATAAACAAACTGACTTTCGCATTTATAATATTGGTGTTGATTGGTGTTGATAATATTGGTGTTGATTATATATAGTCTTCATGACATTTCATAACAAAATTGTACAGCTTTGACAGCTGTCATAAGGACCATTTTACCTGTATATTATACTAGCAGCCCGCCCCGGCTTCGCACGGGTAGAACATATATGCCTACAAAATTTGCATCAGTTTGTTGCATCGAATATAAAATATTAACATATTTAACAATCATCGTCATATGTCAACCAATTTACACAAAACCTTAACGAATTATGCACCTAAGACCTACCTTCCTCATAAACACTCTGGCTATTGGTGAAAACTGCATGATAATCCGTTCAGAAGCTATTGAGATTATTGCGAACAGACAGACAGACGCAGTGATGGACATTGTTTTATAACACTTACGTAGTGATATTGGACGGCCCTTTGGCATAAAGGATAGTTACCCTGATTCTGACCCGAGGGTCGTTGGTTCTAATCCTAGCTATATACCTACCAATGAAAGTTTTATGTGTATTCATGAATCATGGGTTTTCGTGGGATCATTAAATCTACCAATAATTAAGATAGTTTAAACACTAAATCAACTGACTTCCATGCCCCGCAAGTCAATTTCAGTAGCAAGTTTGAGACGTTTATAGTCATATCTCTGAAGGGACTTATCACATCTCAATGAAATTACAATGGGACGACTACCTCGGAATCGTACCCTACCGATTACAAAAATAATAATTGGAAACGGTTCTCAATTGACGGAGTAATCGCGTAACATACACACACAAAAAAAGAAATAAAAAAGAAACATACATACGAATTGAGAACTTCCTTCTTTTTGGAAGTCGGTTGAAAAGTAGCTTACTTACTTAGGAGAACATCTGCCACCGTAACCTTACGGCTACGGCGTTCCCCGACGCTAACAGTAGGGGTATTATACGTTTAACGTGTGTATCTGTGTGTCTGTCTGTAGCATCTGAGCACCCAACCGGATGAACCGATTTTGATTTTATTATTGATAGTTTTTTAGAGTTCCGAACCCAAAGGGTAACAACGGAACCCTATTACTGAGACTCCGTTGTCCGTCTGTCTGTCTGTCTGTCTGTCTGTCTGTCTGTCCGTCTGTCACCAGGCTGTATCTCATGAACCGTGATAGTTAGACGGTTGAAATTTTCACACGGATGATGTATTTCTGTTGCCGCTATAACAACAAATACTAAAAACAGAACAAAGTTAAAAATTAAAGGGGGTCCCCATACATACGTTTTTACTATAGCGCCATCTATGAACGATGGTAACCAACAAAAAGGTCTGACTTTTGTGTTAACGTTCACATGGTGGGTGTTAGAAGTTCGTTCGACATTCGTTAGATGGCGTTGTAGTAAATAAGCATGTTTAGTATTGACACGGTATTTATATATATCGATGTTAAAACTATGTAGATACTTAATTTTTCCGGCAAATTTTGTTCAATCGGAACCCTACGTGTGCGAGTCCGACTCGCACTTGGCCAGTTTATTTTTTATTAGATGTCTTTATCGAGAGTGTTCTTCGTTTTGATTCATGAAAATTCGTTCAATCGTTATAAAACTATGAGCTTTAATCAACTTTCATAGGTCTGATCAATTCGAAAATCTTCTTCTTCAACGATATTGTAAGAACATGGAAGCATTGACCTGATGCTGGGACATCTCCTGAACTCTACAGAATACTCAAATCCTCGACAACTTACAGCTCAGATTTTAAATGTCGTGTTTAGAGTCATTGAAATGCTTTTAATGAAATGATTATACATAGATCAGTCGGGGTGGTTTAAAATATCAACACCATCAACACCAATATTATAAATGCGAAAGTCAGTTTGTTTATTTGTTTGTTTGTTTGTTTGTTTGTTTGTTTGGGACTTCTTCACGGTCAAACGGCTTGACGGATTTGACTGAAATTTTGTACAAAGATAGTACATAGGGCAGAATAGGATATAGGATACTTTTTTTTTGGCTATCGAGTCAGGGGGTCCAGATATTTTTAATTGAATTTTGTAAATATGAGACTTCTTCTCGAATAAATGGCTTGACCGATTTGCCTGAAATTTTGTATGAATACATTTCATAGAGTAGAATAGGATATAGGATACTTTTTTTCTGGCTGTCGAGTCAGGGGGTCCAGATATTTTAAATTGAATTTTGTAAATATAAAACCTCTTCTCGAATAAACGGCTTGACCGATTTGCCTGAAATGTTGTATATAGACAGTTCATAGGGTAGAATAAGATATAGGACACTTTTTTTCTGGCTGTCGAGTCAGGGTGTCCAAATATTTTTACCTGAATTTTGTAAATATAAGACTTCTTCTCGAATAAACGGCTAGACCGATTTGCCTGAAATGTTGTACGAATACATGTCATAGGGCAGAATAGGATACAGAATACTTTTTTTCTGGCTGTCGAGTCAGGGAGTCCGGATATTTTAAATTGAATTTTGTAAATATGAGACTTCTTCTCGAATAAATGGCTTGACCGATTTGCCTGAAATTTTGTATGAATACATGTCATAGGGCAGAATAGGACATAGGATACTTTTTTTTTGGTTGTCGAGTCAGGGAGTCCAGATATTTTAAATTGAATTTTGTAAATATAAAACCTCTTCTCGAATAAACGGCTTGACCGATTTGCCTGAAATGTTGTATATAGACAGTTCTTAGGGTAGAATAAGATATAGGACACTTTTTTTCTGGCTGTCGAGTCAGGGGGTCCAAATATTTTTAACTGAATTTTGTAAATATAAGACTTCTTCTCGAATAAACGGCTTGACCGATTTGCCTGAAATGTTGTACGAATACATGTCATAGGGCAGAATAGGATACAGGATACTTTTTTTCTGGCTGTCGAGTCAGGGAGTCCGGATATTTTAAATTGAATTTTGTAAATATAAGACCTCTTATCGAATAAACGGCTTGACCGATTTGCCTGAAATGTTGTATAAAGACAGTTCATAGGAAAGAATAGGATATCGGATACTTTTTTTCCGGCTGTCGAGTCTAGGTGCCCAGTTTTGCAAATGTGTGGCCTACTCTCGGTCAAACGGCTTAACCTTTTTAGCTGAAATTTCGTATACAGACAGTCAATAAGACATAGAAGGACAACGAATACTTTTTTTTGGCTGGCAATTTCGGGTGTCTAGATTTTTATTATGGAATTTTGTGAATGTGTGGCCTCTTTTCGGCCAGATAGCTTGACCGATTCAGATGAAATTTTGTACAAAGAATAATAGTATTGTATATAATAGGGCATAAAAGGGCAAGGAATACTTTTTTCGGCAATTAAATGTGAGTGCCTTTAAAATTTACGCGATAGCTTTGCTTGCCCAACGTGTTTTATCTGCTTTGTGGGAAGTATTTCAGAAACATTCATGTTAACAGCCACATTTAACCTTAGGGTCATAGGTGTTGACTTAGTAGGTCATCAAAACTAAAACAGTCAGGGTCATAAAAAGCCGTAAAAATTCGCGCAGTTATAGCGCTCGCTCCGCTCGCGCGAGCATTTGTTATATCTACTTTGTAGAAAACATTTCAGCAACTTTTGTATTTTAATAGCCACATGCATCAAAACGAGTCATAGATTAAAACAGTACAACCTTCAATAATGATAAAGATTATTAACCTTAAAATAAGTGGATATCAAGTTTAACCTTAGGGTTATCGGTGTTGACTTAGTAGGTCATAAAAGCTGTCAGGGTCATAAAAGCTGTCAGGGTCATAAAAAGCCATAAACATTTTTCGCGCTCGCTTCGCTCGCGCAAGCATTTGTTTAACCTTCTTTGTTGGTAATATTTCGGTAACTTTTATATATTAATAACCACATGCATCAAAACGAGTCATAAATTAAAACAGTACAACCTTCAATAATCGTTATTGTTGTTAACCTTATAATAAGTGGATATGAAGTTAAACCTTTGTGTTATCGGAGTTGACATAGAAGGTCATTAAAACTGTCAGGGTCATAAAAAGTAGTAAACATATTTCGCGCTCGCTTCGCTCGCGCAGTTATAGCGCTCGCTCCGCTCGCGCGAGCATTTGTTATATCTACTTTGTAGAAAACATTTCAGCTACTTTTGTATTTTAATAGCCACATGCATCAAAACGAGTCATAGATTTAAACAGTACAACCTTCAATAATGATAAAGATTATTAACCATAAAATAAGTGGATATCAAGTTTAACGTTAGGGTTATCGGCGTTGACTTAGTAGGTCATAAAAGCTGTCAGGGTCATAAAAGGGCGTAAAAAAGTTTCGCGCTCGCTGCGCTCGCGCAAGCATTTGTTTTATCTTCTTTGTTGGTAATATTTCAGTAAATTTTGTATATAAATAACTACATGCATCAAAACGAGTAATAAATTAAAATCTTCGAGCATTTACCAATGGAGATGTTAACGTTGTAATCCGCAAACATTTTTTTCTGCCGATATAAGTATCGGTACCCCAGTAAGCTGGGGACGAGGTAAACACGCATTGCACACACACTAATCACTCAGTTTAACGATCCCGCACACTAGCTTGAAACACGCACACAGTATTAAAAATACAGCGTAGTTACGCACGCTCATGTGGCCAAAAATGGCTATATGGCCAGCAGAGGGGAACGCCTTGCGTTAACTTCTCAATTGGTAAATGCTCGAAGATTAAAACAGTACAACCTTCAATAATCATAATAATTATTAATCTTAAAATTAGTGGATATCAAGTTTAACCTTTGTGGTATCGATGTTGACTAAGGAGGTCATAAAAACTGTCAGGGTCATAAAAAGTCGTAAACATTTTTCACCATCGCTTTGCTCGCGCATTGATAGCGCTCGCTACGCTCGCGCCAGCATTTGTTTTATCTTCTTTGTAGGGAATATTTCATCATTTATTGTATTTAAATAGCCACAAGCATCAAATCGAGTTTATAATTTTAAACAGTTCAACCTTCAATAATCATAATCATTATTTACCTTAAAATAAGTGGATATCAAGTTAAACCCTAGGGTTATCGGGTTGACATAGTAGATCATAAAAACTGTCAGGGTCATAAAAGATCATAAAAGATCATAAAAAAAATTTGCGCTCGCTTCGCTTGCGCAGTAGTAACGCTATATAGCATATAATAGCGTGTTTTAACAGCCTCATACATTAGACTGACTCAAATACTTAAACAGCAAAACTTGGTAAACCTTGCTTAGGTTTACCAAGTTATGATTAATGACTTTAACAATAGACGATATCGAGTTCGACCTAAGAGTCATCTACAGTGACTTGATTGTTAAGTTATAAAACTGTCAGGGTCATAAAAATTCATAAAAAATGTTCGCTCGCGCAGCTATTTACCTTAATTTCTTTGTAAGAAATGTTTCAGGAACTTTTGTGTTGAGTCAAACAATTAAACAGCACAACTTCGTATACCTAACCAAAATGATTAATGACTTTAACAAAAGAGGATATTAAGTTCGACTTTGGGGTCATCTATGGTGACTTGGGCTAAGAGATCATTGATCTAGACCTCAAAGGTAATAAAGACACAATAACGCGGGCGAAGCCGCGGGTAACAGCTAGTTATATTATATATATAGATAATTATTATTTTATACAATAGATCATATTATTATACTATATTGACTTCAAATTGATTGCGATCGGGGATCTACAGAAAAGCTAAGCCTATAATAATATTTTCGTAGTAACTATGACCTATTCTGTGGTTTGACTGCAAATATTTTATTAATTTTGCGATGCGTGTATGTGAAATCCGTGATATCTTCTAGAGTTTTCATTAGAATTATATACTGTAAAGGACAATTTTAATCTATAATATGTGGCCAAGCTAATTAACGTAATTATTTGGATAAGGATTAATACTATATACTTGAAAATAGACCTGGAAGTTATGTACTATTTTTTAACAAAAAATTAAAGATTAAAATGGTTACTGTGAGTCAACCTTAATAGATAGACATATGCTGTCCCGGACTTTTTTGTAGCTCTTATTAAGTTGTACAACTCTTCTATAGAAAATATTCTTCCATCTGTTTTCAATTGAGCAGCGTTCGTAAGAAACGTGTTTTTTCGACCGTTTTTTTGTCGACTTAGGTTGAAAATTAGGTCACCACGAATGTACCTTTGATTTAAACGGGATAATATATAGCCTATTTTCATTTCAAAAGTCCATTCTATATATTAATGAAAGAATTTTTTAAATCGGTCCAGTAGTTTTTGAGCCAAATCATTACAAACATACAAAAATACAAATGTTCTCTCTGTATAATATTAGTATATACTAGCAGAGCCTCGCGATTTGAACCGCGTAGTTCCCGTTCCCGTGAGAATACGGGGATAAAATATAGTTTATATTGCTTGCTGATAATATAGCTTTCTATTAGTGAAACATTTTTTTAAATCAGTCCAGTAGTTTATAAGTTAGATCGTAACAAACAAACAAGCAAATCAAATCTTTTCTCTTTTAAATAATGTTTTGATAGATCGATGTTTTGCCTCCTCATCCACCTGTGAGCGAAAAAACGGTAGCTCCCATTTAAAAGTAGTCGTAATTCGTAGCCTACATTTTTTAAAGTATTTGTTAAAAAAATACCGGCTTAGTATTTTGATAATAAAAATAGTGTACGTTTTTTAAAACTGTATAAAACCGTGCCTCGCTCATTATTCCACACAAAAAATGGACGAATATATTTCAGGCTAACAGCTTTATTTGACATGGAGTTTATAAAAATTCGCTGTCCAAATTGATATACTCTGCCATAGAAAAACTGGACAAGTGCCTGTCTGACTCGCTTGTCGAGGATTCTGTATGCATCGTTAATTTGTAGTTAAAATTGTGATCACAAACTTAACTTTAAAGTTGAAATATACCTACCTAGTAAATGAATTAGTAAATATGTCACGGTTCATCATCCAAATGTAAATATATATTTTTTTAAATCATAAAAAAGGCCTCTCACAATTGTGAGTATGTTAGCCTTATCTAATTACATTAAATTCTCTATATATTAGTTTGTACAACATTCTGGCTGAGTCCGAAAGTGGTTCAGCTCTTAAATCAAAATATTCTTTAAATAAATCTGAACATTGTATCTTAACTAAAGAAATAAAGTTTGTATAAAAAGTAGTATAATCAAGAGAGATCCCATCGCTGGAAGCTTGTTTGGCTAAACTATACATTTAAAAAACTACAAATTCACAATTTATCAACCCACTTCCAAAAGAAGGAGATTTCTTCTTTTTTTTTTGTATGTATGTTACGCGATTACTCCGTCAGTTGTGTACATTTCCGAGGTAGTTCTATTGTAATTTCATCGAGGTCTGACATGTATCTCCAGAGATATGACGATAAACGTCTCAAACTTGCTACTGAATTTGAACGCGGGGCATGGAAATGGGTTGTTTTAGTTTATTAACCGACTTCACAAAAAGGAGGAGGTTCCCAATTCGTCTGTATTTTTTTTTTCATCTAGATCTGATAAGTATCTCCAGAGATATGACGATAAACGTCTCAAACTTAATACTGAAATTGACTCGCGGGGAATTGAAGTCGTTTGTTTTAGTTTTTAGGGTTCCGTACCCAAAGGGTAAAACGGGACCCTATTATTATATTACTAAGACTCCGCTGTCCGTCTGTCTGTCTGTCTGTCTGTCTGTCTGTCTGTCTATCTGTCTGTCTGTCTATCTGTCTGTCTGTCCGTCTGTCACCAGGCTATATCTCATGAACCGTGATAGTTAGACAGTTGCAATTTTCACAGATGATGTATTTCTGTTGCCGCTATAACAACAAATACTAAAAACAGAATAAAGTTAAAAACAATCCCCATACAAGAATCGTGTTTTCTTCGGCATTTCACGTCATCTATGAACGCTTAGTTAGGTAAACGTCCCATAGATGGTGTTATATTGAAATGTCGATCCCTAACTCCTTTGTTAGACGTTAGATGGCGTTATAAGAAATAAAATGTTTATAAATTATTATTTTTTGCTTGCGAAAAATGATAGTGGTATTTTTTTCTCGATCTTATAAAATACTGTAGTGTGGTACGGAACCCTACTAGTGCGAGTCCGACTTGCACTTGGCCAGTTTATTAAACTATCTTAGATAAGTTCCTAACAGGGCTATCAAGAACCGGTGAAACTGATCTTAAGTGTCAAAGTTTAATGTCGTTTTCAACACGAAAAAAATAGATATATAAAGCCACGCTAGCCAATTTCAGTACCAAGTCCGAGGTGTATATCTCCATATATCTGGAGATACTCATCAGATCTCGATTAAATTACAATGGCACCACCTTGGAGATGTGCCCTAACAATTAAATAAACTGGCCAAGTGCAAGTCGGACTCGCACTCGTAGGGTTCCGTAACACAATAGAGTATTCTATAACTATGATTTTTCGCAACTACAAAAATAACTTTGTTTTTCATAGTGTTTGTATGAACAAAGTTATCTTTGCGGTCGGTATATATCAAACACTGTTGACTGTATCTCGTTCAAACTAATTTTCGTTGATAGTTTTTTTACTTTAAAAGTTAGAAGGGGGGGACACACATTTTAGCACTTTAGACCCGCCTATCTTTTAAATGATTGACTTTGAGAAAAAATGATTTTTGGAACTCCAATGTCATTTTTAAAGACCTATCCATAGACACCCAAACGTATAGGTTTGAACAAAAAAAAATTTGTTTCAGTTCCATGTATGGGATGGTGTCCTTTAAACATTTATATTTTTGTAAATTATTAAACACAATCCAAAATTTCATCGTACCGACGGGACTTGAACCCGCAACCTCCGGAACATGTTATTCCGGAGGTTGCGGGTTCAAGTCCCGTCGGTACGATGAAATTTTGGATTGTGTTTAACAATTTACAAAAATATGAAGTGTGAAACACTTCAAAGAAACATAATATTTGATTTACGCAGTGCAACATCTCTCGTCGGATTTGAAAACTGTAATGATTTCTTCCGAATGATTAACTTACGTAATAAGTAGTCATAGATGGCGCCACCAATGCATAATTGGGTTAACAAATGCAATCCACTAATTTCGTCGTAACGATATTTCGCACCGTTGCTTAATTGGCAAAGCACCGGAACATGTTATTCCGGAGGTTGCGGGTTCAAGTCCCGTCGGTACGATAAAATTTTGGATTGTGTTTAACAATTTACAAAAATATGAAGTGTGAAACACTTCAAAGAAACATAATATTTGATTTACGCAGTGCAACATCTCTCGTCGGATTTGAAAACTGTAATGATTTCTTCCGAATGATTAACTTACGTAATAAGTAGTCATAGATGGCGCCACCAATGCATAATTGGGTTAACAAATGCAATCCACTAATTTCGTCGTAACGATATTTCGCACCGTTGCTTAATTGGCAAAGCACCGGAACATGTTATTCCGGAGGTTGCGGGTTCAAGTCCCGTCGGTACGATGAAATTTTGGATTGTGTTTAATAATTTACAAAACTATAAAGTGTGAAACACTTCAAAGAAACAGAATATTTGATTTATATTTTAATTTTTGTATAAAAATCGGAAAGTGGTTCACAGAATACATCCACCTACTAAGTTTCAATTGTGTAGTCCTAATAGTTTCGGAATAAAATAGCTGTGACATACGGACAGACAGACAGACAGACAGACATGGCGAATCGATAAGGGTTCCGTTTTTTGCCATTCGGCTACGGAACCCTAAAAACAATCATTCGAATCGGTTGTTAAGGAGCGGAGAAATCGCGTAACAAACATACAGAGGAATCTATAACCTCCTTCTGTTTGGAAGCCGTTTGAAATATGTGGCGTTTACCCATACTGATATTTTAAAAACGTTTGTAACTCTGTCACTCTGTCTGTTTGTTACCTAATCATGGCTAAACAGACTATCCGATTTTACTAAAATTTAACAAGGAGATACTTTATAGCCTCAGACTACCATACATACATAAAAGGCAGACGGATTCGTGCCGAACACACGAGTGAACGCAAGTTCAGGAATACTAAATGCTTGAGTAATAAGTTTCCGCGCTCAGTCCGGCATAATCAATACGGCATGATTACTACGTAAGCAACGCTACGAAGTAATACCGCACGGACGCGTCCGTCCCTGCTGCCGCTTGGTAGCAAACTGAACGCGAAAGCGTTTTACTCAAACATTTAGTATTACTGAACTTGCGTTCACTCGTGTGTTCGGCACGAATCCGTCTGCCTTTTTTATGGTAGTTTGAGCTTTATAGCATAATACACGTTCTTGGTGTACGTGAATGAAGTCGCGGGTATCAGCTAGTCTATACTAATATTATAAAAAGAGAACATTTGTATTTTTGTATGTTTGTAATGATTTGTCTCAAAAACTGCTGAACCTATTTAAAAAATTCTATCACTAATACATAGAATGGACTTTTGGAATGAAAATAGGCTATATATTATCCCGTTTAAATCAAAGGTACATTCGTGGAGACCTAATTTGCAACCTAAGTCGGCAAAAAAACGGTCGAAAAAACACGTTTCTTACGAACGCTGCTCAATTGAAAATAGATAGAAGAATGTTTTCTATGCAAGAGTTGTACAACTTAATAAGACCTACAAAAAAGTCCGGAATAGCATATGTCTATCTCTTAAGGTTGACTCACAGTAACCATTTTAATCTTTAATTTTTTGTTAAAAATATTACATAACTTCCAGGGCTTTTTCCAAGTATATAGTATTAATCCTTATCCAAATAATTACATTAATTAGCTTGGCCACATATTATAGATTAAAATTGTCCTTCACAGTATATAATTCAAATGAAAACTCTAGAAGATATCACGAATTTCACATACACGCATCGCAAAATAAATAAAATATTTGCAGTGAAACCACAGATTAGGTCATAGTTACCACGAAAATATTATTATAAGCTTAGCTATGCTTTAGATCCCCACCTTTTAGAGTCATTGTCATAGTCATAGATCAGTCGGGGTGGTTTAAAATATTATATTATTATATATATAGATGAATATTATTTTATACAATAAATCATATTATTATACTATATTGACTTAAAATTGATTGTGATCGATGGGGATCTACAGCATAGCTAAGCTTATAATAATATTTTCTAAGTAACTATGACCTAATCTGTGGTTTCACTGCAAATATTTTATTAATTTTGCGATGCGTGTATGTGAAAATCGTGATATCTTTTAATGAAAAGATTATACATAGATCAGTCGGGGTGGTTTAAAATATTATATTATCTATACTAATGTTACGTGCGGGGTGGTATTAAAATGCCAATCCGATGAGATGAACGTTTATTTCCACTGATCACTAGGTTAGCACAATGTTCCACAGTTGTCCGAATTGTCTTGCACAATTATCAAAAGTCCGTTAACACACACTGAAGTCGTTAGTTCACAATCACTGATTTCACTGTTCACAGTTCACAACACGAGTTCACTGATAACACTTAACGATCACTTGGTCGCTATCCGCGCTTAGATAGTTACACTGTCGCTTCCAAGGAAATGACTGCCTCAACGCCGCGTTTTCAACGTCTTATATAGGACGAGAATATTTCTACAGAACTTTCCAGTATTGACTCGAAACAATAGACAAAAGACGTTCAAAACAAAGCAATAAAAATCACAAACAAAAGGGGCGGCTTTCCTTTGAGAATCTGATGTAAACAACTTTACCATATATGCTAATTTGATCTCTAACTACTTATGAATAAGGTTCAATCTTAACTACAAAACTAGGTACATTGACTAGGGTCGGAATTCCCGGAAGGTTACTTTTATGACGGTCGGGTCGGGTGTTTATAGCCCCTAATTAGTCTATTCTTTCCCACGGTATTTTTGTTCGAGAAGCTTGGCGAAACATCGCGACTCGACGACGCGATGTAACACTAATATTATAAAGAGAGAACATTTGTATTTTTGTATGTTTGTAATGATTTGGCTCAAAAACTACTGAACCGATTTAAAAAAATCTTTCACTAATACATAGAATGAACTTTCGAAATGAAAATAGGCTATATATTATTCCGTTTAAATCAAAGGTACTTTCGTGGAGACCTAATTTGCAACCTAAGTCGGCAAAAAAACGGTCGAAAAAACACGTTTCTTACGAAAGCTGCTCAATTGAAAATAGATAGAAGAATATTTTCTACGGAAGAGTTATACAACTTAATAAGACCTACAAAAAAGTCCGCGACAGCATATGTCTATCTCTTAAGGTTGACTCACAGTAACCATTTTAATCATAAAATTTTTGTTAAAAAATATTACATAACTTCCAAGGCTATTTTCAAGTATATAGTATTGATCCTTATCCAAATAATTACGTTAATTAGCTTGGCCACATATTATACAATAAAATTGTCCTTTACAGTATATAATTCAAATGAAAACTCTAGAAGATATCACGAATTTCACAAACACGCATCGCAAAATTAATAAAATATTTGCAGTGAAATCACAGATTAGGTCATAGTTACTACGAAAATATTATTATAAGCTTAGCTATGCCGTAGATCCCCACCGATCACAATCAATTTGAAGTCAATATAGTATAATAATATGATCTATTGTATAAAATAATATTCAACTCTATATATAATAATATAATATAATATTTTAAACCACCCCGACTGATCTATGTATAATAGCTTTTTCCAATGACTTTTAACACGACATTTAAAATCTGAGCTGTAAGTTGGTGAGGATTTGAGTATTCTGTAGAGTCCAGGAGGCTTCCATGTTCTTACAATATCGTTGAAGAAGAAGATTTTCGAATTGATCAGACCTATGAAAGTTGATTTCATAGCGCAATCAACTAGAAAAAAGCTCATAATTTTATAACGATTGAACGAATTTTCATGAATCAAAGCTAAGAAAACTCTCGATGAAGACATCTATCAAACAAAAAAAAACTATCAATAATAAAAACAAAATCGTTTCATCCGGTTAGGTGCTAAGATGCTACAGACAGACACACAGATACACACGTTAAACGTATATTACCCCTACATTTTGCGTCGGGGAACGCCGTAAGGTTACGGCGGCAGATGTACTCCTTGGTGGTAAGCTACTTTTTGGTAGATTTAATGATTCCACTACCACTGTACGAAAACTCATGATTCATGAATGCACATAAAACTTTCATTGGTAGGTATATAGCTAGGATTAGAACCAACGACCGTCGGGTCAGAATCAGGGTAACTATCCTATACGCCAAAGGGCCGTCCAATATCAATACGTAAGTATTATAAAACAAAGTTTATCACTGCGTCTGTCTGTCTGTTCGCAATAATCTCAATAGCTACTGAACGGATTATCATGCGGTTTTCACCAATTGTCAGAGTGTTTATGAGGAAGGTTTAGGTGCATAATTCGTTAAGGTTTTGTGTAAATTGGATGAAATATGACGATGGTTGTTAAATATGTTCATATTTTATATTCGATGCAACAAACTGATGCAAATTTTGTAGGCATATATGTTCTACCCGTGCGAAGCCGGGGCGGGCTGCTAGTAACTTATAAAGTGGCCGTATTTTTTAAGACTGACTCAATTTACAGCTGTTGAGGAATTGTGGTAGACTTAAATATTTGATATTGATTTGCACTGGATAACTTTGGCAGTTCCCGAAAAATAAATCTGGATTACCTACCGTAAAATGATTTACAGACGTACAACTAAGTACCTAGTCCTCTAAGGGTTCCTCTTTGCCACCTGAAACACGGAACCCTAAATATGTCCCCAACGGGCGCTTACACTACGTCACGTAACGTTTACGTGATACGTATCACTATGTCACGTAGGGCTACGTGACGGCACGTGACTATTGTATGGGGAGCTACGGGGGTAGTTTTGAAGGAAAGTCATTGGCGCAAATGAGCAAATAGTTGCTTATTGGAATATTTTCTTAGGCCTGTATTTTAGTATAGAACGATACCTGGGCCGGGAGTCTAAGTAGGTAGTCTAGGTAGTAATGAATAGCGATGAATTTAGACCGATAATCGTCGATAAGAAAACAGATGCAGATAACAACTGTCTAGCTACATCTCCTTCTGCTAGAAGTTTGCAGAGACTTCTACCCCTGAGCACCTGTTTACATTTAGTCTAGATTGGTTAAATCGATAGTTGACCAATTAAATGGCTTCATAATTTTTAATATATAATTTTTTTTTGTTGTTTTGTATTTATAATATTCCAAATGATGTTAAAATTCTAGAAGATCAAAAATTCAAACAAGAACTTTGTGACTGGCTCCTATTTAATTTAATCCATTGTAATAAGATACAATTTATCAAAGAATATGTAACGATATTTTGATATTTGCACGTCTGCTTGCAGGCTGTATACTATATCTTACACATCTAAAATAAAATCCTTTCATTGTAAATTGTATTCTGGTAAATACATAAAAAACGGCCAAGTCAAGTTGGACTCGCCCACCGACGCTTCCGTACCAACGTATCAGACTAGGTTTAACAAAGGACAAACTTAACTTTGTAGTTCGATCCATAGAAAATGTATTGCACCAACTACAAATAATAAGTTTGTAATAGAAAATTTACCTTTTGTTTTGTAATTAAACTACATATTTACGGTTTTCAGATTTATTCCTCTATAAGTGATTCAAGACCTTGCTTCTTGCCAAATTTATGATTCTAGGTCAACTAGAAGTACTCTATAGGATTTCGACCCAAAACCTATAGGGTACTTCCGGCTGACCTAGAATTGTCAATGTTTGTTAAAAGCAAGGTCTTACAGCACAAGTAAAGGAAAAATTCCGAAAAATAAAAAGAAGTAGAAAATCAAGATCAGGACCTTGATTTTTATACACCTAATAGGGACTATAGACCTTAGTATCTGGTATACATTTCAACTTGCTCGACCCGTTCCTGAGAAAATCGCTGGCGACACACGGACAGACAGACGGACAAGAAAGTGATCTTATAAGGGTTCATGTTTTTACCTTTCGAGGTACGGAACTCCTAAAAATAAAAAAGATAGGCTAGCGTTTGATCACTTTTTTCCAGGTCAGGTTTTTTCCAGGTGATATGAGCATATTATATTTATGTTCCGCCTGAATTGACACCAAAAAGTAGCTTACTGGAAAACTGTACCGTCAAGCAGAAAACCTGCCGCCATAACCTTACGGTGTTCTGGCAACACATTGCCCTTGAGAGTCAGAGTACTCTAGGTCTAGGGAGTTAACCATCTCCAACCACATCGTCGCTCACCACTAGGCGATATAGTGGTCAAACGCTAGCCTATAAGATATAGAAAAAACACTCTTTCACTTTTTTTTCATGGTAAAAGGTAACAGGACAAGCATGACGTTCGCCTGATGGTAAGCGATAACGTCTACCTATAACAGTTACAGCAGCATGCAAAATTCTGAACTGCCAGAATTTTGCATGTCATTGCACTGCGCCTGTTACTTACCTTGAGACATAAAGATGTTGAGTCTCACATGTCCTGTAATTCACTGGCCACCTTGCCATTTCAACCGAAAAACATTCGTATTTCACGGCTGAAAATTAATTGGCAAAGTGGTGGTACCGCCCCAGGCGGACTAGCAGAAGTCCTACCACTGGTGGTAGGTAAGCGATGACGTGGTAAATTAAAACGCTGAATTCGGAAACAATAACATCACAAAACATTTTCGTATTTCATAGGTTAAAGTGCAAGCGTCTCAGTACAGTTTCAAAACAAAAATCTTTCAAAGTTCTCGAGCATTTCTCAAAGCACATTTATCAGTACCAAAACAACGCAAACCACGTAGGAAACACATAAATCTCAGCTACATCAAGAGCCAAAAATGACGAAAGGAAAAAATGCCATAAAAACTGCGGGCCGCATGAAAAATTACAAAAATTGCAATTTTCATGAAACTGTATCGCATTATGAATAAAATATGAGAATGTGGATTGTAAATGCTTCAATGGAGAGGATGAATGTTTGTCTTTTTTAGGGTTCCGTACCCAAAGGGTAAAACGGGACCCTATTACTAAGACTCCGCTGTCCGTCTGTCTGTCTGTCTGTCTGTCCGTTTATCACCAGGCTGTATCTCATGAACCGTGATAGTTAGACAGTTGAAATATTCACAGATGATGTATTTTTGTTGCCGCTATAACAACAAATACTGAAAACTGAATAAAGTTAAAGATAATAGAGGGTCCCCATACAAGAAACGTGTTTTTTTCGGCATTTCACGCCATCTATGAACGCTTAGTTAGATAAACGTCCCATAGATGGCGTTATATTGAAATGTCGATCCTTAACACCTTTGATAGACGTTAGATGGCGTTATAAGAAACAAAATGTTTATAAGGTAATTATTATTTTTTGCTAACGAAAAATGATAGTGATATTTTTTGCTCGATCTTATAAAATACTGTAGTGTGGTACAGAACCCTACGAGTGCGAGTCCGACTTGCAATTGGCCACTTTTTTTTTACATTGTATATATCTACTAGTGGTCGACTACTATCTCGCCTGGTGATAAGCGATGATGTGTTCGACGATGGTAAACACGCTAGGCACCCTTAATATGACCCTGTAATATGAACTTATTCAAAAGGATGTCAGAGATGCGGTTGCGAAGCGCCCCTATGACGGGACATGATTATCTGTATATGCCTGCAAACCGATATTGACCTACAATAATTGGTTAGAAAAGCACATACCTACACTAGTGCTATTCGTATTTATAACGCACTGCCAAAGCATATATCTGACATTACTTCTGTAAATAGATTTAAGACAAAACTCAAGTGGTGGCTAATATCTAAAAGTTTCTATGGCATTAAAGAATGTATGCATCGTGACAAGGGTACTGATACAAATTTTGATTAAAATGATTTTAGACATCTATTCTTGAATTTATTATTAACTAGCTGTGCCCCGCGGCTTCGCCTGCTTGAAAAACAACTTTCATTTTTTTTTTTTTTTTCATAAGAACCATATCCTGACTATAAAAAACACGTCAAAAAAGAATTAGCGAAATTGGTCCAGCCGTTTACGCGTGATGCCGTGACCAAGGGTAATTGGGATTAATTTTTATATATTATACGAATATATTTTTATCTTCATTAAAATTATATTTTGACAAAATATTTTATTAAATAACTGATATAATTTGGCTCGAATGCATAAAATTATTAATGTCTTTTATAAAATTAAAAATATAATTATATTATTGAATACCCGATGTGGGTAAATAACTAGCCTAATGTTAATTAAGTCTGAATATTCTGATTCCTTTGGGTACGATCTCTAAAATATAAGCAATATTTACACGAATTTAATACTTAGGTATACTCCTATTTTGTAAGTAGGACGAAAATAAGGAATGAAGTGAAAACTAATTTCATTTTCTCTTCTCTACGTATATAAAAGTAGATTTATGTTATCTAAGTAATTAAAGTATAATCTTTGCATAGTAGGTATTTCTCAGATCTTTTAAACTACGCAACGGTTTTTTATGCGGTTTTCATTGATAGATAGGATGATTCAAAAGGAAGGTTTATAACTAGGATTAAACGCGGGGTACAGCTAGTAAATAGGTAAATAAAACAGTCGCTTCCCGCGCCTCTGTCCCTCTGTGCTTTTAAGAAACGAATATTATTACGGTTTTCGTCAATAGATAGAGTGATTTAAGAGGATGGTTTATACATAATAGTTTAATATCGTTTTTTGTGATTTCGTATATGCACACTGTCATCGATAATAATAACAATGTATCTCCAATCGTCTCTCGGTTGTCTGGGAGAGATCGCTGTTTAGCGAATAGGCCGCCGATTTTACCTACAGTTAGTTTTGTAGTGTTTGTAAATACCTACGTCTGTATTCTTATTCTATCTATGTTAATTTGTCAAAATATGATTATAATTGTTCAAGATTTCAGAAGAAATCAAGCCGACTGAGAGCTTTTATCGTAAATGGTGTTGTTCAGGCGAACGCCTGTATATAATGTATTAGCAAGACACAAGCTCGGAACAAACAATATAATATATAATTTGTAGTATTTTTCGCCTATATCGCGTCCGAGCTGTCTTTTCGAGCGAGCGGACCTTTCTTTTCTTTCACTCTTACTTGCTTCTCGATGCCGGTCGCCTTCGCTTTACACTTCCCTTTTTACAAGCTTTTATTTAACTTGCAATGTATGTATGAATGTATGTATGTATGTATGTATGTCACTATGTATGTTCGGGTGGAATCTTGGAAGCTAAATTAGACCCACTTCCCGATGTCCGATTGGACTAAAATTTGGTGTACTTATGTATCTTCGGTGACAATACAATAATATGATACAATGGAGCTGGGCTGATGATGGAGACGGAAGGTAGCCACGGCATCTCTGTGATAAAACAACATAACCCCACCGAGTTTGAGCTCGATTGATTTGTCTTGAAGAGAACTTTTCACCTAGATGATATCCAGGGTCTGATGATGAAGCTGGAAGGTGGCCACGGCATCTCTGTGATAAATCAACATAACCCTACCGAGTTTGGGCTCGATTGATTCGTCTTGAAGAGAACTTTACAACTAGATGATATTTAGCGACTGGTGATGAAGCTGGAAGGTGGCCATGGCATCTCTGTGATAAAATAACCCCAGTGAATTTGGGCTCAAATGATTCGTCTTGAGGAGCACTTTACACTTAAATGATAGCCAGGATCTGATGATGAAGCTGTAAGGTGGCCATGGCATTTCTGTTATAAAGCAACATAGCCCCACCGAGTCGATTGATTTTCCTTGAAGAGCACTTTACCCATAATCATCGGTATCTTTACCTACCTACTAAAAAGTTAAAAATAAATTATAAGTAAAAAATATTTTTAAAAACAACCTTTTATCTGGGACGATGAACAAAAATGTTAAAAATAAATTCTAGTAAGTATTTGGCGGGTAGGTAACTTACCTACCCGCCAAATACTTACTAGAATTTATTTTTAACATTTTTGTTCATCGTACCAAGTACCAAAATAGGTACTTACCTATTTTCTTAAAAGCTTGAAGCACTACCCATTTTTCAGGCTAGGTAATTACTATACTTCAGTGCCTCAAGCTTTTAAAAATATAGGTAAGTACCGACACGACAGCGTGAGGCACTGAAGTATTATTTTCTTAAAAGCTTGAAGCACTACCCGTTTTCAGGCTAGGTAATTACCATACTTCAGTGCCTCACGCTTTTAAAAATATAGTTAAGTACCTACACGCCAAATACTTACTAGAATTTATTTTTAACATTTTAGTTCAACGTCCCAGATAAAAGCTTGTTTTAAAAATATTTTTTACTTATAATTTATTTCTTTTTAACATCGAGTCAAGCAAATCATTAAATATATATACTATAATATCTCAAGAAAAGCATTTTATTTTGGCTCCAATATATCGTCAAGATATACAGGTGTCTTATCCTTTTGAAATACTTATAACAAAACTATGTGTGACTAGCTGTGCCCCGCGGTTTTACCCGCTTAGACATCGTTCCCGTAGGAATATCGGGATAAAAAGTAACCTATGTGTTATTCCAGGGTTTAGACTATCTACATACCAAATTTCAGCTCAATCGGTTCAGTAGTTTTAGCGTGAAAGAGTTACAAACATCCATACAAACTTTCGCGTTTATAATAATAGTAAGAATGGAATCGTTTCTCCACGCTGACACCACATTTGTATCTACATTGCACCCATGCGAAACCGGCGCGGAACACTAGTTAATTATAAACACAGGTATTTCACATTTTCGGGTTCGGCGTTGTAATTAAAATAATTAAGACAAAAGGGCCAACTATTTGAACTACGCCGACTCTCTACTATTATTATCCTCCGTTCCGTTCCCCCGCTCATAAACGAGTACACAGTTTACACTTAATAGACAATAACTAATTACAATTATGTATTACTAGATGCGCCCCACGTCTTTGCCCGTGTTAAAAAGTATGGCAGTATATGAATATCATTAGGTAAATGTGATAATACAGAGTATAAACTAGCTATCTGTGTGCAAAATATCATCCATTAAGTCGTTTTTAAGTTTGACTGTGAAACAAACACACAACATTTTTTTTAATAATATACTAGCTACGCTCCGCAGCTTTGCCCGCGTTTAATCCTGGACATAAACCTTCCTCTTGAATCACTTTATCTATTTATGAAAACCGCATTAATATCAGTTCCAAAGTTTAAAAGATCTAAGCGTAGAGTCGCAGGACTTCGTGTTAAGGTGTGTAGGTACAGACTATGTACCATAACATGTTATAACATTGTTATTTAACATGTTTCAAATAATGTGGACACGGAATGTTATAATTATTATGTTTCATAACATTCCGTTACCACATTATCTGCAACATGTTAAGTAACAATGTTATAACATGTTATGTTATATAGTCTGTACGCACCCTTATATAATGTAACTAGGTGCGCTCCGCGGCTTTCCCCGCGTTAAACCCTGGACATAAACCTTGCCCTTGAATCACGCTATCTATTTATGAAAACCGCACTATCACGACTACGGTTCCTCGCTTGTGATCCGCCGCATATATAGTGATGACATGAGGTAAACAATTAAAACCAACAAATAAATAATAGAAAAATATAATCAACATTTCTTATTCTAAAACACGTAGACATATTGGAATTAGAAAGACTATAAGTTACCTTGCTTTTTAATATAAAATATTTTAGTTTTGTTACAATTTCAATCTACCGCTAATTATTAAACACCCAAATACAGTTACTTAGCAAAATATTATTGACATAATCGTATTGTTCAGTTTATTTACTGATAAAAATAAATAGTATAAAACTAAGCGTTAGAAGTGAAACTTCAAAATTCATTCAATTTATTCTCAACATCACTAATTATTTTTTTGTACAACTCCATCTGTTGATCTTTAGCGAATACGTCTTCGTAGTTACGTCGTTCTACAATAGAGGGCGTTTATAAATATAAAATATGACGCATACGTCATTTCCGCTGCTTTCAGACCGTGACGCTGCGTCATTTCCGTTAAATTTTACTCCAGTCATCATCATCATCAGCCTGTATCAGTCCACTGCTGGACATAGGCCTCTCCCAAGATGCGCCACTGAGCCCGATCTTCGCTACTACTCCAGTGCGCCTGAAGAAAATTCATTTCAAGAAACACTTTATTATGGACAGATCTCACTTGATGTTAAATAAACATATTTCAATTTAGAATGAGCCGTTATCATTGTAAAAAAGTTCCAAGACGCTCGTGAGGTGGCGTTTGATGCTAAAATTGTGCGGAGGCTACATAGTTGTTTGTTCATTCTTTTTTAGCAAAAAAATATGTATTATTAATGTATTGAAACAAAGGTCGCTAAAAATGACAAAATATGTAGAAAATATAGGGAATAGAAGCGGTTTGGACATACTCGAAAATGAATGTCCGATTTATTGTCATAAATGTGTAAGTATTTGATTCGTAGACAGAGAAAAGAATAGACCGCGGATAGCTCAGTCTCCTTCCCACATGAAAAGGTATTAATGCATGGAGTTATTCCATGTAAAAGGACAAAGCTATACTATTTCTGTTACTTATTCCTGAATAAGTAACAATAGTATAGCTTTGTCCTGACCCCTGGGTCAGCAACATTGTTAGCCGTTGTTAGCTAAACAAACTTTAACTTTTATGGCGTCTTGTGAAGTTGTGAAGCTTATATTGGCACTTTTCTCATCATTTCATAACATATATACTGTTTTTTTTTACTTTGTATCACTGGGTTTTACATAAATATATTTATGGGTTATATTTATAATCTTCTATCTCGTGTGGCCACGCTACCCAAAGCTCTGTAGATTTATCCCTCTACGATTTGATTTATTTTGTAGAGGCCATCTGTGGAGTCTCAAGGAATTAAATGTTTCTTTTTTAATAATACAGATGGTACGAATTGTTTTGAATTGAGTGTACCTACAAATAGACGACTGACTTTACACACTTTAGTCCACAGAGCGAAACTATCAAAATCGTCCTCCGAACTAGCTTTTTTTAAATATTAGCAGCGTTTTACCTGAAATAAAACGCATATTAAAATACTTACCTAACTGGAAGCTTTTATATTGAGATAGGCATATCCGTTTCCGTCGATTTCCTACCAGTTTTCGTACTTTTTCGGTTCTGAAATCCGGTCCAGTGGTGCCACCTGGCGGTTGCGCAAAGCTTTGTCGATTGCCATGTGGATTTCTTTGCGCCATTTTGTAGTCATTGGCTCAATATGTTCACCAGGCAGGATTTAAAGTTAAAGCTTCCAGTTAGGTAAGTATTTTAATATGCGTTTTATTTCAGGTAAAACGCTGCTATTAAATAACTTGACCGTAACTGGAAGCTTTTATATTGAGACCTGTTTGTTATCGCCTGGTGACGCCACAGGTACCGTTATCAACACCAATATTATAAATGCGAAAGTCAGTTTGTTTATTTGTTTGTTTGTTTGTTTGTTTGTTTGTTTGGGACTTCTTCACGGTCAAACGGCTTGACGGATTTGACTGAAATTTTGTACAAAGATAGTACATAGGGCAGAATAGGATATAGGATACTTTTTTTTTGGCTATCGAGTCAGGGGGTCCAGATATTTTTAATTGAATTTTGTAAATATGAGACTTCTTCTCGAATAAATGGCTTGACCGATTTGCCTGAAATTTTGTATGAATACATGTCATAGAGTAGAATAGGATATAGGATACTTTTTTTCTGGCTGTCGAGTCAGGGGGTCCAGATATTTTAAATTGAATTTTGTAAATATAAAACCTCTTCTCGAATAAACGGCTTGACCGATTTGCCTGAAATGTTGTATATAGACAGTTCATAGGGTAGAATAAGATATAGGACACTTTTTTTCTGGCTGTCGAGTCAGGGGGTCCAAATATTTTTACCTGAATTTTATAAATATAAGACTTCTTCTCGAATAAACGGCTAGACCGATTTGCCTGAAATGTTGTACGAATACATGTCATAGGGCAGAATAGGATACAGAATACTTTTTTTCTGGCTGTCGAGTCAGGGAGTCCGGATATTTTAAATAGAATTTTGTAAATATGAGACTTCTTCTCGAATAAATGGCTTGACCGATTTGCCTGAAATTTTGTATGAATACATGTCATAGGGCAGAATAGGACATAGGATACTTTTTTTTGGCTGTCGAGTCAGGGGGTCCAGATATTTTAAATTGAATTTTGTAAATATAAAACCTCTTCTCGAATAAACGGCTTGACCGATTTGCCTGAAATGTTGTATATAGACAGTTCATAGGGTAGAATAAGATATAGGACACTTTTTTTCTGGCTGTCGAGTCAGGGGGTCCAAATATTTTTAACTGAATTTTGTAAATATAAGACTTCTTCTCGAATAAACGGCTAGACCGATTTGCCTGAAATGTTGTACGAATACATGTCATAGGGCAGAATAGGATACAGGATACTTTTTTTCTGGCTGTCGAGTCAGGGGCTCCGGATATTTTGAATTGAATTTTGTAAATATGAGACTTCTTCTCGAATAAATGGCTTGACCGATTTGCCTGAAATTTTGTATGAATACATGTCATAGGGCAGAATAGGACAAAGGATACTTTTTTTTTGGCTGTCGAGTCAGGGGGTCCAGATATTTTAAATTGAATTTTGTGAATATAAAACCTCTTCTCGAATAAACGGCTTGACCGATTTGCCTGAAATGTTGTATATAGACAGTTCATAGGGTAGAATAAGATATAGAACACTTTTTTTCTGGCTGTCGAGTCAGGGGGTCCAAATATTTTTAACTGAATTTTGTAAATATAAGACTTCTTCTCAAATAAACGGCTCTACCGATTTGCCTGAAATGTTGTATGAATACATGTCATAGGGCAGAATAGGATATAGGATACTTTTTTTCTGGCTGTCGAGTCAGGGGGTCCAGATATTTTAAATTGAATTTTGTAAATATAAGACCTCTTATCGAATAAACGGCTTGACCGATTTGCCTGAAATGTTGTATAAAGACAGTTCATAGGAAAGAATAGGATATCGGATACTTTTTTTCCGGCTGTTGAGTCTAGGTGCCCAGTTTTGCAAATGTGTGGCCTACTCTCGGTCAAACGGCTTAACCTTTTTAGCTGAAATTTCGTATACAGACAGTCAATAAGACATAGAAGGACAACGAATACTTTTTTTTGGCTGGCAATTTCGGGTGTCTAGATTTTTATTATGGAATTTTGTGAATGTGTGGCCTCTTTTCGGCCAGATGGCTTGACCGATTCAGATGAAATTTTGTACAAAGAATAATAGTATTGTATATAATAGGGCATAAAAGGGCAAGGAATACTTTTTTCGGCAATTAAATGTGAGTGCCTTTAAAATTTACGCGATAGCTTTGCTTGCCCAACGTGTTTTATCTGCTTTGTGGGAAGTATTTCAGAAACATTCATGTTAACAGCCACATTTAACCTTAGGGTCATAGGTGTTGACTTAGTAGGTCATCAAAACTAAAACAGTCAGGGTCATAAAAAGCCGTAAACATTCGCGCAGTTATAGCGCTCGTTCCGCTCGCGCGAGCATTTGTTATATCTACTTTGTAGAAAACATTTCAGCAACTTTTGTATTTTAATAGCCACATGCATCAAAACGAGTCATAGATTAAAACAGTACAACCTTCAATAATGATAAAGATTATTAACCTTAAAATAAGTGGATATCAAGTTTAACCTTAGGGTTATCGGTGTTGACTTAGTAGGTCATAAAAGCTGTCAGGGTCATAAAAAGCCATAAAAATTTTTCGCGCTCGCTTCGCTCGCGCAAGCATTTGTTTAACCTTCTTTGTTGGTAATATTTCAGTAACTTTTATATATTAATAACCACATGCATCAAAACGAGTCATAAATTAAAACAGTACAACCTTCAATAATCGTTATTGTTGTTAACCTTATAATAAGTGGATATGAAGTTAAACCTTTATGTTATCGGTGTTGACATAGAAGGTCATTAAAACTGTCAGGGTCATAAAAAGTAGTAAACATATTTCGCGCTCGCTTCGCTCGCGCAGTTATAGCGCTCGCTCCGCTCGCGCGAGCATTTGTTATATCTACTTTGTAGAAAACATTTCAGCTACTTTTGTATTTTAATAGCCACATGCATCAAAACGAGTCATAGATTTAAACAGTACAACCTTCAATAATGATAAAGATGATTAACCTTAAAATAAGTGGATATCAAGTTTAACGTTAGGGTTATCGGCGTTGACTTAGTAGGTCATAAAAGCTGTCAGGGTCATAAAAGGACGTAAAAAAATTTCGCGCTCGCTGCGCTCGCGCAAGCATTTGTTTTATCTTCTTTGTTGGTAATATTTCAGTAAATTTTGTATATTAATAACTACATGCATCAAAACGAGTAATAAATTTAAATCTTCGAGCATTTACCAATGGAGATGTTAACGTTGTAATCCGCAAACATTTTTTTCTGCCGATACTTACTGGGGACGAGGTAAACACGCATTGCACACACACTAATCACTCACTTTAACGATCCCGCACACTAGCTTGAAACACGCACACAGTATTAAAAATACAGCGTAGTTACGCACGCTCATGTGGCCAAAAATGGCTATATGGCCAGCAGAGAGGAACGCCTTGCGTTAACTTCTCAATTGGTAAATGCTCGAAGATTAAAACAGTACAACCTTCAATAATCATAATAGTTATTAATCTTAAAATTAGTGGATATCAAGTTTAACCTTTGTGGTACCGGTGTTGACTTAGGAGGTCATAAAAACTGTCAGGGTCATAAAAAGTCGTAAACATTTTTCACCATCGCTTCGCTCGCGCATTGATAGCGCTCGCTACGCTCGCGCCAGCATTTGTTTTATCTTCTTTGTAGGGAATATTTCATAATTTTTTGTATTTAAATAGCCACATGAATCAAAACGAGTTTATAATTTTAAACAGTTCAACCTTCAATAATCATAATCATTATTTACCTTAAAATAAGTGGATATCAAGTTAAACCCTAGGGTTATCGGTGTTGACTTAGTAGGTCATAAAAGCTGTCAGAGTCATAAAAGGTCGTAAAAAATTTTCGCGCTCGCTTCGCTCGCGCAGTAATAGCGCTCGCTACGCTCGCGCAAGCATTTGTTTTATCTTCTTTGTTGGTAATATTTCAGTAAATTTTGTATATTAATAACTACATGCATCAAAACGAGTAATAAATTAAAACCTTCGAGCATTTACCAATGGAGATGTTAACGTTGTAATCCTCAAACATTTTTTTCTGCCGATACTTACTGGGGACGAGGTAAACACGCATTGCACACACACAAATCACTCACTTTAACGATCCCGCACACTAGCTTGAAACACGCACACAGTATTAAAAATACAGCGTAGTTACGCACGCTCATGTGGCCAAAAATGGCTATATGGCCAGCAGAGAGGAACGCCTTGCGTTAACTTCTCAATTGGTAAATGCTCGAAGATTAAAACAGTACAACCTTCAATAATCATAATAATTATTAATCTTAAAATTAGTGGATATCAAGTTTAACCTTTGTGGTATCGATGTTGACTTAGGAGGTCATAAAAACTGTCAGGGTCATAAAAAGTCGTAAACATTTTTCACCATCGCTTTGCTCGCGCATTGATAGCGCTCGCTACGCTCGCGCCAGCATTTGTTTTATCTTCTTTGTAGGGAATATTTCATCATTTTTTGTATTTAAATAGCCACAAGCATCAAATCGAGTTTATAATTTTAAACAGTTCAACCTTCAATAATCATAATCATTATTTACCTTAAAATAAGTGGATATCAAGTTAAACCCTAGGGTTATCGGGTTGACATAGTAGATCATAAAAACTGTCAGGGTCATAAAAGATCATAAAAGATCATAAAAAAAACTGCGCTCGCTTCGCTTGCGCAGTAGTAACGCTATATATCATATAATAGCGTGTTTTAACAGCCTCATACATTAGACTGACTCAAATACTTAAACAGCAAAACTTGGTAAACCTTGCTTAGGTTTACCAAGTTATGATTAATGACTTTAACAATAGACGATATCGAGTTCGACCTAAGAGTCATCTACAGTGACTTGATTGTTAGGTTATAAAACTGTCAGGGTCATAAAAATTCATAAAAAATGTTCGCTCGCGCAGCTATTTACCTTAATTTCTTTGTAAGAAATGTTTCAGGAACTTTTGTGTTGAGTCAAACAATTAAACAGCACAACTTCGTATACCTAACCAAAATGATTAATGACTTTAACAAAAGAGGATATTAAGTTCGACTTTGGGGTCATCTATGGTGACTTGGGCTAAGAGATCATTGATCTAGACCTCAAAGGTAATAAAGACACAATAACGCGGGCGAAGCCGCGGGTAACAGCTAGTATTATTACTAAAGGACCTAACGCCAATGTGATTAAAAAATAAAATGTTTACATAATTGAACACTATTTATTCAACTTTCAAATCAGCTTTCGATATTTGCAAATTAAATGCCCAAAATACAATTCTCATATCAAAATCACGTAGGTACATTATAATACTGTGTATTAATTTTAATTTAATGGTACAAATGATTTACTCGCATTTTGTGAATCAGTCTGTATCACTTCACGCCTATAAAAGTTTTTGAATGTATTAGCGGATCTCCAATTTCCACGAGCCAATATATCATCAATGGGCTCATTGTTCAACCAACTTTTAGATGCAACCGCTGATCGGACACTTCCAGGGGGAGCTGCGATGCCAGCTTCTTTAAAAATAGTTTTTATCCAGCCTGATATTACACTGCGTGATGCAGGCTTGGCGGTTCCTCTCACTGTAATAAAAAGATTAAATGACTTTGAAGCTTTACGCCTTTCATTTAATAAGGTTATAGTTCTGTCTATCCAAAAATGAAAATCTAGGTTACGATTCTCGGAATTAGAAAGAATTTTCCAACCGGACTGTCTAATATTGCTACTGTCGGTTTTAGAACCGAATTTAGGCCAAAATATAATGCTGTCGCTAGACCTTATACAATGTTGATCATCTACACAAAGCAATGTTAAATCATGTATACGCCTGCCTGAACATAGTAGTAATAACATTGCCGTATGGCGAGATGTTCGAAATAAATTATTCGTATCGATAGTGCAGTTGCTTAAATAAGCAGTTAGATTACTGACATCCCAAATAGATCGCTTTGAAGTTTTAGGATTTTTTAAAGAAATAGATTTTAAAATGTGTTTAACAAGAACGTGTGAACTCAGCTGAGACGACTCTTCAGCGTTACATAAGGTAGAAACAACAGATTTATGAACAAGAATGGTATTGTACGATAATTTATCGATAAGATGTAAATCTGACAAAAACTGGGCCAACTGTGACCCAGTAGGATAATACGTGTTAACCTTTTTATTCGCTGACCATGTAATCCAACGTTTCCAAGCATTCTCATACGTTTTCAAGGTAGATTTACGCCACGAGGTTTTAAGCAAAGATAATTGTTCAGTGTTCCATGTATCTAACGATTGTGACCAGCCCCACATTTCCAGACTTCTAGGGTTATGTCCTTGACTTTCGACGGTGGCAGTCCCGTCGATGTGTCGATCAGGTGTTTTTGTAGGTTGTACAGTGTGAGTGGCGCGTCTAACGCTCGAGCTTTGAGATCCGCTCGCCAGAATACTTTTTGCCATCGCGGAGCTACTATAAGAAACGTTCCGGTCGACTGGTTCAGATGATTCAAGACTTTGGGCATGAGAAACGGTGGTGGAAATACCCACGCCAGAGGATAGTTCCAGGGAACACTGAACGCATCGTGAAATAGAGCTTGTGGATCTTTCAAATCCCGAGACACATAATTGATTACTACGAGAGCAGTCTCTGACGCAAAAAGATCTATCATTGGAATTCCCCACTTGGCAAATACAATTTGTACGCATTCCGGCAGTAAATGCCACTCTGGAAGGAGGCGGTGACGCGACAGATGGTCGGCGTGATTGTTGTATTTGCCTGGAATATGATGTATGCAGAAATGTATTTGATGGAGATCGAGGAACTCCAGAATTTGATAGGTTATGTTTAGAAGAGTCAATGATTTCGTACCTCCTTCCTTCCGTAGGTGGGCGACTGCAGTTTTGTTGTCGCATTGTATCAGAATCGAGCTGTTGTCCAGTTCGGTCCCAGTTCTCTGAAGAGCATGCAGGATCGCCAGCATTTCTTTCTGGTTGCTGTGCAGACGTTGTTCTTCTAGCGACCAGCTGCCCCAGAGAGCTTGGTTGTTCAACTGTGCTCCCCAAGCTAGATCGGATGCATCTGTGACTAAGAAATTTACCGGCGGTGGGTAATGTAAAGGTGTTGACAGGTGGCAGTTCTGCCTCCACCACCTTAACTCGTCTATGACATTTTGAGGTATTGAATGGGGCATCGTTGACCCCTCTGGTAACGAGTTCATTAACATTAGAATCTGTCGATGATTGAGACGGCCCCGAGGAACGACAAAGCTTGCAAAGTTTAAAAGGCCTACTATTTTCTGTAATTCCTTTACTGTCGTTCTTCGTTTTACAAGAAGATGATTTACAGCCTGCTTTATTTTTGTTATTTTGTCGACCGGCAACATTTTTAAATTGTGCCAAGGGTTCCACATTATCCCTAGATAAATCATGGTCCTTTGAGGAGACAGATTCGATTTTTCGAAATTGATTGCCCATCCTAACGTTTGCAATATTTGTATCGTAATTTTCACGTGATTGCACAGAATGTGTGATTTCTGATTTGCTATTAAAAAATCGTCTAGATAGACCAAGATTCTTATATTGTACCTGTCTCGTAATATTTGAGCAACCCAATTTGTGAGAATTGAAAAAATTTTGGGGCTCGTGCTGAGACCGAAAGGTAGGCACGTCATTTCCAACAGTTCTTGGTTGTATATAATGCGTAGGAAGCGTCTGTGTGACTTCGCGATTTTTAAATGAAAGTACGCTTGGGACAAATCGATTTTGCACATCCAGTCCTGTTGTTGAAGGAAGTCTGGAATGCGGTGCATGTTTATCATGTGAAATGATTCGGTCTGCACATAGTCGTTTAGCGCCTTGAGGTTGAATATTGGTCGGGATGACCCGTCGGCCTTTGGCACTAGGAAGAGAGGCGATATGAAGCTCGGTGTGCACGGAGCTAATTTTAGAACTCCTTGCGTCTTCATTTTTTGTATAATTTTGGTCATATCCTCGGATACGGGCGTTTGGAACGGCCCTTTGAGCTTTGGGAAAACTAGAGGCGGTTTTTGATAAAAGGGTATCCGGTACCCCTGAATTAATTGAAGAATTATGCTGGGCGCACCCATTTGTGCCCACTGTTGACGGTAAAACGACAACTGACCTGCTTTGAACCGATTGCAGTCATTGATTGGAGCGTTTTGGATTCGCTCTGGAACCTCTCGAGGCATGGTTATTGCCACGATAGGGCCGTGCACCTCGGTTGTGAAATGACCCTCTATTAGGGCGCTGATGGTACTCGGCACTTGTAGATGGGCCCCTGGGCGGACCATTTGTGTAATGTAAATCACCCCGCGAGGGTAGATTATATGCATGATTATGCATATTTTGGTCGTTGGTTCCACGCGATGGAGCCGATTTATATGTGCTCAACCCCCGCGAGGGGCGGCGATAATAGTGTTCGGATCTTAATTGTACAGATTTATCTTTTTTGAGAGGCCAAAAGGCTTTGCGGATGCCACCTGCCTTATCAAGCGCCGCTGTCAACGCGGCAGACTCGAATAAATGTGTCGCTGAAGGCGGTATTTTGTTTAATGATGCTTTTACTAGAGGATCTCGTACCTGAGCGGTTATCGATTCTCGACGCATCTCAATGCTCTCGGCTCTATGTCCACATACTAATTGCAAAAGATCGGATGAAACTTTATGAAAATTCCCCTTTAAAAATAATTCTTCAACCTTGCAACTCAGGTTATCAACGTTAATTTCACTATTTTGTGCCCATAAAAGAAGATCGCGAATACCCATCTGTAGAGATTCCTTCTGTTGCAGTACACAGTACGTAAGAGCTGCATATGATTTGTCTGCATGGGACAGGTGCCGTGAGGTTTCATACATTTTTACCTCGTCGTTTGTTTCCAGGTCTACGAAACCTGGAGTATGATTGTATGCTTTTTGTGTGTCGGCATATCTAACATCAGACCAAGAGGTACCGCCTAATCTTTGAACCTCAAGTAACATTTTCAAAAACCCATCAGGAGTTTTCGGAACAGACGGTTCCTTCAATTTTGTCTCGATGTCAAAGGTGAATTTATTAAAATCACACTTAGATCCCTGAACATCGTCACTACCAATATGATTATCGAGATATAACTCGTCTTCTCCTTCTGGATATAACGACACACTGTCTGAAAAATTATTTTCAGCTGAATTAGTAATTTGTTTGCGTAGCTCACCCACTTCCCTTAAAAGTTGGTCCATCATGCGATCGGAATGCTTCGCACGCTTCTTCCGCCGACGACGTGAGTTTCTTCGTTTATCATCTGACGAAGATGAACTACTGCTGCTGCTGCTGCTGCTGCTGCTAGAGCGGCTACGTTTCTGCTTGCGAACTTTATCACTTTCGTACCAGAATCATCCATATCTGAAATTAAATATATGTTAGATCTCGGATCCTAAACGGTACGTAAGCCAGTGGGTACAAAAACTTTCGGTAGGTAGTTTTGAAATCTCTATTAAAATATTTCGAACGGCAAACGCCGTTAAAAATCAACCCTTAGGTTCTTTATATAATTTATAACGATTAACACTGCTGTAAAATAAGGTTAAAAGTTTTAACCGTAAAATGTTCACTTTTTTAACACCAAAGAAAGACACTGAGGGTAGGTAGTAAGTACTTACTTTCACACGATACAAGCTGCAAAGAATCACTCGGTGATTTCCACCAACACGCAAACTTTTAAAATTTTTAAAATATTTAATCGTTATATTTAAATTTAAATGAAAATAAAAATAAGTTATGAACAGGGGAGAGACCCGCTGCACACAAGTTGCTTCGACGAAAATTTAAACGCCAATGACTACAAAATGGCGCAAAGAAATCCACATGGCAATCGACAAAGCTTTGCGCAACCGCCAGGTGGCACCACTGGACCGGATTTCAGAACCGAAAAAGTACGAAAACTGGTAGGAAATCGACGGAAACGGATATGCCTATCTCAATATAAAAGCTTCCAGTTACGGTCAAGTTATTTAATAGGGTTCCATCACCCAAAGGGTAAAACGGGACCCTATTACTAAGACTCCGCTGTCCGTCTGTCTGTCTTGTCTCCAGGCTGTTATATCTCATTAACCGTGATAGTTAGACAGTTGACATTTTCAGTGATGATTTATTTCTGTTGCCGCTATAACAACAAATACTAAAAATAGAATAAAGTTTAAATTTATAGGGGTCCCCATATTTTTTTTCGGAATTTCAATATAACGCCATCTATGAACGCTTAGATAAACTTAGCTAATACTTTTGTGTTAACTTTCTTTCACTTAGATGGCGTTAGACGTTAGATGGCGTTATAAGAAATAATCACGCGTCTCACAAGTCTGTTTTTATAAAATGTTTATTAATTATTATTTTTTGCTGGGGAAAAATGATAGTGGTATTTTTAGCTCGATCTTTTCGTGAATCCCGATTCAGTAAAATATTTGTTTTGGATTTTTTCAGATTCTACATGAAGGCTTCGGAGTCAAACTTAAATAGGAAGTGGCTCTCAAGGATAGCTGCTGGAACACATTAGATTTTGGCAACAGATTTTCAAACTTTAGGGTGGTAGCCGGCCAGGTGGACACTAGATAGTGTCCTACCACCATGCGGGGGTTGTTGGTTATATTTTGATCCGAGGATCTCTGGAAGGGATCAATATAAGCGATAAGACCGACCATTTTAACAATTCAAATTTAAACCTTTGCATATTTAGCTAATATTAATTTGTGGTGTAACAATTACAAATAGAATGTTTTATTTGTATAGAAAGAAACCCATTTTTTGTACATTTTAAGACTTTTCAAGCTTTATTAGCTTTTTGTTACCCTAATTTATATACAAATATAATATTTATTGGAATGTAGACTTTATGTTGTAGCAAATAAGTATAGCAATGCCTTGGCAAACTGCACGATTTCAGAACCACCAAGCTTCGATTCTCCGTACACTCTATCTACAAAGGTTATTGGCACCTCTCCGATTGTGAAATCTAATTGTCTTGCCCTGAAAATAAGTACAAATATTTTAGTTTTTTTAAGCTTTTTTTTAGTATCAGACAGGGTTTTCACCACTATCTCGCCTGGTGGTAAGCCATGATGTGGTCGAAGATGGTGAACATCATCATCATTATCAGCCGGTGTCCGTCCACTGCTGGACGTAGGCCTTCTTTTTCAGTCACTGCCCACCGCTTTGCCTATGTCGTCGCTCCACCTGGTCACAGGACGTCCTACTCTATGTTTGCCGATTCACGGTCTCCACTTAAGGACAAGTCTACCCCAACGGTTATCAGTCCTGAGTCAGATATGACCAGCCCACTGCCACTTCAGTTTACTAATCCGTTGAGCTATGTCGATAACTTTAGTTCTCTGGCGAATGGTGAACATGCTAGGCCTAGAATACTCTGACTCTCACGTGCTGTGTGCTGCCTCTGTTTCCTCATAACTTCTAATCTACTTATCATAATTTGACAAATGAGATGTCGTTGGAAGCGTCTTGTTTTGTGTCTTGTTCTAACAGTGGTGTGGCATATTATTGTCAATTGTATACGACAATCAGTGTGCCCGTTTAGTTACCTGACAGACTGTGGACATGACAACTTTTATATGGTGTCATATGTCAGATTATTATCTTATATCAGATGCGATTGAAACTGGTGCTTAGTCTTCTTGACCAACTGACCATCTAACTCACGGAACTAAACCAGGCGGTTTAGTCCCCCTCCGTGACCTATCTGCACCCCTGTATCATCAATGTCTTTGCCCCATCCTTGCTTCGTCACTTGTCATGTTTGTTAATGATACAAGGATTTTAGAGCCCAGAACCCGGACATGTCAACAGGGTGAGGGGATGGTGAATTTAGATAGTCGGTTCATCAGTTGATTGCGACATGCAGTGTCGCGGATGGCCCCAGACTTGAAGCCCCGCCCGGTTGCTCCCAGGATGCCCTCTCAACTAGAACCAATATGAGGAAACCTGGACGGATGGCAACATTGGCAACCATATGTGTGTCGAGTAATTCGAATAGCTACACAACCAAGACTCTTTCACAAATAGTAAGTGACTATAATTACCTGATGATCATTTCCATCTGGAAGACATAACCTTTGGACACGCAGCTGTCTGTCAACTTCTGCAATATGTCTTTTTTGTACAATCTGGAATTGAGAAATTTATTATTACAACTTGTTATTACTTTACACTAAAAATAATTGTATAAAATTTATTTAAGTTTGTAACGGCCTATTATCACGTTATAACATTTTATTTTATTTACCAGAAAATGTACTTAAGACCAGTTTTATAAATTTATAAAAAAAAAGATAAAGCCATTACAAACTTTAATATGTATTAAATTGTTATAATTTTAAATAGTTTCGTATTTTTTCGAAAATAATAGTAATAATATTACAGTCTCATAGACATATCTAGTCTTGAGACTTATTAGTCTAGTAATTTGTTGACATACACTGCAGAAATTAAGTAAAATTATACTTTTATATGAGAAATGAAATCTTTAACCACAAAGTATATAAAAAAAAAAAAAAAAAAAAATTCAGATCATTAAAATTAAATCTTATATTAAGCTTTTAATATTAGATTATACTTATTGTCTTAGCGTACCTAAAGGAGCCAGTTAAATCAGATACCGCTGGCCTCAGAAGCAGCTGAGTGATGAAGTTGGCACCACGAGATATGAGCTTCCTCTTGAAGTCCCAGCCGTAAACACCGCCACCTCCCTGATAGCGAGTGCCCGTCACTACATCGAAGTCGTGCTTACGTTGGAGCTCGATGAATTGTGGAATGAATTTCGGCTAGAAATATTTTTTTTATCAGTATATGATACTGGCTGATTGTGCTGTGATGATGATTGGCAACATGTATTTGTTCGGTGGGTGGTTCATACTAGTGATGGAAGGTAAGAATCCTAGTACCAATAGAGAACCATCCAGGGATCATATGCAATATCAACAATATTTTTTTATATTGTCAATATCTTTATTCCTTAACAAACAAATTGAGATTAAGTGTATAGCACTGGGCCTCAAGTCTGCTATTTTAATTGTTTATGAATTGTTAATGGTTTGCACCATTATTTTCATTTTTGACAGTTTTGGTAGTCTACTAACAAAATTGCTTTTGAATTGCATATCATTGTAGTCATTGGAAATCTGTCGAAAAATCAAAGATAATAATTTTACAAATGTACGAAGCCAGCTTTTCACTATGGAATATAATATAATATATATTATATGTTGAGATATAATACTTTATCACTCGTCATACATTTTGTACGAGACCGTTTCCACTATGCTATAATTTATATTACATCCCATACTATAAATATTTTTTCGACTGACTGAGCTATATTTGAAGGTTTAGATTTTACCTCACCTCCCTGGACACCGCGCTTCCCCCTGCCTCACCTTCAGTTTTTTTTTGTTGTTTTTTATTTTTATTATGGCTCCACACAATTAGTGTATTTAGCCAGTGTTTGAATGAAACCATAGACAACCAAAGCTGAACTATATATCTTACAGTGTAAACAGCAATCGCGGGATATAATAGCTCAAGATTTAATTTACATTATATCCCATAGTTAAAAGCCGGCTTGACAATGGTATCAAAATTGCTAGTCTGCTATTTTTTGACAGCTCTTTCGATTGTAATTTTGACAATTGAAACACAATTTTAAAACCATTGCCTTTTGTTCAATTGTGAAATCGAAATTGAGAAAGAACTAATAAATAATAATGAGTGCTAGTTCACGTTGGAAAATACTTTCCATGGCCAATGGAATAGATGATCGCCGTCAACGGAGTAGGGGACGACGTCAGGCTCGCCGGCACTGGTGGTATTGAATTACTCTTCTGTTGGTGACAATTTTGATCAGTTGCTATTGTAGATATATACTTACGTGATGGCTCAAATCAGCATCCATAATAACGATATAATTCCCAGTCGCATGTTTTATTCCGTGCATATAAGCAGTGCCCAATCCAAGTTTTCTCTCCCTAGGGCGAAGTACTATTTTATTGGCACCATAGATCTTCTGAAGCTGTTTAGCAACATCCAGGGTACCGTCTGGACTCCCATCATCTATTATAATCACTTCGTAATCATATTCGCTGAAGAAAACACATAAAAATACCATAAAAACGATACGAACATATTAATACATAAATACAAGAATATAACGAGCATTAATTTACCTTTCATCCAAGTTTTTCATTATAAGCCATATTATAATCGGAAGATTCTCTTTTTCATTGTATGTAGGCAATAATATCGAATATTTATCGCTTTTTGTGATCTCTGAATCCAAAGCCGTGGCGGCCGCCATCATATCAAATATACAAATGACTTGACACAGGACACTTGTGTCGTGACTTGACTGACAGTGACATACAAGTTCAATGTATGACACTGATGACATTGTCATATTTATTGTCAGTATCAGTATACAGTCAAAATCTAGGATGATGGATTATAATCCATCATCCTAGGTCAAAATCCAGCTGATTCGTCACTAGTACAGTCCGGCAAGTATAACTTCAAATAACTTGCGGCTGTGCGCCACTGTGCTTTTACTTTGTACTTTGATAACAGTTTCTCTTAAACCACTTTTAATTACTTTTGGCATTATTTAACTATTTTAATGTAGCAGATTTATCAACAATAATGTCGTGGTAATCTCTCAAACGTCAAACTCACAGTTTCAAGAGAGCGGAATTTGTCCAAAAACCACCACCGCCAAGTTATACTTGTGGCACTGTATAGTAATCAGTTCTAGTCTGTGATTTACGGTGATTTGATTTCTCGATGCACAACACTAGTGACGATTCTATTGACGCATCAATTCAATATTATAATTACCTAGTCAGACTAGTCAGTGGATACGAAGAGCCGAAGATCGGGCTCAGTAGCGAGCATTGAAAGAGGCCTGGCCTATGTCCAGCAGTGGACTTACATAGGTTGCTGATGATGATGATGATATAATTATTTCAGCCAACTGCCAGCCAAGCCACACACAGCCCTGCTACTGTTAGTTACTTTAGTGTTATTTTAACGACGATGACGACGCGTAAATAGAAACGTTATTTTGTCGCAATTTGTTCGCGTTCGCGTATTGTATTTAAAAAATAAATAAATGAAATTTAGTTCCCTTCCGGTCATTAAATTAATATTCAATGAACTAATAAAAATAAATATACCTTATTTGTCTCAAATAATTAAAATTGGATCAAGCCATACGAATTACTTCAAGGCAAGGTATATCAACACACGGTAGCAATGTCGTAAAAGTGAAAGTCGTAAATAAAAATGGGGAAAACTAGCAAAGTAGTGATCTGCGGGATGAAAGGAGTGGGAAAGACGGCTATTTTGGAGCAATTGATTTACGGCAATGTGAATTTAAAGTCGTCTTTTTACCCTACTATTGAAGATATTTATGTGGCGAATATTGAGACCGATCGAGGTACAAAGGAACGCGTTTGTTTCTACGACACGGCGGGCTTGGAGCCCCCGCTAACAGGCGAGTTGAAAGGTTTCAGACGTTCCGTTATTTTAGCTTGAAAACGCCCACGCAAAAGGCTTTGCTGCACTGAATATTGAATAAACTTGGGTGAAATTGAGGACGAAAATGTAAATATAACGCTGTAATGTTTTATCATTATTTCCCTCTGTAATGCTAAGCAAAATCTAATTGTTTGTAAATAAAATTGTGTGATTTACGCTGTGTGTATTTGCTGTTGAACTAACAAACTTTAGGTATTGGTTATTTTTGCCTTTAGCTGTTTGTATGATGGGTGATATCATTGATTTATTACTTTGTAGTTTATATATTAAAACCTTGTTTTAAATAATCATACATATATGGTTAAATTATAGAACAGTATTAAAACTGGCTGTAACTTTAGCCGCCGTGTGGTTTAAGTTTGCTCAGAAATATAAACATTATGACTTACCCAACTGCTATAGTTAGCTATAGCTAAGGTTAAAGTAGGATTGAAACTGTACAACTGTATTCTACTGTAAATAATTCTAAATAGGCAAACAATTTAAATCTTTCGTCTAATGTGTTCCGGCAGTTATTCTTAAGAGCCAGTTCATTCATGCTTACCATCCTCGATCGCATCATCTCTTACCAACAGGTGAAATAGTGGTCAAATGCTAGCCTATATGACACAAAAAAAATGCACACTTTCTCATCTGTTGTTAGTGGTCCTAAGATGTTGCTTGCTTACCAAGAAAATTCTATACGTACATATTTAGTTTGCGACTTGAAAACAGTACTTATTGGGTTACACAGACTCAGGGCAGGGAATTTCATTCCTTAGCAGTGCATTTATATTTTTTGTGAATACGCTAGACCTATAATGGTCTGACTCAAGGGCTGTGCTGCCAGAACACCGTAAGGTTATGGCGGCAAATTTTCCCTTTGATGGTGGTAAGCTACTTATTGGTAGCAAGTCAGGCTGAATATTGATATAATGTGCTCCTACCACCTGGGGGTGCTCTTACTATCTGTGGTTCTGATGGAGTTGTCCAATGCCTCATTTTATCATATTCCAATTCCTGACAAGCATAATTCCATCTTAGACCACATTATCACTTTATATGAGGTGATAGTATTCAAGATCTTGTCTAAAATGTTAATCCAACAAGATAATGCAACTATCCTATCCCATGTTCCATTTTAGCTAGTGTCACCAAACCCTTACATTTCAGGACCACCTCAATCTCCAACAATGCAGCTGACGGCCAACCAAGTGCTGCAACGGCACTACCTCGGCTTCGCTGAAGGCTACATCATGGTGTATGACTCTACGAGACCTGAGTCGCTTGATGTTCTTATGTATTTGAAGAAAGATATCGATAGGAATAAAGATAAGAAAGAGGTAAAGATTGACTCAAAAGCTATTGATTTTCTCGGAATTTACTTAAAAGAAACGAAGTAATTTGCCAGAGAACTAAAGTGGTCGAGATAGCTCAGGGGATTAGCAAACTGAAGTGGCAGTGGGCTGGACATATCTGCCGTAGGACCAATAACCGTTAGGGCAGACTGGTTCTAAAGTAGACACTGCGTAGCATAGGACGCCCTGTGACTAGGTGGAGCGACAACATTCATAAAGCAGTAGGCAGTGACTGGAAATAAAGAGCTAAAGATCAGGCTCAGTGGCGTGTCTTGGGTGAGGCCTACGTCCAGCCATGGACTGATACCGGCAGATAATGATGATGATTTGAATTTACTTCGTGTCCAATCCGCTTAGGTCCATCTGAAAATCAGCATTCTGGTTAAAACCTGAACATGTCCTGAGATGGTCCTGTTCAGCACACACACACAAATAGCTTAAGTTTTATATAAATAATAAAACTTAAGCTACTAGGTTCAAGTTTTTGTTTTTATTTAAATGCCTACGTTTTTTTAGTGTGTAGCTGAATAAATGCATTTTATTTCATTTCATTTCATGATATGAAACATGAAACCCCTGTATATTCACCATCATTGACCACACAAGCTCCGACCTTCAGAGATTGGATAATCTCTTCTATTAATTAGGGTTCCGTAGTCCTGACAAGGAACCCTTATAGTTTCATCATGTCCGTCTGTCTGTCTGTCTGTCTGTCTGACTGTCTGACCGAGGTTTTGCTTAGAGACCGTTAATACTAGAAAGCTGTAATTTTGTGGGCGTATGTATATAAATTACGCCGACAAAGTGCTGAAATAAAATTGTGAAAATTTTTTATTTTAGGGTAGCTGCCCTATATGAGAAGTGTGTATGAATTTTTTTTTCATCGTCTACCCCATTGTGTGGGGTATCGTTGAATAGGTCTTATAAAATGACATTGAAGGGTTGCTAATACCATTTTTCGATTGAATACTCCATTTACGAAATATTAAACTTTAAAGTGCAAATTTTTGTTCCAGTAGGGCGTCCCCCTCCCCCCCCCCCCCTCTAAAAGCTAAACTGCTGGCTTGAAAAATCTGGAAAAATTCGTGATAATAGCGCATTTCATGAACTTTAAAGGAAAACTATAGCGGTTAAGATAACTTTATCAGTTTAGCAGTAATAGTCGTTGAACTTGGGTGTTGGATAATTTTGTACCAAATACAAAATCCTTGGAATAAATCCTTTAAAGTGACAAAGACCTAGTTGCTTGTTTATAACGGGTAAAGACTTGCATTGAATAACAGGCTACTACGGAACCCTACACTGCGCGTGGCCCGACACGCAATTGGCCGGTTATATAATTACCTCATTTATGTACGGTACCTTCACCACATACCATTTGATCATTCAATGCTCGATCGATGCCCATTCGAGATTGATGTCGCAGTAGGAATTGGCAGTGGTTGGAAACAAAGTCCTGCACATCGAGCTCAGTGGCATACCATAGTTGTGGCCTATGTCCAGCCGTGGACAAAAAAACAGTCTGATGATGTGTGATTAGTGTCATAACACCCTTACAGTTAAGTTCGTTAAATCAGTATTTTCTGCCTTCCAGGTAGTAATGCTAGTAATAGGAAACAGAACGGGCCCAGATGACCTAAACAGCCTTGAAAACACCTGCTCAAAAGCTTCCAACTGGTGCGCTCGAGAAAAGGTCCGACACTTCGAAGTATCCGCCATGGACCGACCGTCTCTCTATGAACCGTTTATCTTCATGACTTCTAGACTAAACCCAGTGCAGAATAAGACTGCCTTCCCACAGCTCAGCACGTTGAGTAAGCTAACTCAGAAGAATAATCGAGGTGAGGCTATGTAACGGTACGTTTTGAGTCTATGCCCGTTTTGCTATCAGCCATGAGAATGTGTTCATCTCGAATTTTGAATGAGAAAATTCCATCTGGTATATATGTTTGAGTTTTTACGTATAAAGATTATTTCAAATATTGTTTAAACATTTTATTCTATTTATTACAAATATTGAAATGGCCCAACTTTATATGTTTCAAATGAATTTTATCACAATGCCATTGAAATTTTTATTTTCAGAGACAGATCAAAATATGTCAACGAAAAAACTGAAAATAACTAAACCGTGCCGCAAATCTAGTATTATATGTGAATATATTAAAATAAAGAGATTGAATCTTTAAAACTTATAATATATTTTTAAAATAAAATATCCATATTGATCAAGAGATGCCAGATGGCATTACATATATATGTATATATGGCATACATGTATATATGTATACATGTATATATGGCATTACATGCATATTTAATATATTCACATATAAATAGTTTATGGTACTAAAAATACTACCTCCTTATGTGAAGTGGTAAAAAAGTAGTAACTGTTTATTAGGAATATTTTTTTATTCCAAAATTATAATGAAAGATTATTTCCCATCAATGACAAAAAGTATTAAACAGATCTTTTAAAATAATATGTATAGATTAATTTATTAAAAGAATGACTTATACATATACATTAATAATGATCATAAATAAAATGTATTAATTTAGTAAAAGATAAATGAAATGTTGTAAATATTATCTTCTGACATTTAATATTATTAGTTTTTAATATTAATTTTAATAATTTATTGGTTATTTAGAATTTTTAAATGTACTTATTTATTATAATGTTCCACCTTTTGTAAATTAGAAATCTCATTAATTTTAATCAAATATTATTTACTGATGTGCATTGCTGAACTGATTTTGATGATAAATAGAGCCATGAAGATATTTCAGTTTACATACACATATTACATTTGCTTATTCTCTATTGTGTATGATCAAAAGTTTATTTAATTATCAAAAGCTGTTCAGCCATTAGCCCCGAATATTTTGTACTTAAAAGTCAATATCATCAAATTCATATCATCATGTGAAAATGTGGGGCATAGATTTATCAGAAATGAAATTATTATAGAATAGTAGCAAAATGTACTTAATATTTAGAAATACCGATTAAAAATATTCCTAAACTATGAATAATCTTAGGCTGACTGCACATCGGCAACAATTGCCTGAGCAATAGTTACCTCTCTACTTAGGGGTAGTCTAGGTCTTATTGTTTCGGGGACATTCGCTCTGAATTACGAACTGTGACGGACGTGTTGAACCGTAATACCAAAAATTATGAATGGAGTGGAGACTATATTTTCGCAATACATATTTTGTTAATATATCTATATCTAGACAACTCTGTGCCCCTGAACATAGAATATTGCGATTTTTCGATCAATCAGAATCGATTTCAATACAGAAGTTGCGCCGGATAAAATGCGTGAAATTCAATTTTCTATCATTTTCGTTCTAAGGGAGTAAATAAAATTATGTAGATATCTAGATACTGTCAAGTTTGAATCATTGCATAGTATGTAATGATTTTGGTATTACGTTTTGTATGGACCAATTGACCGACAACAGCCTCAACAGTAGCTGATCCAGGATTTATGTTTGGGGGGCTTAGCTCTAGAGGCTGGTTGCATTATCTTGAGGATAATGGTGTCACAGGTGAACTTGGAATATGTTTTGGAAGGGCTTGAGTCCCCGAGCTCCTCCCTGGGTCCGCTAGAGGGCTTCAGCGACAAGTCTGTGTATACCTACGCTTAAGTTACTATGTAAAAACTGAGCAAACAACAAACCAACTGGGCTCCAATTCTGTACGCTAGCTATCTATATAGCAATTTTATTTAAACCATTCGAATCTCACGCTCTGTTTTTGTTACGCTTGACATTCCATATTCATTTTATAGATAGCGTAACAGCCGTCATCAGGACCATTTTACTCAGTAGCGGTACCTGCAAACCTAAGCAAAATAAAACTGGCCAAGTGCGAGTCAGCATCGCGTCTCTTATCGCACACTTAGGGAGGGTTCCGTATAATACGAGACATAACAGAGTTTCAACCTCATATGTTTGATTAATTGATATTGCCAAGAATATTTGGTGTGGTCGCGATCTAGAAAGACGGGGCTCGTTTACTAGCGCCATCTATGTCATTTTGCCGAAACGAATTAGGTAGATGGCGTTTAAAAACACGTTCTTTGTATGGGGACCCCCTTTAATTTTTAACTTTATTTTGTTTTTAGTATTTGTTGTTCTAGCGGCAACAGAAATACACCATCTGTGAAAATGTCAACTGTCTAACTATCACGGTTAATGAGCTATAGCCTGGTGACAGACGGACAGACAGACAGACGGACAGCGGAGTCTTAGTAATAAGGTCCCGTTTTACCCTTTGGGTACGGAACCCTAAAAATGGTAGTCCCCATTGGGACCCAGTTGCTCAAACTATAGTTGTCGATGTGCGGTCAGCTTTAAATGTACCTATTTAAAATAAAGTTATATCATCGAATGTTTTATATATTTTTTCGCTATTATATATTATATTCATGCGTCAACATTATAATATCTATTATAGATAAGAACTAAGGTCCTGTATCTACGCTTTATATTCCAGTAATAAAATTATGAAATATATGTGCAATAATATAAATTTAAGCTCTCTTGTAAAAACTATCCAGACTATAATGTAATGAGAAGACGGCCAGGTTTTTTTTTAATAAATCGTATATTAATTCATTAAAGATATATTATTTTAAATTTTAATTTAATTTAATACATGACATTTTTAATATATATTAATAATATAGTCTAGCGTTTGTTCACATATCATGTTGGTAAGTAAATGCGGCAATAGCCTAATGCCTAAGGCCCGGCAGAGAGGTCGTAAATTCGATCCCCACCCATTGCACTATTGACGTGAACCCACTCCAGACACAAGCATATTAAGCTAGTTGAAGGGGTTAACAAGACTACTAGTAATGTGCTACGAACATTGCTAGTGAGCTTTTTTTAAAAAGAAGTGATGATGCGGTCGAGGATATTTAAGGTAGCAGGGTGCCTAGTGTCCAACCTCAAGTTGAAAATCTTTTGCCAAAACATCAAGTGTCAAATCCGTCCGACAGCTATGCTTAAGAGTCAGTTCCCATTAGTATGGGAACTGACTCTTCGTAAACACGCTACGCCTAGTGGCGTAGCGGTTAAACGCTATCAAATGTATAAAAAAGTCACTCCATTCGGTTCGTCGAGTTTCGGCATGATGTTCTGTGCTTGTCTGTTTACAATAAAATGTGTTTTTAAAATATGCCTTTACACACACACTCATGCACACACACAAACACACACACACACACGTTCACTCACACATGTATAAATATGTGAGTTTGTGTGTTTGTCCGTTCGTGTTTGACTATATATATTTCGATTGATATGTCTGGATATATTATAGTCTGGATACGTAAAAGTATTGAATATATTGTGTACTTAATGAAAATACATATGTATAAGTATTGTAATATAAATTTAAGTATGCTACAAATGAAGTTAGTATAGAAAGCTTATAAAATAAGCAAAAGATAAGTTTGACGTAATGTTTTTATGTCAATAAACTTTTTTTGATCCTATGACAGAGTTTTCCTTAAACACAGACTTTGCGATAGGGGTCGTACTTTTATCTTATCAAGATCGTTTTAAAACATTTGAAAAACGACTCCAAATGCTGCCCTAGTAATTTTTGTTACCTGTTAAGTAATAGTATTTATCTCCATATCTCTAGGGATACGCGTCAGATCTTTACGAATGTAAATGGGACCATTTCGGATAAACCTCACGAATAATAAAAATAATTTTGAAAATTGACAGAGGAATCGGTGAACATAGGTATTTACATAAAATGTAAATATATTATATTCTGTCATTGTCATTCAACTCTGAAACAATATCCTGCCATATTCAACCAACAATCATTCAATCCAACTAGTCGCATCAGTAGGTATCGGTGGTCACATTGAAGGCTCCGAGTGCGCGGTATAGTCATATTTATTATTTTTTCTATGGTATAGTGTAAAGTGCATTCGGGTAATAGGGTATTACATCCATTTTTGAAAAGTGTCTCAATTCGTTTCTTTAGAGCTAACGAACCACTAAAAAATCTCAATTTTTTTATGCAATCTTTAAGCGCCATGAAAATGCATGTAAATTTTGCATTTTCAAATTTCGCGCGTAATTTGACGAAAACGCTGGACGCAGTGGACGCCATATTGCTCTGTGGTCATGACGTCAGTTGGTGTGTAAACAAATGCTGTATGACAGTTGACACTTCTAAGTTTACATAGCCGTATGACGTAATAACATGGCGATACTATTTAACTCAGACCACAGAATAATGAATAGTACAAGTACTCAGACTAGAATAAAAAAGGCTATTTAATGTTGTTATGAAACAGATTAATTGAGCTGAAACCTTTAAATTTAATTTTAAAATTTAGTTCGCTATTTCATGAACTAAAACTAACGTTATCCGACTGCTTTTTGCCTAAGCTATCTCAAATAATATATTCTTAGATTTTTTCTCATATAGGTACCTGGAGTAAAATCAGATCTAGGATTTCACTACGTAGTGAAATCCTAGATTTATTTTTATTGGATTTTTGTAGAGTTCACACGGTGTGTGTACTATTAGATATCATATAATTAACATATACTTCCATATCTATACTAATATCATAAAGAGATACAATTTTATATCGAGTTCTAATTGTAGGATGTTTGATGACAAAGCAAGTGCATCAGGTTCCAATATCGCAGAAAATATAATTTGCGCGATGCAGGATCTCATATATTTAGGCAATAGGTATTTACAAGGAGAGATATTCAACCTACTCTAGCGCCATCTAGATGCCTTTATCTAAACTAATATAAGATATAAGAGGAATTATTTGATTATTTATTTGTTTCGATTTTACTCAAAAACTACTGGACCGATTTTAAAAAAATCTTTCACTAATAGAAAGCTATATTATCAGCGAGGAACATAGGCTATATTTTATATCCGTATTCTCACCAGTACGGGTCATATATTTAGGCAATAGGTATTTACAAGGAGAGATATTCAACCTACTCTAGCGCCATCTAGATGCCTTTATCTAAACTAATATTATAAAGAGGAATGATTTGATTATTTATTTGTTTCGATTTTACTCAAAAACTACTGGACTGATTTTAAAAATTCTTTCACTAATAGAAAGCTATATTATCAGCGAGGAACATAGGCTATATTTTATATCCGTATTCTCACCAGTACGGGAACTACGCGGGTGAAACCGCTAGGCGCTGCATCACAATATCACTTCGGCTACTTGAATATATGGATCAAACCTTCACAAGACTTTTATATATTTGAAAGTGTTTCAAAATCTAGAAAGCTAACCTATATATTTTTTTGTCAGAGTGCAATTTCGAATCATGGACGGGTAAAGCTGAATGACACTCAAAAATGGCTTGTCTTAAGTTATGGGTTAAAATACATTTTCATTCAGGTTTATCCTCTCAAAATTTATATTTGCAAAAAAAGTTTACCTAGGTCATACGAAAACAAGCCGTTAAATAACTTGATAGGTTTTTTAATTAGGTATATATAGCTTTTCGAGTAAATCCGATAGTCCAGAAAAAGCGCGAAATCGCAGTTTTTCACAAAAATATCTCGTACAATCGCAAGCATAATTAGGTATATATAGCTTTTCGAGTAAATCCGATAGGTAGTCCAGAAAAAGCGCGAATTCGCAGTTTTTCACAAAAATATCTCGTACAATCGTAAGCAACAGAAGGGGAAAAACGTACACGAATTAAGATGGCTGCTTGTAACACAGTATTTACAATAAATATATTTTGATTTTGATTTTGCGAAGTGAACGTTGCTAGAGCCCGAAATATTGTCGCTTTAGGCGGAGAATTGGCATTACCTACCCGATTTCGGAGTTAGCTGAATAACCTAACACACACCTTATAAAAAGTAGTTATGGTGGAATAAGAAGATACCTAGGTAGGTATTATAGATACTATTAATACTAGTGGATAGCAGGTGCAGCTGCGGGGCACAATTATGTACACCTATGTTCCGTCTGACTTGCTACCAAAAAGTATCTCATCACTAAGGAGCAATACTTCCGCCATAGCCTCACGGTGTTCAGGCAACAAACGGCCCTTGAGAGTCGGACCGTTCCTGGGCCGTGTTAGCGTGTTAACCATCTCCAACCGCATCATCGCTTACCACCAGGCGAGATATGTGGTCAAACGCTAGATTATGAAATACTTATTAAATAACCGGCCAAGTGCGTGTCAGGCCACGCGCAGTGTAGGGTTCCGTAGTAGCCCGTTATTCAATGCAAATCTTTACCCGTTATAAACAAGCAACTAGGTACTTCGTCTTTGTCACTTTAAAGGATTTATTCAAGGATTTTGTATTTGGTACAAAATTATCCCACACCCAAGTTCAACGACTATTACTGCGAAACTAATAAAGTTATCTTAACCGCTATAGTTTTCCTTTAAAGTTCATGAAATGCACTATTATCACGATTTTTTCCAGATATTTCAAGGCAGCAGTTTAGCTTTTAGAGGGGGGGAAGGGGGGGGGACGCCCTACTGGAACAAATATTTGCACTTTAAAGTTTAATATTTCGTAAATGGAGCATTCAATCGAAGCAACTCTTAAGTCATTTTAAAAGACCTATTCAACGATACGCCACACGATTGGGTAGACGACAAAAAAAATTCATCCCCACTTCTTGTGGTCTGTGTGTTTTTTTTAGGGGAGCTACCCTAAAAAAAATTTTGTTTCAAAATTTTGTTTCACTACTTTGTTGGCGTAATTTATATACATACCCCTACAAAATTACAGCTTTCTAGTATTAACGGTATCTTAGCAAAACCTCCGACAGACAGACAGACAGACCGACAGACGGACATGACGAAACTATAAGGGTTCCTTGTCAGGACTACGGAACCCTAAAAATATATAATTGACAGATCATAGTCACCTACGGGATGGTCAACTTTCCTGCGTCTATAATAGGCTTATTATGTAATACTGCTCGTTGGTAATCCCTGGGTCAAACAGTGTTCTATCTTAATACAAACGGTCGGAACGCGAGTCATATTACGCGCCTCGAGTTCGGTACTCACTCGGTACACAACAGTCGCTAATGCGCCGCAATGACGAACGAATGGTGTAATGGTTTTGTAAGCAGTAGGTAAACGTGCGATTTGTAACTAAATATTTTTTTATAAGTTTAAGTACCTACTCAATATGGCAAAGAGCAATATAACAATACCGTGTTAAATGGGTTACCACTGGCAGTGGCACCAATCACCCACCGGACAAAAACATGTCGCCAATCGGTACTATTTTTTTTTTATATTTATTTATATATATATTTTTAATTCATATTTATATTTATATCGGATATTCATCTACTACATTTGTTAAGAAAATACTTTGTAAGTCTATATTGTTTCTGCAATAATTTGTTTTTTAGAACATATTTCTGGGAAGACACTGCTTTCTGCAACACAGTCAAAACGACTAAAGCAGAAGGCAGGGTACAAATACTTTGTTAAAACAATCTCTTTGAAATAAAGCAATTTTGTTTTGTTTTTTTTTTGTTTTTGGTACGCCGAGTAGTCGTGCGCCTTGTCTCACTACCCTCTTCGATGTACAGACGTGCACGATCCCATCTTAGACCATTTCGTCACCTATCATCAGATAAGATAGTGCTGAAGTGTTCTTCTGTCAAAAATAAGAATAACTGCAGCTTACAGTAATTAATTCTCGATTGTTTCTTTTTAAAAATGTAACAATCAGTTCATATGAAATTTTCCCAGCATTGTACGAATATTGTTGATAGATATAGGTATCTGCTTACAACTGCATTGTCTTCAAGAAACTGTGGCATTTTTTCGTCGAATAAGTGGGCTGAAACCTCTGCCAGATACACCTATCGGTAACTTGCCCACGAAATAAAAAAGTTACTAACTACCTAACGGCGTCAATAAGTGGTGAATATAAAAACTAGTTAAAATAGGAGGTAAGCTATTGTTGCAGAAATGTACAAACAGAATCGGTTACTGTAAATACTTGAGATTTAGTTCAAATTTTACTTGATTTGGCATGGAAAGATTTCTGTACGATTTCACAATGGCTAAAAGTACCTAAAACCAATGCAAGTTATTGTTGCTTTTTGTTTAATAATGATTGATTTGGATAATATATTTTTGTTGCTTAGGTTTAATATTGTAATAGCCATGCTATAGCATGGCTATTACAATATTAAACAAAGATTTTTATATTAGACAAATTTATTTTTAAACAAAGATTGAACAAAGATTTTTAGATTAGACAAAATTCCGTTGTCAGCGCCTCGTCTCAATGCCGTCTTCTGTCTGTCGTCATCAGGTGAGATGAACTTACACCTTTAACTAAAGGCTGGTTAGGTTGAAAGGTCTAAGCTAAGATCTAATTGAATAATAAGCATTTTATATTGTAATAGTGAAACTGTGATTCACCTTGTGTGAAGTGATCAAGTGCTTTCTTATATAAAAAAAAAGTTAATTAACATAGCAAATGTTAAATATGTTAAATACACTCAAAATGCCAACATCAAATCCTTTGTGCAGCTTTCGAAGCGGTCCTTCAGTTTTTAAACATTATTATTAAAAGCGCTTACCGCTTGATCTCATTCTCACAAATTATTGCGAGATTGAGATCAAGCGGTAGCGGTGAGGAGTTGCGTTCAAAAATATTGATATACTAGCAGCCCGCCCCGGCTACGCACGGGTAGAACATATATGCCTACAAAATTTACATCAGTTTGTTGCATCGAATATAAAATATGAACATATTTAACAACCATCGTCATATTTCATCCAATTTACACAAAACCTTAACGAATTATGCACCTAAACCTTCCTCATAAACACTCTGGCTATTGGTGAAAACCGCATGATAAACCGTTCAGTAGCTATTGAGATTATTGCGAACCGACAGACAGACGCAGTGATGAACTTTGTTTTATAATACTTACGTATTGATATTGGACGGCCCTTTGGCGTAAAGGATAGTTACCTTGATTCTGACCCGACGGTCGTTGGTTCTAATCCTAGCTATATACCTACCAATGAAAGTTTTATGTGCATTCATGAATCATGAGTGTTCGTACAGTGGTAGTGGAATCATGAAATCTACCAAAAAGTAGCTTACCACCAAGGAGTACATCTGCCGCCGTAACCTTACGGCGTTCCCCGACGCAAAATGTAGGGGTAATGTAGTGTAATATACGTTTAACTTGTGTATCTGTGTGTCTGTCTTTAGCATCTTAGCACCTAACCGGATGAACCGATTTTGTTTTTATTATTGATAGTTTTTTTTTTGTTTGATAGATGTCTTCATCGAGAGTTTTCTTAGCTTTGATTCATGAAAATTCGTTCAATCGTTATAAAATTATGAGCTTTTTTCTAGTTAATTGCGCTATGAAATCAACTTTCATAGGTCTGATCAATTCGAAAATCTTCTTCTTCAACGATATTGTAAGAACATGGAAGCCTCCTGGACTCTACAGAATACTCAAATCCTCACCAACTTACAGCTCAGATTTTAAATGTCGTGTTTAGAGTCATTGGAAAAAGCTATTATACATAGATCAGTCGGGGTGGTTTAAAATATTATATTATATTATTATATATATAGATGAATATTATTTTATACAATAGATCATATTATTATACTATATTGACTTCAAATTGATTGTGATCGGTGGGGATCTACAGCATAGCTAAGCTTATAATAATATTTTCGTAGTAACTATGACCTAATCTGTGGTTTCACTGCAAATATTTTATTAATTTTTCGATGCGTGTTTGTGAAATTCGTGATATCTTCTAGAGTTTTCATTTGAATTATATACTGTAAAGGACAATTTTAATCTTTAATATGTGGTCAAGCTAATTAACGTAATTATTTGGATAAAGATTAATACTATATACTTGAAAATAGCCTTGGAAGTTATGTAATATTTTTTAACAAAAATTTTAAGATTAAAATGGTTACTGTGAGTCAACCTTAAGAGATAGACATATGCTGTCGCGGACTTTTTTGCAGGTCTTATTAAGTTGTACAACTCTTGCATAGAAAATATTCTTCTATCTATTTTCAATTAAGCAGCGTTCGTAAGAAACGTGTTTTTTCGACCGTTTATTTGCCGACTTAGGTTGCAAATTAAGTCTCCACGAATGTACCTTTGATTTAAACGGGATAATATATAGCCTATTTTCATTCCAAAAGTCCATTCTATGTATTAGTGAAAGAATTTTTTAAATAGGTTCAGCAATTTTTGAGACAAATCATTACAAACATACAAAAATACAAAAATGCAAATGTTCTCTCTTTATAATATTAGTATAGATATAGATATAGAAGTATAGATATTCACGGCTACCGTTAATTCTTAATCTCGCGAATTCACAAACTCTTCACTGCTAAACACTCGCTTGAAAATCTTACATTTTTTGCAGCCTTTGACATAATTTAAAACATACACGTTTCTTAGGATGAAGGAGATCTTTATTATATCACTTCTGATACATAAAGCGTTATCAGTAAGTGTTGTGATATCAAAAGGTGAAATTATTGGTCAGAAGGCTACTGACGGCAACTATACCACGTTTTTCGGAGTGCCGTACGCGCAGGTGGACGAGAATAAACCTTTTGGGGTAAGATTTTAAATACCTAACCTTTTTAATATAAGATATACATACCTATATCTACATTTATAGTCCATTTTTCGAGCTGCATCCCGTCCCGCGACTTCACCTGCATCAAAATGTACCTTCTCGTAAAAAAGTTACAAATTATCTGTGTGCCAAATAGGTATCCTCCAAATCCGTTCAGCTGTTTTTGCTTTATTGAATAACGCAAATCAGGTTCCGAATCTGAATTTGGTTTCAAATGATTGAGAATAACCCTGCTGATGAGACCTAGTAAGACGGTATAAAAAAATTTTTGTTAATCTAAAATTTTCCGTGGCACGCATTACAGCTCAAATTACTGACTTCCAGTAAGTCTAACTGTATAAAATCATGATTATAAAACACCGACTATTATACTCACTACCTACTGTTTGTTGTCGACTGTCTCGGTGTTTTATAATCATGATTCAAATTCACGATAACTATAAATCCAAAAATATATAAAATCACTCGAAATCTACGGGAAATTCAAATTATAACATTATATATATATATAAACATATAATATATATATTAAAAACGTCTCATAAGGATTAGGCCATCGAACCTACTAACTTGTCTTTTATTTACAGAATACGCTAGGCTATCCCAGCTTCAGCACTCCATTCCATGCATCTGACCCTTCCATTAAATGCCCTCAAGTGATCCCCTCTGAAGGTGGAGTCATACAATGCCTTATCCTTAACATCTATGTACCGAACACCAACAGCACCAACACCACCAATCTTCCAGTCTTCATCTGGTTCCAAGGTTCCAGCAATACTGTTGGCTCTGCTGTAGAATATAATGCCACTCATCTTGTTCGAGAAGGCATCATTGTCGTCATAGCTAACTACAGAATTGGTCCTTATGGTTTCTTTTGCATTGCTGACTTGAAGAACCAAGGTCTCAAAGATCAAGGTACTGCTCTCAAATGGATAAAAAAGAACATAAAAGCTTTCGGTGGTGACCCGAAGAAAGTGACGATTGGTGGACAAGGCTGGGAAGCAGCTGCTATAGATTATCTAGTTAATGATGGCGGAGATTTCCAACAAGCCATAATGCAAAGTGGTTCCAGATATTCTTTCGGCGTCAGGATTAAAAGAAACAATAACGTACCCGTTAAACTTGCAGTACGACTAGGGTATAACACTACAAAATGGAAGAATGCTCTTAAATTTTTGAACAAAGCAAACCCAATTGACGTAATGCGAGCTACAAAAGATCTCGGTATCAAATTTGGTATTTGCGACAAATTCAGACATTCTCTAACCAAAAAGAATCTTGATGTAATTAAGAAAATGCCTATTTTGATAGGATATAACAGCAAAGAAGCTATTGAGGACATTGCCAGTAAAAATGCTTCATTTTATGCTAATGTTGGAGAATCGCTCTTCAAAGATTTTGCAAAAATGTTTTCTCTTTCGAATGGTACATTAAGAACTATTGTAAATATAACATTGTATTTCTATTTAGGAGAGAAAAATGCATCTTCAGAGTCTATGATGGAGATAGTTGATCTTTTATCAGATCTTAGAGTGAACTATGGCGTTGAGAAATCAGTTGTCAACTACCTTAGACTGGGTAATGATAAAGTATACAAATATTTGTTTTCTTTTACTGGTAGCAGTACTTGTCAGAATTCGACTGATGTTGGAACTAATCACGCAGAAGAATTGTCGTATTTATTCGAAAGGGGGAAGCTGAAAACAGAAGAGCAATTTAAGATGCGACGTTGGTTGGTCAAAATGTGGACTAATTTTATCAAATATGGGTACGTAAAAATTGCTATGTTATACTTTATTATCTGTTCTGTGATTTTACTTCACCTTTAGATAAACAAGCGACAAGAACGGCTTTGTTTCAAAATAAATGTAATGCAATGTTTGTAAAGATTTTCAACAAATTGCCAATGGAGCTAAAAATATTGGCGTACTTTAAATTTAGAAAACAACTTTAAACTTGGTTGCTCTATAAAATGTTTTATTTGACCAATAATCTATTCGAAATTTTAAAATGAGATGAGTGAGATTTTGACTGACTTCTTGCAATTAGGTCTGATTCCTACCAAAGACCCTTATTTTGCCTTACATTGCTGGTAGAAGTTGGGTGTTAGTCGATATTAGTGCTTAATTAATATTAATGCAATTGGTTCATAAGGGGTAGAAACATATTGTATCGATGTTTCGCCTACGAGTCAGGGAAAAAGTAGCTTACCATCGTCCAGGAGAAAATCTGCCGCCATAACCTTATGGTGTTCCGGCAGCACACAGTCCTTGAGAGCCAGAGTAATCTAGGCCAAGCGTGTTCACCACCTTCGACCACATCGCTTACCACCAAGTGAGATAGTAGTCAAATGCTAGCTCATAAGATAAAAAAAATTGGAGAAACCGATGTTCAGCAATGAATGCCAATTAACATCGGTTGTTAACGATGTAGAAAATGATAAAATCTTTGATATTCCAGTGATCCTACTCCAAATCACGGTAAAGATGGCTGGTTACCCACAAATCGGACCACGAAGTCCTACCTCAACATCGACAGTGACTCCGAAATGAGACACCACGTGAATTATCAGAGAATGGCCTTTTGGGACCTCATGTGGGCTGGATATAGCCGCTATTTGAAATAAGATTCGCCGTTGTAGTTATTGTAACTGATCCTATTGTTACCTCAAGTTATTGTAACTGATTCTATTGTTACCTCAAGTTATTGTAACTGATTCTATTGTTACCTAAAGTTATTGTAACTGATTTTATTGTTACCTAAAGTTATTGTAACTGATCCTATTGTTACCTAAATTGCAGGCCAGATAGATGATACGTAAGACGTAGGATAAAACCAATGCCATTGTATTTTACGCATGACTATGCACTAGGCACAAAAACCGAACTAAACGAGAGCGACACATGCACGGTCTTTGTCCCTTTCTTTTGTGGCGACCACAAAATAAATAAATATACATATCACAAGTATAATATAATATATATTTTGCACCAGCAGGTTGTTAGAAAAGGACACACTCTGTTTTATAAACCATGATCATGCTAACTATGAAGTATCTCCTTGTTAAATATCAGTAAGATCGGATCGTCCGTTTAGGCGTGATTAGGTAACAAACGGACAGAGTTACAACCGTTTTTATAATATTAGCACAGTTTTATACAATAAAACTGTGATATTAGTCTGGATTAGTAAAAGCGCGTCTCTGCCCCGTCTTCTCCATACATTTAGCATCGCATGACTTCCCTACATTTTGTATGAACTTTCATAATAAGAAGACCCGGTGGCGTAATCGGGAGAACGGTCGCCTTTGATGCCGTGGTACCGAGTTCAAACCGCCGTGCACCAATGAATTTTTCTATCGAAAAAATTATGTGCGCTTTTCACAGTGGCCCTCCGGTGAAGGAAAACATCGTTAAGAAACCAACAACCCCCGCATGGTGGTAGGACACTATCTAGTGTCCGCCTGGCCAGCTACCACCCTCAAGTTAGAAAATCTGTCACCAAACATCTAATGTGTTCCGGCAGCCATCCTTGAGAGCCAGTTCCCATTCTAGGCCTAGCGTGCTTACCATCTTCGACCGCATCATCACTTACCAACAGGTGAGATAGTGGTCAAACGCTAGCCTATAAAGTATAAAAAAAACGACGCCATATCCTTGCCCGTGTTGTACTTGTTTACTACTAGCTGATACCCGCGACTTCGTTCACGTTCACCAAGAATTTAGTAGCCTATGTATATCCGCATGCTATAAAGTATTTCGTTGGTAAATTTTAGTAAAATCGGGTCGTCCGTTTAGTCATGATTAGGTAACAAACAAGTTTTTATAATATTAGTATGGATAGTACGGATTATCCTGTGGACCCATACTCACCTTACCTTACGTCACTACAATCTGCCATCACGAAGTTCGATAGGGATTGAAATGAATGAACATGACAGAGATGGAGCTATACAGCTTACATAGCTGCGTCCCCGTCATTTAGTGCATTTCGTTAATTCAGCCAAACTTCGTGATAGGCCTGCTGGCCTGCGCTTAAAGGTACGGCCACACCGCTGCGATCTGCGGGCGCATGCGCGATCAGATAGTGCAGTAGTATTTGTATCGACAGGTTCAATCGAAACCAAACGCGATTTACGATCTGACAGCGATTTAAAAGTAGATTGCACCCACGCCCGCGCCCGCAGCACATGAGTAAAGACGGGACCTTCTTTACTCATGTGCCCGCAGATCGCAGTGATGTACCGTACCTTAAAGAGCCAAGGCTCAAGAGATACCAATACGCTTTTTTATAAATAAACAATAACTATCCATTCAATTATCTACTCACGACAGAGATGCAGTGAGTAGATAATTGGTCGCCAACTTTGATACAAACACTTGTAATGTATAATTGTATAGTGTAGTAAATTTGTAATATAAAGTGTAGGTAGGTATAATAAAATAAAACTACTAAAATCCACCACTTTTATTTTCACGTCACATTTTTTAATAGCAGCGTTTACCACGTCGAGATTTTACAATCAAAGCGTTTTAACCAAATTCGAAATAAACGAGGAAACCTCAATTCGTCTATACTTTTTTTGTTATGTTTTGAGATACCTCAGAACTCCTTCATCCATTGACCGATTTGCAAAAGTCTTTTTATGTCTGAGAGGGTCAACATCCCTTTTTAGGGTTCCGTAGCCGAATGGCAAAAAACGGCACCCTTATAAATTCGTCATGTCTGTCTGTCTGTCTGTCTGTCTGTCTGTCCGTCCGTATGTCACAGCCATTTTATTCCGAAACTGTTAGGACTACAGAATTGAAACTTGGTAGGTAGATGTATTCTGTGAACCGCTTTCCGATTTTTATACAAAAATAAAAAATATATAAGTTTAAGGGAACATACATGAAACTGAAACAAAAAAAAATTTTTTTTTTCAAACCTATACGTGTCTATGGATAGGTCTTCAAAAATGACATTGAGGTTTCTAAAATATTTTTTTCTTAAAGTCAATCATTTGAAAGATAGGCGCGTCTAAAGTGGTAAAATGTGTGTCCCCCCTCTAACTTTTAAAGTATGGGAGTGAAAAATTTAAAAAAAATATATGCTGTAGATCTCAATAAAAACTTACAACGAAAATTGGGTTGAAAGAGATACAGTCAGCAGTTCTAGAGATATGGCGACCGCAAAGATAACTTTGTTTTTCATACAAACACTATGAAAAACAAAGTTAATTTTGTAGTTGCGAAAAATCATAGTTATGGAATACTTAACTGTGTTACGGAACCCTACGAGTGCGACTTGCACTTGGCCAGTTTATTTTCCATTAAAAGATTCATGAAGATTTTCTCAGTATCTCCAGAGATATGGAGATCCAACAACCGTGGAGATATACTCTATCCATGTAAAAACAATAATTCGAACCAATTCACAATTATTGACGGAGTAGACGCATACAAACATACAAAAAAACATACAGATGAATTGGGAACCTACTTCTTTTGGAAGTCGATTGAAATTGACTGGCGAGGCATGTGAAGTCGGTTTTTTGTTTTTCAAATGATTTTAATTATACGATTTTCAAAACACTGCTAAAAATAACCGTAATTTCAAAATGCTACGACCGCTGTGTTTTAGCAATACTAGGTCTCGAGGAAGGTCCAGAATAGGGTGGAAGGATGTAGTGCTGAAAGATCTGAGTGAACGTGAGCTCTCAGAATCTAACGTCGAGGATAAAGCGAAGTAGAGAGAAAAGACTCGGAAAGCTGACCCTACCACCATATGGGATGACTAGCTAGGAAGAGAGAGAGAGAGAGACAAAGAGTCTTGTCTTGAATAGTTCCGAACCGCCCACCACAATAACATGTCGGCAATCGGTTCGTCATGTTCGGGAATTATTATTACAGCAGGATTTTTGAAATACATACAACACGCCTTTTTCCCGTTGGGGTTGACAGAGACTGTTTCTTTCCACATGCTACGTTCCTGATATACCTCTTTCGCTTCTACCACTTTCATGAGCGCCTTTATACATGCTCGCCTTTTGAAATAGATTAAAGAAATACTTAAATACTTTTATAGACGCAATAAAATACTGAATACTGAATACTGAAATGTCGTTTACTCATCCCATTCCATTGCCATCTTCCACTTTATTGTGAGCAGGTTTCATCTTTAATAAGCGGCAATAGCCCAATGGCTAAGGCGTCGGCCTGACGATCGAGAGGTCGTGAGTTCGATCCCACTCCAGTAGGGCTAATCTATAAGCTAGTTTACGCATCTCGCAAGCGGAATCCGCGGTGAGATTTTAATAGCAATGTGTAAATCACATTGACGGTAAGCTTTTAAAAAAAAAACTTATACCGCTCTATAACTTAACATCAGGTGAGATAGTAGTCAAACTACTTACGCATCATCTTTACCAGCCAGTATTCGTCCACAGTTGGACATAGGCCTCTCTTATGGCACGCCACTGAGCTCGATCTTCAACTATTTGTTTCCAACCGCTGCCAGCCAGCTTGCGTATATCATCGCTGCACCTAGCTGGAGGGCGTCCTACGCTTCGTTTACTGAGCCTTGGTGTCCACTCCAGAACACGTCTACCCTTTTGTTCATGTTTACCCGGTTATTGGTTCTACGCCGGATGTGACCAGTCCACTGCCACTTCCGCTTGCTAATCCTTCGAGCTATGTCGATAACCTTGGCTTGATGACTTCATTTCAAAAACGATCTTTCAGAGATACTCCGAGCATAGCCATAGCTCGCTGAGCGACTTTGAATTGGTGGATCAGTCACACCGTCAGTGTCCACGTCTCGGCTCCGTATGTCATAACAGTTGCATTATTATTTATTCTGTGTTACAGGATTAGGTATTTTATATCTTAGGCCCATTGTAAAACCCATCTAGCAAAAAAAAACATTTTATTTTCTTGTTTATTTTAGGTTGCCATGTAAAAGTATTCATCTATTTATATATCTATGTATGTATCGCAATAAAAAAGTAACCGATTAAAACATGGAAATAAACTGAGACATATTAAAAGTTACTAAAACATATTACGGTACCCTGATGCGATATAGACGACGTTTTCCTTATTATGAATGACTCAATGTAGATTCAGCCTTTGTGGCAACAACATTCCTTATATGGTACAAGCGTAAAATAAATTTAAAAAATAGGTGAATTTAAACTTGTTTGAAGTGACAAGATGTTGATAATTGGTTTGTGCTTTCTTGGTCAACTTCTGGTCAACCAAGTGTATTCGGTGACTGTCATTACGGCCAAAGGTGCCATAGTTGGTCAAAGAGGTAAAGATGGAAACTATACGACCTTTTTTGGTGTACCATACGCTAAAATTAACGAAGATAAACCTTTTGAGGTAAGTGACAAAGTATGAATTTTATTTTATTTTACTCAACTTTAGAAAATAATAGTTTAAAAACTAAAACTACTGACTTCCACGCCCCGCGAGTCTGTTTCAGTAGCAAGTTTGAGACGTTTATCGTCATATCTCTGGAGATACTTATCAGATCTCGATGAAATTACAATGGAACCACCTCGGACATGTACCCTACCGTTTAATATAAAAAAGCAAGTTTAAAAAAAATTAATAGAAGTAGAAAAAATCATTCGAATCGGTTCACAATTTACGGAGTATTCGCGTAAAATACAAAAAATATATAAAAAACATACAGATGAATTGAGAACCTCCTGTTTTTTGGAAGTCAGTATAAAATACCAACTCGTTGACATTAATCATTGCTCACTAATACTTTTACTTTTTCCTTATTATCATCTGATACTTTACATTAATTGGTTAGTGTTGAATAATAATTAAAGATCGTTTAAAAAACTAAAAGAACCGACTTCAAACGTCGCGCTAGGTAAAGTAGCCAGTATTCATCGAGGTCAGTTGTCATCAGTAGCATGTCATCGAGGTATATAAATGCATCGTAATACAAATGTTGATATATTAAAAAGCGCTTGACCGATTTCGTTCAAATTTAAACAAAAAAATAATTTTCCAAATCGATTCAGGCATCTTCGAGTAATCGGAGTACTACAAATAAAACTGCGAGTGCGAGTCAGAATCTCGTCTCTTATCGCACACTTAGGGAGGGTTCCGTAAAATACGAAACATAACGAGAGTTTCAACCTTATATATTTGATTAATTTATATTACCAAGAATATTTTGTTAGGTCGCGATCTAGATAGACGTGGCTCGTTTACTAGCGCCATCTATGTCATTTTGCCGAAACTAATTAGAAAGGTTGTTGGCTTAACAAAAACGAATGAGTTGTTAACACCTAGATGACACCTATGAAGGTCTTATAGACGGCGTTTAAAAACACTTTTTTTGTATGGACTCCCTTTAATTTTTAACTTTATTTTGTTTTTAGTGTTTGTTGTTCTAGCGGCAACAGAAATACACCATCTGTGAAAATTTCAACTGTCTAACTATCACGGTTAATGAGATATAGCCTGGTGACAGACGGACAGACAGACGGACAGACAGACAGACAGACAGACAGACGGACAGCGGAGTCTTAGTAATAGGGTCCCGTTTTACCCTTTGGGTACGGAACCCTAAAAAAAGATTCCGACTAATTGAGACCCGCCTTCTTTTTGTGAAGTCGGTTAAAAATAAAACGAATTAAAACAATCGTCGTTTTTCTATGTAGGTACCTTCACCGATTACTCGAAGACGCCTTACGCGATTTGGATGATTATTTATTGCTTAAAAGGGTATACTTCCCAAGTGTTCCCATTTAAATTGCATCGAGATATGTTTAGTATTTCGAGAGACATGAAGATAAACTTCCAACTTGGCACTGAAAATGTGTAGCGCCGCGGCGCACGCAATGTTGGTTCTCTTAGTTTTTAAAAAACTTATAGTAGAGGCGTCCTGCGGTTTCTCTCGCGTGAAATTTGATTTGAAGAAACGAGAAGTATATGAAAAAACAAGGGACGAATTATTAAAATTCGTCTCTCTGTTTTTAAAATGTTTTTAACTTAACTTTATGTATGTTCTAGAATTTAGCAATTCATATTTCACGCACTTCCACTGAAGCTTTAGGGCTGAAAGGCACACACGTTTGGTTATCGAGACCAAGCACCTGCAAAATCTGCATTTGCGTGATTGAGTAAGCAATGCCTCTAAATAAACGTACACTGCACGGCGTCTATACACCAAAACCGAACCAACTAACCAAAATTCCACAAAAAATAAGGCACAACAATATAGCGTTAGATTTATGGATGCAAGGACATGAAAGAATGAACCGTAAAGTGGCTATATCAAGTATTTTTTTACAGGAGACCCTCGAATACCCGAGCTTCAGCTCTCCATTCAATGCGTCAGACTCTACCATCATGTGTCCGCAAGTGATCTTTAGAGAGGGTGGTGTTTTGCAATGCCTCATCCTCAACATCTATGTACCAGCTGGAGCCACCAACACCAGCCACCTACCAGTCTTTGTTTGGTTCCACGGTGGTGGTCTGGCTTTCGGAACTTCAGGAGAATACAACGCGACACATCTAGTACAACAGGGAATTATCGTAGTCACAGCAAACTACAGGCTCGGACCTTACGGCTTCCTATGCACTCCTGAGATAAAGAACCAAGGATTGGAAGATCAAAAGACTGCGCTCAAATGGATAAAAAATAATATAAAGCCGTTTGGTGGAAATCCCGATAAGGTTACAATAGCTGGAGAAAGCTGGGGCGGTTCCGCTGTCGATTACCTCCTATACGAAGAAGATGCAGAGTTCAATCAAGCGATCATTCAAAGTGGCACCAGATTTTCCTTCGCAGTTAGTTCGAGAACAGATACCGAAATCATTATCAAACTAGCAGGAGTTCTAGGACATAATACTACAAATTACAATGACGCCTTGAAGTATTTAGCCAAACAAAACCCGATAGAAGTAATGAGAGCGTATAATTCTTTCGAGTACGTATTTGGTATTTGCGAAAAGCGTGGTGATTTCAAATTAAATCCAAAAGCAAAGTATGCTGATAAAATAAAGAACACTCCAATCATGATCGGTTTCACAAGTAAAGAAACATTTGATGATATCGCTTCACAAGCTGATACATATTACGATACGGTAGAAGATGAATTCTACAAGAATCTTGGCAAGGTTTTCGACCTCAAACAAAGAACACAAAGAAACCTTGCGAATATCATTTGGAAGTTCTATTTGGGTAAAAAGACGATATCTAAGGAAGCAATGTTGGAGATTATTGATTTAGCTTCGGATTTCCAAGAAAACTACGGCCATGAGAGATCTATGACGAATTTTTTGAAACTAGGAAATGAGAAAGTATACAAATATGTGTATTCTTACATCGGCGAAAGTCGCTACAAGAATGTGAGTGGAGTTGGAGCATATCATACTCAAGAATTGCCACTGCTCTTCGAGTGGGGAACCCAGTTAAAGACTGAAGAAGAGTTTATGATGAGGCGGTATTTAGTCAAGTTGTGGACGGATTTTGTTAAATATGGGTAAGTTTAAATGTTTAATTCATTAACCTGGCATACTTAAATTACGCTCTTAGTTTGTAGTCTTACATCTTTGATCGTTGTCTCTTGTTGTGACTTTCAAAGGAGGTTTTTCTGTACCACGTTAAACTAAACAGCATAACACTCATGTTCATCAATGGATATTTTGTTGCCATGTTTTCTTTATTGCCTTGATTTCACTTTGATTCTCACTTTTATATCTATTTACTCTGGTAACAATCATTTGAATTTTGTAGGACATTTATAGCTTATTAATAAATTAAAATCTAATTAACCTTGAATTTTATCTTTAAAGATACATACTTTTAAGATCTTATATTATCTTATACTTATATATCTCGCCTGGTGGTAAGCGATGATGGTGAACACGCCAATATTATGAAAACTACATCATTTCACCCCGTGCCTTGCAGGGTTCACGTATGCACAGTTGTTTCTTTATGTGGATTAGACAAAGTCGGTTGCAGCGCATCCTCCAAATCCAGACAAACTGTATAACACTTTAGACCGCATCTTCACTTCACATCAAATGAGATTGTAGTTATGTGCTTGCTGGGTACATGGTGGATATTCCAACAAGCCGCACTAAACGTTTTGGCTCAAAATTCATCATTCGAAAGAATAGAACAAACTTGCCGACTGAATTTTTTCCGAGCTATAACTTGAATATTTCAAGTCGAGAGTGAACAGATATCTTCTAGGCACGCATGCTACATACACCCTTTATCACATCGTCACTTTTATTCAGGTGATAAAGTTGTCAAATGTCTATCAACAATAAAAAAAATATTGTAGAATTAGCGTAACATCTCAACAAATATTGACGACGATAAACTTAACATTGAATATTTTTGTTCTTAGTCTTAACTGTATGTATGTGTATGTTTATGTAATGCAAATTAGATTTAGCTAAAAATATCCCTCCGCCATTATGTATGCATTTGTCCAGTCCCTACAAAGGTTGTCTGGAAGAGATTGCTTGATGCGATGCCGATTGCTTTACCATACAGGGTTGCGTTCACGACCTACGCTCGGAGTGCACCCAAACGCTCTAACCCCGTTCACGACCTCAGAGCGTCGTACTCGGTTGTAGTAACTGTGTCGTTCACGACCTTGGTTGTTTCACTCCGGTTGCAAATTTTTAACCATCAAACTCGATGGTTAAATAAACTGGCCAAGTGCAAGTCGGACTCGCACTCGTAGGGTTCCGTAACACCGTTAAGTATTCCATAACTATGATTTTTCGCAACTACAAAATCAACTTTGTTTTTTATAGTGTTTGTATGAAAAACAAAGCTATCTTTGCGATCGCCATATCTCTAAAACTGCTGACTGTATCTCGTTCAAACCAATTTTCGTTGTTAGTTTTTATTGAGATTTACAGCATATATTTTTTTTAGATTTTTCACTCCTATACTTTAAAAGTTAGAGGGGGGGGGGGAAATTTGGCGGGAAAAGCTGTAATTTTTTTACAGACTAAGGGGTTCGGAAGAAATTGGCATTGTCGAGACCAAGACGTGACATGGCGAGACATTAATCGTAAAAACAAACAGAAAATATTCGGAAACAAGAAAAATAAATGAACATAACCTCGAAATTCAAGTGACAGAGAGTCAATTTGAGTGAAAAACACCCGTGGTCGTTCCGGACCTTCGAGCGAGTTGCAAAACAACTAAAAATCCTTCTCCGGAGGACGTGAACGGAGCCCTGTACATTTTTATTTTGTTTTTTGTAATCTATAAAGAGTTTTGTTTTTGTATTGTATTGTATTGTATTGCATTGTATTGCATTCCATTGCATTGCATTGCATTGCATTGCATTGCATTGCCTTGTATTGCATTGCATTGCATTGCATTGCATTGCATTGTATTGTATTGTATTGACTTTTCCACTTTATAATTCCAGGAATCCAACTCCTCAAGGGGGTAAGAACAGCTGGTTACCAACGAACCTCTCGACTCGACCTTATCTGAACATTAACGTTAACTCTGAGATGAAAAATCACGTTTATCATCGGAGGATGGCTTTCTGGGAACTGGTTTGGACTGCTTACGGCTGGTATAGGACTTAGAATGGTTCAGTTATATATGTTGCTTACTTGTTTAATAAATCTCTCAATTTGACTGTATTTTTCTATTATATTTGTTACCTCAGAACTCCGTCATATCATAACTGATTTCTAAAATATTTTTTTTGTTTGAGAGATTATGCCTTCCGTTTGGTCCTATTCAAATTTTATCGAGCTATGACAATTATATCTCCGGTGATATGGCGATAAACAATATAAGCAAATTTGTATACTTACATGACATGATTATAACTAGCCAGTACTTTGAATATCGCGGCATGTGAAGTGGGTTTTTCGATCATAAATTATTGTGACAATAAAATCAAGATTTTTTACACATATCTAACTTAAATAACTCAGATCACACAAATGTTGATAGACAGAGCTTTACAGAGATAAAATTCTTGAATGACGTGAACGAACTGAACATAGTCGTAGGTATCAGCTAGTTGAGAAATATTAGGAAATACATAGACAAGTGAACTTTAGAAACGCCAAGAAATATAATATAGCCAATAATATCTTAGTGTTAAAATGTGTGTTAAAAATAAACTATTCACGAAATCCTTAAAAATATTTTCAACTCTTGTATAGGCATAAAGTTTAAGAGCGAACGCGGGGTGCACTTTTCCACACAAATGTATTCCCCCGTTTTTACCAAAAAATGAAGGAATCCTCCCTGGAATATGCTACTAGTAGCACAAGAGCTTTGCTCTAGAGCAAAATTTGTTTCTACAAAAAAATGAAGGTCTGCTGTAGCTACCTTATTGCTTCCTGGCTTTTTTTACCAATCAATTGCAAAAAGAAATATAAGCGTGCTAATCTCCTTTTTAAAATGTTTGAAGGGTCATAAGTATTTCTATTTGCAATTGTTTGGTCAAAATAAGAAAATGATAGCTACAACAGACCTTGATTTTTTGTTTAAACATTTTTTTCTCTAGAAGCAATTTCCAGGGAGGAAACGGGGGAATACATTTGTATGGAAAACTGCACCCCGCGTTCCCTCTTAAATTGTTTTGTTGGCTAATTTCGGAACTGCTCTTATAATTTAATCTATATCTATACTAATATTATAAAGAGGAAAACTTTGTTTGTTTGGTTGTAATGAATAGGCTCAAAAACAACTGGACCGTTTTTAAAAATTCTTTCACCATTCGAAAGCCACAGTATCCACGAGTAACATAGGCTAAATTTTATTTTGGAAAAAAATAGGGTTCCATAAGATATTTGGGTTTTAGCAAAACAACGTTTGCAGGGTCAGCTAGTAATTTCTAAATGTAAAAATGTAAAATATGGGTCTCAAGAATGTGATCAACTGTCACAAGGAAGGGGGAAGGATAAAAAAATCACGAAATTAGTGTGACGTACTTTATTTATGACCCTTATATTTTGGTTCTCGCAAAACTTTTCGTCAGTTGTAATTTGTATTTCTCGTGAGTGATTTTTAATATTTTGGGAAATAAATACATGATAATCCATATTCCATGACTAACGTAGAATAATATAATTTGTTAGTCACAATAATAGTAATAAGTACTTAGTCATTATTATATACCTAACCCATTTATTATTTGCGCCTTCAGCTTTTACCGCATTAGAAGTCCTTTGTGCTATGTGTGCATTGGGTATCTCTGTGCTATTTTTTAGACGCTGAATTTTGTTAACCCTTCCAACTAAGCTAAATATGCTTGTGTCTGGAGTGGGTTAACGTCAATAGAACAATGTGTGGGGATCGAACTCACGACCTCTCGATCGCCAGGCCGATGCCTTAGCCATTGGGATATTGGCGCTTTAATCTAATCGACTAAGTCGTACTATTAATTATTCTGTGTTAGCGCATCCCTACCCGTCTACCAAACTGATCCATTTATCTTCATCTACACACGTAGAAGAAGGTAACTAAGTAGTATTGGTAGGAGAACTACCTACTCGTATAGTCAGTGGTTGTCATTCACTTATCTACAGTCAGTGGTTTACTTTTCCTACATTCAAAAAGATGTAATTCCCCGTGCAAGTTTCCTCGTGATGACTCTATTGATAGGTATATAAACAAGACGTAGTATAACAATAGGTACCTACGAGTCGTGTTTTCCTAACAAAGGGTTCAGTACAATAAAGCAGAGTTGAATGAAAGAGCTCGTCACTCGTGCTTGTTTTCCTTTAATCTTGTCTTGCTGCAGTTTACATTTGTTAAATTGTTGTTTGAGTTTCACCATAATCAGCCAATGTCAGTCCACTGCTGGACGTAGGCCTCTCCCAAGGTACGCCACTGAGCCCGATCTTCGGCTCATTGCCCTAATCGCCACGCTGCGCAGGCGGGTTGGCGATCGCAGGACGTAGCTCCTCGCACCGTTGACGCTGCTGCCCGTCACCGGTCTGTAGTATTTAGCTACGCCATACTATTGAAATGGTTATACCGCCATGTGTCGGTCGCCAGAACCACGTTTGTTGGTCAGCAGGATGCACCACGGACAGGTGAGGTTGACTGGGAGCACTGAGGTGGTATTTGTGCTCCCTTACATCCCGAGTTTGAGTTTATTGTAGAATTATATATCTTCTAATATATAAAATTCTCGTGTCACAGTTTTCGTTGCCATACTCCTCCTTGCCTACTCCTCCGGCTTGACCGATTTTGATGAAATTTTTTGTGCTTATCCGGTATCTATGAGAATCGGCCAACATCTATTTTTCATCCCCCGAAATGTTAGGGGTAGTCCACCCCTAAATTTATTTTTTAATTTTTTAGACAACATTTTTAATTTCTATTTTTTTATGATACAACATACAAAAATACATACAATCCTCAATTTTCACCCTTCTACTATCAACCCTTATTTTTTAATAGCCATTTATTTATATAGCAAAACAACGTTTGCCGGGTCAGCTAGTCCTTATATATATATATCCTCTTATCCAATCCTCCTCCTGATATATATATATATATCCCGCGACTTCATTAACGTACACAAAAAAATTGGCTTATGTTCATCCTCATGCTATAAAGTATCTTCTTGTTTAATTTCAGTAAGATCGGATCGTCCGTTTAGCCGTGATTAGGTAACAAACAGACAGAGTGACAGAGTTACAAACGTTTTTATAATATTGTATTTTTGTGTTAGTATGGAATATAATATTTCTACTGTGTTTTGTATAACAACATAGTTTATTAGTAAGGTAGATAAAATTATATTTCTGTTTGTGAATCTTATCTTGGTAATTTGTTAATGTTGGAATTTTAGATCAAGCTACATAATTTACAATCAGTATTATGTTATGCTTGAGTTATATAGAAATATGATGATTTCGGTGTCAACTTCGGTGAAAATCGGTTCCCAAATTAACAGAGAAATCGGTAAAAAACATAAAACAAAAATACATACAGTGGAATATGGAACCTCCTCTTTTTTTGGAGTCGGTTAATGATATAAGTTTAGGTACATACCTACCTAGTTGTCAATTAACTATATCAAACTCATTATATTAATATACTAGCAGCGCCGCGCGGTTTCACCCACTAAGTTCCTGTTCACAGCTTAGATGGTGCGGACACATTGTACGTTTGAATGACGCCCGGCTTCCCAAATCAGTATTCTATGCACAACTTAAAGAAGGAAAACGTACATCTGGGAAACAATTTTTACGCTACAAAGATGTGTTTAACGCCATCTTGCCGCCTGCAAAATCCCTATTAGAAGGGTGGGAAGAGCTTGCTAAACAGAGGCAGAAATGGCGCGACTCTGTAGATAAAGCTGTTGCAGCGTACGAAGAACGTCGCTTACAAGACCTCGACGCTAAAAGTTTTATCAAAAAACAACAACCAAAGCCTTCATATACATATACCTTCAACTCATCAGGACAGTTGTATTGTGCGCCTTGCAACAGACTTTTTAAAACCAAGTTTGGTTTTGCCAGCCATTTACGCTCTCACGTTCAGAGCTAGCAAGGTTCGCCGTTGACGGATACATCAAGGAGGACATCATCATCATCCTGTTCCCGTGAAAATACGGGGATAAAACCTAGCTTATGTTACTCGCTGATAATTTAGCTTTCCTTTAGTGAAAGAATTTTAAAATCTGTCCAGTAGTTTTTTTAACCGACTTCAAAAAAAGGAGGAGGTTTCTCAATTCGACCGTATATATATATATCTGTATATATATATATATATATATATATATATATATATTTTATGTTTGTTCGCGGATAACTTCGTCGTTTATGAACCGATTTTGATTTTAGATATTAGAGATTTTTGATTAGAGATATCCCAAGTGTGGTACCATGGTAATTTTATCGAGGTCTGATAAGTATCTCCAGAGATATTGAGATAAACATCTCAAAATTGGTACTGAAAATGAATAGCGCGGCATTGAAGTTGGTTCTTTTTTAGTTTTTAAATGATATTATTAAATCGCAACAAACAAACAAACATCAAATCTTTCCTCTACATTAGTTTAGACATCAAAATATTATGGTCTCTTAATCCGAAACAGTTCCATAAATTTTACTACGGAGCTCTAAAACTACAACAGCCGACCGCTATCTGGCAAATGTTGTTATTTTCCTTATTGACGAGTAACTATATCTACTGACTCACAGAGGTACTCGACTGACTGTTCTTTATTTAATCCTTTCGTGTTCAGCCACGACCTAATAAACTAGCATTAATTTACAAACACCGGTTTTAAAAACATCAGACATCTATTAAAATGAGTTACTAAATTATCTTGGAATTTATAGTGGTGTCCATAAGATATACTAAGATAAAGATGTTTATTCTATTTGTACCATTATTGGTACAACAAGTCGTATCAGTGAGTGTGGTGACCTCTAAAGGTGAAATTGTAGGACAAAGAGCTAGTGATGGTAACTACTCTACGTTTTTTGGAGTACCTTATGCCAAGGTTAATGAAAAAAGGCCTTTCGGGGTAAGTAGATATTTTAATCTTTTTTGTCACAGTTAAGGTACTTTAAAAAATTATGTAATAATAAATGTTACAACGTTACAATGTTTTATTGTTAAAACTATTATAAAGTATTATCACACAAACCTTTTGTTAAAGCTTACTAGCAATGCGGATTGGACATTACTAGTAGTCTTGTAAACCTTGAAATTAAATAATGTTTGCTTATATTTTTGTTGATATGTTGCTATATATTCATAGGCAGGTAACAAGTGATTTACAAATAACATAATACATGTTAAATGACAGGCAATTTAATCTTGTTACAGAATACGCTGCAGTATCCCAACTTCAGCATTCCATTCCATGCTTCAGACCCATCCATAAAATGTCCTCAAGTGATCCTCTCTGAAGGTGGAGTCTTACAGTGCCTCATCCTCAACATCTATGTCCCAGACTCCAACACCACCAATCTGCCAGTCTTCGTCTGGTTCCATGGTGGAGGCTTAGCTTTTGGCTCTGCAGGAGAATATAATGCCACCCATCTTGTACGAGAGGATATCATTGTCGTCACAGCTAACTACAGGCTGGGCCCGTACGGATTCCTCTGTACCACCGACTTTCGGAACATAGGCTTGAACGACCAGAAAGATGCACTCAAATGGATCAAAAAGAACATCCAAGCGTTCCGTGGAGATCCTAAAAAGGTGACTATAGGCGGAGAAAGCTGGGGAGCATCAGCTGTAGACTTCCTTGTGAATGATGGAGCAGACTTCCAACAAGCCATTATGGAAAGTGGTTCTAGATTCTCCTTCGGTGTGAGCACGAGAAGAAACGATACAGCTGTCGTTAAACTAGCGGGACATTTGGGACACAACGTGACAAAGTGGACAGATGCTTTGTGGTTTCTGAACAAAATGAATCCCATTGACGTGATGCGAGCGACGCGAGATCTCGGGATCGTATTCGGAGTTTGTGAGGAGCGATATGAAAGAAGGGTAAATTCAGATCGCATCAAAAACATTCCGGTTTTAATTGGATACAACAGTAAGGAATCATTCGCTGATTTTGCCACAAAACAAGATTCCTATTATGCAAATTTGGACCAAGAGCTCTTCAACGATCTTTTCAAAACTTTAGCTATATCGGAGAAAACATTAAGAGAGCTCACAGATATCACATGGAAGTTCTATTTAGGAGACAAGAGCATATCCAGAGAGTCTATGCTTGAGCTCATTGATCTTTCGTCAGATTTTAGAGTGAATTATGGAGCAGAGAAGTCCGTGACAAATTATTTGAAGGCAGGGAATAGTAAGGTATACAAGTACCTGTTTTCATATACTGGAGGTAGCCCTTTCAAGAATATGACGGGTGTGGGAGCATACCACACGGAGGAGCTGCCGTATATCTTCGAATGGGGGACACCGTTACAAACAGAAGAACAGTTCAAAATGAGACGCTGGATGGTCAAAATGTGGACCAACTTTATCAAATTTGGGTAAGTTGCCAAGACCTTTTAGAAAACACATAGGTGCGCACAGCACATTTTTGCGCTTCCAAACAATGACTGCCTGAACGCCGCGGCGCGACGCTTTATATAGGGTACAATAATTAGCTAGATCTTTCCAGCATCCAGTAGAAACAAAATGAAAAAGACCAAAACAAAGCAATAAAAATCACAAACAATACGCGGCTTTACTTTGAACATCTGATGTAAACAACTTTACCATACATGCTAATTTTATCTCTAACGACTTAAGAATAAGGTTCAATCTTAACTACAAAACTAGGTACATTGACTAAGGTCGGAATTCCAGGAAGGTTACTTTTATGACGGTCGGGTCGGGTGTTTATAGCCCCTAATTAGTCTATTCTTTCCCACGCTATTTTTGTTCGAGAAGCTTGGCGAAACATCGCGACTCGACGACGCGATGTATAAATATCTAAAATGTTCTGTCAGATAGCTTAACGTAATTTTAGGACCTGCCCTATTAGGACTGCCCATTATGTAAAAGACTCCAACTCAATAGCCATGTAATGGACTCGGTAAGCAGCCTTGCAATGCAGCCTCGGGCATTTGCCACGTGACATTGCGCTCGTTGCCACAGTTATATAATTCGTTGCTTGGCGATTTTCGAGTACCCACCCTCTTCTCAAATCGCTAATCGGCGAATAATTGGCTCGACACTCGGCGAGATATGCTTGCCTCGTAGTCTGTACACGGCTTTACCACGGTTTAACAATCATATTGTAAAACTGTGGCTTTACGCTTGCCACGGGCGACGCACTTCCGAGCCGATCGTCAGCTTCACACACAACACTATTGAGTCTCACAGTGCTCCCGAACGCTAATACTTCTTCTTCTTCTTCTTATGGCTTTTAAACGCTGCTTGGCGTTTTTCTGCCAGTGTCAAAAGTATGGCCAGTGAATAGTGTTATTCAAACCAAATACATTATTGACATTACTTTTGTGTCAAATGCCGCAATACGTCAAAAAACTTCATGAAAACGGTTAATAACCTTACGGTGTTCCGGCAGCATCCAGCTCTTGAGCGGACCCTTCTAGACCTAGCGTGTTCACCATTTTCGACCATATCATCGCTTACCACCAGGCAATCTGCCTATATTTAATTAATTAATTAGTACTAAGATATACTCAAGAATTAATTCTATTATTATTATTGAAATACTTGGCCATCTCAGCTCGACCAATGACTGAAAATCAGCCCCGCGTAGACCCATAAAATATTATCGTGCGTGCCTTTACGTATTTATTCGGAGGCTTACCCATTGTATTGTTCATTTTTTTCTTTAGTTAGTGTATTATTTTCTTGGTAATAAATGTAATTTTATTTTCCAGTGATCCAACACCGAATCACGGCGAGCACGGCTGGCTGCCAGCCAACCTGAAGACTCGTGGCTACCTGAACATCGACGTTCACTCCGAGATGAAGTACCACCTCTACCACCAGAGGATGAGCTTCTGGGACCTCATGTGGGAGGGATACAGTGCCGACTTGAGATAAATTTATTACTTTTGTTTATTAACAAAAATAAATATGTAGTTTCACCTATGAGTTTACCTTTCGTGTTTGTTAAATCTACGAACGAGGCTCTGGCGGCTGACAAATGGCGGTATAACCATTTCAAATTACGGCGTAGCTAAATACTACAGGGCGGTGACGGGCAGCAGCGTTACCGGTGCGAGAAGCTACGTCCTGCGATCGCCAACCTGTCTGCCCAGCGATTAGGGCATATCCCTCCCAAAGGTAGAAAGTCACACACAAAGCCAAGGCCCCAAGGCAGTGACTAGAAAAGAAGAGCCGAAGATCGGGCGCATCTTGGGAGAGGCCTACGTCCAGCAGTGGACTGACACAGGCGGATGAAGATGATGATGATGATGAAACGTGACTATGCTGACTCATGAGGCCATAAAACTATCAGGGTCATAAAAAGTCATAATTTTTTTGTAGTAGTAAGACTTCTGCTAGTACGCTTGGGGCGGTACCACTACTTTGCCAATTAATGTTCAGCCGTGAAATAGGAATGTTTTTCGGTTGAAATGGCGAGGTGTCCAGTTTAATTACAGGGCATGTGAGACTCAACATCTTTATGTCTCAAGGAAGTGCATCAAATTTAAGAAAAAAAAAGTAGGTTGTCTGTAAATTGGGTATACGGACGATAATTTTACGTGATAACGTCATACGATCGTGCCTCTCTATCGCTTATTCTGCGCTCTCGCTTGCACGCTCGGCTCAGGAGGAACGTGACACTTTTTCGTGCTGCAGCCGGCGTTCATTGATTTATAAGACGTTATCACACCAAAAATAAATCAACACCAATCAACACCAATATTATAAATGCGAAAGTCAGTTTGTTTATTTGTTTGTTTGTTTGTTTGTTTGTTTGTTTGGGACTTCTTCACGGTCAAACGGCTTGACGGATTTGACTGAAATTTTGTACAAAGATAGTACATAGGGCAGAATAGGATATAGGATACTTTTTTTTTGGCTATCGAGTCAGGGGGTCCAGGTATTTTTAATTGAATTTTGTAAATATGAGACATCTTCTCGAATAAATGGCTTGACCGATTTGCCTGAAATTTTGTATGAATACATGTCATAGAGTAGAATAGGATATAGGATACTTTTTTTCTGGCTGTCGAGTCAGGGGGTCCAGATATTTTAAATTGAATTTTGTAAATATAAAACCTCTTCTCGAATAAACGGCTTGACCGATTTGCCTGAAATGTTGTATATAGACAGTTCATAGGGTAGAATAAGATATAGGACACTTTTTTCTGGCTGTCGAGTCAGGGGGTCCAAATATTTTTACCTGAATTTTGTAAATATAAGACTTCTTCTCGAATAAACGGCTAGACCGATTTGCCTGAAATGTTGTACGAATACATGTCATAGGGCAGAATAGGATACAGAAAACTTTTTTTCTGGCTGTCGAGTCAGGGAGTCCGGATATTTTAAATTGAATTTTGTAAATATGAGACTTCTTCTCGAATAAATGGCTTGACCGATTTGCCTGAAATTTTGTATGAATACATGTCATAGGGCAGAATAGGACATAGGATACTTTTTTTTTGGCTGTCGAGTCAGGGGGTCCAGATATTTTAAATTGAATTTTGTGAATATAAAACCTCTTCTCGAATAAACGGCTTGACCGATTTGCCTGAAATGTTGTATATAGACAGTTCATAGGGTAGAATAAGATATAGAACACTTTTTTTCTGGCTGTCGAGTCAGGGGGTCCGGATATTTTTAACTGAATTCTGTAAATATAAGACTTCTTCTCGAATAAACGGCTTGACCGATTTGCCTGAAATGTTGTATGAATACATGTTATAGGGCAGAATAGGATATAGGATACTTTTTTTCTGGCTGTCGAGTCAGGGGGTCCAGATATTTTAAATTGAATTTTGTAAACATAAGACCTCTTCTCGAATAAACGGCTTGACCGATTTGCCTGAAATGTTGTATATAGACAGTTCATAGGGTAGAATAAGATATAGGACACTTTTTTTCTGGCTGTCGAGTCAGGGGGTCCAAATATTTTTAACTGAATTTTGTAAATATAAGACTTCTTCTCGAATAAACGGCTAGACCGATTTGCCTGAAATGTTGTACGAATACATGTCATAGGGCAGAATAGGATACAGGATACTTTTTTTCTGGCTGTCGAGTCAGGGGTCCGGATATTTTGAATTGAATTTTGTAAATATGAGACTTCTTCTCGAATAAATGGCTTGACCGATTTGCCTGAAATTTTGTATGAATACATGTCATAGGGCAGAATAGGACATAGGATACTTTTTTTTTGGCTGTCGAGTCAGGGGGTCCAGATATTTTAAATTGAATTTTGTGAATATAAAACCTCTTCTCGAATAAACGGCTTGACCGATTTGCCTGAAATGTTGTATATAGACAGTTCATAGGGTAAAATAAGATATAGAACACTTTTTTTCTGGCTGTCGAGTCAGGGGGTCCAGATATTTTAAATTGAATTTTGTAAATATAAGACCTCTTATCGAATAAACGGCTTGACCGATTTGCCTGAAATGTTGTATAAAGACAGTTCATAGGAAAGAATAGGATATCGGATACTTTTTTTCCGGCTGTCGAGTCTAGGTGCCCAGTTTTGCAAATGTGTGGCCTACTCTCGGTCAAACGGCTTAACCTTTTTAGCTGAAATTTCGTATACAGACAGTCAATAAGACATAGAAGGACAACGAATACTTTTTTTTGGCTGGCAATTTCGGGTGTCTAGATTTTTATTATGGAATTTTGTGAATGTGTGGCCTCTTTTCGGCCAGATGGCTTGACCGATTCAGATGAAATTTTGTACAAAGAATAATAGTATTGTATATAATAGGGCATAAAAGGGCAAGGAATACTTTTTTCGGCAATTAAATGTGAGTGCCTTTAAAATTTACGCGATAGCTTTGCTAGCCCAACGTGTTTTATCTGCTTTGTGGGAAGTATTTCAGAAACATTCATGTTGACAGCCACATTTAACCTTAGGGTCATAGGTGTTGACTTAATAGGTCATCAAAACTAAAACAGTCAGGGTCATAAAAAGCCGTAAAAATTCGCGCAGTTAAAGCGCTCGCTCCGCTCGCGCGAGCATTTGTTATATCTGCTTTGTAGAAAAAATTTCAGCAACTTTTGTATTTTAATAGCCACATGCATCAAAACGAGTCATAGATTAAAACAGTACAACCTTCAATAATGATAAAGATTATTAACCTTAAAATAAGTGGATATCAAGTTTAACCTTAGGGTTATCGGTGTTGACTTAGTAGGTCATAAAAGCTGTCAGGGTCATAAAAGCTGTCAGGGTCATAAAAAGCCATAAAAATTTTTCGCGCTCGCTTCGCTCGCGCAAGCATTTGTTTAACCTTCTTTGTTGGTAATATTTCAGTAACTTTTATATATTAATAACCACATGCATCAAAACGAGTCATAAATTAAAACAGTACAACCTTCAATAATCGTTATTGTTGTTAACCTTATAATAAGTGGATATGAAGTTAAACCTTTGTGTTATCGGTGTTGACATAGAAGGTCATTAAAACTGTCAGGGTCATAAAAAGTAGTAAACATATTTCGCGCTCGCTTCGCTCGCGCAGTTATAGCGCTCGCTCCGCTCGCGCGAGCATTTGTTATATCTACTTTGTAGAAAACATTTCAGCTACTTTTGTATTTTAATAGCCACATGCATCAAAACGAGTCATAGATTTAAACAGTACAACCTTCAATAATGATAAAGATTATTTACCTTAAAATAAGTGGATATCAAGTTTAACGTTAGGGTTATCGGCGTTGACTTAGTAGGTCATAAAAGCTGTCAGGGTCATAAAAGGACGTAAAAAAATTTCGCGCTCGCTGCGCTCGCGCAAGCATTTGTTTTATCTTCTTTGTTGGTAATATTTCAGTAAATTTTGTATATTAATAACTACATGCATCAAAACGAGTAATAAATTAAAATCTTCGAGCATTTACCAATGGAGATGTTAACGTTGTAATCCGCAAACATTTTTTTCTGCCGATACTTACTGGGGACGAGGTAAACACGCATTGCACACACACTAATCACTCACTTTAACGATCCCGCACACTAGCTTGAAACACGCACACAGTATTAAAAATACAGCGTAGTTACGCACGCTCATGTGGCCAAAAATGGCTATATGGCCAGCAGAGAGGAACGCCTTGCGTTAACTTCTCAATTGGTAAATGCTCGAAGATTAAAACAGTACAACCTTCAATAATCATAATAGTTATTAATCTTAAAATTAGTGGATATCAAGTTTAACCTTTGTGGTACCGGTGTTGACTTAGGAGGTCATAAAATCTGTCAGGGTCATAAAAAGTCGTAAACATTTTTCACCATCGCTTCGCTCGCGCATTGATAGCGCTCGCTACGCTCGCGCCAGCATTTGTTTTATCTTCTTTGTAGGGAATATTTCATCATTTTTTGTATTTAAATAGCCACAAGCATCAAATCGAGTTTATAATTTTAAACAGTTCAACCTTCAATAATCATAATCATTATTTACCTTAAAATAAGTGGATATCAAGTTAAACCCTAGGGTTATCGGTGTTGACTTAGTAGGTCATAAAAGCTGTCAGAGTCATAAAAGGTCGTAAAAAATTTTCGCGCTCGCTTCGCTCGCGCAGTAATAGCGCTCGCTACGCTCGCGCAAGCATTTGTTTTATCTTCTTTGTTGGTAATATTTCAGTAAATTTTGTATATTAATAACTACATGCATCAAAACGAGTAATAAATTAAAACCTTCGAGCATTTACCAATGGAGATGTTAACGTTGTAATCCTCAAACATTTTTTTCTGCCGATACTTACTGGGGACGAGGTAAACACGCATTGCACACACACAAATCACTCACTTTAACGATCCCGCACACTAGCTTGAAACACGCACACAGTATTAAAAATACAGCGTAGTTACGCACGCTCATGTGGCCAAAAATGGCTATATGGCCAGCAGAGAGGAACGCCTTGCGTTAACTTCTCAATTGGTAAATGCTCGAAGATTAAAACAGTACACCCTTCAATAATCATCATAATAATTATTAATCTTAAAATTAGTGGATATCAAGTTTAACCTTTGTGGTATCGATGTTGACTTAGGAAGTCATAAAAACTGTCACGGTCATAAAAAGTCGTAAACATTTTTCACCATCGCTTTGCTCGCGCATTGATAGCGCTCGCTACGCTCGCGCCAGCATTTGTTTTATCTTCTTTGTAGGGAATATTTCATCATTTTTTGTATTTAAATAGCCACAAGCATCAAATCGAGTTTATAATTTTAAACAGTTCAACCTTCAATAATCATAATCATTATTTACCTTAAAATAAGTGGATATCAAGTTAAACCCTAGGGTTATCGGGTTGACATAGTAGATCATAAAAACTGTCAGGGTCATAAAAGAACATAAAAGATCATAAAAAAAATTTGCGCAGTAGTAACGCTATATAGCATATAATAGCGTGTTTTAACAGCCTCATACATTAGACTGACTCAAATACTTAAACAGCAAAACTTGGTAAACCTTGCTTAGGTTTACCAAGTAATGATTAATGACTTTAACAATAGACGATATCGAGTTCGACCTAAGAGTCATCTACTGTGACTTGATTGTTAGGTTATAAAACTGTCAGGGTCATAAAAATTCATAAAAAATGTTCGCTCGCGCAGCTATTTACCTTAATTTCTTTGTAAGAAATGTTTCAGGAACTTTTGTGTTGAGTCAAACAATTAAACAGCACAACTTCGTATACCTAACCAAAATGATTAATGACTTTAACAAAAGAGGATATTAAGTTCGACTTTGGGGTCATCTATGGTGACTTGGGCTAAGAGATCATTGATCTAGACCTCAAAGGTAATAAAGACACAATAACGCGGGCGAAGCCGCGGGTCACAGCTAGTATTATAAATGCGAAAGTCAGTTTGTTTATTTGTTTGTTTGTTTGTTTGGGACTTCTTCACGGTCAAACGTCTTGACCGATTTGGCTGAAATTTTGTACAAAGATAGTACATAGGGCAGAATAGGCTATAGGATACTTTTTTTTTGGCTATCGAGTCAGGGGGTCCAGATATTTTTAATTGAATTTTGTTAATATAAGACTTCTTCTCGAATAAACGGCTTGACCGATTTGCCTGAAATTTTGTATGAATACATGTCATAGGGCAGAATAGGATATAAGATACTTTTTTTCTGGCTGTCGAGTCAGGGGGTCCAGATATTTTAAATTCAATTTCGTAACTAAAGGACCTTTTTTCGAATAAACGGCTTGACCGATTTGCCTGAAATGTTGTATAAAGACAGTTCATAAGGCAGAATAGAATATAGAATACTTTTTTTCTGGCTATCAAGTCAGGGGGTCCAAATATTTTTAATTGAATTTCGTAAATATAAGACCTCTTCTCGAATAAACGGCTTGACCGATTTGCCTAAAATGTTGTATAAAGACAGTTTATAGGGTAGAATAGTAGAAAGGATACTTTGTTTTTGGCTATCGAGTCAGGGGGTCCAGATATTTTTAATTGAATTTTGTAAATATAAGATCTCTTCTCAAATAAACGGCTAAAACGATTTGCCTAACATGTTGTACAAAGACAAGTCATAGGGCAGAATAGGATACTGAATACTTTTTATCTGGCTATCGAGTCAGGGGGTCCAGATATTTTTAATTGAATTTCGTAAATATAAGACCTCTTCTCGAATAAACGGCTTGACCGGTTTGCCTGAAATGTTGTATAAAGACAGTTCATGGGGCAGAATAGGATATAGGATACTTTTTTTCTGGCTGTCAAGTCAGGAGGTCCAGATATTTTAAATTGAATTTTGTAAATATAAGACCTCTTCTCGAATAAACGGCTTGACCGATTTGCTTGAAATGTTGCATAGAGACAGTTCATAGAGCAGAATAGGATACAGAATACTTTTTTTCTGGCTATCGAGTCAGGGGATCCAGATATTTTTAATTGAATTTTGTAAACATAAGACTTCTTCTCGAATTAATGGCTTGACTGATTTGCCTGAAATTTTGTATGAACACATGTCACAAGGCAGAATAGGATAAAGAATACTTTTTTTCTAGCTGTCGAGTCAGGGGGTCCAGATATTTTTAATTGAATTTTGTAAATATAAGACCTCTTCTCGAATAAACGGCTTGATCGATTTGCTTGAAATGTTGTATGAAGACAGTTCACAGGGTAGAATAGGATATGGAATACTGTTTTTTTGGCTATCGAGTCTGAGTGTTTAGATTTTTTTTATTGAATTTTGTGAATGTGTGGCCTCTTATCAGCTCAACAGCATGACCGATTCAGCTGAAATTTTATACATTTTACAGCTCATTTTGCATAGAATCACATACTTACTATATACTTTTTTCTGGGAGCCGAGTCCAGGTGTCCAGAATTTTTAAAGTGAACATTGTAAATGTGTGGCCTACTCTCGGTTAAACGGGTTAACCATTTAAGCTGAAATTTTGTGCACAGACAGTCAAAAAGACAGAAGGACAACGAATACTTTTTTTTAGGTGGAAATTTCGGTTGTCTATATTTTTATTATGGAATTTTGTTAATGTGTGGCCCTCTTTTCGGCCAAACGGCTTGACCGATTCTGATGAAATTTTGTACAAAGACATTTAATAGGGCGTAAAAGGGCAAAGAATACTTTTTTCGGCAGTTAAGTGCGGGTGCCTATATTGTTTGTTAACATTACATAGAGTTTGCATAATCATAAAAGTTTGACCTTAGGTTCATCTATAATGACTAAACTTAATAAGTGCCTTAATTAGGCCATAAAACTGTCAGGGTCATTAAAAGTCATCAAAATTTACGCGATGGCTTTGCTTGCCCAACGTGTTTTATCTGCTTTGTGGGAAGTATTTTAAAACATTCGTGTTTTAACAGCCACATTTAACCCCAGGGTCATCGGTGTTGACTTTTTTTGAGTAGGTTACAAAAACTGTCAGTGTCATAAAACGTAAGAATGTTCGCGCTCACATCGCTCGCGCAGTGATAGCGCCCGCTGCGCTCGCGCAATAATTTGTTTGATCTACTTTGTAGGTAATATTTCAGCAACTTTTGTATTTTAATAGCCACATTCATCAAAACGAGCCATAAATTGGAACAGTACAACTTTCAATAATTATAATGATTATTTACCTTAAAATTAGTGGATATCAAGTTTAACCTTAGGGTCATCGGTGTTGAATAAGCAGGTCATAAAAACTGTCAAGGTCATAAAATGACGTAAATATTTTCGAGCTCGCTTCGCTCGCGCTTTGATAGCGCTCGCTGTGCTCGCACAAAACTTTGTTTAATCTACTTTGTAAGTGAAATATCAGCATTTTTTGTATTTTAATAGCCAGATGCATCAAAACGAGTTTATAAATTGAAACAGTACAACCTTCAATAATCATAATGATTTCTGCCTTAAAATAAGTGGATATTAAGTTTAACGTTAGGGTCATAAAAGACGTAAAAATTTTTCAACACGCAAACATTTCTTTTATCTACTCTGCAGGTAATATTTCAGCATGTTTGTATTTTAATAGCCACATGCATCAAATCGAAGCCATAAATAGAAACAGTCTGTACTGTTTCTATTTATCCTTCAATAATCATAATGATTATTAACCTTAAAATAAGTAGATATCAAGTTTAACCTTTGTGTCATCAGTGTTAACTGAGTAGGTCATAAAAACTGTCAGGGTCATAAAAGGTCGTAAAAAATTTTTGCGCTCGCCTCGCTCTCGCAGTGATAGCGCTTACTACGCTCGCCCAGTAAAAGCGCTCGCTCCGGTCGCGCAAGCATTTGTAATATCTACTTTGTAGGAAACATTTCAGCAATTTTTGTATTTTAATGGCCACATTTATCAAAACGAGTCATAAATTGGAACAGTACAACTTTCATTAATCATAATGATTTTTTACATTAAAATAAGTGGATATCAAGTTTAACCTTAGGGTCATCGGCGTTGAATAAGCAGGTCATAAAAACTGTCAGGGTCATAAAATGACGTAAGAATTTTCGCGCTCGCTTCGCTCGCGCATTGATAGCGCTCGCTATGCTCGCGCAAAACTTTGTTTTATCTACTTTGTAGGTAATATTTCAGCATTTTTTGTATTTTAATAGCCACATGCATCAAAACGAGTTTATAAATTGAAATAGTACAACCTTCAATAAACATAATGATTTCTGCCTTAAAATTAGTGGATATCAAGTTTAACCTTAGGGTCATAAAAGACGTAAAAATGTTTCGCGCTCGCTTCGCTCGCGCATTAATAGCGCTCGCTACGCTCGCGCAAACATTTGTTTTATCTACTTTTCAGGTAATATTTCAGCATGTTTGTATTTTAATAGCCACATGCATCAAATCGAGGCCATAAATAGAAACAGTTTGTACTGTTTCTATTTATCCTTCAATAATCATAATGATTATTAACCTTAAAATAAGTAGATACCAAGTTTAACCTTTGTGTCATCAGTGTTAACTGAGTAGGTCATAAAAACTGTCAGGGTCATAAAAGGTCGTGAAAAAATTTCAATTTCAATTTTATATTAAAATAAGTGGATATCAAGTTTAACCATAGGGTCATCGTTGTTGAATAAGCAGGTCATAAAAACTGTCAGGGTCATAAAATGACGAAAGAATTTTCGCCCTCGCTTCGCTCGCGCATTGATAGCGCTCGCTATGCTCGCGCAAAACTTTGTTTTATCTACTTTGTAGGTAATATTTCAGCATTTTTTGTATTTTAATAGCCACATGCATCAAAACGAGTATATACATTGAAACAGTACAACCTTCAATAATCATAATGATTTCTGCCTTAAAATAAGTGGATATTAAGTTTAACCTTAGGGTCATAAAAAGACGTAAAAATTTTTCGCGCTCGCTACGCTCGCGCAAACATTTCTTTTATCTACTCTGCAGGTAATATTTCAGCATGTTTGTATTTTAATAGCCACATGCATCAAATCGAAGCCATAAATAGAAACAGTCTGTACTGTTTCTATTTATCCTTCAATAATCATAATGATTATTAACCTTAAAATAAGTAGATATCAAGTTTAACCTTTGTGTCATCAGTGTTAACTGAGTAGGTCATAAAAACTGTCAGGGACATAAAAGGTCGTAAAAAATTTTTGCGCTCGCCTCGCTCTCGCAGTGATAGCGCTTACTACGCTCGCCCAGTAAAAGCGCTCGCTCCGGTCGCGCAAGCATTTGTAATATCTACTTTGTAGGAAACATTTCAGCAATTTTTGTATTTTAATGGCCACATTTATCAAAACGAGTCATAAATTGGAACAGTACAACTTTCATTAATCATAATGATTTTTTACATTAAAATAAGTGGATATCAAGTTTAACCTTAGGGTCATCGGCGTTGAATAAGCAGGTCATAAAAACTGTCAGGATCATAAAATGACGTAAAAATTTTCGCGCTCGCTATGCTCGCGCAAAACTTTGTTTTATCTACTTTGTAGGTAATATTTCAGCATTTTTTGTATTTTAATAGCCACATGCATCAAAACGAGTTTATAAATTGAAATAGTACAACCTTCAATAAACATAATGATTTCTGCCTTAAAATAAGTGGATATCAAGTTTAACCGAAGTGTCATCGGTCTTGACTTAGGTAGGTCATAAAAACTGTCAGGGTCATAAAAAGTCGTAAAAAATTTTCGCGGTCGCTTCGCTCGCGCATTGATAGCGCTCGCTATGCTCACGCAAAACTTTGTTTTATCTACTTTGTAGGTAATATTTCAGCATTTTTTGTATTTTAATAGCCACATGCATCAATACGAGTATATAAATTGAAACAGTACAACCTTTAATACTCATAATGATTTTTTACCTTAAAATAAGTGGATATCAAGTTTAACCTAAGTGTCATCGGTCTTGACTTAGGTAGGTCATAAAAACTGTCAGGGTCATAAAAAGTCGTTAAAAATTTTCGCGGTCGCTTCGCTCGCGCAGTGATAGGTCTTACTACTCTCTCGCAGTAATAGCACTCGCTCCGGTCGCGCAAGCATTTGTTATATCTACTTTGTAGGAAACATTTCAGCAACTTTTGTATTTTAATAGCCACATCCATCGAAACGAGTCATAAATTGAAACAGTACAACCTTCAATAATCATAATGACCTTGGTTAGGTTTACCAAGTACCATGTAATTATTAATGTTTTTTAACAATAGACGATATCGAGTTCGTCCTAAGAGTCATCTATTTTGACTTGATTATTAGGTCATTAAACTGTCAGGGTTATAAAAAGTCATAAAAAATGTTCACTCGCCCAATGATAGCGCTCGCTACGCTCGCGCAGCTATTCACCTTATTTTCTTTGTAAGAAATGTTTCAGGAACTGTTGTATTGAGTCAAACATTTAAACAGCACAACTTCGTATACCTAACCAAAATGATTAATGACTTTAACACTAGGGGATATTGAGTTCGACTTTGAGGGTCATTTATGGTGACTTGGCCTAAGAGATCATCGATCTAGACCTCAATGGTCATAAAGACACAAATAACGCGGGCGAAACCGCGGGTAACAGCTAGTAAACTATAATTTAAGATCGTTTAAAAAACTAAAAGAACCGACTTCATACGTCACTCAAAGTAGGCAGTAGACGTAGTAACTATTACATAATTTGTGCCAGTAGTTAGTAGTAAGTCGTCAAGATAAGTAAATGCGTTGTAATCATCATCATCAGCCTGTGTCAGTCCACTGCTGGACGTAGGCCTCTCCCAAGATGCGCCACTGAGCCCACTGAGCGTCGTAATATAAATGTTGATATATTAAAAACGGCTACGCCGATTTCGTTAAAATTTAAATGGGACCACCTGGGAAGGGTACCCTTTGAAACAAAAAAAGAATTTTCCAAATCGGTTCAGACATCTTCGAGTAATCGGTGAACATATCAAAAGGAAAAAAAGGTTACGACGAATTGAAAATCTCCTCCTTTTTTGTGAAGTCGGTTAAAAATATCAAAGTTCGATAGCTAAATGTGTAGATAATAAATTATAGGCATTTTTTTTCTGTAGTAGTAAAGTACTGAGATCGCGCCCGCAGATCGCAGGACGCCGCGGTGTGACCGTACCTTAAGATACCTTACTTACTTGGATTTTTCAAAAATCTATATATATATATATATATATATAGATTTTTCAAAAATCCTAGTAAGTAAGGTATCTTAAAATCTATATATATATATATATATATATATATATATAGATTTTATATTATCAGGGCGAGCGAAGCGAGCCCTAACACTATCCCACAACCTGAGCACTTTTGTGGTGCACTTTACTGAAAAACTATCACGCCTATTGATTTGTGCTTTACCATAGTAATTTAAATTCACATGTAGATGTGTCATCAGTAAAAAAGTAACTAGGTACTTCGTCTTCGTCGAATTACGCTGACGATTCCAAAAAGTGGCAGATTTCAAGGATCTTTATAAATTTTGAAATATAAATAGAAGTTTGATAATTTTATGTTTCTATTTTAAGTATAACATTCTTATTATGCATTTAATTGGTTGGAAAGGCCCTAGGAGTATAAGTACGTAGTATTATTATCTTTTCTATGGTTTAAGCTAAGAAAATCTGCCCTCGGAAGATATTTGATGGATATTTATACGATATGTAGGTACTAATAAAATAGGTATTTTTTTTAAAGTTTGAGAACTCGATTGTTTTTGTTTCTTTAGAAAAACATGTAAAAAACGAAAAAAAAATTTTTCAAGACAGACTGCAGCAATTAATCCAAATGTTTTATATATCTTTAGGACTAATAATAGCTATTATAAAAAAAAATGAGAGCTTTATAATATCATAGGATAATAGAAAAAAAATGTTAAATTTAATTTTTTACCATGTAACGATTTTGGCAATAACAAAAACAAAATTCGTACCTTTAATTTTTCCCTATAATAAAGTAATATTTATTTTAAAAAAAAGGTATGCCATTGTAAAAAAAAACACTTTTCGGCCCCTATCATGCATTTGCATATAATACATTACATGCTCGCTTTTAATTGCTTTTTTCTGCTATTTATATACATACTAGCTGTTACCCGCGGTATCGCCCGCGTTATTGTGTCTTTATTAACTTTGAGGTCTAGATCAATGATCTCTTAGCCCAAGTCACCATAGATGACCCCAAAGTCGAACTTAATATCCTCTTTTGTTAAAGTCATTAATCATTTTGGTTAGGTATACGAAGTTGTGCTGTTTAATTGTTTGACTCAACACAAAAGTTCCTGAAACATTTCTTACAAAGAAATTAAGGTAAATAGCTGCGCGAGCGAACATTTTTTATGAATTTTTATGACCCTGACAGTTTTATAACCTAACAATCAAGTCACTGTAGATTCGGTCACTTAGGTCGAACTCGATATCGTCTATAAGGTTTACCAAGTTTTGCTGTTTAAGTATTTGAGTCAGTCTAATGTATGAGGCTGTTAAAACACGCTATTATATGCTATATAGCGTTACTACTGCGCAAGCGAAGCGAGCGCAAATTTTTTTTATGATCTTTTATGACCCTGACAGTTTTTATGATCTACTATGTCAACCCGATAACCCTAGGGTTTAACTTGATATCCACTTATTTTAAGGTAAATAATGATTATGATTATTGAAGGTTGAACTGTTTAAAATTATAAACTCGATTTGATGCTTGTGGCTATTTAAATACAAAAAATGATGAAATATTCCCTACAAAGAAGATAAAACAAATGCTGGCGCGAGCGTAGCGAGCGCTATCAATGCGCGAGCAAAGCGATGGTGAAAAATGTTTACGACTTTTTATGACCCTGACAGTTTTTATGACCTCCTAAGTCAACATCGATACCACAAAGGTTAAACTTGATATCCACTTATTTTAAGATTAATAATTATTATGATTATTGAAGGTTGTACTGTTTTAATCTTCGAGCATTTACCAATTGAGAAGTTAACGCAAGGCGTTCCCCTCTGCTGGCCATATAGCCATTTTTGGCCACATGAGCGTGCGTAACTACGCTGTATTTTTAATACTGTGTGCGTGTTTCAAGCTAGTGTGCGGGATCGTTAAAGTGAGTGGTTTGTGTGTGTGCAATGCGTGTTTACCTCGTCCCCAGTAAGTATCGGCAGAAAAAAATGTTTGAGGATTACAACGTTAACATCTCCATTGGTAAATGCTCGAAGGTTTTAATTTATTACTCGTTTTGATGCATGTAGTTATTAATATACAAAATTTACTGAAATATTACCAACAAAGAAGATAAAACAAATGCTTGCGCGAGCGTAGCGAGCGCTATTACTGCGCGAGCGAAGCGGGCGCGAAAATTTTTTACGACCTTTTATGACTCTGACAGCTTTTATGACCTACTAAGTCAACACCGATAACCCTAGGGTTTAACTTGATATCCACTTATTTTAAGGTAAATAATGATTATGATTATTGAAGGTTGAACTGTTTAAAATTATAAACTCGTTTTGATTCATGTGGCTATTTAAATACAAAAAATGATGAAATATTCCCTACAAAGAAGATAAAACAAATGCTGGCGCGAGCGTAGCGAGCGCTATCAATGCGCGAGCGAAGCGATGGTGAAAAATGTTTACGACTTTTTATGACCCTGACAGTTTTTATGACCTCCTAAGTCAACACCAGTACCACAAAGGTTAAACTTGATATCCACTAATTTTAAGATTAATAACTATTATGATTATTGAAGGTTGTACTGTTTTAATCTTCGAGCATTTACCAATTGAGAAGTTAACGCAAGGCGTTCCCCTCTGCTGGCCATATAGCCATTTTTGGCCACATGAGCGTGCGTAACTACGCTGTATTTTTAATACTGTGTGCGTGTTTCAAGCTAGTGTGCGGGATCGTTAAAGTGAGTGATGTGTGTGTGTGCAATGCGTGTTTACCTCGTCCCAAGTAAGTATCGGCAGAAAAAAATGTTTGAGGATTACAACGTTAACATCTCCATTGGTAAATGCTCGAAGGTTTTAATTTATTACTCGTTTTGATGCATGTAGTTATTAATATACAAAATTTACTGAAATATTACCAACAAAGAAGATAAAACAAATGCTTGCGCGGGCGCAGCGAGCGCGAAATTTTTTACGTCCTTATATGACCCTGACAGCTTTTATGACCTACTAAGTCAACGCCGATAACCCTAACGTTAAACTTGATATCCACTTATTTTAAGGTAAATAATCTTTATCATTATTGAAGGTTGTACTGTTTAAATCTATGACTCGTTTTGATGCATGTGGCTATTAAAATACAAAAGTAGCTGAAATGTTTTCTACAAAGTAGATATAACAAATGCTCGCGCGAGCGGAGCGAGCGCTATAACTGCGCGAGCGAAGCGAGCGCGAAATATGTTTACTACTTTTTATGACCCTGACAGTTTTAATGACCTTCTATGTCAACACCGATAACACAAAGGTTTAACTTCATATCCACTTATTATAAGGTTAACAACAATAACGATTATTGAAGGTTGTACTGTTTTAATTTATGACTCGTTTTGTTTGATGCATGTGGTTATTAATATATAAAAGTTACTGAAATATTACCAACAAAGAAGTTTAAACAAATGCTTGCGCGAGCGGAGCGAGCGCGAAAAATTTTTATGGCTTTTTATGACCCTGACAGCTTTTATGACCTACTAAGTCAACACCGATAACCCTAAGGTTAAACTTGATATCCACTTATTTTAAGGTTAATAATCTATATCATTATTGAAGGTTGTACTGTTTTAATCTATGACTCGTTTTGATGCATGTGGCTATTAAAATACAAAAGTTGCTGAAATGTTTTCTACAAAGTAGATATAACAAATGCTCGCGCGAGCGGAGCAAGCGCTATAACTGCGCGAATTTTTACGGCTTTTTATGACCCTGACTGTTTTAGTTTTGATGACCTACTAAGTCAACACCTATGACCCTAAGGTTAAATGTGGCTGTTAACATGAATGTTTCTGAAATACTTCCCACAAAGCAGATAAAACACGTTGGGCAAGCAAAGCTATCGCGTAAATTTTAAAGGCACTCACATTTAATTGCCAAAATAAGTATTCCTTGCCCTTTTATGCCCTATTATATACAATACTATTATTCTTTGTACAAAATTTCATCTGAATCGGTCAAGCCATCTGGCCGAAAAGAGGCCACACATTCACAAAATTCCATAATAAAAATCTAGACACCCGAAATTGCCAGCCAAAAAAAAGTATTCGTTGTCCTTCTATGTCTTATTGACTGTCTGTATACGAAATTTCAGCTAAAAAGGTTAAGCCGTTTGACCGAGAGTAGGCCACACAATTGCAAAACTGGGCACCTAGACTCGACAGCCGGAAAAAAAGTATCCGATATCCTATTCTTTCCTATGAACGGTCTTTATACAACATTTCAGGCAAATCTGTCAAGCCGTTTATTCGATAAGAGGTCTTATATTTACAAAATTCAATTTAAAATATCTGGAGCCCCTGACTCGACAGCCAGAAAAAAAGTATCCTATATCCTATTCTGCCCTATGACATGTATTCATACAACATTTTAGGCAAATCGGTCAAGCCGTTTATTCGAGAAGAAGTCTTATATTTACAAAATTCAGTTAAAAATATTTGGACCCCCTGACTCGACAGCCAGAAAAAAGTGTTCTATATCTTATTCTACCCTATGAACTGTCTATATACAACATTTCAGGCAAATCGGTCAAGCCGTTTATTCGAGAAGAGGTTTTATATTCACAAAATTCAATTTAAAATATCTGGACCCCCTGACTCGACAGCCAAAAAAAAAGTATCCTATGTCCTATTCTGCCCTATGACATGTATTCATACAAAATTTCAGGCAAATCGGTCAAGCCATTTATTCGAGAAGAAGTCTCATATTTACAAAATTCAATTCAAAATATCCGGACCCCCTGACTCGACAGCCAGAAAAAAAGTATCCTGTATCCTATTCTGCCCTATGACATGTATTCGTTCAACATTTCAGGCAAATCGGTCTAGCCGTTTATTCGAGAAGAAGTATTATATTTACAAAATTCAGTTAAAAATATTTGGACCCCCTGACTCGACAGCCAGAAAAAAAGTGTCCTATATCTTATTCTACCCTATGAACTGTCTATATACAACATTTCAGGCAAATCGGTCAAGCCGTTTATTCGAGAAGAGGTTTTATATTTACAAAATTCAATTTAAAATATCTGGACCCCCTGACTCGACAGCCAAAAAAAAAGTATTCTATGTCCTATTCTGCCCTATGACATGTATTCATACAAAATTTCAGGCAAATTGGTCAAGCCATTTATTCGAGTAGAAGTCTCATATTTACAAAATTCAATTCAAAATATCCGGACCCCCTGACTCGACAGCCAGAAAAAAAGTATCCTGTATCCTATTCTGCCCTATGACATGTATTCGTTCAACATTTCAGGCAAATCGGTCTAGCCGTTTATTCGAGAAGAAGTCTTATATTTACAAAATTCAGTTAAAAATATTTGGACCCCCTGACTCGACAGCCAGAAAAAAAGTGTCCTATATCTTATTCTACCCTATGAACTGTCTATATACAACATTTCAGGCAAATCGGTCAAGCCGTTTATTCGAGAAGAGGTTTTATATTTACAAAATTCAATTTAAAATATCTGGACCCCCTGACTCGACAGCCAGAAAAAAAGTATCCTATATCCTATTCTACTCTATGACATGTATTCATACAAAATTTCAGGCAAATCGGTCAAGCCATTTATTCGAGAAGAAGTCTCATATTTACAAAATTAAATTAAAAATATCTGGACCCCCTGACTCGATAGCCAAAAAAAAAGTATCCTATATCCTATTCTGCCCTATGTACTATCTTTGTACAAAATTTCAGTCAAATCCGTCAAGCCGTTTGACCGTGAAGAAGTCCCAAACAAACAAACAAACAAACAAACAAATAAACAAACTGACTTTCGCATTTATAATATTGGTGTTGAGGTGTTGATATACATCACATATACATAATTTATTAAAAATAATATTAATTTTCAAAATAACAAGAATAGCTTCCATTGTAAAAGTAAATAAAACATTCAAATATCAATTATCAATTTTATTATTCAATCTTAGTTAGCTATGTTTCAAAGAACAAAATATTATTATTATAACACTTTATTAGGGTTCCGTAGCCGAACGGCAAAAAACGGAATTCTTATAGATTTGTCATGTCGGTCTGTCTGTCCGTCCGTATGTCACAGCCACTTTTTTCCGAAACTACTAATAATTTGGGAATAGTTAGTGTAATAGTTTCGAAATTCCTAAGAATACACGGTTGAAACTTGGTAGGTAGATGTCGTCAAGAATCAAGAATCAAAGCATTTATCAGTATGTAGGCAGTATAAATATACGCACATATACACGTCAAAATCATAAATCATAAAATAAATCATAACCAATTATCAAGTAAACATAGCAAAAGCAGAATTTAACGCTTTGAATTAGAAAAAAAAATGAACCATTCAGCTGTCATCCAATCGTTTACGTCAGAATATTTAAAAAAAAATTAAAGTAGGTTAAAACCAACCATTTATTTATTTATTTAACCTTAATCAAAACGGTACAAAAACCAATTACATTAATTAAGGAATATTACAACTAAATTATAATAGAACATTTTAAATCATAATAAAAATAAATCAGTCTAGAATGTCATAAATAGTTATCTGAATTATAAAAGTTAAATTATATCACATTAATCCAACAAAGCAAATAAATAGTATTAAAAGTTCTAATAACAAATTATCAAATAAAATTAAATTACATATATTAAAATTAAATTAAAATGACATAGCACACTTTCAATCATATCTCTAAGAAAACATGAGACAATCCGACATAATCTTCTGCCATCCATCCTCAAACAAGTCGCAGTCGGTGTCGGTAGACAGCAGAGCATTGAAAGCTGGGAGTGAGCGCGGTATGGGCGACATGCTGCGTGCTACCGTGCGGCAATGCCCCACGGCGAACAGCTTGTGACGTCTGCTGCGCAAGTAATTGTCGGGGACAAACACCTGGCACAGCTCATCATGCAGATCCGGTGCGTCAATTTTACCCCTTAAAATTTTGCACATAAAAGTAAGTTGGTGCCTTTGTCGTCTAACTTGAAGAGAATTGTAACCCAATGATCCCAAGAGAAACTTAGTGGGATACATGTACGGGTAATATCCATTGATGCGTTTATACAAATATCTCAAAAACGCTTTTTGTACTTTTTCGAGCATTAATGAGTATTTGCTTTCATGAAGATGCCACACGCACATTGCAGTCTCAAGCTTACTCCGTACCAAGGCTCCAAAAATGAGACGTATCACGTGCTGATCCTGGAAGTCTTTAGCAGTCCTGAGGATGAAACCCAAACGTCGGAATGAATCTTTTGCTAACGCAACTATGTGGTCATGAAAGGTTAACTTCTGATCGAATAAGACACCCAGGTCTTTCATTATGCATGCGCGAGTTATACTATTATTGTTAATATTATATTCATAATATACCGGGCGCCGTACCCTACCAAAAGTCAATGCATAGCACTTCGAGGAGTTGAATTCCATCCCGTTTTTCAGACTCCATTGATAAACGCTGTTAATGTCCTGCTGCAGCAACACGCAATCCGCCTCACTCTCTACCTCAGAAAACAATTTTAGGTCATCAGCATATAGTAACTGCGTGTTTCAGTACTTCAGACAATGTCTATGAACCGCTTTACGATTTTTATACAAAATTAAAATAATTTAAGTTCGTTTACAAAAGACAAAAACTGACTTCACATGCCGCGATAGTATTTTTTTTTTTTTTATATCGGTTAAGATTTGACGGAGTTCTGAGGTAACAAAAAAAACTTGTAAAAAAAACTGTCGAATTGCGAACCTCCTGCTTTTTGTGAAGTCGGTTGAAAATAAAAGATAAAGGGGAGTACACTTACATGGAACTGAAACTTTAAAAAAAATCATCAAACCTATACTACACGTATATAACTAGATACGTGCGGGGTATAAACATAGTACAAACTTTGGTTACATACATTATGCAGGGTTATTGATACTAAATATGTCGCATTTTAGCCCCCCATTATCTGCTCAAAGTAAGACGGGAAGGGAGGGAAGACACACATTTTACCACTTTAGAAGTGTCTATCTTTCAAACGATTGACTTTGAGCATAAATAGTTTTAGGAGCCTCAATACAATTTTTAAAAACCTATCTATAGACACCCATAGGTTTGATGATCTTTTTTTCGTTTCCGTTCCATGTATGGAGGAGCACCCCCTTAATCTTTTATTTTTGTATAAAAATCATATGTACTATATGTACTATTTTGTATAAAAATCATATGTATTATATGTAAATTCGTGATTGGGGAATAAAAGTTTTTTTTTTCGCTATGGCGTACGTTTTTTATAAAAATTGTAATATTACATTATTATAGGGAAATATTAAAGGAACGTTTTTTTTTGTTATTGTGCCAAAATTGTTTCATGGTAAAAAAATAAATTTAACATTAATATTTTTTATTTTTCTATGATCCTATATATAATCGATATAGTCGATAAAGCTTTTAATTTTTTTATAATAGCTAATATTAGTCTTGAAGATACATAAAAATTTGGATTGATTGCTGCAGTCTTGAAAAAAAAATTCTTCCTGTTTTTTACATTTTCTGCTTTAGAAAAAAAAATTGAGTTACAGATCTCAAACTTTCAGAAAATAAATATGTTATTAGTACTTACATGTCGTATAAATATCAATCAAATATCTTCCGGGGCAGATTTTCTTAGCTTATACCACTAGGGCCTTTGTAAAAGTTTGAATGAGAAGGTAAACTTTATTTTTAAGGTTCCGTACCTCAAAAGGTAAAAAAGGAACCCTTATAAGATCAGTTTCTTGTCCGTCTGTCGGTCTGTCTGTCTGGACAGACAGACTTTTAACCAAAATTGACAATTCTAGGTCAACCGGAAGTACCCTATAGGTTTTGGGTCGAAAACCTGTAGGGTACTTCCCTTTGACCTAGAATCATGAAATTTGGCAAGTAGCCAGTTCTCATAGCACAAATAAAGGAAAAATTTTAAAAAAAATTTGAAAATCAAAGGATGTCCCCATACATACATAAAATTAACTCCAATCAAGATAGGCCTCTGAGTTATATGAGCGCTCATACAATTTAGAGGTCTAGCTTAATTGGTACACACCAACGTTGGTACGGAAGTTTCGGTGGGCGAGTCCAACTCGACTTGGTCGGTTTTATTATGCCTTTTTTTATGCCATAATAATATGATGGCAAATTTTATGCATTTGTTGGAGTGGTTGGTGTTTTGGCAAATGTTTTGCCAGTGTCGAGCAGATTCGCAATTTAATATAAAGAAAACTGCCTAAAAAATTATTACCACGCAGAAAAACGACGCGAGCCCTCACAAAGCTCGGCTTTTAGCTAGTATATATATATATATATATATATGCCTTATTTTGTGTTTGTAGGGTCTTGACATGAGTAGCTATGGCGAAATTGCACAACCATTCGTGGTTCGATTAAATATATTTATAGGGGTGATTTGTCGATAAAATAACTGTATTTCATCCCGCTAAAGGCTTCAACACCGATTATCAGACATACTGTACCTACATCATTACTACGAGCTTAAGTCAATGGTGTAAATGTAAACCTTTACTAACTAATGAGTTACATGAACCACACCCGTAGTCTATAAAATAGAAAAGTACTCTGTGGGTAAGTCACTGAAATACTAGCACTTTCAGCACTGGTTCTACCACATACATATTTAACGCTCATTAATTAAATATTATTCAATAATTTACGAATTAACCACATCATAGCTCATATACTCAACTACGCAATGTATGCAGGTACAATGTATGCAGGTACAATGTATGCAGGTACAATGTATGCAGGTACAATGTATGTAGGTACAATGTATGCAGGTACAATGTATGCAGGTACAATGTATGCAGGTACAATGTATGCAGGTACAATGTATGCAGGTACAATGTATGCAGGTACAATGTATGCAGGTACAATGTATGCAGGTACAATTAATTACACGTAAGTAATTGTTGTAATAACTCGCTTAGAGTGTGCAATATTATTTAGCTCTACAAGACTACAGCTATATACCTACATACATACATACAAACACGCCTTATTACCGTTCGCCTTTTTACCGTTGGAGCAGGCAGAGACTACTTCTTTCCACATGCTACGATCCTGACAAACCTCTGTCGCTTCTTCCACTTTCATGAGCGTCTTCATACATGCTCGCCGGTTATAGGTACTTTTGACTTGACCTTTCTTTAAAACGTTTCCGATCTGTTCGTGATACGTTCGCGTAGGTCGGCCTCTACCGGCTGGGATATAAAATATATCTGTTATTTAACTAACTTATACAATATTAATAAGTAGATTAATATTATTCTAGGTCATTTAAAATTATTAGATTAGTAGCGAGCGGCCTGAAGATTGCGGCCGTTCAGGCAAGAGGAGCAACCTACTGAGTACTAAGTACATTTTGTTTTCTTTTTATTTAAAAAAATGTATTTACTTTCAATACAAAAAAAAACAAATAATACACAATATAGTTATTACGCACAACAATCATATGAAAAATAAATTAAAAAACATACTAATATATTACAGTTTCTCAAACTTACAAGTCTCTTCTTAATGTACCGTTAAAGTATTGATCAGACACAGTACACGTTTTGAACAACAAAGACTTATACGGTCTAACATCAGTGAATACTAAAATGCTTCTCTTCCCTTTCGCGATCATAAATGCTCCTATACCGAATAGCTTGCCGTCAGAGAACAGCATCGCTCCAGATGCGATGCCTGCATAGTTGTTTCTGTTCCAAAGACAGATGAAGTATCCCCACTCTCTTGGTATCCATTTTTCACAGTTTGTAACTGCATTATCATCTGAGTAAATTTCCCCTAGTTCCAAGTACCTTGATTGTACAATATGTTCTGTACTGATGTGTCCTATAGAAGCAAAGGTCATATCTTCGCTAATTTTGTCTTTCTGTCCAGCCAGAGTAGTTAGAATCCCCCCAAATTCCAACTTTTCGTACGTTATATTATCCCTACTACTAACATACTGGCCTCTTTTGAGATTTCTTTCAAATATATTATCAAAATTTGTCATCGGTGGTGGAACTGGCTCGACTAATGATGCTTTAGGGGACAGACGTAGCACCATCAGATCGTGCAGAGGGCTGTGACGGCCGTGCTTCATGTGGGCCGGTCTGGCTTCATTTTTCATCCATGGAACGACATGCCGACCGCATACCACTTTCGACTTTTTATACAGTATATAAGTTCTAAGCGCTCCTTCTGCAGTAAATAGTCTGTGATGCATAACTGAAACGTACAATCTGACCATAGTGTCGTCTTCCATGGATGCTTTCCGGAAAGCGTTGTAAGACGTTAGAACCAGCTCATCCGTAATCAATACCCCAGTGGCTTCATTTTCAAACATTTTATCTAGATCATTAGTGGCGCTGAAACCACTACTACTTTCTGAAGAATCAGTATCACGAAGAGATATTGACACGATCCTATCAAAAAAAGTGTCTATGTATGGTTTATCAGTAATGCGTGCCCGTCCGTCGACCCATACCATCGGCAAGTGCGAGGTGGGCCATTCGCCTGGCGTCCAATCTACTGCGACTACTGTTGCCGACAGGGTCATCGATATAGTGCACATTACAAAATCTTGTAGCTGCATGATGTCAAGCCTGAAACCCGTTAAAATATGTACTATGTCCAGCAGTGGACAGTGGACAGAGATAGGCTGATGATGATTAAGTAGAAGTAATAATTTACTCGGATGAAACCATTACAGAAAACGATTATAAATTATTATACACTAAGGCTGAGTTGCACCATGTTACTTTAACCGTAACTATAACAATTAACCGGTGTTTTTATATGGATTTTGACAGATTTTTGACGTTTGTTATAGCTAAAATTAGATGGTGCAACTCAGCCTAGGTGTCGTCTGCTTATTAAAATTTAGGTGCAACTGACTTTTAGTCCAATCATTTTGCACATTACGAGTTGCACATGCTAAATATGCTTGTGTCTGGAGTGGGTTTCGCGTCAGTAGTGCAATTGGTGGGGATCGAGCTCACTACCTCTCGATCGTCAGGCTGACGTCTTAGCCATTGGGCTATTGCCACTTCAAAATGAATATCTATTTAAATAAAACCGGCTAGATCAACGGGAAGTACCCTATAGGTTTTCGACCCAAAACCTATAGGGTACTTCCGGTTGACCTAGAATTAGAGTCCAACCGAAACTAGTTTTCCGACCGAAACCGAAACCGAATATTCGGCCGTGGCTTCAGTTTCGGCCGAAACCGAAACCGAAACTCACGTGGTCAAGTATAAAATTCTTTAAAATACTGAAATTTGGTGCATTTTACACATTATTCTTTATTAATTACGGCATGAAATGGAAACACAGTACATTAATTCTGTTTTACCTATTTATTAATACTAGAAGTGCCCCGCAGCTTCGCCTGCGTTAAAGACTTCTTTAATTTACTTAAATATTTTTTTTGTAAAAACCTTTTTATCTGAAAAGACATCAAAGAAGTAAAAGCCAACTCAGTTCACCCGTTTTCAAGTTATTGTGTGACTAAGGGAAATAGGGATTCATATTTATAAAACCCGAAAAACGGTAATGATTTTCAGACTCTTTTACCAACCTCTTGCGAAAATCCTGCATAATAATGCAAATATAATAAGTATTATATATTAATATTATATATTAATATAATAAAGTCAGTACTTAAATAAATAAGTAAATACGTGTTGCAGGATTTTTGCAAGAGGTTGGTAAAAAAGTCTGAAAATCATTACCGTTTTTCGGGTTTTATAAATATGAATCCCTATTTTATAAATTTATATATTTAATTAAAAATAATAAGTAATGTCCAGGGGGGACTTTAAGAAAATTGTTTCTATACAGATGCCTACGTCATAATAACTCTCTGCATTCTAAATTTCAGCGGAATCCGAAAAAAATATTGATTTTGAGACTTTGTTACCCCACTTCACCCTCTTAGGGTGGCATTTTGAAAAAGCCTGAAACTCGTATTTACTTATTTATTTACAGAAGTACTTGTGTGAAATGTCGAATATAATGACAATCCAAACTCTGAACCCCTGCTTTATCCCCTCAAAGACTGAATTTTGGAAAATCCTTTCTTACCGGATACCTACGTCAAAATAACTATCTGCATGCCATATTTCAGCACATATCCAAAACAATATTGATTTTCACACTTTGTTACCTCATTTCACCCTCCCAGAGGTTGAATTTCAAAAAAGCCTGAAACACATTATTACTTATATATTTACTGAAGCACTTGTGTGAAGTTTCGAATAGAAAAAACTATTTAATCTTGCTTCTCCATACAAACTTTGAACCTCCGTTTCATCCCCTTAAGGGGTGAATTTTAGATAATAATTTCTCAGAGGGAACTAACGTTGTAATAAATATATGCCAAATTTCAGCGCAATCCGAAACAATATTAATTTTCAGACTTTGTTACCCCATTAATGGAATTTCAAAAAAGCCTAAAACACATTTTTTTTACTGTTGCACTTGTGTGAAGTTTCGAATAGAAAATACTATCTAGTCTTGTTTCTCCATACAAAGTTTGAACTCTCATTCCATCCCCTTAAGGGGTGAATTTTAGATATTCATTTTTCAGAGGTAACTAAAGTAATAACTATCTGCATGCCAAATTTCAGCTCAACCCGAACAATATTGGTTTTCAGACTTTGTTACCCCATTTCACCTTTTTAGGGGTGAATTTTGGAAAATCCTTTCTTAGTACGCCTTTACGTACTAATACAAATATACCTTCCAAATTTCAAGCCTCTACGACCAGCGGTTTAGGCTGTGTGTTGTCCATCAGACAGTCAGTCAGTATGTCAGAACAAAGATTCTTATAGTATTAGATAATATAAAAAAATATTATGAATATTTTTATTCTTTTTTCTAATTAAGTTCTAATAGCAAAATGTTTATCAGTTATCAGGGTCCATCAAAGCGTTGGCGCGAGAAAGGAAGTTAGGCGAGCGTGTACGACAACTTCTGGAATCAGTTTCGGTTTTAGCAAAAGTTTCGGCCTATTTTGGCCGAAACCGAAACTGTCGCCGAAACATGATTTTTAGCCGAAACTCGGCCGAAACCGACACCGAACCTTCGGTCGGACACTACCTAGAATTGTCAATTTTGGTCAAAAGCAAGGTCTTACAGCACAAGTAAAGGGAACATTCCGATAAATAAAAAAAGTTGAAAATTAAGGTAAATTTTGGTACTTACATGTTTTCGCGAAAATCTTAATGTGCCCATATCTTTTTATCGTGCTGACTCAAGACCTTGATTTTATACACCTAATAGAAACTATAGACCTCAGTATCTGGTATAAATTTCAACTTGCTAAATCCACCCGTTCCTGAGAAAATCGGTAGTGACACACGGACAGACAGACAGACAGACAGATAGACAGACAGACAGACAGACGGACATACGGACAGACAGACGGACAGACGGACAAGAAAGTGATCTTATAAGGGTTCCTTTTTTACCTTTTCAGGTACGGAACCCTAAAAATCAATTACCTTTTTAAAATATATATCTAATATATTACCGGAATCAGATGAATGAAAATGTAGCAGCAGGTGGAAAACGTACTAGTGAGGTACTTACTGGTTAGGTACTACTTAGGTACGGTATACACAGCTATGCTAGAGTATACTACAGATCTTCCGTTGTTTTGTTGTTTCACAAGAATGTTGTTTACAAACAAAATTCTTATCGAAAATACACATCCGTCAGAAGTCTTCGAGCATTTACCAAAGGAGATGTTAACGCAAGGCGTACCCCTCTGCTGGCCATATAGTCATTTTTGGCCATATGAGCGTGCGTAACTACGCTGTATTTTTAATACTGTGTGCGTGTTTCAAGCTAGTGTGCGGGATCGTTAAAGTGAGTGATTTGTGCGTGTGATATGCGTGTTTACCTCGCCCCCGTAAGTATCGGCAGAAAAAAATGTTTGCGGATGACAACGTTAACATCTCCATTGGTAAATGCTCGAAGGTCAGAAGTATTTATTAACATCATTATGCCGTTCTTGATTAGGGTTGAATCAAGTAACTCGGGTCCAATTAATGTCTTAAAAAGTATCAATAAATTTCGGACTCGCATTGAACCAAACTTATTGGTTCAATGCGAGTCCGACTCGCACTTGGCCAGTTTATTCACTTATTTTAACACCTTGCGTAAATGTCGGCGGTTTAAATCGTAGCCGTGTATGGATGATGGATGGAGCAATTGTTTATTGTTTTATTTTTCAATGATGGGTGTTCATCCACAGCATCCATCGAGGTCATAGCAATGGGGAAGATGTAAATAATAAAAATCGAAGTTTTTTTAAAAAACACTATAGCTAATTTTAATAACAACTGCGAAAAAATTAAGTCGGTCATTAGAAATGATACTTTTATTAAATAAAACAAATTCGCGGTTTCCGAAATCTTCTTGCGCCGTCCGAGAAATTGCTGTGACGTCACATCGCCGGACTGGACGATAACGTATAAACGGATAACGTATACCTATATTATCTATTGCGCCGACGCGGTACGGGCGGGAACTTTGACTTTTCATTTTTTTTTTGTGATTTTGAGTACTGCCTACCTACGCCTTTGATAATCTAGATCTGCTAATCGTGCTACCAAAAAAGAACTAGGATTTTCACTTAGGCAAGCAAATAATCTGCCGAAAGTCGACTTTCCTTCACGCAAAGTACTTAAATTAGTGCAGAAATCCAAGGACAAAAACTTGCAAAGTAAGTGTTTTAGGGTTCCGTAGCCAAATGGCAAAAAATGGAACTCTTATAGATTCGTCATGTCTGTCCGTCCGTCCGTCCGTATATCACAGCCATTTTATTCCAAAACGATTAGGACTACAGAATTGAAACTTGTTAGGTAAATGTATTCTGTTCGCTTTTCGAATTTTACACAAAAATAAAAATATATAAAAGATTTATCCCATACATGGAACTGAAACAAAAAAAAAATCTTCAAGCCTATACGTGTGGGGTGTCTATGGATAGGTCTTTAAAACATTGAGGTTCGTAAAATCATTTTTTCTTAAAGTCAATCATTTAAAAGATAGAAAGATAGGCGCGTCTAAAGTGGTAAAATGTGTCCGACAGATTTCTAACTTGAGGGTAGTAGCCAGGCGGAAACTAGATAGTGTCAATTGGTGAGCAAATAAAGCATTATCTATCGATCTATCTATCTTGTTTTTGTACGTGACAGCTCCTCCATTTTCATTAATTTATACCATTTATTTCTCACTTTTTTTTCGATTTGGGACATGACAAAAGCTTTTTCCGGAGTAGTAGCTGTTGTATTTGTACATAGAGGTACTGTATGGTATTTTTTTTCCATATTCACAGAATAACTACGAAAATACCACGAATAAAGCAAAAACACTGCATACGATAGTACGCACGGCCGAGCAATAGAGCGATGTGACGTCACCGGTTGACCCGTCACCGTCACCGTCACGTTGACCGGTCAAGGGATTTAAGAACTCTTAACTTTAAAAAATTGCTAAAAATACAGTTTTTGAGATATCGCCAAAATTCTTTCACTGATATTTTTCTAATGGTTAGCTTGATTTTTTGAGATAATAAAAAAATGACGCTCCTCCTCCCCATTGCTATGACGTCGATGACAGCACCATATCGATGTTCCGCCTGACTTGCTACTAAAAACTCTAACCTACCACAATCAAAGAGAAAATCTGCCGACATAACCTTACGGTGTTCCGGCAGCACACACTCCTTGAGAGTTTTTTAACAGACTTCAAAAAAAGGAGGAGGTTTCTCAATTCGACCGTATATATATATATTTTTTTTATGTTTGTTCGCGGATAACTTCGTCGTTTATGAACCGATTTTGATTATTCTTTTTTTCTAACTATCACGGTTCATGAGATACAGCCTGGTGACAGACGGACAGACAGACAGACAGACAGACAGACAGACGGACAGCGGAGTCTTAGTAATAGGGTCCCGTTTTACCCTTTGGGTACGGAACCCTAAAAATCAGTGGCCACCCTTAGGTATAGATAGGTACTCATACCATTATATTATTACCCATATTATTATTAATTAGCTATATATATTAGGTATTAATATAAGGTATTTATAATTATTATCGTTAATACCTAAATTAATACCTAAAATTATTAATACCTAAGGGTTGCTACTGAATTTTTTAATCATTATTATCATAATAATGAATAAATAAGGTGTAAAAGGAAATGTAAAAATAAAAGTAAAATAAGACATTATTTTGATAGCAATGTTTTAATCTCGCATCAAAATTACATTACTCGTAAATTAATATCGTTTTCTAAATCTAGAACCCGGGAATGAATCCCATCTACGGAACATTGTGGCTCATCAGAGCTTATTTTAATAGCGAATTTGTGGGACAGTTGGAACGCATTACTTGATCTTATTACCATTTTTAAAAACAAACTATAATATACAATACCATGGTACTCAATACTCCTGGTAACATTTTATACTTAGCTGCTCTCTAAAGATACGGACACACCGCAGCATCCTGCGTGTGCGATCTAGGCGGCGATCAGATAGCGCAGTAGTATTTGTACCGACTGGTTCACACCAAACGCGATTATAAAACAATTGAAAAGTACTGATATCGCGCCCGCAGATGGCAGGACGCCGCGGTTTGGCAGTACCTTAATACTCTCAAGTATAATTTACATCGTTTAAAAAACTAAAGGAACTGACTTCAAATGCCGCGCTAGTCTTTTACAGTACCAACTTTGTGGTGTTTATCTCCATATCTTTGAGATACTTATCAGATCTCGATTAATTAACAATGGGACCGAACGACCGACGAAAACGACAAAGTTTAAATATGGATAATTAATATACAAAAATACTTGAGTATGATCTATATTTTGTTTATCAACACCAATATTATAAATGCGAAAGTCAGTTTGTTTATTTGTTTGTTTGTTTGTTTGTTTGTTTGTTTGGGACTTCTTCACGGTCAAACGGCTTGACGGATTTGACTGAAATTTTGTACAAAGATAGTACATAGGGCAGAATAGGATATAGGATACTTTTTTTTTGGCTATCGAGTCAGGGGGTCCAGATATTTTTAATTGAATTTTGTAAATATGAGACTTCTTCTCGAATAAATGGCTTGACCGATTTGCCTGAAATTTTGTATGAATACATGTCATAGAGTAGAATAGGATATAAGATACTTTTTTTCTGGCTGTCGAGTCAGGGGGTCCAGATATTTTAAATTGAATTTTGTAAATATAAAACCTCTTCTCGAATAAACGGCTTGACCGATTTGCCTGAAATGTTGTATATAGACAGTTCATAGGGTAGAATAAGATATAGGACACTTTTTTTCTGGCTGTCGAGTCAGGGGGTCCAAATATTTTTACCTGAATTTTGTAAATTTAAGACTTCTTCTCGAATAAACGGCTAGACCGATTTGCCTGAAATGTTGTACGAATACATGTCATAGGGCAGAATAGGATACAGAATACTTTTTTTCTGGCTGTCGAGTCAGGGAGTCCGGATATTTTAAATTGAATTTTGTAAATATGAGACTTCTTCTCGAATAAATGGCTTGACCGATTTGCCTGAAATTTTGAATGAATACATGTCATAGGGCAGAATAGGACATAGGATACTTTTTTTTTGGCTGTCGAGTCAGGGGGTCCAGATATTTTTAATTGAATTTTGTAAATATGAGACTTCTTCTCGAATAAATGGCTTGACCGATTTGCCTGAAATTTTGTATGAATACATGTCATAGGGCAGAATAGGACATAGGATACTTTTTTTTTGGCTGTCGAGTCAGGGGGTCCAGATATTTTAAATTGAATTTTGTAAATATAAAACCTCTTCTCGAATAAACGGCTTGACCGATTTGCCTGAAATGTTGTATATAGACAGTTCATAGGGTAGAATAAGATATAGGACACTTTTTTTCTGGCTGTCGAGTCAGGGGGTCCAAATATTTTTACCTGAATTTTGTAAATATAAGACTTCTTCTCGAATAAACGGCTAGACCGATTTGCCTGAAATGTTGTACGAATACATGTCATAGGGCAGAATAGGATACAGAATACTTTTTTTCTGGCTGTCGAGTCAGGGAGTAAGGATATTTTAAATTGAATTTTGTAAATATGAGACTTCTTCTCGAATAAATGGCTTGACCGATTTGCCTGAAATTTTGTATGAATACATGTCATAGGGCAGAATAGGACATAGGATACTTTTTTTTTGGCTGTCGAGTCAGGGGGTCCAGATATTTTAAATTGAATTTTGTGAATATAAAACCTCTTCTCCAATAAACGGCTTGACCGATTTGCCTGAAATGTTGTATATAGACAGTTCATAGGGTAGAATAAGATATGGGACACTTTTTTTCTGGCTGTCGAGTCAGGGGGTCCAAATATTTTTAACTGAATTTTGTAAAAATAAGACTTCTTCTCGAATAAACGGCTAGACCGATTTGCCTGAAATGTTGTACGAATACATGTCATAGGGCAGAATAGGATACAGGATACTTTTTTTCTGGCTGTCGAGTCAGGGGGTCCGGATATTTTGAATTGAATTTTGTAAATATGATACTTCTTCTCGAATAAATGGCTTGACCGATTTGCCTGAAATTTTGTATGAATACATGTCATAGGGCAGAATAGGACATAGGATACTTTTTTTTTGGCTGTCGAGTCAGGGGGTCCAGATATTTTAAATTGAATTTTGTGAATATAAAACCTCTTCTCGAATAAACGGCTTGACCGATTTGCCTGAAATGTTGTATATAGACAGTTCATAGGGTAAAATAAGATATAGATCACTTTTTTTCTGGCTGTCGAGTCAGGGGGTCCAAATATTTTTAACTGAATTTTGTAAATATAAGACTTCTTCTCGAATAAACGGCTTGGCCGATTTGCCTGAAATGTTGTATGAATACATGTCATAAGGCAGAAAAGGATATAGGATACTTTTTTTCTGGCTGTCGAGTCAGGGGGTCCAGATATTTTAAATTGAATTTTGTAAATATAAGACCTCTTATCGAATAAACGGCTTGACCGATTTGCCTGAAATGTTGTATAAAGACAGTTCATAGGAAAGAATAGGATATCGGATACTTTTTTTCCGGCTGTCGAGTCTAGGTGCCCAGTTTTGCAAATGTGTGGCCTACTCTCGGTCAAACGGCTTAACCTTTTTAGCTGAAATTTCGTATACAGACAGTCAATAAGACATAGAAGGACAACGAATACTTTTTTTTGGCTGGCAATTTCGGGTGTCTAGATTTTTATTATGGAATTTTGTGAATGTGTGGCCTCTTTTCGGCCAGATGGCTTGACCGATTCAGATGAAATTTTGTCGAAGAATTTATTAAGTATTGTATATAATAGGGCATAAAAGGGCAAGGAATACTTTTTTCGGCAATTAAATGTGAGTACCTTTAAAATTTACGCGATAGCTTTGCTTGCCCAACGTGTTTTATCTGCTTTGTGGGAAGTATTTCAGAAACATTCATGTTAACAGCCACATTTAACCTTAGGGTCATAGGTGTTGACTTAGTAGGTCATCAAAACTAAAACAGTCAGGGTCATAAAAAGCCGTAAAAATTCGCGCAGTTATAGCGCTCGCTCCGCTCGCGCGAGCATTTGTTATATCTACTTTGTAGAAAACATTTCAGCAACTTTTGTATTTTAATAGCCACATGCATCAAAACGAGTCATAGATTAAAACAGTACAACCTTCAATAATGATAAAGATTATTAACCCTAAAATAAGTGGATATCAAGTTTAACCTTAGGGTTATCGGTGTTGACTTAGTAGGTCATAAAAGCTGTCAGGGTCATAAAAAGCCATAAAAATTTTTCGCGCAAGCATTTGTTTAACCTTCTTTGTTGGTAATATTTCAGTAACTTTTATATATTAATAACCACATGCATCAAAACGAGTCATAAATTAAAACAGTACAACCTTCAATAATCGTTATTGTTGTTAACCTTATAATAAGTGGATATGAAGTTAAACCTTTGTGTTATCGGTGTTGACATAGAAGGTCATTAAAACTGTCAGGGTCATAAAAAGTAGTAAAAATATATTTCGCGCTCGCTTCGCTCGCGCAGTCATAGCGCTCGCTCCGCTCGCGCGAGCATTTGTTATATCTACTTTGTAGAAAACATTTCAGCTACTTTTGTATTTTAATAGCCACATGCATCAAAACGAGTCATAGATTAAAACAGTACAACCTTCAATAATGATAAAGATTATTAACCCTAAAATAAGTGGATATCAAGTTTAACGTTAGGGTTATCGGCGTTGACTTAGTAGGTCATAAAAGGACGTAAAAAAATCGCTCACAATCGCAAACAAATGCTCGCGCTCGCTGCGCTCGCGCAAGCATTTGTTTTATCTTCTTTGTTGGTAATATTTCAGTAAATTTTGTATATTAATAACTACATGCATCAAAACGAGTAATAAATTAAAATCTTCGAGCATTTACCAATGGAGATGTTAACGTTGTAATCCGCAAACATTTTTTTCTGCCGATACTTACTGGGGACGAGGTAAACACGCATTGCACACACACTAATCACTCACTTTAACGATCCCGCACACTAGCTTGAAACACGCACACAGTATTAAAAATACAGCGTAGTTACGCACGCTCATGTGGCCAAAAATGGCTATATGGCCAGCAGAGGGGAACGCCTTGCGTTAACTTCTCAATTGGTAAATGCTCGAAGATTAAAACAGTACAACCTTCAATAATCATAATAGTTATTAATCTTAAAATTAGTGGATATCAAGTTTAACCTTTGTGGTACCGGTGTTGACTTAGGAGGTCATAAAAACTGTCAGGGTCATAAAAAGTCGTAAACATTTTTCACCATCGCTTCGCTCGCGCATTGATAGCGCTCGCTACGTTCGCGCCAGCATTTGTTTTATCTTCTTTGTAGGGAATATTTCATCATTTTTTGTATTTAAATAGCCACATGAATCAAAACGAGTTTATAATTTTAAACAGTTCAACCTTCAATAATCATAATCATTATTTACCTTAAAATAAGTGGATATCAAGTTAAACCCTAGGGTTATCGGTGTTGACTTAGTAGGTCATAAAAGCTGTCAGAGTCATAAAAGGTCGTAAAAAATTTTCGCGCTCGCTTCGCTCGCGCAGTAATAGCGCTCGCTACGCTCGCGCAAGCATTTGTTTTATCTTCTTTGTTGGTAATATTTCAGTAAATTTTGTATATTAATAACTACATGCATCAAAACGAGTAATAAATTAAAACCTTCGAGCATTTACCAATGGAGATGTTAACGTTGTAATCCTCAAAAACTTTTTTCTGCCGATACTTTCTGGGGACGAGGTAAACACGCATTGCACACACACAAATCACTCACTTTAACGATCCCGCACACTAGCTTGAAACACGCACACAGTATTAAAAATACAGCGTAGTTACGCACGCTCATGTGGCCAAAAATGGCTATATGGCCAGCAGAGGGGAACGCCTTGCGTTAACTTCTCAATTGGTAAATGCTCGAAGATTAAAACAGTACAACCTTCAATAATCATAATAATTATTAATCTTAAAATTAGTGGATATCAAGTTTAACCTTTGTGGTATCGATGTTGACTTGGGAGGTCATAAAAACTGTCAGGGTCATAAAAAGTCGTAAACATTTTTCACCATCGCTTTGCTCGCGCATTGATAGCGCTCGCTACGCTCGCGCCAGCATTTGTTTTATCTTCTTTGTAGGGAATATTTCATCATTTTTTGTATTTAAATAGCCACAAGCATCAAATCGAGTTTATAATTTTAAACAGTTCAACCTTCAATAATCATAATCATTATTTACCTTAAAATAAGTGGATATCAAGTTAAGCCCTAGGGTTATCGGTGTTGACTTAGTAGGTCATAAAAACTGTCAGGGTCATAAAAGATCATAAAAGATCATAAAAAAAATTTGCGCTCGCTTCGCTTGCGCAGTAGTGACGCTATATAGCATATATAATAGCGTGTTTTAACAGCCTCATACATTAGACTGACTCAAATAATTAAACAGCAAAACTTGGTAAACCTTGCTTAGGTTTACCAAGTAATGATTAATGACTTTAACAATAGACGATATCGAGTTCGACCTAAGAGTCATCTACAGTGACTTGATTGTTAGGTTATAAAACTGTCAGGGTCATAAAAATTCATAAAAAATGTTCGCTCGCGCAGCTATTTACCTTAATTTCTTTGTAAGAAATGTTTCAGGAACTTTTGTGTTGAGTCAAACAATTAAACAGCACAACTTCGTATACCTAACCAAAATGATTAATGACTTTAACAAAAGAGGATATTAAGTTCGACTTTGGGGTCATCTATGGTGACTTGGGCTAAGAGATCATTGATCTAGACCTCAAAGGTAATAAAGACACAATAACGCGGGCGAAGCCGCGGGTAACAGCTAGTTAAATTATATTATCTAAAATTTCAATATTGTACATTTGAATTTAAAAAAATCGTGAAATATTTTGATAAAATTAATTAATTAATTTTTTTTTAATTAATGATATCAATAAAATATTTCATTTTATTATTAGATAATTTGTAATGCGTATCTAACCACCCACACTTAAAAAAATACTGTAAATAAGTTTATTCTCAAATTACTTCCCAAAACAAAAAAATAATAACAAAAAAAATCAGATAGCTTCAAAATATTTGGCAAAAAACTACTTACCTACTAATGAAAAAACAAATAATAAAATAGACACAATAAATAATTTAAAATAACTACTTATGTAAAAATAGCTGCACAGTAGGTACAAAGTATTTTTATTATTTTCGTAATAAATTAAAATACAATGAATAAAAATATATTGGTTTGTAAGTATTTAAAAAGTAGGTACAATTTAAATCACGTTACTTAAACTAATAAAAAACAAAATAGTGATGTTACACATCGCAAAACACAAAAAAAAATGTTTAAAAAATCAGTAACATCAGAATAAAAGTAATAAGTAGCTTTCTTCAAGAAAGTAATCGATTTTTTTAATTTAGTTTTTTTATTTACAGCGATTTTTCACTATGTCGGTAGGGCAGCCCGGACATCTACCTCTAACACCTGTATTTCACCATAATTGAACTAACATATTTTCAATCTTATTTTTTTTTGTGTATTTATTATCTTTATTAAGTATTATAATTATATTGAAATGTTTGTTTATGAACATTATCGTGAGAATAACACATATAATTATTTAAAACGGCTTTTCACTCTCGGGTTAAAAAATATCGAAATACTCCGACACGTTTCGCTCATTTTTGATGTCTTTTCTCACAGGAGTCAGAAGGGTTTTCTGTAAGCTAGTTTAATACATACAATCAAATAGTAATACGATCGTAATACAGTTGAACTTCGTAATACGAAATTCAAATCTCACCGCGGATTCCGCTTCCGAGATGTGTAAACTAGCTTACAGAATAGCCCTACAGGTCTACCCATCGACGTCGTAGCAATTGATATCGTAACATGACTGTAAAGCCGTTTTAAATAAATAATACTTAAATTTTGTTCATCAGCTTAGAAGCTGGACAGCGGTAGACTAAGCTTATGTATATTATAGTGTAGCTGTCCATTCAGTAATAAATTTGATGATTACTTTACAACTAAATAAATCTGATAGACTTCAAAATAATGTAAAATTAGGTAATTTTACATTATTTTGAAGTCTATCAGATTGAATTAATATTGAAATAGGTATTTCAGAACGTTGTATAGAAACGCTTGAATTTTACAGCTATATAAAGTTACATACGTTTTAGTTTAAGTCTATGAATAGACCCTGTTGTGACAATTTTGAGGTTTAATTTCTACATTTTATTTTGAACCTTGGTTCAAACTTGGACTTGTCAAAAAAACAGCAAAGGTGATTTTCTCTTCTCTCTTCTTTATCGCTTATCTCTTCCTAAATCCATTCCTACATCATTTCCATCAAATTCCATAATATTTCTACTTAATTATTTACCAAGACCAAGAAGTTACACCATCAAAAAGCCTTAGCTTTTAGCTAATATTAGCTACTCTAAAGGTACGACCAAACCGGTGCGATCTGCGGGTGCGGGTGAGAGCGCGATCAAATAGTGCAGTAGTATTTGTACCGACTGGTTCAAACCAAATCCGATCCACGGCCATCAGAAAACGATTGAAGAGTAGATCGCGCATGCAGATCGCAACAGTGTGGCCGTAAATTAAAGTTTCCCTAACGTGGCATTTTGACTTCAATTTTGAGCTGGTTTTAAGGCCTAACCTTTAGTCGAGTCTTAGCCAAGCTTTCCACTACACCCGTTCTGCCCTAGTGACTGTGCGTCCTACGCAAACTATTCTAATGTACTATTTTATGACTAGCATCTGCAACAATTTAATGTTAAACTATGAATAGTGTTTAATTTTATGTTTAATTCATAAATTGTATAGACATGCAATCTCTTCCAAAGGTGAGCCACATTTGCTCATTTTTTTAAAATAACAAAATTATTACGCTAACTATATAGTATATAGTTATAATAACTTGATAAGTAAAGGTCTATTGCTGTGCAACTCTTTAAGCAAGGGACATACATAAGCGACACCGGTACACTTAATATAACTCTTAATATATAATAATATGCCGTAGGTTAGTGCGGTGTCGACACTTCGCCCGCACCCGACACCGCTTATGTAAATGTCCCCTTAGGTGTGGCAGGTCTTATAAAAGGTGGATATTTCTTTCTGACAGACACACACACACACTTCGTATTGTTATGTTACGCCCCCAAATACACGAGCTTAGTAATTATCATATTATTAGCACTAAGCTTTTTGTACTAAGCACTAAGGTGACATGTATGTAAGGGAGATGTAAGGGAGAACAAATACCACATCAGTGCTCCCAGCCAACCTCACCTGCCCGTGGTGCATCCTGCTGACAAACCAACGAGGCTCTGGCGACCGACAAATGGCGGTATAACCATTTCAAAATTATGGCGTAGCTAAATACTACAGGCCGGTGACGGGCAGCAGCGTCACCGGTGCGAGAAGCTACGTCCTGCGATCGCCAACACGCCTGCCCAGCGTGGCGATTAGGGCATCCCCCCCCCCCCACCCATCATGGAAAGTCACAATAAGCCGCGCCCCCAGTTCCCGGCCGCCCTGCTATTCCTGACCATGGCGGCGGTCATGGTAACGGCAGAGCAGGGGGTGCTAAGAATCCCCGGGTTACGGTAGGCCGCCAAAAGATACTGACCCTCGCTACGTTTAATGGACGCACGATTCGGCTGGATGAGCATCTGACGCAGCTGGAGGAGGAGCTGGGACACATAAGATGGCACATTCTGGGGTTATGTGAAGTCCGAAGACAGGGAGAGGACACCATAACTCTAGAATCAGGCCATCTTATGTATTACAGAGAAGGTGACCAGCCATCCCAAGGCGGCGTCGGGTTTCTGGTCAACAAGGCTCTCAGTTACAACGTTGTAGAAATCTCCAGTGTGTCGACCAGGGTTGCGTACCTTATAATAAGGTTAACCAAGAGGTACAGCCTCAAGGTTATTCAGGTCTACGCACCGACCTCGGCACACTTGGATGAAGAGGTGGAAAGTATGTACGAAGACATCTCCAGAGCCTTACATACCACCGCTAAGGCTCACTACAACGTTGTCATGGGAGACTTTAACGCCAAAGTGGGAGTACAGACCTGCAGTGAATCGACTCTAGGACCACACGGATTTGGGAGTAGGAATCACAGGGGGCAAATGCTCGTCAATTTCCTCGAGAAAGAGGGGCTTTTCTTGATGAACTCGTTCTTCAAGAAAAAGCCCCAAAGGAAGTGGACGTGGCAAAGCCCCGACACTGTGACTAAAAACGAGATTGACTTCATCATTACGGACAAACGGCGCATATTCAGAGACGTCTCTGTGATCACTAGATTCAATACTGGAAGTGATCACCAACTTGTGCGAGGCTCTCTGGATATCGACTTCAAAGCCGAGAGATTCCGATTGATGAAGTCCACGCTCCGACCAAACCTACTCCAAACCGTTGTTGGGTCTGAAACATTCCAATTAAAATTGGAAAATCGATTCGCTGCCTTGGAAACCACAGATGACGTAGACCAGAAACTTGAAGAAGTGGTGGAAATCCTCAGGGAAGAAGGGAAGAAGTTTTGCGAGAGCAAGCGTACGGGCAAAAAGTCCAAGCTTTCGGCAGAAACACTTCAACTAATGGAAGAGAGACGAACAGACCAATTGTCAGCTTTGTCAATTAACCAGGTGCGCAACAAAACTATTAAGAAGCTGGTACGACGCGACCTCCGATCCTCTAACACGCTCTTGATTACAGAATCAATTGAGCTGAATCGGGGGTCGAAAGTGTTCGTCCAGCCTCTAGGTAGGCCACCTCACAAAGCTGACAACATTAACGGGGAACGTCGTCGCATCCAAGCCGGAGATTCTGTCGGAAGTTGAAGACTTCTACAGCAAGCTCTACGCATCGCATGCTTCAAGGCCCGAGCCCGATACTGAGGATTGCAGAGCCACCTTAACCCACCACTTCACAGAAGACCTGCCCGAAGTCAGCCGAGATGAGATCGTGATGGCCCATAGACAGCTCAAAAATGGAAAAGCCCCAGGTGAGGACGGAATCACAACGGAGCTTCTAAAAGCTGCAGGAGCTCCAGCTATAAGCCAGCTGCAACAGCTCTTCAATTCTGTTCTCTTCACTGGTAGAACTCCACAGGCATGGAACAGAAGCATGGTGGTTTTGTTTTTCAAAAAAGGAGATAAAACCCTATTGAAAAACTACACAAATCACACATCCACAACATCCACACGGTGCGGCAGATTGTACAGAAGACCGAAGAGTACAATCGGCCCCTGTGCTTAGCATTTGTGGACTATGAGAAGGCCTTCGACTCAATCGAAACCTGGTCGGTTCTTGAGTCCCTGCAGCGTTGCCAAGTCGACTGGCGATATATCGAAGTGATGAAATGTCTATATAATGCCGCAACGATGTCAGTACAAGTACAGAACCAGCGTACTAAACATATTCACCTGCGTCGAGGAGTGAGACAGGGGGACGTCATATCCCCGAAACTGTTCACTAATGCCTTAAAGGATATGTTTATGACGCTGGACTGGAAAGATTGTGGCATCAACATTAACGGCAAGTACATCTCTCACTTACGATTCGCAGATGACATCGTCATTATGGCAGAGACGCTGCAGGCACAAAGGATGTTAAATGACCTAGCTGATTCTTCTCGTCGCATCGGTCTCCGGATGAATTTGGATAAAACCAAAGTCATGTACAACGAGCACGTTGTTCCGGAACCGATTGCCGTAGATGGAATCCCACTCGAAGTTGTCACACAGTATGTTTACCTAGGGCAAACGCTCCAACTAGGCAAACACAACTTCGAGAAGGAAATCCAGAGAAGAATTCAGCTGGGCTGGGCAGCATTTGGGAAACTCCGTCGAGTCTTCTCGTCGCCAATACCACAGTGCCTAAAGACAAAAGTCTTTAATCAGTGCGTCCTACCTGTCATGACATACGGAGCCGAGACGTGGACACTCACGGTTCGACTAGTCCACCAGTTTAAAGTCGCTCAGTGAGCTATAGAGAGAGCTATGCTCGGTGGTTCTCTGCGGGATCGAATCCGGAACGAAGTAATTCGCCAGAGAACTAAAGTGATCGACATAGCTCAGCGGATTAGCAAACTGAATTGGCAGTGGACTGGTCATATCTGCCGTAGGACCGATAACCGTTGGGGCAGACTGGTTCTAGAGTGGAGACCGCGAATCGGCAAACGTAGAGTAGGACGCCCTGTGACTAGGTGGAGCGACGACATTCGCAAAGCGGTGGGCAGTGACTGGAAACAAAGAGCCGAAGACCGGGCTCAGTGGCGTGTCTTCGGGGAGGCCTACGTCCAGCAGTGGACTGATACCGGCTGATAATGATGACTAAGGTGACATCTGTAATCATAAACAGACGTAAACTTACTTACTGTTCTAACTTGTCACTAAATACTGCGGCAAGTGACTTAAGTGCTCAGTAAATTTTCTTGGGAGTTCAACATTTTATTAGCTTGAGAATGTTTGACATGTCACAGATTAAAATAAATCTGTCTACAAAAAACTAAACAATTGCGCAACACGTTGGCTCGTCATTTTACGCGAGATTTTGATATTAAGTGAACTAAGACTTAGATATGCACTAAGCTCGTGCAAACTAGATAAATATTGTTCTCGTCTCATGTCTATCTCGTAATTTGTAGAGTCACACAGCCTAAGCCCGTAGTTTGATTTGTTGAGTATAATTGAAACAAAGTATTGCAAGACTTAATAACAATATCTTAATTCTAATTTAAAATTAAATATAATGATGACCATTTTAAATATACGCTACTAAACTTCATAACTAGTTTTAGGTAAGCACAAATGTTAGTTCAAAATATCTAATATATGGTAGTTGGAATGTAGTTTTTGAATTTTCTTTAGCGCTAGATGTTTCTGAGAACAAATACTAAGCCCATTTATTCTTGCATTAGATCTCTATTTACTTGTATATCGAACTACAAACTTGTATCGAACTTAAACTTAACTTTAACTTAGCACTATGATTTTCAACAATGCATTTTATGATATATATATTTAAAGTGCATTGACACTAGATCGAAAGGTATGATCTTAAATAAAACATGGAATAGAGAAGTGAGAAGTTATTTTTTGTCGTAGTTATTTAGTTTGGTGTTTAACATATTTTAAACTAGCTGTTACCCGCGGCTTCGCCCGCGTTATTGTGTCTTTATTACCTTTGAGGTCTAGATCAATGATCTCTTAGCCCAAGTCACCATAGATGACCCCAAAGTCGAACTTAATATCCTCTTTTGTTAAAGTCATTAATCATTTTGGTTAGGTATACGAAGTTGTGCTGTTTAATTGTTTGACTCAACACAAAAGTTCCTGAAACATTTCTTACAAAGAAATTAAGGTAAATAGCTGCGCGAGCGAACATTTTTTATGAATTTTTATGACCCTGACAGTTTTATAACCTAACAATCAAGTCACTGTAGATGACTCTTAGGTCGAACTCGATATCGTCTATTGTTAAAGTCATTAATCATTACTTGGTAAACCTAAGCAAGGTTTACCAAGTTTTGCTGTTTAATTATTTGAGTCAGTCTAATGTATGAGGCTGTTAAAACACGCTATTATATATGCTATATAGCGTCACTACTGCGCAAGCGAAGCGAGCGCAAATTTTTTTTATGATCTTTTATGATCTTTTATGACCCTGACAGTTTTTATGACCTACTAAGTCAACACCGATAACCCTAGGGCTTAACTTGATATCCACTTATTTTAAGGTAAATAATGATTATGATTATTGAAGGTTGAACTGTTTAAAATTATAAACTCGATTTGATGCTTGTGGCTATTTAAATACAAAAAATGATGAAATATTCCCTACAAAGAAGATAAAACAAATGCTGGCGCGAGCGTAGCGAGCGCTATCAATGCGCGAGCAAAGCGATGGTGAAAAATGTTTACGACTTTTTATGACCCTGACAGTTTTTATGACCTCCCAAGTCAACATCGATACCACAAAGGTTAAACTTGATATCCACTAATTTTAAGATTAATAATTATTATGATTATTGAAGGTTGTACTGTTTTAATCTTCGAGCATTTACCAATTGAGAAGTTAACGCAAGGCGTTCCCCTCTGCTGGCCATATAGCCATTTTTGGCCACATGAGCGTGCGTAACTACGCTGTATTTTTAATACTGTGTGCGTGTTTCAAGCTAGTGTGCGGGATCGTTAAAGTGAGTGATTTGTGTGTGTGCAATGCGTGTTTACCTCGTCCCCAGAAAGTATCGGCAGAAAAAAGTTTTTGAGGATTACAACGTTAACATCTCCATTGGTAAATGCTCGAAGGTTTTAATTTATTACTCGTTTTGATGCATGTAGTTATTAATATACAAAATTTACTGAAATATTACCAACAAAGAAGATAAAACAAATGCTTGCGCGAGCGTAGCGAGCGCTATTACTGCGCGAGCGAAGCGAGCGCGAAAATTTTTTACGACCTTTTATGACTCTGACAGCTTTTATGACCTACTAAGTCAACACCGATAACCCTAGGGTTTAACTTGATATCCACTTATTTTAAGGTAAATAATGATTATGATTATTGAAGGTTGAACTGTTTAAAATTATAAACTCGTTTTGATTCATGTGGCTATTTAAATACAAAAAATGATGAAATATTCCCTACAAAGAAGATAAAACAAATGCTGGCGCGAACGTAGCGAGCGCTATCAATGCGCGAGCGAAGCGATGGTGAAAAATGTTTACGACTTTTTGTGACCCTGACAGTTTTTATGACCTCCTAAGTCAACACCGGTACCACAAAGGTTAAACTTGATATCCACTAATTTTAAGATTAATAACTATTATGATTATTGAAGGTTGTACTGTTTTAATCTTCGAGCATTTACCAATTGAGAAGTTAACGCAAGGCGTTCCCCTCTGCTGGCCATATAGCCATTTTTGGCCACATGAGCGTGCGTAACTACGCTGTATTTTTAATACTGTGTGCGTGTTTCAAGCTAGTGTGCGGGATCGTTAAAGTGAGTGATTAGTGTGTGTGCAATGCGTGTTTACCTCGTCCCCAGTAAGTATCGGCAGAAAAAAATGTTTGCGGATTACAACGTTAACATCTCCATTGGTAAATGCTCGAAGATTTTAATTTATTACTCGTTTTGATGCATGTAGTTATTAATATACAAAATTTACTGAAATATTACCAACAAAGAAGATAAAACAAATGCTTGCGCGAGCGCAGCGAGCGCGAGCATTTGTTTGCGATTGTGAGCGATTTTTTTACGTCCTTTTATGACCTACTAAGTCAACGCCGATAACCCTAACGTTAAACTTGATATCCACTTATTTTAGGGTTAATAATCTTTATCATTATTGAAGGTTGTACTGTTTTAATCTATGACTCGTTTTGATGCATGTGGCTATTAAAATACAAAAGTAGCTGAAATGTTTTCTACAAAGTAGATATAACAAATGCTCGCGCGAGCGGAGCGAGCGCTATGACTGCGCGAGCGAAGCGAGCGCGAAATATATTTTTACTACTTTTTATGACCCTGACAGTTTTAATGACCTTCTATGTCAACACCGATAACACAAAGGTTTAACTTCATATCCACTTATTATAAGGTTAACAACAATAACGATTATTGAAGGTTGTACTGTTTTAATTTATGACTCGTTTTGATGCATGTGGTTATTAATATATAAAAGTTACTGAAATATTACCAACAAAGAAGGTTAAACAAATGCTTGCGCGAAAAATTTTTATGGCTTTTTATGACCCTGACAGCTTTTATGACCTACTAAGTCAACACCGATAACCCTAAGGTTAAACTTGATATCCACTTATTTTAGGGTTAATAATCTTTATCATTATTGAAGGTTGTACTGTTTTAATCTATGACTCGTTTTGATGCATGTGGCTATTAAAATACAAAAGTTGCTGAAATGTTTTCTACAAAGTAGATATAACAAATGCTCGCGCGAGCGGAGCGAGCGCTATAACTGCGCGAATTTTTACGGCTTTTTATGACCCTGACTGTTTTAGTTTTGATGACCTACTAAGTCAACACCTATGACCCTAAGGTTAAATGTGGCTGTTAACATGAATGTTTCTGAAATACTTCCCACAAAGCAGATAAAACACGTTGGGCAAGCAAAGCTATCGCGTAAATTTTAAAGGTACTCACATTTAATTGCCGAAAAAAGTATTCCTTGCCCTTTTATGCCCTATTATATACAATACTTAATAAATTCTTCGACAAAATTTCATCTGAATCGGTCAAGCCATCTGGCCGAAAAGAGGCCACACATTCACAAAATTCCATAATAAAAATCTAGACACCCGAAATTGCCAGCCAAAAAAAAGTATTCGTTGTCCTTCTATGTCTTATTGACTGTCTGTATACGAAATTTCAGCTAAAAAGGTTAAGCCGTTTGACCGAGAGTAGGCCACACATTTGCAAAACTGGGCACCTAGACTCGACAGCCGGAAAAAAAGTATCCGATATCCTATTCTTTCCTATGAACTGTCTTTATACAACATTTCAGGCAAATCGGTCAAGCCGTTTATTCGATAAGAGGTCTTATATTTACAAAATTCAATTTAAAATATCTGGACCCCCTGACTCGACAGCCAGAAAAAAAGTATCCTATATCCTTTTCTGCCTTATGACATGTATTCATACAACATTTCAGGCAAATCGGCCAAGCCGTTTATTCGAGAAGAAGTCTTATATTTACAAAATTCAGTTAAAAATATTTGGACCCCCTGACTCGACAGCCAGAAAAAAAGTGATCTATATCTTATTTTACCCTATGAACTGTCTATATACAACATTTCAGGCAAATCGGTCAAGCCGTTTATTCGAGAAGAGGTTTTATATTCACAAAATTCAATTTAAAATATCTGGACCCCCTGACTCGACAGCCAAAAAAAAAGTATCCTATGTCCTATTCTGCCCTATGACATGTATTCATACAAAATTTCAGGCAAATCGGTCAAGCCATTTATTCGAGAAGAAGTATCATATTTACAAAATTCAATTCAAAATATCCGGACCCCCTGACTCGACAGCCAGAAAAAAAGTATCCTGTATCCTATTCTGCCCTATGACATGTATTCGTACAACATTTCAGGCAAATCGGTCTAGCCGTTTATTCGAGAAGAAGTCTTATTTTTACAAAATTCAGTTAAAAATATTTGGACCCCCTGACTCGACAGCCAGAAAAAAAGTGTCCCATATCTTATTCTACCCTATGAACTGTCTATATACAACATTTCAGGCAAATCGGTCAAGCCGTTTATTGGAGAAGAGGTTTTATATTCACAAAATTCAATTTAAAATATCTGGACCCCCTGACTCGACAGCCAAAAAAAAAGTATCCTATGTCCTATTCTGCCCTATGACATGTATTCATACAAAATTTCAGGCAAATCGGTCAAGCCATTTATTCGAGAAGAAGTCTCATATTTACAAAATTCAATTTAAAATATCCTTACTCCCTGACTCGACAGCCAGAAAAAAAGTATTCTGTATCCTATTCTGCCCTATGACATGTATTCGTACAACATTTCAGGCAAATCGGTCTAGCCGTTTATTCGAGAAGAAGTCTTATATTTACAAAATTCAGGTAAAAATATTTGGACCCCCTGACTCGACAGCCAGAAAAAAAGTGTCCTATATCTTATTCTACCCTATGAACTGTCTATATACAACATTTCAGGCAAATCGGTCAAGCCGTTTATTCGAGAAGAGGTTTTATATTTACAAAATTCAATTTAAAATATCTGGACCCCCTGACTCGACAGCCAAAAAAAAAGTATCCTATGTCCTATTCTGCCCTATGACATGTATTCATACAAAATTTCAGGCAAATCGGTCAAGCCATTTATTCGAGAAGAAGTCTCATATTTACAAAATTCAATTAAAAATATCTGGACCCCCTGACTCGACAGCCAAAAAAAAAGTATCCTATGTCCTATTCTGCCCTATGACATGTATTCATTCAAAATTTCAGGCAAATCGGTCAAGCCATTTATTCGAGAAGAAGTCTCATATTTACAAAATTCAATTTAAAATATCCGGACTCCCTGACTCGACAGCCAGAAAAAAAGTATTCTGTATCCTATTCTGCCCTATGACATGTATTCGTACAACATTTCAGGCAAATCGGTCTAGCCGTTTATTCGAGAAGAAGTCTTAAATTTACAAAATTCAGGTAAAAATATTTGGACCCCCTGACTCGACAGCCAGAAAAAAAGTGTCCTATATCTTATTCTACCCTATGAACTGTCTATATACAACATTTCAGGCAAATCGGTCAAGCCGTTTATTCGAGAAGAGGTTTTATATTTACAAAATTCAATTTAAAATATCTGGACCCCCTGACTCGACAGCCAGAAAAAAAGTATCTTATATCCTATTCTACTCTATGACATGTATTCATACAAAATTTCAGGCAAATCGGTCAAGCCATTTATTCGAGAAGAAGTCTCATATTTACAAAATTCAATTAAAAATATCTGGACCCCCTGACTCGATAGCCAAAAAAAAAGTATCCTATATCCTATTCTGCCCTATGTACTATCTTTGTACAAAATTTCAGTCAAATCCGTCAAGCCGTTTGACCGTGAAGAAGTCCCAAACAAACAAACAAACAAACAAACAAACAAATAAACAAACTGACTTTCGCATTTATAATATTGGTGTTGATTAAAATGTGTACCTAGTTTGTGTGTCAATGATTCACACAAAAAGTATATATTATCACTTTTACACAACCCAGTTACCTAAAAAGACCCTATATATTTATATTTGACCATTGTAATATTCTCTTCTTTTAGGTATGTGTTTGATGTTTAGTTATGAGCTTAATTTTAAGCTTTCCAGTAGTTTTTTTTAACTGGCAACGCTACTTTAGCGATTTTTAGGTGTTGTGGTTTAGGCAACTGCTGCAAATACTTAGCTGTAAACATAAAATTTAGTGACATAATATGTGGAAATGTACAATGATATTTCCTCGTTTTTGTTTAAGATATACCTGTTTCGACCTTGTAATTTTAATATGTAGTGGCGAGATCTTCTAATTTAAGTTGCTAAGTACGTAATTAGTTAAGAAACGCACACAGATTCACCTTTAATTTAGCTGCTTTACTTCTATCTCTAGTTGCTCTTGAAGCCTACCACAAAGCCTCATTATAGGCATATTTCAAGCTTACTAAGCCGCACAGTAGGAGGTGACGCTTTTTATTGACCTAGGTACGTGTTTCTCCTTTTGTCTTGTATAGTAAAATTAAATTAAATATAAAAAAAATATGAATGTTGAGATTATATTTTTCCACAGGTGGTAGGAGCATTATATCTATGTTTCTCCTGACTGGCTACCAGAAAGTAGCCTACCACCATCAAGGAGAAAATCGGTCGCCATAACCTTAGGGTGTTCCGGCAACTTGAAAGTCTGAGTATTCTAGGCCTAGCGTGTTCCCCATCTTCGACCAACTACAACATTGCTTGACCCCAGCGAGTTAGTGATCAACCGCTAGCCTAACAGATATTTAAAAAAAAACAAATTTGTGGCAGGCTCTTCGCTATTTGCTATCACATTTTGCCAACGTTCTAAGTCTTAGAATATTTATACCAATGGCACTTTTCACTTACAAACGTAGTCTCTAAAGTCTACACAGATATCTACGCGTGTTGTCATTGAAAACGTCAGTTTAGAGAGAGATGCAGCTATACAGATGTCAATAGTAGTGTCAAACACTTGCTGCCCGCGAGTCCCGCGACGCAATGAAATGTGGAAACAAGACACCGCCTGCGGCGCTCTCTGTCGCACTCACGGACCTTTCGGGAACCATAGTGGCGCACCACTGATATGTCGATAGTAATATCACAAAAAAAATTTGAAAGATACCAAAGCGGTTATCGATAAGTGACGTATAGCCACACGCGTCCATCCGTAGCGCACCGATGATTTATGACACCACGGGCAACGAGCGTTTGAAATTGCTTTAGTTACGAAGACGCATTGATATTTCTCTCTCTATTCAACACTTAGGATGCTTTTCTACCTGAGATGTTGCTATGAATTCGTTTAATATCCACCAATCATATTAATTGGTAGACATAGCATAGTGCTTATGGAAACGAGTATAACGAAGCTATGATTTGTTTAATGTAAGGATACGTCCTATAGATGATAGCGATTCCCCACCGCGCCGCCGCTCCCCGTGCCTTCCCTACTGTCTATGAATCGCATAGCTCAAGCTGTTTCTTTATCTTCCTCGCACAACTACCTTGCGGCGGCGCATTTTCATAGCACTTTTCACTTTGCCAAGCCGTAAAACAGGAATGTGTTTCGGTTGAAATGGCCAGGTGTCCAGTGAAATTACAGGGCATGTGAGACTCAACAACATTATGCTCAAACATGTGCAGTGCAGTGACACTTTAAATTCTGCCAGTCCATAATTTTGCATGCCATTGTATCTGTAATAGGTAGACGTCATCGCTTACTATAAGGCGAGCGTCGTGCTAGTCCTGTTACCTTATATCATAAAAAAAAAAAACAAAAAAAGCATATCTTACTCGCACCGCTACATAGCTTAGCATCAGTGGAAACGGTCACATAGTTTAGTAGCTTAGCTTTTACATCCTCGCAGCATAGCTGTATAGCATATCTCTGGTCTAAAAGCACCCTTAAGATTGATAGCAAAAGTCCGTAGATCTATGTAAAGACTACTCTCTCCCAAGTGTCCTAAGATACAAGAGTAACAAAATCGTATCTCATTATTATAACTTTTTGTTCTTGATAACAATTTACTTGTAATAAATGTTATTATTAAATATTGTACGATTTTGTTACTTGTAAATTAGACCTAAGTATGATTACAATTTTTATCACATCCGCATAAAGTCTATTTTTTTCTTTTTATCTATGAACCGCTTCAATTAACTAAGGCGTTTCTTGATGACTTATGTAATTATATGATTTAAAATGACACTGTCGTCTTTGTCAGACCTCTAGGCTATGTATTAATTTTTAATTATCTGAGCATTTTGTGGGTATAAAGGCATGGCCAAACCGCTGCGCACTGCGGGCGCGGGCGCGGGCGCGATCAGATAATTCAGTAAGTAGCATTTGTACCGACTGGTTCAAACCAAACGCGATTTACGGCGATCAGACAGCGATAGAAAAGTAGATCGCAGCAGTGTGGCCTTTAATTAGGCATTGTCTTTTTTAAATCTAATTATAATTTTGTTTTAATTTTTTACTTAATTTAAACAGTGCTCTATGGCAAAATCTGTGTGCTGAAGTAATTACAACGACATTCTAAAACTCGTAAACAACTTAATTCTAAATTTCTTAATTTGTTGACATCATTTAATATTGTCTTATAGAAATAGGAATATTTTTCTTTTATTCAGTATGCTTGGAAAATAAAAGAATACAATCATTGAGACTCCAGTTAACCAGTTCTCGTCGAATAGTCTCGTCATCATTCTCGGTTCTATTAAAGGACCTTGACTTCATGAAGAAATTTGATGGAAGTCACGTTTTAAGGAGACTAATTTCATAGACATAAGAAACATTAGAGTTTTTTTTGTACCTCTTCCATAGACAATTAATATACTATCAACAGCCAAAACACCTATATACTTAATGGCACATTACATATGTCTCAAACCCTTCCAAAAAATACGAGAAAATAAGTTTGTGAGAAGGTATCTGACAACTCTGACATCATTATTGCCAGTAGGGAGCACGTGTACTGTTATGCTGGGTGTACACTAGGCCGAATAAATGCGAACAAACGCTGAGAAGAGAGAGATGGAGCTATACGCTTATATAGATGGTGGTTATAGGTCTATGTATAGATGCGTCTTCTTCTATTCGCCTATTCTTTCGCCTTAATTTTCTTGCTGTGTACCCAGCATCAGTAACAACAAAAAAATGTATATTTAAAGTATGATCGGAACATACGATCTCGATATTTCTATGCAACTATAAAAAAAATCCTCCAATGAGGTTTTAAGTTCGAATACTGAAGACTATCTGAAGATACTTGAAATTTCTTTGGGTAGAATTACAAAATAGATTACCATTATCCAGTTCTTAAATTAAATGAAAAATACTAAAGGCATTCGAAAATAATTTGGTTAACAGAACACGAGCTAATATTCTTTTCTATTTACATTAAAACATAATAAATAGAATTTGAATGTAACGCTCAATCATCAACAACGTCCATTTTGAACGCGGTTGGCTTTCTGCCAATCGGCTTCATAGCCAAACGGCGCGCTGCGTTAGCCACGTTTGTGCATTTCGTATTTAGAATTTCTTCGTCACTACTGCTTGAGTCTTCGAAGCGGCCGGACGTTCTAACCTCGCCCTCCGATTCTGAATCTGATGACTGTAATAAGAAAGCGTTACTTAATTAACTGAATATTTTGTATAAGGTACCCATTTGTTTTTTTAATGTGTTGTAAAATTGTGTACGTGATTGCGTATAATTTTAAGTAAAGTGGACTATTTTATTGTGAATACAATTTCTATAATACGATTAAATGCATATAATCATAAATAAGAACAGATTCATAAGTTAAAGAAAATATCAGAAACCATAATACATATACCATACCACCATTATGTGATGCCATCTAAAAATTTAAAATAAAAATGCGTGTAAGCTTAGTGTTTAGCTTTGCTTTAAATTTTAATTTGACGATATTTACGACTTTATTTGATAACATTTATACAGATTAAATTCAAATTTCAATCGTAGTGAAGGCTATATTTTATGTTCAGTGCAAGTTAACAATCGTCAAATTAAAACCAAATATAGTTCAAAATAGAGATAACACGTTAAAGTTACGGCCTCAGCGCTGCAATCTACGACCGCGGTGGCGATCGCGCTTTTAATCACTGTCTGATCGCGTTTTGTTTTAACTATAGTAACTGTAACTGATCGCCACCGCTGCCGCCACCACAGATCACAGCGGTGTGGCCATAACTTTATAGTTTATACCTTAAACCTCTGAAAATAAACATCAAAAACATATTTGACAGACCAAAAGCCATAAAATAAACCAAAACCAGCAAACATATCTGAAAGAAAACAAACACAAAAAAAAACGAAGCTAGAAGGAAACGTTATTTATTAGTAAACTGTAGTAAGGCGCGATACAGAGCGACGCGGACCGTTCGCGTTCGGATTAGCGCTTGCGTCCGTCGCGGATGAATTAATCGTTCAGTTCCATGCGTACGTGATGGATAGTGGTACATTCACAGCAATCGATAAACATTTGAATTTGGTAGTCCGTCCCGCACGACCGTCCGTCGAGCACTGAACAACTTCGTTAGAACCAATAGGACATCCGCAGCGGAGGAGCGTCGTGGAAGGATTTCCATCCGCAACACACTGACGGCTCTGTATAATAGCTATACGTCGCGCATATCCACATAGGTAATCCGCGTCGCACTGAATCGGCCCTTAGCTTATTTATCTCCGAAGGCTTGTTTATATTGAGCCAGTTAGTTTTGCCAGTACATGCTAACAAAAAGTCTTTATTCAAATGACAACGATAATAAACCAGAGGGCTTCGACGAAATAAAACATTATTTACATATTTATGTATCATCGACCTAGGAAAATCAAGGTCAATGTCCTATTATCCGTGGTCAATGCTATCTATACTCTGTCTATAGAATAGACCAAATTTCAGCACTCGTCTTGTCATTGACTTGACAGTCTGCAACTATAACGTAATGTTACTTTGCCTCTAGTTATTTTTCCGCTGTCCCAAGTACGTAATATCTGATGCTAAATTTAAAGTCACCCATAAACAACTGACTCATTATAAATCAGCTAAAAGTCCTGCCACACAAATCAATTTCATCGCCCAATCTTCACAAACAAAATCCTAATAAGACATGCGACTATATAACCGTATATTATATCTTCAAATATTATCATTTCTATAAGTGTTACATACTTTATATTTTTGTAAATTGTTACACAGAATCCAAAATATCATCGTACCGAAGGCTTAGTTGGTCAGAGCACCTGGGCATGGGATTCGAACCCACACCCTTCTGGGAAGGGTGCGGGTTCGAATCCTGTCGGTAACAAAACATTTTGGATTGTGTGTAACAACGTATATATCTTCGTCAAATGTAATGCGTGGACTAAAACACAGACCTCGAATTAAATACAATTCGAGATTTGTAGATAAACAGATGAAGTTGAGTTCGTGTAGCAAGCGTGTAGCAATCTTAAAAGTAAAAAAATATATTTGTCTATGGATTAAAGGATGCGACCAACATTTATTTCTTGGATCGACGCGTGATGCTGGTGGGCAGCCGCTTGGTGCCGCGATCGTCGCTGCTGTCCACACCCTAATGAAGATATTTACAACCACATCAAACACATAGCTAGACAACTAAGTAATGTACAAGAGAATTTATAAATATGTATGTCGTACAATCTAAAAAATATTCAATGACTCTCTTTCATTGTTCAATGCTGGTTTTATTTCTGATTCAATGCTTCCAGGCAAGTCACGCCTTATGTACGGCTAGCAAAAACGTACAACAGACTCGCATTTTTTATGCACATGGTAATACCTAAATATCAGACGAATTCGTAACCTGTCATCGGACACTGTCTCTCGGTAGGTATTTGTTTGTTTTATATAGCTGTCATCACTTACCATCAGGTGAGCGTCTTGCTTACACATTACCTTATATCATAAAAAGGTACATTTTCCATTAAAAATGGTACATAATTTCAAAATCAAAATTATAATATTTTTTTTACTTCGAAACCATATCACTCTTCTATGATCTATATATATATATCATATATATCTATGACCATATTCAATACTAAACTTCTAAACACAGTTTTCTATCCTTAAAATTACCCGTACATCAAAGTCTCCGATGGTGAACTTAGTCCCCGCAGCTTCTGCAACTAACTGCGCAGGCGCGGGTGGTGCCGACTCCGGCGATAGTACCTGTTGGTTAGTGTTGTTAGATGTTAGTTTTAGCAGATGGTTAATGCATAGCGGTGAGTAATGGATTAGCGAGCGGTGAGTTTTAGGCTTTTAGTCTAGTGATGTTAAGTGTTGAGTTTTAGTTTAGTGGTGAGTTGTTTAGTGGTGAGTTTTAATTTAGTGGTTAGTTTTGTAATGTTATAGCTTTACTTTAGCTATATTTGGCGATGAGTTGTAATAAAGTGGTGAGTTACAAACTGGTGATGTTTAGTCCTGACTAAACACATCGTTTAGCTATATTAAACGATGAGTAATAGAGCGATTTTTATTGAGGTAGTTTAGCTATGTATAATGGTAAGTTTAAATAAAATTGTATATCTAATAGGCTAGCGTTTGAATACTATCTCGCCTGGTGGTAAGTGATGATGTGATCGAAGATGGTGAAAATAATAGGCCACGAATGGTTTGACTTTCCAGGGCTGTGTGCTTCCGAATCACTGTAACTTTGTGTAAATTTTTAACACAGCGATGTTATGTGAGTCAGTTTGTTTCTGTGTTAATCTAGCAGCTCATTAAAAATGCGCGTAGCACATTACTAGTAGTCTTGTTAACCCCTCCGACTAAGCTAAATATGCTTGTGTCTGGAGTGGGTTCACGTCATTAGTGCAGAGGGTGGGGATCGAACTCACGACCTCTCGATCGCCAGGCCGACACCTTACCCATTGGGCTATTGCCATTTTAAAAATTTTTAATATTTAGTTATAGCGTAGGTAGATTCTTACTTGCATAAAATTAGCGCACACGTTTTAGAGTATTAATTTTAAAATATATTAAATAGACTGCATTGCAAATGGCTGACAATTTTAATGCCATTTTTGTATATTATCTAAAACTGGACCAAAATTACCATAAATATTATCATTGTTTATAACAATGTAGTCCATTAAACTATAGTAATGATAGTGACTTGGTGACAATAATCATTAATTATCTGCAAAGCACGGCGTAAAAAAAATTGTTCATACTACATACCTCTAACAGTACGACCACACCGCGGCGACTTGAGTCCGATTTTCAATCGTTTTCTGATCGCCGTAGATCGCGTTTGGTGTGAACAAGTTGATACAAATACCACTGCGCTATCTGATCACCACCTAGATCGCATACGCAGGACGCCACGGTGTGGCCTTACCTTAACAGAGCTTACACATATAATACAATAAAAAAAACTTCAACAATTACTTACCTCTCGACAAAACTCTGAAAATACTTCAATCCGCTGGAGTCCTAGAAGGACTTATATACCTTACCATACAATACCAATACTTCTTTAGAAAATTACATCCAGTAAGATAATATCCAGACTTAATATTATAAAACGTTTGAAACTGTCAACTCTGTCTGTTTGTTACCTAATCACGCCTAAACGGACGAAAATTGAACAAGGAGATGCTTTATAGCATGAGGATAAACATATGCTACGTTTTGTGAAAATAAAATCATGATTTTTAACTTAACTAACTCAGATCCCACAAATGATTGATAGAGCTTTACAGTGATAACATTCTTGGTGCACGTGATCCCATCACGTAGCTACACATGTTGCTACATGATGGGATCTTTTAAAAAGGGTATCCACTAACTCCTCAAATTATAATTATAATATATAATAGCTATTATGGTCGGCAACGCTCAACAGCACTCATGTTGTTGCAGTTGCCTACCATAATAGCTGAGCATGAGTGCTATTGATGCGTGGCCGACCTTTGAGAAGTTTATGGATACCCTTTTTGAGACCTTTGAGGAGTTATAGTCCTGAACATCCTGGATGGAATTAACAAGACCACGCCATATATCTTACACGAAGACAAGAATTGCATATTTTACGTGGCGTTTGAGTAGACTATGTCTAATGCCTTGCACAAAAAAAAATCATTTGGCAACTGTATATCTTGGATGGATTTGAAGAGACCATATCCAACACCTCTCTCAAAATCTACAAAACCTAAAGCTAAACCTGTACCTCTTAAATGGAGCCAGAAAGACCACGTCCGACACCTCGCCCGACTAAGACTTGTACCTTTAAGTCAGATGAATTTCAAAAGACCATATTCAATGCCTCGAAGACCTTGAGAAAAGCTGGAAAGACCACATCCAATGCCTCCTATAGTTACAAAAGACTAATCTACTCACATCCTGGTCACTCATCATCTCCTTAGTGGAGACGGTGGTCTCGATCCTGCGGATGGATCCCTGGTGGATGTCGACGTCCAGCGACAGGCACTGGAACCGTCTCAGCAGCAGCACTGCTGGGATGGGCAGCACTCCCGCCAGGATCATGCAGACTGCGATGCCAAGCACCCAGTTTGGGTACGGGGTTTTAACCACTCTGCCCTGGAAATAAAGTTAAATTTTAAGAAGAAATTTAAAGGTTACTATGGACTTATCATGACAATTCTAAAGAAAATAAATGGAATCGCCCCAGTAAGGAAGAACGCACCATGTATCGCAACAATATTTAAAAAAATTGTATATCTCGTCATCATTCTCATCAATAACAGTCAGTATTCGTCTACTGTTAGGTCTCTCCTATGGCACGCCACTGAGCTCGACCTTCAGCTCTTTGTTTCCAACCGCTGCCAACAAGCTTGCGTATATCATTTCTGCACCCAGCTGGAGGGCGTCCTCTTCATTTACAGAGCTGTGGTCTGCACTCTACAACACTTCTACTATACCCAATGATACCACCTTCAATTCTTCACCTACCTTTGTCTTTGTTTAAAAGAAAACTGAAAGCATTTTTATTAGAGAACGCTTACATATACATCTATCGCTATAATACAGTAGAACCTCTATAAATCGAACCTCAAGGGAAACGCCATAAAATTCGAGTTATAGAGTTTTCGACTTATGGAGGATTTCGACTTACGCGGATTTTAATTTGACTTGTAGAGATTAAGATTCATTTCTAATAACTTTGAGTTTTCCGTTTACGTTTCACAGTACTCATGTTTTAACAACTTTATTTGTAAACTGTTCTAAAAATTGATGTGTACGTATTGCGGTAGAACCAAACTACTTCTGACAATTTTTCAATCGACAACAAATAACTTGCTTCGATAAAGTTCTAATGAAATCAAAAATAATAAAAATTAACACCTGACACAAAAGCAAGTACGTGTTAACGTGAGTCATAAATCCCTTAAGGGTAAATCCTATTTATTGTATACTCCTAAATTGTTTTCTAAGAAACAATGGTGTACCTACTTACATTTTCGGCAATTTCTTAAAGCCGGCAACTTATTTTTCTTCGAACTAGAGAGTTAATTAGTTTTAAATAATAGAGTTGTAAAAGTTGTAAAATATTAATAATGCTATGTTCGAGATACAGGGGTCAAATTTATTTTTTCGAGTTATAGAGGGAAAATACGTACTGAATTTACTTATAGTGACTCACTAATTATTTCGACTTATAGAAGGTTTAGATTTCGATAAACGGAGGTTTTGGGGCTTAAAGGGAAGGGAACACAAAATTTTTTTCGAGTTTGGGAGGTTTTCGACTTATCGAGGTTTGACTGAAAGAGGTTCTACTGTATATAGAAAAATAATAGTATTAGAAATATTCCAACTACCCTCACGCTGCGACTGGGCTCGATAGTATAAAAGCAGACAGCGAGCGGGTATCATGACTCAGTCATTGCGTGGCCGTCGTACTGTTCGGACGTAGTAGTTGTTATTAGCTTAGAAACATTATGTAATTGTTATTATGTTGAGGTTCTGTGATATTATATAGCTGTGGGTGATAGTGTTTATTTTTTTGGTCTTTTTCATTTCTGGTCGCTAAGATCAGAATCAGAAAAGATAGGTCCACGTGCATTTTACGCGTATAAGCCGTCTCTGACATTTGCCTTGATCTTTTCAAAGTAACAGTATTGAATAAATTAGGGTGCAACAATGTTTTTGAATCGAAGTGATACAGAGATATAGTTATATAGTTTTTCGTGAATATTTGTCAGAGAAAGTGTAAATTAGGCGTTTGTCTAGATTCAGGGTATGTGATTGAGAACGGAATAAATACCTACTTCGGAAAAGTGATTTTGCCGAATTTATTTGCAATAAACTGTAGTTTGCCAGGATTATTATCTTGTAGTGTATACCACTGCGTCCGAATACGAAGCGCCACGTGTAATTGCCGTTGCTTATAATGATTTGATTTCTCTGTAGTTGTAAGCTGTTTTGGTGTGCTACTACAACATAGCTGATAATGCTCGTCGGCAAGTAAACGCGGCGGACAGGATTATTCAAGTATGGTTGGTGTGGATACAGGTATAATTACAATGCACTTTTGTTTCGTCAATCGACTATGCGAAGAGGTTGACTGTGCTAAATAATTGGGCTAGCCCAAGATATTTAGTTACGAGTAATTTTCTACCGAGAAACGCAAAAGCGTAGTCAATTTATTGTGCAACAACGACAACCTATAATAGGTCGTGTTAACATTTGTGTTTGCTGTTACAACCACAGGGCGTCATTGTTATTACTTTGTATAATGTTATAAGTTTGTTTACCGTATTTAGTGCGATTAAAAATCGTTTAAAAGTCTGAGAGATGCTGGTTGATTAGAGTGTGCTACCTGACAACGTACAGGGTTTGGTGTACCAAGTAAAAAAGTTTAGTTGCTTCGAAATCTTGTCATATTGTTTATTTTTGCAGTATTGTTGTGAGTACTTCATGACATGGGTAGTTTAGTTCTGGCAGTAAACTGATGGCGTTGTTTGGATGGTCAGGTTGGGCCAACGTAGTAAACTTGAATCTGGTGAAATATAAGACTTACAGCGACAAGCTAAAGGTGAGTATATGAAAACAGCAAGCAAGTTGTGATGCAAACTGTATTTTAGTATGACTACATTTTTATTACTTGCAAAGCGTTATTCAACACTGGTGAGTCATTTTAATAGCTCCGACATTGCGGCTATTCTGTGCCCTGACATTATGGCAACTTGTTACTTAAGTAGTCCCAACATTGTGACTATTTTGAGCCCCGACATTGTAAAGTCCTAGGCTAGAGTCGTACCCCAACATTGTGGTACTCCTACCCCGACATTGTGGTACTCCTACCCCAACATTGTGGTACTCGCAGCCCCAACATTGTGACCAATCATTGTGGTCAATCATTGTGGTACTCACAGCTCCGACATATATCTAGCTGCATATAGCTAGTATACCTCTTTGGCATTCCAAGCACCGTAACTAGGCGGGTTTATGAGCATGAAGACCAGAGAGGAGAGCAGTATACAGGTCACGATGAAGGGCCCCACGTAGCGTCAGGTCACTTGCCAGTAGATGCCTGATCGGTAGCCTGTCATCTCGTATATGTCTTTGGTGAATCTTGAACAAAGTATACATACCTCTTCGGCATTCCAAGCACCGTAAGTAGGCGGGTTGATGAGCATGAAGACCAGAGAGGAGAGCAGGATACAGGTCACGATGAAGGGCCCCACGTAGCGCCAGGTCACTTGCCAGTAGATGCCTGGTCGATAGCCTGTCATCTCGTATATGTCGTTGGTGAATCTGGAGCGAAGAACACAGAGTCAGAAAGATTTTGGTTTGGTGATTTTTTGATAGTAATACTAGGATATATAATGTAAATCCTATTAGATAGTAATACTAGAGCATTGTCAGCGCGTTGCCTACCTTTTGTTAAAACTCTTTCAACATTTCTCTTATCTCGCTGCATGTTATAACGCAGCGGGAAAACCTCAGGTGGTAAATTGTTCTACATCTTACCGGTACGTGGTACCATCCACGTACCACCACATGTGTGAGATGTTCACGTATCTACAATATGCGGATGGGCCCTTTAGCGTTAACGCGAATTCCGATGGTAGAAGCGAGATGGTGGGATCTATATAGATCTATACTATATTCTATATCTATGTATATTTTCTGTCTATTTTTTCTATATTTATAATTTACTAGCAACCCGTCCCGGCTGCGCACGGTGATCTATCATACATATAAACCTTATCCTTGAATTACTCTATCTATTGCTGAAAATTGCATTAAAATCCGATGCGTAGTTTAAAAGACCTAAGCGTACAGACACCGGGAGCGACTTCGTTTTATACTATCTCAGACCACATACGAAGTCAAGACGGAGGCCCACCGGACAACGCACTGAGGCTGGGTAAAACTACGCCTCGCCGTGTACATACACAGTTACACGCATACAAATAATAACGAAACTACGCCTTACCTTGTCAAGCGCAAAGAGAGTCACGCTATTATAATTCGCTATTTCTAAGAAGAAGCCGAATTGTGTTGTCAAAGGGTGTAAAAATCAATCTTGACATTTAAAAAGCAGGATGGAATCACATTTTCATCACAAAGCACACTCACTAAGTGCACACATGTTTACGAAACCGGCCTCAATGCGTCGTTCGGGTCTTGACATCTTATTTGGTCTGAGTATACTATGTAAATATACAAAAAGTCCTCACCTCTCATGTCCATAGACGTAGATAACAGAGACCATCTCCAGCAACGCTACTACCACCAGCCCGATGGTCCCAGCGAAGGAGTCGAACATCTTCAGCCAGTACTCGCCTGCACCAGTCGTGAAGATCAAACCCACGAAGAAACAGAACGTGCAAACAACACCTACGGAAACATGCCAGGTTGAGAAATCATCTTGATTTACAAAATTCAAACCAACACAATATTATTATTATTTTAGTAAGTAGTTAAGTTTGTAGTTGTAGGACTTGCTAGTCCGCCTGAGGCGGTACCATCACTTTGCCAATTAATTTTCAACCGTAAATTTTTTGGTTGAAATGGCAATGTGTCCAGTGAAATTACAGGGCATGTGAGATTTAACATCTGTATGTCTCAAGGTAACAGGCGCAGTGCAGTGACATGCAAAATTCTGGCAGTCCAGAATTTTGTATGCCGCTGCATCTATAATTGGTAGACGTCATCGTATACCATCAGGCGAGCGTCCAGCTTCTCTCATCACCTTATATCATAAAAAGAATATTATTGTACATCAATCAACACTACTATTAAAATTTGAAAGTCAGTTTGTATTTTTAACTGACTATCAAAAAGAAGGAGGATTTCCATTCTAATCCTAGCGTGTTACCATCCTCTACCGCATCGTCAAACACCTTGTAATAATTTTGCTAATCCGTTAATACAAAGACGGGACCATGCCCAAGTGTGTTCTACTTAAAAATAAATATAAACACCCGAATTGAGAACCTTCTCCTTTTTTGAAAGCCGGTAAAATAAATAAGAGGGTGCGTAGAAAGCTTTGCCTTAAAAGTGAAACTTCCAATTTAATTCAATTTATTTCTACACTTCACTAATTATCTTTTTGTGCAACTTTATCTGTTGAACTTTAGCGAAGACGTCTTCGTAGTTACGCCGTTCTACAATAGAGGGCGTTTATAAATGTAAAATATAACATGACGCTTACGTGAACTACGTAATTTCCGTCTAATTTTACTCCGGTGCGCCTAAAAAGTAGTTACCAGTTATAACAGGCTTGCTGAGTCGTTTGAAGAAGTCGATATCGAACATGGTGCACAGCATTCCCTCCATGATGCCGATCTGGCTTCCGAGGCCTAGAGACAGCAGCATTAGGAAGAAGATGATGGACCAGAACGGAGCTGGGGTGAGCTTCAGGATTGCCTGGGTGAACACGATGAAGGCCAGACCCGTGCCTTCTGCAGCCTGGAATATTCATAATTAAGATAGTTTAAAAACTAAAACAACCGACTATCTTGCCGCGCGAGTCATTTTCAGTTGCAAGTTTTTCGTCGTTCAGTAGTCTTACGTTTATCGTCATATCTCTATAGATACTTATCAGATATCGATGAAATTACAATGGAACCACCTTGCAAATGTACCCTACTAAATAAGAGAATCATTCGAATCGGTTCACAATTGACGGAGTAATCGCGTAACATACATACAAAAAAAAACAGAATGACGAATTGAGAATCTCTTCGTTTTTGGAAGTCGCTTGAAAAGGGAAATCAAAATTACTAATAACAGGACTATCAAGTTTCTTTTCGCTATCTATGAATGATGGTAGTGGTGGGATGTAAGGAAGCACAAATACCATCTCAGCCAACCTCACCTGCCCGTTGTGCATCCTGCTGACCAACGAACGAGGCTCTTGCGACCGACAAATGGCGGTAAAACCATTTTAAATTATGGCGTAGCTAAATACTACAGGCCGGTGATGGGCAGCAGTGTCACCGGTGCGAGGAGCTACGTCCTGCGATTGCTATCCTAGGTGGGATAGCAATCCCAGCGTGGCGATTAAGGCATATCCCTCCCAATGAGGCCAAGATCGGGCTCAGTGGCGTATCTTGGGAGATGCCTACGTCCAGCAGTGGACTGACACTGGCTGATTATGATGATGATGATGATGATGAATGATGGTAAAGGACAAGAGAATCGATATTAAGACCACGGGGCACAGTTAGTGTTCAGTATGTTTAAGTACATTAAAAAGATTGTAGGGATGTAAGGGAGCGCAATTCTTCATTGATCACAATTCTCTTAACCAACCTCACCTGCCCGTGGTGCATCCCGCTGACTAGCAAATGCTTGGAACTCAGACCAAATAAGAAGTGAAGACCCCCACCGCCAGATAACCCACTGAGGCCGGCTTTGTAAACATCTGTGCAGTGTTGCCATGCAGTAAAAACTTTGTGATGATGTGATTAAAATGTGATTCCATCCTGCATTTTATTTCTCGAAGATTGGTTTTTTCTTTCACAACAGAATTCAACATTTTTTCTTTCAAAATTGTGAACTGACACTCCGCGCGCCTGTCAAGTAAGGCGTAGTTTCGTTATATGTGTGTGCGTGTAACTGTGTATTTATGTATACAGCGAGGCGTAGTTTTAACCGGCCTCAGTCCGATGTTCGTCGGACCTTCGTCTTGACTTCTTATTGGGTCTGATGCTGCGAAAGTCATTTCCTTACCTCTTCTAGCTGTCGACTCATGCTGCACCCTGTCAGGTTGAAAGCCTTCACAACAGTCTCGTTTAGGTTAGGAAACTCCTCCTTGTAATATTCTTGAGTGGTGTTCAGGGTAAATCCTGCAATGTGATGATTGGCCAGGATTTTGATCTCTCTGCAAGAAAAATGGTTTGGTAAGCTTTTGACGTGATAACGTCTAATAAATCGATGAACGCCGGCTGCACCCACGGAAAAGTGTCACGTTCCTCCTGAGCCGAGCGTGCAAGCGAGAGCCCGGAACAAGCGATAGAGAGACACGATCAAAGAGCAATAAGACACGATCGTATGACGTTATCACGTAAAAATTGTCATCCGTAAACCGATTTTACAGACAACTAATTTTTTTCAATAGAAAAAAAGAAAGAAAATAAATTTATTTAGCATTACACTAAACGAAAGTACAAAATAGGAAAAACAAGTTAGAGTAAAGAAAATATAATTTATATACAACTAAATGTCTACAGACATGTTCTTCAGACAATTACTTAAATTCTGTTTTCATTAATAGTTTACTAGCTGTGCCCAGCGGCTTCGCCCGTGTTACGCAAAACTACTTTCATTTACTTACCTAAGACTTTTCTTACATAAAAACCTTGTCCTAGCAATTACAAATAAAAGCGAAGCCGCTAGGCACAACTTGTGTTTAATAAATCGAAAGACAGCCACAACTAATCTAACAAAAAGCATGTGGTATTCGCCAGGAATCTAATTAACTGTCGAATATTCCAGAACGCTTTGGCTTGTCACACATTTGACCTAGAAAGCTCAGGTCATGAAAATAACGACATAAAGTCAAGTTCAGGTCCTAACAGCTCTGTGGCACGATAACTTCGCAATCAATTAGTTCGCGGAATTATGCTGTCTATTCACTATTTATAAATATACCTACTAGCTGTGCACGGCGGCTTTGCCCGCTTTTAATTCTGGTTAGGTTATAAATCTTTGTCTTGAATCTCCTCTATCTATTGATTAAAACAGCATTAAAATCCCTTTAGTAGTTTAATAGATCTAAGCGTACGGACATCGGGAGCGATTTTGTTTTAATACTATGTAAAGTTAGATAAGCTAATTGAATGATTAAATCATATTTATTTCATACTAGCTGTGCCCCGCAGCTTCGCCTGCGTTAAAAACAACTTTTATTTATTAAATTTGTTTTTCATAAGAACCATCTCCTAACGATAAAAAACACAACAAAAAAAGAATTAGCGAAATCGGTCCAGCCGTTCACGCGTGATGCCGTGACCAAGGGCAATTCTTCATTAAATACTACTATTATCTGGTCAGGTGGTAGGTGCATATTATATCGATGTTCAGCCTGATTTGCCAATAAAAAGTAGCTAACCACCATCAAGGAGAAAAGCTGCCGCTATAACCTTACGGTGTTCCAGCAGCACACAGCCCTTGAGGGTCAGTTTATTCTAGGCCTAGCGTGTTATATTTCATAACAACTTTCAACGTACATAACATCATCGCTTACCACCAGGTGAGATAGTGGTTAAACGCTATCCTATAAGACAGAAAAAAATAAGACAAGTATAAAACAAGGATAGCTGCATGCTGCTGATGTTTTAGGAGTAGTTTATAATTGTAGTTGTAGTTTTAAATATGCATTTTGGAGATATAAATTATTTTTCAAAAAAAAAAAAAAAACCGACTTCATAACCACAAACAGGCACTCAAAAGCGAAAAATAAATTATTTCCTATAATTATTATAAGCGCTACCCACTTATCTATTTGAAGTCGGTGCCAGCCAAGTCTATTGGATAGTAGATAGATACTATGTATGTAGTAGTAGTAAGTAGGTAGATACTAGTGTAGGTAGGTAGTATCTATCTACTACCTATTAGACTTGGCTGGCACCGAGTTCAAATAGATAAGTGGGTAGCGCTTATTATAATTATATGAAGTAATTTATTTTTCGCTTTTAAGTGCCTGTTTGTAGTTATGAAGTCGGTTTTTTTTTAAATAATTTATTTTACCCTTTTAGTGCAAAACAAGTTTAAATTAAATTACATGCATCTATAAAATTTCGTGTCTGGGCCGTTATAGACTGACGGATATATACTTAGTGAAAATTTCAAGTATGAACCTATTACGATTAAGAAGATACAGATCTGTAAAGTGCGCACATATAGACACAGGGACGGACGGACGGACAGTAAAGTCTCAGAAAGTGTTCATTTGGTACCCTTTGGGTTCGGAACCCTAAAAAATTTACTTTAGATGCCGCGCTAGTTAAAATGTTCACTAGTAATAATGATGTTATCAAGGTATCTAAGGACAATGTCCAAAATGGCCCTGTGCAAAGAGCACACACACGATAATTAATTGTCTATTTTATTACATCAATTCCAAATACTTTTACAACACGAACTAGTTGTATTCCAAAATGAATATTAAAAAGTATAATTTGTGATTATTAACATTAATCGCCGCCATATGGCCGCCATCTTCGCCAAACGTCATTTCATGTCAAAAAATATTAGGTATGCTGAAAAACGTTGCACCCTAACAAGATTTTGCCCGGTAGAACATTCCTGTGAAGTGAAATTATTTCTTAACCTTTCTTAACCTTTGTTTCTATCTCGCTCACAGTTACCGTAAGAGTATCTGTCAAACACCAAAATCAACGAGAAGAAAGATGTTAAAACATTATTCAAGGTCATATTTATTAGTCTTCAAAAGTATATGTAATAGCAACCTCCATTGTGTATAATCTTCTTGGGACTCCTCTCTAAAACCATAACATTCTCCTATATTTGAGGTATTTATGTCCATATCTCTGGAGATACTAATCGGATCTCGATGAAATTAAAATGGAACCACCTCGGAAACGTACCCTACCTATTAAAAAAAGAATCTTTGAATCCCTTCACAATTGTCGGAGTAATCGCGTAACATACACAAAAAAAACATACAGACGAATTGAGAACCTCCTCCTTTTTTGTGAAGTCGGTTAAAAATAAAAAAAACTAAACTACACGAAAATTAAGGGATGTCTGTGTGGTAAAGTGCCAATAACGCTGGCTGCATTCCCGCGTTGAATCGCTAAAGAAATTCTGCATTTTCAGTTTTAAATTAATTTAAATTGTGTTGATGTTTATTTAAGTAATCATAAAATACATGTTTTTTTTAAATACCTAGAAAAAATAGTTTCATAACCGGCTTACAAAAAAAGAAGGTAAGTTCGGTAGATTTTTTTTTAGGTTTAAGCAAGCACAAGAATTTCTATCAGCAAATTCCAATCAACAAACCCACTACATAAGTAGGTAATTAAAAAAAAATGTTTTTACAAGATGATATAAACAGATTGTACTTGCAATTATTTTTGATTGTAGATGTCATCTAAATTGCTACCTAGTCTCAATTAAGGATACGTATGAACAAAACACTGATTTATACAACAACAAACTACTCGTAGTTAGACTCATTTGAGTTTAACATTTGTCATGCGCTTCAGATCGTTAGACAAGTTAAATATACAAAGATTACGCGAAATACATACAAAGGCAAATTGTAATTTTATCATCAGCATTACAATTTTTATTATTTGTATCCCTCAAAATTACTAAATCAAAATCGGTTTTCCAACTTTTGGGCGCTACGATGCCACAGACAAACACACGAAAACACAGATACACACGTCGAACTTATAACCAATCAGGGCTCCGTTCACGTCCTCCGGAGAAGGATTTTTAGTTGTTTTGCAACTCGCTCGAAGGTCCGGAACGATCACGGGTGTTTTCACTCAAATTGTGACTTTGACATTTTGCGCAGACTTGAATTTCGAGGTTATGTTCATTTATTTTTCAATTTCTAAAAATTTTCCGTTTGTTTTTACGATTAATGTCTCGTCATGTCGTCTTGGTATCGACAATGCCAATTTCTTCCGATCCCCTTAGGGTCAATTTATACTAGAGCAGAGTCGAAGCGCATCGAAGCGTCGATCTAAAACTAAACATAACAAATTCAACCTTAATTCCACAGCGTAACGCACACATTACTTCTGAGCACCAATCAGCGTTGGTCACGCGCAGACGCGCAAATTCGGAAGAATGCGCGCGTCTTTTTAAAATCTCAGAAGTAATGTGTGCGTTACGCTGTGGAATTAAGGTTGAATTTGTTATGTTCAGTTTTGGATCGACGCTTCGATGCGCTTCGACTCTGCTCTAGTATAAATTGACCCTTGATCTGTAAAAAATTTACAGCTTTTTACCGTCAAATTTACTGTCACAAACGTCAGAGCGTTTTTTACCCATTGAATTTGATGGTTAAAAAGTTGCAACCAGAGTGAAACAACCGAGGTCGTGAACGACGCAGTTGCTGCAACCGAGTGCGACGCTCTAAGGTCGTGAACGGGGTCAAGACGGGTTCAGAGACAATCACCTCAAACATAATACTAAAATAATCGTCTTTAAATGCCGCGATAGTCATTTTCAGTAAGTTTGAGGTGTTTGTCTCCATATCTCTGGAGATCCTCGTCAAATCTCGATGAAATTTAAATCTCAGTTACATTTCATTCCACTTTGAAAGTATACCCATTTAAACAAAAGAAGAATTTTCCAAATCGGTCCAGGCGTCTTGGTGTGATTGGAGAAAATACATAAAAATATTCCGACGAATTAAAAAACTCCTCGTTTTTGAAGTTCTTAGCAGCATTAAGCAGGACGAACCCAGGATGCATTTTTCCATACAATTCCCTATTTCCTCCCTTGAAAATGCTTTTTGAGCAAATTTTTTTTTCTACAAATAATTAAGGTCTGCTATTGTTTATTTGCTTTTTTTGACCAAACATTTGCAAATATAGATATTTTAAGAAATATGACCAATTAAAAACCTATTTTACTGCCCTGATCTAAACGGCTACCAGACAAAAATTATACGTGCACGGATGCACTCATCTGCAAAAATGTTGTGCAAAAAATAGTTTAATCGGATATGTTTTTAAGGAGAAAACAAGGCGCAATACGAAACCTTATTTTAGTCAAAATGTTGTAGGTAAAATTAGTCTGAGTTGCTATTGTCTGTATCGCACTCTTTTATTGTATGGTAAAAGGCAATAGTTAGTAGAGTTGAGGGGGCATGGCCCCAGGTGGCATACGGCAGCAAGCCGCTTTTCACATGACTTTCGTTTGAGCTTAATTTTGAATAATTTCGCGCTTGCTTCGCTCGCCTACGACTATTTTCAGTAATTTTACTGTATAGCGTAAAAATGTTTTATTTCTTGGTGCATTGCGTCAAAATTTCTTGCTCGCTACGCTCGCGTTTGTTTTACGACACATTTTAACCAATAGGTGTTACAAATTAAATTTAGTTAAAACGTTTATTTTAGGTTTTAAATTTTTATAACTAAATAAGTGGGCGGCAAAATTTGCCTCAGCCCCGGGCTGCACAATCTCACGCTACGCCACTGAAGGACTGTCTTCGTATAGACCGCTTGCTTCTGGAGTGAGTGTTTTTAGGAAGATATAGGTATTTAATAATGTTAACTTAACACAGTTACATAATATTTGTATTACCTACGCTACAGCAGCAAGATTATTATAATTTAATTTGCTTTGTAAACTTAAGCATTCAACGGATTCAACATTAAACTTCAACATGGTCTGCCCATATTTCCCTTATTAACCGACTTCATAAAAAAGGAGGTTCTCTATTCATCGGAATCTTTTTTTTAATTTTCTTTTCACCGATTACTCGAAGATGCCTAAACCGATTTGAAAAATTCTTTTTTTTTTGTTTCAAAGCGTACCCTTCCCAGGTGGCCCAATTTAAATTTTAACGGAATCGGTGGAGCTGTTTTTAATATATCAACATTTGCATTACGATGCATTTGTATACTTCGATGACATGATACTGGGTACTGGCTACTTTGACTAGCGCGACGTTTGAAGTCGGTTCTTTTAGTTTTTAAACGATCTTAAATTTTTACAATAAACAAACTTACTACTATAACTGAGCGTCATGTGTCATGCCAATACTAAGATGTTTGCCTCAGTGATATTATTATGATAAAAAATATCACCATCTATGTTTCAGCAGAAGTTTGCTCACATAAAAACAATGTCATAGTCTCTCGTAAAACTAATTTTGTGGTTCGCTGCCTCCTATTAAGTAAAAGCTCTCTCATCTCTAGACTTCTAGAGCCAAGTCAACATTTTTTGTAAACGTAATTGTCATTTCTATAATATCATATTAAAATGTAATGTGCCCAATATCTCCCTATACATGTCTATTATTTCTCCTAGGTGCTGAATTCCTGAAAATCATCTACGTTATTCATGTACGGTTTACAGATTCTACAAAGTGTTTTGCGTGTTATCCTATAAAATGTTTGACTCGCTCAACGTTGTCTTTTGCGTCCTACCCTACCATACGATTGTCTCGTTTAACCTAGTATTTTGTGTCTTACTCCACTGTACGATTGTCTCGTTCAACCTAGTCTTTTGCGTACTACCCTACTATTCGATTGTCTCGTTCAACCTAGTCTTTTGCGTCCTACCCTACTATTCAATTGTCTCGTTCAACCTAGTCTTTTGCGTCCTACCCTACTATTCAATTGTCTCGTTCAACCTAGTCTTTTGCGTCCTACCCTACTATTCAATTGTCTCGTTCAACCTAGTCTTTTGCGTCCTACCCTACTATTCAATTGTCTCGTTCAACCTAGTCTTTTGCGTCCTACCCTACTTATCGATTGTCTCGTTCAACCTAGTCTTTTGCGTGCTACCCTACTATTTGATTGTCTCGTTCAACCTAGTCTTTTGCGTCCTACCCTACTATACGTTTTCCGATCTGTTGACTCCACACCACTACTTATTTATAGAATTCTTAAGAAGATGATATATTATAGTTCTATAATAAGTATTTTCACTATGCACTTATTTTGTCTAGACAAAATGTGTATAATTTACATTACTAACATAATTATTTCAGATAGCATTTACTTTTACCTAAAACGTATATGCTACAACGCCTGTAATTATTGTAAGTGAACATTTAGTAATCGTTTCAATGAATAAATACAAAAATTGAGTATATCAAACCATGTTATAAATGGACGTCGTATCATGGTCGTCGCAATCTTGCTGAGTAAACTCCCGAGGAAGTGCATCGGATACACACGAAACCTAGGTCGAGACAGTCGACAACAAACAGTAGCGAGTGTAATAGTCGATAGTTTATAATAATCATCATCATCAGTCAATGTCAGTCCACTGCTGGACGTAGGCCTCTCCCAAGATGCGCCACTGAGTCCGATCTTCGGCTCTTCTTTTCCAGTCACTGCCCACCGCTTTGCGTATGTCGTCGAACCACCTGGTCACAGGACGTCCTACGCTACGTTTGCCGATCGCGGTCTCCACTTCGTCTTTATAATATGTCACTTAATTATATTGTAAAACGCGGGACTTATAATTTTATTAATCTCGATGTATTGATCAAGTTGCATTGACCGTGGTCACGAGATAACTGAAAGTTGTGGGTATCAGCATTGATATGATTGAGAGTAGTTTGGAACTACCCTCATTGGATCTTGATTGGAGTTGCCATTGCGACACACAATACTGAATTACTGACGACATCAGCAGATTTTCGTTTATTTAAACTTCGACGAACATATAGGTAATGTCACTTACTTGGTGATGCAAGTCTCCACCATGGTAAACGCCTTAAAGCCCAAGATGCTGAAGATGACCACAGAAGCATAGATGGCAGTCAGCGCGTTACACACGGACACCAGTAGCACATCTCTCACGCAGTTGTTGTTCGGCGGATTGTACGAACCGAACGCGATCAGCGAACCGAACGCGAGACCGAACGAGTAGAAGACTTGCGTCGCTGCGTCCAGCCACACTGTTGGATCGAGGAGTTTCTCCAGCTGAAAGAAAAGAGAGATTGTAATATGCAAATTTAAACAGTAGGTATTGAATTCTTTGCCAAGTCGTGATGTGCTAGCTAAAAAAAAATATTTTACAAATTTTCTCGCGGTTATAGTGTAGGATGTAAGGAAATTAGGCCGATATTAAAGGTAAGTACTATTAAGTATTCTGTGAAGGTAGGCCCTATTTACAGTATTTAACGAAGAGTATTAATATAAGCATAGACTTCGGATATATTCTGGATATAGCGTAGCGTACTACGCTATATCCAGAACGACTGTCTATAAAAAAAAAGACGTGTGGCACTCGGGGACTGCCGCGGTAAAGCTATTGCATAGCATTTTTTTATTTATGTAGTATTTTTTTCTTTGATATTAATTCAAGTTACACTTTTTGAGCGTGGTGACCGATAAGAAAACAATTTTTTTCTTTTATTAAATAAATGAGAAGTGAGCTACTTTTAATATCGCTCATTTTAATATCATAAATGTTGGTTATCTTTATAGCAGTATTATATATAAATTAAAAAAATAAACAATAATACTGAATTTGTGATAATAATAACAAAATGTATGTATATACAGTACTCACTCATTTTCTTTCACTATTTTTTTCGTGACTTTCTTCATTTATAAATGCACTTTGTTTATTCATATTTAAAACACTTTGTACATAAATTATACGAGTACAGATATCACTGTTGTACATAGATCTGTGTCACGGCTACATGTATTAAGGCAGTGAGTGTTTAACAAGGAGGAATTATGTAAAGTTCCGAGGACTTGTTTACCCTTGACATAATTTGAAAATAGAATTCGGAATTTATTTTTGAAAAAGGATCGAGAAGACAAAATCTGTGCAACTGCAAAAACCAACTATCAATTACAGTTCGATCTAACGAACCTCATTTTTTAAGCCTTAGCGTAGTAGAGATAAGGTCGTCTTTGGTTTCATCAATAGTAGTGAAATGTTGCTGGATAATGGTATTTAATTATTTGGGGTGTTAGATTATTTTCGTTACGGAATTTCTGGATTCGGTCTCCACGCTCAAGGCCCGCGATAGAAGCTATGCAATAGCCTAAACATTGTTCTCTGGGTCAACCTTTGATAATTTATCAAAGGGGTCAACTCTCAATTTGTGTTACAGAAAGCTTGGAGTCTCGGCTATAAAGTTGAGGTGGAATTAAAGAACTGTCACGGTGGCTGTGACAATGTAGATAACAATAATTTACAAGAATTGAACGACATGATGTTTTAAGGATGCTTAGATCTTCTCTGCCTTTATTTCTATGATGGTTACCTTCGGTTTATACATATGCCAGACGCCATCAGCAGACCCTGGCAGCGTGATCCCGCGGATGAAGAAGATCGTCAGTACAACATACGGGAACAGAGACGTAAAGTACACCACCTGAAAAAAACGGCATTAGTGAAAACACAGCGGTTACGCAACTTGGGGCCAGTTTCACCGGTTCATGATATCAGTAACTAATCTGATAGATTTTTGACAGCTTTTATATGGCGTCGTCTGTCAGATAACTATCTGACACATTATCAGGAACCGGTGAAACTGGCCCCTAGTCTTCTGGAACCTTTACAAGTGGAGAACATCTCCATCTATCTAATATTAGAAGTTTTTTTTATGCAACAATATCCCTAAAAATCAATTTCTTACTTATATTATTTATGCAGTTTTTTGGTACTCATTATTATCAGCCTATACTAGTCTACTGCTGGACATAGGCCGATCGCACGCCACTGATCACGATCCATGGCTACTCTCACTCTTGTCAGCCACCTTGAGAATATGATCTCTCCGTCTAGCCTGAAGACGATCTACCTACGTTTGCCAATATAAATGCATTATAATAATGCACTCATTACGCTAAAAAATATAATTTTAATTAGATACTACTGATACCAACATACCTCGATTTTCTTAAGTCTTCTCATAGCTGTCAATGCAACTTCATCATAATGTACATACATAATTTTAAAATTTAAAACGTCCCCCAACTGATTTGTACATGTATAATTTGTTAATTAAGACGATTTCAATAAACCTAAACACGAAATCTCAGGAAGTCAGGAATCAACACTAGGAGTTGAGGAGATTTCTGCAGATTCAAGGAGATGTCTCAGCAATAGGTCAAGTTAACCATATTCTTGCAATATCATTGTGTACATTTGATTTTACTAATGTAAACTACGCTAAACAGACAACAGCAGAGTGTCGGCTATGTAGTGTGCAGAAGCGCCATTTTGATTTTTTTCATGTCCGCGGTCAAGGGCTACGAAAGTTGCTATCGTAGTCTCATCAACCAAAAAAGAGCTGAATATTTAAACGGCTGAAAATATTTTCATAAAACAAAGTTAAGAACACTCTCGATGAAAACACCTATCGAAAAAAACACTTAATCAAATCGGTTCATCCGTTTGGGCGCTACGATGCCACAGACAGACACACACATATACAGATGCACAGATACACACGTCAAAAGTTAAAAGTCAAAGCATTTATTCAGTAGTGGTATATGGGTAAAAAAGTGGGCAAATGATCTGCACTTACACACGTAAAATAACATTAAACAGATCACATCAATAATTATTATTCTAAATATAACAAAAACATAACTCATTGCTTTGAATTAAAAAAAACAAAAGTAATGAGCCGTTCAGCTTTAATCTAAACATAGAACGTCAAACTTATAGCACCCCTTCTTTTTGCGTCGGGTATTAAAAACATACCGTAATGGCTTGTACTATTATCATGGTTTCTCAATTCAACCGTATATATTTTTAAGTCTTCAATTTTGACGTACAGTTTACGACTAACGGACAGCTGTTTTTTTTCTTACCTTACCACTGCTCTGGATTCCTTTCATCACAATAAAGAACACTATTATCCAGGCCAGCAGCAGATACAATACAATCCACCACCTCGGGACGCCAGGGTTCTCGATGCTGGGAGAAGCATCCAGGGCCTCTCTGTACCAGTAGTACACAGTGGCTGATGCTTTGTTGCACTCGGCTTCAGCTGTGCCGTTGTCTGCTGGGCAATGGGCCCAGGGTAGCTGGTCTGCGGTGAGCTGTTGGAAGGATTTTTTCATGATATTGAATAGCAATAATAATATACTAATAAGAACAAATAGGCTAGCCTGGTGTGGCCATATTTTGAGTGAAGTGAAGTCCACGTGACTAGAAAGGCAATGGACATGAAAGTGGACGGCTATAGAGGAAGAGGAATACCGAAAAAGGTGTGGATGGACTGTCTTTTAGAAGATATGGATGTAAAAAGAGTGGATGTGGAAATAATTGCGGATAGACCCAAATGGGAAAGAATGACATGTTGCACCGATCGAGATCCCACTTGAGTTGGATAGGTAGGAAGATGATGATGATGATTGAATCGCAAGATAAACTAAACACTCATCATCACCATCAGCCAATCTCTGTCCACAGCTGGACATAGGCCTCACCTATAGCACGCCACTGAGTTCGATCTTCAGCTCTTTGTTTTCAACCGCTGTTCGTGAAAAATTTAATAAAATTACAGCACAAATTCAGTTATAAGTTAAGCAGTGGTTTTTTTTTATATCATGTAGACTAGCGATTGACCACTATCTTACCTGTTGGTAAGGGATGATACGGTCGGAGATGGTAAGCATGCTAGGCCTGAAGGATAGCTGCCTGAATACATTTATATGTTTGGCGACAGATTTTCTAACTTGAAGGTGGTAGCTAGCCAGGTGGACACCAGATAGTGTCCTACCACCATGTGGGGGTTGGGGGTTTCTTAACGATGTTTTTCATTCACCAGAGGGCCACTGTGAAAAGCGCACTTACATTTTTCGATAGAAAAATCCATTGGTACACGGTGGGGATTAAACTCGGGATGGTACACATTTATGCACGGCAGCCAAACAGTAGAAAACATTAGAGCACTCACCCGAATGCTATTAAAAAGGTAGAAGAACACCCAAGTGATGATGACATTGTAGTAAAGAGCCACAAACAGCGTCACGACACAACTGGAGATGCCAATGCCCCCCAGCCAGGGGTGGATGGTGTTCCACACTCCCAGAGAACCCAGCCGCATCTTCTGCCCGATGGCCATCTCGATCAGGAACAGGGGTATGCCTTCCAGCACCAACATGATGAGGAATGGGATCAGGAATGCACCTTGAGGAATGATTTTATTATTAGAAATGAAGACCTTTCTATAGAGGTGGTATTTTTAGCGTAGGATATTTTTAGTGTTTCGAACCTAAAGGGTACCCACAGGACCCTATTACTGAGACTCCGCTGTCCGTCCGTCTGTCTGTCTGTCTGTCTGTCTGTCCGTCTGTGTCCAGGTTGCATCTTAGAAACCGTGATAGTTATAGACAGTTGAAATTTTCACAGATGATGTATTTCTGTTGCCGCTATAACAACAAATACTAAAAACAGAATAAAGTTAAAAATTAAAGGGGGTCCCCAATGTCCCCATACAAGAAACGTGTTTTTTACTATAGCGCCAGCTATGAACGGTTGTTCACCTTTTTAATAATATTAATTACCACCTTAGGGTAGGTAATTAATACACCTTTGTGTTAGATAGATAGATAGATAAATACTTTATTTGCACACCAATAATACAGAAAATACTTAAGGTAACAGACTTATTCTAAGTAATGCAAAGGGCGGTCTTATCGCTTAAAGCGATTTCTTCCAGACAACCAAACTGATAGTGATATTGAGAGACTGTGACGGACGGTGGCGTATCTATTTTAAATCTTAGCTATTTATATAGTTATACATATACATAAATACACGTGTATACACAAACATACATGCAAATATACATATACATTACATAAACATATACATTTACACAAATACTTACATATATACACACATATATACCTATATCACATAATACCATACACTTACATAATTTAATACATTAATACGATATAGAAAATAATTATCTGAATAGTAATTTCCAAATTAATTAACAGTAACAGGATCAGCAGTCATCATTAGATAAGTACCATTTCCTTAATCTTTCTTTGAAAGTATGGGGAGATGGAGATTGTCTTATTTCGACAGGGATACTGTTCCACAGGCGTGCAGCCTGTACCGTGAAGGATTTGTCGAAGAAGGTAGTCGAATGTGTGGGGATTTGCAAAGTAAGATTTTCTGCTGACCTCAACGTCAGGGAGTGTTGAGAGTGAAGATACTCAAAGTTAACTTTGAGATAGGGTGGGGAAGCAGGATTAAAAAGAATGCTATAAAGAAGAGAGAGGATGTGTGTATTCCGGCGGAGACGTATAGGAAGCCACTTGAGCTTGTGCCTGAAATAGGAGACGTGGTCATATTTGCGCAAACCAAAAATGAACCTTATGCAGAAATTTTGAAGACGCTCAAGTTTATTTAGCTGGTCCTCAGTTAAATCCAGATAGCAGGCGTCAGCGTAATCGAGAATAGGAAGCAGTATGGATTGTGCTAAAGCAACTTTGGTAGCAGTAGGAAGAAAACTTTGGAGGCGTTTTAAGGCGCCTGCAGAAGCGAAGATCTTACGTCTAACGGCTTCTAATTGTGGACCCCATGTCAGCGTTTGATCGATTATGAGACCTAAGTTCCTTACCTCTGTGCTGTATGGAATCGTTATGCCGTCAAAGATAATTGTAGGAAGTATATTTTGGTCAAGCTTGCTCAACATGCGGGTACTACCTACAATTATGACCTGAGTTTTAATAGGATTTACTTGAAGTCCATAAGCCCTGCTCCATGCAGCTATGCGTTGTAAATCCTCATTAACTGTTCTAACACAATCGAGCAGTTGATCTGGCGGTGCTTGCGAATAAATTTGTAAGTCGTCCGCATATAGGTGGTAGGGAGAAGAGAGATTAGAAGAAATAGTATCTATGAAAGTAGAAAAAAGAAGAGGAGATAGAACGCCGCCTTGTGGGACGCCAGCAGTAGTGTTACACCAGGAAGAGAAAGAATCATCAAGGCAAACCCTCTGTCGACGTCCAAAAAGGTAAGTACGAAAGAAATCAATTGCGGAGGGAGAAATGTTAAGAGAACGTAGCAGTTCTAGGAGAATGTCAAGATCGACGGTATTAAAAGCGTTGCTAAAATCGAGCAGGGCCAGCACAGTAAGCTTACCCCTCTCCATGCCGGCACGGAGGTCATCGGTAATTTTGACTAAAGAAGTAACTGTACTATGCCCAGGTCGGAAACCAGACTGGAACGGGTTAAAAAGACAGTTTCTATTTAGAAATATACTGATTTGATTGTGTACAAGCCGTTCCAGAACTTTAGAGAGGAATGGGAGGATGGATATGGGACGGTACTCGGAAAAGCTTTTAGGATTCGATTTTTTCGGGAGAGGGATGATTTGAGCATCTTTCCATGAAGTAGGAAAAACACCGTTTGAGATAGAGAAGTTAAGGATGTGGGTGAGGACAGGAAGAATAAGGTCAAGAATAGGTACAATCATGTTGCGACTAATACCATCGATCCCAACAGCGTTCGAAGCGATGGATAATACGCTTCTGTTAACTTCTCCCTCCGTAAACTGAGTGAAGGTGAAAGAAGGATAGGTAGGAGGCGATGAAGTGGAGAGAAAAGAGAGAGTTTTGGCTTTGTCGGAGACGTCAATAGATGAAGAGGTTGAAAAATGTCGGTTTAAAGAGTCTAAGTCCAGATTTTGGGAGATAGCGTTTTGTTTGGGCTTGCCAATGCCTAAGGTTCGTAAAAATCTCCATACCTTGGACGGATCATCATCGTCTACAGATTTATGAATGTGTCGGCGTTGAGCGTCCCTACACACCATATTGCACCGATTACGAGATTTGAGATATTTATTCTTATTCATTTCGCTAGGATTGCATTTGTATTTTGTTTTAGCAACTACTTTCTTGTGCATTAGTTGTTTTATTTCAGAAGTTAACCATGGAGCAGGCAGATGTTTTACCTTGATTGCTCTCAGTGGAGCATGAAGGTCATAGAGACGCAAAATAGCTGAATTGAACACATTAATTTTATCGTCAATTGAGTCAGCTTCCTGTAATGTGGACCAATCGACATTCTCGACGTCTTCGCGCAGATTGTTTAAATCCATGTTACCAAAGTTGCGTTGAAGAAGAGTTTTGGGTTTGAGTTTAGGAGGACGAATTTTGTAAGAGAGAAAAATTAGATCGTGATAAGAAAAAGCATCTGCCGAACATTGACCATGTTTAGCAACGTGGTCGGAAGAAGAAACAATAAGCAAGTCTAGAAGTGAGGGTGTAGTATTAGGAAAATGGTGGGTGGCGTTGAGTGGAAGAAGATGTAGATTGCTTGATCTTATCACGGATTCTAACATAGAAGAACGATAGTCATTTTTGAGAAGGCAGGTGTTAAAATCACCCATGATGATGGTGTGACTATAACATGGAATAGTATCTTCTAGAAAGTTTTCGAAGGAAGAGAAAAAGTTTAAACGAGAAGAAGGGCTATAGTAGACTCCGAGGAGAATTTTGGTATGTGACAGAAGAATTTCAATAAAGAGTTGCTCGCCAGCGTTAGAAGGGGGTGGTTGTGCAGACATATTTACTATTGAAAAAGGGATTTGAGCTCGAAGATATATAGCTACACCACCACCACCACCACTAGTGCGGTCGTTGCGTATAAGTTGGAAGCCAGGTAGAGGATAAAGATGAGAAGGAAGACATGGCTTGAGCCAAGACTCGGAGACTAAAATAGCGTGAATGTGTTTTAAATGCTCAAAGGTTGCCAGCATATCGGAGAAGTGAGCCGGAATACTCTGCGCGTTTATATGAACAACATTGAGGTTTTTAGGCACATCTGTAAAATGTGCCTCTAAAGTGTCCGAGAGTGTCGGTATACTAACAAAACTGTCATCATTACTACTTGAGGAAGAGAAAGATACAAAGTTATCACTATCAGATTCAAATAAGTTTGACATAATGTATTTTTATAAAATTTTAAATAATAATATATTTATGTATAAATACCTATATATTAAATACTAATATAAATATATATCCAGATAATAAATAATAATAATAAACCTAATCAAATAGGCTTATCGTTCAGTACCAAAGTACAGCTCTCACCTGCCAGTGTGTGTTGGATAGAAATCACAAAATTGAAATAAGACAGATTCTGATACTTACACACTAACCACAAGTTTACAACAAATTACTAATCACTCACAATAACGATACAATTAAGCTTAACATTGCGACAAAAAATAAAGAAAAAACATTGAAAACCTTCGAGCGTATTAAAAAAAAAATCACTAAACTAAATAACTTACAAGTAATATCTTCATGATAAAAATTAATGTTGTAACATGATTTCAGAAGCTTAATCACAAAAAAAAAAAAAAAAAGAAAACATTATTCGAACTGTCTGTCAAGATCACTGTCAAAATTGACAGTACTATGACAATAGCTTTTTTACATTTGACAGCTAATGTCAATAACGACTTGTTGACGATATTGCATTACAACACAAAGAATACAAAAAAAAAAGTTATTGTATACTATTATGAACATACAATTATGAATATTAAAACCAGATACGGGTACTACAGACAGTGCTAGAAACTATGTATTGAAAACAATTATACCTACAATTATAAAACAAAAAAAAAACAAAATAAAGAAAAAATCAGCTCAAGTACAATTATTGGAATGAAATGAGAAACACAAAAACTGAGAAGAAGACTACACCTATTACGGTTTCTTCTGTGCCCGTTTAGGCTTCACCGCCTTTGATTTCTTGGCTATCGTTGAAGATTTAACTGGACTGCTAAACTTCGGAGTTTCGTCAAGGTCTTTCATACATGTCGCGCGGTGTCGTGTGCCCTCGGCGTCCAACACGTAGATAACTCCTTCGCGGGTCCAGCATTTAGACATGCCGTATCGCTCACGAGCCGCCATCAACGTGTCGTGCCGCATTTTGGTTAAAAATTCCGACATTGTAGTGCTTGAACCTTTGAGTTTAGTCTTTGAAGACCAAACCTTCTCCCGAAGAGTGAAGTCACTGAACTTGACGAGAATAGGTCGAGGCCTATCAGGACCCGCAGAGCGACCCATGCGGTGGCAGCGTGACATACAGCTTTCAGTAAAATCTGAAATCATGAGCTGCTTTGTGATCACCTTAGAAATAACTGTAGCAGTGTTCTCCTTTTTATCTTCAGTTAAGCCATGAAAAAGGAGCATTTTTCGCCGCGATCTCATCTCAATGTTATCGATACTTTGGTCCATTAGCTCAATTTGATCCTGCAGTGAGCGCAGTGAGGCCAACACAAATTGCTTGAAGGCTGAATACTCAGATGGAACGTTGGAGCTTGAGGTAGTTGCAGCACTGGGGGTCTTTGTGCACTCACTCTCAAAGTTATCCATTCTTTGGTTAAATGCTATTGATAACTGAGCAATGGACTCTTTAATTGCCTCCATGTTAAAAAATGTAGGTAGTGTTGTTGTGATGAAAACTTGCAGTGAATTTTTTGGCAATAAATGGTGTCTTTTTGGAAGGATAACACACTATGACAGGTATTATTCACTATACTTTAATACTAAACATAATGTAATTGAAATAGATTTAAATTATTAATATTAATTTGATTTTTAAATTAGAGCACAGAACAAACTGTGCTTACTTAGGGACTACCCCCGTAAAAAAAAAAAAAAAAAAAAAAAAAAAAAAAAAAAAAAAAAAAAAAGTTAGTTAACGTTCACTTAATTGGTGTTTGAAGTTCGTTAGATATTCGTTAGATGGCGTTGTTGTAAATAAGCACCTCATGTGTTTATTATTATTATGTGCCGCAATAAATGTTTAGTATTGACACAGTAATATAATATAATATTACCGTGGTATTGTACTGCGGTTCGGGACTCTCCGAGTGCGAGACGCAAGTCTGACTCGCACTTGGCCAGTTTTATTTATTTTATTGGCTAGCGTAGCGTTTGACCACTACCTCGGCTTGTGGTAAGCGATAATATGGTCGAAGGTGTGCTGCCGGAACACCGTAAGGTTATGGTGGCGGATTTTCTCCTTAACAGTGGTAAGCTATTTTAAACCAACTTCAAAAAAGGAGGAGGTTCTCAATTCGTCTGTATGTTTTTATCTTGTATTTATGTTACGCGATTACGTCGTCAATTGTAAACCGATTCGAATGATTCTTTTTTTTAATCGGTAGGGTACATTTTCGGGGTGATTTCATTGTAATTTCATTGAGATCTAATAAGTTTCTTCAGAGATATGACGATAAACGTTTCAAACTTGCTACTGAAACTGAATAGCGGGGCCCTCGGTTGTTTTAGTTTTTAATTTTATGCAAGTCAGGTGAAACATTGATATAATATGCTTCTACCACCTGTGGACAAACACCCGTGGTAGGATTTGAACCGGTGACTTTTCGTGTAGAAGTTTATCCTTCACCAACGGGGCTCATAAAAGCTAGCGTTTGGCCACAATCAAATTGTAGGATTTTTGCTAGTCCGCCTGGGGAGGTACCATCACTTTGCCAATTAATTTTCAGCCGTGAAATAGGAATTATTTTCGGTTGAAATGGCAATGAAATGTCCAGTGAAATTACAGGGCATGTGAGACTCAACATCTTTATGTCTCCATAACAGAGGCAGTGTAGTGACATGCAAGATTCTGGTAGCCCAAATTTTTGTATGCCGCTGTATCTGTAATAGGTAGACGTCATCGCTTAGCATCAGACGAGCGTCGTGCTTGCCCTATTACCTTATACCATAAAAAAAAAGACGTGTGGCACTCGGGGACTGCCGCGGTAAAGCTATTGCATAGCATTTATTTATTTATGCAGTATTTTTTTTCTTTGATATTAATTCAAGTTACACTGTTTGAGCGTAGTGACCGATTAGAAAACATTTTTTTTTTCTTTTATTAAATAAAGAAGTGAGCTACTTTTAATATCGCTCATTTTAATTATATATAAATCATTATATATAAATTAATTATTAAGTATTAAAGTTATTTAATTAAAGTATTTTTTTAATTATATTAGTATTACGTATTAAATTAAGTATTATATATAAATTAACAAAACAAAAAATTATACTGCATTTGTGATAATAATAATAAAATGTATGTATATAGAGTACTCACTCATTTTCTTTCACTATTTTTTTCGTGACTTTCTTCATTAATAAATGCACTTTGTTTATTCATATTTACAGATAGAGACAGAGTACAGATATTCACTGTTGTACATAGATGATAAATACCTATCTGTGTCACGGCTTCATGTATGAAGACAGTGAGTGTTTAACAAGGAGGAATTATGTAAAGTTCCGAGGACTTGTTCACCCTTGACATAATTTGCAAATAGAATTCGGAATTTATATTTAAAAAACGAACGAGAAGACAAAATCAAAGTTTTACCATTAAATTGAATGATGTGTGAAACCAAAGACGACCTTATCTCTTATATAATGAGGTTCGTTGGGGTGTTAGGTTTTATTTTCGTTACGGAATTCCTGGATTCGGTCCCCACGCTCAAGGCCCGCGATAGAAGCTATAGCTTAAAAACTTGTTCGTATGTTTTTATGCTCTTTCAAAAACATTTGTCGAATAAGAATAAATTCGCCTCTAGTTTTTTTTTGCTTTTCGGGCACACGTGTATCAAACAATACAATAATAGTTCACGCTATATATAAACTAAAGTTGTGAAAGAAATCTGCATTAAATTTGCTACGGTATGAAGTACGGTCAAGAAAACAATTGACTCTTTGACAGTTCATTCACATTTACATTTTGTCGAATAAAAGTGGCTACTCACGATACAATTTCGTATTCAACCCGTTGATTCAATTTGTTGAACTCGAGATTGACCGCACGAATCAATCCTGTTCAAAATTTCATTTGATATTTTTTAGCAGATGTGCAAGAACGTGTCAGAGCCACCATCATTACGATCATAGTTTCGGATTTGGCCATCCAGGCCCACTTAAAAATTTCAGTCGGTATATATAGAACGCATCCGGAGTGCAAATGACAGCAAATTGAGTCAACTGCTATATTCGCCATTCAACGCGCATTTAATCTGTCGATTCAACTCGTGGATTGCTAGGACGGTCGACTCGATTCTTAACATTTTGAAAGTATGCATCTTTGGTTTATTTATCTGTGGTATGCATCAACTTGCCTCCTCACCTCACTCAAACAATTCAAATTGAATCAACGGGTTGAATACGAAATTGCATCGTGAGTAGCCATTTTAAGGAACTCTTCGTAAGTTCGCCTCAACATTTTTCTCGCTTTTATCTCGCTCGTGTCTAATACTATTGTTAGACACACGTGTAATGTAATGTATGATAGTTTACGCTCTACATAAACTAATGTTGTGATAGAAATCTGCAGTAAATTTCACTACGCTTTGATATCAGACAACTGTTATAATAAAAACTAAACGTTGTCTCGGGTGGTGCTTTTCTAATTCTAAAAAAATGATGCCTAACAATCATCGATATACATATGAATTTATCAATTGTGCGTGGCCAAATCCAAAACTATGAGGAATAGCGGAAAGTACTCAAAGGAGTCTCGGGCCCGATTTTGATGAAGACTAAAACTGCATTATTGGATTTTTGAAAAATCAGTATTCCCAGCCAAGAATCGAACCCGTTGATTTTGAAAAAAAAAACACTTCCTGTATTATTTCACCATTCGATAGTGTCGCTAATATGGAACTGATTAAGGAAAGTGATGACATACGGCAAACTAAAAAAAGGGCTAATTTTTAACAACATACTGTTATATTTTTCTTACGTTAAATAACCTATTAAAATTAAAATCTTTTTAAGAAAAAGCTTCGAAATTTCTTAAATAAAAAATGTTATTACAAAATATCTGACTTCCTGACTGATCAGAAATTATTTCTAAATTGCTAATTTAATAAAATGATATTATAAGGATAATAAACCTAGACATACTATTTCATATTGTTTTCCTAATTATTACTGATTTTTTAACTGCTTTTTGACTATTTTGTAATGTGTAATGTATTAATTTTTCGGTATTTTGAATGTATCACAATGTACCTATGTCAGTTGAAAAAGATAACTTTGTCATTTACAATAACAATTTGTACGTCATTGCTGGTAAAACATGTAAGGTCTTCATTTAACTTCATATCCATATTGCATGCATTCTCAAATTGTATGCATACCCATGTTTTATGCAAATAAATGATCTTTATCTTTATCTTAAAAACTAAACTAATTAATTGTTCAAAATTATGGCCATTATTGTTCTCAGTACATAGCTGGAGTTTTCGTCACAAGGATTCAATATTATTGATTGGAATCAATCATATTGAAGTGTTTGTACTGTAGTGCTTCGTTCAAGATCAGATCGTATCAGGCCTTCAATTGCATTATTTGTAGATATTATACATTATTTGTAAATATTTTTTAAGGCACTAATTATCTGCATCATCTAAATCTTGAAAAGGCGATACTTTTTGCTACGCACACGAACGACGAAGTAATCCGCGAACGTGAACATAAAGATAAATATATATACTCGTATACCCCCTTTTTTTAAGTCGGTTAAAATCAGTCTCGATTTCGCTACACCCGTGCCTACAACGCTCCTTAGTCGATAATCGTCCCTAAATCGTGAGCTCGCCCGAAGCGATTTTTAGAGTTAAGGGGGTAAACAGTAAAATTCGGGTACGATTTGTCTATACACGAGGCGATTTATGGTACGATCTAGGGTCCTCCCCGCCACTGTCCCGATATCGCTTCTTTTTTAGGGACTTGTGTAGGTCGTTTAACGAATGGTGTAATAATAGGTGAGCTTTAGTTTCAAAATCAACGGGTTCGATTCCTGGCTAGGAATATTGATATTTTAAAAATCCAAAAATATAGTTTTAGTTTTCATTAAAATCGAACCCGAGATCCCCCCCTGGCTGGTTATATTTGATTAGCTACAGCCAATTACTGAAAAGCGATAAAGAAAGAGAGAGATAAGAAGAAGAAGAAGAATAGATTTATAAGAAGAAGAAGAATAGATTTATAAGAAGAAGAAGAAGATGATGATGATAAAGAAAGAGCTGAATTAGTATTTCGCGAGTTTATTTACACTGGTTTTGCGGCATTAGAAAAACCGACTTCATATATCAGGATCTATATTTGTTAGTAATGTTTTGTAGCAAGTCAGGCGGAACATCGATATAATGCTCCTACCACCAGTGGAATGAATTCTGTGAGATACATGTTTTCTGTGAGGTGGTATTTGATCGTTTCAATATTTCCTATACTTCCCCTCCCTTTCCGTAATGTACTACAATACAATACAATACAATAACTCTTTATTGATCACCAGAAAAAAAAACAACTTAAAGTAATACAATCGGCGGTCTTATCGCTAAGAGCGATCTCTTCCAGACAACCTTAGGATGGACTGGAGTAAAATTAAAGAATGGACGGCGGTGCACAATAAAAAAAATATCTGCTACATATTTTACTTAATGCCTACTTACAATCTAATTCGGATTCTAATATATATATAGGCATAATAAAAATATACTAATATATAATAATATAGGTATAGTGTTATTAAACGGAAAATAAAACAGATCGATAGCTTTCATTTAACAGTGGATAGAAAATAATTCTTACTATTACACTATTACATTACCGAAAACTATGTATGTGTAATTATTACACTTAGAGAATATGCATGTGGTATAAATTTACTAGAAATCATTTATTGTCGAATCATTATTGCTCTGGTATTGTATGTTAAACAGTTTTAGGGTTCCGTACCTCAAAAAGTAAAAAAGGAACCCTTATAAGATCACTTTCTTGTCCGTCTGTCTGTCTGCCTGTCTGTCTGTCTGTCCATGTGTCACCACCAATTTTTTCAGGAATGGGTGGACCTAGCAAGTTGACATTTATATGAAATACTGAAGTCTATAGCGTCTATTAGGTGTATAAAAATCAAGGTCCTAACTCAATACGATAAAAATGTATGGGCAAATTTAGATTTTTGCGAAATTCAGAATGTTTACCAAAATTTACCTTAATTTAGAACTTTTTTAACTGTTCGGAATTTTCCCTTTACGTGTGCTGCTTTTAACCAAACTTGACAATTCTAGGTCAACCGGATGTAGCAACCGGCAAGTACCCTATAGGTTTTGGGTCGAAAACCTATAGGGTACTTGCCGTTAACCTAGAATCATGAAATTTGGCAAGAAGCAAGGTCTCACAGCACAAATAAAGAAAAAAAATCCAAAAAATAAAAAAACGTTGAAAATTAAAGGTGTCTCCATACATACATAGTTTACGCAAATTAATAGGCCTCTGAGTTATATGAGCGCTCATACAAATTTGAGGTCTAACCAACATTGGTACGGAAGCCTCGGTGGGCGAGTCCAACTCGACTTGGCCGGTTTTATTTATAAGTAAAATACTTTTAAATTGGTTAAAATATTATATGAAAAATGCTAAATTAGCTTAGAAAATTTCCTTTGCAAAACATGTTAATCAGAAAGTGACGTCACAACATATCACAGTTGTCACCTCAGATAAAATCTTTGTAATAGAAATAGTACGTATTTGTAAAACTATGCATACTAATTTCTATAACAAAGATTTAATCTGTGTGTGACACTGCTGTGGTGTAGTATATTGTGACGTCACAAAGGCGCGCGAAAATTTGGCGGCGTTTTAAATACCTCATATTTTTTCAATGCTAAAACTATTTTTTGAAGCTTAATATGAACACTTCAAGTATTATTTCATTTTTAGGGTTCCGAACCCAAAAGGTACCAACAGAACCCTATTAATGAGACTCCGCTGTCCGTCCGTCTGTCTGTATGTCTGTCCATCTGTCTCCAGGCTGTATCTCATGAAACGTGACGGTTGAAATTTTCACAGATGATGTATTTCTGTTACCACTATAACAAAAAATACTAAAAACAGAACAAAGTTAAAAATTAAAAGGGGTCCCCATACAAAAACCGTGTATTTTACGCGCCATCTATGAAGGATTGTTTACCTTATTAATAATATTAATTACCTACCCTAACACATTTGTGTTAACGTTTACTTAGTTGATGTTAGAAGTTCGTTAGATATTCAGGCGGCAATAGCCCAAAGGATAAAGTGTCGGATTGGCCATCGAGAGATCGTGAGTTCGATCCCCACCCCACCCATTATACTATTTACGTGAACCCGCTCCAGACACAAGCATATTAAGCTTAGTTGGAGGGGTTAACAAGAATACTAGTAATGTGCAACCCACATTGGTAGTAAGCTTTTTTATTATTAAAAAAAAAAAGTATGTTTAGTATTGTCACGGTAATATATAATAATATTACCGTGGTATTATACTGCGGTTCGGGACCATCCGTGCGAGACAAAAGTCTGACTCGTACTTGGTCAGTTTTATTTTACTATATTAAATGGATGTAAATCATGAAAAAAATATTTTAAAACAAATTAAATAAAAGCTTGTCTAATTATGCATACACCATAGGGTGTTTATTGACGGCAATAGTGGCGTCAATAAAGAATTATTTAATATTGTATCCCAATCAGTTTAAACCGACTTCCAAAAAGAAGGAGGTTCTCAATTCGAATGTATGTTTTTTTTGTGTGTATATTACTCCGTCAATTGTGAACCGATTCGAATGATTCTTTTTTAAATCGGTATGGTACGTTTTCGAGGTGGACATAGTAATTTCATCGAGATATGAGTATCTCTAGAGATATGACGATACACGCTCAATCTTACTACTAAAATTGACTTGCGGGGACTTGGAAGTCGGTTGTTTTAGTTTTAAACTATCTTAATTATTTTTAAAAGCTTACGAACAATGTGGGTTGCACATTACTAGTAGTCTTGTTAACCCCTCCAACTTAGCTAAATATGCTTGTGTTTGGAGTCGGTTTACGTCAATAGGGCAATGGGTGGGGATCAAACTCACGACCTCTCGATGGCCAGGCCGATGCCTTAGCCATTGATCTAACGCTTCGAATTTCTATTGTTTCCAACTTTCATAGAGGTGAGACACTGTCCATCTGGCCAGCTACCGCCTTCAAGCTGGAAAATATCTGGCCAAACATCTAACCCAGTATTCCAACAGCTGCCCTATAGAGCCAGTTCCCATTCTAGCGTGCTCCATCCTCGAACGCATTCTTGCTTACCAACAGGTGATTAGTGGTTAAACACAAGCAAATATAATACGCTACAAGACCTACATGCCTTATACATAATTCCTTAATTAGGTAAGTACCTAAGCACCGGAAACAAGCACGTGTAAAGAGTCATTTACATATATCATCACAATGTGTGACTAAAAATAAACTGTACAAATACGCACACGCTTACTTACTCAGCTAAGTCTATAAATAGCCATATTCATAGTCACTAAAATGTGATTAATTTGCCACTTATTAATAGCTGTAGAAATCTACCGTGCAGCCATGCTTTTTAGGGTTCCGTACCCAATGGGTAAAACAGTACCCTATTACTAAGACTCCGCTGTCCGTCTTTCTTTTTGTCTGTCTGTCCGTCTATCACCAGGCTGTATCTCATGAACCGTGATAGTTAGACAGTTGGAAATTTCACAGATGATGTATTTCTGTTGCCGCAGTAACAACAAATACTAAAACCAGAATAAAGTTAAAAATAATAGGGGGTCCCCATACAAGAAACGTGTTTTTTCGGCATTTCAATATAACGCCATCTATGAACGCTTAGGTAAACGTCCATAGATGGCGTTATATTGAAATGCCGATCCCTAACACCTTTGTTAGACGTTAGATGGCGTTATTAGAAATAAAATGTTTAAAAATTATTACTTTTTGCTGGCGAAAAATGATAGTGGTATTTTTGCTCGATCTTATAATATACTGCAGTATGGTACGGAACCATACGAGTGCGAGTCCGACTTGCACTTGGCCAGTTTATTTTTAACCCTCGACACCAAAAGAAGGGATGCTATAAGTTTGACGTGTTTATCTGTGTTTGTGTTCGTCTGCCTGTGGCATCGTAGCGCCCAAACGAATTAACAGATTTAGATTTAGATTTTTTATTTTGTTTGATAGTCGTTTTAATCAAGAGTGTCTTAGCTTTGATTCATGAAAATCCGTTCAGCCTGACGCTATGAGACGAACTGTTATAGGTCTGATCAGTTCAAAATTCAGTATTATCTTATTTTAACGATATTGTTAGAACATGGTAGCTTTGACTTGATGCTGGGGCATCTCCCAGAATCTGCAGAATTCTCTACTCCTCACCAACTTACAATAGAGATGTCGTGATTCGGTTCCTTGGTATGGTATCAATGAACCTATGCCGCACCGCTAATGCAAAGCAAAAGAATGAGTATTCAAATTTGGCACAGTACAGGTATATTATGGCCTTCTAAGTTTTGTCATTAACGCGCTTGCCGCGAATCACCGCAAGATGACTCATCACGCACGCGTGCTTGTGTTTTCAGTTATGGCTTATAAAGCGTATAACCACAGAAAAGTAGATTGTTCTCTGTTTTTAACCGACTTCACGAAAATAAGGAGGTTCTCAATTCGTCTGTATGTTTTTTTTGTGAATATTACGCGATTACTCCGTCAATTCTGAACCGATTCGAATAATTCTTTTTGTTATCGGTACGGTACGTTTCCGAAATGGTCCCATTGTAATTTCATCAAGATCTGATAAGTATCTCTTGAGATATGACGATAAACGTCTCAAACTTGCTACTGAAATTGACTCGCGGGGCATTGAAGTCGGTTTGTTTTAGTTTTTAAACTATCTAAATGATATAACATTACATTTATAACGCGCATAGTAATGCGGTAATAGCCACGAATATATTATAAGTAAGTCTATTTATTCGTAGGGTAATAGCCTGAAAACGCAACTAACTAACTTACGAAAACCTTAAAATCTCAAATATGATCTCGATGAACACTGTGTTCCCCAGCATTCGATTCAATATCTGGAATACTTCATAAGCCAAGGCCAGCCCATCTTAATATCATTACTGAAATCATGAAAACAGCTTTCTATCCTACAATATTGTGACAGTTCTTACTTGTTACAAAAGCTTGTATGTGTACACTGTACACAGCTTTACATTGTAGTATTTTTTCACCCGTGTTACATAAGGAGTAAAATCTATTTTAAACCGTGTTGTCTGGGCAAGTATTGATTTTTTTGCGTCGCACTACGAGACTACACGATCTGTACTTTATTATCTTTATCTTTACCTTTTGGTAGGTACGGAATACCGTACTAATAAGTAATTTTGCAAACGGTTTCTATGGAAAACGTACCACAATTCGCTATCGAATTTTTTGTACGAACCGATAGTAGTGTATGGGTATCTAATTTTGTTTATAGTAGTCAAACAATAACAATATATAACTAACTAGAAGTGCACCGCGGCTCCGCCCGCGTTAAAAACTTCTTAAATGTATTTAAAACTTTTCTTTCGTAAAAACAGATCAAAAATAGAATGAGCCAAATTGGTCCACCCGTTTTCAATATAAAGCGTGACTGAAAAAGGGATTTATTTTTATAAAACACAATAATATTAATTTCAGACTTTGTTACCCCATTTCACCTTAGGGGTGGAATTTTAAAAAAGCCTGAAACACGTATTTACTTTTATTAACAGAAGAACTTGTGTGAAGTTTTTCATAAAAAGTACTATCTAACCTTGTTTCTCCATACAAACTTTGAACCCCCGTTTCATCCCCTTAAGGGGTGAATTTTGCAAAATCCTTTCTTAGCGGATATTACGTCATAAAAACTATATGCATGCCAAAAATGTCAACGTAAAACGTTCATCGTTGTGAGCTATGTGTTGGTAGATCAGTCATTCAGTAACGTTGTGAGCTGTGTGTTGATAGATCAGTCATTCAGCAATGTTTGCCTTTAATGTATACAGAAGAAGAAAGATAACCTTCTACACACCATTATGTAATAGGGTATATCTGACCAAGAAGAAGTGGTCAAATAACAGAAGAGGGCATCATTTTATGATCGAATCTCCACTATATACTATACGTACAGATTATTTCTATAAGGCACTAGACTAATTGGTAATGTATGAGACTCGTGTCTTTCCTGAAATATTTTTATGGTGTATTGAATCACATGTATCGTCGTTTTCATTGAACGTGGTTTGGACTTAACCCGAAACAAAAAGGACAACGTGACTTTAAGCAGCCTAATAGCAAAACTGAGATTTTTCACAAAACATACTAAGAAAAGTATAGAACTAAATATTTTTAAAGTTATATACAATACGGCAGATTGCCGGCATATGGCGCTATGAACGTATTGGTACGCAAAGGAAAGCCTAAATATGCCTCATCCATTGAACCAAAAACCTTTTTAGGGTTCCGTACCTCAAAGAGTAAAAAAGGAACCCTTTTAAAATCACTTTCTTGTCCGTCTGTCCGTGTGTCACCACCGATTTTCTCAGGAATGGGTGGACCTAGCAAGTTGAAATTTATATTAGACACTGAGGACTATAGTCCCTATTAGGTGTATAAAAATCAAGGTCCTGAGTCCGCACGATAAAATAATATGGGGAAATTTAGATAGGTAAGTACCAAAACTTACCTTAATCCTAGTCTGAGAAGTTCGTACGGAAGCCTCGGTGGGCGAGTCCAACTCGACTTGGCCGGTTTTTTTATCTATGCCTCATCTTACTACCGTCCTTTATTTTCTAATCAGCATGAGTCCGTGTTAGACCGTTTCATTACATAACATCGTGTGATACCATGGTGATTAACTCCTTAACCAATAAAGCCGCGCGAGTCAATTTCAGAAGCAAGTTTGAGGCGTTTATCTTCATATCTCTGGAGATACTTATCAGATCTTGATAAAATTTGAATGAGCTGAATGATCTTGATGAATTTAATTACCTGATATATATATCATGCCACTGTCCATGCTTATCATAGGTTTCATATCCATCCAAAGGTTGTCTGGAAGAGATCGCTCTTAGCGATAAGACCGCCCATTGTACATCTAATTTAAGTTATGCCAATTTTGTTTCTTTATTTCTTGTTTATATATTGGTGTCAATAAAGAGTTTTTTTTTGTATGAGATCACCTTAGTAATTAATTTTACCTATGAAATAATAATCATCAATCAAATCGGTTAATTATTGTCAGAGTAATCGACGAACAACATACAAAAAAAAAAAAAACAGACCAAATTGAAAACCTGCTTTTTGAAAGACAGTTGAAACAATAAATGAAGTGGAAGAACTCACCGCCGCCATTTTGTTGACACAGATACGGAAAGCGCCAAATGTTCCCAAGTCCCACAGAATATCCGATGATTGACAGGAAAAATTGCAGCTTGCCGGACCAAGCCGCGCGGTCATCGTCAGGGGCTTCTCTCTGTAAAGACCCCCTGGATCCTTGCAGCACGATCGTGACCCCATGAGGTCTCTCACTTCCATCCGCTCGCGTAGTAAGTGGCGCCAGCTCGTGGCCATTCCTTGGACCTATCGGCTCAGCTTTGGCCGCCATCTTTGATTTTTCAAGTTTTGTATGTAGACTTCTTAAGCTATTATTAATAACAATGTAGATAATAAAAGCTTGAATTTATTGTCTCTTCAATTTGACGATATTTTTTAAATGATTCTTACCCAAAAATATGTTCATAATACGCTAGGATATTGGTGTATTTCGTAATCGTAAGTAAAGAATCGTATGGCGTCTTTTTTTACAAACTCTACAACTTTAAAATAAGTGGTTGTTCTTTGCAGCAATTTCTGCCGTAGTTTAAGAGAATCTCGGAACACGTACGAAGTTTGTCTGTGCATAAGTACCTGAGACACTTTAGGACACCTATTGACTATAATGACATGTCTTTCTGTGATTGATGTTCCTATTCTAAACAGTGTGAATGAATCTTAATTATATCCATGATGTTGGGCGTGGATGAAATCTGAAACAAAAAAAAAACAGTTATAAAAAATAATATAAGTTGCTTTTATTTTTTTCAATACAATTATTTCAAAACAATTCTTTTATCATGTTTACTTTACAATTTTACATATAATATGAAGATTAAGATTTATTTAATTTTTAAAACGATGCGCATTATGCTAAAATTTAATTCCAACAAAATTGAAACAATGTGACGAAGCTACTGCAGGTACAAATTGTTTTGTTTAATTATATTTTTATATAGCACATATTTCTTTTTTTTATCCAAAATATTATAGACAGGTACCTAAAAGATAACCTATCAAAAAGCACATAAAATATGATAAACGAATAGAATCCAAATCTCAATCCAAACCATGTGTACAAATTCGTCTCATCTCATAGCAAAAAAAGTATCAGACAAATACATCAACTACTTCAGTCAAAAAAAACTGAACAGCCAGGAACTATATATAACTTCGACGGTCAGAAAAAAATTCGCAGCTGTATCGTAATGTTTTATAATAGCACGATAACCTACTTCTGACGGCTCACCCCTCTACCACAGCCCCTCGAGACAAGGGTTAATATTTTAGGGGCTTACTAGTGCGCGTTAATGTATTGGACACCTATAGAGTACCTCATTTCCAGACTGGTTTAATATAAAACAACCTACTCCATACACCGCGTGAGTCTTGTCAACCGACTTTCATAAAGGAGGAGGTTCTCAATTCGTCTGTTTTTTTTATGCATGTGACGCGATTACTCCGTCAATTGTGAACCGATTCGAATGATTATTTTTTTATCGGTAGATGAAATTACAATGAGACCACTTCGAAAATGTACATTTTTGACGTGGGCACATTGTAATTGTTTCGAGATCTGATAAGTATCTCCAGAGATATAAAGAAAGAAAGAAAATACGTTTATTCAACACTATACTTAAAATAAAGGAACACTTAAAATTTAAACTAAATAAACGATGTAATAAGTCGATAAACGTCTCAAACTTGCTACTGAAACTGACTCGCGGGGCATAGAAGTCGGTTGTTTTAGTTTTTTAAACTACCTTTATTATTTAGTAGCGTGTTTGAGGTGTTTATCTCTGTATCTCTTGTGTTGGTACATAAAGCCAAAACTTGCACTGAAATCACATCTTTAGATCATATATAAGTCTTTACAAATTGGAAATTATATTTACCTGCATAGTTTAATTGAATAATCCTATACAACTTATATTATAAGGGCGAAAGTTCTTTTTCTTTTATACGTTATAGGCTAGCGTTTTGACCACTATCTCACCTGTTGGTAAGTGATGATGCGGTCGAAGATGGTAAGCAGGCTAGGCCTAGAATGGGAACTGGCTCTCAAGGATAGCTGCCGGAACACATTAGATGTTTGGTGACAGATTTTCTAACTTGAGGGTGGTAGCTGGCCAGGCGGACACTAGATAGTGTCCTACCACCATGCGGGGGGTTTTGTTGGTTTCTTAACGATGTTTTTCCTTCACCGGAGGGCCACTGTGAGAAGCGCACATAAATTTTTCGATAGTAAAATCCATTGGTGCACGGCGGTTTGAACTCGGTACCACGGCATCAAAGCCGAACGTTCTCCCGATTACGCCACCGGGCCCTCAAGTTCGTGTGTATGTTACTTCTTTACGCTACAACTACTCAACAGATTGAGCTGAAATTCGGTATATAGATAGCCTAGATCCTAGAATATCTCATAGGGTACTTTTTATCCCTAATTCCCACGGAAACGATGTTACGCGGGTAAAACCGCGGGGCATAGCTACTATGACCATATTGTTCAATTAATATTTCTTATTTGAACTTGACTTTGACTTTTATCAGAATCAGAAATCATAATAATTTCATATTATTCAATCAATTGTGTTTATAAAAAGCGTCCTAAGGTCTTTCCAGTTTCCACTCGACTAAACCAACTAAACTTGACATTGGCGAAATTGTGGTGGTATTATCGCAAAAGCCAAAAACAAAGAAATAATAATAATAATCAATGTAGGAAATTATAATTTCCCATTTGTAAAGACGTATACAGGGTGTCGGGTTTCATATGGTCCAAACGAAACCCGTCGACGGAGAAGGGCTACCAAAAACCCCCATATATATTCCGCGAAAATTATAGTTTTCAAGAAAATTGCGTTATACTTGTTTTCGAGTTAGTCGCCGAAATGTTGCAATTTATTTAAATTTTCTATGCTATAGCTGTAACTTTGAACTCTTATTATAAAAATGACAAAAGAGAGGCTAGGAAAATTGTCGATATTTTTTAACATAAAACCTCAATTTTTACTCTTATAGTTATTTAATTCAAAGATTTTGGGCTTTTATTACAACTTATTTTCTTTATATGAGTTAATTCTGTAAAAAAGAGATTACCGGAGTGTATATCAGAAAAAATAATTTGAATATTGAAATCCTTTCTATTTCGTTAATTATGTTATTAGAGCTGAACCTCTTGTCGTAACCGCATGAAATTTGGCAAACAGCAGTTCCATAAAACGGACAAGTTTTTAAAATCGGTTGTAACTTTTTTTATCATGTGTTTTTTTGGATAAAAGTCTGCCCAAAGTAGAAGTTCAAATATCGTCTAGATAAGAAAAAGTCACGTCTTATTTTTTTTCACGGAAAATAATAAGCCTTATAAAAAGTTGTTGTTTACCCTGAAAGACCTATTCATTGTTCATAGTCCCACAAAAAAACTAGGGCTCTGGACTTTATAGTTTGGGAGAAAATTTAAATAAATTGCAACATTTCGACTAACTCGAAAACAATTAAAACGCAATTTTCGCGAAAACTATAGACTTTTGCGAAACATTCTTTGGGTAGCCCTTGGAGTCCTCCGTCGACGGTTTTCGTTTGGACCATATGAAACCCGACACCCTGTATATAAGACTAATAGATGTCATTTCAGTGCAAGTTTTTGCTTCATTTTCTCATATTTGTGCATTACAGTTTTGTATGGAAAACGTACCACCTCAATATACCTATCAAATTTTGTAAATTTTTTTTCATCCTTATATTGTAATTATTATTTTTTAATTTTGATAATGCTGTTCAAAATGTGTTCAATAACAATGGACAGTCTCCTAAGAACGTTTTACTGTGGGGCTATTCTGTAAGCAAGTTTACGCATTTCGCAAGCGGAATCCGCGGTGAGTCGTACGAGTACTACGAAATTCAAATCTTAATACAATTGTAATACGGTTGAATTTCGTAATACGAAATTCAAATCTCACCGCTTGCGAGATGCGTAAACTAGCCTACAGAATAGCCCTACTGTAGCTACAACGCAAGTGGCACCTGCCCTTGTATATAAATTTAAGTATCAAATTATTTTAGGTTAATTAATAATTAAGTGCCTGAAGACGGCCGTCGACGTAGAAAATGCTAGTAGTAGTAGGCGCAAAAAGCTGCGGCGAGATGATATACATTTTTCACAAAGACTGGCCACAAACGGCATTAAATGAGGATTAGTGGGAAAAAATAGACCTTTGCCCAGCAGTGGGATCAAATAGGTTTTATAAAAAAAATTGCGTACGATTTCTGGCCTACTGCATGCATTGGTGTTAATAACTGTAGGGGCAGCAGGCATTTTAAAATATAATAATTAAGATAGTTTAAAAACTAAAACAACCGACTTCCATGCCCCGCGAGTCAATTTCAGTAGCAAGTTTGAGACGTTTATCGTCATATCTCTGGAGATACTTATCAGATTTGGATGAAATTTCAATGAGACCACCTCGAAAACGTACCCTATCGATTAAAAAAGAATCATCCAAATCGGTTCACAATTGACGGAGAAATCGCGTAACATACATACAAACAAAAACAGACTCATCGATGTCTCCCACGACCAAAGAGCTGGCGCTTACCTCGGGCAACGCATTAGTTTCGCGATTCAAAGAGGTAATGTTGCCAGCTTTTTGGGTACTCTACCAGCAGACAGCGACCTAAATTCCATTTATTATTTGTAGTTTTTATTTGAATCATTAGTCATAGTTAATATTTTAGTTTAATAAGTTTTTTAAATTGTGTAGAGAAATAAAACAGACGAATTGAGAACTTCCTTCTTTTTGGGAAGTCGGTTGAAAAGAAGAGCCGATGATCGGGCTCAGTGGCGTATCTTGGGAGAGGCCTATGTCCAGCAGTAGACTGACACCGGCTAATTATGATAATGAATAAACAGTTTAACTATTACATAATATTGTAACCGTATAATATAATAAAGTGAAATAACTTACAAAAGTACAAGAATGTTTATTGCCTGCCCTCGTTTTCTGTAAAAACAGGTAAATTCCAAAATCAGACAAATACGCCATCGATTCTGGCTGGCCCGTCGCGGAACCGTGTCAAGGCCGTCGTCGACTCCTGGCATTATTACAACTATCCCCTAGCCAAATAGGTGTCTATATAGTCTATACACCCCGCGATACGAACTTTGTCACAGTAAAATGTACTGCGAATATTGGAGTTTTACTGTCGCCCTGAAAAAGCTTTGGTGCAAATACTTACAAGCAGTGCCAAGTTATATTTTAACCGACTTACAAAAAGGAGGAGGTTCTAAATTCGTCTGTGTTTTTTTTGTATGTTTGTTGAACCGATTTGATTTTTTTTTTTTCGTTGATAGGATTCATGTTAAAGGTGGTCCCATTTAAATTTCATCAAGATCAGCCCCTGATTCTCAATCATTCGAAACACTATTCGGATTCGGAGGCTTCATTTTTAATTTTGAATATTTCTAAATCCGTGAGCTATTTTGTCGCGAAAATCTTTACAACGAATTTTCAACTGATTTTTACCTATTGACATTTCAAAAGTAACCGATCGGAGCATTGAGAATTGCTAATATTCAAGTCAAAGGAAAGGCAGTCTCTGAACCCAAATTTGTATTCGAATGATTGGGAATAATCAACAGGCTGATAATTGTTTCGAGAGATATAGCAATGAATACCTCAAACTTGCTACTGGGACGTGACGTGATTATTTTCATAGTAAAATCATACATACAATGTAAGCCATATAAATGTGACACCAAAAAATTCTAGTTTATTTTTAAGCCAGATGTAATCACTACCCCAAACTTCATGACTTTATAATAATAAGGTCTCTTCATCGCTTAATCATTTTTTTTTAGTAAATAACTGAGCGAAGCGAAGATCGCCGTTTCAGCTAGGTCTTAAGCAAAACTGCTTTCGTATGTTTGTCCAGATGTTTATTCTTCTCTAATTGATTCCCGTGATTTTTTGTCAGCAAGATTCATAATTACATGTGTTTTAATTTTTTACGATTCAGTTTTTAGAAATTTTTTAAAATGGCTGAGTTTAAAACGGCGGTTGGAGACGTAAAAATGGTTTTGTTTTTATACGCGTAAACGCAACATTCTAGTCTGAACAAATTTTTTCATTACATTTTAGAAAAATTTTCGCAACTGATTTTTTTTTTATAAACGCAAAATGTTTGTCTGAATAACTATTTTATCCGATAAACTTCGAGGGTCGGTTTTAAGTCGAGTATGTCTTTGTATAGTTATAACTTTTAATTACTCAACATACGTACTCGTGACATCTAAAGCTCTCTGATCCACTAGTGACATCGATTAGCCCATACATCTGTGTGTGACGAAGTGTCGAATGCACTCGTCGAACCTCAGAAAATTTGTAGACAACATCACATATATGAACTGATTACGACAAAGTTGACAAACTTTGACCATCACACCACGTGTGGGCTATTGTTGTTAACCCCTTCTCAACACAGATTACTCAATAGTTTCAAGCCATCTTTAGTACTTTGCATGAATACCTAGGGTCTTTTTTGTATGGTCCAGACAAAACCGTTAACAAATGGTCCAGGTGTATCGAATATCATGGGCTAATAATTGACGGTTAACAGTACAAGAAAAAATTATAACAGAATTAGACCCGACATCACCATTGGCCTTTTTATTCCAGTCCGATCAGGACACTTAACTACTGTTTCACTTGATGTTACGTGCTGATGCGGTGGAAGATTGAGTTCTGCTGGTTTGGTAGTGCAGGACACGAGTGAAAAATAGGGTGCGTAGAAAGCGTTAGAAGTGAAAATTCCAAGTTTATTCAATTTGTTTCTACACATCAATGATTATTTTTTTGTACAACTCCATCTGTTGAAAATTAGTGAATAAGTCTTCGTAGTTACGCCGTTGTACAATAGAGGGCGTTTATGAATATAAAATATAACATGACGCTTACGTCACTTCCGTTGCCTTCGGACCGTGACTCTACGTCACATCCGTCACGTCAAATTTTACCCCAGAGCGCCTAAAGTCACAAACAGGTTCTGGGCAGTCACATCGGAACTTTCCACTAAACTGGCTGGCGCCAAACATTATGCTGGAATTCAACGAAACTATTAGTAACATGTCTTTTTTAACCGACTTCAAAAAAAGGAGGAAGTTTCTCAATTCGACCGATATTTTTATTTTTTTTTATGTTTGTTCGCGGATAACTTCATCGTTTATGTACCGATTCTAATTATTCTTTTTTTGTTGGAAAGGAGATATCCCAAGTGTAGTACCATTGTAATTTTATCGAGGTTTGATAAGTATCTTCAGAGATATTGAGATAAACACCTCATAATTGGTACTGAAAATGAATAGCGCGGCATGGAAATCGGTTCTTTTTTAGTTTTTAAACGATATTATTCGGTGAGCGATTCGAGCTATATGACTGAAGCCGTAGAGACAAGAAATATTTACTTGACCTACGAGTACGCAGACGATCATATTATATTCGGTACTTGTATGAGCCTTTACCATTCAAAAAATGTCAATTTTAGTTGACTTTGCTTACTTAAAATTAACTATTATTTATTTAGGATGAGATCTTTTAAAAAGCGTATCCACAAACTCCTCAAAGGTCGGCAACGCATCAACAGCACTCATGGTATTGCAGTTGTAGTGTCCATAGGCGACGGTAACCGCTTACCATCAGGTTGTCTGTCTGCTTGTTTGCCAACCATAACATAAAATAAAAATAAAAACTTAAAATCTGCGCGAAAATGGTATTTAAATCTGATATTCGAATCCGACAATCTTGTACATGCAAAAAAATTACACGAAGTCTCATCCATTCAGCGCCTGGTTAAAAGTTGACTTATGTTACTACTTGCTATGCTTTAATTTGTATTAGTATAGCACTCTGTCAACCGTTACACACTACTACGCACTCGTAGCGCTATAGAATTCATCATTCACGCGTAGCTGAGATGGAGATGGCAACGCGTAACATTGTATATTGGCGTAGCATTTCGTAGTCAAGCGCGTAGCAATGGATAACTACGCATCCTAACAGTCCATGCTAAGAATATTCGTACCCACTACGCGTGTTTTTCGTGATGAAAGAATGGAAACCGTAATGAGCTTAAGATATCTTAATGAACATGTGGAGTAACTAGTGCTACGATGTAGACCTGCGTAGCGTGCGAGGTCTGTGGTGTAGACTCTTTGTAATTTGTTATTCTAACACACATTTTATAATATTATTTACTAGCAACCCGCTCCGGCGTCGCACAGTTAGAATATATAAGCCTAAATGTTTTGCAAAAGTTGCGTCGAGTATACGAATTAACAGCTTCGACAATTTATCGTCATACTTCAACCAATCTATACAAAACCTTAACGAATTATACACCTAAACCTTTGTCATAAATTACTCTGTCTGTTGTTTTTAGTTTATCGCGAACAGACAGACACGGCGGGGGACTTTGGGGATTACATAATTTGTAGAGATAATTATATGCTGCACCGAGTAAGTATTCGTCGAGAATAGTTCCGATTTACATGTAAGTTTGCTTGGCAATTATAAAACTTCGCACAGACATTCCTTATTAACCTTATATATTTACTAGAAGTGCCCCGCGGCTTCGCCCGCGTTAAAAACTTCTTTTATTTACTTAAAACTTTTATTTTGTAAAAACGATTCTATCATTAAAGACATCAAATAAGAATTAGCCAAATCAGTTCACCCGTTTTCATATTATGACTAAGGCAATTCGGGATTCATATTTATAAAACCCGGAAAACCCAAATTTTCAGACTTTTTTACCTACCCCATTTCGATTATCCTACAACACGTACCTACTTTATCTCATCTTATTTCGCCATACAAACTTTGAATCCCCGTTCCGTATCCGGGTGGAATTTTAGAAAATCCTTTCGAAGCGGATACCTACGTCATAATAACTATCTGCATTCTTTATTTTCAGCGCAATCCGAAACAATATTGATTTTTAGACTTTGTTACCTCAGTTCATCCTCTTAGGGTAGCATTTTGAAAAAGTCTGAATCTTGTGTTTACTTATTTATTTAGTGAAGTACTAAAGAGAATAGAAAAGACTATCTTATCTTGTTTCTCCATAAAAACTTTGAACTCCCGCTTCATCCCCTTGAAGAGTGAATTTTGAAAAATTATTTATTAGCGGATACCTAAGTTAAAATAACTATCTGCATGCCAAATTTCAGCGCAATCCGAAACAATATTGATTTCAGACTTTGTTACCCCACTTCACCCTTTTAGGGGTGGAATGTCGAAAGAGCTTGAAACACGTATTTACTTACTTACCCAAGTACTTGTGTTAAGTTTCGAATAGATAATATCGTTTAAAAACTAAAAAAGAACCGACTTCAATGCCAATTTTGAGATGTTTATCTCAATATCTCTAAAGATACTTATCAGACCTCGATAAAATTACCATGGTACCACAGTTGGAATATCTCCTTTTGAACAAAAAAAGAATAATCAAAATCGGTTCATAAACGACGAAGTTATCCGCGAACAAACAAAAAAAAATATATATACGGTCGAATTGAGAAACCTCCTCCTTTTTTTGAAGTCGGTTAAAAATACTATCTAATCTTGTTTTTCCATACAAACTTTGAACCCCCGTTTCATCCCCTTCAGGGGTGAATTTCGGAAAATCCTTTCTCAGAGGGAACTATCGTCGTAATAACTATCTGCATGCCAAATTTCAGCGCAATCCGAAACAATATTGATTTTCACACTTTATTACCCCATTGCACCCTCTTACGGGGGGGAATTTAAAAAAACTTGAAACACGTATTTACTTATTTTTTTAACTGAAGCACTTGTGTGAAGTTTCGAATAGAAAAGACTATCTAATAATGTTTTTCCATAGAAACTTTGAACCCCCGTTTCATCCCCTTCAGGGGTGAAATTTGAAATATCCTTTTTCAAAGGTAAATAACGTTGTAATAATTATCTGAATGCCAAGTTTTAGCGCAATCCGAAAAAATATTGATTTTCACACTTTGTTACCCCATTTCACCCTCTTAGGGGTGGAATTTCAAAAAAACATGAAATACGTATTTACTTCAAGCACTTGTGTGAAGTTTCGAATAGAAAAGACTATCTAATTTTGTTTCTCCATAGAAACTTTGAACCCCCGTTTCATCCCCTTCAGGGGTGAAATTTGAAAAATCCTTTTTCAAAGGTAACTATCGTTTTAATAATTATCTACATGCCAAGTTTTAGCGCAATCCCAAAAAATATTGATTTTCACACTTTGTTACCCCATTTCACCATCTTAGGGGTGGAATTTCAAAAAAACCTGAAACACGTTTTTAGTTATTTTTGTACTAAAGCACTTGTGTGAAGTTTCGGATAGAAAAGACTATTTAATCTTGTTTCTCCATACAAACTTTGAACCCCCATTTCATCCCCTTAAAGGGTGAATTTAAAAAAATCCTTTCTTAGTACACCCCTACGTACTAAGACAAATATACCCTCTAAATTTCAAGTCTCTACGACCAGCGGTTTAGGCTGTGCGTTGTCTGTCAGTGAGTCAGTCAGTCAGTCAGTCAGTATGTCAGGACAAAGATTCTCATACTATTAGATTATTAGTATATATATATATATATATATATATATTTTCTTATTTACTATTGAAGATTTGTTATTAATAACATTACATTTAAAAATCGAATCGTGATCTAATAACGACGATTTTGAATTGGACTATCCTGCTGGAAAACCGTAAGATTATGGCGGCAGGTTTTCCACTTTTTAGGGTTCCTTACCTTAAAAGGAAACCTAAATGCATGTTGGACTTGCCCATCGAGGCTTCGGTACCAACTAAAAAAGGTTAAAGGACAAACTTAACTTTGCAGTCGATCAATAGAAAATGTATGAAACCAACCGCGCAATAAAAAGTTTGTATTCGTAAATTAGTTTTTTTGTCTTAAAATTAAATGTTTACGGTTTTCAGATTTTTTTGTACAAGTGCTTTAATGCCAAATTTCATGATTCTAGGTCAACGGGAAGTTATACTCCATAGTTTTGATTTTCTTGTGAAAAAGCAATATATGCGACATAAATGGTCATCATTGATTTCGTTGACTCACAAGTTCGATTTTTTTCATAGCTGAAAGATACCGTAAACTTGAGTATTTGATATAAGTTTCATCTTGATAACTCTACGCGTTCCTGAGAAAAAGAGTGTTGACAGACGGACAGACGGACAACAAAGTGATCCTTTAACGGTTCCTTTTTTCCTTTTAAGGTACGGAACCCTAAAAAACTAAACTAAACAAACACAATTATGGCCCGTAACCATAGAAAGCATAAAGTCTGTCTTTACGGTACTTACTATTTTCAACCGTTTTCCAAAAAGAAGGGGTTTCTCAATTCGTCGGAATCTTTTTTTTTTGTTTATGTACACCGATTACTCGAAGATGCTTGAACCGATTTGGAAAATTTTTTTTTTTTCAAAGAGTACCCTTCCCAGATGGTCCCATTTAAATTTCAACGAAATAGTTCGAGCGCTTTTTAATACATCAACATTTGTATTACGATGCATTTATATACCTCGACGACACGCTACAAACTACTGGTACAGATTATATAATACATAGTTACTGCTACTGGCTACTTTGACAAGCGCGACGTTTGAATAACGTTCTTTTAGTTTTTTAAACGATCTTAAATTATTGAATTCATATTCAGATCTTTACAATATGAGCGTGGATAAAATATTTTATGCAATGAAATCTGTAGTTTTTTTCTTTTGTAATTTAAATTACTCTTATAGACACGCGGCAGCAGACCTGGGATTTCACTACGTTATAAGTTAAATCCTTGGTCTGTGCGCGGCAGCGTGTCAAGCCAAGTTCAAGCTACTGTGCCCTTAGTACGAGTTTTCATACCAAACTCCATATCGTTTATCGAGCAAATTTTGTATGAAGAACAGTACAGCGCCTCTAGTGGTTTTCACACTTTACTAAATTTAGACCAATCAGGGAGCTAGAATAAGTCGAAAACAAACGTTTACGATGAAAACTCGTACTAAGGTTACTGAAGTACTAAAACACACAGTTACATGTATGGTTTTAACCTACTTTAATTTTTTTTTAATATTCTGACGTAAACGATTGGATGTCCGCTGAATGGTTCTTTACCTTTTTTTTTTCTAATTCAAAGCGTTAAATTCTGCTTTTGCTAAGTTTACTTGATAATTGGTTATGATTTATTTTATGATTTATGATTTTGACGTGTATATGTGCGTATATTTATACTGCCTACATACTGAATAAATGCTTTGAGTCTTGATTCTTTGATTCTTCTTTGAAGGAAATGGCGAGCAGCACCGAGGTTACACGAACCATTTGGAGCCACTGTTGGCCCCCTCAAATAAATCAGTTTACAAGAGCTCATTGTTAAATAAGCACTTCTAAGATACGTAATTTATTCTTCGGTATTGATGGGCGAATAATCAATCACGACTGAGAGCTTGCCTTGTCTTACAGATAACGGTAACCAACAGGCCCTCTGGCTTACTAAAAGCTATAAAACATTATTTACTAATAAATTGTCTTAGAATACAGTACCTAAGTAGCACGGTAGTAGGTGGTTATTGGGTGTTCTACTCCACCCACAGGGTGGTGGGTGGAGTAGAACACCCAATAACCACAAATTGATTATCTCTCGCCATTTGTGTTTTAGAACTCTCAACGACCCTGGTAAGAACAGGCAAAAAACAGATACAGAAATAGAAATAAAATAACAGAAACGAGCAAACGCAGTTGAGTATATAATTTTGATCAACATGTTTTAGAACTCTCGAAGCCTCCGGTGTAATAATTTTAATAAACATGTTTTAGAATTCTCAAAGCCTCCGGTAAGATCAGGCAAAAAACAGAAACAGATACAGAAATAAAAACAGAAACAGAAACGAGCGAACGCAATTACTAGTTTGCTTATTTGGTAACCAAAAAAAACTCAACCGTTCCGCTCATAAGGTATATCGTTCGATCAACTGATGTGTTGTGGAACCCTCAATATATTTAAATTGGTCTGTTATAGATAGAAAAGAACGGAGAAAAAACTGAATTGGTGTTAAAATAACAGAAACGAGCGAACGCAGTTGGGTATATAATTTGATCAACATGTTTTAGAACTCTCAAAGCCTCCGGTGTAATAATTTTGATCAACGTGTTTTAGAACTCTCAATGACCCTGGAGTAATAATTTTGATCAACGTGTTTTAGAACTTTCAAAGCCTCCGGTGAGAACAAGCAAAAAACAGAAACAGATACAGAAATAGAAACAGAAACAGAAACGAGCGAACGCAATTACTAATTTGCTTTTTTGGTAACCAAAATCCCAACTGTTCCGCTCATCAGGTATATCGTTTGATCAATTGGTGTGTTGTGCACCCTCAATATATTTAAATTGGTCTGTTATACATAGGAAAGAACGGAGAAAAAACTGAGTCAGTGTTAAAATAACAAAAAACGAGCGAACGCAGTTGGGTATATCGTTTTTAATACACTTGCTCATGAAGTGGCTTTTATTTCACTGCAATCAGGCACACAATGACGCCTGTTATCAAACTGTGACTTTTTAATTACTATTATTCGCAAGTGAGTTATAGATATTTTTTTTTAATTTTATTGGTTGTGTTGCTTTGTTCTTAAAAAAGTTTCGATACAAAAAAGATCGTGTGCAATAGCACAAATAAATTAATATACCTATTGCTTGCTCATTTTAAACAACTTCGTGTTTAAATAGATAATTTTAACTTGTACGTGTTTAATAAACAAAACTTTTATTTAATTATAACTTTTGTTTTGTCTGTAAAAACTATAATTCCCCATTCTGTACGTGGCCAAAACGCTAACCGCGTCAAACAAAAAAATAAATAAATAAATAAACCTCATTCTTTTAGTCTATGGCCGATCGCCATTGTTAGATGCGCGCGCATTGGAAAACTAATGAATTTTTTCCCACCATTGCGAAACATTTTTCACAACTCGTTTTCGCTGATGAAATTATAGTTATTTATTAATTGAAATGTCTAAAAGTACTAGTTATAAAGAAAATGATTTATGTTGTACAACGCCCAATATAAGATGTGAAGCCCTTTGAACGTTATGGAAAGTTTACTACCTGAAAACTCCAAGGTAAAATATCTATAATTGTCTACTATATAACATGACTAGCTGTTACCCGCGGCTTCGCCCGCGTTATTGTGTCTTTATTACCTTTGAGGTCTAGATCAATGATCTCTTAGCCCAAGTCACCATAGATGACCTTGGGGTCATAAAAGATCAAAAGAGGATATTAAGTTCGACTTTGGAGTCGAACTTAATATCCTCTTTTGTTAAAGTCATTAATCATTTTGGTTAGGTATACGAAGTTGTGCTGTTTAATTGTTTGACTCAACACAAAAGTTCCTGAAACATTTCTTACAAAGAAATTAAGGTAAAAAGCTGCGCGAGCGAACATTTTTTATGAATTTTTATGACCCTGACAGTTTTATAACCTAACAATCAAGTCACAGTAGATGACTCTTAGGTCGAACTCGATATCGTCTATTGTTAAAGTCATTAATCATTACTTGGTAAACCTAAGCTATCAATGCGCGAGCGAAGCGATGGTGAAAAATGTTTACGACTTTTTATGACCCTGACAGTTTTTATGACCTCCTAAGTCAACACCGGTACCACAAAGGTTAAACTTGATATCCACTAATTTTAAGATTAATAACTATTATGATTATTGAAGGTTGTACTGTTTTAATCTTCGAGCATTTACCAATTGAGAAGTTAACGCAAGGCGTTCCTCTCTGCTGGCCATATAGCCATTTTTGGCCACATGAGCGTGCGTAACTACGCTGTATTTTTAATACTGTGTGCGTGGTTCAAGCTAGTGTGCGGGATCGTTAAAGTGAGTGATTTGTGTGTGTGCAATGCGTGTTTACCTCGTCCCCAGTAAGTATCGGCAGAAAAAAATGTTTGAGGATTACAACGTTAACATCTCCATTGGTAAATGCTCGAAGGTTTTAATTTATTACTCGTTTTGATGCATGTAGTTATTAATATACAAAATTTACTGAAATATTACCAACAAAGAAGATAAAACAAATGCTTGCGCGAGCGCAGCGAGCGCGAAATTTTTTTACGTCCTTTTATGACCCTGACAGCTTTTATGACCTACTAAGTCAACGCCGATAACCCTAACGTTAAACTTGATATCCACTTATTTTAAGGTTAATAATCTTTATCATTATTGAAGGTTGTACTGTTTAAATCTATGACTCGTTTTGATGCATGTGGCTATTAAAATACAAAAGTAGCTGAAATGTTTTCTACAAAGTAGATATAACAAATGCTCGCGCGAGCGGAGCGAGCGCTATAACTGCGCGAGCGAAGCGAGCGCGAAATATGTTTACTACTTTTTATGACCCTGACAGTTTTAATGACCTTCTATGTCAACACCGATAACACAAAGGTTTAACTTCATATCCACTTCTTATAAGGTTAACAACAATAACGATTATTGAAGGTTGTACTGTTTTAATTTATGACTCGTTTTGATGCATGTGGTTATTAATATATAAAAGTTACTGAAATATTACCAACAAAGAAGGTTAAACAAATGCTTGCGCGAGCGAAGCGAACGCGAAAAATTTTTATGGCTTTTTATGACCCTGACAGCTTTTATGACCCTGACAGCTTTTATGACCTACTAAGTCAACACCGATAACCCTAAGGTTAAACTTGATATCCACTTATTTTAAGGTTAATAATCTTTATCATTATTGAAGGTTGTACTGTTTTAATCTATGACTCGTTTTGATGCATGTGGCTATTAAAATACAAAAGTTGCTGAAATTTTTTCTACAAAGCAGATATAACAAATGCTCGCGCGAGTGGAGCGAGCGCTTTAACTGCGCGAATTTTTACGGCTTTTTATGACCCTGACTGTTTTAGTTTTGATGACCTACTAAGTCAACACCTATGACCCTAAGGTTAAATGTGGCTGTCAACATGAATGTTTCTGAAATACTTCCCACAAAGCAGATAAAACACGTTGGGCTAGCAAAGCTGTCGCGTAAATTTTAAAGGCACTCACATTTAATTGCCGAAAAAAGTATTCCTTGCCCTTTTATGCCCTATTATATACAATACTATTATTCTTTGTACAAAATTTCATCTGAATCGGTCAAGCCATCTGGCCGAAAAGAGGCCACACATTCACAAAATTCCATAATAAAAATCTAGACACCCGAAATTGCCAGCCAAAAAAAAGTATTCGTTGTCCTTCTATGTCTTATTGACTGTCTGTATACGAAATTTCAGCTAAAAAGGTTAAGCCGTTTGACCGAGAGTAGGCCACACATTTGCAAAACTGGGCACCTAGACTCGACAGCCGGAAAAAAAGTATCCGATATCCTATTCTTTCCTATGAACTGTCTTTATACAACACTAGCTGTTACCCGCGGCTTCGCCCGCGTTATTGTGTCTTTATTACCTTTGAGGTCTAGATCAATGATCTCTTAGCCCAAGTCACCATAGATGACCCCAAAGTCGAACTTAATATCCTCTTTTGTTAAAGTCATTAATCATTTTGGTTAGATATACGAAGTTGTGCTGTTTAATTGTTTGACTCAACACAAAAGTTCCTGAAACATTTCTTACAAAGAAATTAAGGTAAATAGCTGCGCGAGCGAACATTTTTTATGAATTTTTATGACCCTGACAGTTTTATAACCTAACAATCAAGTCACTGTAGATGACTCTTAGGTCGAACTCGATATCGTCTATTGTTAAAGTCATTAATCATAACTTGGTAAACCTAAGCAAGGTTTACCAAGTTTTGCTGTTTAAGTATTTGAGTCAGTCTAATGTATGAGGCTGTTAAAACACGCTATTATATGATATATAGCGTTACTACTGCGCAAGCGAAGCGAGCGCAGTTTTTTTTATGATCTTTTATGATCTTTTATGACCCTGACAGTTTTTATGATCTACTATGTCAACCCGATAACCCTAGGGTTTAACTTGATATCCACTTATTTTAAGGTAAATAATGATTATGATTATTGAAGGTTGAACTGCTTAAAATTATAAACTCGATTTGATGCTTGTGGCTATTTAAATACAAAAAATGATGAAATATTCCCTACAAAGAAGATAAAACAAATGCTGGCGCGAGCGTAGCGAGCGCTATCAATGCGCGAGCAAAGCGATGGTGAAAAATGTTTACGACTTTTTATGACCGTGACAGTTTTTATGACCTCCTAAGTCAACATCGATACCACAAAGGTTAAACTTGATATCCACTAATTTTAAGATTAATAATTATTATGATGATAATTGAAGGTTGTACTGTTTTAATCTTCGAGCATTTACCAATTGAGAAGTTAACGCAAGGCGTTCCTCTCTGCTGGCCATATAGCCATTTTTGGCCACATGAGCGTGCGTAACTACGCTGTATTTTTAATACTGTGTGCGTGTTTCAAGCTAGTGTGCGGGATCGTTAAAGTGAGTGATTTGTGTGTGTGCAATGCGTGTTTACCTCGTCCCCAGTAAGTATCGGCAAAAAAAAATGTTTGAGGATTACAACGTTAACATCTCCATTGGTAAATGCTCGAAGGTTTTAATTTATTACTCGTTTTGATGCATGTAGTTATTAATATACAAAATTTACTGAAATATTACCAACAAAGAAGATAAAACAAATGCTTGCGCGAGCGCAGCGAGCGCGAAATTTTTTTACGTCCTTTTATGACCCTGACAGCTTTTATGACCTACTAAGTCAACGCCGATAACCCTAACGTTAAACTTGATATCCACTTATTTTAAGGTTAATAATCTTTATCATTATTGAAGGTTGTACTGTTTAAATCTATGACTCGTTTTGATGCATGTGGCTATTAAAATACAAAAGTAGCTGAAATGTTTTCTACAAAGTAGATATAACAAATGCTCGCGCGAGCGGAGCGAGCGCTTTAACTGCGCGAGCGAAGCGAGCGCGAAATATGTTTACTACTTTTTATGACCCTGACAGTTTTAATGACCTTCTATGTCAACACCGATAACACAAAGTTTTAACTTCATATCCACTTATTATAAGGTTAACAACAATAACGATTATTGAAGGTTGTACTGTTTTAATTTATGACTCGTTTTGATGCATGTGGTTATTAATATATAAAAATTACTGAAATATTACCAACAAAGAAGGTTAAACAAATGCTTGCGCGAGCGAAGCGAGCGCGAAAAATTTTTATGGCTTTTTATGACCCTGACAGCTTTTATGACCCTGACAGCTTTTATGACCTACTAAGTCAACACCGATAACCCTAAGGTTAAACTTGATATTCACTTATTTTAAGGTTAATAATCTTTATCATTATTGAAGGTTGTACTGTTTTAATCTATGACTCGTTTTGATGATGCATGTGGCTATTAAAATACAAAAGTTGCTGAAATTTTTTCTACAAAGCAGATATAACAAATGCTCGCGCGAGCGGAGTGAGCGCTTTAACTGCGCGAATTTTTACGGCTTTTTATGACCCTGACTGTTTTAGTTTTGATGACCTACTAAGTCAACACCAATGACCCTAAGGTTAAATGTGGCTGTCAACATGAATGTTTCTGAAATACTTCCCACAAAGCAGATAAAACACGTTGGGCTAGCAAAGCTATCGCGTAAATTTTAAAGGCACTCACATTTAATTGCCGAAAAAAGTATTCCTTGCCCTTTTATGCCCTATTATATACAATACTATTATTCTTTGTACAAAATTTCATCTGAATCGGTCAAGCCATCTGGCCGAAAAGAGGCCACACATTCACAAAATTCCATAATAAAAATCAAGACACCCGAAATTGCCAGCCAAAAAAAAGTATTCGTTGTCCTTCTATGTCTTATTGACTGTCTGTATACGAAATTTCAGCTAAAAAGGTTAAGCCGTTTGACCGAGAGTAGGCCACACATTTGCAAAACTGGGCACCTAGACTCGACAGCCGGAAAAAAAGTATCCGATATCCTATTCTTTCCTATGAACTGTCTTTATACAACATTTCAGGCAAATCGGTCAAGCAGTTTATTCGATAAGAGGTCTTATATTTACAAAATTCAATTTAAAATATCTGGACCCCCTGACTCGACAGCCAGAAAAAAAGTATCCTATATCCTATTCTGCCCTATAACATGTATTCATACAACATTTCAGGCAAATCGGTCAAGCCGTTTATTCGAGAAGAAGTCTTATATTTACAAAATTCAGTTAAAAATATCCGGACCCCCTGACTCGACAGCCAGAAAAAAAGTGTCCTATATCTTATTCTACCCTATGAACTGTCTATATACAACATTTCAGGCAAATCGGTCAAGCCGTTTATTCGAGAAGAGGTCTTATATTTACAAAATTCAATTTAAAATATCTGGACCCCCTGACTCGACAGCCAGAAAAAAAGTATCCTATATCCTATTCTGCCCTATAACATGTATTCATACAACATTTCAGGCAAATCGGTCTAGCCGTTTATTCGAGAAGAAGTCTTATATTTACAAAATTCAGTTAAAAATATCCGGACCCCCTGACTCGACAGCCAGAAAAAAAGTGTTCTATATCTTATTCTACCCTATGAACTGTCTATATACAACATTTCAGGCAAATCGGTCAAGCCGTTTATTCGAGAAGAGGTTTTATATTCACAAAATTCAATTTAAAATATCTGGACCCCCTGACTCGACAGCCAAAAAAAAAGTATCCTATGTCCTATTCTGCCCTATGACATGTATTCATACAAAATTTCAGGCAAATCGGTCAAGCCATTTATTCGAGAAGAAGTCTCATATTTACAAAATTCAATTTAAAATATCCGGACTCCCTGACTCGACAGCCAGAAAAAAAGTTTTCTGTATCCTATTCTGCCCTATGACATCTATTCGTACAACATTTCAGGCAAATCGGTCTAGCCGTTTATTCGAGAAGAAGTCTTATATTTACAAAATTCAGGTAAAAATATTTGGACCCCCTGACTCGACAGCCAGAAAAAGAGTGGCCTATATCTTATTCTACCCTATGAACTGTCTATATACAACATTTCAGGCAAATCGGTCAAGCCGTTTATTCGAGAAGAGGTTTTATATTTACAAAATTCAATTTTAAATATCTGGACCCCCTGACTCGACAGCCAAAAAAAAAGTATCCTATGTCCTATTCTGCCCTATGACATGTATTCATACAAAATTTCAGGCAAATCGGTCAAGCCATTTATTCGAGAAGAAGTCTCATATTTACAAAATTCAATTTAAAATATCCGGACTCCCTGACTCGACAGCCAGAAAAAAAGTTTTCTGTATCCTATTCTGCCCTATGACATGTATTCGTACAACATTTCAGGCAAATCTGTCTAGCCGTTTATTCGAGAAGAAGTCTTATATTTACAAAATTCAGGTAAAAATATTTGGACCCCCTGACTCGACAGCCAGAAAAAAAGTGTTCTATATCTTATTCTACCCTATGAACTGTCTATATACAACATTTCAGGCAAATCGGTCAAGCCGTTTATTCGAGAAGAGGTTTTATATTCACAAAATTCAATTTAAAATATCTGGACCCCCTGACTCGACAGCCAAAAAAAAAGTATCCTATGTCCTATTCTGCCCTATGACATGTATTCATACAAAATTTCAGGCAAATCGGTCAAGCCATTTATTCGAGAAGAAGTCTCATATTTACAAAATTCAATTTAAAATATCCGGACTCCCAGACTCGACAGCCAGAAAAAAAGTTTTCTGTATCCTATTCTGCCCTATGACATGTATTCGTACAACATTTCAGGCAAATCGGTCTAGCCGTTTATTCGAGAAGAAGTCTTATATTTACAAAATTCAGGTAAAAATATTTGGACCCCCTGACTCGACAGCCAGAAAAAAAGTGTCCTATATCTTATTCTACCCTATGAACTGTCTATATACAACATTTCAGGCAAATCGGTCAAGCCGTTTATTCGAGAAGAGGTTTTATATTTACAAAATTCAATTTAAAATATCTGGACACCCTGACTCGACAGCCAGAAAAAAAGTATCCTATATCCTATTCTACTCTATGACATGTATTCATACAAAATTTCAGGCAAATCGGTCAAGCCATTTATTCGAGAAGATGTCTCATATTTACAAAATTCAATTAAAAATATCTGGACCCCCTGACTCGATAGCCAAAAAAAAAGTATCCTTTATCCTATTCTGCCCTATGTACTATCTTTGTACAAAATTTCAGTCAAATCCATCAAGCCGTTTGACCGTGAAGAAGTCCCAAACAAACAAACAAACAAACAAACAAATAAACAAACTGACTTTCGCATTTATAATATTGGTGTTGATTTCAGGCAAATCGGTCAAGCCGTTTATTCGATAAGAGGTCTTATATTTACAAAATTCAATTAAAAATATCTGGACCCCCTGACTCGACAGCCAGAAAAAAAGTATCCTATATCCTATTCTGCCCTATAACATGTATTCATACAACATTTCAGGCAAATCGGTCAAGCCGTTTATTCGAGAAGAAGTCTTATATTTACAAAATTCAGTTAAAAATATTTGGACCCCCTGACTCGACAGCCAGAAAAAAAGTGTTCTATATCTTATTTTACCCTATGAACTGTCTATATACAACATTTCAGGCAAATCGGTCAAGCCGTTTATTCGAGAAGAGGTTTTATATTCACAAAATTCAATTTAAAATATCTGGTCCCCCTGACTCGACAGCCAAAAAAAAAGTATCCTATGTCCTATTCTGCCCTATGACATGTATTCATACAAAATTTCAGGCAAATCGGTCAAGCCATTTATTCGAGAAGAAGTCTCATATTTACAAAATTCAATTCAAAATATCCGAACCCCTGAGGCGACAGCCAGAAAAAAAGTATCCTGTATCCTATTCTGCCCTATGACATGTATTCGTACAACATTTCAGGCAAATCGGTCTAGCCGTTTATTCGAGAAGAAGTCTTATATTTACAAAATTCAGTTAAAAATATTTGGACCCCCTGACTCGACAGCCAGAAAAAAAGTGTCCTATATCTTATTCTACCCTATGAACTGTCTATATACAACATTTCAGGCAAATCGGTCAAGCCGTTTATTCGAGAAGAGGTTTTATATTCACAAAATTCAATTTAAAATATCTGGACCCCCTGACTCGACAGCCAAAAAAAAAGTATCCTATGTCCTATTCTGCCCTATGACATGTATTCATACAAAATTTCAGGCAAATCGGTCAAGCCGTTTATTCGAGAAGAAGTCTCATATTTACAAAATTCAATTTAAAATATCCGGACTCCCTGACTCGACAGCCAGAAAAAAAGTTTTCTGTATCCTTTTCTGCCCTATGACATGTATTCGTACAACATTTCAGGCAAATCGGTCTAGCCGTTTATTCGAGAAGAAGTCTTATATTTACAAAATTCAGGTAAAAATATTTGGACCCCCTGACTCGACAGCCAGAAAAAGAGTGTCCTATATCTTATTCTACCCTATGAACTGTCTATATACAACATTTCAGGCAAATCGGTCAAGCCTTTTATTCGAGAAGAGGTTTTATATTTACAAAATTCAATTTTAAATATCTGGACCCCCTGACTCGACAGCCAAAAAAAAGTATCCTATGTCCTATTCTGCCCTATGACATGTATTCATACAAAATTTCAGGCAAATCGGTCAAGCCGTTTATTCGAGAAGAAGTCTTATATTTACAAAATTCAGTTAAAAATATTTGGACCCCCTGACTCGACAGCCAGAAAAAAAGTGTTCTATATCTTATTTTACCCTATGAACTGTCTATATACAACATTTCAGGCAAATCGGTCAAGCCGTTTATTCGAGAAGAGGTTTTATATTCACAAAATTCAATTTAAAATATCTGGTCCCCCTGACTCGACAGCCAAAAAAAAAGTATCCTATGTCCTATTCTGCCCTATGACATGTATTCATACAAAATTTCAGGCAAATCGGTCAAGCCATTTATTCGAGAAGAAGTCTCATATTTACAAAATTCAATTCAAAATATCCGGACCCCTGAGGCGACAGCCAGAAAAAAAGTATCCTGTATCCTATTCTGCCCTATGACATGTATTCGTACAACATTTCAGGCAAATCGGTCTAGCCGTTTATTCGAGAAGAAGTCTTATATTTACAAAATTCAGTTAAAAATATTTGGACCCCCTGACTCGACAGCCAGAAAAAAAGTGTCCTATATCTTATTCTACCCTATGAACTGTCTATATACAACATTTCAGGCAAATCGGTCAAGCCGTTTATTCGAGAAGAGGTTTTATATTCACAAAATTCAATTTAAAATATCTGGACCCCCTGACTCGACAGCCAAAAAAAAAGTATCCCATGTCCTATTCTGCCCTATGACATGTATTCATACAAAATTTCGGGCAAATCGGTCATGCCGTTTATTCGAGAAGAAGTCTCATATTTACAAAATTCAATTTAAAATATCCGGACTCCCTGACTCGACAGCCAGAAAAAAAGTTTTCTGTATCCTTTTCTGCCCTATGACATGTATTCGTACAACATTTCAGGCAAATCGGTCTAGCCGTTTATTCGAGAAGAAGTCTTATATTTACAAAATTCAGGTAAAAATATTTGGACCCCCTGACTCGACAGCCAGAAAAAAAGTGTTCTATATCTTATTCTACCCTATGAACTGTCTATATACAACATTTCAGGCAAATCGGTCAAGCCGTTTATTCGAGAAGAGGTTTTATATTCACAAAATTCAATTTAAAATATCTGGACCCCCTGACTCGACAGCCAAAAAAAAAGTATCCTATGTCCTATTCTGCCCTATGACATGTATTCATACAAAATTTCAGGCAAATCGGTCAAGCCATTTATTCGAGAAGAAGTCTCATATTTACAAAATTCAATTTAAAATATCCGGACTCCCTGACTCGACAGCCAGAAAAAAAGTTTTCTGTATCCTATTCTGCCCTATGACATGTATTCGTACAACATTTCAGGCAAATCGGTCTAGCCGTTTATTCGAGAAGAAGTCTTATATTTACAAAATTCAGGTAAAAATATTTGGACCCCCTGACTCGACAGCCAGAAAAAGAGTGTCCTATATCTTATTCTACCCTATGAACTGTCTATATACAACATTTCAGGCAAATCGGTCAAGCCTTTTATTCGAGAAGAGGTTTTATATTTACAAAATTCAATTTTAAATATCTGGACTCCCTGACTCGACAGCCAAAAAAAAGTATCCTATGTCCTATTCTGCCCTATGACATGTATTCATACAAAATTTCAGGCAAATCGGTCAAGCCATTTATTCGAGAAGAAGTCTCATATTTACAAAATTCAATTTAAAATATCCGGACTCCCTGACTCGACAGCCAGAAAAAAAGTTTTCTGTATCCTATTCTGCCCTATGACATGTATTCGTACAACATTTCAGGCAAATCGGTCTAGCCGTTTATTCGAGAAGAAGTCTTATATTTACAAAATTCAGGTAAAAATATTTGGACCCCCTGACTCGACAGCCAGAAAAAAAGTGTTCTATATCTTATTCTACCCTATGAACTGTCTATATACAACATTTCAGGCAAATCGGTCAAGCCGTTTATTCGAGAAGAGGTTTTATATTCACAAAATTCAATTTAAAATATCTGGACCCCCTGACTCGACAGCCAAAAAAAAAGTATCCTATGTCCTATTCTGCCCTATGACATGTATTCATACAAAATTTCAGGCAAATCGGTCAAGCCATTTATTCGAGAAGAAGTCTCATATTTACAAAATTCAATTTAAAATATCCGGACTCCCTGACTCGACAGCCAGAAAAAAAGTTTTCTGTATCCTATTCTGCCCTATGACATGTATTCGTACAACATTTCAGGCAAATCGGTCTAGCCGTTTATTCGAGAAGAAGTCTTATATTTACAAAATTCAGGTAAAAATATTTGGACCCCCTGACTCGACAGCCAGAAAAAGAGTGTCCTATATCTTATTCTACCCTATGAACTGTCTATATACAACATTTCAGGCAAATCGGTCAAGCCTTTTATTCGAGAAGAGGTTTTATATTTACAAAATTCAATTTTAAATATCTGGACTCCCTGACTCGACAGCCAAAAAAAAGTATCCTATGTCCTATTCTGCCCTATGACATGTATTCATACAAAATTTCAGGCAAATCGGTCAAGCCATTTATTCGAGAAGAAGTCTCATATTTACAAAATTCAATTTAAAATATCCGGACTCCCTGACTCGACAGCCAGAAAAAAAGTTTTCTGTATCCTTTTCTGCCCTATGACATGTATTCGTACAACATTTCAGGCAAATCGGTCTAGCCGTTTATTCGAGAAGAAGTCTTATATTTACAAAATTCAGGTAAAAATATTTGGACCCCCTGACTCGACAGCCAGAAAAAAAGTGTTCTATATCTTATTCTACCCTATGAACTGTCTATATACAACATTTCAGGCAAATCGGTCAAGCCGTTTATTCGAGAAGAGGTTTTATATTCACAAAATTCAATTTAAAATATCTGGACCCCCTGACTCGACAGCCAAAAAAAAAGTATCCTATGTCCTATTCTGCCCTATGACATGTATTCATACAAAATTTCAGGCAAATCGGTCAAGCCATTTATTCGAGAAGATGTCTCATATTTACAAAATTCAATTAAAAATATCTGGACCCCCTGACTCGATAGCCAAAAAAAAAGTATCCTTTATCCTATTCTGCCCTATGTACTATCTTTGTACAAAATTTCAGTCAAATCCATCAAGCCGTTTGACCGTGAAGAAGTCCCAAACAAACAAACAAACAAACAAACAAATAAACAAACTGACTTTCGCATTTATAATATTGGTGTTGATTTCAGGCAAATCGGTCAAGCCGTTTATTCGATAAGAGGTCTTATATTTACAAAATTCAATTAAAAATATCTGGACCCCCTGACTCGACAGCCAGAAAAAAAGTATCCTATATCCTATTCTGCCCTATAACATGTATTCATACAACATTTCAGGCAAATCGGTCAAGCCGTTTATTCGAGAAGAAGTCTTATATTTACAAAATTCAGTTAAAAATATTTGGACCCCCTGACTCGACAGCCAGAAAAAAAGTGTTCTATATCTTATTTTACCCTATGAACTGTCTATATACAACATTTCAGGCAAATCGGTCAAGCCGTTTATTCGAGAAGAGGTTTTATATTCACAAAATTCAATTTAAAATATCTGGTCCCCCTGACTCGACAGCCAAAAAAAAAGTATCCTATGTCCTATTCTGCCCTATGACATGTATTCATACAAAATTTCAGGCAAATCGGTCAAGCCATTTATTCGAGAAGAAGTCTCATATTTACAAAATTCAATTCAAAATATCCGGACCCCTGAGGCGACAGCCAGAAAAAAAGTATCCTGTATCCTATTCTGCCCTATGACATGTATTCGTACAACATTTCAGGCAAATCGGTCTAGCCGTTTATTCGAGAAGAAGTCTTATATTTACAAAATTCAGTTAAAAATATTTGGACCCCCTGACTCGACAGCCAGAAAAAAAGTGTCCTATATCTTATTCTACCCTATGAACTGTCTATATACAACATTTCAGGCAAATCGGTCAAGCCGTTTATTCGAGAAGAGGTTTTATATTCACAAAATTCAATTTAAAATATCTGGACCCCCTGACTCGACAGCCAAAAAAAAAGTATCCTATGTCCTATTCTGCCCTATGACATGTATTCATACAAAATTTCAGGCAAATCGGTCAAGCCGTTTATTCGAGAAGAAGTCTCATATTTACAAAATTCAATTTAAAATATCCGGACTCCCTGACTCGACAGCCAGAAAAAAAGTTTTCTGTATCCTTTTCTGCCCTATGACATGTATTCGTACAACATTTCAGGCAAATCGGTCTAGCCGTTTATTCGAGAAGAAGTCTTATATTTACAAAATTCAGGTAAAAATATTTGGACCCCCTGACTCGACAGCCAGAAAAAGAGTGTCCTATATCTTATTCTACCCTATGAACTGTCTATATACAACATTTCAGGCAAATCGGTCAAGCCTTTTATTCGAGAAGAGGTTTTATATTTACAAAATTCAATTTTAAATATCTGGACCCCCTGACTCGACAGCCAAAAAAAAGTATCCTATGTCCTATTCTGCCCTATGACATGTATTCATACAAAATTTCAGGCAAATCGGTCAAGCCGTTTATTCGAGAAGAAGTCTTATATTTACAAAATTCAGTTAAAAATATTTGGACCCCCTGACTCGACAGCCAGAAAAAAAGTGTTCTATATCTTATTTTACCCTATGAACTGTCTATATACAACATTTCAGGCAAATCGGTCAAGCCGTTTATTCGAGAAGAGGTTTTATATTCACAAAATTCAATTTAAAATATCTGGTCCCCCTGACTCGACAGCCAAAAAAAAAGTATCCTATGTCCTATTCTGCCCTATGACATGTATTCATACAAAATTTCAGGCAAATCGGTCAAGCCATTTATTCGAGAAGAAGTCTCATATTTACAAAATTCAATTCAAAATATCCGGACCCCTGAGGCGACAGCCAGAAAAAAAGTATCCTGTATCCTATTCTGCCCTATGACATGTATTCGTACAACATTTCAGGCAAATCGGTCTAGCCGTTTATTCGAGAAGAAGTCTTATATTTACAAAATTCAGTTAAAAATATTTGGACCCCCTGACTCGACAGCCAGAAAAAAAGTGTCCTATATCTTATTATACCCTATGAACTGTCTATATACAACATTTCAGGCAAATCGGTCAAGCCGTTTATTCGAGAAGAGGTTTTATATTCACAAAATTCAATTTAAAATATCTGGACCCCCTGACTCGACAGCCAAAAAAAAAGTATCCCATGTCCTATTCTGCCCTATGACATGTATTCATACAAAATTTCGGGCAAATCGGTCATGCCGTTTATTCGAGAAGAAGTCTCATATTTACAAAATTCAATTTAAAATATCCGGACTCCCTGACTCGACAGCCAGAAAAAAAGTTTTCTGTATCCTTTTCTGCCCTATGACATGTATTCGTACAACATTTCAGGCAAATCGGTCTAGCCGTTTATTCGAGAAGAAGTCTTATATTTACAAAATTCAGGTAAAAATATTTGGACCCCCTGACTCGACAGCCAGAAAAAAAGTGTTCTATATCTTATTCTACCCTATGAACTGTCTATATACAACATTTCAGGCAAATCGGTCAAGCCGTTTATTCGAGAAGAGGTTTTATATTCACAAAATTCAATTTAAAATATCTGGACCCCCTGACTCGACAGCCAAAAAAAAAGTATCCTATGTCCTATTCTGCCCTATGACATGTATTCATACAAAATTTCAGGCAAATCGGTCAAGCCATTTATTCGAGAAGAAGTCTCATATTTACAAAATTCAATTTAAAATATCCGGACTCCCTGACTCGACAGCCAGAAAAAAAGTTTTCTGTATCCTATTCTGCCCTATGACATGTATTCGTACAACATTTCAGGCAAATCGGTCTAGCCGTTTATTCGAGAAGAAGTCTTATATTTACAAAATTCAGGTAAAAATATTTGGACCCCCTGACTCGACAGCCAGAAAAAGAGTGTCCTATATCTTATTCTACCCTATGAACTGTCTATATACAACATTTCAGGCAAATCGGTCAAGCCTTTTATTCGAGAAGAGGTTTTATATTTACAAAATTCAATTTTAAATATCTGGACTCCCTGACTCGACAGCCAAAAAAAAGTATCCTATGTCCTATTCTGCCCTATGACATGTATTCATACAAAATTTCAGGCAAATCGGTCAAGCCATTTATTCGAGAAGAAGTCTCATATTTACAAAATTCAATTTAAAATATCCGGACTCCCTGACTCGACAGCCAGAAAAAAAGTTTTCTGTATCCTTTTCTGCCCTATGACATGTATTCGTACAACATTTCAGGCAAATCGGTCTAGCCGTTTATTCGAGAAGAAGTCTTATATTTACAAAATTCAGGTAAAAATATTTGGACCCCCTGACTCGACAGCCAGAAAAAAAGTGTTCTATATCTTATTCTACCCTATGAACTGTCTATATACAACATTTCAGGCAAATCGGTCAAGCCGTTTATTCGAGAAGAGGTTTTATATTCACAAAATTCAATTTAAAATATCTGGACCCCCTGACTCGACAGCCAAAAAAAAAGTATCCTATGTCCTATTCTGCCCTATGACATGTATTCATACAAAATTTCAGGCAAATCGGTCAAGCCATTTATTCGAGAAGAAGTCTCATATTTACAAAATTCAATTTAAAATATCCGGACTCCCTGACTCGACAGCCAGAAAAAAAGTTTTCTGTATCCTATTCTGCCCTATGACATGTATTCGTACAACATTTCAGGCAAATCGGTCTAGCCGTTTATTCGAGAAGAAGTCTTATATTTACAAAATTCAGGTAAAAATATTTGGACCCCCTGACTCGACAGCCAGAAAAAAAGTGTTCTATATCTTATTCTACCCTATGAACTGTCTATATACAACATTTCAGGCAAATCGGTCAAGCCGTTTATTCGAGAAGAGGTTTTATATTCACAAAATTCAATTTAAAATATCTGGACCCCCTGACTCGACAGCCAAAAAAAAAGTATCCTATGTCCTATTCTGCCCTATGACATGTATTCATACAAAATTTCAGGCAAATCGGTCAAGCCATTTATTCGAGAAGAAGTCTCATATTTACAAAATTCAATTTAAAATATCCGGACTCCCTGACTCGACAGCCAGAAAAAAAGTTTTCTGTATCCTATTCTGCCCTATGACATGTATTCGTACAACATTTCAGGCAAATCGGTCTAGCCGTTTATTCGAGAAGAAGTCTTATATTTACAAAATTCAGGTAAAAATATTTGGACCCCCTGACTCGACAGCCAGAAAAAGAGTGTCCTATATCTTATTCTACCCTATGAACTGTCTATATACAACATTTCAGGCAAATCGGTCAAGCCTTTTATTCGAGAAGAGGTTTTATATTTACAAAATTCAATTTTAAATATCTGGACTCCCTGACTCGACAGCCAAAAAAAAGTATCCTATGTCCTATTCTGCCCTATGACATGTATTCATACAAAATTTCAGGCAAATCGGTCAAGCCATTTATTCGAGAAGAAGTCTCATATTTACAAAATTCAATTTAAAATATCCGGACTCCCTGACTCGACAGCCAGAAAAAAAGTTTTCTGTATCCTTTTCTGCCCTATGACATGTATTCGTACAACATTTCAGGCAAATCGGTCTAGCCGTTTATTCGAGAAGAAGTCTTATATTTACAAAATTCAGGTAAAAATATTTGGACCCCCTGACTCGACAGCCAGAAAAAAAGTGTTCTATATCTTATTCTACCCTATGAACTGTCTATATACAACATTTCAGGCAAATCGGTCAAGCCGTTTATTCGAGAAGAGGTTTTATATTCACAAAATTCAATTTAAAATATCTGGACCCCCTGACTCGACAGCCAAAAAAAAAGTATCCTATGTCCTATTCTGCCCTATGACATGTATTCATACAAAATTTCAGGCAAATCGGTCAAGCCATTTATTCGAGAAGAAGTCTCATATTTACAAAATTCAATTTAAAATATCCGGACTCCCTGACTCGACAGCCAGAAAAAAAGTTTTCTGTATCCTATTCTGCCCTATGACATGTATTCGTACAACATTTCAGGCAAATCGGTCTAGCCGTTTATTCGAGAAGAAGTCTTATATTTACAAAATTCAGGTAAAAATATTTGGACCCCCTGACTCGACAGCCAGAAAAAGAGTGTCCTATATCTTATTCTACCCTATGAACTGTCTATATACAACATTTCAGGCAAATCGGTCAAGCCTTTTATTCGAGAAGAGGTTTTATATTTACAAAATTCAATTTTAAATATCTGGACTCCCTGACTCGACAGCCAAAAAAAAGTATCCTATGTCCTATTCTGCCCTATGACATGTATTCATACAAAATTTCAGGCAAATCGGTCAAGCCATTTATTCGAGAAGAAGTCTCATATTTACAAAATTCAATTTAAAATATCCGGACTCCCTGACTCGACAGCCAGAAAAAAAGTTTTCTGTATCCTTTTCTGCCCTATGACATGTATTCGTACAACATTTCAGGCAAATCGGTCTAGCCGTTTATTCGAGAAGAAGTCTTATATTTACAAAATTCAGGTAAAAATATTTGGACCCCCTGACTCGACAGCCAGAAAAAAAGTGTTCTATATCTTATTCTACCCTATGAACTGTCTATATACAACATTTCAGGCAAATCGGTCAAGCCGTTTATTCGAGAAGAGGTTTTATATTCACAAAATTCAATTTAAAATATCTGGACCCCCTGACTCGACAGCCAAAAAAAAAGTATCCTATGTCCTATTCTGCCCTATGACATGTATTCATACAAAATTTCAGGCAAATCGGTCAAGCCATTTATTCGAGAAGAAGTCTCATATTTACAAAATTCAATTTAAAATATCCGGACTCCCTGACTCGACAGCCAGAAAAAAAGTTTTCTGTATCCTATTCTGCCCTATGACATGTATTCGTACAACATTTCAGGCAAATCGGTCTAGCCGTTTATTCGAGAAGAAGTCTTATATTTACAAAATTCAGGTAAAAATATTTGGACCCCCTGACTCGACAGCCAGAAAAAAAGTGTTCTATATCTTATTCTACCCTATGAACTGTCTATATACAACATTTCAGGCAAATCGGTCAAGCCGTTTATTCGAGAAGAGGTTTTATATTCACAAAATTCAATTTAAAATATCTGGACCCCCTGACTCGACAGCCAAAAAAAAAGTATCCTATGTCCTATTCTGCCCTATGACATGTATTCATACAAAATTTCAGGCAAATCGGTCAAGCCATTTATTCGAGAAGAAGTCTCATATTTACAAAATTCAATTTAAAATATCCGGACTCCCTGACTCGACAGCCAGAAAAAAAGTTTTCTGTATCCTATTCTGCCCTATGACATGTATTCGTACAACATTTCAGGCAAATCGGTCTAGCCGTTTATTCGAGAAGAAGTCTTATATTTACAAAATTCAGGTAAAAATATTTGGACCCCCTGACTCGACAGCCAGAAAAAGAGTGTCCTATATCTTATTCTACCCTATGAACTGTCTATATACAACATTTCAGGCAAATCGGTCAAGCCTTTTATTCGAGAAGAGGTTTTATATTTACAAAATTCAATTTTAAATATCTGGACTCCCTGACTCGACAGCCAAAAAAAAGTATCCTATGTCCTATTCTGCCCTATGACATGTATTCATACAAAATTTCAGGCAAATCGGTCAAGCCATTTATTCGAGAAGAAGTCTCATATTTACAAAATTCAATTTAAAATATCCGGACTCCCTGACTCGACAGCCAGAAAAAAAGTTTTCTGTATCCTTTTCTGCCCTATGACATGTATTCGTACAACATTTCAGGCAAATCGGTCTAGCCGTTTATTCGAGAAGAAGTCTTATATTTACAAAATTCAGGTAAAAATATTTGGACCCCCTGACTCGACAGCCAGAAAAAAAGTGTTCTATATCTTATTCTACCCTATGAACTGTCTATATACAACATTTCAGGCAAATCGGTCAAGCCGTTTATTCGAGAAGAGGTTTTATATTCACAAAATTCAATTTAAAATATCTGGACCCCCTGACTCGACAGCCAAAAAAAAAGTATCCTATGTCCTATTCTGCCCTATGACATGTATTCATACAAAATTTCAGGCAAATCGGTCAAGCCATTTATTCGAGAAGAAGTCTCATATTTACAAAATTCAATTTAAAATATCCGGACTCCCTGACTCGACAGCCAGAAAAAAAGTTTTCTGTATCCTATTCTGCCCTATGACATGTATTCGTACAACATTTCAGGCAAATCGGTCTAGCCGTTTATTCGAGAAGAAGTCTTATATTTACAAAATTCAGTTAAAAATATTTGGACCCCCTGACTCGACAGCCAGAAAAAAAGTGTTCTATATCTTATTCTACCCTATGAACTGTCTATATACAACATTTCAGGCAAATCGGTCAAGCCTTTTATTCGAGAAGAGGTTTTATATTTACAAAATTCAATTTTAAATATCTGGACTCCCTGACTCGACAGCCAAAAAAAAGTATCCTATGTCCTATTCTGCCCTATGACATGTATTCATACAAAATTTCAGGCAAATCGGTCAAGCCATTTATTCGAGAAGAAGTCTCATATTTACAAAATTCAATTTAAAATATCCGGACTCCCTGACTCGACAGCCAGAAAAAAAGTTTTCTGTATCCTTTTCTGCCCTATGACATGTATTCGTACAACATTTCAGGCAAATCGGTCTAGCCGTTTATTCGAGAAGAAGTCTTATATTTACAAAATTCAGGTAAAAATATTTGGACCCCCTGACTCGACAGCCAGAAAAAAAGTGTTCTATATCTTATTCTACCCTATGAACTGTCTATATACAACATTTCAGGCAAATCGGTCAAGCCGTTTATTCGAGAAGAGGTTTTATATTCACAAAATTCAATTTAAAATATCTGGACCCCTGACTCGACAGCCAAAAAAAAAGTATCCTATGTCCTATTCTGCCCTATGACATGTATTCATACAAAATTTCAGGCAAATCGGTCAAGCCATTTATTCGAGAAGAAGTCTCATATTTACAAAATTCAATTTAAAATATCCGGACTCCCTGACTCGACAGCCAGAAAAAAAGTTTTCTGTATCCTATTCTGCCCTATGACATGTATTCGTACAACATTTCAGGCAAATCGGTCTAGCCGTTTATTCGAGAAGAAGTCTTATATTTACAAAATTCAGTTAAAAATATTTGGACCCCCTGACTCGACAGCCAGAAAAAAAGTGTTCTATATCTTATTCTACCCTATGAACTGTCTATATACAACATTTCAGGCAAATCGGTCAAGCCGTTTATTCGAGAAGAGGTTTTATATTCACAAAATTCAATTTAAAATATCTGGACCCCCTGACTCGACAGCCAAAAAAAAAGTATCCTATGTCCTATTCTGCCCTATGACATGTATTCATACAAAATTTCAGGCAAATCGGTCAAGCCATTTATTCGAGAAGAAGTCTCATATTTACAAAATTCAATTTAAAATATCCGGACTCCCTGACTCGACAGCCAGAAAAAAAGTTTTCTGTATCCTATTCTGCCCTATGACATGTATTCGTACAACATTTCAGGCAAATCGGTCTAGCCGTTTATTCGAGAAGAAGTCTTATATTTACAAAATTCAGTTAAAAATATTTGGACCCCCTGACTCGACAGCCAGAAAAAAAGTGTCCTATATCTTATTCTACCCTATGAACTGTCTATATACAACATTTCAGGCAAATCGGTCAAGCCGTTTATTCGAGAAGACGTTTTATATTCACAAAATTCAATTTAAAATATCTGAACCCCCTGACTCGACAGCCAAAAAAAAAGTATCCTATGTCCTATTCTGCCCTATGACATGTATTCATACAAAATTTCAGGCAAATCGGTCAAGCCATTTATTCGAGAAGAAGTCTCATATTTACAAAATTCAATTTAAAATATCCGGACTCCCTGACTCGACAGCCAGAAAAAAAGTTTTCTGTATCCTATTCTGCCCTATGACATGTATTCGTACAACATTTCAGGCAAATCGGTCTAGCCGTTTATTCGAGAAGAAGTCTTATATTTACAAAATTCAGGTAAAAATATTTGGACCCCCTGACTCGACAGCCAGAAAAAAAGTGTTCTATATCTTATTCTACCCTATGAACTGTCTATATACAACATTTCAGGCAAATCGGTCAAGCCGTTTATTCGAGAAGAGGTTTTATATTTACAAAATTCAATTTAAAATATCTGAACCCCCTGACTCGACAGCCAGAAAAAAAGTATCGCATATCCTATTCTACTCTATGACATGTATTCATACAAAATTTCAGGCAAATCGGTCAAGCCATTTATTCGAGAAGATGTCTCATATTTACAAAATTCAATTAAAAATATCTGGACCCCCTGACTCGATAGCCAAAAAAAAAGTATCCTATATCCTATTCTGCCCTATGTACTATCTTTGTACATAATTTCAGTCAAATCCGTCAAGCCGTTTGACCGTGAAGAAGTCCCAAACAAACAAACAAACAAACAAACAAACAAATAAACAAACTGACTTTCGCATTTATAATATTGGTGTTGATTTTTTTGTATTATTTTCTTCACAAGTGTGTTAAAAAACGTCGTATGATACACGTGTGTATTGATGAATACCGTCCTCGGCTCTCTTAAGACCTTCACCTAACGGCTCGGATCTCAATGGCGCCTCAGCGGTAATCACCAACATTACACACTTGTACCGTAATGTACTATTAATCAACTCGTTTGTTATATCATTTTATCTTAAAATTGATTATATCTCATGTGGTGCCTAAACACAATCGGCTGAGTGGTCCATGGTAAGTCTCACTCTGGAAGTCTGAGGTTAGATTATCTTCCACCAACTATGTTTCTAACACAAATGTATTTTTTTTTTTTTTTTTTTTTTTTTTCGTCGGAGGGGGAAATCCTCATTGGATGCCGTTGAGCACAGACTCTTCGGTTATGTCAGACTCCTACTGACTAAAACCCCCTCCCTTATGTCATCCTGAGAGTCCAAGGCAGGATTATCTCTCGCCGCATGCGATGTATAAACACAATCGGCTGAGTGAGCAATATAAGTATAAACTGAGAGTCCAAGGCGGGATTATCTCTCGCTGTATATGATTAACTCACTCTGGAAGCCTGAGGTAAGATTATCTCCCACCAACTGTGTTCATAAAACATACGGTTGGATGAATTGTGTAAGTGTCATTCTGAGAGCCCATGGTAAGATTATCTCTCGATGCTCAAACACATACGGTTGGATGAACCATGGTAAGTATCATCCTGAGAGTCCGAGGTAGGATTATCTCTCGTCGTATGTGATGAACTCACTCTAGGAGCCTGAGGTAAGATTATCTCCCACCAACTGTGTTCATAACACACAGGGTTTGATGAATTGTGGCAAGTGTGATTCTGAGAGTCCAAGGTAGGATTATCTCTCATTGCCTAAACACATACGGTTGGATGAACCATGGTAAGTTCATTCTGAGAGTCCAAGGTAGGATTACCTCTCGCCGAATGTGACGGTTTACCAATTGTTCCACGGTTTTATAGCACATATTTTTATGTGTCAGCAAATAATATTCCAATCTAAAAGGTATTAAGTACTGATATTTTAACAAAACAAACGAAGTCTCGAGTTACGGCTTCATCGACATTAAAAGCTAAGGGTTTGTACATACGTTTTAACTCTACGATTAAAGTTTTCAATATATACATGAACTATCCAATGCTATTTTAATTTAAAACATTTAGTTAAAACGCGCAGCTAAAACTCTAGGTGAATATATAGATAGTTGAAAATGAATAGGCTGTAACGACATCATTTATGGGTACAGGAACGTTAAATCTTTGATCTAGCTACTCCCAGAAGATGGTCTACTCATTAGTAAAATAAGTACTTACAAATCCAAAAAATACAACGTGAAAAAAAGCCTATACATTCACATTCAATATGAATAAACGAAAACTTTCAAACTAAAATTAAATCGTAGAGTTAAAACGTATGTACAACACCCTTAGCCTTCAATGTTGTCGAAGCTGTAACTCAAAACCTTTTATCAACCGTGTGAAGAAATAAACTGGCCAAGTGCAAGTTGGACTAACACTTTACCATGGTTCCGTACCATCGAGCAAAAATACTGAATGAAAAATCGAGTTTTTTGTATACGCTCCCTAACTTAAACTTACTAGTTACTTAACTGAAAATATGATCAGTGATTCTGAATTAGTGATCAGCATTTTTAATTAAACAAGTAAGTAGTAACACACTTAATTTGTTTATATTGTTTATGTGAAATAAGTCTAAATTATAGTAAGTAATTTGTATTAAACATGAAAATATAGTACAGACCTATTGTTTTATTTATTATAGTTACATAAGCAAATAAACACTTTTTTCCTACAAAACATTCTATAACTTTTAATGTTTTAAAAATTTGGCAGACCTACATTTTAACACTTGAGCTATTAAATCTTTACCATAGACTAGATATATACTTCAAGTACTGGACAATCAAAGGTATTTTTGTACCAAAACCACAGAATAAGTAAAAAAGGTGATTTTTGTCTGTGTCGCGGACTGGTTGTATTCGACAGTGGTGCTTCAAGACGTTTTTTCCTACAAACCATTGTATATTATAATAACTAAAACAAAATCACAATAAAATATATAATACTAAAAATATATTATTATAACTTTTAATGTTTAAAAAATGTAAAAGTATGTTTATATGTTATTTATCCTTTCACGTCAAAACAGCTCAACAGATTTATGTGAATTTTGTATAAAGTTGGTCAGAGGACTTCGAGAGTGACATAGGCTGCAGTTTATCCCAATAGCATGTTACAATAATATTTTCTTAAAATGTTATTTGTACTTTAATTTTTATTTATCGATATTTTATTGATAAATGTCATGGAACGCACAAGGTAACCGAACTATAAACCGGTTACATGAAGATTTGTACGCCAAGTCGATTGCAGTGTCTTGTCTTTTTCTATTGAACTAATAAGTAATATTTGATGAAAGAGTGCGTACTACATACAAAACGATCAATGTAATGGTCGTCCCCCAGGCTTGCTACTAGCTCCGAAGATTGCGTTGACTCAAATGACATGAGAGAACCCTATTATTTTATCCGTCTCAGTAGAATACCTATTTGTCAGCAAATAATATTCCAATCTAATAGGTATTAAGTACTGATATTTTAACAAAACAAACGAAGTCTCGAGTTACGGCTTCATCGACATTAAAAGCTAAGGGTTTGTACATACGTTTTAAATCTAAGATTAAACTGTCATGTAGAGATAAATCATGTTCTTATAGTTTATTCATTTTCAAATATCTATAAACTCAAGTTTTCAATATATACATGAACTATCGAATGCTATTTTAATTAAAAACATTTAGTTAAAACGCGCAGCTAAAACTCTAGGTGAATATATAGATAGTTGAAAATGAATAGGCTGTAAGGACATGATTTATGGGTACAGGAACGTTAAATCTTTGATCTAGCTACTCCCAGAAGATGGTCTACTCATTCGTAAAATAAGTACTTACAAATCCAAAAAATACAACGCAAAAAAAGCCTACATGTTCACATTCAATATGAATATACGAAAACTTTCAAACTAAAATTAAATCGTAGAGTTAAAACGTATGTACAACACCCTTAGCCTTTAATGTTGTCGAAGCTGTAACTCAAAACCTTTTATCAACCGTGTGAAGAAATAAACTGGCCAAATGCAAGTTGGACTAACACTTTACCATGGTTCCGTACCATCGAGCAAAAAAATACTGAAAAATCGAGTTTTTGTATACGCTTCCTAACTTAAACTTACTAGTTACTTAACTGAAAATATGATCAGTGATTCTGAATTAGTGATTAGCATTTTTAATTAATCAAGTAAGTAGTAGCACACTTAATTTGTTTACATTGTTTATGTGAAATACGTCTAAATTATAGTAAGTAATTTGTTTTAAACATGAAAATGTAGTACCTACTGTTTTATTTATTAAAGTTACATAAGCAAATAAACACTTTTTTCCTACAAAACGTTGTATAACTTTTAAACATTTACCAGACCTAAATTTTAACACTTGAGCTATTGAATCTTAACCATGGAGATAGTACACTTCAACTTCAATTCAATTTTTATATATCGGTATTTTATTGATAAATGAGATGGAACGCACAAGGTACCGAACTATAAACCGGTTATATGAAGATTTGTACGCCAAGTCGATCGCAGTGTAATCGCCTTTTTCTATTGAACTAATAAGTAATATTTGATGAAAGAGTGCGTACTACATAAAAACGATCAATTTAATGCTCGTCCCCCTGGCTTGCTACTAGCTCCGAGGATTGCGTTGATTCAAATGACATGAGAGAACCCTATTTTTATCAGTCTCAGTAGAATACCTATTTGTCAGCAAATAATATTCCAATCTAAAAAGTAGTAAGTACTCGTATTTTAACAGAATATTTCACCTTTGCAATAGGCTTGGGTATCTGACAGAGGAGTGGAACTATCGTATATCCTTCCATATAATAATAAATTTTGATCATAAAAGGATATTGATCCGCTTGGTATAACTGCTTCTGATATATCTGAAACTCACTCAAAAAGACACATTATATCCGTTAGTATATTCCATATCCAAAATTAAGCATAGTCGAGATTTAAAACCTATATTATTTAACATTATTAGGTCGTAACTTGCATTTTTTTTAAATTTTTTTTCTTACCTGTTGTTATTGATGATGTGATCCAAATAATTATATATCACGGTTGAAATTGAATAATAAAAAAATCTTCATTAAGATATACCGGATATATAAAGGTTTTGGTAAGAGGAAGGAACGATCTAAATCTATATATCCGCTTAGAGATACATAATTGAAGATATAGGTCAGTTTATTTCCCTACACTGTTGATAAAAGGTGACTGGGTATCGACTTACGGCTACGTCGACATTCTATAATTAAGGCTTGATTTATGCTGTAGAGACAAATATTACATTTTAACCGACTTCAATATATGGAGATACGTTCTCGATTTGATTTTATGATTTTTTGTTTGTTGCCTCATAACTCCAGGTATGTTTCCAGATATGTTCCAGAGACAAAGATTACTTTTTTAACCAACTTCAATAAACAGAGATACGTACTCCATATGTATGTACGATTAACTCATACCTAACTGTTGTTTATGAACCAAATACTTCCTGTGTGCATTATTAGGCCTGCTTACATCATTACCTAACCACATATAAGTGTTTGCAATTAACAAACGCTGTTTCATAAAATCTTCGACCACGAAACGAAACATCAGGTGAGATAGTGAATAATGAAGACTGTTTTCAAATGTTAGATTTGATGATTAATTGACTTTTTTACTTGTTGTATATTTGTATATTTTTTTTATTATTAGTGTGTGTAATATTTTATACATTCACTTTTAATTCTATCGTAGTCGGGTAACAGAAAAGGTTTTTCTCATGTTATTTGAGTGCGACCAGTAGGTAGCTTTATGCTATAGATTAAGTTCAAATTTGTTTATTTTAATAAAATACGAATACTTATTGCAATTAAAACTCCATGTGTGTAGAGGCCTTCGGCAAAGATTACTATTTAACCGACTTCAATAAACAAGATACGTCGTACTCGATTTGTATGTATGATGTTTTTGATTGTAAACTCATATTTAACTGCTGTTTATGAACCGATTAGGTTTTTTTTTTGGTAAATTTATTTTTTATTACTCCCTAAAATCCACTACAAATAAATAAATTTGAAAGCGCATAATAATAATACAATAATTTTAATCTGTCGGCACTATTACAAGTTAGGGTCTTATAAATTTATAAGACTGAACTGACTGAAGAAGAATTAAAAAAATATTCAATGATAACATACTTATTGTAATAGTTACGTCGTTTCTCAAAGAGGGCACAAATCTTTAGCTAATTAATTAATAATATAATTATAAATTAATAATAGCTAATTTTTCATGTAACTGGGATTTGCAATGGTTTAAAATCTGCTCACAGACAGTTAATCATGAATATATTTAAGAAATTTATTATATAATCGTATACATTAACATCGTTGTTTTGAATTATTTCATTTATTAACACTTCCTAAAATCTTACCAACAAATCTAGCATAAAACTAATAAAAGTACCATAATTTAAATAATCCAATACATCCTTTTATACTAGTCCCACCATCTAACGGGAACACTAATAAACTCACCAATAACTAAATACTATAAATATATCTAAATAATTGCTCTCCAATAGGTAACTCAATAAATAAATTCAATCTAAATAACTCGATCAATGGATCCAATAAACTCCTCGTATATAATAATCAATATCGAACGGCTTCCTTATTTAAATTTCACGCTATCTGTCGAAATCATTACAAAGTTTTGGTCTAATCAAAAATTGATAAAATCTTACGGTAAATACTCAATGATAACCTACTTATCGTAGTAGTTACGTAGTTTCTCCATAGAGGACGCTAATGAATTAAAAATATACAGTGGTCGTCTCGCGACATTGCATACATTATTAAATAACCCATAATTATGAACGTACTTTGTACCAACTAACCCTGCAAAAAAAGTTTCTATGAAATGTATAAGCAATACTTTCCGTTAAGTTAGGTTGGCTATAAAGTACGTTCATAAATCGGGTATCAACAATGTAGAGAAGTGCCTACTCTTATAACGTAGTAGGGCTATTCAGTATCAGATCAGTACTCTGTGCACTGTGCAGTGGTCAATGGCACGCCTTGACATCCATTTTGTTTTTTTGTTCAAAGTTTTGAGGGACACTGAAACTGTGAGTTATCATATTTAACTTGTTATGCACGAAGTGTCCAAATTATATCGATGTTATATTCTAGCTTAAGCTTAAAGCTAGATCTCTGTCTAACGCCGAGATACAGGTATAATTTCATTGAAATCAATCCACCTTTCCATGCGAATCCGTCTAACAAGATGGGCGCATAAATTGTACATTTCATCCAAAATCTTGTTGTGTAGTGTTATATTTCTTACCTAAAAACCTTCCTTTAGACCTAACGGTCATGTACGTGGCATATTTATTAACATATAATAATACCATATATATTATAAACTTAAAAGCAGTGAGATAGCGACTATAACTTCCACTTTTCTACTCTCAAATCTTTCCCTAATATTATTAGTAAGGGTCAGGAAAGGCTTCTCTTAAAATGCTCAAACTTGTCCCCCGCGAACATACCCTTTAAATAATCTAATGATTACCATACATTGTAACATGTTGTGGTGTTTACCAGGTGGAATGAGGGGGCAGAGTAGCCCTAAGGCTGCACCAGGCCGGGTGTAAGACCCAGGCATCTAAGGTCTTAAGAACATGCATGCTGCAAACTCCGCCTAAAACGCCTCACTCACAGGCTTTCTTCCCCTATTTATTCTCCTAAGTATTCTAGTATCAGGTAATACTTCTATCTCATATAATAAACCTTGCCCCATAAACGGCAACGGTGTGCTTCTTTCTACCATATCATCGTGAACAGCGAAGAAGATGTTCCTCGCTTACTACAATTTAAATTTCAATTCTACATCCTTGCTTAAATATGCTAAACTGAAACATCTCTAATTACTAATATTACCTAGATACATAATCATGTAATGTAGAAGAATGGTACGGTAGTCATTTTTTTATCATATGGTTCTGCGTTCGTTACCCCACTAGAATTCCATTAGAATAAAACATTAAGCAGCTTTACATGCAAACGCAAACCTATTCTAGACGTCAAATAAAGTAATTTATCATGGCTGAAGTAAGCCTACTATAGTGTGCAAGAATATTAATTGACAAATTTAAAATTTTAACTATTATAACTAATATAAATTATAACATTAACTATTACCTTTCAAATAATTTAATTTTAAAATTAATGTCAAGTTGTATATGGCTGAGTACAGAGGGCTTTGTTAATCATTATAAAACGAACATTTTTTATTGGTATATTCTTAATAAATAAATTAATTGATTGATTGTTTTTCATTATAAAACCCCACAACAGGCACTCACATTATTAAAGTTTATTTTGATATACTCTTTGGTTGATCAACATTAATAATCTAATTAGGTAGGGTAAACCTACATTTACGGAATATTAAACTAAATCAAAGTCCGAGACGCCTTAGAAATAAAATATAAACGTTAGATTGAAACCTATAGTTTGGTTCGTTAACTTCATAGCAGCGAAGTATCATATCCTTAAGTGTATGTTTGTATACTGGAAAAGACCATTCAATTAATTCGAAAGTAATACTGAACTTTGGTGCAGTTTATTAGTTCGTGAGTGTATATTCTGTCAGATGATATTAAAGGGCAACATGCATTTACCAAAAATACTACGCCGCCACGACTTGGTAGTGAGCGACGCGCCTTATATTTTCTCTATTTTAACTCTATTTTAGCTCAATTTAAACGAACATTCTGATCAGCTACATTTCATTATTTAGCATTACAATACATCCTGTATACTACTATTAAAGCACCTAATCATGCAACAGCATGATTATTTTGAAAAAAATTAACATCATCGGTTCTGGCAACGGATTTGGTAAATAGGTAGGGGGCCCGGTTGTCCGGATTGCCTTTAATGTTTTACGTAAAATTAAAAGTCAGTGCATAAAATATTGCAATCATATTTTATGTGTTTAGATAATAAGACGGTATCTAATTATTTGAACTGTACAATACACCACACGGAAAGTATTACTATTTACATTTTTACATAATTTAAGATCGTTCACAAAACAAAAAGCCGACTTCACATGCTGCGCAAGTCATTTTCAGTACTAAATTTGAGGTCTTTATCTCCATATCTCTGGAGATACTTATCAGATCTTGATAAAATTAAAATGGAACTACACTGTAAACATATTCTATTTATAAAAAATAAAAACATTCTCCAAATCCACACACAGTTAATTAGTGATGAAGTTCTGAGGTAACAAAAAAATACAATTATACAGACGAATTGAGTACATCCTCCTTTATGTGAAGTCGGTAAAAAGAAAAAAACAAATCAGTTCATAAATGATTGATATAACAAACAAAAAAGTAATTCGTACAAACGCTATCTGTTAAGTCTGTTTAAAAATAATTTGTCGTAAGGCCGCTACACACCTTGAGTTTTAACTGCTCGTTTTCACTAAATAGTTTTGACTATACATATGAATGATAGTTTAACTGAATGGTTATAATTATAATTTAAAATCGTTAATAAACTAAAAGAACTAACTTCAAATGTCACGCTAGTCATGTGCCAAGTTTGATGTGTTTGTCTCCCGATATCTCTTGAGATAGTCATCAGATCTCGATGAAATTTAAATGAAATTACTTGGAAAGTGTGTCCTTTCAAACAATATAAAAAATATTCTAAATCGGTACGGCCATCTTTGAGTAATCGAGAAGCATACATAAAAAAAGATTCCGACGAATTCAGAACCTACTCCTTGGTTAGGTGTCGGTTAAAATAGCATTCAATTAACTGTACAGTGCAAACTTAATGGTATAAACATTTACAGGTTATAGGGACATGATTTATCTGTACCTACAGAACAATTCAATCGCAGAGTTAAAAACGAACGTGTATGCGAACCCTTAAAAGAAATGCTTACGATGTACATGTAACTCAATCCATCCTTCGTACGTTTGTACCTACTATCGAGCGTGTGAACAAGACCATTCATTCTATACTAATTAACTATTTGGAATTAACAAGTAAGTACCTAGCTTTTATTGTATAATACTTTGCAACGTAAACTTTTTTGATTGATTCGAAAATAAAATTACAAACAAAGTTTCTGTCGTATTATATAATAAAGATTTTCTCAATAACTAGAAATCGAAAAAATAAAATAGGTCTTCATACGACAAAAAGCCCTACTAACCGACTTAAAAAAAGGAGGATGTTCTATGTTTCACTGTGAAATATTTATTATTTTTGTTCTCTGTCAATTGTGGTCCGATTTTTTAAATTATATATTTATGTCAAAGATTATACTTTTGTAGTGGTTCCCATTGTAAATTTATCAAGATCTAATGAGTATCTCCAGAGATATGGAGATAATAACTGCAAACTTGCTACTCAAATTAATTACAGTGGCATTTGAAGTCGGTTTTTTAAACGATCCTAATTATTTTGAACATGTTATGTAAATGTTAGGTAAAGAAAATAATAGTAAAAAATTACATAAAAATGATTATTTTTCGATTGCTATTTATATTAACTACACACTGATTTAATGTTTAGTTATTTCCAAGTTTAATTTGATTTATTCTGAGTAATATGGAGATAATAACCGCAAACTTGCTACTCAAATTTATTATAGTGACAGTTGAAGTCGGTTTTTTAAACGATCCTAATTATTTTGAACATGTTATGTAAATGTTAGGTAAAGAAAATAATATTAAAAAATTACATAAAAATGATTATTTTTCGATTGCTATTTATATTAACTACACACTGATTTAATGTTTAGTTATTTCCAAGTTTAATTTGATTTATTCTGAGTAAAGATTTTTAAAAATAAAATTGTGTATTCTTAGTTTTAAACTAATGTGTACCAATTTCTATTTTACAGGAGCGACAAGCAGCAGGAACAATGAGATCTTCATGAATTTAATAAATTAAAATCCTTTAGATGAAAATGGTGAGTGACTACGCTTGAATTTTAATTTACGTATATACACACATTTCTTTAAAGCACAGAAAATATAAAAGTTGGTGCTTTAGGGGTAGCAGATTTTAATTTTGTAATATTTTTTATATTGTTTCAGATTTCCAGTATGAACACCTACGCTCTGGAATTATACAAATGTATCTTGTTTGATCTAATAAATATTTCGTCATACAAAATTAGTTTGTAAGATTTAAGTAAGTAAATTGTCAGTTACTACTAGTGAAAAACACCAGACGATATACCTGATGAGCGGAACAGTTGGGTTTTTTGGTTACCAAAAAAGCAAATTAGTAATTGCGTTCGCTCGTTTCTGTTTCTGTTTCTATTTCTGTATCTGTTTCTGTTTTTTGCTTGTTCTTACCGGAGGCTTTGAGAGTTCTAAAACACGTTGATCAAAATTATTACACCGGAGGCTTTGAGAGTTCTAAAACATGTTGATCAAATTATATACCCAACTGCGTTCGCTCGTTTCTGTTATTTTAACACCAATTCAGTTTTTTCTCCGTTCTTTTCTATCTATAACAGACCAATTTAAATATATTGAGGGTTCCACAACACATCAGTTGATCAAACGATATACCTTATGAGCGGAACGGTTGAGTTTTTTTGGTTACCAAATAAGCAAACTAGTAATTGCGTTCGCTCGTTTCTGTTTCTGTTTTTATTTCTGTATCTGTTTCTGTTTTTTGCCTGATCTTACCGGAGGCTTTGAGAATTCTAAAACATGTTTATTAAAATTATTACACCGGAGGCTTCGAGAGTTCTAAAACATGTTGATCAAAATTATATACTCAACTGCGTTTGCTCGTTTCTGTTATTTTATTTCTATTTCTGTATCTGTTTTTTGCCTGTTCTTACCAGGGTCGTTGAGAGTTCTAAAACACAAATGGCGAGAGATAATCAATTTGTGGTTATTGGGTGTTCTACTCCACCCACCACCCTGTGGGTGGAGTAGAACACCCAATAACCACCTACTCACGGTTAATTGCGAATGCGGGATTCACTTTTTCATACAAACGTATTCCCCCGTTTCCTCCCTAAAAAATGCTTCTAGAGCAAATTTTTTTTCTACAAAAAATCAAGGTCTGCTGTAGCTACTGTATATCATTTGCTTTTTTTGACCAACCAATTGCAAAAAGAGAAAAATAATCCTTTTAATCTCATCTGTAAGAATGTTGAAGGTTCATAATTATTTCTATTTGCAATTGGTTGGTCAAATAAGATCGTTTAAAAAACTAATAACAAGAACCGACTTCAATGCCGCGCTATTAATTTTCAGTACCAATTTTGAAGTGTTTATCTCCATATCTCTGGAGATACTTATCAGACCTCGATAAAATTACCACGGTACCACACTTGGGATATCTCCTTTCCAAGAAAAAAAAATAAACAAAATCGGTTCATAAACGACGAAGATATCCGCGAACAAACATAATATATATATAAGGTCGAATTGAGAAACCTCCTCCTTTTTTGAAGTCGGTTAAAAAAGCAAATGACAGGGCGTAGCTACAGCAGACCTTGATTTTTTGTAGTAACAAATTTTGCTCTAGAAGCATTTTTCATGGAGGAAACGGGGGGATACATTTGTATGGAAAAGTGCACGTCGTGCGTTCCCTCTTAATTTTGTTATATATCTTAGGCTAGCGTTTGACCACCATTCGCCTGGTGGTAAGCGATGACAAGGTAGAAGATAATGAATAGACTAGGCCTAGAATACTCTGACTCTTTAGGGCAGTGTGCTGCCGGAACACTGTAAGGTTATGGTGGTAAGCTTCTCCTTGATGGCGGTAAGCTACTTTTTAGTAGCAAGTCATGCGGGACATCGATGTGATGTTCTCCGACCACCTGTAGACGCAAACCTAGAAAATTTCTGTTAACTTACGACGACATGCGACAAGAAAACCCTCAGATGGTACATACAATATTGATATAAACAGAAGTGTTTCTGTTTTTTATTATAAATTAATTTGAGATATGTGCGAAAAAACGAGGTAATTTGCAATATGTGCAGTACATATACAGGCTGCTTGGTGGATGGACCGACAACATTTTTGGGGAGTTGGAGGGGGGGAGGGTCATGCTCAATTTTACCCCGGTAGACCCGAAGTCCTAAGTGTCACGGTGTTTTAGATATGATTTTTTTGTTTTTTGGTTTTAAATAACCTAAAATCTTGCCTTTAAATCGTGCTAACTCTTTTGTTTGTGGTTGTAATACGACGAATAAACTTGTGCTGTATTCTGCAATGTGTCCGTATTCTATATAAAACATTACTTACACATTTCCCTTTATAAAACAAATGGTTCTGATCTTTCAAAGTCGTTAATCTGTTTGACTGTTTTAAAATATGACAACTTCTTAATTTTGGGGGACCCCCCAACCCCCCAAAAAAATTTGTCAGTCCATTTACCAAATAACCTGTATATATATACCATAATAGGATATATAATTAAGATAGTTCAAAACCTTATAAAACCGTTTTCCATGCCCCGCGAGTCAATTTCAGTAGCTAGTTTGAGACGTTTATCATCATATCTCTGGAGATACATATCTCGATGAAATTACAATGGGACCACCTCAAAAACGTGCCCTACCGATTAAAAAAAGAATCATTCAAATCGGTTTACAATTGACGAAGTAATCGCGTAACATACACACAAAAAAAATCATACAGACGAATTGAGAACCTCCTTCTTTTTGGTTGAAAAAAGCCGATTCCAACGAATTTATAGTACGTGACTATGTTTCAGTGTTGGAGGTAGGGCATGAACGAAAAAGTGGCATGCTACAGACGACAATGACTTGACTGAATAAATGGCAATGGCTATTGTATGAACGGACAGAGAGCCATGAAAACGTATAATGAAGGCAATCTCAGCTTCCGCCGCATTCATAATAAGTAGGTATAACATAAGCAGGAAGCTAATACTAACGTAATGCCAGTGTAGGTAATAATTTAAGATCGTTTAAAAAACTAAAAGAACCGACTTCAAACGTCGCGCCAGTCAAAGTAGCCAGTAGCTAGTACCATGTCATCGAGGTTTATAAATGGATCGTAATACAAATGTTGATATATTAAACACAGCTCAACAGATTTAGTTGAAATTTAAATGGGACCACCTGGAAAGGGTACCCTTTGAAACAAAAAAAGAATTTCAAATCGGTTCAGGCATCTTCGAGTAATCAGTGAACATACATAAAATAAACTGGCCAAGTGCAAGTCGGACTCGCACTAGTAGGGTTCCGTACCACACTACAGTATTTTATAAGATCGAGCAAAAAATACCACTATCATTTTTCGCCAGCAAAAAATAATAATTAATATATATTTTATTTCTTATAACTCCATCTAACGTCTAACAAAGGTGTTAGGGATCGATATTTCAATATAACGCCATATATGGGACGTTTACCTAACTAAGCATTCATAGATGGCGTGAAATTCCGAAAAAAACACGTTTCTTGTATGGGGACCCTCTATTATTTTTAACTTCAATCTGTTTTTAGTATTTGTTGTTATAGCGGCAACAGAAATACATCATCTGTGAAAATTTCAACTGTCTAACTATCATGGTTCATGAGATACAGCCTGGTGACAGACGGACGGACAGACGGAGAGCGGAGTCTTAGTGATAGAGTCCCGTTTTACCCGACGAATTGAGAACCTTCTCCTTTTTTGTGAAGTCGGTTAAAAATGCAATATATATGGAGGTTCTCAATTATTATTCGTCGAACCACCCCGGCTTCGTACGAGTAGAGCATGCATATACGTGCATATATCTCGTATATTATATGCCTATATTTTTAACTACAGTTTTTTGCGTCGAGTATGAATTAACATATTCAATAATGATCGCCATATTTCAACCAATTTATACAAAACCTTAATGAATTATACACCATAAACCTTCCTCATGAACCACTGTATAATGGTAAAAACCACATGAAAATCCGTCCAGTAGTTTCTAAACTTATCGCAAAATGACAAACAGACAGACAGACGTGGCGGGGGACTGTTTTTAACCGACTTCAAAAAAAGAAGGTGGTTTCTCAATTCGACCGTATATATATATATTTTATTTTATTTTTTTTTTTTTTTTTTTAATGTTTGTTCGGGGATAACTTCGTCATTTATGCACCGATTTTGATTATTCTTTTTTTGTTCGAAAGGAGATATCCCAAGTGTGGTACCATGGTAATTTTATCGAGGTCTGATAAGTATCTCCAGAGATATTGAGATAAACATCTCAAAATTGGTACTGAAATGAACATTGAAGTCGGTTCTTTTTAACCGACTTCAAAAAAAGGAGGAGGTTTCTCAATTCGACCGTATATATATATATTTTTTTTTTTTTTTTTTTTTATGTTTGTTCGGGGATAACTTCGTCGTTTATGCACCGATTTTGATTATTCTTTTTTTGTTCGAAAGGAGATATCCCAAGTGTGGTACCATGGTAATTTTATCGAGGTCTGATAAGTATCTCCAGAGATATTGAGATAAACATCTCAAAATTGGTACTGAAAATGAACATTGAAGTCGGTTCTTTTTTAGTTTTTAAACGATATTATATTATGTAGTGATATTATGGGTGCCGTTTAGTGGTACGCTTGAAGACCACATTTTTTAACCGACTTCACAAAAAAGGAGGAGGTTCTCAATTCGTCGGTTTTATTTTTTTTAAATTATGGTTTACTAGCTGTTACCCGCGGCTTCGCCCGCGTTATTGTGTCTTTATTACCTTTGAGGTCTAGATCAATGATCTCTTAGCCCAAGTCACCATAGATGACCCCAAAGTCGAACTTAATATCCTCTTTTGTTAAAGTCATTAATCATTTTGGTTAGGTATACGAAGTTGTGCTGTTTAATTGTTTGACTCAACACAAAAGTTCCTGAAACATTTCTTACAAAGAAATTAAGGTAAATAGCTGCGCGAGCGAACATTTTTTATGAATTTTTATGACCCTGACAGTTTTATAACTTAACAATCAAGTCACTGTAGATGACTCTTAGGTCGAACTCGATATCGTCTATTGTTAAAGTCATTAATCATAACTTGGTAAACCTAAGCAAGGTTTACCAAGTTTTGCTGTTTAAGTATTTGAGTCAGTCTAATGTATGAGGCTGTTAAAACACGCTATTATATGCTATATAGCGTTACTACTGCGCAAGCGAAGCGAGCGCAAATTTTTTTTATGATCTTTTATGATCTTTTATGACCCTGACAGTTTTTATGATCTACTATGTCAACCCGATAACCCTAGGGTTTAACTTGATATCCACTTATTTTAAGGTAAATAATGATTATGATTATTGAAGGTTGAACTGTTTAAAATTATAAACTCGATGTGATGCTTGTGGCTATTTAAATACAATAAATGATGAAATATTCCCTACAAAGAAGATAAAACAAATGCTGGCGCGAGCGTAGCGAGCGCTATCAATGCGCGAGCAAAGCGATGGTGAAAAATGTTTACGACTTTTTATGACCCTGACAGTTTTTATGACCTCCTTAGTCAACATCGATACCACAAAGGTTAAACTTGATATCCACTAATTTTAAGATTAATAATTATTATGATTATTGAAGGTTGTACTGTTTTAATCTTCGAGCATTTACCAATTGAGAAGTTAACGCAAGGCGTTCCCCTCTGCTGGCCATATAGCCATTTTTGGCCACATGAGCGTGCGTAACTACGCTGTATTTTTAATACTGTGTGCGTGTTTCAAGCTAGTGTGCGGGATCGTTAAACTGAGTGATTAGTGTGTGTGCAATGCGTGTTTACCTCGTCCCCAGCTTACTGGGGTACCGATACTTATATCGGCAGAAAAAAATGTTTGCGGATTACAACGTTAACATCTCCATTGGTAAATGCTCGAAGATTTTAATTTATTACTCGTTTTGATGCATGTAGTTATTTATATACAAAATTTACTGAAATATTACCAACAAAGAAGATAAAACAAATGCTTGCGCGAGCGCAGCGAGCGCGAAACTTTTTTACGCCCTTTTATGACCCTGACAGCTTTTATGACCTACTAAGTCAACGCCGATAACCCTAACGTTAAACTTGATATCCACTTATTTTATGGTTAATAATCTTTATCATTATTGAAGGTTGTACTGTTTAAATCTATGACTCGTTTTGATGCATGTGGCTATTAAAATACAAAAGTAGCTGAAATGTTTTCTACAAAGTAGATATAACAAATGCTCGCGCGAGCGGAGCGAGCGCTATAACTGCGCGAGCGAAGCGAGCGCGAAATATGTTTACTACTTTTTATGACCCTGACAGTTTTAATGACCTTCTATGTCAACTCCGATAACACAAAGGTTTAACTTCATATCCACTTATTATAAGGTTAACAACAATAACGATTATTGAAGGTTGTACTGTTTTAATTTATGACTCGTTTTGATGCATGTGGTTATTAATATATAAAAGTTACCGAAATATTACCAACAAAGAAGGTTAAACAAATGCTTGCGCGAGCGAAGCGAGCGCGAAAAATTTTTATGGCTTTTTATGACCCTGACAGCTTTTATGACCCTGACAGCTTTTATGACCTACTAAGTCAACACCGATAACCCTAAGGTTAAACTTGATATCCACTTATTTTAAGGTTAATAATCTTTATCATTATTGAAGGTTGTACTGTTTTAATCTATGACTCGTTTTGATGCATGTGGCTATTAAAATACAAAAGTTGCTGAAATGTTTTCTACAAAGTAGATATAACAAATGCTCGCGCGAGCGGAGCGAGCGCTATAACTGCGCGAATTTTTACGGCTTTTTATGACCCTGACTGTTTTAGTTTTGATGACCTACTAAGTCAACACCTATGACCCTAAGGTTAAATGTGGCTGTTAACATGAATGTTTCTGAAATACTTCCCACAAAGCAGATAAAACACGTTGGGCAAGCAAAGCTATCGCGTAAATTTTAAAGGCACTCACATTTAATTGCCGAAAAAAGTATTCCTTGCCCTTTTATGCCCTATTATATACAATACTATTATTCTTTGTACAAAATTTCATCTGAATCGGTCAAGCTATCTGGCCGAAAAGAGGCCACACATTCACAAAATTCCATAATAAAAATCTAGACACCCGAAATTGCCAGCCAAAAAAAAGTATTCGTTGTCCTTCTATGTCTTATTGACTGTCTGTATACGAAATTTCAGCTAAAAAGGTTAAGCCGTTTGACCGAGAGTAGGCCACACATTTGCAAAACTGGGCACCTAGACTCGACAGCCGGAAAAAAAGTATCCGATATCCTATTCTTTCCTATGAACTGTCTTTATACAACATTTCAGGCAAATCGGTCAAGCCGTTTATTCGATAAGAGGTCTTATATTTACAAAATTCAATTTAAAATATCTGGACCCCCTGACTCGACAGCCAGAAAAAAAGTATCCTATATCCTATTCTGCCCTATGACATGTATTCATACAACATTTCAGGCAAATCGGTCAAGCCGTTTATTCGAGAAGAAGTCTTATATTTACAAAATTCAGTTAAAAATATTTGGACCCCCTGACTGGACAGCCAGAAAAAGTGTTCTATATCTTATTCTACCCTATGAACTGTCTATATACAACATTTCAGGCAAATCGGTCAAGCCGTTTATTCGAGAAGAGGTTTTATATTCACAAAATTCAATTTAAAATATCTGGACCCCCTGACTCGACAGCCAAAAAAAAAGTATCCTATGTCCTATTCTGCCCTATGACATGTATTCATACAAAATTTCAGGCAAATCGGTCAAGCCATTTATTCGAGAAGAAGTCTCATATTTACAAAATTCAATTCAAAATATCCGGACCCCCTGATTCGACAGCCAGAAAAAAAGTATCCTGTATCCTATTCTGCCCTATGACATGTATTCGTACAACATTTCAGGCAAATCGGTCTAGCCGTTTATTCGAGAAGAAGTCTTATATTTACAAAATTCAGTTAAAAATATTTGGACCCCCTGACTCGACAGCCAGAAAAAAAGTGTCCTATATCTTATTCTACCCTAAGAACTGTCTATATACAACATTTCAGGCAAATCGGTCAAGCCGTTTATTCGAGAAGAGGTCTTATATTTACAAAATTCAATTTAAAATATCTGGACCCCCTGACTCGACAGCCAGAAAAAAAGTATCCTATATCCTATTCTGCCCTATGACATGTATTCATACAACATTTCAGGCAAATCGGTCAAGCCGTTTATTCGAGAAGAAGTCTTATATTTACAAAATTCAGTTAAAAATATTTGGACCCCCTGACTCGACAGCCAGAAAAAAAGTGTCCTATATCTTATTCTACCCTAAGAACTGTCTATATACAACATTTCAGGCAAATCGGTCAAGCCGTTTATTCGAGAAGAGGTTTTATATTTACAAAATTCAATTTAAAATATCTGGACTCCCTGACTCGACAACCAAAAAAAAAGTATCCTATGTCCTATTCTGCCCTATGACATGTATTCATACAAAATTTCAGGCAAATCGGTCAAGCCATTTATTCGAGAAGAAGTCTCATATTTACAAAATTCAATTTAAAATATCCGGACTCCCTGACTCGACAGCCAGAAAAAAAGTATTCTGTATCCTATTCTGCCCTATGACATGTATTCGTACAACATTTCAGGCAAATCGGTCTAGCCGTTTATTCGAGAAGAAGTCTTATATTTACAAAATTCAGGTAAAAATATTTGGACACCCTGACTCGACAGCCAGAAAAAAAGTGTCCTATATCTTATTCTACCCTATGAACTGTCTATATACAACATTTCAGGCAAATCGGTCAAGCCGTTTATTCGAGAAGAGGTTTTATATTTACAAAATTCAATTTAAAATATCTGGACCCCCTAACTCGACAGCCAGAAAAAAAGTATCCTATATCCTATTCTACTCTATGAAATGTATTCATACAAAATTTCAGGCAAATCGGTCAAGCCATTTATTCGAGAAGAAGTCTCATATTTACAAAATTCAATTAAAAATATCTGGACCCCCTGACTCGATAGCCAAAAAAAAAGTATCCTATATCCTATTCTGCCCTATGTACTATCTTTGTACAAAATTTCAGTCAAATCCGTCAAGCCGTTTGACCGTGAAGAAGTCCCAAACAAACAAACAAACAAACAAACAAACAAATAAACAAACTGACTTTCGCATTTATAATATTGGTGTTGATGACATAAGGCATTTATTTTCTCTAAAGATTATTTAGATTAATATTACTCACGACGGAACGGAGACTGTATATGCGTTTGGGTGAGAGGATGTTTGTTTGTTTGTTTGTGTGTGCAAATTCATGTTACCATTTTTCTCCATAACTACAAGTCCGATTTTGATGCAGTTTTCAGTTGTGGGTTCGGATGTAATTGGTGCATGTTTTTAGATAGGTGTTACGGTGACAACTCACCGGGATGCGCTGTTGTAATCATTTGTTGTTGCAAATCGATGTTGTCATTTTTGTTCAAAACGATTAGTCCGATTTTGATGCAGTTTTCAGTTATGGGTTCGTGTTTGATTTGTGCATGTTTTTAAATAGGTTATACGGTGTCAACTCACCAAGGGGCGCTGATTGCACTAAACATTTGTTTATGCAAATCCATGTTGCCATTTTTCTCCAAAACTAATTCGATTTTGTCTTTAAACGGTTCGTAATTATCAGTGGTGGTTCTTAGATAGATGTTAGGACGTTAATTTTCTAAAGGACACTGTCGTGGCTGTTTATTCAAAATTTAAATGTTGTTACTTGTTAGATTTTGGATAGAGTGAAATCTGTAATAATTTAACATCGTTCAAACGACGGAAAGAGAACCGACACCCAATGCCGCGCTAGTCATTTAAAGTAGCAAGATTGAGTTTTTTATCTTCATATCTCCTGGGGTCTTATTCAGTATGACCAATGAGATAACGCGTCCCTTAACGCGCCTCATTACGTAATTGAAAAATTGTATTCTGTATGCCACACGATAGGTAAATTATACAAAACGCGCGCGTTACACGTCCTCATATGTCACGATATTTTGACAGCTCAAAACGCGCTCATAACCTTATCCTACCGCGTTTTAATTGGCATAGAGAATACCATAACGCGGAGATAACGTAACACTGCACGGTAAGACTTTAAAATTAAATTGTTTATAAATTGTTTAAAATGGTCATACTGAATAAGGCCCCTGGACACAGTCATCAAAGAATCAAGAATCAACAATCAAAGCATTTATTCAGTATGTAGGCAGTATTAATATACGCACATATACACGTCAAAATCATAAAATAAATTATAACCAATTATCAAGTAAACATAGAAAAAGCAGAAGTTAACGCTTTGAATTAGAAAACAAAAAGTAATGAACCATTGTCATCCAATGAAAAGCGTGATTGTCATCCAATCGTTTAAGTCAGAATATTAAAAAAAAAATTAAAGTAGGTTAAAACCAACCATACATGGAACTGTGTGTTTCAGTACTTCAGACAATTTTTATATAAAAAAAATAAAAAAAATGAAATAGTGAAACACAACTTAGAGAAACGCATACCGATCACAGTACATATCATGATCCGAATGGAACTGATAGTCCGTCTGTCAGCTACATAATATAGTTTAAATAAAAATATAAATGGCAAGCCTAGATAGAAAATCTGCGGACAAAAGGGGAAAACTGAATGGCTGTTGAATCTACCGGTGTTTCGGAAATACTCCCGTCAGAGAGGAATCGGGTCTTTACTGAATGTATAGTGCGACCATCTCAGAAGTATGCTCATTCGAATAAAAAGTAATGTTTGAAAATGAGTCCACAATTAACAGATAAATCGCTGAAAAACAAAAAAAGCATACAGACGCACTGAGTCCCTTCTCCTTTTCAACCGACATACAAAAAGAAGGAGATTCTCAATTTGTCTGTATGTTTTTTTTTGTTTGTATGTATGTTACGCGATTACTCCGTCAATTATGAACCGATTCGATTGATTCTTTTTTAATCTGTAGTATATGTTTTCGGTGTAGTCCCATTGTAATTTCATCAAGATTTGATAAGTGTCTCCAGAAATATAACGATAAACGTATCAAACTTGCTACTGAAATTGACTCGCGGGGCATAGAAGTTGATTATTTTAGTTTTTAAACTATCTTAATTCAAGTCGGTCAAATATAGTTCTTATTTCAAAAGTCAAAATTCCAAGTATTTATTCAGTATATGGGCAAATTAAAAATTTGCACTTACACACGTCAAATTACATTAAATGGATCATATTCAATAAAAAATATTATAGATATAACAGAAACATAACTTAATGCTTTGAATTTACAAAAAAAAACAAAGGTATTGAGCCATTCTGCTTTCATCTAGACGTCGAACGTCACACTTAAAACACATGTTTAATTCCCCTGATTAATGTAGGGTTGCCAACCGTACTATTACGTGCACCCGCAACCCAGTGCATGTTTCAGTACTTCAGACAATTTTTTTCCAAAAAATTGTGAAATAATGTAATATAATAAATAAATTACTTTACAATCCTGCTTATCGTAACTATAATAATACCATAATTAAGATAGTTTAAAAACTAAAACAACCGACTTCCATGCCGCGCGAGTCAGTTTCAGTAGCAAGTTTGAGACGTTTATCATCATATCTTTGAAGATCCTTATGAGATCTCGATAAAATTTAAATGGGAACACCTTGGAGACAAACCCTACTTGTGACAAAAATAATCATTCTAATCGGTTCACAATTGGCGGAATAATCGCGTCATATACATACAAGTAAAAATAAAAAAAACTTACAGACGAATTGAGAACCTCCTCGTTCTTGGAAGTCGGTTGAAAAGTCATGGACAGTCTTCTGTGTACATTTTACTGTCGGCTACAACGGAAGAAGTACCTACCCCTACGGTTTCATCTAAAGAATCAACCCTGTAAAACTACACACGGAAAACATATAGCAAAATAATTAAGATAGTTTAAAAACTAAAACAACCGACTTCAATGCCCCGCGAGTCGATTTCAGTAGCAAGTTTGAGACGTTTATCGTCATGTCTCTGGAGATACTAATCAGATCTCAATGAAATTACAATGGGACCACCTCGGAAACGTACCCTACCGATCACAGAAAGAATAATTCGAATCGGTTCACAATTGACGGAGTAATCGCGTAACAATAACACAAAAAAAAAGAAAAAAAAACATTCAGACGAATTGAGAACCTCCTTCTTTTTGGTAGTCGATTGCCAGTGGCAGCTCTGTCACTCACAGCATGTTAGATAGAGACGGAGATTGTTTTGCAACATGTTTTCTATGCAGTGGAAACAAATGGTAACACTGCAAATAAGACTTCTAATCGAAGTAAACTTTACACTTTCACGATTATACACATATTTATATTGTTATACGGGGCTTATCGCGCTCAAAAACATCCAATTTTATTTACCTCGACGTTTCGATTCAATCGATCAAGTCGCATTGATCGTGGTCACGAGAAGACTAAAAGTTGTGGGTATCGGTATTGTTTTGAATGACAGTTGGATGGAACTACCCTCCTTTGATCTTGATTCTGACCCCCAGATTCTCAATCATTCGAAAACCTATTTGGATTCTCAAGCTTCAATTTTAATTAAACATCGACACCCCCAACCCTTGGATGGTGGTAGGGACACTGTCTAGTGTCCGCTTGGCCAGCTACCTCAAGTTAGAACATCTGTCGCCAAAACATCTAATGTGTTCCGGCAGCAATCCTTGAGAGCCAGTTTCCATTCTAGGCCTAGCGTGGTAAGCACGCTAGGCCTAGAATGAAATCTTCGACCGCATCATCACTTACCAACAGGTGAGATAGTGGTCAAGCGCGCGCCTAGTAGATATTGAAAAAAAAAATTGAATATTGATAAATCCATGAGCTATTTTGCCGCGGAAACCTTTCCAATTAGAATCACAGATTTTTTCGAATTGAAATATCATAAGTAACCGATCGGAGCATTGTGAATTGCAAACATTCGAGTCTATGGAGAAACAGTTTCCGAATCCGAAATTGCTTTCGAATTATTGAGAATAATCTTGCTGAATTTCCATTGTGATACACAATAGTGACGATGTCGGTAGCCCAGTATAAAAAGTTGTTACTCTATGGATGGTCGGTAGATTTTTAACCGACTTCAAAAAAAGGAGGAGGTTTCTCAATTCGACCGTATATATTTTTTTTTTTTTTTTTTTTATATTTGTTCGCGGATAACTTCGTCGTTTATGAACCGATTTCGATTATTCTTTTTTTGTTCGAAAGGAGATATCCCAAGTGTGGTACCATGGTAATTTTATCGAGGTATGATAAGTATCTCCAGAGATATTGAGATAAACATCTCAAAATTGGTACTGAAAATGAATAGCGCGGCATTGAAGTCGGTTGTTTTTTAGTTTTTAAACGATATTATAAGTAAATCGAACAGTAACTAATAACACAGAATAATGAACAGTACAAGTATTAAAAATCACTGGGTACCAAATCGCGGCCAACTTACGTAGTATTTATATTCTCTTTGGCCAACTTAAAACGGGCCTTTCGGTTGAAAGGTTGTTATTTTTTCAACCGACTACCAAAATGAAAGAAGGCTCTCAATTCGTCTGTATGTTTGTTTTTTTTAATATTTTTTTTTGTGTATGTTACGCAATTACTCCGTCAATTGTGAACCGATTTGAAGGATTCTTTTTTTAATCGGTAGGGTACAATTTCGAGGTGGTTCCAATGTAATTTCATCGAGATCTGACAAGTATCGCCAGAGATATGACGATAAACGTCTCAAGCTTGCTACTGAAATTGACTCGCGGGGCGTGGAAGTCGGTTGTTTTAGTTTTTAAACTATCTTAATTATTGAAATGAAAACTTCTTTAGCGGCGTTGTGATTGGTGAAAGATTTAAAATCGCGTCAGGACAAAAGACCTGATTGAAAAATAGTAAGACGGAAGGAGAGTAGACCAAATTCACAACGTTAATGTTTAAGTTCACACTTCTGAGTTCTGCCGGCACTCCCGGAGTGCAACCCGTTGTTTTTTTATAATTTATTCAGTTTTACGTACAATACAGGAGTGTAGTAACGTTCGGTGGAGAGAATTTTAGGGCTGTGAAGTTAAATCCTGTGATTAGGCCCCGATTCTTGTAGATGCTCGACGATGGTGAACTTAAACTGGCGGGTTTTTCAATCGACTTCCAAAAAGGAGGAGGTTCTCAATTCGTTGGTGTGTTTTTTTTTCGTTTTTTTTTGTTTGTTACGTAATTCTACCGTGCAGTAGAATAAACGTACCGCAATGTATCGCAACTCTGTGCGCGCTCGACCTAAATAAACTCGCAATAGGCACTCTGAAGGCAATATTTTCAAACGATTTCCAAAAAGAAGGAGGTTCTCAATTCGTCTGTATGTTTTTTTTTTGTATGTATCAACATCATCAGTCTGTGTCAGTCCACTGCTGGACGTAGGCCTCTCCCAAGATACGCCACTGAGCCTGATCTTCGGCTCATTCTCCCAATGAGCCGAAGATCTGCCATAATCGCCACGCTGGGCTGGGTTGGCGATCGCAGGACGTAGCTCCTCGCACCGGTGACGCTGCTGCCCGTCACCGGTCTGAAGCATTTAGCGACGCCGTAATTTGAAATGGTTATACCGCCATGTGTCGGTCGCCAAAGCCTCGTTCGTTGGTCAGCAGGATGCACCACGGGCAGGTGAGGTTGGCTGGGAGCACTGAGGTGCTATTTGTGCTCCCTTACATCCCTTTTGTATGTATGTTACGTAATTACTCCGTCAATTGTGAACCGATTCAAATAAATCTTTTTTTAATTGGTAAGGTAAATTTCCAAAGTGGTTCCATTGTAGTTTTATTGAGATTTGATAAGTATCTCCAGAGATATGACGATAAACGTCTCAAACTTGCTACTGAAACTGACTCTCACGGCATGAAAGTCGGTTGTTTTAGGTTTTAAACTATCTTAATAATATTATATTAGTTAATATTAGTACGTGATGTCAAATTGTCAACTAGATCTATATCTACGCAGGAGATAACGCGTGTTTGATAGATACATACCTACATACAAACTTAAGCAATGTTTTTTTTATACTGCAATTGCACAAAATGAAATTTTAATAAATAATCGTAAGACAAAACAAGTTTTGCTTTTTAACCAACTTCCTAAAAAAGGAGGATGTATTTTTTAATGTTTGTTACCTCAGAACTTCGTCATTAATTAGCCGATTAAGATATAGCCGATCACTAACTGTAACAGTAGCTGGCATTTCAATATCAAATCTTCAAATACTTTATATCATTTTTTTTTAAACCGATTCAAATGATTCTTTTTTTAATCGGTAGGGTACGTTTCCGAGGTTGTCCCATTTTAATTTCATCGAGATTTGATAAGTATCTCCAGAGATATGACGATAAACATCTCAAACTTGCTACTGGAATTGACTTGAAATTGACGCGGAGCATGGAAGTCGGTTGTTTTAGTTGTTAAACTGTTTTAATTAAAATTAGAACACCCAACAGGGCCATATGATTGGTCCACGTGATGTCAGTTTGTCAAAGTTACGTCGTACTGACCTTTCCCATGTACAGCGCATCTCTTGCACCCCTGGCGCGCATAATCGATACAACCTTCTTCGTACCTTTATTGAACCCTGTCTCATTCACAGGTTTACCTTATGACTTGAGACTTTAGGAAATATTTTTCTATTCATTACGTAATTTTATTTAGTTACTACTTTTTTTACTCATACTATAGTTATCGATATTATTTTACTCTATTTGGGTTAAGTAAAAAAATGCGACATAAAAATAAAATTAATGTAGAAAAATGCTGTTCAATCTATGAAATAAATTCCGTAGTCATTATTTTTCCATCAATTAACCATTTCTTAATTAAATTAATCCGGCAAAATATTTTACATTCGTGATTTAAAAATAAATACTCACATGATTTTTGACGCACTGACACAAACTGTATTCGGTCAATACTTTTCTATCACTGGCCACTTATAAAAAATTTTCTAATTTCCGTTCGAAATATGAATCTGGATCGCAGTAAACGGACATTCGCGACGGGCGTATACTGCTGACTGCCGTATTCGTCCGGGCTAGTGATGCGCCAACCCTAGGTCACTCAAATCGATATTTAGATTTTTATTTACCACAATTTACACAATAATACCTAATCATTTATAAATACTTAAATTAATTTTGTAAAATGCTTACTGCGTGAAATGTTAATGCCTACTCTAAATTGTGATATTTTTAGAGTAGGTAAACTATGTTTTTGTTGTATCGTAATATTGTTTACCTTGTTGCAGTTAAAGACGTTCATTGACATACCTAATCAATAATTATGTCATTACTCTTACCAACGATTACATGACCTAAGTTGAATAACAAATTACCTATATATGATGTCTCCGTGCACTAAAAAATAAGTCGCGTTTTTAAATATTATTGTTTATTTGTTGTTCTTTTATCAGTTAGAATTCTTTGGAATTTGAAACGGAGGTTTCCAGCGGTTATATGTTTTATCGAACACAATTTTATAATTTAATTTAATTCATTAAATCAGTAGATCCTTATTCGCTTATTAACCGACTTCCGAGAAAGGAGGTTACTCAATTCGACCGTATATATATATATGTATATATATATATATATATGTATATATATATTTATATTTATATATATATAAATGTATATTTATGTTATTTCGCGGATAACATCGTCGTTTATGAACCGATTTTGATGATTATTTTTATTTTTTTGTTGGAAAGGAAATATCCCAAGGGTAGTACCATAGTAATTTCATCGAGATCTGATTTACTAATCAGATCTCAGATCAGATCTCAGATAGAGATACTTCTCTAGAGATATGGGGATAAACACCTCAAACTTGCTACTGAAAATTAATAGCGCGGCATTTGAAATCGGTTAATTTAGTTTTTTAAACGATCTTATTTTATAGGGTTTCGTAGTTAACAAGGGTCACTTATAGTTTCACTATGTACGTCCGTCTGTCTATTTATACGCAGCTCGAGACTCTTAAAACTAGAAAGCTGTTATTTGGCATGGTTAAAGGTACATATTAATTACGCCTACAAAGTGATGAAATACAATTTTGATAAAAAATTGGAGTGTACTATTGGAGAGCAGTATGGAGTGGAGAGTTCAAAGTTATGGTGTAGCTGAAGTGGATAAGGTTTTTAAAAATATATTGCGTGCGTTTGTAAACCATGTTTTAATTCATGCGTTTGCGAAATATTAGGCTTGAAAGTTCATATGTTTCATAGATACGCAAATTTTCGTTGATTAGAGTTAAACAGTACTAATATTAAAAGTACGAAAGTCAGCTTATGGATTATAAGTTATGAATTATTATAAATCAGATTTTTTTAATATAATATAGGCTAGCGTTTGACCACTATCTCACCTGTTGGTAAGTGATGATGTGGTCGAGGATGGTAGCACTCTAGGCCTAGAATGGGAACTGGCTCTCCAGGATAGCTGCAGATAGATCAGATTAGATTAGATTAGAAAACTTATTGAACACGATTAGAGAAACAGTTTAAAAAAACAGTTTCTCTTCACGGCTTAACGTTTGGCGTTTTTGTTTTGTTGCGTTGCGTTTTGTGGCAAACGTTTGGATAATCACTATAGTGAAATAAAACACAAGCCACTTCTTAACGTGGATGAAGCCACGGTCGTCAATTAGTCATATATACATTTAACACTTGTATCTTGCACATATGTGGGTACGTGTACATTATACAATAGAAACTATAGTCGAGTTATGACTAATCCACGTGCAAAATTGCAAATGTTTGGACGATTAAGCATTTTACTGATCTCACCTTGAAGTCGAAGAGTTCTTCTAAAATTAAACTTTTATTGAAGGGTAACATGATCTCATCTTATAAAATGTCAATGTGAACTTTAGGCTAGTAGATTTGAACTATCTAAATTTCACGCAAATAGGAATTGTAAAATGGAATTGAAAAAAAAGAAAAGAAGAAGAAGCTTATATAATATTATGATTCTTTGAAGTGTTACACACTTTATATTTATGTAAATTGTTAAACACAATCCAAAGCTTATATAAGCTTCTTGGAAATAATGTCATAATACATTGAATTCAGGATTAAAATTTATTAACGTATTAAAATATACTTATATATAATTAATAATTTAAACTTCGCGATATCGATATAGCGATCGAGTTTACATAATATTGTACGCAAATATTTTTCTAACGCAAAGTACTTTTCAAATTCAGTTTGAAACAGAACATCTTGTACGTGATATTTAGCTGTATGTATATTATGTATATTAATTACATTTGTCTTTTTGATGCGGTATTGTATTGTATTGTATCGTTTATTAGGGTTCCGTACCCAAAGGGTAAAACGGGACCCTATTACTAAGACTCCGCTGTCCGTCTGTTTGTCTGTCTGTATGTCTGTCCGTCTGTCACCAGGCTGTATCTCATGAACCGTGATAGTAAGACAGTTGAAATTTTCACAGATGATGTATTTCTGTTGCCGCTATAACAACAAATACTAAAAACATAATAAAGTTAAAGATAATAGAGGGTCCCCATACAAGAAACGTGTTATTTTCGGCATTTCACGCCATCTATGAACGCTTAGTTAGGTAAACGTCCCATAGATGGCGTTATATAGAAATGTCGATTAACCTAGCCCTAACACCTTTGTTAGACGTTAGATGGCTTAGAAATAAAGCTCTTAGACTTTTTTGTGAGTCTACATTTTGGATATGCAATTCTGTCTTTATTTCTTGTGGAGTAGTTGTGACAAGCACCTAACATCGGAGTATTAGCAATATTATTGACAGCGTGTAAGATATTGTGATAATCATATTCAGAGTGCATAGTCGTGATGTGGCAATTCTTAAAATAATTTCTACAGGAAGAAAGAGCGGGTAATGCAAGAACAGCCCGAACAGCTCTTTTTTGTAAGATAAATATTTTTCCTGCTGTTGCTGCCGATCCCCAGACTTTAATTCCATAGCTCATCAAGCTATGGAAGTAGGTATTAGATGGTATAATGCTTGTCTGGAAATGGAAGACGGAACTTCTGTCTTCCATTTCCAGAAAAAGGAGCCGAAACGGACGATCCGATATTACTGAAATTGAACAAGGAGATACTTTATACATAGGCTATTAAATTCTTGGTGTACTTAAACGAAGTCGCGTAGTGTATATTCTATTGTGTAGTATCAGCTAGTAATATATATGTATATATATATATATATATACATATTAATTTAGTGAATAATTTATTTTAACAAATCTCTAGATTCCGGAGCGTTTTGCGTTACTATGCCATTGCACTGAGCTCGAATTTTACTAGTTATTTTGTCATAGAAACTCAAAAACATTCTGTATCATATCTTTATATTTATAAACGCCCTCTATTGTAGAACGGCGTAACTACGAAGACGTATTCGCTAACGTTCAACAGATGGAGTTGTACTAGAAAATAATTAGTGATGTTGAGAAATAAATCGAATAAAATTGGCAGTTTCACTTCTAACACGTAGCTTTCTACGCACCCGCTTTTTAGGGTTCCGTATTTTCTGTGGCGTAACATAAGCGCATTTCAGACTACGCTATACCACAGAATAATGAATAGTACAAGTACAGAAGTTGCACTCCCTGAGAGCAAAAATGCGAGATTAAACCTAGTTACAACGCTAGTAACGTTCAAAATGCGCTTCACGCCTCGGGTGCGACCTTGAATTTGCGCCACAGTATCAACTAATAGTAACTATGAACCGCGTGTTGCGCAAAGTAAAATGCACCGTAAGTCCGCACAGCGAGAGTCTGAATAATTCGGTCAACTCGCGGCCTTTACTATAGGGTTGAATGTTATGAGAAAACTTGTAAGCCTTTAATTGGTAGAAGAATACTCGTAGAACAATGTAATGAGTACATTACTGATAATAAGTACTACATTAATGTTTAATGTCGAGGTGGGATAAAAGTACTACAGTTAAACTAAAATACGTGAAAATACGTTCAATTAAAATTGAATAAAGTTTTAGATTGCGTAAGTTAAATAACGCGACAATAGTATCACTTGCCTACAATCGTAGGTTGTTTGACTTGTAACATTATAATAGTGTAGGAGCCGACTCACTTTTTCGACCAAAAATAATTATGTATTTTGTTCATTCTAGGAAAACTTTATTTTGTAATAGTTGAATATCAAAATAAAAAAATATATTTAAAAAAAAATCCAATATTTTATTTCACCATTTTGTCGGCGTTATTGATATACACACATACCTACACAATTTCAGCTTTCTAGTATTAACGGTCTCCTAGCAAAACCTTGGACAGACAGACAGACACACAGACAGACAGACGGACATGACGAAAATATAAGGGTTCCTTATCAGGACTACGGAACCCTAAAAAAGAATTTTCAATTTCAAATCGGTTAAGATCTGACAGAGTTCTGAGGTCACAAACATTTAAATAAACTGGCCAAGTGCAAGTCGGACTCGCACTAGTAGGGTTCCGTACCACACTACAGTATTTTATAAGATCGAGCAAAAAATACCACTATCATTATTCGCCAGCAAAAAATAATAATTAATAAACATTTCGTTTCTTATAACGCCTTCTAACGTCTAACAAATGTGTTAGGCATCAACATTTCAATATAACGCCATCTATGGGACGTTTACCTAACTAAGCGTTCATAGATGGCGTGAAATGCCGAAAAAAACACGTTTGTTGGTTGTCGCGGGATGTAATATATAGCTCAAGATGTTATTTACATTATATCCAATAGTGAAAAGCCGGCTTTACAAGCAAATTATAAGCAAACTGGCTGCTATACAGTATAGCTAAATATGAACGTGTTCTAGGTAAATGTATGGTGAGCGATATTGTTGTGCTATAAATTATATGCTATGAGCTATTATATTATAGCGTAGTCTGAAATGAGCTTTAATGTGTGGCGAATATTATGATGATGTTTAGTTGACACAAACAAACCTAAACCATTACCGTACCAATTATTATCTATTCTGTGATCGTACCATAGTGTTACATTAATCAATCAGCACTATAAAATAACTTCCGTACCCCTAATCTTATCTATGACTAGTTATCTAGATAATTACATAAAACTGTGTATAAGCACAAGCGACCGCATCATCAAAATCTATTAAAAATATAAACAAGTAAAACCGTCAGCGGTCAGATGATGATGATGTGATAACCGTAATTAATGAGGTAAATATATATTTAAAACGGGCTAAGTAGTACGTTAATGTTACACTTCCTATCTTAATTATATTTATAGTACCTATAAGTATGTTTTATGCTTACTAGCAATGTGGATTACACATTACTAGTACTCTTATTACCCTCTCCAACTAAGCTAAATATGCTTGTGTCTGGAGTGGGTTCACGTCAATAGTGCGATGGGTAGAAATCGAACTCATGACCCCTCGATCGCCAGTCCGACCCTAACTATTGGGCTATGGCCGCTTGTACTTTTATTTACGGATTGTAGTATTATTAACGGATATGAAATTTAACGCCTTTTTTACTATCTTCCAAAAAGGAGGAGGGGCTATGTTCGTCTTTATTTATTTCCCTTATTTATTTATTTTTCTTTTTTCCTTTATATCTATTTTCTTTTTTTATGTTTATCGATATTTTCACCAATAGTGAACCGACTCAAAAAAATCTTTTTTAGTTAAAAGGGTATATATACTCTCGAGTCTCAAGGTGGTCCTATTGTAATTTCATCGAGATCTGATTAGTATCTCCAGAGATATGACAATACACGTCTCAAACTGAAACTGACTCGCGCGGCATGGAAGTCGGTTGTTTTTTTAACCGACTTTACAATAAAAGGTTCTTAATTCGACTGTTTTTTAGGGTTCCGTAGCCGATTGGCAAAAAACGGAACCCTTATAGATTCGCCATGTCTGTCTGTCTGTCTGTCCGTCCGTATGTCACAGCCATTTTATTCCGAAACTATTAGGACTACAGAATTGAAACTTGGTAGGTAGATGTATTCTGTAAACCGCTTTCCGAATTTTATACAACAATAAAAAAAATATAAAAGTTTAAGGGGGGGCTTCGCATACATGGAACTGAAATAAAAAAATAATAATTCTTCAAACATATACGTGTGGATAGGTCTTTAAAAATAACATTGAGGTTCTTAAAATCATTTTTTCTCAAAGTCAATGATTTGAAAGATAGGCGCGTCTAAAGTTGTAAAATGTGTGTCTCCCGCCCCCCCCCCCCCCCCCTCCTCTAACTTTTAAAGTATGGGAGTGAAAGATCTAAAAAAAAATATATGCTGTAGATCTCAATAAAAACTAACAACGAAAATTGGTTTTAACGAGATACAGTCAGCAGTTTTTGAGATATGGCGACCGCAAAGATAACTTTGTTTTTCATACAAACACTATGAAAAACAAAGTTAATTTTTTAGTTGCGAAAAATCATAGTTATAGAATACTTTACTGTGTTACGGAACCCTACGAGTGCGAGTCCGACTTGCACTTGGCCAGTTTATTTTTAACTTTGCGACGCACGGTCGTGGTGATGAAACGTATACCCGTGGAGATAGTTTAAATTCTTTTGGAAGATTAGTACCTACTTAATTTAAGGTAGTAATCTTTTAAAGCGTTATATCTCTGTAGTTATTTGCAAAAAAAGTTGTTGATATTCTGAAAAAAATGGAAATTATTAAGAAATATTATTAAAACATTGTTTATAGGTATTAACTTATCATTGAGTTGAGTAAAAATTCGAATAAGATCCCTTAAAAAACTAAAAGAACCGACTTCTACCAAGTTTGAGGTGTTTATCTCCATGTCTGTGGAGATACTTATCAGATCTCGATGAAATTACTATGGTACTACTCTTGGGATATCTCCTTATCAACAAAAAAAAATCAAATTCGGGTCATAAACGACGATGTTATCCGCGAACACCCATAAACAAATAATTCTCAATTATTTTTTATGGGTGTTCGCGTGTACCTCCTTTTTTTAAGTCGGTTAATAAAAATCATGCGATATCTACTCTAACATAAAACGCTAATATGGTAATAAAATAATTGAACGCTTTGATTTAAAAAAAAGTGACTGGAGGACAGGACACAAAATAAAATAATAATAGTGCTCCGCAGTAAGGGCATGATATCGACAATTCTCTAAAATCAAAAGCACATCCCTAAAATGTCATGACGTCATTACCAGACGGGGGTTGAAGTGACAGAGCATGCGCGGGAAAACGTCCGCCATTTTCTTTCCGTTCGAAAGCATTCGTGAATAAATATTTTTGGATATTGAAGTCCGAATTAAAATTATATTTAAAAAAATATGAAATATTGTTACCAATTCCCTACAGTACGAATATAACAAAATGTTGAACTTAAAATCATTAACTGTTGATAAAAAATTGAGGGACACCGTGAATGAATGCAAATTTTGCGAAACCGTAGTAAGTAGTTCTATATACAACTGCGCTTTAAAAAGCTCTGCTAGAATAAAGGGAAATTCATTCGACGCATCGTACAGTGCCACAAGTATAACTTGGCGGTGGTGGTTTTTGGAACTAATTATTTTAATTGAAACTGTGAGTTTGACGTTTGAGAGATTACCGCGACATTATTGTTGATAAATCTGCTACATTAAAATAGTTCAATAATGCCAAAAGTAATTAAAAGTACAAAGTAAAAGCACAGTGGCGCACAGGCACGCCAAGTTATACTTGCCGGACTGTAATTTGCGTCATTTCTATTTTTAGACTTCAATGCTATGACGTAGATTCCTTTCTGTATTTGGTAATACTAACAAAATATTTCAGGAAGTGTTTCTCCAAGAAGATTTTTTTTTATGGTAAAAGTTAACAGGCAAGCACGACGTTCGCTTGATGGTAAGCGATGACGTCTACCTATAACAGATACAGCGGCATGCAAAATTATGTCACTGCACTGCGCCTGTTACCTTGAGACATAAAGATGTTGGTTTCACTGGAAACCTTGCCATTTCAACCGAAAAACATTCCTATTTCACGGCTGAAAATTAATTTGTAAAGTGGTGGTACCGCCCCAGGCGGACTAGCAGAAGTCCTACCACTACAAAAAAGATAAGATTATATTATATATATTACTAAGATTGGATATTTTTGGTAGAGCGCATTCTCTGAGCTTACAATTAGCTGTAGTGGGGTTTCGGACTCAATAGCAAATGTGAATGGGCCATTCTACGACTATGATAGTTTGTAGAGGTATACCTAAAACATAAAAAATAAGTTCAAAAATCAAAACCCGACTACTGAAAAATCACGCTCTAAAAAGAATGAAACAAGAAAATACTCTCATAGGAGATCGCTATGTACAAACTATTCAATAATTATCGTGTTTTTAGGGTTCCGTAGTCCTGACAAGGAACCCTTATAGTTTCGTCATGTCCGTCTGTCTGTTTGTCTGTCTGTCTGTCCGTGGTTTTGCTAAGAGACCGTAAATGCTAGAAAGCTGAAATTTTGTAGAGGTATGTATATAAATTACGCCGACAAAGTGGTGAAATAAAATGTTGAAAAATATTTTTTTTAGGGTAGAAAATTTACGAAATATTAAATTTTAAAGTGCAAATTTTTGTACCAGTAGGGCGTCCCCCCCCCCCTCTAAAAGCTATACTGCTGGCTTGAAAAATCTGTAAAAATTCGTGATAATAGTGTATTTCATGAACTTTAAAGAAAAACTATAGCGGTTAAGATAACTTTATTAGTTTAGCAGTGATAGTTGTTGAACTTGGGTGTTGGATAATTTTGTACCAAATACAAAATCCTTAGAATAAATCCTTTAAAGTGACAAAGTCTTACCTAGTTGCTTGTTTATAACGGGTAAAGACTTGCATTGAATAACAGGCTACTACGGAACCCTACACTGCGCGTGGCCCGACACGCACTTGGCCGGTTATTAACAGTTAATCCATCTAGATTTATGGACCTATCACACAAGTACGGTAGTTTTCCGATCGAAGTTTTCTCTTCTTCGAAACGAAATTTCCGAATGTGTATGTGGCCGGTAACGGAATTCCGATTCGATATTTTCGATTCGGAATTCCGAAACAGTTTTTTGGACAAAGAGCGTCGATTGAAATTACGGTTGGACGCGGTTTTTTTATATCTTATATGCTAGCGTTTGACCACTGTGGTACGTGATGATTCGGTTGAGGATGGTAGTACGCTAGGCCTAAAATGGGAACTGCTCTAAGGTTAGCTACCGGAAAAAATTGTGACAGGTTTCCTAACTTGAGGGTGGTAGCTGGCCAGACGGACACTATACCGTGTACTACCTAGGAGTACTACCATGCAAAAAAAACAGGTTTTTTCTGTATTTTGCGAGTTAAAATTACCAGGCACATAGTGTCTTGTTGACAATTTGACATAGCTAGTTGGTACCTCTTTGGTTGGTACCGACATTAATCATTTTAAACTACGGAAAATCCCAAGTGCTTTAGATATGAATGGGGTCCTTCAAAACTTATCAGACTCCTTGGTCGACATGGCGTCAAGGATATCGAAGGTTAATGTCACATTTGTCGAGATATACAGATTGCAGATGAACAGGACAACATCGCCGTGAATGAAGCCTTCATGAACATTTCTAGTTTTATGCAGTGGCGGTTCACACATTCGGTATACTGTTAATTTTCCGTATTGTACCTAGATAAAGGAGAATAGATTGTTTCGAGAAAACCGCGAGAAATCTTTTAGGTGCATCATATTTTTGTATGTGTTTGTAGGTTCCTAGTGATTTTGAAATACCTAGGTAAGGGAGCGTTCAAGTATAACGTAACGCAAATTTTGCAGATTTTTTACCTCCCCTTTCACTCATGTAACGCGCTGTGAAGTATTTCTGTAAAGTAGGCATTTAAAGTAATTTTAAAGAAGCGTTCTGAAGGGCTCAAAAAATAATGCTAAAAATAAACCCTCCCACCCCAGAAACGCATCGTAATGTTTTCCTACCACCATGGGGGGGTTTCTTTTTAACCATGTTTTTGCTCAAAGAAAGTGGTTTTTTAAACCACGTATTTGTATCGTATCTATTTTCCGCTATACTTACTTACTTAAAATAGGAACGTAAATTTTACTTTCATAGCAGATATAAAGTCAGAATAATACTTATATTCTCGCGGTACCTTAGCTTGTAAAAGCTCATCTCTTTCAACTAAGATGGTATTTGCTGCTCCATCTCTCTCACTAATATTATTATTTTCGTAATATGTATGCAATTGTATTTAAGTACCTATTATTATAAGTAGGTACCTACAGGGTGTCCAGACTTGAAGTTCCAATATTTTATATAAGCTAGGCCTAGAATACTGACTCTCAAGGGCTGTGTGCTGCCGGTATGAAAACTCGTACTAAGGGAGTACGAGTTTTCATACCAAACTCAACATCGTATATCGAGCAAATTTTGTATGAAAAACAGTACAGCGCCTCTAGTGGTTACTACACTTAACTAAATTTAGACCAATCACCGAAGGAACACCGAAAGGTTTATGTAGCTGGTTATAGGGGCAGATTTAGGTATTCCTTTTTAGGGTTCCGTAGTCCTGACAAGGAACCCTTATAGTTTCGTCATGTCCGTCCGTCTGTCTGTCTGTCTGTCCGAGGTTTTGCTAAGAGAACGTTAATACTAGAAAGCTGTAATTTTGTGGAGGTATGTATATAAATTACGCCGAAATAAAGTGCTGAAATAAATTAAAAAAAAAATTTTTTTCAGTGTAGTTCCCCTAAATGAGAAGTGGGGATGATTTTTTTTTCATCGTCTACCCCATCATGTGGGGTATCGTTGAATAGGTCTTTTAAAATGACTTGGTTGCTAATACCATTTTTCAATTGAATGCTCCGTTACGCTCCGTTACGAAATATTAAACTTTAAATTGCAAATTTTTGTTCCAGTAGGGCTCCCCCCCCCCCCCCCTCTAAAAGCTAAACTGCTGGGTTGAAAAAACTGGAAAAATTCGTGATAACAGCGCATTTCATGAACTTTAAAGGAAAACTATAGCGGTTAAGATAACTTTATTACTTTAGCAGTAATAGTCGTTGAACTTGGGTGTTGGATAATTTTATACCAAATACAAAATCCTTATAATAAATCCTTTAAGTAAAGTGACAAAGACGGAGTACCTAGTTGCTTGTTTATAACGGGTAAAGACTTGCATTGAATAACAGGCTACTACGGAACCATACACTGCGCGTTACACGCACTTGGCCGGTTTATTGGTAGCAAGTCGTCGGCACGTCGATACTTATAATATGCTTGTACCACTTGTGGACGAACAGCCGTGCTAAGATTTGCACCGGCGACATCTCGCTTCATCATAAATCAAGCCATCTAACCTTTATGCCAACGTAGCTCTCTTATCACTATTAGTATTATGTCTATCTATTTTAAAGCTGTATTTCCTACGCCCTATTCGACCTTCACAGTAGGCTGTTGGCCGTGCGCCAAACTGGAATCGATGCACTGCTGACGAGGGCGTGCATTGGATCAATATGACCCAGAGTCCACGCAGCTGTTACTCCGAGATAGCTGCTTCCTGAATATTATATAACTAAGTAGGTATGTTTACAGTTATATAAGAAACCAGCGGAGGTAAGTACTTATCAAGGAACTGGCTGTTCCCTGCGGTTTTAACGGCGTAGACGTGGTCTCCGTGGGAATATCGGAATAAAATGTATCCTATGTGTTATTCCCAGGTCTAGGCTATCTACATACCAAATTACTATATATATATATATATATATAGTAATTTGGTACTTAAAAACGCATTTTCGCCTTTATAATATAAGTAGGAAGTAGGATTCATTATCAGGCATAATTGGGCATCAGTGGCCCTAGTGCGAGTTTCTTTAGATTTATTTAATTACTTGATCACGTTTACGTAAACTCTTTGTATGGAAATTACAATGTTGCCTATGATGCACACTAGATGGCGCTTTTTAATTCCATACAATTCTGCGTTTATGTAAACGTGATCGAAGTAAACTAATTTAAATACCCGGCCAAGTGCGTGTCGGGCCACGCACTTTGTAGGGTTCCGTAGTAGCCTGTTATTCAATGCAAGTCTTTACCCGTTATAAACAAGCAACTAGATACTCCGTCTTTGTCACTTTAAAAGATTTATTCTAAGGATTTTGTATTTGGTACAAAATTATCCAACACCCTAGTTCAACGCCTACTACTGCTAAACTAATAAAATTATCTTAACCGCTATAATTTTCCTTTAAAGTTCATGAAATGCGCTATTATCACGAAAATTTCCAGATTTTTCAAGCCAGCAGTTTAGCTGGGGGGGACGCCCTACTGAAACAAAAATTTGCACTTTAAAGTTTAAGTTATATATATATATATATAATGTTTAATATTTCGTAAATGGAGCATTCAATCGAAAAATGGTATTAGCAACCCTTAAGTCATTTTAAAAAACCTATTCAACGATACCCCACACGATGGAGTAGACGATGAAAAATAAATTATTTTTCAAAATTTTATTTCACCACTTTGTCGGCTTTATTTATTTACATACCCCCACAATTACAGTTATCTAGTATTAACGGTCTCTTAGCAAATCCTCGGACAGACAGACAGACAGACAGACAGACAGACGGACGTGACGAACCTATAAGGGTTCCTTGTCAGGACTACGGAACCCTAAAAACTCGCGGTGGCACTCGCACTCTGTACTGTACGATACCTAATACTAGCTTTACCTACTAATCTCTACATAAGTACATAAACTATAAATTATATGCTACGATCGAAGGTCCATTATTCAAGAAGCTACGATTTATTCATTTTGGACACTGGGGAAATATTGGGTGAAATCGTCAAAATTTACTATTTAGTAAATAATTCATTTCACACTTCAACAGAGACAGAGGATGGTACCTGTCATATACGTGGAAAACTGTTCTTCATGGGAAGCACGTCACCAATGGCAACAGTGAGGGGGACACTTTGAGTTCCATCTGCCGGTTAGATGTGGTTTCGTCTGAAGAAAACAACACTGATGAAGACGAAGCCCTCCAACCTAATCCCGCGCTTCCAATATCTGCACCGCATCATCACCCCCCACCAACACCACCGCCGCCGCCGCCGCCCACTGCGTCCATCCGCGCTGCACGAGCAGCGGCCCGCAGTGCGAGGCTGAACGCGTCGGCGAGCGCCCTGCACTCGAGATCCTGAAGAAGGCCTCCGGATGAGGCCGAAACATATGTCGATCGCTATATCGACATCGCGTAAGTCACGTTAAATTCCCGATTTTAAAACTATAAGTTAAAATAATTCATTTTGATTTCTTTTCTATACCTATTTTATAGGCTAGCGTTTGACCACTCAATCTTGCCTGTTGGTAATCGATGATGTATTCGAGGATAGCTAACACCACGGTAATATTATAATAATTACCGTGTTAACACGCTGGGCTTCGAATGGTCTGACTCTCAAGGACTATATGTGCTGCCGTAATGGTTATGGTGGCAGATTCTCCTTGATAATGGTAGGTATGCTACTTTTTGGTAGCAAGTTAGGTGGAACATTGATAGAATGTACTCGTACTACCTGTGGGATAAAGTCTTTAAGTATTGTGCTTGTCTGAAAGACAACAATGATAATATTTATTTATTTATCTATTCAATTATGCTATATATCTATTCTATTATTTATTTATATATCTATTCCATAAGTAACTAGTGGAGCATTACAGTTGAACCACGTTGCCTTCCTTGTTTTCATTATTGTAAATTACAATACATTTTTAGGGTTCCGTAGTCCTGACAAGGAACCCTTATAGGAACAAGGAACCCTGATTGATTTCTTTTTTCAAATAAACGGTTTTGATTCCTGGCTAGGAATATATATTATAATATTTTTCATCAAAATCGGCCCCAGACTCTTTACTACTTTTCGCTATTCATCAGTTTCTGATTTGACCATCCACGCCCACTTGAAAAATTCAACATGTTCACTGACGGTAAGGTCGAACTGATAAACTCCTCCTTTTTCGAAGTCGGTTTAAACAGTGAATTTTGGACCTAAAGGCACCAAAAATTATTTTTTTAATATCTTATAGGCTTGCGTTTGACCACTATATCACCTGTTGGTAAGTGATGATGCGGTCGAAGATGGTAAGCACGCTAGGCCTAGAATAGGAACTGGCTCTCAAGGATAGCTGCCAGAACATTAACTTAACACTAATTTATAACTTGAAGGTGGTAGCTGGCCAGGCGGAAACTAGATAGTGTCTTACCACCATGCGGGGGTTGTTGGTTTCTTAACGATGTTTTTCCTTCACCGGAGGGCCACTGTGAAAAGCGTACATAGTTTTTTCTATAGAAAAATCCATTGGTGCACGGCGGTTTCAACTTGGTACCTCTGGCATCAAAACCAACCGTTCTCCCGATTACGCTACCTCCCTCAAACGCCACTATCAATAAGTTAGTGGCCAATTAATTTATTTAAATAATCATATTCGTGAAGCAGGTTGGTAGGTACTTAAATCAAAAGCATATATAATATCTCAACGTGATTTATTTCACCATCCTACAGAGAAGAAAAATCTATGCATCTTAAATATTATCTAGCAGTCTAACAAGCATCCTATAGAAGAATTATCAGGAACAAATACATTATAACCGTAAACGGAATATTAAATAGACAAGACATTAGCGTATGTGAATGAAATAGCTATAGAGATATAACCCGACTAAAATGATGAACACGTGATGCATATGCAAGCTATAAGATAAATTAACAACGTAATTTAGTCGGGTCATACGTGACAGCGGGTGAAATCCATTTATTGGGCGCCACTAGAGCTGGGTCCGAACAATAAAATCGCATATGTAAATGATTAAAATATGTTGTCCATCTCGCTCTCTCTTACTACTGATTGTATAGTGTTATCCTTCTCATATTATTATTTGCCAGGTCTATTTAATACTCCGTCCAGCGTCCAAGGTTACAACGATTTATTGAACTATGGACCTACCTTAGCCGATCGAAAGAAAAGTATGATTCTGGATCATATGCAATTTTTATAGACTTTTTGTCTATGATATCGACATTTTAATTTCAAGTATTATTTATTTGTACAAGTAATCAATTCATTATACATAAAAAATAATAATAACAGTATTTGTTTATTTTATCGACTTGTCTTGACTTGGAATAAAGACAGACATTCAGGATTACTTTCGGCTTTATAACATAGTGTGATGGTAAGTGTGATTAGTGTGTAAGCTACTTTTTGGTAGCAAGTCAGGCGGAACATTGATATAAGCTCCTACCACATAGCACCTGAGGATAAATTATGTTATTTAGTAGGTATTTAGTTAGTTCTTTATGTAAAAATAGGTTCTTAGGGAATGAACTCTGGATTACCAGAATGTTTAACTAATTGGACTTGACGACCCATAAAATTTGATAAGTAATATATAGGCATTGCCTGAAATAAACGGATTTTATTTTTTATTACTTTATAATTTATTTTACATAACTGTACTCTAATTGATAGATTAATTTGTCTATGATCTCTGCATGTAATTTGCCATAGATTCGTCCATAGTTCAATATGTCACAACTTATCAGAGTAAGAAAATATTATCCACTACGTCTAATTTAATTGACAGAAATTTAAGCGAATGGAGTTAAGCTGTACGAGATTAGACTTACGTACTTAGTACAACACTTTCTCAAAATTTACTACTGCATTTCCCACCATACTCCACCATAAAGGAACAAATCTTCAAATTCGGAGATGATGAACACCCTAGGTCTAGAAATACACTGTTGTGTATGTAGGGCTGTCTGCTGCCAGAACACCGTAAGGTCACAGATTATATAATAAATACGTAACAGATATTTCACTCCCATACAAAAACACAATACCAACGCTTATTTCAGACAATACAAGCAAAAATATGTCTAAGGCGCTTGACCTAGCGTTGTTATTACTTCGGTCAGTGCGCGATGTACCGGCGCGCGCCCGATACGATGTGCATAAGTGAAGGGTAGACTCAATGATATAAAAAAAAAGTTTACGAGTTATTTTTATTTACCTCACAAAATAACAAAGTCCCTAACTAAAAGTCAAATTTTAAGTCGAAAAGTGAATTTTACGCCGTCTTGTCATTTTAGTATCGGTAGCATAAAAAAATGAACAATAATAAGCTTGTTTTTTGTCAAACTCGCAAAATGAGTATGAAAAACATAAATAGTTTTTAATATAGAATACGAGTGCGCAGTTATCCCGTCATTTGAATAATAATATACGTTGCGCGCGCGTGAGCAATGACAAGTGACTGGCGATGCCAACGCCGGCGCTGGTCGAAAGTTTAGGTATAAAGCGCTGTAGCTGTATGGGCGAGTGAGGGCTGGTAAGGTTATGACGGCAGATTTTCTCCTTGATGATGGATGGCTACTTTTTGGTAGCAAATGAGGCGGAATGTCGACATAATCCTCCTACCACCTTTGGAGATAACACTTCAACATTGTAGCTTAGGTAGTAACTCTCGCGATTTAAGCTCCTATACTGACACAAAATGTTTGCAGGTCAGAGGCTCTCATTTAGCCAACGCGAATTCGAGGTAAGATGATGTCACATTCACCTGGCCAGAAGTTTAATTAAAATACGTCCAGTAGTTTCAGCGTGATACGATTTCAAAAAGACATACATATAGACAAACATTTAAAAAAATACAGTATCGGCATCTATATCGTTCCCGCTCCCGATGCCGCAATTTAAATTTTGAAAAAATATTCAATGTACAGTTTTCGCTTAGTTACAGTTTTATTATAGTAATATAGTATAAATGTTGTATGACAGTAAATTTTGAGACACCTACAAGTTTTGTTTGAACAATCTACGTCTAACGGTACTTCTAGCTTTTTATCTACTAAGTATACAGATATAGTATAACACGTATGTCTCGACATATTTATTTTTATTTAGAAAAATATTTTATTTTAATTCTATTTCTACTTAAAGTAAGCAGATTGTAAACGATAGGTATGTACAGTCAGCTACAAAAGTAAATGTCCATTTTTTTTTTTAATATAAAGCTAATAAAGCTTATAAGCGATATTGAATTCTATAATATGCTGTTATTGAGAATTATAGAATAATTTAGGGTATAATATATTAATATTAGTGGCATGGAGATACTTATTACGTTGATGTTCCTGAAGCCACTTCTGTGCCTGACTGTACTCTTATGTATTCATTAAAAAAAGTACATTTTACCTACATTTATAGACCTGACATAACCTATAGACTAGACCAGAAGTGGGCAAACCTTTAAGAACTAAAACTATAAAAACTGTAAAAGAATGTATTTATTTACAAAAAAGAGAATATATATACTACTTAAGTATCACCGACTAGTTGACGATCCGTTAATTTAGTCACAGAGAAACACCTTGAAATTTGCTCCTTCGAGCCGGATTCAGATACTTCGCAACCCACATGTGGCCCACAGGGGCCAAAAGCAACAGTTTGCCAACCACTGGCCTAGTCAACTCAAACCCTGAAAATTAGAAAATGGGTGACAAAATAAAAATACAATGTATAATATTTTGTTACGTATTTCTTTATACAATTACACAACTCTTTGGCACTGTTTATTCTCATACAATTTTGTGACCCACTCCCATACAAAACTTACAAACGATGCGATCGGGAATCATACAAAAATTATAATATAATTAGGTACACATTTAATCATTTATACGTTAAATTTAAAATTTGAAAAGAAATGTATTTTTCCTTTGACATATGTATGTACGGTCAACGTACATTACCCTAATTTTAGAGCTGGCGGCGCGTCGCAATTCATCATTACTTGACATCAGCATTATTAGCATTTAATTAGAAATAAATCAGTATTCCACAATCAACCAAAAAAAGCAAAAACCAAACCAAAAATGTAATTCAACTCTCCCAGATTCTTCCATCATTATCATTAGTTTATCATTTACTACTGTGTCAGGATTCACTCCTTACATACGTTACGTTTTTGGTCCTTCGAGCCGGATTTGAACCAGCGACCTATGGATAATATAAATAAAATAATAAAAATATGATAAAGCAGTTCATGATAAACTAGTTTAGAGAAATCTCAGGGCACCTTCGATCTAAATTTTCTTTATTTTAGATAAGGATAATATTTTTCTTTTCAAAAAGCAAGATATAATTTCAATACCTAAATTAAATCAGATTTTTATTTTATATTGAAGTTGTGATGGCATTTTCCCGATCTGATCAGCCTCATAATTAACTTTTTTTTTATTTTAACATTTTATACGATAGTACAACATTTCTTGACGGCATGAAAACTGAACATCTGAATTAGACTAAATATCTTGTACTTAAGCTATATAAATAAAAAAGTATTTAGCAAAAGTTTGATGAATCAGGCTTTATTTGCATTTAGAGCAAAGTATCAAATGTTAGATGTTCGTTTTAAATCGACTTCAGAAAAACAGGAGGTTCATTCATACGACGTCAATTCGTCGGACACTTTTTTTTAATGTAGTATGTTCTCCGATTGCTCAGGCGCCAGAGTTTTGGAAAATTCTTTTGTTTTGATTGAAAGGGTTATATACTTCCCAGGTGGTCTCATTACTTCATACAGATAATATCTTTCAGTATATTCAGTATCTATAGAGATATGGACATAAACACCTCAAAAATGTATTCCGGAAAATGACTAACGCGGCATTTCGAAGTCGTTTGTTTTAGTTTTCACGATTTTAAATTATTTTATTTAACGAAAATATTTCTGAAATCCACTCAAAATAAAAGAAGGTGCTTTCCGTCCTATTATATTAAATTAATAATTATATTGCAATCATGAATGAGTGATCATTTCATTCATTCATAAACTCTCATTGCGTCATATTAACTTGCAATAAATGCAAACAAAGCCTACGAATATCGATACAAAAAATGATATTATTTTTTATTTGCAAATAAAAGAATATACAGTCTTGGACCACTAATTTTGGACACTCATACAAAACCACCATATTTTACAACAAGGATTATCAACTCAACATTTTGTCTTTTAATATTTTACCGTACGGCATCTAGGACTTAAGCGTTGATTTTAATGAGCAAAAATAAAATGACCAAACTAATCGACTTTATTGTTATTTATAAAATTATGGAGGATTTTTTATAGTATATACTATAAAAAATCCATAATCTTAACGTTTAACACGTGATTGTGGACCATTTGACCACAGTATCACGTGTTGGTAAGTGACGACATGGTCAAAGATGGTAGCACACTAGATATAGATTTTGTACGAGTGTTCCAATTATTTGTCCACGACTGTATAATACAGCCATCAAGAGTATCACAAACTCTAAAGGAATAACACACACTACATATCAATGTATGTATGGAATTATATACTAAGTACAATTTATCATTAATATTTACATTTATGGTAAACATACTGGTTCGAAACGAATTAAAAATAATATAATATAACGTACAAACGTTACTGAAAAGACGTTAAAGAGACGGGCAGACAAATCACGTGTTTGTTTTTAAAACGGGACAACGTAATCTTTATATCGTAACGTCAATAAAATTATAATTCATACAAATAAACCTTTTTTTGTTTTATCTATGGTTTTAGACTTTAGGTAAACTTTAAAACGAGAAAATCACGTAAAAGACTACCCGTCTCTTAACAGTCATTGGGTTGATATTTAAAAACCGGATACACTTTTCAAATTTGATGTGACCTGCTTCTTAACCGACTTCAAAAAAAGAAGGTTTCTCAATTCGACCGTATATGTATATTATATATATATATTTATGTGTGTTCGCGGATAACTTCGTCGTTTGTGAACCGAAGAAAACTTTTGTTGCAAAGGAGATATCACAAGGGTGATACCATGGTAATTTCATCGAGATCTGATAAGTATCTCCAGAGATATGTCAATAAACGTCTCAAACTTGCAACTGAAACTGACTCGCGCGGCAATGAAGTCGGCTGTTTTAGTATTTAAACTATCTAGTATTAATGAATAAATTCACTGTTAACATAAAAAATAACAAATTTTAGAGCATTCTAAATACTGTTATAACAAGTCACATCAAAAAAAGCATATAGCAGGACAGCATTGCAGCTTTAACGGTTGATAACCTTAACAAAGTAATCATTCAAACTAAATAAAATAGCATTCGCCAACGAAAAAAATGTGATAAATCATGTGATATGTAACAGGTATTCGTTAAAATAATTCACAAATTTCAAATTTATGATATATTACTTTTCTTACAACTAGAATTTACGTTGAGTAACATAACCTATTACGACGTTATTAAGTAGCGTTCAGAATTAAAATATGACTAAAGTTAAATAACGATGTTAAGTAATATATTTGAGTATTGTTAAGTGCTTTAATTGAACCTTTTTATTTATTTATTTAACGTTATGGTTTGTAAATTAGGTATGTAACTATAAAAGTAATCATACTAAATCTGAACGCAACCTAATATTAAATAAAACTACGCTGAGGCAAGTAATATGAGAAAATTATTATGTAGCATTTAAATAAAGTAACGTTATATTCCGTTATAATATAACGATAACCATCGTATTATTATCACTTTTCGATCACCAGGTCTTTGTACTAACTGGTCAAAAGAACATACTTGAAAGTAACTTCTTTTTCTAACAGATCCTCTGACAAAGAGGATGTGAAAGTGTTTAATATTATTGAACTGAAAAGTTGTTGAAGCAACGGGCATATTATGGAATGTTTGTTCTTTTTTTATTTAACAAATCGTTTTTATTATGCACTAATCTTGTAGCTTTCGCACTGCACTCCGTTTGGATAGTCGATAACAGAAACGCTATTTCAAAAGTAATGTGCGATATTTTCCGACATGTTATATTTATATATACATGCTATTTCCGATTGTTTCTGCATTAACCGTGTGTAGAGTTTGTTATCACCTCATAGCACTATTATTTAGCGTTCTTCAATAGCTACATAGCACTTAACACTTCCTAATTTGGCTGTTTTATCACACCATCACTTTGTATTGTCTCTGCTATCATGTATGTTGTCAAAACACTCGCTGAAATCACCAGTAAATTTAATTAGATGATAATTTTAATACAAAGTTAGGCCATATCGAAAGTCAATTTTAGCGTTTAGCAATTGTTTACATCATTATAATCACGTTAATTTTATATTTCTGCGGGAATAACGTGGAAATATTTGATAAGTAACAGTGAGTATAATTTGATGGTTTATGTGTTTTGCAAAAAGTTTTCTATTCATATTTTTTTCTGTATAGATTCGTCTACCGTATCTTGGTTTTCTCCCTTTTCTGCTATTTATCAATACATAAGTATTTTCTAACGTAAACGTGTTGCGGTTTACTTTTCAGGCAGTCACGTGTTATACCTTCTGATTTATAATAACGTGGTATCATATCTAATATTTTGAACCAATAATTGAGGCGTCACTGTTATTTTGCAGCAATCACGTTGTGTAACAGATATTTGGAGCAATCACATCTTGTTATTGTTATTTAGTACCAAATCACGCCATCTGATATTTGGCAACAATCACTACTGCATTTAACACGTGAAGTAAAGTAACACGTGATGTAATGTAACACGTGATGTAATGTAACACGTTACTTGGTGACTTCTCCCTTCAGCGCTCGTTCTATATCTCCCTTGGTGGCCATTTCAACGGTGACGTCTTTGCTGATGATGGCCAGGGAGCCGTCGTCATCGAGCACCCGACGTGACGCCACTTGGAGCGAAGAAACCTTGGCTCGTTGGATGGCTGAGGCTGTGTTGTTGCCGAGGAATCTGCAACAAGTGGAAACACATATTTGGTAAGAAAGTTAAACTGTTGCTGAATCTAGAAAGAAGGATTTGACAAAAATGTACAGTCAGCAATAAAATGGGCTGTTTACACAAAACCTTTGGATGCCATTCGTACCGCTTTCTTATAGGACCAACGCACCTGTTTTAAATCTTATAGGTTAGCGTTTGACCACTATCTAGCTTTGTAAGTGATGATGTGGTCAAAGATGGTGAACACGCTAGGCCTAGAGTATTCCAACTATCAAGGGCTGTGTACTACCGGAACACTGTAAGATGATGTCAGCAGATATTTTACTTGATAGTGGTAAGCTACTTATATGCCCATACCACCTGTGGGAAAAACATTTTTATGAACCAACTGAGAAAAAAACAAAATAAGGGAAAATTTTCAAATTTTTTTCAGAAAACACTCTTTTGGACAAACTGAGAAAAAAAACTAGGAAAAAACACTCTTGTGGACAAAATGAGAAAAAAAAACATAATAAGGGAAAATTTTCAAATTTTTTTCAGAAAACACTCTTTTGGACAAACAGAAAAAAAAACTAGGAAAAAACACTCTTGTGGACAAAATGAGAAAAAAAAAAATAAGGGAAAATTTTTAAATTTTTTTCAGAAAACTCTTTTGGACGAACTGAGAAAAAATAAAAAACGGAAAAAAACACTCTTTTGGACCGACTGAGAAAAAAACCAAAAAAAGAATAATCACTTTTGGACCAACTGAGAAAAAAAACACTCTTTTGTACTCAGTTGGTACAAAAGAGTGTTTTTTTTCTCAGTAAGAAAGTACTCAGTAAGTCAGAAAAGGAAAAAAACACTATTTTGGACCAACTGAGAAAAAAAACAGTGGACAAACTGAGAAAAAAAAACAAGAAAGATAAGAATAACAAAAGTCACAAAAGTAACAAACTCTCACCTGACGGCCACATAGCACACTAACAGTGCGGCGCCGCACGCTAGCGCCCGCGGCACTCCCCCCGTGAACAGCTGCGCGCACACCCAGGCGCCGCACCCCGCGCCCACCATGCAGGCCACGGCCAGGGCGGTGCGGACCCAGTGAGAACAGGTGAAGCCGCGGTCCCATTCCACTCTGCAACAACAATAATTAAAATTGTTTAATAAAACTGTCAAAGTGCGAGTCAGACTTTTGTCCCGCACACGGAGGGTCCCGAACGCCATCTAACGAACTTATTACACCAACTAAGTGAAGGTTAACACAAAGATGTTAGTAATTAATATCATTGATAAGGTAAACAATCGTTCATAGATGGCGCAATAGTAAAAAGCACGTTTTTTGTTTGGGGAACCCCTTTAATATTTAACTTTGTTCTGTTCTTAGTACTTGTTATTATAGCGGCAACAGAAATACATCATCTGTGAAAATTTCAACCGTCTATCAGAGTTCATGAGATACAGCCTGGTGACAGACGGACGGACAAACAGACAGCCAAACAGACAGACGGACATCTTTGGGTTCGGAACCCTAAAAACTAAAATAACCGACTTCCATGCCTTACGACTCAATTTCAGTAGCAAGTTGAGACGTTTATCATCATATCTCTGGAGATATTTATCAGATCTCGATATAATTACAATGGGACCACTTCGGGAATGTACCCTACCGATTAAAAAATCATTCGAATCGGTTCACAATTGACGGAGTAATCGCGTAACATACATACAAAAAAACATACAGACGAATTGAAAACCTCCTTCTTATTGGAAGTCGGTTGAAAATTGCCTGTATTATTGAACGAAGCTCGAGCGCCAAACGGCTCTTAGCACGAAATAAAGCCTTCAGGTGATCCCATATACGTAAAATGGCCTGTATTATAGAACGAGGCTCGAGCGCCAAACGGCTCTTAGCACGAAATAAAGCCTTTCGGGTGATCCCATATACGTAAAATGGCCTGTATTATAGAACGAGGCTAGAGTGCCAAACGGTTCTTAGCATGAAACGAAGCCTTAGTTAGTGTGATCCCATATACGTAAAATGGCCTGTATTATAGAACGAGGCTGGAGCGCCAAACGGTTCTTAGCACGAAATGAAGCCTTAGTGCTATCCCATATACGTAAAATGGCCTGTATTACAGAACGAGGCTGGAGCGCCAAACGGTTCTTAGCACGAAATGAAGCCTTAGTTAGTGTGATCCCATATACGTAAAATGGCCTGTATTATAGAACGAGCCTTGAGCGCCAAACGGTTCTTAGCACGAAATGAAGCCTGAAATGAGCGACGGAATGAATTAACTTAGTTTTTCAGTGTTTGTATGAAAAACAAAGTTATTTTATTGAGATCTAGCATTTTCTTTATTAGATTTTTCACTACCTTACATTAAAAGTTAGAGGGGAGGGGGACACACATTTTACCACTTTAGAAGTAAAAAATAATAAAAAACAGTCAAACTGAGGACCTCCTCCTATTTTTAAGTCGGTTGAAAATGGGTTTAAATATTATGTAATATAATTAAAGTGAACAGTTCGTCCATGAAGTAGGTCACAGGCTTAGGTGCAGGTGACTCCCGGTCCGGCTCGTTCCTGGTGCAAAGGATGAGCATCGCCATTCAACGCGGAAATGCGAATGCGAGTGTGATGGGCACCTTTGCACCCGGAGTGCTCAGGGGCGGGTTATTTGGCTAATATATACAGTTATATATTTTTTTAAATTTAAAGTTGATATTACTTGATTTTGTAATTTGATGTTATTTACATTACATTCATCTTACTCGGTGAGAAATTATGTGAGAAGTTATTAAGTGATCCTACCTGTTTGTTTCTTGGACAATGTACGGAGTATTGCAAACTTTGCATTTCAATGCATCGGGAGTGCCAGCAGACTGCAAATAAAAATATCAAATATTATGTTTTTATTTTAGTATAACACTTTATATTTTTGTACACTGTAACACACAATCCAACATTACACGACGCTCGCCTGATGGTAAGCGATGACGTCTACCTATAACAGATACAGCGGCATGCAAAATTCTGAACTGCCAGAATTTTGCATGTCACTGCACTGCGCCTGTTAGCTTGAGACATAAAGCTGTTAAGTCTCACATGCCCTGTAATTTCACTGGACACCTTGCCATTTTAACCGAAAAACATTCCTATTTCACGGCTGAAAATTAATAGGCAAAGTGGTGGTACCGCCCCAGGCGGCCTAGCAGAAGTCCTACCACTACTAAAAATTTGTAAAATTGTACCGACGGGACTCGAACCCGCTCCTCCTGGGAAACATGCCCTGGCGCTCTAACCAATTCAGTTACAGTACGATCCTATCAATACGACGAAATTAACGACGGACAGACGGACGGACGGACAGACGGACAACTAAATCCTGTAAGGGTTCCTTTTTTCTTTTGAAGCACAGAATCCTAAAAATAGAGGGTGCGTAGAAAGCTACGCGTTAGAACTGAAACTTTCCTCACAGAGTGAGAATTCAGAGTAATAAGTTCATTCAATTAATTTCTCAACATCACTAATTATATTTTTGTACAACTCCATCTGTTGAACGTAGCGGAACGAATTCCCGAATGAAAGAGATTCGTAGTTACGCCGTTTTACAATAGAGAGCGTTTATAAATATAAAAACTAACATGACGCTTACGTCACTTCCATTGATTCGGACCGTGGCGCTACGTCACATCCGTTACATTTTACCCGACTGCGCCTAAATAAATTTTACTTCAAAAACCTGTCCAGTCCTGTCCAGTCCTGTCCTGACCCGGCGCCGAACCAGACTGAACAATCTGAACCAGCTATTATAGTCTGTCTTACCTCAGTGAGCCATCGACTGAGACACCCGTGGTGCACGGCGGACACGTCCCCTGTACAGCGGCAGGGTCTGATCAGCGCCTCCAGCCGCCCCCCGTCGTAGCAGATCCAGCAGTCCTGTCCTGAGGCCGCGCTGCCCACCAGCGAGTCTGTCTCCACATTCTGTTGAAAAAGGACCATGGATTTACCATATAAGGATGGATGATAAGGTGCACAACAGATGTTTTTACAAATTCAATTCAATCCGTATGCTCTAATCATAGGGTTGTAATTTCTATGTATGTACCTCAAAACGAACCCCACGAAAGGAACCTAGATGTCCTTGTCTAACAACCTGCCAGTGCTATATAATATGTAAGTGGTCCATACAAAAGAAAGGGACCAACTCCGTTCAAGGTCGGTCTCTTTCGGGCCGGTAGTGCAGAGATGTCACGATATAATAGTATTTATTGCCTAAACTGTGTATACAAATGATCTTACAATGTATTCTATAATACATTACTAATTACTATTAATATAGACAATTGTAGTATTTGGATTCACATGAAAAGTAGTGCATCCTATTGGATTGGAGCAAGAACCAATTTTATATAAATATAGACACAACCAACGAAAATGACATAGAAACAATACCTTAGCTAGGACAGAACATACACAAATGCAGCTTATGACCCTAATTCCTCCTCACCGGTGGCTTTCGACGAAACGATCACAAACGATGAGACCAACCCCTTAAAGCGGCCGCACACTGTTATTATTAAACAACATAGTTGCGCAACGACTGAATCGCAGATACACGTGCAAAGTATAACACTGACTTACTACCCAGTAAAGTTGAGTAACATAGTTGTTAGGTTAGGTGAGGAAAACTAGCGGTAGGGTGGAATCTTACAAAAGCGAACACGAGATGTGTCAACAAATAATTAAAATGGAATGGAATGCCCTGTCTGAGTCTGTGGTTAAGTACAATATGGGGGTCTTAAAATCGCGAGTGAATAGGTCTTTGTGTAAGCGCTTTCCGTCATCGATCGCATCATCACTTAACATCAGATGAGATAGTGGTCAAGTGCTACACAGTTCGGAGTAAAAAAAATCAATAATAAATAATATATATAAATCTATAATAATATATAAACTAAAAATCCCACTTAACACGCCGCGCGATTCAGTAGCAAGTTAAAGATTTGTATCTCTGGAGATATACGTACATCAGATCTCAATGGATCGTATAATGGAACCACCGTGGAGATGTCCTCCTCTACACACGTAAAAATTATGATTCGAATTGGAAATTTTGGAAGTCTGTTAAAAATAGGATTTCATAACGCTGCGGGATAAATATTCGATTGATAACGAATACGTCATCGTAGTTACGCCGTTCTACAATAGAGGGCGTTTATAAATATAAAATATAACATGACGCTTACGTCACTTCTGTCAAATTTTACCCCAGTACGCCTAAAGAAATTTAAATTCAAATAGTCTTATTCAAGTCTTGTTTGCATATGCTTCAGTCACCATACAAACTAAAACATTCTTATTTTAGTCTTATGACGTCAGAAACGGAAAATGTTGTTTTAAACACGGTGCACAAGATTGTCTCCTTCTAAAAACGTGGTAAGCTCAAAATACGAAAGTTTAGGTATTTATATGTATAGTCGGCCAATAAACTGAAGCAGCTATGAGAAATGGGGCGATAAAATCGTTGCGCAACTATGCAGTCGCTAAGTGTGCGGCCACACTTACCAGACTACTCTTACTCGTCACTGCTTTCAACGAATCTCCTTCAACCGTTTGAGAGTTGTCGGTAGCTGTCAAAGGTTTAAGTTTGACAATGACAGTTAGAACAACTGTCACTATAGAGCGTTCCCATTGGCGGATCGTTTGAACAATGTAGCATGCTGCGTGCAGCCATCGGACGTCGCGGATTGATGCTGATATCTGAAGGGGAGGGGCTTGTTAGTAAGGGATTAGTAGAAAACAAAGATATTATTAGGTTAGTAATTAGGTACTAAGGAGAGAAGAGGTAGTTTGAAAGAAGGGGACAGCTACAAATATCAGAATATTGAGACAAAAGGAACTTTACACAGTTATGGTTAGTTTTTTTGGCTAGCGTTTGACCACTATCTCGCCTGGTAGTATAAGCGATGATGCCACATCTAATCAATGAAAGTAAAGTAAATGGCGCAAGTAACTTCTGTAATTAATGGATTTTTATTGGCTTTACTAGTTGAGAGTATATCATCTCTAAAATTAAGATCTAGACACCACGCCATTTGCCCGGATTCAAGCCTAATCCAGCGATCATCGCAGACAAATTAAGGAATAACAAAGGTAGGTAGTCGATTTGTTAATATGTTTCAGAGTTACACATTTTGATATTTTTTTCAACATATTTAGGTATGAATTTGTGATGGGCTAGCAGCATGATACAATGATGAAGCGATCGCTTCACTTACCTTTTTTAATGACAATGCCGCGTACCACTAAGCATGCATCAACCGCAAGCGCTGATGTTTTATATGCAACCCTAAAGATGGGATATTATAAGCTTCACGGACTGATTGTGGCGACGACGATGGTGGTAACAGCTGCCGCGGGTTTAGTAACCACAGACTCTAGGGAACCATAGTGTTCCACAGGACGCAGGGAAAACCATAGCGCGACGCCGATCTCTGTCCGAGTGAGACAGCACATAACTTGGTGAGAGAAGAGTGGGGCAGCAGATGCGCGAGGCACTCGTCCTCGAGTTGGCGAGCTAATAGACACCGCAGGTTCAGTAGCCACAGACGCTCGGGTGCCATAGAGTTCCACAGGACGCAGGGGAACCATAGAGCGACGCCGATCTCTGTCCAAGTGAGACAGCACATACCTTGGTGAGAGAAGAGTGGGACAGCAGATGCGCGAGGCGCTCGTCGTCGAGTTGGCGCGCTAACAGCCGCCGCGGGTTCAGTAGCCACAGACGCTCGGGTGCCATAGAGTTCCACAGGACGCAGGGGAACCATAGCGCGACGCCGATCTCTGCCAGCCGGAATACCACGTCGTGCCAATTACGGGATACTACTGGCACTCTGTGGAAGATAATAGTAAGGGTTATACATCGAACTATTTTTTTCTATGCCAGGCCATGTATATAGGAGAGGCCCATATCCAGCAGCGGACGGAGATGGGCTGATAATAACAATGATGACCAACGCAGACCACTCCGCTTTGTCAGTCCACCGTCTACGCTCGTACTCGTACGCTCGTCTCTGAGGGTCTCGCTGAGTACATAATGGCATCAAAAGAAGAGGATAGATGCTTCAAAGATATTAGTTTCTGATGAAAACGTGACGTTTTCGGTAAGTTCACCTTCTGTAAGGTACTGTTGAACTAGCGTATAGTACGGACTTGGTCTTCCAGAGCTCTCCGAAGGTCTTGCTGAGCTAATAATGGCATCAAAAGAAGAGGATAGATGCTTCAAAGATATTCAGTTCTGACGAAAACGTCACATTTTCGGTAAGTTCAACTTCTCTCTCTACGACTAAAATTCATAAAAACTTGAAGAATTTCAATACTTGACACTGGCTAAATACACTAATCATGTGGAGCCATGATAAAAAATAAAAATAAAAACTAGTGTTTGGTACTGACTTGGTCTTCCAGAGCTCGCTAAGCGTCTCGGAGGCGAGGAAGCCGGCGATAAGTATCAGCATCAAAGCCTGACTGACCAGCCCTACCCTCGACTGGTGCAGCTGCGAGATGTTCACGGAACGTGGGTCGATGTTGCCGTCGCCATCTGACAAGTCCGTTTGGATGCCCTGGAAAAGATCATTTAGGTAAGCATTTTTAACAGATTGAAAAAAAAGAGGCTGTCAAAAGAAGAGGTTTCTCAATTCGGCTGTATATATTTTTTTCTTTTTAATGTTTGTTCGCGGATAACTTCGTTGTTTATAAACCGATTTTGATTATTATTTTTTTGTTGGAAAGGAGATATCCCTAGAATGGTACCATAGTAATATCATCGAGATCTGACAGGTATCTCCAGAGATATGGAGATTGGTCATCTCCAACAAACTTGGTACTGAAAATTAATAGCGCGGCATTTGAAATCGGTTGTTTTAAGTTTTTTAAACGATCTTATTTCTGGTAGTAGTAAGCAAAGCGTAAGCTAAATGTAACCCAGACCTCACAGCATAGGTCAAGACTGTTTGAACTTAGTCTGGGACCCTTTAAACTTTAAAGGGTCCCAGACGCCGTCGGATCCCGACGCGTCCGCATCTCTGTGACCTCTCTTTGTTATTCATACATTATAACTGACCGCGAGTAGCATTTTTAAATGTCACCGGAAATGTTTGCATGGGACGCAAAATTTATATACATATACGAACATGGAAACTTTATGAAAACACACGTTCGTCTGGGTTAGCGATGACGTGTAAACTACAAATCTATAACACGCAAAAATGATAATAGTTTGAAATTTAAATATCACTGTTCTGCATTGGTAGAACACATTCTGTAAATTCACTGGTAACTTTCATCATCATCATCATCATCATCAGTCTATCTCTGTCTACTACTAGACATAGGCCCTCACCTATGGCACGCCACTGAGCTCAATCTTCAGCTCTCTGTTTCCAACCGCTGCCAGCAGTAGCAGTACCAGCCAACTTGCGTATTTCATCGCTCCACGTATCTGGAAACCGCCCTACACTACTTTTACCAACTAACGCCTGCTTGGTAACTTTTAACCAAAAATACATTTCTATACCACGGCACAGAATAGATAATAGTACAAGTAACCACGGTTAACTTGATTGACAGAGAGAGTATTACCTCCTTGTCAATTAAAGAGTTTCATTAAACAACGTTCATACAACAAAGTTTATAGAAATAAGTTTTTGGAACCAAGTTCATATAATTAAGATAGTTTAAAAACTAAAACAACCGACTTCAATGCCCCGCGAGTCAATTTCAGTAGCAAGTTTGAGACGTTTATCGTCATATCTCTGGTGATACTTATCAAATCTCCATGAAATTATAATGGGACTACCTCGGAAACGTAGGGTACGTTTCCGAGGTACCGACTACAAAAAGAATCATTCGAATCGGTTCACAATTGACGGAATAATCGCATAACATACACAAAAAAAAGAAGAAAAAAAAACATACAGACGAATTGAGAAACTCCTTCTTTTTGGAAGTCGGTTGAAAACAAAGTTCATAGAACAACGGTCATAGAAAAAAGGTCATAGAACAAAGTTCATAGAACAACGGTCATAGAACAACGGTCATAGAACAAAGGTCATAGAACAACGGTCATAGTTGATACAACAAAGTGCATACAATAATGTTCGTAGAACAAAGTTTATAGAATAAAGTTCATGGAATAAAGTGCATAAAACTTCGTGCATAAAAGTTCTTTTTAGGGTTCCTCAGTAGGTGAAAAATAGGAACCCTTATAAGATCACTTTCTTGTCCGTCTGTCTGTCTGTCTGTCCGTCTGTCTGTCCGTCTGTCTGTCCGTCTGTCTGTCCGTCTGTCTGTCCGTCTGTCTGTCCGTCTGTCTGTCCGTCTGTCTGTCCGTCTGTCTGTCCGTCTGTCTGTCCGTCTGTCTGTCCGTCTGTCTGTCCGTCTGTCTGTCCGTGTGTCACCACTGATTTTCTCAGGAACGGGTAGACCTAGCAAGTTGAAATTTATACCTGATACTGAGGTCTATAGTCCCTATTGGGTGTATAAACATCAAGGTCTTGAGTCAACACAGTAAAAAGATATGGGCAAATTTAGATTTTCGCGAAAACTTGTTAGTACCAAAATGTACCTTAATTTTCAACTTTTTTTAATTTTTCGGTATTGTTCCTTTACTTGTGCTCTAAGACCTTGCTTATAACCAAAATTTACAATTCTAGGTAAACCGGAAATACCCTATAGGTTTTGGGTCGAAAACCTATAGCGTACTTCCCGTTGACCTAGAATCATGAAATTTGGCAATTAAAAAAAAAATGAAATTTTTCAAAAAATAAAAAAAGTTGAAAATTAAAGGGTGTCCCCATACATACATACATAGTTTGCGCCAATTAAGGTAGACCTCTGAGTTATATGAGCGCTGATACAATTTAGAGGTCTAGCTTAATTGGTTATTACAGAAGCCTCGGTGGGCGAGTTCAACTCGACTTAGCCGGTTTTATTTTTTGCTAGATACGCAAGCGTTTGACCACTATCCCACCTAGTGTCAAGTGACGACGTGGTCGGCTATGTAGCACGCTTACCTAGTAGATTCATGTTCAAGCAGTACCTGTTTAGTGACCAACGCGTCTTGGACCGCGTCACCGTCGTCCGCACAAGAAGGCCCAGGTCGTGGCGATATGATCGTGCACACCTTGGTCTGCTTCAGGAACTCTCCTCGCAGCTGGAAGAAGATTAAAACATTTGGCATGTCATTCTAAATGGTAGCGGGGCGATAAGGCCTGCACGGATGTTCCGCTTTGAGTGTTTTCTGCATTTCCCACTGCCAGCGCGATAACCTTTCCCAACTCCTTAATGAAGTTCGGCATTTTTTTATATCAATAGTCTTAGCGTTTGACCACTATCTCACCTGTTGGTAATTGTTGATGCGGTCGAGGATGTTAGCACGCTAGGCCTGGAATGGGAACTGGCTCTCAAGGATAGCTGCCGGAACACATCAGATGTTTGGCGAGAGAAGTTGAGGCTGTATGTTTTTGTTGTTAGGGCCTTTTATTAATGGCACAACGCTTCTTATCAAGTTGGGGTAATTGTCACGCGACTTGTTATCACCTACGTCCGAAGGCTTATCATCATCATCATACAATACATTTTTTTTTATTGTGACATCTTATCCTAAAACTACATATGAATTAATAGTTAATGAATGGGCGGCCTTATCGCTAACAGCGATTTCTTCTAAGCAACCTTTGGATGGAGGACATACAAAAACACTTTTCAAAGACTTTTTAGGACAGAGTTATTCTTAAAATAAATAGTAATACAAAATGTCTATAACCATACTATTTTCATTCTAAACCTACTTAATTATATCTTATATATATAAAAGAAAGTCGTGTTAGTTACTACATTTATAACTCAAGAACGGCTGGACAATTTTTTATGATTTTTGTATTTTTGGAATTGTCTTTGTCAGGAATAGGATAATAAGTATTAAAAACAATGAATAATTGACCTAAAAAAATTATATAAGAAAACATATTTTGCCAAAATGTTCCTGGGTTTCAAAACTGCCAATCATTTGATGTTTGTCAATTGTTTATCCCGTCGATACGGTAAACCGCAAATTAGTAAGGGTCATCGCTCTCCATACATTCCTATTTGCTATTCGTGATTGCTCATTGACAATAAATATTTCTAGATATTGTTTGTCTTCTTTTATGTGCCTTAAAAACCGACAGACGTGCAGTAATGCATGTTCGTTATTTGCTTTATATGCCAAATACGGAAATAGGCGAACAATATCGCAAATATACCCTCCACACATGTAATTTTCTGTCACACATAGCAAATACGCAAATACAAATAGCCATGTGTGGATAGCAATACAATATTCGGATTACCGCGTATTTTTTGTTTAATTATGGCTCCACACGATTAGTGTATTTAGCCAATGTCAAGTATAAAAATTCTTCCCATGTGTGGATAGCATTACAATATTCGGATTATCGCGTATCTTTTTTGGTATAATTATGACACCACACGATTAGTGTATTTAGCCAGTGTCAAGTAAAAAATTCTTCCCATGTGTGGATAGCATCACAATATTCGGATTACCGCGTATCTTTTTTGGTATATGACACCACACGATTAGTATATTTAGCCAGTGTCAAGTAGTAGTAAGTAAAGTAAAAATTAAGACATATTTAATGATTGTCAAATATGCGTGCGTTCAGAAATGTATGCTTACGCACGGAGGATAGATAGCTTTTTTCTTTCAGACCGTGCTTACAAGCAATTAATAATGATCAATACCTAATCGTGGACGTGGACACTCACGGTTCGACTGGTCCACCAATTTAAAGTCGCTCAGCGAGCTATGGAAAGAGCTATGCTCGGTGTTTCTCTGCGGGATCGAATCCGGAACGAAGTAATTCGCCAGAGAACTAAAGTGATCGACATAGCTCATCGGATTAGCAAGCTGAAGCGGCAGTGGGCTGGTCATATCTGCCGTAGGACCGATAACCGTTGGGGTAGACTGGTTCTAGAGTGGAGACCGCGAATCGGTAAACGTAGCGTAGGACGCCCTGTGACCAGGTGGAGCGACGACATTCGCAAAGCGGTGGGCAGTGACTGGAAACAAAGAGCCGAAGATCGGGCTCAGTGGCATGACTTGGGAGAGGCCTATGTCCAGCAGTGAACTGATACCCGGCTGATTATGATGATGATGAATACCTAATCAATTTTATGTCTCAGAATGTAGGTAATTACCGGTAGAGCATATGCAAGAATGACATAGCCAATTTATGAGTGCCGTATACATTCTTATCCATAAGGCAAAAATAAATTATAATATATTTAAACAGAGATTATCCATGAAGTCAGTATACTTATTCAGACTTGAAATTAAATTAAATTATATTTTAAAAAAATTAATTCAATCGAACTAAAGTCAAGTTAATAACTTATCCATAACAATAATAACATAGTTTACTTCAATCATGTTTTGCTGACACGCGGTTTTAAGTACTTGATTATTGTATTTTTATTCAACTTCTGTATTGCCATCATACATTGCTAAACTTAATATATCTTTTGTATTCATTTTATTACGTTCATAAAAGCCTAAATTCAGTTTATCTAAAAGGTAATCTCATATAACATATATATAATCAATAAAATCTAACTTGCACTGGGTTGCGGGTGCACGTAATAGTACGGTTGGCAACCCTACATTAATCAGGGGAATTAAACATGTGTTTTAAGTGTGACGTTTGACGTCTAGATGAAAGCTGAATGGCTCAATACCTTTGCTTTTTTTTGTAAATTCAAAGCAATAAGTTATGTTTCTGTTATATCTATAATATTTTTTTATTGAATATGATCTGTTTAATGTAATTTGACGTGTGTAAGTGCAAATTTTTAATTTGCCCATATACTGAATAAATGCTTCGACTTTGACTTTGACTTTGGTAACATTCAGTGTCTGTTAGGTGGTACGAAGTTCGCCGGGCCAGCTAGTATATATAAATATAAAGATATATTTAAAAATAAACTTATTGTGGAACGGACTAGCTCACCTGATGGCGATGGTATCAAATTCATCGGATTACCATAATAAATTATTATATGCACTCTGTCTGTACTGTCTGTGTATTTGTTTGATAATAATCTCACAGTCAATGATCCGTTGTGCTGTAAGAATGTTTGGACTAAGTCCAAGAGAGTTGACTAACTGAGTAGGAATCCCCGTATCAAATAAACAATCAGTGGAACACAATGATGTTTATATTACTCACTCATCGAATTATGGTGTATGCAATATTCTGAATAATGGTTATTGCAAAATTTTCACACAGACATGACTTGCTTAAAGCACAGAATCCTTAGTGATATTATACTTAAATGCGAAAGTTTGTAAGAATGTATGGGTGTTTATTAATCTTTCACGCTATAAGATCGTTATAAAAAACTAAAAAGAACCGACTTCAATGCCGCGCTATTATTTTTCAGTAACAATTTTGAGGTGTTTATCTCCATATCTCAGGAGATACTTATCAGACCTCGATAAAATTACCATGACACCACACTTGGGATATCTCCTTTCCAACAAAAAAAGAATAACCAAGATCGGTTCATAAACGACAAAGTTATACGCGAACAAACATTAAAAAAAACATACGGTCGAATTGAGAAACATCCTCCTTTTTTGAAGTCGGTTAAATACTACTAAACAGATTAAGCCGAAATTTGGTATGTAGATAGCCTAGAGCCTGGAATATCACATAGGATACTTTTTATCCCGCTAGTATGTAATTAGTATACAGAATTGATTTTGGAGACGGGGCTTATAAAGGCTCTTCCGTTGCAGCTAAACGTTCTGAGGAGACTGTTTTCAACAAAATGTTGAGCTGAATCTACAAAAGTTAGAAAATTTAAAGAAAAATCCAGTCGGAAGAAGGCCATTTCAACAAATACTTTCTTTGGTGACAATCGATCCGGTTTCTTATGAGAATCAAAATACTCTTTTGGAATAATTGTGGTTATGGTATAAAAAATTCCTTCATATATTTTGTATGAGATGGAAAAATATATAATAATCGCATTTTTAATGCCAATCGATTCGGTTTATTAAAAGAGATCTGAGATAAGAGACGAGAGATTCTCTCTCAAAACTGTTACTTTTCCAATATGTTTTTATTTCAAATTTACTATCACTTGATCACCATTCGCCTGATGCATGCTAAAAAACTTAGGTGAAATACGTAAAACATTTGAATCTAGGAAAGAAACAAAATAGATTTAGTCATATATTTGCACGCGGGTAAAACCGCAAAGATCTCTCTTAGTAATCCTCTAATCGAGTATTCATAATTACTGACAGCTTTGTTTTCTGCAAAGCAGTACCTTGAGTACAACAATGGAACGCGACTACATCGTAAAACTGAATTCAATATCCCATCACTCCTTACAGGGTTACAGAGCACATTACACACTGTTAATATACCATTGTGTTAGCAGATAATGATATTGTGGTCTATGGTAGCCCACACGCATGCAATATTGGCTACGGGAGCCTTTGCTATGGTGACGAGCTGTTTCCTTTGCGTATAGTCTGCGATACCGCTTAGTGGAGCGATGACATTCACAACATTCCAGTTAAATTACAGGGAATGTGAGACTTAACATCTTCATGTCTCAAGGTAGCAGGCGCAGTGCAGTGACATGCAAAATTCTGGCGGCTATCCAGAATTTTGCATGCCTTTGTATCTGTAATAGGTATACGACATCGCTTACCATCAGGCTAGCTTCCTGCATCTCCTGTTACGTAATATCATATAAAAAACACAACAACGTATCTGGCAAGAACCGGATGAAAGTATCCGAGGATCGTGCTCGAGTGAATATTGGTCAAGTTTATGTCCAGCAGTGGACTATAGGCTGATGGATAATGTTAATGACTCATAGAATAACAGATATCGGTTTCTGTAGGTCAAATAACAGCACAAGAAATGCTGAAGATCGGACTCAGTGACGTGCCTTAGAAAAGAGCAATATCAGTATAATGTAGGCTGATTGTAATGCCATACCATAATAATCTAGACATAATATTATAATAAATAATAATTTAAAAAAACTAAAAAAATACGCTTTTATAGAAAATCCAACTAAAAAATAGAAAATAAATTCTAATAAATTTGAATTAAAAATAGTGTAAGAAAAAATGATTTTATTTTTAAAAAAAAAGCGTGGGGTGCATGGTATCAATAGTTCCAAATATTTTATGAACAGATATGACTAGAAGGGTTATTTTGATAATATCCTGAAAAGCACCCCACGCTTTTTTTTACAATAAAATCATTTTTTCTTACACTATTTTTAATTCAAATTTATTAAAATTTATTTTCTATTTTTTAGTTGGATTTTCTATGAAAGGGTTTTTTTTTAGTTTTTTTAAATTATTATTTATTATAATATTACGTCTATAATATAATATTATATATCTATAATATAATATAATATTATGTCTGAAGCTAATAAAAGCGTATTAAAAACGGTGTAACTCTGTCACTCTGTTTGTTACCTAATCACGCCTAAACGGACGAACCGATTTTACTGAAATTTAACAAGGAGATACTTTATAGCATGAGATGAACATAGACTACTTTTTGTGAAAATAAAAATCATGATTTTTGCACAGAACTTAAATAACTCAGATCACACAAATGTTGATTGACAGAGCTTTACAATGATAAAACTCTTGATGAACGAAGTCGCGGGTATCAACTAGTAAATAATAGTACTACGCAATACGCATAGTCAACACAGAATAAATAATAGTACTATACGCATAGTCATACCATAGTGACTTAAAAAGAAGAGCCGAAGATCGGGCTCAGTGGCGTATCGTGGGAGAGGCTTAAGTCCACCAGGGGACTGTCACCGGCTGATGATGATGATAGTCATACCTCCATGAACACCTAAATAACCAAAAAGCCACCCCCCTTTCAGACGCAGTTGGGTAAAAATCCACTTAAAATCAGAATCAGATTCCATCGTGAACAATAGATGGTTTTGACCACAAATGTACACAAAACGTTGTTTATTATGAAGTCTTTGTTCAAACATACATCACTGTGGGTTAATCTTGGGTAGGTACGACTTAAAAATTATTGTAACCGATTATGTGGGTAACCGAACTTACAAATTATATATATGTATTGTTTTCAGAAAACGTATTTCTTGGTGGAGTTTAGTTGAATGTACGCTTTGTCTTGGCTTATTTATATATTGCCCGTCTAAGGAGGTAATGTTAGAGACTTGCTGTGCCCAGCGGTTTTACCCGCGTAGACATCGTTCTCGTGGGAAGCCTATACCCTGATATGATAGCCTAGACCCCGGAATAACCCTGTGTGTTATTCCAGGGTCTAGGCTATCTCATATCAAATGTCAGCTAAATCGGTTGAGTAGTTTTAGCGTGACGAAGTAACAAATATACTTACACAATTTTTGCCTTTATAATATTAATAGGATTGCGTCGGAACAATCAAAATACAGCCTTTTTTTAGGGTTCCGTACCCAAAAGGTAAAACGGGACCCTATTACTAAGACTCCGCTGTCCGTCTGTCTGTCTGTCTGTCTGTCTGTCCGTCCGCCTGTCACCAGGCTGTATCTCATGAACCGTGATAGTTAGACAGTTGAAATTTTCACAGATGATGTATTTCTGTTGCCGCTATAACAACAAATACTAAAGACAGAATAAAGTTAAAAATAATAGAGGGTCCCCATACAAGAAACGTGTTTTTTTCGGCATTTAAATGTAACGCCATCTATGAACGCTTAGTTAGGTGAACGTCGCATAGATGGCGTTATATTGAAATGTCGATCCCTAACACCTTTGTTAGACGTTAGATGGCGTTATAAAAACTAAAAATGTTTATTAATTATTATTTTTTGCTGGCGAAAAATGAGTGGTATTTTTTGCTCGACCTTATAAAATACTGTAGTGTGGTACGGAACCCTACGAGTGCGAGTCCGACTTGCACTTGGCCAGTTTATTTAACATTCAGCAGAGTGCCTAGTGCGAGTTTTATAGATTGGTTTACTGATTCGATCACGACAGTAAACGCAGATTTATAGAACGATGATGTTGTCAAAAATGGTGCACACGCTAGGCCTAGAATACTCTGACTTTCGAGGGCTGCCGGAACATCGAATAAATGAAAAGTACGGATTGAGTAAAACAGTCATTTATGAATCACGACATTCATGACCATGACCTATAATTATGTGGTATTTTTATCCGTTATTCAATCTAGAAAACAGGGCACAGTCCTTGAGATTCAGAACATTCTAGGCCTAGCGTGTTTACCAACTTCGACAACATCCCTTTCCAACGGGCGAGATAGTGGTCAAACGCTAGCTAGCCTATCCTTACTAATATTATAAACACGAAAGTTTGTGAGTATGGATGTATGGATGTTTGTTACTCTTTCACGCAAAAACTACTAAATCAATTGAGCTGAAATCCGGTATGTAGATAGTCTTTGATTATAAATGTATATTTTCAGGTCTAAATAGCCTAGATATTGGAATAAGATATAGGGTACTTTTTATCCCGATATTCCCACGGGGAACGATGTCAACGAGGGTAAAATCGCGGGGCACTGCTAGTCAGAAATAATAATAAGATGATATTTTAGATTTATAAGAATTTATATCATGACTATAACCTACCAATTATAACAATAGTTTCGGGAGTTTTCAACCGACTTTAAAAAAACTGGCCAAGTGCAAGTCGGACTCGCACTTGTAGGGTGCCGTAACACAGTTAAGTATTCCATAACTATGATTTTTCACAACTACAAAATTAACTTTGTTTTTCATAGTGTTTGTATGAAAAACAAAGTTATCTTTGCGGTCGCCATATCTCTAAAACTGCTGACTGTATCTCGGTCAAACCAATTTTCGTTGTTAGTTTCTATTGAGATCTACAGCATATATTTTTTTTAGATTTTTCACTCCCATACTTTAAAAGTTAGAGGGGGGGACACACATTTTACCACTTTAGACGCGCCTATCTTTCAAATGATTGATTTTGAGAAAAAATGATTTTAGAAACCTCAATGTCATTTTTAAAGACCCATCCATAAACACATGTATAAAAATCGGAAAGCGGTTCACAGAATACATCTACCTACCAAGTTTCAATTCTGTAGTTTCAACACTTTCGGAATAAAATGGCTGTGACATACGGACGGACGGACAGACAGACAGACAGACAGACAGACAGACAGACAGACAGACAGACAGACAGACAGACAGACATGACGAATCTATAAGGGTTCCGTTTTTTGCCATTCGGCTACGGAACCCTTAAAAGGGAGGTTCTCAATTCGTCTGTATGTTTTTTTTGTGTGTATGTTACGCGATTACTCCGTCAATTGTGATCCGATTACAATGATTCTTTTTTTTAATCGGTAGAGTACGTTTCAGAGGTGGTCCCATTGAGATGTGGTATATGTGTGGTATATGGATGTATCTCCAGAGATATGACGATAAACGTCTCAAACCTGCTACTGAAATTGACTCGAGGGCGTGGAAGTCGGTTGTTTTAGTTTTTACTTATCTATCTTACTTTTAATCCCCATTCGTTAAGCTATTAATGTGTCCCGACTGTTAAAGTCTCTACATTCCATATAACAATGTATAATTTATTTTATGAGTGTATCGACCGAGAAAGAATTTAAATGGTATAGTTTTTTGATATCCCTAAACAGAAGTCTAAACTACTAGACTTACTTGTTTTCTTCTTTTCAGTTCGTTTTTTAACACTTCACTTTTTGCGCAGTCGGGTTTTTTGATTTTTTAATTTAATGTTTTTTAAACGATCATAATTATTTTAGAATAGATATAATAAGATACTTATAGATATGGAGCTATGGCCGTCGCGATCTTGCTGCGTAAACTCCCGAGGAAGTGCATCGGACATGCACGAATCGTAGGTCAAGATAGTCGACAACAAACAGTCGTGAGTATAATAGTCGGTAGTTTATAATCAACAATCATATATCCCATAGTGCCTATGCAATGCACAAATAAGATTAAATGTGTCACTCTACCCTACTGTTTACTTCATTATTCATTTACCATTGAATTTTTAAGTACCTTTGTAACTATTCATTTTAATGACACACTTAACTAATTAGAGTAACCTTGTTTAGTATAATTTAATGAACAATTAATTATTCCCACACTAAAATATCAGCATAGACACACCCGGAAATTGTTACGAATAAACAAACAAAAACAACATGGGCACTAAAACAGTACCTTGAGGAACGCCCGACGCGATGCTATTGAATAAAATGACAACAAGGTCAAAAAGGCTTGGTAGAAGACTCACGAGTAAATTAGACCTTGGATAGAAGTAATAATCCATTGCAAAGTTTGAAAGGCGAAGGTAGTAAGTTCGTTTAGTTGATGGCTTTCTGCTTGTTATAAAACCGTAGTATATGACGACTTCTCAAGGCTTGATAGAATTCCTTGTCAGTATTGCCCGATAAGTACTATCAAGGGGTCTTTAAGTCGCGAGTGAATAGATATCTTCTAGACCAGCGTGTTACATCTTAGTAGTCAGAGAATACGAATAACTGAAAACCTGTCTCAGTGGCGTACATTTTTTTTAACCTACTACCAATTTGGGTTGCTTATAAATAGAATTATTTTGAACCCCTCCAACTAAACTAGGTTTGCTTGTGTCTATCGCCAGGCCACTATTAGCCATTGGGCTATTGCTGATTTATTGGAAGAGGAGATCAAGTGTCATTGGATAGACATGCGTTTGACCACTCATATTTAAATGGTAATTAAGATGTACCCTGCGAAATCAGATAAACGGCGATGTTAAAAGCTTTTTATAATATCTGATAGGCTACCGTTTTAGTATTATATCGCCTGATGGTAAGCGATGATGTGGTCGAGGATGGTGAACACGCCAGGCCTAGAATATCTAGGTGCCACGCGCCCACAAGCTCGACGTCTGTCAACAAATGTCTGTGCTCATCTTTCGATAACCAAATGTAAGTGATAAATTACCTTGAAGTAGACCTCGACTCCATAGATGAGGAAGAAGATGACCACAATGAAGAGCAGAACAGCGTAGCAACCATTGAACACGTGCTGGTAGAAACTCTGCAACAACATATACAATACAATATATATAACAATATAGTCATCATCACCATCTTTTTTGTACTTTATACTTTTGTTATACGTTTGACATCATAATAAGCCGGCATAAGGCCATTGCTGGATATAGGCCTCTCTCAAGACACGCCACTAAGCCCTCGGAGATCTTAGGATCTTCTTTTTCAATAAATGCCTACCACTTTGCGTAAGTCGTCTAAAACAAACACACTACATACATAGACTGATAAACACATTTACCCACCCGCGTTGTTGGGTAAATACGGGATTATCGTGCTAATACCTGTTGGACCTTTTGACCAAAGGACTAAGCGCTAATACAATGAATGCATTTACCAACGCTTCGACCAAGTTGCATTGATCGCGGTCACAAGAACTACAGAGCACTACTGTAATTTGTTGGACAATGTTACTTTCATCGACCTGATCATCAGACAAGGAAAAGCAAAGTTCAAAGTAAACACGAAATCCTAAAGAAGTAAAAGAAATGTAGAGGTAATATGATAGAAATAGACGATTATTACGAACTCTGTGGCAGCTTAAAACACATGCAATGTATATACTTGCTGAGCCCCGCAGCTTCGCCCGCGTTAAAAAGTATCGTATAGCCTAATTCATAGTACGGGCTATCCCTGTACAACATTTCAGGTAAATCGGTCCAGCTGTTTGACCGTGAATAAGTCCCAAACAAACAAATACTTTAACTGACTTTCGCAATTATCATATTGGTGTTGATTTGATTTTCAACCAACGAAACGACCGAAGAGGAAGTTCTCAATTCGACTGTTTTGTTTTTTCTCAAGTTAGTTCAAATCTCAGACACCGATTTGGAAATTATGTTTTGTTTGAGATCTGATAAGTAATCAGGCCCAGCGTGTTCACCATCTTCGACCTGATCTGAAAAGTACGTCTAGAGATATGAAAATAAATCAATCTTTAAATCCGGTCAAGTATGTAAAAAAAGCCATGGATTGCCAGGCATTCCGAAAGGAGTCTAGCTCATCCCGCCATCCCCTCCTTGGCCTACCACAACGTTGTCTAACGTTATGTGGACTCCACTTAGTACCCAGTGAGCTTAGCTCACAGCTCGTCTGACGTGCGACAAACGTGTCTAGCCAAGTTCCACTAGCAAAAGAACTACTTCTTTTTCATCATTATCGTCATCAGCCTATACTAGTCCACTACTGGACATAAGCCTCTCCAATTGTACGCCACTGAGCACGATCCTCGGCTACTCTCATCTACTTCTTTTTAAAGTTAGGAAAAGCGTGTTAAAATGTTACCTTCTTCTCAGCAGAAGTATCAGCAACGTTGGTGGTGACGACCTCGGCAGCGAGCAGGGAGTATGTGATGAAGTTGAACGTCACGAATGCGAGGAATGACTTCGACAGGAACCGCGGCCTCTCCCAGCGGATGTTCTGAAGATGGAATACCTGAGAACAAAGATAAGAGCTTGGTTAAGAGAAAACGCGGGTGCGAGGAATTTAAAAAAATAAATTTATAAATTTAATCATTTTAAAAATTTTAAAGCAACTATTGGCGTTGCGCAATTACCTAACAACCAATAAGAGTGCGATAGGGACAACAACAACTCAGGCCTATTTTACCAACAAAATTTGGACTAAAATAAAGTTTCGTAGTCCCCTGTTTCGCCTCGAAAACTGATCCGATAAAATTATTTTATGCACAATATTTTTGCAGATGAGTCCGTCCGTGCTCCTATAATCTTTTTGTCTTAAACCCTTTTGAATTTGTCCGGTAGCCGTTTAGATCAGGGCAGTAAAATTGTTATTTTTTCAGGATGTTGAAGGGTATCTTTTATTTGCAATTGGTTAGTCAGAAAAAACAAATGACAGGGGCTTCATCAGACCTTGATATTTTTTGTAGAAAAAATGTTGCTGTAGAAGCATTTTCCAGGCAGGAAACAGGGGAATACATAGGTATGGAAAAATGGACCCATTAACATTGATTTAAAATGCAGTCGAAGGTGGGACGCGGCTTTTCACATTTTTCGCGTGCATCCCGACAGGTATAAGACGGCCATCGATGCAGAGGAAGGCAAGCATTGATGTTTTCTTTTCTACAATACATACAGTATTAGATACAGATAGGTGGAAAAATGGGTGGGTTACAAATAAAATGTTATATTGCTATTGGTCATGAATACAGGATAACTTTTCATGTATGAATGACATTTTGCGAATTGTACGATATCGCCGTCATACCATACCAGGCATGCCGCCACTATTTGCTTTTATTTTAGCAAAATGGGAATTTCGACATTCGGCGATTTTGACGTCTGGTAATTTTTTCATGATATAAGGTAACAGGATAAGATCGTTTAAAAAAATAAAAAGAATTGACTTCAATGCCGCGCTATTAATTTTTAGTACCAATTTTGAGGTGTTTATCAGCATATCTCTGGAGATACTTATCAGACCTCGATAAAATTACCATGGTACCACACTTGGGATATCTCCTTTCCAACAAAAAAGAATAATCAAATTCGGTTCATAAACGAAGTTATCCGCAAACATAAAAAAAAAACATATATACGGTCGAATTGAGTAACCTTTTTTTTATGCTGTATAGGCAAGCGTTTGACCACTATCTCACCTGATGTTAAGTGACAATGCGGTCGACGATGTAGCACGCTTACCTAGTAAATACCTGTTCACTCGCGATTTGAAGACCCCCGGGTTGTAGCTATCGGGAAACACAGACACCGGCAAGGAGTTCCATTCTTTGGCGGATCGTATTATGTAGGGCGAAGCAAAACGCTCGTGTGTGTAGATGGAACGTCCACCATGAAGCGGTGGCGCACATCGGTACGTCTGGTTGTCCGATAGAAGAAAGGGGATGGCGGTACTAACTCGTGCAATTGGATGGCACACTCTCCGGAATGTATCCGATAGAAAACCGATAAACTAGCGACTTTGCGGCGATGGTCTAGGCTCTGGAGCCTTTTCCCTACAAGTTCGTCGTCATTTATAAGTCTCTTAGCTCTCCTCTCAATTACTTCCAGCGCCTCCAGCTGATATTTGGCTGACCCATCCCAGAGGTGAGAACAGTACTCCATACATGAACGGACTTGTGCTTGATACAAGTTGAGCAGCTGTCCCGGTGTGAAGTACTGTCTCACCTTAGCCAGAATACCAAGCTTTTTTGAAGCCAACTGGGCCTTGGACTCGATGTAGGATCCAAAGTTGAGCGTGGGTGTTAAAGAGACGCCAAGAAGCTCAAGGTGGTCAGTTATCGGTACGGACACATTTCGAAAAGCAGGTGTCAACTGAAATGGACTTCTTTTGGCGGAGAATAGACACGCCTGGGTCTTAGCAGCATTGAACTTTACCAGATTGGCATCACCCCAATCAGAGACAGCCTTTAGGGACAAGTTCATGCGCTCGACCATCGCCTCCCTAAGACATTGGATTTCAGCTGCACTGGTCCGTGCACTGGATGTATAGCTCTCTACAACAGTGCTGTCGTCTGCATACCCAAAGATACCGGGCTTTAGCAGATCGTTGATATGTAGCAGAAATAGGGTTGCAGAGAGCACCGATCCCTGAGGGACCGCGGCATTTATTGCCAATTGGTCAGAAGAGCTGCCATCAATGAAAACTCTTATCGACCGGTCCCATAGAAAATCCGAAATCCAGACACAAAAACCAGTGGGTAGTCCGTATGATGGAAGCTTGTTTATAAGACTATCGTGCCAAACCCTGTCAAAGGCTTTTGAGATATCAAGGGAAACCGCAAGCGCTTCCCCATGATTCTCTATAGCCTCACTCCAGATGTGCGTGGCATACGCTAGAAGATCCCCAGTGGACCGATTTCGGCGAAATCCGTTTTGTCGGTCACTGAGGAGATCATTCGTTTCTAGGTATGCCAGGAGCCGGTTGTTCAGTACACGTTCCATAGTCTTGCAGAGTATGGACGTGACCAAAATTGGCCTGTAGTTGGCAGGGTCAGCACGACTGCCTTTTTTGGGCACGGGTTGCACGTTGGCAAGCTTCCATGATCTTGGTACTTCACCAGTTGTCATAGAGAGGCGAAAGAGGCGTGTCAAGATAGGAGCGAGTTCAGGCGCACAGGTTTTCAGTACTATAGCTGGAATCCCATCAGGACCGCTGGCTTTGTTCACGTCTAGATTTTGCAGCGTTTTTCGAACCTCAGTCTGACGAATGCGTATTTCTGACATATTTGTCACACATCCAGGTAGACTAGGAGGTGTCTCACCAGCAGTAACTAGACGTAAAGATTCCGCAAACAGAGAAGCAAATAGATTTGCTTTCTCTTTGGCGGTGTGAGCCAACGTCCCGTCAGGATTCAGCAGTGGGGGAAGTGAGGGGCGGCAGAAGTTTGACTCGACCGACTTAACCAGGGACCAAAATGCTTTATTACCCGCAGGGTACGAAGCTAGTTTGGTCCCTATCCGGCCTATGTGATCAAATCGGGCCTTCCGTAGAGCCTTCTTGCAGGACTTGGCAGCCTTGTTGAATGCTTTCTTCTTTGCTGAGAGATCCTTGGCCTTGCGGTTTCGAGCGTCAACCCAAGCCAGGTATGCTTTTTGTTTCAGCGCTTCAGCACTTCCACACTCAGCTCCAAACCAGGGTTGAGCTTTGCCTGACATTGCCGTATCAGGGAATGGAATATAATATTCCATTCCTTGACGAAGCACATCCGTCACAGCGTCCGCACAAACCGAAGGATCGTCAGAAGAAAAACAAACAGGTCGCCAAGGATAAGATGCAAAGAATGACCGCATCTCATCCCAATCTGCTGACTTGTATCGCCACACCCGCCGAGTGCCTCTAGGGCTGGGATCAGGCGGGGAGTAGACAGATACAGATTTCACCAGACAGTGGTCGGAGCTACCTAGCGGTGATGATACCGACACTGAGTAGCGGTCTGGATCAGTCGTCAGCAGAAGGTCCAAGCAATTGGCTGTATGGCTGTCAACATCAGGAACCCGCGTTGCCTCCTGGACCAGCTGAGTGATATTTAACGCTAAAGCTAGTTTTCGCGTCTCTCTCCCAGCGTGGTCGGTGCACTGGTGTGGGAAGAGCCATTCCTGGTGGTGGGCATTAAAGTCCCCCAGTAACACTAGCTGGGCTGAAGGGTATTTATGTTGAGCAGCATCCGCCGCCTCACTTAAGTACTCTGTGAGCCTGCTCGTCTCCTGGTCTCCAGTGTGCGACCGGTAGACACAGGCATAGAGAAGTTTCTCTAAGCCTGTGTCAACCAGTATCAAAAGCACAGAGTATCGGGGGTGTCCGAGGTATCGAAGACGCCGACAGCAGATGTCGTCCCGAACTTACGCGCACACACCTGACCGAGCTTTAAAATTGTGCTCCAGGGTGTAGCCGGGGTACGTAAGGTACGCCACGTCGGAAGGACATCGTATCTGCGTCTCCGATAGAAACAAGAGTGCCGGTTTATCAGTCTCAAGGTGATGGTGGACTGCCTGGAGATTGGAGTGCAAGCCTCTGATGTTTGTGAGGTGCACTTTGAGGGAGAGGGCGTGCATCCGCTGTTTAACGTTACTCTTGTTTCTACTTTTTCTCATAATGGATATCGGAGTGCAGGTAAGAAGATGGCAGTGAAGCGAGACGCCCTGCTGCTGACCATCAGACAAACACCGGGACACCACATCTGAGGGGGGACCAGTCTGGAGACTGCGGGGACGCCCGAGCCCCCCCGAGGATGTCCATAGGGCCCTCTCCTCCGGTCGCCAATCGGCACTATGCCACATCTCGGGATTTTTCGACAGTTGGTGAGGCAGCCTTTCACGTGTGGCTGGCACGCTACTTGGGCCCCCTACTGACTGCGGTCGGCCAGCGGTGCACCGTGCCTCGGATCCCGCTACCCTCCGCGACTGGTCACCCGATGCGGTGGCGTCAGCATTTATCTGGTCGGTCTTACAGCAATGGCGCAACTGCTTCGACCCATCTCCTATTGTGGCTGCACCGGCCATCACACCGTAAAACTAAAACGCTTGGCGGCATGGCTTTGGCCGGTGGGTGGTCACGAGCCGCGGCAAAAGCCTCCCACCGAGTCACCTAATTAGCACCACCCGGGGACCACGTGTAGGGATTCACATGTTGGGGTACTCTCCTACGGACGTGGGTGACTTGGCCCCCACCTCCTCCTTTTTTGAAGTCGGTTAAAAAGCACAGCGCTCACCTGATGGTCTACCTATTACAGGTAAAGCGGCAAGCAACATTTTGGATAGCCAGAATTTAGAATGACACTGCACTGCGCCTGTTACCTGGTCATTTTACGAATAGGATATTCTGCATCTAAATAAAAGACCCTCCCGATAGAGAACTAGCCACGTGAGTCACGTGACATTAATTACGTGGTACCTTCTGCGCATCGCTTACATCCTATTTTGGTATTAACTAGAATGTGATTTAAATAATGTATAAAGTGGGAACCCTATTGAATTATAACTAACGCACTAAGAATGTGTTAGAGGCGCCCTGCAGATATTTGTCAACATTCTTATCTCATGCGTGAACTTTGTACGGTTTTTACTTATTAGTATCGTTATTTATTGTTTGCACGTTATCAATCTCAAGTGGTAAGTAACAGCGTAAGTAACAATAATAGCTTACAGTTTTAATTTAAAACTCACCAGTGCCAAAATTTGGCACGTTTACCCGATTTATATATGATTAGCTATATATAAAATCATAGATAAATATTTTAATATATTTAATAGATTTTGTAGAAGACGTTTGTATTTTAGAGTTCAGTTCTGTTTTAATAATAACCGTGGGAACTTTTCGTAATAATGTAAGTTAGTTAAGTACTTAGAGGATGTTTAAAATAAACTGACCAAGTATGGGCTGGTCATATCTGCCGTAGGACCGATAACCGTTGGGGTAGACTGGTTCTAGAGTGGAGACCGCGAATCGGTAAACGTAGCGTAGGACGCCCTGTTACCAGGTGGAGCGACGACATTCGTAAAGCGGTGGGCAGTGACTGGAAACAAAGAGCCGAAGATCGGGCTCAGTGGCATGACTTGGGAGAGGCCTATGTCCAGCAGTGGACTGATACCGGCTGATTATGATGATGATGATGACCAAGTATGAGTCGGACTCCCACAAGTAGGGTTCCGTACCACAGTACGTTTCAATAACAATCGTGGGAACTTTTCGTAATAATTAATACGTCGGTACTTAGGCGTCCATTACACGATAGGTTTTGCTCTCAATTTGCTGGCAGTCACGGGTGTGACTGATGGATAACTGATCGTCTAATGGGGTGATTGACAGTGACTGACCGATATTTACATACTTTTTATTGCTGCATCAGCAACCAAAAGCCATGACTGATAGTTTCGAATGACGGATAACCTACCGTGTAATGGACGCCTCAGAGGATATTTAAAATGAAAAGGCCAAGTGTGAGTTCGACTCGCACACGTAGGGTTCCGTACCACAGTACGTTTCAATAACAATCGTGGGAACTTTTCGTAACAATATAACTTCGTCAATACTAAGAGAATGTTTAAAATAAACTGGCCAAGTGCGAATCAGACTCGCACACGTAGGATTCCGTTCAGCAAAACGTTTCAATAACAATCTTGGGAACTTTTCGTTATAATATAACTTCGTCGGAACTTAGAGGATGTTTAAAATAAACTGGCCAAGTGTGAGTTCGACTCGCACACGTGGGTTCCGTAACACAGTACAAAAAATAAGATTGTACAAACTTTGCCGAAAAACATGTTTCTTTGGTTATTAATTTCATTTAATTTTTATTATTTTTTGTTATACCAGCCTTAGTAATACACACTATGACCAAATTTCAAGTCAAGATCGAGCAAAAAACGCCTCAAAAAACACCATTCTTGTATGGGGATCATCGCCTTTAATTTTTTACTTATTTCGGTTTTTAGAATTTAGCCTAAATTTCTGCACGCTCGAAGAAAATCCTTTTCCAAGACATTGTATTTGTTTTTATTTATTACACATAATATAAGTTTATATTTAACTCCAAATTGTGAATTATCGACTGATTAATAATTAATCAGTTGAAATTTATTTACAAAAGAATAACAATCAAATTAGCAAATCGAAACAAATTACCTAAGCAGTAATGAAATGGCCTTGCCTAAACTTGAACTTACAATAAAACTTAACCATAGATTAGTGTGATAGTTACTACGTACCCAATAGTAGTAGAGAAGGCCATAGGCGTCATTTCTACTAACGAATGTATTGCCGCGATATTCTCACCGTGCTTTAAATTAATAATATCTTTTAAAAAAAAAAAAAAACAAACTTAACGTTATTGTTATCGTGTTTAATGGAGCGTACTCATTCATATCTAAACATCTTGAACCTATTTCAATCTACCCGAATTCGACTGAACTATCATTTTCCATCACAGAGTTGCAGTACTTAATTCCCTGCTCCATCATCAGATCACTGCAAATGACTTTGATGAAGTTCCAAACAAACAAATGTACAAACTGAGTTTTGTATTTATAATATTGGTGTTGATAGTGTTAATAGGCTAGCGTTTGACCACTATCTCGCCTGGTGGCAAGCAATGATGTGGTCGTTGATGGTGAGCACACTAGCCCTAGAATACTCTGACACTCAAGTCAAAGGTATCGCAGCGATGAATATCGTCGTGTGGAGCTATAAAAATATTATGCTCGATAGCATATGGTCCCGATTGCACACTTTGAGTACGGAACCCTGAAATAATATTTTAATAATATAATATAATAATATAATTTTAATACATACAATATTAATATAATAAGCAAAACAATTTAATTCTTTAAATAAAAACTTTAAGTTAAGAATGTTCTTATTTCTTATATCTTATGTAGGTAAATTTCAGTGTGGATTTGTAATCATTTATATGGGGTTCCATAAAATAAAACGTATTTGGTTGGTGTTCCGTTCTCTTTAAAGTTTAGGAACCCCTGAGCTATAGGATACTTTTTAAAGCGAGCGAAGCCCTGGGGCTAAAAAAACTGACTGCGCGAACGTGAAATTAAGGGAATCGCCGCGATACTCATGCTCGTTTTCACCAACGTTCCCAAAATTTACGGGGCCCTTTACGGCATTATAAGTGTTCGTTTCGTTTTCACCATCATCTAAGGGACACCTTAAGACTAAGGACCGTGTCTGACCACAGAATAATGAATAGTACAAGTAGTCTGACTTAGGTAAGGGACGGATTTAGGAAGCTCCTTAGATTATTTTAAGGCGGCAATAGCCCAATGGATAGGGTGTCGGACTGGCGATCAAGAGGTCGTGAGTTCGATTCTCACCCCACCCATTGCACTATTGACATGAACCCACTCCAGACCAGACACAAGCATTTTAGCTTAGTTGGAGGGGTTAACAAGAATACTAGTAATGTGCAACCCATATTGCGAGTAATCTTTATAAAAGAAAAAATAAAATAAATAAATATGGGTCACTTATTAAAGGGGCGTTTAAGGATTTGTTGTTGAAAACAGGCAACACTCGTGATGACGGCGCCACACATATTATAATATTAAATAACAGATTGTAAATGTTGATAGTAAAATCGCTATGTGGGTGTGGGTTTTAGTTCTGTAGGTCGGTATGTCGAGCTCGACAACGACTATGAATGAAATAATACTAAAACGTAGTGATGTGCGAAGGACTAGTTATGTTATTTTTGCTGTATTCTTTGTTTTAATGTTATTTGTAAGACATTACTTAAAGTTGCGGATTAGAGCATTATGAACTGCATAGATCTGAGTCGAAGGAGAGGAAATTTCCGAATCCGAATTTGCTTTCGATGATTGAGAATCAGGGGGCGAAGTTAATTGACGAGGTCTAAGATGGAATCGTACTTGTCAGGAAATAAAAATATCAAAGCAACTAAGGCGTACCTCAGGGACCTATCATAGAACCACAATCATCCAATCTATATAAGTTTCCTAGTAACTGTAAATATATCATTATCACCATTGTACATAGTACATAATAGGCCATTTATTTGAACTGTTAATTCCATTGTTTCGCGTAACTTACCCCGTACGGTAAATGGTATGAAAATGATACTGTAAATTGTTTAATTAACGCCTGTCGAGAGGGCGATTAAGAGTTGTACAAGTGGTCTTAGGTGAGAGTAAAGCATTGAGTTATAGATCTTTAGGTAACTATGACCATTCAAGTTCTTATTCTATATTATTTCAAGCGTTTGACCACCATACCGCCTGGTAGTAAGCGATGATGCGGTCGAAGATGGTGAACACGCTAGGCCTAGAATACCATGACTCTAAAGGGGTGTCACCGTTAGGTTATGGCGGCAGATTTTCTCCTTATTTCTCGGATATTAGTAGCGGTAGTAGCGGCCCTGGCCTAGCCAAAATCCTGCCACTACAAAAATGTATTTGCTTGAAAGAAATTTCTTCTTTGCGTAAGTTATGTTTTTATTTAATACAATGGCAAAAAGTTATCTTTCTTTAATTAACCTGATGACTTGAAGTGTATCTAATCAAAATTATCCGACCTCGAAATTAAACACTAAAAGTATGTAACGATTTCACTGTTCTTCGATCTTAATTGTTTGATCGCCAGAACTGTTGAATCATTGATCTAGCTAGAGGTCTTATCAGTCATGCAGAAACGAATATATGTAGTAGACTTGTAGAGTAATCGGGAAACATACATTTAAAAAGATCCTCCTTTTATAAACTTTAAACTTTCGCGATTTGAACACATAGTCATTTGAGTCGTCTCGTGACCACGATCAATTGCAACTTGGTCGAAACGTCGAGTTAAATAAAATTAATGTTTTAGGCGCGATAAATCCCGTATTTTCATATTTATAATCCTCCTTCTGTTCAAATCTGTTAAAAATTGTCAAAAATATGTCAGATTAGTTCCTATAAAGATCTATCAGGTACTGATAAAACTGACCCTAAGCTTTTGTACTATTATTTATTCTGTGCCTAAGCAAAGTTACATGGAAATATATTTTAATATTGAAAGTATGTAAAGAATCGTTACGATTTTTCATATTCTCACAACGCGATATTTGAACGGGATATTTACCATGTTTTTTTTTTATAAGACCTTCAATATTTCGAGGATGTTACAAGCAACGTTATTTTATATATTCGAAGAAGTAGACCACTTAAGTTTAGATAAGGCAGTCGGCGTCACTTCTGCTGTGAAGTTTTTTATCGGTTGAATACATCTGAATGTATCATGTATCCGAGGAAAGATATCACTAATACAGATGCACAGGGGGATTCCCCTAAGCCACAAAGTCACCACCATCATTGTTATTTAGGAAAAGTTATGCCCGCTCTATGCTCTATCTCACCTTATCTACAAGCCGAGATTTGCGTAGATTTTGGTACACCTATTCATTTTGCAACACCATGTTTCATAATTTCTTTAAACATGGTTATGATTCTGACTAACTTCTGAGAGCCCTGTTGGCGTTAAGGGTAGATGGTTTGATTTCAAAGCGAAAGGTCGTCAGTTCAAATTCTAGCACTGGTGTTCGTTTAGAGGTGGTAGGAGCATATGATATCGATGTTCCACCTGACCATCAAAGAGAAAATCTGCCGCCATAACCTTAAAATGTTCCCGGTAGCTCACAGTCCTTGAGAGGCAGAGTATTCTCTGCCTAGCGAGTTCACCACCTTCGACCACATCATCGCTTACCACCAGGCGAGTTAGTGGTCAAACGCTAGCCTATAATATATAATAATTAAGATATAAAAACTAAAACAACCGACTTCCATGCCCCGCGAGTCAATTTCAGTAGCAAGTTTGAGACGTTTATCGTCATATCTCTAGAGATAGTTATCAGATCTCGATAAAATTAGAATGGGCCTCTTCAGAAACGTACCCTACCGATTACAAAAAGAATAATTCGAATCGGTTCACAATTGACGGAGTAATCGCGTAACATACACACAAAAAAAGAAGAAAACAAACATACAGACGAGTTGAGAACCTCCTCCTTTTTGTGAAGTCGGTTGAAAGAGCTTCACATATGAAGGAGGTACCCAATTCGTGTGAATGTTGATCGTTTTATATGTACGTTACCTCGTATCATAACTTAATTCACCACTTGAACGCAATTTGAATAATTATTCCTGTGTCGAATAGAGTATGGCATGGTGTTCCCACATACATTTTATAAAGATCCCTTGGCAATCTTAAAAGGTATTGAGTGAAACAACTTGAACCACACACTTAGGACCAGTTGCACCGAATCCTGATAAAGTAACAGATGATAATCTGACACATAACACCATATGATTTTTTACCATTTTTACACCATTTTTTATAGCTTATAGGCTAGCGTTTGACCACTAACTATCTCGACTGGCAGGAAGCGATGATGTCAAAGATGGTGAACGCGGTAGGCCTAGAATACTCTGACTCTCAAGAGATGTGTGCTGCCGGAACATCGTAAGGTTATGGCGGCAGATTTTCTCCTTGATAAGCTACTTGTCAGTCTAATAAGTTCATAGTTAGTATATGTAGTAGTTCATAGTTCAAGTTGCACGTAATAATACGGTTGGCAACCCTTCATTAATCAGGGGAATTAAACATTTGTTTTAAGTGTGACGTTCGACGTCTAGATAAAAGCTGAATGGCTCAATACTTTTTTTTTTTTCTTTTTTGTAAATTCATAGCAATAAGTTATGTTTCTGTTATATTTATAATAATTATTATTGCATATGATCAATTTAATGTTATTTGACGTGTGTAAGTGCAAATTTTTAATTTGCTCATATACTGAATAAATGCTTTGACTTTTGACATAATAGGCTTAGAAACCGGTGAAATTGGCCCTTACTAACTTAGCAAGACGCTATTGAAGTCAGTACGCACTTATACCTATGTTTTTAAATCGATATTGTTATGAGTTATGACTGAAAAGGTCAAGTACCTATGACTTTTTAGACATTTTCTGCGCAAGGCTAGAGAATCGATTTGTTTTTGTCAACGAATGGAACGAGAGTATCTGAATAGTTTTTTGTTGCTATGAATAGCAGTCATTTTGAGAGAAGCTCTTTGTGAAACGACCATGAAACGTGGCTAGTTCAATGCACGAGATGCAGGTAGTTTAAAAACTAGTTGATAAATAGATATTTGCGATGAGATAGAAACATACAAAACTATGGAGAATCTAATTTCAGTGGCGTATAACTGATGATGATGATATAAAACTATTCTTATTGCTAATAAGATAGTTTAAAAATAAAACAACCGGCCCGGTTTCCATGCCGCGCGAGTCAGTTTAAGTTGCAAGTTTGAGACGTTTATCAACATATCTCTGAAGATACTTATCAGATCTCGATAAAATTACAATTGTACCGTACCACCCTTGGGATATCAGCTCCTTTCCAAAAAAAAGGAATCGTCAAAATCTGTTCATAAACGACAAAGTTATCCGCAAACACACATAAAAAACAATGTATATATATATACATATATATATATACGGTGGAATTCAGAAACCTCCTCCTCCTTTTTAAGACGGTTAAAAACTGTTTAAACACTTTTGGCTGAACTGTAGGGTTATTCTCAATCATTCGAAAGCAAATTCGTATTCGGAAACTGCCTTTACTTAGAGTTGGATCTTTGCAATTAACAATGCTCCGATCGGTTACTAATATAAAATAAATTATAATGTCAAATAAATAATAATATCTAAATATTTCAATTCCAAAAAATCTGTGACTCTAATTGGAGAGTTTCTGCGACAAAATAGCTCACAGATTCATCAATATACAATTAATAAAACTGGCCAAGTGCGAGTCAGCATCGCGTCTCTTATCGCACACTTAGGGAGGGTTCCGTACAATACGAAACATAACAGAGTTTCAACCTCATATATTTGATTAATTGATATTACCAAGAATATTTGGTTTGGTCGCGATCTAGAAAGACTCGTTTAATAGCGCCATCTATGTCATTTTTCCGAAACTAATTAGATGTATGGCGTTTAAAAACACGTTTTTTGTATGGGGACCCCCTTTAATTTGTAACTTTATTTTGTTTTTAGTATTTGTTGTTCTAGCGGCAACAGAAATACACCATCTGTAAAAATTTCAACTGTCTAACTATCACGGTTAATGAGCTATAGCCTGGTGACAGACGGACAGACAGACAGACAGACAGACAGATAGACAGACGGACAGCGGAGTCTTAGTAATAGGGTCCCGTTTTACCCTTTTGGGTACGGAACCCTAAAAATGAAGCTTCCGTATCCGAATTGGTTTTCAAATGATTGAGAATCGGGGGGCTGGAGTAAAATAACAAATAATGGACGTAGTTAGGTGCGAGAAAAAAAAGCCTTTGGTGTATACTTTTAACTCTACTAGACATACGAGTAGTATATAAAGCACTATTAGGAGTAATTAGGAACGTAGGTTTATAGTTATCGTGAGTTTGAATCATGATTATGCAGGAGTGTGACGACCACTGTGGTCGTCGCGATCTCGCTGCGTAAACTCCCGAGGATGTGCATCGGACATGCATGAAACCTAGGTCGAGACAGTCGACAACAATGATTAGTGAATATAATAGTCAGTAATTTATAATCAGGAACGTAGGTGCCTAAGTAATCAGTTAATCTAGGTACTCCTTTGTTGTACACCTACACAATGAGTTAAGGCCGGCCGCTAATATCCGTCAATTGACCATAGCTACGATTCTGGTGTGGCGGAAAATAACTACTTCGCCATTTGAAGGCTGGTTGTACATTTTTGTATAGAATACTATTGCTAGCAATTGTCCTCTCTTAGAAATGGTTACTAACCGACTTAAACTATAAAAACGAGGAGGTTCTATTTTCGATGTTCACTGATTGCTCGAAGACGTCTGAGCCGATTTGCGAAATTCTTTGTTTATTTTAAAGAGTTCACCAGAGGTCCCATTTAAATCTCATCGGTATATGTTCAGTATCTCCAGAGATATGAAGATAAACACCTCAAACAAACTTAGTACTGAAAATGACTAGCGCGACGTTTTTAAGTCGGTTCTTTTAGTTTTTTAAACGATCTTAAATCTATATATATATAAAAGAAAGTCGTGTTAGTTACACTATTTATAACTCAAGAACGGCTTTACCGATATGGCTGAAAATTGGTGAGGAGGTAGCTTAGGGCCAGGAGACGGACATAGGATACTATTTATTTTGGTGATTTTTTTTTAATTTAATTTTTTTTATTTTTGTTGAATGTGTGCGTGTGTAGGGAAACAGCACAATGTTGAAAAACATGCTATTTGCATTCTCACCAAAATTCCACTGAAAATCTTCAGTAAACACTTCATCTTTACTGAAGGTATGACTTAGACTAGACTTTTACTTGAAAACTATTATTTACTTGATAATCAAAGTGCCATAATACATTACTGAACTTAATATCTCTTTTGTATTCATTGCATTACGTTCATAAAAGCCTAAATTAAGTTAATCTAAGAGGTAACACGATATTCGTTGTCTGTTAAGTGGTACGAAGTTCGCCGCGCCAGCTAGTTATCTATACTAATATTATAAAGAGAGAACATTTGTATTTTTGTATGTTTGTAATGATTTGGCTCAAAAACTACTGAACCGATTTAAAAAATTCTTTCACTAATATGTCTATCTCTTAAGGTTGACTCACAGTAACCATTTTAATCTTAAATTTTTTGTTAAAAAATATGACATTACTTCCAAGGCTATTTTCAAGTATATAGTATTAATCCTTATCCAAATAATTACGTTAATTAGCTTGGCCACATATTATAGATTAAAATTGTCCTTTACAGTATATAATTCAAATGCAAACTCTAGAAGATATCACGAATTTCAGAAACACGCATCGCAAAATTAATAAAATATTTGCAGTGAAACCACAGATTAGGTCATAGTTAAAATCTGAGCTGTAAGTTGGTGAGGATTTGAGTATTCTGTAGAGTCCAGGAGATGTCCCAGCATCAGGTCAATGCTTCCATGTTCTTACAATATAATTGAAGAAGAAGATTTCGAATTGATCAGATCTATGAAAGTTGATTTCATAGCGAAATTAACTAGAAAAAAGCTCATAGTTTTATAACAATTGAACGAATTTTCATGAATCAAAGCTAAGAAAACTCTCGATGAAGAGATCAAACAAAAAAAAACTATCAATAATAAAAACAAAATCGGTTCATCCGGTTAGGTGCTAAGATGCTACAGACAGACACACACATACACACGTTAAACGTATATTGCCCCTACATTTTGCGTTGGGGAACGGTGTAAGGTTACGGCGGCAGATGTCCTCCTTGATGGTAAGCTACTTTTTGGTAGATTTAATGATCCCACAACCACTGTACGAAAACTCATGATTCATGAATGCACATACAACTTTCATTGATAGGTATATAGCTAGGATTAGAACCAACGACCGTCGGGTCAGAATCAGGGTAAGTATCCTTTACGCCAAAGGGCCGTCCAATATCACTACGTAAGTATTATAAAACAAAGTTCATCACTGCGTCTGTCTGTCTGTTCGCAATAATCTCAATAGATACTGAACGGATTATCATGCGGTTTTCACCAATAGCCAGAGTGTTTATGAGGAAGGTTTAGGTCCATAATTCGTTAAGGTTTTGTGTAAATTGGATGAAATATGACGATGATTGTTAAATATGTTCATATTTTATATTCGATGCAACAAACTGATGCAAATTTTGTAGGCATATATGTTCTACCCGTGCGAAGCCGGGGCGGGCTGCTAGTATATAATAATAACGAAATAGTACATGAATGAGTATGAAATGTCTAATAAATGCTTATCCTAATTACGTAATTTATAATTTTAACATATTGTTCAGTTACGAAATCTTATGTCCCAGCTCGATTAGATCATTCAAGGTTTTTTTAGGAGGGCATGGGTTTTGATTTCCGCGCTCAATATGTAAGTTACTTCATTATCAAGTTGATGTTGACCAAAGGTTCGATTCATGGTCGAGGATGAAAAAAAAAATTTATATTGGACAGTTATTGTATTAATTCACTGTTAATTATATATAATCTGAGCAGGGTTTTTTAATACCACAAAGGCTATTGTTTGACCACTATTAAGACTTTCGGTAAGAGAATGGTAGCATTGGTAGCATGCCAGGCCTAGAATGGGAACTGGCTCTCAAGGACAGTTGTAGGAATTCGGTAGAGTAGGATATTTTAGGTAAATAGCAGGAGCTAACACAATAATGGATACAACGAGTATACGATACGCAGACGACATAGTATATTAGCATAGACCTGGCATTAAAATAACAATAATAATATGAGAAGGGTAAAACTATACAATCACTAGTATGAGAGAACGAAACGGACAACATTTTTTTATCCTCTGCATATGCAGAGAAGGATAAAAAAATAAAATCGCATATGCGATTTTATTGTTTGGAGCCAGCTCTCGGCTCCAGCTCAAGTGGCGCCCATTGGCTTGCGCCCGCTGTCATGTGTCATGTGTCACCCGACCAAATTACGTTGTTCATTTTATCTTATAGCTGGTATATGTATCACATGATCATCATTTTAGTCATGTTATATCTCTATAGCTATTTCATTCGCATACGCTAATGTTTTGTCTATTTAATATTCCGTCTACGATGCGATACGACAGACTTTATTGCAAGTACCCACATTATAGTACATTTAGTAGATTATTTATTATTTAGATATTTAGTATTATAGTACATTTACTAGCCTGGTGATACTGGACAATGCCCTACCATTACACTATCATCATCATCAGCCTATCTCTGTCCACAGCTGGACATAAGCCTCACCTATTAACCATTACCCAAATTCTGTAAAATAGCAAGCATAAACAAAGAGGTATCTTCTAGCCAAGCGTGCTATATCATCGATCACATCTTCACTTAACATCAGGTGAGATCAGATGAGAGAATGCATGCTTATTGCCAATGTGCTTATGTGCTTGGCTTACAAACTACAAACGCTGAAAATCGGCGAGCGAGAAGCTCCCTATATAGCAGTATGCTAGTATACAAAATTGAGGACTAGAAAGATTTAACCAATACACTAAAGACGTACTCGATAAAGTATGAAATAACGCGCAACCAAGCCAACATATTGTTACACTACTCTTGCATATAGCGCTGTCACTTTCTAAAAAAAACTACCAACAGCGCTACAATTTTCCATAAACCCGGCACCCAGAACAGGAAAATATTGTATGAGCCCTACAGAAATCCTACAAGAGATAGTGCTTGGCTGTCAGCAACATAAAAACAACATTAGTTACATAATCTTGGTATTCGGCCTTGACAGTTCGTAAAGGAAATATTTCACTAGGACAGTCATAAGTCATAGCACAGTCATAGTAATAAAATAATTTGTTTTGATACATTTGATATGGCCTTTATGAATATGCATGTTTTGCCCTTGATCTTACTCGTAGTTTTGATTTACTTCCCTTATGGCAAATTGGTACCTAACCTACTACATTATATATTTTTAACTACATTATATATTTTTAATCTTATAGTGAACTAGCAGTGCCTTGCGGTTTCACCCGCGTAGTTCCCGTACCCGTGAGAATACGGGGATAATATATAATCTATGTTACTCGCTGATAATGTAGATTTCCATTAGTGAAAGAATTTTTGAAATAGGTTCAGTAGTTTTTGATTTAGATCGTAACAAACAAACAAACAAAAAATCAAAACTAGACAAGATTTGCTATTATATATATTATATTTAAACCTGCAGTCTAGCTAAGGTAAAGTCGGTAGACTAGTCTTAATCACTGATTAGTCCTAACTAAATTCAGCAGTGGTTTAGGGTCGGTTCCACTATACACTACCAGTAATAAGCTTATGGAACGTATTTGACAGATTTTTAACACTCTGGCACGGCATGGACGCCGTGCCGTAACCGTATCAACGGGTTAACCGTTTCAGATATTCCCTTAAAGAGAAAAAAATGTCTTTCGTATATACATGAAGTTGAATTCGATAAAAATGAAACACTAGGTGGCTCTTGATGCGGACCTTCTGAGATGTCTGTGTCTATTTAATATTTTTAAGAAATAATAATAATAATATTTAAATTAATGAAATAAAATAAATTATTTTTAAAGGAATTTCTAAATATTTATTAAAGTAAAGATCGTTGAAAATTACAAATGTCAGAACTCTAAGGTTAGAATAGATATAGACTAGATAGATATATAGAATAGACATACATCGAAAACTAATGAAAAGAGGACATGACATTATTACATTTATCCATATCCTATTTATCTTTTTAGGGTTCCGTAGCCGAATGGCAAAAAACGGAACCCTCATAAATTCGTCATCTCTGTCTGTCTGTCTGTCTGTCTGTCCGTCCGTCCGTCCGTCCGTCCATCCGTCCGCATGTCACAACCATTTTATTGCGAAACTATTGGAACTACACAGTACACAGTTGAAATTTGGTAGGTAGGTGTATTCTGTGAACCGCTTTACGATTTTTATTTAAAAAAATATCAAAGGGTCTGTAAGGGTATGTATGGGCATACATAAAACTGAAAGTAAAAAATAAATGTCATGAAAACCTATACGTGTATCTATAGATAGGTCTTTAAAAATGACATTGAATGTGTATGTGTGTGGTGAAATGTGTATGTGTTATAAAATATGACTGTGTTCCGGAACCCCACGAGTGCGAGTCCGACTTGCTATTGGCCAGTTAATTTTTTTTAAGAAAGCAGATCCTTAACTATATTCATCACTGACCTTGTAACAATAACAACGCCGCAACAGTAACAAAAATAATAACTTATGTGTAACCACAGAATAAAAAATAGTACAAGTAGTGCAACTTAATTGCGTCTGTCGCATCAGACAGGAAAACATTAAGGTTCTTTAACGGCTATATTAGGGACGTAAGATATAACCACGGTAATTTTATTACCGTGACATAACGTACGAAATATTGGCAAACCTACTTGCATTAATCAAGCGATTAAATTTTTTTTAAAGTCTGACGCTCGACGATTGGATGAAAGCTGAATGGCTCATTCATTTTATTTTTTTTAATTAATAGCAATAACTTATGCTTTTGAGGGTTCTGTACCACAAAAGGTAAATAAAGGAACCTTTATAAGATCACTTTCTTTTCCGTCTATCCGTCTGTCACCACCAATTTTCTAAGGAACGGGTGGACTTAGCAAGTTGAAATTTATACCAGATACTGAGGTCTATAGTCCTTATTAGGTGTATAAAAATCAAGGTCCTGTGTCAACACGATAAAAGATATGGGCAAATTCAGATTTTCGCGAAAACTCGTAAATACCAAAAAATAATAATTTTCAACATTTTTAATTTACGAATAAATATTGATATGATATATATTTGACGTGTCATTGAATAAGTGCCTGATGCAATGAAATTTTAAGATTTTTGAGTTTTTAATACCCAACATCCAAAACCATTTGAATATTTTTGCAAAATTAGCACTTCCGTATGAAATAATAAAGTTTAATCCCCATCAATAAATAACTCATATTCTTAAAGTTAATTTACATATATATGCAAAGGTCTGCCTGTAAAATGCATAAGGCCGACGGGTTTAAGCTTAAAGTCAATGTCGATGTTGGTAAAGCTTTGGCCTATCAATGTCAAAGTCAAGATCTATTCTATAGACGTATAACACAGAATAAATAACAGTGGCTAATAATTCTACATGAATGCTAATTTATTTGCAAATTATTAATTTTATATACCGGCTGTAATTCACGTAGTAGGTACCTTTAGTCGAATTTTCTAGACCTAGGCTTCGAGCGAATCCATCGCTCTTTATCGGTAGTGAGGTCACGCGGTGAGATCGCGGTGTTACAAATTCACGATAATTTTAAAATAACATACTAATAATATTTTAAATGCGGAATGAGTAATTCAATTAATTTAAATTTTAAGGTAATTGAAAACGAAGTATTGCAAGTGCATCTGGTTCTACAAATACAAATACAAACATATTTATTGCCAATTACTGAAAAAGACTACATCTACATCATACATCGCGGCAAATATCGTTTGCGCAATGCAGGATCTCATACATTTAGGCAATATTTAAAAGTACAACTGTGCAACCAATTCCAGCGCCATCTAGATAATTTTATATTAAGTTAAGTTGGAAAGTATGGATGGATGGACGTTTGTTACTCTGTTCACGCAAAAAAAACGGCGGTTGGCTGAAAATTAGCATACACATATGTTTTAACCTGTATTAACACAATACTTTGAAACGCGGGCGAGGTCGCGGGGCGCTGCTAGTTATATATATGTGTATGGGTGCACTTTACAGTAGCCCTCCGATGAAAGAAAAACATCGTTTAGAAAAACCTGGCATGTTTGTAGCCTGGTAGGACACTATCTAGTGTCCGCCTAGCTAGCTATCACTCTCAAGTGGGAAAATCTGTCGCTAAACATCTAATGTGTTTCGGCAGCTGTCCTTGTTCCCATTCTAAGCCTTGCGTGCTACCATCCTCGACCGCATCGTCACTTATCCTCGTGACATAAGTAGTGGTCAAAACGCTAGCCTATACTTACGACTTTAAAAAAAACTTCAGTAGCAAGTTAAGGTGTCTATCTCCAAATCCATACATACATCCCTGAAAATTATTCCTTACTAATGAAGAAAATAATAATTTAAATCGGTTGACGATAAGCGCAGAAAACGTGTGACATACTCACAAAAAACTAATTAAGAACCTCCTCCTTTTAGGTAGTTGGTTACAAAATTAATTACGCGGCACGTAAAGTTGATTCATATCGTTAAAGAGATTGACCGCGCGACGTAACTCTAGTATTCAACGATCGAGAAATGTTTTGAAATGACAAATGAAAATATTTTAGCCTTCAAATAAGAAGGAGGTTCGTAATTCGAATGTATTGTTTTTATTTTATGTATGATCGGGCAGAACGCCTTCGTATACACGGATTTGCAAAATAATTTTATAGTTCGAAGGAGGTTTAATCCGAAATGGTCCTATTTCAATTTCGTAAGGATCTGATCAGTACATCCTGAGATAAATTCCTCAAGCTTGCTAATGAAAATGACTAGCGTGTCATGTGAAGTCAGTTTTTTAACCCAAACGTAAAGCGATCATAATCATATGACTCTATCATCGATATAATAAAACATTAAATTAAAAAATCAAAAAACCCGACTGCGCAAAAAGTGAAGTGTTAAAAAACGAACTGAAAAGAAAAAAACAAGTAAGTCTAGTAGTTTAGACTTCTGTTTAGGGATATCAAAAAACTATACCATTTAAATTCTTTCTCGGTCGATACACTCATAAAATAAATTATACATTGTTAAATGGAATGTAGAGACTTTAACAGTCGGGACACATTAATGGCTTAACGAATGGGGATTAATGTGTCCCGACTGTTAAAGTCTCTATATTCCATATAAATATGTATAATTTATTTTATGAGTGTATCGACCGAGAAAGAATTTAAATGGTATAGTTTTTTGATATCCCTAAACAGAAGTCTAAACTACTAGACTTACTTGTTTTTTTCTTTTCAATTCGTTTTTTAACACTTCACTTTTTGCGCAGTCGGGTTTTTTGATTTTTTTATTTAATGTTTTATTTTACACCTTGGCAAATTCCGTACTATTAAACGACTATACCAAAAGGAAGAGGTTGTTTGTTACCTCAGAAGTCCATCAATTCTTAACCGATTTGGAACATTCTTTTTTTGTTTGAGTTAATATGATTTTCGTTTAGTCTCATTGTCATTTTATTGAGATCTGATAAGTAACTTCAGAGATAAGCACCGCAAACTCGTTACTGAAAGTGACTAACGCGGAATGTAAATTTTTTTTTTTTTTTCGATTTGTACGATCATAAATTATTTTCTTATAAATATATTTTGAATCTCCATTTTAAGACCTTTAATTCGATACCCCACTCGATAGGTTTTGAAAAAAAAATTTTTTTTGAACCCCAAATTTTGGCGACTGAAATCCGCATTTAAGAATTTTTCAATTTTTTATGTTTTTGTTGACACTCGCGCTATAATGGCGAATCTATTGACGTGCCAATTATCAAAATCGGCCCACGCGTTTGGTCTCTAGTGTGCCACAAAGGAACAAACATACATACATATCCTTTGCGTCGCGCAGTCGGGTAAAAAGGGAGATAAAGAGAGACGAATTTATAATGTCGAGCTTGATGTGCATGAAGAATAGAGGAAGGCATTGTTGCTAATTATTTAAATGGATCTGCGACAATTGCACATGTAATTCTGTACGTGCTACACAAACGACAGTTCGATTGTGACTAAGATGAAATTAGGTTCTCGAACCTTTCATGCAGTCCACATTGAGGAGCGGGGTACCTTATCTCCCCTTTTTTAACCGACTTCAAAAAAAGGAGGAGGTTTCTCAATTCGACCGTATATATGTTTTATACATATCGATGGACTCTATCTGGGACTGGGAGATAGCATGATGCATTTCGCACTAGTTAAAATACGAAATGTCAACAGATGTCAAGAGCTCAGCTGATAGTCTCAGTTGTAATCAGTTGTGTTTACATCATAAAAAGTCCATAAAACACTCGAGAAAATTTTAATTTTAAGCTTATCGCGTTTCCTTTACCTATATTTATTACCGACTTCCAAAAAAGGAGGTTACTATATTCGGACCGTTAATCAACACCAATATTATAAATGCGAAAGTCAGTTTGTTTATTTGTTTGTTTGTTTGTTTGTTTGTTTGTTTGGGACTTCTTCACGGTCAAACGGCTTGACGGATTTGACTGAAATTTTGTACAAAGATAGTACATAGGGCAGAATAGGATATAGGATACATTTTTTTTGGCTATCGAGTCAGGGGGTCCAGATATTTTTAATTGAATTTTGTAAATATGAGACTTCTTCTCGAATAAATGGCTTGACCGATTTGCCTGAAATTTTGTATGAATACATGTCATAGAGTAGAATAGGATATAGGATACTTTTTTTCTGGCTGTCGAGTCAGGGGGTCCAGATATTTTAATTTGAATTTTGTAAATATGAGACTTCTTCTCGAATAAATGGCTTGACCGATTTGCCTGAAATTTTGTATGAATACATGTCATAGGGCAGAATAGGACATAGGATACTTTTTTTTTTGCTGTCGAGTCAGGGGGTCCAGATATTTTAAATTGAATTTTGTGAATATAAAACCTCTTCTCGAATAAACGGCTTGACCGATTTGCCTGAAATGTTGTATATAGACAGTTCATAGGGTAGAATAAGATATAGAACACTTTTTTTCTGGCTGTCCAGTCAGGGGGTCCAAATATTTTTAACTGAATTTTGTAAATATAAGACTTCTTCTCGAATAAACGGCTTGACCGATTTGCCTGAAATGTTGTATGAATACATGTCATAGGGCAGAATAGGATATAGGATACTTTTTTTCTGGCTGTCGAGTCAGGGGGTCCAGATATTTTAAATTGAATTTTGTAAATATAAGACCTCTTATCGAATAAACGGCTTGACCGATTTGCCTGAAATGTTGTATAAAGACAGTTCATAGGAAAGAATAGGATATCGGATACTTTTTTTCCGGCTGTCGAGTCTAGGTGCCCAGTTTTGCAAATGTGTGGCCTACTCTCGGTCAAACGGCTTAACCTTTTTAGCTGAAATTTCGTATACAGACAGTCAATAAGACATAGAAGGACAACGAATACTTTTTTTTGGCTGGCAATTTCGGGTGTCTAGATTTTTATTATGGAATTTTGTGAATGTGTGGCCTCTTTTCGGCCAGATGGCTTGACCGATTCAGATGAAATTTTGTACAAAGAATAATAGTATTGTATATAATAGGGCATAAAAGGGCAAGGAATACTTTTTTCGGCAATTAAGTGTGAGTGCCTTTAAAATTTACGCGATAGCTTTGCTTGCCCAACGTGTTTTATCTGCTTTGTGGGAAGTATTTCAGAAACATTCATGTTAACAGCCACATTTAACCTTAGGGTCATAGGTGTTGACTTAGTAGGTCATCAAAACTAAAACAGTCAGGGTCATAAAAAGCCGTAAAAATTCGCGCAGTTATAGCGCTCGCTCCGCTCGCGCGAGCATTTGTTATATCTACTTTGTAGAAAACATTTCAGCAACTTTTGTATTTTAATAGCCACATGCATCAAAACGAGTCATAGATTAAAACAGTACAACCTTCAATAATGATAAAGATTATTAACCTTAAAATAAGTGGATATCAAGTTTAACCTTAGGGTTATCGGTGTTGACTTAGTAGGTCATAAAAGCTGTCAGGGTCATAAAAAGCCATAAAAATTTTTCGCGCTCGCTTCGCTCGCGCAAGCATTTGTTTAACCTTCTTTGTTGGTAATATTTCAGTAACTTTAATATATTAATAACCACATGCATCAAAATGAGGCATAAATTAAAACAGTACAACCTTCAATAATCGTTATTGTTGTTAACCTTATAATAAGTGGATATGAAATTAAACCTTTGTGTTATCGGTGTTGACATAGAAGGTCATTAAAACTGTCAGGGTCATAAAAAGTAGTAAACATATTTCGCGCTCGCTTCGCTCGCGCAGTTATAGCGCTCGCTCCGCTCGCGCGAGCATTTGTTATATCTACTTTGTAGAAAACATTTCAGCTACTTTTGTATTTTAATAGCCACATGCATCAAAACGAGTCATAGATTTAAACAGTACAACCTTCAATAATGATAAAGATTATTAACCTTAAAATAAGTGGATATCAAGTTTAACGTTAGGGTTATCGGCGTTGACTTAGTAGGTCATAAAAGCTGTCAGGGTCATAAAAGGACGTAAAAAAATTTCGCGCTCGCTGCGCTCGCGCAATCATTTGTTTTATCTTCTTTGTTGGTAATATTTCAGTAAATTTTGTATATTAATAACTACATGCATCAAAACGAGTAATAAATTAAAATCTTCGAGCATTTACCAATGGAGATGTTAACGTTGTAATCCGCAAACATTTTTTTCTGCCGATACTTACTGGGGACGAGGTAAACACGCATTGCACACACACAAATCACTCACTTTAACGATCCCGCACACTAGCTTGAAACACGCACACAGTATTAAAAATACAGCGTAGTTACGCACGCTCATGTGGCCAAAAATGGCTATATGGCCAGCAGAGGGGAACGCCTTGCGTTAACTTCTCAATTGGTAAATGCTCGAAGATTAAAACAGTACAACCTTCAATAATCATAATAATTATTAATCTTAAAATTAGTGGATATCAAGTTTAACCTTTGTGGTACCGGTGTTGACTTAGGAGGTCATAAAAACTGTCAGGGTCATAAAAAGTCGTAAACATTTTTCACCATCGCTTCGCTCGCGCATTGATAGCGCTCGCTACGCTCGCGCCAGCATTTGTTTTATCTTCTTTGTAGGGAATATTTCATCATTTTTTGTATTTAAATAGCCACAAGCATCAAATCGAGTTTATAATTTTAAACAGTTCAACCTTCAATAATCATAATCATTATTTACCTTAAAATAAGTGGATATCAAGTTAAACCCTAGGGTTATCGGTGTTGACTTAGTAGGTCATAAAAGCTGTCAGAGTCATAAAAGGTCGTAAAAAATTTTCGCGCTCGCTTCGCTCGCGCAGTAATAGCGCTCGCTACGCTCGCGCAAGCATTTGTTTTATCTTCTTTGTTGGTAATATTTCAGTAAATTTTGTATATTAATAACTACATGCATCAAAACGAGTAATAAATTAAAACCTTCGAGCATTTACCAATGGAGATGTTAATGTTGTAATCCTCAAACAATTTTTTTCTGCCGATACTTACTGGGGACGAGGTAAACACGCATTGCACACACACAAATCACTCACTTTAACGATCCCGCACACTAGCTTGAAACACGCACACAGTATTAAAAATACAGCGTAGTTACGCACGCTCATGTGGCCAAAAATGGCTATATGGCCAGCAGAGGGGAACGCCTTGCGTTAACTTCTCAATTGGTAAATGCTCGAAGATTAAAACAGTACAACCTTCAATAATCATAATAATTATTAATCTTAAAATTAGTGGATATCAAGTTTAACCTTTGTGGTATCGATGTTGACTTAGGAGGTCATAAAAACTGTCAGGGTCATAAAAAGTCGTAAACATTTTTCACCATCGCTTTGCTCGCGCATTGATAGCGCTCGCTACGCTCGCGCCAGCATTTGTTTTATCTTCTTTGTAGGGAATATTTCATCATTTTTTGTATTTAAATAGCCACAAGCATCAAATTGAGTTTATAATTTTAAACAGTTCAACCTTCAATAATCATAATCATTATTTACCTTAAAATAAGTGGATATCAAGTTAAACCCTAGGGTTATCGGGTTGACATAGTAGATCATAAAAACTGTCAGGGTCATAAAAGATCATAAAAGATCATAAAAAAAATTTGCGCTCGCTTCGCTTGCGCAGTAGTAACGCTATATAGCATATAATAGCGTGTTTTAACAGCCTCATACATTAGACTGACTCAAATACTTAAACAGCAAAACTTGGTAAACCTTGCTTAGGTTTACCAAGTAATGATTAATGACTTTAACAATAGACGATATCGAGTTCGACCTAAGAGTCATCTACAGTGACTTGATTGTTAGGTTATAAAACTGTCAGGGTCATAAAAATTCATAAAAAATGTTCGCTCGCGCAGCTATTCACCTTAATTTCTTTGTAAGAAATGTTTCAGGAACTTTTGTGTTGAGTCAAACAATTAAACAGCACAACTTCGTATACCTAACCAAAATGATTAATGACTTTAACAAAAGAGGATATTAAGTTCGACTTTGGGGTCATCTATGGTGACTTGGGCTAAGAGATCATTGATCTAGACCTCAAAGGTAATAAAGACACAATAACGCGGGCGAAGCCGCGGGTAACAGCTAGTATATATATATTTTTTCATTTGTTTTTTGTTTGTTCGCGTATAACGTCGTCCTTTATGAACCGATATTAATGATTATTTTATTGTTGGAAAGGAGATATTCCAAGGCACCGCCCTTGGAATATATATATATTCCAAGCCATAACCACCATAATTTCATCGAGATCTGAAAGGTATCTCCTAACTTGGTACTGAAGATTAATAGCGCGGAATTTGAAGTCGGTTATTTTAGTTTTTTAACGATTTTATGGTTCCACTACACGTATAATAAAATGATATTATATCGCAAAATATAAATAGTTTTTGATATTATTGTGTGTATCTAAAAAAAAAAAATGTTTTATACATTGTTACACACAATCCAAAATTTCGTTGTGTCGATAGTATCGCACCGTGGCTTAATGAGGGCCCGGTGGCGTAATCGGGAGAACGTTCGGCTTTGATGCCGTGGTACCGAGTTCAAACCGCCATGCACCAATGGATTTTTCTATCGAAAAATGTATGTGCGCTTCTCACAGTGGCCCTCCGGTGAAGGAAAAACATCGTTAAGAAACCAACAAAACCCCCGCATGGTGGTAGGACACTATCTAGTGTCCGCCTGGCCAGCTACCACCCTCAAGTTAGAAAATCTGTCACCAAACATCTAATGTGTTCCGGCAGCTATCCTTGAGAGCCAGTTCCCATTCTAGGCCTAGCGTGCTTACCATCTTCGACCGCATCATCACTTACCAACAGGTGAGATAGTGGTCAAACGCTAGCCTATAAAGTATAAAAAAAATAAAAAATAAAAATTGGCAGAGCACCTAAGCATGTTTCCCAATGAGTACGGGTTGGAGTCCCGTCGGTACGATGACATTTTGGATTGTGTGTAACAATGTAAAAAAAAAAAAAAAGTGGTGTACCACTTCAAGAAATATAATATTTTATTTTTTTATATTTCATAGTACATAAAATGAAATAGATCATTTCATTATTGTAACCACACAAGCACTTAAGAGCAAACGCGGGGTGCACTTTTCCATACAAACGTATTCCCCCATTTCCTCCCTGAAAAGGTCTGCTGTAGCTACGCCTCTATCATTTGCTTTTTATGACCAACCAATTGCAAAAAGAAATATCATCCTTTTAATCTTCTCTTTAAAATTTTTGAAGGGTCATGTTTCCATTTACAATTGGTTGGTCATAAAAAGCAAATGATAGGGGCGGGCGTAGCTACAGCAAACCTTGATTTTTTGTAGAAACAAATTTGGCGCTAGAAGCATTTTCAATGGAGAAAACAGGGGAATATATTTGTATGGAAAAGTGCACCCCGCGTTGCCTCTTAATTATTAATAACTATAATGCTTCTTTGAGACATAAATAAATGATACCGCCTAATAATGCGGGTGTGTATGTACGTTGAAATCGTGATTCATTCGCTGAAAAACAGAATATATGTACGTAATTTAAAAAGCAACAACATTTTAACTACTATCTTTTAAAAAATCCTAAATAAACACATTTTAATTACATTGTTAGTTTTAGAAGAAAGTGTGTTAATTATAATTACTTACCCCAAAATGTATAATTTTGAATTAGCAGAAAACAACTCACCGATTTTCCGAAAACAATCACCGAAATCCCAATACACATTTGTAACGAACTAGCAATAAAAAAAATAAACTAGCCGTCAAAGAAATAAAAATCGCGATTTATGTGAATATATTTTTAAGTCGAAGCGACGTACGCGCCGCTTTTTCTACGTGTGTCGCAACACTGGCGGAATCGTATGAACTATTGACGCTCCATTGCGAGCGATTAAAAAGTTAGTCGGATGCACGGCCCGCGGCTGCGGCGGGAAGGTTAGAGGTTAAAGGGGTATTACACCACACTGAATAAGGTTCCATAACTCCTTAATCAAGGAGGTGCAATAAGAGTAAGGGTCCCTAATTATGGAGCAAGAGAGGAACCGGTACGCCTATATATGTGCAGTGTAATAACACTTATGAAATTAAATGAAACATTTATTTGTTTGAATATTATTATTATACATTAAAATATAGATAGATAGATAGATAAACACTATATTACACCATACAAATTAAAAGTAAAAAATGGTAAATAAAACAATGTGGCAACAGGCGGTCTTATCGCTTAAAGCGACCTCTTCCAGGCAACCTTAAAAGATTCATTGCTAGATGATTGATTGATGTTAAATTGGTATATTATATTCGACTGGTATATCAGTCGTACAAATGTTTTGATGGCTTGTATTTAAAAAATCACCTACAGCGTAAAAACATCTGTCACTTAGCCAATTATACTTAGGCAGTTAGGGCCCTTAATTAGGGACCTAGGGGAGATGATTCAGTGTGGCGTAGTACGCCTTTTATAGGCGACCCGCGACCGGTCGTTAACTTCGTGTGGTTAACTTAATATTTGTATATTAAAAAGTCTAATCATTTTGGATAGATGTGATTGGCATTTTTTTTTATTTACCAAGTTTGAATAAATAATAGGAATAATATTATGTACTTAATGAAAAGTAGTATCTGCCTACCCCAACGGGAAAAAGGCGTGATTGTATGTATGTAATGAAAAGTTCTCAGACAAATTTGAAGATTTGCGAAATCGCAAGGAAAATGGACAGGACGGTGTTTGTATGTAATATTTATTTTGTAGCTATCTGACTTCTGCATTTGTAATGTTGGTAGGAATAAACAAAAAAAAATATGACACAAATCTATTCTTTTAACACAGATAAATATTTTAACTTAAAGGTACTAAACAACAAAACGGTTAAGAACCTAATCCTAAAATACTGAGAAACATTCCGTGTACGCCTGACAAACAAAATTATTGCTTAGTTCTCGCCGCCTGCAGTGTTTCTCAGAAAGATAATGATTATAAACACACTTTACATTGTCCTTTTTGTATAACATTCAGTCTTAGTTTGATGATAAACTTGCAGGGACCAGCGATAAGCAATTTACGGCCTTACTAATAAAGTTTTTTTCACTCTGTACACACGTTGTATACCACAAAAGCTGACCAATAAAAATATTTTTGACGTAAGCCTTGGATAAAGTTGGTATACAGATGTGCCATTATCAAAGGAGGCTGTCCATTTCTTAAACAGCCTGAGACCCTAGTTTAGCGAGTGTGTTAAGGATTAAAATGGCGGATTTCTCTATTATCAGCTGATTGAAATCATGTCTAGAAATAGTAACTATTATTGAATCTGTGTCTAGTATTCTGTAAAAAAACGTTTTGATTCTTCAAACTTCAAAAAGTATGCTGTCATTTGAGGATCGTTTGCATGTGTTAGATTTGTTCTCATTGAAATGGATTACATAAATTATTTCGACATATTTGACCATTGGGAGATAGAAGAGGCAAATAAAAAAATCGAAAACATTATGAAGACCGTGCAGATCCATTATTTTGAACAATTCAGATTTTCCATTTTAAATACAAATAACGGGTTTACGAAAAGCTATGCGGAAGAAACTAAGCGCAGTGATTACATTCTCTTTGCAAATTGACAGTTTATTCAAAGATGGCTACAATCATGTTTATATTGTAGCCATGGAGACCGCTAGTCTCCATGGCTACAATGTCAACAGCGTAGACAGAGGACAACAGTCAATTTGAGTGTTTCGTTCTAAAATTTGTTTTAATTCTTTCACTCCTACTAAAAGAAAATATTTTCTATTATGTCAACTAATTTCAATAAAAAGTTCCAAAAACAACGTAGTTTGATTAATATTGCATTCCTAAAATAAAATTTCATGACTAATATTAATAATTAGTAAACTTTATGAAATAATAATTTACGGAACTATTTAAGACGTAAACAGTTTCTAAACGAATTGACTAATAGTTGCCAGATGAAAAATAAAAAAGTGTTAAACGTCTATGTAGATACCCACCTCCTATTCAACGTTTATTAGTCAAACAATAGATTGACGCGTGTTTAGCGCTTATTCTTTGTGCAACTGCACAACCGTTTAACAGACGTATAGGCAAATTTTTATTAGTTAGGCCGTTAGTGTTTAACTTTTGTATAGGACCGACATAGAGTCTACGCGAATTAGAAGCTCTACAAATCTCTTACGATTGACTCGTAAATTAAATAAACATCGGCATGAAACCCCCGGCATGGTGGTAGGACACTGTCTAGTATCCGCCTGGCTAGCTAAGTTGGGTTATCTGTCGCCAAACATCTAATGTGTTCCGAGAAGCTGTCCTTGAGAGCCAGTTCCGAATTTAAGCTTAGCGTGCTACAATCCTCAAACGCATCATCACTTACAATCAGGGCCCCTAGACAAAATCCAATTTCCGCTTTCCATTCACGCTAACGCAAGTTCAAAATGATATGGGAATCCATATCATTTTGAACTTGCGTTAGCGTGAAGGCAAACAGGAAATTGGATTTTGTCTTGGGGCCTAGATGAGATAGTAATCAAACGCTACTCTACGCTTACGCTAGGCTAAGTAATTAAGAATAAGATTTCTATCAGATCATGATTTTTTTTATGGTAAAATGTAACAGGACAAGCACGACGCTCGCCTGATGGTAAGCGATGACGTCTACCTATAACAGATACAGCGGCATGCAAAATTCTGAACAGCCAGAATTTTGCATATCTCAGCACTGCGCCTGTTACCTTGAGACATAAACATGTTGAGTCTCACATGCCCTGTAATTTCACTGGACACCTTGTGGCATTTCGTAAACCACCTATTTCATTTTCATTGTTCTTTTGTATTAAAATAATTTATGTTTCTTTATGACGGAACGTTTTCAAAATTTAAAAAGAATGACGGAAAAATATGAGGAAGGCAGTCAATGAGAGGGTGATCAACTGGTCACGTTGCCATGGACACGATCTAAACAAAGATTAATTTTATTTACGTATTTTTACATAAAACTCAAGCAAAATAACTGAGCAGATGAAATACATAGTGAAGGAGTTGAATTCTACACTGGAAAGAACCTATGACTTGATAAAGTTCGATGCTCTGAATGAAAAGCAACTCTTGCAGTTGCTTGTGGACCTCCTAGTGAATTTTAATGCTGGAGATAAGCTGGATATAAACGAAGACGACACAGATACCGTATCGGTAAGTATGCTGGAAATGCTTGCTAGCGTGAGGCGGTTGCGGTTGCTAAGCCAGGGACGGCAAGTCCGCAATTATAGCAAAGGCCTGCCGCAATAATAAAATACATACCGATGTTTCTGAAATGCTATAATACCTACTACTGAAATGATATGTGGATGACGGTGACTCTCACCTTTACCAGGATATAAAGGACCCGAAGTGCAGTGATTAACACTTAGTTTTATTTAAGTTAAGTATCGTAGAGTATTGTAGAATCTATAGGAATAGAATAGAATAACTCTTTATTGAACACCATTCAGAAAACATTAAAAAACTTAAGTAATCATTCACAAATAAATGTTACCAAAGGCGGTCTTATCGCTGAGAGCGATCTCTTCCAGACTACCTTTGGGTAATGAGGATTTGTTTAATGAACATGGCGGGGTAAATATGGTGTTAAACTAAAACCTAAACTAAAATAAATAAGTAAATACATAAACACTACACTGCAGATACATTTAATACATGAATAATATATTTATCAATAAACAATAGATATACTATATAAATAAATATAACAAGGAGAGAAAACAGAAATTACAGTAGGTAGCAATTTAATCTTACGAAAGATAGTGAGCTTTAACACGTTCTTTGAATGTAGTAATGGTCTGGCAACGTCTTACTTTAACTGGAAGCGCATTCCAGAGCCTTACAGCTTGTACTGCGAACGTTTTATCGTAGAACGAGTATGACAATGTATGAGTCTCTAAAGACCGTAAAGAGAGAGAATTCGAAGTGTGTAGGAATTGGAAGAGGTATTTAAGGTAGGGAGGAGAAGTAGGATTAAACAAAATATTAAACAGGAGGGTAAGGATATGAGCATTGCGGCGAAGGCGGATGGGCAGCCATTTAAGCTTTGAACGGAATTCGGAGACGTGGTCATATTTGCGTAGGCCAAATATGAACCTAATCGCAAAGTTTTGGAGTCGTTCGAGCTTGTTTAGCTGTTCCTCAGTAATGTCCAGATAGGCGGCGTCGGCGTAATCAAGAATAGGAAGAAGAAGAGACTGTGCAAGCGCAGCTTTAGTGGCAGTAGGCAAAATTTCGTGATCTTCGCAGTGCACCCGCGGCTGCAAACATTTTGTTACAGACAGCAGTCAACTGAGAACCCCACGACATGTGCTTATCGAATAATACTCCCAGGTTCTTGACAGTTTCACTGTAAGGGATGGTCACCCCATTAAAAACGACATGCGGTAGTATGCTTCGATTGGTTTTTGATACAGTTCTAGAACTGCCCACTATAAGGACTTGCGTTTTATCCGGGTTAATTTTCAGACCATGGGATTCGCCCCACTCAGATATACAGCGTAAGTCGGCATTTTCACGTTCTACGGCAGTTGCTATTTGATGGTAAAAAAAAAATGGCAAATAGGAGGAGATAAAACACCGCCCTGCGGTACGCCGACAGTCATGTCGCACCATGAAGAGAGAATCTCTTCAACGCGGACGCGCTGACGACGACCAGACAGGTAACTATGAAACCAGTCAATCATCGATGGAGATATGTTAATAGAGCGAAGAATTGCAAGAAGAATGTCGAAGTCAACGGTATTGAAGGCGTTGCTAATATCGAGTAGCGTCAGCACAGTTAACTGCCCATTTTCCATAGCTAAACGGATATCATCAGTAATTTTGACGAGGGCAGTGACTGTGCTGTGACCTGGACGGAAGCCGGATTGAAAAGGATTGAGGAGTTGATTAGAGACAAGAAAGGAATGTAGTTGATGATGGATGAGGCGTTCAAGTACTTTAGAGAGGAATGGGAGAATGTATATCGGACGGTATTCAGAAAAGGTCTTTGGGTTAGGTTTTTTAGGTAGGGGTATAATTTGAGCTTCCTTCCATATTAAAGGAAAGGTGCTACTGGATATGGAAAAATTAAGGATATGGCAAAGGGAGGATGACATCGATCAATGGGATGTTCCTACTAATACCGTCAAATCCGACTGCGTTAGAAGGTATGGCAAGAATGCTCTTCTTAACATCACAAGCGGTAAATTCACTAAAGAAAAATTGCGGGTGGTCAGGAGTCAAAAGAGTAGAAAGATGATGCAAAGTTGCAGTTTTATTGCTGTCCATAATAGTCGGCGGCGAAGTGAAATGCTGATTGAGAGAATTAATGTCTAGGCTATGAGGTAAAGTACAATACAATACAATACAATACAATACAAATACTCTTTATTGACACCAATTTAGAAAATACATACTGAATAGGACTTAACTAACTAATACTAGGTACAATGGGCGGTCTTATCGCCAAAAGCGATTTCTTCCAGACAACCTTTGGATGGACATAACATAGATAGAACAAGGACGGTGGTGTGTATTTTAAACATTTTAATTAGAATGATTATATTTATAGACTACATAAAAACGTTACATATAATAATATTATATAAGAATACATATGCACATCATAAACTTACATATACATAATCAATACACTTATATACATACATAATATATTTGTTGCGAAATGATGAGTTATCTGACAGAAGAGAGATAGAATTTGCGAACTTGTTCTTTGAAACTATCTATGGATTGTGCACGTCTTATAACAATAGGTAGTTCATTCCACAGGTGCACGGCTTGGACAGTGAATGATGAGTCATAAAAATTCGTACTATGAGCCGGGGTGTCGAGGAGCATGTTCTCTGATGACCTTAGGGAAAGGGAGTTAGAGGAAGAAAGAAAATGGAATCGAGCTTTTAGATAAGGAGGAGTCGAGGGGTTGAACAAAATTCCATAGAGAAACGAAAGAATATGAGTATTCCGGCGAAGACGAATGGGAAGCCACTTGAGCTTTGCGCGAAATTCTGAGACATGATCAAATTTTCGAAGACCGAAAATAAATCGAATGCAGAAGTTTTGTAGTCGCTCAAGCTTATTTAGCTGATCCTCCCTGAGATCAAGGTAACTGGCGTCGGCATAGTCAAGGATAGGAAGTAAAAGAGATTGAGCTAGCGCAGCTTTAGTAGCTGTGGGTAGAAAGTTTCGCAACCTCCTAAGCGAGACAGCTGATGCAAAAAGTTTACAGCTCACGGATTGCAACTGCGGGTCCCATGTGAGATTGCTGTCCATAATCACTCCCAGATTTTTCACCTGTTTGCTGAGTGGTACAATGACGTTGTTGAAAGTAATATCCTGTACACTTGAGAAGTCAATTTTAGATACTAATCTAGAGCTGCCTACAATTATGGCCTGTGTCTTAGTCGGATTAACAGTAAGTCCATAAGATCTACTCCAGTTAGATATACGACAGAGGTCATCATTGGTAGTTTTGATAGCGTCATTTAAATTTTCAAGTGAGGATTGCGTGGAGATTTGGAGATCGTCTGCATATAGGTGATAAGAGGAAGAAAGGAAAATAAGGTACTATTTTGACGAGATTTACCGACTCCAAGAGACCTTAGAAATTTCCACACTTTAGCAGAATCATTATTATCAACAGATTTGTGAATATGGCGGCGTTATGCATCCCTGCACACTCTATTGCAGCGATTCCGAGACCTGGCATACCTATCTTTGTTGGAATATAACTGTTATAACCCGTCTTCTGTAGTTTACCTTGTCTAGGTTCCCTCATTACCCGTAGCGAGAGGTAGGCGCTCCGTTACGTTACAACCTTGCCATTTCAACCGAAAAACATTCCTATTTCACGGCTGAAAATTAATTGGCAAAGTGGTGATACCGCCCCAGGCGGACTAGCAGAAGTCCTACCACTACTTATATGTACTTGCTGCGAACCACATTGCAAGCTAATATTCGAACAAAAATTAATAATAAAGACATAAAGACTAATTGACACCTTATTTTTCTTGACGTCGGTCATTAATATAACGTAATGAAAACGCTGACGTAAATAATCGATTTTCTTTATTGATATATTCCTCTGTTATTGTCAAACCGAAATGAAATGAATTTTAAATACAAACAAATAAACAAAAAAACAATCTTTAATATTTAGTATAGGTAGGTACCTACAGACTATATAATGCTTTAATCCCTGGCAGGGCACTGCAGATGGCAGGTACGACAATCAGTCGATAAAATTGAACAAATATTTCCACACCTTATATTGTTAAAGCAAATATTGGATTTTAATATGTACTTAAATCAGGTATCGCATCGGTACAAACACGTCATCATCAAGGCTTTTATAATAGGGTTTTCGGACCTGTGAGTACAATTACCCCTGTCGGGGTTAAATTGCTTTTCTGCGGGGGTAATAAAAAAGAACGCGAAAAGTACGAAGTGTGACAAGGTTGGAGTGATCGAAACTTCTAGCTCCTTTGATGATTTTTTTTACACTGTACTGTAGCTGTAACCGCAGCTATTGACCACTATCTCACCTGATGATAATCAAATCAAATCAAATCAAAGCAATTATTTAGTATGTAGGCAGTATTAATATATGTACACACATATACACGTCAAAATCATAAAATAAATCATAATCAATTATCAAGTAAACATAGCAAAAGCAGAATTTAACGCTTAGAATTTAAAAAGAAAAAAAAAATATTGAACCATTTAGCTGTCAAATATTATGTATCTTTGAAGTTACACACTTTAGTTTATGTAAATTGTTAAACACAATCCAAAATTTCATTGTTCCGACGGGACTTGAAGCCGCACCCCCTGGATAAAATTTCCAGGTGCTCTGCCAATTAAGCCACGATTCGATCAATCGATACGACGAAATTAGTGGATTGCATTTTTAACCCAATTATGCATTGGTGGCGCCATCTATGTCGGTGCGATGAAATTTTGGATTGTGTTTAACAATTTACATTCAGCTGTCATCCAAACGTTGACGTCAGACTATTAAAAAAATATTAAAGTAGGGTTGCCAACTATACACGTACCGGTGTGTTTCAGTACTTCAGACAATCTAATATATAAAATTCTCGTGTCACAGTTTTCGTTGCCATACTCCTCCGAAACGGCTTGACCGATTTTGATGAAATTTTTTGTGCTTATCCGGTATCTATGAGAATCGGCCAACATCTATTTTTCATCCCCCTAAATGTTAGGGGTAGTCCACCCCTACATTTTTTATTTTATTTTTTAGACAACATTTTTAATTTCTATTTTTTTATGATACAACATACAAAAATACATACAATCCTCAATTTTCACCCTTCTACGATCAACCTTTATTTTTTAATAGCCATTTTAGTAATTTAATCATTTTTCCTCCATACATACTTACAATAAGTAAGCTATTTTTTGTCTACACTAGAAATTACTACGAAATTATTTATATGGCAAAACAACGTTTGCCGGGTCAGCTAGTTTTATATAAAAAAAAAGAAATAGTGAAACATAACTTAAAGAAACGCCACACAATCACAGTACATATATCCGTCTGTCAGCTGTTTTATTGAAATTAAAATGGCAAGCCTAGAAAATCTGCGGACAAAAGGGGAATGGTGTGTTGGTTTCGGAAATGTTTCGGAAATACTCCCATCAGGGAAGAAACACCAAGAAATTCTATGGGGCTTGTCTTATGTTAAGTGATGATGCGATCGATGATGGAGCGCGCTTAACCAGAACCGTTTGTTTACTCATGTGCCCAGAAGATACCTACTCACTTGCGATTTGAAGACTCCCCATATTGTACTTACCCGGAAACACAGATTCAGGCAGGGTATTCCAATCCCTGGCGGTTCGCATGATGGACGTAGATGCAAATCAATGATTATCATAGTCCGATGATTAATTAATAAAGTCTATTTGTATTTTCTTGTACCTACTGACTGTATTTATTTCTGAGATTTTAAGGCAGAGAGGGTAAAATCAGTTCCATTGACAAATCATAGGGGTAACCAGATTGAAAAGGTTAGGAACCGCTGCTTTATAACAACCATACCACACCACATATTCCTGGCAACGTGCAAACGTAGCGATAACATCTAATTGCCAACACGAATAATATGTGCACTGTATACCGCACGCGTCGTGAAATTCATACTTTTTAATTGTGCACACGTGAAGCAGTTGTTATTGTTAATATCACTCTTCCTGGGTAATCATGTGAAACAACAATAAACTTATACAATAAGTAGGTATACGTAAGTATAGTAAGAGTAAGTACATAACTAAAGTCATCATCATCATTAGCAGCCAGTATTCGTCCACTACTGGACATAGGTCTCTGCTATGGCACGCTACTGCGCTCGATCTTCAGCTCTTTATTTTCAACCGCTGCCAGCCAGTTTGCGTATATCATCGCTCCACATAGCTGAATTCGCCCTACACTACGTTCACAGAGCCGTGGTCTCCACTCTAGAACACGTCTATCCCAACGGTTATCGGTTCTACGACAGATGTGACCAGCCCACTGCCACTTCAGCTTGCTAATCCTTTGAGCTATGTCGATAACTTTGGTTCTCTGACGGATGACTTCATTTCGAATTCAATCTTTCAGAGATACTTGCATAGCATAGCCCTTTCCATAGCTCGCTGAGCGACATTGGATCAGACAGATTGGTGTATCATTCGCACCGTTAGTGTCCATGTCTCGGCTCCGTATGTCATTACAGGTAGGACGCACTCATTAGACTTTTGTCTTAAGGCTTTAGTAGTAACTAAAGTAATAATCTTTACTTATCAATATTCACTTTTTTTTTTGTCTAGTTTGGGGCAGGGCTCAAGCTACCGGTGGTTAGGGCTGCAGAGAGAGGAACCTCCTGACGATGCGTGCCCTGTCAAGAAGTAACGACTTCTGTATTTGGGCCTTGATCCAGTCATATAGCGAGTCTCTTGAGATGCTGATCCAGACTCTTCGCTATTTGGCCGTTTGCAGAGACGACTATCGGGACAATGATAGTCGAGTCAACATCCCACATGGCGGTAACCTCGTAAACTAAGTCAAGGTACTTGCTCATCTTATCCTTCTCGGGCTTCACGAGGTTCTCGTCAAGCGAGATGGTGATGTCGACAAACACTGCCCGCCGCTGTGGCCGGTCGACTATCACGATATCAGGCTTATTGGCGACAATAGTCGACCAATGGTCGACCACGACCATTTTCGAGAACTGACACAGGTGCGTACTTATAGTAGGGCACCTCGGTCTCAACAAGACCGAATTGAAGAGCAAGTTGGTGGATGATCCTGGCTACGAGATTGTGTCTGTGCAAGTAATCGCCGTTAGCAAGATGAGAACAACCGGAACGACGGCATGCCCAACATATGTCGACCGTACCGTACCGTCCTTCATAATAAATTATCCCACCAAAAACATTTTCATGTAAAATGTTGCCAATACGAAACCATACCGTTCACTTTTTCAAAAAGTTTTCAGATCTCATGAAGAGCCAAGCTTCTAACTCTACACGCCCTAACTGTAAAAGCTCTAACTTCACAAGCTCACACCATAGTCAAAATATGTGGCTTGATCATTTCGCTACATTAACATAGTTGTAAGGTTTAACACAAGAAAACATACAGACGAATGTATAACCTCCTTCTTCTTGGAAGTAAGTTAAAGAAGGAACGAGGAGTGCACTTTTCCATACAAATGTAGTCCCCCATTTCCTCCCTGGAAAATGCTTTTAGAGCAAAATTTGTTTCTACAAAAAATCAAGGTTTGCTGGAGCTACATTTGCATCATTTGCTTTTTTTGACCAACCATTTGCTAAAAGAAATATAAGCCTTTTAATCTCCTCTTTAAGATTTTTCAAGGGTCCATCATATTTCTATTTGCAATTGGTTGGTCAAAATAAGAAAATGATAGGGGCGTCGCTACAGCAGACCTTGCTTTTTAGTAGATTTTTTTTCTCTGGAAACGGGGGTTTTTATCTAGAACGGTATGGAAAAGTGCACCCCGCGTTCACTCTTAAGAACACCATTCAAATAATAAAATTAGATGCTAGTCACGTATAACAGATAAATAACATTTTATGTTAGGATGAGAATGCTCTATGAATACGATACCAGTTAATAAATCTGCCAAGTGCGAGTCGAACTCGTAAACGAAGGGTTCCGTACTACGGTACTACCGTACAAATCGTACAAAATTTTTACATAGTATAAAACAAAGTCGCTCCCGCTGTCTGTACGCTTAGATCTTTTGAACTACGTAACGGATTTTAATGCAGTTTTCATCAATATATAGAATGATTCCAAAGAAAGGTTTATAACTAGGATTTAACGCGGGCAAAGCCGTGGAGCGCAGCTAGTATTGTATAAGATATGCCGCAAAAAACACGTTCCTTGATCATACAATAAAAACCTCTTTTATTTATAACTTTATTTAATTTTAATTACTTACTTATGGATGTTATAGTTATCTTTTCATAATAATATACAGTCTGTAAACATTTTAAGTGTCTATCTATTACCGTTCATAAGATCAAGCAAAAAACACGTTTCATGTATAGGGGAGGGGGCTAAAATTTTTAATTTAATTTTGCCTTTATTATTTGTTGTTATAGCGGCCATACTAATAAATATTTCTAAATGTGTATGTATATTTCATATGTTAGATGTATTTCTAATGTCAAAATTTCAAGTGTCAACCTATTTTGTATCCTAATACAAAATAGGTTCTCCTAAGATAGATCTCCTAAGATAGAGTCCTGTAACAGACGCACGGACAACGAAGTCCGTCATGTCCGTTGGTTGACTTTGGGCACAGAAACCTAAAAACGACAAGGAATTGAACCTAGTCAGGCGTTAACCGACGATAAACTTAATAATATCCCGTTTCAACTGAGTTTTGACAAAAAACTAGAGCGGAAACGTAAGTAATTTTATCCGTGGAGCAATATCACTCAAAACGTCCGTTTATCGGTTTTTTATCGGATACATTTCGGAGTGTGCCTTCCAATTGCACGAATTAATTCCACCGTCCCACTTTTACCATCGTACTACCAGGCGCACAGACATGCGCCATCGTTACATTGTAGATATTCCACAAAGCGCTTTGCATCCACATTCATCCCAGAACAACAAAGAAATGGAATTGCCTGAGTATGTTACATAATACATATATACATGTTAAGTACAATCCAGGGGTCTTGAAATCGCGAGTGAACAGGTAACTTCTAGGCAAGTGCTACATTGTCGTTCACATCTTCACTTGACATCAGGTGAAATAGTGGTCAAAAGCTTGCTATCTCATATAAAAAAAAAATAAAAAATCCAACTTTACAATTCACATTTTCGAGTCATTTATGGTAGCAATTTAGAGATTTGTGTCACCATGATAATAATTATTATTTTTTATAGTATAAATAAGCAAGCGTTTGACCACTATCTCACCTGATGTTAAGTGAAGATGAGATCGACGATGTAGCACGCTTTCCCAGAAGATACCTCTTTGTTCATTATCTCTGGATACACTCATCAGATCTTAATAAAATAAGAACCACACCTACTCAATAATAATTAAAATCAGGTCATTATCAGTGACAAGTTTGAGGGTTATATGTATCTTCATATCATTGGAGATACTGATAAAATATCAATTAATTGGATAATGAAACCACCTCGGACCTGTACCCTATCAATGAAAAAAGTAAATAAAAAAGGATTAAGAATTAAAAAAAAAGAAAAAAAAATCGGTTCACAATTGGCGGAGTAATCGCGTAAAAAAGATAAAAATCGCTTTTTAGAAAGTCGGTAGAAACGTAATACATAAAGGTATTTGTTTATTATATATTGTTTATTGTTTAACGACACGTTTTTAAGTATCTGATAGGCTAACGTTTGTTGACCACAATCTCGCCTGCTGGTAACCGACGTAAGTAAACGAATGTAACGATGGTAACCGATGCTGATAAGGTATTAAGATGAAGAGATGATAAATTCAAATCCTAACATAGGAGCTAATTTATTTACTACTAAACGATAAAAACGAAAAAGAAAAACAATTGAACTGGGTAAAAAACTTTTAAATTACAGAAAATTGTATTTTTGATTTATGAGTTATGTTATGATGACACAAGACTAATTTAATTTGTGTTAATACAAAAACAATACTAACAACTGACGCCATCTATCAATGATCTACAAAACTGTATCAATGAGAAGCTCATTACGGCCATCTAGCGGCGATCCACTGTAACAAAATGGTAACCTATAAGTAATAAAGACAGCGCTGCAGCGTCAATTCTGAAGTCTAATTTCTCGACGCAAAATTGATTTACCTCGTAGTTTATACCTAAACCGCTAGATGGCGTTGTTTGTCTCACATTTAGTAATATTTTGTAAATAAATGTACATACATACACATCATACAAATCACGCCTTTTTTCCGTTGGGGAGTAACTATTATATAATCTGTGGTTGGGGTAGGCAAAGACAACTTCTTTCCACATGCTACGATTCTGACTCTCGCTTTCGCTTCTTCCACTTTCATGAGCGCCTTCATACATGCTCGCCGGTTAGAAGTACTTTTGACTTGGCGTTTAGTTAAAACGTCTCCGATAGTATACAACTTTATCAAGCACAAGCGAAGATTATGGTATGTTATAGCCTTATGTTAAGTAAACTTACCTCTGCCCAAAAGCAGACAATGAGTGACGATCCAGACATGAGCAGTGGATAGTAAGCTGATAGAAGACTGGCAGCCCATCCATCTTGGAAGCCAGACTGTGGACATAAACAAAAAACACATTTAATAATTCCCCTGCTTATCTTCTCACTAATAACGAAAAAATTAAGATTACTAAAACAACCGATGAACCGATTCCATGCCCCGCGAGTCAATTTCAGTAGCAAGTTTGAGACGTTTATCGTCATATCTCTGGAGATACTAATCAGATCTCGATGAATTTACAATGGGACCACCTCGGAAACGTACCCTACCGATACAAAAAGAATCATTCGAATCTGTTCATAATTGACGGAGAAATCGCGTAACATACAAAAAAAAACATACAGACGGATTGAGAACCTCCTTCTTTTTGGGAAGTCGGTTTCAAAATGCGAAATATTCTATAAAGACTTCACGTTAAAAAAATATTTTATCACGAAGCAAGTGCATCTGGTTCTATCAGTTCTAACATCGCGGGAAATATCCCGATGCAGGATCTCATACATTTAGGCAGTTTGTGTGTACATTTGTTACTTCTTCACGCTAACACTACTCAACCGATGGAGCTGAAATTTGGTATGTAGATAGCCTAGACCCTGGAATAACAGATAGGGTACTGATTTATGGCTGGTTTACACGGGCTTAGTAGCTAAGCGCTTAGTACTTGTCACTAATACTAAGTCCTCGTGTGTAAACACGCTGATTAGTGCTTAGTATTAGTGTTTGTGAATAGTGCAAGTGAATAGAGATCGATCCTATTTACTAAGCGACAAGTCGATACCCCCACCACGATTTACTAAGCACTTGTCGCGTGCTGACCGCATGTAAACAGCTCGACAAGTTAGTTAGTGACAAGTTGTACATTTCGAATGTCTGGTTACTAATGACTTCTACTGGCTCCAACGTGTAAACGGTTACTTTTCACTTGTCATATTGAAGCTTAGTATAGTGACAAGTACTAAGCGCTTAGCTACTAAGCCCGTGTAAACCAGCCATTATTTACTTTTCAACCCGATATTCCCACGGGAACGATGTCAACGTAGGCGGTAAAACTGCGGGGCACAGATAGTATAATGTAAAAATATTGTGATTATTGTCTTACAAAGTTATAAAAAAGTCCACGATAGCATGTATCTATCTATCTTTTATGTGAAATCCAATTGTCTACTGTATCGAAATACATTACATAAAATCACGTCTTTTTCCCGGTGGGGGTAGGCAGACTACTTCTTTCCACATGCTACAATCTTCAAATACCTCTTTCTTTCATTGTATTTACAATGCACATGTATGGTATTATACATTAATCCTTAAATCTAGATAAATGATTTATCGCATTTGATATAGGTATAATGTAGATAATCTGTATTTTATACTTAGTAATTTGCAGGGTTCGAGGATATATATCAAGATATATATCCGATATATTCAAGCTGGGTTTGACGATATCTATAATTTTTTTTAAATAATATATTGCAATACAAAAATGGTTTAAAAAATTAATATGATATAGTTTAGTGTTTTTTACTGCATTTACTATTTCTACTTCCTATTTTATGTTTTACAGTTGATTTTGCCTTATCTAAAAGAAGATTTTATGTTTTGGTTTACTTTGTCTGATTTTGAGTACCTCAATAAATAAAATAATGAAAATATTGTATGTTCTTTTTTGATAATTTTAGTATGTTTATGTAACACATATGCAAATAAATAATACAATAAAATAATAATATGGCTTTCATACAAACAATTGATATACCTATATTCAACTTGATATATATCATAAATATCCGATATTTTGATATTTATAATAAATATCGGATATTTTCGAACCCTGGTAATTTGGGTAAATAATTTCAAAGTCACGGTGAGAATAGTAGAACCTGTGTACCAGTGAGATGCGTACCGCATTATGTGGTAGCGCGTGGTGTATGTAAGGCTCAGCGCACACCGCTGGAAGCGCGGCGGAGTGCATTTAAAGACAACAATCTTCTTCTTCTAATACTATAAGAATCTTTGTCCTGACATACTTACTGACTGACAAGGCACAACCTAAACCCCTGGTCGTAGATAGCTGAAATTTGGAGGGTATATTTGTCTTAGTAGTACGTAAGGGTGTACTAAGAAAGGATTTTTAAAAATTCACCCCTAAAGGGGACGAAACAGGGGTTCAAAGTTTGTATAGAAAACAAGTCCAGATATACTTTTGTATTCGAAACTTCACACAAAAAACTTCTGTAAATAAATAAGTAAATACGTGTTTCGGGCTTTTTCGAAATTCTACCCTTAAGATGGTGAAATGGAGTAACAAAGTCTGAAAATCCATATTGTTTCGGATTGCGCTGAAATTTGGCATGCAGATGGTTATTATGACGTTGACGACGTATGACGTTTGTATCCGTAAAGGATTTTTTAAAATTCACCCTTTAAGGGGATGAAATGGGGATTCAAAGTTTGTATGGAGAAACAAGATTAGATAGTCTTTTTTATTCGAACTTCACACGAGTACTTCTGTAAATAACTAAGTGAACACGTGTTTCAGGTTTTTTTTAAATTCCACCCCTACGAGGGTGAAGTGGGGTAACAAAGTCTGAAAATCAATACTGTTTCGGATTGCGCTGAAATTTGGCATGCAGATAGTTATTATGACGTAGGTATCCGCAAAGAAAGAAATTTCCGAAATTCTCCCCTTAAGGAGATGGATCGGGGGTTTAAAGTTTGTATGGAGAAACAAGATAAGATAGTCTGTTATGTTCGATAGGTACTTTACATAAGTATTTCTGCAAATCAATAAGAAAATTCGTGTTGCAGGATTTTTCAAATGGGGTAAAAAAAAAGTCTGTAAATCAATGTGGTTTTCGGGTTTTATAAAAAATTATCCCTATTTTTCTTAGTCACGAGATAATTTGAAAACGGGTGGACCGATATAGCTATCTTTTGTATGTTTTTTTTATCATAGAATGGTTTTTACAAAAGAAAAGTTTTATACAAATAAAATAAGTTTTTGACGCGGGCGAAGCCGCGGGGCACTTCTAGTTTAATATAACCCTTAACTATCTTGGCATACATTATATACAGATAGGTCTTTCTTTAAAAATGACATGAGGTTACTAAAACCATTTTCTTTTCAAAGTCAATAATTTGAAAGATAAACACTTCTAAAGTGGTAAAATGTGTCTCTTCTCCCCCCCTATAACTTTTTAAGAAAGGGAGTGAAAAATCTATGCTGTAGATCTTATTAAAAACTGTCAACGAAAATTGGTTTGAACGAGATATAGTCAGCAGTGTTTGAGATATAGCAACCGCAAAAATTACTTTGTTTTTCATACAAACACTATGAAAACAAAGTTAATTCTTTGCTGGCGAAAAAAATTTGTTATAAAATACTCTACTGTGTTACGGAACCCTAAGAGTGCGAGTCCGACTTGCACTTGGCCAGTTTATTTTACTGGTAAGGTGTTTTTTAGTGTGGCGGCAGATTTTCTCCTGGTGGTGGTGGTGGTAAGCTACTTTTTTGGTAGCAAGTCAGGCAGAACATCGATATAATATACTCTTATCACCTGTAGACGAACACCGATGCTAGGATTTGAACCAGCGACCTCTCATATTAATAATTAATGGGGTTAAAAACTGCCTTTTGCTCACTGCAGATGGCGCTACTGTTGAGTGTTCCTTAAATCTGACAGCTACCTGTAATTTTCAATAGTAATTTTGTAAACAAATAAATTCGCATTGGAATATTTACACATTATAACGCTATGTGTAGCTATGAATACAAAAGCACTATTAATGTGTTCCCGAATGAAATTAAAAGTAATGTTATAAATTATTTTTTAAACAATTTTTTATCTACAAAAATGGATTTAAAATGCTACACTTTGCTTTATTTCTTCTTATAATTGACTGAAAGTCCAGGTCGAATACATAATTATATCTTTTTAAGGAAATATGTTTGTAAAAATCCATACAAAATTTGCAATATGGCGGTTTTTAGGAACTCTCAACAGTAGCGCCACCTGCTTAGAGCTTTCAGTTTTTAACCCCATTCATATATTTATCTCAATTGGGCTACCATTTAGGTACACTTTTGAATGTCACCTCTCTTCTTTAGACAGGTAGGCCCGTAGAATAGCTAATGGCTACGAAACTTGATAATTCTTGGCTTTTGAGGTGTGCTTACCATTTCCTTGTTAGCTCCAGCGACGAAATACGCTCCTCGTATCAAAGAAGCCAGGAATACGACGAAGTAGAGCATCTTCTGCGTAGTCACTTTGCAAGCTCTGAGAAAAGTTGGAGACTTCAACCGCCTGTACTCCGTGATGATGCAGATTGTCAGCTGAACTGCGCAGACAAACGCCACCACGAGAAATACTCCACCTATACCTAGAAGTGGAAATTGAAGATGATTAGAACTTATTAGATCTATGATCAGGTCTATTTTAACCGACTTCAAAAAAGGAGGATGTTTCTCAATTCGACCGTATATATACTTATATATATTATGTTTGTTCGCGGATAACTTCGTCGATTATGAATCGATTTTGATCATTCTTTTTTTGTTGGAAAGAAAATATCCCAAGTGTTGACCATGGTAATTTAATCAAGGTCTGATAAGTATCTCCAGAGATATGGAGATAAACACCTCAAAATTAGTACTGAAAATTAATAGCGCGGCATTGAAGTCGGTTCTTTTTAGTTTTTTAAACGATCTTAATTTTTTTTTATAGTACAGATGGTTCTGCTTTGATCAGGTGAAAGTGTATGGAAGGTATCTGACGCTAATGTTATTTTGTGTGCTAGAAACCTTAACAGTAGAGTAACAAGAGAGTTTACCTTAACAGTAGAGTTTACTGTAGTGGTAGGACTTCTACTAGTCCGCCTGGGGTGGTACCACCACTTTGCCAATTAATTTTCAGCCGTGAAATAGGAATGTTTTTCGGTTGAAATGGCAAGGTGTCCAGTGAAATTACAGGGCATGTGAGACTTAACATCTTTATGCCTCGAGGTAACAGGCGCAGTGCAGTGACATGAGCATGCCGCTGTATCTGTTATAGGTAGACGTCATCGCTTATTATCAGGCGAGCGTCGTGCAAGTCCTGTTACCTTATTTCATAAATAAATTTAATAATATCGTTTAAAAACTAAAAAAGAACCGACTTCAATGCCGCGCTAATCATTTTCAGTACCAATTTTGAGATGTTTATCTCAATATCTCTGGAGATACTTATCAGACCTCGATAAAATTACCATGGTACCACACTTGGGATCTCTCCTTTCGAACAAAAAAATAATAATCAAAATCGGTTCATAAACGACGAAGTTATCCGCGAACAAACATTAAAAAAAAATATACGGTCGAATTGAGAAACTTCCTCCTTTTTTTGAAGTCGGTTAAAAAAAAACAAGATTAATTATATTTTATAGTCTTACTGAATGTGTACGCGGTACGCTACGTGTGGTCCAGATCTAGAGTTTTCCAGAGTTTATGGTATTAAAGGTAGATGACGGGCAAAGCTTACCATCATCAGACAAAGGTCTTCCTTGGTCAAGGATGGTAGCACGCTAGGCCTACAATGGAAACTGGCTCTGAAAGATAGCTGCTGGAACACATTAGATTTTTGGCGACAGATTTTCTAACTTGAGGGTGGTATCTGGCCAGGCGGACACTAGACAGTGTCCTACCACCATGCGGGTATTGGGGGTTTCTTAACGATGTTTTTCCTTCACCGGAGGGCCACTGTGAAAAGTGCACATAATTTTTTCGATAGATACATCCAAAAATCCACTTACATGCATGGTAAGGCATGTTGGGCCCGGCGCACTCGTCTCCAGAATACCGGATGTCACAGAAGCAGGTCCCGTTCATGCAGTCACCGCGACCGCTGCAGGGACGCAAGCTGCTCTCAGAGGTACAGTCTACGCCCCGTGAGGCCGCCCCCATCACTGCGTCTGCGTAGTAAGCTAGCAGCGAGCGCATCTTACGGCCAGCGACGGTAGCCGTCGCTCTGTGACCCTGGAAGGAGAGAATAGCTGGTTAGGAAGATTTTGCAAATGGGTTTAATGGGACTTGCGGAAGATGTGCGCCGCAACTCCTCTCACGTAACATTTATTAATACAGACTTATATTATTGTAAGAGGAGATCAATATATGGCGCCAGTTTCTGACTTCGCGGCATTCATCACTGGACTAGCTGGAGCAGACAATGACCAACTTCACTGCCTAATAGGGACCTCTTGCGTTACGGACGTGTGTGCGGACATTAATTAAATTACGATTGATATTTTGATGTTTAGATTTAGGCTTTTCTGTATGATGTCATGATTTAAGGGACTTAAGTTGTTTTCCTTATTAGTGCCGCTTCTGATATTTGGAGTGTAGTTTCCTTATATAATAATAATGTGGGTAACTCTGTCACTCTGTCTCTTTTTAATATCTATCATAACTAAAATAGCTCAGGTCACACAAATGATGATTGACAGAGCTTAACAGTGATCAATTTTTTGGTTTACGTAAACGAAGTCGCAGGTATCAGCTAGTTTGATTTAATATGGGAGAAGCTGCGGGTCAACAATGCTTTTTTCGTCATACGTAAATGTTTTTGTGACGCTCTGCCTGTAGCTTACACGGTTTAGATTGTAACATAATATCAGCATCCTGATTCTCAATCATTCGAAAGCAAATTCGGATTCGGAAACTGCCTCTCCTTCGACTCAGATCTTTGCAATTTACAATGTTTTAATCCGCAACTTTTGATATTTCAACTCGAAAAATCAGTGATTTTAATCGGAAAGGTTTCCGCGAGCAAATAAGTGACGGAATAATTAATATTCGAAATTCAAAATGATGCTTCCGAATCCGATAGGTTTTCGAATGATTGAGAATCGGGGGGCAGGTGTAGTTAGATAGGTTTTAGTTAGGGGTATTAAAAAAGCTAGATTTTTACAGATCAGAAAGCTACGAAACTATTTGACATCTTTTTGTTGCTTTATATTTGTACTCATCGAATCTTCAATAAAGTTCCTCGGACAATGTTTCGATATAATTTTGACAATTCTTTGTCAATCGATTGAACGCAGCAAGAATTATAAACATACACTTACATACGCTTAAACATAAAGCCAGTAACTATTTATTACAACCACAGAAAAAATAATAGTACAAGTAACCTACAGAACTTTCTCCAGATGATGTTTTCATGCCTCCATGAGTCATGAATGAATTATTAATTTAATTTTGTTTACAAAACTAACAAATCGCATTCAATGCCGCACTCACTAGTCATTTCCAGTTCCAAGTTTGAGGCGTGGAGGGAGGTTCCTTAAGATACCCTTCGTGATCTCCAAGATACTCATGAATGAGATTTCGATACAATTACTATGGGACCGAACGGAAAGTAGTTATACCTACTCTCTCAAACAAAAAAAAATAGAAACCGGTTAATAAATGACGAAGTTTTGAGGTAACAAACATGATTTTTTTAAACAGTCGAATAGAGAACCTCCTCCTTTATTAAGTCGGTTAATAAATAAACAACACCGACGTCACAACGCAACGTTACATATTATATTAATATCTTAGTTGTTATCTAATCTTCAATTAATGTGAATGTCAAGATTAAATCCATGATAACGTACATTACCGGATATGTTAATGAAGTTTATTTCACACACAATGGAAAACAGGTAATACCTGATCGAAATATGATGTTGCGATACTTGCGGGTAACCCGTTGATTGATTTACAAAAGAGTCGTGACTTTTAAAGCACGTAGCTATACTTATGTGCATATATGTTTTTAATCGGCGAAGATATTAAAATCTTTAGTTTTTGGGTACGTATGGTTACCTTTTATAATAATTTCAGATCGTTTAAAAAACTAAAAGAACCGACTTGAAATCTCGCGCTAGTCAAAGTAGCCAGTAGCCAGTATCTTGTCATTGAGGTATATAAATGCATCGTAATACGAATGTTGATATATTAAAAACCCATCGACCGATTTTGTTAACATTTAAATGGTACCTAAAAGATGAAAACCTGGGCGAAATTTTAATGGGAATTTTCCAAATCGGTTTAGGCATCTTCGAGTAACCTAATCCTTTTTTGTGAAGTCGGTTACAAAGACGGAAGAAAATATTAGACATAAGGCACAGGTTATACAGATGTTGTAAGGCGAGGATGGGGTGCCAACACAACCTTTATTAAGCCGCACCTCACCCAATTAAAACAGCTCCAACTGCCCAAGCGCACTGCTTACGTAAACGTAACGCAGAGTTGGTACCTACCTACTTATGACTTCTTATGAGAGGTCGATGCACTGTTTACATCTATATTTAACCAAGCCCTCAGGCACGAATCCGTCGCCTCATAATTACGCGCCAAGTTACTAACATTTCCTTGAAATACTAAAGCATCTGGTGGGTATTAGGCCTACGGAGAAATTACTCTTGGATCCACCGTTAGTGCTGTTTCGATAGCGATAATTCGAAAAGATAATTACGAGGGCCAAGTGGTGTAGTGGTAGTAGGAGAATAGTCAGCTTTGACGCCAGAGGTACCGAGTTCAATTCCCGCTGTCCACCAATAGATTTTTCTATCGAAAAATGTATGTGTTTTCTATTCTATTCTATTCTATTCTATGTGCGCTTTACATAGTGGCCAGCCGGTGAAGGTAAAACATCGTTAAGAAGTCCCCAACCTCCGCATGGTGGTAGGACACTGTGTACTAGTAGTATCCGCCTGGCCTCAACCACCACCCTCAAGTTACAAAAATCTGTGACCACACACACACATCTAATGTATTTCGGCAGCTATCCTTGAGAATCAGTTCCCATTCTAGGCCTAGCGTGCTACCATCCTCGAACGCATCATCACTTACCAACAGGTGAGATAGTGGTCAAACTGGCCTATAAACATTTAAAAAAAGGTTTTGATATATGAGGGTATTGTGTACCCTCATTACTTATTATATCGTGCCAGACTTTCTTATAAGAAACAGAAGAGCCGGCACATACGCCGGCCATACAAAAGAACCTTGTCCAAGCTGAAACGAGAAATTCGCACTCGCTCGGACAAAAAACAAAAAGGTTCGCCTGCGTTACTAAGTATTCAATAGCTTAAGCCCTAATCCATAGTACTTGTACTATTTATTATTCTGTGTCCATAGGTCAAGCTGTTTAACCGTAAAGAACTAGAGTCCTAAACGATAGTAGATTGTATAACAAGGGTGCAACATAGAACGTTTCTGCGAGGCCGCTATTTTGAATACTGAGCGAAACGACGGATTTAAAGTACGTCGACCGAGAGAGAATAATGTTTCGGCCGAGTTATAAACACTCTGCTTATCAACAGACTTAAAAAAAAAGAGGTTCTAAATTCGAATGTTTTTTTTTGTGTGTATGTTACGCTATTACTCCGTCAATTGTGAACCGATTTGAATGATTCTTTTTATAATCGGTAGGGTACGTTTTAGAAGTAGTCCCATAGTAATTTCATTTAGATTTGATAAGTATCTCTAGACATATGACGATAAACGTCTCAAACTTGCTACTGAAATTGACTCGCTGAGCATGGAAGTCGGTTGTTTTAGTTTTTTAAACTATAATAATTATCATCGCCTTTATGAGAAAAGCGAATAGATAAAAGGCTCTACAAAATAGCAATTCCAGAGGATAGCATTGTAAAAGACACCACACAAGACTAACATAACCAAACATAATCACTACATATTATAAATCAAAGGCTTCCGCCACGTCTGTCTATCGGTCTGTTCGCGATAAACTCAGAAACTACTAAACGGATCTCGTGTGTTATCTCTGCCTCTACACAAAATGATTGCGAAAATAATCACACTAAAATGGTAAATGCGATGTGAGTCTGAATTCTGAATTGGTGTGTTTGTTACACATTTACACTTTGTAAAAAATATATAAGTTCTGCGTGAACTCATAAGACGTATGTTATTATTTATAATACCTAAATTAAAAAAAAAAACACCCCCGAACGATCCATGCGTAATCAGTCCATTGAGACCATTCCAATGAGCCCAAACCCGACATCTCTGCTGTAACTTGGTGAGGATTTGAGTATTCTGCAGATTCCAGGAGATGCTCCAGCATCAGATAAATGTTAATATGTTCTTACAATATCACTGAACTAAGACGATACCTACCAAATCTCGAATTGAACAGACTTATGAAAGTAGATCTCATAACGTCATCAAGATACGGAAAACCTATCAACGACTCGAAACCTCAGATTAACAGCAATCTAGATGTCCGATATCCAGAAATGGAAAGACGTCAAAGGCGACTGATGAGCTGAACTAGAATATCCTGTTAAATCTAACGATACTCTTACTCTCAACACTAATTACTAGAGACGACATTATATGCATTTGAATGTTGCATTATATTTTTAGCATATTGTGCCCCATTTCACCTATTATTGCACATTTTATTTAGACCTATGATGAAGCACAATTTCACCCTATATTAACAATACTTTAAACATTTACAAAGACGGGCTTTAGCTAGGCTCTGTCGTTTCTCAATTCAACGCTCTTGGCCGAGAAAAATTAAGCATACACCTAATATAGCATTTAGATCTTTGTAACTTAGGACCATGAGCTAAATAAATTTCATTTCATACCTATGCTAATTGTTAAACAATACTTTTGCCTGATAATATTAATAATAAGTATAAAGCATAAATAAGTAGATAATAAAATACTGATTAATGATTGAGTGAAAAATAACACCTATCATAACTACAGTTTAATGTTATTTAGTATTCATAATATAGTAGACACTGGGGTTTTTTTTTCTATCATAAAGGCTATTGATGATGCGGTCGAAGACGTCATGTCGAACTTTTGTTGTAGCATGTGATCTAGTCTCTACTAATTACTGTTGCAATCCACTTTCTCCGACATTCTAATATTTCCGCAAATCTACGCACGTAATACTGAAGCGTCATCCGTAAAGTAAAAGTAACTCTATGACAAAACGAGCAAAGACCACAATTGTATGCAAATAGTTGTCTAATGACAGCACGTGTTGGACGCATGCTGAACAAATTTTTGCCAAAATAACGAACTAATAAACTGAATGTGGGATGACTCAGTCGGTTCACCAAGCCAACATGTGAGACGGCCGAAGATCAACGGCAGTTTTAAAGGCTTTGACAAACACAATGTTGAGTTAACGCGACGTAAAGCGTTAGATATATTTTGCTAGCGTATCTATTGATAGCGTTATTATATATTATACAAGCTATATCCCGCGGCTTCAACCGCGTTAAAAAGTATCATATAACCTAATCCATAGTACTGACTATCTATGTACACAATTTCAGCTTAATCGGTCCAGCGGTTTGACCGATAAGTTGTCCCAAACAAACATATAAACAAACCAACTTTTGCATTTATAATATTGGTGTTGATACGCTACATTCATCATCATCATCATCATCATCATCATCACCATCATTACCATCATCATCATCATCAGCCAATTTCCGTCCACTGTTGTACATAGGCCTATCCTCCATTATTTTCAAAGAATAATTCTCATTCTGATTCTGTGATAAGATTTGTACTGAATGCTCTGACGGTGCGTAAGGCACGTTTGCTATTTGACGAAGCCTCCAGAAGTCGGTGTCGAACGACTTGTCCATCATAATTACCCCTGGGGCCTTATTCAGTATGACCAATGAGATAACGCGTTCCTTAACGCGCCACGTTACGTTATTGAAAAATTGTATTCTGTATACCACATGATAGGTAAATTATACAAAACGCGCGCGTTACATGTCCTCATATGTCACGATATTATGACGGATCAAAACGCGCTCATAACCTTACCCTACCGCGTTTTAATTGGCATAGAGAAAACCATAACGCGGAGATAACGTAACACGGCACGGTAAGACTTTAAAATGGTGATACTGAATAAGGCCCCTGTATCTTATGTTGTTATTCAGATTATAAGATCGTTTACAAAACAAAAAAAACCGACTTCAAATGCCGCGAGCCGCTAGCACAGAATACTTAATAGTACTACGTAGCGCTACTCATTTTCAATACTAAGTTTGAGGTGTTTATCTCCTTCTCTAGAGATACCAGATTTAGATAAAATTACAATATGACCAAACTGGAAGTATTCTCTCTCAAAAAAAAATCCAAATCTGTTGATAAATAACGGAGTTCTAAGGTAACAAAAATAAAACTGGCCAAGTGCGAGTCAGCATCGCGTCTCTTATCGCACACTTAGGGAGGGTTCCGTGCAATACGAAACATAACAGAATTTCAACCTCATATATTTGATTAATTGATATTACCAAGAATATTTGGTTTGGTCGCGATCTAGAAAGACGGGGGGTCGTTTACTAGCGCCATCTATGCCATTTTGGCGAAACTAATTAGATAGATGGCGTTTAAAAACACGTTTTTTTTATGGGGTTTTTAACTTTATTTTGTTTTTAGTATTTTTTGTTCTAGCGGCAACAGAAATACACCATCTGTGAAAATTTCAACTCTCTAACTATCACGGTTAATGAGCTATAGCCTGGTGACAGACGGACAGACAGACAGACAGACGGACAGCGGAGTCTTAGTAATAGGGTCCCGTTTTACCCTTTGGATACGGAACCCTAAAAAGTATATCCAAATATTTCCAAACACCAATCACTCAACTTGATTGATGCGTCAACGTCAGCCTTTCTTTGTAAACAGTTTATCGCTAGTGCTAAACATTTAACGGGAAACAGTTAGGTATACAGAGTTAATATGTAGGTATGATCGACGATCATAGAGTCTGTGCTAAAAGAGAACCGTCGTAGAAATTGAGGGCGCGTCGGTTGTCGGTAGTTTTAATTTACTGTTTTTGTTGCATTGACAACACTGCTGTCATTACTAGTACGACAACTTGTACTATTCATTAATCTGTGGTACGACTAAAAATGATTGATACTTGGTAGATCTACTCTTATCATTTTCGTTTGCTTTGCTACTAGGTAGGTATGTAACTTCCTTCCAACGACCTTTGAAAAAGAGAACCGTCGCGGCGTTACGAAGAACTACCATCGTAACGCCACGACGGTTCTCTTTTTGACTCTATGATCGACGATCGTGGGACGAGTTTGGACAAGAATAGCAATCTGAGAAGAATGGTATTATTTGAGAGTGACCAAGGTTTTAATGGATCAAGCAGGCTGCGAATGATTATATTGTTAATTATATTCGATTTAAGGTCGAGCAAGAGCGCTCGTATGGTATGCGATGACTGTAGTCTATAACAGAAACTGTGGCACGCACAATTCGGGATTGCCAGGATGTTAAGCGTCACGAATTCATGAAAATTCAGGACACAGCCCGTGAAAGTCAGACCGTTCATGGTCTATACCGTGTTCACTATCTTAGACCACATCATCGCTTACCATTACGACCAGGCGAGATAGTGGTCAACCGCTAGCCTATCAGAAACAAAAATGAAAAACAATAATATCGTTTAAAAACTAAAAAACAACCGACTTCAATGCCGCGCTATTCATTTTCAGTACCAATTTTGAGATGTTTATCTCAATATCTCTGGAGATACTTATCATACCTCGATAAAATTACCATGGTACCACACTTGGGATATCTCCTTTCGAACAAAAAAAGGATAATCGAAATCGGTTCATAAACGACGAAGTTATCCGCGAACAAACATAAAAAATAAAAAAATATATATATATACGGTCGAATTGAGAAACCTCCTCCTTTTTTTGAAGTCGGTTAAAAATAGTGATTAAACCTTTTTTATACGAGGTCGGTGATATCAGAACGTGTTTTGTGTAAACATGACATGCTGCGCGTAAACATTTACTTAATGCGAAATACAATTAGGTATACCCACAGCATACTATTTACGGAGGGTATACCTATAAGTAGGCATCTATAACTATGTCCCAGTAGTCAGTTCCTTTAGTACGACTCGATCGATCGAACTCGATCAAACGAAAATATAATCGATTTTTAGATATCATGGGGGAGACCTTATCCAGCAGTAGGATTAAATAGGTTAGTTAAAAAATACATAAATTGAGTAGGTACAATCGCCTACATTTGTGCGTATCCAGTTTCAAAACATTTTCGGTTGCAAGTGTCGATTACTTTTCTTACCAATCAGAAGAGCCAAAACAAAAAAAAAATCTTACCAATCAGAAGAGCCAAAACCAAAAACAAAACATAATTTTTGGCTTTGTCCCTTCTTGTCATTGGTCAACAATGTCAACATAGACAGAAACGAGATGCCAATTCAATAAGAGTGCACAGGAAATTATTCCTTAAGGTGGATACGCACAAATGAAGGCGATTGTACATTCTCATTATGGGAAATAATTTAAAAGCCCATGAAAACGTTAGCCATCATTTAAACAAAACTATTTAAAACATATTATGTTTCTATGAAGTGTTACACACTTTATATTTTTGTAAATTGTTAAACACAATCCAAAATTTTATCGTACCGACCGGGACTTGAACCCGCAACCTCTAATTTAATCCACTAATTTCGTCGTAACGATACAACGCACTGTGGCTTAATTGGCAAAGCACCGGAACATGTTATTCCGGAGGTTGCGGGTTCAAGTCCCGTCGGTACAATGAAATTTTGGATTGTGTTTAACAATTTATTTAAAACATGTTTATTTTCTTATTACGTTTTCATCGAATAACTTATAAACAAAATCATAAATACAATACCGGGAAATGCCCAACAGCTTGACATTACATTAATAAAGCAAAACATTTGCAATTTAAAACACATGCTATTCTCCGAATTAACGACTCATTTACTGGAGAAAAACAAGTAACCGAAACTTTAACAGTAACAATTCTTAAATGAGGTTTCATGAATCCGACTAATATTATAATTTATAACCTACTTCCAAATAGGAGGAGGTTCTCAATTCGTCGGAATCTTTTATTTTTCATGTATGTGCCCCGATTACTCAAAGATGCCTGGACCGATTTGGAAAATTATTTTTTTGTTTGAAAGGGTTATACTTCCCAGGTGGTCCCATTTAAATTTCATCGAGATATATTCAGTATCTCCAGAGATATGGAGATCAACCTACACCTACACCTCAACCTTGGTACTGAAACTGACTCGCGCGACGTGGAAGCCGGTTGTTTTAGTTTTTAAACTATTAGATCTTAATTATGTTTAAAATAATCGTCAATTTGTAATATTTTGGTGAGATCGCGATGAATACGCGTGACCCTCACTTCCAAGGAAGAGCGACGTACTTGCTCGAAACCTAGATCGATTTTTGTTTGTAGTAACCTCATTTCGTTTGTAGAGTCGTTATTTTCGTTTGTAGTAACTTGATTTCGTTTGTAGTAGCGTTTTTTTTTGTTTGTTGTAACCTTCATCATCCAATACTGGTTAGTAGGTTAGTTTAGGAACGTCCTCTAGTTATTTTCAAGCGTGATTGGTTAGGCTTAGGCTTTCTTATTGAATTAATGGAGAAAAAATTGTTTTGAAAAAATGTTGGGGAACATTTTATTTTAATTTTTAGTTTTTTTTTTGTTTTACTACAAACAAAACAAAATTCACTACAATCCACTACTAACGTTTGCGAACAAGAATCAGCCGGAAAAAGTAAATTTTTTCACTTTCGGGGTCTGACATTTTTTTGTAATTTTTTTTTTTTTGGAAATACTACAAATAAAGTTAGTGTCACTACTTACCACCACTTACCTTATGCTCCTAAAAAAAACAAAAAAAGATAAATTTTTCGAAAGTCGGGTGCCAAGTTCACATAGGTAAAAACTAGCACACATGCTACGCAAGTCATTTTCAGTAGCAAGTTTGAGGTATTTATCTCCATATCTCTGAAGGTACTTATCAGATCTACATAAATTGTACAATGGGAACATAAAAGGAATTTTCCAGAACGGTCAACAAATGTGGTAACAACGGAGTTTTAGTTATTAAGGCTAAATTGCACCATCTTACTTTAACTATAACAAACGTCAAAAATCTGTCAAACTCCATATAAAATCACCGGTTAATAGTTATAGTTACTGTTAAAGTAAGATGGTGCAACTCAGGCTAAATATTTAAAAAAAATGACGGTGGAAAGCGATGATGTGGTCTAAGATGGTAAACGCTAACTCAGAATACACTAACTCTCAAGGGCTGTACGCTACCGGAACACCGCAAGGGTATGGCGGCAGATTTTCTGCTTGACAGATTACCTTAGATAATAATGTAGTATAAACCAATCAGTATCACATATAATTAATTCCATGCAGTTTTATAATGCCAATGTAACATGCCAAAAGTATATTTAGATCTACATTCTACACAATAAATACCTACTCGCATTCCTACTCGTATTTATTCCGTCTGAATCTCGTGCCAATTATACAAAACTTCATTCATACTTGAAACATATTTTATTTACCCAACAAGGAGGGCGATGTGATGTTTAACATCTATTGTAGTGGTAGGACTTCTGCTTGTCTGCCTGGGCGGTACCACCACTTTGCCAATTAATTTTCAGCCGTAAAAAAGGAATGTTTTTCAGTTAAAATGGCAAGGTGTCCAGTGAAATTACAGGGCATGTGAGACTTAACATCATCATATCTCGAGGTATCAGGCGCAGTGCAGTGACACAGCAAAATGTTCTGGATCTGTAATAGGTAGACGTCATCTAGGGTTTGCTCCCGGTAATTCCCGGTACTGAAATTCTCGAGAATTCCCGGGAAATTTCATCGTCCTCAGTACTGGGAAATGAAACCCATTTCTAGGGAATTCCGGTACTACAAAAATGTATCCTAAAATATTGAATTTTTACTTTTTTATTGATATTAACTTATATCCGAGTACATAAATTAGCATAATTTTGATGTACTTTTATGTATAATAGTGTGTCAACGTGTTGGTGGCAGGAGAAACTGAAAACTTATCTCGATACGAATTTAGGGATTGCTTAGCAATTGTAAATGATTCTAGTAAGAGATCGAAAATATTTATATGTACGATTCCTTACAGCAATAATAATAAACGTAATAATCATATATACAAGCTTAATTTAGATTTATATAATTTGACATGTCATAATCAACACCAATCAACACCAATCAACACCAATATTATAAATGCGAAAGTCAGTTTGTTTATTTGTTTGTTTGTTTGTTTGTTTGTTTGTTTGGGACTTCTTCACGGTCAAACGGCTTGACGGATTTGACTGAAATTTTGTACAAAGATAGTACATAGGGCAGAATAGGATATAGGATACTTTTTTTTTGGCTATCGAGTCAGGGGGTCCAGATATTTTTAATTGAATTTTGTAAATATGAGACTTCTTCTCGAATAAATGGCTTGACCGATTTGCCTGAAATTTTGTATGAATACATGTCATAGAGTAGAATAGGATATAGGATACTTTTTTTCTGGCTGTCGAGTCAGGGGGTCCAGATATTTTAAATTGAATTTTGTAAATATAAAACCTCTTCTCGAATAAACGGCTTGACCGATTTGCCTGAAATGTTGTATATAGACAGTTCATAGGGTAGAATAAGATATAGGACACTTTTTTTCTGGCTGTCGAGTCAGGGGGTCCAAATATTTTTACCTGAATTTTATAAATATAAGACTTCTTCTCGAATAAACGGCTAGACCGATTTGCCTGAAATGTTGTACGAATACATGTCATAGGGCAGAATAGGATACAGAATACTTTTTTTCTGGCTGTCGAGTCAGGGAGTCCGGATATTTTAAATTGAATTTTGTAAATATGAGACTTCTTCTCGAATAAATGGCTTGACCGATTTGCCTGAAATTTTGTATGAATACATGTCATAGGGCAGAATAGGACATAGGATACTTTTTTTTGGCTGTCGAGTCAGGGGGTCCAGATATTTTAAATTGAATTTTGTAAATATAAAACCTCTTCTCGAATAAACGGCTTGACCGATTTGCCTGAAATGTTGTATATAGACAGTTCATAGGGTAGAATAAGATATAGGACACTTTTTTTCTGGCTGTCGAGTCAGGGGGTCCAAATATTTTTAACTGAATTTTGTAAATATAAGACTTCTTCTCGAATAAACGGCTAGACCGATTTGCCTGAAATGTTGTACGAATACATGTCATAGGGCAGAATAGGATACAGGATACTTTTTTTCTGGCTGTCGAGTCAGGGGCTCCGGATATTTTGAATTGAATTTTGTAAATATGAGACTTCTTCTCGAATAAATGGCTTGACCGATTTGCCTGAAATTTTGTATGAATACATGTCATAGGGCAGAATAGGACAAAGGATACTTTTTTTTTGGCTGTCGAGTCAGGGGGTCCAGATATTTTAAATTGAATTTTGTGAATATAAAACCTCTTCTCGAATAAACGGCTTGACCGATTTGCCTGAAATGTTGTATATAGACAGTTCATAGGGTAGAATAAGATATAGAACACTTTTTTTCTGGCTGTCGAGTCAGGGGGTCCAAATATTTTTAACTGAATTTTGTAAATATAAGACTTCTTCTCAAATAAACGGCTCTACCGATTTGCCTGAAATGTTGTATGAATACATGTCATAGGGCAGAATAGGATATAGGATACTTTTTTTCTGGCTGTCGAGTCAGGGGGTCCAGATATTTTAAATTGAATTTTGTAAATATAAGACCTCTTATCGAATAAACGGCTTGACCGATTTGCCTGAAATGTTGTATAAAGACAGTTCATAGGAAAGAATAGGATATCGGATACTTTTTTTCCGGCTGTTGAGTCTAGGTGCCCAGTTTTGCAAATGTGTGGCCTACTCTCGGTCAAACGGCTTAACCTTTTTAGCTGAAATTTCGTATACAGACAGTCAATAAGACATAGAAGGACAACGAATACTTTTTTTTGGCTGGCAATTTCGGGTGTCTAGATTTTTATTATGGAATTTTGTGAATGAGTGGCCTCTTTTCGGCCAGATGGCTTGACCGATTCAGATGAAATTTTGTACAAAGAATAATAGTATTGTATATAATAGGGCATAAAAGGGCAAGGAATACTTTTTTCGGCAATTAAATGTGAGTGCCTTTAAAATTTACGCGATAGCTTTGCTTGCCCAACGTGTTTTATCTGCTTTGTGGGAAGTATTTCAGAAACATTCATGTTAACAGCCACATTTAACCTTAGGGTCATAGGTGTTGACTTAGTAGGTCATCAAAACTAAAACAGTCAGGGTCATAAAAAGCCGTAAACATTCGCGCAGTTATAGCGCTCGTTCCGCTCGCGCGAGCATTTGTTATATCTACTTTGTAGAAAACATTTCAGCAACTTTTGTATTTTAATAGCCACATGCATCAAAACGAGTCATAGATTAAAACAGTACAACCTTCAATAATGATAAAGATTATTAACCTTAAAATAAGTGGATATCAAGTTTAACCTTAGGGTTATCGGTGTTGACTTAGTAGGTCATAAAAGCTGTCAGGGTCATAAAAAGCCATAAAAATTTTTCGCGCTCGCTTCGCTCGCGCAAGCATTTGTTTAACCTTCTTTGTTGGTAATATTTCAGTAACTTTTATATATTAATAACCACATGCATCAAAACGAGTCATAAATTAAAACAGTACAACCTTCAATAATCGTTATTGTTGTTAACCTTATAATAAGTGGATATGAAGTTAAACCTTTATGTTATCGGTGTTGACATAGAAGGTCATTAAAACTGTCAGGGTCATAAAAAGTAGTAAACATATTTCGCGCTCGCTTCGCTCGCGCAGTTATAGCGCTCGCTCCGCTCGCGCGAGCATTTGTTATATCTACTTTGTAGAAAACATTTCAGCTACTTTTGTATTTTAATAGCCACATGCATCAAAACGAGTCATAGATTTAAACAGTACAACCTTCAATAATGATAAAGATGATTAACCTTAAAATAAGTGGATATCAAGTTTAACGTTAGGGTTATCGGCGTTGACTTAGTAGGTCATAAAAGCTGTCAGGGTCATAAAAGGACGTAAAAAAATTTCGCGCTCGCTGCGCTCGCGCAAGCATTTGTTTTATCTTCTTTGTTGGTAATATTTCAGTAAATTTTGTATATTAATAACTACATGCATCAAAACGAGTAATAAATTTAAATCTTCGAGCATTTACCAATGGAGATGTTAACGTTGTAATCCGCAAACATTTTTTTCTGCCGATACTTACTGGGGACGAGGTAAACACGCATTGCACACACACTAATCACTCACTTTAACGATCCCGCACACTAGCTTGAAACACGCACACAGTATTAAAAATACAGCGTAGTTACGCACGCTCATGTGGCCAAAAATGGCTATATGGCCAGCAGAGAGGAACGCCTTGCGTTAACTTCTCAATTGGTAAATGCTCGAAGATTAAAACAGTACAACCTTCAATAATCATAATAGTTATTAATCTTAAAATTAGTGGATATCAAGTTTAACCTTTGTGGTACCGGTGTTGACTTAGGAGGTCATAAAAACTGTCAGGGTCATAAAAAGTCGTAAACATTTTTCACCATCGCTTCGCTCGCGCATTGATAGCGCTCGCTACGCTCGCGCCAGCATTTGTTTTATCTTCTTTGTAGGGAATATTTCATAATTTTTTGTATTTAAATAGCCACATGAATCAAAACGAGTTTATAATTTTAAACAGTTCAACCTTCAATAATCATAATCATTATTTACCTTAAAATAAGTGGATATCAAGTTAAACCCTAGGGTTATCGGTGTTGACTTAGTAGGTCATAAAAGCTGTCAGAGTCATAAAAGGTCGTAAAAAATTTTCGCGCTCGCTTCGCTCGCGCAGTAATAGCGCTCGCTACGCTCGCGCAAGCATTTGTTTTATCTTCTTTGTTGGTAATATTTCAGTAAATTTTGTATATTAATAACTACATGCATCAAAACGAGTAATAAATTAAAACCTTCGAGCATTTACCAATGGAGATGTTAACGTTGTAATCCTCAAACATTTTTTTCTGCCGATACTTACTGGGGACGAGGTAAACACGCATTGCACACACACAAATCACTCACTTTAACGATCCCGCACACTAGCTTGAAACACGCACACAGTATTAAAAATACAGCGTAGTTACGCACGCTCATGTGGCCAAAAATGGCTATATGGCCAGCAGAGAGGAACGCCTTGCGTTAACTTCTCAATTGGTAAATGCTCGAAGATTAAAACAGTACAACCTTCAATAATCATAATAATTATTAATCTTAAAATTAGTGGATATCAAGTTTAACCTTTGTGGTATCGATGTTGACTTAGGAGGTCATAAAAACTGTCAGGGTCATAAAAAGTCGTAAACATTTTTCACCATCGCTTTGCTCGCGCATTGATAGCGCTCGCTACGCTCGCGCCAGCATTTGTTTTATCTTCTTTGTAGGGAATATTTCATCATTTTTTGTATTTAAATAGCCACAAGCATCAAATCGAGTTTATAATTTTAAACAGTTCAACCTTCAATAATCATAATCATTATTTACCTTAAAATAAGTGGATATCAAGTTAAACCCTAGGGTTATCGGGTTGACATAGTAGATCATAAAAACTGTCAGGGTCATAAAAGATCATAAAAGATCATAAAAAAAACTGCGCTCGCTTCGCTTGCGCAGTAGTAACGCTATATATCATATAATAGCGTGTTTTAACAGCCTCATACATTAGACTGACTCAAATACTTAAACAGCAAAACTTGGTAAACCTTGCTTAGGTTTACCAAGTTATGATTAATGACTTTAACAATAGACGATATCGAGTTCGACCTAAGAGTCATCTACAGTGACTTGATTGTTAGGTTATAAAACTGTCAGGGTCATAAAAATTCATAAAAAATGTTCGCTCGCGCAGCTATTTACCTTAATTTCTTTGTAAGAAATGTTTCAGGAACTTTTGTGTTGAGTCAAACAATTAAACAGCACAACTTCGTATACCTAACCAAAATGATTAATGACTTTAACAAAAGAGGATATTAAGTTCGACTTTGGGGTCATCTATGGTGACTTGGGCTAAGAGATCATTGATCTAGACCTCAAAGGTAATAAAGACACAATAACGCGGGCGAAGCCGCGGGTAACAGCTAGTGAAAATATAAGTGTAATAGATCTCAATAATAATAAGAATAATTTTGTGAATAAGTTCAGTTATAAAAGAACTGACTTGCTGTGCCAGTCAATAGCATTTAATGTAAATAAGCCAGTTGGGTCTAGCAAGACTCTCATAAACGTTAGTTTATCAAACATAATAAATGTCAATGCACCAAAAACAACATCTATGGACAGTACTGACAAAAATGTGTCCTCAAGTGTAGTTATGGATTTTCCATAAACAGTGACAAGCACAAAATATGTGCAGCTAGAAAAACTAATAATATAAAACATAATTTACTTATCACGCATCAAAATGTACCCAGACTGAATGGAAAGCTTTTAGATATGAATCTTGCACTAGAACATCATAACATAGACATCTTCTGTGTAACTGAAACATGGATGAAACAAGGTCAACCTATTGTCTTAGAGGGTTATTATTGTGCTAGTCAGTATACTAGAAATAATTATCAAGGAGGAGGAACAGCGATAATTGTAAAAGAAAATATAGAAGTAAAGGAAAGGAAAGATGTAGTATTAAATTCTGTAGACAAACACTTTGAAATCGCTTGTGTTGAAAGTAGTAAATAAATAATAGCTTCTATTTATCGGTCACCTGATGGTGACTTCGAGAAGTACGTTCGAGAAGTAAGTAGAAGTACTAGCTCCCAAGCTTTCTTCGGCAGTGTATGCAATTAACAAGATTAGACCACTATGTGGGATTGCGGCTGCCAGGCAAGTGTACTTCGCATATTTTCATAGCATCATGAGTTACGGGATCAAAGTGTGGGGCTCAGCGGCAACAGCAAATAAAATATTTATTTTGCAAAAAAGAGCTGTTCGTGCAATTCTTGCAATGTCGACTCTTGCTTCTTGTAGAGGTAATTTTAAGAAATGTGGAATAATGACATTTTACTCGGAATATGTTTTCCATAATGCTATGCACGCCGCTATTAATATAAAAAACACTCCAATAGTCGGAAGCTGGCATAATTACAATACAAGAAACAGACACAACATGTCTTTTCCATGTAGTAGACTTCAAAAAAAATCTAAAAGTTTTATTTGCAACAGTGTTCGTTTTTATAACTTATTTAATAAAAAAAATTGCAGAAATGACAAGGGTTCACCGCTACAATTTAAAATTAAACTAAAGAAACTACTGACTGAAATGGAACTTTATGCTATAAATGACTTAACATTTAATAAAGATGATTGTATTTAATAATTGACTTGCTTTGCTTGTGATGACTTTTGGAAATATTTTTATTTTTATTGATGGGAGACTAATTTCGTATGAAACGGTTTATTTACTTTTAGTATGAACTTATTATAATTATTAAGTACTTCAATTGTACACTTTGTTACACTTTGGACATGTCTAAGTGTGTATAATTGCAACTAAAGATGAATAAATGAATACAATACAATAGTAAAACTGAGTTGACAACACTGGAGCTTTCATACATCTTAGAAAACTCTGCTTTCGTGGGTTTCGTTCGTTCTATATTTTGTTTTGTGGCGAAAAGTATGTATTTCTGTGCGTTATGTATGTAATAACAACTTCGAAAATACACCCTGTAACTACTTCGATTGGTTCCGGATTTACGTAGTTATTCAACATAACCTTATCCAATTTCACGGGGAGACCAATGCGTTAAAAATAATCACCTAGGCCGTTAAGCATAATGTATAACTCTTCCAGCGTTTCTGCCACGATGACGATGTCATCCGCAAATCGCAAGTGTGAGAGACACTCGCCGTTTAAATTAATGCCACGTCCTTTCCAGTCCAGCATCTTGTACAAATCAGCCAATGCATTTGTGAACAATTTGGAAGATATAATCTCACACCACGATGAATGGGGATAGTTTTAGACTGCCGGTTTTGGACTTGGACGGTCATGATAGAAAATACACTTGCAGAGAAGACGTTGTAAAGACACTCAGCACTTGAATATATCGCCAATCGACTTGGGATCGCTGTAAATATTCCAGAGCAGAGACCTGTTCGGTTCTATAGTGTGAAAGGCCTTCTCAAAGTCCATTAAAGCTACGTAAGGGGCCGATTTTACTATCTGGTCTTTTTTATTATTTGCCAAATAATAAAAAAATGTGATTTTAATTTATTCAACGCACAACTATTATTTTTTTCCAGTACCGAAAGTATCGAATTTCCCGGTATTTCCCGGTACTGGGTCTACTCCAGTACCGGGAAATACAAATCCAGTTTTAGTACCGGTACTGCAAACCCTAGTCATCGCTCACCATCAGGCGAGCGTCGTGTTTGTCCTGTTACCTTATATCATAAAAATAATATCAATAATAATAATAGACTTCGAAAAAAGAAGGTTCTGTATTCGACTCGTATGTATGTCCGCTATTTTCAAAAAAACTACTGATCCGATTTGGATGAGGTTTTCGTTATTTAAATGTATATTTTTAGGGAAGGTTTTAGTATATAATATCAGATGAGTTTTCTAGATGACTATAAAGGATCTGGTAAGTACTTATCTCCTGAGATATAGAGATAAAATACCTCAAACTTGCTTGCTTAAAGTAGGCTTTTTTAATTTATCAGAGATCTTATCCTGTAGCTAAAACAGCTGGACAGATTTTGATGTGCAAGGAGTTTTTAGGTATCAACACCAATATTATAAATGCGAAAGTCAGTTTGTTTATTTGTTTGTTTGTTTGTTTGTTTGTTTGTTTGGGACTTCTTCACGGTCAAACGGCTTGACGGATTTGACTGAAATTTTGTACAAAGATAGTACATAGGGCAGAATAGGATATAGGATACTTTTTTTTTGGCTATCGAGTCAGGGGGTCCAGATATTTTTAATTGAATTTTGTAAATATGAGACTTCTTCTCGAATAAATGGCTTGACCGATTTGCCTGAAATTTTGTATGAATACATTTCATAGAGTAGAATAGGATATAGGATACTTTTTTTCTGGCTGTCGAGTCGGGGGGTCCAGATATTTTAAATTGAATTTTGTAAATATAAAACCTCTTCTCGAATAAACGGCTTGACCGATTTGCCTGAAATGTTGTATATAGACAGTTCATAGGGTAGAATAAGATATAGGACACTTTTTTTCTGGCTGTCGAGTCAGGGTGTCCAAATATTTTTACCTGAATTTTGTAAATATAAGACTTCTTCTCGAATAAACGGCTAGACCGATTTGCCTGAAATGTTGTACGAATACATGTCATAGGGCAGAATAGGATACAGAATACTTTTTTTCTGGCTGTCGAGTCAGGGAGTCCGGATATTTTAAATTGAATTTTGTAAATATGAGACTTCTTCTCGAATAAATGGCTTGACCGATTTGCCTGAAATTTTGTATGAATACATGTCATAGGGCAGAATAGGACATAGGATACTTTTTTTTTGGTTGTCGAGTCAGGGAGTCCAGATATTTTAAATTGAATTTTGTAAATATAAAACCTCTTCTCGAATAAACGGCTTGACCGATTTGCCTGAAATGTTGTATATAGACAGTTCTTAGGGTAGAATAAGATATAGGACACTTTTTTTCTGGCTGTCGAGTCAGGGGGTCCAAATATTTTTAACTGAATTTTGTAAATATAAGACTTCTTCTCGAATAAACGGCTTGACCGATTTGCCTGAAATGTTGTATGAATACATGTCATAGGGCAGAATAGGATATAGGATACTTTTTTTCTGGCTGTCGAGTCAGGGGGTCCAGATATTTTAAATTGAATTTTGTAAATATAAGACCTCTTCTCGAATAAACGGCTTGACCGATTTGCCTGAAATGTTGTATATAGACAGTTCTTAGGGTAGAATAAGATATAGGACACTTTTTTTCTGGCTGTCGAGTCAGGGGGTCCAAATATTTTTAACTGAATTTTGTAAATATAAGACTTCTTCTCGAATAAACGGCTAGACCGATTTGCCTGAAATGTTGTACGAATACATGTCATAGGGCAGAATAGGATACAGGATACTTTTTTTCTGGCTGTCGAATCAGGGGGTCCGGATATTTTGAATTGAATTTTGTAAATATGAGACTTCTTCTCGAATAAATGGCTTGACCGATTTGCCTGAAATTTTGTATGAATACATGTCATAGGGCAGAATAGGACATAGGATACTTTTTTTTTGGCTGTCGAGTCAGGGGGTCCAGATATTTTAAATTGAATTTTGTGAATATAAAACCTCTTCTCGAATAAACGGCTTGACCGATTTGCCTGAAATGTTGTATATAGACAGTTCATAGGGTAGAATAAGATATAGAACACTTTTTCTGGCTGTCCAGTCAGGGGGTCCAAATATTTTTAACTGAATTTTGTAAATATAAGACTTCTTCTCGAATAAACGGCTTGACCGATTTGCCTGAAATGTTGTATGAATACATGTCATAGGGCAGAATAGGATATAGGATACTTTTTTTCTGGCTGTCGAGTCAGGGGGTCCAGATATTTTAAATTGAATTTTGTAAATATAAGACCTCTTATCGAATAAACGGCTTGACCGATTTGCCTGAAATGTTGTATAAAGACAGTTCATAGGAAAGAATAGGATATCGGATACTTTTTTTCCGGCTGTCGAGTCTAGGTGCCCAGTTTTGCAAATGTGTGGCCTACTCTCGGTCAAACGGCTTAACCTTTTTAGCTGAAATTTCGTATACAGACAGTCAATAAGACATAGAAGGACAACGAATACTTTTTTTTGGCTGGCAATTTCGGGTGTCTAGATTTTTATTATGGAATTTTGTGAATGTGTGGCCTCTTTTCGGCCAGATAGCTTGACCGATTCAGATGAAATTTTGTACAAAGAATAATAGTATTGTATATAATAGGGCATAAAAGGGCAAGGAATACTTTTTTCGGCAATTAAATGTGAGTGCCTTTAAAATTTACGCGATAGCTTTGCTTGCCCAACGTGTTTTATCTGCTTTGTGGGAAGTATTTCAGAAACATTCATGTTAACAGCCACATTTAACCTTAGGGTCATAGGTGTTGACTTAGTAGGTCATCAAAACTAAAACAGTCAGGGTCATAAAAAGCCGTAAAAATTCGCGCAGTTATAGCGCTCGCTCCGCTCGCGCGAGCATTTGTTATATCTACTTTGTAGAAAACATTTCAGCAACTTTTGTATTTTAATAGCCACATGCATCAAAACGAGTCATAGATTAAAACAGTACAACCTTCAATAATGATAAAGATTATTAACCTTAAAATAAGTGGATATCAAGTTTAACCTTAGGGTTATCGGTGTTGACTTAGTAGGTCATAAAAGCTGTCAGGGTCATAAAAGCTGTCAGGGTCATAAAAAGCCATAAAAATTTTTCGCGCTCGCTTCGCTCGCGCAAGCATTTGTTTAACCTTCTTTGTTGGTAATATTTCGGTAACTTTTATATATTAATAACCACATGCATCAAAACGAGTCATAAATTAAAACAGTACAACCTTCAATAATCGTTATTGTTGTTAACCTTATAATAAGTGGATATGAAGTTAAACCTTTGTGTTATCGGAGTTGACATAGAAGGTCATTAAAACTGTCAGGGTCATAAAAAGTAGTAAACATATTTCGCGCTCGCTTCGCTCGCGCAGTTATAGCGCTCGCTCCGCTCGCGCGAGCATTTGTTATATCTACTTTGTAGAAAACATTTCAGCTACTTTTGTATTTTAATAGCCACATGCATCAAAACGAGTCATAGATTTAAACAGTACAACCTTCAATAATGATAAAGATTATTAACCATAAAATAAGTGGATATCAAGTTTAACGTTAGGGTTATCGGCGTTGACTTAGTAGGTCATAAAAGCTGTCAGGGTCATAAAAGGGCGTAAAAAAGTTTCGCGCTCGCTGCGCTCGCGCAAGCATTTGTTTTATCTTCTTTGTTGGTAATATTTCAGTAAATTTTGTATATAAATAACTACATGCATCAAAACGAGTAATAAATTAAAATCTTCGAGCATTTACCAATGGAGATGTTAACGTTGTAATCCGCAAACATTTTTTTCTGCCGATATAAGTATCGGTACCCCAGTAAGCTGGGGACGAGGTAAACACGCATTGCACACACACTAATCACTCAGTTTAACGATCCCGCACACTAGCTTGAAACACGCACACAGTATTAAAAATACAGCGTAGTTACGCACGCTCATGTGGCCAAAAATGGCTATATGGCCAGCAGAGGGGAACGCCTTGCGTTAACTTCTCAATTGGTAAATGCTCGAAGATTAAAACAGTACAACCTTCAATAATCATAATAATTATTAATCTTAAAATTAGTGGATATCAAGTTTAACCTTTGTGGTATCGATGTTGACTAAGGAGGTCATAAAAACTGTCAGGGTCATAAAAAGTCGTAAACATTTTTCACCATCGCTTTGCTCGCGCATTGATAGCGCTCGCTACGCTCGCGCCAGCATTTGTTTTATCTTCTTTGTAGGGAATATTTCATCATTTATTGTATTTAAATAGCCACAAGCATCAAATCGAGTTTATAATTTTAAACAGTTCAACCTTCAATAATCATAATCATTATTTACCTTAAAATAAGTGGATATCAAGTTAAACCTTAGGGTTATCGGGTTGACATAGTAGATCATAAAAACTGTCAGGGTCATAAAAGATCATAAAAGATCATAAAAAAAATTTGCGCTCGCTTCGCTTGCGCAGTAGTAACGCTATATAGCATATAATAGCGTGTTTTAACAGCCTCATACATTAGACTGACTCAAATACTTAAACAGCAAAACTTGGTAAACCTTGCTTAGGTTTACCAAGTTATGATTAATGACTTTAACAATAGACGATATCGAGTTCGACCTAAGAGTCATCTACAGTGACTTGATTGTTAAGTTATAAAACTGTCAGGGTCATAAAAATTCATAAAAAATGTTCGCTCGCGCAGCTATTTACCTTAATTTCTTTGTAAGAAATGTTTCAGGAACTTTTGTGTTGAGTCAAACAATTAAACAGCACAACTTCGTATACCTAACCAAAATGATTAATGACTTTAACAAAAGAGGATATTAAGTTCGACTTTGGGGTCATCTATGGTGACTTGGGCTAAGAGATCATTGATCTAGACCTCAAAGGTAATAAAGACACAATAACGCGGGCGAAGCCGCGGGTAACAGCTAGTAGGTATATATTTGTATACCATGTAATATGAGCTACATTTTCCTGAAGAATGGTGATAAAAAATATTCCCACGACTAGAACACGCCATGAGTTGTTGTGACGTCATTGCTTCAGTAGTAGTCTCATTGCCTAGTCTCCTCGTAGCCACGAGAGAACGCGTAGCTATGTAAAACCGTATTGTACACGTGTACAGATCGCGCGGCGAGAGTTTGGCTTTGACCGTAGGCGCACGCGGTGCTCTGATTGGCGCTCCAATCGTTCCCTGCCTCTCGCATCGATACGACGTACCGCGCACTCCTGTTGTACAATCACGTTCACAAGTGAATTGCTATTTTCGTTAATTGTTTATTGTTGCCGATTGTTATTATTTGTTGAGTTTGTTTGTTTAAGTTTGTCAGTTAAGTTTTTTTTGTTAAATATTAAAAAGTGATTTGAAAATGCGTAAAAAAAATATTGTTTTAAAAAGGCAAGCACGGAAAATGATATATGACGTGAATTGCTTTTTAAAGAAAGAAGCTGACGAATGTATCGATTCATTGAAGCAAATTCGAAGTCAGATTGAGGAAGTTGCTTCTTTACTCAGTCAGTCGGAGAATAACCAAACTATACAGACTATGCAGGTAATGAAAACGGAAACTGTTTCTAAATTAAATTGTGTAGTCAGTAAATTAGCTAAAATTCAAAAACGGACATCGGAGGCCACTAAGACTTCAATTGGCACTGTAAAAAATATCGCAAATCAAGCCAAGAATTCCGATTTGCTAATTATTTTCAGAACACCTGGAAAAAAACGTCCCAGAGCTAAACCAGTTACGAATATTGATAATTTTGACCAAGGTGTTATAAAAAGATGTATACACAATTTTCACAAGACGAATAATGAACTTCCCACCATTGGGAAACTAAAAAAGAAACTTGAGGAAGATATAAACTTTAAAGGGTCAGAAACAAGTCTTCGTGTAATTGTAAAGGAGTCAGGATTTCGCTGGAAAAAAACAGAAAACAACCGTAAATTACTAATAGAAACATCGAATATCCGATTACAACGCATGATGAAGAATGATGAAGATGATGATGATGACAACTGCGACCGAGGAAGCCCTGAATTCGGACCCTCAACAAGCAAAAGACGTTGCACAATTTCGTGTCGCGGCAGCACCACTGGACCATGCGGTGATTTCATCGAAGAAGATTCACCTTTAACTGATTCAGAATCTGAATAGCACTGCTGCTAAGACTTTTTTTTAATGTTAACTTTTGTATTTAATAATTATTTTAAGTTTTCTTTTGTTTGTATGTACCAATTTTACATGTATCTTGGAATAAATTATTTTATTAAAAAACAATTATTTAGAATTTTCATCGCTGTCTCTGTAAACTTTAAAAGGAAATAAACAATTTATATAAGTAAAATAACTATCAATAGTTTTAATAAATGAAGAAGTTTATCTATTTCGTATTATTTTCTAGCATTATTACCACTGTACATGAATTTTGACCCACTCAAATATCCAACCTGGTACATAAAAAAGGAAAAGTATTGTGTGCGTGACAGTACCCATGCGCAGTAATCCCCTCCACCCGAAGGTCAAAGCCAAACTCTCGCCGCGCGATCTGTAGAATAGAATACTACGTAGCATCGTAGCTGTGACGTAGCACTATGAATAATATTACCGTGACTATAATACGAACTACACCACTTCAATCACACTACTCCACCGTACTACTAGTATCTCTTCTGTGACTCCACTCCCAGTGTACCATCATCCACCATTAGTTGAATGTTATGCAGCGTTGCCTGTTTTAAGTGCGTCCCTTTTCAACCGATTTCCAAAAAGAAGGAGGTTCTCAATTTGTCAGTATGTTTTTTTTTGTATGTTACACGATTACTCCGTCAATTCTGAACCGTTTCGAATGATTCTTTTTGCAATCGGTAGGGTACGTTTCCGAGGTGGTCCATTGTAATTTCATCGAGATCTGATAGGTGTCTCTAGAGATATGACGATAAACGTCTCAAACTTGCAACTGAAACTGACTCACGCGGCATGGAAGTCGGTTGTTTTAGTTTTTAAACTATCTTAATTATATAAACACCATTATTAGTACCAATTTTATGCACCGTAGCAGATAAGCGATGAATAAGAACTGGCGAATCTGTAACCACTCCATCATTAGATCCGTACACCATACCACGGAATAAATAATAGTACAAGACCATACCCAGTGCGTGTTAAGTGTGACGTAGGTACATTACACACAGCCATTATGGCTGTTTAAAAAAGGTATGGAACAAAAAGCTCGATATCCTTGGTCATTCTGCACAAGTCGAGTTAAAGCGGCTACACACGACCCTAAAATCACTGGCAATATCGGGACAGTGGTGGGGAGGACCCTAGATCGTGTCATAAATCGCCTCGTGTGTAGGCAACTCCTACCCGATTTTTATTGTTTACCCTAACTCTAAAATCGCTTCGGGCGAGCTCACGATTTAGGGACGATTATCGTCTAGGGAGCGTTGTCGGCACGTGTGTAGCGAAATCGGAACTGATTTTGTTGTTTTGAGAGTGTCGGCGGCATCTCGGATCAACGAGCACTCTGTAGCACGGTCGGTTACGTTACTGACTGGTAGGGACGTGTGTAGAGTAGTAGCCGATTTCATCCCCACCACCACTGTCCCGATATCGCCACCGATTTTAGGGCCGTGTGTAGGCCGTTTAAATGTGATTTTAATCGTGTATGCTGCTTCAGTGATTCACATGGAAAAATACTGAGAGAGTTATTCACCTGGGTTATTATAAGACTTATAAGTAGCAATTGGATATTCGGATGCTTATATACCTAAAGTTGATGTTGGCTAATATGGAAAACACTTTTTTTACAAAAAAAAATACACGATTTCGACATTTACAAATTTAAAGCTGAATTTCATCACCTGACTTTAACCGTAACTAATATTATAACCGGTGTTTTCATATGATTTTGACTGATTTTTGACGTTTGTTATAGTTAAAGTAAGATGGTGCAACTCAGCCTAAGTGTAGGTATGTGAGATGTAATAAACCCCGATTTGACACAAATGACAATTAGCCTGTTACAACGTAAAATCATTCCAATACTAAAATGGAGGCTTTTCCCTACTTTTGTTAACTGATTCTTGACGAAGCTCTAAGAACCCTCTTCCTTAATATGTTACCCAAAAATGAACTTTGTTTCTGTTTCCGGAAAGGCACCATCGGGGGGTCTTCAAGTCGCGAGTGAATAGGTATCTTCTAGCCAAGCGTGCTACATCGTCAACCACATCGTCACTTAACATCAGGTGAGATAGTGGTCGAACGCTTGACTATAATGAATACAAAAAAGCTTAGAGGTAGTGCATCCGATTATACTATCTCTACTTATCCATACTATCCATAATACTGATATTATATAAGATCGTTTTAAAAACTTCAATGCCGCGCTATTAATTTTCAGTACCAATTTTGAGGTGTTTATCTCCATATCTCTGGAGATACTTATCAGACCTCGATAAAATTAGCATGGTACCACACTTGGGATATTTCCTTTCCCACAAATAAAGAATAATTAAAATCGGTTCGTAAACAACGAAGTTATCCGCGAACAAACATAAAAAAACATATATACGGTCAAGTTGATAAACCTCCTCCTTTTTTGAAGTCGGCTAAAAAACGTTCGTAACTCTGTCACTATGTTTGTTACCTAATCACGCCTAAACGGACGATCAGAACACACTATAGTTTAACAAGGACTTTGTGACTGAATAATAGCAATGAATGTATCGACAACCCTTTATTGGGCGTACAACAATTAATACAATTTAGTAGAACATAAGGAATCAGCACCAATAAAGGCGAAAGTCAGTTTGTTTATTTGGGACTTCTTCACGGTCAAAAGGCTGGACCGATTTGGGTGAAATTTTGCAGAGGGATAGCCAGTATTATGGATTAGGCTATAGGATACATTTTAACGCGGGCAAAGCCGCGGGGCACAGCTAGTAGACCGTAAAGTGTAGTATTTCTCAGACAGCACCAACAGTCTAGCACGCTAGGCCTAGAATGGGAACTGGTTCTCAACGACAGCTGTCAAAACACACTAGTGTTTGGCGATGGATTTTTTGAGGGCCCATTGGTGTAGTGGGAAAATGGTCGGCTTTGACGCCAGAGACACCGAGTTTAATCCTCATCGTGCACCAATGAATAAAAAATGAATTGGTAATCATCGGGTTTGAAGTATTTGAACCTCTGGATTTCAAGTCAAGCCTTCTCGCAATTACGTGCAAGAACCCTCACAGAGCCGCGTATATCCTGCGGCAAATATGACCAGTCCACTACTACTTCATCTTACTAATATGTTGACCTATGTTAATCACTTTGGTTCTCTGGAAAATAACTTCGATAAATTATTACCCAATACAAATGCATATGGCCAAAGCAAGGAGCAAGTAGCAGCAACTCAAGTGGGTGTCTGAAGTGTCAATCTTTTTAAGAGTATCACAACGATACTTGAACTATTAGATAACAAACAAAAGTGCAACAAACCAATTCACAATTGGGCTAAGCGATATCTACATCAACGATTTCCGTTAAAAGGCAAAGATAAGTAAAATCTAAAGTTGATTAAAAACTAGATAGAACCTTTAATTTAACGGGCGAGATAGTGGTCAAACGCTAGAATATCAGATAAAAAATAATTTAAGATCGTTTAAAAAACTAAAAGAACCGACTTCAAACCTCGCGCTAGTTAAAGTAGCTAGCAGTTAGTAGCATGTCATCGAGGTATGTATATAAATGACAATGACAAATTTTGATATATGAAAAAGCGGTCGACCGATTTCGTTAAAATTTAAATGGGATCACCTGCAGGCCTAGGCATGGCCGAAAGACAAAATTATTTCCCTGTTTTTCGCCACTGACAGGAGATCAACACAACAATTTTAAACGCTTGGTGAAGTTTAACCCCGAGTTTTGATTTTGTTTCGTATTAAAAAGTTTAAAAAAAGAATTGATTAAAAGTCAGCGGGCGTTTATAATTGACGAAAAACTTTACTTATAATTTGCCTTCTCCGCCAAACAAAACACAGATAGGTGGAAAGACAAAATATACCCCTTACGATGCTAGCCCTGCAGGGAAGGGTCCTTTGAAACAAAATAAATAATTTTCCAAATCGGTTCAGACATCTTCGAGTAATCAGTGTATGTAAAGATTCCGGCGAATTAAGAACCTCCTCCTTTTTTGTGAAGTCAGTTAAAAAATGTGACAGAAGAATACAAAAGTAATAATTTATTTTATTCATTTATTAGGTAGCACATTATAACATACATAACGTAAATTTTAAATAACATTTATTTAATGAGTAAACTTGACCGACTCTGCAGACCAAGTTACACGCACACATCATGAATTTACAGTAGTTATAAATCTTAGTGATCTAATTTAATAAATTAATGCAATTACAATATTTTTGTACCGATTAATTAATAAATAAAAAATCATTAAATTAATTATGACGTGGCATCGACAGCAACGCCATTTTGTAAATGTTCGTAGGACCAAATATTGATATTTAACGTACGTGCCTCAAGCGGAAATACACAATGTCATAATAGGTACTATTTTACTATAGTACATTGTATTGATAATGATGAAGGTGTATTGGGTGGGCTACGAGTAATGTTAGTAAATATAGCATTACGTCTTGTGACACGGGCCACTTAGTAAAACCAACTATCTGTAATACTTACTTACTGATACAATAGATATTTTGATATAGATCATAAAAAAAATTGAAAATGAAATAAACATAACATACGAAATTTACATTTTTAAGAACCAATGTGGACAATGAATTCATGAATTTAATTTATTCACTGGCCTACATGCAAATTATAGTTTGACATGTTGATTATCGACGTTGTTTTTTAGACATTTCGGGGTTTTTGAGAATATAAAGCGATGCCTAAGTTTAGTGCAAACTGGGTTACTTTTTAACGGAGGCAAAGCCGCGGGGAGCAGATAGTATTAAACAAAATTAAGACAAGTTAAAAACTAAAACAACCGACTTCCATGCCCCGCGAGTCAGTTTCAGTAGCAGGTTTCAGACGTTTATCGTCATATATCTAGAGATACTTATTAGATTTCGATGAAATTACAATGAGACCACCTTGGAAATGTACCCTACCGATAAAAAAGTATAATTCGAATTGGTTGACAACTGACGCTAGTAATCGCATAACATACTTACAAAAAAATAAACATACAGACGAATTGAGAACCTCCTCCTTTTTGGAAGTCGGTGGATAAAACCGTTTTTGCCCTTATATAGGTATTTATGCAGTCGTTCCTTTCTAGAAACGACTGCATAAATATGTAGTTAGATAGAGTTACTATCATGAATATATGTATCTCTACATGATTGTAGGAGCAGCCACGACCTCGACCTGATTACCAGGACCTTAAAGGGACTTGTAGATAAATAAACCTTGACCTATTTGACATTCAAAGTTTAGCTAAAAAAACTAATGTAAAACTTTAATTAAAGGTTTGGTTTCGAGCAAGTGTTCTAGCTTGAATGAGTTCATTACCTGCTTATTTTTAACCGACTTCAAAAAAAGGAGGAGGTTTCTCAATTCGACCGTATATTTTTTTTTTTTTTTTTTTTTATGTTTGTTCGCGGATAACTTCGTCGTTTATGAACCGATTTCGATTATTCTTTTTTTGTTCGAAAGGAGATATCCCAAGTGTGGTCCCATGGTAATTTTATCGAGGTATGATAAGTATCTCCAGAGATATTGAGATAAACATCTCAAAATTGGTACTGAAAATGAATATTTTTTTTATGTTTGTTCGCGGATAACTTCGTCGTTTATGAACCGATTTCGATTATTCTTTTTTTGTTCGAAAGGAGATATCCCAAGTGTGGTACCATGGTAATTTTATCGAGGTATGATAAGTATCTCCAGAGATATTGAGATAAACATCTCAAAATTGGTACTGAAAATGAATAGCGCGGCATTGAAGTCGGTTGTTTTTTAGTTTTTAAACGATATTATTATCTTATATATTGTCTAGCGTTTGCATTGTCGTTAATCCAAGGTATAATTTATTTCACATTTTAAAATCACCATTTTGATTTTAATTCACGCCATTGAAATGTTTACTCAGTTGTGAAACAGATCTTATAAATGGTAACAAAGACGAAATACATACTTACATGTATTGTAATTATATTGTAACTAGAAGTTCCCCGCGGCTTCGCCCGCGTCAGACTTCTTTTATTTACTTAAAAACTTTTATTTTGTAAAATTCTTTCTATCATAAAAGACATCAAAGAAGTAAAAGCCAAATCGGTTCAAACTTTGAACCCCCGTTTCATCCCCTTAACGAGTGAATTTTGGAAAATCCTTTTTCAGGCGGAACTAACGTCGTAATAACTATAACAATATTGATTTTCACACTTTGTTACCCCATTTCACCGTCTTAGGGGTGGAATTTCAAAAAAACCTGAAACACGTATTTACATATTTTTTTACTGAAGCACTTGTGTGAAGGTTCGGATAGAAAAGACTATCTAATCTTGTTTCTCCATGCAAACTTTGAACCCCCATTTCACCCCCTTCAGGGGTGAATTTTGAAAAATTCTTTCTTAGTACACCTTTACGTACTAAGACAAATATACCCTCCAAATTTCAAGTCTCTACGACCAGCGGTTTAGGCTGTGCGTTGTCTGTCAGTCAGTCAGTCAGTGAGTCAGTCAGTCAGTCAGTGAGTCAGTCAGTCAGTCAGTCAGTCAGTCAGTCAGTCAGTCAGTCAGTCAGTCAGTCAGTCAGTCAGTCAGTCAGTCAGTCAGTCAGTCAGTCAGTCAGTCAGTCAGTCAGTCAGTCAGTCAGTCAGTCAGTCAGTCAGTCAGTCAGTGAGTAAGTGAGTGAGTGAGTGAGTGAGTGAGTCAGTCAGTCAGTCAGTATGTCAGGACAAAGGTTCTTATAGTATTAGATGTATGAATATAGAATTTAGGGCCCAGTGGCGTAATCGGGAGAACGGTTGGCTTTGATGCCAGAAGTAGGTACCGAGTTCAAACCGCCGTGCAACAATGGATTTTTCTATAGAAAAAGGTATGTGCGCTTTTCACAGTGGCCCTCCGGTGAAGGAAAAACATCGTTAAGAAACCAACAACCCCCGCATGGTGGTAGGACACTATCTAGTGTCGCCTGGCCAGCTACCACCCTCAAGTTAGACAATCTGTCGCCAAACATCTAATGTGTTCCGGCAGCTATGCTTGAGAGCCAGTTCCCATTCTAGGCCTAGCGTGCTTACGATCTTCGACCGCATCATCACTTACCAACAGGTGAGATAGTCAAACGCTAGCCTATAAGATATTAAAAAAAATGTTACATAATTTATTCCATATTTGAAATTTATTTGTAACACCTGTATTTTGGTAGAAGGTTCCTTCTTAATTCTTATTGTGACTTAAACTAAGTAAATACATTAAACGATGTTCCGGAAGCGCACAAATCTATGAGAGTCAGAGTATTCAATATTCATATTCATATTAAAAAAATCTAAATTAAATGTCTATAATTAATTGTTATATAAATAGTTTTAAATTCTTATAATAGTTTTATTTTACTTTCTTGTAAATAGTTTTACAACTCAATTACTTGATTTTGTGTGTGTGCGTGCTCAGACCTCGACAAGAGACCAATAAATCATTATAAACCACGTGGTTTCTCAAGTCTTATCTTTGGTGGCACGTACTATACTAACGCTGGACAGTAATCAATCTGTCAAACAATCTATCTTCCAGTATAACTACTGGAGGCCGTAAACAAAGGGCCACCAGTCGGACTTGACCCGATACAGCTGCGGGTACCATTAACCTAATTCCAGGTCTACGCAAATGTTCAGTTTTGTAAACAACACCATTGCTATAGTTGTGGATACGTAGTAACTATTATATAATCTGTGGCAGTGGCTATTTATTACTTTTATCGACTTCAAAGAAGGTACGATTTGTGTTAAAATAGATCATGCTGTCTTGTGTTTTCTCGAATGGATTTTGCTTTTAATGGCTGCCAATATAAATAAACATTTATTTATCCTTGCTACTTTACATATTACTTATTACTATTCCACCAAACATAATACTATTAAAAATTTTTTTACACCGAACTGGGTAGCACTTGTCCACTATCTCACCTGATGTTAAGTGATGATGCGATCGATGATGGAGCGTGCTTACCCAGAAGATAACTATTCAAACGCGATTTAAAGACCCCCATATTGTTTTTAACCGGAAACAGACTCAGGCAGAATATACTATAGTATATATACTATTATATAAATACTAACAAATATTAGCGCTGGTCCAGTCTAATTTGCACAGTTTTAATTCAAAAGCAAAACTATAAGTTATTGTGCGTGATTTTGACATCTTCAAGTATAACATTTTAAGCAGGAATTAATTTTACGTATAATTTACTTGGAAATGTAAAAATCATCCACAGTAACTCTTAAACTCGGGTGGTAATAACTGGACCGGACCGGGACCAGTTTCAATGTTCGGTCCTTTTACCCTAGATTCATATATAGATAGATAGATAGATAAACACTTTATTTGCACACCAATAATTACAGAAAAAATACTAAAGGAAAATACATATTCTACGTAATGCAAAGGGCGGTCTTATCGCTTAAAGCGATTTCTTCCAGACAACCAAGCTGAGAGTAATATTGCGAGACTGTGACGGACGGTGGTGTATCTATTTTAATCGTTAGTTATTTATATAGTTATACATATACATAAATACACGTGTATACACAAACATACATGTAAATATATATATATACATTACATAAACATCTACACAAATACATATATACACACATATATACCTATATCCATATTACATATTACTTACACTTACATAATTTTATACATTATAAAAATAAATATAGCTGCCCATAATTTACACTAAGGAATCAAAACTAAAGATACGTATGTAACCTGCCAAGTGTTAATCTAAACTAATAATATAAAGAGAAAAGATTTGATTTTTGTTTGTTTGTTATGATTCAACTCAAAAATAACTGGACCGATTTCATTTATTTTTTCACTAATGGAAAGCTACATTATCAGCGAGAAACTTAAGCTATATTTTATTCCCGTATCCTAAAGGAAACGGGAATTACGCGGGTTGCTAGTTCATAACTATAGTTGCCAATAATTTAAGGGAATGTACCTATCAAGTGGTAATCTGTATTTACACAAGCGTTTGTAATTGACTGATCGATAACGTGCGACGCAATATTTAATCAGTTCAACGAATCGCCACGTGTTGTGTGTATTTACATATTATTATTAACCATTACAATTATTACGTATCCTACCAACTCCAGTCGCAGAATAAATAATAGTACTACGTACGTACTCCAGTCTTATGTAGTATGTGCAAAAATAGAACCGTCGTGGCTTTACGATGAACTAACATTTAAAGGTAAGGAAGGAAGGAAGGAAGGTATATACTATATCTACCTAGTACCACCCGATAATGATAAGAGTAGGTAGGTAGGTAGGTACCTACAAAGATATCAAACATTTTTAGTCGTATTGGCAATGACAATGTTGTCAACGCAAAAAAACAGCAATTTAGAACCATTTTTAACCGACTTCAAAAAAAAGGAGGAGGTTTCTCAATTCGACCGTATATATATATATTTTTTTTAAATGTTTGTTCGCGGATAATTTCGTCGTTTATGAACCGATTTGATTATTCTTTTTTTGTTCGAAAGGAGATATCTCAAGTGTGGTACCATGGTAATTTTATCGAGGTCTGATAAGTATCTCCAGAAATATTGATATACACATCTCAAAATTGGTACTGAAAATAAATAGCGCGGCATTGAAGTCGGTTCTTTTCTAGTTTTTAAACGATATTATTAAAATTTAGTTTAAGTGTTTGACAACTGTCTCACCTGATGTAAGTACAACGATGTGGACCACGATGTAGCACGCTTGTGTTTCCGTAGCGGTACCATCTAGGGGTCTTCTACCCTAGATGGCTACGAAAACACAAACTGAGACGAGAAGTACCACTCCTAAGCAGTACGTATGATGAAAGAATGAATTAATGATTACTCTTTATTGTACACAATACGTAAATAACAACATTCATGAAATGGCTTAAACAAGTATAATGGGTGGTCTTATCGCTCAAAGCGATCTCTTTCAGACAACCTTTGAATGGAGAGGAGAGTACGAACATGTCAATTGTCAAGGGCTGAGGTGTACATTTGAGATGATTTTTCAAAAACACTAAATTAAAGTAATCAAAAACACTTTTCAGTTTTTAAAAGAAACATCTAAGTATGATTTATGAGGAACATACTCTAGCTAGAGCATAGAGTCTAGATTCTATTCATCATAACCATCATCAGCCGGTATCAGTCCACTGCTGGACGTAGGCCTCTCCCAAGATGCGCCGCTTAGCCCGATCTTCGCCTCTTCTTGTGACTTTCCATCATTGGGAGAGATATGCCCTAATCGCCACGCTGGGCAGGCGGGTTGGCGATCGCAGGACGTAGCTACTCGCATCGGTGACGCTGCTGCCCGTCACCGGCCTGTAGTATTTAGCTACGCCATAATTTTGAAATGGTTTTACCGCCATTTGTCGGTCGCCAGAGCCTCGTTCGTTGGTGAGCAGGATGCACCACGGGCAGGTGAGGTTGGTTGGGAGCACTGACGTGGTATTTGTGCTCCCTTACATCCCTAGATACATCTAGATTCTATTGGTTAGCCATAATTATAGTCTACTTTATAGATATCTTTATGATATATACCGCTTTTATTCGACTTTATGTTTTTAACTACAGCTCTGACATAAAAGTATGATATCCCCATCCACTTATGTATGTAATGAGAGTGCCAAACAAGCAGTCGACCCGCCTGATGTTAAACGGTCACCGTTGCATATGAACACGTGCAATATATGGGACACAGCACAGTAATGAGATGATGCGTGGACAACTGATCAAATTACTCAGTTGGTAGGAGGATCAAGAAGAAAATTTGCCGGAATAACCTTACGGTGTTCCGGCAGCAAACAGCCCTTGAGAGTATTCTAGGCCTAGCGCCACATAATAAATAATAGCTAGCGAGTTTACTTTCCTAGCTCACCACCAGGCGAGATACTGGTCAAATCAAACGCTAGCCTATTGTGTATAAAAAAAAATGTTGTTTATCGTCAAAAGAATATTATTTTGTCAATATTTTTACATAGTCATAATGATGAATACATTAAACAAAAATAACCTTCAAATTTGCCGGTTTTATATAAAAATATCAAGTTTGTAAACCATCGTCATGACAAACTTATGTATATAGTGAATGCTCAACTTTCCATCCAAACGTTGTAACGAAACGTTACATATTTAATAATAATAATAAACGCAATCTTAGAATTAAATACTACAATATATTTACAAAAACAAAACGAAGAATAACCTAAACACTAATAAACAATAATTGAAAATAAGTAAAAGTTATGTACATTAAAATGGCTATAAAAGATTATAAGTTCATTGTTTTTGTTGCATATCCGAACGAAATCTTCGATTTTATCATCGACGCACATATCCGAACTCTTCAAGGCATCGCGGGGCATGAGTTGAGGTGTGGGCGGAGCAATATCGAACGATAGATGTTCAAGCGAAGGCGGCGTCCGCGACTCCCGCCAGTCGAAGCTAGGCTGATAATAGAGCTGGTCCACGCTTGTCTTGCGTCCTAGCTGACAAGCGCGATCTTTCTTTTCATAATTAATAATCAGCAATTTAACTGATTTCGACAAAAGTTGTTTTTAAACTTACTTATAACGTTGTGAAAGTGATTTCCCGATATAGGGTGAGTTTTGAATGGCACATAAAACATCGTAATCATGACTTGCTGTTTTTCATACAATGTAATGTAATAAATTGTGTTAATTATTATATTTCAGCTTTTACCACTCTTTATTTGTTTGCACAAACTAGTTACTCTGCTATTAGGAATACTTTTTCAAGGATTGCATCACTTATTTTTTTTTAATTCTACCCTAATCTTTTTATTGTTTCACAAAAATGCTTAATATCTTTCACGTAATCAAGCTATAAACTTTCTATTGTCTATCTCCTAAGCCTTCCGCTATTTCAATTCATTAAAATGTAAACTCCGTTCTGATAGTTGGTACCACCACGGCAAAACTACTACACAAGTACCTACCTACATACTTTGTGATGCCGTTGTGAGCCCTAGGAACGGGGGTATAGATGAGCCGAATGATAACCGTTTGGTTTTATCAATTCCAGGAGCACTACACGGGTTAGACCACCCGCAAAAGAAAAAACCAAACATCCGATTAAGGACCTCAATATTGGGACCACACCGTTTGGACCGGTGTGCGACCGGCCTTATGTCCGCAACCTCTGGAAGGTTCCCGCCTCGCTGCGCGACTTAGTGACGCGGGGTCAACTACCTCCTGTGCATCACCTGGCTGCCTATACTGCACTGTACTACTCCGTTTCCTTGAGGCCACCAACCATCTTCGGCCGGACTCGCGTCTGTGGGGAAGTACTGTGCTACGGAAGTGGAAACAAATCTTCAGGTCGACCAACCACGACCCTATAAATTTTATGTGCCCTCCTTCTGAGCTAGTATCTAGTAATTTAAATAGTAGTTTATTAGTAGTTTTCTTTGTTGTCATTTAGCTTCATTTGAAAATTAAATTTTAACTTTTCATTTCAGTACTTAGTTTCATTTTTTTATTCATACCACAGTAGGTAACGTAGGAACTAAGGGCTTAGCGGCACATTGGCGCCTCTTACGTGGTTGATTTTGTTTCCGCTTCTAGTAGTAAGTAGTTAGTTCTTGTACGGTGAGTGGGTTAGTTTGTAAAACGCTTCTTCTTCTTGGTTTGCAGTAACTGAGGTGAAAGTAGTGTTTATATGTAATTTTCTATTTACCCACATTCTAATTTTTGAATCATCCATAAAAAAAAAAAAATTATAATAATAATTTATACACAAAAAGTACAGTCGGAGTTATAACTAAGTGTTAACTTGCTTAAGTGTATTTTCTTGGTTTATGAAACACTTGACTGATTAATTTCTTAATATTAAAAAAAAAACAATTTGTTAGACTGCTTTCACACCAGTTGCAATTTTTAAACTTTTTAATTATTTTTTTGTTGATCCAATGATCTTTAGTCTTCAATCATCATCAGACCAGAGCGTTCTGTTAAAATTGATTGTAACAGAACGGAGTATTTACACCATTGATCAATTAACCGGTTTTGTGTGCCATTTACAACAAACCTTTATTATACACGATTTATTTGCTCTTTCGTGTGGGAAATATGTCGTTCCCTATCAAGTATTTTTCTCTGCAAAAGTCTGAGTTAGAGTATGAAGTTGCCATCAGAGGAGAGACTCCTGCCAGCACTGTGGCAGATATTAGGAAACAGATTGGTAAACTCAGCCAAATATACCCATCCGAGGACATTTTGTGTTCCCATCTGGAACCTTCGGAGGACTTGTCAACTTCTTTCGAACTTTTGGACAAAATAAAATCATCATTTGCCGTAGAAGTTGTAGACAAAAATAGTTTGGCTCGTACTGAGAACATATTCCACCATCTGTACCACAGGCTTAATAGAATGAATATAGACGAAAAGGTTTTTAGCAAACATTCGGAATGCAGTACGCTTTTCAAAGAGCTTTACGAAAAGTTACTTACTTTAAAAAAAAAAAGTATAGACCCTCTCTCTGTTGCCGGCTCTAGCTCAGAGTCACAGCCCATGCCCACACCCGTTCAGGTATCAGTTACTTGTGATGGTAGTGGTAGGACTATTTCCGAGTTAGGTAAATTAAAATACGACGGAAAGTCTTGTGTGCGGTCCTTCATCCAACGAGTTGACGAATTTAGTGTAGCTCGTAATATTTCTGACACTAAGCTTCTGTCATTTGCCACTGAAATTTTTGTTGATGATGCACTTCATTGGTTTAGAAGCATCAAAGAACAGGTAACATCTTGGGACGAACTTGTCATCCTTCTGAGACAAGATTTTGATAAAACGGACTATGATTACCGATTATTAGCTGAAATTCGGTCTAGGACTCAAGGCGAAGCGGAAAACATTACGATTTACTTATCGATTTTAGCAGGTATGTTTGCGCGCCTGTCGAAGCCTTTGTCGGAAGAGGACAAACTTGAAATAATTTTACATAATATCAGACCGTGTTACGCAAGTACTTTGGCTTCAGCCCCTGAAATTAGAACTATCGAAGAGTTGCGTGTACTATGTAGGAACTTCGAGAATTTTCAGTCTCGGTTGGTGCAATTCCGTGAGCCTTCTGCTGCGTCCTCTGGAAATTTGTTAGCACCAGAGTTTGCTTACAAAGAAAAGACAAACACATATAAACAAAAGCCAAATTTTACAAATCTTAATAATTCTTATTCTAAACCTAACGTTAATATTAACGAAAAATACTTACATGCTATGAACAAAAATGTTTCTGATGCCGACAGGAAACAACCTTACTGTCCTAGATGCCGAAATAATTCACATAGTTTAAAAAGCTGTCAGAACACTGAAATCATGTGTTTCAAGTGTGGTCGCAAAGGCGTGAGGAAACCCGAGTGTCCTAATTGTAATCCAAAAAACTAGTTACACAGAATTGTGGCACCATTTCTTGTTTAATAGGTCGCACCGATAAGAAAGAATGGAATGAATGGTTAGAAACTGTACGTAGGTTTTTCAACTGTTACAAAATCGCTACAATTCTGGAAGATAAACCTCTCAATGATAAGCGACCATATATAAACATTGAAATCAATGATATAACTGCATCAGGTCTCCTGGACTCAGGTTCTGCGGTCACCATCATTGGCAATAATGCACATGAAACATTGCTTAGCCGTGGTCATAAGCTGTGTACTGACGATAAGTTATCGATTATAGCTGCTGGTGGTCAGGCGCTTGAAAGTATAGGTTATATTAACTTACCGATAAACTTTGAAAATCAGTTTCATATACTGAAGACTTACGTTATTCCAGAAATCCAATCATCTTTGATTCTAGGTATTGATTTCTGGCAGGCGTTTCATTTATGTCCTAAATATTTAGGTTCCCTTCAGTTAGCTTCGGTTCCCCTGTTGGACTTAAATGTAAACAGTCCAAATACTTTTGTACATTCTTATGATAACCTGGATAGTTCACAAAAGGCTATTGCTGATAATATTGTACAACAATATAGCAACATTTCTTTCGACCGTAAAGGTTTAGGTCGGACGCACTTGATCACCCATCGTATTGATACTGGTGATTCTGCCCCTATTAGGCAAAGGTATTATAGGCTCTCGCCGGAAAAACAAAAAATCCTCGTCGAACAGGTGGACGAAATGTTGGATTTAGATGTGGTGGTATATTGCGAAAGTGCATGGCAAAGCCCTGTACTCCTTGTCAATAAGAAAAATGGCAAGCCTCGTTTTTGTGTCGACAGTAGAAAGCTCAACTCAGTTACAAAGCGAGATGCATACAACTTGCCATATATTTCTGAAATCTTAGATAACTTGCGGGACGCTCGCTTTCTTAGCAGTCTAGATTTATCTAAGGCTTTCTGGCAAATACCTATTGCTGAGGAGGATCGGGACAAGACGGCATTTTACGTCCCAGGCCGTGGAACACTTAGGTTTAAAACTACCCCTTTCGGATTGACAAATGCCCCTGCCACACAACAGCGTTTGGTCGATGCATTGTTGGGTGACGTGGATCATCGCATCTTCGCATATCTTGATGACGTCATCGTCATTAGCAGTACTTTCCATGAGCACGTCTCTCTCCTACTTCGTGTCTTAGAAAAACTGCGTAAAGCAAACTTGACTATCAACTTGGAAAAGTGTGAGTTCTTCCGAAGCCAACTCAAGTATTTAGGTTATGTGGTTGATGCGAACGGATTGCGAACTGATCCTGATAAGGTAGAAGCCATCCTAAACTACGTTACTCCTACCAATCGAAAGGAGCTTAAACGGTTTCTAGGGACAGCTACCTGGTATCGCCGATTCGTCCCTAATTTTAGCACAATCGCAGGACCGCTAAACAAGCTGACTTCTAGTAAGAAGAACACTCCACCATTCCGATGGACTGATGAGGCTGACGCGGCTTTCAAGGCATTGAAGGAATGTTTGGTCTCTGCACCGGTTCTCTCGTGTCCGAATTACGATCTGCCATTTCAAGTGCACACAGACGCGAGTAATTATGGTGTAGGTGCTATGCTCACGCAATCTTTCGAAGGCAAGGAACATCCCATCGCGTACATGAGTCGATCGTTGACGGCCGCTGAAAAGAACTACAGTATTACGGAACGTGAGACTCTGGCTGTTCTTGTTGCCTTAGAACATTGGAGATGTTATGTGGAGAACGGTAAAACTTTTGTTGTCTACACCGACCACAGCGCACTTAAATGGTTTCTTTCCTTGGACAATCCTACAGGTAGACTTGCACGTTGGGGACTTCGTTTGTCGTCGTTTGATTTTGAAATCAAACACCGCCGTGGTGTAGACAACGTAATTCCTGACGCTTTGTCTAGAGCTGTCCCGGTCGCTACTATTACTACGGCCAAATCATTCACGACTTCTAGTGATGATTGGTATAAGGACCTTTATAATAATTGTTTGACCAAGCCTGTGCTTTGTCCAAATTATCAAATCAAAAATGACGCACTTTTCCGTTGTAGTAAGAATAAGTGTTATCTTACAAATGAGTTTTCGTGGAAAGAGGTAGTTCCTTCAGAACTTAGAGACTGTGTCATTGCTGAAAATCATTGTGAACCAACTGCTGGTCATTTAGGTATTTTTAAGACTTACAGACGCATTGCTCTTAGATACTATTGGCCAGGCATGTACCGAGATGTAGCAAAGTTTGTAGGTTCATGTTCCAATTGTTTAAGCTACAAAATTCAAAACCATGCTACTTTTGGAGAAATGGGTCGTCCTAAGCAGTGCTCTCGCCCGTATCAAATGATATCGATAGATCTAATGGGTCCTTTACCTTTAACTCGAAAACAAAATTGTTATATTTTAGTTGTAACGTGTTGTTTTTCGAAATTTTGTCACATTTATAAAATTAAAAAGGCAACTTCAGACACAATAGTCAAAATTTTAGAAGAACAAATTTTTCTCTTTCATGGCGTACCCCAAACAATCTTTCTTGATAATGGCTCTCAGTTCATTAGTAGTCAAACAAATGCACTATTCAAAAAGTATAGTATACCAAACGTATTTTTCTCGCCAAAGTATACCCCCCAGGTGAATACTGTGGAGCGGTACAACAAAACAATAATAACTTGTATTTCTATGTTTGTAGATAGCGATCATCGATCATGGGATAATTTTATCCCTGGTGTCCAATTCGCCATAAATAATTCAGTTAATGAGGCTACAGGATTCACGCCATCATTTCTTGTATTTGGGAGAGAACTAGTAGTATGCGGTTCTCATTATACTGATATTGACTTAGGTGAAAAGGTTCTGTTTCTGCCTCGCGATGTGTATGCTGAAAACCTTGGATGTTTGAGCTCCATCTTTGATCAAGTTCAGAAGTCCTTATATCATGCACACGAAAAGAACACTGCTAACTATAACTTACGCAGAAAGCCTTTTGAATTTAATGTAGGAGATACTGTTTACAAGCGCGCTTATGTCCTGAGTGACAAGGACAAGTTTTTCAGTAAAAAGTTAGCTCCAAAGTATATCAAGTGCAAAGTTGTCAAAAAACTCTCGCCACTTGTCTACATTCTAGAAGACATGTCGGGTAAAAACGTAGGCACTTGGCATATTAAAGACCTGAAAATATTGGGTCAGCAATCATAAAATTAATTCCATTTCGTTGTTGCCCATGTCCATTAAAAACTTTTTACATTTCTTGCAAAAAGTCGTTAGTCAATTGTTATGACCTATGACTTTCGTTATGAAAGGAAGAGTCTTATAATTTTATATTATTTGATTTATTTTTGACAGTTAGTGAAGTATGGAAGGTTGTATGAAAAATTGTGTGGAAGAGAACTGTAAGAAATTGATACATTTATAAAAATTGCGGATTTTACTTATAAAATTAAAATCCTTGTCCGCGACGGGGGGTTATGTAACGAAACGTTACATATTTAATAATAATAATAAACGCAATCTTAGAATTAAATACTACAATATATTTACAAAAACAAAACGAAGAATAACCTAAACACTAATAAACAATAATTGAAAATAAGTAAAAGTTATGTACATTAAAATGGCTATAAAAGATTATAAGTTCATTGTTTTTGTTGCATATCCGAACGAAATCTTCGATTTTATCATCGACGCACATATCCGAACTCTTCAAGGCATCGCGGGGCATGAGTTGAGGTGTGGGCGGAGCAATATCGAACGATAGATGTTCAAGCGAAGGCGGCGTCCGCGACTCCCGCCAGTCGAAGCTAGGCTGATAATAGAGCTGGTCCACGCTTGTCTTGCGTCCTAGCTGACAAGCGCGATCTTTCTTTTCATAATTAATAATCAGCAATTTAACTGATTTCGACAAAAGTTGTTTTTAAACTTACTTATAACGTTGTGAAAGTGATTTCCCGATATAGGGTGAGTTTTGAATGGCACATAAAACATCGTAATCATGACTTGCTGTTTTTCATACAATGTAATGTAATAAATTGTGTTAATTATTATATTTCAGCTTTTACCACTCTTTATTTGTTTGCACAAACTAGTTACTCTGCTATTAGGAATACTTTTTCAAGGATTGCATCACTTATTTTTTTTTAATTCTACCCTAATCTTTTTATTGTTTCACAAAAATGCTTAATATCTTTCACGTAATCAAGCTATATAAACTTTCTATTGTCTATCTCCTAAGCCTTCCGCTATTTCAATTCATTAAAATGTAAACTCCGTTCTGATAGTTGGTACCACCACGGCAAAACTACTACACAAGTACCTACCTACATACTTTGTGATGCCGTTGTGAGCCCTAGGAACGGGGGTATAGATGAGCCGAATGATAACCGTTTGGTTTTATCAATTCCAGGAGCACTACACGGGTTAGACCACCCGCAAAAGAAAAAACCAAACATCCGATTAAGGACCTCAATATTGGGACCACACCGTTTGGACCGGTGTGCGACCGGCCTTATGTCCGCAACCTCTGGAAGGTTCCCGCCTCGCTGCGCGACTTAGTGACGCGGGGTCAACTACCTCCTGTGCATCACCTGGCTGCCTATACTGCACTGTACTACTCCGTTTCCTTGAGGCCACCAACCATCTTCGGCCGGACTCGCGTCTGTGGGGAAGTACTGTGCTACGGAAGTGGAAACAAATCTTCAGGTCGACCAACCACGACCCTATAAATTTTATGTGCCCTCCTTCTGAGCTAGTATCTAGTAATTTAAATAGTAGTTTATTAGTAGTTTTCTTTGTTGTCATTTAGCTTCATTTGAAAATTAAATTTTAACTTTTCATTTCAGTACTTAGTTTCATTTTTTTATTCATACCACAGTAGGTAACGTAGGAACTAAGGGCTTAGCGGCACAACGTTGTGTGGAAGAGATAGCTTAGCGACAAGACCGCTCTGTGTTGACATTAATGTAGTAAGTTCTTTAAAGATTTTGACTATCTGTGTCCCGCGGTTTTAGCCGCGTAGACATCGTTACCGTGGGAATATCGGGATAAAAAGGTTACTACCCTATGTGTTATTCCCGGTTCTAGGCTCTAGGCTATCTGCATACAAATTTCAGCTCAATCGGTTTATTCGTGTGATTTATTTAGCGTGAAGTAGTAACAATAGTTGATACTACAACAAGCGAATACAAATTTCATTCGTTGGGACTAAGTTGGATCCCGATAGCAGCGAAGGATTCTAGATTAGAATCCTGAGCAGAGCGAGGGATACAAGTACCTAATAGGGCTATCAGGAACAGGTGAAACTGGCCTCTGATATAACGTTAGTAAATGCAGGAAACAAGATCTTTGCATAAATTGTACACAAAGCCAGTTTCTGCTTACTTCCTCATACAAATCGCGATATTATAGCATTTATCTGACAAACGGAAATATTTATAAAACGTGGAAGTAAATGACGGCAATGAGACGAGACACCGGATAACCGGTTAGGTCCGGATAAAAGATATAGACAGCTTGACTTCTATTCTACCCCAGATATCGCCGGTTCAATAGCCACCAATGGATTTTTCTTTATGCATTCAGGGGTGTTCGTCTACATGCGGTAGGAGCGTTATATCGCTGATCCACCTGACTTGCTACGGAAAAGTAGCTTACCACCATCAAGGAGAAAATCTACCGCCATATCCTTACGGTGTTCCGCCAGCACATAACCCTTGAGAGTCAGCCCCCCTAGACAATATCCAATTACTGTTTTCATTCACGTTAACGCAACTTCAATTGCGTAAGCGTGAATGAAAACGGAAATTGCATTTTGTCTAGGGGGGTGATTGTTCTGGGATGGGTGTAACAAACACAGGAATATATATATATATATATACATTGAGATCCTCCTCCTTATTTTAAGTTGGTTAAATAGAGATAAATATGTATACAAAAAAAACAACAACAGGTTCCTAAAAAACAAGCCAAAAAACGTAGTAATATTATTTCTTCCGCGCCAAAAAGCCAGATAAGGAACCAAATCCCCAAGTCGTTTCGCGGCAACTTTCCGCCAATACCACAGATTAGTATACCAGTTACTACGTAACCAATAACGTACTTGTGCCAAGAGATCTTTTAGATAAGGAGGTTATACTGCGGCTGATGTCGCAATGCGGAAGACCTAACTAACGGAATAGTAGAAGTTTGTATGGGATGATAAATGACAATGGATAATACCATTTTATATCGAAAAAATGGGCAACTTTGCTTGTATAAGAATTGGAAAATTAAAAAACAAATTGCTTGCGATTTGGGTTGCACATTACTTAGCCTTGTTAAGCCCTCCAAATAAGCTAAATATGCTTGTGTCTGGAGTGGGTTCACGTCAATAATGCAATGGGTGGAGAAAGAACTCAAGACCTCTCGATCGCCAGGCCGACACCTTAGTCACTGGACTATTGGCGCTTGATTCTGTCACTCTGTTACCTGATCACGTCTAAACGGACAATCCGATCTTACTGTATAACAAGGTGATAGTTTATAGCCTGAGGATGAACATAGGCTACTAAATTCTTCGTGTACGTGAACGAAGTCGCGGGTATCAGCTAGTTACATATAATAATCAATTCTATAATATTCAAGTCTGCAATAAAATTGTGTTATAAGGAAACTCCAGGATCACTTCCTAAAACAGATAAATAGTTACATCTATAAAGCAAACGTTCCCCATTACAAACATGACGAAAACCGTTGAAAAAAGCGAAACAACAGTAAATATTTATCAATGTTTACGGAAACGCCATTTTTAGCTATGTTTACAATGGTTTTCTCGAAACTTCGATGGGTTAATTGAAATTTATTGATAGATCAAATGTCACCCGCTATGGTTTACTTTACTAACTTCGCCACGCGGCTTCGCCCGAGTTAAAAATCCTATGACTTACCTATTAAACCCTATTTTGCCTATGTGCAAAATTTCAGCTAAATCGATCGAGTCCTTCGACTGTGAAGAGGTAACAAACAAATATACAAACTTACTTTCCGTTGTTACAAGCTTTATCTCTACTTCACTACGCGAATTTATTTGTCCGTCACAAATCTTGCGATTGATTTTAGAGCGACTTCCAGGGGTTCGATTGAGCTGATATTTGCATACATGTGTAAATCGCGTGACAATGCAATATTATGATGACATGGTGCTGATCTGATGATGGAGCTGGAAGGTGGCCAAAGGAACTACTAAACTACACATGTTATACCCGTCGTATTCGGGCTCGTTGGATTTGTCTTGACTTTCTCTGGTCCTAGGTTATGTAAAAGCTTGTGTTTAAAAAGGTTTTTTAAGATATTTCTTATCTAATATTGGTGTTGATTTTCTGAGCTAAAGGGTTTATTTTGCACTGAGGCACATATACTATCAACTGTTCTTATTTTCATTGTGTATCTACTATAATGCTATACTGCTGCTTGCTAACTTTTTAGCTTTAGATCACAGAACAAAATCTGAGGACTACTTATTTTCCACTTCCAGCGCCGGAGAGAGAGAAAGCTGAATTGAGAACCTCCTTCGATAAAAAAACCGGTCAGTGCGAGTCGACTCGCGCACCGAGGCTTCCGTTCCGTACAAACTTGTCAAACTTAACTTTGCAGCTCGATCCCTAAAACGATGAGTAGACGTTATTTATGAACCAACCGCAAATAATATACACATTTCAATGAGATAATCGCGGCGTAAGCGCGCGTCGCGCCGCGTCTCGGTGTGAACTGACCCTTACTCGTACATTGTTCATTATGTGTACTGTGTTGATCTTCGAGCATTTACCAATGGAGATGTTAACGCAAAGCGACCCTTACTCGCACATTGTTCATTATGTGTACTGTGTTGATCTTCGAGCATTTACCAATGGAGATGTTAACGCAAGGCGACCCTTACTCGTACATTGTTCATTATGTGTACTGTGTTGATCTTCGAGCATTTACCAATGGAGATGTTAACGCAAGGCGTACCCCTCTGCTGGCCATTTTTAGCCAAATGAGCGTGCGTAACTACGCTGTATTTTTAATACAGTGTGCGTTTTTTTAAGCTAGTGTGCGGGATCTTTAAACTGAGTGATTTGTGTGTGTGCAATGTGTGTTTACCTCGTTCCCCGTAAGTATCGGCAGATAAAAATGTTTGCGGATAACAACGTTAACATCTCTATTGGTAAATGCTCGAAGGTGTTGATAGATGAGTGGAACCACGTGTACCATCCACTCGAGCTTGAATGGAGACTGAATGGTGCCGAATGTAGGTCGATGCGAAACTGGCTGCTTTTATACATTAATTTAATAAGTTGAGTCCAATGGAACGTCCGCGTCAGCCAGTTCGTTCTATTGAACCGACTTCAAAAAGAAAGGAAGTTTCTCAATTCAACCGAATGTATTTTTTTTTATATTTGTTCTCGTTTATAACTTCGTCGTTTATGAACCGATTTTTATTATTATTTTTTGTTGGAAAGGAGATTTCCCAAGGGTGGTACCATTGTAATTTCATCGAGATCTGATAAGTATCTCCAGAGATATGGAGATAAACACCTCAAACTTGGTACTGAAAATTAATAGCGCGGCATTGAAGTCGGTTATTTTAGTTTTTAAACGTTCTAAATAAGTATCCAAGATTTGATCCACCACAAACATACATACTAATACGACAAGTTAAATAAAAGCTTTTTTTTATGATTAAACTGATTCATTTAAAAATAAATTACTCAGCGTCAGAGAAATAAAATAAAAACACAAAGAACATTATAAAGAAACAGACGAAGTCGGTACCTCCCCTTCCTCCCCCCTGCCCCTTATTGGCAGTCAGCTACGTTTATAATATTTCGCGGATGCAAAACTGATAAAGCGGTGTTGGGTACGTGGTATCACCAGAAATTCTACCACTATCATATATTTTGTCGTGTTCAGTTAAATGATCATGACCTAAAATCTCAGTTGATTAGTAAATGTTTAACTAACACTCAAGCGTCAGAGTCTCGGGCCAAATATTTGTCCCAACGTGCCAAAAGATCCATCAAGGAGATCAAATTCAGTGGCAGAATGAAGAGTTAATTATTGTACCAGCGATGTCCTAACAGTTTTTAACCGGCTTCCAAAAAGAAGGATCATGAATTTATTCATCTGTATGTTTTTTTAACCCCCGAAGCAAAAAGAAGGGGTGTTATAAGTTGTGTATCTGTGATATGTGTGTCTGTCTGTGGCATCGTAGCGCCCAAACGTAAGCACCGGTTTTAAATTCAGTTTTTCTTAAGCTGATACTTGTATTACATCGTCTTAAATTTTTCGACCATCCATCCATACAACCGGTGCTTTAGCTTGATTGATGTATATGATGTGTGACATTTAGGTCTAGCTGTGATTGGCGGACGCTTCCGCGCAGCCATATTTGTATACATGCAACTGCTGTCATAGTAGCTAGTTACTATAGCTACACATAAACAAAAGTTTAACTTGCATCGTGGTTTTAATAAAAAATACAAAATGTAGACTGATCAACTTAACGGAATATCTTCAGTCAGTCTTGTTACTTCCAATAAAGACAAAACATGATCCCGATGTCATCCCATCACGACCGCGCAGGACGAAAGGAACCGGTTGAGAACAAAAGAGGGAATAAAACGGTACAAAACGGGCTGGCTGCACCGCCTCAGGCGTTTTATTTTATGTTGCAGAAAGTTGCAGGTACCAGTATTTCCGGTATACATACAGCGGCGTGTAATGACGTCTTTTGAAGGCCCTGAATGCTTTGACCTGAATACCGCCTGGTGGACTACAACTCCATCTATAGTTAATCTTGAAGAGTTCGCCAACATACAACAGTAGTAAAGGTGTTAAGTTACATTTATTTTAATTCATAATCATCAGCCTATCCTAGTCCACTACTGGACGTAGGCCTCTCAATAGCACGCCACTGAGCACGATCCTTGGATAATGAATAAGTTAATAATGTTATATTGTGTACTTTTGTACTGTATACTAATTACTCATAGACAAAAAAGATGACTTGTAAATATATTTTACCGATCAATGAGTATATCTCATCCAGCTCTTGCTAGCCAGACCATCTTGAACATCATCGCACCACCTATTTTTTTTTTTATTAGAGTCCAAGATATAGGATTACTAGGTGGAGCGATGATCTTTGCAAGGCGGCTGGAAAGAGCTGGATGAGAGTAGCCGGAAATCGTGCTCAGTGGCATGCCATTGGAGAGGCCTATGTCCAGCAGTGGACTAATATAGACTTATGATGATGATGATGATGAAGCGATGATGTGATCGAGGATGATGAACAAAATAGATATCTAGTGAACACGCTAGATCTAAAATGGCCTTACTCCTAAGTGATATCTGGCCGGATTGCATTGTTACACAACTTACTTATGTATACCAAATTTCATTTACTTATGTATACCTTTCAGGTCAATCAGATGGAGCTATCGGTTGAAAAGTGGATGTGAAACTTACATACGAATACGTACAATAAAACTTTGTAATAATACTCACTCATAAACATTATTTTGTAAAAAAAATCCTCAGCGTCAAAAATGAAATATCCAGGGGGGTACTTGATCGATGAACCAAACCAAAAGATTCACACAACACTTCAACTAAAGTAGGATAATTTATTTGTCCTAAGTGGACCTTTCAACAATAAAAACTATTGACGCTAGTTAGAAACCACTGGAATAAACGTTTCACAATCTAACCATTTACACTCCAAGGAATTACAAATTATTTGGAAGACAATAACACTTTCGTTACACACTCAACTTTTAAAAACAGAACCGATCAAACAGCTGATTTATCAAGTTCTAAATTCAAAACGATGATGAACTGGCCAGAAATTCCAGAAAAGTACCAAGTCTTCGCGCGCGCACTCGTGAAAAAAATAAATAATTTCTGGTTTGTATTTACGTATTGCTATCACGAGCATCGGCTCCCGACTGAGCGCGAATTAGTTTAATACTAGAGTAAGGGAACGTTCACACTGTGACACGTTTGTGACTCACTATCAGTCATCACTCATTATCATTTGATTCAGTCACAGATGAAAACCAAAGTAGTAAAGTTTTACCATGCCCACATCTTTTCTCTTAAGTGGACTCGTCGTTCACCCCAAAGTAAGAAGAATCATTTTATTTAAAAAAATATATTCCGATGAATTGAGAACCTCCTCCTTTTTTGTGAAGTCGGTTAATAATTACTTTTATATTAATTTTACTACTACTATTTATAAAGGTCGAAATATCAAATTATGTTATTTAAAACTCGCTAAAGGGCCAGTGACACCGGTTTCTGATAAGGTTTCAGAAAACTATCTGACTCATAGCGCCGTATAAAAGTTGTCAAAAACCCGTCAGATAAGTTTCTCATAATAAAAAGTTCCCAGTAACCGGTGAAATTGGCCCCAAATGTTTGAACTCTGACCTTTATCTGCGAATATGTTATGTTGATATTTTTTTACTGACTTCACAAAAAAGGAGGAGATTCTCAATTCGACTGTATTATTTTAATTATATATTTTTTGTTTGTTACCTCAGAACTCCGTTAAACCGTAACCGATCAAAAAAAAATACAAATTAACGATTTGTTTGAGTGATTATGCCTCCCGATTGGTCCCATTAAAATTTTATCGAGATCTGACAATTATCTCCGGAGATATGGAGATTAACAATATAGGTATATACTGGTTATAAAACCAGCCAGTACTTTGACTATCGCGGCATGTAAAGTTTGTTTTTTCGTTTTGTACGATCACAAATTAGTCAGTAAGTAATTTATAAGTTTTACGGCGTCAACTGATGATCGAGCTCAGTGGCGTGCCATCGGAGCCTATGTCTAGCAGTGGGTACGTAGTCATCATCATTATTATCAGCCGGTATCAGTCCACTGCTGGACACAGGCCTCCCCCAAGACACGCCACTGAGCCCGGTCTTCGGCTCTTTGTTTCCAGTCACTGCCCACCGCTTTGCGAATGTCGTCGCTCCAACTAGTCACATGGCGTCCTACTCTACGTTTACGTACGTACGGTATGGTACGTAGTACTATTAACTATTCTGTGCAGTGGACGGAAATTGGCTGATAATGATGATGATGGCGTCTGAACTGAGCATTACCAATCTTGATGTTGACAGACATTAGTCTTTATTATTATTAGTATTTTTGTAAATTGTTAAACACAATCCAAAATTTCATCGTATTGCTTAATTGGCAAAGCACCGGAACATGTTATTCCGAAGGTTGCGGGTTCAAGTCCCGTCGGTACGATGCAATTTTGGATTGTGTTTAACAATTTACAAAAATATAAAGTGTGAAACACTTCAAAGAAACATAATATATTATTAGTATTGTTTACGGGATATTTACCATGTTTTTCTTTTGATATGAGTTTCGTTCAGTTCGTCCGTGAACATGGCGCTTGTAACAGCACCGAAATATCGGAAACTCATATCAAAAGAAAAACATGGTAAATATCTCGTAAACAATACTAATAATAGTGTCAGTGACCATGAAAACTTGAAAACTTACAATCGTCTTCATTTAACTAAAATTACAAAATTTTGTACTATCTCGAAGTTCTGTGAGTACCTTTGTAATTTCAAGACCTTATACTCATACTTAAGAGAGAAAGAAAGAAAGAAAGAAAATATATTTATTTTGCATCAAACACAATTATGAATTACATGTATATTATTAACTTATGTACTAATTTAAAACAGGTGTGTTTTGGTGCAAAATAGGACCCATCTCAGCATAATATTGGTCACGACTGACATGATGTCACGGAGGCTCTCACCTCCGACACATGCTCGCTATTCCAAATAAATAAAGTATGAATTAAAAAATGCCAAGAAAGAAGACGAACGCTGAGTGATAGATTTCACTCATAGACCTAACTCTATGATTTCAATCAAGTATTGGCAATAAATTGATTTGCCAGAAAAGAAGGTGGTTTTCAATTCGAGTGTATTTTCAACCGACTTCCAAAACGAAGGAAGTTCTCAATTCTTCTGTATGTTTTTCTTTTGTGTGTATATTACGCGATTACTCCGTCAATTGTGAACCGATTCGAATGATTCTTTTTGTAATCGGTAGGGCACGTTTCTGAGGTGGTCCCATTGTAATTTCATCGAGATCTGATAAGTATCTCCAGAGATATGACGATAAACGTCTCAAACTTGCTACTGAAATTGACTCGCGGGGCATTTAAGTCGGTTGTTTTAGTTTTTAAACCAGTATCTTTATTTGTAGGTTTTTTTACTCCGAACTCCGTCATTTATTAACCGAAAAATGTCCTAACCACGGTAATGTAATAATAATATTACCGTGTCCAAACTATCACTGAACATTTTTGTTACCCTTATTTAGAGGCAACTTTTTTGTGCGAGCTTCTTTTTTAGGGTTCCGTACCCAAAGGGTAAAGCGGGACCCTATTACTAAGACTCTGCTGTCCGTATGTCTGTCTGTCTGTCCGTCTGTCACCAGGCTATAGCTCATTGACCGTGATAGTTAGAGAGTTGAAATTTTCACACATGGTGTATTTCTGTTGCCGCTAGAACAAAAAATACTAAAAACAAAATAAAGTTAAAAATTAAAGGGGGTCCCCATACAAAAAACGTGTTTTTAAACGCCATCTATCTAATTAGTTTCGGCAAAATGACATAGATGGCGCTAGTAAACGAGCGCCCCGTCTTTCTAGATCGCGACCAAACCAAATATTCTTGGTAATATCAATTAATCAAATATATGAGGTTGAAATTCTGTTATGTTTCGTATTGTACGGAACCCTCCCTAGGTGTGCGATAAGAGACGCGATGCTGACTAGCACTTGGCCAGTTTAATTTTTTTCGATAAACTTCAATCAAGGGGTCAGGGTACGGGGTGTCTTTCTGTTTTAAGGTGCGCGGTGAACAATGATTCAGTTCATTAAGTTATGCAAAGACAGACCCGCGAGGTGCGAGTCACCAAGGTCACAGAACAGATAATAATCCAAGGTGGAGCGACAATATACGCGTAATATACCAGCTGATTATGATGAGACTCGCGAGGTCCACAGCTCATAGAGCCACTAGCGTACTGGTTTGCATGAATTATGCTTTAGCGAGCACATTAAAATCTGATAGTATTGTTTGTAAATACGGGTGTCGTTCAACTATTGACCTGATGGAAAGCGAAATCGGCAAAGGTAAGCCGCAGAGCCAATATATTACAACTCTCGAGGTAAGTGTGAACCGAGCCTAAGGCGGGTTTTAGTGATACGCATCGACGATGGTGTCACGCGTAGAGACGCGTACCGTCAGCGCTGACAGCCGAAATGTATTAACTCGTCAGCTCTGAGACTCGGCGTTATTCTAAAACGCTTCTATAACAACCATTCACATTTAACCTATCAGCGCCGAAGGTACGCGTCTATACGCGTGACACTAAAACCAGCCAAATATACAGCTCTTGATAAACTCGTTGTAAATTTATTTATTAAAATCTAAACACAAGACACACGTTATCCTATCGATATGGCATGACACGAACCTACCTCCACTGTTTAGTTTAACTTAAAAGAGGACAACAATGGAAGAAATAAAACAATTTAATGATTGTTTAATTATTTCAATTAAACGCATTGTCATGTCAATCAGCAGGACATATTCGTAAATTTATTTTAGCTACTATTTTATTCTGTGCATGCTGTATTATGTATATGTAGTGTATATCGTATATGTATATGTAGTGTATATCGTAATATGTATATGTAGTGTGTATCGTATATGTATATGTAGTTACAATTGCGATATAGTATATATATACACGTAATCTGTGCTTTAGGTATTTTCCCTATAGCACGTAGTATTATTATCTTTTCTATGCCCATACTTACATAAACTAACGCAATAGTATATACAGCATAAGTAAATACACTAACACTATAAATGCGAAACGCAGTTTATTAAACAAAAAAGTCGTTTAAAATAGAAGTTATTTCGTAACAGCATTAATATTCAGCGGGCATATCTTATTGTTATTTCATTCCTTTCACACGCGACGTCAGAAGTCAACGTTCTATAAAAGAACAAAGAAATGTTTAAACATAATATAAACTAAAAAGTCAGCCTTTCTTTAAATATTGATATCATTCACATAAACGATAAAAGACTTTAATCGTATTAGCGTGTTTGAGAGCGGAGATAATCGTAAATGTAGTGTAGGACGCCCTCCAGCTAGGTGGAGCAATGATAAACGCAAGCTGGCTGGCAACGGCTGGACACAAAGAGCTGAAGATCGAACTCATTGGCGTGCCATAGGTAACCCCCATTGACAGCTGTGGACAGAGATGGGCCGATATGATAATTGTAGGTCTTATTCTATCCTATTTAAGTACTATTTATGTGCAATTTTTAAGTCAAAACGCCCAAGCCGTTTGACTGTGACGAAGTCACAAACAAACTAATATACAAGCCGACTTTCGCATTTATGTTGCTGTTGTCCTAGGATATAAATAACATAAAATCTACGAATATAACAATGTATTCATTAGCTTATAATATCGTTTAAAAACTAAAAAACAACCGACTTCAATGCCGCGCTATTCATTTTCAGTACCAATTTTGAGGTGTTTATCTCCATATCTCCGGAGATACTTATCAGACCTCAATAAAATTACCATGGTACCACACTTGGGATATCTCCTTTCCAACAAAAAAAGAATAATCAAAATCGGTTCATAAACGACGAAGATATCCGCGAACAAACATAAAAAAAAAATATATACGGTCGAATTGAGAAACATCCTCCTTCTTTTTAAAGTCGGTTAAAAATACACCAAGTATCAGAGTTCAACGACCTAAACAAATCCACAACAATACTTTATCGTTCATACTTTATAAGCAACATATGCGCAGGCACAACGCATATGACATGATGATACAATGATCCGATACACGCGCTACAAATACAGGATTATAATACAAGTGAAAGGAAATACCTGAATGCATGAAGCTATCCTGTTTTAGAATTTAAATGATTTCCTGTTGACATTTTACATGGAGCCATTCACTATCTACGGTTAACGGTAAGTTAAGTACTATAACTTCGATTACGTTGTTTTTTTCACTGACGTGATGCTAAATAAACGTACTAACGAATCGCAGTCACAAATCAACCAAAAGTTTGATAAGTTAGTTAAAATTAATCTCTTTGAGTCGAAGCTGAAAAAATAATATCAAACAACTTTGACTCTACATAATGTAATAAAATGAATACACCATTGATACGAGTACATATAAATATAAACGTTTGCCTTTTGGTTTTGTTTCGATGTCTCGACGTTTTTTTAGCAGGCGACATTCCCATTTAAGCGACAGATTGTCATCTATGTATGCTAATAGTTTTCCTTACTCGCAGAGGCCTTAAGGATGGCCGTCTTCTTGAAGATACGTTACAGTGTACACGAGGATCTTCAAGGTAATCTTCTACATATTATAAAACAAAGTCCTCCGCCGCGTCTGTCTGTCTGTTCGGAATAAACTCAAAACTACTGGACGGATTTTCATGCGATTTTCACCCATAGACAGAATGATTAATGAGGAATGTTTATATGTATAATTCGTTAAGGTTTTGTGTAAATTGGTTGAACTATAACGATTATCATTGAAGACGTTAATTCACACTCGACGCAACAAACTGATGCAAACAGATGTAGGCATATAAATTCTCTAGTTATAAATATGAAAATACGGGACTTATCGCGCCTAAGACATTAATTTTATTTAACTCGACGTTTCGACCAAGTTGCATTGATCGTGGTCACGAGACGACGACCACAATCAATGCAACTTGGTCGAAACCATAGAAAAGATAATAATACTTCGAAACGTCGAGAATAAAATTAATGTTATAGGCGCGATAAGTCCAGTATTGTTATATTTATAACTTTGTGTTCAAATCGCGAAAGTTTAAAGTTTACAAATATAAATGCTCTACCCGTGCGAAGCAGGGGCGCATCGCTAGTACAACATAAAATATTGAATTGAATGTCTTAGAGCTGCCGCAGACCACAGACATCCTATCGGTGGCTAGATTGATCAGTTTCTTACTCAGTATGAAACACCCTTAATTATTTGTGAGGTTTTTTTTTAATCATAAGTGCAAGGCTAGCGTTTGACCACTATCTCACATATTGGTAAGTGACGATGCGATTGAGGTTGATAACACGCTAGGCCTAGAATGGGAACTGTCTCTCAATGACAGCAGCCCGAACATATTCGTTAGATGATTGGCGACAGATTTTCCAACTTGAGGGGATAAGCCACCAAATGAAGTGGTTTTTTTTAATGAAACGGACTCATTCGCGCGAATTTTTCAGTTTTATAAAATAATAACATTAATAACCCATTCTAAGGAAGCCACAGAACTAGGTCGACTTTAATGGCTGTTCGGAAATGAGTTTCGCATTATTTAATGCTTTGACGACGGAAGCACAAGGTTATCATTAGGTAATGTCAAGGAAAAGTTATCGATTAATTCCTTCCTAGGATGAAGCTATAGTCGGAACGGAACGTAAAAATGTGCGAGTTGCCTCTTTTTATCCGACTGCGCCAGAAGGAGAGTTATGCTTTTCGAGTGCATGTAATGTATTCTACAACGAGTGTATGTTCTCTGGCATGCTCTGGACTGATAGCCGTTGGGGTAAACTTGTCATAGAGTGGAGACTGCAAATCGGCAAACGTAGCGTAGGACTTCCTGTGACCAGAGAGCGACGACATACGCAAAGCGGTGGGCAGTGATTGGAAAAGAAGAACCGATGAAGAAGAATAGTAGTGGTAGGACTTTTGCTAGTCCGCCTGGGGAGGTACCACCACCACCACATTGCCATTTAATTTACAGCCGTGATATAGGAATGTTGTTTTTTGGTTGAAATGGAAAAGTATCCAGTGAAATTACAGGGCATGTGAGACTTAACATCTTTATGTCTTCAAGGTCAGTCAAGGTAACAGGCGCAGTGCAGTGACATGCAATATTCTGGACTGCCAGAATTTTGCATGTCGCTGTAACTGTAATGGGTAGACATAATCGCTTATCATCAGGTGACCGTCGTGCTTGTCCTGTTACCTTTTACAATAAAACAAAAATATCGGGCTCAGTGGTGTATCTTGGAGCCCTACGACCAGCAGTGGACCGACAGCATCTGATTATGATGATGGTCATACGATGAGTTTTTGAATGAGTGTAAAATTTCAAAAATGAGGAGTTTTATTTACAGGGGCTTTTTGTAAATCATCTCAAAAGGGAAGGGATGTTCTTACAGGCTAAACTATTGACGGGTTATCTTAATAGTGCTAGACTCTACATAATATGCAAAATCAATTAATCATATATATTACTGAATAAGTTATTTTTCAAAAAAAATAAAACCGACTTCATAACCACAAAAAGGCACTCAAAAGCGAAACATAATTTACTTAAAATTATTATAAGCGTTACCCACTTCTCTATTTGAAGTCGGTGCCAGCCAAGTCTAATAGGTAGTAGATCATCATTTGAATCCGTTCACAATTGATGGAGAAATCGCGTAACATACACACAAAAAAAAAAAAAAAAAACATACAGACGAATTGAGAACCTCCTCCTTTTTTGTGAAGTCAGTTAAAAACAAAAATATACATAAGTACATACATTTGTATGTATATATTATCCCTTATGTATATGTAAATCAGGACATTTTCCCGATAGGGTAGGCAGAGACTACTTCTTTCCACATGCTACGATCCTGACATACCTCTTTCGCTTCTTCCACTTTCATGAGCGCCTTCACACATGCTCGCCGGTTATACATACTTTTGACTTGACCTTTCTTTAAAGCGTCTCCGGTCTGGTCGTGGTATAAAATGAAAATATATAGTTCTATAATATGAGATTTCTACAATGAAAGCCTTTCACGACATCTTCATTAGAGGCATTCAATGTCTATGAATGCGAGATAGATCGTGGAGCTAGACAACTGACTTAAATCTAATCCACAGAGCGCAACTAAAGTCTAAAGTTATATAGCATAATTGTGTAAATGTAAAATACCTATAGAAAGTAAACATTTACAAACATGTTGTTCACATTTGTGGAACCTACCGGAGGGTCATTGTAACCCACAATACAGGCTCCTAAGAGACATAGTGTGGGTACAAGGATATGTCAATGGTACAATCCATATCTTGTAACATACAAGTTGTAATATTGCCAATATTGTGTACCAACTCTATATGTGATTGACACAATAAAGATTTTTTAGGTTTATTTTTATGTTTAACTATCCCAACCCTTCTTCCATACTAGCAGGCACCGAACATTCCAGAACTTGGTCTGATCGGCGTCATGTCTTTCTCCAGTGGCTCATTTTAACACCACCCAGGGGTTACGTGTAGGATAATTTAAGTTGGCCGGCTGGCCCATTCACACTATAAATCTGCTTCGTAAATCTTTCTCATCCATCCTCTCTAGATGTCCATACCATCTAAGCATTCCTTTCTCTATCTTTGTCACTACATCTTCTACCACACCACAACATTCCCTTATCACACTGTTCTCCACCTTATCCATCAGAGTCACTCCAATCATACTTCTCAAACTTCTTATTTCTACAGCATAAATTTTACTTTCATGCTTTTTCTGCCATACCCAGCATTCACTTATTATTAATATACTATGTTTCTTAAAGTGTTATACACTTATTTTTGTATATTGTTACACACAATCCAAAATTTCATCTTACCGACGGGATTCGAACTCGTGCCTCCTGGAAAACATTCCCAGGCGCTGTAACCAACTAAGCCACAGTACGATCCTATCAATAACTAATGGATTGCATTTTAACGAATTATGCATTGGTGGCGCCATCTATTAACTTCGAAAAAGTTGTCATAGTGAGTAACAATGTTAATTCATACTCGACACAACAAGCTGATGCCAAAAATGTAGGCATATAAATGCTCTACCCGTGCGAAGCCGGGGCGGTTCGCTAGTATATAAAATACAAACGTGTAATTCGGCGTCATTATAAAAAAAAAAAAAAAGTAAGCGTTATTATTTCGCGACCGGTGCGGTGCGGTGGGAACCAGATCTGCAGGCTTTTAAGTGTTTTTGCCAAGATCCAAACCAGTCATCGTTTTTTGTCAGTTTCAAACCAGTTGAAGACCTGCTTAATGATACTAAGACATGCTTAATATGCTCAGAAACGCGTCTACTGGTAAAGATGTTCTTTCTATAAAATTTGCTTCAGAGGAATCGCGGGGTGCACTTTTCCATACAAATGTATTCCCCCGTTTCCTCCCTGGAAAATGCTTCTAGAGCAAAATGTATCTACAAAAAATCAATGTCTGCCGTTGCCTAATCAATGTTGCTGCCCTATCATTTTATTTTTTTAACCAACCAATTACAAATAGAAATATGACCATTCAAAAATCTTAAAGAGGAGATTCAAAGGTTTATGTTTCTTTTTGCAATTGGTTGGTAAAAAAAAACTGGCCAAGTGCAAGTCGGTCTCGCACTCGTAGGGTTCCGTAACAGTAGAGTATTTTATAACTTTAATTTTTTCGCCTCCAAAAAATTAACTTTGTTGTTCATAGAGTTTGTATGGAAATTGCGGTCGCTATATCTCAAAAACTGATAACTGTATATCGTTCAAACCAATTTTCGTTGTTAGTTTTTATTATATTTTTTGATTTTTCACTCGCATACTTTAAAAGTTAGAGGTGGGGAGGGGGGGGTTACGACACACATTTAACACTTACCAGCAGGTATGATAGTGGTGACCACTATACCATATATATGTATATATGTACCATATGATATAAAAAAAATTCAAGCGGTGCTACCTACCGCTCCAAATATGTAACAAAAATATAATCGAAACCAAACGCAACGTAGCAACTTTTACATTAATCTATATTATGTAATAAATATGAGCCGAAGATCGGGCTTAGTGGCGTATCTTGGAAGAGGCCTACGTCCAGCAGTGGACTGATACCGGCTGATTATGATGATGATGATGAAAATATGCTAACATGGTTCCATCTGTAGAAACATCGTAATGGCTTCTTTGAAAAATTATATGAACAGCCACCAAAAATACAATTCAGTTAGCATTTACGCAAAACGCAACTTCAAAATGTATGTGAATGATTTTTTTCCAGATGTGATAGGCAATGGCATTCCTATACATTTTGAAGATTTTTGCTAAAATGTATTTTGCCAAAGGTGTTTGGATATACAATATTATTTTTATATCTTATAGGCTAGCGTTTGACTACCATCTCGTCTGGTGGTAAACGATGATGTGTTCGAAGATGGTGAACGCTAGGCCTAAACTACTCTGACTCTCAAGGGCCGGGTGCTGCCGGAACACCGTAAGGTTGTAGCGGCAGATTCTTCTCTTTAATGATGGTGGATGGTAAACTACTTTTAGGTACCAAGTTAGGCGAAACATCGATATAATGCTCCTACTACCATTGGAAAAAATAGTGCATCTGCACTGAACGTACCGACGCTGTACTGCTTATTAAACTGTGTCGAATAACATAGAAATTAGTAAAATAATCTGTGGTATGAAGGCCATTGTAGAATGTTTCTGGTCTCATTTTGGGATTTTAAGAACACCTTTGGCACTAAAAGTGTCAACTACCTCGACTTGACTCAAACTTTAACAAAAAAGCATACTGTAATACACACGCGAACATAGAACGTCCCGGTTTTTAGGGTTCCAAACCCAAAGGGTACCAAAACATAACGTTAAAAATTAAAGGGGGTCCCAATACAAAAAAAGTGTTTTTTAACGATTGTTTAATTTATTAATAAATAATATTAATTACCTACCTTTGGGTTAACGTTTGCTTAGTTGGTGTTAGAAGTTCGTTAGCTATTCGTTGGAAGGCGTTGTAGTTAATAAGCATGTTTGGTATTGATACGGTAATATAATATAATTTTATCTAATACTATAAGAATCTTTGTCCTGACATACTGACTCACTGACAGACAACGCACAGCCTAAACCGCTGGTCGTAGAGACTTGAAAATTGGAGGGTATATTTGTCTTAGTACGTAAGGGTGTACTAAGAAAGGAATTTCCAAAATTCACCCCTTAAGGGGATGAAATGGAGGTTCAAGTTCGTTTGTATGGAGAAACAAGATTAGATAGTCTTTTCTATCCAAAACTTCACACAAGTGCTTCATTAAAAAAGTAAGTAAATACGTATTTCAGGTTTTTTTGAAATTCCACCCCTAAGAGGGTGAAATGGGGTAATAAAGTGTGAAAATCAATATTGTTTCGGATTGCGCTGAAATTTGGCATGCAGATAGTTATTACGACGTTAGTTCCCTCTGAGAAAGGATTTTTCAAAATTAACCCTTGAAGGCGATGAAACGGGGGTTCAAAGTTTGTATGGAGAAACAAGATTAGATAGTCTTTTCTATCCAAAACTTCACACAAGTGCTTCAGTAAAAAAATAAGTAAACACGTGTTTCAGGTTTTTTTGAAATTCCACCCCTAAGAGGGTGAAATGGGGTAATAAAGTGTGAAAATCAATATTGTTTCGGATTGCGCTGAAATTTGGCATGCAGATAGTTATTACGACGTTAGTTCCCTCTGAGAAAGGATTTTTCAAAATTAATCCTCGAAGGGGATGAAACGGGGGTTCAAAGTTTGTATGGAGAAACAAGATTAGATAGTCTTTTCTATCCGAAACTTCACACAAGTGCTTCAGTAAAAAAATAAGTAAATACATGTTTCAGGTTTTTTTGAAATTCTATCCCTAAGAGGGTGAAATGGGGTAATAAAGTGTAAAAATCAATATTATTTCGGATTGCGCTGAAATTTGGCATGCAGATAGTTATTACGACGTAAGTTCCCTCTGAGAAAGGATTTTCCAAAATTAACCCTCGAAGGGGATGAAACGGGGGTTCAAAATTTGTATGGAGAAACAAGATTAGATAGTCTTTTCTATCCGAATCTTCATACAAGTGTTTCAGTAAAAAAATAAGTAAACACGTGTTTCAGGTTTTTTTGAAATTTCACCCCTAAGAGGGTGAAATGGGGTAACAAAGTGTGAAAATCAATATTGTTTCGGATTCCGCTGGAATTTGGCATGCAGATAGTTATTTTGACTTAGGTATCCGCTAATAAATAATTTTTAAAATACACTCTTTAAGGGGATGAAGCGGGGGTCAAATCAAAGTTTGGATAGTCGTTTTATTCGACATTTCACACAAGTACTTCTGTAAATAAATAAGTAAATACGAGTTTCAGACTTTTCCAAAATGCCACCCTAAGAGTATAAACTGGGGTAACAAATATTATGTTTCTTTGAAGTGTCTCACACTTTATATTTTTGTAAATTGTTAAACACAATCCTAAATTTTCGATGAAATTTTGGGGTAACAAAGTCTAAAAATCAATTTTGTTTCGGATTGCGCTGAAATTCAGAATGCAGATAGTTATTATGACGAAGGTTCGTATATCATACGATGATGATGAGAAGTATTCGCTCAGAAATGATTTTCTGAAAATTCCTCCCGGATACGGAACGGGGATTCAAAGTTTGTATGGCGAAACAAGATGGGATAAAGTACGTGTTGTAGGATTTTTCGAAATGGGGTAGGTAACAAAGTCTGTAAATTTAGGTTTTTAGGGTTTTATAAATATGAATCCCGAATTGCCTTAGTCACGCGATAACATGAAAACGGGTGAACCGATTTGGCTAATTCTTATTTGATGTGTTTAATGATAGAATCGTTTTTACAAAAGAAAAGTTTTAAGTAAGTAAAAGAAGGTTTTAACGCGGGCGAAGCCGCGGGACACTTCTAGTACTTATATATTATTATACCTCGGTTCGGAACCCTCCGTGTGCGAGACAAAAGTCTGACTCGCACTTGGCCAGTTTTATTTTATGTATGTTACGCAATTACTCCGTCAATTGTGAACCGATTCGAATGATATTTTTTTTAAATGGTAGTGTACATTTTTAAGGTGGTCCCATTGTAATTTCATTGAGATCTGATAAGTATCTCCTATGAAAAGTATCTGCGGGATCGAATCCGGAACGAAGTAATTCGCCATAGAACTAGAACTAAAGTTATCGACATAGCTCAACAGATTGGTAAAGTGAAGTGGTAGTGGGCTGGTCATATCTGCCGCAGGACTGATAACCGTTGTGGTAGTCCTAGAGTGGAGACGCGAATCGGCAAACGTAGCATAGGACGTCCTGTAACAAGGTGGAGCGACAACATACGCAAAGCGGTGGGCAGTAACTGGAAATAAAGTGCCGAAGATCCAGCATCTTGAGAGGGGCCTACGTCCAGCAGTGGACTGATACAGGCCGATGATGAAGTATCTCCAGAGATATTATGACGATAAACGTCTCAAACTTGCTACTGGAATTGACTCGCGCGGCATGTAAGTCGGTTGTTTTAATTTTTTAAACTATCTTCATTAATATGTTCTAGAATGATCTTCGTATTGGCATATAAACATTATGTGAACAGGATAGTGCATCTGCACTGAACGCACTGAGATCCCACGTAGTTGTACCGCTACCTAAACTGTGTCGAGTTACATGGTAACTGATTAACTAATCTGTGGCAGTAAGGCCATTGCTCGGTGGAACATAATCATCACTACATACCTACTATAGGTATAATAAAACAAAGTCCTCCGCCGTGTCTGTCTGTTCGCGATAAACTTAAAAACTACTGAACTGATTTTCATTCCGTTTTCACCAATAGACCGAGTGATTTATGAGTAAGGTTTATGTGTAATTCGTGAAGGTTTGAAATTCTGAAGATTGTAAATCAGGAAGGTTTCAGAATTAGAATCATGTACCTGGGTCTTTATTACACATGGTACGACTTTGTTATTACATATTTGTTATTTATACACAGAGACAAATCGATGCTACATAAAAGACAAAAAATAATAATAATACCACAAACAATATCAAAAACATAATGCACAATTAATACTAAACAAAACTTATAGACTTTCAACCTTCTACCTTCTGGGCCGCTTTGAATTTTGGCAGGCTGTGTACATAAAAGAGTTGACAATAAATGAGGGCGCCACATTGCTTTTGTATCTTGTATGTAGCAACACAGTTAGTTAGAAACAAACGTTTTTGATACTTGTATTATTTTTGCAAATATAACATTTCCAAGACATGATTTTTTATCTATAAGTATGTATACACATTTTATAGTATATATATAATTTTTATATATAATATTATTTATATACAAATTCTTCTTTATTTATTTATACGCTTATTTCATACTTGCATTATTCAATGAGTGAAAACAAGTATCAAAATCGGTAGTCGCGCAACAAATACTAATTTTTTGGTGTTGCCTGTAAGAGTGACTAGTTAATTCTTAAATAATTAATTTCTACTCTTTTATGTTGCACTGTAATTACAGCAGTGGTTCCCAACCTTCTTATGACCAGGGACCAGTTTAAGTTATAATTATTAGTGGCAGGGATCACAAAGTAAACAATATATTATACTGAATCAATCTAATTGTTTAATAATACGAGATAACGGGAGATGCAAGACGCTTGCCTGCATTTAACATCAAGTAAGATAGTGGTCAAACGCTTGCTGATTATGAACAAATTATTGTAATCACTTCTACATTATAGGCAAATAGACAAACAAATAAGACAAACTTACGGTTAACTTACCGACTCGTGTCATATTTAATGTTTCGTCAGTTTGAACTCTCTCGCGGACCATATTTTAGTTCTTACGGACATGGTGGTCCGTTGACCACTGGTTGGGAACCACTGAATTACAGTTATAATGACTCATTGTGTGGGTTCGTCTCGTTATCAACTCAAAATCGAGTAACTGCTCACCCAGTTTCCCCGCCTGCGTCATCGCACTATCATTGTTCTGGCAATAAAAAGTACGCAACCTTTCTAGAGTCACGGTAATTAAATCTTGTTTTATCCTCAACTAAGTTATAGAGGGTTGAAAATAGCCTGAAATGCTTCGAGAAAAGGATGGTACGGCCGTGCCGCTTTTTGCTCGACTTGGCGGGGGCACTGCTGTGCCCCGAGATATTACCGTGCCAGCGTTCGTTAGCAGTGTTACTAATGTTACTATTATTTATTCTGTGGCAGTGTTAGCAGCAATGGCATTTAGAGTTTTAGACACCAATCGTGCCGTTTGCAGCAAAATAAGTAAATGATGAAATTGCTTTTGTCAAAAATATCACAGGTAGTAAGATAGGAACTACATCGATGTTCCGCCTGAATGGCTACCAAATAATTAAAATAGTTTAAAAACTAAAACAACCGACTTCCATACCCCGCAAGTCAGTTTCAGTAGCAAGTTTTAGACGTTTATCGTCATATCTCTGGAAATACTTATTAGATCTCGATGAAATTATAACGGGACCACCTCGGAAATGTACCCTACCGATTAAAAAAAGAATCATTCAAATCGATTGACAATTGACTGAGTAATCCACGTAACATCAATAAAAATAATTTAAAAAAAACAGACGAATTGAGATCCTCTTTTTTAGGAAGTCGGTTGAAAATAGCATACCACCATTAAGGATAAAATCTGCCGCCATAACCTTAAAATACGGCGTTTCAGCGGCACACATAGCCCTTGAGAGTATTCTAGGCCACGTTCATTTATATTACCGTGTCTAGACCTTCGCCACCATCTTCGACCATATAATGGCTGACCACCAAGCGAGATAGTGGTCAAACGCTAGCCTATCCTACTAATATTATAAAGTCGAAAGTTTGTGAGTGTGTACTTACAAAAACTTGACAACACAACACTCGCACTCACAGAAAAAAAATTGCGTGAAGACGTAACAAACATACTAATTCACGCATTTTTTTAATATATCTTATAGGCTAGCGTTTGACCACTATCTCACCTGTTGTTAAGTGATGATGCGGTCGAAGATGGTAAGCACGCTAGGCCTAGAATGGGAACTGGCTCTCAAGGATAGCTGCCGGAACACATTAGATGTTTGGCGACAGATTTTGTAACTTAAGGGTGGTAGCTGGCCAGGCGGACACTCACTAGGTAGTGTCCTACCACCATGCAGGTGTGGTTGGTTTCTTAACGATGTTTTTCCTTCACCGGAGGGCCACTGTGAAAGGCGCACATCATTTTTTCGATAGAAAAATCCATTGGTGAACGCGGGGTTTGAACTCGGTACCTTTGGCATCAAAGCCGACCGTTCTCCCGATTACGCCACCGGACCCTCGATATTACTCAACCGATTGAGCTGGTACGTAGATAGCCTAGACCAGTAGACCCTATAATAACACATAGGGTTCTTTGTATCCCAATATTACCACGGGAACGATATCTACGCGGATAAAACCGCAAGACACAGCTAGTAAGATATTAAATAATTAAGATAGTTTAAAAACTATAACAACCTACTTCAATGCCCCGCGACTCGCGAGTCAATTTCAGTAGCAAGTTTAAGACGTTTATCGTCATATCTCTCGAGATAGTCATCAGATCTCGATGAAATTACAATGAAACCACCTCGGAAACGTACCCTACTGATTACAAAAATAATCATTCGAATCGGGTTAAAATTGACGGAGTAATCGCGTAACATACGCACAAAAATAAATAAAAAAAAACATACAGACGAATTGAGAACCTCATTCTTTTTGTAAGTCGGTTGAAAAACAATGGGTTGCACTCCGGGAGTGCCGGCAGAGTGGCAGAAGTGAAAACTTGAATACGTCATTTTTTAATGTTTTGGAATGACACCTCGCGCAAGCGCCCTGCGCTCAGTTTTACGAATTTTCATCTTTCGATCAGGACACGCGACCCTGACGCGAGTTTAACATGTTTTACCCATCCTAAGAAAAGTGCACAACGCCGCTAAAGAAGTTTTCGCTTCAAAAAATCACATATTTATGACAACATTATACAAAAATGTGTCTAAAGTATTGAAAGATATGAGTGTGTTTACACTTTCTAAAATAAATAAATCATTGTAAGTCCTACTAACATTTACGAATAAATATTATTATTTATCCACAGACTCACATGCACTTTTACCCCTTTATCAATGCTTTATAGTTTATATACAAGTTATCTCCCTTCTTTACATAATATAAAACAAAGTTGCTTCACTGCCCTGTCTGTGTATGCTTAGATCTTTTAAATTACGCAATAGATTTTAATGCAGTTTTCATGAATAGATAGAGTGACTCAAGAGGGAGGTTAGGATTAAAAGCGGGCAAATCCGCGGGGCGCTGCTAGTCTAATACTATAAGAATCTTTGTCCTGACATACTGACTGACTGACTGACTGACTGACAGACAACGCACAGCCTAAACCGTTGGTCGTAGAGACTTGAAATTTCGAGGGTATATTTGTCTTGGTACGTAAGGGTGTACTAAGAAAGCATTTTTCAAAATTCACCCCTTAAGGGGATAAAATGGGGGTTCAAAATTTGTATGGAGAAATAAGATTAGATAGTCTTTTCTATTCGAAACTTCACACAAGTGCTTCCGTAAATAAATAAGTAAATACGTGTTTCAGGCTTTTTCGAAATGCCACCACTAAAAGGGTGAAGTGGGGTAGCAAAGTCTGAAATCAATATTGTTTCGGATTGCGCTGAAATTTGGCATGCAGATAGTTATTTTGACGAAGGTATCCGCTAAGAAAGGATTTTTCAAAATTCACTCTTTAAGGGGATTAAGCGGGGGTTCAAAGTTTGGATAGTCATTTTATTAGACATTTCACACAAGTACTAAACACAGGTACTTCTGGAAATAAATAAGTAAATACGAGTTTCAGGCTTTTTCAAAATGCCACCCTAAGAGGGTAAAGTGAGGTTGTTATCCAGGAGGTTGCGGGTTCAAGTCCCGTCGGTACGATTAAATTTCGGATTGTGTTAAACAATTTAAAAAAATATAAAGTCTGTAACACTTCAAAGAAACATAATATGGGATTAAAAGTCTGAAAATCAATATTATTTCGGATTGCGCTGAAATTTAGAATGCAGGTAGTTGTTTTATGACGTAGGTATCCGCTTAGAAAGGATTTTCTAAAAATTCCCCCCGGATATTACTTATTATTTTTAATTATATATTTATATATATATAAACTTATAGATTTACTTAAGTACTTCTGTTTATTTAAAATGTAAATACGTGTTGCAGGATTTTTGCAAGGGGTTGGTAAAAAAGTCTGAAAATCAATATGGTTTTTCGGGTTTTATAAATATGAATCCCTATTTCCCTTACTCACGCAATAGCATGAAAACTGGTGAACCGATTTGGCTTTTACTTCTTTGATGTATTTTATGATAGAAAAAATAAAAAAATTAAGTAAATAAAAGAGGGCGAAGCCGCGGAGCACTTCTAATTTACTATAATGTCAATTGCTTTAGCAATTAATTAACTTTGAATTTATTAATTAACTTACGTAATAAGTAGTCATAGATGGCGCCACCAATGCATAATTGGGTTAACAAAATGCAATCCACTAATTTCGTCGTAACGATACTTCGCACCGTGGCTTAATTGGCAAAGCACCGGAACATGTTATTCCGGAGGTTGCGGGTTCAAGTCCCGTCGGTACGATGAAATTTTGGATTGTGTTTAACAATTTACAAAAATATAAAGTGTGAAACACTTCAAAGAAACATAATATTTGATTTACGCAGTGCAACATCTCTCGTCGGATTTGAAAACTGTAATGTATTCTTCCGAATGATTAACTTACGTAATAAGTAGTCATAGATGGCGCCACCAATGCATAATTGGGTTAACAAAATGCAATCCACTAATTTCGTCGTAACGATACTTCGCACCGTGGCTTAATTGGCAAAGCACCGGAACATGTTATTCCGGAGGTTGCGGGTTCAAGTCCCGTCGGTACGATGAAATTTTGGATTGTGTTTAACAATTTACAAAAATATAAAGTGTGAAACACTTCGAAGAAACATAATATTTGATTTACGCAGTGCAACATCTCTCGTCGGATTTGAAAACTGTAATGTATTCTTCCGAATGATTAACTTACGTAATAAGTAGTCATAGATGGCGCCACCAATGCATAATTGGGTTAACAAAATGCAATCCACTAATTTCGTCGTAACGATACTTCGCACCGTGGCTTAATTGGCAAAGCACCGGAACATGTTATTCCGGAGGTTGCGGGTTCAAGTCCCGTCGGTACGATGAAATTTTGGATTGTGTTTAACAATTTACAAAAATATAAAGTGTGAAACACTTCAAAGAAACATAATATTTGCTTTAGCAAAGATCATAATTATGAACACATTTGTCTAAAATATATGACAATTCATAAGAAAATTGGCCCGCAGCCATGAAACTTGGCTAGACCTGAATTGTCACTCTACTAAAGCTATATTAATATCAAGAGACGATAGGTATGACAAAATAATGCAGTTACAAGTATAATGGAATAGGACATAGTACAAGATCACGTTTTATGCTGGTTATATAATAATTAAGATAGTTTCAAAACTAAAACAACCTAGTTCTATACCGCGCGAGTCAGTTTCAGTCAGAAGCAAGTTTGAGACGTTTATTGTCATAGCTCTGGAGATACTTATCAGATCTCGATGAAATTACAATGGGACCACCTCGGAAATGTACCCTACCAATTTCAAAAAGAATCATTTAAATCGGTTCACAATTGACGGTGTAATTGCGTAACATACATACAAAAAAAATATGCGGGGCAGTCTTTGGGGACTGCCGATAGAAGTGAAAAGTAAGTAACTTGTGAATTGTATCGTCGAAATACACAGTATACATATAGCTCATGGGAAGCGTGCGGTGACGATGACACGAGGTCCATTATTGTTTTTGTCATTGTCCAAAAAATGCTCAACGCGCCTAAAGAAGTTTTTTCACTTCAAAAACATATGTAGACGAATTGAGAACCTCCTTCATTTTGGAAGTCGGTTGAAAAACAAGTAATATCTTTAAAAAACCCTTATTTTAAAACAAGCTTGTTTTGGGGAGCCAAAAGTTCAAACATCTAGTTATTATACAAAAATATAGTTTACAAAATTATATTTCCCACTCTTTTACAAAACTCACAGTCGTTATTTTATCCTAAAATCGCTTTTAAGTAAAAACAATATCTAAGTTATGAGAGCGAGTTGTCTCGTTTTTGCCTCCATAGCGAATGTCTGCTTCAGATCTTTTTTTCAACTGTCAGGCGGACGCAAAAGAAAGTAACTAGCCGGAAGTTGACATTCGCTAAGTTTAAACTTATATATGAACCATAGTAATATTATTTTAATAACTTTAAAATTCTTTGTAAATGCTTAATCATAATTTAGATTATAATTACATTAAAAAAACATAAAACATTTATTCAGTCGGAAGTAAGAAACATTAATAGTAAACGTCAAATCATGTCTTCATTATTCGTAAGTTTTACTTTACATTCAAATAACTATTCCTACCGTTTATTATTTATTAAAATGACCCTTACACTTGCTTTTATATAATATAGGACCAGAGTAAATCAAGACAAATCTAACGAGCCCAAACAGGAAGTACTTCTTAAGGCCACCTTCCGGCTCGAAATTTCGCATTGACACCTAAACGGATTCCCTATGAAAAAGTCATCAGCAGCTTGGAAGAAACAATATTGAGAAACAAGTTGCCGCCTAATGCAGCAGAATCACTTAGGCAGGATGTTTCTGTAATATTAAGAAAGAGCACATTACCTAAGAGTAATGTTACCGCGGAAGAACGTTCCGCTCTTCAGCACATACGCAGGAATAAGGACATTCTTGTGTTGAAAGCTGACAAAGGAAACGCTACCGTGGTAATGAATTCGTCTGATTACGACAATAAGTTACGGGATTTGTTAGAAGATAGGCGTATATATAAACCTGTGTCATATGATCCTACAGCTAGGGTAACTCGTCGCATCCGTGCCGTCATTAGGGATAACGAAGTTCTTTTCACAGAAGACGTGTACGACAGATTATATAGACCTAAGATCGTTACACCACCTAAACTGTACGGCCTACCCAAAATACACAAGACAAACGTGCCCCTGCGTCCCATCGTGAGTCAGATTGACTCCCCGACCTACTATCTGGCAAAGCATGTTGCGTCGGTGTTACAACCATTAGTGAGTAAAACTCCGTCTTTTGTAAAAGACTCTCGCCATTTTGTTCAAATCCTCGGTGAACTTAAACTGGATCCAGACGACATCATGGTGAGCTTCGATGTAGAATCACTTTTCACCAACGTTCCAGTGAAGGAGTGCATCGAGGTGATAAGGACAAGGTACAGTGATGACCTTCCAGAAAACTTTTTTGTGCTGTTGAGGAACTGTTTGGAAGGAAACTATTTCCTATACAGTGGGCAGCACTACCTCCAGATGGACGGTGTTGCCATGGGAAGTCCAGTGGCACCTGTCCTTGCCAACATCTGGATGGAATTTATCGAAGAAGCCATAGACCTACAGTCGTCATCAGTAAAGGTGTGGAAGCGGTACGTTGATGACGTCTTCTGCATCATGACGGGTGATGAGCAGGCAGTAGCCACTCTGGCAAAGAAGCTGAATTCGATTCATACCAACATAAAGTTTACCTATGAGCTAGAAACGAACAAAACACTGCCTTTCCTTGATGTCAAAGTTATGGTGAGACCTGATGGTTCATTATCACATTCTGTCTATAGGAAAGCGACCCATACTGATAGGTATCTGAATGTCTCGTCGCACCATCACCCCCGTCACCTGGGATCTGTAGCCAGGTCATTAATGGATAGAGCTCGTGACCTCTGTGACCCTGAACACCTAGAGGAAGAAATCGCACATGTTCAGGAGGTTCTGATAAAAAACGGCTACAAGGCGGGAAGAGGTCATTCTAGACGCAGATATAAGGAGAGGACCACTGACGTTGAACGGCAGGCAGCGTTCATGCCATACGTGAAGGGAGTGACGGACAAGATCGGTACTGTACTACGTAAATACTCTATCAAAACAGTATTCACTCCCCTAACGAAGATATCAACGCAGGTCCGTTCGCCGAAGGATGTGATTCCTTTTCAGATACCTGGTGTGTACAAAATCGATTGCAGCTGCGGTAAATCGTATATCGGACAGACCAAGCGTACTATTGCAGAAAGGGTCAAAGAACACATCGCAGCTGTAAAAAACTGCCAGATCAATAAATCTGCTATCGCCGAGCACTTACTGGAATCCGGACCTAATCACTGGATCGAACTTCATGATCCTAAGATCCTCTCGACCGACCGCTACTATTACTCCCGTATTGTGCGTGAAGCGGTAGAAATAAAGAAGCATCCCAATTTCAACCGGGAGGATGGATTTAGGTTGGCCGCAACATGGAACCCTGTGATTAGCAAGTGTTCGAATCAAAGATCAAAGCAGCAAAAATCTGCCGATATTGTCAGTGTTGTGTGTCGCAATGGCAACTCTGATAAAAATTAAAAATTAAATTAATTTAGGGTAGTTTCCAACGATCTCTCCGATAAGATTTATGTTTTAGGCGCGATAAGTCCCGTATTTAAATATTTATAACTGGATATTTCGGTTAAATATTCAGTTGGATATTTCAGTTAAAACATTTCAGTTAAACATTTCGGTTAAACATTTCAGTTAAACATTTCAGTTAAATATTCGGTTAAAGTATTTTAGTTAAATGTTTCAGTTAAATATTTCAGTTAAATATTCCAGTTCGATATTTCAGTTAAATATTTCGGTTAAATATTTCAGTTAAATATTTCAGTTAAATGTTTCGGTTAAATATTTCAGTTAAAAAGTTTCAGTTAAAAAAAAAATCAGTTGAAAGTTTCAGTTAAAAATTTCAGTTGAACATTTCAGTTAAACATTTCGGTTAAATGTTCGGTTAAGTGTTTCAGGTGGCTGGGAGTGGAGCTCGTGGTGCGTGCGGGTGCAGTGGGTGGCAGAGCATCGCAGGTCGTTGTCCCTGGTGCACGCGCCGACTTGCTGCGTCGCTGCCTTCACTCGACGACGCTGCGACTGCCGGCTCCGTCGCTCTCAACTCGTTTCAGTTTAATATTTCAGTTAGATATTTATGTTGAATGTTTTAGTTGAATATTTCAGTTGAGTGTTTCGGTTAAATATTACAGTTAAATATTTCAGTTAGATATTTTATTTATAACCTTCCGGCTCCATCATCAGACGACCTTGATGTCACCATAACATTGGATTGTCATCCGATTTACATATATATGCAAAATTTCAGGTCAAACTCTGGCAAGTGGGTCATGATACCGGAAAAATAAAGGCTAGGAAAAGAGAAAACTATTTAATTTCCTCTTTGGTCATTGCGGTAAAAGGGTTTGAAAATGTTGAATAGGTACAATAGCTTGTGAAAATGCAGGGTGTGTAGTTTATTACACACAATTCACCCGCTATTCTACCATTTTGGCTATGTCAAAATTCAGCCAAGTTTATGACTTTTAAAGTAAATTAAAAGTTAATAACACATGATTTTTGTAAAGATGTTACCATTTGTAATGAAAAGTAATAATGATGACTATATAATATCATCATCATAATCAGCCAGTGTCAGTCCACTGCTGGACGTAGGCCTCTCCCAAGATACGCCACTGAGCCCAATCTTCAGCTCATTGGGAGGGGTATGCCCTAATCTCCACGCTGGGCAGGCGGGTTGGCGATCGCAGGACGTAGCTCCACGCACCGGTGACGCTGTCGTAGTATTATTAGTAGTGTTCTGTAACGCTGCTGCCCGTCACCGGCCTGTAGTATTAAGCGACGCTATAATTTGAAATGGTTAAACCGCCATTTGTCGGTCGCCACTATGACTATACATACTAGCCCAAATTATTATATTGGTGTTGTTGTATTCTTAGTTATACCTTAAGTAATTTAATTTTAGTAGTAAGGTACCTTACTTTCTAAGACTTGAAAAACTTATGCGTCAAAGCAAAACAATATAATTTTTTTGACAACGACAAAAACAGTTACGCCATGTAAAGCCTATTAAGATTACTTTTCTAGATGTTCTTGCCGTATTGTATTTAGTACTAGCAATGTCTCGTGGTTTCCTTCGTAGTTCCCGTTCCCGTGAGAATACGGGGATAAAGTATAGCTTATCTTACTCAATGATATTGTAGCTTTTTATTAGTGAAAGAATTTTTGAAATCGGCCTAGTAATTTTTGAGTTAAATCGTAACTAACAAAAAATCAAATCTTTTTCTTTGTAATATTAGCTTAGTTTGCAATGACACAGTCAGCAAAAGATAAACATTTGCGACTTGCGTACATAAAATATCATGATTGCGACTGCGACAGTGTTACTTATATCACAAAATTATAATGCCATGAAGATAAGGCATTGTAAAACGACCTTACTAAACGTTTGCCGCTGTCGTATTATTTGTACACACAGGGAAATACGGTATTGTTACATAACAGCTAGATCAAGTACATTTTAAATACATATTATTAGAGTCCAGGAAATCTAGACATTTGCTGAGTTAGAACTACTTCAGCACCTCTAATTACAAACACCATAGTTTACCATCAGAGCGGAGAGGAGAGATGTGTCCACAACCAATATTTTTATTTAGATTTAGATTTTTTTTCGAATTTGACAGCGTGATGAAACCCTAGAGTGGAGACCGCGAATCAACAAACGTAGCGTAGGACGCCCTGTGACCAGGGGCCTTATTCAGTATGACCAATGAGATAACGCGTTCCTTAACGCGCCACGTTTCGTTATTGAAAAATTGTATTCTGTATGCCACACTATAGGTAAATTATACAAAACGCGCGCGTTACACGTCTTCATATGTCACGATATTTTGATAGCTCAAAACGCGCTCATAACCTTACCCTACCGCGTTTTAATTGGCATAGAGATATGCCAATTAAAACGCGGTAGGGTAAGGTAATAATAGTATATATATAGTAATAATAATACCATAACGCGGAGATAACGTAACACGGCACGGTAACACTTTAAAATGATCATACTGAATAAGGCCCCAGGTGGAGCGACGACATACGCAAAGCTGTGGGCAGTGACTGGAAACGAAGAGCCGAAGATCGGGCTCAGTGGCGTGTCTTGGGAGAGATCTACGTCCAGCAGTGGACCGATACCGGCTGATGATAATGATGATGATGAAACCCCATTAGTTTTTAGGATTCCATACCCAAAGTGTGCCACAACAGGAAGGACCGTGTTTTTTTTTTCAATTAGTTCCACAAAACAGATTATTTCTGAGTAACTAGCGGTGCCCTGTGGCCCCTGCGTTTAAGGTTACCATATCTCAGGATTTGTCCTGAAATTTCAGGATTATTCGACTTTTCTCAGGATTGCGGCCGGATTTTGCAAATCTCGTGATATCTCAGGATTTTCAATACAACACAGGTTACATTTTAAAGATCACTTTATCACCTAATTAAAAGTTAAACAAACTAAAAATAATCTTCTTTTAGTAACAATTGAACAGTTAAAATCAATACTTATTTATCCAAGCAGAACAAACTAAAGTAAAAATACTCTTCTTTTGGTAACAATTGAACAGTTAAAATCAATACTTATTTATCCAAGTAAAAATTAAACCCACCCCCGCCTCGCCGCTTTAAGTGCCATGTGCAAGTTGCAATGTGTGAGCTAGATCCGCAGTATATAAAACGATAATAATACGTTTTTGAGAGAATATTCTCAAATTGTATAAAAAACTCAGGACTTTTCCATGGAAATTAGGCCTTTTCTCCAGTCTTTCCATTTTTTCATCTGGTAACCCTACCTGCGTTAAAAAGTATCCTATAGCCTAATCCATATTTATAGCTTAAATGGCTATACCTGTGCAAAATTTCAAGTAAATCGATCCAGCCGTTTGACCGCAAAGAAGTCTCAAACAAATAAATACACAAACTGAGTTTCGCACACTGTTCCGGCAGCACATAGACCTTGAGAGTCAGACAAACCTGTGCCTAGCGTGTTCACTACCTTCAACCACATCATTGCTTTACCACCAAGCAAGATACTTCAGGTCTATCAGATTAAAAAAAAATATATAATAATTCACTAGTCACTATTCTCCACCTGTTGTTACCTTGAGACATTTAGAGCCTCATAGAGTCTGTGCAAAAAGAGAAACGTCGTGGCGTTACAATGAACTAATATTCAAAGGTAAGGAAGGAAGGTACATGCCTACCTAGTAGCATACGATATCTAAGTACCTACCAAGTAATAAATATTTTAAGTCGTACTAGTAATGACAGCAGTATTGTCAATGCAACCAAACAGAAATGACGACGGCGCGACCTCAATTTTACCACAGTTCTCTTTTTGCACAGACTCTAATATGTTGTATGATTTCAATGAAATCTTTTCCTTTCAAACTGAAAAACATTTCTATTTCACAGGTCATTAACAAAGTAGTGGAGACACCCAGACAGAGACTTACAAAAGTCCTACCACTAGACAAACTATTTCCAAATAAAGAAAAATATGTTTACATGTAAAACCACATGTTGCAGCTAGTAAATTAATACAACAAAACAGCCTAATATTACAACAGCTGTTCATAAACAAGGCTTAAAAATAAACCATAATAATGTAACAAATAATGTAGCAATGTAAGAACAGGATGATACATACATCAGTTTTATGTGCATTCAAAAATGATCCATATAATCTACCATTTCAGTTTAAAATTGCATGACTTTACACTGAAGAACAGTAAATACTTATGCAGTGCGGGAAATCAGGCTTTATTTATGGACGATAAGACTCTATTTCTGTTTGTACAATGTTTTACCTGCTTCAGTGCGTTTGCACCGAGTTTGCACTGAGTTGATCAGGTCAACTAGAAAAAGGTTAGATAAAAATGACTGTACAGGTTTTTTTTGTTGTATATTGTACTTAAATGAATTAAGTGCAATGCCTATATAGGTAGAGATTGTGGTTTATGAATTTGGATTTGGATAAGTAATTAAAGTATTGAGTTGCTTTGTTATTAAGGAGTTAAAGCGAATTATCTATTTATTTTGTTGTTCATTTGTTTATGTTCATCTATCTATTTAGCATAACTTATCATTTTAGACTAAACTGCTTAATAGATATTAGCATAATAGATTTTTAGATTGGTCTTAATTGTAAACAACAGAGGATAATAATTTAAAAGCCAGGCACTTATCAATACCAATACTATAAATGTGAAAGTATTGTTTGTTTGGGACCTCTTCATAGCCAAACGGCTTGACCAATTCGACTGGAATTTCGCACAGAGATAGCCAGTAGATTAGGACATAGGATACTTCTTAATGCGGGCGAAGCCACGGGGCCCAGCTAGTAGTATGATAATTCATAGGTATTTCGGATTGTATATATGTTACATTAATGCTTCAATGTATGCGTTGAATAATATATTATTAATATGAGCCTGAACTATCCCACTGCAGGGCAAAGGCCTACCTCCCTTTCTTCCACATCTTGCAACTTTGGCCTATTGTAGTCCAATCTTTCATACGTGAGTCCAGATTGTCTCGCCATCTCTGCTGAGGTCTGTCCCGAAGCCTTTGGCCGTTATTGGCATTCTCCAGTCCGTAGACATCTTGGCCCAGAGTTCCATTGGCATGCGGCTAAGGTACCCGGCAAATCCCACTTTATATTGGCATGTATTGTGTTTGTGTACAAGATACATACAGAATAACTGAGTTTTATACAATTTATGTACTTAATATTTTTGTACATAGTTTCATTTAAATCTTATTACTAACTATGTTTCCAGTTATTATTTACCCATTTATTGATATAAACAGACCATCAGTTCCTTTCGAAATATGATTGTACCGCAATTAGTTGGTATATGTGCTATATTTAGCTATTGTTTCATTGTTTCACAATATTAATGGATAAAAATTGTCTGAGGTACTAAAACATATGTTGGGGGTGCATGTAATAGGATGGTTGGCAACCCTACATTAAAAAGAAGAATTTTCTTTTAGTAGGTTGACGTTGACGATGATTGGAGAGTTTTAATGAAAGCAATTAATTATGCTCTATTTTAATATTAAGAATAGTTATTAATATGATCTATTTAAATTATATAAGACATGAGTTACCTAATGCAAGCTTTGAATTTTGAATGTTTTATTTTTAATTTAATTAATTTTTTTTAGCTACTATGTGACTTACTATGCTACTTTTAGCTTTTAGATGCTATTCCACTCAGGGATCGCTGACCCACCGGTGGGTCAAGAACAATTACAAGCAATTCCGTCAAGCTTCACGGACCCACCGGTGGGTCAGCTTAGCCAACTTTTTTTTTCTATATTTACAGTGCATAATATTAGAAATTGTAACCATTTTTTGGTCTTGCACGCTTGATGAAGAAATATTTTATTTATAAAATGCCATTTTGAACTGTATTTTATTCTTCCCCGCACCATGAAAACTACTTTGAATACGCCTTAGGTCGACCATAGACGCCATTGACGCTTGGAATGCTGACGCTAGATTGTGTTTTGAAATGTTATTTTCTGTTGGTTTATTTTAGTTTTTAGTATATATCTAGTGTAAATTCTATTCATTTGTGTTTTGTGAATCCATCTTAGCTATTGAATACTAGAAATATCATCGTATTTGTGTGATCGTCGGGTTTTCTACCAAGTGGCGGTTTTCCCGCAATTTCGAGTTTCTGTGTTGAATAAAAAGTGAAATTAGTGAAAATAATGAATGAAATAAGCATTTCGAATATCATTGCAAATAAGTAGACGAATCACTAAATCAATTCAAGAAATAAATTCAGGATGGTATGAGTCATGCTGACGAATGTTTATACAATCGTAAAAAACGTAAGTACCTACTTAGACCCTTTCAAGTGGGTCGGGTTTCGAGCTCGGTTTTTATAAACATTTACGCAATAGGATACCGAATTCTTTGTGTATAGTGGTAGCTGGGTTCTAGAACTTTGATTTGCGTATTGTATTTTTAATATTTCGGTTTTGAGTATCTCATATTCAGGCAAAGATCCAAGATATACATTGCAGGGGTTTTGAGGTGTAAATAAAAAATAACAAAACTAAATATAAACTTTATTTTTATACAACAATGAAGTAAATCTATTACAAAATAAAGCACAGTTTACAGAATAAGAAAATATGGTGTGATTAGTTTTGCATGCGAAGAATTACGCGACGCGACGTTCGCGCCATTCCGCTGCTGCACACATTTTCAAAGTGGATTAATTTTTTTTTTTGTTTTATGTTCCCGATCCCTGAGTGGTTAAGAGTTATATAAAAATATTTTATAATATTTGTAAATTTTTGGAGATTTCGTCAAGTAATTAAATAGAGAACACAGTTCAAGGCCACGATTGTAGTTTTCGTTAACGGCTGAACACTAGTATTTATTGTTTATACATAAATTCAATAGAGCTACGTAATGAAAAATATCAGTGAAAGTCACAAGTACTTGATGATAATTGAGAACAACGTATCTATGATGCAATCAAAACAATGAAGGATTGTCTTCACGGTTTTGGTCCATTTAATATTCCATTGCTATGTTAATCTTAAAATAATAAGTAAAACAAACTTACCTAATGCTGGAATATTTGCCGTTTTTTTAGTCCTTTTCCACGATACAATATTCACAGATTTTGGCACAACACGACACAGAAACAAGGTATTTTTTTACACACACGTATTTAGTCTTTTAGAACTGATTACATTACACAAACAAATACTTTCGATTTTATTGTTTATTTAATTATTATTGTTTTGTTTATTGTTTTCGAAGAATAGAATATCATGAAAATGCCTAGATTTGATGAAAATCCACTTCACAGTACTTCACACACTATCTTATCTATGCACACCATAGTAGTCTGTGACCACAGAGTACCTTGTATAATCTGTGACACTACTTACAATGCCACAGATTACTATTACAATACAATGCTATGCATATGGCATATTGAAGAAAACACACAGGCACAGCCTCAGACTGTCACGTCATAGACTAGTAGTATGAAATTGTGGCGACCTCGCCTTATTTTATGATGTTCGAACTCTTTGTTGACAGTTTAATTTTCTCATCCGACATATTTGAATGTTTTCATATGTCGATGGTAGAATTGGTTGTCAAGGATTCTGACATTATTTTTTCGGTAGTTAATATTTTATCCTTTGCCCTAGTTGGTAAAATTGGATTGTAATAATACTGATTGAATTTAAGTAATAACTATTTACTAAAGCATGAGCCTTGATTGTACAGCATCAAGGCCATGCAATAACAATATAACTTCAGTTCCAATATTTTCTCGAATACAACAAATTATATGAAACTGCGTTTGCTTGAATAGTGAAGCCCAGAGCATTTCACGGTCCGTTCGGACTAATATCTGCCCGGGACCGTCGATACAAAAGATAAGTACATTTTCCTTATAAATCTAGAAGAGGACCCCTCTCTGTTCTTCATCGGATTTTACGAACCAGTCGTAAAACGCCGAAAATGCAAGTGCCATCCCATTCCTGTCTCAGTATCTAAGCAGCAGTTGATAGGGTTGGCACACGTAAAAGTAACTGGGATTATCCCGGGAAATTTCCCGGAGGTCCCAAATTGGTGACCCCGACGTGATTTGAACACGCAACCTTCTGATACTACAAATTGGTGACCAGCGACGGAGTGCTGAACAGTGCAGAGCTGCAACTAGACGACAGGAGCCTAGAAGATTCCGTCGTCTTACCTCTTTTGTTTTGTGAAAGTGTCAAGTTACCCAAATTACTAAAAATTCGTCAGTTCCTGTCCCGGATTGTCGCAAACGACATTCCGAGGTCCCTGTTTTTTAAGCGGACGCTGCCGGCGCATTTTTTTTAAGTGGCGAAATTAATCATGTGTTTTTGGCATTTTTGTTTTTCTATATCGTAGTTAGGCTATGCCTATAGGTGTAGAACGCCGCATCATGACCGTTCTGGAACAGAATATCCTGTGCTAGACCTAAAAAGAATTATTTTTCTTTGTTTTTTTTTCCGCTTGTCATTGTGCAATTGTTTTCTGTGCTTTAAAATTTTTCAGATTGGCACCTTCTGGAAGTTTTTTCTTCTGGACGTACAGTTGGAATATAGAACGTGTGGACAATGACGCAATTCGAGGCCCAGGCGGACAATAATCAGAATGGTCAAGTATCCTTGGAACAGGGGAGTATTGAATGTCCTGTTTTTTGTAAGGAGAGGCCTGCCCTGTGGTTTGCCAGTCTTGAGGCGCAATTTGGTATTAATAAAATCACTCAGGAAGTGATAAAAAATTTTTATGCCGTGGCAAACTTAGATATTAGTTGTGCCAGGGAGGTCGAAGCATTGATTATTCGACCCCTTGCCGTTTCCCCGTACACCAAGTTAAAACAAGCGATTGTCTCGAGTTTTTCGCAATCGCATGAGGAAAACATCAGACACTTATTAGGTGGCGAGACAATCGGTGACAGGAAGCCGTCCTCGTTTTTACGACGTTTGAGGACGCTCGCGAATAAAAATTTTCCGGAGGAGGTTCTCAAATCGATTTGGCTTAGACAACTTCCTCTGCAAATCCAAATTGTTTTAGAGGCGCAGCCATTGCAAGAATTAAATATAACGACACTATTAGCGGATCGCTTATTTGAAATTATATCGCAAGATCCGTCGCATTCTTGCAGTGTGCGTACAGCCGAACCGTCCAAACCTTTCGAGATTTCGGAATTGGACGAAGTTAGAAGCCAGGTTTCCACGCTGGCAGGGATGGTTGCATCGGCCATGGATAGTAGTTCTCAAGATGTCCGGTCGCTTAATAAGAATCATTCCTGTAACAAACAAAATCGCGGCCGAAGTCGTAATAATAATAATAGTAGGTCGCGTGTTAAAAATCAGAATTTGTGCTGGTACCATAATCGTTTTGCCGGTAGGGCTTCGAAGTGCGTTCGGCCCTGCAATTGGAAGGCAGCACAATCAGGGCAACGCAAACCGCGGTCGGTAGCAACTATGAGCGACCGCGGATTTAAAAGTCGTAGGTTGTTCGTTAGTGATCGTGCAACTAAAATATTTTTTTTAGTAGATACAGGTTCGGATATCTGCTGTTTCCCGCGACGCTTAGTAAAGGGTCGTTTAGGGGAGAGCGGGTACGAGTTGTTTGCCGCAAACCACTCATCTATTAAAACCTACGGCACAACTACTCTTCATTTAGACCTCGGTTTTAGAAGAGAGTTCACTTGGAACTTTGTAATCGCAGATGTTAGCACTCCAATTATTGGCTCAGACTTTTTGAGCCACTATAATTTGTTACCCGACTGCCGTCGACAACGGATAATCGATGGGGTTACTAAAATGGGCGTTGTAGCAACTGCAGCAAACGTTGCACAGTCCAGTGTTAGAGCCATCGTACTCCCGAGTAACAGTTATACGGATTTGCTTTCAGATTTTCCCGATATTACGCGCCCACCAGGTATTGATAGGGTAGTCAGGCATTCGACTAGGCACCAATTTGAAACAACAGAGGGACCACCCATTTCGTGCAGACCACGACGGCTGGCCCCCGATAAACTTCGTGTGACCCAGCAAGAGTTCGACGCAATGGTTCGAGCTGGTACAGCTAGGCCTTCGGATAGTCCTTGGTCATCACCCTTGCACCTTGTTTCTAAAAAGGATTCAACCTGGCGTCCGTGTGGCGATTACCGGATATTAAACGCGCGAACTATCCCGGATAGATATCCGGTTAGGCATATCGGTGATTTTGCTAGCAACTTAACTAAGTCAACGGTATTTACGACCGTAGATTTGGTTAAAGCTTACAATCTAATTCCCGTGTTTAATTAATATAGATATTTGCAAAACTGTGATTATAACACCGTTCGGGTTATTCGAATTTCCCTACATGACATTCGGTTTACGAAATGCAAGTCAGACTTTTCAACGATTTATCGATGAAGTCGTGCGAGGCCTCGATTTCTGTTACGCATACGTTGATGACATCCTGGTACATTCCGTGGATATGCCGAGTCATGCGGAACACCTCAAAATACTGTTCGGTAGGTTACGACAGTTCGGTGTTGTTATTAACCCGGCAAAGTGCGTTTTTGGTACATCTGAGGTTACCTTTTTGGGTTATCAGATCAATGCAGAAGGCACAAAGCCGCGTAACGAGCGAATACAAGCGCTCGCAGAGTTCCCGCCTCCTAAAACTGTGCAGGGAATGCGACGTTTTTTAGGAATGTTAAATTTCTACCGCAGATTTTTACCCGGTGCAGCAAAATATCAGGCACCTCTGGTTGATGCGATTTCATCCACTCAAGGGAAAGGTACACAACCATTCCCTTGGACGGATGCCTTAGAAAAAGACTACATAGCTTGTAGGGATAGCCTCACAACAGTTACCTTGTTGTCACATCCTGATAGTAACGCGCAGTTAGGTTTATTTACCGACGCGTCAGGTACTCATGTAGGCTCGTGTTTACAACAACGTAAGAGCGAGTATGAGAGTTGGCATCCCTTAGCCTTTTTCAGTAAAAAATTAACAGAAAAGCAGAAGGAGTGGCTCGCTTATTATAGGGAACTTCTAGCTGTTTATGAGAGCGTTCAGCATTTCAGACATTTCTTGGAAGCGCAACATGTGACCATATTTATGGATCACAAACCTCTAATTTTCGCGTTTAAACAGCAAAGATAAAAGTTACCACCGGTTCAATTAAACCAGTTGAGTTTCATTAGCCAATTTACCACTGATTTCGTGTACGTTAAAGGCGACGACAATGTAGTGGCAGATGCGATGTCGCGCATAGAGGCAATTTCTCTCACAGACGACTACGCTGCTCTGGCTGAAGCTCAGAAGGTGGACGAGGAACTTGTTACGTTGCGAGCAGATTCTTCTTTGAAATTAGAATCTGTTCCTATTCCAGGAACGGATATTTCTGTAACATGCGATGTATCAACGGGGAAACCGAGACCGTATTTACTCGCATCCTTTCGACGGCCTGTATTTCTCAGATTGCACAATCTCGACCTAGCGCGCGCACAAGCGCACGCCTGGTCGCAGATAGTTACATCTGGCCGTTACTTAGGAAAGATTGTATGTCTTGGGCACGTTGTTGTGTCTCATGCCAGCGTAGCAAAATTACCAGGCATGCTTCATCTCCGTTAGGCAATTTTGCCAGCACAAGTTCTCGTTTTCAGCAGGTACATTTAGACATAATCGGACCGATGCCGCATTCAAACGGTTTTACGTACTGCCTCACCGCAATCGATAGATTTACGAGGTGGGCAGAGGCATGGCCAATGTCATGTATCACTGCTGAAGAGGTAGCAAATACCTTTGTCAACGGGTGGATTTCGCGATTTGGTGTACCACTCGTAGTCACTACTGACCAAGGCAGACAGTTTGAGCCTACCTTGTTTAATGAGTTGTTACAGTTTTGCGCAACTAAGCAAATTAGGACAACCAGTTATCATCCGCAAGCTAATGAAATGGTAGAACGTTTACACAGACAGCTTAAGGCTGCTTTAATGTGCCATGCAGAGACATGGAGTAAAGCCTTATCGCTGGTTCTGCTAGGTATTAGAACAGCACTCAAGGAAGACTTGAAATGTTCTGCTGCCGAGTTATTATATGGAGAGCCTTTGAGATTTCCAGGGGATTTCGTAGTACCATCCTTGCCAACCAGTGATAGTAGTGCGCATAATTTTTTGGCAGCTACGTAAGGTTGTGGCAGATTTTCGACCAATTCCTGCGTCTCGGCATTCGTCTCCTTCAATTTTCACTTTTAAAGAAATGTCGACCACTACGCACGTGTTTTTACGTGACGATACGGTCCGACGTTCTCTTCAGCCACCCTATACTGGAACATATAAGGTCCTCATTAGAGGGGCAAACACCGTCACGATTGATGTGGGGGGGGAAAAGGCAGGAGGTAAGCGTGGACAGAGTTAAACCAGCACATCTCGAGGCTGAGGATGATCCTGAATCGACCTCAGTGCAACCAGGCAGCAACCCATTGGACGTACCTCTCACGGTGCCTGTTCCTCCGGTCGCAAATTTAATTCCATTGCCTGCCTCGAAGGAGTATCCTCCACCAGCCTTGGATCCTGTCGTTTCGACGCGTTCTGGACGCAAATTTAGGGATGTTTTGTATCTGTGAATCTTAGTCCCGAGATAATTTGAGTTTTAGTTAATGTAAATTGTTATCTATACTAATATTATAAAGAGAGAACATTTGTATTTTTGTATTTTTGTATGTTTGTAATGAGTAAGCTCAAAAAGTACTGAACCGATTTAAAAAATTCTTTCATTAATACATAGAATGGACTTTCGGAATGAAAATAGTCTATATATTATCCCGTTTAAATCAAAGGTACATTCGTGGAGACCTAATTTGCAACCTAAGTCGGCAAATAAACGGTCGAAAAAACACGTTTCTTATGTACGCTGCTTAATTGAAAATAGATAGAAGATAATTTTCTATGCAAGAGTTGTATAACTTAATAAGATCTACAAAAAAGTCCGCGACAGCATATGTCTATCTCTTAAGGTTGACTCACAGTAACCATTTTAATCTTAAAATTTTTGTTAAAAATATTACATAACTTCCAAGGCTATTTTCAAGTATATAATATTAATCCTTATCCAAATAATTTCGTTAATTAGCTTGGCCACATATTATAGATTAAAATTGTCCTTTACAGTATATAATTCAAATGAAAACTCTAGAAGATATCACGAATTTCACAAAGACGCATCGCAAAATTAATAAAATATTTGCAGTGAAACCCCAGATTAGGTCATAGTTACTACGAAAATATTATTATAAGCTTAGGTATGCTGTAGATCCCCACTGATCACAATCAATTTGAAGTCAATATAGTATAATAATATGATCTATTGTATAAAATAATTTTCATCTATATATATAATAATATAATATAATATTTTAAACCACCCCGACTGATCTATGTATAATAGCTTTTTCCAATGACTCTAAACACGACATTTAAAATCTGAGCTGTAAGTTGGTGAGGATTTGAATATTCTGTAGAGTCCAGGAGGCTTCCATGTTCTTACAATATCGTTGAAGAAGAAGATTTTCGAATTGATCAGACCTATGAAAGTTGGTTTCATAGCGCAATTAACTAGAAAAAAGCTCATAGTTTTATAACATCTATCAAACAAAAAAAACTATCAATAATAAAAACAAAAAATCGGTCCATCCGGTTAGATGCTAAGATGCTACAGACAGACACACAGATACACACGTTAAACGTATATTACCCCTACATTTTACGTCGGGGAACGCCGTAAGGTTAAGGCGGCAGATGTACTCCTTGGTAGTAAGCTACTTTTTGGTAGATTTAATGATTCCACTACCACTGTACGAAAACTCATGATTCATGAATGCACATAAAACTTTCATTGGTAGGTATATAGCTAGGATTAGAACCAACGACTATCGGGTCAGAATCAGGGTAACTATCCTTTACGCCAAAGGGCCGTCCAATATCAATACGTAAGTATTATAAAACAAAGTTCATCACTGCGTCTGTCTGTCTGTTCGCAATAATCTCAATAGCTACTGAACGGATTATCATGCAGTTTTCACCAATAGCCAGAGTGTTTATGAGGAAGGTTTAGGTGCATAATTCGTTAAGGTTTTGTGTAAATTGGATGAAATATGACGATGGTTGTTAAATATGTTCATATTTTATATGCGATGCAACAAACTGATGCAAATTTTGTAGGCATATATGTTCTACCCGTGCGAAGCCGGGGCGGGCTGCTAGTTTTGTATAATTTGGTTGACCTGACGTCCCGAATTTCAACTTCCTCTATGGTCATCTCAGATTTGTTTGATTCTGAATGACTATGGGACAATTTGTTCATCCTTCCGTTTACGGGCGGCCCCTTTCTGGTGGGGATGTTCGTCTTCGTGGGGGGGTGATGTGGCGACCTCGCCTTATTTTATGATGTTCGAACTCGTTGTTGACAGTTTAATTTTCTCATCCGACATATTTGAATGTTTTCATATGTCGATGGTAGAATTGGTTGTCAAGGATTCTGACATTATTTTTTCGGTAGTTAATATTTTTTCCTTTGCCCTAGTTGGTAAAATTGGATTTTAATAATACTGATTGAATTTAAGTAATAACTTTTTACTAAAGCATGAGCCTTGATTGTAAAGCATCAAGGCCATGCAATAACAATATAACTTCAGTTCCAATATTTTCTCGAATACAACAAATTATATGAAACTGCGTTTGCTTGAATAGTGAAGCCCAGAGCATTTCACGGTCCGTTCGGACTAATATCTGCCCGGGACCGTCGATACAAAAGATAAGTACATTTTCCTTATAAATCTAAAAGAGGACCCCTCTCTGTTCTTTATCGGCTTTTACGAACCAGTCGTAAAACGCCGAAACTGCAAGTGCCATCTCATTCCTGTCTCAGTATCTAAGTAGCAGTTGATAGGGTTGGCACACGTAAAAGTAACTGGGATTATCCCGGGAAATTTCCCGGAGGTCCCAAAAAATGAACTAAGAACAAAGAAGAGAATAAGACAGGGTTACCAACTCCCGTAGAGGGTTTACGAGGTAATATCGTAGAGGAAAAATTAAATTGAGAACATTAGCGTATGCGAATAAAATAGCTATAGAGACATAACCCGCCTAAAATTATGAACACGTGATACGCAACGTAATTTGGTCGGGTCATACATGGGAGTGACTAAAAGCCAATGGGTGCACTAGAACTGGGAGCCAGTGCTGGAGCCAGTTTGTAAAATATCGCATATGCAGAGAAGGATAAAAATTGTTGTTCATCTCGCTCTCTCATATTAATGATTGTTTTATCCTTCTTCCATATTATTATTTTTATTTAAATGCCAAATCCATTGAATAGTCCGTCCAAGGATTATATCAATAAAAATACAAGTACGATTCATTTAATCTGTACAAAAAAAAGTTGTGTTAAAAACAAACTGAAAATATCTCGGAACAAAAAATATTCAGAAAAAGAAAAATAAAATAACATAACCTCGAAATTCGAGTCTGCGCAAAATTTCAAAGTCACAATTTGAGTGAAAAACACCCGTGGTCGTTCCGGACCTCGAGCGAGTTGCAAAACCACCAAAAAATCTTCTCCGGAGGACGTGAACGCAGCCCTGAGAATGCCGCGATTATTTTTTTATTGATTGACATAACAATTTTAGGGTTTTTGGCGGGAACGAGAAAATATGTGTGTGCTCTCATTTTATTTCATTATTATTGATAATTTAACTAATTAATGTGGAGTATTAACCATTAAATGACAAAGAAGTAGTCTCTGTCTACCCCAACGGAAAAACGCGTGATTTTATGTATGTACAAGTGACGATAAATAAGAGTATAGGGTAACCATACAATCTTAAAGAAAATTCCATTTTGCGTTCAAAACAAAGTTCCATTTTAGTAAATTTTTCCACGTCCGTTCCGTGACATGGAATAACTTCATAGTATATCCTATTTCATGTGGGAAAGAGATAGAGCTACCCACGGTGTATTCTTTTCTCTGTCTACGGGTTAGAGCGTTTGGTTCACAGAACACTATTACTCACGGGGAGGTTTGGTTGCATTCCGAGCGTAGGTCGTGAACGCAGCCCAGTATACGCTACGGTATATATGTAAACGTCAATGTCAACTGTCATCACAGAGTACTTTTCTATATACTGTCATTTTAGTAATTTCATACCAAAATAGGGCTGATAGGTGAACCGGTAAAATAAAGAGATATTTTATCGGTATGTAATGATGATACGTTAACAAATACACAATAAAAACAAATATGATTGATGTTCATTCAGAACTAAGCTTATTGTACATACTTATACTATTAAAATAAGTTAATTCCAATGTATTTAAGAACGAATAGGGTTCTATACGTTAAGCACATGAGATCCAATACGCATGCGCAAGCAGATGTGCGGAATTGCAAGTTAGGTGGTTATTAATAGTATTGATTTTTATATACAATATCAAGAAATTTGGATCATAAATAAAAAAATGTTTGTAACTCAGTCATTAATTGGATATTTTATAGTTATCAACGTGGGTTGTGTAAAATGTAATTCTGATCTATCGCCAGTGACATTTACGTTCAAAGAGTACCAATATAAAGATTCACCTAAAAATGTAGGTCTTATTATAATTACGTGTCTTAAACTTTGTTGTCTTAAGTTTTGTTCTTGGCGTTGAAAATTCAGTGAATACTAAGTCTTAAGTCTAAATTGCAATATTCACAACTTGTATATTTTAACGTCATTTTGTTATTAAAGTTTTTACTTTGCAGGAGATGACTTTTCGAGAATTTGAGACTGCTTGTGAGCAAAGTAATGCATGCAACCATATGACTGGACTACAGAGAATCAGATGCGTGAGAGAATGCGTCTCGCCGTCATGCTACAGGGAGCTTTACCAGGCTGATTCTGTAATTTTATTGCGTAGCTCATTAACATAGTCTAAATAATTTTACTATCAAGTACTTTTAACGGTTTTATATTTTAACTTACTAATTCAATAAGATTTGTTCGTTAATCATATCATATCGACCGATTTTACGTGTAAGCTCCGTGAAATAGTTTATAACAAAGTCATAAAGAATTTAAATTTATTGGCAATGGTTAAATACAATTTATTAGTATTTGATAATCAATTTATAAGCATATCTAAACCAGCTTGTCACCTGCAACCCCCTAAATGCAGTACACAAATATAATATAACCGTTAAAACCGTACCAATTTTAAATAATAATAATAATAAATCATTGTAAGTTGAAGTTAGGTCTCAATATATTTTGAACAAGGAAGTACCATACAAAACATTTTATGTTAACCATACATGACCAAACATTGAAATATTGGTTATATATTTTAAGAATAGTATGTAACGAATTTACAAGCCATGATACATGGTAGAACTTATAGGAAGCTATTTATTAATAATAATCATCTACCACCTACATTTTAACACAATATAAACCTACATTCTGCAAGTAAATGAATAATTTTAATTATCATGTAAATAAATTTATAGCTGTGGTTTTATTGTTGCAGCTCGAGGAAGGTGAAATTGACGTACGTTTAAATTCTTTCAAGGGATGCTTTGTACAAAGAAGTGGTCGAACAAGAAATTGATTTACTAAATATGGTTTAGTTTCATCACTAATTCTCTGTGCTAAGAAAATTAACAATGTCCGTCGAAAAGTACATTTTCTCTTAATGGTTAGTAAATACTTTTATATACAAAATGTTTAAGTTAAAGTAAGTTTAACAACAACGTTAAGTGCCGCTGTAGCAGACTGTCACAAGGAATAATAAAATTGAATTTAAAATAAAGGGGTCAGTAATACAATACCTTTCCTGTACTAATCCGACTCACACTTGCAGGTTTATTTAAATTTGTTACAGTTTAGTCATTTCCTATAGTTATATATACACACACACGCACACACACACGCGCACACTCTAAAATAATTTGAACTAATATAAGTATACAATTTGTAGTAAATACCTACTCAAATTTGGGGAAGACACTGTTTTTTTGCAACACAGTATAATAAATAATACTAACGCAAAAAGACAGGGCTTCAAAACTTATATGTACATAATTAGTTTTTTTTTTGTCAATAAAGTTATTTGTTGTTATTGTTATTTGTTATAGGTAATGAGGGTTTATTTAACTTTCAGGTGTACGTGGTGCAGACAACACATGACAGATCTTTAATAGGTGAAACTATCAACACTAAACATTTGTAGTAGTAAACATTTTGATTACATTTCAATCACAATACCTATTTTTTCTTAAAACTGTGTAAAATAGAAAGTATAAAAAAAAATAAGTATAAAATAAAAGTAATTTATGTAAACGTTAAGAAACATGATGTAAGAAGAATTTGTATAATGTTCTTGGTAAATAATAAATAATGTTTCCTTGATAGCAGCATTTTTGTATTAAGTATGAAAATTTTAAACTACTGTCAAGGGACACGATGTAATGTCATTTAATTTATTGGTAGTATCTCTGCGTCCGTCTCGACACTTTGTTCGACGATAATAATGACCATTGATATTACAGGGCTTGTAAAACACAATATTTAAATTAACTCAGGTTTACTTTATGCTTTGGATCACACTCACTGTGCTGTGAGGCCTGTGGATTGAGGGCCCAGTGGTGTAGTGGGAGAACGGTCGGCTTTGACGCCAGAGGTACCGAGTTCAATCCCTGCCGTGGATTTTTCCACCAATGTATTTTTTTATCTAATAATGTACGTGCACATTTTATAGTCCTCCGGTGAAGTGAAGGAAAAACATGGTTCAGAAACCCTAAACTCCCACATTTTGGTAGGACACTATATAGACTATAGAGTATGTCTAATCAGCTACCACCCTCAAGTTTGAAAATCTGTCAACAAACATCTAATGTGTTCCGGGCTCCGGCAGCTATCCTTGAGGGCCAGTTCCCATTGTAGGCCTAGTGTGCCTAGAGGCCATCCGCGACCGCATCATCACTTACCAACAGGTGATATATTGGTCAAACGCTAGACTTAGAAGATATAAAAAATAGGGCATAATTTTTAGGGAGAGTTATGGCATTGAAAAGATAATAATACTACGTATAGAACGGACACTCTGTTCCCCCCACCAATCCGGGCTACCTCACCTCACCACCGATTCTGGAGCTGTCGAGGAGCTAGTGTGAGCAAGGACGCCATACGCGCAGGACTACAGAACAATACTACCTCACAAGGAGAAGAACATCATTTTCATACATGTATGAATATAAAACACAGAAATATCAATAATAAGTATTATGGAATATTTCTGTGGGACTATGTAGACACAGAGGTTCAAATTTACGTAGTTTCTATAATATATATATATACTAATACACTTATATTTGTATACCTACCTAACTATATATTCGTATTTTAGAATTAATTTTCATTTTTTCTGAAATTTTCATTTCAAATGAAACAACGATATACTCGTGCGTAAATAAATAAACCTTAGTTTTTAAATATTGAATAAAAACTTTCTTAATAATTTATTTATCTTTGTCACTTTTTCAAATCAAGTTACTTAAATATATGAAATGTCCCTACCTAACTCTACACTATTCAAATAACGTAATCAAATATTTAGAAGATTTTAGTTTGCAAAAACTTTCGCAACTGTTTCACTCGCACGCGTATCGGTCTTCTTTCGCAGTGAGACAAGTATCTTAGTTATGGCGTATCGCGTTGAGTAAATGAGAATAGTTTTACTGTCTATTATACTATTGAAAACATAGCGAAGTACTGGCTGGCAAGTCTAAATCGACTTCAAAATGAAGTAGGTTCTTACGGTGACATCCTTAGACTTCACGCACACAATTGCGCCTCTAGAAAAACGACATGTGTGTAGTGTCTGTGTAATAGGTCGTTAAAACGAGAGTTTGTATGGAGATTTAGTCGAGTGGCCGGGGTGTGGTTATGGTATGCCATAGAGTAAAGTAATATTGTGGTATGCATGCCACAGTAAATCTTATTGGCAGATGTCATCTTCTAAGTTGGCAGATCTAAAATACGCGCAATGTTTAGCATAAAATCGACAGAAAGCTGTAAACTCCTCTTTAAAAAGCATCATATATTGACAGTTCCATCACTATATATTTTTGAAATTGCGTTATTTGTAAAGACAAGCTCGAATTTATTCCCACGACTTTCTGATAAGTCAAGCCGCATCAGACGTGACGGCAGCAAACTATGCTTGCACACTGCTAGAACCAGCCACATGATAAAGAGTGTCTTTTGCATGGCGCCAGCTATGTATAATAAAATACCTCATGACATAAAAACATGAATGTACATATGTTTAAGAAGAAGTTGCTTCATCTACTAGCTGAAAAATGCTATTATAAGGTATGTAACTTCATAAATGACAAATTCTGACACATTTTTCTTATATTTTATTTTTTTATGTATGTTTTGATGCAACTATGAACGATTATATTAATATTTTATTGAAATGTAATATGTAAATGTATTATTTGTCTGTGTTTAGCCCGTTTTCATTGTTTTTATGTTGTCACCTAAGTTTTTGACATTTATTTTCAACAATATATATTCAAGTAATAAGTATGAAATAATAATATTTAGATAATTATTTATAATAATATATTAAAAATAAATTAAATGTATCACGATTTGTACGCCTTAATGGCTAAAACATGAATGTCACCTTGAAAAAAAAACCAACTTGCATGCGTTTTATAACGTATGCATACCATGTCTTTGACAAATAAATAATCCTTATCTTGATATTTATCGTCGTTTATTTAGATTTATTAATTTAACAGAGTATACAATAAAGCAGCATACAGCCCTTAATAATCAGAATATTCTAGGCCTAGCGTGTTCACCATCTGCTACTATATCATTGCTTACCACCAGGCGAGATAATAGTCAAACGCTAGCGTATAATACCTGCACCACACATGTGTGGTACACATTGACGTGCTCTACGACCTAGATGAGCAGCACTTCCCGCTGCTCATCACCCTAGGCGCAGAGGCACAAGCTACCCTACCAAGAGGCGAAGTGAAAAAGGTTAAGTGGGAGAAATACCAAGCCAACCTGAAAACTATGACCGTTAGAAAACTGTCGACTCCAGAAGACATTGAACAGTGCGATGGAGTTGACAACTACCATCCAGAAGGCCAAAGAAGGTGCCACTACCACCACCCAAAAACTAAGGTGGAGAGAGGAGCTGCCCGCAAGACTACAGGCTGAACTGAACGCACTCGCAGAAAAACTCTCCACCGAAGTCCATATATGGAAAGGCGCCAATCGGGACAGCCACATAGCCCAAGCATCGGATGATCAAACCAGCCTGCATAGACTGAATCGGCAGCTAACGAGAGCCAAAGTTCCAGTCTGCCCACTACTGGACTCTACCGGCTGGAGGTGCTACCCTGCTGCCCAGCGAGCGGAACTCCTGGCCGATTACCTCTCTGAGCAGTTCAGAAACCACCCAGTACCGCGAGATGCTTCAAGGGAAGCCACGGAACATCACCGAGAAGTAACCGCCTCAATAACTGCTCTACTCCAGTCCCCGGTCCAGCCGTTGGAAGGAGATGCTTTCATAACTCCGACCGAGGTGGTAAAGACCGTGAGGAGACTGCAGGCCAATAAGGCACCTGGCATTGACTGCATCACAAATGCTGACCTTAAGCAGATGCCATACAAAGGACTGGTCTGCCTAACCAGGCTTTTCAATGGCATACTACGTACCTGCCACTTCCCCTTAATATGGAAAACCGGAAAAGTTATCATGTTGCCGAAACCGGGGAAAGATAGACGGCAACCATCAAGCTACCGACCTATTACACTTCTGCCGCACATCGCCAAGTTGTTTGAGCGTCTGCTGCTGCGGAGGCTGTACCCACACTTCACACCGCGTGAAGAACAGTTCGGCTTCCGCGCACGCTACTCAACGACGCTCCAACTGACGAGAGTGCTACACCACCTGGCTGCAGAGTACAATAGAGGGAGAAGAAGCGTCGCCGTGTTCCTTGACATAGAGAAGGCCTTCGATAGAGTGTGGCACGAAGGTCTTCTCTACAAGATGGCACGAACGACGCTGCCGGCCTCAATACTACGTACAATTGCGTCCTTCCTCGAGGAACGGAAGTTCTGTGTGTCCGTCGAGGGCGTCGACTCCGGACTCAGAACAGTCGTCGCAGGCGTACCACAGGGGAGCTGCCTATCGCCCCACCTGTACGCCATCTACACGGACGACATACCGACGCTCGAGGAATCACAACGGCAACCGGGTGAGAGAGACGTCACACTCGCCCTGTATGCGGATGACAGTGCGTACATCGCGTCATCCACAAGTCCGAAGATAGCAGCTAACAGAGTCCAGAAAGTCCTTAACATCCTCGCGGACTGGCTCGACAAGTGGCGCATGGCCGTCAATGTGGCGAAGACGGCTGCGCTGCTCACCGGCTAACATCGAGTCCTACCACCCCCGCTGCAGCTGAGAGGTGAAGATGTGAAATGGGAGACCAAAGTTAAGTACTTGGGCATCTACATTGACCGGACGTTGAGGATGCGCCCACAGGTGGACCATGCCGTCCACCAGGCCAAAGCCGCAAGGGCCTTACTCCGTCCAGTCCTGCACTCTCAGCTGCCCCTCCATACAAAAATCGGTATCTACAGAATGTACATCCGAACAAGACTGACGTATGCCGCGCCAGCGTGGTATGCTCTATGCTCAAAAATGCAAAAGAACCGTCTGCAAGTAATACAAAACGTCACCCTGCAGATGTGCACGAGAGCCAGTCGTTACTACTACTACGTACTACTATGGCAATGACGTAATCGCCCGGGACGTGAAGATCGAAACGGTGAGGGAGTTCGTGGTTCGTATGGCGCGCGGTCAGTATGATCGCGCTGACAACGGACCACACCCTCACCTGTGGAACATTGCGCCGCATCACGCCCGGCCGCCTGACGACGCCGTAACGACCAGGCGTGCACTCCCACGCGACATCGTCCCGGTGACAACGGATGACACAGACGACGCCACCGAAGAGGAGGCATAGAGAGCATACCATGTTGGAAACAACTAACCCATGACTACCGAAAGAGGGCTGCATCAAGCCCGCACGCTTCCCGGGGGTAGTTGCCCCCGGCGCCCCACCCGGGTAAAGAGGATCACCTCGAGGCCCACGAACGCAATCCCAAGAAGGGAACGCAAGACCCACTAAGTACGTGTGTGTTTATGTTTGCTATTCGCTATTTGTGACCATGTCTGAAGGGTATATTTGCGAAGTTGTTCGCGTTTTTGCGTATTTGGCACGCATCACTACATGGTATAAAACAAAGTCGCTGTCGCTGTCTGTCCGTCCCTATGTACGCTTAAATCTTTAAAACTACGCAACGGATTTTTTAATAGATAGCGTGATTCAAGAGGAAGGTTTATATAATACATGCATAAAATATTAGAGAAACACTGTCAATTTTAGAGGGTTCTAATGTGATGTCGCAAATAAACACTTTTTTTGCGCTTACATTGCAAACGCTGGCTGAACCCTACGAGATAGATCAAAATAATGTACTACAGTATTGTACAAATTAAAAAGGTCTACAAAAAAATTCGCGATGGTATATGTTTAACTCTTAAGGTTGACTCACGGTAACCATTTAAATCTTTAATTTTTAATAAAAAACATTACATAACTTCCAAGGCAACTTTCTAATGTACAGTATTAATCCTTATCCGAATAATTACGTTAATTACCTTGGTCACATATTATACATTAAAATTGTCCTTTACAGTATATAATTTATATGAAAACTTTAGAAGATATCAGAGATTTAAAATTATGAGCATCAAAATAGTTGTTGCGAAACCACAGATTAGACAATAGTTACTACGTAAACATTATTAGCTTCGCTATTTCTGTAGATTACAACCGATATACGAGTAACTCAATTTTATGTCAATACAATTTGATCCACTGATAAGCTGTGCCCCGCGGTTTCGCCGGCGTAATAAAAAGTATCCTATGGCCTTATCGACGAAGAAGTACTGCCTATCTCTGTGCAAAATTTAAGCTGAGTTGGTCCAGCCGTTTGACCGTGAAGGAGTCCCAAACAAACAAATATACAAATTGACGTACGCATCTTCGCATGGTGAACCGGCTAGGCCTAGAATGCAATGACTCCCGAGAGCTGTGTTGCCGGAACACCGTAAGGTTATGGCGGCAGACTTATTCCTTGATGGTGGTAAGCTACTTTTTGGTAGCAAGTGAGGCAGAACATTGATTTAATGATCTAATGATTGATTAAGAACATTGATGAATAAATTGATTTAATGATGATGCTAGCATTATAATCAGCAACCGTCGGGTTAAAAGTCAACTAACTATCCTTTACTCCAACGGGCCGTCCAATATTATGTATCTATTTCACCCGTGCGAAGCCGGGGCGGGCTGCTAGTAGCAAATAAAAAACATCCCTTACCGAACATCTGTCGGTTTTTAAGGCACATCAAAGAAGACAAATAGGCAAACACGCAACACAAATAGCCAAACACGCAACGCAATTACGCAAATATACCGACCAAACGTGGTTCAGAAACTAATTGTATTTTCTTAGAGGTTTTAAATTTTTTAGAACTCTAGCAGATGCACCTATGTATTTGAGACCATAAAAACGAGCGGCATCAACAACTACAAATTACATTCTGCTAGCAAACATGTTTTTTATATTGTTTGGCGTTTGGCTCCATGTGTGGATGGTTGTATATTGTTTCGCCTATGTGTCCATACCTAAAATATTCGGCAAATATCCTGCCAAGCCAAATAGCGAATACGCTTGTGTAGAAGCACCAAAGATATAGAAAAAATAAATGCGATGGAATGCAATTTTACTAATATAATTGATACATTTTGGAAACATTATTTCTTATTATAAAATGTATAATGGTTATATACACATTATCTTAAAATGCTATATTGCAATATTTTCTTTTAATCGCAATAATTGCACATCGATTCGATTGTCACAAACATCGAATAAACTAATTTGACGTATCGCGCCGAAACTACATTTACCGACTATCTATGATTATCGGTTTTAGACTTTTAGCTCATTACTATTTATTTTACCAATTCATGAAAAAAAATTTGTTCCACTTGCTATCGCTAGAAGCGGTCTAGTGAGGAAATTTAAAGCAAAATGGCTTCATTGTGTAGACAAATCGTTAGGGGAAATGCTGTCAGGAGTATTCTATTTTCTTCCGCCCGACGGGGATACAGCGACAAAAGTAAGAATTCCTTAGAATTTTCCTCCACTTGTTACCACCCTTGTCAATGTTTCGTTACGTAATGTTAAAAATGTCCTTAGATTTCCTTTTTCCAGGAAAATTAAACGAAAAGAGCTTAAAAATGCGCTTGTATTCGTATAATACATGTATTAGTAATTAAACTCATACGGTAAAACTATTGTAATAAAAAATATCGGTCAAAAGAGCTCCAGTCGTCATGCTTATCGATTATTTACGTTGAATAACATCTGGTCTTAAAAATAGCAGTCATATCGGTTTAAAATAATTATGTCCTGAATTTTGGAATCGTACACATTAGGTACATTTTAAAATAATTGCTTGTGATTTATCAAAACCTATTCAATTTTAGGTTATCTCTGTTATCAGAATTCTTGCGTGCCTATGATAATACATTCATATCCACCCTAGAAAAAAAATTACTGTAACAACACACCTGTAATACTAAAATCTACCTATTATTTATTCTTTGTCTAATTTCAACTGATATTAGTTATTACAAACTATTTCTGGCTTTTGGTAAGCACATCAATTTAAAATTGACTTCACTTCTAATCAATTACAAATAAGATTACATTTCAAGAATGCAATTATAACAAAAATAACATTAAGTTATGACTGCTGTGCTAATTTGATAATTTGAGTGTATTAATGGGTGTACCAGAAGCTGGGTGTGAGCACGGTAATATAATTTAATATATCAGTAATGTGACTCCATACAAACTGTCGAAACATGAGTCATGCGAACGCGCCTCGAAAATCCCTACGCACTAATCCCCAGCTCACGATAAGTGTCATCTGGTCATTGTCAATCGTCAAGTAGGTAGATGAAATTAAAATACTGTACGGGGTCAGCCCTATCGCATGTTTACATACCAAGTGGTACCGTGCAGAACGCTTTTATAGATTTTAAGGACAGGGCCGAGTTACAATACTAATAATAATAATAGCGCATTTCATGAACTTTAATGGAAAATTATAGCGGTTGAGATAACTTTATTAGTTTAGCAGTAATAGTCGTTGAACTTGGGTGTTGGATAATTTTGCACCAAATACAAAATACTTTAAAGTGACAAAGACGAAGTACCTAGTTGCTTGTTTATAACGGGTAAAGACTGGCATTGAATAACGAGCTACTACGGAACCCTACACTGCGCGTGGCCCAACACGCACTTGGCCGGTTATTTGTTTTAAACCCTTTAATTTTTAACTTTGTTCTGTTCTTAGTATTTGTTGTTATAGCGGCAACAGAAATACATCATCTGTGAAAATTTCAACCGTCTAACTATCACGGTTCATGAGATACAGCCTGGTGACAGACGGACGGACAGACAGGCAGACAAACAGACAGTGGAGTCTCAGTAATAGGGTTCCGTTGGTACCCTTTGGGTACGGAACCCTAAAAAGGGAATTGCAACTCCGTAGGTATTTTTTATAAAATATGTAGGTAGGGTAATAATGTATTTAATAACATTAATCTCATACTATAAGAATCTTTGTCCTGACATACTGACTGACTGACTGACTGACAGACAGACAACGCACAGCCTAAACCACTGGTCGTAGAGACTTGAAATTTGGAGGGTATATTTGTCTTGGTACGAAGGTGAATTAAGAAAGTATTTTCCAAAATTCACCCCTTTAGGGGATGAAATGGGGGTTCAAAGTTTGTATGGAGAAACAAGATTAGATAGTATTTTATATTCGAAACTTCACACAAGTGCTTCAGTAAATAGATAAGTAAATATGTGTTTCAGGCTTTTTTGAAATTCCACCCCTAAGAGGATGAAATGGGGTAACAAAGTTTGAAAATCGGTAATGTTTCGGATTGCGCTGAAATTTGGCATGCAGAAAGTTATTACAACGTTAGTTCCCTCTGAGAAATTAAGGTGAATTTTAGAAAATCATTTCTCAGGGGATGAAACAAGGGTTCAAAGTTTGTAAGGAGAAACAAGATTAGATAGTTTTTTCTATTCAAAACTTGTGCCAGTATATAAATAAGAAAATACGTGTTTAAGACTTCTCGAAATGCCACCCCTAAAAGGGTCAAAATGAGGTAACAAAGTCTGAAATCAACATTGTTTCGGATTGCGCTGAAATTTGGCATGCAGATATAGTTATTTTGACGTAGGTATCCGCTAAGAAAGGATTTTTCAAAATTCACTCCTTAAAGGGATGAAACTGGGGTTTAAAGTATGAAGTAATTTGGCTTTTACTTCTTTGATGTCTTCTATAATAGAACGGTTTTTACAAAATAAAAGTTTTAAGTAAATAAAAGAAGTCTTTAACGCGGGCGAAGCCGCGGGGAACTTCTAGTAGCTCTATATGCAAAGACTTATTATTTAAATTTCGTAGAATTTACGTCATGATGTAAAAGTAAACATACCTAAATAAAATCAAAATATATTTATTGTTGAAAAATTGAATTACTTGATTAATGTGCAGCGCTATTTGGATTTAAACGATTGAATGAACCAATACTAAGATATCGGTTGAATTTATATGAGCACTGAGAAATGGACTATCGTTGAAGCATTGATTTAACTAGTTAATCGACTAGTCGACGGAGATTAATTCAACGGTCTAGTTGCGTTAACGAAAAATACATCATCGACACATCGCTACTCAGGTTGAAAAATTGTCGCCAAACAAAATGTGTTCTGATTGACTACATTTACTGGATCAATCACATTCAGCATCATCATCAGCCTATATTAGTCTACTGCTGACTGAAGACTGTTTTTAAATGTAAAAGACCATGTCATCCCAAAAATATGAACTTTTTTGGATCTAATTTATAACAACTTATGTGTTGTAACAACACCTTTTTGATTGAAATTGGTATCAACATCAATCAACAACAAATTAAAATAATTACTCAGTATAACAGTGATAGATCATTGATTTGCTGTCTAAATAAATTACATTAATCTTTATTTATATAATTCTACTGTACGTGTGTATGTCACTGAAATCCTCCTAAATGGCTGGACCAATTTAGATGAATTTTGGTATGTGTGGTATGTGTGTTTGTAAGTTAGTCCGTAGATGGTTTAGATTCACAATTGGACCCGATAGGTGGTGCTGTGAGACAATGTCTGCTGGATCCGCTAGTATATTTATAAATATTTAAAATTGTCCCATGATTTATCACGCTAAAGGATTAATTTTATTTACTTCAATGTTTCAACCAAGTTGCATTGATTGTGGTTACGAGAAAACTAAATGAAAATTATTGTTTTAGAGTGATCAGTCTTGCATTTGAAATAAATAAATAAATTAAAATAAATTTATTGCTAAATTTTAATATTTAAAACTATACTAGCTGTTCCTCGCGGCTTCACCCGCGTTTAAAAGTATCCTATAGCCTTATCCATAATACTGGCTATCCCTGTACAAAATTTCAGCTACATTAGTCCAACTGTTTGTCCGTAAAAAAGTCCAACAAATATACAAACTGACGTTTGCATTTATAGAAATATAAGCCATTAAAGAAAAAGTTGAAGTTGTTAGCCATCTGCTGTCTCTAGGAACTAACATTTTTAGGGTTTCGTACCCAAAGGGTAAAACGGGACCCTATTACTAAGACTCCACTGTCCGTCTGTCTGTCTGTCTGTCTGTCTGTCTGTCTGTCTGTCTGTCTGTCTGTCTGTCCGTCCGTCTGTCACCAGGCTGTATCTCATGAACCGTGATAGTTAGACAGTTGAAAATTTCACAGATGATGTATTTCTGTTGCCGCTATAACAACAAATACTAAAAACAGAATAAAGTTTAAAATAATAGAGGGACCCCATACAAGAAACGTGTTTTCTTCGGCATTTCACGCCATTTATGAACGCTTAGTTAGGTAAACCCATAGATGGCGTTATATTGAAATGTCGATCCCTTACTCCTTTGTTAGACGTTAGATGGCGTTATAAGAAATAAAATGTATATTAATTATTAGTTTTTGCAGGCGAAAAATGATAGTGGTATTTTTGCTCGATCTTATAAAATACTGTAGTGTGGTACGGAACCCTACTAGTGCGTACTAGTCCGACTTGTACTTGGCCAGTTTATTTATAAAAAAATGCCTCTTTTCGTTTAGGGTACGAAGTTGACACTGACGCCAAAGAAATTGACAGTCACAATGAGTAGGGTTGCCATCCGTCCGGGTTTCCCCAGATTTGTCCTAGTTTAGAGGGCATCTGGGGAGCGTCAGGGCAGGGCTTCATTTGTTGGGTTTAAAAATAAAAAGTCTTGGGCCCCCCGCGTAACGTGCACTTTACTTTATCCGCGATCAATCGACGAACAAACTTGCTAAATTACACGGACTATGTTTAAAAAAACCTGTTGACATGTCCGGGTTCTGGCACAGAAAAGATAATAGAGGTTAAGTTAATAGTTATATAGATATAGATAGATAATTTAATAGTTAATAATAAAGTTAATAGTGGCCTCTAAAATCCAGGGTTTTAACGCGTCTTGTCTTGGTTGCCAAATTTTAGAGATGGCAACCCTAAAGCCGAGTTTTCACTAGGGGACATGTTGCGGGACCAAATCGCCCGACATTCACGTAGTTGTGGCGACTGTCGAGGGACACGAAGGTCGCGCGTGTCGACGCTCTCAATCGACTAGCGACAAGCTGCGCGACCCGTAAATGTCCCAAGTGACGTCGGGTGACTCGCACCGCACGGGACACGTGAACTTCGTGTCGACCGACAGAGTCGCAGTACAAATGTCCCCTTGTGAAAACGCGACAATGAGTCGTGTATATTTGTATCTTTGCAGTGATGGTGGATCCTCTGGAGCACGCGACGGGCATGGAGCGGAAGGAGCTCCTCGCCTTGCAGTCCGGCAATGATGACCCCTTCAACATGAAGGTGCTGAAGAAATCCGCTGGCACCCGGGCGAACCCCACCCTCGTCCCTTCCTGCTTCGATGCCAGAATTGTAGGATGCATATGTAAGTATCATCAGAGCCTTTTATTTTTATCATAGGAGCTGGTGAAACTTCATTATTTATAGATACAATTGGACCCAATGAGGAATAGACTGTGATGTGAGGAGGGAAGGTCTTTATGCTGCGAAAATGAAAGACAGATTGTTAAGACTAAAAAAACTGGCCAAGAGCAAGTCGGACTAGCACTCGTAGGGTTCTGTAACACAGTAGAGTATTTCATACTTATAATTTTTTACTCACATTTTACCACTTTAGAAGTGTCTATCTTTCAAATTATTGACTTTGAGAAAAAAATATTTTAGGAACCTCAATGTCATTTTTAAAGACCTATCTATAGCACGTATGGGATTGATGACAATTTTTTTTAGTTTCAGTTCCATGTATGGGGAGCCCCCCCTTAATCTTTTAAGTTTGTATAAAAGTCGTAAAGCGGTTTATAGAATACATTTAACTACCAAGTATAAAAATAGAAAACCTAAAAAATAAAAGGCTGGGGGCGTCTAATTTTGTATAAGTATACAAATTGTATGTATAATAATATACTTGCTTTGCACATAAATATAATTATTAAAACAAAACTTTGCATGCAATAAATTTATACTACCAAGACTTAGGAATTAAGACATCTATCAAACATAATTTCATATTTGTGATTGGAGACAAGACAAAGTCAACAATATTGTTTGACTAAAACCAAATAGGTAAAAGTTATTGTAACTGTTAATGCAACAGGAAAAAAAATGCTAGAACTCAATAATTATTATCCCAACCTCACGCCTGCGATACAACTAAAACACTGTATTGTATGACATAACCACTAATAGGATAATGTTAGTGAAAAATTCAGTTTGATTGTGAATTTAATATTATGTTTTCTGTAAGTTTAAAGTGTTACTACACTTTATATTACCAAAGTTGTCGAAATAGCTCTAAGAATTAGAAAGCTGAAGTGGGAGTGCGCTGGTCACATCTGTCGTAGAACCGATAACCGTTGGAGTAGACGAGTTGACGTAACGAAGCGTAGGACGCCCTCCAGCTATATAGCGAACCGGCAAGCACGCAACGGGGAGGAGGGGGGGAAATGTTAATACTATTCAATAGATTACGAAGGGGTAGTATGAAAATTACCGGACCATGGCAGAACAAAGTCTGGGAACATAGGGCTATTGTTAGTCTAACCACTGTCTAGTGTCTCGCTTGGTGGTAAGCTAAGCGATGATGTGGTCGAGGATGGTGAACACGCTAGGCCTAGAATACTCTGACTCTCAAGGACTGCGGTGCCGGAACACCGTAAGGTTATGGCGGCAGATTTTCACCTTGATGGTGGTAAGCTACATTTTGGTAGTTAGTCAGGCGGAACATCGATATAATATGTTCCTACAACCTGTAGAATATACTAGTAATACAAAGGTTTTGGTCGTGTTATAACATCCAAGTATACAATATTACATTAGTTGCCGTTTTCATTGTCCTACACTTTCGAACGCTTTAGCTCAGCTAAACTAAAGATTTTCAGCCTTCAACTGTTGTGCAATATGTCTCTTCTAGATGATTCATACACTAGACATTGTGTAATGAATGATTACTGAAACATGAAGACAATATGCTGTAAACCTCGTTTTTGTGCTTTACAGGTGAAGAGCACGCCACGTCCGTCACTTGGCTTTGGATTCATAAGGTAATTATTTTATATTAAATAAAATTAACACCAAATACCAAACCAAGCATTTATTCAGTATGTAGGCAGTATCAATATATGCACATAATACGTCTAAATCATAAAATAGATCATAAGTAAACATAGCAAAGATATAATTAAACGCTTTGAATTAAAAAAAAAATATATTAATAAACCATTCAGCTGTCATCTAATCGTTAACGTCAGACTATTAAAAAATATTAAAAAAGGGTTGCTAACCATACATGTACCTCTGTGTTTCAGTACTTCAGACAACTTTAACTTAAATAAATTTGTAGCACAGTGTGACCTAAACCCGCACTTTACGCACGCTTTTCCGTGACTTAAATAGTCGATTATTTCATGGCGTTTAGCACCGTCGCTGCGCTCGGGTGCCAACTTCACGCCGTGCAATAATCTCCTATTTGACGGAAAAGCGTAGCAAGCGTAAAGTGCGGGTTGTCATACTGACAGCTACGAAATAATATACGATACTCGTGACTTAAGTTGTCTATTATTGCACGGCGTAGCACCCTCGCTGCGCTCGTGTACTAATTTCGCGCCGTGCAATAAGAGGCTACTTAAGTCACACGTATCGTAATATACTATAACCACAGATTATATAATAGTTACTACGTAACAGATACTTCACTCCCCTACAAAAACACAATACCAACATTTATTTCAGACAATACAAGCAAAAATGTGTCTAAGGCGCTCGACCTAGCGTTGTTATTACTTCGTTCAGCGCGTGATGTACCGGCGCGCCCCGATACAGTAAAGGGTTGACTCAATAAACTAAAAAAAAACTTTACGAATTATTTTTATTTACCTCACAAAATTACATCAAACTAAGAGTCGAATTTTATGTCGGAAAAGTGAATTTTACGCCGTCTTATCATTTTAGTATTGGTAGCATAAAAAATGAAACATATTGTGCTTTTTTTTGTCAAACCCGCAAAATGACTATGAAAAACTGAAATCGTTTCTAAGATAGAATACGAATGCGCAGTTATCCCGTCATTTGAATAATAATATACGTTGCGCGCGCGTGAGCAGTGACAACCGACTGGCAGATAGTACCGGCGCAGGTGACGAAAGTTTAGGTATAAATCGCAGTAGCTATGGGCGAGTGAGGGAGGCCTGCTATAACACCAAAACCATACCACCCCCTACTTATTTAAGCATAATCTGTTCATTGAGACCACTTCAATTAGCCCAACCTCGACATCTCTGCTGTAAGTTGGTAGGAGTTAATCTTTTAGGGTTCCGTTCCGTACCTCAAAAGGTAAAAAAAGGAACCCTTATAATATCACTTTCTTGTCCGTCTATCCGGGTGTATAAAATCGAGGTCCTGAGTCAACACGATAAAAAAATTGGGCAAATTTAGATTTTCGCGAAAACTTATAAGTACCAAAATTTACCTTAATTTTCAACTTTTTTTATTTTTCGGAATGTTTCCTTTACTTGTGCTGTAAGACCTTGCTTTGAACTAAAATTGACAATTCTAGGTCCACCAGAAGTATCCCATAGGTTTTGGGTCGAAAACCTATAGGGTACTTCCCGTTGACCTAGAATCATGAAATTTGGCAAGAAGCAAGGTCTTACAGCACAAATAAAGGAAAAATTTAAAGTCGTACATTAAAGGGTGTCTCCATACATACATGTATGCCAATTAAGATAGGCCTCGAGCGCTAATACAATTTAGAGGTGTAGCGTAATTGGTACTAACCAACGTTGGTACGGAAGCCTCGGTGGGCGAGTCCAACTCGACTTGGCCGGTTTTATTTTTATATCATATTGGCTAGCGTTTGACTACTATCTCACCTGTTGGTAAGTAAAGATGCGGTCGAGGATGGTAGCACGCTAGGTCTAGAATGTGAACTGGCTCTCAAGGAATAGCTGCCGGAACACATTAGATGTTTGACGACAGATTTTCTAACTTGATGGTGGTAAACTAGTTTTTGGTAGCAAGTCAGGCAGAACATAGATATACTATGCTTCTACCATACTACGCTTCTACGTTCGTGCTATTTGGAGACGTCTTGCTTAGCAGTGAAGGCATTAATTCTTGAAGTTAAGTCATCGGGGCTTAAAACCATATTAACCAACTTCCAAAAAGGAGGAGGTTCTCAATTCATCTGTATGTTGTTTTTTTTTTTTTAAAAAATGTGTATGTATGTTACGCGATTACTTGGTTAATTGAGAACCGATTCGAATGATTTTTTTTTTAATAATCGGTAGTGTACATCTCCAAAATGGTCCCATTGTAATTTCATCGAGATCTGATAAATATCTCCAGATATATGGCGATAAACGTCTCAAACTAGCTACTGAAACTGACTCGCGGGGCATGGAAGACGGTTGTTTTAGTTTTTAAACTATCTTAATTATTTCAGTTATATTGTATTACTGTACGCTACCGCCATGTTTTGTTTTTATTTAATTTTTTCCATGCTAAGCTAGTCTATATATGGTATCTTAAATTATTAATTTTATATTTTCATTATAATTTCAGGACAAGCCCCGCCGCTGCGAGTGTGGCCATTGGTACAAGCTTGTCGAGAAGGAGCCCATATAAACAAAAAGCAATTCTTTTTAGATTATTAATTAGTAGTGATCAACATTTGCAATAAAGAAACGTATCAACGCGCGCACAGCCTTTTAAAATACAACAATGTTGCCATACGTGAAATCGAATACACTTTCTTTTAACGAATGCGTGATTCCGTAAAAAATATAAATATAAATGTAAGCATTACACAGTGATTTAAATAGTCGATTACCTCTGCGTTGGATGTATTTATTACTGGGCTTAGTGTTAATAAATGAATGGTTAAATCAACACTTGTTTTTTTACTCATACATTTTAATGGCTGATGGGCAAACGTTGACCCACAGACTAAAAATTCACAACGTTAATTCTACGCGTAGACGTCATATTAAATAGACAAGACATTAGCGTATGCGAATGAAATAGCTATAGAGATAAAACCCGACTGTAATGATGAACACGTGATACTTAATGCCAGCTATAAGATAAAATGAACAACGTAATTTGGTCGGGTCATACATGACAGCGGGTGTAAGCCAATGAGCGCACTAGAGCTGGCTCCAAACAATAAAATCGCATATTCAGAGAAGGATAATAAATTATTGTCGATCTCGCTCTCTTATACTAGTGATTGTATAGTTTTATCCTTCTCATGATTATTGTTATTTTAATGCCAGGTCCATTTTAATATACTCTGTCTACGATACTAGGTGACTTAGTAATAAGGTCCTCGCCCACATACATGACACCGTTCCCTACCGGCAAAATAATGTTCATTAAAATGTGAGCTCTAGGACGTCCTGTGTAGACAGACTTTACATTGACAACACAAATTAGCAGACAGCTCACTGTAGCTGAGCTTACCGCCATCGTACTGTAGTCACCTACGTTTAAAGCGGTGTTGAAGCAGGGTCGTGAGTGGGCGACGACCTTTATTTTCAATAATCTCAATAATTCGAAAGTCAATTCGAAAACTGCCTTTCCTTAGACTTGGATCTTTGCAATTCACAATGATCGGTTACTTTAGATATTTCAATTCGAAAAAGTCTGTAATTCTAATTGAAAGGATTTCCACGAAAAAAAAACTCACGGATTTATCAATACCTATTCTAGTTTAAAAATGAAGCTTCCGAATAGATTTTCGGATGATTGAGAATCAGGGGACTGATGTCAAGTAATGAAGCGATCGAGGATGTACCACGCTTACCTAGAAGATACCTCTTCACTCGTGATTTTAAATACCCCAGGGTTGTGGCTATCAGAAGAAAATACAGACACAAGCAAGGAATTCCATTTCTTGGCAGAAAGTATGATAAAAGATGAAGCAAAATGTTTCGTGCGGGTAGATGGAACGTCCACCATGAAGCGATGGCGGCGCCATCGCATCTACCCGCCGCCATCATGGTGCATTAGTACTCTATGTGCACATCGGTACGTCTGGTTGTCCCATCGACATCCTAACGGTTAGGATGTGGATGTTAGGATGTGTGATGGGTTAGGACCTAACCCATACAGAGAAATTATAAATATAACCAGCACATAGAAAAAGTATATGTATATATATATATATATAGAACATTAGCGTATGTGAATGAAATAGCTATAGAGATCTAACTCAACTAAAATGATAAACACGTGATACATATGCCAGCTATAGCGAGCTCAGCGGGTGAGAGCCAATGGCTGCACTAGAACTTGGATAGAGAGAAGGATAAAAAAGTTGTTGTTAATCTCGCTCTCTCATACTAGTGATTGTATAGTTTTATCCTTCTCATATTATTATTTTATTTCAATGCCACATCCACTTAATACTCCATCCACGACCCAGCAAAATCATGACTATAGATGGTATCACCACAGATTATATAATAGTTTGCTATCACCACAGATTATATAATAGTTTATATAAAATTATATAAAACTTTTCAGTTTTTTCTCCGTGTTTCCATATCCGTGGTTCTGTGGTGGCAAGTTAAAGGCCTTATTCACGATCCATCTTGCTGTACGTCCCGCCAAGGACATGCACGATGCTCGATGCAAAAGTAACATGCATAGGCTTGACGTACGTCGATAATTATTATGCATCCAGCGAGCGCCCCCACCACCGCGAACGTCGTGAAGACTGCAGATGGACAGTGAATAACGCGGACGTATGTCAGAGCGTTCCAGCATCGTGCGTGCTTGATCGTGTATAGACTTGCTGTACAGCAGATTTAACATTTAGAGCTTGTGTCGCAAGGTGACAACACGTCAAAATGGATCGCGAAACACTTTTAAGATTTATTGAAAAATATAAGTTCCACACATGTGAATCTTAATAATTTATTGTAAATTTTTTTCATCCAAAATCTCTTGCTATTTTTTTCCTATCTTCGTGATGTGTCCAGCATCGTGCGTGCTTGATCGTGTGTAGACTTGCTGTACAGCAGATTTAACATATAAGTATAATATACATTTATAATTTAAAAAATGTTTTGTTCGGTTTACTCCACTCGCTTGATGCGCGCATGACAGTCAGTATCAGCGCCGCGGCCTTGAGCTGACGTATAACCGGGATGGATCGTGAATAAGGCCCATAAAACTCATATAGAAAATGTATTTAATTAGTAATCTGTGGTTGGAACTCGGAAATACCACAGACCTGGCTACATATTAACTCGATCGCGTACACCGGCCCCCATGAGAACGACCTTGAACGGAGTTTGTCCCTTTCTTTTGTATGGACAACTTATATATATATATATATATATATATATATATATATATATATATATATATATATATATATATCATACGTATACCATACATATAGTATCTATATATATAAAATAAAGTCGTGTTAGTCACTACACTTATAACTCAAGAACGGTAGAACCAATTTTTAAGGTTTTTGTATTTTTGGAATTGTCTTTGTCAGGAATAGGTTAATAAGTATTAAAAACAATTAATAATTGACCTAAAAAAATTATATAAGAAAAAATATTTTGCCAAAATGTTCCTGGGTTTCAAAACTGCCAATCATTTTATGTTCAATTGTTTATCCCGTCGATACGGTAAACCTTAAATTAATAAGGGTCATCGCTCCACACGATTGGTGTCTTTAGCCAGTGTCAAGTACAAAAATTCTTCAAGTTTTTGTGATTTCAAGTCATGTACATTTTTAAAATGTTAATAAATTTTAAATACTGTCTGTAATGACAATGTATGACATATTTATTAATTGTCAAATATGCGTGCGTTCAGAACGAATGTATGTTTACGAGTTTTTGGCGGGAACATAGAAAAGTGTGTGTGTGATTTCATTGTATTTTTTCCTAAAACTGGTGTTCTTCCGCGTGTTAATGTGTAATAAATGTGGACTATAAACCATTAAGTACCGGTGAATGTGGTCGAGTGTAGGAAAACAGCACAATGTGACAAAAAACACATGCTATTTGCGTTCTCACCAAAATTCCATTGAAAATCTTCAGTAAACACCACATCTTTACTGAAGGTATGACTTAGTCTAGACTTTTACTTGAAAACTGAGCTGATATGTGACTGCAAATCAAAGGGATCCCTAGTCTAGTCGTCTAGTGTCCGCCTGGCTAGCTACCACCCTCAAGTTGGAAAATCAGTTCTCATTCTAGGCTCAGCGAGTACCATCATCATCACTTACCAACAGGTGAGATAGTGGTCAATCATCTAGTGTCACAATCTAACTCAGTCTTCCAAAATGTTGTTCAATCATCACTCGACGTGCAATTTGCCCTTGAGAGTTTCTCACTGAATTTATGGTAGCTGGTTCAAGATCTCTTTCTAATAGTGGGGGATAATCTGGGTCAGTAGGTGGTTCTGTATCATGTCTAAGACGTGCCAAATTATGTAGGACACAAGTAGCAATAATGATGCCAGGTATTCTACTTATGTGTACTTGAATTCCCCTAGTCACAACAGGGAATCTTCTTTTCCAAATACCAAATGTGCGCTCAATGGTGTTTCTAGTCCATATCTGAGATTCATTGTATAAGGATTCACTGGGGGAGGTCACGTTTCGCAATGGTGTCATCATAAATGGGGTCTGAGCATACCCACTATCTCCAAGCAAGCAGTATTCTCCATATGTACCTTGTAAAAAATGTCTGCGTTGATTACTATTGTCCCAGATGTGGGAATCATGAGCAGACCCATGCTATCTCGCTACCACATCATTAAATATCAAATCAGCTGAACATATTGCCTGCATATTAATGGAAAAATAGCCTTTCCTGTTCCTGTATATTTCAGCGGTATCTCCTCCTGGAGACTTCATCCTCACATGAGTGCAGTCAACTGCTCCAATCACTCGTGGAAATCTGGAAACAGAATAAAATTTTATAGCAGCTTGCCTCTGGTCTTCTTCAGTTGTGGGCATAAATATAAATTCTGGGTACAACCGGGCAATGGCATCAGTCACTCTGTGGATTGTTCGGCACGCTTTTGATTCATGAACACCAACAAAGTCTCCACATGTCAGCAATTGGCTTCCAGTCGCATAAAATCTTAGCGTGCAAAGCAATTGGTTCATTGGAGATAAAGTCTCACTGTAAAATAAAGAAATAACAACAAATTAAAAATCTGTGATCACTCCAATAAAGTGTAATGTAGTTGAAGGTATACTAATAAATTGTAGGTAGGTAAATACTTGTTGTGTGTGGGCTGTGATAATTTGTGTTTAATTATGTTTAATAAAAACACAACACTGTCTTTCTCGAGGCGAAACCTTCTATGAAACGATTTTTCATTGAGCATCTCGAAGTGGTCCAGGCGTTCCGCTACCCTTCTATTTGATAAGTCCGAGCTTATATATTCCACAATCTCTTCATCGTCATCTGAAAACATTAAATCCATCATTGTAGCACTAAATAACAAACAACCAAACATGGACATTTGACATTTCACAATTTGAATTTTCACATGACATAAACTAGAGTTAAGCATATAACCCTCCAATTTTGGCGGGTTAAAAAGTTAATGTTTTAACTCGAGGTTAAGGTTTAAATGTTGGACGTGCAAGACAAATTGTATAAATAACTCGCGATTTAGAACTAACTCTGAGTTAATAATTTTAACTCTGGTCTGTGCAAGTGGGCCTTAGTTATTCCTGAGTTATTTATTTAACTTTTTACTGACGTGCAAGTGGGCCTAAGACAGTTATAATCAATGTCTAATCAATTTTATATTTTGTCAGAATGTAGGTAAATACAGAGATATGCAAGAATGTGATAGCCAATTTATGAGTGCTGTATGTATACAGTTTTATCCACAGGGCAAAAAAATATTAGACAGTTATTCATGAAGTAAGTATACTTATTCAGAATTAAAATTAAATACTGGTGATTAAAAATTTAAATCAAAAAAATTAAAATTAAACTCAATTGAACTAATTTCAAGTTAACAACTTATCTATAACAATAATAACATTATTTCATTGCATCATGTTTTGCTGACACGCGGTTGAAGTACTTGATTGTTATATTTTTATTCTATTTCTGTATTGCCATAACTTTGATTATTTACTTGATAACGTGTATAATACATTACTAAACTTAATATCTCTTTTGTATTCATTGTATTACGTTCATAAAAGCCTAAATAAAGTTCATCTAAAAGGTAACACGACATTCATTGTCTGTTAGGTGGTACGAAGTTCGCCGGGCCAGCTAGTAGAACATATATAGGACTATCAGGTTATTAGACAAAGACACACTCCCATGTGTCGATGCCCGATGGCGTCTCTCAATTGGGCCGTTTTGTTCTACAAAGAAATAACAACCTTATCTTTAGAGCTTACGGATTAAATTAAATTTGTCAAAACATCTGCAGTGCACCTTTTTATTACATCTATGGGAAATACCAAAATATCTCGCTTAACGTAGTAGAGTGATTCCGTACACTGTGACCTCGTTTATACAGGGTGTCGGGTTTCATATGGTCCAAACGAAAACCATCGATGGAGGACTCCAAGGGCTACCCAGAGAACCCCAAAGTATGTTCCGCGCAAATCTATAGTAAACATTGAGGTTTTATGTTGAAAAATATTGAGAATTTTCCTAGCTTATCTTTTGTCATTTTTAAAATAAAAGTTCAAAGTTAAAGCTATGCACATGATATTTTTATACCTATATTTTAGACCTGAACTTATCGTAGCCGTATGAAATTTGGCAAGCAGCAGATCCATAAAACAGACATGTTTTTAAAATCGGTTGTTATTTTTTTTTAACTGTGTTTTTTTTGGAGAAAAGCCTGCCTAAAGTAAAAGTTCAAATATCGTCTAAATAAAAAAAATGCATTGTCTTATTTTTTTCTCAGAAAATAATAAATAAAAAAAATATAAGCCTAAATTTAATAAAATAGTTTTCCCTGAAAGACCTTCATTCAAAAGAATTCATTTTTCATAGTCCCATAAAAAACTAGGGCTCTGGCCTTTATAGTTTGGGAGAAAATTTAAATCAATTGCAAAATTTTGAAAACTAACTCGAAAACAAGTAAAACGCAATTTTCTCGAAAACTATAGATTTTCGCGGAACATACATGGTATGGGGGTTCTCTGGGTAGCCCTTGGAGTCTTCCATCAATGGTTTTCGTTTGGACCATATGAAACCCGACACCCTGTATACATAGCATAGTAATCTGTGATATTTAGTAATCTATAACGTAATAGAGTGATTCAGTACCAGGCCCAGTCGACTTGCATAGAACAGACGGTGCCTTAGAAACTATCACATATTCTGTGTAGGGGGGCCAAAGCTATACGAAACAGCAATATCGTGTGTCAATATATACTTTCTCTATGGAGTATAGGTATTCTATGCTCTGTGTAATAATCTCAATCTCATAATCTGTGACATTCTGTGACATATCGAAACGGAAGAATTTGCGCACAAAATGTTTTCATTGTGATTTAATTTATTCCGAGATACCTACTCTACTACAGATTTTCGGGTCTACTAAAACTTTACTTATTAAACTTATATTAATCATGGAACCCCGGAAAGGTAAGTATTTACAATCTTATTACTTACATGGTTTGCGGTTGCGGCGTTTACCACTACAGGACACCTACACAGGACCACTAGATCAAAATAAATGAATTCTGTTGTTTCGTATTGAATAATATCTTCTTTCCAATGATGTTTATAGATTTATTAAGTAACATAAGATGTACATGGATGCCAAGTTGTTAAATACATTATTTTAACAAACGACGAAATGCTTAGGCTACATATCAATTTATAGATATATCTCAATCAGCTGCATAGCCGCTAATTTCGAAAAAGTCGTTTATGATTACTTTGATTTTCCTTGAAATGTATCCTAACAATTCAATGATGGTTGTAATTTCTGTTTCAGTCGGGCGACCAAGAAAAAAAAATAAAAAACCCAAAAAAATTGTAATTGACAAAATTACACAACTACCCAGAGGCAAAGGTAGGCCGCGAAAAAGGCGGTTTAATACAAAGGCTCTACTAAAAGCATGTGAGATAGATGCTTTAAAAAACCCTAACCTAACAACTAACCCTAACAATAACACCGTGAATTTGTCTAGTAAACCAACAAAAAGACAGCTTGAACAATCTGAAGCGTCCAGTCACCAACCGAGGCCTAAAAAAGTAAAACGTGAACAGGAACAGTTACCCAGAAAAGTCACCAGAAGTGAGACAAATAAAGCTAATGAGAAAACTGTGGAGATTCCAAAGTATGTACCTATTAGAGAACAAATTGCAGAACAAAAACGTTTGTCTGAACTTCAAAGTATGCCGGTGTTGTTTGATGCAGCTGATATAGATGCTACATTGGAATCTAACTCAAAAATTACAGACATACAAACCCCAGAATTAAAACAACAGAAGAAAAATTCAACTGCTAAAAAGAAGAAAATTGCCACAAAAGATGCTAATTCTAATAATGTTGCATCTAAAGAAAAAAATTATACATCTATTACAATTGAGCAAAATTTAAACAAACCGGTTACTCGTAAATCGCCAGTAAAGATATCTAATAGAAGTAATAAAAGACACACTCCTGCCATCCAAAAAAAGAAAGAAAATAAAGAACCAACAGCAACAGATTCAACGGAAACACCAGTAGCCTCAACATCAAAAGAAATAATTAAACCGGATAAACTTTCTAAAAACGTAGAGAAAGATCCAACAAGGAGTAAAGTTGAAAATAATGAATTATTTCCATTGCCTGTAAAGTCTGAAGACAAGCTGTGTTACCAAAAAATTGAACGAAAATTAAATAAAATCAAGAAAGATGTAATCGCTATGAAGAATGATAAAAAAGATTGCGGGAGTTTGAATGAACTTGAATGTGAGTATTTAAAAAATATGAGAGAAAAAAGAGGAACATCTGGGAGGAGATATAAACTGGAATTGACATATATTGCCGATGGTTTGAGGGAGGACTGTGATGCCCTTGTAAAGAAGTGCTTACGAGTGTACAAACTCAATTTTGAGAAATTCTGTGAGATATGGAAAGAAATGAATTTCTCAGCAGTGTTTCAGTAAGTATCCTATTATGAATTCCTGGAAAACGAAAGCCTTTGCAATTGTATTGTTTCTGATTTTGCCCGAGTAATTTTCAGTAGCCAGTTAAGGTGTTTATCTACAAATCACATTGCAATACTCAACAGCAGGCCTATCACAAAGTTTGATAGGGATTGAAATGAATGAAATGACAGAGATGGAGCTATACAGCCTACATAGCAGCATCCCCATCATTTAGTTATTTAGCTTTTATATTAAGTGTATATCTAACACAGTAAATATTGATCATAATAATGATTATAATATAGTGTCATAAACTCATAACTAAAGCAGTAGAAGTTTAATTGGAAATATCAATATGAAAGAGGGAGAGGCTAGATTTTAGTACAACAATTGAGCACCAATCCACTCTCGACAAGGAATGAAGCCATTTGTATGGCTATCTAGCTAGGCCAACCAATCAGATAAAGCCATTCGATTGACACCAACCAATGAAATGAAACCATTCAATTAGCTATTTGCGTATATGTTAACCAATCAAATGACTCCATTCTGTAGTTGGATATCATACTGTCATACAGGTCTAAGTTCAAATTACATACCTCTTACATGATACTATGTATTCTTACAGTGGGCGACCGTCTGTAGCAGAGCTAGCAGAGTTGTCTGAGGAAGCTATTCTTGTTGCCAAGTTTTATATGGTCACCAGGACTATGAACTTTGAGGTAAATCAATGCCTATATCCTGACAGGTTACTAGGCCAGGTGTTTTCCTCATGATGTTTTTTCTTCATAGGAGGGCTACTCTGTTAATGAGCACATAAATTTTTCGGTAGATAATGCATCATCACTAAAGTCATCGACATAGCCAATCGAATTCCAATCAAATTAGTAAGCTGAAGTGGCAATGGGCCGGCCACATTAGCCGTAGAACCGACAACGAGTAAACGAGTTCTTGAGTGGAGACCGTGAATTGGCAAACGTAGCGTAGGACGTCCTCAGACTAGGTGGAGTGATGATATTCGCAAGGTGGCTGGCAAGAGCTGGATGAGAGTAGCCGAGAATCGTGTTTTTTCACAACACTCAACCTAACAGCACAGATTATATAATAGGTACTACATAACAGATATTTCACTCCTCTACAAAAATAAAATACCAATGCTTATTTAACCTGCTGTCAGACAATACCAGCAAAAATTTGTCTAAGGCCTTCGACCTAGTGTTGTTATTACTTCGTTCAGCGCGCGATGTACCGGCGCGCGCCCTAAACAATGTGCATTAGTGAAGGGTTGACTCAATGAAATAAAAACAAGTTTAACACTGCGAAGTTTCTGTCTAGCCAGGTACGAGAACCACCCATCTGTCAAACAACTAATGTGTTCCGGCAGCAGTCCTTGACAGCCAGTTCCCTTTCTAGCCTAGCGTGCCACCAGCCCCGAATGCATCATCACTTACCACTAAAAGAACTAAAGACATTACGTAGTATTATTATCTTTTCTATGCTAAAGGACTGGATAATACCTAGAGCAATTTATAGTCTTAAGGAATATTATAATCTCAAAACATATTAAATACCTGTAATTATATAAATAGTTAAAGTATAATAAATAGTAAGTTATCTAAGAAATGTAATAACCGTCCAAGTCCGTGTCGGGCCACGCGCAGTGTAGGGTTCCGTAGGAGCCTGTTATTCAATGCAAGTCTTTACCCGTTATAAACAAGCAACTAGGTATTCCGTCTTTGTCACTTTAAAGTATTTATTCTAAGGATTTTGTATTTGGTACAAAATATCCAACACCCAAGTTCAACGACTATTACTGCTAAACTAATAAAGCTATCTTAACCGCTACAATTTTCCTTTTAAGTTCATGAAATGCGCTATTATCACGAATTTTTCCAGATTTTTCAAGTAAGCAGTTTAGCTTTTAGAGGGGGGGGACGCCCTACTGGAACAAAAATTTGCACTTTAAAGTTTAATATTTCGTAAATGGAGCATTCAATCGAAAAATGGTATTAGCAACCCTTAAGTCATTTTAAAAAATCTATTCAACGATACCCCACACGATGGGGTAGACGATGAAAAAAAAATTCATCGTCACTTCTCATATAGGGGAGCTACCCTAAAAACAATATTTTTCAAAATTTTATTTCAGCACTTTGTCGGCGTCATTTATTTACATACCCCCACAAAATTACAGCTTTCTAGTATTAACGGTCTCTTAGAAAAACCTCGGACAGACAGACAGACGGACATGACGAAACTGTAAGGGTTCCTTGTCAGGACTACGGAACCCTAAAAAGTAGTTATATATATACATAAGATTATTAAAACAAGTAGAAAATATTTTGTACCTACCTAGTTATCAAGAATATAATCATTGTAGGTAGGTACTTACCATAAACATTGTACGCCCGACATGGGAAAATCTTGAAACGCATCTAACATAAGACCTTGTTTGTACCCATGTACTTACTTCACACAGTTAAGATCATCTATTCTATTGTATATGTTTGATGATCATTACGTTTCCTTATTAAACAGAACAACGTGGCGGGATTGTTCCTAGTGTACGCATTCCTCAACCTACAGCCGTACAAAGACTTCGCAGCACTGCGCCTGGTGCCAGAAGATGTGCCCGCCATCAAATTTATTGAGGAAGAGGTATTACATTTTTACAATATTTATTTAATTTTTAATTTTATTTTTATATTGGGATATGAGGGAGGACATATCCCACCCCAGTGCTCCAAGCCAACCTCACCTGCCCGTGGTGCATCCTGCTGACCAACGAACGAGGCTCTGGCGACCGACAAATGGCGGTATAACCATTTCAAATTATGGCGTAGCTAAATACTACAGGCCGGTGACGGGCAGCAGTGTCACCGGTGCGAGGAGCTACGTCCAGCGATCGCCAACCCGCCTGCCCAGCGTGGCGATTAAGGCATATCACTCCCAATGAGCCGAAGATAGGGTTCAGTGGCGTATCTTCAAACAGCGAAGAAATAGAATTTCTTGCCGGTATCTGTGTTTTCTCTTTACCCTTTACAACTTTATTTCTTTTTAAGTAGGTATATATAATAAACCGGCCAAGTGCAAGTCGGACTCGCACTAGTGGGGTTCCGTACCACACTACAGTATTTTATAAGATCGAGCAAAAAATACAACAATCATTTTTCGCCAGCAAAAACTAATAATTAATAAACATTTTATTTCTTATAACGCCATCTAACGTCTAACAAAGGAGTTAGGGATCGACATTTCAATATAACGCCATCTATGGGACGTTTACCTAACTAAGCGTTCATAGATGGCGTGAAATGCCGAAGAAAACACGTTTCTTGTATGGGGACCCTCTATTATTTTTAATTTTATTCTGTTTTTAGTATTTGTTGTTATAGCGGCAACAGAAATACATCATCTGAAAATTTCAACTGTCTAACTATCACGTTTCATGAGATACAGCCTGGTGATAGACGGACAGACAGTCAGACAGACGGACGGACAGCGGAGTCTTAGTAATAGGGTCCCGTTTTACCCTTTGGGTACGGAGCACTAAAAATCAATTCTTACTGACTGACTGATCTATCAACACACAGCTCAAACCACTGAACGGATTGCGCTGAATGGCATGCAGATAGTTATTATGATGTAGGTATCCGCTAAGAAAGGATTTACCAAATTAAACGGGGGTTCAGTTTGTATGGAGAAACGAGATGATAGCCTAGATAGATAGCTTATATTCGAAACTTCACACAAGTATTTCTGTGAATAAATAAGTAAATACGTTTTTCGAAATTCCACTCCTAAGAGGGTGAATGTGTAACAAAGTCTGAAAAACAATATGGTTTTTTGGATTTTATAAAAATGAATCCCTATCTACCGTGGTCACGCCATTACTTGAAAAAAATTTGATGTGTTTTCATGAATGAAAATTTTTAAATAAATGGAAGAATTTTTAAACTGCTGGACGAAGGCCTCTCCCAAGATACGCCTCTATGCCCGATCTTCGGCTCTTTTTATTGTTTCATTATTTAACAATTTTTGGGTAAAAATTGTCTGAAGTGCGTGCATTGGGTGTGCGCGTAATAATACGGTTGGCAACCCTACATTAATCAGGGGAATTATAATTTTTTTTAATTGTGACGTTTGACTTTTGAATAAAGGCTAAGAATCGCTCCATTACATTTGTTTTTTTAGGGTTCCGTAGCCAAAAGGTAAAACGGGACTCTATTACTAAGACTCCGCTGTCCGTCTGTCTGTCTGTCTGTCTGTCTGTCCGTCTGTCACCAGGCTGTATCTCATGAACCGTGATAGTTAGACAGTTGACATTTTTACAGATGATGTATTTCTGTTTCCGCCATAGCAACAAGTACTAAAAACAGAATAAAGTTAAAAATAATAGAGGGCCCCCATACAAGAAACGTGTTTTTTCAGCATATCACGCCATCTATGAACGCTTAGTTAGGTAAACGTCCCATAGATGGCGTTATATTGAAATGTCGATTCCTAACACCTTTGTTAGACGTTAGATGGCGTTATAAGAAATAAAATGTTTATCAATTATTATTTTTTGCTGGCGAAAAATGATAGTGGTAGTTTTTGCTCGATCTTATAAAATACTGTAGTGTGGTACGGAACCCTACGAGTGCGAGTCCGACTTGCAATATTTTTTAAAATTCAAAGCAATAAATTATATTTTTTTTAATATTTAGAATAATTGTTATTGATATGAGCTATTTACGAGTTATTTGACGTGTGTAAGAGCAGATTTTTAATTTGCCCATATCACAAAAAAGATAACAGTCCTACGTACAGAACATGCATTCTCTGACAGCAAAGCAAACATGCAACATTAAATCTAGTTACAATGTCGATAACGTTCAAAATACGACTACGCGGTAGGAAAAAAACAGCGAGTGAATGTCGCCTGCCCATATGCTGAATAAATGCTCTGCGTTTTGAGTTTTTGGTGGTAAATGCAGGCCACCCTCACTCGCCCATAGCTACAGCGTTTTATACCAAAATTTCGACCAACGCCGGCGGTAATACCGCCAGTCGGTTGTTGTCACTGCTCTCGCGCGCGCAACGTATGTTATTGATAAAATGTCTGGAGTAAAGTATTGCTCATTTGACGGACGTCAATCGAAATCAGCAGACAAGGCACTATCATTTTTTAACTTACCTGTAGATTAGGAAAGGTAAGCTTTAATATTTTTTAGGCTTTAATTGTCAGAGAACCAAAGTTATCGACGTAGCTCAAAGGATTAGCAAGCTGAAGTGGCAGTGGGCTGGTCACATCTGTCGTTGAACCGATAACCGTTGGGGTAGACGTGTTCTAGAGTGAAGACCACGGCTCGGTAAACGGAGTGTAGGGCGCCCTTCAGCTAGGTGGAGCGATGATATACGCAAGCTGGCCGGCAGCGGTTGGAAACAAAGAGCTGAAGATCGAGCTCAGTGGCGTGCCATAGGTGAGGCCTATGTCCACAGTGGACGGAAATAGGCTGATGATGATGATGATGATGAAGCATAGAAATATCTGTTACGTAGTAACTCTTATATAATCTGTGGTAAACGTGCAGGCTCGGAAACAGAAACGTAACGACATAATCTACATCCTGGGGTCCGTGCTGATCCGCGGGCCGTGCCAGTTCCACGTGCTGGAGCGAGAGGCTGCGCTGGAGGCTTCCATCAGGAAATATTATGATGGTCAGTACTCTTTATTTTGTTTTATTTACCGACTTCAAACAAGGAGAAAGTTTCTCAAGTCGACCGCATATATATATATCTTCTAATACTATAAGATTCTTTGTCCTGACATACTGACTGACTGACTCACTGACAGACAACGCACAGCCTAAACCGCTGGTCGTAGAGACTTGAAATTTGGAGGGTATATTTGTCTTAGTACGTAGGGGTGTACTAAGAAAGGATTTTTTAAAATTCACCCCTTAAGGGGATGAAATGGAGGTTCAAAGTTTGTATGGAGAAACAAGATTAGATAGTCTTTTCTATCCGAAACTTCACACAAGTGCTTCAGTACAAAAATAAGTAAATACGTGTATCAGGTTTTTTTGAAATTCCACCCCTAAGAGGGTGAAATAGGGTAACGAAGTGTGAAAATCAATATAGTTTTGGATTGCGCTGAAATTTGGCATGCAGATAGTTATTACGACGTAAGTTACCTCTGAGAAAGGATTTTCCAAAATTAACCCCCGAAGGGGGATGAAACAGGGGTTCAAAGTTTGTATGGAAAAACAAGATTAGATAGTCTTTTCTATCCGAAACTTCACATAAGTGCTTCAGTAAAAAATACGTTTTTCAGGTTTTTTTGAAATTTCACCCCTTGCAATGGGGTAACAAAGTGTGAAAATCAATATTGTTTCGGATTGCGCTAAAATTTGGCATCATCATTAACAGCCTGTACTAGTCCACTGCTGGACATAGGCCTCTCCTATGGCACGCCACTGAGCTCGATCTTCAGCTATTTGTTTCCAACCGCTGCCAGCCAGCTTGCGTATATCATCGCTCCATCTAGCTGGAGGGCGTCCTACGCTTCGTTTCCCGAGTCGTGGTCTCCACTCTAGAACACGTCTACCCCAACGGTTATCGGTTCTACGACAGATGTGACCAGTCCACTGCCACTTCAGCTTGCTAATCCTTTGAGCTATGTCGATAACCTTGGTTCTCTGTCGGATGACTTCATTTCGAATTCGATCTTTCAGAGATACTCCGAGCATAGCCCTTTCCATAGCTCGCTGAGCGACTTTTAATTGGTGGATCAGTCGCACCGTCAGTGTCCACGTCTCGGCTCCGTATGTCATTACAGGTAGGACGCACTCATTAAAGACTTTTGTCTTTAGGCTCTGTGGTATCGGCGATGAAAAGACTCGACGTAGTTTTCTATATGCTGCCCATCCCAGCTGTATTCTTCTGCGGACTTCCTTTTCTAAATTGTTCACAAAATTTGGCATGCAGATAGTTATTACGACGTAAGTTACCTCTGAGAAAGGATTTTACAAAATTCACCCCTGAAGGGGATGAAACAGGAGTTCAAAGTTTGTATGGAAAAACAAGATTAGATAGTCTTTTCTATCCGAAACTTCACATAAGTGCTGCAGTAAAAAAATAAAAATACATGTTTCAGGTTTTTTGAAATTTCACCCCCAGCAATGGGGTAACAAAGTGTGAAAATCAATATTGTTTCGGATTGCGTTGATATTTGAAAACGGGTGAACCGATTTGGCTAATTCTTATTTGATGTGTTTAATGATAGAATCGTTTAACAAAAGAAAAGTTTTAAGTAAATAAAAGAAGGTTTTAACGTGGGCGAAGCCGCGGGGTACTTCTAGTATATATATATATATATATATATTTTAATGTTTGTTCGCGGATAACTTTGTCGTTTATTATAACTGATTTTGATTATTCTTTTTTGTTTGAAAGGAGATATCCCAAGTGTGGTACCATGGTAATTTTATCGAGGTCTGATAATTATATCCAGAGATATGGAGATAAACACCTCAAAATTGGCACTGAAAATTAATAGCGCGGCATTGAAGTCGGTTATTTTATTAGTTTTTTAAACGATCTTATTTTATTAACCGACTTCACAAAAAAAGAGGTTCTCAATTGAGAACCTCCTTTTATTTATTTATAATTAGATTCCAACGAATTCGTCGGAATGTTTTTTGTTTAATGTATGTTCACCGATTACTCAAAGATGCCTGAATCGATTTGGAAAATTTATTTTTTTGTTTCAAAGGGTCTTCTTAGGTGGTACCATTTAAATTTTAACGAAATAGGCCGAGCCGTTTTTGAAATGAAATAAAATGAAATTTATTGGTATATAAGTAGACATATACATAAAGTAGGTTACATTGGGCCCCAAACTCGGCTGTGCCTGTATTTTGGGAGCCCGGATACATTTGCATGCTACATATTTTGACATCATACAATTTACATCTCGTTATAGTTCAGTTATAATAGTTGATTAGACTTTTACATTTTCTATAGATTCTACTTTAACACAGTTTTTAATATATCAACATTTATATTACGGCGCATTTACTTATCTCGACGACTTACTAGTTACTACTAACTACTGGCACAGATTATGTAATAGTTACTTCGTCTACTGGCTACTTTGACTAGCTCGACGTTTGAAGTCGGTTCTTTTAGTTTTTTAAACGATCTTAAATTATTTATTTCATTACATAATCCGACAGCTCTTAGACAAATGTAATGCAGTTAACATATAGGTTTAAATTTACAGCCAAAAGAGGATTAACATTTTATAGCTTACATGTTATTACTTATACTCTTGTTCAGTCACATTCACGCACCCCAATAATAATCCCTGTAAAGCTCTGTCAATCAACATTTGTGTGATCTGAGTTCTTTTAGTTATGTGTAAAAATAATTTTATTTTCACATAATTTAAGATCGTTTAATAAACTGGCCAAGTGCAAGTTGGACTCGCACTAGTAGAGTTTCGTACCACACTACAGTATTTGATAAGATCGAGCAAAAAATACCACTATCAATTTTCGCCAGCAAAAAATAATGATTATTAATATTAATAAACATTTTATTTCTTATAACGCCATCTAACGTCTAACAAAGGAGTTAGGGATCGAAATTTCAATATAACGCCATCTACGGGATGTTTACCTAACTGAGTGTTCATAGATGGCGTGAAATGCCGAAAAAAACACGTTTCTTGTAGATGGGGACCCTCTATTATTTTTAACTTTATTCTGTTTTTAGTATTTGTTGTTAGCGGCAACAGAAATACATCTGTGAACATTTCAACTGTCTAACTATCACGGTTCATGAGATACAGCCTGGTGACAGACGGACAGACAGACAGACAGACGGACAGCGGAGTGTTAGTAATAGGGTCCCGTTTTACCCTTTGGGTGCAGAACTCTAAAAAACAAAAAAATTCCGACTTCACATGCCGCGATAGTCAAAATAGCCAGTAGTATCATGTCGTCAAGGTATGTAATGTGTTTGAGATGTTTATCTCTATATCTCCGGAGATAATTGTCATACCTCGATAAAATTTGAATAGGACCAATCCGGAGGCATAATCTTTCAAACGAAAAAATAATTTTTGGAATCGGTCAAGATTTGACGAGTTCTGAGGTAACAAAAAGGTAACATTAAAAAAAATTGTCGAATTTAGAACCTCCTCCATTTTTGTGAAGTCGGTTAAAAGGTGGCCTATGTTTATCCTCACGCTATAAAGTATCTCCTTGTTAAATTTCAATAAGATCGGATCGTCCGTTTAGGCGTAAATAGGTAAACAAACAGACAGAGTGACAGAGTTACACGTTTTTAGGATTCCGTAGCCGAATGGCAAAAAACGGAACCCTTATAGATTCGTCATGTCTGTCTGTCTGTCTGTCCGCATCACAGCCACTTTATTCCGAAACTATTAGGATTACCCAGTTGAAACTTAGTAAGTAGGTGTATTCTGTGAACCGCTTTACGTTTTTTATACAAAAATAAAAGGTAAAGGGAACCCCCCCCGTTCCCCATACATAGAACTTTTTTCTACGCGCAAGGGTGTCTATAGATGTCTTTTAAATGACATTGAGGTTTCTAAAACAATTTTTCTCAAAGTCAATCATTTGAAAGAGACACTTCTAAAGTGGTAAAATGTATGTGCCCCCCCCCCCTCCCTCCTCCCTCTTCTCTAACTTTTAAAAAACATATACAGATATAGCAACCGCAAATATAACTTGTTTTTCCTATGAACAACAAAGTTAATTTTTTGGTGGCGAAAAATTATAGTTATACTCGTAAAATACTCTACTGTGTTACGGAATCCTACGAGTGCAAGTCCGACTTGCACTTGGCCAGTTAATTTCCTTTTAAGGTACGGAACCCTAAAAATTTAACAAGTAGATGTATAACTTTCACTTTTAACAAAGATTTTTAACTTTTATTTTTAACAAGTAGATGTATAACTTTCACTTTTAACAAGTAGATGTATTATAACTTTCACTTTTAACAAAGATGTATAACTTTTACTTTTAACAAGTAGATGTATAACTTTCACTTTTAACAAGTTGATGTATAACTTTCACTTTTAACAATTAGATATATAACTTCCACTTTTAACAAAGACGAATAACTTTCACTATTAACAAGTAGATGTATAACTTTCACTGTTAACAAGTAGATATATAACTTGCAGGGTCAGTACAGACCAAGCACCCCCGTGGTATCCTGACGAACAGCTGCGAGCTGAAGTGCATCTTCAAGGAGCTGCTGACCTTCGAACAGAAGTACAAAGATGTCAAACAACTACTGGCTGAGAGATTCCCCGATGGTAAGTCTTTGAGGTCAAATCTTAGGGGTTTTTTAAATTTTTATATCACATAGGCTAGCGTTTGACCACTATCTCAGCTGTCGGTATGTGATGATGGGGATATAATCTATATATATAAAAGAAAGTCGAGTTAATTACTTCACTTATAACTCAAGAACAGCTGAACCAATTTTTATGATTTTTGTTATTTTGGAATTGTTTTTGTCAGGAATAGGATAATAAGTATTCAAAACAATTAATAATTGACCTAAAAAATTATATAAGAAAAAATATTATGCCAAAATTTTCCTGCAGGGCTAGGACAGGAGATCAACACAACAATTTAAACGCTTGGTGAAGTTTTACCTCGAGTTTGATTTTGTTTCGTATTAAAAAGTAAAAAAAAAAGAATTGACTAAAAGTCAGCGGGCGTTTATAATTGTTGAAAAACTTTACTTATAGTTTGCCTTCTCCATTAAACAAAACACGTATAGGTGGAAAGACAAAATAGTCCCCTTGCCATGCTAGCCCTGCTGGGCTTCAAAACTGCCAATCATTTGATGTTCAATTGGTTATTCCGTTGATACGGTAAACCGCAAATTAATAAGGGTCATCGCTCCACACGATTAGTGTATTTAGCCAGTGTCAAGTATAAAAATTCTTCAAGTTTTTGTGAATTCAAAACATGTAGATTTTAAAAATGTTAATAAATTTTAAATATTGTCTTGGCATATAGTCCCATACAGTCACTCGAAGTAAGAGTTAATAGTTGCGCTTTACTCAAATATCTCGAACTAGTTTCTGTATTGAGTGGACACTGCGTTTAGCCTGATGGTAGGTGATGTTGTGGTCGAAGATTATGAACACGCTAGGCCTAGAATACTCTGACTCTCAAGGGCTGTGTGCTGCCGGAACACCGTAAGGTTATGGCGGCATATTTTCTCCTTGATGGTGGTAAGCTACTTTTTGGTAGCAAGTCAAGCGGAACATTGAACATAATATACTCCTACCACCTGTGATCTCCATCCGTCTCACCTGATGTTAAATGACGTTAATTACTCATTTCTACTAAGCCTAACTTGAGTCTAAAAAGCAAGCTGACTGGCAGTTAGAAACAAGGAGCTGAAGATCGAGCTCAGTGGCGTGCCATAGGAGACGCCTATGTCCAACAGTGGATGAATCCACCCATAATCAGCCGGTATCAGTCCACTGCTGGACATGGGCCTCTCCCAAGTCACGCCATTGAGCCCGATCTTCGGCTCCTTGCTTCCAGTCACTGCCCACAGCTTTGCGAATGTCGTCGCACCACCTTGTTACAGGACGTCCTACGCTACGTTTACCGATTCGCGGTCTCCACTCTAGAACCAGTCTACCCCAACGGTTATCAGTCCTGCCACAGATATGACCACCCCACTGCCACTTCAATTTGCTAATCCGTTGAGCTATGTCGATAACTTTAGTTCTCGGGCGAATTACTACGTTCGGGATTCGATCCCGCAGAGAAACACCGAGCATAGCTCTTTCCATAGCTCGCTGAGTGACTTTAAATTGGTGGACCAGTCGAGCCGTGGACAAATACTGGTTGTTAATGATGATGATGAAGTCTAAAGATGTGTTCTTGTCGCAGGAGGTCTGACGGTGTCCAAACAAATAGGAGTGTCGCTGCAACAAGACTTCCAAACCATGCTGTCCACCATCGACGTTCAGCAAGAAAAAGAAGATAGTAAGTATACATACATACATACATACAATCACGCCTTTTTCCCGTTGGGGTAGGCAGAGACTACTTCTTTCCACAGTAAGTATATGTACATATATGTACATGGAAGTACCCTATAGGTTTTGATTCCCTTGGGAAATCGAAAAATATACGACTTAAACGGTCAGCAATCATATCAGTAATCATATCTTTTGATCGCATTGACTTGCAAGTTTGATATTTTCACAGCTGAGAGATACCGTAGACCCGAAAGATTGATATAAGTTACAAGTTACCTCTACGCGTTGAAAAAGGGTCTTGACAGATAGAAAGACACAAAAACACAAAAAAAAAAAAAACAAAAAAACAGACAGACGGGCAACAAAGTGTTCTTATAAGGGATCCTTTTTTCCTTTTGAGGTACAGAACCCTAAAAATAAGTGTAACAAAAGGCGGTCTTATCGCTGAATGCGATTTCTTCCAAGACAACCTTAGCATGTAAAAAATAAAATAAAAACAAAACATGCCGGTAGCGTACGGTAATACTGTACAATATAACTGAAATAATTAAGATATTTTAAAAACTAAAACAACCGACTTCCATGCCCCGCGAGTCAGTTTCAGTAGCAAGTTTGAGATGTTTGTTGTCATATCTCTGGAGATACTTATCAGATCTCAATGAAATTACAATGGGACCACCTCGGAAATGTACCCTACTGATTATAAAAAGAATCATTCGAATCTGTTCACAATTCACGGAGTAACCGCGTAACATACATACGAAAAAAACCATACAGAGGATTGAGAACCTCCTCCTTGTTTTAAGTCGGTTGATAAATAATAGTATATGACGATACGTGTGACTTAAGTAGTCTATTATACGTACTCGTGACTTAAGTTGTCTATTATATATTACAATAGACAACTTAAGTCACGAGTATCGTATATTATTTTATAGCTGTCAGTGTGACATAAACCCGCACTTTCGCACCCGCTTGCTACGTTTTCCCGTCAAATAGAAGACTATTGCACGGCGTGAAGTGATGAATGACGTGAAGGCATGAAGTCGTGCAATAATCGACTGTTTAAGTCACGGAAAAGCGTGCGTAAAGTGCGGGTTTCGGTCACACTGTGCTATAAAAATATATAAATAATACACAAAATATTTATTTTATTTCAATTTCCATACAATCTCCTGAGATTGCAATTGATTTCGGCTTTGGCCTTCAATAAAATATCAATAAATTATATGTTCTTGTAAATTGCAGGCAAAGAAGGGATACAACTTATATCTGAAGACGACCGAAACGACCTGGTTCGATCTCTCAAAGAACGAGCTATGGCGAACGTTGTGGATCCCATGAGACATCTTACTTCATGCCAGGATAGGTAAATACAATAATACATACCGAGCTCAATCCCCGCCGTGCACCAATAGATTTATCTATCGAAAAAATTATGTGCGCTTTTCACAGTGGCCCTCCGGTGAAGGAAAGACATCGTTAAGAAACCAACCTCAAGTTAGAAAATCTATCGCGAAACTTCTAATGTGTTCCGGCAGCTATCCTCGAGAGCCAGTTCCTATTCTAGGCCTAGCGTGCTTACCATCCGCGACCGCATCATCACTTACCAACAGGTGAGAAAGTGGTCAAACGCTAGCTTATATGATGTATTTCATGCTGGCTGGCACTGAATATCAATCCGTAACTCGGATAACGTAATCTAATCTCAAAACATTGTTCCAGACAAAATAGCCCCCGATCGAGTCCCGCGAAGCGATCCCCGGAAATACCAAGAAGTAAATATAAAGGGAAAGGTAGAGGAAAAGGCAGGTGTTCCGCTAACAATATACAAGAGCTTATAGAAGAACGCTCAGAAAAAAGTAAAGGTAACTCGCCCAAACCAATCAAAAAACACATACCACCCCCTTTGCAAGCTTCTATTGTCGTCCCGCAAATCGATCCTAAACCAGAGAAAATCATCAAAGTTTCACACCCTCATAAAAAATACGAACCAACATATTGCAATACAGATAACACCTTTATGATGCCACGCAAAAACTCTAAAGATATTGTTAGGGAAAGTGACAGTTCAAAAACTCATAGTAAAAAGCAGAAAAAGAAATCGCATAACAAAATTGATGAGAATCGCAAGAAAAACGACAGTGAAAATCTATTAGACAAATATCCGAGAAAAATTGAAGGTAACTGCGCTGATTATTACAGAGATATATTTAAAAATAACGATTGGGACGACCTCGAATACGGATTTGAGAATACTGAAGAATTTGACGATAAAATGGATGATAAAGAATCAAAAGAATTAGATATTCAACTTACTGGCAACTCAGTGGAAGTGCAACCCATAGATAATATAAACGTGGAAGTTATCGATAATTACAACGTTAATGCAAATAAATATGCAAATATAAAAACTTACGTCAAACCCACGAATCTTGCAAACACTGCAAACAAAATAATGAGTATCGATCATAATAAAGTATCGAATGTTGTATTAGCTCCGACTGCATCGAATTTTCTTAAAACACTCAAAAATGTAAATGCCGCTAAAACTCTCAAAAAAATTAAATGCATTAAGATTTGCAAAATGATACCAAATGTAAATTCTTTCGGACAGATACCTAGAGATCGAATAGTGCCAAACATTACATATCCCATTAAAGTATCGAATACCAGGTATTTGAAAGAAGTAACGATTATGGAACCTTACAAAGCTGTATCAAGTATAAATGTTTTAGGATCCAGTATTAGTGAACAAAATTTAGATTCAAGTATACATTTACCTGATGAAGCATCAAATCTAAATACTTTTGGAAAAGTGTCGAGTTTAAAAAGTTTGGCTGTTTCAAGTATAAATCTACCTAAAATTATATCAAGTAATATTTCAAAAGAAGATGGTTTTAATACATCCAAAGAGATATCAAACTTACAAAGTAACGCTGAGCGTAATTTACTTAGAAAGGTATCAAATATCAATATGTCAGAAATATCTAGTATTAATACTCCTACCTCCAAAGCGATACCAATTTTACAAAGTAACGCTGAGCGTTATTTACTTGGAAACGTATCAAATATCAATCTTTCAGAAATACCGAGTATTGATACTCCTACCTCAACAAATGTAGTGTCAGGTACTCATACTATAAACAATATTTCGACTGTAAGAAGAGTATTGGTATCAAATATATATCTACCCGAACAAGTATCGCAATTCAATACTACAAATGAAAAACAGAGTATTAATATCTATAAAGACATACCAATTTTAATAAATAACGTAGAGCCAATTATTCCACCTGAAAATATATCCAGTATAGATACTCCTAAACAGGTTTCTATGTCAATTTCTACTGAAGAAATACCAAGTAACGTACCGGCACACGAGCTATCGAGTATCACTTCACCAAAAGATATATTGAGTATCAAGACACCTTTTGATGTATCAAGTATAAATACTCATGATAATGAATTGAATGTTATTAATAAAACTACATGTATTGATACTAGTGAAGCTGTTTCGAGTATCATCTCTGAAAATTTAATATGCATAATTGAATCGGCCGATACATCTTCAAAAACAGTTGATTCTATTACAAAAGAGACTAAAAGCAATGCAAATAAAATGGAATCGACTATAGATAATTCTGAAAATGTACCAAATATGATAGAATTGACCAAGGAATCGTCAGATACTAACGATTCTTTAAAAGAAGTATCGAAATTTGAACGTCGCCAGGACATAGATCCAAGCGCAAGTACTTCCGAAGAAGTACAAAGTAACGCATCAGAACCTAAAGAACCTAATTTCAAATCTCCCAAACGAGTGACAAATATAAAATCGCCGAAACAGGCTTCTAGTATCAAATCACCAAAACAAGGTATAAAAACCAAGTCCCCTAAAGGAGCATCGAGTATGAAATCCCCAAAATCTAAAGTATCTGGGTCTTCAAAAATACCAAGACATATTTCGCCTAAAAATGTATCAAATATAAAATCTCCAAAACATGCTAAAAATACTCCCAAACTATTAGGCAATGTGAATTCTCCTGAAAATTATATTACAGTAAAAACAAAGTCCTCGGCTAGACTGTCGGAAACTGACGATGCGCCGAATTTGAAAACGTTGCGACTGATGACAGAGAAATTAAAAAGGCGTGAACGAAGAGATTTAAAGAAAACTAGAATCAAAACCGCGTTTCAAAGATTGGGCCTGTCCGATATAGCTAATTTTAATAAAAAGGACACGTGAACTTAGAATTCTTATTTGTAGGTACTGTAATACGTACGTACTTTATTATAAAATAAGAAAGATCTCATTCTGTTTTTAACCGACTTCAAAAAAAGGAGCAGGTTTCTCAATTCGACCGTATATATATATATATATATATATTTTTTTTTTTTTTTTATGTTTGTTCGGGGATAACTTCGTCATTTATGCACCGATTTTGATTATTCTTTTTTTGTTCGAAAGGAGATATCCCAAGTGTGGTACCATGGTAATTTTATCGAGGTCTGATAAGTATCTCCAGAGATATTGAGATAAACATCTCAAAATTGGTACTGAAAATGAACATTGAAGTCGGTTCTTTTTTAGTTTTTAAACGATATTATTGACTAACGAATACAATAATTAAAATTAATGATACAAACCAGTAATAATTATCAATAACTAGTTGCGCCCCGCAGCTTCGCCCGCGTTCAATCCTGGTTATAAACCTTCCTCTTGAATCACTCTTATCTATTGAAGAAAACAGCATTAAAATCTGTTTCATAGTTTAAAATATCTTAACTTAGAGACGGCGGGGTTGACTTTGTTTTATACTTGTTATAATAATTACTACGGAAAACATCAGTTTGTCTAATGCGCTAAAGACTATTGTTACAACATTTTGTTTCGTTGGCAGCTAGTACCTTTATTATCTTGCTCCATGTCCGTCTATTGCTGGACATAGACCTATCATTTACGGCACGCCTCTGAGCGCAATATTTTATGTACTATATAGCTTTTAGTCAAAACTCGATTTACTGTTTCATATACTCCTTTCTCTTTTATATAATTCCTAACGCAATTTATCCATCTTTCCTTTGGTATCCCTCTCATTTTTTTATACTTTGTCGTTAGCGCGAATTCTTATGTCTGAAACCTGGGGAGGGGGGAAGTTGTTAATTAAGGAGTTGTTATAAACATCACGTGATTAATGGACGATCCCTAATCCATAGACACGGTAATATAATATATCAGTAATGTGACTCCAAACGGTCGGATCGCGAGTCATGCCTACGCGCCTCGAGTTCGGTACACACTCGGTACCCAGCTCACGATAAAATGTCATCTGTCTGTGAATGCACCGCAGTAACGAACGAACCGTGTGATGCTACGGTCGTGTAACAAGTGTACGATTTGTAAATATTTGATTGAATATATATTCTACTTAATATGTAAATACTGTACCTATCGCGTCATTACGTACCGAGCGGTGCCGCGCGGAACGCTTGTATTTATTTCAAGGACAGGGCCGAGTCACATTACTGATATATTATATTATAAGATCAATCTAGAATCTAGATTGATCTATAGCACGGTATATTCTAGATACTTAATTGTAATAAAACTTGTAATATAAATAATACTAGGTATGTTAAAGAAAGGCTAAGTCAAAATTACCCATAACCGGCGAGCATGTATGAAGGCGCTCATGAAAGTGGAAGAATCGAAAGATGTATGTCAGGATCGTAGCATGTGGAAAGAAATAGTCTCTGCCTACCCTAACGGGCAAAGGCGTGATTTTATGTATGGTCATTCCCTGGGAATCTCTCATAATGTGTTATTATTGTAGTTGTTAGGTTAGTTATATTTACTTATGTATTTTGTTAATTTAATTAAGAATATCCAGGGTTGTAACGCAGCATGTAGTGCGATGTATCAGAGATTCGTAATAAGATCATATTTTAAGTGCAAAAAGTGAGATTGTATTTTTGTTAATCTTTCACATAGGAACCGATTTGTCTCCACCCTCCATACCTACGTTATGTAAGTTACGTTTATAAGTAAAGCTGTTATTAAAGTTATTATAGCACTCCGGTTACTAACGAAGTGTAATAGTTATATGACATTTAAGTATGATTACGCAGGACGCGGCAGACGGCCGACAGCAAATGTGTGGAAGTCAATTCACGACATGACGCGCGGCAGTTGCAGTCTGAATCGGTCTCATAGAAATTATTACCGTTTACCGCAAAGTAATGCTGTTTGCCGATCGGCACAAGCTATCACCGTGTGTCGTGTCTTGCGGAATCCTAACTTTAAATTGGAGTTTATGTAACAGATACCAAGTTTAAAATAAGTTATCAGGGAAACTGCCTACACCAATATAGAATTAAGCCCACCAGAAATAATTTTAAGTAATATAACAGGAACCTATGTACATACTATTTTCCTAAACCCGAGGTTTATATTTTTTCGACGTTGTAACTGTGATAAGATAATAAATAGGATGTGAAATACTGTAACTATTTTGTTGTAAGTACCTAATTTAGGCTACATTTCGGAATAAATAGTTTGTGGAGTAAGATTGTGTTTTATTGTTAGCTTTTTATTAGCTTCACTATGTTTGTATGTTTGTAACCGACTTCTTTGGGCGCGACTTTGACCCACTTTAAACGTCCAAATTTCGTTCAAACTTTGTAGATTTATCGAGGACTGATGATATACATAATATAATAATAAAAAATTATTCCATTTTTCAACTAATAAGTAGAAAATAAATAATAGTTTAAAAAAACTAAAAAACTCGCTTTTTATAGAAAACCGAACTAAAAAATAAAAAAATAATTTTAATAAATTTAAATTAAGAAGTGTTAAAAATTTCAATAAATATAAATTAATAATAGTGTGAATTAAAAAATATATTTTATTTTTAAAAAAGCGTGGGGTGCTTTTAAGATATTATCAAAATGATAATCACTCTACTCATATCTGTCAATAAAATATTTATAACTGTTGACACCATGCACCTCACGCTTTTTTTTAAATATTTTTTTTTAATTCACACTATTATTAATTTATATTTATTGAAATTTTTAACACTATTCTTAATTTACATTTATTTCCTATTTTTATTTCGGTTTTCTATAAAAAGCGTGTTTTTTAGTTTTTTTAAACTATTATTTATTTTTATTCCCTTTGGTAGATATCATAATCGGTTACATATTTCAATTTCGAAAGTTAAAATATTTACTGATAAAATATCGAAAGTTTTTATTATCGAATGGGTATAAGATCTACGTCCAATAAATCTAAAATCTAATTATAGACAAAAGTTCTAAATATCGAAGTAAAAAACGGTAGATAGAAAAAAAATGAAACAAGTGCCGATTTGGTACTAGCACTCGCCGGCACGCTCGCTTCGCCCGCTCGGCTCGTGCGTTATGGCCACAGGAGACCTATCCCCCTCCTCGCTTCGCTCGTCGTCGGACCTGTATTGATTTGTCCTAGAGTTGGTTGTGTCATATGAAACTGTTTTTAATAAAACAAGCGCATTAAAGAAAAGTCTAATGATATTTTTTGATTAAATGTTAGGGCAAAGTCATATAGGTGCGACGACGAGCGAAGCGAGGAGGAGAGTTAGGTTACTTGTAACCACAACGCACGAGCCGAGCCGAACGTGCCGCAGCAACGGCCGGCGAGTGCTAGGCCCTTGTTTCTATATTGTGTATATAATGCATGCTCCAATCGTTCTTGTAATGCTAACTTCTTCGTAGGCAAATAATATACTGCGTCAACAGACGTAAAGAGTCCTGGCACAAACACGGGTTTCGAGCCTAGTTTAGGTGTCAGTAGTAATTTGTAATGTTTGCCTTTTCCGAAATAAAGATTATTGTATTACTAGCTGTGCCCCGCGGCTTCGCCTGCGTTAAAAACAACTTATTTATTTTAAAATTTTTTTCATAAGAACCATCTCCTGACGGTAAAAAACACAACAAAAAAAGAATTAGCGAAATCGGTCCCGCCGTTCACGCGTGATGCCGTGACCAAGGGAAATTGGGATTAATTTTTATATATAAGAAGATATCATAACGTCATTTTATTTTCATATCACAACCGCTTTGAGTATTCTTGGTTGAATACTCAAAGCAAAACCGTGATTGAGAATGGAATTGGTAGAAAAATAGTTTAGGAAAAGACCTGTGTGTCCCATTGTTGGACGAAGGCCTCCTCCGCATGGCTTCCACGCATCGTACGTTCACAAAGCTCAGGACAAAGAGAATATAAATACTACGTAGCACAGGATAGATCTCTATCTTGTGCTATTGTGAACCTTAATTCGCTATAATTGACCAACAAAAGAGGCACACGCGACGACAAATGGCGGTATAACCATTTCAAATTATGGCGTAGCTAAATACTACAGGCCGGTAAAGGGAAGTAGCGTCACCGGTGCTACGTCTTGCGATCGCCAACCCGCCAGCGTGGCGATTAGGGCATACTCCTCCCAATGAGGCGAAGATCGGGCTCAGTGGCGTATCTTGGGAGAGGCCTACGTCCAGCTGTGGACTGACACAGGCTGATTATGATGATGATTATGAAATTTCACGAATATTCGCTATGATTATAAAATTGTTAAAAAACTAAAATGACCGACTTCTAACGTCGCGCTAGGCATTTTCAGTACTAAGTTCGAGGTATTTTTCTTCATATGTCTGGAGATACTGAACATATCTCGATGAAATTTAAATGGGACCACCTGTGAAGTTATACCGTTTCAAATAAAAAAAAGAATTTTTCAAATCGGTTCAGGCGTCTTCGAATCATCGGTGAACATACATAAATTCGAACATAGAACCTCCTCCTTTTTTTATGTAGCTTAAAAAGTGTCAAGCACATCTCGCTATCTTTCTATGTGGTCTGCCGCGCTCTCGATTAGCTGTTTGAAGTTTTTGATGTTAGTTAAATACCAAGTCTGTGCGCTGTAGGTCAATACAGGAAGAATGGACATGTGCATTTATAATTTAAGATCGTTTAAAAAACTAAAAGAACCGACTTCAAACATCGCGCTAGTCAAAGTAACCAGTATACAAAGTAACTATTACATAATCTGTGCCAGTAAGTAGAGTGCCAGCCAAGTAATAAGTCGTAAATGCGTCGTAATACAAATGTAGTTATATTAAAAACGGCTCGGCCGATTTCGTTAACAATAATAAGTAATAAGCCGCTAGTAGCGTTTAGTGAAAGTGCAGCACACTTCTCGACACCCTTAGCTATCCACGCCAATGTTGCCCCTCGGCGCCAACATAACGGTCCGCCTTTATGGCCCATTCAGACTCATTCAGTGTATAGCAAGTCACCACCCACCTTAATAATTTGTCATCATCACCATCAGCCTATCTCCGTCCACTGCTGGACATAGGCCTCACCCATGACACGCCACTGAGCTCGATCTTCAGCTCTCTGTTTCCAACCGCTGCCAGCCAACTTGCGTATATCATCGCTCCACCTAGCTGGAGGGCACCCTACACTACGTTTACCGAGCCGTGATCTCCACTCTAGCTAGAACACGTCTGCCCCAACGGTTATCGGTTCTACGACAGATGTGACCAGCCCACTGCCACTTCAGCTTGCTGATCCTTTGAACTATGTCGATAACTTTGGGTCTCTGACGGATGACTTCTTTTCGAATTCGATCCTTCCTGAGGGACTTTGAATGGGTGAACCAGTCGCACCGTCAGCGTCCACGTCTCGGCTCCGTAGGTAATAACAGGTAGGACGCACTCGTTAAAGACTTTCGTCTTCAGGCTTTGCGGTATGGGCGATGTAAAGACTCGACGAAGTTTTCCAAATGCTGCCCATCCCAGCTTCTGCGAGCTTCCTTTTCGAAGTTCTTTCTACCCAATTACGAGATTTGTCCAAGGTAGACATATTCGTGAACAACTTCGAGAGGAACTCCGTTTAGGGCAATCGGTTCCGGAATAACATGTTCGTTGAACATGATCTTACTTATCCAAGTTCATCCGGAGACCGATGCGTGCAGAAGAATCAGCAAGGGTGGTCAGCATGTATTGTAAGTCCTGCACGGTTTAAGCCACGATGACGATATCGTTCGCCAACCTCAAGTGAGAGAGGTGCTCGCCGTTTATATTTATGCCCCGTCCTTTCCAATCGAGCGTCTTCAACATATCCTCAAGAGTGTTAGTGAACAATTTGGGCGTCCTCTACGTAAAAGGATATGTTCAGTCTGCTGATTTTGTACTTGGACGGTCATAGTCACGGCGTCATACAGGCCTCTCAGAACTTGGACGTATCGCCAATCAACTTGGCACCGTTGCAGAGACTCCAGAATAGACCAGGTTTCTACAGAGTCAAAAGCTTTCTCATAGTCCACAAACGCAAGGCACAGAGGCTGGTTATACTATGCGGTCTTCTGTATAACCTGCCGCACTGTGTGTATGTGGTCTATGGTGCCATATCCTCCTCGAAACCCAGCCTGTTCAGGGGGCTGAAACTCGTCGAGTCTACGCGCGAGACGATTTGTGATGACTCTCGAAAACAGCTTATAGACGTGACACAAGAGTGAAATGGGTCGATAGTTCTTTAAGAGAGTCCTGTCTACTTTTTTAAAGAACATAACGACCACACTCTTGCTCCACGCCTTTGGAGTTCTCCCTGAAAAGAGGACGGAATTAAATATACGATGCAGCTAATTTATAATAAGGCATAATTGGCGGGTGCCGTACCTCATCCCATAGACCAGCAATTTGACATTAATCAGCTCACCCAATAGTCTCAAAAAATAATGTACCATCTTTTTAACCGACTTCACAAAAAAGTTAGAGGTTTTCAATTAGTCGGGTTTTTTTTAATGTATGTTCACCGTTTTCTCTAAGATGCCTGAACCGATTTGGAAAATTCTTTTTTTGTTTCAAAGGGTCCCTTCCCAGGTGGCCCCATTTAAATTTCAACGAAATCGGCCGAAACGTATATCAACATTTGTATTACGACGCATTTACTTATCTCGACGACTTTCTACTCACTACTGGCACAGATTATGTAATAGATACATCGTCTACTGGCTACTTTGACTAGCGTGACGTTTGTAGTCGGTTCTTTTTAACCCCCGACGCAAAAAGAAGGGGTGTTATAAGGTTGACGTGTGTAGTGTAGCTGTGTGTCTGTGTATCTGTCTGTTGTTGCATCGTAGCGCCCAAGCGGATGAACCGATTTTGATTTAGTTTTTTTTTACTTTGTAGTAATACGATATATTTTTATATCATATAGCTAGTCTATATGATATACGTTATACGTTTGACCATTATCAATGTAATAATATCTTACAAATCAATGTTGACCCACTTTCCGGTTTCCGATTGAGCTGATATTTTGCATACTTGTGTAACTATGCATAATCAGGTACTTTTAAGCTGATTTGATGATGGAATTATTTTTATAGTCCGTAAAAATAAATTATTTTTCAAAAAAAAAAAAAACGACTTTATAACGACAAACAGGTACTCAAAAGCGTAAAATAAATTAAAATAATTATTATATGCGCTACCCACTCATATATAAGAAGTCGGTGCCAGCCAAGTCTATTGTGTAATAGATAGGTACTACCTACAAGTATCTACTGACTTACTACATACATAGTATCTATCTATTATCCAATAGACTTGACTGGCACCGACTTCTAATATATAAGTGGGTAGCGCATATAATAATTAATTTAATTTATTTTTCGCTTTTGAGTGCCGGTTTGTCGTTATGAAGTCGATTTTTTTTTTTTAAACTAAGGCCCGTGGTGGGAATCGCAAGAGCTAAGACCTAAGCTCTAGGGTGGAAGTGTTAAAGGCATAAAGCCGCTAGTAGCATTTAGTGAAAGTGCAGCACACCTCTCAACACCCTTAGCTATCCACGCCAATGTTGCCCCTTGGCGTCAATATAACGGTCCACCTTTATGGGGGGCCCATCCAGTGGGTAGCAAGTTACCACCCGCCTAAATATTTTGTAATGAGCCATAATTGGCGGGTGCCGTAACCTCATCCCATAGACCAGCAATCCGACATTAATCAGCTCACTCAATAGTCTCATAATCATCATCATCAGCCTATTTCCGTCCACAGCTGGACATAGGCCTAACCTATGGCACGCCACTGAGTTCGATCTTCAGCTCTTTGATTCCAACCGCTGCCAGCCAGCTTGCGTATATCATCGCTCCACCTAGCTGGAGGGCGCCCTACACTCATGGACCAGCAATCCGACATTTATCAGCTCACCCAATAGTCTAATAAAATAATGAACCCTCTTTTTGTAATATAGTTTCCCATATCTCTTCCGCATCCATATATAATACCTAAGTAAAAATTGTAAAGGGCCTTTTGATATTGGCTTCGGCTCCATCAATGCCCTCCAAAGGACCGAGCGTATACGACCCGTGTGATGTTAAATTCAATAAAGAGAATAATAATAAATAGTTATAATTTTGTCTCTCCCCCGGGGATAAGGCCATGCGCAGGGCTAGCATGGCAAGGGGACTATCTTATCACCTTTCCGTGTTTTGTTTGGTGGAGAAGGCAAATTATAAGTAAAGATTTTCGACAATTATAAACGCCCGCTGACTTTTTAATCAATTCTTTTTTAAAATTTTTAATACGAAACAAAATAAAAACTCGAGGTAAAACTTCACCATGCGGTAAAATTTTTGTGTCGATCTCTTGTCAGTGGCGAAAAACAGAGAAATAATTTTGTCTTTCCCCCGGGGATGCTAGCTAGAAGGCCATGCTAGCCCTGCTTGGGAAGCTGCCCTTTGAAACAAAAAAAGAATTTTCCAAATCGGTTCAGGCATCTTCGAGTAATCGGTGAAAATACATAAAAAAAAGATTCCGAAGAATTGAGAACCTTCTCCTTTTTTGTGAAGTCGGTTAATAACGATCTTGGGATCACATGGAGGTTTAAGGTATAGCTAGGTACACAACTAAAGTCTGTGAACAAATGGTTAACACTGTGGTGATAAATAAAATAACTAAATACAACACATCTAGAATACATTTATTTTTCAATAATTATAAATTAATTTCTATTAGTTAATTACGTAATATCATTTACTTAAAATTAGGATACCTTTGATTTTTAGGCCTTATTTCTAGTCATGTATTAGATTTTTTCCAGATGTTGACAATTCTCCAAAGATGACCAGAGCAACAGTTATTTATACTCTTTGGACCAGAGTTGGCGGTGGGATAACCAATTTAAAAAATGTAACGCAAAAAATCGGCTAGCACTAGCTGTACTAGGGCTGCGTTCACGTCTTTTGGGGAAAGTTGTTTGGTTGTTTTGCAACGCGGTCGAAGGTCCGGAACCACCACAGGTGTTTTTCACTCAAATCGTGACTGATATTTTGCGCAGACTCAAATTTCGAGGTTATGTAAATTTATTTCTTGTTTTCTGAATACTTCCGTTTGTTTTTGTCTCGTCATGTCACGTCATCATCATCATCATAATCAGCCGGTATCAGTCCACTGCTGGACATAGGCCTCTCCCAAGTCACGCCACTGAGCCCGATCTTCGGCTCTTTGTTTCCAGTCACTGCCCACCGCTTTGTGAATGTCGTCGCTCCACCTGGTCACAGGGCGTCCTACGCACCACCGATTCGCGGTCTCCACTCTAGAACCAGCCTACCCTAACGGTTATCGGTCCTACGGCAGATACTACCAGCCCACTGCCACTTCAGTTTGCTAATCCGATGAGTTATGTCGATCACTTTAGTTCTCTGGCGAGTTACGTCGTTCCGGATTCGATCCCGCAGAGAAACACCGAGCATAGCTCTCTCCATAGCTCGCTGAGCGACTTTAAATTGGTGAACCAGTCTAACTGTGAGTGTCCACGTCTCGGCTCCGTATGTCATCACAGGTAGGACGCACTGGTTAAAGACTCTCGTCTTTAAACTTTACCCGCCAAATTTACTGTCACAAACGTCAGAGCGTTTTTCAACCATCGAATTGATGGTTAAAAAGTTGCAACTGGAGTGAAGCAACCGAGGTCATGAACGAAACGACACAGTTGCTACAACCGAGTGCGACGCTCTGAGGTCGTGAACGCGGTTAGAAAGTTTGGTTGCACTCCGAGCGTAGGTCGTGAACGCACCCCAGGGGGTGGCTAAGGCTAACAGGACAAGCAAGACACCCGTCTTGCTTGTCCTGTCTAAGTGCCTGAGTTAGAGTAATGATTCTACCTATGACGGACCTGCGGTACGCAAAATAATATTTATTATGAGAAAAGCAAGATTTGCGCAACCATTAGCAGATGTAAATAAAAAATATATCAGAAATATCTTGCCGCGAAAAAATCCCCAACCTTGGAATCAAATTAGAACCTTATGTAAGTTTTGCACCTTTACTTTATTATTTCTATTACTCAACACCAATATTATAAATGCGAAAGTCAGTTTGTATATTTGTTTGTTTGGGACTTCTTCACGGTCAAACGGCTGGACTGATTTATCTGAAATTTTGCACAGGGATATTATGGATTAGGCTATAGGATACTGCAACGCGGGCGAAGCCGCGAGGCACAGTTAATCATAAACGAAATTGTATTCTTGCCTTAATAACACGTTAAATATACAGCATGTATTAATAAAAATAGTATATTACGAAACGTGTGACTTAAGGTCTATTATTGCACGGCGTGAAGTTGAAGATGAACGTGCAATAACAGACAACTTAAGTCACAAGTATCGTTATTATTTTATAGCTGTCAGTGTGATTATAAACCCACACTTTACGCTTGTTACGATTTTCCGTCAAATAGAAGATTATTGCACGGCATGAAGTCACGATTGCACGGCGTGCAATAATCGACTATTTAAGTCACGGAAAAGCGTGCGTAAAGTGCGGGTTTAGGTCACACTGTGCTATAATATACATTACATTTAATAAGTTACCAAAATTGGTATACATTAATTCGGTCCATTTTTGCTTTTGGATATTTGTTTAGTTAGAAACTACTCTATAGGTTCGTTACGTTTAATAATTGATCTAATATGTGTACATACTATAATTATCGGTGTAACATGTACTTCGTACGAAATATTTAAGATAATTAAACAAAATAATATTTTATTCAGGGGTATTTTATAAAAAAACCTGACCTAACTTGTAAAAAATTATTCCGTCGCGATTGTTGGTTTTATCAGAGTGCATTTTACACAATATCTGAGGACGCACTATGGCATTTTGGACAAACTATTTTTTATCGTAAAGCACGTGTGGTCGCTTCGAGTGCTGAGCTTCATGTAAGCATTGTAAGCCATAGAGTAACTTAACTTTTTATAACGCTGAAACCTTACTTGCAGTGTTCGACTCGACTATGATAGTTTAAGATGTCTTTTAGTAAGTATACATAATTTAAATAGAATAAAAATAAAGATTTATCAGATTTGTACACCCTAGTGTACATGTATAATGACACATGTATTATTGATACATAACAATTATTAGTCAGCACACCTTACACCTAGTTCATTTTGTAGTACAATTTCAAAACAAATAGAAGATTAGTAGGTATATAGCACAATTATCAGTACTTAGGTATTTTAGGCAAAGATTTAATGTTAACACAAAACTATCACAATATTCAACGACCACTTTCATACCTACTTCTACCATATCTAGCTATTATAAAAACCATAATTACGATTATACGATGCCACCGGCTTTGATCAGCATCGTGGCGTCGTTCCTCGCCGATCGTCGGTTCTACGTGTCCGTCGAGAACGTCAGCTCCGGACACAAGACAGATCGTCGCGGGGGTACCACAAGGAAGCTGCCTGTCCCCGGCATTGTATGCCGTCTACACAGATGACATCCCAGTCCTGGAAGAGGAGCACCTCCTACCGGGAGAAAGGGGAGTCACTCTGGCGCTCTTCGCTGACGACAGCGCCTACTTCGTCAAGAAATGCTACCATATCCGCAAGAAGATTACAGCGGTTGTTAAACCTTTTGCCAGAATGGCTTGACAAGTGGCGCATGGCTGTCAATGTGGGAAAGACAGCTGCGCTGCTTATCGGTGCACAGCGTAATCTTCCTCCTCCACTGCAACTTCGAGGAGAAGAAGTCCGATGGGAAAAGTCAGCCAAGTACCTCGGTATTTATATTGATCGGTCCCTGAGGATGGGCCCACAAGTTACCCACGCCGTGAATCAGGCAAAAGCGGCTAGAGCCATGCTTATACCGGTCCTAAACTCGAAGTTGCCACTAAAAACCAAGATCGGTATATACAAAACATACATCAGAACACGCTTAACATACGCTGCACCATCGTGGTACGCATTATGTTCAGAGTCTAACAAGAAAAGACTGCAAGTTGTCCAGAACGTCGCCCTGCGGATTTGCACAGGAGCCGGTCGTTACGTTCGCAATGACGTGATAGCCCGGGACGTCAAGATCGAGTCGGTGGGGGAGTTCGTGGTTCGGCTGGCGCGAAACATGTTCAACCGCGCAGACAACGGACCACACCCCCACCTCCGGAACATTGCGCCGCTTCACGCCCGACCACCTGACGTAACGGCCTGGCGTGCACTCCCTCGTGACATCGTCCCGCCGACACTGGACGACAATGACGACGAGGTTGTAGACGGCAACTCATAGATGAGGCATAAACCACAAAGCCAAGAAGGCCAACACTACCACCAAGCCAAGACGGCCATCGTAACAGCCACAAAGCCAAGATATGGCCCACATGACCATATCGGATACCTCTACATGGAGCTACATTGTAGCCCATTCCGTTCCCGTGGGGTAGTCGCCCCACGCGCCCAGCCCGGGTAATGAGGTTTACCTCGACCCCGTCCCAACAATATTGCATTGTGATAAGCCTACTAGTTGTTGTTGTTGTTATAATCTAAAAAAAAAAAGACAAACTTGTATAACCACTTAGTTAAGGCCACAATGTAAATAGTTAAGGTACCTGCGTGTACATCTGTGTTATTGTTGATGAATAAAAATCTTGAATCTTGAATCGAGCAGTCTGTGTACGGCCGCCCTAAGTGAGAATATTTTACTCCACCTTTGCAAATAATGGAAATGAAAGGAAACGTCAAAATTAATTATATATAAGATGTGCCGCCCGTTTTCGTACCGCATTATAAAAATTAAAAATAAGATATAGGGAATATGAAAAACCGTTAAGTAATATTACTTATTTTAACTAAGTTAACAGGACATATAAAAATAAGTTTTGCAGTAGTTCTCAAACATTATACTCAAGATCAACAAATCTACATTAATTTTGAATATTATTCTAAAACCTAACATATTTGTGATTTTAGCGAGATTTTGAACTTTTGGAATGCTTTTTAAATGCATTATTAATTAAGAAGCTTGCTTAAAGTAATAAGCCCATAATTGTACTTTAGTTTTCTATACTCGTGATGTTAATCCTATTTTAAAGTTTTATTGTTGACAGTCCGCTTTGCCCTATCTACCTACCTTTATATAAATCGGAATTAATATGCACTGGCCAATTTCACTTAGCTTTGTTTAAATGTAAAATGTATAGTACTTTTACAGCTGCCCCATAACTTAGTGACATGTTTACTATTATCTAGAATATTCATATATATGTATATATATACAAATACATAGTTGTTGCGTAACTATAACTTTAGGATGCGCACGCAGCAGGAGCTCTCAAAAGGAATATTTTTCTCCCATTGAAACATTTTATGTTGAAGCTCTGGATTGCGTTCACGTTCTCTGGAGATAGTTGTTACGACCACGGGTGTTTTTTTCTCAAATTGTGACTTTGACATTTTGCGCAGACTCATTTTTTGTAAAATTATTTTTCGTTTTCTGAATACTTCTTCTTATGGATTTTAAACGCTGCTTGGCGTTCCGTTTGTGTTTACGATTAATGTCTCGTCGAGTCACGTCACGGTCTCGACAATGCAAATTTCTTTCCATTTACTTAATCTGTAATAAAAATTACAGCTTTACCCGCCAAATTTACTGTCACAAACGTCAGAGCGTTCGAACCATCGAAATTGGCGGTTAATAAGTTGCAACTGGAGTGAAACAGCCGAGGTCGTGAAAGACACAGTTGCGCTAACCGAGTGTGACACACTGAGGTTTGAACGCGGTTAGAGCGTTCGATTGCATTCCGTGTGTAGGACGTGAACGCACCCCTACTCCTATTGGTTGTAGTGTGCCCTGCTCCTATTGGTGGTCGTAGTGTGATGTTATGTAGCCTCTAGGCTATATAACAGCCATTAGTTATTATATAACAGCCCATTTCTATAAGAAGGCTTCTTAGAGCCTTCTTATAGAAATGGGCTATCCAAAACAAATATATTTTCTCAATTCGAACCAGTAGATTAGATCCTGAGATTAGCGCGTTCAAACAAACAAACTCTTCAGCTTTATAATATTAGTATAGATTAGACACAAATGATAAGCACCAGACAATCTCACCTATATGTGATACGGTCTCACATGTAATCGTTGTTACCTACAGGAGTCAGATACAGCTTTAAGAAGGTGTTAGACAACTACAAAATTAATAAGCACTAGCAAGCTATGCAAACTCTGAAGAGGCTGGCTCCAAATATCTTCCGTGCAAACATCAACATTTTTTTTAATGAAAACTTCTTTAGCGGCATTGTGCACTTTTCTTGGGATGGGTAAAAATGTTCTCGCTCGATAAAATAAACTCGCGTCAGGGTCGTGTCCTGATCGTAAGACGAAAATTCCTAAGACGGAGCGCAGGGCGCTTGCGCGAGGTGTCATTCCAAAACATTAAAAAATGACGCAAAAATGACGTGTTCAAGTTTTCACTTCTGCCGGCACTCCCGGAGTGCAACCCGTTTTTTTTTTTTTCTGGTAATGATTCATGCCCTCACTATATCATTGATGCATAACTGAACTTTATACAGACGTGCAAAGCATCTGAAATCTGGGCCATTCCGATATTTATAAATCAACATTTAATTTCAAAATATTTCGTTTTGTTATTTTACCTTCGTCATTATCTGAGTTTGTAACCTTTTTTTTTTAACTAATTAAAGACTTTTTAGTCCTGCAATCAATTTGAAACTTTGTTTTCTTCTCAGTGCTTGAATATAGTATCTATCATTAATGACATTATTCTTAACATCACTCAACATTACAACATTTTCAAACTACTAAAGAAATCAGGTAAATAATTTAATGTTCACTACTTTCTATGATAGCTAGTTCGTCATCTTCGCCTGAGGTGTTAGTTTTCGCGTCGAACTGTGCGAGATTAGCTTCCGAAGACCCATTGCTGGACTCGTGAGATCTTGGACTGGCGCTGGTCTTCCGGACATACAATATGTTAGAATCCAATTTATTACTATGATCGTTAAAGTAAGCACTACCGTCCGATATCCTATTCAACTTGTGTATTTGTTCCCTAAGCTCGCACACTTGCCCGTAAAGCTTCTTGTTTTCCCTCAATATTGCTATGTTTTCCGTCTCCAATAGCTCTCTTTTACTCCATTGCACTGTATTTTCAGATTTAAGTCGTTCTATTTCCATTTTTAACTCTGCTATTCTTTCTTCTAGCACTTGCTTCGCCGCTATTTCGTCCTGTAGCTCATTTTGAAGTCTTTCCACTTCGCTGTGACTAGAATCAGTAGATCCTAAAGTTCTGTCGCTGTGTGTGAGCTCCATTTTTGAGTTATGGAGCTCGGCGGTTAGCGTTTCAATCTTCGAGAGAAGGAAGGCTTTCTGATCTTTTTCATTTTGTAAACTCTTGCAGGTCTCGTCTAATCTGAGTCTAAGCTCGCTCAGTTTGTTAGCGAGGACGTTATCTACGTTGGAGAACTTGTGAGAGTCTAGGGAGGCTCGCTGTCTTATCGACGGTTCGTTTGGCGACGCGATATTCTTTCGTCTCAATTCAACACCGTCTTCAGTAGTCAGATCGCCTGACACTATCCTGCTCTCTCCTATGCTGAGGAGTTTTTCGTTGTCTCTTTTGACTTCGTGGAATTGTTGTTCGTAATCGTTTCTCTCCGCTTTGGAGGCTGCTAGTTCTTTGCACACTGCGTCTAGTTTGGTTTTCAGTTGTTTAGCTTCTTCTCTCGCTTTGTTTCGTTCGTTGCGGACTTTGGTCCACTTTTCCCTCCAGTTAGCGGTGCAGTCGGACCACCAGCGCATGGTTTTCTCCATCTGGGTGGCTCGGGCTCTCGCCTCGTCCAACTCCCGATGGTAGAGGGCCTCCTTGGCCTCCCAGTCGGCGCTGGTGTACCGGGGCGCGTCGTGGTCGCGGCTGCGTCGGTGGCTGCCGCCGTGCGAGCTTTGCGCCATTTTGATTTCTGGAATGAGAAAGTAGAGTTCAATTTCCAATGACACAATTATAAGTTGACAAATATATCTACAATATTTCCAAATTTTATAATAAATATTACGCGATGGCTCCAGCCGAGCCGTTCTACGACTAATTACAACAAACAAAGATCTCTGTTTCATATAACAGCTGCGATAGCACGGGATGTTGATGTTGCTGCAACAGGAAAGAAGACTGCACTGCTGCATATCGCGCAATATATTACAGCAGTTATCCCACCAACTACACGTTGTAGCACACCCAGGAGAGGTGACCCTAGACCTAGACACAACACACGTATCTAAAGATATTCATAGTCACGTATTCTCAATTAAGGCTGAAAATACTATCTTCTAATTGCACGTATGAATTCCACCGTCCCCCTTTTTCGGCTTTTTCCATCGTAAAACCAGGCGCACAGACATGCGCCATCGAGATGATATATGGTAGATATTTCATTCTGCCGCACAACAAAGAGCTACGCATCCACATTAATAACACGCACAGCGGCAGAGAATGGAATTCCCTGCCAGAGTCTGTGTATCCTGTTAAGTACAATCCAGGGGGTCTTTAAATCTGGAGAGAACAGGTATCTTCTAGGCTACTGTGCTACATCGTCGGTCACATCTTCAATCAACATCAGGTGAGATAGTGGCTAAACGCTCGCTCATCTACTACAAATAAAACTGGCCAAGTGCGAGTCATATTTTTGTCTCACACACGGAGGGTTCCAAACCGCAGTATAATAATATATAAGTATAATATTATATTATATTACCGTTTCAATACCAATTAACTACAACTCCATCTAACGAACTTCTAACAACAACTAAGTGAACGTTAACATTAAGGATAGGTAATTAATATAATTTATTATTAATTTAAACAATCGTTCATAGATGGCGCTATAGTAAAAACACGTTTTTTGTATGGGACCCCCTTTAATTTTTAACTTTGTTCTGTTTTTAGTATTTGTTGTTATAGCGGCAACAGAAATACATCATCTGTGAAAATTTCAACTGTAACTATCACGGTTCTGGAATACAGCCTGGTGACAGACGGACAGACAGACAGACGGAGTCTCAGTAATAGGGTTCCATTGGTACCCTTTGGGTTCGGATACCCTAAAAAACCAAGACTCGTTTAAAGATAAGCAACAGCGTTTTGTATAATGTTCCCAGCAACATGAGCCGAAGTGCTGTTAACAATCCTTGCGAGCTGCCGCCCTGTCCGCCATGCCCCCCTCCAATCCCAAAACCCTGCCCACAAGTATGCGCCCCCCCGCTGCCGCTGCCCCCCTGCCGAGTGAAGCCCATCATGCGGGGCCTCCACTGGGCGCAGACCACGGCTTGCATGACCCAGGCCTTTGTGCTCGCAGCAATAGGTGGAGCAGCCTACTACATCTTAGTAGGAAGACCTCGGATTGCCGCGTATAAGGATTATTATTTGTAAGTTTCAATATAATTTTTTTTAATCAACTTTTATTTCGGGGCTTTTTTTGTTTGTGGGTTATTGTCATCCACCTGTGTTCGTAGGCTAAGTTGTTAATGCGATACCTAAGTGGTACTATGCTGGTGAACATACAGTCCGGCAAGTATAACTTGGCGTGCCTGTGCGGCACTGTGCTTTTACTTTGTACTTTGATAACAGTTTCTCTTAAACCACTTTTAATTACTTTTGGCATTATTGAACTATTTTAATGTAGCAGATTTATCAACAATAATGTCGCGGTAATCTCTCAAACGTCAAACTCACAGTTTCAATTAAAAGAATTAGTTTCAAAAACCACCACCGCCAAGTTATACTTGTGGCACTGTATGTGGTAGTAGCCTTAACCCGTGGCTCAAGTCAATGACCGAAGAGAGACTAGCATGAAATGCATTGCATCTCGCATATTTGCTATCAAAGAGTAAATTGTCTGTACCTCGTACTATTAATTATTTTGTGGCTAAAGGACTTGAACTTATTTTTTTTTCGAAAAGGCTAGATTGTAGTGACAAAAGGTATTTACTTACAAGAAATATACTGTATAACTGTTGTTAAAAAGATCGTTTAAAAAACTAAAATAACTGACTTCAAATGCCGCACTATCATTTTTTTACCAATGCCACTCAAAAAGGAGCACTTTATTCATCGTTAGCAGTGAATAAAACGCTCTTTTACTCACTCGGTGAATAAAAACATTTTGAATTTGGAACAAGCACGAAATACGAATTATGTACAAAAAATAAATAAAACTTGCTGAAAGTGCCTACTAGCTGGCTAAATGGAGGTATACCATAGAAGCTAAATAATTAAATAATAATAAATTTGAATTAAAAATAGTGTAAGAAAAAATGATTTTATTGTAAAAAAAAGCGTGGGGTGCATGGTATCAATAGTTCCAAATATTTTATGAACAGATATGACTAGAAGGGTTATTTTGATAATATCCTGAAAAGCACCCCACGCTTTTTTTCGCAATAAAATATTTTTTTCTTACACTATTTTTAATTCAAATATATTATTATTTAATTATTTAGCTTCTATGTATACTATGTATGTATGTATGTATTCTATGTATACGTGCGATAGGGCTGCCCACCTACAGTATTTTAATTGCATCTACCTACTTAACGATCTTTCTAGTTTTTTGTGATTGTAATATTATATTGTTTTTATTATATAAAATGAAATTAATTGTGAAAATATGACAATACATATTTTTATTACTTCCATATCTTACTCGAAAAGTAAATTACAATGTAAATCTTATTACGTAGGTAGGTACTACATAGGTAACTTCATAATGCTATTTCCTCGAATTCAATGATATACGTAAGTAGCTCTACATAAGTATATAAGATAGTTTAGCCTAGGAAACTACCTAAATACTCGTCTATTTTTAACACGAACGTAGACTATAGTTTACTCATGTGTCACTTTTTTACCACTTTATCCATTTATTTATTTATTAATCTAGGTATTTTATCCTGTAGAGAAAAAAGTGAAATATACATCTTAAAAACATTACGTACTAGTAGGTATATAAACATTATTTTATACTCATACCGTTCGGAGCTTACAGGTAATTAAAAAAAAAATCTCTGGGTGCGTTATTAAAGAATTTAAGCACACATAAACAGCAAAATATAGTGTATAATTATTTTCTGACATAATAAGTATAATATTTATATATATTCTCAATCAATCAAATATTCACAATTCGCACGCTTAGTGTTTAAACCATCATTACACGACTGTACCTTCACACGGTTCGTTCGTGACTGCGGCGCAACCACATTTATTGTGACCTGTGTACCGAGTGTGTACCGAACTCGAGGCGCGTAGGCATGACGCGCGTTCCGACCGTTAGTATGGAGTCAGAATACTGTTTATTATATTACCGTGAGTTTGAGGTGTTTATCTTCATATCTCTGGATATACTTATCAGATCTCGATGAAATTACTACGGTACTGTTCTGTTCATTAGTCTGACACAAAGGCAATACACTAGAGGACAGTGCCGAGCGAAGCGAGGAGGGGAACCGCGGTAGCGGCCGCGCGTCATCAGAAATATATGTATATCCATAGGTATACGCACATACATATATGCAAATACCAATGCATATGCGTATGCATGCATATATATGTATATACATATATTTCTAGGGACGCGCGGCCGCTGCCGCGGCTCCCCTTCTCTCTACGCTCGTCCGGCACACGTCACACAGTGGTCACTGTTCCTAGTGTCAGACGTTATATGACTGGCCTAAGCATTAGACAGCCAGTTTATTAATTTAAATTATTAGATGTAACAAACGCTATGGCTGGATATCATTCAGGATGTTAATTGAAGGGTGCTGTTTAGTTAAGAGCCTAGGCTGTTAATTGAACGCCAATCAAGCTATCTGTCGGCGACATATATATACAGTTGAATTGCGGAACTTCCTTTTTTTAAAGTCAGTTAAAAAACAAAAGAGGTTTCCAAATAAATGCTAAAGGTACAAAAATGTATGTCAAACTATATGCTAGGCCAGTAGGCATAGGTAACTTACCCTACCTATCACAAAGTCTAAAACTCTTAGAACTCTACCACAGAAAAGATCATAGTCCTAAGGACAGAACATGCACTCTCTGACATCAAACATGCGAGGTTAAACCTAGTTACAACTTTGATAATGTTCAAATACGACTGTCATCGGTTGTATTGTGGACGATACGTGGTAGGAAAATAAAGAGTGAGTAAATGGCACCAGACTCTACTGAAAACAGTTAGAACTCTAGTACCTTTTATCATAACAGTATTTAGGCATGCCTGACAAGCACAGTTCATATAAAATCTTACTTAATGACCCGCTGTGAATCTAGTTAAGATGGGTTATACTAGGTAAATTTGGGACTAGGTGCACCTATTCCTAGGTGGAATAGGTAGTGCATACTAGTGTGCGAGTGAGAGGGTAGTATAGTATCATGCTACCCTCTCACTTGTTGTCTCTCACTGTTATTTCACCAGGTCGATGGCGTACTGTGGTACTATGTCAGTGAAAATACGGCATAAATTCATGCGAAACATTGCATCTAGTCTCTAAGTCGAATGCTAGGTGGAATAGGTATTTGTCAAAAGTAGGAATAGGTGCCACCTAGTCTTCGGATCTGTTCTAGTAAATACGCCTCACCTCTAGAATCTAGGCATGAGACACTGGGCAGTTGTGTATTATAGGTGTCAGCAGGTTGCAAAGTGGTAAATGGGACGGACAACTGCTCCGATCTCTACTGCACAACTGTACACTGCACAACTGTACACTGCACAACTGTACAATCCAAGAGCGAGTGTGTGAGTTATACCTCTGTTCAATTTCGATTGGGTGATATTATGAGTTTCAACTACCTGCACAAAGTCAATCGCACAGCATACTTCACAGCCCCCATAAAGATTGTATCGCATTATACCTAACTAGCGGCGAGCCGCAGCTTTGCCCACGTTAAAAAGTCAAATGTCCTAATCCAATAAACTGGCTATCTCTGTGGAGAATATAGGCCAAATCGGTGGAGCCATTTCACTGTGAAGAGATCCCAAACAAACAAATATACAAACTGACTTTCACATTTATAATATTGGTGTTGATGTTATGATCTCAATTGAGGGTACATCTGAAAATGTATCACCTACCTACAGAGACCTAAAAAGGCAGTCTGGATTTATCTACAATGCAGTAAGTTAGATATTTCCTAGATTATGCATATTATTTAGAAATACAATAACCTAATAACCTTTTTCAAACCTCAATGTTTTGGCTACCAATAGGTGAGGAGAAGACATAAATTATATGTAGAATTACTCCCTATGTGTGAAGAAATAATTTGTTTATTTTCTTGAGTATGACTGCCTATGTCTAGACATCTGTGTCTGTGTCACTTGCTAAAACTAATATATTTTATGTTACATAGAAGTTAGGAAATCCACGAAAAGCTTTGATTTCTTTGGTAACAAATTCGAGCCTTAATGTAACTTTTAAGTTAAAAATTACTCATTCAATTTTAAGTGAAATAAACTTGCTTGATGGCTTGCATGAGGGTAAGTACTGATTTATAAAAGCAAACGCTTTACATATACAGTAGTCTTTAATTAAAATACTGATACAAACGTAGAAATAAGTGGTTAACAAAAAATAAAACATTGGCTTTTGTTACCATGATATATAAAATATATTTGAATACCTCATATATAATACACGTACCTGTAACTGATATTCACAGCTTAACGCATTATATTATTATTTCAACTTTTGTATAAATTTCATTGCGCTAGCTACTATTATTTTTATAATAAAATAAAACTAAATACAAATGGCACTAGGCAGTAGGCACAACACGAAAAACGTAAGATTCACATTTCACAGATAACTATATGATATAAAATTTCAGAGCCTACAGAATTACAGATTATTACTATACGAGTCCAGAGACACAGTCACAGCCGTGGCACAGCGCACCAGGGGGCCGATCACGAAATATGACATTTGATAATTGAAGAACGAAATGAACTAAATGACGGGGACACAGCTATGTAGACTGTATAGCTCCATCTCTCTCATTTCGTTCATTTCAATCCTTATCAAAGTTCGTGATAGGCCTGCACGATGACCCAGGCAACACAGATTACTATATATTATTATGGATACAGGGTTACCAACTCTTAAAAAAATACCCCTAAAATCAAAATGAAATAGCCCTAAATGCAATATTCACATACAAAAAAAACCCTGTATTATGTACTTATTCAAGGGTATTATATATATGAGTTTCCTGTTTTATTAAGGTAAACAAAATATAACTTAGTTTTAAATACTTGTTATATCAATTTTGAAGACCTTTACATTTTATTAGAAGATGTTTTACTTGTTTTAGTGTTAAATAAGTGATGCATGGATGTATTATGTATGCCCCTAAAATTAGCCCTACATTTTTTAAGGCCCTAAAAAAACCTTAATATGCATTTTTTCGCTCTAAATTTGGAGCTAAAAGCCCTAAGCTCGGAACCCTGTATGGGTATCACTATCCGCCGACAGACTCTCACGCTGTTACAGATATTCTATTTCACGATGAAGGTTTGATCTTGTTTGTTGTTAGCCGTGCACATGTACGTTGAGTTAGTGTGCGTAACCTCGGGAGCGCTCAGTCACGATCGCGACTCTCTGACACATATAGTAATCTGTGATCGCGACGCGGTCCGAGTCACTAGTGTTCTGTGCCCCGCGCAAGATGTCAGCACAAAGTACCGTCATCAAGGCAACTAAACGCAGAAAAGTCGTCCACAGTGAAGCATTTTTTTATTTACATTCAACTAATTTGTTGAATTAGTTGAAAGTCACTAATTCCGATTTGTTTTATTTTAGGGTCGAAGAATGATAGCTAGCGTTTACCATTTCCTAAAATAGGAGTTTGAATTTACAAAATCGGTTATGAAGCCTAGCTGTGATTTGTCTCATTTACGTAATATTACACAGCGTACAGCTGAGGCCACAGGTGTTTCTCTTTCAACTGTCCAACGGATCTTAAAAGAGGAGAAGGAATTGCCATGCGCTTCCCCCATGAAGAAAAGAAGGAAACGAGATAATAAGATAGAAATAGACAATTTCACAGCCGATGTTATCCGGAGTACGATACAAAATGTTCATGTGGTCCATAAAGAAATTCCAACGTTGGCAAAATTAAGAACAGTTTTAAATGAAAAAATTGGCTTTGAAGGTTGTCCCGAAACGCTTCGTCAGTTATTGCTGAAATTATGATACAAGTGGCGTAAAACAGAAAATAACCGTAAAGTTTTGACTGAACGTCATGATATACAGATGTGGCGCCTAAAATATTTAAAGAAGATGTCAGAATATCGCTCTCAAGGGCGACCAATTGTCTACACCAATGAAAGTTATGTCCTTTCAACACACGTGCGAAACAACACCTGGGCATAAAAAAAAGAGAGCACGCCATTTTTGAAGAAGATTAGCACAGGCACTCGATTTATATTGGTGCACGCGGGAACAAAGGATGGCTTTATCAAAAATGCCTGTTTGGTTTACAAGACCAACTCAACAGCTGGCATTACCATTCGAATATGAGCTATGATCATTATATTAAATGGCTCAACGAAAAACTTCTACCCAATTTACCCGAAGGCGCAGTCATTGTCTTAGACAATGCTTCTTATCACAATACACGAGCTGAAAAACTACCAACATCGGCAACAAAGAAAGCAGATATGCAGCAATGGCTCAGAGATAAGGGCATAGCATTTGAACAAACTTGCCTTAAATTGGAATTGTACGACATAATTAAAAAACACAAAGATCAACAAATAACATACAAAATCGATAACTTTATCAAGACCAAAGGTTTTGATGTCATACGTCTCCCCCCTTATCACCCAGAATTAAATGCGATTGAAAATATTTGGGGAATTGTAAAAAATTATATTGCTTCAAAGAATATTGTGCAAAACATGACATATACAGAAAAACTTATCAATGAAAGCTTGAACAAAGTTACTAGAGAAACATGGCATAAAACCTGTAGTTATGTTGAAAAAATTTAAAAGGAATACTTGAAATATGTTGACCTGGATTTTGAGTTTATGATTAATCTGCAAAATGATTCCGATGACAGCGAATCAGAATCCGAAGACGAATCGGGCAGTGATTAAAATAGCTAATTATTTCAACTTTGTTTTTTTGATCTATTTTTTATTCTTTTTGCTAAATAAAAATTTATGACATGACAACCTGAGTATTTCTAGTAACTTATCATATTTTATTCCCTTTACATAAAAAATATGTTGTAGGAGCTAAACACTAATTATTTATTAAATCGCAGTAAAAAAAATAAGGCTTAATTTTAAAATGTGTTTTCACATTTCTTTGCTAACGCTCCTTCAGTTTACACACACAAACGCGCTTGTCTGTACATGTCACCACTACAACCATGGCCAAACCTTCATCGTGAAATAGAATGTCTGTACCAATGTTGCCTTATATTATGATATGGAGAATGGATGATATGGAGAATAGAAAAGGCATTCATTTCCGTATTTCCGTTCAATAATTCCGTACAAAATCCGTATTAGAACTGTGAGTAATATTCCGTATAAATTCCGTAAAATAATTAAGATAAATACTGAATAACCGGCCAAGTGCGTGTCGGGCCACGCGCAATGTAGGGTTCCGTAGTAGCCCGTTATTCAATGCAAGTCTTTACCCGTTATAAACAAGCAACTAGGTACTTCGTCTTTGTCACTTTTAATTCCAAGGATTTTGTATTTGTTACAAAATTATCCAACACCCAAGTTCAACGACTATTACTGCTAGACTAATAAAGTTATCTTAACAGCTATAGTTTCCCTTTAAAGTTCATGAAATACACTATTATCACGAATTTTTCAAGCCCGCAGTTTAGCTTTTATAGGGGGGGGGGGACGCCCTACTGGAACAAAAATGTGCATATTAAAGTTTAATATTTCGTAAATGGAGCATTCAATCGCAAAATAGCATAAGCAACTCTTAAGTCATTTTAAAAGACCTATTCAACGATAACCCACACGATGGGGTAGACGACGAAAAAAAAAATCATCTCCATTTCTCATGTAGGGGACTAGAGCTAACCTAAAAAAAGATTTTTTTTAAAATTTTATTTCACCACTTTGTCGGCGTAATTGATATACATACCCCTACAAAATTACAGCTTTCTAGTATTCACGGTCTCTTAGCAAAACCTGGGACGGACAGACAGACAGACAGACGGACATGACGAAATTATAAGGGTTCCTTGTCAGGACTACGGAACCCTAAAAAGGGACTTCAAATGCCGAGATAAAAGTAATTTTCAGAAAAAAATTTGTTTGTTTCATTATGGCTGGACACTATTAGTGTATTTAGCCAGTGTCAAGTATTAAAATTCTTCATGTTGAATTCAAGTCATAAACTTGGGCCAAAGTCACATTTCAGTTTAAGTTGAAGTCATAGTCTTATCATAGTCTTGCCAAGTTATATCCTCAGTAAAGGTGTGGATTTTACTGAAGATGTTCAGTGGAATTTTGAGGGTATTATATATTATATTCCAAGTCATACCCTCAAAATTCCACTGAAAATCTTCAGTAAAGTCAAAGAATAAATAATAGTACAAGATAAGTCCACATTTTTACTGAGGGTAATGACTTGCACTAGACTTTGACTTCAACTTGACTTGAAATGTGACTTTGACCCTTATTTATGACTTAATTTCTCAAAATCTTGGAAGAATTTCAACATCAATACTTGACACTGGATAAATACACTAATAGTGTGGAGCCATAATAAAACGAAAAAAAGAAAAAAAACCGGCCAAGTCGAGTTGGACTCTCCTACCGAGGCGTCCGTACCAACGTTGGTTAGTACCAATTAAGCTAGATCTCTAATTTTTCCATTATTTGTTCTGTTAGACCTTGCTTCTTGCCAAATTTCATGATTCTAGGTCAACGGATGACCTAGAATTGTCAATTTTGGTTAAAAGCAAGGTCTTTACAGCATGAGTTAAGGAAAAATGCTGAAAAATAAAAAAAAGTTGAAAATTTAGGTAAATATTGGTACTTACAAGTTTTCGCGAAAATGTACATTTGCCCATATCTTTTTATCGTGTTGCTGAGGACCTTGATTGTTATACACCTAATAGGGACTATAGACCTCAGTATCTGCCCCCGGATCACGAAATTCATCGAATGAACGAAATGAACTAAATGATGGGGACGGAGCTACACAGCCTACATAGCTGCGTCCCCGTCATTTCATTCATTCAATTATTTTCGTGATCAGCCCCCTGGTATAAATTCAAATTTGCTAGGTTCACCCGTCACCCGGTGACACGGACAGACAGACAGACGGACAGACAGACGGACAGACGGACAGACGGACTACAAACGTAACTTCCATTTGACTTGACTTAACTTTGTGACTTGTATCGTTAAAAATAAACTTGAATTATTCTTATACTTTGACACTGGCTAAATACATTAATCGTATTTACCAACCATATCATCGCAGGCGATATAGTGATCGAACACTTGCCTAAAATAAAAATTGTATGTTTATTTTTTATCATTTTGTTTCAGGAAGGGAGAGTTTGAAGATTACGCTGAAGAAATGGCCAGAAAAGGATTATTTCAATCCGTACCTGCGAGTTCTCTGCGTGATCATTAATACTACTAGCTTTTTTTTAACACAATGATTCTCAATTAATTAAAACATTTCTTTAAATTCAAGTCATCTAAGGCATTAATTTTATGTTAATCATCATGGCACTTCACCAGTACATATTACTATGTTACCTACTACTACTGGCTAGCAAAATGCTCGACAATACTCGACATAACTTCGCATACGACGCCGCGCTGCCGTAGAGGTCCCCTCGCTCTACGCCCAGGAGAAACGCCTTAAGGTCTAAGAACACATACCAACTCGGAAAGGGATCGTTACCGTATCGCCTTTCGCCGTCAACCAGGCGTCAACCTAACGTATGCACATAACCAAAGCGTATCAGTAGCTCCTGTACGTCAACTCGGCTACGGCTAGGCGACACCGCCAGGGGGGGACAAGGGCAGGGGTGGACGAAGAGGACGTGAGCTCGGGTACGGAGAGACGTAAGCGCGGGGAAAACGAGCCGTAAGCGCGGGAACTGCAAGTTGACCACGCACCGCATCGCGGTTCGGAGCTTGTTCAGATTCTTATTAGTATGCGTTGCAGTATGGAGTTTCATACAAACAATACTGAACGGCTCGAGGCGATACGCTGACGATCCTATTCCGAGTTGATAGATTGCTGAGACCTTTAAGGTTATCGCTAACTCTTCCCACACCGCTCCAACACCAACACAATGAGCAGGCAGCGCTGCGCTGTTGCAGCGCTGTCTGCTCATTCTGTTGTCAATGTAAAGTCTGTCTATAATGAACGTCATTAGGCTAACATTTTAATGAAAATTTTTGGCCGGGTGGGAGCGGTGTGGGAATAGTCGGTGACAACCTTTACTCGCCAAGTAGTGAGCATATGCCTATTCACACGGCGGGCCTTGGCTAAATACCGTGACTAGTTCTTTTCTGGAACAGTGAATGCGCCGACTGCTGAGTGCCGAGCTGCCATGTAGGTACGTTTGGTGCGAGTCTAGTCCAATTTATTCATTTTTTCATGGAAAACATTGAAATGTTCAGGAGTCCTGAGGAAACGAACATAAAAAAATACGACGAAAAGACGCAGGACAATTGTACCGACAATTAGCCAATCGAGGTGAGCACGAAGAATTGTTGCTCGGTGATTTTCAAGCACCCACTCTGCAACTCCCGCATGTCTGGTCGCGGCTCTAGCGTAAGGGCAACTTGCAGTAAACGCGACGTCGCGTCTTCCAATATTATGTTACTCTTTGGCGTCACCTAGCCGTAGACACGGTGACGTGACGTGCCGGCGCTGCTGATTCGCTACGGTCACGTCGTTTACTTCAGGGCCGTCTTTAACAACCTATTGGAGGCCCTGGGCATTTTAGGATTAAGGGACCCCTATAACTGACTATTTCATGAATTCAGTCACGGGGGGGGGGGGGGGGGGGAAAGGGGAGAAGTTTGCAGTACGTTATTTACTAACGGATTTCAGTCAAATAGAAAAGGCACACTAGGGACTTTCTACACAAAATGTTGCGAAATTAAAAAAGGAGTGATGGGGGTAAAAGGAACTTTGCTGTAGCGTTATACAAGGACACATTTGAATGTTTTGGCTACCCTCCACCAATCTGACTACGCACTCTTGCCTTCATAAGACAAACCCGTAGATTAAAACTCACGCGACTATTTAATCGCTCGAAATTATATCCCTATTTTTTGGCAAAAGCCCAAATTCTGAAATGGCTTTGCTAAGCCATGTGAAAAAGAATAGTGTCGGTTATTCCATTGTTTTAAGGGCACGCGAGGTCTACTTTTCTCATAGAAATACTAGTAAATAGTGGTTAAGAAACAAGACATCACTACGCTTCCGTTGCGTCAAATAAATGCGAAGTTCGATTTGATTCAATTTTCATTATGGTCAATGTTATGGCCCCTAGTTAGGTTACATCAGAGTGGTATAGTGACCACATATCGCGCGAGCTGAGCGAGCGAAGCGAGCGTACCTCTGCAGCGGCCGGCGAAGCGCTAGAAAGTAAATTATTTGTATTATGATGTAATGAACAGTAGTAAAGAAACAAGACATTACTAGTGTTGTATCAAATAAAATACGAATACGAAATGTTTTGGTCCTGATGATACGTAGTATTATTATCTTTTCCAAGCTTATGAGTGATATGAAACCAGATAGTTTTGCGTCATAAACGTTTTTGTTACTACTTAGCAATTTCCCATTTTCTTACTGAACTGACTGTACCTTTCAAATTCTGTTCCCATAGTTCCCATTCTAGGCCTAGCGTGCTTACCATTTTCGACCGCATCATCACTTACCAACAGGTGAGATAGTGGTCAACCGCTAGTAAATAATATATTTAAAGTTAATGAATTCCACCAAATACAATATCTCTGCCAAGTTACCAATTTATTTGTTTTTGATTTGGTGAAATAACTAAACTTACTTTCAAAAGTTTCAAAGTATTTATGGTTTTTAATTTTCGAGTTTTATTGATATCCACAACAGGAAGTGATTCGTGTCCTCATGTTTCGTGGCGGCAGCCAATCAGTATGCTATTCGGTAATACCAAAACATGGTGATACTATTTCAGCCAATCATCAACTACCTTCAATGGAGCATGAATAACAATGTGTTATAATAACCTTGCACTAGCGTATGTAATCGAAATTTATTGAAAGGATTTTTCTACTACATCTTCTGGAATGAAATTATAGTTTTATAGATTTTTTTTTACAATAGATAATCAATAAACATTGCAATATATAATTTAGTTAAAATCTAAATTAGATTATGAAATTGTGGCAAACTACGTTTGTCAAAGGATACGTCACTCCATGTTTGTCTATTGCGAGTCAATGCGCATGTCAAGTTGAGAATTGCAAATGGCGGCCGTTGTTATTGTTCGTACCGAATTAACTATTTGTAAATTATATACCTATCTTTTTAGCGAATTTTCTAAAGGACTGATACATTGATGCGATGCCCTAACTTTCCATAATTCGGCGCGACACAGTTTATGTACGTTTTTAAGTGTTTTGAGTGTTTTTTTTGGTATTTTATGTGTGTCATGCAAATGGGGTAAGCTGGAATTATCGGATGTCGCATAGGTTGTTTTGAATAGTCTCAACAAGAAAATGGAGTGAATAACTGTGATGAAAAGTGTCGTAATGGTTGCGGTTTAAAGTTTTTCAACTATCAATGTGCCGAGGAAGAGTGTAGAAAGACAGGGGCAGCCGTAAATTACGAATGTTCCATGCTTTGACTGCACTCCCCGTACATTTCAAAATGGCTGCTGCTCTTCACGATATATGAGCTTTGCGTCACTGGAACATAAATTAGTGAATTCGATTTGTGATGATGTCGCTGTGTTTCTAGTCGTGCGATATCTGGTGAAAAATACCAAATAAGCCGCGGACATTTCCCGGGTGTTCCCATAACCGGGACATAGTGGTGTGTCATATGTTTTTGGAGTAAAGTGGACACTGACCATAGGACCTATATTGGTTTGCGTCCAGCCAAGTGTAATGTTGCGCTGTACCTTCCAGGATGATTTGGGACACAAGGGAATAGATCTTGTGTCGAATTGAGCGGAATGTGACATTGTATGAGAGGTGAGTGCAATATTTTTATTAGTTTATTTACATTCGTCGGAGGTTTTGATAGCGCGATGTCCGCCACAAAATGGACTCATTGGTAGTTGACAGGACGTCGGGCGATCGCGGAGGCCGTTGCGCGCGGTGGCGGCCCGCGAACTCGGGTTACAGTGCTCATATCAATGTCCGAAATCGGATTTTATAAAGGTTGTGTAACACGACGAGTTTTGTGCGTGTCTACCGCTGAAACCGCTTCACGCACGTCATTCGGACGCGATTTTCCATGATAGGACATGTCCAGTAGCATAGGTTATCAGTTCACATGTTACACCCATCAGTTATTCATCACCACAATGTTTGTTTTGTGTCAAAATATGTTAAGTATTTGAAACATTTCCATGACAGATTCTTGGAATTCCTAATGCTCACTTACACTGACATTTGGATCTAAATATTGTTACTCAAGTACTTTTATAACTTATTATTAGGTTTTTAGCATGAACATGATTATTTTTTACTAATTATGTCATGTTTTTTATCAAGTGATACTGGATTTGTGTTAATTTAATTGACTTGATTCTTTATCATCACACAACATAAATAAAATATAACATGATTTGTACCAATCCTGTGTCCAAAATTTATTGCACTAAAGTTGGCTTTTGAAATATTTACTCACATAGTTTAGTCTCATTCTCTTGTTGCTTTCCTTATTCTAAGTGAATTATGTGATTTTAAACAGAACTGTTAAAAAAAATAAACATGACATCTCAAATGAAGTTTTCTCTAAAGAAAGTTGTAGAAGTTCAAGGCTTCCAAAAAACTGAATAATTAGTGACTGCCTGATGCTAGTGTATTGATCTTTCAGAAAGAACCCATGTGATTGGTCAACTAGGAATAATTAACCAATTAAATGGTCTCATTCCCTCTGTATCATTCTAGAATATCCTTAATTAATATATATATATATAAATATATCAACACCAATATTATAAATGCGAAAGTCAGTTTGTTTATTTGTTTGTTTGTTTGTTTGTTTGTTTGTTTGGGACTTCTTCACGGTCAAACGGCTTGACGGATTTGACTGAAATTTTGTACAAAGATAGTACATAGGGCAGAATAGGATATAGGATACTTTTTTTTTGGCTATCGAGTCAGGGGGTCCAGATATTTTTAATTGAATTTTGTAAATATGAGACTTCTTCTCGAATAAATGGCTTGACCGATTTGCCTGAAATTTTGTATGAATACATGTCATAGAGTAGAATAGGATATAGGATACTTTTTTTCTGGCTGTCGAGTCAGGGGGTCCAGATATTTTAATTTGAATTTTGTAAATATAAAACCTCTTCTCGAATAAACGGCTTGACCGATTTGCCTGAAATGTTGTATATAGACAGTTCATAGGGTAGAATAAGATATAGGACACTTTTTTTCTGGCTGTCGAGTCAGGGGGTCCAAATATTTTTACCTGAATTTTGTAAATATAAGACTTCTTCTCGAATAAACGGCTAGACCGATTTGCCTGAAATGTTGTACGAATACATGTCATAGGGCAGAATAGGATACAGAATACTTTTTTTCTGGCTGTCGAGTCAGGGAGTCCGGATATTTTAAATTGAATTTTGTAAATATGAGACTTCTTCTCGAATAAATGGCTTGACCGATTTGCCTGAAATTTTGTATGAATACATGTCATAGGGCAGAATAGGACATAGGATACTTTTTTTTTGGCTGTCGAGTCAGGGGGTCCAGATATTTTAAATTGAATTTTGTAAATAAAAAACCTCTTCTCGAAAAAACGGCTTGACCGATTTGCCTGAAATGTTGTATATAGACAGTTCTTAGGGTAGAATAAGATATAGGACACTTTTTTTCTGGCTGTCGAGTCAGGGGTCCAAATATTTTTAACTGAATTTTGTAAATATAAGACTTCTTCTCGAATAAACGGCTAGACCGATTTGCCTGAAATGTTGTACGAATACATGTCATAGGGCAGAATAGGATACAGGATACTTTTTTTCTGGCTGTCGAGTCAGGGGGTCCGGATATGTTGAATTGAATTTTGTAAATATGAGACTTCTTCTCGAATAAATGGCTTGACCGATTTGCCTGAAATTTTGTATGAATACATGTCATAGGGCAGAATAGGACATAGGATACTTTTTTTTTTGCTGTCGAGTCAGGGGGTCCAGATATTTTAAATTGAATTTTGTGAATATAAAACCTCTTCTCGAATAAACGGCTTGACCGATTTGCCTGAAATGTTGTATATAGACAGTTCATAGGGTAGAATAAGATATAGAACACTTTTTTTCTGGCTGTCCAGTCAGGGGGTCCAAATATTTTTAACTGAATTTTGTAAAAATAAGACTTCTTCTCGAATAAACGGCTTGACCGATTTGCCTGAAATGTTGTATGAATACATGTCATAGGGCAGAATAGGATATAGGATACTTTTTTTCTGGCTGTCGAGTCAGGGGGTCCAGATATTTTAAATTGAATTTTGTAAATATAAGACCTCTTATCGAATAAACGGCTTGACCGATTTGCCTGAAATGTTGTATAAAGACAGTTCATAGGAAAGAATAGGATATCGGATACTTTTTTTCCGGCTGTCGAGTCTAGGTGCCCAGTTTTGCAAATGTGTGGCCTACTCTCGGTCAAACGGCTTAACCTTTTTAGCTGAAATTTCGTATACAGACAGTCAATAAGACATAGAAGGACAACGAATACTTTTTTTTGGCTGGCAATTTCGGGTGTCTAGATTTTTATTATGGAATTTTGTGAATGTGTGGCCTCTTTTCGGCCAGATGGCTTGACCGATTCAGATGAAATTTTGTACAAAGAATAATAGTATTGTATATAATAGGGCATAAAAGGGCAAGGAATACTTTTTTCGGCAATTAAGTGTGAGTGCCTTTAAAATTTACGCGATAGCTTTGCTTGCCCAACGTGTTTTATCTGCTTTGTGGGAAGTATTTCAGAAACATTCATGTTAACAGCCACATTTAACCTTAGGGTCATAGGTGTTGACTTAGTAGGTCATCAAAACTAAAACAGTCAGGGTCATAAAAAGCCGTAAAAATTCGCGCAGTTATAGCGCTCGCTCCGCTCGCGCGAGCATTTGTTATATCTACTTTGTAGAAAACATTTCAGCAACTTTTGTATTTTAATAGCCACATGCATCAAAACGAGTCATAGATTAAAACAGTACAACCTTCAATAATGATAAAGATTATTAACCTTAAAATAAGTGGATATCAAGTTTAACCTTAGGGTTATCGGTGTTGACTTAGTAGGTCATAAAAGCTGTCAGGGTCATAAAAAGCCATAAAAATTTTTCGCGCTCGCTTCGCTCGCACAAGCATTTGTTTAACCTTCTTTGTTGGTAATATTTCAGTAACTTTAATATATTAATAACCACATGCATCAAAATGAGGCATAAATTAAAACAGTACAACCTTCAATAATCGTTATTGTTGTTAACCTTATAATAAGTGGATATGAAATTAAACCTTTGTGTTATCGGTGTTGACATAGAAGGTCATTAAAACTGTCAGGGTCATAAAAAGTAGTAAACATATTTCGCGCTCGCTTTGCTCGCGCAGTTATAGCGCTCGCTCCGCTCGCGCGAGCATTTGTTATATCTACTTTGTAGAAAACATTTCAGCTACTTTTGTATTTTAATAGCCACATGCATCAAAACGAGTCATAGATTTAAACAGTACAACCTTCAATAATGATAAAGATTATTAACCTTAAAATAAGTGGATATCAAGTTTAACGTTAGGGTTATCGGCGTTGACTTAGTAGGTCATAAAAGCTGTCAGGGTCATAAAAGGACGTAAAAAAATTTCGCGCTCGCTGCGCTCGCGCAATCATTTGTTTTATCTTCTTTGTTGGTAATATTTCAGTAAATTTTGTATATTAATAACTACATGCATCAAAACGAGTAATAAATTAAAATCTTCGAGCATTTACCAATGGAGATGTTAACGTTGTAATCCGCAAACATTTTTTTCTGCCGATACTTACTGGGGACGAGGTAAACACGCATTGCACACACACAAATCACTCACTTTAACGATCCCGCACACTAGCTTGAAACACGCACACAGTATTAAAAATACAGCGTAGTTACGCACGCTCATGTGGCCAAAAATGGCTATATGGCCAGCAGAGGGGAACGCCTTGCGTTAACTTCTCAATTGGTAAATGCTCGAAGATTAAAACAGTACAACCTTCAATAATCATAATAATTATTAATCTTAAAATTAGTGGATATCAAGTTTAACCTTTGTGGTACCGGTGTTGACTTAGGAGGTCATAAAAACTGTCAGGGTCATAAAAAGTCGTAAACATTTTTCACCATCGCTTCGCTCGCGCATTGATAGCGCTCGCTACGCTCGCGCCAGCATTTGTTTTATCTTCTTTGTAGGGAATATTTCATCATTTTTTGTATTTAAATAGCCACAAGCATCAAATCGAGTTTATAATTTTAAACAGTTCAACCTTCAATAATCATAATCATTATTTACCTTAAAATAAGTGGATATCAAGTTAAACCCTAGGGTTATCGGTGTTGACTTAGTAGGTCATAAAAGCTGTCAGAGTCATAAAAGGTCGTAAAAAATTTTCGCGCTCGCTTCGGTCGCGCAGTAATAGCGCTCGCTACGCTCGCGCAAGCATTTGTTTTATCTTCTTTGTTGGTAATATTTCAGTAAATTTTGTATATTAATAACTACATGCATCAAAACGAGTAATAAATTAAAACCTTCGAGCATTTACCAATGGAGATGTTAATGTTGTAATCCTCAAACAATTTTTTTCTGCCGATACTTACTGGGGACGAGGTAAACACGCATTGCACACACACAAATCACTCACTTTAACGATCCCGCACACTAGCTTGAAACACGCACACAGTATTAAAAATACAGCGTAGTTACGCACGCTCATGTGGCCAAAAATGGCTATATGGCCAGCAGAGGGGAACGCCTTGCGTTAACTTCTCAATTGGTAAATGCTCGAAGATTAAAACAGTACAACCTTCAATAATCATAATAATTATTAATCTTAAAATTAGTGGATATCAAGTTTAACCTTTGTGGTATCGATGTTGACTTAGGAGGTCATAAAAACTGTCAGGGTCATAAAAAGTCGTAAACATTTTTCACCATCGCTTTGCTCGCGCATTGATAGCGCTCGCTACGCTCGCGCCAGCATTTGTTTTATCTTCTTTGTAGGGAATATTTCATCATTTTTTGTATTTAAATAGCCACAAGCATCAAATTGAGTTTATAATTTTAAACAGTTCAACCTTCAATAATCATAATCATTATTTACCTTAAAATAAGTGGATATCAAGTTAAACCCTAGGGTTATCGGGTTGACATAGTAGATCATAAAAACTGTCAGGGTCATAAAAGATCATAAAAGATCATAAAAAAAATTTGCGCTCGCTTCGCTTGCGCAGTAGTAACGCTATATAGCATATAATAGCGTGTTTTAACAGCCTCATACATTAGACTGACTCAAATACTTAAACAGCAAAACTTGGTAAACCTTGCTTAGGTTTACCAAGTAATGATTAATGACTTTAACAATAGACGATATCGAGTTCGACCTAAGAGTCATCTACAGTGACTTGATTGTTAGGTTATAAAACTGTCAGGGTCATAAAAATTCATAAAAAATGTTCGCTCGCGCAGCTATTCACCTTAATTTCTTTGTAAGAAATGTTTCAGGAACTTTTGTGTTGAGTCAAACAATTAAACAGCACAACTTCGTATACCTAACCAAAATGATTAATGACTTTAACAAAAGAGGATATTAAGTTCGACTTTGGGGTCATCTATGGTGACTTGGGCTAAGAGATCATTGATCTAGACCTCAAAGGTAATAAAGACACAATAACGCGGGCGAAGCCGCGGGTAACAGCTAGTATATAATAAAACTCCTTGCAGATTTTACATTTAAATACATTTAATTTAGCATAAACCTGAATCTTTTATCAAAACCAATGTATTTAAATTTGATTTTATGTATAGATATTTTTGATTACTTAATGTTTAACCAATAATTGTAATACTTACAGGCCGGTTGTGCAAAATTATGGCAGTCCAGAATTTTGCAGTATCTGTTATAGGTAGAAGCTATGACTGCTTACATCAGGCGAGCGTCGTGCTTGTGCTTGTCCTGTTACCCTTAACCATAAAAAAGGCCACTTTCACCAGTTTTGATTTGCAGATTTTTGACAGCTATTTTATGCCAACATAAGTCAGATAACTTTCTGAAATTTTATCGGGAACTGGTGAAACATGCCCTGAGTGTAAAAAGAACTGCAGCATTTATTTATTATTTTTATAATAATATAAGGTATCAGGACAAGCTCAATGCTCACCTGATGGTAAACGATGACGTCTATCTATTACACATAAATAGGCATGGCAATTCTGTATAGCCAGAATTTTGCTGTGGTGGTTACCGCCCCAAGTGGACTAGCAGAAGTCCTACCACTACTAAATCCTTCCACTCTTCCGAACTGCCTAACCAGGATGTCCATAAGCACCTACTGTGTAACTTATTTAACAACTTTAATTTTGTGGTAAGAGAAGTGATCAAAAAAATGTAAAAGCCAAATTAAGTGAAAATGGGTCCAAAACAATGCTTTTATAACTTTAATTAACAAGTTATTTGTGTAGTCAGTCGATAAATTGAAATAAGGCTAATGGTTAACCTCTCAGATATGGAACAGTTTGCAGTTTTATAGTTTCTAACTTTAACTTACTAATGTTACCTTTAGAGTTTCTGTTTTTAGGGTTCCATAGTCCTGACAAGGAACCCTTATAGTTTCGTCATGTCCGAGGTTTTGCTAAGAGACCATTAATTCTAGAAAGCTGTAATTTTGTGGGGGTACGTATATAAATTACGCAGACAAAGTGCTGAAATAAAATTATGAAAAATATTTTTTTTTAGGGTAGCCTCTATATATGAGAAGTGGGGATGAATTTTTTTTCATTGTCTACCCCATCGTGTGGGGTATCGTTGAATAGGTCTTTTAAAATGATTTAAGGGTTGCTAATACCATTTTTCGATTGAATGCTCCATTTACGAAATATTAAACTTTAAAGTGCACATTTTTGTTCCAGTAGGGCGTCCCCCCTCCCCCTCTAAAAGCTAAACTGCTGGCTTGAAAATTCTGGAAAATATTCGTGATAATAGCGCATTTCATGAACTTAAAAGGAAAATTATAGCGGTTTAGATAACTTTATTAGTTTAGCAGTAATAGTCGTTGAACTTGGGTATTGGATAATTTTGTACCAAATACAAAATCCTTAGAATAAATCCTTTAAAGTGACAAAGACCTAGTTGCTTGTGTATAACGGGTAAAGACTTGCATTGAATAACAAGCTACTACGAAACCCTACACTGCGCGTGGCCCGACACGCACTTGGCCGGTTATTTAAAGATTGATTAGTAGGCATTTAATTCAAAATTTAATTACATCAGATATGTCCTTACTAATATTGTAACGATGAAAGCTTGTATGGATGTTTGTTACTCTTTCACGCTTAAACTACTAAACCGACTGAGCTGAAATTTGGTATGTAGATAGCCTAGACCCTGGAATAATAAATAGGGTACTTTTTGTCCCGATATTCCTATGGGAACAATGTCTACACGGCTGAAACCGCAGGGCACAGCCAGTTACATTATAAAAATCTTACATATGAGTAAAATACAGCATAATAATATCTTTCTTATTGTAACAAAATTAATTTATGTATTATGTACGCAGGTACATTTAGTGAGTATTTAGTTAAAATATAAAAAAAATATTGAGTACCATAGTAATTCAGATCAAAGGTATTGGATTTGGGTCAAATTCTCTGCTTTAGAACTTTCTTCTAGTAAATTACTTACCAACAGGTGAGATAATCAAATACTAGCCTATAAGATACAAAAAAGAACTAGTGTTTTTTTTTCAATGGTTTTGTAATTTTTCTCAATCTAGCACCAATCTTTCTTCGTTATCATAATCAGCCAGTGTCAGTCCACTGCTGGACGTAGGCCTCTTTCAAGATATGCCACTAAGCCCCCTCTTCGACTCATTGGGAGGGTAGGATATGCCTAGCTTTTCTTATCGTTTTGTAGTGATACCTGCTGCTTTTCATGAAACAATGTGTCCTATATATTTATTCGGGGCAAGCTATCTCCATGCAAAGCCCTATATAGTAGCATTAGTTAGATGACCTCGAAGTTATTATATTTTTAGTGATAATTGTACCTTCCTAAATTTATAACCTTCTGTAGTGGTAGGACTTCAGCTAGTCCGCCTGGGGCGGTACTTTGTCAATTAATTTTCAGCTGTGAAATAGGAATGTTTTTCGGTTAAAATGGCAAGGTGTCCAGTGAAATTATAGGGCATGTGAGACTCAACATCTTTGTCTCAAGGTAACAGGTGCAGTGGAGTGGCATGCAAAATTCTGGCATACTTTTTCATAATTAAATTTGAAGTACTCTATGGGCTCCAACCTGATGTCAAACATGTATTTTGCATTTTTCCCAAGAGAGACTAACCAAATGCTAGCCTAGCACCCTTATGAAGCTATGTTAGGCATTGATGTGTTTTAATATAGAATTTATGTTGACATTTGACTATCTCATCTATTGCCATGTGACAATGTGATTGATGATTGATGATGGTAACACTAGGCCTCGCTAGAGAGTGCCCTACCAGCATGTAGGGCATTATTACATGGATATAGCTTGCCTTACATCTGTATCCTACAGCTTCAGGTAGGCAAGAGTTTGACTACTAGTCTCACCTGAAGTTAAGTGATGATGTGATCGAGGATGTAGCACACTTACTAAGGAAGTACCTGTTCACTCTAGATTTGAAGACCCATACATTGTAGCTATCAGGAAACACAGACACCATTTTACGCATTTCTTGGGTCGTCATAACACCCGAAGCTTTGGGAGGCATTAATAGAGCCGAAGCTAACATCAAGAGGCCTTTTTAGCAAAGGTTTGAATAATACTATGGATTGCTAATGGGACGATTATTATAATTATTTTATTTTAGACTATAATAATGCAGCATGGTACAAATTATAATTATATATATTTATATGTGAAAAGTGTTTTAAATTAAACTTAATCCTAAGCTAAGTGTTTAGTACTACTAACTCTTTCAATAACTTCTGTAAGCACCTAACCCAAAACATATTATGGCATGTCAGAATAGACCTCTACAAGTAAGAGCTCTACAAAAATTACGAACCAATTAAATGCCAAAGTACAGCTTGCTAGGCTTGGATTCTATTGTGGCTGTGATACTTACCACTGCCAGTGTAAGAACCTGTTTCCCATTGACAGTACTGTCATACAACGATGCTAACCAAATGCATTTTTTACTATTAATTTATTTGTTCAGGGTAGGTTTTAACTCACTGTTAACTTTCTACTGCAAGTAATAAATACATGTGCAGTCTTACTTTTAAAGCAGTCTTGTAGATAACCTAGCCATAAAGACACAATATAAATAATAGTACCACGTAGTAAGGTTTAGATCCAGTCTAAAAATTGTGACCTAAAAGACATGCATACAGCTCTCAAATGATCTTTCATCATTGTTTAACCATTCCATGTTTTAATTTTTCATTCTAAGGGTGCGTACAGACTATGTAACATAACATGTTGTAAAATTGTTATTTACCATGTTTCGGACAATGTGGTCACGGTATGTTATAAAACATGATGTTATAACATGTTTTATAAAATTCCATGTCCAAATTATCTAAATCATGTGAAATAACACTATACATAATCTGTACGCACCATAATCGTCATTTATCTGGTTAAGGAAGGGTTGTCCCATGACAAATAAGGGTTAATTAGCAGAAAAACTAAACAGGCATTGAGTTATCACACTTTCCTTTTAAGAAACCCTAAAAATTAAAATGAAAAAACCAATACTTTTATGGTTTTTAATTAATCAACATATATTTGGGTATTTTATCCTTTTGTATCGTTCCATACCTCGAATGGAAATAGGAACTCTTATAGGGTCACTTTGTTGTCTGTCTGTCTGTCTCGTCCCATCTCACAGTTACCAGTTCTCAATCTATGTTTAGCTATGGAGTCTTTGAATAGTTACTTAAAATAAGATGGTAAGACTAGTTGTACCTTTATTTTGTGAGTTGTAATGAAATTAAAACAGACGAATTTCGATGACATCCCGGCTGTTGGTTTTGTCAAATAATTCTATGGAAACTGGTCATATACATATGCCATTACAATTTTCCAAAATAACATATCGTTATAAACCAGCTGTCAAAGAAAGCACAATAAACCAATAGCAAGAATGAATATTTGGTGGGAATATTGTTTACCATTACAACAACATTTATACTTAGATGTTTTAAAATATGTTTGTTTGTTTGCTTTATTGCACAAAACAAATGTACAAAACTAGGACTTAATGCTAAAAGCATTTTCTATCAGTCATCCAGCAGCAGTGTAAAAACTTTTTTTGTTCCATTTCACTTAACTTCAAACTAAAATTTCTTGTTGAAAACATAACCCTATGACCTTGATTTAAAATCCATAAAGGTCTCCTTATTTCCATGAGTTAAATTAACATAATAAACATCTATGTGAGCAAATTTAACATGTCAATATTTGTTGCCACTTAACAATCTGCCAAAGAAAAAAAAATATTTTAATTTTTTTAAATATTTTGTTTTAGATTATTAAAGGTAATAGGACAGAATAAATAATAGTCCTACGTAAGTACTTAGTCGCCCTTTGCGGCATTGTCGGTGCTAAAAAATATAGGAGTATGTACCAACTCGTATTCAACTATTCAGGCAATTTCTATGCAAAATTTCAGTCAAATTGGTCGAGCTGTTGGACCGTGAATAGGTAACAAATAAATAATATACACAAACTGGTTTTTGCACTGATAATATTAAATAAACTGGTCAAGTGTGCGTTAAACTCGCTCACGTAAGGTTCCGTATCACTATTATAATAAACTAGAAGTGCCCCGCGGCTTCGCCCGTGTTAAAAACTTCTTTTATTTACTTAAGCAAAACTTTTATTTTGTAAAAACCTTTCTATCATAAAATTCATCAAAGAAGTAAAAGCCAATTCGGTTCACCCGTTTTCAAGTTATTGCGTGACTAAGAGAAATAGGGATTCATATTTATAAAACCCGAAAAACCATATTGATTTTCACACTTTTTTACCAACCCCTTGTAAAAATCCTGCAACACGTATTTACTTATTAATTTACAGAAGCACTTAAGTAAATTTATAAGTTTATATCAATAATTAAAACTAATTAGTAATATCCAGGGGGAATTTTTATAAAATCCTTTCTAAGTGGATATCTACGTCATAACAACTATCTGCATTCAAAATTGCAGCGCAATTCGAAACAATATTGATTCCAGACTTTGTTACCCCACTTCACCCGTTTCATTTCGAAAAAGCCTTGAAACACGTATTTACTTATTTATTTACTGAAGTACTTGTGCGAAGTTTCGAATAGAAAATACTATCTTATCTTGTTTCTCCATACAAACCTTGAAACCCCGTTTCATCCCCTTCCGGGGTGAATTTTGGAAAATCCTTTCTTAAGAGATACTAACGTCATACTATTTATCTGCATGCCAAATTTCAGCGCAATCCAAAACAATATTGATTTTCACACTTTGTTAACCCATTTCATCCTCTCGGGGGTTGAGTTTCAAAAAAGCCTGAAACACGGTATTTTTTATTTATATACTGAAACACTTGTGAGAAGTTTCGAATATAAAAAACTATCTAATCTTGTTCTCCTTACAAACTTTGAACCCCCGTTTCGTCCCCTTAAGGGGTGAATTTTAGAAAATCATTTCTCGGAGGTAACTAACATCGTAATAACTATCTGCATGCCAAATTTCAGTGCAATCCGAAACAATATTGATTTTCAGACTTTGTTACCCCATTTCACCCTCTTAAGGTTGTAATTTCGAAAAAGCCTCAAACACGTATTTACTTATATATTTAACGAAGCGCTTGTGTGAAGTTTCGAATGGAAAAGACTATCTTATCTTGTTTCTCCATACAAACTTTGAACTCCTGTTTCATCCCCTTAAAGGGTGAATTTTGGAAAATCCTTTCTTAGTACACCCTTATGTACTAAGACAAATATACCCTCCAAATTTCAAGTCTCTACGACCAGTGGTTTAGGCTGTGCGTTGTCTGTCAGTCAGTCAGTATGTCAGGACGAAGATTCTTATAGTATTAGATAAGATTGAACAAAAGTTGCCAAGGAACATGTTTCTTGTAGGATATCTCTTTTCCTCTTTCGCTTCTTCCACTTTTATGAGCGCCTTCATATATGCCCCTCAGACATATTGACCATTTGAAAGAAATCACCGTTCTAATAAGTTCACCATAGGCAGAGAAATCACCTAACATACTCAAAAAAAACACTAATTCACAACCTCTTTCATTTTGGAGGTCTCTTTAAAAAAAAAAAAAATTTTCAAAAAAATTTTTTTAATTGATATTCATATAAACAATATGAATAACAAAGTTAATTTTTTGCTGGCGAAAAATGATAGTGGTATTCTTTGCTAATTTTTATAAAATACGGAACCCTACGAGTGCAAGTCCGACTTGCACTTGGTCAGTTATATTTTTTTTGTTATTAAACTATATACTAACGGTTTTCAGATTTATTCCTATATAAGACTTTGTTTTTTTTAGGGTTGTCACTTTATGTGTATACATCGCACATATACACGTCAAAATCTAAATGTAATAGATCTTAATCAATTATCAAGTAAACATAGCAAAAGCAGAATTAGACGCTTTGAATTAAAAAGAAAACAAAATAATGAACCATTCATCTGTCGAGTCGAGTATTTGATATGTGTTTCAACTTGATCTACGCGTTCCTAAGAAAAATGGTCGTGACAGACGAACAGACAGACAGACGGACAACAAAATTATCCTATAAGGGTTTCTTTTTCCTTTTGAGGTAAGGTACCCTAAAAATCTTGTCTATGCACTTCCAACTTCTTCTAATCACCAAAAATGGAAGGGCCTTATTATCAACCTTATCATCATACAGCTGATATACCATATAATATATGATATAACGTGTCATTGGAATAAAATAACTCCTATTTAAGAATACATTTTATAATACAACAAAATATAATCCGGATACTTACATTATCTGAAAGAGTGACAACCCTATCGACAAAATCTCCGGATATAAATTGAAATGGCTGTAGTATCTTAACTCCACAAGATTGGGAGCTGATTTTTTTGTGGCGCATAGATCCGTAAAATATCTTAATTTTCATATAAATATCTCTTCCCAAAACGGCGGATTTCTTCGGAAAAAAATATAACAGGGGAAATCAAAATATATTAATTTCTCTGGTTCTAAGCAAGTTACGACATTCATTAAAGTTCTGAAAAGTGCTGCTTATATGTTACTTTTAAACAACATAAAACATTAACATATATTGTTTTTAGTTTTAGTGCAGTTTTTTTTTACTTTTTCAGGAAAAAAATTGTTGAAAGTTCAACATTTTTTTTCCCGCTGAATAAGTATATTTTTCATTCAGGAGTTTTACTCCAATGTTTTATATGATGAAATTCATCGGATTATACAATAAAAAGCTGATGTCTTAAAAATTGTCTCTATAACACACTGTGTGTCGTAGTTAGTATAATAATATTATGTTGTAGTTAGTTTTATTACTATAACTTTATCAGTGAATGATTCATCAAAAAAATTGATTAGGTAGGTTATAAAATGTCAGTTATAAAAGCAAGTGGGGATTAAGATTAATGAGACTGTCAAAACACCAGTATAAAAATATAACTATATTATGTAATAGTAGTTAATCTGTTCACAGCCTTACCTGCATAGATATAAGATAGGATAATAATAAATGCAATCATGAATTATTAGCCGTGACTTGCGGCTTTGCCCGCATTATTAAGTCTCAAGATTCTATGTCCTATTTCATCTCAAATTTCAGCTGATAAAGGAACAAAAAAAAATAGACTTTCGCATTTTTTATATCAATTGGTGGAATTTGTCTGGAATCTAGGTTCTGTTTTAAAGTCTACACCCCCTAGTCACAGAATAAATTATGGTACAAGCCTTAGTAAAGAACAGTGCTAGTGCACCGATCTGCTTAAGCATGGAATGATGTCAGTTGATAGCCAATTTCCAAGGAATGGAATTCTTTGGAAGTTGTGAAAGCACCACGGTGGACAACACGGGGGGCCATCGAGGATTTTCCGCCGGCCAGCGAACTTTGGAATATGTATCTTGATATCATTAAATAGTTCTAGTTAAATAGTCTAGTCCGAATTTACGTTTGCTGATGCGTGCGAGCCTTAAAACACACTTATCGTTAACCGCTTTATTTACTACTTTTTCATAATATTTACATCGACACGACAGAGGTGCGCTAAGGTGATCGCCCACTTACACGACCCCGCTCCCACCCGCCAAATAATGTTCATTACAATGTGATACATGGACAGCTGGTGGCCTACTAGCTATCCGCGCGTGGACGTAGTCGCCTCCGTTTAAGGCGGTATTCTGCGGGAGCGGTTTTGGGCAGTATTATATCAGATAAGGACAAAATCTGCCACCATAACTTTACAGTGTTCAGGCTGATGGTAGGTCAATGGAAGCAATGATGTGATTGAAGATGGTGAATACCAGTTCCAGTGAACTGGTGGTGGTGGTTCCAGGTGAGAGCCAGTTCCCATTCTAGGCTTAGCGTGCTTACCATCTTCGACCGCATCATCACTTACCAACAGGTGAGATAGTGGTCAAACGCTAGCCTATAAGATATTAAAAAAAAGAAAAGGCTAGGCCTTGAATACTCGTGACTCCCAAGGGCTGTGTGCTGCCGGAACGTAAGGTTATGGCGGCAGATTTTGTCAGTGATGGTCCGCCTGACTAGCTACTTATTGGTAGCAAGTCAGGCGGAACATCGATATAATATGTTCCTACTATTTGTCGAGGAACACCGGTGCTAGGATTGGAACAGGTGACCTCTCGCTTAGAAGTCAAGCCTATCAATCCTTTACGCCAACGGGGCTCCTTTGGGATCTGTCTTGTCTATACTAATGTTATGGAGAGGAAACATTTTATATCGAGTTAAATTTTTAAGATGCTTGAGACTATTGTCTTCTCGCGAAATCCCTTCTCGGGCGCGGGGGCCTGGTTTCGGGGCATTGCCCCCTGACCAGGGTGTCCATCGCCGGACGTAAATACGTTCGGGAGTCGGGGTGGCCGTTTCTAGGCCGTGGTAGATTGCCCGACGGGCAGGGCGACCTGCGTGTTAGGTCGGGTTCCTCGTCTTTCTCTGGGAGTCGCGTGTGGAGGTGGGGGGGTATTCCCCGGGAACAGGGTAGCCGGGCGAGACGTCCATGCCAGGTTGATCCCCGTTCGGGGAAGCCCAGCTAAATGATGTTTGATGGCGAAGCAAGTGGATCAGGTTCCAACATCGCGGCAAATATCGTTTGCGTGATGCAGGATCTCATACATTTAAGTAATATTTACAAGGAGAGCTATTCAACCTACTCTAGCGCCATCTAGATGTTTTTATCTAAACTAATATTATAAAGGATTTTTTGTTTGTATCGAAGGTTTTTAAAAATAGATCCAATAGTATTTGAGCTACCTCAAATAAATACTGTTGGATCGATTTAAAAAAATCTTTCACTAATGGAAAGCTTAATTATCAGCGAGTAACATATCTCTCGGGTACGGAAACTAAACTACGCGGGTGAAATCGCGAGGCGCTCCTAGTTAAATTTAATATAAAAATAATGCCCTGCCATGCCGTCCGCTATTATAGTACAGTATACATACTTCCATACTAATATTATAAAAACAGCAGTGGGCTGGTCTTATCTGCCGTAGGACCGATAACCGTTGGGGTAGACTGGTTCTAGAATGGAGACCGCGAATCGGTAAACGTAGCGTAGGCCCTGTGACCAGGTGGAGCGACGACATTCGCAAAGCGGTGGGCAGTGACTGGAAACAAAGAGCCGAAGATCGGGCTCATCGGCATGACTTGGGAGAGGCCTATGTCCCGCAGTGGACTGATACCGGCTGATTATGATGATTATAAAAGCGTTTGTAACTCTGTCACTCTGTCTGTTTGTTACCTAATCACGCCTAAACGGACGATCCGATCTTACGGAAATTAAACAAGAAGATACTTTATAGCATGAAGATGAACATAGGCTACTAAATTCTTGGTGTACGTGAACGAAGTCGCGGGTATCAGCTAGTAAGATATACTTTGAAACAGTTACAAATAGTGTATACTGTAAGTTTTATATGCTGCAAAGCTAACTATGTGATCGTTTTCCAGCATGGCAGCGGACAGCGATGGGGTGGGAGCGAGCGGTAAGGGCTCGTGCGGCGTGGTGGTGACCTGTGAGGGTGACCTGCGCGACCCGAGGTTCCCCGCGCGGCTGCGGCGGCTGTTGCGGGAGCTGCGCACTTTGCTCGCGGAACCGCATCCGCATACGCTTAAAGTTAACAAGGTATGTGCAGAATTAAATCCATTAAGATTATAGCTCATGTGAGACTCAACATCTTTATGCCTCGAGGTAACAGGCAGTGTGTGCAGTGACATGCTAAATTCTGGCTGTCCGGAATGTTGCATGCCACTGTATCTGTAATAGATAGACTTCATTGCTTACCATCAGGCCAGGGTCGTGCTTGTCCTGTTACCTTATATCATACAAAAAAAATTAGGCCTGTTTTCTTGAACGGTATTCGAGTTATGATCTGCTCTTGGCCAGGCTGGTCGCACGCCGCGCTGTAGCTATGAAACTATAAGTACATACGCGGCAGCCTGTGGGCTGCACGTTTAGTCAGAAGTGTCACGCGCGCGATAGGCGAGCGCCTTTACTTTACTATTCAATCCGTTTTCTCACAACAGTCAACCTTACAGTAAGAGCCAGCTGACTGTTGACCGAGTGATACAGACTCCGCAGCAAGGCGCAACACGCGGTTCATAGTTACTATTACTTTATTCTGTGCCTCAAATTCAACGTCGCATTCCAGACGTGTAGCGTATTTTGAACGTCTTTTGAATCGCGTTACCGTCGTAACTAGGATTAGGGCCAGTTTCACCGGTTCCTAATAGCGCTAAAATGAAGAAATTGACAGATTTTTGACAGCTTTTATATGGCGTCATGTGTCAGATTACTATCCAACGCATTATCAGGAACCGGTGAAACTGGCCCTTAATCTCGCATTTTTGCTATCATGTAGTGCATCTTCTGTACTTGTACTATTCATTATTCTGTGTCTTGGCATGGAGTGGAGCTATTTGATTATTTTACTAGGTGCAATTTAACCAATCAAATAGTATTATTACATATCAAGAGCGGCTCGCTGTATCGATCTATAAAACGGGACTAACCCCCTCATTCACAACTGTGAAGTCTCACAGTGCTCACGGACGCATAGTGTCAGTCATACCAATACATTTTTTAAATTATTTGTATCAAATCCATCGCTATGCGTCCGTCAAAATGTTCATCAATACGCTTTGAGTTACCTAGGTTAGTGCCGTACCTTTTAGACAACTGAATTTGGTGCAGTTCAAAGATCGCAACTATACCAACCTGTCGTTGTAATCTAAACTAGCTTGCACTGAACATTTTGCTAGAACTTAGTGGCTGGCTGAACATCAGGCCGTAACTCAGTGAGATGCCAGAACCGACCAAAACCTGCCACCAGTGGTCACCCATTACCACCACTTGTTCTTGTCCACCATTCTGTCATCTAATATTAATTACAAATGCCACTAAGTCGCAAAATAAGTAATGCTAATATAGCCACTTCACTGCTAATTCGGATAGGTAATCCAGTACGTACTGTAACTCGAGTGTGTAAGTAAATAAATGTGTTTGTAATTCCAGGTGGAGCCGTGGAATTCAGTGCGCGTGACGCTGTCGGTGCCGCGTGCGGCGGCGGCGCGGCTCCGTGCGTTGGCCGCCGCCGGCGCGCCGCAGCTCCGTGCGCTTGGCATTCTATCCGTGCAGTTAGACGGAGATGCAGCTGTCAGCTTGCGCCTGCAGCATGGCACAGAGCTGCGGATCAACACGGATAACAGCGCGCCTGATGGTAAGTCTACTAAAATACTAGTTAAGTGTAAGTAAATAGATGCGCTTAGCATTTTATCCGTGCAGTTAGACGGAAATGCAGCTGTCAGCTTGCGACTGCAGCATGGCACAGAGCTGCGGATCAACACGGATAACAGTGCGCCTGACAGTAAGTCTACTAAAATACTAGTTAAGTGTAAGTAAATAGATGCGCTTAGCATTTTATCCGTGCAGTTAGACGGAAATGCAGCTGTCAGCTTGCGACTGCAGCATGGCACAGAGCTGCGGATGAACACGGAACCCAGCGCGCCTGATGGTAAGTCTACTGAAATACTAGTTAAGTGTATGTAGATAGATGCGCTTAGCATTCTATCTGTGCAGTTAGACGGAGATGCAGCTGTCAGCTTGCGACTGCAGCATGGCACAGAGCTGCGGATCAACACATATATATGGTGAGTCTACTAGACCACTTTTAATTTTGATAAGCTGACTGCGCTCGGCATAATATCCGTGCAGTTGAGTGTTGGAACTTCTCAGTTAGTATGTGATGTAGTCAGCCAGCCTTTCGACTGCTGCATAAAACCAAATGGCTTATTCTATGTTCTACAGTGTGTACACCTGTATGCACATGATAAGTCTTCTGAACCTGATATAATTGGATGTATTTGTAAAATGTTGAGTGGAAGTATGGGCCAATGTCCAGCCGTGGACAGAAACGGGCTGATGAGTAGCGATGCAATCATAGAAAGATGATAACTGGAAGATATAACAAGACGCGACACTAGAAGTCAGACCAGCACAACTAAAACACAACAACTGTCCTGTCCCCATCTTTTCAGCTAACTACACGGAAAACGCATCCAAAAAACGTGTATAAAATAAATTAGTACCTAATAAACCATACGTTATCCAATTACGAAAAATTTCCAATAAATTCTGATTATATTTTCCTAGAAGAGAACGCCCACTTGAACAACAATAAACCTACATGATAATAAAATAGCAATTATGCGTTATAGAATGAGATACTGCGAGGCCATTAAAGTTCTAGTAGCTTTTTTGAATTATCCACCATTTTACGACACCAATAGAACGGACGCGCTTGAATAGGTTTGATTCCGTGATCGTTTGCAGTATCGAAGCACGGTAATATAATAATACAGTATTGTGACTCCATAGAAACGGGCGGAACGCGCGTCATGCCTACGCGCCTCGAGTTCGGTACACACTCGGTACACAGCTCACGGTAAATGTGGTTGCGCCGCAGTGACGAACGAACCGTGTGAAAGTACTGTCGTGTAATGGCGGTTTAAGCAGTAACTGTAGGCGGGCAGCCCTATCGCGCGTGTACGTACCGCGCGGTGCTGCCGGTTACCGCGCGGCTTTAGCTTTTGATCTCAAGGACAGGGCCGAGTCACAATACTGTACTATTATATTACCGTGATCGAAGTATAAAGATTTGGTCTTTTGATCGGTACGCAGTTACGCAACGCGACGGTATGCGGTATTCGGTGTCGCACTCTAATTATTTTATGTCAACACTTATACGATAAATTCAAAAATCCTTTGACTGATATAATCTACTCAATCATCATCATATTGGGCTGGTTATATATGTCGTAGAACCGATAACCGTTGGGGTAGACGTGTTTGAGAGTGGAGACCACGGCTCGGTAAACTTAGTGTAGGGTGCCCTCCAGCTAGGTGGAGCGATTATAAACGCAAGCTGGCTGGTAGCGGTTAGAAACAAACAGCAGAAGATCGAGCTCAGTGGCGTGCCATAGGTGAGGCCTATGTCCAGCAGTGGAGTGAACAAAGGCTAGACATCCAATCTCAATATAACACGACATTTCTACTGTAAGTGAATGAGGATTTGGATATTCTGCTTATTCCAGGAAGATTATTAGAGTAACAGAATATCAAATTTCAAATCGATCAAAATTGTGGAAGTGGTTCTATAACTACGGGAGTACCTTTCTAACTAGAGAGGAGCTAATCTTCAAAAAGCTGAACAGATTTTCAATAGCAAATAGCAAAAATCTAAATCATAATCGGTTCATCAGTTTGTGAGCTACAATGACACAGACAGACACAGAGATACACACGTCAAACTTATCACTATATTTTTTTGCGTTGTGAGTTAAAATCATAATTAAGATTGTATAAAAAAATTAGTCGTGCGGCATGTGCAGCCAACTTGCCGTATGAGTAATTTTCTGTCGCAGGTTTGAGGTGTTTATCTCTATATCTCTGGAAATACTCATCAGACATCGATAAATTGTATAAAGGGTCCAAACTGGTAGTCTCAAAAAAAAATCGATTAATTATCGACGGAGTTCTGAACAACTCTCACTCAACACATGAAAAAATGGAAAAAAGAAACCGAATAACCGAACGAACCGAAAAGATCGAGTTAAGAACTTCCTCCTTTTTTGAAGTCGCTTAAAAAGAACATTCAAGAGTAGAAGTTTTCATACGATTATGTGTCCAAATACCGCACACTGCAGCGTTGTGCGATCCGGCCAAAAGACCAAAGCTTAAGACGTATCTAGCCCTTGAGAGTATTCTAGGCCTAGCGTGTTCACCATCTTCGACCACATCATCGTTTACCATCAGGCGAGATAGAGATCAAACACTGGCCTATAAGATATAAAAAAAATTTAACTGTGGCCCATTAAGGTGCGTACAGGCTATGTAACATATTATATACCTTGTGTTTTATAAGACGTCCACATTATGTAACCTTGTTTTTCAACATTTCAACATAAAACAATACTGTACACATTAGAATAACAAAATATATAACAATGTTAAACAACCATTCTTCAGAGCTAATGAGTATACAATGACTATTATAAAATTGTTGTACATTTTCATAAAATATTATTATAACTTGTTTTAAAACATTCCGTGTCCATATTATCTCAAACATGTTATTTCATAATGTTGTATAACATGTTATGTTATATAGTCTGTAGTCTGTACGCACCTTTAGTTATTTGCTCATGGATTACTATAGGTTTTCAGTGCTAGAATAGAACTTCGGCCACTGCAAGCGCTTGTATGATAAATATAGGTGTTTTTTGTTGTTTTTTTTTTTTGAGAGCCCGTTCCATATCCATTCCACTAAGTCTAGCGTGCTAACATCCTCGACCGCATCGTCACTTATCAACAGATGAGATAGTAGTCAAAGGTTAGACATAAGATATAAAAAATAAGTTTTCATAAAAAAGTACATTATTACATTTATTTATACAGCCATTTCCGCCAAAATAGGTAGGTTTTTTTAACACATATTTTGGTAGAAAGTTCCTTCTCATTGTGAACCACATTAAAAGAACATTTGTAAAATGGTACCTGCCTACTTTTTTAAAGTGAGAGTACCTATTTTACCCTTTCGCATGTAATTGTTGGGGACGGGGTCGAGGTTTTCCTCATTACCCGGGCTGGGCGCATGGGGCTACTATCCCAAGCAAAGACATTATGGCGCCTCTTAACAATCGGCGATCATAGACGATCACACGCGAGCACGATAGTGTAGAAGGGCTACTCGCCTGTAGTCGGCCATCATCGTCCTTATTCGTCGTCATGATCGCGGCGATCGGTGACTGTTTTTCGGGCACGCATCAAAGGGAATTGCTTGTAGATGGGAAGCGCGTGCCCACACGATCGCTGATCATTCATTCACCGGAGGACAGCGGAGCCGAGCGTGCGTCGCGTCGTTTTTTTGTTTTTAAATACGCTCAATAAATGATCACGGACGATCGTGTGGATGCTTGCACAATGATCGTGACGATTACCTTGCCGATCACAGACGATCAACGAGTGTCGATCATCGCCGATTGTGAAGAGGCCATTACAGATTGCTATGACGTCGATGACCCCAAGGGCACGAAGCGGGCTACGTATAGTGCCCTTTGTAGAACCGTCTTGAAATATGGTCTTGTTGGCGTTGTGGCTGTTGCGATGGCCTTCATGGCTTGGTGGTATTGTGGGCCTTCATGGCTTTGGTTCAGTTGGCCTCATCTGGTGTGCCTTCTAGAACCTCGTCGTAGTCCGGTGTCGGCGGGACGATGTTTCGAGGGAGTGGACGCCAAGCCTGACGTCGGGTGGTCGAGCGTGATGAGGTGCGATATTTCGCAGGTGGGGGTGTGGTCCGCTGTCAACCTATTTTACCGCACGCTCCGTTGTATGATGCGTAATTTTTAACTTTAGAACAATGAATACAGGCTTCGGAAGTTGTGTTGAAAAATAGTTTTACGTTAAGAGTGTTACCAGTTTACAAATCCTCAACCATGAAACTCTATTAGTCATAATAGTTATTTATGATACTAGCGCTTAGTGGTTTTTCGAGTAGAGGAATGTAAGTCCGAAACGAAGTCGAGGGTTTATATAGTCACGAGTTTGTTAAAACCAATATCTGCTCATGTGTACCATACAACATTTTTTAGAAAATTTGCGAGAAATAGTGTCTTGTATAGTCTTTCAAAAGATTCTAACATTCAGCTTTTTTATTCTCACAATATGAAACTCTTTGGTGGAATTTTTATTTAGGTTTTACGGAAATTAAAAAAAAACCGTCAAGGATATGCGCGGAGCACGCGGTAAGTACTTACCGCATGCTCCGTTGTATGGTGCGTACATTTTTAACTTTCGAATAATGTATACAGGCTTCGTAAATGCATTTTTTGAGCAATATGCTGAAAATTATAATTATCCCTCCCAACAGATGCGAGTACATCTCGCGCGCAACCCAACGCGGAGCTGCTCGCCGGGCTCGGCGGCATCGGGCGCCTGCTCGAGGGCGAAGCGCCCGGCGAGCCGCAGCCCGGGCCGGCGCCGCGCGACAACTTCAAGTCCCCCAACACCGTGTGTCCGATGGACGGCAAGATCCCGCAGAATATTGTGACGCACGCGACGGATCGATGCGAGTTTCCCTTTGGCAGTATGACGCAAGCGAGGGTGATACATCGCAAGGAGAATACGCTTGGTGAGTTTTTTTTCTTCTTTTTTTCTGAAACCTAGATACTTTATACTATTATGCTGGAGACTGCTCCAGAAAATATTTCAAAATGTATCGTAGGGTTCGTCCATTGATCACGTGATGTTTTAGCAAATTTTAAACCAGCTTTGTATTAAGATGCATTTATATATCTCGACGACATACTACTAACTACTGGTACAGATATATAGATAAACACTTTACATCATACAAATTTAAAGTAAATAAACTGGCCAAGTGCAAGTCGGATTCGCACTCGTAGGGTTCCGTAACACAGTAGAGTATTCTATAACTTTGATTTTTCGCAACTACAAAAATAACTTTGTTTTTCATAGTGTTTGTATGGAAAACAAAGTTATACTTGCGGTCGCTATATCTCAACAACTGCTGACTGAATCTCGTTCAAACCAATTTTCGTTGAAAGTTTTAGAATATATTTTTTCTAGATTTTTCACTCCCTTACTTTAGAAGTTAGAGGGGGGGGACACGCATTTTACCACTTTAGACGCGCCTATCTTTGAAATGATTGACTTTGAGAAAAAATGATTTTAGAAACCTCAATGTTATTTTTAAAGACCTATCCATAGATACCCCACACGTATAGGTTTGACGAAAAATTTTTTTTATTCCAGTTCCATATATGGGATGCCCCCCTTAAACTTTTATATTTTTTATTTTTGTATAAAAATCGGAAAGCGGTTCACAGAATACATCTACATACCAAGTTTCATTTCTGTAGTCCTAACAGTTTCGGACTAAAATGGCTGTGACATACGGACGGACAGACAGACAGACAGACAGACATGGCGAATCTATAAGGGTTCCGTTTTTTGCCATTCGGCTACGGAACCCTAAAAATGGTACATAAAACATAATGTGACAACAGGCGGTCTTATCGCTTAAAGCGATCTCTTCCAACACCAACAACCTTACACACAGATTATATATATATATATAGATATTACGGCACAGATTATATAATAGTTACGTCTACTGGCTACTTTGACTAGCGCGACGTTATAAGTCGGTTCTTTTAGTTTTTTTTAAGCGATCTTAAATTATCTATTGCGAAAAATGTATTTATACTTTTCAATTATTTTTTTTACGTCATGTTGAGCATTTACACAGAGTTTGACACAAATCCGCAGTCAGCATAAAAATCAGTACGAAAAGTAGTAAAAACTTGTACGAATTTAGTCTATACAATCTGCAACAATCTTGTTAAGAATCCTCAGCCCAAAAACGGCGAGGAATGTTCAAATCAATATATCTCAAGTTACAATGCCTCAAGTATTTTGGCGAAAAAGTGTCAATTTTCATTTCCTCAGTAAACACGCTGATTCTGCCCAATGCACACACTAGGCGAACTAAATGTGCTTACTTTGTGTGGTTTTCAAGTAATAATTAGTTAATCAGTCATGCATATATACATTTATTCAAAAACAATGTTTATTTACGTATTTCGGACGTGAAAGTACGTCTTAGAACTAAATTGTCATAATGCATTTTGTTCACTTTTGAAATCCTTATCGATTTTGCTTGCCTCTTGCGCCCACTGACATTTTTAAGGGTGAATCGTTAGATCTAAATTTCCCAGGATTATTGGTGCAGTACTGTACAATGAAGCAACATTTTTGACAATTTATCCAAGCCACAGAATAATGAATAGTACTGAAGATGCAGTCCCTGCGAGCAAAAATGCGAGATTAAACCTAGTTACCACGTCGGTATCGTTCAAAATACGCTACACGCCTCGGATGCGACCTTGAATTTGCGTCACAGAATAAACTAATAGTAACTATGAACCGCGTGTTGCGCACCGTAAAATACACCGTAAGTCCACGCGGCGAGAGAGTGATACAGATCACTCGGTCAGCTCGCGGGCCGTCAGCTGTCGCTTACTGTAAGGTTGAGTGTTGTGAGAAAACAGATTGAATAGTAAAGTAAAGGCGCGTGTCCGATCGAGAGCGCGTGACACTACTGACTGAACTTGTAGCCAACTGGCTGCCGCATATGTACTTATATTTTGATAGCTACAGCGCGGAGTGCGACAGGCCTGTCCAGGCGTCATTCACTCGCGTTTTTTTCCTACCGTTTCGCGTATCGTCCACGATACAACCGACAGTCGTATTTCGAACGTTATCGACGCTGTAACTAGGTTTAATCTCGCATGTTTGCTGTCAGGGAGTGCATGTTCTGTCCGTAGGACTATTGTGTTTTCTGTGATTTATCTAACATCACCTTGATATAGTTCATCCGCATATTAATACCAATATTATAAATGCGAAAATTAGTTTGTTTATTTTTTTTGGGACGTCTTCACGGTCAAACGGCTGGACTGATTTAACTGAAATTTTGTATAGGGATAGTCAGTACTATGGGATTAGGCCATAAGATACTTATTAACGCGAGCGAATCCGCGGGGCATAGCTAGTTATAGATACGTGGACATCTCAACAGTGTGAAACGATTTCTCACCTGAAGTTTTCACGTTACAATTTAACTTTAACTGTAATTTAAAAGAGGTTTTTAAAAAGAAAAGACATTATGTATAGACAGATAGCGTGTCGGAAATGTCTCTAGTGTCGCAGGTGTCTATAGGCGGCGGTAACCACTTCCCATCAGGTGGGACGTTTCTCCATTATATTATTCCATTGCTTTACAAGTTCTCTCCCGTTCAGTACACGGGACAATCTGCTGAAATGTTTATGTACCGTTACTTATTGGCATTTTCCATTTCAGTTGAGACCATGTAAATAAAATTGTAGCCTTTAACATAAAGTAGAGTTTTAATAGATGTTTTATTATTGTAATGAAATATATGTGGCAATAGCCCAATGGATATTGTGTCGGACTAGCGATCGAGAGGTCGTGAGTTTGATTTCACCTATTGCACTATTGACGTGAACCCACTCCAGACACAAGCACTTTTAGCTTAGTTGGAGGGGTTAACAATAATACTACTAATGTGCAACCCGCATTGCTAGTAAGCTTTGAAAATAAATAAATATTGTTTACTAGCTAACCCGGCGAACTTCGTACCGCAAATATAAATAAACTGTTCAAGTGCGAGTCGAACCCGTACGTTTCTTGTACCCCTTTATTTTTTTAATTTAATTTAGTTTTTATTATTTGATCCTAAAGCAGCCATTGTAATATACACACCATGAGTAAATTTTAAGTCTTTATCTATTAAAGTTTGTAAGATCGAGCATAAAAAGCCTCAAAAACACGTTTCTTATATGGGGACCCCCTTTATTATTTAAATCGATTTTTATACACAAATAGCGAATACCCATGTATGGAAGCGCCGCAATGGCAACCATAAAAATTTGTCAATACAATGACAACATTTTCTGAACAAACCAACAATGAAAACCTGGTGCAACCATCAACATTTAAAATATTAAAATTTAAATACCTACGCGATAATCTGAGTAATGTGGACATATTATGTTGTCGATTCACTTAATACCCTTAAACCCTCAATTTAATACGTGCTTCAAATTTCAATTCGAGAGTGGAACAGAATCTACCTACCGTACCAAAGGGACGAACGTCAAATGTTTGATAGAAAGTAGGTAGAACAGTTTATATGCAAAAATTAAATTGTTGTTTTTACTATCTTCCTCGCAATTTTTCCATGTTTTCTCACCGTTTAAACCTTCCCTGAACTATAGTCTGGCCATAACTGCTGTGCACTCTCTGAGGTATGCGCGCGGGGAGACGGGGGGGACGCCGCACGGTTCCGCTACAAGTCTTGCCTTAGAAATGTAAACTGATATCGTAAGATTTGTCCATTTCCCCGGCTCCCACCTCGCCGCCAGGCCTCCTATGGCCAGACAATACGACAAACATTTCAAAACCAAAATCAGCTAAATTGGCCCAGCCGTTCTCGAGTTTTAGCGAGACTAACGGACAGCAATTGATTGTTATATATAAGATTCATATATAAATCAAAAACTTTATATGAGTATTTCCCCCCAGGTTTAACAGGTCCAACGACGTCAACCCGGCCAGCGTCGGACGGCGTGTTTGCGCGCCCTTCTACCTCCTCCTACATCGGCCCTCCCCCTCCCTACCCCGCGCAAGCGCAACCATCCACACCCCAGATCCAATCACCTCAGATTCAATCACCCCAAATACAATCCCCACAGATTCAATCACCCCAAATCCACTCTCCTCAGATTCAATCACCCCAAATGCAAGCTCAGATTCAATCTCCGCAAATGCAAGCGCCGCAGTCGCCGGCCGTGCCTTCGCCGGCGCCTCCAACGGTGGCTATGTCGTCTCCGCTGCTTGTCAATTTGCTGCAGAACGACGCGCCTGCGCCCCAGCCTAGAGCGAAACCCCCGCATCCGGCTAAGTTGGATAGGTTGGAAGACGGACAGGTAAGGAAATTTACGACTTACATTAATATGATTTTATTTGTAACATAATTTAACATATTAGTATTCCAGTAAATTTTATTCGCAGATCTTTCGTGTGATCTGTAGAGAAAAATAATTAATATTGTAATATATATGTCGCAGGCAGATAGCTTAATTAGCCGTTTAATTAATAGCCTAGCCTCTTTAACTAAACAGCGCCGTTCAACTAGATTCCTGAATGATATCCAGCCGTAGCGTTTGTTGCAACATTTAATAAACTGGCTGCCTAATGCTTAGGCCAGTCATATAATGTCTTAGTCTGACACTAAGGCAATACACTAGGAACAGTGACCACCGCGTGACGTGCGCCGACGAGCGTAACGAGAAGGGGAGCCGCGGCAGCGGCCGCGCGTCATCATTGCCTAGCAAGTAATGAAACGTCATCGATCCAAGTCATTTGCCTAGCTGTTTGATCAAATGGCTAGGCAAGTAATGAAACGTCATCGATCCAAGTCATTTGCCTAGCTGTTTGATCAAATGGCTAGGCAAGTAATGAAACGTCATCGATCCAAGTCATTTGCCTAGCTGTTTGATCAAATGGCTGGATATCATTCAGGAATCTAGTTGAACGGCGCTGTTTAGTTAAGATTGATTCGAACGGCTAATTAACTGCCTGCGACATATATAATGCTCAGGCTCCACTAAAGCTCAAGAGCGCGGAGATGTGTCAACAACTAATAGATTTTAATTGCGCTACGTGATTTGACAGCGTGATGAAATACAATTTTTAACCGACTTCAGAAAAAGAAGGAGGTTTCTCAATTCGACCGTATATATGTTTTTTTTAATGTTTGTTCGCGGATAACTTCGTCGTTTATGAACCGATTTTGATTATTCTTTTTTTGTTGGAAAGGAGATATCCCAAGTGTGGTACCATGGTAATTTTATCGAGGTCTGATGAGTATCTCCAGAGATATTGAGATAAACATCTCAAAATTGGTACTGAAAATGAATAGCGCGGCATTGAAGTCGGTTCTTTTTTAGTTTTTAAACGATATTATTAAATGATCTTTTACTTCTTTTTTATTAGCTCATGAAATTTATTGAGCTCATGGTCCTAGGTTACAGAGATCTAAAGTAAATACAATGTATGGTTTCACTAGGGCCTGCTGTTCGAGCATACGAGCACAGTTATTATATAAAAGACACTAAAAACTAAATCAATAAAATATACAATTTTTAAGAAAAGTAATACTAATTCAAACTTCTTCATCATTATTATTAACAGCCAGTTTCCGTTCTTGTATTTCTATTTGTTTCTAACCGCTGCCAAACCAGTTTGCGTCTATCATCGCTCCACCTAGCTGGAGGGCGTCCTACACTACGTTCTACGTTCTGGTTGTTAACATACATAGAGCCGCTCAGCTGATTTTATGAGGATTATATGGAATTTATCATTCTTCATTAAAATGTTATCAATAAGAAAATATGTACCTGTTCACTCTGTAGACAGTAGTTATCGGGAAAACAGACATTATCTCACGAACCATATATTCCCCTAGGTGGAGTTAGCAGTAGGTCGAGCACCGTTCGAATACCGCGCCCGACCGCAGCCGCGGCCGCCTCCATCGCCGGTCCCGCGCGCCGGTCCTAGACTGACGCCTTACATCCGGCGCGCGTTCCCTGCTCGGCCTTCGCCCCCCGTGCAGTACCGAGCGCCGGCTCCCAACACGACAGTGATAGCGAGGTCGAGGTTCCCGCAATACACGGAGAGCTTCGCCCCGCCGCCGCCGTACAGACAAGCTAGGCCTCCAAGGCCGCCCCCGGCGAGAGTGACGCAAGAAGATCTGCAAGCGTTACTCCCGCCTACTACTACTATGGATCAGAAAACGCAATCCAGTTTTCAGGTAAGCTGATTTATCCTACCTATTTGTGCCTCTTGGGGTTGAGACTGTAGGACCCTGGGGACCAGGTGCACACAGCATTTTTAAAGATCTCTTTACACGTCTGGTTGAAACGACACGGGACCAAAATGCTGGCATGTATTTAGCTCAGAGACTAAGCATCGCCATTCAACGGGGGAATCACCCAGCATTTTGGGAACTTTACCTACTGGTAGTGGTTTGGTAGACTACATTTTAGTTCTTATTGATTTTGATTAGGTTTATTTGATTGTTTATAGGTAGTTAGGTAGTTTTAAAAATATTTTAATGTATGTACTATTATGTAAATAACTTCTTTAAATTAAAATCCTCATTTTCAACCGACTTCCAAAAAGGAGGAGGTTCTTAATGCGTCTCTTATGTATGTTACGCGATTACTCCGTTAATTCTGAACCGATTCGAATCATTGCTTTTTTAATCGGTAGGGTACATTTCCGAGGTTGTCCATTGTTATCTCATCGAGATCGTATAAGTATCTCCAGAGATATGACGATAGACGTCTCAAACTTGCTACTGAAACTGACTCGCGGGGTATGGAAGTCGGTTTTTTTAGTTTTGAGATCTTAATTATTATTACGAAAGTTGGTTGATAGTGAATTGGTTCCACATATTTTAAATCGTAGGAAAGTTCGTATGGTTCTTTTTATCATGTAATATTTTTAAATGCATTAACGCACGGGAAGTAATTCAGTTTGCTTTCTCCTGCTTTTGTTATAAATCTGAAAGTTTGTATATTTGGTTGTTTGTTACTCTACCACACAAATGCGGCCGAATAAATACATATATTTAGGTACATAAATTGCTGTCAGATAGTTAACCAGTCCCTGATTCTCATTTCAATCGGATACAGTCGAATTCGAAAGCTCCCGATTTTCACGGATCGAATTATTTTCAGAGGGAGCAGCAAAATGCGAATCTCAACTTCAATCGAAATCTGTCGGAAACCAAATTCGGGCAATCTTCGGCATTTTCCAATTTTAAAACCCACAAATTATAGAGCATTACATTTACAGAGGGTGCTGGATTATGGTAGAAATGTTTACGTACATAAATGTAAAATAGTATCATTTTTAACAAATGTAACAAGCCACTTATTTTAGAACATTTAATTTGTTTTATTTAAAAAATAAAGTTTAATGAGCTTTAATTATGTTTCGGCATATTTTGGCGACTTATTTTGCGTGCTTTGCATTTACAATTTCACGATCTCAGTCGGAAACGACGCACTTTCCGACTCCGAATGGGTTTTCGAATGATTGAGAATCAGGGTACAGGTCTGTCTAAGAAACTAAACTAAGTTGCTGTCTCAGTAACTAAACACACAGGGATATCATTTCCATTATTATTTTATATTTAACGCGACACGGGACCTACTAATGGCCAGTTTCTGAGTACATTTATAGAGAGTATTCAATAATGGTACAATTGAGTAGATAAACTGTAAATAAATGTAACTCAGAAACCGACCATTAGATACTTTTGAACGCTAGTGAAACCTTGGGCCTACAGCCTACGAATAAATAATAAGTCAGCATAAGAAAAAATGACGCAACCAAAGTCGTGTCCAAACAGGCGGGGTCCAGCGCGTCATTAGTCGGACATTTGTCTTGTTTGACTCAACTGTCATAACAGACATTGCAGCACATGCACAAACCAATCCCTGCTTTGTTCCGAATTTAAATCTCCAAGCCAATAATTTGTAACCTGTGAAAGTGATTCTAATTTTTAATCTACGTCGTTTTGGTTTGAAGGAGGGCGGCCACTTTTTGTTTGGAATTTGTTCTGAATTAGTCTTCCTGACTTATTATTTATTCGTAGGGTACAGCTAGTAATTTTACAATATTCCACTTGGATTTTACTTTTTTAAGAATAAAACGAAGTCTGAATTACAATGTTATTCTTTCGTCAATTTGCAGGAGTTCCAGAGGTACCAGCAACAGTACATCGCCCGGCAGCGCGCAGCGTCGCGCACCACCCAGCCAGCCGAGTGGAACGAGCCCTACAGAGACCTGGGGCTCACGCTGGGAGACCTACCCGACTCGTGCGACCTGGACCAGCTGCTGCCCACGCTCGAGGCGGACCTGGATCTGGGCGACATCTCCGACCTGGACGGAGCCAAGCTGGACTTCTACGACCAGCCGTCCACCAGCAACGACGCGCCGGAACAAGCGCTGCGAGACATCCAGTACCCTCAGACCAACGGCCCCAGCTCCAGCTACGAGCCGGCCAATGATGTGCCTTCGAAGCGGGACTCGTTCGACGAGGCGAGCTTCATGCCCCCTCCGCCCGTGCCGCAGCCCAAGTTCACCGCCACCACCTCGGCGCCCTTCAAGTCGCCGCCGAATGCGACCTACTCCCAGAGTGCGAGCTCGGCTGGTGAACGGATAGCGCAGGCGTCGAAGTTGCCTGTCAGTCAGCAGCAGATGGTCAATCAATCGATAGTTCACACGTCGCAAACGTCGATGGCGCAGTCGTCTATGTCGCATACGTCGATGTCGCAAACGCCGATTCCGCAGTCGATGGCGCAGACGTCGATGGCTCAGATGTCTATGGCTCACTCGTCGATGGTGCACTCATCTATGGCTCAGTCGTCGGCGGCGCAATCGCCGATGGCTTACTCGTCCCACGGGCAGCCGGTGAACAGTCAACATTCGACGATCGGTCACACGTCAATGATCAATCAGGCTGCGACAGTCAATCAGCAGTCTCCATTCGGTCAGCACAGTTCGGCCGGTCATCCGTCGTCGATCAGTCAAGCCGTGACGTTCAGTCAGCCGATGGCGCAGTCCTCGATGCCGCCCCCGAGCAAGGTGCCGGCGCGGCCCGGTTCCTCCGTGTCCACCGCCACGGTGGGCTCGCAGGCGACGCAGCGGGAGATCGAGGAGCAGAGCAAGCAGTACCTCATCAAAACGCTGATGCGCGACGACGACACGCCGCCCGCGCCACCGAAAGAAGAGAAGAAGCCGGAGGAGGTGACCGTCGCCAACTGCAACCTCGAGGAGAACGTCGCCAACGCGATCAAGGAGGTCGCCAAGGAGAGCTCGCCCGCCGCCATGCCCGAGATGTTCGGCATAGCCAAGAGCATACCCGAGGAGGACGTGAAGCGCGAGGACGACAAGAAGAACAAGCTCGTCAAGAAGGAGGACAAGGCGCTCGCGCAGAAGGGCGGCAAGCCGAGAACCACCGGGGCGAAGGAGAAGCCCGCCACGCTGAAAGACAGAATAGTGCGGGACGGCAAGTCGAGTACCAAAGTGGCGGTCCCGCGGCTGGCGGGCGCGCGGCCCGGCGCCGAGCCGGCGGAGAAGGAGTCCATCAAGCTGCGGCTCAAGCTCGACAAGAACGAGCCCGTGGTGCAGCCCGTCTACAAGGCCGACGTCAGCTTCGTCAACCAGAAGGGCGACAAGCCGACCGACACCGAGCTGCGCGTGCCGCCGCTGCACATCAGCCTGCGCGGGAGGAACTCCGCGGTCATCAAGAACTCCAAGAAAGAGAAGAAGAAGTTCAGCCCAGGCGACGTCCACTCCAAAAAATTCAAGAGAAAGACGCTCGAGGACGAGAAAGCGCACAGACGGGAGTCGGGCGAGTCTGCACCTTCGAAAAGCGGGGAGGACGAGACCGACGAGTATTTGAACTCGAAGGACATGAGCCTCGACTTTCACTACCCCGAGGGCGACGCGATCAGCGAGATCACCGGTGACAACAACGTGGTCTACCGGATGAAAACGATATCCAAAAACGCCCACATAGTCACCAAACACGACTACAAGACCAACAACAGGGTCCCGAGCATAGACTTGAAGATGAAGAAGAAGCTGAAGATGCTCGCCGATGGCAAGCCTGAAAAGGAGCGGGACAGAGAGTGGCGGAATGACGCGCTAGACAAGGAGGGGAAGTACGCCCAGAACGAGGGTTACAGAGAGATGAACAACCATGAGGTTAAGAAGAAGTTGCCTGTTAAAGTGGACAATGGTGCAAATTGTGATAACAAAGATGGGGCGGTGCAATCGGACGTTGATAGTGAAAAATCTGGTGCTAGTGATATTGACAGTAGGTTGCTCAAGTGTCATAAAGGTTTAGATTGGACGTTGGGGGACGGAGAAGAGAGGAGAAACAGTGAAGGTGACAATAAGTTAAAAAGGACAATCACTGAAAGTGCAATTACCTCTCCTAACGGACTGCTAACTACTGAGAAGAAGAGGAAAACCAGTCATAGTTCCTGTCCAGGTATGTTGTCGTTATTTTGTGTTGACCTCAATTGGCAAACATAGCATAGGACATCCTCAGACTAGGTGGAGTGATGTTATTCACAAGAGCTGGATGTGAGTAGCCGAGCATGGTGCTAATGTTTGTAATGCTGGAGCCTATTAATCTGGTAATTGATAGGCTCTACCATTATAACTGTCTACAAGCTTGGTCAAACAAATGTCTATCGTGAATCTCCATCAGCTTATACTAGTCACTACTAGTCTGAGGCCCCTCCAATAGGGAATATGCATGAAGCTCAGATTTATTGGAAATAATTTTTTTTGATTCTTTGTTGTCCTGGAGTTATGTGTAAAACCTTTTTTATTTTTATTTAATTCCATTTTATTTGCTTAAAATAATAAATTAAAAATGCAATTTAAGCGAGGTAAATTTAAGTTTGTAAAACAGATCACCATTGGTCGAATCAAAAGTTGACATCATTATGCACTACTCCACGTGATAGAAAAAAAAAGGTGTGGTCTTATTGTATTTATTTCCAAATATTGTGTTTGCCGCGTATTATTGTGCAAAAATGTATATTACTAACCATTTAATATAGATAAAAATGGTGGTATTATCGCAAAAGCCAAAAACAAAGAAATAGATAAAAATGAGTACGAGATTAGAGAAACTGTATAATTTAATAAAAACATGCCTTTGGCTACATACAATAATCGCGCGGAGTCTTAGTTAAAGAAAAAAAAGCTAGTTTGCTTCAAGCGGCGTGTGTCTGACGTAAGTGCGTGACGTCACAATGCACTACCAAAGAGCCCGGGAAATGATGGCGTTTAAACTGCTCAAATTTATTTGTATATTTAAATGATTATTTAAAAAATAGACTAATTTCAGCAGTATTTTATTTTTTTATTATGTTATATGGATGTAATGAGTGAAATAAAAATATTTTAAAAAAACATGCATATTCCCTATTGTATGCCACTGAGCTAGATCCTCGACTACTCTCGTCTAGCTCATGTCAGTACCTTGCAAGTATCATCATTCCAACTAGTCTGAGGATAGGATAGGACTCAAATTAGTAAGCCATTCTTGCCAAAATAATTATTCAATAAATATAAATTTATAATATAAATATTTTTGTACTATATAAGTAACAAACTAAGAACAATTAACAAATTAAAATGTTGGGTTTATAATATACTAGCGACCCGCCACAGTTTCCCACGGTTAGAGAATATATGCCTACGTCTTTTGCATCAACTTGTTGTGTCGAGTCTGAATTAACACATTCAATAATAACTCGGCATATTTCAACGAATTTACATAATACAATACAATTAAATTCCCTTTCCTAAGCCATAAAAACATATACTCAATAAGTTGCTATTAAACACATATTAACCGCCTCCCATAAAGAAGTACCGATAAAACAAAGCAATCCATTCTACAGATACTTACCCGATCCCGTGCAAATTCCAGAGCCCGCTACCGTGGGATCGACTAACGTAGGCACGATAGCCGCGCGCGCGGAGTCGCCGCCCGCCGCGTCTAGTCAGCGCGGGGGTGCTTCGCCCCGGCGCAAGGAGCGCCCCAAAGACAAGAGTTACTGCAAGCTGGTGGCGGAGCGCGCGGCAGAGTTCGGGGCTCGCTCGCCGGCCGCCTCCGCGCAGGGGGAAGACTCGGGGATCGAGAGCATGGATGCTTTGTCTGAAAAGTCGCCTAATCAGGTATATAATACATACTATATCAATAGTAATTTTTTATTTCACATGGACACAGACTAGCACCTGACTGCTATCTCACTCACGGTGAACTAAATTAATTTCAGACTTTTAAACCGAATTCTAAAAAGGAGGTTCTCTATTTGTCTGTACATTTTATTTTTGTGTGTATGTTACGCGATTACTCCGTTAATTGTGAACCGATTTGAATGTTTTTTTTTATCGTAGGGATACATTTCCGAAGAGACCGTTGTAATTTTTTCGAGATCTGATAAGATCCAGAGATATGACGATAAACGTCTCAAGCTTGCTACTGAAATTGACTCACGGGGCATTGAAGTCCGATGTTTTAGTTTTTAAACTATCTTAATTATACATCCATATTTTTTACAAATGATATTCCAACATAATGGCATATCATTAAAATTACAATCTAGTCTTAAGACTAACTTACTTTACTGGTTACTTTGACTGGTACAGCCCCATAGCTGAATTCAATAAGTTCATACTGAATTCAATAAGTCCATACTGGCACTAGGACTTGTTGGTATAAAAGTTCCTTTTTAGGGTTCCGTACCCAAAGGGTAAAACGGGACCCTATTACTAAGACTCCGCTGTCCGTCTGTCTGTCTGTCTGTCTGTCTGTCTGTCTGTCTGTCTGTCTGTCCGTCCGTCTGTCACCTGGCTGTATCTCATAAACCGTGATAGTTAGAAAGTTTAAATTTTCACAGATGATGTATTTCTGTTGCCGCTATAACAACAAATACTAATAACAGAATAAAGTTAAAAATAATACAAGAAACGTGTTTTTTTCGGCATTTCACGCCATCTATGAACACTTAGTTAGGTAAACGTCCCATAGATGGCGTTATATCGAAATGTCTATCCCTAACACCTTTGTTAGTCGTTAGATGGCATTATAAGATATAAAATGTTTATTAATTATTATTTTTGCTGGCGAAAAATGATAGTGGTATTTTTTGCTCGATCTTATAAAATACTGTAGAGTGGTACGGAACCCTACTAGTGCGAGTCCGACTTGCACTTGGCCAGTTTATTTTTAGCACTGACAGCGTGGAGTGTCTTCCTAACAGCCACTGCATCTTTTTGTAGCGTAGCTCTAACTCGGCGTTTTTTTCTTGTGTGCCTTCCAGTGAAATTTTGCGTCTAAATAATAATATTTGTATTTATATTTATTATTATATTGTAATTGTATTAATATTTGCGTAAAATACAGTACTTAGGCATGACCTAAGTACTGTATTTTCGTACATCTATATGTCATAATTACATATACATAAAATCACATCTTTTTTGCCGTTGGGGTAGGCAAAGACTACTTCTTTCCACATGCTACGATCCTGACATACCTCTTTCGCTTCTTCCATTTTCATGAGCGCCTTCATACATGCTTACCGGTTATAGCCACTTTTGACTTGGCTTTTCTTTAAAACGTCTATATTATCAGGGCACTGAGCCTGTTCCGTTGAGACATAAAGATGTTGATATTGTTTGTGCTAATAACAGTTATATAAAGTTTTTATTTGTGCAGGCATCGCAGTCTCCACCCGGGCCAGCGAGGAAGGAGAGACTGGACATGCCTCGGTCCACGTCCCCGGGCTCCGTGCAGCGCATTATCGGCGTGGCGCCGCCGCCGTCCGACGAGCTGCTGGAGCGCCTCGCGCGCGCCGCCGCGCCGCCCCGACACAACCACTGCGACGCCGACACCAGACTCCACCCGCAGAACCACCTGGGGGACATCGAGGCCGAGCTGGCCAAGATGCACGCGGACCACGACCCCAGAAGAAGACCCGCCACGCCCATACTGAGAGACCCCTCCCCGCCGGAGCCGCCGCGACCGGAACCTGCAGTCGGCGACTTCGACCCTCCTCCCACGAGGGTCTCCCCTCCGCTCTACACCTACTCCAACCAGGAGAAAACCTCACCGGAAGACACGAAAGACGTCAACGACGTTATCGACGTCGACGGCGTCCCCCCGACTCCGGCGGAGAACGGCGATACCGTAACGGAGTGCGAACCCAAACCGGAGCCGCTGGAGCGACTGCCGCTCAAAGCCGACTTTCCCGACAAGAGTCTGCTGGAACAGCTGTTGATCGACATCCCGACGCCGGACTATTCGAAGCGGGCCGAGTCGCCCTCGCCGAGCGCGCTGGAGCGGGTCGCGCGCTCGTCCGTGCGCACTCGGTCGAGTAGTAAGCTGTCGAGTCCGGCCGACGGGCCGAGGACGCCGCGGCTCTCTCCCGGAGTGAAGGTGGAGCGCGCGGATTCACCCGCAGTGCCTAAGAACTGTATACGCGAGGATAAGACTAGTCCACGCGCGAGCGTGCCTGCCGCGCCGGGCGCTCCCACGGCCGCGTTGAACGCCGTCAAGCCCGCGCCGGCCGCCAAGCGGAAACGACGCGAGTCGGAGAGCTCGTGCGCTTCAACTATAAGCTGCGAGGAGGGCGTGTCGCCGGGGAGGAAGAAGAAGCCGCGCTGGGCGGACGGAGCGCGCCCCGCCGCGCCGCAGCAGCCGCCCGCGCCCGGCGTCAAGGTGAAAAAGGACAGCGATAGCGACAGCGACGAGCCGCTCATCTGTAAAGTGAGAGGGAAGACGAAGGTCGTGCGCGGCGTGGGCGTGGCCGCGGTTGCGGGAGCGGGGGCGGTCGCGGGGGCGGGGGCGGGAGTGGGCACGCGGCGCTCCGGGCGGCACGGCGCGCACCCGCCGCCCGCGCCGCCCAATAACAACGCGCCTCTCAGGAGGAAGACTCGGAGTGCCGGTCAGTATACATTACACTATATCTTATTCAGGTTTCTATTGGCTTGCACAGCTAGAGATTGGTAAACAAAAGTTAGACTGAAAAAACCGCGGAAATTAAAAAAAAGTATGACAGCCGCCCCAACTGCGAAGGAAACTTAACTCTGAATGGTAAATAAATACTCGATAGTGGTCATGTAAAATTTTTGCAAAAAATTCGATTGTCTACTTTTGTTAGCCAGACCATACATTTTGTTTTTACCACATCAATGGCGAAGTTATTGCATTTGAGAATTGTTTCTAATTCAGTTCTTAAATCAAACAGTTGCTGCACTAGCGGCAGGCCAACAAATTGCTGTTTTGAAGTAGTAGAGATCTAGATTTACAAAATTATTTTTTTATTTAAAAGCAGGAGATGTAATTTTCATATTGGAGATAATAAGTACTTGATCACCTGATGTTAAGCATGATCTCACTATTTACACCATTACTTATTCACTCAACTCCAAATCCAAATGGCTATGAGAGAACTTATCGTTGCGTGCGTGACAGCACACACATGCGAAGCTAGCGAGCCGCGTACCTACTCGACGCGTGCAATCTTACAGCCTGTGATCAGTCTCCTCTACTCTCTATTATTATATAATATATTATGTATATGTATCAAAGTTATTATTATTGTTTTCTTTTGTATTAATTTAGTATCCTTTAGTAGCTTATGTCTTATTTATATATATATTTACTTATACACTATATACCGCCGTATCTATTTACGTATTTCTTCATCTAAAGGTTGTCTAGAAGAGATTGCTTTCAGCGATAAGACCGCCTGTTGTTACACTGTTATAATTAGTTGTTAAGTAATTCTCTCTGTTTCTTTTAATAAGGTGTTCAATAAAGTTTTTCTATCTATCTATCTATCTATCTATAGTTGTAAAATAAATACAAAGAACATCCCATATATTCCAGTGGGTGAAGGTCCGGGCGCGGCAGCGGGCACGGTCCGGCGGCGGCGCGCCTCACGTGACGGCAAGTGACGGCGGCCAGGCGGGGAAGCCCCGCGCGTCGCCTTCCTCCCGCTCTACTCCGTGGACTGACCCTCCGCCACACACCCACTCACCGCCCGCTCACCGCTCACAGGACACCACTCACCGATACATCGAACGATACGTGTGAGACTTTTCATTCAACAGTCGAAGAGTGTCACAGTGCTGCGAGAATACTTAGTGTCCGTGCTTGCAAACACGCTACATGAAACACTGTCTATCAGTGCTCATCGCTTCTCAATGAAACGTGAACGGTATTCGTTGTTCGAACATGTGGAGTGTACCTTAAATAATTAGTGTTGATCGTAAACCGAATGCCCCGGCCGTGGAAAGTTAAACATTGCTGTGGGCGACTAGTGTTCATCGACCTTCTTGAACGTCCTATTCATACAAAATTGCTGGCTGATGCCACCAAAGCCTTGCCTCGGTTGTTAACTGGCTGTTCAAAAGTGTACCTTGCCTTTGAATCGTCACTAGCGTATGTCTCGGTTAAATGTTTATGTTAGGAACGTAGCCTGTATAGAAAGAAATGTGTCAGTGCCCTCATGTATGTTGTATGAATCCATTGGAATCTCAACTCGTAAAACTTTTAGTACGCATCGTAATAGATCAAATTGAATATACAATGCATATATAATATATTATGAAATGTAAAAATCCATACTAATCGAACGCATTGCTGTTTTATTTTAAATATTTATTGTGCTCCCGTGTAAACTGCACCTATGAGATAATTTTATATTCACGTTGAGTTTAATGCACTTTTTTATTTAGCGAAAGTTTATAGGGCACTGAGGGGTCGTTATAGATTATAGTGAACAAATCATGTTACCATACACTATGAAGCACGATTTTATATATTTTCTTTATTAATTTGTAAGTTAATTTTTCTAAAGAGTAATTGTTAAGCGTTACGCGAGTACCATCGTGCGGTTTCGCCACCTACGGAGCCTTAGCGTCTAGTTATGTAAATTGTACAAAAACCACTCGTCTCGTAGGCACATTGTTATAGCATAAATACCCGAGAGATATGTAAAAATATATCTAATGCATAGTTAAAATAAAAATATAATATTTTCATACGTTTTTGCACGTAACTTATGGCGTCGCAAGACGACCGCCATTGTATAGTTAAATACGAGGTTGTCCCGTAATAGTGCACTGTATCTAGCCGGCATATAAGTCTATATACATTGGGCAATCTTCTAAAATAGGGACTGCGTCTTAAATAAAGTTAAATGTGTTCATATTTATCGGTCAGAGACATAGTGCATTATTGCTAGACGACCTAACGTTTTAACGGGAACATGCAGTCTTCGGGTATCTCGGAATATAGTTATTTTAACTCAGAATTTAATATTTTTAATGATGGTTATTTGAAATAGGAAGATGTAAGAGTTTATTTTGCGGCGAGGCGGTGTGTTCCCGTGAAGCGTGGCCCTCTATGACTATGTTAGCGTTTTTTATAATATAAGGGAACTCACGACCAATAATTGTAATTTATCTGATAATTTCTTATAGTGAAGAGATGATAATAAATCGCGACTGAGTGTAATACAGTTCATGTACGGGCTTCCAGTAATCTATACTATTTTGTTTTGATGCCCCCTGTTCCGTTGTTCCCTTTATATCCATATTTATACATCGGGTAATAGTGCTTTGTGTTGTCTAACTGTTCTCTTTTAACGCTTAGATAATATAAATGTCATCCGTGATCATGGCGCTTGCAACAGAGCCGAAATATCGGAAACTCATAATTAATAAAAAACATGGTAAATATCCCGTGAGTAGTTCTAATAATAATATAAATGTCCTTTAAAACTTCATAAAGATCTTCATGGCCTTAGTTATTTTCAGTAGTAATTTCAAGTTTCAAGTTTGAAATGTTTACCTCCATATTTATTATTTTTTAAAATGTTCATTAATTCTTGATTACATTAAAGAATTATTGTAATTGGTTGACAATTGAGTCACAAATGGAGTAATATAAGTACACAAAAAACAACAGATAATTGAGCCGTCTTCTTTCCAAAAAAATAGTTTGATTACACTCGCTAGGGGTGGCCTTTGATGTGAACCTACTGAGATGTCACTGTCAAAACGTCAAAGTGGATCTTTGTTTGACATGTTTAGCAAAAATTATTTAACTAAGGAAAAGATGTCGATAATTACTAATTTTAGAAATATATGAAATGACAGTGCGGTATAGGCAATCGAAAACGTATGAAGAAAATATGAGGTTTGTCAAATTTATCCAGTATGACAGTGAGACTGTTGCAGACATTTTGGAAGCCATCTATCGGGTCTCCAGAAACTAACATGTTTTGTTTAGAAAAACTCCAGAAAAAAAACTCCGGTAACTCAAAAAAACTCCAGAAACTAACATGTTTTGTTTAGAAAACGTCTTTTTTCTCCTCATTCTTTATTAATCAATTCCTCATTCTTTATTAAATTCTAAATGTAATGGTAATGTCTAAAAGATAAGTTCCGAATGTAATTAACGAAACACAAAGCACGATTACCATTATCATATTATGTTTATAACCAAAAAATCACAATTAAAATGCTACCAGTGATATAATGTAAGAAGAATTAGAGCTAAAATATACTTTTGCACCGCACTGTACATACATTTTTGAACATGAAATTAGTTTTTAGATGCTAGTTTTGACACAAATTTATTGGAAAATATATGGGCCTTGGGTTTAAAATACATTCAAATTTAATGGAAATCGTATTTTAATATATATACAGGGTCTTTAGTGGATGGACCGACAACCTTTTATAGGGGTTTGGGGGGGGGGGGGGGTGGGGGGGTCATGCGCAAGTTTTCCCCGGTAGACCCGAAGTCCTAAGTGTCATGGCGTTTTAGATATGATTTTTTTAAATGTTTTTTTAAATAACGCAAAATCTTTCCTTTAAATCGTGCTTTTTTGTTTGTGGTTGTAATACGACGAATAAACTTGTGCTGTATTCTGCAATGTGTCTGTATTATAAATAAAACATTACTTAACACATTTCCCTTTAAAAAAAATAGTTCTAAGCTTTCAAAGTCGTAATCTGTTTGATAGTTTTAAAAAGCGACTTTTTAATTTAATTTAGATTTTGGCTGATTTAAAAAGAAACAAAAAATATCATATCTAAAACACCGTGACACTTAGGACTTGGGGTCCATATGCGCATGACCCCCCCCCCCTCCCTTCGAACCTCCAAAAATTGTATCGATGCATCCACCCTGTATGTATAAAACATTCGTTTTTAGGGTTTTTGTCTAACTTCCTGAAATTCCATATAATCTAATATAACAATCAACCTTCTAACAATACTCAGATCTATATCTAGAACTAAAATAGTCTAGAGCCAAACAAACGCTCTGTAGATTTCGTGTCTATCATAACTACCCACATAACTTAAACTTAAATATTTCATAACATTTTCAATGAAAGTAGTTAGTAGTAGTAGTAGTAAGTTTTATTTTCTTATCTCAATAACTTCTGTGCAGTTTATGAAGGTGACCTCAGAATACAGAATAACCGGCCAAGTGCGTGTCGGGCCACGCGCAGTCTACCCGTTATAAACAAGCAACTAGATACTTCGTCTTTGTCACTTTAAAGGATTTATTCTAAGGATTTTGTATTTGGTACAAAATTATCAAACACCCAAGTTCAACGCCTATTACTGCTAAACTAATAAAGTTATCTTAACCGCTATAATTTTCCTTTAAAGTTCATGAAATGCACTATTATCAGGAATTTTTTCAAATTTTTCATTCCAGCTGTTTAGCTTTTAGAGGGGGGAGGGGGGACGCCCTACTGGAACAAAAATTTGCACTTTAAAGTTTAATATATCGTAAATGGAGCATTTAATCGAAAAATGGTATTAGCAACCCTTAAGTCATTTTAAAAGCCCTATTCAACGATACCCCACACGATGGGGTAGACGACGAAACAAAAATTCCTCCCCACTTCTCATGTAGGGGAGCTACCCTAAAAAAAAAAAATTTCCAAAATTTTATTTCAGCACTTTGTCGGCGTAATTTATATACATACCCCTTACAAAATTACAGCTTTCTAGTATTAACGGTCTCTTAGCAAAACCTCGGACAGACAGACAGACGGACATGACGAAACTATAAGTGTTCCTTGTCAGGACTACGGAACCCTAAAAAAACGGAAACCGCGTCCATCAGTAATATCAAGCGACGCTCTGTGTCTCAATTCCGATTCGAAAATCCGCGCGCGTGTCCCTTTTAACTTATGTAAAGTTGTTAGGTAATGTTTTTACTGGTAGGAACGACACAAGGTCAGTCGTCTCGTGACCAGATCACTTCTATTTTAATTTCAAATTATTTATTTCAGATTTTTTAACCATAGATGTCAGAGTTATAATTAATTTTTAATTGCAATGCATGTTGAATTGGTCGAAACGTCGAGTTAAATAAAAATTAATGTTTTAGGCGCGATAAGTCCCGTATTTTAATATTTATAACTATGTGTTCAAATCGCGAAAGTTTAAAGTTTACAAAATACACAAGATGGGTTAATATAATTTATTTAGTAATTTATAAAATATGTTCTACGCAACAGTGTGCACAGAGTGACATCGAATTGCTGGCACGTATAACCTCACTATTTATGAGTGATTTAAGGGTTAGGGGGCTTCACTTTTAGGTGAGTTAGTGACGCCTTCCGGTTTATTCTGTATTCTAAAAAGGTGACTTAAAATTATAACTACTAATTTGTCTGCATTTTACTCAAGGCCCTGATAACCAGTCTTTATTATATTTTGTAGCTCATCAATATATTGAATTGTTTTGAGGTTTTAATACTATCGATATTTGTGTGGTTTTGTGACATGGTAGCATATTTGGGCTTAAATTTTAACCAATTTTTCTATACCATGCGTTTAGTACGGTTCTATATAAATTCTATATAATTGTTTAATATGACCAACCTTTTTATTAATTGACAAAAGTGTTTTATAATTTATAAATGTATTTTAATTGCAATGAAATCGATTATTTATCTGTATAAATGAAATGGTAATACAATTATACTACTTAAAGTACATATTAGATAAATCGTGTTACAGTTTTCGGACTACCCGCATGGTATAATTTAATTTGGTGATTCATTTATATAAATATTATATAATTTTGTTTGCGGTTCCTAGTGAGATACTGTATAAGCAATAATTGTGGATGTGACTTGTACATTTTTTTACTACACGTTTTGGACAGCTTTACCACGTTTTTAGCTTAGAATCAAGTTTCACGTATAATTTATATGTTTAGTGACTCGAGGTTGATCTAGGCCGGCTTTGTTTTCTTATTATATTGCCTAGCGTTTGTTGAAGCGATATTTATTAGGCTTGTTCTCCAACAAAGCGGAGAGAAGAGCGGATGTGTATGAACAACCAATGTAACGTGAAGAAAATCTATTGATTGTTGAAACACGAATTTGCTTAGCTTTGGTGTAAGCTGGGCCTGAAACTCTGCTTTTATTGGTATAAAAAACGAACCCTTGGTCTTTTTTAGAGAGATATATATAGATATAAAGATATATATTCGTTTGACAGGAATCATTATAAATGCGTCACGGATTTGAATGGCTGGGTTAGGCTATCGATTGATTGGTGTAAAAAAACAATAGGCACAGTTCTCCGGCTAGCTAGAGCGATCATATATATACGCAAGCTGTCTGGCAACGGTTGGAATCAAAGAAGATAGAGCTCAGTGGCTGTCATAGTAGAGACCTATGTCCAACAGTGGACTAATACTGGCTTTTTGATGATGAAAATCAGAATAGCAGTTAAATCAGGGATCCTAGCTCGGCCATTTTTATACGGTTGATACACTCGAATCCTACAAGCATTTCTAATTTTTACTTCAATAAATGCTTTGCTTAACAGTACCTTTAGTACGAGTTTTTATACCAAACTCTATATCATATATAAAAAAATAATGTATGAAAAACAGTACAGCACCTCTAGTGGTTTTCACACTTCACTAAATTTAGACCAATCAGGGAGCCAGAATAAGTCTAAAACTATGTTAGATCTGTCAAAAGCGTTTACGATGAAAACTCGTACTAAGGGTACAGAGCGTTTTTGACGCGACGTCAGAGCGTTAGGTATATTGGCAGGCGTAAAATAATACTGCAACAAGAAATGTACTGATGTACTCTCACGTCGCGTTTAGAACGTCATCGATTTGACAAGCCTGATGAAATCATATACCAATATTTATAAATTATTTTAGTCAAATGCAAATAAGTGCAAGAGCTCACTTTGTGACGTGCCCTTTATATTATGTACCTTAGAATACGTTATGATAGTTCTGAATTTATTGCCTGAAGTTATAGTGCCCTTGTAACGTGTGCCGTTGATATAGACAGGTGGTAGAGGCGGCAAGGTGAGCTGAATCCAGCAACCTTTTTTAATTTATTAGTTTAGCTGTCGGTCCGGCCGATAACAATCTCTTGTAAATGTTTATGTATAGAAGGGGTATATATTTAATTATGTTGTTAAGTGTAATTGTTTTCCTCTCAAATGTTTTTCTTTGGGAATAGTGTACATAGAGTTACGAACCGCCAGAGAGGTTCTGTAGAATGCCTTATTGCTTGTATAATATGAATAAAAAAACTCTCGGATAGTAGGTGTGTATATTGGGTGTATAGTTAACATTTTAGTTACATTTGTTTTGTTTTTATTCTCGATTAATGTTAGTAATTTATGCCGTAAAAATCTATATTATACATTTATATATAAACAGAGAAATACAAATAATTTTTAATGAAACACTATAAATATAGTAATAGGGGTTACACGACACGATAATAGCATATAGTTTTGGTATGTAAACATTGTATAACTTGTAAATATATGACAGATCACATAAATAAAGAATTGAATAAAATAATATCGTTCTCGTATATTTTCTATAGACGTGGCGCAAACAAGGTTAGATCAATTTTTCGCTGTATGTTTTTGCTCCAACGTTATTTTAAAGTTCTGTCTATCCCCTTTATATTCTGCATTATTTTCTGTATAAGTTGCTTTCACTGTCATGTCGTTTCTACTAGATTATTTTTTAAATCATATAGTTATATGCATAGTACGAAGTCATGGTGAAATATTATCATATTATGAATGAAAAGAAATAAGGAATATTATTGTTCGCTATTATTAAATTTGTAAAGTTAGTTTATTAATAAATGATTAAAAAATTACTTCTTTGGTTTTATTAAGTGTTTATACTGTCGTTTCCTACTTCTTTAAATATGCTGTTTCTACCTTAATTTCGTAGTGTAGGTTTAGATGTTTCACGCAGTCAACGTAGGTAATCTAAGATTGGTCGCATTGGCCACTATCCCTTATATATCGGGAGATGGTAACAGAAAATGCTTGGTCATTTGTACCAGTATGGCGGTTCTTCAGGGGTCTAATTACGGAATGACAAAATAGAAAATGATGGTCATAGCGGTGGTACCGGCAAATGTGTCGGATAAATAATTGTGTCGAACGATTTGTTCCACAAAAATGCTATTATTTTCGGATAGTCGGTAAAAAAAGAAGTAGGCGGTAGCGTAATGCCATACTTCTCCAGTGTGACTTTTCCGTATATATAAAGTACTCTGTGGTGTGACTTACAGCCGTATGACGTGTGACATACATACCGACGCGAATACATTAATTTAAAAAAAGAAATTCAACCATTTGTTCCAAGCTAATTTTTGCACAGCTAATCATCGTTGAGTAGCCATTCACGAAATACACCATGCCACTTTTCTGATGGTTCTAAATGGCCGCCATACCGCCGCATAGGAGTAATTTTTTATTTTTTTTCGCTAACGATTTGTATCAGTATTGCAATTGGATTTTTGGAAAGTATTTGATAAAATGTGACCGTTATTACATTTCCCATACGTCTTATAGGGGGAAAAGTGCTGCCATACTTGAAAAACTTATTTATTCGAAATGTTTTGAAAATACGACTGTAAAATACGTAAAATCATTTTTTACATCATGGAATCATTGTATTCTGTTCGTTGATTGTAATTGTACCTCAAAAAAATATTCCAGATTGTAACCATGGGGCGGACGACTGTCGGACTTAATCCAAGTTGTTAAAAAAAAATGATACCAGTATGGCATTTGAATTTTTGGAAATTAAAAGATACAATGTGACCATTATTATATTTGCCATACTTCTAGTAGAGGGAAAAAGTGGCGCCATATATATATATGTAGTAGAATTGCCGGGAAAAAAGTGCGTTCCCATACATTATGGCTTATAAACACCTTTTATTACACCTTTGATTAACTATCTACAATTCGAAAAATCTTTCGAGCGCCGGTAGCCGTACAATATTATACGACATAACATCGGGTTATAAGACAAGATTGCCGCCACCTAGGTGTTTGAAATTTTGTATTTATATTCGTTAAACCTCTAACTTACAGGAAAAATTAGTGCCATACTGGTACACATCGTGCGAATCTTATATATAAAAACTAGCTGTTACCCGCGGCTTCGCCCGCGTTATTTGTGTCTTTATGACCATTGAGGTCTAGATCGATGATCTCTTAGGCCAAGTCACCATAGATGACCCTCAAAGTCGAACTCAATATCCTCTATTGTTAAAGTCATTAATCATTTTGGTAAGGTATACGAAGTTGTGCTGTTTAAATGTTTGACTCAATACAACAGTTCCTGAAACATTTCTTACAAAGAAAATAAGGTGAATAGCTGCGCGAGCGTAGCCAGCGCATTATTGGGCGAGTGAAAATTTTTTATGACTTTTTATAACCCTGACAGTTTAATGACCTAATAATCAAGTCAAAATAGATGACTCTTAGGACGAACTCGATATCGTCTATTGTTAAAAACATTAATCATTACTTGGTACTTGGTAAACCTAACCAAGGTCATTATGATTATTGAAGGTTGTACTGTTTGAATTTATGACTCGTTTTGATGGATGTGGCTATTAAAATACAAAAGTTGCTGAAATGTTTCCTACAAAGTAGATATAACAAATGCTTGCGCGACCGGAGCGAGTGCTATTACTGCGAGAGAGTAGTAAGACCTATCACTGCGCGAGCGAAGCGACCGCGAACATTTTTTACGACTTTGTATGACCCTGACAGTTTTTATGACCTACCTAAGTCAAGACCGATGACACTTACGTTTAACTTGATATCCACTTATTTTAAGGTAAAAAATCATTATGATTATTAAAGGTTGTACTGTTTCAATTTATATACTCGTATTGATGCATGTGGCTACTAAAATACAAAAAATGCTGAAATATTACCTACAAAGTAGATAAAACAAAGTTTTGCGCGAGCATAGCGAGCGCTATCAATGCGCGAGCGAAGCGAGCGCGAAAATTTTTTACGACTTTTTATGACCCTGACAGTTTTTATGATCTACCTAAGTCAAGACCGATGACACTTCGGTTAAACTTGATATCCACTTATTTTAAGGCAAAAAATCATTATGATTATTGAAGGTTGTACTGTTTCAATTTATATTCTCGTTTTGATGCATGTGGCTATTAAAATACAAAAAATGCTGAAATATAATCTACAAAGTAGATAAAACAAAGTTTTGCGCGAGCATAGCGAGTGCTATCAATGCGCGAGCGAAGCGAGCGCGAAAATTTTTACGTAATTTTATGACCCTGACAGTTTTTATGACCTGCTTATTCAACACCGATGACCCTAAGGTTAAACTTGATATCCACTTATTTTAATGTAAAAAATCATTATGATTCATGAAAGTTGCACTGTTCCAATTTATGACTCGTTTTGATAAATGTGGCCATTAAAATACAAAAACTGCTGAAATGTTTCCTACAAAGTAGATATTACAAATGCTTGCGCGACCGGAGCGAGCGCTTTTACTGGGCGAGCGTAGTAAGCGCTATCACTGCGAGAGGGAGGCGAGCGCAAAAATTTTTTACGACCTTTTATGACCCTGACAGTTTTTATGACCTACTCAGTTAACACTGATGACACAAAGGTTAAACTTGATATCTACTTATTTTAAGGTTAATAATCATTATGATTATTGAAGGATAAATAGAAACAGTACAGACTGTTTCTATTTATGGCTTCGATTTGATGCATGTGGCTATTAAAATACAAACATGCTGAAATATTACCTGCAGAGTAGATAAAAGAAATGTTTGCGTGAGCGTAGCGAGCGCGAAAAATTTTTACGTCTTTTTATGACCCTAAGGTTAAACTTAATATCCACTTATTTTAAGGCAGAAATCATTATAATTATTGAAGGTTGTACTGTTTCAATGTATATACTCGTTTTGATGCATGTGGCTATTAAAATACAAAAAATGCTGAAATATTACCTACAAAGTAGATAAAACAAAGTTTTGCGCGAGCATAGCGAGCGCTATCAATGCGCGAGCGAAGCGAGGGCGAAAATTCTTACGTCATTTTATGACCTTGACAGTTTTTATGACCTGCTTATTCAACAACGATGACCCTATGGTTAAACTTGATATCCACTTATTTTGATATAAAATTGAAATTGAAAATTTTTCACGACCTTTTATGACCCTGACAGTTTTTATGACCTACTCAGTTAACACTGATGACACAAAGGTTAAACTTGGTATCTACTTATTCTTAAGTTAATAATCATTATGATTATTGAAGGATAAATAGAAACAGTACAAACTGTTTTTATTTATGGCCTCGATTTGATGCATGTGGCTATTAAAATACAAACATGCTGAAATATTACCTGCAAAGTAGATAAAAGAAATGTTTGCGCGAGCGAAGCGAGCGCGAAAATTTTTTACGTCTTTTATGACCCTAAGGTTAAACTTGATATCCACTTATTTTAAGGCAGAAATCATTATGATTATTGAAGGTTGTATTATTTCAATTTATAAACTCGTTTTGATGCATGTGGCTATTAAAATACAAAAAATGCTGATATTTCACCTACAAAGTAGACTAAACAAAGTTTTGCGCGAGCACAGCGAGCGCTATCAATGCGCGAGCGAAGCGAGCTCGAAAGTGTTTACGTCATTTTATGACCTTGACAGTTTTGATGACCTGCTTATTCAACACCGATGACCCTAAGGTTAAACTTGATATCCACTAATTTTAAGGTAAATAATTATTATAATTATTGAAAGTTGTACTGTTCCAATTTATGGCTCGTTTTGATGAATGTGGCTATTCAAATACAAAAGTTGCTGAAATATTACCTACAAAGTAGATCAAACAAAGGTTTGCGCGAGCGTAGCGAGCGCTACCAATGCGCGAGCGAAGCGAGCGCGAAAATTTTTTACGACTTTTTATGACCCTGACAGTTTTTATGACCTACCTAAGTCAAGATCGATGACACTTTGGTTAAACTTGATATCCACTTATTTTAAGGTAAAAAATCATTATGATTTTTGAAGGTTGTACTGTTCCAATTTATATTCTCGTTTTGATGCATGTGGCTATTAAAATACAAAAAATGCTGAAATATTACCTACAAAGTAGATAAAACAAAGTTTTGCGCGAGCATAGCGAGCGCTACCAATGCGCGAGCGAAGCGAGCGCGAAAATTCTTACGTCATTTTATGACCCTGACAGTTTTTATGACCTGCTTATTCAACGCCGATGACCCTAAGGTTAAACTTGATATCCACTTATTTTAATGTAAAAAATCATTATGATTCATGAAAGTTGCACTGTTCCAATTTATGACTCGTTTTGATAAATGTGGCCATTAAAATACAAAAACTGCTGAAATGTTTCCTACAAAGTAGATATTACAAATGCTTGCGCGACCGGAGCGAGCGCTTTTACTGGGCGAGCGTAGTAAGCGCTATCACTGCGAGAGGGAGGCGAGCGCAAAAATTTTTTACGACCTTTTATGACCCTGACAGTTTTTATGACCTGCTTATTCAACGCCGATGACCCTAAGGTTAAACTTGATATCCACTTATTTTAATGTTAAAAATAATTATGATTAATGAAAGTTGCACTGTTCCAATTTATGACTCGTTTTGATAAATGTGGCCACTAAAATACAAAAATTGCTGAAATGTTTCCTACAAAGTAGATATTACAAATGCTTGCGCGACCGGAGCGAGTGCTTTTACTGGGCGAGCGTAGAAAGCGCTATCACTGCGAGAGCGAGGCGAGCGCGAAAATTTTTTACGACCTTTTATGACCCTGACAGTTTTTATGACCTACTCAGTTAACACTGTTGACACAAAGGTTAAACTTGATATCTACTTATTTTAAGGTTAATAATCATTATGATTATTGAAGGATAAATAGAAACAGTACAGACTGTTTCTATTTATGGCTTCGATTTGATGCATGTGGCTATTAAATTACAAACATGCTGAAATATTACCTGCAGAGTAGATAAAAGAAATGTTTGCGCGAGCACAGCGAGCGCTATAAAAGCGCGAGCGAAGCGAGCTCGAAAATGTTTACGTCATTTTATGACCCTGACAGTTTTGATGACCTGCTTATTCAACACCGATGACCCTAAGGTTAAACTTGATATCCACTAATTTTAAGGTAAATAATCATTATAATTATTGAAAGTTGTACTGTTCCAATTTATGGCTCGTTTTGATGAATGTGGCTATTAAAATACAAAAGTTGCTGAAATATTACCTACAAAGTAGATCAAACAAATTATTGCGCGAGCGCAGCGGGCGCCATCACTGCGCGAGCGATGTGAGCGCGAACATTCTTACGTTTTATGACCCTGACAGTTTTTGTAACCTACTAAGTCAACACCGATGACCCTGGGGTTAAATGTGGCTGTTAAAACACGAATGTTTTAAAATACTTCCCACAAAGCAGATAAAACACGTTGAGCAAGCAAAGCCATCGCGTAAATTTTGATGACTTTTAATGACCCTGACAGTTTTATGGCCTAATTAAGGCACTTATTAAGTTTAGTCATTATAGATGAACCTAAGGTCAAACTTTTGTGATTATGCAAACTCTATGTAATGTTAACAAACAATATAGGCACCCGCACTTAACTGCCGAAAAAAAGTATTCTTTGCCCTTTTACGCCCTATTAAATGTCTTTGTACAAAATTTCATCAGAATCGGTCAAGCCGTTTGGCCGAAAAGAGGGCCACACATTAACAAAATTCCATAATAAAAATATAGACAACCGAAATTTCCACCTAAAAAAAAGTATTCGTTGTCCTTCTGTCTTTTTGACTGTCTGTGCACAAAATTTCAGCTTAAATGGTTAACCCGTTTGACCGAGAGTAGGCCACACATTTACAAAGTTCACTTTAAAAATTCTGGACACCTGGACTCGGCTCCCAGAAAAAAGTATATAGTAAGTATGTGATTCTATGCAAAATGAGCTGTAAAATGTATAAAATTTCAGCTGAATCGGTCAAGCTGTTGAGCTGATAAGAGGCCACACATTCAGAAAATTCATTAAAAATAATCTAAACACTCAGACTCGATAGCCAAAAAAACAGTATTCCATATCCTATTCTACCCTGTGAACTGTCTTCATACAACATTTCAAGCAAATCGATCAAGCCGTTTATTCGAGAAGAGGTCCTATATTTACAAAATTCAATTAAAAATATCTGGACCCCCTGACTCGACAGCTAGAAAAAAAGTATTCTATATCCTATTCTGCCTTGTGACATGTGTTCATACAAAATTTCAGGCAAATCGGTCAAGCCATTAATTCGAGAAGAAGTCTTATATTTACAAAATTCAATTAAAAATATCTGGATCCCCTGACTCGATAGCCAGAAAAAAAGTATTCTGTATCCTATTCTGCTCTATGAACTGTCTCTATGCAACATTTCAAGCAAATCGGTCAAGCCGTTTATTCGAGAAGAGGTCTTATATTTACAAAATTCAATTTAAAATATCTGGACCTCCTGACTTGACAGCCAGAAAAAAAGTATCCTATATCCTATTCTGCCCCATGAACTGTCTTTATACAACATTTCAGGTAAACCGGTCAAGCCGTTTATTCGAGAAGAGGTCTTATATTTACGAAATTCAATTAAAAATATCTGGACCCCCTGACTCGATAGCCAGATAAAAAGTATTCAGTATCCTATTCTGCCCTATGACTTGTCTTTGTACAACATGTTAGGCAAATCGTTTTAGCCGTTTATTTGAGAAGAGATCTTATATTTACAAAATTCAATTAAAAATATCTGGACCCCCTGACTCGATAGCCAAAAACAAAGTATTCTATCTACTATTCTACCCTATGAACTGTCTTTATAAAACATTTTAAGCAAATCGGTCAAGCCGTTTATTCGAGAAGAGGTCTTATATTTACGAAATTCAATTAAAAATATTTGGACCCCCTGACTCGATAGCCAGAAAAAAAGTATTCTATATTCTATTCTGCCTTATGAACTGTCTTTATACAACATTTCAGGCAAATCGGTCAAGCCGTTTATTCGAAAAAAGGTCCTTTAGTTACGAAATTGAATTTAAAATATCTGGACCCCCTGACTCGACAGCCAGAAAAAAAGTATCTTATATCCTATTCTGCCCTATGACATGTATTCATACAAAAAATTTTAGGCAAATCGGTCAAGCCGTTTATTCGAGAAGAAGTCTTATATTAACAAAATTCAATTAAAAATATCTGGACCCCCTGACTCGATAGCCAAAAAAAAAGTATCCTATAGCCTATTCTGCCCTATGTACTATCTTTGTACAAAATTTCAGCCAAATCGGTCAAGACGTTTGACCGTGAAGAAGTCCCAAACAAACAAACAAACAAACAAACTGACTTTCGCATTTATAATATTGGTGTTGATGAATCCCAATTTCCCTTGGTCACGGCATCACGCGTGAACGGCTGGACCGATTTCGCTAATTCTTTTTTTGTCGTGTTTTTTATAGTCAGGAAATGGTTCTTATGAAGAAAAAAATTAAATAAATGAAAGTCGTTTTTAACGCATGCGAAGCCGCGGGGCACAGCTATTTACGAATAAAATCTTAGAATTTTGAAAAAATATCGTACACATATAAATATCGTATACAATATATATATATTGCCACCTCCCACAGGTATGGAATGATCAGACCTCTAATTATGATCACACAGAGAACCTTACTATGGGTAATAATGACCTCCTGAGTCTAGGTATTCTGAGCTATATTATAATTATAACTATTGAAAATAAAACAAAGTTTAAAAAGCGAAATAATACGTAATTGAACCACTTAAACAATAAATTCCTTACACGATAACAATTTTCTTACAGACAGTTAAGTCGATCGGTCCACTTTGGTCCACCACACAACCGTTTTGTTCCATAGCTTTAGCCATCTTATTTCTAGCACTTATAATAGTGACATGTTTAATTTTACGCTCTGACATATGAGACATATCTATGTCGCCTTTTGCGGAGTCATCTATGGTAATGGAACCATCTTTTCGAATAAGTTTAATAATGGATTCTTGCTCTTCTATATTTCTGGAGTCTTCAAAATTTCTGGTTGAGATCTCTGCAGTCATAATTTGATGATCCAATTCTGGTGGTTTTCTGTCCGGGATGGATTTGGATGGGTTGTGGCATATAACACCATACAATGGAACAGGTAGGGTATCTTTAACAGTTGCGTTTTCAATCTTTGAGTTTCTGGATACCATTCTGAAAATGAGGGTATTTTTATAATTTCAGAATATAAAATCAGTAAATGATAAAAAAAGAAATCATGCTAAACTAACAAATCTGAATACATAATATCGTTTAAAAACTAAAAAAGAACCGACTTCAATGCCGCGCTATTCATTTTCAGTACCAATTTTGAGATGTTTATCTCAATATCTCTGGAGATACTTATCAGACCTCGATAAAATTACCATGGTACCACACTTGGGATATCTCCTTTTGAACAAAAAAAGAATAATCAAAATCGGTTCATAAAAGACGAAGTTATCCGCGAACAAACATAAAAAAAAAAATATGTATATATATACGGTCGAATTGAGAAACCTCCTCCTTTTTTTAAGTCGGTTAATAAATGGAAAATATGAGTCTTTTATGTCCGGTATCTGAGGTACGTTTATTGAGAGTTTATCTATTCATTATCGGTACAATTGAGTAGCAAACCTCAATAAATGTACCTCAGAAACCGACCATCATTAATGTAAATGTTCCAATGTTTAGGGCCGGACTCGTGAGTGAATAGGTAGGGTAGGATCGATTAGGCAAGGGTGCTAACATCGTAGAGCGTATCGTCACAACATCGGGTGAGATAGTGGTCAAATGCTTGAGTATACATACTGTAGGATTCGATTCGATTTCCTCGATTGTAGAACGGCGTAACTACGAAGACGTATTCGCTAAAGTTCAACCGATGGGATGGAGTTGTACAAAATAAAATTAGTGATGTTGAGAAATAAATTAAATGAACTTGGAAGTTTCATTTTTAACGTGTAGCTTTCTACGCATCCTCTTTTTTAGGGTTCCGTACCTTAAAAGGTAAAAAAGGAACCCTTATAAGATAACTTTCTTGTCTGTCTGTCAGTCTATCTGTCTGTCCGTCTGTCTGTCTGTCCGTGTGTCACCACCGATTTGCTAGCCTAGCAAGTTTTTACCTAGCAAGTTTTTTAGCAAGTAATTTATACCAAATATTGATGTCTATAGTCCCTATTAGGTGTATAAAAATCTAGGTCCTGAGTCAACACCATAAAAATATATCCAATGGGAACATTCAGATTTTCGCGAAAACTTGTAAGTACCAAAATATACCTAAATTATAAACATTTTTTTATTTTTCGGAATTTTTCCTTTACTTGTGTTATAAGACCTTACTGTTAACCAAAATTGACAATTCAATCAATCAATCAATCAAATAATTTATTTGCAAGAATTCTTATATACAAGATCTTAAATTCTATTTGCTGAGACAGTAGTACATCTGCAAGCAGACGTGCAAATATTTTGTTAATAATACTAATTAATCTCTAAAAATACACTTTTAAACAACATTCATTGAATTTCTTAATACTATAAAAACATTTATTGAGAAGCCAATCAGTCAAAGGTTAATTAAATTTATTATTTTCTAAAATGTTTAATTCATTCGTTAACTATTAAAGATCGTAATACACATATTATATGCGTTTTCTTGTACATACCTTTTCGGGCAGGAGGTTGGTGTAAAAGATTAGTAAACTTAGATCTTTTTTGGCGGGCAATAACTTCGCAACGTTTTTTAAAATAGTCCGGGTGGCGTTTAGTAAAAATACATATTTCTTTAATGTAAATACACGGCAGAGGAAGTATGTTGCACGACTTAAAAAGAGGTCTACAGCTTTCTAAAAACCAAGATTTATTTATGACCCGAATACATCTCTTTTGAATTTTGAATACTCCCTCCATGTCGACTGAGTTACCTCACATTATAAGACCATAGCTAAGAAGAGACGACACATGGCCATGATATGCCATCAACGCAGCTTCCATGGATACAGTATGCCTAATTTTTTTGAGTGCAAATATAAAACGTTCAAGCTTTTTACACAAAACATCAATATGCATTTTCCAATTAAGATGATTTATCAAGTGTCAGCCCTAAAAATGTATAATTGTCAACATTATCAACTTTATCATTATTATATTTAATGTCAAGTTGCAATGAATAAGCATTGTATGAATTAAATTGATTAATTTTAGTTTTTTAAATATTAATATTCTAATTATTAATTTCCATCCAGTGGATTACGTCAAATAGAGCTTTATGTACCATTTGCTGCATCAGGTTTTTATTGGGACTTTTGATAACAATTGTTGTATCATCTGCAAAAAGTATAGTTTTGTGGGAAGTAATTGCCGGTAGATCGTTTATATATATTAAAAAGAGTAATGGGCCCATTATACTGCCCTGTTGAACTCCAGTATTGTTAATTAATGGATTAGTTAACTTTTCTTTTCTAAGATTATGTTTATTATTGACAATATTTGAAATTTCTGTACACTGTTGTCTATTTAAAAAAAAAAACTAGCTATCCATTTTCTAGCAGGACCTCGAATGCCATAAAATTCTGTATAGAATGATTAACAAAGTCGAAAGCCTTGCTCATATCTAAGAATAATGATAAAATAGGTATACCCTCATTAATGCTTTCTGTAATAAAACTTACTAGGTTAAAACATGCTAACGTAGTTGAGTAACCTTTACGAAAACCAAATTGTTCCTCCCTCTTATTGGGATCGGATTTATCACCCTTCTTGTACAACGGCTTTACAATAGCCATTTTTAATTGTTCTGGAAATACGCCATCTACAAATGATAAATTTATGATATTTGCAAGTGGATGACATATCCAGGACGCAACACTTTTAAGTGATTCGGTGGTAATATCATCGTAGCCGCTTGACTTACTGTTACTTAAATTCATGATTATACTGTAAATTTCGCTAGCATCTACGGGTGTCAAAAATATTGTATTCATATTTTTAACTGACTTTAAAAAAGGAGGCGGTTTCTCAATTCGATATATTATCGATTATTTCGTATATGTTTTTTTTATGTTTGTTCGCGGATAACTTTGTCGTTTATGAACTGATTTTGATTATTATTTTTTTGTTCGAAAGGAGATATCCCAAGTGTGGTATCATGGTAATTTTATTGAGGTCTGATAAGTATCTCCAGAGATATGGAGATAAACGCTTCAAAATTGGTACTGAAAACGAATAGCACGGCATTGAAGTCGGTTCTTGTTTGTTTTTTAAACGATCTTATTATTGATATTAATTAGTGTTATATAATTTTTATTAGGTTTACTGTTTGATGTCAAGTCTATGAAATATCCATTAAGTATATTTGCAATGTCAGTTGAATTAGTATAAGTCATATTATTTAATTTTATCATATCAATGTCATGATTTAAGAAATTATTAGATGTCGATTGTGAAATAGTGTTCCATATTGTTCGGCCTTTATTATTGCTGTTTTTTATATGTCTAGTATTGACAATCTTTTGTGCATTCCTAACGATTCTTTTAAACCATTTGGTATATATATTATATTTATTTACTTTTTTATTAGAGCTTATTTTACTGTATGTCTGGTGTAGATTACGTTTACTTCAGTAGAACTATTAAGAAATACACTAAGGTATTAAAAAATCTAGTAAGATTTAGTATATAGCCTTTAGTAAGCCAATTTAATTTTACAGGTTTATTGTTCATTTTGACTTTAATTAACGGAAAACATAAATTGTAAAATAAACAAATAGTATCATAAAAATATTCAAAGGCGACTGATAATTTATTCGTCTCAAAGACTTTCGCACAGGAAAGAGATGATATACTTTTGCAAATTTTTTTCTGCTCAAATGCTCAAACCACGTGGTAAATGCTTTTAATTTATTTGCCTAAATAGTCAACGATGGAGCTGTTTCATGATCTGAGTACATGAATGTTTGACCGCATTTTTAACTGTCTGAAACTGTGTGAAAATGACATTTTTAATGTTACTAGCAAATTGATCTAGGCATGAGTTTAACCGGACACGTAATATGAGCTTGAAAATTGTCTCCACTTGGCCGGTTTTATTTTCATAGGACGGACAACGGACTCTGGCAAATATCTTGTCATGTTCAATAATTAGGAGCTCCCTATAATCTACACTACAGTGAACCAGTACCAGGGCACGATTTAGAGATCTAGGGCCTCTAGGCACTTTACATTTGAGCCTCTCCCCCCTACATCCCGAAGCTGGAAATTTGCTTTACTGGTTACATACAATAGGTACAAACAATATGTATGGAAGGAGGAAAGGGAGGCCTTTGTTTTGCCCTGCAGCGGATCAAAATAGATTGTTTAAGAAAAATCTGTCGCGGTAACTGGGGGGGCAGGGCCCCTTGTATGCTGGGTCCTTAAGCCAGTGCCTAGGCGGAAATACGACCTTGTACTCTGCGCAGTGAATCCGAGGTGTGTGGTTGCCGCAGTAGGGGCGGTAGAAGCAGTAGATAGTGACCTGTACTTCCTGCAGGCCGGCGAGGTGTGTCGCTGCAGGTATCGTCTCTGGCTGAATGCCTTCCCGCAGTCGGTGCAGCGCCACTGCCACGAGTGGTGACCGCGGGTGCGCTGGTGAGCGCGCAGGTTTGACCTGCGAAACATTCATTTCTTTTATATCGTTATCAACTGAGTCGTGAGGCCATAAATAATTTCCCTATATCTATATCGCTCGCGCTTTGTACACACCATCGACAGGTAGCCGTTTACCAATATCCCTATCTCTATTGGCGTTTATGGCCTCACGACTCAGTTGATAACGCGCCGACTATAGCTACTACCCCCGACTTCATTCTAGTTGGTTTGCCAGACAGTGATTCTAATACACCAAGAATTTAGTAGCCTATATTCATCCTCATGCTTTAAAGTATCTCCTCCGTTTAGGCGTGATTAGGTAACAAACAGACAGAGTGACAGAGTTACAAACGTTTTTATAATATTACTAGAAGTGCACCGCGGCTTCGCCCGCGTTAAAAACTTCTTTTATTTACTTAAAACTTTTCTTTTGCAAAAACGATTCTATCATCATATAAGAATTAGCCAAATCAGTTCACCCGTTTTCATGTTATCGCGTGACTAAGGCAATTCGGGATTCATTATAAATGGGGTAATTTTTTAATTTTACCCGAAAAACCCAAATTTTCAGACTTTGTTACCTACCCCATTTTGAAAAATCCTACAACACGTACTTTATCTCATCTTGTTTCGCCATACAAACTATATTTCCTCGTTCCGTATCCGGGAGGAATTATGAGAAAATTCTTTCTGAGCGGATACCTACGCTATAATAACTATCTGCATTCTAAAGCTTACATCCGAAACAATATTGATTTTTAGACTTTGTTACCCCAGTTTATCCACTTAGAGGCATTTTGAAAAAGTCTGAAACTCGTATTTACTTATTTATTTACAAAAGTACTTGTGTGAAATGACGAATAAAACGACTATCCAAACTTTGAACCCTCGCTTCATCCCCTTGAAGAGTAAATTTTGAAAAATTCTTTCTTAGCGGATACGTAAGTCAAAATACCTACTCGTATCTGCATGCCAAATTTCAGCGCAATCCGAAACAATATTGATTTCAGACTTTGCTACCCCACTTCACTGTTTTAGGGGTGGAATTTCGAAAGAGCCTGAAACACGTATTTACTTACATAAGTACTTCACACTTTGTTACCCCATTTCACCCTCTTAGGGGTGGAATTTAGAAAAAACCTAAAACACGTGTTTACTTATTTATGTCCTGAAGCATTTGTGTGAAGTTTCGAATAGAAAAGACTATCTAATAATTTTTCTCCATAGAAACTTTGAACCCCCGTCTCATCCCCTTCAGGGGTGAAATTTAAAAAATCCTTTTCAAATGTAACTAACATTGTAATAATTATCTGCATGCCAAGTTTTAGCGCAATCGAAAACAATATTGATTTTCACACTTTGTTACCCCATATCATCCTTGTCGGGGCGAAATTTCAAAAAAACCTAAATCACGTGTTTACTTATTTTTTTACTTGAGCATTTATGTGAAGTTTCGAATAGAAAATACTGTCTAATCTTGTTTCACCATACAAACTTTGAACCCCCGTTTCATCCCCTTCAGGGGTCAATTTTGGAAAATCCTTTCTTAGAGGGAACTAACGTCGTAATAACTATATGCATGCCAAATTTCAGCGCAATCCAAAACAATATTGATTTCCAGACTTTGTTACCCCATTTCACCCTCTTAAGGGTGGAATTTAGAAAAAACCTAAAACACGTGTTTACTTATTTATGTCATGAAGCATTTGTGTGAAGTTTCGAATAGAAAAGACTATCTAATAATTTTTCTCCATAGAAACTTTGAACCCCCGTCTCATCCCCTTCAGGGGTGAAATTTAAAAAATCCTTTTCAAATGTAACTAACGTTGTAATAATTATCTGCATGCCAAGTTTTAGCGCAATCAGAAAAAATATTGATTTTCACACCTTGTTACCCCATTTCACCCTCTTAGGGGTGGAATTTAAATAAAACCTGAAACACGTATTTACTTATTTTTGTACTGAAGCACTTGTGTGAAGTTTCGGATAGAAAAGACTATCTAATCTTGTTTCTCCATACAAACTTTGAACCCCCATTTCATCCCCTTAAGGGGTGAATTTTGAAAAATCCTTTCTTAGTACACCCCTACGTACTGAGACAAATATACCCTCCAAATTTCAAGTCTCTACAACCAGCAGTTTAGGCTGTGCGTTGTCTGTCAGTGAGTCAGTCAGTCAGTATGTCAGGACAAAGATTCTTATAGTATTAGATTAGTATGTATAGTACTAGCTGGAAAAAGATCTTCTGCAGCCCGATTGAATCGAGAATCAATTCAGTTGATCTCGATTCGAATCGATCCAGAAGTCGATTTTCTTGGAGCTTGCTGTAGAAGTATGTGTAGTGTAGGCTCCCAGAAGAACAACATCAAATCGGAGTTATTCCGATAGCAAAACCCGTTATTCTCACGATACGTTCAACAATCAAATTCTGCGAATAGTTGGATGCATTTAATCGGCTATAGCGCAATGGCGAAGGCGTCAGCATGGCGATCGAGAGGCCGTGAATTCGATCCCCATCCATTGCACTATTGACGTGAACCCTTTTTAGGGTTCCGTAGTCCTGACAAGGAACCCTTATAGTTTCGTCATGTCCGTCTGTCTGTCTGTCTGTCCGAGGTTTTGCTAAGAGACCGTTAATACTAGAAAGCTGTAATTTTGTGGGGGTATGTAAATAAATGACGCCGACAAAATGCTGAAATAAAATTTTGAAAAATTTTTTTTTTAGGGTAGCTCCCCTGTATGAGAAGTGGGGATGTTTTTTTTTTTTCATCGTCTACCCCATCGTGTGGGGTATCGTTGAATAGGTATTTTAAATGACTTAAGGGTTGCTATTACCATTTTTCGATTGAATGCTCCATTTACGAAATATTAAACTTTAAAGTGCAAATTTTTGTTCCAGTAGGGCGTCCCCCCCCCCTTTAAAAGCTAAACTGCTGGCTTGAAAAATCTGGAAAAATTCGTGATAATAGCGCATTTCATGAACTTTAAAGGAAAATTATAGCGGTTAAGATAACTTTGTTAGTTTAGCAGTAATAGTTGTTGAACTTGGGTGTTGGATATTTTGTACCAAATACAAAATCCTTAGAATAAATCCTTCAAAGTGACAAAGACGGAGTACCTAGTTGCTTGTTTATAACGGGTAAAGACTTGCATTGAATAACAGGCTACTACGGAACCTTACACTGCGCGTGGCCCGACACGGACTTGGCCGGTTATTTTTAATATCTTATAGGCTAGCGTTTGACGAAGATGGTAAGCACGCTAGGCCAAGAATGGGAACTGGCTCTCAAGGATAGCTGCCGGAACTCATTAGATGTTTGGCGATAGATTTTCTAACTTGAGGGTGGTAGCTGGCAAGGCTGTCACTAGATAGTACCACCTTTTGTTGTTGGTTTCTTAACGATGTTTTTCCTTCACCACAGTGGTGGGCCACTGTGAAAAGCGTACATAAATTTTTCGACAAACTCCAGACACTAGCATATTTTGCTTTGTAGACTACTAGTAATGTGCAAACCACATTTCCTACAAAACCTTATTAAAAAAATAATTAAGATTAAGCTTGTAAATTAAAAAAAAGAGACTTCCATGCCAAGCGAGTCAATTTCAATATCAAGTTTGAGACGTTTATCATCATATCTCATCAGATACTTATCAGATCTCGATAAAATTACAATGGGACCACTTCGGAAATGTACCCTACCAATTAATAACAGAAATGTTCGAATCGGTTCACAATTGACGGAGTAATCGCGTAACATACATAAAATAATTAAGATAATTTAAAAACTAAAACAACCGACTTCCATGTTGCGCGAGTCAGTTTCACTTGCAAGTTTGAGACGTTTATCGACATATCTCTGGAGATAATAATCAGATCTCGATGAAATACCGATGAAATATCGATGAGGTACCACCCTGGGGATATCTCCTTTGCAACAAAAAAAAGAATAATCAGAATGAGTTCATAATCGGTGAAATCATCCGCGAACATACATAAAAAAATGTATATACAAATACGATCGAATTGAGAAACCTCCTCCTTTTTTAAGCCGGTTAAAAAGCAACATAGCGACGAATTGAGACCCTCCAGGGCCGGTAGTCTCTACATGCATAGCGATGAATTTCGAGCGATAATCGTCGATACGAAAAGAGATGCAGATAACAAATATCTAGCTGCATCTCATTCTAGCAGACGTTTGCGATGACAAGACGCATCGCTATCAATGTAGAGACTTCCACCCCAGCTCTTAGGAAGTTTGTTGAAAATATCTTACCTATCAGCAAATGTCCTACCACAAAGTGGCGTAGGGCATGGGAAGGGCCTCTCTCCGGTATGTAGCCTCATGTGTCCCTTTAACACCCAGGGGCGGTCGAACCCCTTGCCGCAGTGGGTGCAATGGTGCGTCACGCGGGGGAGGGGACGAGCTGGGAGGGTGACAGTATCATTAGCCATAGATAAACAATTAAAAAAATAGATCAATCACGTGGTAGTAAACTTCTAGTACGACTATCAAAACTGATCGAGATGGCGTTACTTGTTCCGAATGACAAACGATTTTGTGAGAAATAATGAAATTACTTTTAATTTTAAGGTCATGTTCTTCATGTTAAATTATTTTAAGATAAATAAAATAATTTGCTTTTGCTGCCCGGTTATGGAATGAGCTACCTGTAGATATTAGACGTGCTAAATCTCTCTTGCAATTTAAATCTTTAGTTAAAAAGCACTATTTGTCCCAAACATGCTAATTCTACTGATCACACTGTGTTATAGACTTGAATGTATTCAGCTATGTGTATGTATTTATTTGTATTTATAAAGTATTTATGTATTCAATAAATTTTAAAAATATATGAGTATGTTTATGTAATATATGTATATATATTTGTATGTATGTCTATATATGTATATTTAGTATTTTACTTATAATAATAAATAAATATTTTATTGCAGTTTCCAGTTAACATAAATAATCGCCATCGCCAAACTCCCTTTGTTTTTTGTTACTACTCCACACTTGGTTGTCTGGAAGAGATCGCTCTATGCGATAAGACCGCCGATTGTATCACCGAATTAGGTTGTTATGTCTAGATATTAAGATTCTTTCTGGTATACAATAAAGAGATTATCTATATATCTATCTATAATTAGTGACGTCATATCTACGAAATTAAAGCAAATTCATAATTTATTATTGTAGGTGTTCTAGTTGATATATTACGTTGAACCATTTCGAATATCAATACAACATAGAAAGTTGCTAAGGTAAGAATGTACACTAAAATCCCCTAGATGTTTTCTTTATTCTATGCATTAGCTTAGCTGGTCAGAGCACCTGGTCATGTTTCCCGGGAGGTGCGGCTTCGAATCCCGGCGGAACGATAACATTTGTAATTGTGTGTAACAATGTACTAATAAGATCGTTTAAATAATATCGTTTAAAAACTAAAAAAACAACCGACTTCAATGCCGCGCTGTTCATTTTCAGTACCAATTTTGAGATGTTTATCTCAATATCTCTGGAGATACTTATCATACCTCGATAAAATTACCATGGTACCACACTTGGGATATCTCCTTTCGAACAAAAAATAATAATCAAAATCAGTTATAATAAACGACAAAGTTATCCGCGAACAAACATTTAAAAAAAATAAAATTTATATATATATATATACTAGAAGTACCCCGCGGCTTCGCCCACGTTAAAACCTTCGTTTATTTACTTAAAACTTTTCTTTTGTTAAATATATATATACGGTCGAATTGAGAAACCTCCTCCTTTTTTTGAAGTCGGTTAAAAACTAAAAGAGCCGACTTCAAATGCCGCGCTATTAATTTTTGGTACGAAATTTGATGTGTTTATCCCCATATCTCTGGAGATACTTATTAGATCTCGATGAAATTTCTATGGTACCACCCTTAGGATATTCACTTTCTAACAAAAAAATAATAATCAAAATCGGCTCATAACCGACGAAGTTATCCACGAACCAACAAAAAAAAATATATACGGTCGAATTAAGAAACCTCCTCCTTTTTTGGAAGTCGGTTAAAAAACGCGGGTGCGAGAACTTTGAAAAATAGGTATTTTAAAGAAACTATTGCCGTCGCGCAGTGCCCGAACAACCAACAAGTGTGCGATAGAGACAACAGCAACTCAGACCCATTTTACCTACTAAATTTTAACTAAAATAAGGTTTCGTATTCCCCTGTTTTTTCTTCGAAAACTGATCTAATCAAATTATTTTTAGCACAATATTTTTGCAGATGAGTGCATCCGTGCTCCTATTTTTGTCTTAAAACCCTATCAAATTTGTCTGGTATCCGTTTACATCTGGGTAGTAAAATTGGTAATTTTTCAGGTTTTTGAAGGGTCTTTTGCAATTGCTTGGTGAAAAAAATGCAAATGACAATGGCATAGCTTTAACAGACCCTAATTTTTTTGTACAAAAATATTTTGCTCTAGAAGCATTTTCCAGGCAGGAAACAGGGGAATACCTGGGAACAATTAGTTTTTTTTATAGGTTGGCTGTACGTATTTTACTGTAGTATAATATTCTTTCCAACGAAATTAAAAAAAAGAAAAAAAATTGAAATTCAAAATAAAATGAAAATAAATTTTAAAATAAAATTTTTTTTTTTTTTTGTAAATTATTATTTTCCCCTTCATCTAGACCCTCAAGCAAACACAGTAATATTAAAAATAAATCACTTTCGTAAATCAGGCTATTAAGGGTTAATGGTTCTTTATACTCTACTAGCAGTGCCTCGCTGTTTCATCAGAATAGTTCCCGTACCTTTGAGAATATGGGGTAAAATATCTTACTCGCTAATAATGTAGCTTTACATTAGTGAAATAATTTTTGAAATAGGTCCAGTAGTTTTTGGGGTAAATTGTAATAAACAAAAAATCAAATTTTTCCTCATTATAATATTAGTTTAGATTATTCATGAGGTGGAACTTTTTTTTTATACTTATAGGCTAGCGTTTGACTACTATCTCAATCGTTGTTAAGTGATCGGTCGGAAGCGAGCGGTCGTTCAAGTACAGCTGCCGGAACGCATTAGATGTTTTGGCGACAGATTTTTCCAACTTGAGGGTGGTAAGGCTTGCCAGGCGGACACTAGACAGTGTTTTACCACCATATCGGGTTTCGGGGGTAAGAGACACGTTATTTTTCCTTCACCGGAGGATCAGTGTGGAATGAAAAGTTGAGAGCCAGTTTCCATTCTAGGCCTAGCGTGCTTACCATCCTCGACCGCATCATCACTTACCAACAGGCGAGATTGTGGTCAAACGCTAGCCTATAAGATAAAAAAAAAACATAGATTTTACGACGGAAAAATCCATTGATGCACGGTGGAGATTTGAACCCACTAACTACCTCCAGCGTCAAAGCCATCCATCAAAATATTCTTGCCCTGGTAGAATAGAGTTGCCGACGCTTCCACTTATTGCTATGGAAAGATCATCATCATCAGATAATAATCATCATTAGATGATTATCAGTCTGTATTAGTCCACAGCTGGACATAGGCCTCTCCTATGGCACGCCACTGAGCTCGATCTTCAGCTGTCCTTTTCCAACCGCTACCTGCCACCCTGCGAATATCGTCACTCCACCTAGCTGGAGGGCGTCCTACACTGCGTTTGCCGAGTCGTGGTCTCCACTCTAGAACACGCTTACCCCAACGGTTATCGGTTCTGCGAAAGATGATGCTAGCCAATTGTCCTAGATGTAGATATTTTTTTTTAATGTTCTCCTCTACAGGTCGCATTCCTCAACTGATTCTCGTTAAATTTTGTGTACAGGATTCGACAATTACATGGGACATTATTGTCAATTCCGTTTTGTAAATTTTTCATAATGGCGGAGATAAACGTAAAAAAATGTATTTATCAGCCATTTCGAAAAATTTCACCGAACTTTTTGTTACTCTGTCCTATATGAAGATGCAACTTTTTTGTCCGAAAAAATTGTCATACGATAAACTTCTAAAACTATGCGGTCGGTCAAACTGTAGGTATATTGTTTTAAGAGGGAACGCGGTATGCACTTTTCCATACAAATGTATTCCCCCGTTTCGTCGCTGGAAAATGCTACTAGAGAAAAAACATTGTTTCTACGAAAAATCAAGATCTGCTGTAGCTACGCCCCTATCATTTTTCATTTCATTTCATTTTTGACCAACCAATTGCACATAGAAATATGAGCCTTCAAAAATCTTAAAAAGGAGATTAGAATGCTTATATTTCTTTTAAGCTACAGCTAGTAGTTCAGTAGCTACATCAGTCCTTGATTTTTTTTAGAAACAAATTTTGCTCTAGTAGCATTTTCCATGGAGGAAACGGGGGAATACATTTGTATGGAAAGTGCCCCCGCGTACGCTCTTAAGGTGAAAATTTATTCAGTTAGACCGACTCGCGAGTTCTACAGCTCATAGAGCCACTATTAAACAATGATGAGTGTGAGTGTGATTGAATATATTCAAATAACTATGAGTGTAAGTGAATGTACATTACCATCCCTCTCCTGACATCCCGGTTCAACATTCTCTAAATCGAAAGCCTCCGAGCAAGTGTGCAGTTCCTCATTTAGCCTCACCACGGTGTTGGTCGTCACGAGGCTCTTAAGCTTTTCAGCTATCTTGTCGATCTCTGAACCTTTGGAGGTGGGTTTAAGAGGCTCGCGGGTTTTGAGTTCTTCTATTAGAGGTGCTAGAGGTTCCTGTGACGAAAACTGTTTTATTTTGGTAAGTGTGGCTTTGTTTGCGATATAAGCGATAGGCCTAGCGTGCTACTATCCTCGACCGCATCGTCACTTATCTGGTGAGATAGTGGTCAAACGCTAGCCTATAAGCCTATAAGCTATAGCTTGTACATAAATACATACATAAAATCATGCCTTTTCCTGTAGGGGTAGGCGGAGATTACTTCTTTCTATTTATCTATTCTATTTCTAAGTACATATGTAGTACATAAGTTGGTTGTCTGGAAGAAATCGCTTTATGCGATAAGATCGCCCTTTGCATTACTTAGAATAAGTATTTTCCTTTAGTATTTTCTGTAATTATTGGTGTGCAAATAAAGTGTTTATCTATCTATCTATGAAATAAAATAAAAGTGTAGGTAGTCTGTATAACTGATTGCTCACTTCATACGAGTACAATAAACACATTATTACTTATAAACACATCGTTACCTATATAATCTGGGCCGGTACCTCGCAATTCTACTTACTATAGGTAGGTAATGTTAACAATAAGTAATAATGTATATGGAGTGAAACATCTATTTTTTTAATATTCTATAGGCTAGCGTTTGGCCACTATCTTGCCTGGTGGTAAGCGATGATGTGGTCGAAAGAAGAATTGAAGAATTCGAAATCTACTGCAACAAGATAACATGTACCATATAATATGTAACGATATTTTAATATTTGCTCTTCTGCTTGCAGGCTGAATACTACAACTTGCGCATCTATCTTAAGAGTGAACGCGGGGTGCAGTTTTCCATACAAATGTATTCCCCCGTTTCCTCCCTGGAAAAGCTTCTAGAGCAAAATTTGTTTCTACAAGATTTCAAGGTCTGACCTTTGTGATCTTTTTTTTACAAACCAATTGCAAATAGAAATATGACACTTTAAAAATCTTAAAAAGGAGATTAGAAGGCTTATATTTCTTTTTGCAATTGGTTGGTCAAAATATGCAAATGATAGGGGCAAAGCTACAGCAGACCTTGATATTTTGTAGAAACTAACTTTGCCCTAGAAGTATTTTACAAGGAGAAAACGGGGGAATACATTTGTATGGAAAAGTGCACCCTGCGTTCCCTCTTAAGATCCTTATATTGTAAAATTATATTCTGGCAAATAAGATGTTTGATTTGATTTAAAGATGGTGCACTCGCTAAGCCTAGAATACTCTGACTCTCGAGGACTGTGTGCTGCCGGAACACCGTAAGGTTATGGTGGCAGATTTTCTCCTTGATGAAGGATGATGAAGGTAAGCTATTTCTTGGCAGCAAGTCAGGCGGAAAATCGATATAATATGACCCTACCACCAGTGGTTATTTATGTATGGTATAAAACACAGCAAGCAACAGTTCCGACCCGTCTTTCAAACAGGCTGGCGATGGCTTATACGTTTTCCTCAATGATCTGAACATTTTCGAATGATGTTTATAACGTTCATATTCGAGTCGTTACAGAATGGAACTCATAGCCGCCGGCTGACTTAAACAAGTTACAAGCCGGCTTTTCACTATGGGATATAACGTAAATAACATCTTGAGCTATATATTACATCCAGCGATTGCTCTTCACACTGTAAGATATACAGTTCAGCTTTGGCTGTCTATGGTTTCATTCAAACACTGGCTAAATACACTAATTGTGTGGAGCCATAATACAAATAAAAAAACAACAAAAAAAAACTAAGGGCGAGGCAGGGGGAGGTGCGGTGTCCGGGGATGTGAGGTAAAATATAAAGTTTCAAATATCGCTCAGTCGGTCGAAAACAAATGTATAGCTTGAGATGTCATATATATTATAGCATAGTGTAAACGGTCTCATACAAAATGTATGACGAGCGATAAAATTTTATATCTCAACATATAATATACATTATATTATATCCCATAGTGAAAAGCCGGCTACATTCTGTTACGGTTATAGCTTAAGTTATAGCTTAATCGGCAATAGCCCAATGGATAAGGTGTCGGACTGTCGAGAGGTCGTGACTTCGATCCCCACCCATTTTACTATTGACGTTAATGCACTCCAGACACAAGCACATTTAGCTTATTTGGAGGGGTCAACAAGAATACTAGTAATGTGCAGGTACTCAGTCTTATGCCACGTTTACATAATAGAACTAGAAACAAACTACATGAAAAAAAGAACTTTGAGAATCGGTCCACAAATGGCGGAGTAATCGGTGAATATAAAAAAACATACAGTCGAACATATAACCTCCTCCTTTTTTGAAGTCGGTTAAAAACACGAATTTCTAATGTCAAGCTTGATGTGCATGACGAATAGAGGAAGGCATTATTGCTAATTATTTAAATGGATCTGAGATAATTGCACATGTAATTCTGTACGTGCTACACAAACGACAGTTTAATTGTGACTAAGGTGAAATTAGGTTCGAGAACATAATTAATACGGTCCACATAGAGGATCCCTATCTCTCTTTTTTATATCCATCGATACAATCAGCTATAAAAAAATGGCATACAGACTGCTTGTTTAAAATCTAGATGGACATACATGAAATAATACTCTTCATCGCGGGCACAGCCGCAGGCCACAGTCACTAATTTATAAAAGACCAAAAGCGAAGAAAGTAAGAAAAAAGTTAGGTTAGGTAAATAAATAAATACCCTAATTTTAACTTTCCGATCTAAATCCTCCTGTCCCTTAACTTTCCGTTGCGTACGAAACTCTTCGTAGGATTTACGTTCCCTCCTTCCCTCATTTGACCTTAAATTGTAAGTTTTATCTATCAGCCTTTTTCTTCTCGGCTCGGGCGAATTAACGCCCTTTTCGCTCTCTTGTGCGTATTCATAGATCTCTGTGTCTATGAATTGGGGGAGAAACTGGCTTCTTTTTAGGAGCTGGAGGTAGAAACGAGTGGATATCGGGACTTTGTCATTGAATATAGTTTCGTTGTTCTTTAAAATGATCTTCTGTCTTTTTATGTTGAATTTCGGGCCCCGGACGTATGAAGGTTTGAAGTCTGCTGGAAAGTAATTAATTATGAAAATAAATGAAAAGTTTATTAAACTTTTTTAAATACAAGCTTTTTGCAGAAGATCATATTTAATGAAAAATACTTATGATAGGTAACAATACATAGTAAGAAAACAGTGGCATCTCCTAAGACCGACAGATGAATAGCGGTGCAAAGAATTTGTCGCCAATACAGCGAAAGAGTTACTCTAAAAAATGTTTCTTTTTATCTATATCTATACTAATATTATAAAGAGAGAACATTTGTATTTTTGTATTTTTCTATTTTTGTATTTTTGTAATGATTTGGCTCAAAAACTACTGAACCGAATTAAAAAAATCTTTCACTAATACTTAGAATGGACTTTCGGAATGAAAATAAGCTATATATTATCCCGTTTAAATCAAAGGTACATTCGCGGAGACCTAATTTGCAACCTAAGTCGGCAAAAAAACGGTCGAAAAAAAATTTTCTTACGAACGCTGCTTAATTGAAAATAGATAGAAGAATATTTTCTATAGAAGAGTTATACAACTTAATAAGACCTACAAAAAAGTCCGCGACAGCATATGTCTATCTCTTAAGGTTGACTCACAGTAACCATTTTAATCTTAAAATTTTTGTTAAAAAATATTACATAACTTCCGAGGCTATTTTCAAGTATATAGTAGTAATCCTTATCCAAATATCACCAACTTACAGCAGAGATGTCGAGTTAAAATAAATAAGTGCAATTTGAATTTGTTTTTTAATTATACTTATGCCAAGCATTAGGCTCGCCTGATGGTAAGTGATGTCAGTGGACGCAACAGTCGTAATTACTAGAGTTTTGAGGGTCAATGTACTGCGCCCTCCACACTGAGTCATCTAGATTTATATTAAGTATGTGGGCACAGGATATATTTCCCTAAAATGGAAAACATTTCTTTTTCATGGTTATAATTATAACGGAAAAGTGATAGTATCGCAACAGGCGTAACAGGCGGACTAGCGGAATTCCTACTACTAAAACCTTTTTATTACGTATCTACTACCTCGTACTACATATTCCTACACTATTGTATGAGAAAACTTATTCGCAAAAGTTTCTAGAAATCAATGTAGAGATCGACTTACTTTCATGGGAAAATACTCCAGTTTCGTGTATGAAACCGCCCCGAGGCGGCCTTACGGAACTTAGAAAACACCTAGGCATTACGTTATACCTTATTAAATCATAAAATAGGGGAATAACTCATTGAAAAACCAAAAATACTTGCTTAGTTTGTCGAAATACTTGCAAAGCACTTGTTGTGTAGAGTAGACAGCAGCGTCGTTTCGTTTCGCTATTTTATTTTAAGAATTTCATATTTGAATTTAGCGTGACGCGCTCGGTGGCCAGTGCGACCGCGCGACATTTATTTGTTTACGAAGGCAGCTCGGTGTGGCGCAATAAACCTCTGTGGTTCGGAAAAGCTCTATCGGTGTCCATGTGTCGCGAAAAGCGTGGATAATAATGAGCAAGCGCGCGTACCGAGGGTAGCGGGCGCGGGGAGGGCGGGGCAAAGAGGGCGCGCATCGATTATTCGCCGTCGTGTGTCCGCCGCGACGGCACGCGTCCTATTTAAATTTAGAATTGCCGCCCGTAGCGATCGCAGAGCCGGGAGATGTTAAATAATTGCGGTAGATATCGCGTTAGTTCGTCCAGTGTGTGTCGTAATTTGATTAGTGTTTAGTGCTACAAACGATGAGGAGTTAAGGGCGTAGTAGCCGCGCCGGCGAGATGGGCAACTCGTGCAGCTCGGGGCAGGCTCATAAGGACAAGGACAATGTCTCTCAGCACTCAGAAGAGTGAGTACCACTAACTATGGACGTTGACGCAGCGTGAAGTGACCTTCACGGGCACAATACTCTTCTCAGCTAAATGACAGAGTGAAAACAACGTATGTTTTATTTATGTAATATGTGGCACGGTAGCCGCTACAGATAAAGCTGTTGTGAAATCGTCTAAATCAATACATTGACACCGCTCGCCTACAGGTTAGCAAAAGACCACACAAACATACCAGTTTTGTTTCTGATAATATTTTAGCATACATTGATTATCATATTTATCTGTATCTAGCAGTATTATAAAACAAATAAAACCAGTACTTGTTATTAAATGAGAAGAAAAATCAATAGGAGAATTGGACCCTTCCCTAATCCTGTAAAGCATAACGAAGGCTCATACCGGAAGGGTGCCCTGGGAACGAATTAGGGTTTTTCGGTCCAGAAAATATTTAAATTGTAGAGCCCCTAGGCTAGGTAATATGTTAGGGAAATGTCATCCCTCGAGATTAGACAGACAGGCTGTTTTCTTGTTTAATAACGTCAATAGCCAAAAACATAGAAAATAATAATAATAACGTCGATAGATTTCAATAATTCTTAGACACAATAACGATATTTAATACTAAAATGATATTTAAAAAAGTATTAAATAGGCGCCTACGTATCTCATTTCCAAATTGATGCCTATTGGAAATGTCAACTATATATTCAGTCCTAATTTAATTATTTGAAAAATAAAAGAACGTATTAGTATTCTATGCTAGGTTGAAAATAAGCAGCAAGGTCAAGTTTACCCCGGGGTCCCCTTTTCAGAACTATATCTAAAGAAAATAATTAAAATAGTTTAAAAACTAAAAATACCGACATCACATGCCGTGCAAATCAGTTTCAGTAGCAAGTTCGGGATATTTATCTCCATATTTCTGGAGATATTCATAAAATCGATTAATAATAATACAAATAACAGGACCACCGTGGAGATGTACGGGTACCCTACCCATGAAATATATAATCATTCGAATCGGTTCATTATTGGCGGAGTAATCGCGTAACAAACATACAAAATAAAATATACAGACGAATTAAGAACCTCCTCCATTTTGGAAGTCGATAGAAAATCTTCGACGGTCGGTTGATTATCTTCTTATTTGTGAAAATGTAAGCTCTTTGCAACATATTTGTATGTAATATAACAACATTCATCATTCACATAACATGTTTCATCATTCATCATTGTCAACCTAAGGGTAGAAGAAATAAATAGAGTCCTGTTATAGAAATAGAAAGAGACCGGAGGGCGTTGACCACAGTTTCGAGATGATACAGTGAAGTGTCATGCGTGAGCAATCAAAATAATCAGTATCATAACAATTAGTTACATTATTGTTTTCAATATAGACTATATTAGTATAGAATCGTGAGATACTACAGACGCAGTATTATTATCTGTTCTGTGAATATAGTCGGCTCTGATTCTTAATCTGTATCGATAGTCAATCGTTAAGAAAGATCAGTTTTGTAATTAACATCAATTTAGGAAACCTTGCCACTTACTAATTGTAACACAGTATCCTTTCTGATTTTATTATTTCCGTACAGGTTAAAGTGAGTTCAGATAATGCGAGTAAATTAGGCGAACTGTGGTGATTAGGTTTTACTGTATAGAAGCAGAACTAGGTACCTACTGACTATCATTTTGTTGTCACATACGATTTGTTGAATTACACGCCGTTGTTACTCATTTGTTAGTTTTATTACTCCACAAAATTGCAAGCAAAGTTGAAGCTTACTTTTTTATTTACAACTAGTTGCGCCACGCGGCCTTCCCTGCGTTGTAAGGTATCTTATTTCCTATTCGCAGATTCTACGTTGCCTACTGCGTCACGATTTGAATAAATAGTGGATTTGTATAGATCTCGACAAAATTAGACGAAAAGTCAGAATAAAATTTCTCGACGTCTCGCTTATTTTTCAACCGACTTCCAAAAAGAAGGAGGTTCTCAATTCGTTTGTGTTTTTTGTATGTATGTTACGCGATTACTCCGTCACTTGTGAAACGATTCGAATGATTCTTTTTTAATCGGTAGGGTACGTTTCCGAGGTAGTCCCATTGTAATTTAATCGTTATCTGATAAGTATCTCCAGAGATATGACGATAAACGTCTCAGTTACTGAAATTGACTCGCGGGGCATGGAAGTCAGTTGTTTTAGTTTTTAATCTTATTGATCGAGATATTGATACCTACTCATAAACCGAAAATTGAAAAAAAATTAAATCAATGTTAACGAAACTTAAAATTAACCATATATCAATGGGTTATATGTAGGTAACCCATGGGTTAGGTTAGGTTATGTGTTCAATTTTGGAATTTGAAAATGTCCCTAAAATTTACCCGCAAAAACCTGATGGGTGGGGCCAAAAAAGCGAATTCGGTCCAGCCATTCTCAACTAATGGCACAAAACCAAGGCACACCAATAGATTACCAAGTATAGGTACTGTCACAACAATCCTCACTATCGCCCTGGGAAATTATTTCCCGAGACTTGCTGCGATGTAATCGGACGGAAGCAACAAGCGAACGGAACTGAAGTCCCCACACTACCATCGCATTGCTTTGAAACTTTTAGAATGAACAACAGAACTCTTTCACTGTTCGATTGATCTGGCAGAATTACAAACTCTGAAGATGGTTAGTTGGGATAGTTATGTGTATTGCTCAGACTACTCAAAAAGGGGTGTATTGGGTTAAAATCAGTTGACCATGGCGCCTCGCCGCGTTGTACCTAATCTTCTACTACTAGACATTTTACTATCGCATTGTCTTTTAAAATCAAGTGAGATAGTTATCCAGTGCTTGTTTTCTATGATATTAGGTAGCTGAACAAGCACGGTGCTTACCTGGTGGTAAGCGATGATGCCTACCTATTACAAATACAGGAGCATGCAAAAAAAAATAGAAAGGATGTTGCACGTCACTGCACTGCGCCTGTTACCTTGAGACTTGAGAGGAAGAGGTTAAGTCTCACATAGCTAATTTCACCGGACACTGCCATTTGAACCGATAAACATTACTTTTTCATGGACTAATAACTGACAAAGTGGTGGTACCGCCTTGGGCGCACTTGCAGAAGTTCTATTACTACATGCGTGCTTGTATGTAAAAATTGTGCCCAAGAGTACGATTATCCCAGCTGCGATAAAGTATGTATTTTTAAGATTAAGCTCTCTTCATCATCATTATCAGCCGGTATCAGTCCACTGCTGGACGTAGGCCTCCCCCAAGACACGCCACTGAGCCCGATCTTCGGCTCTTTGTTTCAGTCACTGTGCCCACCACTTTGCGAATGTCGTCGCTCCACCAGGGCGTACCTTACGCTAAGTTTGCCGATTCGCGAGCTCTCGAATTTTTATCGAAATCACCCTAATATAACTGCCTTGAAGTAATAACCATTTCAAAAGAGGTAGATTGAAAGGATGATGAAATTAGGGTGACTTTAAAGCTGAACCTCGTTTAAATTCAGATTTCAATGGTCTTAGTCAATATTTTTCACGTTAGGTAAGGAGTAAATAGGCTTAAATTACGCATAAAGGAATACGATAGGCAAAAAAAATTATACCATCTAGGTATTCCATGAAAAAATCTTTGATTATATATAGACAAATATAAAATGGAAGAAAAAAGACAACGTGGGACAATTTTCAGCATCCAGTAGAGCAGTGAGTACGTCATACGTCTTATTCTGCCATTGCAGTTTTTTCGGTGGTATAAAACCTCATACGTTACATAAAATATGGACTCCCTACTGCGGTAGTAACTACTAACTAAGTAACTACAATTATTATTAGCAAAGAGAATACAATTACCTACTACGTAAATTATTAGCCTATCTATGGAATTGCAAGCCGGCGAAATTCTTATTATCCCTTTCCAATATGATTTATTAGCATTAAACTATTCAGTGATGTTTAAGTTTTTAAGTAATTTTAAAAGGTCCGGCTTAACTTAATGCCACTGAATTAAGTTTGATAGCTTATTGAAATGTTGTAATATCTCTGAAGATTACAAATATCTTGATAAAATGATTATATATGTTATCATACATAGACAAATGATCATACACGTTTGAACGTAAATAAAAGTCACCATTGGTCAACAAATGCCACAGTAATACGATAACTTACCAAAAAAGATAGTAAAAATACTTTAAACTACATCGAGACTAATATCATAAACAAAACGTTTGCAACCTTTTGTAACTATGTCACTCTGTCTGTTTATTCCTAATCAAATCTACTAAAATTAATACTAAAATTAAACAAGGAAATACTTTACCTGCAGCATAATGTATCATGATTTTTACCCATAACTTAAATAACTCTGATTACAAAAATGTTGATTGACAAAGCTTTACAGTGATAAAATTCTTGGTTGACGTGAACGAAATCGCGGGTCAGCTAGTATGTTATAAATAGCTCTTCCTCATATTACAGTAGTCAGTACATTATAATTTACTGTGTCTAATTGACTGTACCTACTGTAGGTACCCGGAAAACTGTTCTTCTGACGTCGCAGTCAGTTGAAACTAAGCAACAATATCATCGGTCACGGAGCTAAAAATATTTATTAAATTTAAAAGACTTACGACAGACAATTTGTCCCTTGGATCTAATTTCATTTCTCGGCAGTTTTTAAGGCGTGACGTCATACCATACGCTCTTATTTCCCCGCGGGACTTCCGCTGGATGTTACCAACATAATAATTATATCTTTGCAGTATTGCCATTACCAAGATAATTTAATCTTGGCTCGTATGACATTTATATTCTACAGAGAATTACAGAATTTTGAAAATGTAGGGAGTTTTGGAAGAACCGTGAAAATGCTTTTCTTAAGGGTTTATCTTGTTATCCTACATCTATAGTTATGCCATTGTGACGCACAGGCTGCACAATTAGAAGATACAAAATCAATAAGCCGTTTTCATTTAAAAAAATAGTTCCACTACACTCGCTAGATGGCTTTTGATGCGAATCTTCTGAGATGTCACTGTCAAAACCGTCAAGCGAATTTTTGATTATAATTTTTAGCGATAATATTTATTAAAGCACAGGTCGACTCGACTATAATTACAAGTACCAATTTTAGAAATTTGTGGAATGAAGGCGGTGGAATGAAAGCCATGCGTCGGGTCGCTAGGAACTAAATTTTTTTTAAGAAAACGCCTTATAAGCGCGAATGTTGCTTTCTTATACAGGGTAAACCAGACATAAATTCTGTACTATTGTTATACTTGGAAATACAAAAATCATGCATGACACACTTGTACTTAGTTTTGATTTTGAACTATTGTGTTACTATAGGGCAATGTGCTAACATTTAGTAAGTTTACCCTAAAAGTATGAAAAAGTTTACAACTAAATAACAAGAATTTAAACTATCCCCGAAAACTTCGAGTTGAAACATGTTATGTCACTTTTGAGTAATCCAATAATGTCATCCTAATATCACGGCTTACATTTTTATTTTGGCGGGAATGTAAAAGCTATTTTATTTTTCTAACTTTTGAACTTTTGGGTTTCTATCACAAAAAGCTATATAACATTCTTATTTTAAGTGAAAAATATATTAGTCTTGTTTTATTTCACCAGACAAGCACTTGACCTCTCACCTGATGTTATGTGATGGTGCGGTCTAAAAGGAATCGTGCTTGTCTGGGAATTAAAGACGGTGATGGACGAAGCGCTGGACAACTGACTGTAGTCTAATCCATAAAGCGCAACTTCCTCAGCCCTTCCCAAACTGGCTGGCACCAAAGCATCATGCCGACGGTCCGATTGGCGACATGTCTTTGTACGAAGAGTGGTTAGAGCTACGGCCGAAGTCTACCGCCAGTGGCCAGCCAATGAGCTCAACCCAGGGATCAATCACGTCACGTTTCAGTTTAAGACGTCCTATGCGAAGTAACCACAGGACCGAACTAACGCAAATGAACTGTTTTATCAGGATCCTTCAAGTTTAAAATAAACAAACTTGAAAGCTAAGCTGGAACTTGAAAAGTATACACGTCTACTTGGTACATTGTAAAACCATTGGTACTAGGATTTGTATCAGCGACCACCTGGTTTGAAGTCAAAGTATCCTTTGCGCCAGTGGTTCCCAATTAGTTTTGCTTGCGCTCCCCTTCTAAAAACTACGGTACTTCACCTCGCGTACCTCTTAAGCTACAAAATATACGCCAGTGGTCTGCAGGCCAGTACACAACAGCTTCTATAAACTTCGACGTAGTCCTAGTAGTCAGCACGTTGTGCAGTCATCACCGCCCAACTGCTAGATAGGATCCGATCCAGTTTTTGGCCAACTGTCGACGATGTAGCACGCTTGGCTAGACGCACGTACCCGTCCATGTTACTTTGCGTACCCCCAAGGGTACGCGTACCACTAACTAAGAAACACTGCTTTTCGCCAACGGGCCATCAAAATAAAGTAATTATATTATTAACTACGTAAACGTAGCGTAGGACGCCCTGTGACTAGGTGGAACGACGACATTCGCAAAGCGGTGGGCAGTGACTGGAAACAAAAAGCCGAAGATCGGGCTCAGTGGCGTGTTTTGGGGGAGGCCTACGTCCAGCAGTGGGCTGATGCCGGCTAATAATGATGATGATATTATTTACAGATTAAATTAAATACTCAACAAGTAAACCAATACAGATCTATGTAAGTACCAACTAAGTGTTCACATTCCAAAACAATGTATTAAAATTCACAGCAGCGTCGCCATTACGGTACGCACATTGCAAGGATGTAATGTTTCACGCGTGGCCAGAATTACAATCTGGTTAACCGACACTAACTAAAGTCAAGTACTATTGTATAGGCACAGCAGTTATGTTTGAGTGATTGGGCTAGATTTTTGGCTCAAGAGCACCGTTAGTGTAAAGGATAAATGCTAGACTTCTAGGCGAGAGGTTACCAGTTCAAATCCTTGCACGGGTGATCATCCACCGGTGGTAGCATATTATACTAAAACACACCGTTACGTGTATGGTTGGCAACCCTACTTTAATATTTTTTTAATAGTCTGACGTCAACGATTGGATCAATGGTTCATTACTTTGTTTTTTTTTTTAATTCAAAGCGTTAAATTCTGCTTTTGCTATGTTTATTTGATAATTGATTATGATTTTGACGTGTACATGTGCGTATAATAATACTGCCTACATGCTGAATGCTGCTGATTTTTCATTCTTATACATATCGATGTCACTCCTGACTTGCTACCTAAAAGTAGCTTACTACCATCAAGAAGAAAATCTGCCACAATAACCTTACGGTGTTCCGGCAGCACGCAACCCTTGAGAGTCAGAGTATTCTAGGCCTAGCGTGTCCACTATTATGGACCACATCATCGCTTACCACCAGGTGAGATAGTGGTCAAACGCTAGTCTATAAGACATATAGTTAAAACTAAATTTTAAAAATCCGTCCTGTATAAGTAGCAAAGTATCATTTCATTTCTCCGTCTTTATTTATTCTAAACCAAAAACAAACTAAATACTTAATAAATTCTTTCTAATCACCACCGCATTGTAATCAGCAATGCAAATACAAGGAGTCCTTAAAAGTAATTAATATGAAAAGAAATCGTTTTGCCTACAGACAGCCATTGTTCTTTTGTGCTGGCTTTATCTTAATTAAGGGTCTTTTCACATGGCTCGTGAAAGCTAAGGGTATCTTGGAATAGGGTGGAAAAAGATTATGAAGGTGACATTTCCACGAGAGGGATACCTTTATATTTTTTTTACAAGCTTATATTTAACATGCACCGTACGTATATCAAAGACTACCTACTAAAGGTACGACCACACCGCGGCGTCCTGCGTTCGCGATCTAATTTTCAATCATTTTCTGATCGCTGTAGATCGCGTTTGGTGTGCACCAGTTGGTACAAATACTACTGCGCTATCTGATCACCGCCTAGATCGCGCACGCAGGACGCCGCGGTGTGGCAGTACCTTAAGGAGAAACTAAGTCGCTCAGCGAGATATGGAGAGGACTATGCTCGGAGTCTCTCTGAAGGATGTAATTCGAAATCTAGTCACCCTTCAGGGAACGAAAGCTAATAGCTCAAATGATTAGCACGCTGAAGCGGCAGTGGGCTGGTCACATCCGTTGTAGAACCGATAACCGTTGGGTAGACGTGTTTTAGAGTGGAGACCACAGCTCGGTAAACGTAGTAGAAGGCGCCCTCCAGCTAGATGGAGTGATGATATGCGCAAGCTGGCTGGTAGCGGTTGAAAACAAAGAGCTGAAGATCGAGCTCAGCAGCGTGCCATAGGTGGGGCCTATGTCCAGCAGTGGATAGATATAGGCTAGCAGCGTGTTAACTGTCTTCGACCACATCATCGCTTACCACCACGCGAGACAGTGGTCAAACGCCAGCCTAGCAGATAAATTAAGAAGGAACGCGGGGTGCAGTTTTCCATACAAATGTATTCCCCCGTTTTCTCCCTGGAAAATCCTTCTAGAGAAAAAAAAAATTACAAAAATCAAGGTCTGCTGTAGCCACGCCCATTTCATTTTTTTATTTTGACCAACCAATTGCAAATAGAAATATGAGCCTTCAAAAATCTTAAAGAGGAGATTACAGAGTTCTAAGTAATAAGTCATGTTCTAAGTAATACTTATTAGGCGTATACTTCTTTTTGCAATTGGTTGGTCAAAAAAAGCAAATGATACGTAGCTACAGCAGACCTTGATTTTTTGTAGAAACAAATTTTGCTCTAGATGCATTTTCCAGGGAGAAAACGGAGAAATACATTCGTATGGAAAACTGCACCCCGCGTTCGCTCTTAACTGGCCAAGTGCGAGTCTGTTTCGCACACGTAGGGTTCCGTACCACGGTACAATATGTGATAAGATTGAAAATTTGCGGGAAAAATGAGTTTCTTGTATGGGTCTTCCCTATAATTTTTCATTTAATTTATTTTCTACCGACTTCCAAAAAGAAGGTGGTTCTTAATTCGCCTGTAAGTTTTTTTTTGGTATGTATGTTACGCGATTACTCCGTCAATTGTGAACCAATTCGAATTATTCTTTTTATAATCGGTAGGGTACCTTTTTGAGGAGGTGGTCCTCTTGTGGTAGTCTTTTTGAGGTGGTTTTGATTGTAATTTCATCGAGATCTGATTAGTATCTCCAGAGATATGACGATAAACGTCTCAAACTTGCTACTGAAACTGACTCGCGGGGCATGGAAGTCGGTTGTTTTAGTTTTTTTGTTAGTTTTTATCTTAATTATTTATTATTTGATGTTATAGCATCCATATTTATTACAAACACACACACTACACACTATGATGACCATGAGTAAATTTCTAGTCTTTATCTATCACGGTTTATAAGATTGAGCAAAAACGCCGGAAAACCACGTTTCTTGTATGGACATAGGACTTTGATTGATATGACCCCCTAACGCTTTTAACAATACTCTGTGTTTAGTATTTGTTGTTATAGCGACTGTAGTAATACATACTTTGTGGAAATGTGTCTAACTATTACGGCTTAGGAGATCTGACTGACCGACGGACAGACGACGTATGGACAGCGAAATTTCAGTAATAGGGTTCCGTTAGTTTAGTAACCATTGGTACGTTGGTACCCCGGAACCCCAAAAAGCCACAGATAGATAGATCCTAAAATAAGAAATGGCTTTGCAAATGTCGAATATTATTCCATTAATATAGATTTGAGGCATACGTCGAGTACCTACTTACTTCATGAGCGAGACCAAGGCCAAGGCGACATTGTTGTGTTAAATATTATCATTATTATTTATAGGTACCATTACTCATTAATATTATTATTCGGAAAGTCAGTTCGTTTGTTTGCTTATTTACGAACGACTATAGATTTTGAATGGGGTAAACGAATTCTAGAGTGGAGACCACGGCTCAGCAAACGTAGTGTAGGACGCCCTCCAACTAGATGGAGCGATGGTATACGCAAGCTGGCTGGCAGCGGTTGGAAACGAATAGCTGAAGATCGAGCTCAGTGGCGTGCCATGGGAGAGGCCTATGTCCAGTAGTGGACGGAAATTGGCTGATAATGATGATGATAGATTTTGATGAAATTTTGTCCATCGTATGTCAGTTAGTCAATTAAAATATTTTAAATTAAAAATATCTTTTAATTACTATTTTAGCAATTTTTTTTTTTATTTTTTTTATTGTGTCTTTGTATACAATGTATCTTTATTTCATAGTATAAAACAATTCGCTCCAGCTGTCAGACCGCTTAGATTTTTTAAAATGCGCAACGTATTTTAATGCAGTTTTTAGCAATAGATAGAGTGATTCCAGGGGAAGGTTTATAACCAGGATTAAACGCGGGCAAAGGCGCGGGACGCAACTAGAAACGCAATATATATATATATATATATATATATATATATATATTTACCTACTATAGGTGTTTATTTATCCAGAATAAACTCAACTTATTTGGAATTATGTAGATTAACTATCTGAAACAGAATCTGTAAACAACTTAAGCACGTTACCTGATCTTAGGTGATGTCTGCTTATAACATATGCTATGGCACGCATGACTTTGGAGTGTTAGTATTTGGCGCATATATATGCGTTCTACTCCGCCTGTTTACTTTGAATCATATAATAATACTATAAGAATATTCCTCCCGATAAGTAATTAGAAGGTAAACTAATTTAATTGATCAACATAAAAGTAAAACTAAAATGTAAAAAAAAGTGAGGTGTAGTTTTTTGAAACCACGATGCAAGTTAAAATGTTTGTCTAAGGTACTATGGCAGCAGTTGACTGACACTAGCATGTATTCATTGTTCCGAGATGTATTCAAATATAGCTGCCGAAATGTCATCTATACTAATATTATAATGAGAGAACATTTGTATTTTTTTATGTTTGTAATGATTTAGCTCAAAAAGTACTGAACCGATTTAAAAAAATCTTTCACTAATACATAGAATGGACTTTCGGAATGAAAGTAGGCTATATATTATCCCGTTTAAATCAAAGGTACATTCGTGGAGACCAAATTTGCAACCTAAGTCGGCAAAAAAACGGTGAAAAAAACACGTTTCTTAAGAACGCTGCTTAATTGAAAATAGATAGAAGAATACTTTCTATGCAAAAGTTGTACAACTTAATAAGACCTACAAAAAAGTCCGCGACAGCATATGTCTATCTCTTAAGGTTGACTCACAGTAACCATTTTAATCTTAAAATTTTTGTTAAAAAGTATTACATAACTTCCAAGGCTATTTTCAAGTATATAGTATTAATCCTTATCCAAATAATTACGTTAATTAGCTTAGCCACATATTATATATTAAAATTGTCCTTTACAGTATATAGTTCAAATGAAAACTCTAGAAGATATCACGATTTTCACATACACGCATCGCAAAATTAATAAAATATTTGCAGTGAAACCATAGATTAGGTCATAGTTACTACGAAAATATAATTATAAGCTCAGCTATGCTGTAGATCCCCACCGATCACAATCAATTTGAAGTCAATATCACATTCAATATAGTATAATAATATGATCTATTGTATAAAATAATATTCATCTATATATATAATAATATAATATTTTAAACCACCCCGACTGATCTATGTACATATAATCTTTTCATTAAAAGCATTCCAATGACTCTAAACACGACATTTAAAATCTGAGCTGTAAGTTGGTGAGAATTTGAGTATTCTGTAGAGTCCAGGAGATGTCCCAGCATCAGGTCAATGCTTCCATGTTCTTACAATATCGTTGAAGAAGAGGATTTTCGAATTGATCAGACCTATGAAAGCTGATTTCATAGCGCAATTAACTAGAAAAAAGCTCATAGTTTTGTAAATTGTTAAACACAATCGAAAATTTCATCGTACCGACGGGACTTGAACCCACCCGCAACCTCCGGAATGACATGTTCCGGTGCTTTACCAATTAAGCCACGGTGCGAAGTATCGTTACGACGAAATTAGTGGATTGCATTTGTTAACCCAATTATGCATTGGTGGCGCCATCTATGACTACTTATTACGTAAGTTAATCATTCGGAAGAAATCATTACAGTTTTCAAATCCGACGAGAGATGTTGCACTGCGTAAATCAAATATTATGTTTCTTTGAAGTGTTTCACACTTTATATTTTTTTTGTAAATTGTTAAACACTATCCAAAATTTCATCGTACCGACGGGACTTGAACCCACCCGCAACCTCCGGAATAACATGTTCCGGTGCTTTACCAATTAAGCCACGGTGCGAAGTATCGTTACGACGAAATTAGTGGATTGCATTTGTTAACCCAATTATGCATTGGTGGCGCCATCTATGATAAACACTTCAAAGAAACATAATATTTGATTTACGCAGTGCAACATCTCTCGTCGGATTTGAAAACTGTAATGATTTCTTCCGAATGATTAACTTACGTAATAAGTAGTCATAGATGGCGCCACCAATGCATAATTGGGTTAACAAATGCAATCCACTAATTTCGTCGTAACGATACTTCGCACCGTGGCTTAATTGGTAAAGCACCGGAACATGTCATTCCGGAGGTTGCGGGTGGGTTCAAGTCCCGTCGGTACGATGAAATTTTGGATTGTGTTTAACAATTTACAAAAAAATATAAAGTGTGAAACACTTCAAAGAAACATAATATTTGATTTACGCAGTGCAACATCTCTCGTCGGATTTGAAAACTGTAATGATTTCTTCCGAATTATTAACTTACGTAATAAGTAGTCATAGATGGCGCCACCAATGCATAATTGGGTTAACAAATGCAATCCACTACTTTCGTCGTAACGATACTTCGCACCGTGGCTTAATTGGTAAAGCACCGGAACATGTCATTCCGGAGGTTGCGGGTGGGTTCAAGTCCCGTCGGTACGATGAAATTTTGGATTGTGTTCAACAATTTACAAAAAAATATAAAGTGTGAAACACTTCAAAGAAACATAATAGCTCATAGTTTTATAACGATTGAACGAATTTTCATGTATCAAAGCTAAGACAACTCTCGATGAAGACATCTATCAAACAAAAAAAACTATCAAGTTTTCAAAAACTATCAACACCAATATTATAAATGCGAAAGTCAGTTTGTTTATTTGTTTGTTTGTTTGTTTGTTTGTTTGTTTGGGACTTCTTCACGGTCAAACGGCTTGACGGATTTGACTGAAATTTTGTACAAAGATAGTACATAGGGCAGAATAGGATATAGGATACTTTTTTTTTGGCTATCGAGTCAGGGGGTCCAGGTATTTTTAATTGAATTTTGTAAATATGAGACATCTTCTCGAATAAATGGCTTGACCGATTTGCCTGAAATTTTGTATGAATACATGTCATAGAGTAGAATAGGATATAGGATACTTTTTTTCTGGCTGTCGAGTCAGGGGGTCCAGATATTTTAAATTGAATTTTGTAAATATAAAACCTCTTCTCGAATAAACGGCTTGACCGATTTGCCTGAAATGTTGTATATAGACAGTTCATAGGGTAGAATAAGATATAGGACACTTTTTTCTGGCTGTCGAGTCAGGGGGTCCAAATATTTTTACCTGAATTTTGTAAATATAAGACTTCTTCTCGAATAAACGGCTAGACCGATTTGCCTGAAATGTTGTACGAATACATGTCATAGGGCAGAATAGGATACAGAAAACTTTTTTTCTGGCTGTCGAGTCAGGGAGTCCGGATATTTTAAATTGAATTTTGTAAATATGAGACTTCTTCTCGAATAAATGGCTTGACCGATTTGCCTGAAATTTTGTATGAATACATGTCATAGGGCAGAATAGGACATAGGATACTTTTTTTTTGGCTGTCGAGTCAGGGGGTCCAGATATTTTAAATTGAATTTTGTGAATATAAAACCTCTTCTCGAATAAACGGCTTGACCGATTTGCCTGAAATGTTGTATATAGACAGTTCATAGGGTAGAATAAGATATAGAACACTTTTTTTCTGGCTGTCGAGTCAGGGGGTCCGGATATTTTTAACTGAATTCTGTAAATATAAGACTTCTTCTCGAATAAACGGCTTGACCGATTTGCCTGAAATGTTGTATGAATACATGTTATAGGGCAGAATAGGATATAGGATACTTTTTTTCTGGCTGTCGAGTCAGGGGGTCCAGATATTTTAAATTGAATTTTGTAAACATAAGACCTCTTCTCGAATAAACGGCTTGACCGATTTGCCTGAAATGTTGTATATAGACAGTTCATAGGGTAGAATAAGATATAGGACACTTTTTTTCTGGCTGTCGAGTCAGGGGGTCCAAATATTTTTAACTGAATTTTGTAAATATAAGACTTCTTCTCGAATAAACGGCTAGACCGATTTGCCTGAAATGTTGTACGAATACATGTCATAGGGCAGAATAGGATACAGGATACTTTTTTTCTGGCTGTCGAGTCAGGGGTCCGGATATTTTGAATTGAATTTTGTAAATATGAGACTTCTTCTCGAATAAATGGCTTGACCGATTTGCCTGAAATTTTGTATGAATACATGTCATAGGGCAGAATAGGACATAGGATACTTTTTATTTGGCTGTCGAGTCAGGGGGTCCAGATATTTTAAATTGAATTTTGTGAATATAAAACCTCTTCTCGAATAAACGGCTTGACCGATTTGCCTGAAATGTTGTATGAATACATGTTATAGGGCAGAATAGGATATAGAATACTTTTTTTCTGGCTGTCGAGTCAGGGGGTCCAGATATTTTAAATTGAATTTTGTAAATATAAGACCTCTTATCGAATAAACGGCTTGACCGATTTGCCTGAAATGTTGTATAAAGACAGTTCATAGGAAAGAATAGGATATCGGATACTTTTTTTCCGGCTGTCGAGTCTAGGTGCCCAGTTTTGCAAATGTGTGGCCTACTCTCGGTCAAACGGCTTAACCTTTTTAGCTGAAATTTCGTATACAGACAGTCAATAAGACATAGAAGGACAACGAATACTTTTTTTTGGCTGGCAATTTCGGGTGTCTAGATTTTTATTATGGAATTTTGTGAATGTGTGGCCTCTTTTCGGCCAGATGGCTTGACCGATTCAGATGAAATTTTGTACAAAGAATAATAGTATTGTATATAATAGGGCATAAAAGGGCAAGGAATACTTTTTTCGGCAATTAAATGTGAGTGCCTTTAAAATTTACGCGATAGCTTTGCTAGCCCAACGTGTTTTATCTGCTTTGTGGGAAGTATTTCAGAAACATTCATGTTGACAGCCACATTTAACCTTAGGGTCATAGGTGTTGACTTAATAGGTCATCAAAACTAAAACAGTCAGGGTCATAAAAAGCCGTAAAAATTCGCGCAGTTAAAGCGCTCGCTCCGCTCGCGCGAGCATTTGTTATATCTGCTTTGTAGAAAAAATTTCAGCAACTTTTGTATTTTAATAGCCACATGCATCAAAACGAGTCATAGATTAAAACAGTACAACCTTCAATAATGATAAAGATTATTAACCTTAAAATAAGTGGATATCAAGTTTAACCTTAGGGTTATCGGTGTTGACTTAGTAGGTCATAAAAGCTGTCAGGGTCATAAAAGCTGTCAGGGTCATAAAAAGCCATAAAAATTTTTCGCGCTCGCTTCGCTCGCGCAAGCATTTGTTTAACCTTCTTTGTTGGTAATATTTCAGTAACTTTTATATATTAATAACCACATGCATCAAAACGAGTCATAAATTAAAACAGTACAACCTTCAATAATCGTTATTGTTGTTAACCTTATAATAAGTGGATATGAAGTTAAACCTTTGTGTTATCGGTGTTGACATAGAAGGTCATTAAAACTGTCAGGGTCATAAAAAGTAGTAAACATATTTCGCGCTCGCTTCGCTCGCGCAGTTATAGCGCTCGCTCCGCTCGCGCGAGCATTTGTTATATCTACTTTGTAGAAAACATTTCAGCTACTTTTGTATTTTAATAGCCACATGCATCAAAACGAGTCATAGATTTAAACAGTACAACCTTCAATAATGATAAAGATTATTTACCTTAAAATAAGTGGATATCAAGTTTAACGTTAGGGTTATCGGCGTTGACTTAGTAGGTCATAAAAGCTGTCAGGGTCATAAAAGGACGTAAAAAAATTTCGCGCTCGCTGCGCTCGCGCAAGCATTTGTTTTATCTTCTTTGTTGGTAATATTTCAGTAAATTTTGTATATTAATAACTACATGCATCAAAACGAGTAATAAATTAAAATCTTCGAGCATTTACCAATGGAGATGTTAACGTTGTAATCCGCAAACATTTTTTTCTGCCGATACTTACTGGGGACGAGGTAAACACGCATTGCACACACACTAATCACTCACTTTAACGATCCCGCACACTAGCTTGAAACACGCACACAGTATTAAAAATACAGCGTAGTTACGCACGATCATGTGGCCAAAAATGGCTATATGGCCAGCAGAGAGGAACGCCTTGCGTTAACTTCTCAATTGGTAAATGCTCGAAGATTAAAACAGTACAACCTTCAATAATCATAATAGTTATTAATCTTAAAATTAGTGGATATCAAGTTTAACCTTTGTGGTACCGGTGTTGACTTAGGAGGTCATAAAAACTGTCAGGGTCATAAAAAGTCGTAAACATTTTTCACCATCGCTTCGCTCGCGCATTGATAGCGCTCGCTACGCTCGCGCCAGCATTTGTTTTATCTTCTTTGTAGGGAATATTTCATCATTTTTTGTATTTAAATAGCCACATGAATCAAAACGAGTTTATAATTTTAAACAGTTCAACCTTCAATAATCATAATCATTGTTTACCTTAAAATAAGTGGATATGAAGTTAAACCCTAGGGTTATCGGTGTTGACTTAGTAGGTCATAAAAGCTGTCAGAGTCATAAAAGGTCGTAAAAAATTTTCGCGCTCGCTACGCTCGCGCAAGCATTTGTTTTATCTTCTTTGTTGGTAATATTTCAGTAAATTTTGTATATTAATAACTACATGCATCAAAACGAGTAATAAATTAAAACCTTCGAGCATTTACCAATGGAGATGTTAACGTTGTAATCCTCAAACATTTTTTTCTGCCGATACTTACTGGGGACGAGGTAAACACGCATTGCACACACACAAATCACTCACTTTAACGATCCCGCACACTAGCTTGAAACACGCACACAGTATTAAAAATACAGCGTAGTTACGCACGCTCATGTGGCCAAAAATGGCTATATGGCCAGCAGAGAGGAACGCCTTGCGTTAACTTCTCAATTGGTAAATGCTCGAAGATTAAAACAGTACACCCTTCAATAATCATCATAATAATTATTAATCTTAAAATTAGTGGATATCAAGTTTAACCTTTGTGGTATCGATGTTGACTTAGGAGGTCATAAAAACTGTCACGGTCATAAAAAGTCGTAAACATTTTTCACCATCGCTTTGCTCGCGCATTGATAGCGCTCGCTACGCTCGCGCCAGCATTTGTTTTATCTTCTTTGTAGGGAATATTTCATCATTTTTTGTATTTAAATAGCCACAAGCATCAAATCGAGTTTATAATTTTAAACAGTTCAACCTTCAATAATCATAATCATTATTTACCTTAAAATAAGTGGATATCAAGTTAAACCCTAGGGTTATCGGGTTGACATAGTAGATCATAAAAACTGTCAGGGTCATAAAAGAACATAAAAGATCATAAAAAAAATTTGCGCAGTAGTAACGCTATATAGCATATAATAGCGTGTTTTAACAGCCTCATACATTAGACTGACTCAAATACTTAAACAGCAAAACTTGGTAAACCTTGCTTAGGTTTACCAAGTAATGATTAATGACTTTAACAATAGACGATATCGAGTTCGACCTAAGAGTCATCTACTGTGACTTGATTGTTAGGTTATAAAACTGTCAGGGTCATAAAAATTCATAAAAAATGTTCGCTCGCGCAGCTATTTACCTTAATTTCTTTGTAAGAAATGTTTCAGGAACTTTTGTGTTGAGTCAAACAATTAAACAGCACAACTTCGTATACCTAACCAAAATGATTAATGACTTTAACAAAAGAGGATATTAAGTTCGACTTTGGGGTCATCTATGGTGACTTGGGCTAAGAGATCATTGATCTAGACCTCAAAGGTAATAAAGACACAATAACGCGGGCGAAGCCGCGGGTCACAGCTAGTCACTAATAAAAACAAAATCGGTTTATCCGGTTAGGTGCTAAGATGCTACAGACAGACACACAGATACACACGTTAAACGTATATTACCCGTACATTTTGCGTCGGGGAACGCGTAAGGTTACGGCGGCAGATGTTCTCCTTGGTGTTAAGCTACTTTTTGGTAGATTTAATGATCCCACTACCACTGTACGAAAACTCATGATTCATTAATGCACATAAAACTTTCATTGGTAGGTATATAGCTAGGATTAGAACCAACGACCGTCGGGTCAGAATTAGGGTAACTATCCTTTACGCCAAAGGGCCGTCCAATATCACTACGTAAGTATTATAAAACAAAGTCCATCACTGCGTCTGTCTGTCTGTTCGCTGTCGTTCAATAGCTACTGAACGGATTATCATGCGGTTTTCACCAATAGCCAGAGTGTTTATGAGGAAGGTTTAGGTGCATAATTAGTTAAGGTTTTGTGTAAATTGGATGAAATATGACGATGATTGTTAAATATATTTTATATTCGATGCAAAAAACTGATGAACATTTTGTAGGCATATATGTTCTACCCGTGCGAAGCCGGGGCGGGCTGCTAGTATATGATATGTCTATGACCTAAATGTCATATCCACCAATCAGCACCGGTTGTAATGCGACATAAATGTCTTGACATGCGATAGATGGACGTAAAATTGTCAGCCGACATAATCAAATTTTCACTTTAAAAAAACCTAACTGGTCTCTTGAAGTTAAGCAATATTAACTTAGTCAAGTGTAAAGTTTTTGGATAATCTCAAACAGAGTCAACTTGGTATAAGTAAATGTATTTCTCAAAGGAACGTAGAACCTTGGCTTTGTTTTCATCCGCCTCTAGACCTCTTTGCTCTAGACCACAATAACCTGTCAACGGCTGAACTGACAGCTGTCAAATTACACGCCGCGGCCGCTGCCGACCTATTTTGTTGTTATTGATGATATCTTCTGAATAAATATTAATCTAATATTTGGTCTTTAGTGATGATCGAAATTGGATGTAATCAAGTTTGCGATACAAAAGACTTCAACGCGTGACTTGTTTTTCCTTCCGAATAGTCGAACCGCAATGTTCATCTCGTTATTTTGAGATTACTTTTAAAATCCTGAATTTTGTATGGTTTTTAATTTTGATGTACCCAGTGTCACTCTCACGACTAAGACGAATCTATTGACACCACTCACATAAAAATACGACAAGCCGTTTACGCTCTAGGACGTGCCAAAGAAATATACATACATACATAAATACATAAATAAATACACTCAACAACTTAACAACTTTTGTGTTAACTTTTATTGTATGTCCGGAATGTACAAACTGTATGACCTAAATGTAAGACCTAAACTATGTACACAGTTTTACGAAATAAAACATTTCTATTCTATTCTATACTATACTCGAAAAACATAACCCTCTTTCTTTCGCAGTCGGGTAAAAACAATAATAATTGAATTTAGCTATCATCTTGACATGATTCCTATTATATTAAACATTTTTGAAAAATATATTTAATTGCAATTAAATGATTACTTCAAAAAGTATAATATTCTATGTGACCAACAAAAGGGATTTAGAAAAAGTAAAACAATAATTTAGCAGTCTATGAATTTCTCGATAAAGTTTTGCCTATCTTTGATAAAAATAAAGCTGTTAGCGCGATCTATTGTGACATGATCCAAGCTTTTGACCACGTTGACCACGACATACTAATAAAAAAACGAGAGGCCTACGGAGTCAGGGGTAATGTCCAGAACCGAAGTAACAAATCTGAATTAAATTAATATTAAAACAAAACGCGAAGATATTTATACATCAAGAGAACGAGAGGTCAAGTATGGAGTACCACAAGGTAGCGTACTTGGACCACTCCTATTTATTATTTATATAAATGATCTACCCAAATCCACTCAATATTCAATGACCCTGTTTGCTGACGATAGCACGGTTACGATTCCCTGTCAGAATAAAGATAACTATGAAACAGAAATAAATAACTGTAGAGTGTAAATGTACACTCAATTGTAGAATGGCTTAATAATAATAATTTAAAAATTAATTTAAATAAGACAAATATTATGCAATCCTCTCAACGATCTAATTTTATAGCTGACATCAATATAAATTACCAAAATCAAATTATTAATGATATTCAAACTGCTAAATTCTTAGGCTTGACGATTGACAAGAAACTTGATTGGAAAGCTCATACAGAAACTGTATGTAAAAGATTGAGTAGTGCTGCTTTAGCTCTTCATAAACTCAATCGTGTGGTTCAACAAGATGCCGTAATAACTTTGTAGCATGGCTTGGCTGCTTCACTATTACGTTACGGAGTGATCTTTTGGGGAAACTCGACTAACTCGCTCATGGTCTTCAAGGCACAGAAACGTTGTATTAGATCTATGTTTAGCCTACAAATTACCGACAGTTGTTAACCTAAATTTAAAGAACATACAATTTTAACACTTCCGTCACTTTATATTTTAGAAGCGGCTCTGTTTGTAAACCCAAATTCTCAATTATTCCCACGTCTGCCAGAGACGGTAGGTACAAATAGACGCGACAAAGGGACTGCAGCTGCAATCTGCAAAAAAGACAATTATGAGTAAGAGCATAATATGCATGGGTCTAGTAATATTTAATAAAATCCCGAAGGCTCTAAGAGAAAAGCAAGCTAACGCTTGCGCTTTTAAAAATATACTTAAAAAAATATTAATGGACAAATGCTATTATACAATAAATGACTTCTTTAATGACAAACAATTTTATAATCCAAATGTGACTATGTAATACAGATTAAAATATTTAAATAATGTAATGTACTTACTAACCGACGCTTAAAAGCTACTACAAAATTAATGTATGAAATATATATATTTTCCCTTTTAAAATCTTTTATGTAACTAATTGAATATTTGTATAATGTATAATGATTGTTGACGGCCATCTTTATATTTGTACGCCTTTAAAAGGTAGAACATGTATAATGCTAACTATACAATACATTAAGATCTCTGCAAGCATGCTTGCAATGTCCACATGTTTGTTGCAAATACATTTATCTTTATCTTATCTAACTAAATATTACAAATAATTACAATACATTATAAACATACCTCCTTTTTAATATGAAGTTGGCCAAAAGCACCTAATACTTACATCATGTATGTGTGCAACACCACTTTTCTTTTTTTTTTATACTGCATCATAAGCGCTTGACCACTATCTTACCTGAAGTGACAAAGCGATCGACGATGTAGCACGCTTACCTAGAAGATACTTACTACTAGATCTTCATTAACGCTAACGCAGTTTCAAAATGTATGGGAATGACAACTTTGTTGCGGCAAAATAAATGTCATTCCCATACACTTTGAATTTGCGTTAGCGTGAATGGAAACAGAAATTTGATTTTGTCTACTAGGGCTGTTCACTCGCGATTTGAAGAGCCCCAGATTGTAGTTCCTTTTGTTAAATATTCGCGGTCAAAAACAAATAAGTACACAGATACGAGTAGGTATGCTCATCGTTTTGTTTTCCAGTTAAAATGTAGCAATATTTTTCTGTAGTATAAAATTCTAGTACGCGAACACATAAAACGCAATGAGTTCTTATTGTATGTAAACAAGGGGTAAAAAATGTCGATTCGTTGGCCGCATGCTGGCGCCGTGCCAAGCCAACCACAGCTCGATAGATATGATTTAATTCAGATAAGGTTAACGCACACTTACAGATTTTTGTGGAGACCTTTTATTTTTAATTTTAAAAGACTAGAGTCTGTGCAAAAAGAGAACCGTCGGGTCGTTACGATGAACTAACATTCCAAACTAAGGAAGGAAGATACATACCTACCTAGTATAAGCACCCGATAATGATATTTTATCCTGGTAAAATCAAATCACCTGAAGATATAATTAATTATTCTACCTACATTAAACATTATTATGATACTGTGTATTGTTTATAATAACTGAAATATTTTTAATAGCTGATTAAGTATCATTTCTAATTGTATTCGTTATATTATTTTATTGTTTAAGTCTATGATGAATTATAAATAAAGTTATTAAATTTAAAATAAATATATATAAATATGAAATTAATAAAAAAAATCAGATAAATTGAAAAGTGTAAAGTTAAGTTCAAGTTTAATAAAATTCTTAAACACAAATTATGTAATGTATCACCGTAAATATTATGTACTTAAATAACTGAATAAATAGATAATTGTACACTAAATTTTAATCATCGAAGGAAGGAACTAGCTACCAAAATTCAGGTGTCTTAACACCTAGTTTGATAGTCAGGGCCGCACTCAAATTGATTGTTCATTTTATGAAATAAATAATTTTTAATTATTTTTTAAATGATGAGAGTAGGTACTTACTAAGTATCAAATATTTTTAGTCGTACTGGCAATGACATAACAGTGTTGTCAACGTAACAATACAGTAAATTAGAACAGGCGACCTCAATTTCTACAGCAGATTTCTTGTTGCACAGACTCACTATATACTCACTACTATTTGCTGTTGACTGTCTCGACCTACGTTTCGTTACAATAATAAGACTGTGGTTTCGTGTATGTCCGATGCACTTCCTTGAAGATGCGATATTAGGCGAGTTAAGGCGAAATGGAACTCCAAGAACGTCGGTTAAGAAGTGAGCCTTTTTAATTAAATAATTTCATATATATATATGGTTACATTGGAGGGGGTAACGAGGTAGGTATGGGTATTAGTTGGCTATGTTTTTAATAAGATCATGTTACAAGAGTTCCTGTTACAATAACAAGTCCTTAAATGGAACACATTCTTTAGGTTTATTATTTCTTTACAGAACTATAATATGTATTTGACTATACCTACACCACAAAGATCTACTTACCTACTAGTAATGTGTCATCCACATTGCTAGTAAGATTTTTAAATATTACTATAATATGCAGGGATTCTTCCATGGATGTCAGATTTTTCAGTTATTTCCACCACCGATATACCACTATATATATACCACCTATTCACTCGCGACTCAAACAAACTGTACTCAACTGGAAAAATAAGCGTGTGATATGATAGAAGTTGTACGTGTGCGTCAGCATTAAAATAGAATTAGTTCCACTATATTTAATAGACACTTGGAAGCGGCCAGTGTCGCCGGATTCCAGAGATTTCCAGAGATATGATTCATTTTATAGCGGAAAATTATTTTCGCGTTTAATGTAGCTATTTGGACTAGAGGTACCCTGGAGAAATGCTTGTAGATTTGATTATTCTACTATCCTATTACTACTGTGATATTAAAAAGGCGTAAGATTTGTTACTCCTTCACGATAAAACGAGTAGTTACGAGTAGTAGTAAACCGATTGAACTGAAATTTGGTATGTAGATAGCCTAGACCCTGGAATAACACATAGGGTATATTTCATCCCGAAATTCCTTCGGGAACGCTGTCTACGCGGGTACAACCGCGGGGCACAGCTAGTAAACATATATAAATTAAAGACGGAGAAATGACGGAGTTTTGAGATAAAAAACCAAATAAATATGATTAAGATATTTTAAAAACTAAAACAACCGACTTCCATGCCCCACGAGTCAATTTCAGTGACAAGTTTGAGACGTTTATCGTCATATCTCTGGAGATACTTATCAGATCTCAATTAAATTACAATGAAACCACCTCGGAAACGTACCATACCGATAAAAAAAAAAACATATGTACGGTCGAATTTAGAAACCTCCTCCTTTTTTTGAAGTCGGTTAAAAAGAGAAGAATCATTCGATTCGGTTCAAAATTGACGGAGTAATCACGTAACATACACAAAAAAAACATACAGATGAATTGAGGACCTCCTTTTTGGAAGTCGGTTAAAAAATACAGTCTAATCAAACCTCCTTTTTTCTAAGTCGGTTAAAAAAAGTTAATTGAATCCAACGGCAGGTATAAAGGCGTAGTTAGACTACACTACCTACGTTGCTGTGATCAGTAGATACCATAGTTCGTAGTAATACAGTCCTTAATAAGCGGATAGCGTGTTAAATTCTATTTACCACGATGTGGAGTCCTCTGGAGATTTCAGAGAGGTCAAGCGCTGTCCTCACATTTACGGATATTATATCTACAACATTGCTACTAGCTAGATGTGGCACACTAAAGAAGAGCCAAAGATCGGTCTCAGTGGCGTTTCATATATCAGAATGGTTCTGTATCGCTCACCAAATAAAACAGCAGTAAATACGACTTACTCGTACAATGGGTGGTCGTATCGCTTGAAGCGATCTCTACCAGTCAACCTTTGGATGGATAGGCTTTTACGTAATAAAAATACTATAGGTACACTAAATAATTAAATATAAGTTATCAATTTAGAGATACATAGTTGTAAAATAATAATTTTATAGTCGGTGATTGATGCAGGGTCATCATTACAAAGGATTATTCCTGTTTGTCCACTTCATCAGTCCCCTTAAGTGGCCACACCATCAGGTACGAGCCGGAGCGGGAGTCACCTGTCTTCTCCTTCAATTAACGCCCTATATCCCCTATCAGGCCTCTGGCCTCGGTCCCCCAAAACAACCCATAGTCTCAATCGCGATGGGTAAAAATATATATAAGCTGGAGCAAATAAATTAATTATTATAATTTATTAATTGTTAAAGTTAATTGTTAAAATAATTATACATTAATACTTACTACTTATATTATAAAGAGAAAACACTTTATAACGAGTTCAAATTTTTTGATGACGAAGCAAGTGGCGACAGGTTCCAACATCACGGTAAATTTTGATTTTCACGGTAAATGTCGTTTGCGCGATGCAGGATCTCGTACATTTAGGCAATATTAACAAGGAGAGCTATTCAACCTACGCTAGCGCCATCTAGATGCTTTTATCTAAACTAATATTATAAAGAGGAAAGATTAGATTTTTATTAATACGCTTTTATTAGCTTCAGACGTATGTATGTTTGTATGTTAGTATGTAACGGAATCTTTGAACATGATTTTAACCATCTTCAAAACGTCGGATTAACTCGAAATTTGGCATACTTATTAAGGACCGATGACAATAAATAAATTTTAAAAAAAAAACGACTAAAAAATGAAAAATAAATAATAGTTAAAAAAAACTAAAAAAATACGCTTTTATAGAAAATCCAACTAAAAAATAGAAAATACATTTTAATAAATTTGAATTAAAAATAGTGTAAGAAAAAATGATTTTATTGTAAAAAAAGCGTGGGGTGCTTTTCAGGATATTATCAAAATAACCCTTCTAGTCATATCTGTTCATAAAATATTTGGAACTATTGATACCATGCACCCCGCGCTTTTTTTTTACAATAAAATCATTTTTTCTTACACTATTTTTAATTTAAATTTATTAAAATTTATTTTCTATTTTTTAGTTGGATTTTTTTTGGATTTGTATTTTTTTAGTTTTTTTAAACTATTATTTATTTTTCATTTTTTAGTCGATTTTTTTTTATTTTTTTTTTAATTTATTTATTGTCATCGGTCCTTAATAAGTATGCCAACTTTCGAGTTAATCCGATATAAACAAAATAACCCTTTTCAAAAGATTCCATCTCATAGCTCGAGGAAAAATAAAACTCCTTAGAGCAAACTCCATTATAAAGACGACTTATTTATGATAAAATTCTTTGCTTTACGTTAAAATCTTCTAGTACCTACCTGTTTTTTCATGGCTTCTTTTTATTTTTAAAGGCTGAGTTGCGTTTACCTATTTTTTAAAGCGAAGGTGGAAAAATACATTTAACGCGAAAATAAACCTTATCTATTCTTTATGATTGCCAAAGTACAGTTTTTTTTTAAAAAAGCAGTTACCTAAACAATCGACATGTTTATAACAATAAACGTAAAGCATAAATATCTCTCTCAAAAAAAAAATCTAATCGGTTAATAATGACGGAGCTCTGAGGTGTATTTGTACCTTTACATAAAAAATATATAGTCGAATTGCCACCTCCTCTATTTTTGTGAAGACAGTTAATAACTGTCTCAAAATAGCAAGACTTTTACACATTCAACGAGGCTAAACCATATTTAATAATTAGCGTAGCATCTTCCTAAAATATGAAACCGCAATCATAATAAATTGTTACATACCTATAAAACTCAGTTATTCCATCCTCCAATAAAGACATACTCGTATTCTACACAGGCAACAATTAAACATATAAACTTCGAGCATTTACCAAAGGAGATGTTAACGCAAGGCGTACCCCTCTGCTGGCCATATAGCCATTTTTGGCCATATGAGCGTGCGTATTAACACACAGTCTTAAAAATACAGCGTGTGTTTCAAGCTAGTGTGCGGGATCGTTAAAGTGAGTGATTTGTGTGTGTGCAATGCGTGTTTACCTCGTCCCCCGTAAGTATCGGCAGAAAAAAATGTTTGCGGATTACAACGTTAACATCTCCATTGGTAAATGCTCGAAGCATATAAAACATAGCCTCTTCCATTCAATTAGCATCTATGGTTTGACCTAGTTCGTAATAACTCGCACGTATTCTGTGTCAGTATGACGCACACGCTACGTCACGCTTTGTCTTCAAATATAAATTGTATGTAATGTGTGTATGGCAATGAGATTTTATTCCGCGTATGGCCTGGAGTTTGAAGGACTATTGCTTTAAAATGTTGCATATATACAAAGATTATTATTATTATAAGCAGCAATAGCCCAATGGCTAAGGCGTCGGCCTGGCGATCGCGAGGCCGTGCGTTCGATCTCCCCATTGCACTATTGACGTGAACCTACTTCAGACACAAGCAAAGCTTAGTTGGAGGTGTAACAATACGACTTATAGTAATGTGCAACCTAAAATGCTAGTATGCTGTTAAAAAAATAAAAAGATTATTTAAATACCATTTAAAAATTATTTAAAATTAAAGATCGATAAAAAAATTAAAACAGACTTCAAATGCTTCGCTTGTTATTTTCAGTTTTTTTTATTTAAATTTTTTTTTGTTTGTCTTATAAGCTAGCGTTTGACTACTATCTTACCTGTTGGTAGGTGATGAGGCGGTCGAAGATGGTAAGTAGGCTAGGCCTAGAATGGGAACTGGCTCTCAAGGATAGGATGATCTGCTGTGATCTGATTGTGTTCCAATAGATGTTTGGCGACAGATTTGTTCTAACTCGAGAGTGGTAGCTGGCCAGGCGGACACTAGATAGTGTCCTACCACCATGCGGGGGTTGTTGGTTTCTTAACGATGTTTTTCCTTCACTGCAGGGCCACTGTGAAAAGCGCACATAACTTTTTCGATAGAAAAATCCATTGGTGCACGGCGGGGATTGAACTCGGTACCTCTGGCATCAAAGCCGACCGTTCTCCCGATAACGCCACGCCGAAATTCGTTTGAGGGCCCTCAAACAAATCAATCAGTACCAAATTTTGAGGTGTATATCGCCATATCTCTGGAGAGGAGGAACTTATCAGTTATTTACGAGCTTTAAATAGATTTTCGTCATAAACCTCTTAAAATAAACCTTCTTAAAAAAACTTTTTCTTGTTGAGGTTGACAGAGACTGCTTCTTTCCACTAATTTTTTCATGAATGCAATATAATGTGATAATGCATGTAAATTGTACGAACTAAACATCAAATTACCAAATGAAAAGCGGAGTTTGTTCTTATATTTCATCAATTTATTATCTTATTATAAAAAAGCTTATACGGTAGGGCTTCAAATTCCCTTCGAGCAACTTTTTACCCGACTGCGTAAGAAGGAGGGTTATGTTTTTCGAGTGTATGTATATTTCTTTGGCACGCTCTAGAGCCTAAACGGCATGTCGTATTTCTATGTGAGTTGTGTCAATAGATTCGTCTTAGTCGTGAGAATGACACTGGGTACATCATGATAAAAAACTAAATTTAAGAGATTTGGCGCCAAAAAGTAATCTCAAAATAACGAGATGAGCGTTGCGGTTCGACTATCCGGAAGGAAACACAAGTCACGCGTTGAAGTCTTTTGTATCGCAAACTTGCAAATTGGGATTAGCAAAACAATAACACTAACAACAATTAATGTTTTCTAAATTACATCAAGTGTGGTATCAAAATAAAGATTTTTTAATGGTGATATATAACTTATATGTTTTATTGGAGTTTGGAATAGTTTAATGACATAATAAACGAGCAGTCGGGTTTTTTGTTCCTAAAATAATTCCTTCATTGTTAATCATTGAGGTATTTTTCTCCATATCTCGAGATGCCTGGACCGATTTGGACAGTTCTTTTTTAGTTTCAAAAGATACTCTTCCCAGGTGGTCCCATTTAAATTTTAACTAAATCGGTCTTGCGGTTTTTAATATATCAATATTTGTATTACGATACATTTGTATACCTCGATGACATGGTACTAGCTACTGGCTACTTCGCCTGGCGCGACGTTTGAAGTCGGTTCTTTTAGTTTTTTAAACTATATTAAATTATCAAATACTATGTAATAAAACAGTAAAGGTACGACCACACCTCGGCGCCCTGCGTGCGCGTGCGCGTTTGTGTTCTGAATTTCTATTGTTTTCTAATCGCCGTAGAACGCGTTTGGTGTGAACCAGTCGGTACAAATACTACTGCGCTATCTGATCGCCGCCTAGATCGCGCACGCAAGACGCCGCGGTGTGGTGGTACCTTAAAAGTGTAAGTCTGCCTCGCATACCGGATACAGACCTCGTATTACACTACACCCGATACATCACTCACATATCGTTGGTATATCATTAGTTATACTCGCACCTCGTACTCGAGATAAGTATCCTTTTACACATTTAGTACCGCATAGATGCCAACGTTCGTGCTCAATGTAATATTTTTACATAGTATAAAACATAAACGCTTCCCCTATCTACAAAGCTTAGATCTTTTAATTAAGTTTTTAGCAATGGATAGAGTGATTCAAGAAAATGGTTTATAACCAGGATTAAATGCGGGCAAAGCTGCGGGGTATGAAATATCATCATCATCAGCCTGTCAGTCCACTGCTGGACGTAGGCCTCTCTCAAGACACGCCACTGAGCCCGAACTTCAGCTCTTTTCCAGTCACTGCCCACCGCTTTGCGTGTGTTGTCGTCGCTCCACCTGGTCATAGGGCGTCTTTACTCTAGGACAATTCTACCCCAACAGTTATCAGTCCTTTTTTTTTGACCCAGGAAAATCCTTTATGGATACCTCTCGCCCGGGGGAGCAAGATAGTTATGTGGGACTCGCTGCCTGAAGGGCAGGATACCGCACTAAAAACCTGTGGTGAGGCGTCATCCACCGTGGTGGGGCAAGATGGGGTTACGCTAGCATTCACCAACTTGCCCCGGTGGCAGTCCCGAATGGGCCTCTGCCACTGCGGAGGGCTGACCCTATTCACCAAGGTCAACCATCATGTGGGGAGTGCAAGCCGTTGGAGAGTCCCCCGACCTTCCAACAGTTACCCCACAATGACAGAGGAGGGTGGCACCTAGCCTCACATCCTCCGTCCCTCTGATGACAAGTGTGCGAAGAGCAAATACCCCTACTCGCACACCGTCCGCTGTTCGACTCGCCTGCCAGTGCCAGTGGCATGCGAGACCCCACTCTTCGTCCGTCACCGGCCCCACCACTCGGTCCGAGCACGTCAGACCCACAGCCTAAGAGGAGTGTGGCTCGTCTTCTCCTCAAACTCACCATCTGTCCCGCATAATGACAGGTGTGCGAAGGGCAACTGCTCCTACTCGCACACCGTCCACCGTCTAGCTCGCATGACAAAAACATGCGAGCAGCCCTCTTGTGGCCGTTGCCGGCCCCGCCACATAGCCCGAGCATTATGCTCAGACCCACTACCGGGCGGCTCCCACCACGAGCCCGCCCTGCCCCGTCACGCTGTCCCTCTGCTAAATATCAGAGGGACACGCGGAGGAGCCCCTCACGTTGGAACTTCGCTATCGGTCGACAACTTAACCCAGTTGACTGGGAAAAGTTGTCTGTGGATACCCAGGGTACACCACGAGGAGGTGTTCCGACCCGCACCCCAACAGTTATCAGTCCTGCGGCAGAAATGACCAGGCCACTGCCACTTCAATTTTCTAATCCATTGAGCTATGTCAATTACTTTAATGAGACTTCATAGTGTTGCTTGTGAATATAGCTTTTTAGTACTAGGTCACAATTTCCATATGACCTACTCTTTCATCTTTCCAAAATTAGTGTAAGCCGTAAAGTAAAGTATTTTTTAATTAATATGCACAAGCTTATTATAAATACAACAACCTCTTTTTATTCGGTTTTTAATTTTTCTTTGTTTTTTACCGCTTCGCGGTTAAACGTAAATCGATTTTTTTAAATTATCATATAGACTAGCGTTTTGAACACTATCTCACCTGTTAGTAAGTGATGATGCGGTCGAAGATGGTAGCATGTTAGGCCTAGACTAGGAACTGGCTTTCAAGGATAGCTGCCGGAATATATTAGATGTTTTGGCGACAGATTTTCTACTGGCGAGGCGGACTCTAGATAGATTTAGCTGAAATGTTGCACATGATGATAGAACATATGATACTTTTAAACGCGGGTGATGCTGCGGGGCACAGCTGGTTGTCCAATAAAACAATACAAAATTAGCCTACCGCCATCAAGATGAAAATCTGCCACCATAACCTTACGGTGTTCCGGTTTAGCGTATTTACCGTCTTCGAGCACATCTACGCTTAACACCAGACGAGATAGAGATTAAACGCTAGCCTGTCAGACATAAAAACAATATTTTAAAATCACAGATCATGAGCTGGTCTGTATTTTGACCGTTAAAATCTGATAACTATACTCTAAAATATAGAGTTATTTATTATTACGATATTTTTATTACGTACTTTTAATTAGACTTTCACTAGAAATAAAATACCAGCCTAGTGTCTTGTAGAAGAATCGTAGATAATCCTACGTAAAAAACAGACTGTCAGCTGTTTCACTGTCGCATCCGACAACAAAACATTTGCCGCGTCAAATCTATTATCAAGGCATATACTATTCAAATATCAAGTATCACGAAACAAGCTAAAACTATTCTGAGGAACTATTCATTACCGTGAACATTCGGTTACTCAGAAATTCAGAGTCAATTTAAATTTGAATGGTGACTGACACCAAGCGGTCGAAATTGACCGCTGGGCGAGTCCGGTGTCTTTGATCGCTTATTGATGTATCGACAGATAGTGTGTCACGGGTTGACATTGTGCAGGAAGAGTTATTTTAGGGATTAACCTGGTCACTGCGACATCATTTTCAAAGGACTTTCAGCTGGTGCGTTGGAGACCTAAAAGATCTTGAAACGAAACTATTCTGTGGTACGTATGAGACCTAATCAGTGTCCTAAAACAAGCGTTTTGAACATAATTTATATCTTCCTCAAAGCCAATGATAAAATATGTATATTTGTCTTACTCATATACTAAGAACTTTAGACGTTAGGGCCTCCCGTATAGAGTGAAACAGCACGATTTTAGTAACCGCATGTATGACGGCGCTCACGAAAGTGGAAGAAGCGAAAGAGGTGTGTCAGGATCGTAGCATGTGGAAAAAAGTAGTGCCTATCCCAACGGAAAAAAGGCGTGATTTTATTATGTATGTATGAAATGAAATGAAATGAAATGCATTTATTCAGCTACACACTAAGAAACGTAGGTATTTAAATAAAAACAAAAACTTAAACCTAGTAGTATATAAAACAAAAAATCATAAATAATAAAACTTAAGCTATTTGTGTGTGTGTGCTGAACAGGACCATCTCAGCACATATGTTCAGGTTTTAACCGGAACGCTGATTTTCAGATGGACCTAAGCGGATTGGAAACGAAGTAAATTACAAAAATAAATAATATTACAGAAACATACATTCAATCAAAACACATTTAAATAAATATATAAATAATTAAAATAGATACAATACGATACAAAAATATACTTTTTCTTAAAAATTGGCGCACAGGTTATGAACGCAGCTTATTATGCTGCAGCTTATATGCTGTCATTGTATGTAAGTTTTGAGAATTTCTTGGAGGCCTTATTATTTTATTTTATTTTACGCCAATATTACAAATGCGGAATTCAGGTACATTTTAACTAGCTTCAGAAAAGGAGGAAGTTTTCAATTAGTTTATATTTATTTTTTATGTTTGTCGCCTCCGTCAGAAATCCGTCATTTAAAACCGATTTCTAAAATTACTTTATTACTTTTATTTATTTATTTACTTTTGTTTGTTTGTTTGCTTTTGTTTATTATATTACTTTTGTTTGAGAGGGAGGTTATACTTTCCGTTTGATCCCATTTTACAATTTATTGACATCTGATGAGTATCTCCAGAGATATGGATAGAAATATACACTTGAAACTTGCTACTGTAAACGATTATCGCGGCATGTAAAGTTATTTTATTAGTTTTCAAACGATCTTAATTATTACCAATTCACTGGATTGATTTAAGTGAAATTCACAGACATATCCTATTTGCTGGGATAGAACGTAGGATAGGATAGGTACCTACTTTTTATGTCGCAATTCTTACTTCCCCGCCCACGGGTCATTATAGCTCACTCACTACAGCCTACAGCCAACGCCGCCTGCATGTATTACAAAAGTTTTACAAAAGTGGTATGAAAAGTCACGTTAGTAGGTACACATTTTTATTTAGCGTGCATTAATTAGCTTATCTCGTCCCGCCTCTTGGGCCTCCTGGAACGTAATTATCACAAAACTTATTGTGAGCCCCACTCTGTGGTGAGTTTAGTCCACAGGTCGTCTAATTCATCCAAGTTACTAGCGGCAACAGCCCAATGGCTTGGCGATCGAGAGGTGGTGAGTTTGATCCCCACCCATTGCACTATTGACGTGAACCCACTCCAGACACAAGCATATTTAGCTTAGTTGGAGGGGGTTAACAAGACTACTAGTGATGTGCAACCCGCATTTCTAGTAAGCTTTAAAAAAATACTACAAACTAATCAAACCGAGATAGTGGTATGGTGTTGGCTAGTCTATCAAATAGAAAAACACTACATAAATCATAACGGAAAATATTTTACCGAGACCACATTAAATTCTTAACGCCGTAAAAAATTGCTTTTCTATATTAATCACCCTGGGCTCTTGTTTGGTGTTTTCCTTCAATTTAACTTAATATTGTTTATTTTTGTTCAGGTACAAACCATCAGCGGACCACGAAAGGTTTCTAGGTTTCCCTTGTTTGCTTGAGGCCCCCTAATGAAGTAACCTGTCGAGTTTGTTTTACCAACTAACAAATGCTTTCATACCTAAATATATTTATACTTATTATATTTCTACTCTTCTTGCTTTATAGTCAAAAGTACCGATAACCAGCGAGCATGTATGAAGGCGCTCATGAAAGTGAAAGAAGCGAAAGAGGTACTCGTATGTCAGGATCGTAGCATGTGGAAATAAGTAGTTACTGCCTACCCCAAACGGGAAAATGCGTGATTTTATGTATGTATGTACTTTCTTTATACACACGTGTAAAGGAGCCTGACTGCTAATATAAAGATTTTTTTTGATGATACGTTCCTGACACGTTCATGGTATGATACTGTGTAGATATAGGTATGCTGCTCAAAATAAAAAGTCAAACTCTTTTTACACAACGGTGTTTCTATAAGATATCGTCAAGAAACCAAAAGTATTTTAGATACACAAGTGTTACAACTTTTTAAAAACTCAATGTTTGTTACATCTTTTCCTCTAAGTAGCTTTTACCAGGAAATACTGACTGAATCATGTTATTTTATTATGAAATCTGCAAATGTTTCTTTAAAACGATATTCACAGCATTTTCGGCATGAATAATAATAAAGATTAAAACGCAACTCTCTGCGAGGTTTGTTTAAGCAAAGGTTTTAACTGAACTTGTATACATTTTTATTTTCATGAATTAAAAAGATAAAGTTACGGAGAACCATTTATTTTTAAAAGGATGGTAGGATGATGGTAGGCATTGCTTCGATGTTCCGCCTGACTAGCTACCAAAAAGTAGCTTACTACCATCATGTCACAAATCTGCCGCTATAATCTTACGGTGTTCCGTTAGCACAGCCCTTGAGATTTCTAGGTCTAGCATGTCCACTGTCTTCGATATGTGTATTAAATAGCGAATTCATATTTACTTTATGTCAGTTTTAGCCATTTAAGCTTTAGCCATCAGATTTTGGTAATGTTAAGTTAAATTGGGTAATCCTAGGTTAGCTTCATATCCTAGTTATATATACATATATATAGATATATAAATATATATATATATATATATATATATATATTAATGTCTTATAGGCTAGCGTTTGACCACTATCTCACCTGTAGGTAAGTGATGATGCGGTCGAAGATGGTAAGCACTCTAGGCCTAGAATGGGAACTGGCTCTCAAGGATAACTGCCGAAACACATTAGATGTTTGGCGACAGATTTTCTAACTTGAGGGTGGTAGCTGGCCAGGCGGACAACAGATAATGGTGTCCTACCACCATGCGGGGGTTGTTGGTTTCTTAACGATGTTTCCCTTTACCGGAGGGCCACTGTGAGAAGCGCACATACATATTTCGATGGAAAAATTCTTTGGCACGGCGGGGTCTGAACTCGGTACCTATCAAAGCCACCGTTCTCCCGATTAAGCCACCGTGCCCTCATATAAATGCAAAAGTTTGTAAGAATGGATAGAGAGACAAATGGATGTAAAGACAGATGTTTGTTACTCTTTCACGCAAAAACTTCTGAACGGATTTTGATTAAACTTTGCTAATATATCAAAATAGCACATTGGCTATAATATAGAACGATATTGTGTAAATTAGCCGAATATATGTATAATTATCAAGCGAGGCGACAAAATCGTGGCATCTGAGATCTATTTCGGCGTGCGCAGCATAACCGTTAAAGTTACACATAAAAACTAAAACAACCGACTGCCATGCCGCGCGAGTCAGTTTCAGTAGGTATCAAGTTTGAGACGTTATATACGAAATTATAATGGGACCACCTTAGAAATGTACCATAAGAATAAAAAATAAAAATTGAGAACTTCCTCCTTTTTGGAAGTCAGTTGAAAATAATGTATGGCGGCATTGTTTATGCGGCATAACACATCTATCTTTTATGTAGAAGCCAGTAAAATAAATAAACGTTTTTACCATTGCCACTCAAAAAAGAGCACTTTATTCATCGATAGCAGTGAATAAAACGCTCTTTTACTCACTCGGTGAATAAAAACATTTTGAATTTGGAACAAGTACAAAATACGAATTATGTCCAAAAAATAAATAAAACTTGATGAAAGTGCCTACTAGCTGGCTAAATGGAGGTATACCATAGTAGCTATATAATAAATTAAAAATAAAAATCCCCCCAATTTTGGTTACATTTTTTTTGTTTTCATTTTGCTCCACACTATCAGTGTATTCAGCCAGAATAAAGTATAAAAAATATTCAAGTTTTTGTAAATTCAAGTAATAATGTTGAGTCAAAGTCACATTTCTGATCAAGTGGAAGTCACTGTCTAGTCCTTGGACTAAGACTTGTAAGGGTAAGACTTGTACCCCCTAATACCCCTAGTAAAGATGTGAACTTTACGGAAGATTTTCAGTGCAATTTTGGTGAGAACACAAATAACATGTTTTTCAAGATTGTGCTGTTTCCCTACACACACATTCACCGGCACTAAATGGTTAATAATCCAGTTATATTACAAATTAATAATAACATATGATAAATATAAATAGGTACTATAAGTAGGTACTACTATTTATTTTCTTGCAGTCAATGGTAAAAAGAATATTACACGACTCGTGAATAAAAAATGTAATCTCGGTCTTTGTATCCCTCGCTCCGCTCAGCATTCTAATTTAGAATCCTTCGCTGCTCTCGGGATCCAACTTAGTCCCTCGAATTAAATTGCCTTTTTATTCACTTGTTGTATAATCTACTATTATCGCATTTGGAATGTCAAGTAGATAATCTTTGTCTGTTACACTAAGGTTAATGTTAATGCTATAGATAGTTCTGACACATGACGTCATATAAAATCTGTCAGATTTTTTCATATTGGCGCTATCAGGAACGGGTGAAACTGGCCCCTAAGGCTGGGTTTCACCATCTTACTTTAACCGTAACTATAACAATAACCGATGTTTTTTTATGGAGTTTGATTGATTTTTGACGTTTGTTATAGTTAAAGTAAGATGATGCAACTCAGTCTAAGTATTTTACGTAACTAAACAGTTTAAAGGTTAATTGTTAAACACAATCCAAAATTTCATCGTACCGACGGGACAATTTAATTTATCGGAAATTTTGGATTGTGTTTAACAATTTACAAAAATATAAAGTGTGAAACATTCAAAGAAACATAATAGTTTAAAGGTTACCGTGAGAATAATATAACCAACGCGTTTGTGTTAGCTGCATGACGTGGGAAGGTATATGCCACAGATTACTATATGGGTATACTACGTAGACAGACAAAACTCTACGGTATACTAGTATATACAATCCGAACACGGACAGACGTCATAATATAATATCATAGCCATCAGAGTGAAATAGGACATAGTAATTATATACGGGCAAAGCCAGACTCATTTAGTGAGTATATAAACCAATTAAAACGAGATTTTTGATAATTATATCTCAAAATCACTCTCGACCTTGCAGATTATACTCAAGGAATAACTTTCCCACAAATTAAACAAGCGGCAATAGTCCAATGGATAAGTCGTGGTGGGCCTGACGATCGACAGGTCGTGAGTTTGATCCCCACCCACTGTACTATTGACGTGAACCTACTCCAGACACAAGCTTATTTAGCTTAGTCTCCTAGTAATGTGCAACCTATTGCTAGTAGGTTTTTGTCTTCAAAAAAAATTTCACCAAGTTTCAAATCTATCCAATGAATATAAAAATTATCCTGCAGTTTAAGCCATACATAGCCACTTAAGGGATAATTTCGCCGGTTCCTTATAATGTGTCAGATAATTATCTGACAGATAACACCATATAAAAGTTGTCAAAAATCCGTCTGATAATTTCCTAATAGTGCTATCAGGAACCGGTGAAACTGGCCCTAAGTCTCGCTAACTATACGTGTTAGACAAAGTTTTTTTTTTAATTATTTATCTACGATTAAGCAAACATTTGGCTGTAATCTCACCTGATGTTAAGTGAAGATGCAGCCGAAGATGAGGCACACTTGCTCAGTAAATTCACTCTTGACTTGAACATACCCATATAATATTTTGGAGGAAGACACACTAAGGCAGATAATTAGGTTGTTATTCCACAAACATTTACAACTTTGTGTATGTATATATATAGTTTTAATATAAAATTAACATTAGAAACAGTAACGACCCTCAACAAGCAGCAAGAGTAGGCAAGGACGTCCACCATACAATACAAGAAGTAGGTCGGGACGCGCGTCACGGCTGACGTCAGACTGTGACGTCATAACCACGCCCGCACCACGGCTACGGGTGGGGGACAGAGGGTGGCTCGCTTCATTCCCCTGTCGATCATTTGTTCGTCTAGCTAGTGGGTAATTTGTGCAGTTGGAGGCTGTGATCATATGTTATGTTATGTACGCGTATAAAAATTTGATAACATTTACCTAAATATATTTTTAATCCAGAGTTATAAGCCAAGTCGAGCGCGAAGCAAACACTGCCGTACCATCCTTTACTGGAAACATTTAGCCGCATTTTCAGGCCTATTTATTACTAATACAATTAAGTTCGCTTTTAGCGATAAGACCGCCCATTGTACAACCTAACTTCAGCTCAATCGGTTGAGTAGTTTTAGCGTGAAGAAGTTGCAAACATATTACACATATACACATTCATGAACTTTTTTCATGGCAACATGGCGGTTTTTTCGCATCAAGATATAACTTTCAGAAAGCCTTGGAATTAAAAGTTTTAAATATGCTAATGCTTTGAGTTTTTTTTTGTTATTTTTGGTGTGCGCGTTTTTTATTTCCAAATAAGCACTATTCCATGTGAGTATTCCAAGTGAGATTGGTAAGATAGTGACCAAGTGCTTGTTTCTCCGGCATACAAAATAAAACAAGCAACCTTAAAAACATTTAAGCTCATCTTCGTAGCGTGCTAAGAAATCTAACATAGGTGACGCTCCGGCGTAGCGCTACATAGTCGTAGCTAAGGGTGCGTCGTAGCATCTACCTATATTGTAGTTGTCGTAAAAATTATGGAAAATCTTGTAATTCAGTTGGATGTAACTCTGCTTAGGAATTTGAATTTCATAAATATTTTTTGGTAATATACACTTATATACAATTTATACAAATTTCTATATAATATATATATATATATATATATTATACAGAAACTACGTAAATTTGATTTATACAAATTGTATATTAATATATAATTTGAGTATTATATTACTATAATGGTATTAATTATTAATGGATTTATTTTACTTTAAACTTTCGCGATTTCGCGATGATCGTGGTCACGAGGCGACTCGTGACCACGATCGAATTAATGCAACTTGGTCGAAACGTCGAGTTAAATAAAAATTTATGTTTTAGGCGCGATAAGTCCCGTATTTTTTAATATTTATAACTAAATGGGTTATTAGGTAGGGTACGCAAAAAGCTGGCGACATTACCTCTTTGAATGGCAAGACTAATTCGTTGGCCGAGGTACGCGCCAGCTCTTTGATCATGGGAGACATCTGTATACGTATACGTCTGGAAAACTCCTTTACAAAACCGCGTGCTTGTTGACCCCACGAGCCCATGGTCATATATAATATATATATAATTTGTAATTAATTACAATTGTATATTAATATACAATTTGTACTTATAATTTCGTTAATTGAAGTACTTATCATAATAATTTATCGATTAATAACATTTATATAATACAACAGATATGCATGGTTTCATTGCAATCAAACCATTACCTTGGATTGAATAATCAATGGAACTTCGTTAAAATTTATTATTCAGTATTTTCAATTATTTATAATCTTTTTCAATAAAATTAATTGTATTATACAACGATACAATTTTAGTGTTTTCACTCTTGTCTTTGGTTATTTTGTGTCTTACAAACAACTTGCTAAAATATCACTCCGGTAATCTCCGCCAACTAATTGCATTTTTCCGTTCAAGCGTTCTTATTCCCTATGTGCGTAATCTGTAAATCTACGAGTGCATTATTTAAGATCATTATACAAACATATTTTATATACAATATAAGTAAAGTAGCGAACAAGCTGGCGGACCACCTGACGGTAAGGAGTCACCACGGTCTATCGACTACAATACCCGAGGTTTGTCGATGTGTCACCTACTCAAATACTCGTACTTAGTAGTGGAATGCAGAACCCTTCACCGCTTGATTGCTTCTTGTAACAATATAAGTAATAATAAAAAATATTTTTACACTCTAGTGTTTAATACAAGAATTATTAATTTTGTATTTGTATTATTAATAGGTATTCATGTTTTCTTATAATAGCAAGTCTCGGCAGATGTGTTGAGGTGTTTGCGCTTTATGAATGGGGGATGCCGTTTTTTCGCTCACCAGGTGGCGCGCCTAAGTAAAATAAACTGGCCAAGTGCAAGTCAGACTCACACTCGTAGGGTTCCGTAACTCAATAGAGTATTCTATAACTATGATTTTCGCAACTACAAAAATAACTTTGTTTTTCATAGTGTTTGTATGAAAAACAAAGTTATACTTGCGGTCGCTATATCTCAACAACTGCTGACTGTCGCTCGTTCAAACCAATTTTCGTTGAAAGTTTTTATTGAGATATACAGAATATATTTTTTCTAGATTTTTCACTCCCTTACTTTAGAAGTTAGAGGGGGGGGGGGGGGACACACATTTTACCACTTTAGACGCACCTATCTTTTAAATGATTAACTTTGAGAAAAAATGATTTTAGGAACCTCAATGTCATTTTTAAAGACCTATTCATAGACACCCCACACGTATAGGTTTGAAGAAAAAAAAACTGATCCAGTTTTATGTATGGGACCCCTTAAACTTTTATATTTATTATTTTTGTATAAAAATCGGAAAGCGGTTCACAGAATACATCTACCTACCAAGTTTCAATTCTGTAGTTCTAATAGTTTCGGAATAAAATGGCTGACGGACGGACAGACAGACAGACAGACAGACAGACATGGTGAATCTATAAGAGTTCCGTTTTTTGCCATTCGGCTACGGAACCCTAAAAAGGTCCTGATGACAGTTGTTAAGCTGTACAATTTTATAATGAAATGTCAAAATTCATGTTATGTCAATATCAGTTTGGTGGCAACCTACCATCAAAGAGAATATAAATACTACGTAAGACCTACCATGCCCCGCGAGTCAGTTTCAGTAGCAAGTTTAAGACATTTATCGTAATATCTCTAGAGATACTTATCAGATCTCAATGAAATTACAATGGGACCACCTCGAAAGTGTACTCTACAGATTAAAAAAATATTCATTAGAATCGGTGTACAATTGTCGGAGTGATCGCGTAACATCAAACAAACAAAAATCATACAGACGAGTTGAGATTTCGCGGACCTAGTACCACACTAGCGCTCTTAGCGGAAATTTCACATGCATCGAGTGCTTCATCTCACTGCCTTCTTCCATTTTCAGACAAGTACGGTCGATACAATAAATATCGATTTTATTTTTAATTGCCGTTTAATTCAACCATATCATATTTTTGTTCATATCATAGTATAAGCCAGCGTTTGACCACTATTTCACCTGTTGGTAAGTGATGATGCGGTCGAGGATGGTAGCACGCTAGGCTTAGAATGGAAACTGGCTTTCAAGGATAGCTGCCCGAACACATTAGATGTTTGGCGACAAATTTTCTAGCTTGAGGGTGGTAGCTAGCCAGGCGGACACTAGATAGTGTCCTACCACCACGCGAACGATGGGGATTTCTTAACGATGTTTCACTTTCATCGGAGGGCCACTGTAAAAAGCGCACTTAAATTTTTCTATAGAAAATTCCATTGGTGCACGGTTGAATCCCCCATTCAATGGTACCTCTGGCATCAAAGCTAACTATTCTCCCCGTAAACAGAGCATTTATCTCTCTACGATACTCTCACTACATCTCATGTCATATCGATCATCCTAACGAGCCAATGAACACCGTAGGCCAAACTGCTGCCCGCGCAGGTCGCCGTCGTACCGCGTGACCAAGCCGTCGGTGGACGCGACGGTAGACTCGCCCCCCGCTCCTGCGCACCACCTGCTGGAGCCCGCACCGCAGCCTGCGCGACCGCACCTCAAAGGACCACGCCCAGTTGGATCTAGCGTCTCTGGTAAATATATTTTAAAAAGCTTTTATTTAAGTTACATTCAATGATTTGGCGGCAATAGCCCAATGGATGAGGTGTCGGACTGGCGATCGAGAGGTCGTGAGTTCGATCCCCACCCCCCCCTCATTGCACTATTGACGTGAACCCACTCCAGACACAAGCATATTTAGCTTAGTTGGAGGGGTTAACAAGAATACTAGTAATGTGCAACTCACATTGCGAGTACCTAATCTTTTTCTTAAAAAATGTTTTTTTTTGTATGGTAAAAGGTAATAGCACAAGCACGACGCTCGCCTGATGGTAAGCGATGACGTCTAACCATTACAGATACAGCGACATGCAAAATTCTAGACTGCCAGAATCTTGCATGTCACTGCACTGCGCCTGTTACCTTTAGACATAAAGATGTAGAGTCTCACATGCCCTGTAATTTCACTGGACACCTTGCCATTTCAACCGAAAAACATTTCTATTTCACTGCTGAAAATTAATTGGCAAAGTGGTGGTACCGCCCCAGGTGGACTAGCAAAAGTCCTGTACTTTTCTTACCTAACAAATTACAATTAAAAGTTATATTTTATGTAAGTAACTATGTCCTTTACTATGGAGTACTGAAGTAACAAACATTTTAAAAAATACAGGCGAATTGAAAACCTCTTCCTTTTTTGTGAAGTCAGTTAAAAATAATATTATTGTAGCACAGTTTTACACTTGTAAAACTGTGGTTGCAGGTACCTATTTACAACCTGATAGTATCATAACTATTATCCTATATCATTTATTAATATATAAACCTATGTTTCCTGATATAACGTTATTTATTGTTTACGATATAAGGTAACAATACAAGCAAGGTGCTCGTCTGATGGTAAGTGATGACGTTTACCTATAACAAAAACTGTGTCTCGTCAAACTCTGGACTGCTAGATTTTGCGCGTCCCTGCACTGCGCTTTTTAATGTGATCATACCGGCTTTTGTTTGCGTGTATTTACTTCGGATATGCTCCGACCAGGTTTCAACCTAATACGTAGGTCATCTTCTGGGAGCGGCTAGGAAGGCGGCAACGCACGTCGTAAGATATCTAACTAATGGCACAGAATAATAGTATAATGTATAAAGGTCTAATAAATTATTAGACTAGACAGTGTAGGTAGTAGGTAAACATGAGGGTGACAATAGATTCCCAAATGTGACATTATTTTATGTATATTCATAAAAATACACTTTATGTAAATGAAAAAATATATATTATCCATAATAATAATTAACAAAAGAATGTCCATTAATCGTAATTGTTGTAACTATAATAGCTGAGCGTTGAGGGATTAAAAGTGGTGTCACTTTTATATTATAGCCTTTTACCACTAGCTCGCCTGGTGGTAAGCGATAATGTGGTCGAAGATGGTGAACACGCTAGGCCTAGAATACTCAGACCGCAACACCGTAAGGTTATGGCGGTAGATTTTTTCCTTGATGGTGGTAAGTTACTTTTTGGTAGCTAGTCAAGCGGAATATCGATATAATATGCTCCTATGGATGAACAACTGTCAAGGGTTCGCAATAAAAACTAATTTCAACTCCTTCCGTTCCAGACTCCATCTCCCTCTCATCACCAGTAGCGTGCACGTCACCCAAGGAAGATGTGTGCGGTCCGTCGATGCCGGCCAATGTGGCGTCCCTGCCGGAGGAGCACAAGTCTTGTCTGCTGGGCAGGGTGGCTGGACAGAGACCCAGGAGACGGAGGGCCATGCTCATCTATGTCTGCGCTGCTGATTCACAAGGTGATTACACCATTTTTTAAAGTGAAGCTTTTATTACATCGCCTCAAACTTTTTCGTCAATCTATCTGTCTCAATGACATGCATGTCGCATTACAGCGGTGCTGATTGGTAGATATGATGTATATGACATTTAGGTGTAGCTGTGATTGGCGGACGCTTCCGCAGCCATACTTGTATACATTCTAATGTGTCATGTCGACTGCTGTACCATAGCTACACATAAACAAAAAGTTTCACTTGCAACGAGTTTTTTAAAAACCACACTACACTTTTTATTTTTATGGATTTATACTGTTTGAATTTCGTTTTGTATTTTAATATCTGCCGCAGGACTGATAACCGTTGGGGTAGACTTGTCTTAGAGTGGAGACCGCGAATCGGCAAACGTAGCGTAGGACGTCCTGTGACTAGGTGGAGCGACGACATACGCAATGCGGTGGGCAGTGACTGAAAAAGAAGAGCCGAAGATCGGGCTCAGTGGCGCATCTTGGGAGAGGCCACGTCCAGTGGACTGACACCGGCTGATGATGATGATGATGATGATTTTAATAGTGGAATTGTTTTGTTCCAATAAATATAGATACTTTGTTGACAATCTCAACAAGCAAGACGTTTGCCTGATTGTAAGCGATGGCATCTTCCTAAATAACAACTTTCATTTTCCATTTTATCTAAATCCATTGCCTCCTTGGGAACCCTCATCAGAGTTAGAATACGCTTCAAGACGGTGGATTTTCAATCCGATTTTTATTTGAAAGTCATTGGTATCAAATGTTTCTATGGAAAAATCACGCAAGAAATAAAGAGTAACACAAAGAGTAACATAATATATACTGACGAGTAACACCAACATTAATATATTCAAAAGCATGCTCAATACTTTTTTTTAATAAACAAGACATATGTATTACAGCATTGACGACTTTTAAAATGACAAACTGAGTTAAAATTACAAAATATATATACGGTCGAATTGAGAAACCTCCTCCTTTTTTTTGAAGTCGGTTAAAAATGACAAATGTTTCTATTAATCGAACTAAAATACCATTTTATTACTTATAATCTTGTTACGTGCTTGTAGACTTAACGAAGCGTATCTAGCGGTTGTTTTATATTGTAACACCACTGAATGTACTAGACCACAAGCCAAATAAATCCTTTCATTTCATCTTTCCAGACTGCTGTGCCGAGAAAGGTGCCCTGCAATGTGGTGCGGCTGCAAGGCTCAGGGTGAGAGCCCGCATGCGGGGCTGGCGTATCCACGTCGCAGACTTGCACTGGAGATCACCCTTAGAGCAGCAGAGGGACCATCGCTTCCCAGTGCTTTGTATTGCGGAGTTGGCACGTAAGTAGCCCGTAAGATTATGAAACAGCTATTAGTATCTAGAACCAGTAAAATAAAAAAAAACCTTTTTAAACACAAGCTTTTACATAACCTAGGACCAGAGTAAGTCGAGACAAATCCAACGAGCCCAAACACGACGGGTATAACATTTGTAGTTTAGGAGTTCCTTTGACCACCTTCCAGCTCTATCATCAGATCAGCACTATGTCATCATAATATTGTCACGCGATTTACAATGTATGCAAAATTTCAGCTCAATGGAACCCCTGGAAGTCGCTCTAAAATCAATCGCAAGATTTGTTACGGACAAAAAATTCGCCGTGAAGTAGAGATAAAGCTTGTAATAAAAACAGACGTACACCGTTTATGCCGCCGCTATATGGAAAAATTTCATCAACCCACACGAAGTGATTTTCTTCCATATTCATAATAAGTATCGGTAAGGAATGGAAATCTTTTTCTGAGTGCCTATTGCGAGATTCTTGAAATGATATTGACCCCCCTATTGTAATTAACCGGAAACACAGACTAAGGCACGGTATTATTTAAAAAAAATTATGTTACCAACAAACTTTATTTCCAGGCCAATCCGAGCTCGGTGCAGTGGTACCAGTTCTATTCCTGAACTCAGGTCTTGGCACTCCGCTGCTGCCTCACACCCTCGAATGTGCGGACTTCAAAGCTGCGCTGGAGGCGGCAGAAGACGACAATGATAAGGCGTTACTGAACAAATGGTAACTTATCATAGACATGAAACTTTTTGAAGTACATATGTTGTAGTAATACTTGGCACCTAGATATTATAAAATTAAAAAGTGTCGTAGTTTATGAAACCACCATGGAGGATAGAGTAAACCACGTTGCAAGTGAAACTCTTTGTTTATGTGTAGCTGTGGTAGCTAGCTACTATGACAGCAGCTGACATGACACATTAGCATGTATACAAATATGGCTGCGGAAGCGTCCGCCAATCACAGCTAGACCTAAATGTCATACATCATATCTACCAATCAGCACCGGCGATATGCGATAGATGGACGATAAAACTGACTTAGCATTTTCAGTAGCTAGTTGAGAAGTTTATCGTCATATCTCTAGAGATAACTATCAGATCTTGATACAATTTGAATGAGGAGATGAAGCCTACTTATGAAAAAAGCATCATTTAAATCGGTTCACAATTGGCGGAGTAATCGCGTACCAAACATACAAAAAAAGCAGGCAGACGAATTGATAACCTCTTCTTCGGAAGAGGTTTCCACCGTTACCAGGTCACCAGGTACCTGTAATAGGTAGACGCCATCGCTTACCATCAGACGAGCGTCGTACTTGTCTTGGTACCTATTTACAACGAAAAAGAATGTTTTTTTTATTCGTAGCCTTTTTACCATAAAATAAAACCGGCTCGCCCACCGAGGCTTCCGTGCCAACTTCTAAGACTAGGTTAAAGGACAAACTTAACTTTGTAGTTCGATCCATAGAAAATGTATTGCACCAACTACAAATTATAATTTTGTAGTAGTAAATTAACCTTTTTTGTTATTAATCTACATATTTACGGTCTTCAGATTTATTTCCTATATAAGTGCTTCAAGACCTTGCTCCTTGCCAAATTTCATGATTATAGGTCATCAGGAAGTACCCTATAGGTTTTCGAGCCAAAACCTATAGGATACTTCCGGTTGACCTAGAATTAATAAAAGACCAAGGTTTTACAGCACAAGTATATGAAAAATTCCGAAAAGTAAAAAGTTGAAAATTAAGGAAAATTTTGGTACTAACAAGTTTTAGTGAAAATCTAAATTTGCCCATATCTTTTTATCGTGTTGATTCAGGACCTTGATTTTTATTCTTTATAGGGACTAATAGGGACTATAGACTTCAGCATCTGGTATAAATTTCAACTTGCTAGGTCTACCCGTTCCTGAGAAAATCGGCGGTGACTCACGAACAGACAGACAAACAGACGGACAGACGGAATAAAAAGTGATCTTATAAGGGTTCCTTTTTTTACCTTTTGAGGTACGGAACCCTAAAAAGTATATTCCTTCAGAACAGAGAACCTCCTTCTTTTTGAAGTCTGTTAATAAAACCACTCTACTCGTATCCTAGTCAACAATAACTGAAAAAAAACATGCGGGGCAGTCTTTGGGGGCTTCCGATAGAAATGAAAACTAAGTAACTTGTGAATTGTATCGCCGAGATACACAGTATACATATAGCTCATGGGAAGCGTGCGGTGACGACGACGCGAGTTTCACGCTTTTTGTTCACCCAAAAATTATACATATATACACAGTAAACATACCTATTGTTCAGTGGAAGCGAGCGGTTACGATGACGCAGTTTATCGTGATTTGTTCACCCAAAAAGTATACATATAGCTCATGGAAAGCGTTCCGTGACGATGATCCGAGTTCAATGATTTTTGTTCACCCAAAAAGAACTCAATGCGCCTAAAGACGTGTTCACTTCCAAAACCATCTCTTCGTTTCCACAGGTACAGTCTAGATGCGAGTACAACTCCACCGTGCTATCGACTGGTGCGAGGCGCGCCGGCGCGGTGGCGGAGAGAGATGGCCAAGGCATTAAACGTACTGGTTCGAACCCTGCCGCAAGAAGCTTGCGATGCCTACCTCACTACTGTAGTCGAACAGGTAAGGGTTCTTCTGATCTCCAACCCCAGTTGGTACTAAAAATTACTAGCAACTATAAACAAACGTAGGTCTCTAACCCCAGTCGGTACTGAAAATGACTAGCAACTATAAAAAAACGTAGGTCTCTAACCCCAGTCGGTACAGAAAATGACTAGCTAATGTAAACAAACGTAGATCTCCAACCCCAGTTGATACTGAAAATGTCTATAGCTACTGTAAACAAACGTAGATCTCCAACCCCAGTCGGCACTGAAAATGAATAGCAACTATAAACATACGTAGATCTCCAACCCCAGTCGGTACTGAAAATGACTAGCAACTATAAACAAACGTAGATCTCCAACCCCAGTCGGTACTGAAAATGACTAGCAACAATAAACAAACGTAGATCTCTAACCCCAGTCGGTACTGAAAATGACTAGCAACTATAAACAAACGTAGATCTCAAACCCCAGTCGGTACTGAAAATGAATAGCAACTATAAACAAACGTAGTTCTCAAACCCCAGTCGGTACTGAAAATGACTAGCAACAATAAACTAACGTAGATCTCTAACCCCAGTCGGTACTGAAAATGAATAGCAACTATAAACAAACGTAGATCTCTAACCCCAGTCGGTACTGAAAATGAATAGCAACTATAAACAAACGTAGATCTCAAACCCCAGTCGGTACTGAAAATGAATAGCAACTATAAATAAACGTAGATCCCCAACCCCAGTCGGTACTGAAAATGACTAGCTACTGTAAAGAAACGTAGATCTCCAACCCCAGTCGGTACTGAAAATGACTAGCTACTGTAAAGAAACGTAGATCTCCAACCCCAGTCGGTACTGAAAATGAATAGCAACTATAAATAAACGTAGATCCCCAACCCCAGTCGGTACTGAAAATGACTAGCTACTTTAAAGAAACGTAGATCTCCAACCCCAGTCGGTACTGAAAATGAATAGCAACTATAAACAAACGTAGATCCCCAACCCCAGTCGGTACTGAAAATGACTAGCTACTGTAAAGAAACGTAGATCTCCAACCCCAGTCGGTACTGAAAATGACTAGCTACTCTAAACGATGGTGTATATCCAACCCCAGTTGGTACTAAAAATGACTAGCTAATGTATACAAACGTAGATCTCCAACCCCAGTCGGTACTGAAAATGACTAGCAACTGTAAACAAACGTAGATCTCCAACCCCAGTCGGTACTGAAAATGATTAAAGTCCCCGTCACGAGAAGCTATAAATTATGTAAACAAACATCTTTTACTAAGTAAACATTTTATACTGCGAGATAATAATAAATTGACCATATTCAATCGACATGAAATATAGACGGGTTATATGAAAGTAACAACCTATTTAATTTAGTCGGATCATATTTTAACGACGCAAAGCGCTATCGTTTGTGTTTCTTGGTACCGGACGCAGGGATTGTAAACTATCGGGACGCCATTTTGAAATAAACGCGTCATTCGAGTTTCGAATGCGTACGAGTTTGTTTCATTGCTTTGCATATATCGCGGATCTGGTTGTTATTGTTAATTTTGTTATTGTTTCGTTATCACTTTTTTATTGTTGTTACTTTAATTGTTGCGTTAATTTTATTTTCACAAATTCATTTTTTTTGTTGGTCCAAATGTTGTGAACTCCTGAACACTTGTTTACATAATTTATAGCTTCTCGTGACGGGGACTTTAGCTACTCTAAACGATGGTGTATATCCAACCCCAGTTGGTACTAAAAATGACTAGCTAATGTAAACAAACGTAGATCTCCAACCCCAGTCGGTACTGAAAATGACTAGCAACTGTAAACAAACGTAGATCTCCAACCCCAGTCGGTACTGAAAATGACTAGCAACTGTAAACAAACGTAGATCTCCAACCCCAGTCGGTACTGAAAATGACTAGCTACTCTAAACGATGGTGTATATCCAACCCCAGTTGGTACTAAAAATGACTAGCTAATGTAAACAAACGTAGATCTCCAACCCCAGTCGGTACTGAAAATGACTAGCTACTTTCAACGATGGTGTATCTCCAACCGTAGGAGGTTCAGCATACGGTGCTGATGTCAGTGGAGGCGGCGAGGCGCTGCGTGTGGGTGAGCCGAGCGAGCGGAGCGGGGGACGCGGCCGACGGGGATGTGGTGCATCATCAGGAGCTGCAGCGGAGGCTGAATAACCTGCAGAGAGATCTGAAGGTATGTGGAAGAATATGTATGTACTTCTTTCGTTGTGTACTCATTACCTGCTGAGTGCTTAAACACATACAATTTTTAGGAACAAGACATTTACTAAAAAACAATAAACCCGACTGCGGATGCGACCCGATCCTTAATACATTGTCTGTAAGTTTTTTCCTTTTCACGTATGATCACAATATTGACGTGACAACGTCTAGTAAATCGATGAACGCCGGCTGCATGTACGAAATCGTCCCGTTACGCTCATTGTACGCTTGCGCCGATTTCATCAATGTTTTGTTATGACGTTGTCACGTTAAACTATCGTCCGTGAACCAACTTTACAGACAACCAATTTTTTTTGTATATTTTTAACGACCTTTTACGAGCCAATTAATGAGATAGGAATTGAAGAAAAAAAACATTTTCGACCCCACATTATGGCGTCCAATTTCCGCCATTTTGAATTTTTCAATTTTTGATATGTTCTTGTTGACACTCGTGCTGGTATGGTAAATCTAACGACGTTCCAATTATCAAAATCGGCTGACGCGTTTGATCTCTAGGGTGCCACAAAGGAACAAACATACATACATACATAGACTGATAAACACAACTCTCCTTTGCGTCGCGCAGTCGGGTAAAAACATAGTCGTAATATAAAAGGATGGTGCACTGCAGATGTTTTGACAAATTCAATTTAATCCGTATGCTTTAACATACATATCATATCATAACATATCATAACAGTAAGGTTGTAATTGCTTTGTAGAACAAAACGGCCCAATTGAGAGACACCCGGGCCCGGGTGGGAGTGTGTCCTTGTCTAACAACCTGCTAGTCCTATAAATGTTCTATATATAAGTTGTCCATACAAAAGAAAGGGACAAACTCCGTTTAAGGTCGGTCTCATGGGGGCCGGTGTACGCGATCAAGTTTAACATGTAGCAGGTCTGTGGGTAAAAAGAATCGTTATACATTTTTTACAGAAAAATGTTAAAGCGAAAGGAAAGCGAAAGGCGTAGGTAGAAACCACAAAGTTCAGAGACAGCTCATAACCTTTATTATGTGAATAAGCTGATAATATTTATTGGTCTTTTCCTTCACAAATAACCGATACATTACGAGCTATTTTAACAACTACCCTCATTCCAGATGCATCTAAGCGAACGCAACATAATCCGCGCGAGCATTCGCGGGCGAGCGGCTCCCGGCGACGAGGACTACACTGAAGGCGTGCGAACGGCGCTCGGCGAGCGGCTCGACACACTGCTCGACCAACTGGTCGCCGAACATGAAGCTCCGCTCGGGTATAACGGGATACCGACCAGGTAAGGATGTGCAGTATTTATGAACTCATATTAGTTTGCTTAAAATTTGTATTACGATGCATTAAGAAATTAAATTAATTTATTTAATAATAATAATAATTTATTGAAATCTTGATCCTTACATCTAATAACTAATACATATCAGTGGCTTAATTTATGTTATTGCTAATAGTTGTGACAGATAGGCTGTACGTTACAATGGTGATAGTTCCCTGTTCCACAAACTAGTTTATAAACTGTGACTTGTGGGACAGTGTTCCTCCGTCGGCAGGCGTGTTAGCCTTATATTTGTTGGTCAGGTGTTTAGTTGCTCAAGAATTTTACATAGTAAAGGTAAAATAAGTAAAACTTAATTAGATGATGTGTGTATGTGTGCGTGTGTGCGCGCTCGCACATTTGTGTGTGTGTGTGTGTGAGTGTATTTGTGTGTGTGTGCGAGCGTGTGTATGTGTGTGGGTGTGCTTGTGTGAATATATGTGTTTTGTTAAAAATACAGGATTTATCATTTTATAGTCAAAATGAGGTTTTCTGCCTCATTAAAAGTCAATTTGAGGAGCCAGTTCTCTTACATTCATATGTGTTAATACTATGAATAGATAGTATTCGGTTAACCTGGTTATATATAAATTCCCCCAGGAAACAGAGGAACCTTTGGGCGAAAGTCGTGGAAAAGGATTTAAGAGTGTGCACTCTATCTTTTCGTCTTTTTGTTGATGTATAGTTTGTCGGTTTTATGGAGTGCATGTGTAATATAGTTCTCAGGATAAATAGTTTACGAACAGAGAGTAACTCTGTACTCTTGTAAAGTTCAAAAGTAGAAAATCGGTACGGACGAAAGAACATAACTTTCAGCAGCGCTCTTTGAGCCCTTTCGAGCACAATTAAAAATGTTTTTGGTGCACCACCCCACGCTGTTATACAATATGTAAGTAATGACTGACAGAGTGCAAAATATACTGTCTTTAACAGCTTAGTGTCAGCCACATGACGTAGGGTTTTGAAGATATATATAAGTTTGCGAACTCTGCCAGTCAATACTCTAATATGGTATTTGTAATTTAAACAACTGTTAAGTGTCACACCCAGATACTTAAAGCTTCTAACACATGACAGTTCTTCACACGAGCAATTGTTGGTAAGAAGTTTACAGCGAGCATGTGCTTGTATAGTAATAATGTCATCGGCTGGAAGTGTATGTGTGTGTCAGTGAACATCGCGATCTCATCGCGTGACCTCACTCTCGAGGAAGAGCGACTGACTCGCTCGAAACCTAGGTCGAGAAAATTCGACTAATGGTACGTGAATTACAGCCGGTATATAACAATAACTAGAAGTCCCCCGCGGCTACGCCCGCGTTAAAAACTCCTTTTATTTACTTAAAACTTTTCTTTTGTAAAAACGATTCTATCATTAAAGACATCAAATAAAAATTAGCCAAATTGGTTCACCTGTTTTCATATTATCGCGTGACTAAGACAAATCAGGATTCATATTTTTAAAACCCGAAAAACCCAATAAAGCGCAATCCGAAACTATATTGATTTTCAGACTTTTTTACCCCAGTTCACTCTTTTAGGGTGGCATTTTGAAAAAGTCTGAAACTCGTATTTACTTATTTATTTACAGAAGTACTTGTGTGAAATGTCGAATAAAATGACTATCCAAAATTTGAACCCCCGCTTCATCCCTTGAAGAGTGAATTTTGAAAAATCCTTTCTCAGCGGATACCTACGTCAAAATTTCTATCTGGATGCAAAATATCAGCGCAATCCGAAACAATATTGATTTCAGACATTGTTACTCCACTTCACCCTTTTAGGAATAGAATTTGAAAAAGCCTGAAACACGTATTTACTCATTTATTTACTAAACTACTTGTGTAAAGTTTCGAATATAAGAGACAATCAATTCTTGTTTCTCCATACAAACTTTGAACCCTCGTTTCATCCTCTTCAGGGATGAATTTTGGAAAACCTTTCTCAGAGGGAACTAACGTCGTAATTAATAACTATCTGCATGCCAAATTTCAGCGCAATCCGAAACAATATTGATTTTTACACTTTATTACCCCATTTCACCCTCTTAGGGGTGGAATTACAAAAAAACCTGAAACACGTGTTTACTTATTTTTGTACTGAAGCACTTGTGTGAAGTTTCGGATAGAAAAGACTATCTAATCTTGTTTCTCCATACAAACTTTCAACCCCCGTTTCATCCCCTTCGAGGGTTAATTTTGGGAAATCCTTTGAAAGAGGGATCTAACGTCGTAATAACTATCTGCATGCCAAATTTCAGCGTAATCCGAAACAATATTGATTTTACACTTTATTACCCCATTTCACCCTCTTAAGGGTGGAATTTCAAAAAAACCTGAAACACGTGTTTACTTATTTTTTTACTGAAGCACTTGTGTGAAGTTTCGGATAGAAAAGACTATCTATTCTTGTTTCTCCATATAAACTTTGAACCCCCGTTTCATCCCCTTAGAGGGTTAATTTTGGAAAATCCTTTCTTAGAGGGAATTAACGTCGTAATAACTATCTGCATGCCAAATTTCAGCGTAATCCGAAACAATATTGATTTTACACTTTATTACCCCATTTCACCATCTTAAGGGTGGAATTTCAAAAAAACCTGAAACACGTATTTACTTATTTTTTTACTGAAGCACTTGTGTGGAGTTTCGGATAGAAAAGACTATCTAATCTTGTTTCTCCATACAAACTTTGAACCCCCGTTTCATCCCCTGCGAGGGTTAATTTGGAAAATCCTTTCTCAGAGGGAACTAACGTCTTAATAACTATCTGCGTGCCAAATTTCGGCGCAATCCGAAATAATATAGATTTTCACACTTTATTACCCCATTTCACCCTCTCAGGTGTGGAATTTCAAAAAAACCTGAAACACGTGTTTACTTATTTTTTTACTGAAGCACTTGTGTGAAGTTTCGGATAGAAAAAACTATCTAATCTTGTTTCTCCATATAAACTTTGAACCCCCGTTTCATCCCCTTAGAGGGTTAATTTTGGAAAATCCTTTCTTAGAGGGAATTAACGTCGTAATAACTATCTGCATGCCAAATTTCAGCGTAATCCGAAACAATATTGATTTTACACTTTATTACCCCATTTCACCCTCTTAAGGGTGGAATTTCAAAAAAACCTGAAACACGTATTTACTTATTTTTTTACTGAAGCACTTGTGTGGAGTTTCGGATAGAAAAGACTATCTAATCTTGTTTCTCCATATAAACTTTGAACCCCCGTTTCATCCCCTTAGAGGGTTAATTTTGGAAAATCCTTTCTTAGAGGGAATTAACGTCGTAATAACTATCTGCATGCCAAATTTCAGCGTAATCCGAAACAATATTGATTTTACACTTTATTACCCCATTTCACCATCTTAAGGGTGGAATTTCAAAAAAACCTGAAACACGTATTTACTTATTTTTTTACTGAAGCACTTGTGTGGAGTTTCGGATAGAAAAGACTATCTAATCTTGTTTCTCCATACAAACTTTGAACCCCCGTTTCATCCCCTGCGAGGGTTAATTTGGAAAATCCTTTCTCAGAGGGAACTAACGTCTTAATAACTATCTGCGTGCCAAATTTCGGCGCAATCCGAAATAATATAGATTTTCACACTTTATTACCCCATTTCACCCTCTCAGGTGTGGAATTTCAAAAAAACCTGAAACACGTGTTTACTTATTTTTTTACTGAAGCACTTGTGTGAAGTTTCGGATAGAAAAAACTATCTAATCTTGTTTCTCCATATAAACTTTGAACCCCCGTTTCATCCCCTTAGAGGGTTAATTTTGGAAAATCCTTTCTTAGAGGGAATTAACGTCGTAATAACTATCTGCATGCCAAATTTCAGCGTAATCCGAAACAATATTGATTTTACACTTTATTACCCCATTTCACCCTCTTAAGGGTGGAATTTCAAAAAAACCTGAAACACGTATTTACTTATTTTTTTACTGAAGCACTTGTGTGGAGTTTCGGATAGAAAAGACTATCTAATCTTGTTTCTCCATATAAACTTTGAACCCCCGTTTCATCCCCTTAGAGGGTTAATTTTGGAAAATCCTTTCTTAGAGGGAATTAACGTCGTAATAACTATCTGCATGCCAAATTTCAGCGTAATCCGAAACAATATTGATTTTACACTTTATTACCCCATTTCACCCTCTTAGGGGTGGAATTCCAAAAAAACCTGAAACACGTCTTTACTTATTTTTTTACTGAAGCACTTATGTGAAGTTTCGGATAGAAAAGACGATCTAATCTTGTTTCTCCATACAAACTTTGAACCCCCATTTCATCCCCTTAAGGGGTGAATTTTGGAAAATCCTTTCTTAGTACACCCTTACGTACTAAGACAAATATACCCTCCAAATTTCAAGTCTCTACGACCAGCGGTTTAGGCTGTGCGTTGTCTGTCAGTGAGTCAGTGAGTCAGTGAGTCAGTGAGTCAGTCAGTATGTCAGGACAAAGATTCTTATAGTATTAGATAGATAATGGAAGTGTATGGTCTCTCATGGCGAATGGCATCACTTTAGTTTTGGAAGTATTCAGCGTAAGATAATTATTGTTTAGCCAATCCGTAACCTTGTTGAAACCTTTCTGAGCTGCAGCAGTTACCTCTTTCCAAGTTTTACCCGAGAAGAGAATACACATTTAATAATACATATTATACATTTTTGAGATAAAAATAAAAAATAAACTAATCGAATCGGCGTGGAGCCATTTTTTTAGGAAAGTTTTGGTGCACGGATCCCATGGACCAAAAGTTTCAACGTTCATTTCAGTTTGCTTTGTTAAATTTAATCACGATGTATCACGACCAGATCGGAGACGTATTAAAGGAAGGCCAAGTCAAAAGTACATATAACTGCCGAGCATGTATGAAGGCGCTCATGAAAGTGAAAGAAGCGTATGTCAGGATCGTAGCATGTGGAAAGAAGTAGTCTCTGCCTACTCCAACGGGAAAAAGGCGTGATTTTATGTATGTATGTTAAATTTAGGATCGTTAACAAAACGAAATAACCGGCCAAGTGCGTGTCGGGCCACGCGCAGTGTAGGGTTCCGTAGTAGCCTGTTATTCAATGCAAGTCTTTACCCGTTATATACAAGCAACTAGGTACTCCGTCTTTGTCACTTTAAAGGATTTATTCTAAGGATTTTGTATTTGGTACAAAATTATCCAACACCCAAGTTCAACGACTATTACTGCTAAACTAATAAAGTTATCTTAACCGCTATAATTTTCCTTTAAAGTTCATAAAATGCGCTATTATCACGAATTTCTTCAGATTTTTCGAGCCAGCAGTTTAGCTTTTAGAGGGGGGGGGGGGGACGCCCTACTGGAACAAAAATTTGCACTTTAAAGTTTAATATTTCGTAAATGGAGCTATAATATATAATTCAATCTAAAAATGGTATTTGCAACCCTTAAGTCATTTTGAAAGACCTATTTAACGATCTCGAACCTCCTCCTCTTTGGAAGTTAAACATAAATTGATAATATAGTTTGGAATATAAATTGATAAAAAAATTAATCCACAATTTTTTTAAGTAGGCAGGTAAACTTATCTGATCGTCAATATTATGTACTCTCTTCCTCCATGCAGGTAACGTCAGTTTTTTCTGACATGTGTACTTACACATGTTAAATAAATGGCCAAATGCAAGTCGGACTCGCACTCGTAGCGTTCCGTACCACACTATAGTATTTGATAAGATCGAGCAAAAAATACCACTATTATTTTTCGCCAGCAAAAAATAATAATTAATAAACATTTTGTTGCTTATAACGCCATGTAACGTCTAACGAAGGTGTTAGGGATCGACATTTCAATATAACGCCATCTATTTTACCTAACTAAGCGCTCATAGATGGCGTGAAACCCGAAAAAAAACACGTTTCATGTATGGGAACCCTCTATTATGTTTAACTTTTTTCTGTTTTTAGTATTTTTTGTTTTAGCGGCAACGGAAATACATCATCTGTGAAAATTTCAACTGTCTAACTATCACGGTTCATGAGATACAGCCTGGTGACAGACGGACAGACAGACAGACAGACAGACAGATAGACAGACAGACAGACAGACAGACAGACGGACAGTGGAGTCTTAGTAATAGGGTCCCGTTTTGGTACGGAACCCTAAAAACTAAAAGAACCGACTTCAAATGCCGCACTATTAATTTTCAGTACCAAGTATGAGGTGTTTATCTCCATATCTCTGGATATACTTATCAAATCTCGATGAAATTATGTAGTGGTACAATGGTATCACCCTTGAGATATCTCCTTTCCAACAAAAAAATAATCATCAAAATCGGTTTATAAACGGCGAAGTTATCCGCGAACAAACACAAAAAAATATATATACGCTCGAATTGAGAAACATACTCCTTTTTTTGAAGTCAGTTAAAAAGGGTCTATAGTTATTCATCATTATCGTTATATATGGACGCATAGATAAATGCATTAATCTGTTTCAGTTTGCTGGATGAAGTAAACGAGCACATTTCGTTCTGTCAGAAAGCTGCACAGTGCACCTCCAACCGAGAGATTACACTGAACGAGCTCAAAACGTGAGTATTCTTTGACATCATTATAATACACACTGGAAGCGCCTCGCGGCTTCACCCGCGTAGTTTCCGTTCCCATGAGAATACTGGGATAAAATATAGCTTATGTTACTCGCTGATAATGTAGCTTTTCATTAGTGAAAGATTTTTTTTAATCGGTCCAGTAGTTTTTTAAATTGAATAGTAACAAACGAACAAAAAATCAAGATTTGATTTTTTGTTTGTTTGTTATGATTTATTATATTATTTTAGTTGTTTTCACTTGATGGTTTAAGTAACCAAGTGGTTTCGCGTTTGTTCAAGACTCTGCGACTCATATGCCATATATTTTATAGCACAGTGATACCTTAACCCGCACTTTATTGCACGGCGTAGCACCCGAATGCAAAAATAGACTACTTAAGTCACGCTTATCGTAATATACTATTAAGTGATTTGACTGTTTCCTATAAATGAATACTAATTCTAATCCTATTTGATAATGAAAAAGAATTAGAAGACAACGGATAGACAAACTAAAGCCTTACGTAGTGCATCTCTTGTTAGTCATGTTCTCTGAACTCTCCTCTCTATCTCTACTACTCGCAGTACAATTCTTGTAACTTATGTTCTGAATAACCTGTCACCAACAATCAAGCTCAGTGACAGCGACATGTTTTTGTTCGGTGAGTGACTCGAAAATAACCTAGTATAACAATAATAAAATATAAAGTGTAGTACCGATGGTCCCAAAAGTACCCGACCTAACTAAGAAAACACAAAATTTTTGGATAAAAATATATTTATTTCTCTACGTAGTCTCCCTCTAGCTCGATACATTTTTTTTCAGCGATGTTCAATTGCTTCGATACCATTTTTATAGTAAGAAATGTCAAGCTCCTCGAAGTAGCCATCGACCGCACACTCCACCTCTTCATTGTTGGCAAATCTTTTACCCCCAACCATTTTTACAAGTTTGGGAAAAGAAAAAAGTCTGAAGGAGCTAAATCTGGCGAATAGGGAGCATGGTGAAGTATTTCAAAATGTAACTAATTGATTTTAGCCATCGCAATTACAGATTTGTGAACTGGCACGTTGTCTTGATGAAACAAATCTTTTTTTTTCGCTAAATGCGGTCTTTTTGTCTTGATTTCAACACTTAAACGTTGCAATAGTAATAACTATAGAATTTCAAAATAAAGCAGTATTATAGTTGGTACTTTTTTTTTTAGTTTCTTTATGGCTCCACACGATCAGTGTATTTAGCCAGTGTCATATATTGAAATTTTTCAAGTTTTTATGAATTTTAGTCGTAGAGATGGGTCAAAGTCACATTTCAGGTCAGTTGTCAAGTAAAAGTCTAGTCTATGTCATACCTTCAGTAAAGATGTGGTGTTTACTAAAGATTTTCAGTGGAATTTTGGTGCGAACGCAAATAGCATGTTTTTCAACATTGTGCTGTTTCCCTACACTCGCACACATTCACCGGCACTTAATGGTTAATAATCCACATTTATTACATATTAACACGCGGAAGAACACAAGTTTTATGAAAAAATACAATGAGATCACGCACACTTTTCCACGTTCCCGCCAAAACTGTGGTTGGTACTTTCTACCACAAACAATATTTTCAGACAGCAACGCCATCTATACGCCAGACCGGGTACTTTTGGGACTACCTGGTAACACCAAAAGAAACATAATATTCTTACAGATATGTATATGTTCTCCCACAGGTACATAACAGGGGACAGCAGTGTTCCCCTCGCTCTGATAGGTGGCGCCGGGTGTGGTAAGGCGACCCTGGTCGCTCGCGCTGTCACCGTCGCTCCAGCTTGTCTTCAGGACTTGGCTGTTATCGTCAGGTATAATCAGCATAAATCTGACCACAGCTATAAGATTCTTCCAAGCCTCTGAGATTCTTCTTTGGCTCTACTTGTCCAGTAGAGTCTGTGCAAAAATAGAACCGTCGTGGCGTTACGATGAACTAACATGCAAAGGTAAGGAAGGACGGTACATACCTACCTACATACCTACATACCTACTTACGAGTAGCAGCACACGATAATGAAAAGAGTAGGGATCTACCAAGTATCAATCAATTTGTCAATGCAACAAAAAAAAATTGATTATCTGTAAAGTTGGTTTACGGACGATAGTTTAACGTGACAACGTCATAACAAAACATTGATGAAATAGGCGCATGCTTACAATGATCGTAACGGAACAATGAGCGTAACGAGACACTTTCGTGCATGTAGCAGGCGCTCATCGATTTATTAGACGTTGTCACGTCAAAAACAGTAAATTAAAACGACTGACGACCGACGCGACCTCAATTTCTATGACGGTTCTCTATTTGCACAGACTCTTATTTTTTACCGCTCTGCGTATTCCATCGTCTCATAACTGTCAGTTACACCTGGTATTACTGGTCTGTGGTTACACGTAGGCCGATATTCTAGAACAAGACTGGAGCACCGATTCGCTCTTGGCGTGGAGTGGAGCTAGTTGACTGGTAAACTAAACGTGATTTGGTTTTGAGAGACCCCTAGGCGTAAAGGATAGAGAGCTTAACTATTATCCTTTTATTTATATTAAATCCTAGCACAGGTGTTCGTCCACGGGTGGTAGGAGCATAATATATCAATTTTCCGCCTGACTTGCTACCAAAAAGTAGCATACCACTATCATGGAGAAAATCTGCCGCCATAATCTTACGGTGTTCGGGCAGCACACAGCCCTTGAGAGTCGGAACATTCTACACCATCTTCCACCACATCATCGTGTACACCAGGCGAGATAGTGGTCAAACGCTAGCTTATCAGATAAATAATTAAGATAGTTTAAAAACTAAAACAACAGATGCCCCGCGAGTCAGTTTCAGTAGCAAGTTTGAGACGTTTATCGTCATATCTCTGGATCTCTCTCATATCAATTATCAGATATCGATGAAATTAAAATGAGGCCATCTCGGAAATCTATCGATTAAAAATAATATTATTGGAATCGGTTTACAATTAACGGAATAATCGAGTAACATACATACAAAAAAAAACATACAGACGAATTAAGAACCTCCTCCTTTTTGGGAGTCAGTTGAAAATAGAATCGATGTCGAAGGTTAATTTGTAATTGTTTATTCCATCTTCTAAAAATGTTCAATAGATTATTATTATTTAAAGCGGCCAATGGCTAAGCCGTCGGCCTGGCGATCGAGAGGTCGTGAGTTCGATGGACAATGGATGGGGACCCATTGTACTACTGACGTGAACCCACTCCAGATACAAGCATATTTAGCTTAGTGGAGGGCTAACAAGAATACTAGTAATGTGCAACCCACATTTCTAGTAAGCTTTAAAAAAAATATTTAGATAATTGCGTAATCTTTATGTCTGAAGCTTTAAGTATTCAACCAACTCAAGGTAACAGGCGCAGTGTAGTGACATGCAAAATTCTGCCAGTCCAGAATTTTGCATGCCGCTGTATCTGTAATAGGTAGACGCCATCGCTTACCATGAGGCGAGCGTCGTGCTTGGCCTGTTACCTTATATCATAAAAAAAAATCTTTAAAGGAAGTAAATTGCTTAAATGTAAGATATGTTTCAGGTTCGTAGGTCTAACGTCACAGTCCAGCAGTTCTCACCAGCTGCTGAAGTCCATAGTGGACCAGTGTCACGTGCTGCACTGCGGGACTGTCTACAGAGGCAGGAATGTAAGTTGTTACGGCTACATACTAATCCTGGTATCATTAATCCTGTCCAATGACACGTTCCTCCTCCTAATTCAAACTTGCCGCGCGCCCTCTCGCCGCGCGCGCTTCAATATGGCCGATGTCGTTCGTGTGCATACACGCGCGTGTGTTTTTGTGTATAAAATAATAAAATAGAAGAAGTCACGAAAATCCTGGTGGCACGAGACTTAGACTCCGGCGGATATTTCTGCCTGCGGTGCTGGTGAGTCCTACCTATATTCCCGTTTCTAATCCTAGTGGTGGCCGGGGCGATTCCCTCATTACACAGTCAAATATCCGTAGCGTGTCGTCTCTAAGCAGTAGCATCAGGCTTTCTTCGCGAGTATCCAACATAAGTCTTGTGTCACAAGGAGGAGGAAAAACATCGTTAAGAAACCCCCGACTCCCACATGATGGTAGGACACTATCTAGTATCCGCCTGGCCAGCTAACACCTTCAAGTTAGAAAATCTGTCGCCAAACATCTAATGTGTTCCGGCAGCTATCCTTGAGAGCCAGTTCCCATTCCAGGCCTAGCGTGCTTACCATCCTCGACCGCATCATCACTTACAAACAGGTGAGATAGTGGTCGAACGCTAGCATATAAGTATTATATAAAAAACTGGCTGACCCTGCAAACGTTGTTTTGCTAAAACCCAAATATCTTACGGAACCCTATTTTTTTCCAAAATAAAATTTAGCCTATGTTACTCGTGGATACTGTGGCTTTCGAATGGTGAAAGAATTTTTAAAATCGGTCCAGTAGTTTTTGAGCCTATTCATTACAACCAAACAAACAAAGTTTTCCTCTTTATAATATTAGTGTAGATAGTGTAGATAAAAAAAAAAACTCTCTCTACATAGCTCTTTTATGAAATCGTGATAAATGTAGCCTATGTCCATCCTGGAACTCAATCCGTATTATAAAGGCGAAAGTTTGTGTGTACGTTTGTTACTTCTTCACGTTAAAACTACTCAACCGATTGAGCTGAAACTTGGTATGTAGATAGCCTAGACCCTGGAATAACACATAGGGTACTGTTTATTGCGATATTCCCACGGAGACGATGTCTACGCGGGTAAAACCGCGGGGCACAGTTTGTATTACATAAATACGTAATATAATTATATAAACCTAATATAATTGGCTAACACTGGTATGTCTAGTCACTAATGTGACTAAAGCCGGCTTTTCACTATGGGATATATAAAATATAATATATATTATATCTTGAGATTTAAAACTTTATCGCTCGTTTTTTATTCATTTTTTATGAGACCGTTTACACTATGCTAAAATATATATTACATCCCAAGCTATAAATAACATATGTATTAATTATTTTAAAATATTATAAATTAATTTTTGGAATAATTTGCTTTCTCTCTGTTGTAATTTACTGCGCCGCCACTATTTTTTCTGCACCTCCAGGATGACTGGTAGAAAATGCTATTCTAGCATTAAGTCCTCCGTGTACAATTTTTGTGTGTGCAAAAGTATAAATAAATAAATAAATAAATAAATATTTTTTCGTCCGGCTGTGCGATATTTTTAAAGGTGTACTATATTTTACCTCACGTTCCCGGACACTGCGCCTCCCCCTGCCTCGCCCTTAGTTTTTTTTTTTTATTATGGCTCCACACTATTAGAGTATTTAACCAGTGTTATTTATTAAAATTCTTCAAGTTTGTTATAAAGATGGGTCAAAATCACATTGCAGGTAAAGTTGAATACTTCTGATGAACTGTCGTTGGAATCAAGCAAAACAACCACCATATTATCCATTACAGAATTCAACCGTTTCGATAAAGAATGTATGTCGTCGCTCCACCTGGTCACAGGACGTCCTACGCTACGTTTGGGTGGTGAAAAAAAAAGATAGCGGTGGGCAGTGACTGGAAGAGAAGAGCCGAAGATCGGGCTCAGTGGCGCATCTTGGGAGAGGCCTACGTCCAGCAGTGGACTGACACAGGCTGATGATGATGATAAAAAACGTAATGACACAGTGGTGACCGAAGCGGAACTGTTCCAAAACATATATCTTACAGTGTGAACAGCAATCGCGGGATGTAATATATTAGCTCAAGATGTAATAATATACATTATATCTCAAGAGGTGAATAAAGTCTTCGATTTGCAAAAAGAGAACCGTCGTAGAAATTGAGGGCGCGCGTGTTGACGGTTCTAATTTACTGTTTTTGTTGCGTGACAACATTGCTCTGTCGCCAATACGACTAAAAATGTTTGATACCTTGGTAGGTAGGTACCTACTCTTATCATTATCGGTATTAGGTGGGTATACCTTCCTTCCTTACCTTAGAATGTTAGTTCATAGTATAGTAAAGCCACGACGGTTCTCTGTTTGCACTCTAGGACTCTTTGATAGACTCTAGGCGTAGCGTCTAACTGCCTCTCTGTAAAAAAGTAGGTAGAGATTTCAAAATAAAAAATTAAAAAAATCATTTTTATTTGTAAGAATGTAGGTCATAACAGAGATATGCCAAGATGTTAGAGCCAAAAAAGTTCCTTGTACGTTCTTCGCCTTTAGGCAAACAAATATTAGAATACAATTGATAAAATAAAAATTAACTAATACAATTAAATAAATACATTCATTTTAGTTACTCAACTACCAAATCATAGATATCCATCTTCAATAAATAAATAAATTTTACCACAATTCATATGATATAAACATTGAAAATTAGTGTTAGCAGTGTCTAGTGATGCTCTGGTCTGTGGTAACAAGTTATATCAAAAAATCTTATTAGAAGCTTTTGTCATTAAGAAAGTCCGTAACACTGTAGTAGCATTTACTTATCAATAATAATCGCAGTTTCAATTTAAAGCCGTCTAAGCTGCATTTATTAATTGCTTTTGATAATTTGTTATACATTTTTGGAGCCATCCTAAAAACATTTTTCCCATCAGCGATGTTCGGAATGGCTTGCTACACAGCCTTGAACTATTTCGCATGTTAAAGTTATATGTTTCCCCTAAAGTCTCAAATTTGCTAAGATGTTTTTTCACAAATACTGCAATTTCGTAAATAAATATACAAGGTACAGTCAAGATTTTTAAATTAATAAAATGTGGTTACAGCTGTCTCTCGGTTTCAAATTAGTAATCAACTGCATACAAACTCTTTCGTAAGGATGTGACTACACACATTAAAATTTAAAACAGTAATTTGTAGGGGCGGGTCATGTTATTGTAGTAAATCTCTAATAGATACAGGAGATACTGCTCAGGTAAACTATAAGTAATATCGATGATAAACATTCCAGGACGTATCCTCCCTGTCTCAAGCACTCCGTCAGCTGCTGGTAGCGCTGGGCAGGAAGCGCACCATCTTGCTGTGCGTGGTCGGGGCAGACGCGCTGCGAGCGGCCAGGTGGCTGCCCGAGAGACTGCCTGAGAATGTCAAGATGATCGTCACTGTCACTGAAGGTAGGTATTTGACAACCATTTATTATTCTCCACAGACCTGCTACATATTAAACTCGATCGGGTACTCCGGCCCCCATGAGAACGACCTTGAACGGAGTTTGTCCCTTTCTTTTGTATGGACAACTTATGTATACCATACGTATACCATACATATAGTATAGAACATATATAGGACCCTGGTGTCTCTAAATTGGGCCGTTTAGTTCTACAAAGCAATTACAACGTTATTGTTAAAGCATACGGATTAAATTGAATTTGTCAAAACATCTGCAGTGCAACATCCTTTTTATTACGTCTATGTTATTCTCCAACGGGCACCTTGAAGAAAGACCAATTGACCAAGGATATCATGACCCCTCTACCGGCGCGTCTATTTTCGCCAATATCCACGCAATGTTCAGTTTTTGGGCGAGGCCATTTGAAATGCTGATAACTCTAAATGTTTGCTTTAAATCTACGTATTATTTACTATCGTTAGGATTGTTTTGAAACAAGCTAAAATCTAATGTATATTAATAAAATGAAATAAAATTAAATGTATCCCAAAATTCAAGTTCAAAATAAACGCCTTGGGCTAAGATGACAGGTCAAAATGTTATTAATCTGCAAAACAAATCTATAGCCAGACCTTAGCTAGAGATTTATTTTATAGCGTTATGGAACTACACAATTGAATTGCATAATCCATTGCCTTTTAGCCATTCGAGAATCGAACGGAGGTACCTACTTATATGAGTAACCGATACCGTGAATACTTGCTACGAGTAAATATAGTTGTTCTGTGGTGTATACGCACTATCTGGAAATAAATAAATAACATTATTAATTATATATATTAGGGCTATTCTGTAAGCTCGTTTATACATCTCGGGAGCGGAATCCGACGAAATTCAAATCACACGGCGGATTCCGGTTTCGATATGTATAAACGAGATTACAGAATCGCCCTACTGATGAGAAACATGGTGGTCCCTTGCAAGGAACAACTTTCTGTCGACTATTAAAGTTTACACTATCCCCTTACTACGTGCAAGGGGACAGCGTCTCAACTGTCCTGTCTATCCATCAGAAACCGACGAACCATCATCATCGGCGATCATGGCAGTGCTCTCATCAGAAGACGGGCCGAAGATCGTGCGAGCCCCGCCAGTAGGGGCAGAGGAAGCCAAGGCTGTGCTGACGGCCTGTGCAGCTACTTACAGCAAGACTGGGGCCGCCTCGCCGCCTGAGGCCGCTGTGAAGGCTGTGCAGAAGTGCACCTTGCCGCTTTATGCTAAGGTTGTTTTTACTTTAAATATGCGAAGGTTAGATTAGGTTCCAGTGAAATTACAGGGCATGTGAGACTTAACATTTGGTATGTCTCGAGGTAACATGCGCAATGCAGTTTAGTTACATGCAAAATTTTGACTATCCAGCAGGGTTATTCTAGATCATTCAAAAGCAAATTCGGATTCGGAAATAGCCTTTACTTCGACTTAGATCTTTGCAATTCACAATGCCCCGATCGGTTACTTTTCATATTTCAATTCGAAAAAATCTGTGATTCTAATTGGAAAGGTTTCCGCGACAAAATAGCTCACGGATTTATCAATATTCAAAATTAAAAATGAAGCTTCCGAATCTGAATAGATTTTCGAATGATTGAGAATCAACACCCAGAAATTTGCATGCCGCTGTATTAGGTAGACGTAATCGCTTACCATTCGCGTGCTTGTCCTGTAAAGCCGGGTTCCCACGGCCCGTGTTATCACAGGCCAGACCGGATCGTACCGCGCCTGTTGATACCCGTGCAGCCCGGGTCCCACGGCGCATTGTATAGCGGGCCAGTCCGCGCCGCGCCGGACCGACGGGTCGTGGGAACGGTCGCATACGATGAAACCTGTTGAAAATGGGCGAAAATGTCGCGCCGCGCCGCGCCGCGCCTTTGAACTTACCGACTCCCAACGGATCGGACGGGCGACGACAGGACCACAGGCCTCATCGGATGCCACCGTTCCCACGATCTGTCGGCCTGTAAAGGCGCGATCTGATCTGTGAAACAACGGGCCGTGGGAACCTGGCTTTACCTTATATCATTAAAAAAAGCTTTTGTTAGGTTACAGTCACAGTTATACAATCATACAGTTGAGAATCGCTTTGATGTTGGACGACACCGCTGCCGCCCGAGTAGGTACTTACGCTATCAGCCGCAAATATGAAAGGACAACCCTTTCATATTTGCATTTTTGCAAAAAAAAAAAATTCCGAAACAAAATTGTTATTAATTTGTTATATGATTGTAAAACTGTGACTCTGGTTCACACAAGATCATAGCGACGTGATGCGTATGTACTTACAAACCTTAGTTTATATAGAAGATCATTGCCTTCATACCAAATACAAATGATGCCTATAGTATTTATTTTTCGAAAAGTTTCTTGATGTCATTCTTTAACCTCAACTCAATTTTACTAAATACCTAGGTTGGGTAATTATTAATTTATAAAAAATAAATATTATATATTACATTGTATTAATTTAATAAATTAAATCGTAAGTCCTTATTGTATTTTTCTGTCGCAACATACATACACAGAACAAGTGTCCACCAATAAAACTCGTAACTAAAACTCGCTCGTGCATTAACACGTTCACGGCGTCACGGCGTCCCTCGTGCGATGCCACAAACTAAGCGAGATTGTGGGACGCGGTCCGCGCCGCCCGCCTCCCCGCGAGTACCCCCGCCGTTGCTCTGCGCAAGTACATTCGATTCCAAACTGTATGATTGTAAAACTGTGTTACAGTGATGACACTTTTTTTTACATTTATTTTAAGGTCTTTTAAACAGCATGTTCATGCCAGTCGTGCAGTCCCATCGTACTTATAACTAGTATAACATTTTATAAATCATTGGGGCTAGGTTTCTATCTTCAAAGTATTTGTATAGTGAAAGTAAGAATATCTCGTGGTACAGAACCGACTCTGTTAATTACTGTAAAGGAAGTACAACAGATTACAGAACTATTCACCTATATTTTACATTGATTTCACTCTGTAGTTACAATCTAACTTATGTACTTCTGATACATATGTCGAGAACCGCACTGTTTTTTACCAATACCTACATTAGTTTGTTGTATTATGTTGACAAAAAATAAACCATAAAGCCAAGCATAAAGCATATAAAATTGTATATGTCTCATCTTTGAAAATAGCTGAGATAGCCCTGTGGAAGTATCTTGCCACCTTTTTTTTTATATCTTATAGGCTAGCGTTTGACCACTATCTTGTCTGGTAGTAAGAATCAAAGAATCAAAGCATTTATTCAGTATGTAGGCAATATAAATATACGCACATATACACGTCAAAATCATAAATCATAAAATAAATCATAACCAATTATCAAGTAAACATAGCAAAAGCAGAATTTAATGCTTTGAATTAGAAAAAAAAGTAATGAACCATTCAGCTGTCATCCAATCGTTTACGTCAGAATATTAAAAAAAAATTAAAGTAGGTTAAAACCAACCATACATGTAACTGTGTGTTTCAGTAAGCGATGATGTGGTCGAAGATGGTGATCACGCTAGGCTTAAAATACTCTGAATCTCATGGACTGTGTCAAGGAACACCGTAACAGCGTTTGTCCACAGACGACGGCACATCATCATCATCATCAGTCATGCGTGGCAGATGCGTTTCCATAGAAATAAAACAAACAACCTCAGCCTACTCTAAAAAAGGTAGACAGACCGAAAGACAATCCTGAAAGACGCAATACGGCACAATTACCACGAAAGCAACGCTGCGAAGTAATACTACGGAACCGTCCGATTACACTGCACGATTATTTTTACGAATCGTGTTATTACAATGCAATAATATAGGCGGACCGGTTCCTCTCTTGCTCCCTAATTAGGGACCTTTACTGCCTTACTCTTATTACATTTGTCTGATAAAGGAGCTAGGGACCATGATTCAGTGTGGTGGTTCCCCTAATACTCGAGCATTTTATATTACTGAACTTGCTGGCACTCGTGTGACGAGTCCACTCCGTCTGCCACAGTAGTCTGAGTAAAAAAACAATAACCGATCGAACGGCGCCGGGCGCTGACAGTGTGTGGACAAGATCAAATGTTTTTTGTATTGCCAGCCAATGCCGGCACATCGGCCCGTCAAAGTCTCGGGCCGATTTCTAGTGGTCGCGCCGATCTACTCGAAATATCGGCGGCCGGGATGACGTCGCCCGGTGCCGATCATGCTGTAGACAAGCTGCCATACTATATTATTATGTACCGCTACTTCGGCGCCGTCATCTCAAACGTCATATCGTCGGACAAACGCTCTAAGGTTATGGCGGCAGATTTTCTCCATCTTTAGCAAGTCTGGCGGAACATCGATATAATAATGCTCCTACTACCTAAACTGTGTGTGTTTTTAACGAGGTTATTTAGTAGATTAGGAGAAAGTGAAAGAGACAATGTTCCAAATCACAAGTCACGGGCATTTTGCAACTTTCCTCTAATGTATCTTTTCTTTCCAGATCCTAGCCTGGCAGATCTCCCTGTCTACTGAAACCTTCACAGAAGCATCTGAGCCAGAAACGTCTCCAGAGCTGGTGATCTGCCCGGACCTGGACGGGCAGATCACGCAGATCCTGTCGAGCACGGAGGCTGCGCTGGGGGCGGACAGGGTGCAGGCTTGTCTGGCGCTGCTGACTGCGGCCAGGAGAGGGCTGGATGATACTGAGATACTGGATATGTTGGCACATGAGCATCTGTTCCGGAGTGAGGAGACCTACTGTGAGTGCTCTTTGATGTATAGGTTCTGACTTTTTTAACCCAACTGCGAAAGAAGGAGCGTTTTGGAAGTATATAAGTATGTAAGTATGTAAGTATGTAAGTATGTAAGTATGTAAGTATGTAAGTATGTAAGTATGTAAGTATGTAAGTATGTAAGTATGTAAGTATGTAAGTATGTAAGTATGTAAGTATGTAAGTATGTAAGTATGTAAGTATGTAAGTATGTAAGTATGTAAGTATGTAAGTATGTAAGTATGTAAGTATGTAAGTATGTCAGTATGTAAGTATGTAAGTATCTAGGTATGTAAGTATGTAAGTATCTAGGTATGTATGTATGTAATGTATGTATATATATTTCTTTGGCACGCCCTAGAGCCTAAACGGATTGTCGTATTTTTATGTGAGTGTTATCAATAGATTCGGCTTAGTCGTGAGAGTGACACTGGGTACATCAAAATTAAAAAAAAAAACAAAATTAAGGATTTTTGGCGCCAAAAAGTCATTTAAAAAAAAAGTGTTCAAAGTACATCGAGTGTAGTATCAAGATTCACTTGTTTAATGATACTAACAACAGTAGCGACCCGCCTCGGCTTCGCACGGGTAAAGCATATATGCCTAATGTTTGTTGCGTCGAGTATATAAATTAACAACATTAGCGCTCGCGAGTGCGGCCCGGGATCGGTACCTCGGAGATAACGAGGCGCTTGTTAGAGGCACGTTGGTGCAGTAACTTCAACAATAACCGTCATATTTCAACCAATTTATAAAAAAACTTATACAAAAGAATTTAACACACACAACACTTTAAACTGTTTCATGAATTCTGTCTATTAGTAAAAATCTCATGAAAATCCATTTAGTAGTTTTTTTAGTTTATCGCGAACAGACAGACAGACAGACGCGGCGTGAGACTTTGTTTTATTGACCGACCAGTTTCGAGATTGGCCAAAAAATGATTTTTTTTCCAGACGTCAGTTTGCCTGTTCTCGCCTACAGGTCGTATTTTTCAACCTATTTTGACGAAAATTGGCACACAAGTTTCTTGATTTATTTAAGAATTTTTGTCGATCGCGTTTTTTTTTTATTGGGGGAAAATATGGGGGAAAGGGGAGAACTTTGCTGTAGCGTTATTATTTGACGGATTTCACTCAAATCGGAGAGGCACACCAAAGACTTCATACTACACAAGATATTACGAAAAAAAAACAACTTTTCTCCAGTTATTGACGAAAACAAACTTTCAATCTGAATTTTATTATTGTAACGATATTACTTATTGCTGTTACTATATTATTACTTATCACTTTTTACCGTTATGGCATATTATGCTGACCTTAAATATTATTACACATATCGCAAATGCAGCAAAAATAAGTGAATTTTATATATATAACTATTTCAAATATAAGAGAGAGTAAGTGAAATTAAGGAATTAACAATTAACTGAACAACATTCTTTCACAATTTTTTGGATAAAAATGTCTGAGGTACTGAAAATGCATTGGGGTCCACATAATAGTACGATTGGCAACCCTACATTAATCAGGCGAATTAAACATTTTTTTTAATTGACGTTCAACGTTTGGAAGATAGCTGAATGGTTCATTAAGTTAGTTTTTTTTTTAATTCAAAGCAATAACCTTTGCTTTTTTATATGTAGAATAATTATTATTGATATGATATATTTAATCTTATTTTATGCGCGTGTAAGTGCAGATTTTTAATCTGAATTAATGCTTCTTTTAAGCTTTGACTTTAACATATCTCTTCATCAGTACCCTGGGCCCCAGCATCGCTATTCTGGCCTCAACTGGCAGCACTGCTATCCCCCTGGTTGCGATGGGATTCTCGCGGCGCCGCTAGATGGCGCGATACGGCGCTCGCGAGTGCGGCGCGGGATCGGTACCTCGGAGATAACGAGGCGCTTGTTAGAGGCACGTTGGTGCAGTATTACGAGGTATGTATTATTATTTTTAATATAATAATAATAATATGATCCCGCAGGGGCAGCTTTGTGGCGAGCCGACGGTGAGTGTGACACCGCGTACCCCTATCCCGTGAGGGCTAAATGAGACCTTCTGACCCACGGCTTGTCTTGACCGGCCGGCCGGTGGTGGGAATCGCAAGAGCTAAGATCTAAGCTCCAGGGTGGAAGTGTTAAAGGCATAAAGCCGCTAGTAGCGTTTAGTTAAAGCACACCTCTCGACACCCTTAGCTTTCCATGCCAATGTTGCCCCTCGGCGCCAACATAACGGTCCGCCCTTATAGGAGGCCCATTTAGTGTTTAGCGAGTCAACACCCGTATTATATTTTGAAATGAGGCATAATTGGCGGGTGCTGTACTTCATCCCATAGACCATGCATCAGACATCAATCATCTCACCCAATAGTCATCACGTATCTACCATCTTTTATAATATAGTTTCCCATATCCATCCATCCACAGATACATCCATACAATACAATACAAAACGCTTTATTGATTACCAAAACACAAAATACAAAATGTACAATAGCTTCATTAAAAAAAAACAATAACATAATGGTAAAGCAATCGGCGGTCTTATCGCATCAAGAAATCTCTTCCAGACAACCTATGTAGGGACTGGATAAATGCATACGTAATGGCGGAGGGCTATTTCAGCTAAAACTATTTTGCATTTCATAAACATACAGTTTAGACCGTTAAGACTAAGAACCTAAAATATCTACATTATAATTAAATTATAATTAAAATATCTACATCCATAGTACATAAGTTAAAATTGTAAAGGGCGTTTAGATGTTGGCTAAGGCTCCGTCAATGCCTTCCAAAAGACCGGGCGTGGACGGCCCTAGAAATGAAATATAAGAAATAGTAATGAGACATCTCAAGAGAGTGAGACTCTCGCTAGATGGCGGCCGGCTGGATCAAGGGCCAGACACAGAAGGCGGTACTTGTTGACACGGCTCGTTCCTCTCTCTGTAGCCCTAACCGTTACTGGCGGCACCCTAGCTTTAGGTTTTTTTTAATATTGTTTATTTTATAATGATTTTGTGTTGTTTTTTTGATTTTGTTATTGTAAAAAAACCTATTCCTAAGAAAGACAAATAAATAACGTGAATAGTAATGAAAACTTATTACTAGCCACATTTACAAGTATATACGTTTATATTAATTAACATTTACGGGGATGATTTAACGAAATTGATCAAATATTAATCACAATATTAAATTATAGTATATAACTATAATAGTTAAAATAAAATAAAAATGCTTGCTTTGTTAATAACATCACATGATTGTCCCCAGGGTGTATGGTTTTCGGAGAACGACCCGAAGATGGCTGGCCGTCTGATATCGCAAGAAAACAAATTCTCTGAACAATGGTAAGTGCTGCACCAAAATGTCACTAGGTACAGTGTTAAGGGTCCCACTTACCTATCTGAATAACTAATATTTCTAATACTTGACATTTTATTATAATTCTTTACCTAGTTCACATGAAATTGTAGAAATACTGATGTTTAATTTCTCTTATTGCAATTTTTATTGTTAATATTGCAGATCTCCTAGTGTTGCCATTACAATGACGCAACTGATAGACGGACAATCAGGTCTATTCGTAATATGATTTATACTGCGATCAGCTCGCGTTTTATTTAATTATTGTGTTTTATTATTTTTGGACTAAAATTATTTGAAACTGAACAACTGAAACATGCATTGGGTTGGGGGTGCATGTAATAGTGGATGGCAACCCTACATTATATAAATATTCAATGAAGAGTTGCCAACAGTATTTTGCTACTCTAAAATTACAGGGCATTCAACATATTTGTCTCAAGTAACAGGTAACGGGCGCAGTGCAGTGACATGCAAAATTCTGGCTCCAGCAGCATTGGCATTCCAGAACTTAGCATGCCGCTTTATATCTGTAATAGGTAGACATCATCGCTTCATCTTAAGGCGAGCGTCGTACTTGTTCTGTTACCTTCTTTATCATTAAATAGTATAAAACAAAGTCGTTCCCGCTGTCTGTACGGACAGCTTTTTTAAGCTACGCAATGGATTTTAATGCTGTTTTTAGCAATAGATAGAGAGATTCCAGAGGAAGGTTTATAACTAGGATTTAACGCGGGCAATGCCGCAGGGCGCAGCTAGTATATCATAAACAAAGCTAATTACCAGTGCTCACATTTATCACCACTAACAGCAACCCCCACTCTCCAATGAATGCAATCAAATATAAGCATTGACGTAATATAAATTGATTGCGCCAAACGGCCCTGATAAGACCGACCCAGAACGGAGTTTGTCCCTTTCTTTTGTATGGACGACTATATAGATACTATACATATAGTATAGAACATATATAGCACTAGCAGGTTGTTAGTCAAGGACACACTCCCACCCGGGTGCCTTTCGATTGGGCTGTTTTGTTCTACAAAGCAATTACAACCTTATTGTTAGAGCATACGAATTAAATTGAATTTGTCAAAACATTTGCAGTGCACCATCCTTTTATATTACGTCTATGCATATAAGCTATCTTTCTTCCAGCTACAACACCCGCAAACTAGACGAGCTACCATTCCAGCACTACCACATCTACAAGGACGATCCTGAGACCTTCTCAAAGCAGCCATACTTCACCCAACTTGACTGGGTGTACGACAAATTAGCTGCCACTGACAGCTGCCACTTTCTAGAAGACCTGGCTTTAGTACACATCGACCCGTTGCCAGAACACATAGAAATTTTAAAAGACCTTTTTGAAACTCACGCGCACGCTTTAGATTACGACCACAGACAATTCTACGGTCTTCTACGAACTGTAGTAGAGAAGCGAGAGCGTGATGGAATCGAAATCCAATCCAAAATAGTTCAAGATTGGATGAATGTTATATACGACCCGCCTGTGCCAACGTTTTACCCAGAGAATGAGGATGTTTGGAAGGTTCTAGAGGGGAAGGAGAAGAGGGACTTCTCGATGGTGGAAGGGTTCGATACGAAGAACTATGATCTGATAGTGAGGTTCGACACGAGAGGGAAGTTTGTGGCTACGGTGTCTACTGAACGAGAAGAGATTTGTGTTTGGGATGTTACGAAGTAAGTTTTATTTAACTTTTCGTTTTGTTTTATACCTCTTTCTCAAATCTCAGTTCATCTTATAATATAAATACGTTTTGAACTGCTATCGCGTGAATGCGATTCGTGTGAATGTGCTCAGACATGTTAACGAGCGAGCGCGAAGCGCCAGCAAAGCGTCTCAGTTATAACTTGGACAAAATATGTTTTCGTATGTCCGCTGGACGGCAGGCTGTTCTCCTATAGAGGTCGAATTTTTCAACCGAATTTGACGAAAATTGGCACACGAGTTCCTTGATTTATTTAAAAAAAATGTCGAGCGCGTTTTTTTGATTGGGGAAAAATTAGGGAGGAAAAGGGGAGAAGTTTGCTGTACCGTTATTTAGAACCACCACACCACAATATGTTGTAAAAAAATCCAAAATGGGGGAGTGGAGGGAGAAAAGGAAGTTTGCTGTAGCCTTTCTAAATAGACGGATTTCAATTTTTGCATTTATTTCGGATAATGTATACCTATATACAAACCTGACTACGCAGTACTCTTTGCCTTCACAAAACAAACCCGAAGACACCAGATTCAAACACCTACGACCAAGAGAACGCAAGTAATCGCTAAAACTTATACCCCTACTTGCCAAACTCTGAAATGGCTTTGCAAAGCCAGGGGAAAGGGGCAAATGTCGGTTATCGCAAGGGCACGCGAGGTGTTCTCACAGAACTCTAGTAATAAACGTCTTCCATTCCAGATGCCAGCTAGTCCGGCGGCTGGTGGGAGTGACCCATCCTATTAACCTAGAGCTGATCGACGAGTGTCGCGCGGTCGTGCTGTGTAGACGGGAGCTCAGGGTTTATGACCTGGACAAGGTAGGTTACAACTATTTTTTTTCAAGCTTACTAGCAATGTGGGTAACACATTACTAGTACTCTTGTTAACCCCTCCAACTAAGCTAAACATGTTTGTGTCTGCAGTGGGTTCACTCACGTCTACAGTGCGATGGGAGGGGACCGAACTCACGACCTCTTGATCGCCAGGCCAAAGCTTTAGCCATTGGGCTATTGCCGCTATTTATTGTCCTTGACTAATTAATAACATTCTTTATTGTAACTTTTACTTGAGGCTTTTAGGCTAAATACAGAATTACTGAGCTCAAAGAGGAGTGTAAACATAATTGCCATTATTGGTTTTTAGCGACGACTTTTATGATGATGTCCGTTCAGTTATATGACCTTTGATAATAAAAATGTAATAACTGTGACTTGACTATGCAGAAAACCAAAGTTATTGATATGCTACTGACTGACTGACAGAGGTTTATTTTTATCTGATAAGCTAGCGTTGACCACTAGCTCGCTTGGTGGTACTGAAGGAGCTGAAGACAGACCTCAGTGGCGTTTTTGTTGAATTTGGGAGAGGCCAATGTCCAGCCGTGGACTGACGTGGGCTGATAATCATGATGATGACTGCTATGTTCGTTCATTCGAGTTCACCTAGGTCTACGTAGTGATCGTTTCTTAACATCACTTATAACTTATAAACTTTCTAAAATCTCCAGGGCACATACCTGGTAGCACTGAAGGGTGTGATGAACCAAAAGATGCCGTACTACGGTCTGCACGACTCCGCGCATCTCGTCGCTCTCTCCCGGAACCGGATGTACGTCAACTTAATGAATATTGATACTGGTGAGTATATAAGTGATAAGAACTATTTTAAATTAAATTTAGACTTACTTAATTAGACTTACTTATATTTAGCCGAATGCCGGAAGGTGGATCCACACGAGACACAATACATTTAAATAGAATCATAATTAGATAGATAGATAGATATATAGATAAAATCTTTATTGTTTACCTTCTTAAAACTAACTTACATAGAATAATATATATGGAATATAATGGAAATACAGCATATGAAAGGTTTAGCAAAGAATGTCGCAATTTTTCTCTCTACCTTATTTGATCCCACTGCAGCTTTTCCCCATCTTGATCGAAGCTTTGATCAATTTAATAAAAATTTTAGCTAATTAGATCTAGATAATCATCTCCTTTGATAATATCGTTTAAAAACTAAAAAACAACCGACTTCAATGCCGCGCTATTCATTTTCAGTACCAATTTTGAGATGTTTATCTCAATATCTCTGGAGATACTTATCATACCTCGATAAAATTACCATGGTACCACACTTGGATATCTCCTTTCGAACAAAAAAAGAATAATCGAAATCGGTTCATAACCGACGAAGTTATCCGCGAACAAACATAAAAAAATATATATATATATATATATATATATATATATATACGGTCGAATTGAGAAACCTCCTCCTTTTTTTGAAGTCGGTTAAAAAATAAAAAGCAGGTAATGTCGCCAGGGCTATGCTCTAGGTTTCTCTAAGGGATCCCATTCGTAACGAGGTAATCCGCCGGCAGAAAACAAAAGTAAACCGACATAACTCGCAAGATAAGCTGCACCCTGAAATGGAGCGGCCGGCCAAACTAGTCGCAGAACCGATAGCCGATGGGGTAAACGAGTTCTAGAGTGGAGACCAAGTTTGGGAAAACGTAATGTAGGACGTTCCGGGCGAGATGGAGCGACGATCTGAGCAAGGATGCGATAAGCCAAAGATCGGGCTAAGTGGCAAGCATTAGGAGAGGCCTATGTCCAGCAGTGGACTAACAGAGGCTGCTGCTGCTGATGATGATGATGAATGTCGCCAGCTTTTTGGATACTCCATGTTGTAAGTTCTTACTTATTACTCTGTCCTATGGTCCTTACCGATTTGGTTGTCTCTCTTCAGGTGACTGCGTGACCACGTTCAAGGCTGGAGAAGACCGGTTCCTCAACTCCTTGCTGGTCTCTGGTGATGGAAGGTAAAAAAACTAACAACATAACCTATATTATTAAACTTTAAAACCAAAATGGTATTGGGAAAAAATACTTTATAGCACAGTGTGACCTAAACCCGCACTTTACGCACGCTTTTCCGTGACTTAAATAGTCGATTATTGCACGACGTTTAGCACCTCAAATTTCACGCCGTGCGATAATCTTCTATTTGATGGAAAAGCGTAGCAAGCGTAAAGTGCGGGTTTATGTCACACTGACAGCTATAAAATAGTACACGATACTCGTGACTTAAGTTATGGACGTGACGTATCGTAATATACTGTTATTGCATGGATAATTAGTAAAGACGTCAATTTTATGAATGCACTAAGTTAGTTAAAAATGGAGAATTTTAAATCTAGCCACAATTTTTTTTTATCAATCTATTTTTAATATATGTTATAAGCATTTCTTTAATATATCATATAGGCTAGCTGTTTACCACTATTTCACCTGTTGGTAAATGATGATGCAGTCGAGGATGGTAGCTCGCTAAGCCTAGAATGGGAATTGGCTCTCAAGGATAGCTGCCGGAAGACATGTTCATCAACAGATTTTCTAACTTTAGGGTGGTAGCTGGCCAGGCGGACACTAGATAGTGTCCTACCACCATGCGGGGGTTGTTGGTTTCTTAACGATGTTTTTCCTTCACCAGGGGGCCACTGTGAAATGCGCACATACATTTCGATTGAAAAATCTATTGGTACACTGTGGGGATTGAACTCGGTACCTCTGGCGTCAAAACCGTCCATTCTCCCACGACACCACAGAGCCCTCGAAAGCCTGCGTTTGACCAGTATCTCGTCTGTAAATAATAATAATCCCAATAGCTATAACCTTCAGCGACTTCCATATGTCACCAACCCGAGCTACTATTACGTTTGATGCTGATAATTCCCTCATGTCTCTCCCAGGGTGTTGGTGTGTGGAGACGAGACTCAGAAGCCTTTCCCACTGCTGGTGTGGTCCCTTACCTCCAGGAAACTGCTGTACGACCTGCGGATACCTCACCACGACTTCATCACCTCCAAGGCTGCTATTACTTATGAAGGTATGATGGGACTTTGTAATTTTTAAACTTTCGCGTTCTGAACACAGTTATAAATATTTAAAAACCCAAAACTTCCAATCTTCTCGTGACGATCAATGCAACTTGGTCGAAACGTCGAGGTAAATTTAGTTTATCAAGCTCAGTGGCGAGCATTAGGAGAAGCTATGTCCAGTAGTGGACTAACAGTGATGACTATGATAATAAATATTAGTTAAAAACCGGCCAAGTGCGAGTTGGACTCGCGCACCCAGGCTTACAAGAACAAGTTTGTCTAACTAGGTTAAAAAACCGACTTAACTTTTCAGTTCCATCCATAGAAAATGTATAGCACCAACCGCATATATAAGTTAGTAATAGTAAATTCACTTTTTTTGTTCCTAAACTACACATTTACGGTTTTCGGATTTATTCCTATAAAAGTGGGTCAAGTCCTTGCTCCTTGTCAAATTTCATGATTCTAGGTCGACGGGAAGTAGGTACCATACAGGTTTTGATTCCCTTGTGAAACCGCAAAATATGCGACATAAACGGTAATATCTTTTGACCGCGTTGACTTACATGTTTGATTTTTCACAACCAAAAGAGACCGTAGACCTGAGTATTTGATATAAGTTTCAACTTGATATCTCTAAGTACGCATATCTGAGAAAAAGGGGTCTTGACAGACGGACGGACAGACAGACGAACAACAAAGTACGGAACCATAAAAAGTACGATGATTCATTAATTTGGCAGGTTCATACGTATGCGTGGTATCGCGAGAGCTCGACGAGCCCAGCCCCAACTTCATAGTGGTGTATGACCTGCAATCTGGCACGCTGTTCAAGAAGTGGAAAGCCAGGGTGTGACACCGTGGCTCTCGCCATCAGCTCCGTCGATGCTGCGTCGTGTCGGGACTCGCTGATACCAGGGTGCTGGTCTGGGACCTGGTTACGGGTGAGTTATAATTATATACGTTATATTATTAGCTTCATTTTATTTTTTTATATTTATATTTATGTATTATAGTTATATTATTTTTATTTATAAGTTATATAAGGTTAAACAAGGACTTGATTATCCTATGTTATTCAAAATGAAGGAATCTCTCTTATTTAATCCAGACTAATCCAGACTATCCAGACTTCCAGACTAATATTATAAAGAGGAAACGTTTTTAAACGAGTTCAACTTTTAAGACGTTTTAATCGCGAAGCAAGTGCATCAGTTTCAATATCACGGAAAATATCGTTTGCGCGATGCAGGATCTCATACATTTAGGCAATATTTAAAGGACAGCTATTAAAATCTACGCTAGCGCCATCTCTGGGTTTTATTCTAATATTATAAATGCGAAAGTAACTCTGTCTATCTGTCTGTCTGTTTGTTTCGCTTTCACGCAAAAACTACTGAACCGATTTAAATGAAATTTGGTACACAGATAGTCTTGACCCTGAGAAAGGGACATAGGCATTTTTAATGCGAAAAGAGGGTTGTAAGGGGTTGAAGGGGGCATGAAAAGTTGTATGGAATTATCGTCATTTTTAAAGCTAGAAGCTTGAAATTTATTTTTTAAGCTGTTGTTTTGATATAAATAAATATGACATTCAATGTTTGTGAGGGGGAAGGGGGAGTGGAAGGGGAGGGGAGGGGAGGAGAGGGGAGCAAAGGGGGGAGGGTTGGTAAGTGAGGGGAAGGGCGGTGAGGTGGACGTGAGGGGAAAGGGGAGGGGAGGGTATGTGAGAGGCGGAGGGAAGGGGGGATTAGCGTGGCGTGGTACGGCGCGGTGTAGTTGGATACGTATGTGTCTTATTTGTTAATGCTACCCAAAGACACTATTCCACGCGGACGAAGTCGCGGGCACAGCTAGTATAAAATAAATTATTCATGGTGACATTATGTATTTATTATACACATTGATTTCAAACGAATACCAATTATACCTACCAACTCACCTACCACCAGCACACTTCAAAGATACTGTAAAACGCTACCCCAGTCTCTTCGCCAAAATCTTCTTGTAGTTTGCAGTCCTTGTATTCGTTGACCCACTTCACAAACTAAGGAGGCAATTAATTCGGGTGAAAGTAGTTTTTTATTAGGGTTCCGTACCCAAAGGGTAAAACGGGACCCTATTACTAAGACCCCCGCTGTCCGTCTGTCTGTCTGTCTGGTCTGTCTGTCTGTCTGTCCGTCTGTCACCAGGCTGTATCTCATGAACCGTGATAGTTGGACAGTTGAAATTTTCAGAGATTATGTATTTCTGTTGCCGCTATAACAACAAATACTAAAAACAGAATAAAGTTAAAAATAATGGAGGGTCCCCCCCCATACAAGGAACGTGTTTTTTTTCGGCATTTCACGCCATCTATGAACGCTTAGTTAGGTAAACGTCCCATAGAAGGCGTTATATTGAAATGTCTATCCCTAACACCTTTGTTAGACGTTAGATGGCGTTATAAGAAATAAAATGTTTATTAATTATTATTTTAAAAAAAAATTATAGTGGTAGTTATTAGTAATTTTTGCTCGATCTTATAAAATACTGTAGTGTGGTACGGAAACCCTACTAGTGCGAGTCTGACTTGCACTTGGCCAGTTTATAATGTATTTCTTATTTGAATGCATATAGGAGTGTGCAAAATGAGAAACATCGTAGAAATTGAGGTCCCGTCAGTCGTCGGTCGTTTTAATTTACTGTTTTTGTTGCATTGACAACACTAGCTGTCATTTTACTAGTACGACTAAAAATGATTGATACTTGGTAGACAGGTAGCTACTCTTATCATTATCGTGTGCTACTAGGTAGGTATGTAATGTACCTTCCTTCCTTACCTCTGAATGTTAATAAGGTTCATCGTAATGTCACGACGGTTCTCTTTTTGCACAGACTCTATGTATGCAGGTGAGTCCCATAATGTTTTATTAATTGAGATCTTACGGCAATCTACAGAGATATGGAGCGACGACACAATTTAGTACTGTGACAATATCCCTTGCGCGGCATGTGAATTTGTTCATTTTTTAAATGATACGTTATTTATAACTCTGATTTAATAAATTATGTTATAAGGTAACTGCCGTCTCACTCTTCGCGGCCACGTGGCAGCACCGTCGTTGCTGCGACTGGCGAAGTCGTCAGGAGTACTGCTATCCACAGACGACACCTGCAAGGATCTCTCTGTCAGACTCTGGGATCTACATACTGGTGAGCAGTGTTTGTATATTGTAAGGTAACTGTCACCACGTGGAAGCACTGTCGTTGCTGCGACTGTCAGTGCTGCTGTCTACAGACGATACCTGCAAGGATCTCTCTGTCAGACTCTGGGATCTACATACTGGTGAGCAGTGTTTGTATATTGTAAGGTAACTGTCACCACGTGGAAGCACTGTCGTTGCTGCGACTGTCAGTGCTGCTGTCTACAGACGATACCTGCAAGGATCTCTCTGTCAGACTCTGGGTTAGACATACTGGTGAGCAGTGTTTGTATATTGTAAGGTAACTGTCACTACGTGGCAGCTCTGACGTTGCTACGACTGTCAGTCCTGCTGTCCATAGACAATTCTTGCAAGAATCTCTCTGTTAGTCTCTGGTATTTGCATACTGGTAAGTGAGGAATATTGTACGGCCTTGGATCCAAAAAAGAAGGTTTTAAAAAATGTTCGTAGTAATGTGACATCATATAAGTCACTCTGTGAGCGTCGATGCGTAGATAGTTAACGTGTTTTATAAATGTCTCATTAATTGTATAGCACAGTGTGACCTTAACCCGCACTTTACGCACGCTTTTCCGTGACTTAAACAGTCGATTATTGCTCCACGTATAGCAAGCACCCTCGCTACGCTCGGGTGTTAACTTCACGCCGTGCAATAATCTTCTATTTGATGGAAAAGTGTAGCAAGCGTAAAGTGCGGGTTTATGTCACACTGACAACTATAAAATAATATACGATATTAGTAAAAAGCCATCTGTGCCGTTTCTACAAGTAAAAATTGTTAGAAAGGTTAGAATGTAGACGCACGCGGATTTTATATCGGTTTTTGGACACAGAGCGTCGCTTGAAAATACGGTTAAACGCGGCTTCTGGTTTATTCCGTATTCTGAGGAGTTAGGTATGGTTAACGATCTATAAAAGTTGACCAAATGTTCTCCTTACAGGTAAACTAATAGCAGTATTCACGCCTCCAGAACGGATAACATCCTGCGAGGTTCTCCTCGGAGGCTCAGTTCTAGCACTAGCCTTAGAAAACTACAAGGAGATTCTCTGTGTGAAACTGTACGGGCCCTCAGTAGACTCGGTGCAAGCCGGCCGAGATGCAGAGTACGACGATAAGAGCTACGGTGATGAGACACTGGAAGGAAAAACCTTCGACCTTAAGGGGCAGGAAAGCTGCTCATAGCACGGTTCCAAATAATTTTGTGGGTAATTGAAAATTTGTTTTGGGTTGTGATTCTTTTTTTCTGTAATACGATCAGGGATTGAGAATTAATTACGCTCTTGATCTATAGATTTAACAATTTGTCCGTATCAAAACATCAATTTTCTTTGTAAGGTTTTAAGTCAATTTTGCTATATAAATAAAAAGTACTTATTTATGTAAAATAATAGTGAGCGCGTCTATGGAGTAACAGCTGTGTACATTTTCCAGAGGACCCGTTTAGATGAATGGTCAAAATCGTGTGAAAAAAGGAATGAGCTTCCAACTGAGGTCTGCCGTCTGATATACAATATGGGGTTCTTCAAGAGAATGGGCAAATGTTACTGGGCAGGCAACGCATCAGTAACTCCTCTGTTGTTACAGATGTTATTAGGTTACGATTACCGCTTACCACCAGGCGCGCCATCAGCTTCTTAAGGGGTCCGTACCTCAAAAGGTAAAAAAAGAACCCTTATAAGATCATTTTCTTGTCCGTCTGACCGTCTGTCTGTCTGCCCGTGTGTCACCACTGATTTTCTCAGGAACGGGTGATTGTCCTTTACAGTTGGTACGGAAGCTTCGGTGGGCGAGTCCAACTCGACTTAGTCGATTTTTTTTATTAGGAAAAATGCTTAGACTATGACAAAACATCTAATGGTAACATTATTTGTCATTACATTTCTTTTTAAATAGATGCACTCACTTTTGTCGATGCGTGAAAATGCTATACAGATACATACATAGAGCTACTTTCTACAAAGTGTTCCGTAAATCTATTTAATTTATATTCTGTTACGTAAGTAGTCACTATTCTCAACCCAAAATCAGAATTCATTTTCTACCCACTACAACAAAATCCAAGTTTCGATAAAAAGTATTTTTGCTAACAATCGCTAAGCCTTGAAACTTAAGGGCCTTTACACATGTCGACTTTTTCATATAATTTTGTGTGGCATTCGAAAAGCATGATGCGATTCGAAAAAATTCAATGAGTCATTTTACTATTGCTGTGTATACAATATTAAACAGTGTTGCAATCTCGCACCGAACTCGACCGAAGAGTGTTGTTTGTTGATTTTATTGAAAAGAAATTAACAACATCTGTACGTAAATAAGTCGTCATGTATAAAATCTCTAAGCGTGAGAAAAAAGTAAAGCAATGACAGTGGCTTAAATATTGCCGAGGGATGAAGCGAAGTGTTGAATAAAAAAAAACAAAATGTTTTGATCTATTACGCTTATTAATTACATTATTAATATTAATTGTAACTTATTTAGTGAATTCTTTATCTGTAACGTTGGTGTTTAGACGTAATTTTGTGGTGGATTTAGATTTAAGTGGGAGAGTGAAATGAAATTATTGTAATTACGCTGGACGGCAAGATTTTCCATTTCACGGTTTTAACACTTTTTTGTTTTGCACCAGTTCAGTGTTTGGTAAATACGCTGTGGACCAGAAAGGAAAAGCTTCGTTCTCGCAGATAAAAAAAAAAATAAGGTGGGCATAACGTGCTTATAGACTAAGTATCCAAGTTTTGGAGGTATGTGATGCATCAGTTATATACGTCATTCGATTTATGTATATTCCCTTCCTGCAGAAAGGTAAGCGAAAAAGTGTTGAAGTATTTTGTAATTCTTGGACCAAAATTGGGTTTAACGGAGCATCTAAATCATTAAACTAGGCTGTCCTCCAATATAACATAATATGTTGTACCTCGTTCATCCAGAACTGAATTGGTGTTCCTTTTATCATTAACCCGATAACGTACCTATCACATCTTTACTGCCATACTAACACTTATATTTAGGTAATAATTTTTTTTAGACTCTTAGGCACAAATGATGGTGAAATAGAACCAATGGAGGCGTCTGTCTTTTTGTTCGTTCATGTTTTTAACTACAAATGCAGTGGATTTACAAACAATTAATGACTGCTTCTTTTTACTTTGAATAGATGCACTAATTATGTATCTAAAAGCGGAAGATGTACGCGCATTTTCATTTTTGGTAGGAGCTGAATATAGGTATTTAGGTTTTTATTATCTACATACCAGCTAGTATTAGTAAAACCAGTTCGTGGAAGAAATTGAAGTGTGCCGAATATCTTAAAAACAAATAGAAATGTGAATTTAGCAAATGATAGTTTTATTTATACCTACTAATAAAATAATTTGAATAAAAATCGACCCACAGATATTTTAACATTGGTTCTATTTTGCTAATATTCAATGATTTAACATTTTTCTAGTTTTAGATAAACTCCTAATAATTTTCACACGTGATTTTTTAACGCACAGTACCAATCATCGTCTATATTTGTCATTGTAACGCAAGGGCAATGATGTTTTATGCGAGCAGGCTAATTTATTACTCAGTAATCGTAATATTCATGTGCGAGATGCATAAAAGTTAAGTACTTTTTGTATGCTTCGGCATAAAGTCGAAGTCTGATTTTGACAACGTACTCGTATCTAGTATATCAAACGATAAATCAAAAGTACTTTTCATATTTACGGAGAACTGAGAATATATATAAATATCAGAGGTGTCCGTTCATTAGAAAAAAATCAAATGTCACTAAGTAGACGAATAAAAATCTGCAACGTGTAATACATAATATTATCTACGAAAGCATCACACAATGATCACCCAACAAACAACTTGACTGAAGTTATCGACGAATAAATTACCTATGCTAACATGACAGACCATTGTCGACATCGACGATTGTCGATAAATGAGTTTGACGCGGATTAGTAAACTGAAGTGGTAGTGTGCTGGTCATATCTACCGCAGGACTGATAACCGTTGGGGTAGACTTGTCCTAGAGTGGAGACTGCGAATCGGCAAACGTAGCGTAGGACGTCCTGTGACCAGGTGGAGCGACGACATACGCAAAGCGGTGGGCAGTGACTGGAAAAGAAGAGCCGAAGATCGGGCTCAGTGGCGCATCTTGGGAGAGGCCTACGTCCAGCAGTGGACTCACACCGGCTGATGATGATGAGTTTGACGCGAATTACTGCGCGGCAGATAGTCGTCGTCTGTAAAAAGCCTTAAATTAGTTATTTTCGAGATTCGCATAAAACAGTGTTGCGCTAGGGCATTCTATTCAGACAAAATGGTGGATCCTTTTAATCAAAATATATTATAAATGTATTTTAAAATATTATGACGAGCCGTTAAATAAGTACAAAAAGCCGAATTTCATGCACAAAACTTTTTAAACCGATGGATTAAATTTTGTCTAAATAGTAAGCTCTTTTCTCTACCTTATCAAAAGCTATAAGAGCTTTTATACGACCAAAGCAATCTATCTAAGTATAATAATCTAGCTGTAATTTTCTCTGTATGTGGGATGAATAGTCATTTACTTTGAATAAAAAATAAAATAGTGACTTGTTGAGGCTCCTTTATTACAAAATAAAAATTAGTACGCATTAGAACTTGCTGTGTACGTTTGCATTAAGTGATGGCGTTTTGTATATTTTATTCTTTAGTAAAAAGCTCATATGTGATCCTTTGAGCTGGACTCAAAATAAATAATGCGTTTCTAGCATGATATATACCTACACGGTGGATTTTAGAGATGGGACCGGACCGCAAGGGGCAGAAAAGTTTTTTACTGAAACTACTACTTACTACTGACTATTAAGAAAAGTGATTACTCACTTACTTTTTAGTACCATATAACTCAGTTGGGCTGAAAGAGTGTTTTGACCCCTATAATAAGTAAACTGATCCAATTGCATCAAAAAGTGTTTGTATAAATTGCTAATTTACTTGGTGACTACATTTTTTCAAATTCTGTGAGTGCAGCTCAAAATGGAGTCTCCTCAGAACATTTTCCTTACCCAAATACAACGGTAGTGTTGCCAGTGCCAGTCCTTAAAAGTAACCAAAAGTTGGTTCGAAAAGTAACATTTTGACAAGAAAAATAACGATTATTATGTTTCTTTGAAGTGTTACACACAGTGTTACACACTTTATATTTTTGTAAATTGTTAAACCGACGGGTACGATGAAATTTTGGATTGTGTTCTACAATTTACAAATGTCACGTTTTTTTTTAATTTTCGTATTTTAACCTTGCATTACAGTATGTACAGCTAAGCGAAAATGTAACGTTTTACGTTACATTTACGTTCAAATCGGGTCAAAAAGTAACATAAAACGTTACAAAAGTAACGTGAATCGTTACAAAAGTAACATTCTGGCAACACTAGGTGCAAAGTACCACCTACCCAGCGGCCCCATCTCAAAAATCGAGTCTGTATACAGGGAGTGGGTAAGGATATATCCTTATAATATATACCTTAACTCCATATACTTAATATAAAACTATTGATAAAAATACTGACACCAATACATAATGCGGACTTCAATTATCTATTGATAAGATTAAATGACTATTGGTCCCTCCCTAACTGTAAACTAATCGGGTATTCAGTGAACTGAATTTTACGTCTTCTATAAGTAATCTTCTTTGATGTATTTTTGCTGCCATTATTTAAAAAATCTACTAACAAGCGAATTATTATGAAATTACACGCTCAACTTTTAAGGTTCGACAAAAAGTTTTTATTTTTATTATAATTTACGTCAATTGTTCCGTCCGTATGATTTTAATATTTGTTTTACCATTTTTATGTTGTTCTATTACATTCTATTTAGGTATACCTATTGTATTGTACTATAATTTTGCTCAATAATTTAAGTTTGTCTTCAAATGGGCCTTAAAAGTTTTGTGTGGTCTTGTTCTAAGAATCGCACAAGTATGGGGAATTCGTAAAGAAGTTACCATCGAGTTCCCGTGAACAAATTCTTTTGATGTACAATTTTGACTCGATATTAAAATAAATGAATGAAGAACTGTTAAATACTGTTCTAAATTCAGTATCACTGCCAACTGAAATAAAATGATAATATCAAGTCAAAATCTGCAAAAAATGAGCGACAAGTATGTTTGGCTCGAGGTTAAAGTGGAGCTGTCAACAAAGGAACGATTAAAGGCTATTAGTGCTTTCAAAATTAACGACAAACAAAATGGCCAAACCAAAGCTACATAACATTTTACTATTGCCTATCAAAGTAATGCTTAGGTTGATATTTTTTATAGTGAGGGCGAGAGGAACTCTAAAATAGGTGAATATTACAAACAAAGTGTCGACGCATTTCCACATTTGTTTAAACCATGTGTCTAATAACTTAGTCGTAGGACTTTTTCTAGTTCGTCCTGGGGCTAATTCGAACTAGAAGAACCTTTTCGTTTTTAAGGGCATCATGTCTAGTAAATTAAAGCGTATGTGAGACTCAGCTTAACAACTATTTAGAATTTCGATGTGTCATTACGTTATGTATATATTCGTTCTATTGTATCTAGGTATTATTATCTTTTCTATACCTAGGTAGGTACAAACGTTTTTCGTGGCTCACAATTTATTGTCGGCAGACGTCATTGCTGCGAACCAGGCGAAAATCATGCTTAAGTCCTGTTATCTAACACCAAAAACAAAACAAAGGAAAAGCCCTCAGTTCCAAATATACATTTTTCGTCGATTGATAGTTCCATTTTGGTCCAGCGAGCCGGCAAAACCTGTCGTTCTAATTATATTATTAATTTTAATGATAATATTAGCAATTGATAATGATACTTTTAGTAGTGGAAGCAGGCTGGTCCCTGTTCGATATTCTATGTTTAGTTTTAGTGACGGTTGTCCTGCGTAGAGAACAATTTAACTATCTAAGTAATTAATCATTGATGAGGTGTAATCAATTGAATTGTTAAAATTATTTATGTATTCTGGAAAGTTACGTATTACTTGATGTCCTGATTAAATTATTGGAAAATTTACTTGTTTTTTAATTATTTACTAGTGCTGGGGGATACCCGGCGTGCCACTATTACGTGCTGCTACTACGCTTAAATAAGAGACGTGACTGATTGTGCCAAACACATTGTTTTAGTGCTCCAAAACCGTCTTTGCATTATTCATTTTCGAATGAAACCTTTTCTTTTTTTCAACCGACTTCACATGCCACGCTAGTCAGTTCCAGAAGCAAGTTTGAGGTTGATCATCATCATCATCAGCTGGTATCAGTCCACAGCTAGACGTAGGTCTCGCCCAAGATGCGCCACTGAGCCCGATCTTCGGCTCTTCTTTTCCAGTCACTGCCTTGGGGCCTTGGCTTTATGTGTGACTTTCCATCTTATGGATGTAACGGGCACAAATACCACCTCGGTACCCTTAGTACGAGTTTTCATACCAAACTCGATATCGTATATCGAACAAATTTTGTATGAAAAACAGTACAGCGCCTCTAGTGGTTACTACACTTCACTAAATTTAGACCAATCAGGGAGCCAGAATAAGTCGAAAACTATGGGAGATCTGTCAAAAGCGTTTACGATGAAAACTCGTACTAAGGATACAGTACAGTCACAGTGCTCCCAGCCAACCTCACCTGCCCGTTGTGCATCCTGCTGCCCAACAAGTTTGATGTGTTGATTTCTTTATCTCTGGAGAGACTCATCAGATCTCTGGGACGAAATGGGAAGTATATACCCTCTCAAACAAAAAAGGAATTTTCTAAAAGTAACAATAATAAACTACGGAATTCTGAGGTAACAAAAATTAAAAACTTATTGATGACTCCTCTTTTAGAAGTCGTAAACGACTTTACTTAAATTTAAATTACATAACAAAAACTAGAAATATAATAACTAGATGCGCCCGCGGATTTTCTCGTGTTTAATCCTAGTTATAAACCATCCACTAGAATCACTGTCTATTGATGAAAACTGCATTAAAATCCGTTGCGTAGTTTAAAAGATCTAAGCGTACACACCCGTAGCACACCTCCGCTGCGAAACACGAGTAGCGAAACCGCAGAATGAATTCCGCCGTGATCAAGTGTAGTTTGAATTGCGGAACTGGGCCCCTAGACATAATATAATTTCTGTTTCCATTCACGCTAACGCAACTTCAAAATTTATGGGTATAGGTATGACGACAGTAAAAATAATCGAAATTCGATGATTTTATGGGAAAATACATAGATTAAAACAATTTAAAACACTAGTTTAGTTTTGTATAAAAAATTGAGATTATTAAGATTTTCAATAAAATAAAACATTAAAATACTGCAATCGGCCATTTTGATTGAAACACCAATCACAGCGCATGATCACGCCTATGTCCTCTTATGAGGTTTTCTTGAAAATATTAAATTTTGGAAAACCCATGTGTATTCATTGTCACAGATTATGTAATAGTTACTACGTTAAGTATGTCATTAACATATGCGTGACGTCACAGCCGACGCCATGACACATGTGAGCTGTGAGTATGCGCACTATTGAAAAAATATTAGAAAAATTGCTTTAAACTTCGTTAAACTTACATATGAAACTATGAAAATCAGTTATAGGTGGTTTTAAATTTTCAAAAGTATTATAATTATATTTATACCAAAATATCAGAAACTTGTCCTTTCACTAAAGAACAGCTTAAAAGAAACTCAATAATATACTCAACATTTTAAATGTTGCTACGAAATAGCTAAAATATAACATACTAACTGTTACCCGCGGCTTCGCCCGCGTTATTTGAGTCTTTATGACCTTTGAGGTGAAGATCGATGATCTCTTAATCGAAGGTCTATAACATATGATAATTACCGAAAAATTATAATATTAATTACTGAAATTAGGTTTTTTCGTGAATAGTAAATGTGTTCCCACATTACGGAAGAGGATTTCAAAATCTTTCGTCAAGCCTATTACATCTAAGTAAGCAGAAACATAAATGTCATTTCATACATTTTGTACTTGAGTTAGCTAGAACGACTATTATATAGAAATTGGATGTTGTCAAGTGAGGCTGTAACGTCGACAAACAGTCGGGAAAACAACGCGGCACCGAAAAACAATCGCGGCAGGAGCGCGAAAATGTGGCTGGCGTCGGATCTGATAGACGAAATCGCGGGGAGAAAGAGATAGAATTATGGTCAAATCTCTGAGTTAGAACAGGCAGTTTCGCTAGTGTTCCGCTTCTCCTATCAACGGACAAGACATGACGAAATTACTGCGGTTCCGCTGTTATGATGTCGCAGCGGAGGTGTGCTACGGGCAACAGACGCGGGCAGCAACTTTGTTTTATACTAAGTAAAGATACATCTACGAGTACTTAATCATATGTAGTGAAAATAAAACAACAAGTAGATTTTATGTTATATTCATAATTTACAACATTACATACTCACAGCGAAATAAAAATAATACTACTCTAGATACGGCCGAGCTTAACAGGACTGGAAGAGGCCCTTCTTGCGCATCTCTTCGAATTCCTTCTCAGCGTCGTAGTTCCTGCAACAAAGGGAAATATATCGTAAATATTTATAAAACTTAAAAATCGATTTCACATACCGCGCTAGTCATTTATGATAAAAGGTAACAGGACAAGCACGACGCTCGCCTGATGGTAAGCGATGACGTCTACCTATTCCAGATACATCGGCATAGGGGCCATTAATCACGTGAAGTTTTTAGCAACTTTTTACCCTCTCCCCCTTTGGTGACATGTGGTGGGGTTTTAGAATACCGCCTACCCAAAATCACGTGTAATTTTTTGGTACAGGATATAAATTGAAATTTTCAGAATATTATCTTGGTCCCCCCCCCCCCCTTTTCGAGCCTCACGTGATTATTGCAAGGTCCAATACAAACATACAAAGTTCTGGACTACCAGAATTTTGCATGTCTGTTACCTTGAGACAAAAAGTGAAGTTAGAAGTTAATAGCAAGTTTTGAGGTGTTTTTATAATTTTTAGGGTTCCGAACCCAAAGGGTACCAACGGAACCCTATTACTGAGACTCCGCTGTCCGTCTGTCTGTCTGTCTGTCTGTCCGTCTGTCACCAGGCTGTACCTCATGAACCGTGATAGTTAGACGGTTGAAATTTTCACAGATGATGTATTTCTGTTGCCGCTATAACAACAAATACTAAGAACAGAACAAAGTTAAACATTAAAGAAAAGTTTTTTACGATAGCGCCGCGCCATCTAGATGATCATTAAAGATGGCGCTATCGTCTTTACCTTAATCTGAATCTCGGAAGCGGCTCCAACGATTAAATAAAATTTAGTATACAGGGGATTTCGGGGGCGATAAATCGATCTAGCTAGGAATCATTTTCAGAAAATGTTGTTTTATTCGTGTTTTCAATAATCAACTTTATTGATAATATAAACAACTTAAACAAAGTAACTTAAAATATTACTCTTCCCGACATCTATTGGCGAGTAGAAGTAGCTTTAGTATTATTGTGTGGGTAAAGCAGTTAGTGGCTCTCAATTAAAATAAATAGTATTATTATTCGTCAATAGATGTCGGGAAGAGTCATATTTGTCTGTTTAAGTGGCAAAAAATACCGAGCAAAGCTCGGTCAACCAGATATTTAATAATATTAATTACTACTATTACTATTACTACTATATAATACTATTCTACCTTTGTTTTAACGTTTACTTAGTTGGTGTTCGGTTCGGAACCCTCCGTGTGCGGGACAAAAGTCTGACTCGCACCCAAGTGCGGTTTATTTTAACTGGCCAACCAGTTTTATTTTATCTATATATCTCTGGAGATACTCATCAAATCTCTTGTACAATGGGACTAAACGGGAAGTATACCACCCTCGAAATAGGAATTTTCTAAATCAGTTAGTAAATCATGAAGTTCTGAGGTAAAAACCATTACAAAAATTACAAACGGATTCCTCCTCCTTTTTTGGAGTCTGTTAAAAATAATAGTTTATAAACTTTTAAAAGGACCCGTATTCATGCCTTATACAAAACTTAAATGAATGGTTGGACTATAATTAGTGGTAGACAAGTGGTTAGCCTTTCAATTATTAATGTAAATTTGACACTTTGGACATAAATTGATAGTTTTTGGAAATTTAGAATTTACAATTTCATTTTGAAATTCATAACAATATTTACTAACACCACACAATTAGGCTGAGTGGCACCATCTTACTTTAACTATAACAAATGTCAAAACTCAAACTCCATATTTTTATATAGAGTTTGACTTTTGACATTTGTTTTGACCAATGTTTTTACATTGGTTATAGTTACATTAAAGTAAGATGGTGCAACTCAGCCTTAGTGTATTAAGCCAGTATAAGAGTATAAAAATTAGTATATAAAATAAATAAAAAATGTAAGTCGTTGAGTCAGTCCCATTTCAGGTTTAGTTGAAGTTACAGTCTACACACTAGTCTACTAGTCCACAGTCCACAAATTGACTACTACCCCAAAATAGACATTGGCATCATCATCATCATCAGCAGCCTGTGTTAGTCCACTGCTGGACATAGGCCTCTCCCAATGCTCGCCACTGAGCCCGATCTTCGGCTCTTCGCATCCAATGACTGCCAGCTACCCTGCGCAGATCGTCACTCCATCTCGCTAGAGGGCGTCCTACACTACGTTTTCCCAAACGTGGTCTCCACTCCAGAACTCGTTTACCCCACCTGTTATCGGTTCTGCAACTAATGTGGCCGGCACTGGCATATTTATGCCTAATTTATGTATGGTATGCATAAATAATGTATAGTACTGACCATATATTATATAATGGCAAGAATAGTGTGAATAATTTTAAAATAAACATGTGATAAACATAGCCACTCTGCCAAGACACAACTAAAAAGATGTGATATGCTCACCTGTAGAACTCAGCGTACTTCCTCTTACGCTCCGTGCCGATCAGCTGTTTGAAGGCGACGCCAGTGATGGCGGCGAGGGTCAGCGAGATGATCAGGTTGCGCTTGATGCTGGCGTTGAGGAGCCCTCGCATGTTGGGCTTGCTAATGGTTGCTACGGCCTTGTCTGCCATCTGCCAGATTAAACTCAACTTTAATTATGTAAATTTGAGTTACTTTCTTGTCTTGTGATAGTAAGATCAGAATTACCACCAGAAATGTTACTGTTCTTGTCATATTGACAGGCTAGGTACTGAGAGGAATTGGAAAGCCCTAAGCCAAAAGGACACAGGAAAAGGCAGCCAAGGATAGGAATTATTGGAGGAAACTGGTAGAGGCCAAGACCCAAGTACGGTTGTAGCAGCGTAGGAATTAAGTAAGTAAGGAGGTCATCTGTCTAAGTGATCTAAGTCAGTCAAATGGAAAATTATCAAAATAATAGATCAAGAAACAACCCAAACGGCGCTAGTGTCGACAGAGAGTATAATATGAACCTAAGAGTTGTAGAAATAGTGATCAAATTGTCATAAAACCACCAACAACAACAATTCCAAAAACCTTGTGTCCTAACTCGACCTTACTATGTAAAACATTGCTATAAATGCTACACCTCACCCCCATTAGTAGATGGTGAGCGCCAATAGTGATTAAGTAGACTTATTTTAAACTATTTTTATATCTATTGTACAATGTTGAAATAAAGTATACTGAATACTGTGATTAAAGGAGGATCTTCTGACTTTTTAAAAACAAAACTTTTATGATCAAACAGTAAATTAACATTAAGTAGTTGGCAACTACCATTTTAGCCTATGTAAATAAAAAAATAGGAAAACAATTTACTTCATCACTGTACAATAACGTCATCAGTTGGAGCACGGGACCCCAATAGTTCCCGCGCTGTACCCAGGTGGAGAACCTATGTTACGCATAAAAATACAAAATTGCTTTATTTCATAAATTGGTTTTTGAAACATTGTTTTATTGTACCCTGCCTAAGCATAGGTCGGGACTCTATTTTCCTGCTCCACTTTGCCTTTAATCAACTTTATCTTTGGTTTGGTTGTCTATGTATTTTGTATAAATTATACTGGTAATATACTGGGTACACACTGTGTTGAACAAACACTGAGTAGAGAGAGATGGAGATATATAAATATATACATCATAGGTATAAATAAATACATAAATTAATAATGAAAAACCATAGATAAAATCTATGTGAAAAACGAATACCTACTTGAGAGTACGTAGAGGTTATGGTTATGTATTGGAGCAATAGGTTTAGTTACCTTCTATTGCAATTAAATAGTTTTAAATATATTTCAATAGCTGACGTGATAGAAGGTAGCGTGGTAGCCCGATATGAGCGATAATTATTAATTGTAGATTACAACAATTTTAGGAGAAACAAAAGAATATTAGAAATTTAGAATAAGAACGTTTATCTCTCCTACCAAGCAGTACGTAAGTAAGATGTTTTTACAAAGCTGATATTTTTATTTAAAGCTGGTGAATAATATTAGGAGTACATATGAAACAAAATCTTTTCAATTTTCATGGATTTTATCAGAGCCCTCGCGAGTGTGCTATGACGGAATTCTTACATAATCATTTTGTACCTCAAAATTACATTTTTTGGTGATATGAATAAAACCAAAATATTTAAAACAGTGAATAGGCACGAATTAAAAACAAACAATAATAAATCTACTTACGATTATTTATATTTCCACTAAAAAGTACGAGAAACAGTGAAACACTATCCGGCACAGCCAAGATAAATATATAAAGTTTGTTTTTGGTTACAATTTTTTTTGACAGGTTAGAGGTTTTACCTTGCTCTGATTGGTCATGTAGTTGGAAATATTGACTTTAATTCAATGAGAGATGAGGAAGAAGGAGACGTCATATTTTATTTGTTCTCTATTGCCAGTTTAGAGATTATCCAACGTTTGGCGTTCGTAATTACGCAGATTTTAGCGTGTCTTGGTAATATTGCTTAACTATGTGGTTTGCAATTTGCATAAATATGGATAGATAAAAATATTATAATATATATAATTATACTAACTTCTACTATGGCTCAGCTTCACACAAAAGTTAGGATCATGCGTGTCTCTTTGGTGTTTTCCACCAACTGTTCTGGTAGGTATTTCTAGACTTCATCTTCGCACCTGTAACTGAGTGACTCACTTTAAATTTTTATCAATTAACTACTGATTAGATAGTTTCACTGGTCCCTGACAAAGTTTCAGATATTTATCTGATATATGATCGATGACGCCCTAATAAAAGTTGTCAAAAATCTAGCATTTAAGTTGCCTTCCCACTCACAGATCAACTATATAAGTAGGTAGCAAGCTATTCACCTGGACGGGACGGCGACCTCTAGTAATTCCGCTGACATCTTCTTTAACCCGAGTTTACAGAGTATGTGAGATCTTTATTTCTCCTTTTAAAATTGGCTCTGCCATTAGATAAATGTTATATGTATTACACTTGGATAAGTATACTTTTGTATGGTCTACATTTAGGTACTTACCTACTAGAGAAAGAAACGTAAGTTAGAGTCAGCACTGAAGAGAAGTCACATGTAAGTAAGTTACTTAAATAGATCCATAATGCGTTTCAAAATAGGAATAGGATTTTGGCGAACATCACACTGATAAAAGTAGCGATAGCACAAACGTCAAAACAATTTATTGCTAAAATAATAATTTATTGACTAGTTAAGTTACCTAATAATTTATTTATTGACCAGTTAAGTTACCTAATAATTTATTAATTGACTAGTTAAGTTACCTAATAATTTTTACCCGACTGCAAAAAGGAGTATTTAGAGGATTCTAGGAGGGATTACCCAATATGTGCAAATATTGTATTTAATTTTTTATGTTCCTACCCACTTGTATGTCATCTATCATATTCATATATCATATTTGTCCAAAGGGATATATATGCGTCTATTTAGAAATGTAGTTTCATCAAGTTATCCATATTGGCATCTGCCGAGATATGGTGCAATAAGCAGTTTTAATTAAAAATAATAAAAAAAGCTACCTAGTACCTCTACTCACACTCGCTAGGTACTAGACTAGGTAGCTTTTGATATGAACCTACTGAAATACAATATAATCTATGTTTGCTTTTTATTTAAGAAAACGCCTCATAGCAAAAGTGTTATTAATTAAATGACAATGAAAATGGAATGGCAAAAATATAATGTTTTGCGTTGTTAAGTCTTCTTTTTAAACACTGTCCTAAAAATAATGTAAAGTTGTTGAACAATGCGGAATGCCCAAGATGGCGGCTATCCTATTCTTATTTTAATATAATATAATGTGCAATAAGCAGTTTTAATTAAAAATAATAAAAAAAGCTACCTAGTACCTCTACTCACACTCGCTAGGTACTAGACTAGGTAGCTTTTGATATGAACCTACTGAGATACAATATAATCTATGTTTGCTTTTTTATTTAAGAAAACGCCTCATAGCAAAAGTGTTATTAATTAAATGACAATGAAAATGGAATGGCAAAAATATAATGTTTTGCGTTGTTAAGTCTTCTTTTTAAACACTGTCCTAAAAATAATGTAAAGTTGTTGAACAATGCGGAATGCCCAAGATGGCGGCTATCCTATTCTTATTTTAATATAATATAATGTGCAATAAGCAGTTTTAATTAAAAATAATAAAAAAAGCTACCTAGTACCTCTACTCACACTCGCTAGGTACTAGACTAGGTAGCTTTTGATATGAACCTACTGAGATACAATATAATCTATGTTTGCTTTTTTATTTAAGAAAACGCCTCATAGCAAGTGTTATTAATTAAATGACAATGAAAATGGAATGGCAAAAATATAATGTTTTGCGTTGTTAAGTCTTCTTTTTAAACACTGTCCTAAAAATAATGTAAAGTTGTTGAACAATGCGGAATGCCCAAGATGGCGGCTATCCTATTCTTATTTTAAAACCTACGAATAAATTAACTAATATGTTTTGTTTGTGTCGGTACTAAAATCGTAATCATAGGATAATTTTACAATAAAATAAAAAGCTCTTTTGACATAATTATAATTTTAATGTTAGTTACATTACCTACAATAAATTAAATAAATAGGTACATACATCTATCTGTACTTAAGTTATGAGCGTTCCCACGAAAAAGGCTATATTTAATATTGCACAGAATTTTACAATACAAATTTTCGAAAAGTCAGTTTAAATAAGTATTTTACATTTGTCAATACTTACAAACATAACATTTTTCTACGTCTACCTCAAGGATCAAAAGACAATATAATCCTTATCGCATCGCTCGGAGGATTTAATTTGATTTTATATAAAAGAACTTTACATACAACAATTTTATATTGCATGCAAAATTACATATAGCAGGTAATTTTAAAGGCGAATTCGCGAGCCGTTTAACTGGAGTAGTTACTTAACTTTCATATATAATATAGGGTTATTTGTAAATACCTAAAAACCTTCAAGAGCACCTTCTGTACAATTCAATCTAATTTATTTTATCATCTCTAGATATATTTTATGCACTTTACATGCATAAAAAAGATTCCGACGAATTGAGAACCTCCTCCTTTTTTGTGAAGTCGGTTAAAAAGTACACTACAACAAACTTTTTAATAGTTTGTTTATAATGCTGACTGTACAATAAAATCACTTATCGGTCTACAAAATACGTATATAATGCCAATTCTACGCGGTCGCTAATTAACGTGGATGGAGTATTACATTTTTAATTTAATTTATGTTTCCCTATACGCTAATTAATAATGTGACATGTGTGACTGATGTGTGTGTAGCTGTGGGTATGAATTAAGTATTTACATAGACGTAATATAAAAGGATGGTGCACTGCAGATGTTTTGACAAATTCAATTTAATCCGTATGCTTTAACTAGGTTGTAATTGCTTTGTAGAACAACGGCCCAAACGAAAGGCACCCGGGTGGGAGTGTGTCCTTGTCTACCAACCTACTAGTGCTATATTATATGTATAGTATATTTTATACTATATGTATAGTATATATATAAGTTGTCCATACAAAAGAAAGAGACAAAGTCCGTTCAAGGTCGGTCTCATCAGGACCGTTTTGCGCAGTCTAGTTATTGAATGGAAGGTCTTTGGTGGGTATGAAATAAGTATTTACTAATAACCCCGCCCATGTCTTTAAGTGTTCGATAAGTTCAGTCAATGTATTTCTCAACATCACTAATTATTTTTTTGTACAACTCCATCTGTTGAACGTAAGCGAATACGTCTTCATAGTTACGCCGTTCTACAATAGAGGGCGTTTATAAATATAAAATATAACATGACGCTTGTGTCACTTCCGCAGCCTTCGGACAGTAACGCTACGTCACTGCCGTAAAATTTTACCCAAATGCGCCTAAAGAAGTATAACTTCTAAAACTGACACGTTTCGCACTTGTTACTTCACTGTATATTAAAATAAATAATAATTAATTGCTCACAACAGTTAAATAAAGCATAGCGTTTGGCTTGTGCGTTTGGTGTACAGATGCAAATCACATAATATAAGTAAATTTCATACAACTATCTTTAAGAAAATGACAAATTTCAAATCGATTAAAGACAAAACACTGATATTTCGATACATAATCACTTCGATACATAATCACAGAACACGAAAGCACATTAAATATTTAATTAAAAATGGCTCATGTATATCTAAATGACTATATTACTATTTAATGGCGGAGTTTAAATAACATATAGTCAATATAAGTAGATATTATAAATAATATACAAATTGTTTGGTAAATACCTTTTAGGAGCATTGTTACACACAATCCATAATGTAATCGTACTGGCGGGATTCTAACCCGCGCTGTCTAGGAAGCATGCCCTGGCGCTTTAACTAACTAAGCCACAGTACGATCCTTGTAAATGTAAAAATAATAAAGATAGTTTAAAAACAAAAAAACCTACTTACTACTACTACATGCCGCGCGAGTCAGTTCCAGTAGCAAGTTTGAGATGTTTATGGCCATATCTTTGGAGGTACTGATCAGATCTCGATGAAATTACAATGGGACCACTTCGAAAATGTAACCTACCGATTAAAAAAAGAATCATTCGAATCGGTTCGCAATTGACGGAGTAATCGCGTAACATGCTATGCTATAATCCTGACATACCTCTTTCGCTTCTTCCACTTTCATGAGCGCCTTCCACCTTCATACATGCTTACCGGTTATGGGTAGCCTTGTGTAGTTCATGTACTAAGTACTAATATGAATGAATTCTTGACACTGAACTAGAATGAACTATTCCGTAAGTCTACTAGTACATAGTACATTTAGTACTTCGTTCGCGATTATTGTCTGTGATTCAATTGCTCATGCTCACGGAATGAAAAGGACGATGAACGAATGGGTTAGCGTAACTAGTGAACGAAGGAGTGACATGCACTCTTATGCTATTTTCAACAGCTATTTTGAACATTATGGTAACAGTCATAAGTATTATTTTTAATTGAGTAATTATGACCTACTGTACTAATAATAGTACTAGAAGTCCGAACTAGTACAGCTGAAAGAATGTACTAGTTCGGAGCGATCTTTTTAATGACCGAGCAGGAGTTATGGGTACTTTTGACTTGGTCTTCCTTTAATACGTCTGTGATACGTTAGCCTCGGTCGGCCTTTACCAGCTGACCCATTCACACTCTGTTCTGCCTCATATATACGTTTCGTCAATCTTCCTTCATCCATCCTCTCTAGATGTCCAAACCAACTAAACAGCACCTTCTCTATCTTTGTCACTACATCTTCTACCACACCACAACATTAACTTGCTTGGAAATAATCGCGTATAAAATAGTATATTATTATATAATATTATATAATATATAGTAGTACACAGTAATATGAAAATATGTTTTTATATACGAAAGATGTTAGAGAAAAATTGTTTGTTACAAATGAACACAAGATGCTCCTAAATTATATTAGGTATTTAACAATAACCCCGTACATTAATAAACCATTTATAAACGTGCATATATCAACTGTAGAAATCTGAAAACTCTATAAAAGTCAGGATGGAAGTCTCATTGTATAATAAATATTTATCATAATTTTCGTCTAGGAGTGTGAATAGATGTAATAGATCTAAAGTTGTGCGTTGAGCACAATATCTATAATTATCAAAAATATTATCTATTTCACAGTTCATTATGGCTCACTAGTGTCCTTTGGCACTTTCATTATACACAACACTTACAGAGGTTTAAAGAAATATTAAAATTAAATAAATAAGCAATACATATAATATTTTTATTTTTTTATTAAATGAATAATATAATTAGTTTAATATGAAGCTAAATATAGAAATTAGTGAATCTTACAAGAATAAGATGAGAATAATTTATTTATTTTTTAGTCATAATTAAATTATTATTTATCTGTTGAACTTTAGCGAAGACGTCTTAGTAGTTACGCCGTTCTACAATAGAGGGCGTTTAAAATATAAAATATAACACGACGCTTACGTCACTTCCGCTGCCTTCGGACCGTGACGCTACATCACATCATTTACACAGTAAATAAGTTTCATTTTAATAATAGGTAAATTTCACTATATTGACTAGATGATCTTCGCATAAAAAACTAAATATTATAGGAAATACAATTGAAAAATTACCTACATATATTTTAAGCAATATTAAATTGAATCTATCTAGCTGATAAGTGATAATACAACTAACTAAGCAATAGGAATAGTATGAATTGTATTCGTTTTATTAAGTATAATGCATTGTAAGTTCATAATTTGCGTATGCTACTTTATTTGTGAGAACAGTAAGAGTGAAGCCACATTGTGCGTTGCGTTTCGTTGCGTCGAGTCGCAACGCTATGATTTATACATTATATAGTCCCACGACACGGTAATGTTGTCTAAATAACATTACCGTGCCTACTTGAAGGTAGGAAATATATACAAACAAGGAGGCGGCGCGCTACATTTATGTAAAATGCCAGTATAGAAATAACTTCAAAATATGGTGCATCATAAACGTCATAATAGAACTTAAAATGGCTGCCATTGATTGTCCATTGGTTGATTGATTGACACAACCCTAGCAATGGCAGCCATTTTAAGTTCCATTATGACGTTTATGTTTTCACCTTTTTTTGTAGGTATTTCGTGTTCTTAATATACGACAATGCGTGCCTACGATGTCGCAGCGGGGCTGATAGTCCCGGGGGCAATTGCCTCCGGCGCCCAACTCCACAAAAGAGGCTAGGCTTTGAGTGTGACGATCACACCCCCCGATACGGGACGGTGTAAGCCAATTCAGTCAGTCAGTGGCAGCGCACCGTGTGGCGTACCTACCATGGATATCTGTATGAAAAATAAGACGTTCAGTCACGGTAATATAATATAACAGTATTGTGACTCGGCTCTGTCCTTGAAATCAATACAAGCGTGCCGCGCAGCACCGCTCGGTACGTAAATACATGATAGGGCTGCCCGCGTACAGTATTTTAATTTCATCTACCTACTTGACGATCTTTTGTAGTTTTTTGTGATTGTAAATATTATATTTTTTATGAAATAAAATGAAATAATCTATTAATTATATTATATTTATCATGAGCTGTGTACCGAGTGCGTACCAAACTCGAGGCGCGTAGGCATGACTCGCATTCCGACCATTTGTATGGAGTCACAATACTGTTATATATTACCGTGGTTCAGTCGTTGCAACGCATTCGTGTGGTCTCCCTCTAACGCTATTTTGTACTAAAACGACTTTCATGATATATTTCTCGCACTACCATTACCCACCTCTTAACATACTGACGTTGAAGGGTACTGATATTGTCGTCAAACGCTTTTACCTATATAGTATTAAACAAAAAACTAGACGCAAAGCTTTTCCGTGCGTCCTTAAGCTTTTTGACATTTAAATTGACTATGACAGTGACATTCATGACACAAAAAGGCACCGTTCTTCACCTATAAATGCACTTATTTATAATCACAATCAACATTATAATGTAAAGGAAGAATATTAATGAATACAGCTAAGCAAGGAACACATTAAAAGCGACAAATATTCTATACATAGATGACGAAGAAAAATAAAAATCTAGAGGCACAGCCAATTTATTAAACAATCTGTGGTTTTACCAGCCGGCTTATCACGAAATTTTATTGGGATTGAAATAAACGAAATGACAGAGATGGAGCTATACAGCCTACATAGCTAGGCCTGTCGCACTCCGCGCGGTAGCTATGAAAATGCTGGTACCTCCGCGGCAGCCCACGGGGCGGGCTACGCTACAAGTTCAGTCAGTAGTGTCACGCGCGCTCTCGATCGGACGCGCACCGTTACTTTACTATTCAATCTGTTTTCTCACAACACTCAACCTTACAGTAAGAGACAGCTGACGGCCCGCGAGCTGACAGAGTGATATAGACTCTCACAGCGCGGACTTACGGTGCGCAACACGCGGTTTCAAGTTACTATTAGTTTATTCTGTGACGCAAATTCAAGGTCGCATCCGAGGCGTGTAGCGTATTTTGAACGATACTGATGTTTTAACTAGGTTTAATCTCGCATTTTTGCTCGCAGGGAGTGTATCTTCTGTACTTGTACTTTTCATTATTCTGTGACATTCGTAGCTGCATCCCCGTCATTTAGTTCATTTTGTTCATTCCATAATCAACTGTCAAATTTCGTGATAAGAGGCCACATCTTTGAGGATAATGGATTCAAAATTGACACAATGTTCTGAACATTGTGTCAATTTTGAAAGCCATCTATTGCGTCTCCAGGAACAAACATGTTTTTAAGAAAACGCCTTATTGAATGGTCTAGCAGGCCCGTGTATTTAGATTGTGAAGATTTAAGCTAAGTTACACCACCTTACTTTAACCGTAACTATAACCATAACTGGTGTTTTTGTATGGAGTTTCACTGACTTTTGACGTTTGTTATAATCAATTTTAATCCGTATGCTCTAAACATAAGGTTGTAACTGCTTTGTACAACAAAACGGCCCAAAAGAAAGGCACCTAGGTGGGAGTTTGTTCTTGTCTAACAACCTGCCAGTGCTATATATGTACTATACTACATATATATGTGGTCCATACAAAAGAAAGGGACAAACTACGTTCAAGGTCGGTCTCTTGCGGGGCGGTTTTGCGGTTTAGTTCGCAGTCGAGTTTAATATAGTACAACGTAGTTGAGTCAATGTAAGATGATGCAACCCAGCCTTAAAGTTCGTAAAGTATATTTTTTAATTTGAGTGTAATATAGTAACAGGACTATAAGGGCGGCGGCTCTCGGAGTCCCTCGCTGTGCCGCGTGCGCCCCGCCATGTCCAAGATTGCCTTCGCTTCTGGATTCACGTCGAGAACGCTCACGTCGCGCTCATCCTGTGGAAGAGACATATTTATCTTTAATAACACGAAACTGGCCAAGTGCAAGTCGGACTCGCACTCGTAGGGTTCCGTAATACAAAAAATCCGTAAAAAATACCACTAGCATTTTTCGCCAGCAAAAAATTAACTTTGTTTTTTTATAGTGTTTGTGAAAAACAAAGTTATGTTTGCGGTTGCTATATCTCATAAACTGCAGGCTATATCTCGTTCAAACCAATTTTCGTTGAAAGTGCTTATTGAGATCTACAGCATATATTTATATAGTTTATGAACACAATACCGAAGTATAAAAATAATGAAAATCTCTTTCCCTAACAAAATATTGCTATAAAACGCTAGGGCGCATTCCCGGTTGACTCAAGTTGGTTATGCATGAGTCAGAAGTAACTTAAGTCCACCGCGCATGCGCCTTTGCCGTTTCAGAGTAACCAAGTCTGAACTTCTAACTTGGTTACTTAAGAGTAGGCTTAAATATTCCAAATCAACAGGTTTTTGATTCAACAGCAAACAATGAAATATTATTTGTTTTGATTAGAAATATATATATATATATTGAACTTCAATAGACTTTCTTGATTATTGTATGGTTAAAAACACTATATTTACGACTTCACTCGATCATAACAAATTACGAAAACAAAGAAATTTAAATCTTTATTTGCGTACTAATATACTTAAAGTACATTAAACTCTGACTCACAAAAAATATGCCAAAAAATAGGAAAAGATGTTTATAAAGCAATTTAATGGTTAGTTTTTTTCAGAATAGTTAATATTTTTTTAAAACAATATTATTTAACAAAGCGGCCAGCGCGCCTCAATTCAGTAGCCTGCGAGGCGTGTTCAAGGTAGGACCTGTGTCGCTTTTTGCAGTTTCTCGCTACGTGATTGGACGGACGGAGGTTACGCTAAATACCTACTGCGCTGAAATATAGTGGCCTTAAAATGGGTATTTCATGAGTGTAGATAATAGAAGTTTATGAAACTACTGCATAGTGAGGGGTATTCGAACACGAGTGTTTTAATACCTAGTTATGTGCAGTTCCATATACTACTATAACCCTACTACTATATAAACACACACTCGTGTTACAGATTACATAATAGTTACTGCTAACAGATATTTCACTCCCCTACAAAAATAAAATACCAACGCTTATTTTAACCCACTGTCAGACAATACAAGCAAAAATGTGTCTAAGGCGCTCGACCTAGCGTTGTTATTAGTAGTACTTCAGCGCGCGATGTAACGGCGCGCGCCCGATACGATATGCATTAGTGAAGGGTTGACTAAATGAAATTAAAAAAAATACGAATTATTTTTATTTACCTCACAAAATAACATCAAAGTCCCTAACTAAGAGTTGAATTTTAAGACGAAAAAGTAAATTTTACTCCGTCTCATCATTTTAGTATCAAAAGCATAAAAACATGAAAAATATTATTTTTGTTTTTTTGTCAAACCCGCAAAATGACAATGGAAAACATAAATCGTTTTTAATATAGAATACGAATGCGCAGTTATCCCGTCATTGGAATAATAACATACGTTGCGCGCGCGTGATCAGTGACAACCGACTGGCGGATAGCAGCGCCGGCGGTGCTTGAAAGTTTAGGTATAAAGCGCTGTAGCTATGGGCGAGTGAGGGAGGCCTGCTCGTGTTTTGATACCCCTTATTATGCACCAGTTTCATTAACTACTATTAAAAACAATTTGTCTAACACGGCTCGTACAAAAAACTAAAGTAAAGTACTAACAAGTAATCCAATAAGCAATACATTTCTCTAGTTATGTTCTCCAGTCCCGTGGAACAAGTTCACTCAATAACGGCGTCTCGTTGTTGCAACAATTGCGCTGAACTCTTCGGCTCCTGCGCTAGTTTGAAGAAACTCCGTTCAGACTCGTGGGTTTTTAACACAGAGCTACCGGCCGCGCTGCCAGAGGAGGCCTTACGCTGCGGGGGGGAAAGGGGGTTAAAGGAGGGGAGTAGGGAGGGAGAGAGTATAAGGGAGTAACTTATAGTCAATATTGGCAGCCTTGAGAGTCAACATATTGTAGGCCAGGCGTGTTCACCATTGTGGTAGTGGTTGCATGGTGGTAGGACACTATATATAGTGTCCGCCTGGCCAGCTACCACCCTCAAGTTGGCAAATCTGTCGCCAAACATCTAATGTGTTCCAGCAGCACTGTTCTTAAGAGTCGGTGCCCATTCTAGGTCTAGCGTGTTCACCATCTTCGACCACATCATCGCTTGCCACCATGCGAGATAGTGTTCAAACGCTAGCCTGTCAAATTTAAAAAAAAAGCTCTTATTACTAGGCATCAAAAATCTTCTAGTCTACAAGATTTTTAAGAGGACTAGAGTTATAGAGTTATTTAGTTACTGACGCTTTTTAACTAAAGAGGTATAGGTAAACAACTATCTAACTAACGGCCTATTGGCGTAAAGGATTGATGGATTGACCGCTAAACGGGAGGTCGCTACAGTCTATGAATAAAGCTAAATGAATTTCTCATCATCAATGCGGTACTATTCTGTTGATGACTTTTTTGAAGATAACAAACAATGTGATTCTAATTTTTAGGGTTCCGTAGTCCTGACAAGGAACCCTTATAGTTTCGTCATGTCCGTCTGTCTGTCTGTCTGTCTGTCCGAGCTTTTGCTAAGATACCTTTAATACTAGAAAGCTGTAATTTTGTGGGGGTATGTATATAAATTACGCCGACAAAGTGCTGAAATAAAATTGTGAAAATTTTTTTGCTCCCCTATATGAGAAGTGGGGATGAATTTTTTTTTTATCGTCTACCGTAGAATAAATCTTTTAAAATAACTTAAAGGGTTGCTCATACAATTTTTCGATTGAATGCTCCATTTACGAAATATTAAACTTTAAAGTGCAAATTTTTGTTCCAGTAGGGCGACCGCCCCCCCCCCCCTCTAAAAGCTAAACTGCTGGCTTGAAAAATCTGGAAAAATTCGTGATAATAGCGCATTTCATTAATTTAAAAGGAAAATTATAGCGGTTAAGATAACTTTATTAGTTTAGCAGTAATAGTCGTTGTACTTGGGTGTTGGATAATTTTGTACCAAATACAAAATCCTTTAAAGTGACAAAGACGGAGTACCTAGTTGTTTGTGTATAACGGGTAAAGACTTGCATTGAATAACAAGTTACTACGGAACCCTACACTGCGCGTGGCCCGACACGCACTTGGCCGGTTTTTTTTAATTTGTTGACATAATGATTTAATTATTATTTAATGCTGTAAATCATATTATTTATCGTTAAAATGAATGATGATTGATATTATTATAGTAATATTTTAATGCTTGTATACTGATAAAGTAGGACCTAATGACACTAAACCTAGAAATACGTTTAAGACCATCTTGTACCTATGTATCTACACAGTGAAACAATAAAGAACTATTCTATTCTATTTTAAAATTGTAAAAATACTAACAACTCTGTAACTTAGGGACACAAGCTGAATAAATAATTCATTCATTCTCTACTGAGCGTGACTTTAGTACTTCAGTATCGCTATAGCATGGTGGTAGGACACTATCTAGTGTCCGCCTGGCCAGCTACCACCCTCAAGTTAAAAAATCTGTCGCCAAACATCTAATGTGTTCCGGCAGCTATCCTTGAGAGCCAGTTCCCATTCTAGGCCTAGCGTGCTTACCATCTTCGACCGCATCGTCACTTAACAATAGGTGAGATAGTGGCCAAACGCTAGCATATAAGATATTTTTAAAAAATGTTAGCATCGCGTTAAGAACACTTCTAAAATTCTTAACCCTTGTAAATGTCTATTAAACTTTGACGTATTTAAAAAAAATCACTATAATTGGTTAATTGAGAACTGCTTTTATGATTTATCTAAATATTTTAATAATAATAATAATAATCCCGCAGGGGCGGCTTTGTGGCGAGCCGACGGTGAGTGGCGACACCGCGGACCCCTATCCCGTGAGGGCTAAATGAGACCCTCTGACCCCCGGCTTGCCTTGACCGGCCGGCCGGTGGTGGGAATCGCAAGAGCTAAGACCTAAGCTCCAGGGTGGAAGTGTTAAAGGCATAAAGCCGCTAGTAGCGTTTAGTGAAAGTGCAGCACACCTCTCAACACCCTTAGCTATCTACGCCAATGTTGTCCCTCGGCGCCGACATAACGGTCCGCCTATATGGGGTCCATTCAGTGTATAGCGAGTCACCACCCGTCTTAATATTTTGAAATGAGGCATAATTGGCGGGTGCCGAACCTCATCACATAGACCAGAAAACAGTCATCAAGCAGCACACATTCATAGCCATAATAAATTATAGTACCATCTTTTTATAGTTTTTCATGTCTCCATCCACAAATCATATTTTTATTTAATTTAATATTGTAAAGGGCCTCTTGACGTTGGCTTCGGCTCCGTCAATGCCTTCCAAAGGACCGGGCGATTTGCAGCCCGTGATGTGAATTGAATAAAGAGTATAGTAATAATAATTGAAATATAAGAAAATTAAATATATACGAGAATAATAATTATCAACCATGTACTGGACATAAATATTAATTGCACTGACCATGTGACTATGTATGTATATTTTGACTTTCTTATTGTTTGTGTTAATAAATTAGTAGATATATCATTATTATAATTTAATTTTATGTATAATATTGTAAAACTGTACAAAACGTCATATCACAAGAAAGACGTCAATGTAAACTTATTTTGCTAGTGTTTAACTTTTGCATGCCAAGGTTTGGCGAAATATGCAGAACGATCTAAAAATAATGTCATCATTATGGACCATATTTCATGCAAATAAAGTATTTCATTTCATTTCATTTCATTTCAATGTACATACCTCACTTTTGAACACTTGAGGTTTCTCCCCGACCCCCCACACCTCCAGCGAGCGTATCTTGTAGCAGGGCTCCTTGCTCAGTCGGCGGTACCCTCGGAAGGTGCTGCACGACTCCGCACAGCTCCCGTCGCCGAATGGGTCCGCGTTCACCCAGATACCGCCAAAGTCGAACTGGCCACCCATTATCTGGAAAAATTTAAATTAATGTTCAAAAATAAGGACGTTCGAAAATCGAATGCTACGGTATCTTTTTTGCAATCTTATGTAGACACACCATTGACGTAATATAAATTGACTGCGCAAAACGGCCCTGATGAGACCGACCTAGAACGGAGTTTGTACCTTTCTTTTGTATGGACAACTTATATATATACTATACATGTAGTATAGAAAATATATAGCACTAGCAGGTTGTTAGACAAGGACACACTCCCACCCGGGTACCTTTCGATTGGGCCGTTTTGTTCTACAAAGCAATTACAACCTTAACGTACGGTTTAAATTGAATTTGTGAAAACATCTGCAGTGCAACATCCTTTTATAATACTTATATGCCTGAAATACATTACATTATTTACATGTTTCTATTCCGAAAATGTCTATGGTATAGAATTATATACCACTGACCTGCCCCGGGTTCGCATGGGTAGAGCATATATGCCTAAATTTTTGCATCAGTTTGTTGCATCGTGTATGAAATAATAACTCCTGGCACTGATTTAAGCGTCTGATGCAGCCTTTAGACGCACAGAAGTTAAGTTTGGGTCTGTTTGGCGGGTTACGCAAGTTGAGAGAAACAGAGCAATCGCAGCCGAACGCGGGTGCTATGCTCAATCACCGTAAAGCAATATTGATCATGAATCAATATGAAGCAGTTTTAATTAGTAAACCCCCATTTTCAACCTCATTAATAAATAATAATAAAAAATAATAAGCTTTTTATTTCTTGCTTCTTCATAATACAATTTCAATTTCATTAACAATGTGCATGCAAAATTAATTCATAATTTCAAATTGATTTTATTAATTTTAGTACATTTAAAAAGAACAGTAAAAAATAATATGGTTAGATAGTATAATTAATTCTATTTTCATTTCAAGAAGTAATTTGTATTAAAAAAAAAAAACCTTCAACCTTCATCCTACCAAATTCACCTTTTTTTTTACCCCATTACCAAAATGAAAACAAAACATATCGGTGGTAACCGTGGTTATATAAATACGACTTTAAACCAAAAGCCGCAAGGTTCAAAAATGCACTTACCAATCCATTGGGCAAAGTCTTCGTATGATGGTTCATGTACTGGTAATGGTTATTGTAGCTGGTAGCTTGGTAGACCCTCATCTTTGGTGAGACGGTGAAGAGGAAGGCGTCTTCAGTCCCGATGAAGTTGGGCCCCATAGACCACGACTCAGCGGCGTAGCCACCGAAGATGTACCCGCTGTTGTCTTCTATTATCATTATAGAGGGGCCCTGGTCTATGATCCGACCTGAAATAATATCGTTTAAAAACTAAAAAAGAACCGACTTCAATGCCGCGCTATTCATTTTCAGTACCAATTTTGAGATGTTTATCTCAATATCTCTGGAGATACTTATCAGACCTCGATAAAATTACCATGGTACCACACTTGGGATCTCTCCTTTCGAACAAAAAAAGAATAATCAAAATCGGTTCACAAACGACGAAGTTATCCGCGAACAAACATAAAAAAAAAAAAAAAAAAATATATATACGGTCGAATTGAGAAACCTCCTCCTTTTTTGAAGTCGGTTAAAAATAAAATAATTTTTTTTCAAGCGACTTCCAAAAAGAAATAGATTCTCAATTCGTCTGTATGTTTTTTCTTCTTTATTTTGTGTGTGTATGTAACGCGATTACTCCGTCAATTGTGAACCGATTTGAATGATTCTCTTTTAATCGGTAGGGTACGTTTCCAAATTCGTCCCAGTTTTAATTTCATCGCGATCTGATAAGTATCTCCAGAGATATGATGATAAACGTCTCAAACTTGCTTCTGAAATTGACTTGTAATTGACGCGGGGCATGGAAGTCGGTTGTTTTAGTTTTTAAACTACCTTCATTATTGGAGCATGATTATGAGCCGGTATCAGTCCACTGGTGCGACCAGGTGGAGCGACGACATACGCAAAGCAGTGGGCAGTGACTGGAAGAGAAGAGCCGAAGATCGGGCTCAGTGGCGCATCTTGGGAGAGGCCTACGTCCAGCAGTGGACTGACACCGGCTGATGATGATGATGATCAGTCCACTGCTGGACTTAGGCCTCCCCCAAGTCACGCCACTGAGCCCGATCTTCGGCTCTTTGTTTCCAGTCACTGCCCACCGCTTTGCGAAATTCGTCGCTCCACCTGGTCACAGGGCGTCCTACGCTACGTTTGCCGATTCGCGTTCTCCACTCAATATAAAAAGAAAATAATATACTTTTGGATAAATCAATAAATTAACAAAATTACGGAAATTAATTCGTAATAAAATTACATTACGATTACCAGGACTAGTTTGAGTTTTATTTATTTATTGTGTTTCATTTCATTTATTTCAGAATTTTTTGCATAAAAATTGTGTTAAGTCCTGAAATATGCATTGGGGGTGCACGTAGTAGTGACAAACACACACGTCAAATATCATTAAATAGATAATATCAATAATTATTATTCTAAATACAAAAATTATAAGTTATTACTTTGAATTAAAAAAAAAAACAAAAGTAATAAGCCGTTCAGATTTCGTCCAAACGTCGAACACACTTAAAACAAATGTTTAATTCCCCTGATTAATGTAGGGTTGCCAACCGTACTAAGTTGCAGAAGCACCTACCAGCCATAGTCGAGAAGCTCTCCCCGTGTATATGAGAAGAGAAGAGGAACCGCCACTTGCCCTGGTGCTTCGGTGGTATGTGGTTGTTCAGCCACACTATGTGGGACAGGTCGATGAAAGCTGGGTAGTCCGGCATCGCCTCTAGACCTGCAAAACACAGGTGGTAGGAGCAATATATCGATGTTCCGCCTGACTTTACTAAAAAGTAGCTTACCTAGTAAAATCTGCCGCCATAACCTTACGGCGTTCCGGCAGCACTCAGCCCTTGAGAGTCCAGACCATTCTATGCCTAGCCTGGCCCTCTAGACAAACTCCAATTTCTGTTATCATTCACGCTAACGCAACTTCAAAATGTATGGGAATGACGAGATTTGTTGCAGAAATGTCATTCCATACATTTTGAACTTGCGTTAGCGTGAATGGAAACAGAAATTGGATTGTCTAGGGGGGCTGTTCACCAACTTCGACCACATTATCGCTTACCACCAGGCAAGATAGTGGTCAAACGCTAGGCTACAAGATATATGATATAAAATACCTGAAACTTATTAGAAACAAGTGTAACTGGCACTTGGTGGAAAGAGTTCTTACCTTCAGACAGTGGAAGTAACGACGGACAGATAGGGATGGGACTATTTGTAGAACTATCGTCTTCTCTTTCTATCCCGTACAGATTTATGAACACACACTCTGCTAGCTGCTTCAGTAAGATGTTGTTTTGTAACCTGCACGTAAAAAAAATATATATACAAAAATTTCATCTCCTAACGGATTGTTTGAAGACCTGCCCTTTTGCACTAGGTTCTAAACTCGACTGTATTTTTTTAACCGACTTCACAATAATTTATAATCGTTTACAAAACGAAAAAAAACCGCCTTCACATGTTGCAATAGTAATTTTTAGTACTAAGTTTAAGATGTTTATCTCCATATCTCCGGAGATAATTATCAGATCTCGATAAAATGAAGCATACTCTATATATCTCTCTCTCTCTCTCTCTCTGAACTCCGTCTAATTTTAACCGATGTGAAAAAACATTTTTTGTTCGAGAGATTACGCTTCCCGTTTGGTCCCATTAAAATTTTATCGAGATTTGATAATCATCTCCGGAGATATGGAGTTAACAATATAAACAAATTTGTATATCTTGATGACATGATACTGGCTACTTTGACTATCGCGACATGTGAAGTCGGCTTTTTCGTTTTGTACGATCATTAATTATTCTCCATTGTTTTCGTATCTTTGTTACCCTTACTCTTCTAATTGTGAACCGATTTGAATGAGAATTTTTTTAATCGGTAGATAGATAGATAGATAACTCTTTATTGTACACCACAAATTACATGAAATTTTTAAACTATAATAGGCTTAATTTAAGTTGCACAATGGGCGGTCTTATCGCTAAAAGAGCGATCTCGTCCAGACAACCTATTGGAAGGGTCCATTGAAACCATTGAAACCATATAATTATGTTTCTTTGAAGTGTCACGCACTTTATATTTTTGTAAATTGTTAAACACAATCCAAACTGTAATAATTTCTTCCGAATGATTAACTTACGTAATAAGTAGTCATAGATGGCGCCACTAATGCATGATTGGGTTAACAAATGCAATCCACTAATGTCGTCGTATCGATAGATCGAACCGTGGCCTAATTGGCAGAGCACCTGGACGTGTAATCCGGGGGGTGCGGGTTCGAGTCCCGTCGCTACGATGAAATTTTGGATTGTGTTTAACAATTTACATTTAAACAATTTTATTGACTGTCAATTGTGAGTACATAAGATCTTCAAAACTATTCGGATTGTTCCATCACAACTTACTCTCACGAGTGTACAGCAAATAGCAAATACAGGTACATTTCCAAGGTTCCAACGGTCCGATTTAAATTTTATCAATATCTGATAAGTATCTCCAGAGATATGACGATAAACGTCACAAAATTGCTACTGAAACTGTACGACGCGGCATGTGAAATCACACACACACGCGCACTCAAATACACATCTTTTTGTTTTTTAATTAAGCAAACAATAAGGCTTCGTTGCACCATCTTACTTTAACTATAACAAACGTCAAAAATCTGTCAAAATCCATATAAAAACACCGGTTAATAGTTATAGTTACGGTTAAAGTAAGATGGTGCAACTCGCGAATGAACAGGTATCTTCTAGGCAAGCGTGCTACATCGTCGATCACATCTTCACTTAACATCAGATGAGATAGTGGTCAAACGCTTGCTTATCTACAATAAAAAAAAGCCTAAGTATAATAGTTAAATATTAACCTTATTTATAATTTGCTTTGCAAGTCTACATCGTTACTCAGATATGTTAAATATGGCTTAGTTTTAGGGAAGACACTGTCTTTTGCAACACAGTCATAATAACTAGAGCAGAAGGCACGGTTTCACATATAATTTGTTACAAAAAACCTATTTCTGTAATAAAGCAATTTTGTAAAAGCAAAAAAGCTTTAAAGACTATTAATTTTTAAACTACCCAACTATTTATATTTCTAACTAAAGTAATAAAACTGGCAGAGAAGAGCCAAAAATTAGGCTCAGTGGCGTATCTTGAGAGAGGGTTACGTCCAGCAGTGGATCGACACCGGCTGATATGATGATGATGATAAACTTAAACAATTGTAATGTGTAGTGCCAACGGGTATTTGTGGGAGTCTACGCCACGCTTAATACAAAGCTTACCATTTACTAAGCTGGTTCCATGTACACAGTGTAGTCTGCGGCGCGTCTATTTCTCCCACACTGGCGGCTAGGGCTTCGCCAAGGGCTTGTACGTTGGTTGGACGACCTCTGAACCCCTGAAATCAAAGACCTTCTAATATTAAACTCGACTGCGCAAACCGGCCCTAATGAGACCGACCTTGAACGGAGTTTGTCCCTTCTTTTGTATGGAAACATTGGACACCTTATATAAGGTGTCCATACATACTATATATATATATATATACTATACATATAGGATAGAAAATATAGCACTAACAGGCAGTAGCAGGTTGTTAGACAAGGACACACTCCCACCCGGGTACTTTCGATTGGGCCGTTTTGTTCTACAAAGCAATTACAACCTTATTGTTTGAGCATACGGATTAAATTGAATTTGTCAAAACATCTGCAGTGCACCATCTTTTATAATACTTCTATGCCTGAAATACATTACATTATTTACATGTTTCTATTCCGAAAATGTCGGGATTGTATGTGTCAAATCTCGGGATTTACAGGATAGGCAACATTTGAAAAAATAATATAATTGATCGTGTTTAACCGACTTCACAAAAAAGGAGGAGGTTCTCAATTCGACTGTTTAAAAAAAAATAATTATGTTTGTTACTTCAGAACTCCGTCAAATCACATGAGTAAAGAAAAGGTACAGAGACAAACCTTCTAAGGAACGGACAAAATGTTTACCTATTTGTGTAGGGTTGGTACAAAGAAAAACAAGAAAAATCTTCATCGTAATAAAATCCTCTTTCAAGTTAACATGACCTGCTTTTTTATTTTTCAAGCTTCATTATTGTCGACAACGATCAATGTCATGAGATGTCATATGTCATGAAATGTAACAAAATGTCATGATATGTCACAAAATTGAATCAAATGTCACTAAATGTCATGTAATGTTATGAAATTTAAAAAAATCACGAATGAACGGGTATCTAGTAGTAGTAACGGGTAAGTAAGCGTGCTACATCGTCGACCGCATCGTCACTTAACATCAGGTGAGACAGTAGTCAAACGCTTGCCTATACGGTTTAAAAAATAGCATGAAATGTCCAGGAATTTCATTGAACCTCCTTAGACCGGGCACTATAGAAGAACATTCATAAGCCAAAATTTAATAAATTACTTTCCCGCCCTAGGGCGGAAAATTCCTATTTTGCGCGCACTTATCGAGGAATAAACCATCACTTTTCGAATAGATGGGATGAAAAATAATATAATATAACGTGACGCGTCGCCAGCGACAGCCCTGTGTTAAAGCACCAGCCGAGCCACTATAAACCGGTTTCACTCCGTACGTGACAGGCGGCACACAGGCACACCTGCGCGTCTACGTCATCATCACAGCGCAGTTGTATGAAGCTTTGTCTCTGTACCTTTTTTTAACCAACTTCACAAAAAAGGAGGAGGTTCTCAATTCGTCTGTATGTTTTTTTTTTTTTTTTTTTGTGTATGTTACGCGATTTCTCCATCAATTGTGAAAGGATTCAAATGATTCTTTTTTTAATAGGTAGGATACGTTTCCGAGGTGGTCCCATTTTAATTTTATCGAGATCTGATTAGTATCACCAGAGATATGGAGATAAATACCTCAAACATAGGAGAATGTACTAGTTTTAGTAGAAGAGTCCCAAGAAGATTATACACAATGGAGGTTGCTATTGCATATAAGATATTCTTACGGTAACTGTGAGCGAGATAGAAATAAAGGTGGGGATAATTTTTTTTTATATCTTATAGGCAAGCGTTTGACCACTATCTCACCTGTTGCTAAGTGATGATGCGGTCGAAGATAGAGAAGTGGACTAGAATGGGAACTGGCTCTCAAGGATAGCTGCCGGAACACATTAGATGTTTGGCGACAGATTTTCTGACTTGAGGGTGGTAGCTGGCCAGGCGGACACTAGATATGTTCTACCACCATGCGGGGGTTATTGGTTTCTTAACGATGTTTTCCTTCACCGGAGGGCCACTGTGAGAAGCGCACATATATTTTTCGATAGAAAAATTCATTGGTGCACGGCGGTTTGAACTCGGTACCACGGCATCAAAGCCGACCGTTCACCCAATTAAGCCACCGGGCCCTCAATAAATAATTATATATTAATAATTATAATAAATAATTATACATAAATATAAATAATTTGTCTTCACAGGAATGTTCTACCGGGCAAAGTCTTGTTAGGGTGCAAACTTTTTTAAACATACCTAATATTTTTTGACATGACATGACATTTGGCGAAGATGGCGGCCATTTCAGTCCCGCGACACTGCATACATAATTAAATAACTCAAAATTATGAACGTACTTTGTACCAATTAACACAGCAAAAAAAAATTATAAGCATAAAACCACATATTATATAATAGTTACTACGTAAATAATACTTTCCGTTGTTAGGTTGGCTACACAGTGCTTTCATAATTCGGGTATCCACAATATAGGGAAGTGCCTCTTATAACGTAGTAGAGTGATTCAGTACTCTGTTGGCCATATGGCGGCAATTAATGTTAATAATCGCAAATAATACTTTTTAATATTCATTTTGGAATACAACTAATCCGTGTTATAAAAGTATTTGGAATTATTGTAATAAAATAGACAATTAATGATCGTGTGTGTCAGATGCTTTAATTGTACACGGCCATTTTGGACATTGTCCTTTGATACCTTGATGGCATCATTATTACTAGTGAATATTTTCACTTTAGCGCGGCATTTAAAGTCAATTTTTTTAGGGTTCCGAACCCAAAGAACCTTTCTGAACCTACCAAATGAACACTTTCTGAGACTTTGTTGTCTGTTCGTCCGTCCGTCCGTCCGTCCGTGTGTCTATATGTGCGCACTTTACAGATCTGTATCTTCTTAACCGTTATAGGTACATACTTGAAATTTTCAAAAAGTATATATCCGTCAGTGTATAACGGCCCAGACACGAAATTTAATAGACGCATGTAATTTCATTAAAACTTTTTTTGCACTAAAAAGGGTAAAATAAGTTAATTTTCAAAAAAAATAAAACCGACTTCATAACCAAAAAAAGGCACTCAAAAGCGAAAAATAATTTACTTTAAATTATTATAAGCGTTACCCACTTCTCTATTTGAAGTCGGTGCCAGCCAAGTCTATTGGATATTAGATAGATACTATGTATGTAGTAGTAGTAAGTAGGTAGATACATGTAGGTATTATCTATCTACTACCTATTAGACTTGGCTGGCACCGACTTCAAATAGAGAAGTGGGTAACGCTCATAATAATTTAAAGTAAATTATTTTTCGCTTTTGAGTGCCTTTTTGTGGTTATGAAGTCGGTTTTATTTTTTTTTGAAAATTAACTTATTTACTCATGTGGTCAAATCTTAACCTATTTAAAAAAATATTTTTGAGTGTTTATGCCTCCCGTTTGGTCCCATTTCAATTTTATCGAGATATGACAATTATATGGAGATAAACAAATTTGATACCTTGACGACATGATTATAACTAGTGGATATTTTCACTATCGCGGCATGTGAAGTCGGTTTTTTTTTCGTTTCGTTCTTAAATTATGTTCATTATAATAAGGTGAATATTGATCTCTTGTATAACGTGTTTGTTACAGAAACCTAGGTCTGAATAAAATTATTTGTTTGGCAGTTTATCATGTTCATTTAAAGTTTAGTTAAAAAGAAGTAGTTGCATACGGAACCATCAATGCATACCTAATTGGTTAAAATGCAATCCAGAAGTTTCGGTCGCTTCGGTGGGAGTCGTCCGTAGCTATGTTGGTTACAGCGCTTGGGCGTGTTACACAAGGGTCGCGTGTTCGAGTCCCACCAGACGGCTAAATTTTGTATTGTATATATATAATAATATACAAGTTTGTGTTACCTTACTAATCCATAACGAGGCACGTTTCGACGTCGATCCTTTTATAATCTTGATGTATGTGGACGCTATGCTTTCACAGTACTGAAAATAAAGCAATATCTATGAAGCTTCTCATTAAATTTAATAATTTATAACAATAATTTATACTAATAATTTATTGACATAATTAGTTTTTGGCACTTTTTATTTATAAATAGTACATCTATACAACTTAAAAAAAATTTAACTATTTAACTGAGAATAAATAAAATGTTATAAATAAAAAATAGTTATAAAAAAAAACAGAACTTAGGTCGCAGCTGTCTGCCGGTAATGTTCCCAAAAAGCTGTCGACGTTACCTCGTTGAATTATTATTTACTATATACTATACTTATATTACGCTAATATGTTGGCCGAGGTAAGCGCCAGCTCTTTGGTCATGAGTGACGTCTATTAAGCGTCTGGACAGCTCCTTTACAAAACTCCGGGCAATTGAAATAATTTAGTGTACATTGAAATTATTGAATCCATAGGCTTCGGAACTAGTATAACTGTCGTACCTTATTATCTAAACATTAAGCATATAAATCACAATATTTATTAATCGAATTAAAAAAAAAGGAGTAGGTTTCTCAATTCGACCGTAGGTATATATATTTTTTTATGTTTGTTCGCGGATAACTTCGTGGTTTATGAACCAATTTTGGTGATTATTTTTTTGTTTGAAAGGAGATATCCCAAGGGTGGTACCATAGTAATTGCATCGAGATCTGATAAGTATCTCCAGAGATATGGAGATAAACACCTCAAACTTGGTACTGAAAATTAATAGCGCGGCATTTGAAGTCGGTTCTTTAAGTTTTTTAAACGATCTTATACGCTTAATGCTTACATGCATACTAGCATGATATACATGCTAAAATGGCAACACTGCTTGCGACTTATTCCGCAGTGTGTCCGGCCCATTTCGCATATGCGATTTTAAACCGCAAAGATTTTTTCAGCAGTGCCTGTAGTTTTTTTTTAAATAATATGGAGCGGGAAACAGGCAAGCGGCCCACCTGATGGTAAGTGGTCACCGCCGCCTATTGACATCTGCAAAACCAGAGGTATTGCCGGTGTGTTGCCTACCCTTAATTAGAGAGCACTCTCATTACTCTTCGTTTAAAGCTACTCAGATTAAATGTTTCTAAGGTTTCTGATGGAAGGTCATTCCACATCTTACAGGTATGTGGGAAGAACAATCGTGTGAAACGAGTAGTATGTGATGCCCACGTATCTATAATGTGCGGATGGATGTGTTTTTTGACGGTGTCTAAAATTTCGATTGTGGAAATGGAACGGAGTTATGATATTAAAAAGCTCTTCAGAACATTCCCCGTGATAGTATCCATAGAAAAGAGTAAGAGAGCCAACGTCGCGACGAAGACTCAAAGGTTCCAATTTATCAGTTAGCTTGGGGTCGTCATCAAGTCTAACTGCTCTTCTCTGGAGCGAGTCAAGTGGTTACAATCGATATTTCAGTGCACCACTCCATAGATAAGAAGAGTACTCCATTTGGGGCCATATGTACATTGCCGTTGTTCACAGATTGACGAATAAAAACCGCAACGGATAAAAATCGCAGTGTTCACACGTCAACACAAATTCCTCCTTCAAATCAGTCAAAAATATTAAGAGGTTCTTACATTATAGATTTAAGGTAGAGGTACTTACTTCTTTCAACAATTGATAAGGAAGTTCGACCTCCTCATTGCAGTCCATGCCCAAGCTATTGTATGTGACTTGCATTCTGTCATCCACTGTACCTGCGAACGGAGACATTAGGAAGTCATTCGGTTACCACTCAAGGCTTCAGAGGTCACTTTTCGGTGATTTCAATAGGACATTTGACACAGTTGGATTTATGTCACGTAGGTTGCTCGTTGGAAATAGACTAAGAGCCTGTAGTTTCAAAAGCCGAGAAGCGATAATAGATATGTTGTCTGACGTATTATGACGCAATGTAAGTTTTTGAAAATTTGGCAGATAATTTCCTAATAAAGCTATCAAGTACTGGCAACTGAGCCAAATAGTTTAATAGCATGGGCGGCCCGTTGGCATAAAGGATAGATAGCTTGCTTTCTAACCGGGAGGTTGTCGGTTCGACTCCTAACAGTACCAAGGATTTTCCCATGTGTGTTTTTGGGTGTTCGTCCACAGTGGCAGGAGCATTATATCGACAATATGCTCCCTTGCCAATAAACAGTAGCTTACCAAAATCAAGGAAAATATCTACCCCCATACCACAACATAACCTTACAGTATTTCGGCAGCACAACTGTCGAGAGTCAGACCATACAAGGCCTAGCGTGTTTATCATCCTCGACCACATCATCGCTACCACCAGGCGAGATAGTGGTCAACCGCTATTCAAAAATAAAAAAAATACAAGTACAAGTCTCACCTCTTACATTGTAAACATATAGCTCTGCGAATCTGTTGAAGTCTACAGTTTGTTGCTTGTGGTCACCCGAACCGAAGAGGAAATTAGTGAGGTACTGCGCTAGTCGAGGGTCTATTTGAGGACCCCAGAATTTCTGGAAGATAAACATTCAAATTTACATTTAATTACTTAAAAATTAATAACTTATCACTAGGCGAGATAGCGTTCAAACTTTTTTTATATATCTCTAGCGTTTGACCACAAACTTTTTTTTTACATCGAACTGGGTAGCGCTTGAACACTATCTCACCTGATGTTAAGTGATGATGCGGTCGATGATGGATCGCGCTTACCCAGAAGATAACTATTCACTCCCGATGTGAAGACCCCCATATTGTATTTAGCCGGAAACACTGACTCAGGCAGGGAATTCCATTCCCTTCGTATGATGAACGAAGATGCAAATCGCTTCGTTCAGGTAGATGGTATATCCATCATAAATCAGTGGCTCCTTTTAGTGTCTCTGGATGTCCAATAATAAAATGGGGAAGGTGGAATCAATTCTTGCAGCATCTTGACTGGTGATAAGCAATGATGTAGTCAAAGATGGTGAACACGCTAGGCCTAGAATACTCTGACTATCAAGGTCTGTGCGCTGCCGGAATACCCTAAGGTTATGGGCGACAGATTTTCTCAAACGCTAGCGGCCAGCCTATAAGATATTAAAAAAGTTGATTACGAATCCATTTTGAGAGCCCAGCAGCTCAGTGGGAGAATGGATTTGACGTCAGAGATTCAGATCTCCGCTGTGCACCAACGAATTTTCAACCGACTGCCAAAAAGAAGGAGGTTCTCAATTCGACTGTATGTATTTTTTTTCTTCTTTTTAGGGTTCCGTACCTCAAAAGGTAAAAAAAGGAACCCTTATAAGATCACTTTCTTGTCCGTCTGTCTGTGTGTCACTACTGATTTTCTCAGGAACGGGTGCACCTAGCAAGTTGAAATTTATACCTGATACTGAGGTCTATAGTCCCTATTGGGTGTATAAAAATCAAGGTCTTGAGTCAAGACACTAAAAGATATGGGCAAATTTAGATTTTCGCGTAAACTTGTTAGTACCATAATGTACCTTAATATTCAACTTTTTTTATTTTTCGGAATGTTTCCTTTACTTGTGCTTTAACACCCTGCCTATAACCAAAATTGACAATTCTAGGTAAACCGGAAGTACCCTACAGGTTTTGGGTCGAAAACCTATAGGGTACTTCCCGTTGACCTAGAATCATGAAATTTGGCAAGAAGTACAAATTAAGGAAAAATTCCAAAAAATAAAAAAAAGTTGAAAATTAAAGAGTGTACCCATACATACATAGTATGCGCCAATTAAGGTAGACCTCAGAGTTATATGAGCGCTGATACAATTTAGAGGTCTAGCTTAATTGGTTGTATCGGAAGCCTCGGTGGGCGAGTTCAACTCGACCTAGCCGGTTTTATTTTTGTGTTTATGTTACACAATTACTCCGTCAATTGTGAACCGATTTGAATGATTCTTTTTTTAATCGACAGGGTACTTTTCCGAAGTGGTCCCATTGCAATTTCATCGAGATCTGATAAGTATCTCCAGAGATATGACACTAAATGGTGGGGCGTGTAAATAGCCTCAACCATATGCGTGGGTGAAAGTGCCGTGAAAATAAATAGAAATGCGTAAGACAAATAAGCGGTAAAAATATAAGTATATAGCGGGGGCGGGTCTGTAAAGATCAACGTGAAAAGAGGGACGTTTGGTATGAATAAACCACTGTAAGAACATAGAGAATCAGCATACAAAGCCCACGTACCTTTCCACTCTCCCAGGAACACCTACAGCCCTCCGTGGAGGGTTCACAGACGAGGAATCGCTGCAGGCGGCGTCGGCGCATATAATGCGACCGAATAATAAATATATCTGTACAGTTCACTAGGAGGATCCTTAGAGTCACAGCACGATCACTTTATAAAAATAAAAAATAAGCGTTTTATAAAAAAAATAATGAGTCCGATGCGACGATCATAGCGGGATCGCGGCCAAAACGGAACTGCACCTGGAGTGCGGTGCAGGCGAGAGCCAACCACGGGCGTCGTGGCGGCAATAGGCGCGGTCTGCTGATCTCCCATTGGACCATTGGCAAACCTGTTCGAGTTTCAACGGCGGGTAGGCATCAGCAGGCTGCGTCTGCGTCTTTTAGCGGGCATTCATACCAATTTGAAAAGGTAGAATAATATAAGGCGTTATAAAAATAATATATATGAAAGGGGCGAGATATATATATAGCGTGAAATAAAATATGGAATAATAAAGCGCATTGACGCGTCACCATGCACCCCGCCTTGGAAGATCGCGAGATCTTTCAAAACAGAGAAGTGAATCAATGCTCAAACTTATGAGCGGTAGCGGCAGCGTTATGGGTTATCTGAAAACTCTATGACTGAGATCAGCTAGGCTATTCTGTAAGCTATCTCGACAACGGAATCCGCGTTGAGATTTGAATTTTGTATTACGAAATTTAACCGTATTGCGAACGTGATACGATTGAATTTCAAAGTACGAAATTCGAATCTCACCGCGGATTCCGCTGTCGAGATAGCTTACAGAATAGCCTAGCTGACGCGACGTATGATAATTCAGCGAAATAAATACGAATAGCGATTAAATTATACGAATAGTATAGCGGGTGAATTAAACAAATCGCGGTTATTTTAAATTAATAGCGGTACAATTATGCGAAATTATTAAATTAAATTAAATTGAATAGCGTTGTACGATAAGAGTAAGCGTTGTACGATATAAAACTTATTCGAACAGTGCATTTGCTCGATGCTCGGGCAATTCACTGCAGTTAGCGGGTGAGAAAGGCTTGACTGGCCAGTCCTCGGGAGCGCGGCGAATCCACGATGGCCCGTGCCACCACAGGTCATGTGACAACAACTGCGCAGGAAGCATACCACGTGACAGACAATCACTTGGATTCTCAACACCTGCCACATGGTAGAAATGTTGCGGAGCCAAGTTTTCCTGACATTGAGCTATTCGGTTGGCGACGAAAACCGACCAGCGATGTGGAGAGGAATGAATCCAGGACAAAGCGATCGTGGAGTCGGAGAATGCGTATATCCCAGTAATAGGAATGCGCGCGGCGTAAGTATCGCGAACCGTTTTAACTAATTTTGCCAAGAGCAAAGCGGCACAGCCCTTTAGATTTTGCACACAGTAAGCGTACTGTGATGCCAGCGGAGGATGTGCAGTGCACGTATAACACACTCCCGTAAGCGTGCATACTAGCGTCAGCGAACGCGATGAGGCGCACGACGCAGCCTTTAGAAGCGCCTGTATGACGCGGCACGTGAAGCGTATTTAGCAAGGGAAATTCTTGCACTAGAGCGGCGAAGCGTATTTTAACATAGTCAGGAGCGGGATCGTCCCAGCCACTGTTGCTTAACCACAACTCTTTTATGAGTAATTTGGCGTAAAGAATAACAGGGGCAACTAAGCCGAGAACGTCGAACAACCGTGCAACTATCGAGAGTATATTTCTCTTAGTGCAGGTGTCAGTTATGTGAGCGGATGTGAAGAAGAACTCGTCTTCTGAAGGTTCCCAGGATAAGCCTAGAACCTTGGAAGCGTTACCTACATCGAAGTCTAGCGATTTGCGGTGTGAGTCTGGAAGACTATTTAGTAGCGCTGGTGAGTTGCTTGACCACTTCACTAAATCAAAATCACCTGATTTAAACAATTTAATTAGGTCTTGCGCGAGTTTCATAGCGGTTTTATCATCATTAGCGGAATGGACCAGATCGTCCATATAGAGACTGGTTTCAGCGATTTTAGCGGCGTCAGGATAAAGCGGACTCATGTCGGAAGCCAGCTGTCGCACGGTGCGCATAGCTAGGTATGGGCTCGACTTGAGACCGAAAGGTAAGCGGTCAAAGGCGAATGAGCGGACTTGTTCATTCTCACTGAAGCGGAACAAGATACGTAGGTATTTACGCTGGTCCCGCGGTATACCTATGCGTAAGTACATTTGTTTTATGTCGGCGTTCATAGCGATGGGAAACAAACGAAACTGTAACAACAGTAAAAACAGATCGGCTTGCAGGTTAGGGCCGATGTGCAGAACGTCGTTCAACGACAACCCAGTATGAGTTTTAGCGCTAGCGTCCAGTACAATACGCGGCGTAGGCTTGTCGGGTCGAACAACGGCGTGATGCGGTATAAAATAACCAGCGGCTTCGTCAGAAGCGCCGATATTCTTAACTTCGCTGAGATAACTTTTATCTATATATTCGCGGATAACTTCATTGTACTTCTCCCTCAATTCAGGAGACAGGCGAAGCTTTTTCTCTAACGCGGTAAAACGGCGGCGGGCGACAGCGAGAGAATTCCCGAGCTCAGAAGGATCCCTACAGAACGGCAGTGAGACGGTGTATCTTCCGGTTTCATCGCGGGCCACAGTAGATGTGAAAATATTTTCACACTCAGTTTCTTCCGGAGATAACAAGCGCGTTGATGGAATCTCTTCTAACTCCCAGAACTTCTGAACTAGATCATTTATAGCGAGCGCGGTAAAAGAAGCGGTCGGCGTGACGTCATCGTGCGGGTAATCACCCATAAGAACGTAGCCTAAGGTCGTCGAAAGAGCGAGCGGAAGTCGCGGACCAGACTCGACCCTATCCCCCAAATAAATGTACGGGAAGAGTTGAGCTCCCAACACGACGTCGATGTCACCGGGGATGTTCCAGCACATGTCGGCGAGCGGTATGTCACGGAACTCCACACTACTATCCCACTCGATAAATTGTGACGGCAATTGGTCAGTAATGCACTCAACGACTAGGGCGTGAATCGAGTATTTTTGTTCCGGATAAATGCGTGACTCAATGTCTAGGTAAACATATCCAATAATTGGGCGCGACGTAGAACCAACTCCTTTTACAAAAGAATTATTCAGCGGAATGATGGGTAAATTAAGCGAGCGACAACAATTAGTTGTAATTAAATTATTCTGCGAGCCGTTATCAATAAGACATCGCACTATTGATTTATATCCCAAACTCCCTTTAGGACGCGCGAAAACCTGAGCGGTACACAACAATACCGTCGACTTCGGCTGAGCCCTAGCGGAAAGCAACGCGACGGCATTATCATGAGGCGGCATCGTCATCATCGAAGGCAATGTAGCACTGTACGAAGCGACTTGCACACTATTATCGTCTTTGTTACGTGGTGCGTAAGAGCGAGAATTCCGAGCGGTCGAAGGCTCGAGCGCGTGTGGGGTTACGGGAGTGGTTTGCGTAAGCGGTGGCGGTGGCGATAAATATCGATTATTACAATTACACTTATTACTACTTATTATTTGAGCGTTACGCGAATGCGTATTATTTATATTATTATTAAATTCAAAATGTAATAGCGTGTGATGGCGTTTTTGACATGACTCGCAAACAGACTTCGAGTTACATTTATTAATATTGTGTACTGTGCTTAAACAGTTAACACAACCGCGTACAGATTTAATAAACTTATACCGCTGTCGAGGATCGCGTAAACGTTTAAATTGCACACAGTGATACAGATGCGTGTGACTGTCTTGTTTACAAAACGCACAGCGAGGCGATGAATCGCGCGCAAGCGACTCCACAGACGCAGCGGGTGATGTACGAGTACATGCATCATCAGTCGATGCGATAAACGTCTGGTATGTGCGCCCGCGAGCCTCTCGAGGCGTGGGTCGCGGGTTCGAATATGCAAGCGGAGCAGATCGTTGCAATATCTTTGCTTGGTCTTGCACGAAACTAATTAAATGTTTAGTTGTAGGTATTTCTACATCTCGAATAGACAACTCGAAACTTTGAGCGGTATGCGAATCTAATTTTCTAAGCGCACAGTGCGCTAGAATGAAGTCAGAAAGGTCTTCAATACCTAACTGTTTTAGCGCGGCGATGGATGCGGAGAATCTATCAATAAATGATTCGAGACTATTAGCGTTATGAGTACATACCTTCAGGTCGAGAATATTATTTAAATAATGCGTACCTAATGCGCGTTTGTCTTGGTATTTTTTAACCAAAGAATCCCATATAATTTTATAGGTATCGCCCGTGGGAACAATACCGGCGGTCACCTTCAAAGCGTTATCAGTTAATCTACCTATAAGGTACTGAACGCGTTGCGAGTCTGTCAACTGATCATTCATGTGGATGTTAGATTTAAACGACTCGTAAAATACCGGCCAGTTCTCGGTTTTCCCGTCGAAATTGGGCAGGTTAATAGGCGGCAGTTTTGTATACATGGTAGGACTACTTTCGCTATTATTTCGAGAAGGCAAAGTTGAAGCGTGACTATTAATTTTATTTCTAATGCGTTTTACACGGACATATAAATCCTCAAATGATTCTAAACAAGCGAAGTCGGTAACCACATCGGGTTTTAAACTCATTTTAATTTCATTAATTTGATCCGTAATTGATTCAAATTTATCGCGAATATCATCAATCGTTTCCGATTCAGCCATAAAATTCTCATTAGACCTAGAAGTAGACTCAAACGAACACATATTTTTTGTTACATCATACAACTTATTTATGCGTTTGAACAATAATTCCCTCTTCTGTTCTAAAAGCGTTAATTTTATTTCAATACTAACTTGACTTATTGGATTCGGCATGATTACGATTTAAATAAAGGGTACTTCGATACTATTCAAAGTAACCAGCGCAGCGTTGAGCGAGAGATTATTAAACAAGTCGAGCGGCGAAATGAAGGTAGTGGCAAAAAACGTGGATGCGCTTTAAAACGAGTGAAATTATTGATTAAAATAGATTCCAAATACAATATTTGAAATATAAATACAATATTTTAAGAAAACAAATAGATTAACAGCGAAATCTAAATGATGTTATGCGTAAATACGTAATTGAGTACGTATTCTAGAAGGCGGACGTAAGAACTTCGATCGTGATTTGATCGAGATTATTTTAAATAAATACGTAATTATATGCGTTTATATTATAGATGCGAATGTATAAATATAGGCGTTAAATATATGTAATAATATAGCGGGATTTGAGCATAAATTTCACCAAAAAATACGTAAAATTTATGAACTCTTTCAATGGCGTCACAGAATAAGACTTCGTTACCAACAATTACGTGAGAAATCAGGGAATACTGGTTTCAGTATCCGGTGCTGAAAGGACCAAACTAAATGGTGGGGCGTGTAAATAGCCTCAACCATATGCGTGGGTGAAAGTGCCGTGAAAATAAATAGAAATGCGTAAGACAAATAAGCGGTAAAAATATAAGTATATAGCGGGGGCGGGTCTGTAAAGATCAACGTGAAAAGAGGGACGTTTGGTATGAATAAACCACTGTAAGAACATAGAGAATCAGCATACAAAGCCCACGTACCTTTCCACTCTCCCAGGAACACCTACAGCCCTCCGTGGAGGGTTCACAGACGAGGAATCGCTGCAGGCGGCGTCGGCGCATATAATGCGACCGAATAATAAATATATCTGTACAGTTCACTAGGAGGATCCTTAGAGTCACAGCACGATCACTTTATAAAAATAAAAAATAAGCGTTTTATAAAAAAAATAATGAGTCCGATGCGACGATCATAGCGGGATCGCGGCCAAAACGGAACTGCACCTGGAGTGCGGTGCAGGCGAGAGCCAACCACGGGCGTCGTGGCGGCAATAGGCGCGGTCTGCTGATCTCCCATTGGACCATTGGCAAACCTGTTCGAGTTTCAACGGCGGGTAGGCATCAGCAGGCTGCGTCTGCGTCTTTTAGCGGGCATTCATACCAATTTGAAAAGGTAGAATAATATAAGGCGTTATAAAAATAATATATATGAAAGGGGCGAGATATATATATAGCGTGAAATAAAATATGGAATAATAAAGCGCATTGACGCGTCACCACTAAACGTCTCAAACTTGCTACTGAAACTGACTCGCGGCAAAGAAGTCGGTTGTTTTAGTTTTTAAACTATCTTAATTACAACTTTCCTAACTGCACTCCTACTCACAACCTTCCTAACTGCACTCCCACTCTGCTCGATATTATCCTTGTTTCTTCTCCAAATCATGTGGCTAAGCACGGTCAGTGCGCCGCGGACGCTTTTTCACATCACGATCTTATCTACCTTTCTTATAAAATACGCCCACCTAAAGCCAAACCCAAAATCCTTATGCAACGTAGTTTTGGTGGTATAGACATAGAGCGCTTACGTAAAGATGCACAGGAACTTGACTGGTCCGCAGTTGTTGAGGCGCCTACAATTGATGAAAAGGTAGACGAATTCAATCGCACTCTGACCAAATTATACGATGTTCATGCTCCTTTACGTGCAGTGAAAATGAAACACACACCTGCACCTTGGCTAAATAATGAAATCAGAGCACTGATGCAGAAAAAAATTGTCGCCAAGATAAAGCTAAAATGTCGTCAATCGGATGAAAACAAGGAAAAATACATCAACCGTCGTAACGTCTGCAATAGAGTGTGTAGGGATGCACAACGCCGACACATCCACAGCTCAGTTGAAAATGGAGACCCTGCAAAGGTATGGAAGTTTCTGAGGTCGCTTGGAGTAGGCAAATCTCGACAAGACAGTATTCCTAAACATTTAGATATCGATGCCTTAAATCAACATTTCTCTTCTTCTTCCAATTTTGATGGACCAACTAAACTTGTTACTCTAAACTGTCTTTCTTCTCTTCCTCTGCCTGCTCACGATCCTTTTTTCTTTAGTCAATTTACTGATTGTGGTGTTAAGAAGAGCATTCAGTCTATATCATCAAATGCTGTCGGTAGTGATAGCATCAGTCGCAAAATGATATTACCCATACTTGATGAAATCACACCTGTTATTGCCTATATTCTCAATTTCTCCATCTCCTCTGGTTCCTTCCCAATTATTTGGAAAGAAGCTCAAATAACTCCTCTTCCTAAAAAATCAAATCCCAAGACCTTCACAGAATATCGGCCCATCTCCATTCTTCCTTTTCTGTCTAAAGTATTAGAACGTCTCCATCCACAACTTTCCTCCTTCCTTATCAAAAACAGCCTCCTCAATCCGTTCCAATCCGGTTTTCGCCCCGGACACAGTACTACCACGGCTCTGATTAAAATCACCGATGACATCAGGTATGGCATGAGCAATACGCAACTCACTGTGCTATCACTACTTGACTTTAGTAACGCCTTTAATAATGTGGATTTTGATATTTTGCTGGGTCTGTTATGCTCTCTTAATATATCTCCAACAGTAATTGACTGGTTTCGTAGTTACCTGTGTGGACGCCGACAACGCGTAAACATTGAAGATACGTATTCTTCATGGTGCGATTTGTCATCTGGTGTCCCACAGGGCGGCGTTCTATCACCTCTCCTCTTCGCAATATTCATAAATTCAATCTCACAACAACTTTCCTCTTCCTACCACCTCTACGCAGACGACCTACAGATATACACACAAGCTCCCTTAGACCAACTCCATGAGGCAATCGAAATTACAAATACGGACTTGAGACGCATCCGAGACTGGAGCCAATCTTACGGTCTTAGAGTGAATCCGTTGAAAACTCAGGTGATAATCATCGGGAGTTCACGGATGATCTCCAAGATCGATTGGTTCCGACTCCCCCAAGTTATTTTTGACGGTGTTCCTATAAGTATAAGCCATTCTGTAAAAAACTTGGGAATACAAATGGACAGTTGTTTCTCATGGGAACCTCAGCTGGCGGAAATGAGTAGGAAATTGTTCGCGTCGGCTTCTTCTCTTCGTAGATTACGTAATTTCCTTCCTATCACCACCAAAACTGCCTTGGCACAATCCCTTCTCTTCCCCATTTTAGATTACGCCGATGTTTGTTACCTTGACCTTACCGAGGAGCAACTTGATAAAATCGAGCGTTTACAGAATTTCTGCATCCGCTTTATCTATGGTCTGCGAAAGTTTGACCACGTGTCAGAATTTCGAGCAAAGCTCAAATGGCTCCCTATCCGTTTTCGACGAAACGCACATATTCTTTTCCAGCTTTATAATATTCTTTTCCTTCCAGCCACTCCCTCTTATTTGAAGGAACGCTTTGAATTTTCACAATCATCTAACCCTCGTCCATTGCGTTCTCATCATAACCTCAAATTGAGGATGCCAGAACACCCACATACGTCGCAACACTACTATAAATCATTTACCATGAAAGCTATTCATCTATGGAATGCACTCCCTGTCAATATCAAAGAAGCCCGAACGCCGCAAATATTTAAAAATATGGTATTTAAGCATTATATAACACTATCGCAAATTGACTAGCTTTACTCTAAATATAATATGTATATGTATGTATTGTATTATTATATTTACTTAGTGTATTTGTGTATGTATATGTGTGTGTGTATATTTATATATATATAAATATGTATGTATATATATTTATATAGATCTATAATGTTATATGTAAGCGTATTTGTTCTTGTATGGATATCATTATCTAGTATTTTGACTATATTTGTATGTAGGTTTATGTAAAATAATATTATGACTTATCTTATTTTGTCAAAGGTATTGTATGCCACCGACCGCTTATTTTCAAAACTAGCTCCTGTCCATCCAAAGGTTGTCTGGTAGAGATCGCTCTGAGCGATAAGACCGCCCATTGTCACACCTAATTAGTTTTTCCTTGTCTTAGATTATAATGTGTTGATTGGTATGCAATAAAGTAATCATCTATCTATCTATCTATCTAATTATTCTATATATGTGCGGATTTCACAGTGGCCCTCCGCTGAAGGAAGGACATCATTAAGAAACCCCCGGCATGGTGGTAGGTACTGTCTAGTGTCCGCCTGAATCAGCTACCACCCTAAAGTTGGAAAATCTGTCGCCAGACATCTAATCTGTTTCGGCAGCTATCTTTGAGAGCCAGGTCCCACTGTAGGCCTAGCGTACTATCATCCTCGACCGCATCATCACTTACCAACAGATGAGATAGTGGTCAAGCTAGGCTAGCCTAAACAATTTTAAAAAATCTCCAGTACGCAATCAACACTTTTGAGAAAGGCACCTTAAATTTTGTGTATCAATCGAGACATATATGAATTTAAATACATTTAAATAAATCCAGGAACTTGTGTGCTAATTTCCGTCAAAATCGGTCGAAAAAATGCGACGACAAGAAAACTTTAGACCAATCTCGAAACATTCGAAACTGAGACGCTTAGACCGCTCGGTCAATAAATGTTATAATCATGAACCGGTGAATCTAGGCCCTGCGCTGTACTATTATTTATTCTATGGCCCTGCGCACTTAAACTAGCTACTGTCTTTGATGCGTATTTAAGAGACTAGCAGCCCGACCCGGCTTCGCACGGGTAGAACATATATGCCTACAAAATTTGCATCAGTTTGTTGCTTCGAATATAAAATATTTAACAATCATCGTCATATTTCAACCAAATTACACAAAACCTTAACGAATTATGCACCTAAACCTTCCTCATAAACACTCTGGCTATTGGTGAAAAGCGCATGATAATCCGTTCAGTAGCTATTGAGATTATTGCGAACAGACAGACAGACGCAGTGATGAACTTTGTTTTATAATACTTACGTATTGATATTGGACGGCCCTTTAGCGTAAAGGATAGTTACCCTGATTCTGACCCGACGGTCGTTGGTTCTAATCCTAGCTATATACCTACTAATTAAAGTTTTATATGCATTCATGAATCATAGGTTTTCGTACAGAGGTAGTTGGAATCAAAATCAATCAAATCATGGGATCAAAGAAGGGGATATTACACGTTTAACGTGTGTATCTGTGTCTGTCTGTAGCATCATAGCACCCAACCAGATGAACCGATTTTGATTTTATTATTGATATATTTTTTTTGTTTGATAGATGTCTTATCGAGAGTGTTCTTAGCATTGATTCATGAAAATTCGTTCAATCATTATATAACTATGAGCTTTTTTCTAGTTAATTGCGCTATGAAATCAACTTTCATAGGTCTGATCAATTCGAAAATCTTCTTCTTCAACGATATTGTAAGAACATGGAAGCGTTGACCTGATGCTGGGACATCTCCTGTACTCTACAGAATACTCAAATCCACACCAACTTACAGCTCCGATTTTAAATGTCGTGTTTAGAGTCATTGGAATACTTTTATTGAAAAGATTATACATAGATCAGTCGGGGTGGTTTATATATAGATCATAACTATATTATACAATAGAATTTTATACAGTAAACATATATTATTATGCTATATTGACTTCAAATTGATTGTGATCGGTGGGGATCTACAGCATCGCTAAGCTTATAATAATATTTTCCTAGTAACTATGACCTAATCTGTGGTTTCACTGCAGATATTTTATTAATTTTGCGATGCGTGTATGTGAAATCCGAGATATCTTCTAGAGTTTTCATTTGAATTATATACTGTGAAGGACAATTTTAATCTATAATATGTGGCCAAGCTAATTAACGTAATTATTTGGATAAGGATTAATACTATATACTTGAAAATAGCCTTGGAAGTTATGTAATATTTTTTAACAAAAAATTAAAGATTAAAATGGTTTCTGTGAGTCAACCTTAAGAGGTAGACATATGCTCTCGCGGACTTATTAAGTTGTACAACTCTTCCATAGAAAATATTCTTCCATCTATTTTCGATTGAGCAGCGTTCGTAAGAAACGTGTTTTTTCGACCGTTTTTTAGTCGACTTAGGTTGCAAATTAGGTCTCCACGAATGTACCTTTGATTTAAACGGGATAATATATAGCCTATTTTCATTCCAAAAGTCCATTCTATACATTAGTGAAAGAATTTTTTAAATCGGTCCTGTAGTTTTTGAGCCAAATCATTACAAACATACAAAAATACAAATGTTCTCTCTTTATACTATTAGTATAGATAAAGTAAGTCTGCATGTCTGTAAGGATATTTATGAGATCACCGATAGAAGTCAGACGATAACAAACAAACAAGTCCTCATTCGTTTGATTCCCTGCGGGAATCAAACGAAGCCCTGCCAAGGCATTTATTAGCTGAAGCCTACTCATCCGGGTTTGTTTTCCACATTGATTACCCGAATCAAAAAAGGAGTACGCTTTTTTTGTCAGAATAAATATCAGATGTATTCTGTTATCTATTCTGACAAAAAAGATCTTACTCAAAGAAGCGAAGTAGACGCACTAACTATTATATAATCTGTGCCAGTAGTTAGTAGTATGTGTCGAGATAAATAAATGCATCGTAATACAAATGTTGATATATTAATAACGGCCGATTTCGTTAAAATTTAAATGGGACCACTTGGGAAGAGTACCCTTTGAAGCAAAAAAAATATTTTTTAAATCGGTTCAGGCATCTTCGAGTAATGGGTGGTGGTGAACATAGGTACATTAAAAAAAATATGTTCCGACGAACTGAGAACCTCCTCCTTTTTTTGTAAAGTCGGTTAAAAATTGCAACATTTATTTTCATATTGGACACGTCGAGCATCGAATAGAAATAATAATCTGGAAATAAGAGTAACCAGGCTATTTTTTAGCACTCTGCTTGTTATTACTACGTCAGTTCATGGTAACTGCTACAATTTTCATAAATAAATTGTTTATCCTTTGTCAACGCTACAATGCACTAATGTACCGCGTCAGCTTCGCCGAATATTTACAAATCGCACGAGCGCTTTGCGTAAAATTAGCTGAAAACTTTGAATAATATGCACAGGAAGTGACACTTAGATCGTAAAAACATTTTTGGTACATTAGCCAAACATTATAATTTAGCATGAATTATAATTTAGCATAATCATGTAGAGTTCTTAATATATAGTCCGTCATACTTGTTTTCTAGAAGGGATCGTTTCAAGCGATAAGGTGTGTTGTACTAAATTATGTTCATTTATAAAATGTCCTATAGAACACTATAGGACATTCGAGATAAACATATCTCGAAATACTTTCATCGGACGACCAGACGTACGTCATCGCTTTATGCTTCCACTTTCATCGTACATACTGTCAAGGAATGTAATTCTTTGCAGGTGTCTGTATTTCCCTATTCCTGAATTTTTTTGGTCCGTTTCGCGAACAAATAAAATCAACAACGTCTTTAAAAAAAAAGTGTATCGTATCACAGTAAAAAGTCATTTCTAGTCCTATACCTCAATTGCCAAAGCAATACCTCCGTGTGCTAAAATAACAATATCGATTTCAGAGTTACGGCGTGCTACCGTGTTGAAATGTTGGCTGCTGTTAAAATCATGTGGACTGCAACGACATACAGAACGATTTATTGAGAAAATGCATGGTAAATAACCAGTACTGAATGCTAAGAATAGCCACATCATTATGTTTTTATGGCGTTATTCAACGAGGGTAGAGTGAAAATATATATAGCCCACTATCCTGGGTGGAAACCCGCCTAAATGGAAAATGATGAAAATGGAGAATGATGAATGATGAGCCCTGGAAAGAGATTCGTGGAAGGTTCTGAAGGAGACCTTTACCCATCAGTAGGGCAATATATATTTTTCGCCCGTATACATATATTTTATGTTTGTTCGCGGATAACTTCGTCGTTTATGAACCGATTCTGATGATTATTTTTTTGTTGGAAAGAAGATATTCCAAGGGTGGTACCATTGTAATTTCATCGAGATCTGATAAGTATCTCCGAGATATGGAGATAAACACCTCTTGGTAACAACTTGGTACTGAAAATTAATAGCCCGGTAGTTGAAGGGGGTTCTTTTACTTTTTTATGTAGTTACCAGTCAAAATATGAGTGCACTAACGACTTTTGTAGTCAGTAGTTCTTACGACCAGTCATGATGACTTTGGTTGCCGAAAAAGCTATTTATTATTAAGTATTATATTACCGAAGGTTTGAACAACCAAATGGATTGTTAGAGACCATCAAAAATGCTTTAACACCTCAACACGCAGACTAAAGTTAACCTACGATTCGTTTCATGTTTTACGCGATTTTTACACAACATTATAAAGCAGTTAAAGCAGCATTTTATATCATCCCAAATATCTGAGTCATGTTAATGAATCGAGATGTAAACAAGCTACAGGATAATCATATCTGAGAATTTGGAATATGGATGTCATCAACATTTTGGTATGCAATTCTTTGTCATCAGGGATATTTTGACCGAATGCATCAGGAGAAGGTAATATTTTTTAATATCTGATAGGATAGCTTTTGACCACGCCTGATGGTAAGCGATAATGTGGTAACGATGATTGAACACGCTAGGCCTAGAATACTCTGACCCTCAAAGGCTGTGTACTGCCGGATCATCGTAAGGGATATCATTATTATCATCATAATAATCAGTCTATCTCGTATTTCGTACCCACGGGACGAAGACATTTTGGATTGTGTTTAACAATTTACAATAATATCGTTTAAAAACTAAAAAACAACCGACTTCAAGGCCGCGCTATTCATTTTCAGTACCAATTTTGAGATGTTTATCTCAATATCCATCTCTCAATAATAAAATTACCATGGTACCACACTTGGGATATCTCCTTTCGAACAAAAAAATAATAATCGAAATCGGTTCATAAACGATGAAGTTATCCGCGAACAAACATTTAAAAAAAAAATATATATATATATATATATATATATATATATATATATATATACGGTCGAATTGAGAAACCTCCTCCTTTTTTTGAAGTCGGAAAAAACATAATATATGAATTACGCAGTGCAACATCTCTCGTCGGATTTGAAAACTGTAATGATTTCTTCCGAATGATTAACTTCCGAAATAAGTAGATAGATGGCGCCACCAATGCAAGGGTTAAAAAATGCAATCCACTAATTTTCATCGTATCGATATATCGAACTGTGGCTTAATTGGCAAAGTCCTCAGTTTCCAATTCTCCATCCGTCTATCTGTCAATTTCGTCGCACTACAAAAACTCATACAACTAGGTACCTACCGATTCAATCAAAATCAATATACATTACTAGCACCCCTGACCGAGTTGCTACGTTTTCTATTTGCTATGTCCACTCGAACTAGTGTTCCCTAGCTAGCGAATGTGTATTAATTGAAGACATCATTTTAATATGTATATTTTTTTCCGCCGAGATACAGCGGCCTAATTTCCCTGTTTGTAATATTCAACGCTACATTCATTTCCAAAAGCCCACGTATCAGGAAAACGCATACAATTATTACACATATTAAAAACTAGAAGTGCCCCGCGGCTTCGCCTGCGTTAAAAACTCCTTTTATTTACTTAAAAACTTTTCTTTTGTAAAAACGATTCTATAATTAAAGACATCAAATAAGAAATAGCCAAATCGATTCACTCGTTTTCATGTTATCGCGTGACTAAGGCAAATCGAGATTCATATTTATAAAACCCGAAAACCCTTTTTAACCGACTTCAAAAAAAGGAGGAGGTTTCTCAATTCGACCGTATATATATATATATATATATATATATATTTTTTTTTTTTTTTTTTATGTTTGTTCGGGGATAACTTCGTCATTTATGCACCGATTTTGATTATTCTTTTTTTGTTCGAAAGGAGATATCCCAAGTGTGGTACCATGGTAATTTTATCGAGGTCTGATAAGTATCTCCAGAGATATTGAGATAAACATCTCAAAATTGGTACTGAAAATGAACATTGAAGTCGGTTCTTTTTTAGTTTTTAAACGATATTATTTAGACTTTGTTACCTTTCGAAAAATCCTACAACACGTACCTTACTTATTTATTTACAGGGGTACTTATGTGTAAAGTGTCGAATTAAACATACTATCTCATCTTGTTCTGCCATACAAATTTTTAATCCCCGTGCCGTATCTGGGAGGAATTTATAAAAAATCCTTTTTGAGCGGATACCTTAATAACTATCTGCATTCAAAATCTGAAACAATATTGATTTTCAGACTTTGTTAACCCAGTTCACCCTCTTAGGGTGGCATTTTGAAAAAGTCTAAAACTCGTATACTTATTTATTTACAGAAGTACTTGTGTGAAATGTCGAATAAAATGAATATCCAAACTTTGAACCCCCGCTTCATCCCCTTGAAGAGTGAATTTCGAAAAATCCTTTCTTAGCGGATACCTACGTCAAAATAACTATCTGCATGCCAAATTTCAGCGCAATCCGAAACAATATTGATTTCAGACTTTGTTACCCTACTTCACTCTTTTAGCCGCTAAAAGTACCCACTGGCAATATACAGCCAAAACAATTACAAAACGCACAACCGTTGAAGCACCGCGCACCGGCTGGCCGAATCCTGCCAGCATTCACTTGTTTCGCCAGCATTCACTGCTTTACGTGTGCACTTTTCAAAATCACTTTTTCAAAAGTCGTCAGTACCATTTTACTTTTACGATGGCAGCGCAGAAAAACAACAATTGTCAAATAAATGTCAAATGAATGGGGTGCTTCAACGGATATTTAGGGGCCGTGGCCGGTGTTTTGTACTGTTTTAAGTTGCCAAACGTTCCCCAATAGGTTAGGGGTGGCATCGCAAAAGCCTGAAACACATATTTACTTATTTATTTTACTGAAGTACTTGTGCGAAGTTTCGAATAGAAAATACTATCTAATCTTGTTTCTCCATACAAACTTTGAACCCACGTTTCAGCCCCTTAAAGGGCGAATTTTAGAAAATCATTTCTCAGACAGAACTAACGTCGTAATAACTATCTGCATGCCAAATGTCAGCGCAATCTGAAACAATATTGATTTTCACACTTTGTTACCCCATTTCACCCTCTTAGGGGTGGAATTTCAAAAAAGCCTGAAACACGTATTTAGTTATTTTTTTTACTGAAACACTTGTGTGAAGTTTCGAATATAAAAAACTATCTAATCTTGTTTCTCCCTACACACTATAAACCCCCGTTTCATCCCCTTCAGGGCTGAATTTGGTAAAATCCTTTCTCGGATGGAACTAACGTCGTAATAACTACCTGCATGCCAAATTTCAGCGCAATCCGAAACAATATTGATTTTCACACTTTGTTACCCCATTTCACCCTCTTAGGGGTGGAATTAAAAAAAAGCCTGAAACACGTATTTACTTATTTTTTTTACTGAAGCACTTGTGTGAAGTTTCGAATGGAAAATACTATCTAATCTTGTTTCTCCATACAAACTTTGAACCCCCATTTCATCCCCTAAAGGGGTGAGTTTTGGAAAATCCTATCTTAGTACACCCTTACGTACTAAGACAAATATACCCTCCAATTTTCAAGTCTCTACGACCAGTGGTTTAGGCTGTGCGTTGTCTGTCTGTCAGTCAGTCAGTCAGTCAGTATGTCAGGACAAAGATTCTTATAGTATTAGATATAACCGCGTGAATATTATAATAAATTGTATCAAAAAATTCCATCGTCACTTTCAGGCTATGAATCATTCATCAAAATATTGAGAAAATAAACAATTTTAAAGTGCATTCATAAATTATCTCGTTATACTTCGAGAAGAAAGTATACAGGTTAAACAAAGAGAAATTCTTAAAGATTTACGTCAATGCGTTGAAATATAAGGATATCGTTATTCTACGTCAGTAGATGAGTTTGGAGAGTAGGTACTTTAAATTTATAGCCGAATAACTCTCTTAGCTCTTAAAGAAGATCACACCAAATAATCACCAACACTACCAAATTAAGGGTGAAGAACTGGGAAAGAGTGTTGTATCATCAGTCAACAAGTTGAGACAGAAGCTTGATCTAAGACTACTTAGACGGCTAGACCAAGTATTTGATATGAATATCAACTTGATACCTTCATTTGCTTCTGAAAAAACGGTCTAGACAGACAAACAGATGAACTATGATTGTTTTGAAGTACGAAAAATCTACCATTTAGAACTTCGAGCATTAACCAATGGAGATGTTAACGTTGTAATCCGCAAACATTTTTTTCTGCCGATACTTACGGGGGACGAGGTAAACACGCTTTGCACACACACAAATCACTCACTTTAACGATCCCGCACACTAGCTTGAAACACGCACACAGTATTAAAAATACAGCGTAGTTACGCACGCTCATATGGCCAAAAATGGCTATATGGCCAGCAGAGGGGAACGCCTTGCGTTAACATCTCCTTTGGTAAATGCTCGAAGATTTAGAAGTTCCTACATGAAATATTTGACAGTTTTATACCCACTAGATTTCTCAACATAATTCTCTACCACCAACATATCAAACAGACAAACAGTTCAAGGTTGCAAAAAAAACTGTATACAGCGTCAATAATACAGGTTAAAAGAACGCTTTCAACTTTGTATAAAGTTCAAAAAAGCTTTAAAAGCTTGAAACATAACTGACGTCATAATAACGTCCTCCAGCCCGGATTCCGTTGATCCCGTTATAAACACAATATCAATCAAATTCTGGATGGAAAACTGTTTTTTCCACAGTACATAAGGTTGGCTGGTCTGGCTTGTTTCAGAGGATTAGAGGGCATTGTTCAAAGGGTTTGGCCGCGCTGTAAGCGGATACAATACAAATAATTCTGAAAAGATATACAATAGGACTTAACTGCGCTACATCGTCTCGACCGCATCGTCACTTAACATCAGGTAACATAGTGGTCAAACGCTTACCTATCTAGTATTAAAAAAAACTAAGACTAGGTACAATAGATGAAAGCGATTTCTTCCAGGCTACATTTGGATGGACATAATAATGTATAGAACAGGAGGAACGAATGAACTTGTATTATAAATAGAATACCTCTCATGTATCATGTTATTATGACTAAAATGTATTATGACTAAAACTATCTAACTCATATAACTATAACTCATAAGTTGATAACAAATAATAACAACCGATCAATTGCGAGTAGGACTCGTGCACCAAGGTTTCGCACCATCACACAAATATTTAAGAATTATCTTAATTTAATAACTTACTATGTAATATCATGTAGACTGATTATTTGTATATATATTTTTAAGTCATATTGAGATCAAACTTAGCAGTTTTAGCGTGAGCAGATTTTTTCCCGCTAATCGCTACCACAACGGCCACACATAACACCTAAACAAAGCATTGGATCAGACATTGTTGGTTTCGAAAATAAACATGTTTCGATCTTTTAACGACCGAAAATGGCGGCGCAGGCGCATGCTGATGTGGATTTATGTTTTCCCTTATGAGCGGGGTGTATTAGTTATGTGTATAAATTGCCAAAATGTATGGTCAGGTGATGATCGAGCGATGAAATATCTGCTTACTATCCGACAAACGACCTGGACGTCTCTCATCGACAAACTTATTGTATTCTTAACCGATTTCGAAATAAGATACATTTTTTTATGGTAAAAGGTAACAGGACTAGCACGACGCTCGCCTGATGGTAAGCGATAACGTCTACCTATAACAGATACAGCGGCATGCAAAATTCTGAACCGCCAGAATTTTGCATATCACTGCACTGCGCCTGTTACCTTGAAACAAAGATGTTGAGTCTCACATGCCCTGTAATTTCACTGGACACCTTGCCATTTCAACTGAAAAACATTCCTATTTCACGGCTGAAAATTAATTGGCAAAGTGGTGGGGTGGTACCGCCCCAGGCGGACTAGCAGATAAGTGCTCCCACTACTAAAACTTTTCGTTACAAAGGTTTTCAACTCATTTGAACGCCCGAAAGGGATAGCTGTTAATACGATGTACGTTTAAGACCATCTTGTACCTATGCATCTATAAACAAACCTATAGAACTTTTCAATCGTAAATATTTCAAGATAACGACAAAGAAACAATAACAAAAAGAGGAACGAAACTATAAATAAGCAACAAATAATTGCAAGATATCTCCCCATAGCATCCAGAACATACAGACATTTTACCATCTTTTGTAGCATAATCCCTACGGATTTATTCGTAGCATAATCCCTACGGATTTATTCGTAGCATAATCAATTATTAATTGAACAGTGAATACAGACACAGTGAAACAATAAAGAACTATATAATTCATGTTTCTAGCATATAGTTATCACTATTTTTTGTGCATAAAAAGACTAACACCCATATGCATAGTCGGTTCCTCAAAATTTCCTCCACTCGACCTTAGTCGAGGTCACCTCAAGGAATTCTTGAAAACACCCATGAAATCAGTATGTTCAGTTACGTCTTCACCCTCCAGTGAGGAACCTCCAGTAAGGGCGAGTCGAGGTTGAGTGAAGGAATGACGTCATTAATTTATTCATTATATTATTATTATATATATTAAAACTTGAAATAACCTAAGAAATAACTTTGAAAGCGCTGATAACAAGCTTTGAGGAGACCTTAAGGTAGATCGCGACGTACCGTGAGTTTGACAGTTCATTACTCGACTCGACTGAGGAATTTGCTCAAGTCGAGGATTTTTTTTTCTTTCTGCATACCGATTTTATCCTTGAGGTTGAGTCAAATCACATTCGAGTGGAGGAAATTTTGAGGAACCGACTATGTATATGGGTGTAAAAATGTTTTTCTTGTGCCCAACATGCATTATGATGACGACATTTATACACTTCAATTAATAATGGATTATGCTACGAATAAATCCGTAGGGATTATGCTACAAAAGATGGTAAAATGTCTGTTTGTTCTGACTGCTATAGGAAGATATCTTGCAATTATTTGTTGCTTATTTATAGTTTCGTTCCTCTTTTTGTTCTTGTTTCTTTGTGGTAATCTTGAAATATTTACGATTGAAAAGTTCTATACGTTTGTTTATTGAGAGACCATGCGCTGGTACAGGGGTGACAAAGTTTGGCATATGCATAGAAAGGTTAAACGTGAAGAGGTAGCAAACAAATAAATATACAAACTGAGTTCCGCACTATAACATTAGTGTTGACATATACGTCCGAATTTATATAGGATTGTCTAATAACTCTGTCAACCATTTACGCTCCCACCCTACTAATCTATGCTAATGTATAGGGGTGTGTTCAAGAATCGACCGTTCTAACTACACTACATTACGTTGTGACTATTTAAATAGGGAAAAGTCCCCTTTTGTTTTTACTATTAGTAATTAAAGGTTCCGCGCCATAAGTCAATAAGGTAGCAAAGCAATTTACATAAGAGCTTATAAGTTTGGGAGACTGTCTTTGACGGCAGATGAGTCTACCAAACAATGGATTTTTCTATGGAAACATTTAGGTTCCGCGCCATAACTCAATAAGATGGCAAAGCAATTTACATAAGAGCTTATAAGTTTGGGAGACTGTCTTTGACGCCAGAGGATTCTACTAACCAATGGATTTTTCTATGGAAACATTTAGGTTCCTCGCCATAAGTCAATAAGGTGGCACAGCAATTAACATAAGAGCTTATAAGTTTGGGAGACTGTCTTTGACGCCAGAGGAGTCTTTCAAACAATGGATTTTTCTATGGAAACATTTAGGTTCCGCGCCATAAGTCAATAAGATGGCAAAGCAATTTACATAAGAGCTAATAAGTTTGGGAGACTGTCTTTGACGCCAGAGGATTCTACTAACCAATGGATTTTTCTATGGAAACATTTAGGTTCCTCGCCATAAGTCAATAAGGTGGGAAAGCAATTTACATAAGAGCTTATAAGTTTGGGAGACTGTCTTTGACGCCAGAGGATTCTACTAACCAATGGATTTTTCTATGGAAACATTTAGGTTCCGCGCCATAAGTCAATAAGGTGGCAAAGCAATTTACATAAGAGCTTATAAGTTTGGGAGACTGTCTTTGACGCCAGAGGAGTCTATCAAACAATGGATTTTTCTATGGAAACATTTAGGTTCTACGCCATAAGTCAATAAGGTGGCAAAGCAATTTACATAAGAGCTTATAAGTTTGGGAGACTGTCTTTGACGGCAGATGAGTCTACCAAACAATGGATTTTTCTATGGAAACATTTAGGTTCCGCGCCATAACTCAATAAGATGGCAAAGCAATTTACATAAGAGCTTATAAGTTTGGGAGACTGTCTTTGACGCCAGAGGATTCTACTAACCAATGGATTTTTCTATGGAAACATTTAGGTTCCTCGCCATAAGTCAATAAGGTGGCACAGCAATTAACATAAGAGCTTATAAGTTTGGGAGACTGTCTTTGACGCCAGAGGAGTCTTTCAAACAATGGATTTTTCTATGGAAACATTTAGGTTCCGCGCCATAAGTCAATAAGATGGCAAAGCAATTTACATAAGAGCTTATAAGTTTGGGAGACTGTCTTTGACGGCAGATGAGTCTACCAAACAATGGATTTTTTTCTATGGAAACATTTAGGTTCCGCGCCATAACTCAATAAGATGGCAAAGCAATTTACATAAGAGCTTATAAGTTTGGGAGACTGTCTTTGACGCCAGAGGATTCTACTAACCAATGGATTTTTCTATGGAAACATTTAGGTTCCGCGCCATAAGTCAATAAGGTGGCAAAGCAATTTACATAAGAGCTTATAAGTTTGGGAGACTGTCTTTGACGCCAGAGGAGTCTATCAAACAATGGATTTTTCTATGGAAACATTTAGGTTCTACGCCATAAGTCAATAAGGTGGCAAAGCAATTTACATAAGAGCTTATAAGTTTGGAAGACTGTCTTTGACGCCAGAGGAGTCTACTAACCAATGGATTTTTCTATGGAAACATTTTTGTGCGCATTTCAGTTGCCCTCTGGTGAACATCGTTAAGAAACCCCCGGCATGATGGTAGGACATTACACACTACACTGTATAAGTAGTATTCAGTGTAGGTAAAGTGTCCGCTTGGCCATAAATGGAAAATCTGGCGCCAATCATTTTATGTAAGACAGCTGCCGGAACAGCTGTCTTTGAGAGCCAGTTCCCATTCTGCTGAAAACATTACCCTTTTTTTTACTTTGTCAAAGTCTGGTTTAAAAGCAGGGGGAAACCGTAGAGCGACAATAGTATTTTCGAACTTATTGTTACACAAACAAGACAAAACGAAACCAACTATCACAGAATAAGACGTAGTCAGTATGCGAACGTCAATAGGCGTTAGATTAAAAGTAAACTATCGTCAAAAATAGAGTCCAGTCAACGTAAAATATTGCTAGTTTACCTTTGTTTTATAGTGTTAGTGTTGGGTGCGGAATAGTAGGTATACCTCGATATTGATCGAACTATTTGAACTTTCGGTTTTTTTCAGACTTCCAAAGGAAAAAGTCAAATGGTGCGATTTTTTGTCGAATAGGTACTTCATTCTGCGGTTTAGATTGCTCAAATTAGATAGGTAATAATTTGTGTTCTAAAATAGTATATTTCATTACAACTGCGGAAAGGCTGTCATTGCAAAGAGTTCCGACAAATGTCTACCCGAGCCGAGGCGCAGCCGAAGGCGAGGGTTGACAGTCGGAACAAGTTGCAATGACGGTTCCGCACGTGTACTGAACGACTATTTTTAATACAGTTGCGAAAAAATGAAGCAATTTAATAAAATAATAAAAACACAATAAACTCAACTAAAGTAACATTTATTTCTTGGAAAAGTTATAATTCACATATACATTGAAATTGGTACAGTTTTTTATACTAACTGGGGAAATTTTAGGTTGCATATTTACTATTTGAGACAAACTATTATTAATTTCGTATGATTGTTCATGTATATTTGTCATACAATGGCGTTTGCTAGTTGATGGAGTTGGATCTGATGAATTATCATTATCAACGAAGGTAGATGGACGAACGTTCTCTGCAACATGTGAAGGAGACGGACTTGTAAAACCGTCTGATTGTCGTTTTAAGAAAGCGTTTAATTTTGGGTATTCACTTATATCTACGTTGCTCCTTATTTTCAGCATACTTTTTATCATCGAAAACCTCGACCATAACGTAGAAGGTTTTAATTTTGCTGAGAGTTCGGACAAGTATGCCAACATAACATTTTCTGAAAAACTATTTGCTTTTTTCTCTTCTCTCCACGCAATAAATTCGTCGTATGTAGATATTTAGCGACTTCTTGACTTTTCCGGTAAAATGTTCTCCGAAGCATTTTGTGCAATTATACTGAGTTCCGGTGGTGTTAATTCAAAAAAACTAGGGTCGATATTTTACATTTTGTGCAACAAACAACTAAACTCGCAAAGAAAATTTCTGAAAAATGGCGCCAACCGTAGAATATAAGGAGAGTTTTTTTTTTCATCCATTCTGGTAGGCAAAGGGAACTATGCTCATACAGCCAAGTCTTCAGTAGAATTTTTTTATTGATATGAAATGAAAATGAAATTTAATGAGATGAAATGAAATGAAACCTAACCTAACTCATTCCATCAAATCATTAAATCTGTTATTGAAACAAATTAGTAGCTTCTTTTTAGAAATATACGTATTTGCATGAATCATAAAAACTTTTTTGAATATTTTTTAATAAAAACTTCATGGTTGGTTTTTCTTTTTAATAGACATTATTTTGACAGTTGGGAAAGAGAACGCACGAGTTCGGGAAAGGTAAAGAAAAAGCACGAGTGTGTAATAGCCCACATCCCGAACGCTATACGTCCCTGCAATACGCCACTTTTTGAGCAACTGTATTAAAAATATATTAGTTAATCATATTTCTAACCCTCAACGCAAAAAGAAGGGGTGCTTGACGTGTGTATCTATGTATGTGTTTGTCTGTCTGGCATCGAAGCATTCGTAGCGACCAAACGGATGAACAGATTTTTATTTAGTTTTTTTTTTTGTTTCATAAGTGTCTTATTCAAGAGTGAAAACATTTCTGAGGAAATCGATACGTACATAATAAAAAAAAATTGAATTCGAAAAATTAATAGAAAAATTTAGTCGGTTAAAATAAACCTTTTGGAAGTTCAGACGCGAAATTCAATTTCGGAAAACAAGCCATTTTAGCTAAATTAAATATTCACTTTGTAAATTTGAAAGAAAACAAGGCATTTTACCTAAATTAAATATTTACTTTGTAAATTTGAACGAAGAAAGAGAGAATTTTCTTTCTTAAAAAGGAAATTTAATGAAATTTACAATGTAAGAAAAAAGGAAAGAACTTTTTTCTTACTTACTTTCTTTTTAACCTAGATTATGGATTTAGATACTATTTAACTTTCTATTAATTTATCTTTAGATAAAATAATTTAAGGCACTAAAAGAGTAAAAGAACCGACATCAGACGTCGCGCTAGTCATTTTTAGTATGAAGTTTGATGTTTTTATTTACATATCTCTGAAGATATGAACATAATTATCTTTTTTTTCATATCTTATAGGCTAGCGTTTGAGTAATCGGTGAACATACATTTTAAAAACGATTCCGACAAATTGAGAACCTCCTCCTTTTTTTCAAATCGGTTAAAAAACACACGACTTCGGCTATTTACATACGCATACATATCCATGGTAGTAAAAAATCATCCGTGTAAATGAGCCACTGAATAAATAATAGTGTAGACCGCAAATCTTTGCAGATGGCCGATTTAAAACCACAACTTAGAGATTGGACTGAACTCAAAATATCAAAAATAACACTGATATATGGCTTCCGAAGCCGAATACAAGGCTTTTTTAATAATATCGTTTAAAAACTAAAAAAGAACCGACTTCAATGTTCATTTTCAGTACTAATTTGGAGATGTTTATCTCAATATCTCTGGAGATACTTATCAGACCTCGATAAAATTACCATGGTACCACACTTGGGATATCTCCTTTCGAACAAAAAAATAATAATCAAAATCGGTGCATAAATGACGAAGTTATCCCCGAACAAACATAAAAAAAAAATAAAAAAAATATATATATATACGGTCGAATTGAGAAACCTCCTCCTTTTTTTGAAGTCGGTTAAAAAGAATCTTCTTTGCTTCAATAACGCGACAAGTCCGAAAACGTTCTTCTTCGACAATAAAATCAAAATACCGGCGATTTAAATTATCAAATAAAATAATTTCAAATCGTTTACAAAAACGAAAAAAAATAAACTGGCCAAGTGCAAGTCGGACTCGCACTCGTAGGGTTCCGTAACACAGTTAAGTATTCCATAACTATGATTTTTCGCAACTACAAAATTAACTTTGTTTTTCATAGTGTTTGTATGAAAAACAAAGTTATCTTTGCGGTCGCCATATCTCTAAAACTGCTGACTGTATCTCGTTCAAACCAATTTTCGTTGTTAGTTTTTATGAAAATCTACATCATATATTTTTTTTAGATTTTTCACTCCCATACTTTAAAAGTTAGAGGGGGGGGACACACCTTTTACCACTTTAGACGCGCCTATCTTTCAAATGATTGACTTAGAGAAAAAATGATTTTAGGAACCTCATTGTTATTTTTAAAGACCTATCTATAGACACCCCACACGTATAGGTTTGAAGAAAAAATTTTTTTTTGTTTCAGATCCATGTATGGGATGCCCCCCCTTAAACTTTTATATTTTTTATTTTTGTATAAATATCGGAAAGCCGTTCACAGAATACATTTACCTACCAAGTTTTAATTCTGTAGTCCTAACAGTTTCAGAATAAAATGGCTGTGACATACGGACGGACAGACAGACAGACAGACATGACGAATCTATAAGGGTTCCGTTTTTTGCCATTCGGCTACGGAACCCTAAAAACGACTTCACATGCCGCGACTTCACGACTTCACATGCCGCGACTTCACGATTTCACATGCCAGTAGTATCGTCGTTAAGGTATACAAATGCATATATCGTCAAGGTATGTAATGTGTTTCCCTCAATCAAATTTGAATTGGACAAATCGGGATGCATAAAAATATTTTTTTAAATCGGTTAAGATTTGACGGAGTTCTGAGGAAACAAATATTTAAATAAACTGGCCAAGTGCAAGTCGGACTCGCACTCGTAGGGTTCCGTAACACAGTTAAGTATTCCATAACTATGATTTTTCGCAACTACAAAATTAACTTTGTTTTTCATAGTGTTTGTATCAAAAACAAAGTTATCCTTGCGGTCGCCATATCTACAAAAACGAAAAAAAATAAACTGGCCAAGTGCAAGTCGGACTCGCACTCGTAGGGATCCGTAACACAGTTAAGTATTCCATAACTATGATTTTTCGCAACTACAAAATTAACTTTGTATTTCATAGTGTTTGTATGAATATCGCCATATCTCTAAAACTGCTGACTGTATCTCGTTCAAACCAATTTTCGTTGTTAGTTTTTATGAAAATCTACAGTATATATTTTTTTAGATTTTTCACTCCCATACTTTAAAAGTTAGAGGGGGGGACACACATTTTACCACTTTAGACGCGCCTATCTTTCAAATGATTGACTTTGAGAAAAAATGATTTTAGGAACCTCAATGTCATTTTTGAAGACCTATCCATAGACACGTGTGGGTTTGAAGAAAATTTTTTTTTTTGTTTCAGTTGCATGTATGGGATGCCCCCCCTTAACCTTTTATATTTTTTATTTTTGTATAAAAATCGGAAAGCGGTTCACAGAATACATCTACCTACCAAGTTTCAATTCTGTAGTCCTAACAGTTTCGGAATAAAATGGCTGTGACATACGGACGGACAGACAGACAGAAATGACGAATCTATAAGGGTTCCGTTTTTTGCCATTCGGTTACGGAACCCTAAAAAAACAGTCGAATTGATAACCTCCTCCTTTTTTGTGAAGTCGGTTAAAAAGTGAGTTTTCGGAATTGTCACGTTATTAAAGCAAAGAAGCGAGATAGACTTCGGCCGTATTCATGAAGGATTTCACAAACGCCTAACGGTGGAATTGAATATGAAGTGAGATCGATAATGTCGAGACATTTAATTTTGTTAGTGAATACCGGGATTAGTCCTAATCCTTACATAAGGCAAGACTGAAGTCCTTTACCTGACTCTCCAGTTTCACGGGCTAATTTTACTGTTATTACCGGGCCACTTATTAAAACCTTTTTGATCACTATCTCGCCTGCTGGTAAGCGATGATGTGGTTGAAGATGGTGAACACGCTAGGCCTATAATGGTCTGACTCTCAAGGGATGTGTGCAGGCGGTACACCGTAACGTTATTGCGGTAGAATTTCTCTCCGAAATAGTGCTACTTTTTGGTACCAAGTCAGGCGGAACATCGTTTTACAATGTTTCTAACACCTTAGCCAATTCAAGCAACGATTGCAACCTCTCTATACATACCTTGTTCAGATTGGTTTAAATCTAAGGTTATAAAATCCAAAAGTGCTCAAGATATAAGTAACTAAAATAACAAAAATTATACTTAAAAAACAATCTATGAAACAAAACCTCCACTCATAGTCGATTAGGGGGTACAAACTAAAATGCTAGCTACGAATGGGCACAAATGAACACAAAGAAAATTAGAATACTTTCAACACAAACACAGTAGAAAAAAAGATTTAAACTAAATGTTACATACAAGTTATATAGTTTAAATATGACTTTATATAATTTTGTATACAGATATGTCTGTTATTTATAGTCGTAGGACTTTTGCTTAGTCTGCCTGGGGCCTTACCATGTCATTGTCAGATAATTATTCGTAAAATAACCATCAAATTTGTCAGTTTGTTAATCGTTTTTTTTTTTATTTGAAAGTCTAGGCATCAAAATTCAAATCAATGTCTGAATGTTTGCCCTACGTTCTTTCATATGAGGTAAACAGGGTAAGCTAGGCTCTCACGTGATGGTAAGCGAAAACGTCTACTTACAACAGAAACACTGGCTAAACTCTAGATAGATAGCAATTTATTTTATATCTCGCCTGGTGGTAAACGATGATGTGATCGAAGATGGTGAACTCGCTAGGCCAAGAATGGTCACTTGGTCAGACTCTCAAGGGCTGTGTGCTGCCGGAATACCGTAAGGTTATGGCGGCACATTTTCTCCTCTAAAGTCGGGAATAGGTTCTGATTTAGCTTGTAAGATTTGACCCACTCAAACATACATACTAAAACATCATGTTAAACAAATCTTGTAAAAAAATCTGCCCCCAGACCACAGAATAAATAATAGTACAAGTACCCAGACTAGCAAAAGTCTACTACCTCAAAAATCAGACTCTTGGTCAAAAAATAATTCGTAGGTATTACGAAATTTAATAACATACTACCTTCTTAAATATTTAATTAAAAACTTGTATGTAACAAGATGAGTCAGTGATATAACGAAGAAACATCTGTTTTATAAGTTTATTTATTATTTAAAATATTGGTGAGGATTGTTCTTGTATTTTCAACCAACTTCCAAAAATAATTAGGTTCTCCATTCGTCTGTATGTTTTTTTTTCTTTTTATGTAGCTTACGCGATTACTCCGTCAATTGTGAACCGATTCGAATGATTCTTTTTTTAATCGGAAGGGTACATTTCCTAGGTGATCCCATTGCAATTTTATCGAGATCTGATAAGTATCTCCAGAGATATGACGATAAACGTTTCAAACTTGCTACTGAAACTTACTTGCGGGGGGGCATGGAAGTCGGATTTTTTAGTTTTTAAACAATCTTAATTATTAATTTCTTGGGTGTATTTAAACCGACTCCAGCTTATAATAAGATTATGCTTCAAGCAGGTTATGGACTTCAAGTTTTAGTTCAATTAATCTATTGATTATTACATTTGTCACATAAAGACTAATGTTTATTTTTATGTGGCTGGACTGACTAAAAACTGCCTTTTTTATAATTTAAAAGAATACCTATATAAAGAGGCCAGCCAACCACAAGGTAAATAAAAATGAATGTTTTAATTATTTTATTACAGTTTTACTAAGCTGATAAGGAAGAGACACTACATTGCAGCATTTACAGCCTTACAAGAGCATTTGTTATTGTTCAGCATTGTTTTTTCTGGTATAGTAAAATTATTGGTTGAAATTTAGAATTGTTTGGCACGAAAAAGGGGGAATGGAGGGGTGGAGGGGGTAGGTGAGGGTCCCCCTTTCACTACCCCACCACTCTCATTACAAGGTAATGCATAGTTTTTGAGTTATGATTTTTTTTTGCAAAATCATAACATATCTTGGTAAAAATTTAGAATCGTTTGGCACGAAAAAGGGAGGGTGAGGTGATGGGGGGGGGGGGTAAGGGAGGGTCCCCCTTTCCTTTTCCCACCACTTTCATTACAAGGTAATGCATAGTTTTAGAGTAATGCGTATTTTTGTAAAATCATAACCTCACTTTTTTGTAACACTGCTGATTAATATCACTGTTTTGTTGGATGTTTAAAAGACTTTTTGCGCTTCGCCGGCCGCTGACGCGGCACGCTTGCTTCGCTCGCTCGGCTCGCGCGTTGTGTTGTCGCAGTTTCAACCTAACCTAACCTAGTTTTTTTTTCTAGTGGGGGTGTTCTTATTAATTTAGTAGTGGTAAATAATATTACTAAAATGTTTACTAAGTTATCTAGCCCTTGTAATTATTATTTGCGCTTTGTTTTTCTGGTTTAGTATATTTTTAGGTTAGATTTTGTTTGTATCGTTTTCTTGTAAAATATGCATTACCTTGTTATAAGAATGGTATTGTTACAATCAAGGACCTAACCTCTACCCATCCCCATAACATGTTATATCAAATTCATGCCAAACGATTCAACCAAAAATCCAAAATCAAACGCAACAAAAATAGGCAAAACTCAAAAACGATGCATTACCTTGTAATGGGAGTGGTATGGTAGTGAAGGGAGGACCCTCCCCTTCCCATTCCACCCCTCTACCCCCCCTTTTTCGTGCCAAACGATTCTAAATCCAACCCAAATTATTTGCTGGCTGATATTTTATAACTTCAAAAAGTATTAATTTTGCACAAATTAAACAAGTGAAATATTAACTACTATCTCAGCTTCGCGCGCGTCAAATTTTTAACTAATATTTCATTAAAAAATATCACCAACTCATCAAACTAAAATTAATGGGTAAAAAAACAAAATGAACACACTTCTAATGACTCTGCATCTACTTTTCCACTCACGATGAGATCTTCCTCCCTGATCCTCTCCGAGTTCTTGCTAGCAGCTCTGAATGTAGACGCTACGTACTTTTGCTCGTCTTTTGTTAGGAGAGTGCATTTTGCTGCTAACTTTTTACTTGTGTTACCCATTCTGGAAAGATTTTGATAATATCAGTTTTGCGTATACAAGTAATTAGATATATACAATAATATACGCAAGCTGGGTGGCAGCAGTTGGTAACAAATAGCTGAAGATCGAGCTCAGTGGCGTGTCATAGGAGAAGCCAATGTCTAGCAGTGGACGGAAATTAGCTGATAATGATGATGATGAAGTAATTAGGTAACATTAGTTTATCTGTGAACATAAATGAATTTATTGTTATTATTATATTATAGGGCTTAGGCAACAGAGCCAAAATAATGCATATTAGCAGTCATAATAGTATTATTATTTTATTAAGTCTGATAGGCAAACGTATGGCCAGTATCTCATCTGATGTTAAGTGATGATGCGATCGACGAAAAGGAAACTCATTGTTCAGTAGGAACCATGAATATTGTTCAGACCACATCCACTTAAACAGAAAGAAAACATGTGTGTCAACCACCAATTGAAATATAAATGTTAACATTTTACGATATAAAAATGACAAAATGAAAAATAAAACTTGAAATTATTGTTTCATGCTGACAATTTGATTTTGTCATGCTGTTGACTTTGTTCTGCCACGGCCCGGTATTTTCTTACTGCCCCTTTGTGACCCACTCTATTGAATTGTTTTAACAACTTAACTTATTAGTCTTTCTGAAAAAAGTGGGCTTTACATGTCCACAATATTCAAAACAATTGAGAACAAAGAGTTTTTTTACTGTACTAATTTAATATAACTGTATTTAAAATTAGTTGGGCAGTAAAGCATAGAGATTGAGATAAATAGCCATAGAGTACTAAAATATACTGTAAGCTTTAAACTTTCACGATATGAACACATACAGTAGAATCCGTTTATTATGACTCCGCCTATATTGACCAACCGGTTATTATGACGTAACTATACTACGAAGTTTGGTTTTCATATGAAATTCTTTATAAATAGTCGGATTGTAATAAAAATTTTTGTTTATAAAAATATATAAGTTACTGGTTGTAACATGAAGGTTATAGAGTATAAAAAGCTAAAAATTAATGTTAGGTAGACAGTATTTATGAATATCGAGCGCCCTTGTTCTACCAAGATCTAAAACTTACCAGGATAAATCAGCGGTGTCATTGAGACTTTTAATCTCGGACCGGGGGACAGGCAAATGATAACACGGTTTGGGATTGTATGACAAATTTTAATACTTCAAAACGTCCCTTACCTCCAGAATGAGATACACATTATTTAGTTAAAGCCGGAATACTATGTCTAAACATTTGACTATAAATACCATTCGGTCTTCGTTACTTTTTAGGTTAATTTATTTTACATTTTACTACTGAAATTTGGTTATTGTCTTTCTTGCATCTTGCTAATATGAAATTAAAGTTTTAAGGGTAATAAAAAGAGTTATAATGAAATTGGCTTAGCTGCAGCGTCCGGGGGCGTCTGAGCACTCCACTCTAAACAGACGTCATTCATCGTCGCACCAACAGCTCAAAACTACGACGACATCCAAACGGTGTGCGTCGCACAAACACCTCAAACTAACGACGTCTTCCAGCGTCGAACAAACAGTTGACGACACCCATCGTCGCACAAACAGTAGACGACAGTCGTCCAAACAAACAGCGCCAAAGGCTGTAACCAAAAATCCGATTGTAAATATATTTGTCGCTATGAAGGATGACGCGAAACATTTTAGGTTATCAAAAATTGACTCACCGCAAAATCACGACGTTATCATATGGCACTACGCCATAAGCACGCCGAGTATCATCGCAAATTTAATTAACAAGATGGATTAATCTTGTAAAATCTGATTAAGAAAAAATACAAAAAGTTTAGCTCTTCGTAGGCCCCAGGGACAAGAAAAAGTGACGTCTCCGATCGAGAATTGACAGATGTCAAAGTCATTTTTTTTGAAAGATTGTCTATAGGATATGGAATGATCCACAGACCAAGTAATAACTCGATTATTTAAAATCGACTAAAAATGGCTAAATACGAAAATGTTCTAAATTATTTAAAACCAAAAGGTAATTTTGTCAGTCTTAGAAGCTGAAATGTGCTTCCAAACGAAAAATATGTAACGAGTCGAAATACCTCGTTACAGTACATACCTTCCCAAAAAAAATAAAAGAATGAAACTTCTTTTATTTTTGAGAAGAACTCCCAAAAAATTCCTAACAAAAACTTATTCAAAAAAATTAATAAACAGAAAATATTCCGCCACCAAAATATGAAATTTATTCAAACTAAAAGAAGACACTAATAAAGCATAACGTTAAATCAGTTAAGCTTCTAGCCACTGACTAAGTTGCTCTAGAAAAACAAGTTATAAAAACTTTCTAACCAAGTGAAAAACAATGTAAAGGTTTACCAAAACTAATCCATCAATATGACTCAATCCTAAAATCCATCACAAATTAATTATACTCAAGAGTGGATAAGCACCATAGCCTCCATCTACCTATCTGTATTACAAACCAAATAAATATTTCTGAAATATTTAACAAAAGTGTAGATAAGCACCATCGCCTCTATCTTTTATAATCTCAGAACGATTCTAACTAAATTAAAAGGTAATAACAAAGGTTATCCATATTGTAGTACGGTTAAGCATTAGCTGCCGACTTTAGATAATTATTCACTGCAAACGATTCAGTGAACAAGTTTTCAATGAAAAAGTTGAACAACAAAAGTTCAAATTATTCTCATAAAAATAGAGAACCAAAAATAATAAGTAGTGACCGGCTCAACTCTACCGACTTTCCGAACACTAACAAATTAATAAAAGGGTTTGTCAAAAAGACCAAAAATTGTATATTGTGACCGGCTCAACACCACCGACATTCCGTGCACAATAACAAGTTAACAAAAGTTTGTTGGGAAAACAACAAAGTTGTATTGTGACCGGCTCAACACCACCGACTTTCCGTTCACAATATCTAAAGTTTCCAACGCTTGAACCAAAAATGTCAAAGCGAGGAAAAAAATGAAGAGTAAAAAACTTACCCAAAAAGGTTAACTGAGACAAAAGCTCAAAAGAGTCAAATCCGAGAGGCAAATCCGGGTAAAAATTATATAGAGCGCTAAGTGTCAAATCCAGGTCTTAGGTCTACAACAAACACAAACTAAATAATCTAAATAATATATAACATGCTTCACAAAGACTGAAACACATTTATATTAAAAATGTATTTACACTATGTGCAGGCTATTTGAAAAGTGGAAAGCTTTTCATAGCAATCTAAAACAATATTTATACTAGAAAAGTGGAAAACTTCTCAAAGTATCTAAAAGAAAGTTGAGTACTTGAAAAGTGAAAAGCTTTTCAAAGTAACCAAAATAATAAAATATACAAAAATATACATAAGATCTTTTGATGCCAAGAAAATTTCTAAAAGAAAATATAATCGTTAGATGTAGTTTTTAAAGTTGGGTAAAAGTTCAAAAGTAGGATAAAAGTTCCAAAAATAAGATGAAGGTATCAAAAATAGACCTAAGTTAGGTTTAGTATATTTAAAGTTGTATTTCAATAAAGTGTTGGTTTCCTTTCAGATAATCATCTTTCATCCTGCGCGTCCTCTTCCATACATCAAACCTCATTCTTCCACATTCAACGCGCTTCCCAAAAAATATCAAAACAAATTTAAATAAAAGTTAAATCCAAAAATGAAAATTTTAATATTTAATTATATCTTTAACATGATAACGTCCAGTACTTGTTTTATTAAATTCCTTTAGTACATAAACGTTAGGAGAAATTCTCTCTACAATTTCACATTTAATAAACTTAGGTGCTAATTTAGCCGAAAAATATGCAGGTGCATTTGACTGTACAAAACTTCTACGCCAAACTACATCACCGACATCAAAAGAAATGACTTTTCTTCCCCTATTATAATAAAGAGCATTACGCTTATAAGCTTTCAAAAGATAAGCTTGAACTTTAACAAAAACTTCACTAAGTGAATTTAAAGAGTGAGCATAAGTATCTCTAGTACCAAGCTCAAGTTGATCTAAGTTATCAAAAGAGTTACTAAAACGGTGTAAAGATGCATCAAAAATAAGTTCTCTACCGAACATCAAAAAGTTAGGAGTGTACTCTGTAGCAAGATTTACACTACTATTTAAAGCTAATTGGACATGAGGCAAAAACCTTGACCAAGTTCGATGATCATTTTTAACAAAACAAGAAATACATGTTTCTATTGTCTTATTATATCTTTCTACTGGATTATTCTGTGGAGTGTATAGTGCATTATAAAATATTTTAGTTATGTTGAAATTTTTTAAGAAATCTACAAAATGTTTAGATATAAATTGGGGTCCGTTGTCGGCCACTAACATTTTAGGTACACCAAATTTAAGAAATATTTCTTTTTCAAAGATTTTACAAATTACTTTAGAAGTAGCATTTATCATAGGAAATATCCAACAATATTTAGTAAAAACATCTACAATTGAAAGAATGAATCTATGTCCAGAATAAGATTTAGGTAAAATCCCAATAATATCAACGGATAACATTACCATAGGTTGATCAACTTTCTTAGGGTTAACCATCTTACCAGCAGGAGCAGAAATTGAATGTTTATAAGCTTTACAAATGTCGCAAGAAGAAATATATCTTTGAACGTCTCCGAACATTCCTTTCCAATAATAATGTTGTTTTATTTTATTAAGAGTATTATGTATTCCAAAGTGTCCAGAATTAATATCATCATGATTAGAACGAATAGTATCTAAAACATGTTCTTTAGGTATTACAATTTTCCAATTTAAACGACTATTAGGGTCAAATTTGTTTTTACAGTAACGTTAATTTTATGTTCCACAAGGGTGGTAAGGCCTAAACCTTTTTTCTCATAAGAAATATCTTCAAACAAAGCAATGGTTTCATCTAATTGTTGTTTCTCAGAAGGAGTTAAATGAACTGTAGAAGTAACAGCGTTCACTTGAATTTTATTATTGTGAACATATTCAATATTTTTCCACAAGTCTTTAGCTAAGTTAAATTTCAACCAAAAATCAAATCCCAATATAATAGGTGGATCAAAAGAGGGTATTATTAAAAATTCTACAAGTTTACAAACATTGTCAACGGTAACCGGTAATCGCATAGAACCGATAACTTTTCTTGATGAACCGTCAGCAGTACAAGCGGAGGCATCAATAGGTTTAATTTTAAATCCTAGTTTAGAAAAATGCAAGTGTTGGTTATTACCTAAAACACAGCTATTTGAACCACTATCTAGCAATCCAGAAAAAGTTTCATTATAAATGGTAAATTTTAAAAATGGTCTAGTATCATTTTGTTTAGTAAAAAGTATAGGAGCTGCTTTATGAATAGAAAAAAATGTTTTTAAATAGTCAAGCCATTCTGAAAATTCTCTCTTACACGTATCATCATCAGGTTTATAATTAGATATCGGAGCACCTGAAGTTTTTTTAAAAACTTGGGCCCGATGCCTTACAAGTTTTTTGAATTATTATTATTTTTAATATTGTCAGAATGACAAGTATCACAGTTCTTTGTCAAAACGCCTCGTTTATGACATTTAAAGCACACAGGTCCAAGAATCTCTGTACACTCTTTATAAGTGTGGTCAGTCGACTTACACTTCAAACAAGAAAGTTTGGTTTCAACCGCATGAAAGTTTTGTTTAATTTCCTTTACAGGTTTTCGGTTAACTAAAATCTCTAATTCCTTACTAATTCGGATAAACTGTTCAATAGTGTCTATTGATTTTCCAAATAAAAACGGTGTGTAAATAGGTAACATGTTGTGTTTAATTATAGTTATCAAAACATTCTCAAAAATTGGATTAGCTAATCTGCTAGACATATCTAAAATCTCAGTAATGAAATCAGGAAGTGACTCATTACTCCGTTGTTTGCGAGTTCTCATTTCATACTCCAAATGATAATCAAATTCAGGTTTGTCGAATCTGTTCAACAATTCAGTTTTAAGTGTTGTCCACGAAGAAACCCTAATTCGAATACTACGGAACCATTTCGTTGCTGTTCCAGTGAGCAGATCAGAAAAAGAACCGACTAAAAAGTTTTCATCAAAGTTTTTATACAAAAAATATTCCTCAACCGAAGTGATAAAGTCTCTAACACAAGTTTTCCCATCAAAAGATATCTTACTACGCTTCAAATCAGGAAGTTTATTTGTTGAAGGCAAATGCTTTTTCAATTGTTCATTGAGTTGAACATTCATCGAGTTAAACGAAGGTAAAGGTGTAAAATTATGCAAGCTACTATGACCCAAGTTAGGTAAGAAAGGGTCAACCTCTGTTGCATTCTGCATAACTAAATTATCCAACACCGGATTAGAAATAACATCCCTAGAAGTACCAGGTAAATTCTCTTCCAACAAGGGTGGAAATTGAACCTGTTTGTCAGTCATGATGAATAATCAAAAATATTAAAGAAACAAAGACAAACAACCAACTAAAAATTCAAAGAATAGTTAAAACTCATCAAAGTTTATAAGATTTTTTGTTAAAACCGGTTTAAGTTATTATGTTTTAAAGTTTATGTTAATATTTAATAATGTTCAAAAGTATTTAAAGAAATTTGAATGTACAAAGAAACATTCAAATTGTGAAGTATGTAAGATGCAAAAAAGATTCACAATTTATCTTAATTTTCAAGATTATTAACAACGGCTAAGGTTATATCTATTTGTGAAAAGTAAAATCAATAAACTAGTTAATAATTATGTTAATAAGCTAGTATTTTCTAATATGAATGTAGTTTAATGCTTCTCAACAGTAAACAAACGTTATAACTTTATATAAGACAAAGTTATATCAATTCAAACAAAACTTAGCACTTTCAATGTGGTCAAGGTCAGTTCCTTACAAAATGTAAACAACGCATATCTCAAATGTTATTATATAGTAAGTACACACTTAGATTAGTCTATCCAGTACATAAGACATATAAAGAACATTGTATGTTAATTAGTTTTGTTAAAATACAAAAAAAGTTGTAACAATTCTGTTTTCAAAGTACAAAAACTGTAAAAATGCTAAAAATAACAAAAATTGCACTAAATTGTGACAAGAAAAACAAAAATAAGATGCAAGAAAGATTATGTATGTGGAGGTAACTCCGGTCCCTGTTCTCGCGCTAATTGTAATAAAAAAATTTTGTTTATAAAAATATATAAGTTACTGGTTGTAACATGAAGGTTATAGAGTATAAAAAGCTAAAAATTAATGTTAGGTAGACAGTATTTATGAATATCGAGCGCCCTTGTTCTACCAAGATCTAAAACTTACCAGGATAAATCAGCGGTGTCATTGAGACTTTTAATCTCGGACCGGGGGACAGGCAAATGATAACACGGTTTGGGATTGTATGACAAATTTTAATACTTCAAAACGTCCCTTACCTCCAGAATGAGATACACATTATTTAGTTAAAGCCGGAATACTATGTCTAAACATTTGACTATAAATACCATTCGGTCTTCGTTACTTTTTAGGTTAATTTATTTTACATTTTACTACTGAAATTTGGTTATTGTCTTTCTTGCATCTTGCTAATATGAAATTAAAGTTTTAAGGGTAATAAAAAGAGTTATAATGAAATTGGCTTAGCTGCAGCGTCCGGGGGCGTCTGAGCACTCCACTCTAAACAGACGTCATTCATCGTCGCACCAACAGCTCAAAACTACGACGACATCCAAACGGTGTGCGTCGCACAAACACCTCAAACTAACGACGTCTTCCAGCGTCGAACAAACAGTTGACGACACCCATCGTCGCACAAACAGTAGACGACAGTCGTCCAAACAAACAGCGCCAAAGGCTGTAACCAAAAATCCGATTGTAAATATATTTGTCGCTATGAAGGATGACGCGAAACATTTTAGGTTATCAAAAATTGACTCACCGCAAAATCACGACGTTATCATATGGCACTACGCCATAAGCACGCCGAGTATCATCGCAAATTTAATTAACAAGATGGATTAATCTTGTAAAATCTGATTAAGAAAAAATACAAAAAGTTTAGCTCTTCGTAGGCCCCAGGGACAAGAAAAAGTGACGTCTCCGATCGAGAATTGACAGATGTCAAAGTCATTTTTTTTGAAAGATTGTCTATAGGATATGGAATGATCCACAGACCAAGTAATAACTCGATTATTTAAAATCGACTAAAAATGGCTAAATACGAAAATGTTCTAAATTATTTAAAACCAAAAGGTAATTTTGTCAGTCTTAGAAGCTGAAATGTGCTTCCAAACGAAAAATATGTAACGAGTCGAAATACCTCGTTACAGGATATAATGACTTCCCACTTCCCTTACAGTGACATGTCGCTTATTATGACCCATTTTTAATACAAAAATGTAAATTATGTCCGGTTATAATGACCGACATGATTCTGTACACCTTCGGTAATGTTCGTTGATTCCCGACGACGTTCGGCACGTGGCTCGATTTTGTTTTGAACTATGTTTATATATTAAACTACTTAAGTACATTAATATTTACATAAAAAAGGTTTTTCATTTCACAAAACGCTTTGTATGACGTCCGCTTATTATGACTTGTTTGTCAGTTCCTTTCGATGTCATTATAAACGGACTCTACTGTAGTTATAAATATTAAATGGCACTTATCGCGCTTAAAACATTAATTTTTATTTAACTTGACGTTTAGACCAAGTTGCATTGACAAGTTTTTTAAGCACGATAAGTCACTTACTTTAGTATTTATAACTAATATAATACATACTGGGAATTAATAGCACATAAATATATATCCTGGGAGGGAATAAATAGCACATAATTTAGTTTAACGGTAAATTAGACAGGCAATTTTGATCTTGTCTAATAAATACTTCTTATTGGATAAATAGAAATGGGATGAATTTATTCCAGAAACTTGAGTTTTAACACTTTGACTGCGGCACCTTTTCACATATTTTTTAATTTTTTAAATTATTTTTTGTAATTTTTTTTCATAGCTGTGGCATCAAATCAAAAATAAAATCCAACAGCAGAAGGTCACACGCACCCCTTGTGAAAAAATTAATTTAAAAATAAAAATGTATTATATATTTTTTTTAATTTTACTTCCGGTACCAAAAATAAAAAAACGCACGGTGTGTGTTTTCAGCAGTGAACGAGTTAAGTACTTTAGTATTTATTTGTATTGTACTTCAGCATCTGATTCTTGGGATAAGAAGATTCAGTTTAAAGTCTAAATACATACTTATCAGCTGTGCCCTAAATCTTATCTGTGTGTCCTAACATATAGTACACAGGTAGGTTATAAGCTGTCTGTGTAGCAAATATCATCAAAATATGTTCAGCCGTTTTCACGTAATTGAATAACAGTTTTGCATTTATCTAATATATAAAATTCTCGTGTCACAGTTTTCGTTGCCTCCGAATAATAATAAAAAATAAAATACTCCTCCGAAACGGCTTGACCGATTTTGATGAAATTTTTTGTGCTTATCCAGTATCTATGAGAATCGGCCAACATCTATTTTTCATCCCCCTAAATGTTAGGGGTAGTCCACCCCTAAATATTTTTTTTTATTTTTTAGACAAAATTTTTAATTTCTATTTTGTTATGATACAACATACAAAAATACATACAATCCTCAATTTTCACTCTTCTACGATCAACCCTTATTTTTTAATAGCCATTTTAGTAATTTAATCATTTTTCCTCTCCGGTCGAAAACTGATCAATCGTCATTTAATTAGTTAATTATTTATATGGCAAAACAACGTTTGCCGGGTCAGCTAGTATTTTATAATATTATTAGGAGGTAGGATTTTTAGGACTAAGTTTTGTACATGAAAACGTTTAAAGATGTTTTTGGGGACTATCTATTCAAATTTTTGTCACATAATTTGTATGGAATAGCAGGAAAAACAAACTGTTAAGTGTAAGCAATACAGTGAGGCCAATGTAATTGCTTCCTCGACCTTACAAAATGTAGAAATGAATTCTTTATATTATGTCTTCAAGACCACTTCAACTTGTCACGAGACTCTATAAAACACTAAATAATGCAACGAACATTTACACTTTGGTACATAAAACTATGATTGTATACATAGAAACATTAAAAAACATTACCGAAAAGGTAATGTTTTTTCTGTCTAGTAGTGTAGTCTGAAAATAGCCAAAAATAAATCACGAAAAATATTTCGCGCTATAGCGTAATTTTATCCACTCAACGTTATTCTCATTATCTCAGGTTATATTGCATTAACAAATACCACATAACTACGCATTGATAAGTTAATCATAAAAGAAAAAAACTTACAATTTGGAATGTTAGTTTTTAAAATAAAATCAATATTTTTCTCGCGAAAATATAAATTCACTGATCAAAGACATCAAGTGGACATATTTATATTTTTTTAAATACCTGTCAATGTCAAATCAAATCAAATGATGACAAAGTTGACAACTTGATTTTTTTTCTGAATTTGGTAGTTGTAGCACGAAGGCAAAATACAAACACAAAATAACGCAGAACACACTTGTGCGAAACGCCGCGTCACAGCGACTACGACTACCTTATCATCGGCTGGCATTGGGCTGGAAATACACCAAAATAGTATGCAAATATTTGAGCTCACGTGAAGTTTTATTGATTATCATTGATTTTATAACCATTTATGTCTAATAACTACCTATTATAATTTTAGAAAATACTAAACTACTGTGGCTTTTTAGAATATAAATGAATAGAATACCTTTAGGTCTTAACATACCTTTAGAATATGACTCTAGCAACAATTTGTTCATTTCTAACATACAATATTAGGTTATTATTCATACATGATGATGAATATTTAAATTTCTTTCAAATAGACAATAAAACTAAAATAAATTGTTACACAATTCAAAATTTCATCGTACCGACGGGACTCGAACCATCGTAACTTGGTGAATAGATAAATAAACATCACGAGACATTTGCCGGCATCGATCTTTAGATTTACGAATGGAAAAGTTTTTTTAAAGAAAACAAATATGTTAGTTGATAAGTACTTATTATTATCTTTTATCGAAATAAGTAAAACAGGCAATTCAATTTCATTATGTACTTAGTATAAGAATAACAGAGACTATCTCCTTCTAACAAAAACTCTTAAACAAGTTCCAATGGTCCAAAATGTTGAAATGAGAGTTAAAACTGAATACACCCGTATTGTTTTCGTCAGAGCTTCATTGTCGATTTGAGAAGCCATGGTTCTATTTAATAACAACAGCAGGTGAACTTGCGGAGGTATGCTCAAGGCAGTAGCTACAAATTTGATTCTAGGGCAGAGAAAAGCAGGAATCACAGAACCGATTACAACGAAACTGAATAACCCAGCTGTTAGTGTCAGGCTCCCATTTAGATCTTTTGGATAAACTGCAGATGCGATTATGTAGCTCCAATGGACAAGGCTACCAATGCGAATCAACCAGAGCAGTTTTAGGGCGGCAGTGCTGCAAATCAGAATAACCACTAGAGTTAGAATCCACATAGCTATTTTCATGTTGTGTATTTTTCCTGGTGGTGGTTTATTATTTGTTTATGCCATACTTCTCGACTACATTTTGACGATTATTTTAAAAATTCGCGGGTCGCCGCCCATTGTTCATTTTTGACAAATGACTAAGATAAATTGACGTCATTGCAATGAAGGCAATAATTTTTTACTTTGGCTCCACACGATAAGTGTATTTAGGCACTGTCAAAGTATAAACATTTTTCAAGTTCTTGAAAATTCAAGCCGTAAAGTCGTGTCAAAGTCGCATTTTAGGTCAAATTGAAGTCATAGTCCAGTCTGAATTGTACCCTCAGTCACGGAGGATAGTGCGTAGCATCTCTGTCTCTAGAGTTTGTGCAAAAAGAGAACCGTCGTAAAAATTGAGGTCAGTCGTCGGTCCTTTTAATTAACTGTTTTTGATGCATTGTTAACACTATTGTCATTTAATTACTAGTACCACTAAAAATGTTTGATACTTTGTAGGTAGGTCTTATCATTATCGTGCGCTACTAGGTAGATATGTACCTTCCGTCCTTACCTTTGAATCAGGGCTGTAGCTAGAGTCGAATTTGAGGTAGGGCATGTGATGTCGCTTCTAACGCCATCTATACACAGAACAAATAATTATTATAATATGAAATGAATATCAAAAACTGTAGTATGTTTGGAAAAGTTTAGATACCTATCGCTACAATTTTTTTTAATCTCGAACTATGAACAAATAATTTAATTTTAATAATTTGTCTTACTTTTTTGTACTTTTAAGGTAGGCAAGGGCATTTTGATTTCAAGATAGGGCATTGCCCCACTATGCCCCCCCCCCCCCCAGCTACGGCCGTGCTTTGAATGTTAGTTCATCGTAACGCCACGACGGTTCTATTTTTACACCGACTCTACTTACTTATCTTTAGTATAGTATACCCGTGTCTGTAGTCTTCTGTGTAATGTGTATTGCACGCCGCATAGAGGACAAATTCAATATAATCCGTATATTTTAACCATCAGGTTGCAATTGCTTTGTAGAACAAAAGAGCCCAACGAAAGGCACCACCTGGGTGGGAGTGTGTCCTTGTCTGTGTCGCGTATTTTGTGTGAGGTTAAGTGGATGTGTTGTGCGTAATGTAATAATCTAACTAATAAAACGAATAATTTGTAAATAATCAACTGCAAATACCAAATTAAAATGTTAATAAGTGGATTCCAAATTTCATTATCAACTTCGTGCCGTGCCAGCTGACAGCGGTCAGCTGTGGCGCCTGGTAGTCAGTGACCGCTACTTTTATACGTTTGTGTGCGTGCGGCTTCGTGGCGGTTATTCTGATATTACTTAGATGATTATTCTGGAGATCACAATTTTTTTTTAACACATATCCGGGTATTAATTAACGGAAGAACTTAAATAATATTTTCATGTGATTAAAGGTTCCCGTTACAATCGAGTATACAAATATGGCGAGAAGGCAAAACCTCACCTTGTATGTTCTATACTATACTATTATATGTATAGTAAAAAACTTATATATATATATAAGTTTTCCATACAATAGAAAGAGACAAAATCCGTTCAAGGCTGGTCTCATTAGGGGCCGGTGTACGCAGTCAAGATTTAATAATAAGTAGAAGGTTTTTGGGTGTATTGTATCGTAGCATCTCCACTTACTTAGCACAGAGTACTTTTGTTACTTAGTCTGTGGAATTGGTGATCTGTGTTCGTTACGTAGCATCTCTACTTACTTATACCATAGAGTAACTTTTATACTGGGAAACTTATACTTAGGCTGTGGTTCGTCACCGTGACTCGGAAAATATCGAAAATATTTGTTTGCCGAGCGAATATAGTTTACAAAATTTTGATTATTAAAATACCGACTGAAAAGATAACATTCTCTGGATGAGTATAACACGAGTTTAAACACAAAAATGACTCTCACCAAGATGGAAGTGGATGGAGCGAAGGGAGAGGGTTTCCGGCCGTACTACATCACCAAGATTGAAGAGCTCCAGCTCATTGTGGCCGAGAAATCTCAAAACTTACGACGTCTACAAGCGCAGCGTAATGAGCTCAATGCCAAGGTCCGCATGCTGCGCGAGGAGCTGCAGCTACTGCAAGAGCAGGGATCCTACGTCGGCGAGGTGGTGAAACCCATGGACAAAAAGAAAGTCCTCGTAAAAGTGCACCCTGAGGGCAAATTCGTCGTCGACTTGGACAAGAACGTCGATATAAACGATGTGACCGCCAACTGCCGCGTTGCGCTCCGTAACGAGAGCTACACGCTGCACAAGATCTTGCCGAACAAAGTCGACCCTCTAGTGTCTCTTATGATGGTCGAGAAAGTTCCTGACTCCACTTACGAGATGGTGGGAGGTTTGGACAAGCAGATCAAAGAGATTAAGGAAGTGATTGAGTTGCCTGTGAAGCACCCTGAATTGTTTGATGCGCTTGGTATCGCACAGCCAAAAGGTGTGTTGTTGTATGGACCTCCTGGTACTGGTAAGACGCTGCTGGCTCGTGCAGTGGCCCACCACACCGAGTGCACCTTCATCCGTGTCTCAGGATCAGAGTTGGTGCAGAAATTCATCGGTGAAGGCAGCAGGATGGTGAGAGAACTTTTCGTAATGGCTAGAGAGCATGCCCCCTCAATCATCTTCATGGACGAAATTGATTCCATTGGATCATCTCGTATTGAATCTGGCAGCGGAGGGGATTCAGAAGTACAAAGAACTATGTTGGAGCTTCTCAACCAGTTGGATGGTTTCGAGGCAACAAAGAACATCAAAGTCATCATGGCGACTAACAGGATTGATATCCTTGACCCTGCATTGCTGAGACCTGGTCGTATTGACAGAAAGATTGAGTTCCCCCCACCGAACGAGGAGGCCCGATTGGACATTCTGAAGATCCATTCTCGGAAAATGAATTTGACTAGAGGCATCAATCTTCGCAAGATTGCTGAGCTGATGCCGGGAGCCTCCGGGGCTGAAGTCAAGGGAGTCTGTACTGAGGCAGGCATGTACGCCTTGAGAGAACGTAGAGTTCATGTCACTCAGGAGGACTTTGAAATGGCCGTAGCTAAGGTTATGCAAAAGGACTCCGAAAAGAACATGTCCATCAAGAAACTCTGGAAGTGATTTGCTTATTTTACATATTTTAAGTTACTATTTTTTAGATAAATACACCCTTTTTCTGCAAATTACTGTATTTATTTGAACATATAAAATCTGCTTTTAACTAACTTTCAAAATAAGTAATCGTAGATGCCGCCACCAATGCATAATTGGGTTAAAAAAGCAATCCACTAATTCTGTCGTATAGATCAAACCATGGCTTAATTGGTAACACTTCAAAGAAACATATCTGCTTCTAATTATTCCTATTTATGAGATGATAGAAATAATTGTAATTAGTATAGAGAATCCAAGGCAAGTAGACTCAACATTAATAACAAGATAGTTTAATTTTTTTTTTTTATATACTTTATAGGCTAGCGTTTGACCACTATCTCGCCTGTCGGTAAATGATGATGCGGTCGAAGATGGTAAGCATGCTAGGCCTAGAATGGGAACTGGCTCTCAAGGATGACTGCCGGAACACATTAGATGTTTGGTGACAGATTTTCTAACTTGAGGGTGTAGCTGGCCAGGCGGACACTAGATAGTGTCCTACCACCATGCGGGGGTTGTTGGTTTCTTAACGATGTTTTCCTTCACCGGAGGGCCACTGTGAAAAGTGCACATACATTTTTCGATAGAAAAATTCATTGGTGCAACGCGGTTTGAACTCGGTACCACGGCATCAAAGACGACCGTTCTCCCGATTACGCCACCGGGCCCTCTAATATAATGTTAAATAGGATATGCTAACTGAAAATTGTATCTCCCTATTTGTACAAAAGGTGATTGTGTGAGAAGACCTGCACTGATGTCCAGTCATAGGCTGTATTAAACATTGTGAATTTAACCCAGGCAATTCCAGGGTTGGAAGTCTCTACATTGATAGTGATGCATCTTGTCATCAAACATCTACTAGAATGAGATGCAGCTAGACAGTTGTTATCGGCATCTCTTTTCTTACCAACGATTATTGCTTGAAATTCATTGCTATGCATGTAGATACCACCGGCCCAGCTCTGATATAGACAGATTTCATTTTGTGTAATACTTCCAGCAATTCAATAATACAGTTTTTACTAGTACTTAGTTGTAATACAGGCTTTGTATTGACCATGTGGTAAATGAAGGATGACAGCTAATAAATGAAACAACTTATTATTTTTTAATTGCAATTTAATTAAAACAATTTTATATATTCTCACATACTATAATTTGGTAGATATTGCTTTTGGTAGCTCTAAAAATAGTTATATTTATTATTTCAGGAAACAAGGGGAAACCATTGTAAAATTTACTGAAATAATTTAGATTGTGGTGCAAATGAGAATATACATCAATACTCATCATTCAAATGAGAATATACATCAATACTGATCATTCAAATGAGAATATACATCAATACTGATCATTCAAATGAGAATATACATCAATACTCATCATTCAAATGAGAATATACATCAATACTGATCATTCAAAATTAACATGCATTCAATAAATAAAATAGATTTTTAGATATTAGTTATGCTCAGTCATAACGAATTCCAAAATACTAGCTTGCATCTAAAATATACATTACAAAATAAAAATATATCTCTTCTGTTTTTTCACAGTTTTATAACCTCTTTTCTGCAATTCCATAATACATCTAGCCTCGCTAGTATCATAATTAACATTATATTTTCAGTACTTTTCAGTTTACGCCAACTTTTAAAATCTCATAGATTTATTTATAATACATAAAAAAATGATAATAAATTGATACAATTTGTTGTTTACTTCATTACATTACATATTAAATTATTTACAATAGAAGACGAAATACCCTCAAATTATTTAAAACTAAGCTTTTACCAAATATGTAAACTCTCGACTTGTACTTATATTAAATTAAATTATTTATTTTCTTATTAAATTAAATTATTTACATCGGAAGACTGAAGTACCCTCAAAACAAAATATAAAAAAATTGCAACTACCCTCATACTAACAATTTATTTTCTTCTAATAATTAAAGCTTCCGTATCCCCGAGATCTGATTCAGTATCCGATAGACCTTGTAATGGCGATCCAGATACCTCTATGGTCAGACCGGCTGTACCCTGAAAGATAAATTCATATTTTTAAACAGTTGAGGTAACGGCATCCACTCGCGTTCATAATGTGGTGACTATAGAGTCTGTGCAAAAAGAAAACCGCCGTAGAAATTGAGGGCGCGCGTGTTGATGGTTCTAATTTACTGTTTTTGTTGCGTTGACAACATTGCTCTGTCATTGCCAATACGACTAAAAATGTTTTATACCTTGGTAGGTACCTGCTACTACCTATATACCTCCCTTCCTTACCTTTGATTGAATGTTAGTTCATCGTAAAGCCTTAAAATGACGGTTCTCTTTTTGCACAGACTAGCAGATTTGATAGAATCGACAGGTAGTAGGAGATATATCGATGTTCATACCATCTCAAACAAGAAGATAATTTTCCAAACCGATCTATAAATTATGGAGTTCTGAGGTAAAAAACATTTAAAAATAACCGGCCAAGTGCGTGTCGGGCCACGCGCAGTGTAGGGTTCCGTAGTAGCCTGTTATTCAATGCGTCTTTACCCGTTATAAACAAGCAACTAGGTGCTCCGTCTTTGTCACTCTAAAGGATTTATTCTAAGGATTTTGTATTTGGTACAAAATTATCCAGCACCCAAGTTCAACGCCTTACTACTTATTACTGCTAAACTAATAAAGTTATCTTTACCGCTATAATTTTCCTTGAAAGTTCATGAAATGCGCTATTATCACGAATTTTTCCAGATTTTTCAAGCCAGCAGTTTAACTTTTAGAGGGGGGGGGGGACGCCCTACTGGAACAAAAATTTGCACTTCAAAGTTTAATATTTCGTAAATGGAGCATTCAATCGAAAAGTAGTATTAGCAACCCTTAAGTCATTTTAATATATCTATTCAACGTGTGGGGTGTCCACACGATGGGGTAGACGATGAAAAAAAAAATTCAGCCCCACTTCACATATAGGGGAGCTACCCTAAAAAAATATTTTACAAAATTATATTTCAGCACTTTGTCGGCGTCATTTATATTCATACCCCCACAAAATTACAGCTTTCTAGTATTAACGGTCTCTTAGCAAAACCTCGGACAGACAGACAGACAGATGGACATGACGAAACCATAAGGGTTCCTTGTCAGGACTACGGAACCCTAAAAATGAGGTCCTCCTCCTTTTTTTGTGATGTCGGTTAAAAAATAATTTAAGTAGAGTACTTACAATAGGTTTCTGCGACCTGAAAGAGCCCCTCCAAGCGTTCCGGACGTACTGCAACGGGTTCACAAACTCATGGGAAATGCTCCTGAAAACAACATCAAACTAAAATACATTATACTCGTATTTTTACAAACAGAAAGACCAAGTCAAAGGTACCTATAACCGGCGAGCATATGAAGGCGCTCATGAAAGTAGAAGAAGCGAAAGAGGTATGTAAGGATCGTAGCATCTGAGAACAGAAGTAGTCTCTGTCTACCCCAATGGGAAAAAGGTGTGCTTTTATGTATGTATTTTTGAGGGCCCGAAGGCGGAACGAGAGAACGGTCGGCTTTGATGTCAGAGGTAACGAGTTTAATCCCTGGCGTTCACCAATGGACTTTTCAATCAAAAAAATTTTTTGCGCTTTTCACAGTGGCCCTCCGGTGAAAAAAAAATATCGTTAAGAAACTAACAACCCCCTCATGGTGGTAGGACACTATGTAGTGTCCGACTGGCCAGCTACCACCCTACCATTAGAAAATCTGTCGCCAAAAACATCTAATGTGTTCCGGCAGCTATCCTTGAGAGCCAGTTGCCATTCTAGGCCTAACGTGCTTACCATCTTCGACCGCATCATCACTTACCAACAGGTGAGATAGTGGTCAAACGCTTGCCGATAAGATATTTTAAAAAAATAATTTGTAAGTACATCTAGCACTTAGCAAGCTGAAGTGGCAGTGGGTCGGACATATCTGCGGAAGAACCGACGACCGTGGGGGTAAACGAGTTCTTGGTGGAGACCGCGTATCGGCAAGCGTAGCGTAGAACGTCCTCATACTAGGTGGAGCCACAGAAATGATAATGTAGTCCTGATGATCTTCGCAAGAAGGCTGGCAAGATATAGATGTGAGTTGCCGAGGATCGTGCTCAGTGGAGTGCAGTGGAGAGGCCTATGTCCAGCAGTGGACTAACATAGGCTGATGATGATGTATAAATAACAATAATATGGAATACTCACCCATCCCCAGCCATGTCCAGAGAAGGAGCGTAGGAGAGGGTGGTGCCAGCTGCACTCGTTTGGTATCTCACTCTGAAATTTAAAACATCATTGAAAACTAGAAATAAGGAAGGAAGAAAATACATTATCTGTAGATCTGTAAGTTTATGTACTAGATATATCTATCATACCACCGTCCATGCTTATTATAGATTTCATATCCATCTAAAGGTTGTCTAAAAGAGATCGCTCTTAGCGATAAGACCGCCTTTTGTACCTTTCATTTAAGTTATGCTAATTTTCTTTCTTATTTTTTCTTAGTAAATTGGTGTCAATAAAGATAGAATATAAAATTCGAATTATAAACTTCATAACCAGTTTTTTAGGGTTCCGTACCCAAAGGGTAAAACGGGACCCTATTACTAAGACTCCGCTGTCCGTCTGTCTGCCTGTCTGTCTGTCTGTCTGTCTGTCTGTCTGTCCGTCTGTCACCAGGCTATAGCTCATCAACCGTGATAGTTAGACAGTTGAAATTTTCACAGATGGCGTATTTCTGTTGCCGCTAGAAGAACAAATACTAAAAACAAATTAAAATTAAAAATTAAAGGGGGTCCCCATACAAAAAACGTGTTTTTAAACGCCATCTATCTAATTAGTTTCTGCAAAATGACATAGATGGCGCTAGTAAACGAGCCCCGTCTTTCTAGATCGCGACCAAACCAAATATTCTTGGTAATATCAATTAATCAAATATATGAGGTTGAAACTCTGTTATGTTTCGTATTGTACGGAACCCTCCCTAAGTGTGCGATAAGAGACGCGATGCTGACTCGCACTTGACCAGTTTTATTTTTATACAGTTTACATACACACGTAGACGGAGGCAAACACAATACCGAGGCAAAAAAATATAATACTTCCTTCCTAGGGATGTACTTGTATTTCGATTCCAAGTAGTTACTTACTTACTTCTAGTATCAAATTTTGGAAACGGTACATTTGGTTGATAGGTATCGGTTAAAAGTACTTGTATCGTTACTCAATAATGTGACATCTATGCTTGGTGTGAAATCGGTTTTTATTGCAGGATGTGTAACAAATAAACTTCACAACAATTAAATATTCGTAGAATTTTGAGTGGGCGATTACTAACAAAAAATGTCAACATTAGAGATGTGCAAAAAGAGACCGTCGTGGCTTTACGATGAACTAACATTCAAAGGTAAGGAAAGAAGGTACCTAGTACCACCCAATAATGATAAGAGTAAGTACCTACGAAGGTATCAAACATTTTTAGTTGTACTGCAAATGCCAGAGCAATGTTGTCAACGCAACAAAAACTGTACATTAGAACCACCAACACGCGCACCCTTAATTTCTACGACGGTTCTCTATTTGCACATAGTCTAGTTAGAAAGTTTTCGCGAGAATTATTCATATTTTATGTGAAAATACGGGGATTTTTCTCCGGTAAGCGCGGGCGACACGACATAGGTCGCCGCCATCAGCGTTATTTTCAATCATTCGAAAGCAAACTCGGATTCGGAAACTGCGTCTCCTTCGACTCGGATCCTTTCCTATCGGTTACTTCTGACGTTTCAAAACGAAAATATCAGTGATTCTAATTGAAAAGGTTACCGCAGAATGTCGCTGGGTTTCCGCGACAAAATAGCTCACGACGGATTTATCAATGAAGCTTCCGAATCCGAATAGGTGTTCTTCGAATGATTGAGAATCGTGGGGCTGCTCGGATAATATCCGAAGTAAATAGAACGAGGAAAAAATAGCTGGTACGTTCACATTAAATGTCAACTTACTCGGTATAAGCCGAAGCCCTTGCCCTCCTCGGCTTGTACACGAAGTGGTAGTAGACGAAGAGACCGAGGTACAGCACAAGCAGCACTATGACGGCTGTGATGATGGAGAACGAGGCCTGGTGCGCGTTCATGTACTCCTGGTACGTCCATCCGTTGAATAGTGGCAGCTGAGAAGACGTCGACGATTTTTTAACTACTTTTTATTGAGTTTTCAACTTACTTCCAAAAAGGAGGCGGTTCTTCATTCGTCTGTATGTTTTTTTGTGTGTATGTTACGCGATTACTCCGTCAATTGAGATCCCATTCCGATGATTCTTTTTTTAATTGGTAGGGTACATTAGCACGGTAAAATTAATATTACCGTGACATTTCTGAGATGGTCCCGGTCAAGTGCAAGTTGAACTCACGCACCAGGGGTTCCGTATGATCTCACGGGACCGTATGTTATCTAATAGCTTCTTATCTAATATCTAATAGCTGCATAATTTGGGGCATTTATTTACTAAAGTGGTTGGTACTAGACATCATGTTTTTACCTTCACCGGAGGGTCACTAAAAAGCGCACCATAGAAAAATCTATTAGTGCACGGCGGAGATTGAACTCGGCACCTCTGGCGTCAAAGCCGACCATTCTCCCACTACACCACTGGGCCCTTAGTATAATAGTCAATCCCCAAAAATAGTCTCCTTTTAGCACCACCCATAGAACACAAGTAAGAACTTTTCTTTTAACAAAAAAAAATAGGGTGCGTAGAAAGCTACGCGCTATGAATGAAACATTCAAGTTCATTCAATTTATTTCTCAACATCACTATTTTTTTTTTGTACAACTCCATCTGTTGAACGTAGCGGGACGAATGCCGGAATGATAATATACTGATATAGAGAATACGTCTTCGTAGTTGCGCCGTTCTACAATAGAGGGCGTTTATAAATATAAAATATAACATGGCGCTTACGTTAGGTGTCCATTACACGATAGGTTTTGTTGTCAGTTACTCAGTTTGCTGGCAGTCACGGCTGTGACTGATGGATAACCTATCGTCTAATGGGGTGATTGACCGAAATTTACATACTTTTGATGGCTGCATCAGCAACCAAAAGTCATGATTGATGGTTTGGATTGACGGATAACCTACCGTGTAAAAGACGCCTTACTTCCGTTGATTCGATTTTAAAATTTTCACTTCAAAAACCTACATAAAAAATAAAACTTACTTGAGTCTTCTTCAGCAACTGACACTTTCCTCCATTCGCAAATGAGCCATCATCGCAAATGCACTTCGGACCTTCTTGGTCCATCACGCACACATTACCACAGACTAGTCCTTCGCAGACATCTTCAATATCATCTCTTTGGACACTCTCATGATGCATCACAAAGGTATTAGCATCGAACATTCTGTATATGAAAGTCTCGCAGTGTTTTGTTCCGTGAAGAAGACATCGGTTCAATCGGTAAGAATTGGCCACTAAGTAGTAGATATGGTCTTCGAATATAGCGAGGCTGTGTGGCGCTTGAAGCTGAGGATGGTCTGCTAATATCATCTTGCTGTTAACATAAATAAGTTTAGTTACGTTAATAACTTTAGGTGAAGGAAAAACATCGCTAAGAAACCCCGAAGGCATGGTGGTAGGACACTATCCAGTGTCCGCCTGGCCAGCTACCACCCTCAAGTTAGAAAATCTGTCGGCAAACATCTAATGTGTTCTGGCAGCTATCAGCAGGCCTAGAATGGGAACTATACCCATTCTAGGCCTAGCGTGCTCACCATCCTCGACCGCATCGTCACTTACCAACAGTGAGATAGTGGTCAAACGCTAGCCTATGTGACATTGTAACAGAACGGATTTCGAGCTCTACGATTTATTGAGATTGGTTCAGGTTTATGCGGTAATATTTCGAATTTATATTGATTTTAATTATGTATTATATTTGTATTCGGAAGAATTCGTAAATAGAAACGTTTTTATTTAGTATTTAAATATTTCCGTCAAATAAAATAACATTTGGCATTATACGGGTGGGGTGCGAAGCCACCTTTTAGAGATAAAAAAATACTAGATTACATGAACAGTCAATGTCACGGGTAGGGCGCAGTAGAGTCGGTGCAATGGGTGCACTAGAGACTAGCACCATGCATTGCTATAGTCAGTTTAATACGCAGGTAAAGGATAGGAGGATGTTGTTCATCTCGCTCTCTCATGCCGGTGATTGTATGATTTTGTTCTTCTCATATTATTATTGTTTCTGGGTGCCACATCCGCTTAATATTCCATCCATGGTTCAACATTTTTCATCTTATTAAATTAGATTCTATCTAAACCTGTGGCAAACTTATCTGACTGATTTTTGACAACTTTTATATCAAGAGAAATGGTTAAAAGATAGATTTCTAAATATGTATAAAGAGAACTATAGAAAATGTAATTTCTATAATCTCTTATTATCATCAGATCTAAATTTAACAATAGTAATCATATAATCAGTTAATTGCATGTAAAATAAATAAGTACATTATTGTAGCCATCGCTAATCATTGGATATTCTTAAATTGTGGTTTAGTGCAAGAAGGACACCCAGGCACTTAATTGTAGGATTTTGTATTTGGTTTATCATTCCATTTTAATATTAGTTATTTTAATATGACTGTTGGGTGGATGTCTGACAGAAAGGAACTGGAATTTAGTATTGTAAGATCTTATAGGAACAGTAAGACTTAGCGATCATAAAGAAAGCTAACCGCCTGCCGCTTGAAGTTTTATTGTTGTGTAACATTTCATCCAAATCGGGTTTTCATATTTGAGATAGATTAAAGAAAACAGTTATAATAATAATAGTTTATTTTAATATGATTAAGAAAGCTAGCTGCGTCCCGTGGCTTTACTCACGTTGAGACAATTATGTAACATTTTACCCGAATCCTTCCGGAATTGCGGTGTTGTTGCTAAGTGTTTTATGGAGCCTTAACCTGTTGGAGGTGAAATTAAAGTGCTTTTCAAATTTGAGATAGATTTGTAAAAAAACATTCATTTGTTATAATAATAATAATTCATTTTAATATGACTGTCAAGTGCGGGTGATTAACTAAAAATGATGTAGAATTTGGTTTTCTAAGAACTTATAAGAGCGGTTACATTAGAAGATTATTAAGGAAGCTAGCTACATCCCGTGGCTTTGCTCACGTTGAGACAAATATATAACATTTTGTCCAAATCTGTCTGGTCATGATTATGAGAAAATAATAGACGAGTTAATATACGGCCTGAATTGGTGAATACTTTTGTAACTTGAGTATTGATTATTAAGTGTTCTTTGAACCAACCTGAAATAAACCTTTCATATTTGAGATAGATTGGAGGAAACAATCATTAGTTTAAAATAATTATAATAATTTATTTCAGGACATTAATTGTTTATGTGTACGTGAACGATGATAATAATTTTCTTATACCAACTGTGTAATCTGATGGTTGATGTTAATGGTGTTTGGTGATGATGGTTTTTGATGATGAATTTGAAACGGAATATTATAATAATAATAAATTTATTTCAGGACATTAATTGTTTATGTGTACATGAACGATGACAATAATTTTCTTATCCCAACTGTGAAATAATTTAATATAATTTTATGTACCTGTATCGCTGAAGTAATTTGGTGGAAAAGTTTAATTATTAATATGATCGAGATTTTGTTTCCTACGGGACGTGAATATTATGTCACGTTGACTTACCTGATATCACCGACATAAATAACCGTACATCAGCATCTTTAAATTCAACGTACCTGATTCATTGGAATGATTATTATTGTTATATACCGGCTGTAATTCACGTACCTTTAGTCGAATTTTCTCGACCTAGGTTTCGAGCGAGTCAGTCGCTCTTCCTCGGGAGTGAGGTCACGCGGTGAGATCGCGATGTTCATTGGAATGACTAAGTGAGACGGATTCACTTACTAATTATGTACGAGATTTTGTTTCCTACGGGACATATGTGCTTATTGAAGCTGCTCATATGTCGTGGATTCGCCTATTATCTGTTCGTGATTTATTTTCCCTGCGGGGATCGTGGAAGTTTGTGTCACACTACGGGTGGCCCAACCCTGGGGAGACTTGTAAGCTGAAAGAATAGCCAGAGTCTCTTCTAGTTTGTGACATAGATAACCACGCAACGTGTCTTCAAATTTACATATTCTGCGGAATAATTCAGTGAGAAGAGATTCACTTATTACTACATGTTCGAGAATTACCTTCCCTGACGGGACCGTGAGATTTTGTGTTATGCTACGGGTGGCCCAGCCCTGGGGAGACTTGTAAGCTGAATGAATAGCCAGAGTCTCTCCTAGCATTTAACATAGATGACCACGCAACGATACCATCACCAACTACGACAATAAAGTGATCTTGGACCGCTGGGTCTTTCCGGAGTGGAGAAATAATTTAACTAAAATGCTGGCGAACCTAGCTTACTGGGTTGCTTCAGTAATTATCTTCATTAACCACAATATTAACTTCAATTAACCTGGCTCATTGAGTCATTCCTTTGTTGGAAATATACTTTGCGGTTCAGGATAGGTTTTAGTATAGATGGAGTTGGATAGACCCAGTATGAGTTAGAAGGAATGATAGGATAGGTTGATAGGGGATAGATAGGAAATTCGATAGTAGGTAGTGTAGGCAGGGTAGCTCAGATACTACTCACTCTTAAGAAACTAGAGTGAGTAATATCTACATGAAACAGGTGGTGATGGATGTTGTGCTCGATTAATAGACAGAGACCTTCTAACCATCCAAGGCAACTCTGTCGTTTGAGCAAGCGAATGTTCCCAAGCTAAACTAAGCTGGAGTGGATGAGTATGTAGGCTGACTAACAGACATACATGTACTATTCTCCTTGATAAAATATTATGCTCTCTCACTTTTAGTTGTGACTCAGTACTGACATACAAATTAAGACGTCAAATTTAATTAAATTGCATACATCTTGTACTACTGACTTTTGACTTACTGTAGTAAAAATATATCGATCAGAATGAAAAAAAACATTGTGTATCCAAATTCGGTAAATAATGACAATTTCAATAAAGAAATTGATCTATCAAGCGAAACGCACAGTGGAAATAATAGAATACATTTTCCGAGTGAATCATCGGTGGGAGAAAAATATGTTTTTCACGATGAAGAAAATATCAATATACCATTTGGTATTCGAAAAGAAAATAACTTATTCATGATTGGTCAAACACCAGTAACATTTTCTAGCGTAAGCGATGCTGACTCTAACACAATAAATTTTATTAAAGTAGGAAATAATAGCTATGAATTGACACCAGGCCTAACTGAATTATGATTACGAAAGAATCCTAAACTAAACTTAGCATCGGAGTCTGATAAATTGACATATAAAGAAATTTTAATAACTACCAATGTTCACAAAAGAGATTTTAATTCTGAAGGTCAAATAAAAGGAGACAAAGGAAAGAAATACACAAAAATTATAAAACCTTTACTTCATGATCATAAATATTTTGGATTATAGCAAGGTGGTAATTTATCAGTTTTGAAAAAATATAAAAACAATACTGATTTTATTTACTGGGATGACCCGAACGAGCTTGTAGATAGATTGAAGCTTTTGATAGCATCAAAAGATGCTGGTAACAGTAATTGTGATAATGAGATAATTTCGATAATTGAAGAATTAAAAGAAGCCGGTATCGTAAAAGAATAAAAGCGCATAACATTAAAATAATAAGTCAGTAACTTAGTTGTAGTCGATTATGAACGTTGATAAATTTGGTGACTATGTGCATAAAAAGCGGAAAAATGAAATAATTATTGAATGTTGTTTAAAATCTACAAATGATGGAAATTTAGATGCTCAAAATAAAACTATAAAAAATATTGGCAGTCCTATTAACTGTTATGATTGTGTTACAAAAAAATACGTAGATGAATTAGAAAATAATATAAAGAAAAAAATTGCAGAACTAAATCAAATTCTAAAGGAAATAACATCCCAATTAAACAATACGAAAAAAGTATATATTAAAAATAAAACTAATTGAAAATGAGCAAAGAAACTATAGTAAACGAAATACATAAAAATGCTAGAAAAAATTTCAAGCGACGGCGTGTCATGTTGAAAGATATTGATGATCTATGGCAAGCTGACTTAATTGACATGCAAGCTCATTCTAAAGAAAATGCTAATAATAAATATATATTGACTATAATAGATACATTTTCAAAATATGCGTGGGCTTATCCACTCAAGCAAAAAGATAAAGCAAATGTCACGCACACTTTTGGAAGTATATTAAAAAAGGGACGTAAGTAAAGATGGTTTGGGTATCTACTCGTACACTTCATCAGATCGTAAACAAAAAAACTAAGTCACAGGTTACCCAAAAGAGCTCTCACTAATATAGATATTATTAATCACACACAAAATATTCCTTATTTTCGAGGAGTGTTCATGAGAGATAATTTACCAGAATTCCCCTTTCTTAAAGAATGTGCTATATTTAACTTAGATAGCTCAAAAAATCCGGGTACACATTGGATAGCCTATGCAAAATTGTATAATTACATAGAATATTTTGATAGTTATGGCGATTCAAAACCATGTAAAGATTTTTTTAAATATGTTGCAAGTAATAATGTTTATTATAATTATAATAATAGTCAACAAGATAATCCTTATAACTGTGGACATCTTTGCATACGTTTTCTTGATAACTTATGGCAAAAACATAAAGCAAATATAAAGCAATGCTATTTTGAATAGTTATCAGTCTGCCACTATGTCGAGAACGATATCAATCACTGGAAATAAATCTATTATAGAAACAAACTTTAATCCACCATTAATCATTGATGGAAGTTATGAATATGGATTATTATATTTATCATCATTCAATTCTATCCCTAATATAAATGAAAATAATAATGTGTTTTCATATGGTGAAACAGATTCGGAAATCAAAATTCCAAAAGGCACATATGATTTACAAGATATAAATGACTATTTATCAAAAAATATAAAAAATTGCGAGTTATTTCTTTTACCAAACAATAACACAATGAAAAATTCTTTATTCTGCACTAAAAATGTTAATTTTCATAAGAAAAATAGTTTAGGTGAACTATTAGGATTTCCAAAGGTTAAATTAGAAGCAAATAAATGGCATGAGTCGGTGAATCCTGTAAACATTCTACCAGTGTCCGTCATCGGGGTTGATTGTGATCTAGTTACTGGCTCGTATATACGTAATGGTTCACCTTCACATATATTTTATCAATTCATTCCAAGTGCCTCCTGGCTACCAGTTTGTGGAAAAACCAAAAAATATTATTTACTTTCCGGTAGTGAAAAACTATATTACATCCATAAGACTAAAGATTCTTGATATTCATGGTTTTCCTATTAACTTCGGAAACGAAAATATACAACTCAGTCTTCATTTTCGCCAGTTAAAATGATCGTGTTCTATAAAACTCCAGTCGTTAAGCGAGAGAAACCTATTCTTAAACGCACTTTCAAGAAATCAAGACGTATTCCTCGTGTAAAAAAATTAACAAATAATAATAAAGCCTTTTTGCGGGCTCTCGGCTTCAAGTATGAATATTCTTCAAATAACGAATAATCCTCAATTCGATAACTCAATCGAGAGTTATGAAGTTCATACTTACAACCCTTACAATAATAGCTTTAAAGAAAGCGATGAAATTCGAATTCCCATTTATTTACAAGATGTCTACATTTTACCGTCTGCCAGCACTATTTATATAGAGGGAATAGCAAGCATAACTCATACAGATGTCTCAGGAAAACTTGTTAAGAAAAATGTGGATTTTACAAATAATGCAATATCATTTTTATTTCAAGATATTAGGTACGAAATGAATGGAGTTGAAATAGATTGCGTTAGGAATGTTGGGATAACATCAACAATGAAATCGTATATATCAATGAATAAGGGAGAAAGTAAATTAGCAGCTCTCTGTAACTGGAACATAGATGGTTTCAAAAACAGTAATGGCATGTTTAGTGTAATTATACCTTTAAACAAAATGTTAGGATTTGCAGAAGATTATAATAAAATTAGCTTAAACTGCAAGCATGAACTGATTTTAAACAGGAGTAGTACTAATTTAAATTGTGTATTGATTGGTAATAATAATGATGATGTAGAAATACATATACAGAGAGTGCAATGGCGAGTACCACACATCAAAGTATCTGATCGGGAACGTTTATCTTTACTTAAATGTCTAGAGAAAGATAGACCTATTCAAATAGCATTTAGAAACTGGGATTTGTATGAATATCCATTATTACCAAAAACATCAAAACATTCATGGTCTGTTAAAACCACTTCTCAGTTAGAAAAACCTAGATATGTAGTTTTTGTATTACAAACTAATAAAAAAAATTGTAAATCCGAGGATAGTTCGTTGTTTAATCATTGTCATATCTCTAACGTAAAGTTGTTTTTAAATTCCTACTATTATCCTTATGACGCACTGAACTTGAAATTTGATGATGATAAATATGGTATATTATATGAAATGTACGCAAAATTTCGTCAGTCATATTATAAACTTCCTATAGATCCGTTGCTTGACTTAGAAGAATTTAAGAAAAAAGCACCATTGTTTGTTATTGATTGTTCAAGACAAAATGAAAATTTAAATACAGGACCGGTAGACGTACGTCTTGAAATTGAAAGTTTAAAAGATATTCCCGACAATACGAGTCCTTATTGCCTTATCATAAACGATCGTATCGTTGAATATAAACCCCTCAGTAACATTGTACGTAAGCTATCATGAGTGCAATCGTGGACGTGCAGGGATTTAAAACAGATGATAATGTATTTATTGTAAAGGAAATAGCAATACAGTGTGATAAGCACATATTAGTTCTTCTGATTAAGCCACCATTTCCATTTAAAGCTTTAACTAAAACGGAAAGAAACCAAGTCTGTTGGATTGAAAGAAATAGAAAAATTTATTGGCATGAGGGATTCATACCTTACTCTAGTTACAAGGATTACATTATTGAATATTTAAAAAATACATCAAGAATTTTTGTGAAGGGTTATGAAAAAGCCAATTGGATACGAGAAATGTTATATGGTTCAGGCAAAATTGATGGAAACATTAATGTAATTAATACAGAGGATTTTGAATGTCCTAATTTAAAAAGTTTGCATGATAAATATCAAATGTGCTCTGAAATATATAATTGTATTTATCATTCAGCTCACTGCGCACTTAGAAATGTAAATTGTTTATTTAAATGGAGTATAGAAAATAAATTATTTTAAACCAATTTGAGTATTATTTATAACCAGTGTGATGAACCTAATTCATTATACCTACACAAATATAGGTATACCATATTTTAAGTCAACTGTTTTTAAATACATAAATGTAGACATAATCTATTTAAATAATCAGCTTAAAAAATCAGGTGAAATGTTTAAGCTGTTTAACTGATAAGCTAAAATAATAAGATCCGCATAAGCTGTTTAACTGATCAGCTAGTATCTTATCAGCTACACTCGATTATTTAATATCATTTTATTTTTCGATTATAGGAAACTGAATCGATCATCTGATGTAGACATATTGTATTTAAATAATCAGCTTAAATATCAGGTGGAATGTTTAAGCTGTTTAACTGATCAGCTAAAATAATTAAAACCGCATAAGCTGTTTAACTGACTGATCAGCTGAAATCAGTTGAGCTGTTTAACTGAACAGCTATTATCTTATCAGCTACATTCAATTATTTAATATAATTTTATTTTTCGATTATAGGAAACTGAATCGCACATCTATTCAATAATATCGTATCTTAGTTATTGTTAAGAATAAACTGAATAAATCATGTATTCAATAAGTGACAAGTAATCAGCTGATTGAATTGGGGTATCTGGATCTCCTTTGAGCCAGATACCCCAATTATATACTACTCTTGTTAAATTTCAGAAATATCGGGTGGTTCGTTTAGGCGTAATAAACAGACAGAGTGACAACTTTACAAACGTTTTTATAATATTTAAAAGTATGAATATGGATGTAAAGATTAGTACTGAAACTGATTGATACATACTGCTTATTTCCGGTATAGTCCATCCTGATGATATGCGGCGGTCCAGTTTCGGCCACATACAGTTGTTGAGCGAAGGAGTCCGCAGCTAACCCAGTACAGTTGCGAACAGTCGTGAGGTCCTTAGCATTATGTCCTGACAGGGAAGCTGCCCAGACCACGGATTCTAAGCCACTAGTCACGCAGTAGAACATGAGACGGGATTTAGGGTCTACTATGAGGGATGATATCTGAAAGAGAAAGTTTTGCACATTACTAGTGGTTTTGTTAGCCCCTCTAACTAAGCTAAATATGCTTGTGTCTGGTAATTTTTAATCTACAAGTTTTTGAAGACCTGCCGTGGGAGTTGTTATTGTTATACGAGTGTTAAAACTATGTATAAGCGGTTCTGCTGCGGTACGCTGACTGCGGTTATTCTCTCTAACTGTGATCATTGGTCTGAGCCGCTATTTTAGTTACCGATCACGGCACTCCACGAGGGCAGGGCAGCTTTTTTTACACCGAACTGGGTAGCACTTGACCCCTATCTCACCTGATGTAAGGTGATGATGTGATCGATGATGTAGTGTGCTTACCCAGAAGATACCTATTCACTCGCGATTTGAAGACCTCCATATTGTACTTAACCGGAAACACAGACTCAGGCAGGGTATCCCATTCCTTGGCGGTTAGTATGATGAACGAAGAAGCAAATCGCTTCGTTCGGGTAGATGGTAATATCCTCGATAAATCGTTGGCGCCTTTTAGTATTATCTGTATGTCCGATTATAAAATAAGGAATAGTTGAATCAAATCATGCAGTTCCATTGCACACACTCCGAAATGTATCCGATATAAAACCGATAAGCAAGCTATAGTGAGGACGAGTCCTAGTGCCACCCCCCCGACCTTATTCCATTTCCAGGTCTTAAGCCGGGACTACACTGACATACATGAATGTATATATCTCAAGTGACTACCACTCGACGCTGGCCGTCGCCCACGTCAGCACAGGCGTGCAGCCCACAAGCCCGTCGCTCACTATCCCAGCTGTGACTAACCACCGCCGCACTTGGGATCACTATTATGGACGAGAATGCGCAACTTTCATCCACAAATATGTTACGACTTCGTATAATGAGTCAAAATAACTCAAACGAGTAAGGGACAATAGCCCAATGGCTGAGGCGTAGGCCTGGCGATCGGGAGGTTGTGAGTTCGATCCCCACGCATTGCACTATTGCCGTTAATCCACTCCAGACACAAGCATATTTAACTTAGGTGGAGGGGCTGACAAGACTACTAGTAATGTGCAATCCGCATGCTTTGAAAAAGGAAATAAATAAAACCGGCAAAGTCGAGTTGGACTCGCCCACCGAGGCTTCCGTACCAACGTTGGATAGTACCAATTAAGCTAGACCTCTAAATTGTCTGAGCGCTCATATAACTCAGAGGCCTATCTTAATTGGCTGAAACTATGTATGTATGGGGACACCCTTTAATTTTCAACTTTTATTATTTTTTAGAATTTTTCCTTTATTTGTGCTGTAAGACCTTGCTTCTTACCAAATTTCATGATTCTAGGTCAACGGGAAGTACCTTATAGGTTTTCGACCCAAAACCTATAGGGTACTTCCGGTTGACCTATAATTGTCAATTTTGGTCAAAAGCAAGGTCTTACAGCACAAATAAAGGAAAAATTCCGAAAAGTAAAAAAAGTTTAAAATTAAGGTAAAATTTGGTACTTACAAGTTTTCGCGAAAATGTAAATTTGCAAAAGAAGTTTCCTTAGTATGTTTATTTTTACGAATACTAAAAAGAGGTCAGTCAATCTTTACCGTAGCATCAGAGGGCAATTTCTGCAGCTTGGCGCATCTCTTGTTCCTAACATTGCAGACCCTCACGCAGCTGTCTCCGGGAGTGCTGTCCACGAAGTAAACGTTGCCTGTGATCCATTCTACTGCCACCTACAATAGCACAGAAGAAGTATGTAGGTACCTAAGTATAGCGTTAAAACTACAATACGAATCAAAAGGGACGTTATAAATTTTTGGTAGGTCGGCAACGCATGAATGACACCTTTCGTGTTGCAAGAGTTCATAGGCGACGGTGATATCCAGGTTTATCTTCTTTCTTCTGGAGATACTTATCAGATCTCGATAAAATTAAAAAAGCAATGGGATCAAACAGAAAGCATAAGTACTTCGGTTAACTGAGGTAACAAACAGATTTAAAAAAACAGGGGTATTGAAACCCCCCCCCCCCTTTTTTTGTGAAGTCGGTTAAAAATAACATACAGGTAAGAATAAAATAAATTAAAGATAATGTGATTCTAAAATTAGGAATAAATTAAAAATTTTAAAATCCGACTTTAAATGTCGCGCTATTCTTTTCAGTACCAAGTTTGAGGTGTTTATCTCCATAACTCTGGAGATACTGAAGATATCTTAAGGAAATTAAAATGAAACCACCTGGGAAGTATACCCTTTCAAAACAGAAAAAGAATTTTCGAAATCGGTTCAGGCGTCTTCGAGTAATCAGGGAACACACATAAAAAAAAAGATTCCGACGAATTGAGAACCTCTTCCTTTTTGACGGAAGTTAAATAGAAAAAAATAAAGCCGTCTCACCCTAGAAGGCCGTCCAACGTTGGTCATCGTGTTGATATTGTGCGTGCCGTTCACTTCTATCAGTTTGCCTGACTGCGCTGATGTTACATACAGCTTGTTTTTCCTATGGACAATATACAACAATAGTTTGAGACCATTATTGTACTACGTACCAGATGTGGCGACGCAAACAAGCTCTACGTTCAAATAAAAAGTAGTGCTGATTCTACATCTCGCTTAGTTTAGCGTAAGTACGCCTCACGCCCGATCGCGCGCCGCTCGGCACGTAAGTCAGTTTATGATGGGCGCCTCTGGTTTGCATGTACCTCGATGTTTTAGACCAATCTACTGTTGCACTTGTTCTACCTATTTATACGGTACCTTCTGTCAGGTGGTAGGAGCATATTATATCGATGTTTCGCATGACTTGCTACCAAAAAGTAGCTTACCACCATCAAGGAGAAAATCTTTGTTCCGGCAGCACACAGTCCTTAAGAGCCCTTCAGAGTATTCTAGGCTCAGCGTGTTCACCATCTTAAATCACCTATTTTTTATGATAAAAGGTAAAAGAACAAGCCGCCGTTCCCCTGATGGTAAGCGATGACGTTTACCTAATACAGATACAACGTCACTGCACTGCGCCTGTTACCTCAAGACATAAAGACGTTAAGTCTCACATGCCCTTTATTTCACTGGACACATTGCCTTTCAAATCTATTAGGTTTGAGAATGGCAATGTGAAAATAACATTCATATTTCACGACCGAATTAATTGGTAAAGCCATAGAAAAGATATTAGCGCTAGTACCTACTATCCTTACGTCAGTGCAGACAAATGCTTATAATCCGCCATTTCCCCTTCAGCTTTCTTTCAGCCATGCCGATTAGTTATCTGTCGTATCACCTATATTTTTTTATTTATGGGCAAAAATCTTTGAAATGAAATGAAATGAAATAATTTTATTGCTGAAAATGTAGTACAAAAAGGATGAAGTAGTATTTGAGATGTTCTTACATTCTACCGCTGTGGTGTGCAATGTTTTGCCTGGTAGGCTACATTAATTTGAGATCTGGCGTTGCCGCAAAATACAAAAATATATATTTAAATAAAAACAATTTTTACAGACTTATGCTAGCAGTAAAAAGTATTGTGGTAATTATTTATCTATTAAATGTCATATGTTTTAATAGAATAACATTATATAATTAAAAGAACTTGAAATATATATTAGAAATATATAAAATTTAAAAAAAAAAGTTATGTCAATAAAATAGTAAAATGTCTTTTTGAATTAATTAATATTTAGGTCATGTCAGTTAAATTATTTCATCAAAATTATCATTCAAGAATTCGTCAATATTATAGTATCTTCGAGGACAATTTGCAATAAGATAAGTAGATGTCGACTACTTCCTACCAATGATACTTAATTTTAAATTTAAAACCAAATCATGCATAGTCCCTTCATTGAGACCCTTCGAATGAACGCCGTTCAAACGCCGTTGTTTTTTCCGTTTCAGTTTGCGTACCCAAAAGCATAGATGAAGGAATAAAAAAAAGGGTACGGAACCGTAAAACGGTATAATATCTCACCTGACATCAAAATCAATATCAGTGATGGCAGCAATCTTCGGGTCGTTGAACTCCACCAAGCCGTGTCCATCTGGCGTGATGGACATCACTGTGTTCGCAGACACATACAGCACGGAGAGATTACCTCGCGTTGCTTTGCAGGATCGATGGTCGGCCCTGGTGAACCATGGGTATATTTTACTGACATAGAAATCCTTACCATTAAATATTAATGTAAAAGTATGGATGTATGGGTGGGTGAATGTTTGTTACTCTTTCACGCTAAAACTACTGAACCGATTGAGGTGAAATTGTTGGTATGTAGATAGCCTAGATCCTGCAATAACACATAGGGTACTTTTTATCCCGATATTCCCATATATCATATATATATTTATCTGCATGCCAAATTTCAGCGCAATCCAAAACAAAATTGATTTTCACTCTTTGTTACGCCATTCACCCTATTAGGGGTGGAATTTCAAAAAACCCGAAACACCTATTTACTTATTTTTTTACTGAAGCACTTGTGTGAAGTTTCGGATAGAAAAGACTATCTTATCTTGTTTCTACATACAAACTTTGAACCCCCATTTCATCCCCTTAGGGGGTGAATTTTGGAAAATCCTTTCTTAGTACAACCTTACGTACTAAGACAAATATACTCTGCAAATTTTAAGTCTCTACGACCGGCGGTTTAGGCTGTGCGTTGTCTGTCTGTCAGTCAGTATGTCAGGACAAAGATTCTTATATATTTTATCTACTATCATATCGTAAAATCATCGGTCATGACTCATGATGAGTCAGAACCAACTAGAGTTCACGGCGCGTGCGCCTAGTCAGAACTTCTGACTTGGTTACTCCGTAACGGAGCCATTGTTGTGTTTGTTTCGTTTTTAGATTAGATACTAAAGCTATTGCTAAAATTATGTAAGAAGTAAGAACTTCTCACCAAGACACATTAAATCGTATCCATGATGACAAGTGCAGAGGAAGGACCCAGGTATATTGATACATACTATAGCTATTGTTTAAATGATGTAAGAAGTAAAAACTTCTCATGCACTCACCTCAAAGCGCAACCATGATGACAAGTGCAAAGGAAGGACCCAGGTATATTGATACATACTATAGCTATTGTTCAAATTCAAAATTCAAATTCAAAAATCATTTATTCACGTCAGATACGGTTACAATAAAAAGATGTTCATAATTGTATGGGTTCAGCATATCTTGCCTATTTGGCATGTGAATGATGTACCCTAATGTACTCGATGGTACCCACAGGTACGATGAGTATAATGGCAACTAACTACATACTGTTTAATGTACAACATACTGTTTAAATGATGTAAGAAGTAAAAACTTCTCACGCACTCACCTCAAAGCGTAACCATGATGACAAGTGCAGAGGAAGGACTCAGGTATATTGATACATACTATAGCTATTGTTTAAATGATGTAAGAAGTAAAAACTTCTCACGCACTCACCTCAAAGCGTAACCATGATGACAAGTGCAAAGGAAGGAGCCAGGTATATTGATGCAGGTTTGTGAGCAGACTTCGTCAGCACATTCGTCAGTATCCTCACAGTACTGCCGGTTGGCACTGAGATGGAATCCCGGCGGACAGACGCACTGCGGCCCGCGGGGCGTGGCGACGCATGCGTGGGCGCAGGTGTGGTTGTGACATGCTGTAGCTGTGATTATGATGGTTATATTATTATATCTTATAAGGTAGCGTTTGACCATTATCTCGCCTGGTGGTAAGCAATAAATTTAGTCTAAGATGGTGAACATGCTAGGCCTAGAATACTCTAACTCTCTAAGATGCTGCCGGGACACCGTTAGGTTATGGCGGCAGATTTTTATCTTGATGGTGGTAAGTTACTTTTTGGTAGCAAGTCAGGTGGAACATCGATATAATATGCTCCTACTACCTGTGTGGTTATTTTGATGTCGATAGTGCAAACTAGCTGACCGTCCTGTAGCTTCGCCAGTGTTATAAAAGCCCATCATATCCAATCATATACATAATCACTATACTGCCTGTGCAAAATTGCAGCCAAACCGGTTAAGCCGTGAGATAGTGGTCAAACGTTAGCCATGTGATATCGAAGATTGAGGTGTTTATCTCCATATCTCTGGAGATTCTCATCAGATCTTGATGTCATAAAAATGGGACTGGAAAGTATGGTACTTTCCAGTCCCATTTTTATGACATTTATAACATTCAAACGAAAGAAAAATTTTCTATATCGGTCCTTTTTCAACCGACTTCCAAAAAGGAGGAGGTTCTCAATTCGTTTTTTATTGTTTCTTTTTTTTGTATGTATGTTACGCAATTACTCCGTCAATTGTAAACTGATTTGAATAATTCTTTTTTTAATCGGTAGGGAACATTTTCGAGACAGTCCCATTGAAATTTCATTTGGATCTGATAAGTATCTCCAGAGATATGACGATAAACGTCTCAAGCTTGCTACTGAAACTGACTCGCGGGGCATGAAAGTCGGTTGTTTTAGTTTTTAAACTATCGTAATTATTTTGAAGTCGGTTATAAATATACTTACTGCATACATCCCCTTCATCAGTACCGTCGTAGCAGTCGGGCTTGTTGTCACACACGAAGTGTTGCTCGATGCACTGCTTGTTGTCACACAAGTAACCGGTGTGACACTCTAGTATGGGGTACAGGACTGGCGGGTACAGACGGGACGTTTGGTTTACTGAAACAATATCATCATCAACATCATAGATAGATAGATAGATAGATAGATAACTCTTTACACCCTTTATTGTACACCCCAAATTACATGAAACTCTTAAACTATAATAGGCTTAATTTAAGTTGCACAATGGGCGGTCTTATCGCTAAAAGAGCGATCTCTTCCAGACAACCTTTGGATGGAAAAGAAACAAATCACGGTAAATCGACGACGCGGTGTAGTTAAAAAAAAGAAGAAAATAAAAAGTATAAATATATATAAGCAATTATCATCAAGATAAATATCAAAAGAAAACAAAATTTTAATAGTAATCATTTTTTTTTTTTTTTATATAAAAGATTACTCGCAATGTGGGTTGCACATTACTAGTATCCTTGTTAACCCCTCCAACTAAGCTAAATATGCTTGTGTCTGGAGTGGGTTCACGTCAATAGTGCAATGGGTGGGGTGGGGATCGAACTCACGACCTCTCGATCGCCAGTCCGACACCCTATCCATTGGGCTATTGCCGCCTGCAAAAAATTATTACACATTATAACTATATGTATCTTGGATAAATAAATAGTCATTATATATATAAATAAAGACATACATATATATTCATACATCATACTCAAATACACAAATACAAACTATATACATATTTGGCATGTATTGAAAAAAAAAACATAATAATAATAATTGATATCTAGAGATAAGAACCAGTAGTAAAAGAACACACAAGAAGATTGTAAAACCATCATCATCATCATCAACACCATCATCATCAACAGCCAGCGGCAGCACACAGCCCTTGAGAGTTACGAGTATTATAGGCCTAGCGTGTTCACCATCTTCGATCACATCACAACATTGCTTACCAATAGGCGAGATATACGTCAAACGGTAGCCTATCAGATATAACAAAAATATTACAAAACAAAATATGCGAATAAACAAAGCTCACTTATAGCAGATTTTTTGCTTGCTAGCTTATTGAATTGTGTTCTAATTTTAAGTTATATAATTATAATAATTAAGTAATTTATTTTACTGTCCTAAACTATAGCTCAGCAAAGAGAGCTATATTGTACGCCCGAAAAGGGCATACTGTTGATACAAAAATAAACATCCCATCTTATGTAACACAGTATTCTTATATGTAATAAAAATGGCCAAGTGCGAGTCAGACTTTTGTCTCGCACACGGAGGGTTCCGAACCGCAGTATAATAATATATAAATATAATATTATATTATAATACCGTGTACAATACCAAACATGCTTATTAACTACAATGCCATCTAACGAATTATTAACGAACTTCTAACAACAACTAAGTGAACGTCAACACAAAGGTAGGTAATTAATATTATTTATTATTTAGTTAAACAATCGTTCACATAGATGGCGCTATAGTAAAAACACGTTATTTTGTATGGGGACCCTCTTTAATTTTTAACTTTGTTCTGTTTTTAGTATTTGTTGTTATAGCGGCAACAGAAATAAATCATCTGTGAACATTTCAACCGTCTAACTATCACGGTTCATGAGATACAGCCTAGTGACAGCCGGACAGACAGACAGACAGTCAGACAGACGGACAGCGGAGTCTCAGTAATAGGGTTCCGTTGGTACCCTTTGGGTTCGGAATCCTAAAAATCAATTGCTGTTCGTTAGTCTCGTTAAAACTCGAGAACGGCTGTGCCGATTTAGCTTATTTTAAAATGTTTTTCATAGTCCAGGGAATGTTTAAACGGTCCGAAAATTTGGAAAAATTGCGAGGAGTATAGTAAAAACAACAATTTCATTTTCCCATATAAACTGTTCTACCTACTTTTCTGTCAAACATTTGACGTTCGTCCCTTTGGTACGGTAGGGTAGACTCTGTTCCACTTTCGAATTGAAATTTGAAGCACGTATTCAATGAAGGGGTTTGAATCGACAACCTATTATATCCACATTACTCGGATTATCGCGTATATTGTATTGAATTATTATATTGAATTTTGATGGTTGTCATTGTTGGTTCGTTCAGAAATGTTTGTCATTGTAATGACATATTTTGATGGTTGCGTCATTATAACGGTTCCATACATATACATAAATATACACAAATAGCGAATACCCATTCGCTATTTGTGTATAAAACCGATAAAAACAAAATAAAATAAGTGTTTTTGAGGCTTTTATGCTCGATCCTACAAACCTTAAAGACTTGAAATTTACTCATGGTCGTAGGACTATTATCTTTTCTGTGTCATGGTGTGTATTGCAATGGCTGCAAGATCAAATAATAAAAACTAAATTAAAAGTTAAACATATAAGAAACGTATTTTTCCGGCAAATATTGTTCAATCGGAACCCTGCGTGTGCGGGTCTGACTCGCACTTGGACAGTTTATTTATATTCGCGGTTCGAAGTTCGCTGGATCAGCTAGTCTAAAATAAATATATTTTGATTGTGATATAAATCCCAATATTTTTTTTTGGTAATGTAATACTTTTTGTATGCTTTTTAATAAGGTTCAATAAAGTGTTTCTATATCACTGTCGCGTGACGCTGCGGTCATGCATGATTGTATCGAGCTCGGAAATGACGACGGGTAAAGTTGCAGCTCTTCTATTCCGCCTGAACAGTCTCACCAGTAAAACAAGCGTCAGGAGTCTCATCCGATGCATCCATGCAGTCCTTCTTGCCATTGCAGACCCGTTCCATGGGAACACACATCAGTTCCTGCCTACAAGAGAACATGCCGTGGCTGGCGCAGTGGTCGCAGGTCTCGTCTGTTCTGCCTGGACAGTCCACTTTCATGTTGCACCTGAGAATTGAGACAGTGAGACCCAACTAGCATATATTCATAGCTCGGTTACTGAATTGTAACGGAGCTATAGCTGTACGAGTATATGACACGGTAAATACATGACCCGCCACCTATGACCACCATAACCACAAAAAGGACATCACGAAAAAAAAGTCACCATGCAAATCAACCCATAATTTATAGTGTATAGTCGTTTGGCCACTATTCATCAAGATTACATCGCATCATCGCTTAGCACTAGGTGAGAAAGTGGTCAAACGCAAGCCTATCGGATATATAAAAAAAAACAAAATATGTAAGCTTGTACTTTTGAAACATTGTATATTGTAAGGGCCAGTTTCACCATGGCCCTGAGATCTTGAATCCCTGACAGCCTATTTAGGAATTTATCTTCCAGATATACTTTTAAATGACATTTATTTTTCAGGTATCTGGAACTTTATCAGAAACTGATGTCAACTGGCCCCAAAAAGATTTAACCAACTTAGACCAGAGACGTACTCGATAAAGTATGAAATCATGTTCAACCAAGCCAACCAATGAATACATTGTCTCTCGCATGAAGCGCTGTCCCTGTCTAATTATTGAATCCAGTGGACTTCGCTCACTTCTTGATTTAAGCGGCCATTTCTCCCTTACACCTGCAAAATATGGAGCGATCTGCCGGCTGCTGTTTTCCCGCAGAGCTACAACATGTAGTCCTTCACAAGGGGCGTCAAAAGAATCTTGACAGGTCGGCAACGCATGAGTGACACCCCTAGTATTGCAAGTGTTCATAGACGACGGTGACCTGTCATCAGGTGGGCAGTTCGCTTGTTTGCTAACTCTATTATAAAAATAAAAATAAAATATTTCAAAGTTTATCGATACGTCCGGCAGTCCAGTGGTTGAATCGTCCCTAAGTATAATAAAAAGAAGCGCAATAGTCCAATGGCTAAGGCGTCGGCCTGACGATCAAGAAGTCGTGAGTTCGATCCCCACCCATCGCACTATAGGCGTGAACTCACTCCAGACACAAGCATATTTAGCTTAGTTGGAGGGGTTGACAAGACTACTAGTAGGTTGCAACCCACATTGTTAGTAGATAGCTAGATTTAAAAAAATCAAAAGGACATCACAAACATAAACCAAAGCCCTGAAAATAAACTAACATTGCGGTGATTGGAATACAGATGCTTTTGTCGAGTTCACAAGCCACTTCGTAGTCCGCGCAGTGAGGCAGTTCAGATTCCTGGAGCAAGTGCAGGATATTAGGTATACTTTAAATACTATATCAGGTATTATAACTTATAGTTCTATGATATTATACTTCATACATGCTCGCTGGTTATATAATATAGAACCGGAGAACATGTATGAAGGCGCTCATGAAAGTGGAAGAAGCGAAAGTGGTATGTCAGGATCGAAGCATGTGAAAAGAAGCAGTCTCTGCCTACCCCAATGGGAAAACAACGTGATTTTATGTAACTATGTATGTACATGCATCACTTGTAGATTTATTCAAATTCGCTCTATCACACTTTTTGATAAGACATATTTAATATATACAGAGTATATACAGTTTGCTCCATAGTCGTCTTAGGAAAGTGCTTAGATAAATTTGTGTTACAACCCATGTGTCAATTTTCATGAACCCATGTGTGATTTTTGAATATATACTTCTTATGGCGCGTTTGGAAAACAATTGAAAGAAAAAATTGTACAAAAAGTGACATGATGCTGATTTTACTATGCGCGCGCACAACGACAGCGCTGATGTTATGTATGTATGTATGTATGTATGTATGTAGTTTCATGTGTAAATTTTGAGCTCAATCGTCTGTACTTCGGTATTTTCTAATGATGAAAAATCTAAGACAAGGTTAATTACAGCTACAACTAAATAATTAAGCCACCGCGGTGACATCCCTAAGTTGAGAGGTGTCACGATCTCATTGCGTGACCGCGTTCCAGAGGAAGAGCGATGGACTCGTTCGAAACCTAGGTAATTGTTTTTTTATTATATTTATTAATTAGTCTAGTACGTGCAGTGTACTAAAGTCGTTTTAAAGTTATAATGTTACAAATCGATGATATATTTGTATCACAAATTCGTGATAATACCACAAATTAAGTAGTTACCTCAAATTGTGCTACAATATAATTCTGCCGTAAGCGATGGCGAGACCTTGATGGTTTCAACGGTATTTGGTATGAACTTGTAAAGAACAGGGTAGACGTGTAGAAGTTGAGAGAGACCTAAGCCTAGCATTGGGACACAATAGTTTAAAACAAAAACAATATAAAATAATAATATTCTCACCGGAAGTTCGAAGATACTGTTCTCCTCACAGCCGTCTTCTTCATCAGAGTTATCGAAGCAGTCCTGTATTTTATCACATCGCTTCACCTCCGGGATGCATTCTTGGTTCCTGCACTGGAACTGTCCAGCCTTGCAAGATATGTTTGCTGTAAAATTTTTTTTACAACTTATAGGCTAGCGTTTGACCAATATCTCACCTGTTGGTAAGTGATGATGCGGTCGAAGATGGTAAGCACGCTAGGTCTAGAATGGGAACTGGCTCTCAATGATAGCTGCCGGAACACATTAGATGTTTTGGCGACAGATTTTCTAACTTGAGGGTGGTAGCTGGCCAGGCGGGCACTAGATAGTGTCCTACCACCATGCATTTGAGGCGAATGTGTTTCGTTATACCTACTTACTAATAAAACCGGCAAAGTCGAGTTAGACTCGCCCACCGAGGCTTCCGTACCAACGTTGGTAGGTACCAATTAAGCTAGATTGATCTCTAAATTGTATGAGCGCTCATATAACTCAGAGGCCTATCTTAATTGGCTGAAACTATGTATGTATGGGGACACCGTTTAATATTCAACTTTTTTATTTTTTGGATTTTTTTCTTTATACGCTATAATACGTTGCTTCTTGCCAAATTTTATGATTCTAAGTCAGGGCTATAGGTTTTCGACCCAAAACCTATAGGGTACTTTCGGTTGACCTAATTCAACACAAGCAAAGGAAAAATTCCGAAAAATTAAAAAGTTGAAAATTAAGGTAAATTTTGGTACTTACAAGTTTTCGCGAAAATCTAAATTTGCCCATATCTTTTTAGCGTGTTGACCCCGGACCTTGATTTTTATACACCTAATAGGGACTATAGACCTCAGTATCTGGTATAAATTTCAACTTGCTGGAAATTGGTGGTGACACACGGACAGACAGACGGACAAGAAAGTGATCTTATAAGGGTTCCTTTTTAGGGTTCCGAACCCAAAGGGTACCAACGGAACCCTATTACTGAGACTCCGCTGTCCGTCTGTCTGTCTGTCTGTCTGTCTGTCTGTCTGTCTGTCTGTCTGTCTGTCTGTCTGTATGTCCGTGTGTCACCAGGCTGTATCTCATGAACCGTGATAGTTGGGTTGAAATTTTCACAGAGGATGTATTTCTGTTGCCGCTATAACAACAAATACTAAGAACAGAACAAAGTTAAAAATTAAAGGGTTTAAAACAAAAAACGTGTTTTTTACGATACGATACGATACAAAATTAATTCACCTCGACGCAGCTAGATGGCAGCACAGGAAAAATTAGCGCGCGCAAGCGTTTCATTTGTTAAATTTGTGGGCCTCGGTCGATTTGTTTAATTAGTTGTGGTAAAATTGCACATATGTAGTGTATAGTATTGAATATTATATCTTTTATTTTAGTACTTAAAGAGCTTCAATTAGCTAGAATCAGTAGAAAGTTAGTCGTACGAACACTCGGTCTTGCGGATATTAAATTATATTATTTATCTTTGTTTGTGTTAAGGGGTAATGCCACTGTAAATTTTTTGAAAAATCGATTTTTTTTTATTGGCTTAAAAAATAGTTTAAACCCTTTAGAATAAGAAAAAAAAGGTCCCGTGCGAGAACAATTTTTTTTTCCGTAGGAAATAGAGGTCGCCGCCAAGCGCGTCAAAACTTGCTCCGAAACGACTACCTGCGGCAAACATAACGGTGAAAAGGGACGGCACAATAGGCCCCCCCTATTGCTCCCAACCGCCTGTATTGTTGTTCCACGTGTCCTTTCGAGCCTTTTGAGCATTATGAAGAAAAATTTCGTGAAAAAAAAAAATCCTCAAGCGGAAGAACTGTACTGGATATCGCGACGGATATCGCTGTTTGCACATTCAATGGCGGCCTTACCAACGTCTTGCAAATATTCAAGATGTTGGAGGTGGAAATTGGTGCCCAATTATATAATTTCTGCACCGAAGCCGACGCCAAACGCATCACGCACGCCGAGGCATCTCTGAGCGACGCGGCAAAAAGTGCGCGCGCGCTCCAAAAATCGACCAAGAAAGACGAAGAAGACAAAAATTTGGCCATCGAAGGACAAATGTATGGTGCTGGAATTGCAGACTAACGGTACACATTTTTTTTTACCTCCTTTTTTTAATTTTTTCCCATAAAAAACTAGTCGTAAAACTTTAAACGCGTTTTTCTCGAAACACGGTTTTCAAAATGGCACGCAGCATCACTCGAACAATTTTCATTTTTTTTACTTGAAATTTTTACCAGATGTGAACATTAACATTATCTTGAGAATGTCGATCGGGATTTTCAATAAATTTATTTATTGTTTTTTTATTAACAAAAAACTAGCCGTTTTTTTCGTAAAAAATCATTTTTTTTTCAAACGCACGCCAAATCCACAAAAATTAATACTTTTTAAAATCCGATCGACATTCTCTAGCTATAACCCTCTAGATTAACGGTTTTTTTTTTGTTCTAGATTCAAAAGTGCAGCAGTGGTGCCGCGTGCCGCGGAGCCCTGCAAGCAAAACATGCCCCGGGAAGATGGCTGTGGAACCGCCATTTTGTTTTTTTTCGCTGTAAAAAAATTGGATAATAAAGTTTAATGTATGCCCGATAACACCCTTAAAAGTTTATTTTCAAGTACCTTCAAATTCGGAAGCAAAAATTCGTGAAAAAAACTTTCTTTTTGGACCATTACAGTGGCATTACCCCTTAATATTTACTTAGTTAGTGTTAGAAGTTCGTGGCGTTTGGACTTCGGAAATTCGGACGGAACCCTCCGTGTGCGGGACAAAAGTCTGACTCGCACTCGGCCAGTTTTATTTTACCTTTTGAGATACGGAACCCTCAAAATCAATCATTAGCAGCGAGTAGCATAGACTATATTTTATCCCTGTATTCTTACGGGTACGGGAACTACGCGGGTGAAGCCGTGAGGCACTGCTGGTGATACAATAATTATCCATGAAATTGCAGTTCAAATAGAACGTCCCCGAACTCTATCTAACGACACCAATAAATAGGTAGGTATGATAGGATGTAAATCGAAAATATATGATAGTTATGAAAAAGACAACATTACCACAATCAAGTTCATCTGAGCCATCACCGCAGTCCGGGTCTCCGTCGCACGTCCAAGTCTTCAGTATACACGACCCTGACGCGCATCTGTGATGATATTAAACATTAGTAAATGGTTATATAGTTAGCAGTAAATAAATTCGATATAATACTTAGGTAGCATTCGAAAAGGGTTGCATATTATTAGTAGTCTTGTTAACCCCTCCAACTTAACTAAATATGCTTGTGTCTGGCGTGGGTTCACGTCAATAATGCAATGGGTGGGGATCGCACTCACGACCTATTGATCGCCAATTGGGCTATTGCCGTTATAATACCGTAGGACTTTTATCTTTTATGTGATAATACGCAGAAGAAATTAGAAATACAAATATAACAAGAAACTAAAATAGACATAGATACTTTCAGGCACCTTTCTCACATAACTCCAGGCCCTCCAACATTATCTTCAGCCATCCATTGTCAAATATAATAGGTATAACTTACTTGAACTCTGTTTCGATGCAATGATCCCAGTCGCATTCGTCATGCGTTTCGTCACTGCCGTCGGGACAGTCGTCTCGTTTGTCGCACATTAATGCCCGCGGGATGCAGATCTCACTGTTGTTGCATTGGAACTCGGTAGTGTCGCATGTTGACTCCATGGAGTAGGGTATTTCTGGGCCTGGGAAATTGTGCTCGTCTTTATAACTGACGATTTTTTTTATGAAGTTTAGCAGCAATATGGGTTAAAAATTGCTAGTAGTCTTGTTAATCCCTCCAACAAAGCTAAATATATGCTTGTGTAAGGAGTAGATTCACTTCAATAGTGCAATCGGTGGGGCTCGAATCCACGACCTCTCGATCGCTAGGCCGATGCCTCAGCCATTGGGATATTGCCGCTATTTTTTAATAATATATATATATACTAGCTGTTACCCGCGGCTTCGCCCGCGTTATTGTGTCTTTATTACCTTTGAGGTCTAGATCAATGATCTCTTAGCCCAAGTCACCATAGATGACCCCAAAGTCGAACTTAATATCCTCTTATCTCTAGACCCTGACAGTTTTTATGACCTCCTAAGTCAACATCGATACCACAAAGGTTAAACTTGATATCCACTAATTTTAAGATTAATAATTATTATGATTATTGAAGGTTGTACTGTTTTAATCTTCGAGCATTTACCAATTGAGAAGTTAACGCAAGGCGTTCCCCTCTGCTGGCCATATAGCCATTTTTGGCCACATGAGCGTGCGTAACTACGCTGTATTTTTAATACTGTGTGCGTGTTTCAAGCTAGTGTGCGGGATCGTTAAAGTGAGTGATTTGTGTGTGTGCAATGCGTGTTTACCTCGTCCCCAGTAGGTATCGGCAGAAAAAAATGTTTGCGGATTACAACGTTAACATCTCCATTGGTAAATGCTCGAAGATTTTAATTTATTACTCGTTTTGATGCATGTAGTTATTAATATACAAAATTTACTGAAATATTACCAACAAAGAAGATAAAACAAATGCTTGCGCGAGCGCAGCGAGCGCGAAAATTATTTACGTCCTTTTATGATCCTGACAGCTTTTATGACCTACTAAGTCAACGCCGATAACCCTAACGTTAAACTTGATATCCACTTATTTTAAGGTTAATAATCTTTATCATTATTGAAGGTTGTACTGTTTAAATCTATGACTCGTTTTGATGCATGTGGCTATTAAAATACAAAAGTAGCTGAAATGTTTTCTACAAAGTAGATATAACAAATGCTCGCGCGAGCGGAGCGAGCGCTATAACTGCGCGAACGAAGCGAGCGCGAAATATTTTTACTACTTTTTATGACCCTGACAGTTTTAATGACCTTCTATGTCAACACCGATAACACAAAGGTTTAACTTCATATCCACTTATTATAAGGTTAACAACAATAACGATTATTGAAGGTTGTACTGTTTTAATTTATGACTCGTTTTGATGCAAGTTGTTATTAATATATAAAAGTTACTGAAATATTACCAACAAAGAAGGTAAAACAAATGATTGAAGCGAGCGCGAAAAATTTTTACGGCTTTTTATGACCCTGACAGCTTTTATGACCTACTAAGTCAACACCGATAACCCTAAGGTTAAACTTGATATCCACTTATTTTAAGGTTAATAATCTTTATCATAATTGAAGGTTGTACTGTTTTAATCTATGACTCGTTTTGATGCATGTGGCTATTAAAATACAAAAGTTGCTGAAATGTTTTCTACAAAGTAGATATAACAAATGCTCGCGCGAGCGGAGCGAGCGCTATAACTGCGCGAATTTTTACGGCTTTTTATGACCCTGACTGTTTTAGTTTTGATGACCTACTAAGTCAACACCTATGACCCTAAGGTTAAATGTGGCTGTTAACACGAATGTTTCTGAAATACTTCCCACAAAGCAGATAAAACACATTGGGCAAGCAAAGCTATCGCGTAAATTTTGATGACTTTTAATGACCCTGACAGTTTTATGGCCTTATTAGGACACATATTAAGTTTAGTCATTATAGATGGACCTAAGGTCAAACTTTTATGATTATGCAAACTCTATGTAAAGTTAACAAAAAATAAAGGCACTCACACTTAATTGCCGAAAAAAGTATTCCTTGCCCTTTTATGCCCTATTATATACAATACTATTATTCTTTGTACAAAATTTCATCTGAGTCGGTCAAGCCGTCTGGCCGAAAAGAGGCCACACATTCACAAAATTCCATAATAAAAGTCTAGACACCCGAAATTGCCAGCCAAAAAAAAGTATTCGTTGTCCTTCTATGTCTTATTGACTGTCTGTATACAAAATTTCAGCTAAAAAGGTTAACCCGTTTGACCGAGAGTAGGCCACACATTTGCAAAACTGGGCACCTAGACTCGACAGCCGGAAAAAAAGTATCCGATATCCTATTCTTTCCTATGAACTGTCTTTATACAACATTTCAGGCAAATCGGTCAAGCCGTTTATTCGATAAGAGGTCTTATATTTACAAAATTCAATTTAAAATATCTGGACCCCCTGACTCGACAGCCAGAAAAAAAGTATCCTATATCCTATTCTGCCCTATGACATGTATTCATACAACATTTCAGGCAAATCGGTCTAGCCGTTTATTCGAGAAGAAGTCTTATATTTACAAAATTCAGTTAAAAATATTTGGACCCCCTGACTCGACAGCCAGAAAAAAAGTGTTCTATATCTTATTCTACCCTATGAACTGTCTATATACAACATTTCAGGCAAATCGGTCAAGCCGTTTATTCGAGAAGAGGTTTTATATTCACAAAATTCAATTTAAAATATCTGGACCCCCTGACTCGACAGCCAAAAAAAAAGTATCCTATGTCCTATTCTGCCCTATGACATGTATTCATACAAAATTTCAGGCAAATCGGTCAAGCCGTTTATTCGAGAAGAAGTCTTATATTTACAAAATTCAGTTAAAAATATTTGGACCCCCTGACTCGACAGCCAGAAAAAAAGTGTCCTATATCTTATTCTACCCTATGCTGTCTATATACAACATTTCAGGCAAATCGGTCAAGCCGTTTATTCGAGAAGAGGTTTTATATTTACAAATTCAATTTAAAATATCTGGACCCCCTGACTCGACAGCCAAAAAAAAGTATCCTATGTCCTATTCTGCCCTATGACATGTATTCATACAAAATTTCAGGCAAATCGGTCAAGCCATTTATTCGAGAAAAAGTCTCATATTTACAAAATTCAATTTAAAATATCCGGACTCCCTGACTCGACAGCCAGAAAAAAAGTATTCTGTATCCTATTCTGCCCTATGACATGCATTCGTACAACATTTCAGGCAAATCGGTCTAGCCATTTATTCGAGAAGAAGTCTTATATTTACAAAATTCAGTTAAAAATATTTGGACCCCCTGACTCGACAGCCAGAAAAAAAGTATCCTATATCTTATTCTACCCTATGAACTGTCTATATACAACATTTCAGGCAAATCGGTCAAGCCATTTATTCGAGAAGAAGTCTCATATTTACAAAATTCAATTAAAAATATCTGGACCCCCTGACTCGATAGCCAAAAAAAAAGTATCCTATATCCTATTCTGCCCTATGTACTATCTTTGTACAAAATTTCAGTCAAATCCGTCAAGCCGTTTGACCGTGAAGAAGTCCCAAACAAACAAACAAACAAAAAAACAAATAAACAAACTGACTTTCGCATTTATAATATTGGTGTTGATTATTAAAAATTTAAAAAAATTAATTAAAAATTAAATTACAGATTGTTTCAATATACAGGATGACTCTCAACTATATGCACTCACAACTAATATTTCACAAGGTCTGTGATTAAGTCGGTCCATGTTAAGCCTACGTTGTTCCCACGGCCTACTTTCTCACAGGCCAGATTGCGCCAGGCCAGACCAATAGGCCATGGGAAACGTTGCATCCGATGGGGCCTGCGGTGGCCTGTTGTCTCCCGTCCGATCCGTCTGGAGTCGGTAAGTTTAAAGGCGCGGCGCGACTGTGCCTGTTGGACTGACCTGGTGCGATCTAGCCTGTGAGAAAGCAGGCCATGGGATTCCTGCTTTAAAGACTTTTAACGATGTTGTTAAAATCTTTAAATAATATTATTTTATCTTTGACCGCTTACATACACTTCCCTTCAGGTGTAATAAGTTAATTCATAAAAATAAATAAATTTATTTTAAATGTTATTTAAACAAGTGTTACTGTTATTTAAATATTATTGGTTACTGTGATTTGAACGGATAAAAACGTATCATACCTGGCGGAAAGCGACGTTTTGGCCACACTACGTTTATCAATCTAGTCCAAGAGTTGAAGACTCCCAAGTTCTTGCCGATAGGAGATAGGAACTCTAAAAAGGAAAATAGGATGTTGTTAGCCAGAGGAATTATTATAGACCAAGTTTTCACGATTACCTTTATACGAAAGGAATGTGTATTAGAAAAAAAAAACAGAGACAATTTAGTTCATAATTAAATCGGCAATAGCCCAATGGCTAAGTCGGCCTAGCGATCGAGAGGTCATGAGTTCGATACCCACTGATTGCACTATTGACGTGAACCCACTCCAGACACGAGCATATTTAGCTTACTTGAAGGGGTTAACAAGACTACTAGTAATGTGCAACCCACATTGCTAATAAGCTTTAAAAAAAATATTTTGCAATGTTTTGTTACGTTAGTTTATTTAGTACTTAATACTTGACTATTATAATATATCTTCCTGGCAGAAAAAGTTTTATGAATATGGCTGTTTTTCACACAGAATAATTAAGAAGATAATTCAATGTTTAGAACCTCCTGCTTTTGACAGAAAGAAAGAAAAATCATTTATTTTGCAAAAAAACAAGCAACAGTGCTTAACTGCTACACATATTAAAAACATAATGTAAAAAGTGAAAAAATTACACAAAATTGTTGCAAAACAGGACAAAGAAGTAAACACTTTTAGTAAAGACGGTTAAAAATGTGTCAATAAGTAAGTATTTAGTCGTAAGTATTTTGGAGAAACGTTGTAGTAATATGAAGGAATCAAATGTGTAAGAATCTATACAAAATACGTACTGTCCCAATCCAGATAATAGTGTATTCAGAGCAATATTACGATGCGAATTTATTTTAGTATGAAGTTTTTAAGGACATTTATTTATTTATTTATACATCAAATATAACACCATAACAGCCCAGAGACAAATCAATGCTACAGAGAAAACAAAAAATATAAACATTCTTACATTAACGTTCTTACATACTTAACGTTCATTGCACGCGTGTTATCAAACCCTTTTTCCATGGTAACATCCTGTTTTTTGCAGGTACGGTTTACGGCAGGGTCCCGTTTAGTAGTGTACGTGTTTCAATACTTGCAGTCACCCGAAAATCCAGTTTACAGTATCAGGTAAAAAACTGATCCATTCGAGTTTGACATTCGGTTTTGCCACTACAAACTAGATGACACTGTCCAGTAAAAAACAAAGTTCCATTTAATTACACGGATTGTTTTTTTTTTCTTTTTTGTATCTAATAGGCTAGCGTTTGACCACTATCTCGCCTGTTGGTGAGTAATGATGCGGTCGAGGATGGTAGCAGACTAGGCCACGAATGGATACTACCTCTCAGGGATAGCTGCTGGAACACATTAGATGTTTTGCGATTGTCTAATTCGAGGGTGATAGCTGGCCAGACGGACACTATAGATAGTGTCCTATGCGGGGTTTGGGGGTTTCTTAACGATGTTTTTCCTTCACCGGAGGGCCACTGTGAAAAGCGCACATACATTTTGTTCGATAGAAAAATCCATTAGTGCACGGTGAGGATTGAACTCGGAACCTCTGGCGTCAAAGCCGACCATTCTCCCACTACACTACTGGCTCAAACTGCCTAAGACACTTAAAGTTATCTAGAAAACCGAATGTTTACCTTTACACCCTGGCTCGTCTTCCCTGAACAAACAGTCACTCTTCCCATCACAGACCCTCCAGTTTTCAATACATATGTTACTCCCATGGCAGTAAAACTCATCTTCTTTACACACCGCCATTTTCTCACATGTCCCGCTAGCTATTTTGTATCCAGTGGGACAGAGGCATTTGTATCCCATATTGTCGGGGGAGGGTGATTGGACGCAGACATCTGTGCAAGGGTGGGATTTTAAACAGGGATGGTTCAGGAGAGGGTCGGAAGGGTTAGGGGGGGAGTTGGTGGCTTGGATCAAGAGTTGGGTGTCGTTTGGGAATATTGCTGAAAAGGAATAGTATACGATAAAACATTATCTTTAATAACTATAAAATATTTGTAAAATGAAACAAAATCGTTCATGAAAATATGATGATAATTGGTGATTAACTGATTATGGTGACCATTGCGATCACCTTGTGGGTTGCGGTTGCCGGTAACGATCAATATGTTATTTTTTATAAAATACGCTCGCCTGAATACAAACAATGAACGACACGCCAAACTCTCCTTTCTCTGGCTTTTGCTCTGGCTTTCCAATATTTCATCATCATCATCATAATCAACCAGTATCGGTCCACTGCTGGACGTAGGCCTCTCGCAAGACACGCCACTGAGCCGTGTACGTTACCCCAGCAAGAAAGTTTCTCCTACAGTGATATGAGTGAGACGTATAATTAGTGCTTGGTCTGCTGTAAATGTGCGCCGAAAAAAAAATTTGTGCGTCTTGCCGTTAAGGAAAAAAACGCAAAAAACGATTCCTGCTGGAGTAACGTTGTTCCAGCAAGAAAATTTTAAACGAATGATCGGAGAGAGAAGTATTGTGGATGGGCAGAGAGCTTATATTTGTGCTAGAATATGCGCCGAAAATATAATTTGTGCGTCTTTAGGTTTTTGAGATATTGCATTTTCTGCTGGAGTAACGTTTTGCAGAATCGTGTATCTCTTAAACCATTGTATGTGCGCTTATAGGATAAACATACAAAGGTAGCTCTTAATTTGTGCTAATTTGTGACAGAACTAGATTAAAAAAAATATTTATAATTTCCAAGTAATAGCTCTTTTTATAAATTCCGAAAAAAAATCGCTGCGCTTAAATGACAAAACGTATAATCTCACTGAAAACTGTATTCGTTCCTTCTTGTCACCTGTAATAACTATAAAAAGTTTCAGAAGTCTACATACATGCGTTATTGAGAAATAATAATAAACGTGAAAACGACGGTATCATAACTTTAACGTCAACATGCAAGAATTCTGCGCAACCCAAGATGTGCCGGTGTAAACCAAAAATTAGTATGTTTAATCATAAAACATAGTGATCATTTTCAGCTTGAAATGTTTCGTATATACGTAGATATAAACAAAAAACAAAACATGTAAATAACGGCCCGTTATCCGACCAAATGAGAATGACTACAAAAAAGCGAAAGTTTCATACATATCGATGACCTTCTTAAATTTACCCACGAACAGATTGACACTTACCGTGCGGGAGTACACTGAAGTAGAAAACAACAAATATAAAAATAAAACTGTTATAAGATAATATTGTGCTAGCTGTTTTCGTGACTTTGCACATAATTTAGTACCTATATTACAAAAATATCCTAAGTTGTAGGTACCTGGGAAATCGAGCGACAACAATTCGAGGTGGCGCTAATTTCTATTAGCGCCACCACACATATTATTTTACCAAAAAAAGTTCTAATAACTTTCTAGTTATTAGAACTTTTTTTTGGTACACATTAAACTGTATCTGTATACAACATTTCATCAAAATGTATAGGTACCCGAAATACATACAAGAATTGCTCCGTTTAAAGATATAAGACAAGGCTATCCGAAGTCCAAATTTACTGTATTCCTATATTTTCTAGAGATTTTTTTATAAGTGATTCAAGAGGAAAGCTTACAACCAGGAATACCAGGGTTAAACGTGGGCAAAGCCGCGGGGTGCAGCTAGTTAGATGATAATTATAAATTACCATCGGAATTTTGAACGCGACTGTACATACCACAGCATAGGTGAATACGTTCAAATATAGAAGTTCATCGATATATATGAAACCATCGCTTTTTTGTAGTCATTCTCATTTGGTCGGATAACGGGCCGTTATTTACATGTTTTGTTTTTTGTTTAAATCTACGTATATACGAAACATTTCAAGCTGAAAATGTTCACTACGTTTTATGATTAAACGCACTAATTTTTGGTTTACACCCGCACATCTTGGGTTGCGCAGAATTCTTGCATGTTGACGTCAAAGTTATGATGCCGTCGTTTTCACTTTTATTATTATTTCTCAATAACGCATGTATGTAGACTTCTGAAACTTTTTATAGTTATTACAGGTGACAAGAAGGAACGAATACAGTTTTCAGTGAGTTTATACGTTTTCTCATTTAAGCGCAGCGATTTTTTTTCGGAATATATAAAAAGTGCTATTACTTGGAAATTATAAATATTTTTTTAAATCTAGTTCTGTCACAAATTAGCACAAATTAAGAGCTACTCGTGTATGTTTATCCCATAAGCGCACATACAATGGTTTAAGAGATACACGATTCTGCAAAACGTTACTCCAGCAGGAAATGCAATATCTCAAAAACCTAAAGACGCACAAATTATATTTTCGGCACATATTCTAGCACAAATATAAGCTCTCTCATCCACAATACTTCTCTCTCCGATCATTCGTTTAAAATTTTCTTGCTGGAACAACGTTACTCCAACAGGAATCGTTTTTTGCGTTTTTTTTCTTAACGGCAAGACGCACAAATTTTTATTTCGGTGCACATTTACAGCAGACCAAGCACTAATTATACGTCTCACTCATATCACTGTAGGAGATATGTACTTTCTTGCTGGGGTAACGTACACCACTGAGCCCGATCTTTGGCTCTTTCTTTCCAGTCACTGCCCACCGCTTTGCGTATGTCGTCGCTCCACCTGGTTACAAGACACAAACATCATCGGAATGTTAAATTCAGAAGTCGAAAGTTCAAAATCCAATCGACGATCAAGCAAAAAAAAAACATTAAAAGCACTTACAAAAGTTAAGCCGGTTTATCTTCTTCGACTCGTGTATAGAAGACCAGTACAGCCTGGAAGTTCGTCTGTCTGTCCAGAACACGTAGGAGTCTGTTAGAGCCAGGCTTGTCACCGTCGTCGGCAGTTCACGGAAATTCTCTCTTGCAATACCTGAAAACAATATAATTATCAGGAAGCTAAATAGTGTTGTGAATGAATGCTACGTAACGCTACGTTGATCTACACAATAATGCTACATGCTGCTAGTTGTAGCATGGTAGAAAAAATAATATAATAATAATAATAAAAAATAATAGGTTACGATGCTACACTATTCTTTCTACGAAAACTTACGCAACGCCACAATATTATGACACGCTACGGATTCACTATTCTACGCAATCCAATACAACGCTACGAAAGCTACGAGACGCTACATAAGTCTACGTGGCCTCACTCGGCGCTACGGTATGCTACGAGATGCTACACATACGCTAATATTGCATACGTAGAGTGCTACGTATGCAATATTACACAATGCTACGTATCACTACGCATCACTACGAAATGCTATGAAATTCTACACGACGCTATGAGGTTCTACGAAGTGTATCGTTACGCTTGACTTGAAGACAGTTTAGAATTTTAATACTTGACACTGGATAAATACAATAATCGTGTGGAGTCATAATAAAACTAAAAAAAAATACAAAAAAGCGACTTCTGTGCATGTTAGTTTCAGTAGCAATTTTGAGACGTTTATTGTCATATCTCTGGAGATACTGATCAGATCTTGATAAAATTTAAAGTGAACCACCTTGTAAATAACCTATTAAAAAAATAATTATTCAAATCATCAAAAATAATAAAATTGAGAATTGACGACTTGAGAACCTTGTCTTTTTTAGGAAGTCGGCTGAAAAATGCAAAAAACATTGGCTCTTATCTTATCGGTGCTTATCGGCGATATTATTACTTGAAGCAATTTTTCTAAGAATGTTTTCAAAAGAATACAATGCACATATATTTAAAATATAAATTATTATTATATTCAAAACAATTTAATAAACTAATTAAACTAAAATATTAACTATGACTAATAATTAAAATAAAAACTACAAATAATAAATGGAATTTAGGTCCCTGTCTGCTGGTAGAGTACCCAAAAAGTTGGCGACATTACCTCTTTGAATCGCGAAACTAATGCGTTGCCCGAGGTAACCGCCAGCTCTTTGGGCGTGGGAGACATCGATTAGGCGTCTAGACAGCTCCTTAACAAAACCGCGTGCTTGTTGACCCCACGGGCCCATGGTTTCGACTCCAAACGGAAGAAAAGCATAGTTGTCACCGATGCTTATATATTTCCTCCGTTTGAGAGCCTCTGCTGCGTCTGCAGCTGCTCCTGCCGCCCGTGAGGTATTATGAAGATGGGAAACTGCCAATGTGTCGACGCACGTCGCATCCCACACTAGCGGTTTCCCACGACACTAAGGAACCAACGTCATGCCGTCAGGCCTCTTACCATCGTCACGTGTGATACCGTTCGGCTCTAAAATAGCCGGCACGTTGACGGTGGCAAGAGCCCGACGGATGACGTCGTTCAGTGAGGCGTGTCGAGAAAGCCGTCCCGCACTGCGACGACATGAAAGACCGGGGTGACCCAGTCTATCCACCTGGTCACCGCAGCGACAAAGATGCGGTTCTGTTATGAGGATGCCCAGACGCAGTCCCACCGCTATACAAAAACTGTTGTTATCCATGAAAGATGTTATTATGTATTATGTTAATTTATTATTATATTATTTTATTATTGTATTATTATGAATTGTATTACAAATATTTAATTAAAATTTTGACATATACATACATAGTTTATACATTATTATGACTGCAAATTATTATTGCTAAATTTCACATCCTCACCCAAGAGCTGAATTGAAGGCTCTTATTATTCTTGTTATACCTCTAATCTAAATTGTACTCTATTTATGGTGAATAAATTATTTCATTTCATTTCATAGATATGAACTGAATAGTTATAATTTCATAGATATGAGACTTACCTTCAGGATGCATGAAATCAATGAGGCCATTCCCTTCATCAGACATGAACACGTTGTTCATGTATTGGACGTATTTGAGACGAACATGCGGGCCTGCACAAATACATAAATAAAAGTATTTAGTCCTCTGAAAGACGAACAGACGGACGGACAGCGAAGTCTCAGTAATATGGTTTCGTTGGTACCCTTTAGGTCATGATAATGTAGGTATGTATACTTGATCAGGTATACATACCAAGTTTTATAATTATGTATAGGAAATTTGAATCTCCCGCCATTTCAATTATTATAGGGGGGCCACACAGAGATAGCGCCATTGTCTACTAGTCCAATTTTTTTTGTATGAAGTTGGTGTTTTCCCCGTGAGTAATAGCGTTCTGTGCTTTAGGTACCCTAAATACGAGATTTTTTCGCAGTCTAATTTTTTGCTTTTTTTTTTAAATAATTAGCTTGTTTACAGATTTTTTTTTATTTAGTTCGATAGGAAATTATGACATTGGTACCTTTGAGATTATTCATGAAGACGTGTGACCGTGAAGTCCCATCGAGTCCGAAGCTTTCAATGTAGATGTTGTTATGCTGCTCGCTCTCTACCACCGCTACCAGCATTTTACTTTAACATATAACAGTATAGCATGTCAGCCGTTATTTACGTCAAATTCTATTCTGATCGCCGCCTAGATCACGCACGCAGGACGCCGAGGTGTGGCCGTACGTTAAAGCAGATGGACAATTCTGGAGATCTTCAAACTTTGAGTATAGAAGTTACACTCAAAGCCTTCAAAAGATTGTGCGTACGCAACGGCAGTTCCTCGAAACACATTCAAAAAGGACATCGGAAGTCGCGAAGATTTTAGACTAGGCAGGCCATGGGGGCTAGTGGCTACCGTTATCTGCTCACCAGGTGGCGAAACTGAGTAAAATGGTCCTGATTACAGCTGTAAAGCTATACCATTTTATAATGAACTGTCAACATGTATGTTAGTGTTCAATGTCAGTTTCAAATAAATCCTTAGCTAAAACTGACATTGACATTTCGCAGACCTTGTAGCACACTACTAGCGGAAAAATCACATGCGATAGCCCCCATTCTAGAAGGACAAAGATTCCTCGTGTATAAGAAGATTTCTAGAAGTAGACTGGTTGAGTGGAGATCGCGAATCGGCAAACGTAATGTAGGATGTCCTGCGAATAGTTAAGAGCGAAAACATCTGTAAAGCGGTGTGCACTTATTGGAAGAAGCTTATATCCAGCAGTGGACTGATGTAAGCTGATTAGTAATGATGATGATGTAGATTTCAATAAGTTCTGAAGGTTCTAAAGAAGACTTGAAATTGTAGAAATTTTAAGAGGACACTATAAGGAGAAGGTAAAGTTGATGGTACAAAGAAGAACTTACCCATGGTCCGGTACAAGACACAGGCTGATCGGAATCTCTCCCTCGAGGAACTTGTATAGCAGAGCTCTGTGCTGCGTGCGGAGAGACACCACCTCGATCTGACGACGCCCACTGTCCAGGATGTACAGTGTATCCGTCATGTAATCTGGGAAATACATCATGTTAAGTGCTTGAGAATTATCATGAGCATATCTGAAGTAAAGATGTAAAAATATGCAAAAGTATCCTTTGTAGCTTTCATCAGATTTATTTTCACAGCTTAGGTGCTATTAGTTGGAGTCAGAAGAAACAACAATTTCCTACAAGATTGCCATCTTCCATTGAAATTTCTAAAGCATAAAGACGAGGGCTCACTTTTGCGGGTCCAACGATTTGTTACGCATTAATGCAAGCTAGTGGACTTGTGAATGGTCTTTTAAAATTTGATGGAAGTGTTCACGGTCCGAATCAACGGAAATGACGTATGCGTGAAATTATATTTATTAACGACCTCTATTGTAGAACGGCGTTACCACGAAGACGTATTCGCTATCATTCGGGCATTCATCCCGTAATTTCAACAGATGGAGTTGTAGAAATAAGAATTAGTGATGTTGAGAAATAAATTGAATGAACTTAGAAGTTTCACTTCTAACGTGTAGCTTTCAATAATCAAGATTATTTGATTTTATTTTGTTTTTATCGGTTTCTATACACAAATAGCGAATACTCATATATGGAAGCGCTGTAATAACAACTACAAAATATGTCAATAGAATGACAAAAAATTCTGAACGAACCAACAAACTGGGACAACAATCAAAATCAAAATATTAAAATTTAAATACCTACGCGATAATCCGAGTAATGTGGATATATTATGTTGTCGATTTTAATACGTGCTTCGTATTCGAGAGTGGAACAGATTCTCCCTACCGTACCGAAGGGACGAACGTCAAATGTTTGACAGGAAAGTAGGTAGAACAGTTTATATGGGAAAAGTGAAATTGTTGTTTTTACTATCTTCTTCGCAATTTTTCCAAATTTGTTCACTGTTTGAACCTTCCCTGGACTACGACAAACATTTCTAAATCAAAATCAGCTAAATCGGCCCAGCTGTTCTCGAGTTTTAGCGAGATTTTTATATATAAGAAGAATAGGCAAGAATTTGACCACTGTCTCACGTGATGGAAAGTGACGATGTGGTTGAGGGTGTAGCATAATATTAGTAGGATAAAAAAAATAAGTTACCATAGTCCATATCGACGACATTGTCCAACCCCTGGTAGATGAAGAGATGGGTGACGCCGAGCGAGAAGTCTGTCATGTTGATGTAGTTTATTGATCTACGCTGACCGTCGTAAATGTACAGAGTGTCTGAAATTATATTTCGTTTTAGCACTCATTCAGAATATTCATGTAGGTATTAGAAATGCCTGTTAAGTTTTATAGAGAACTAGCAGCCCGCCCCGGCTTCGCACGGGTAGAACATATATGCCAACAAAATTTGCATCAGTTTAACATATTTAACATTCATCGTCATATGTCAACCAATTTACACAACACCTTAACGAATTATGCACCTAAGACCTAAACCTTCCTCATAAACACTGGCTATTGCTGAAAACCGCATGATAATCCGTACAGAAGTTATTGAGATTATTGCGAACAGACAGACAGACGCAGTGATGGACATTGTTTTATAATACTTACGTAGTGATATTGGAGGGCCCTTTGGCGTAAAGGATAGTTACCCTGATTCTGACCCGAGGGTCGATGGTTCTAATCCTAGCTATATACCTACCAATGAAAGTTTTATGTTCATACATGAATCATGGGTTTTCGTGGAATCATTAAATCTACCAAAAATTAAGATAGTTTAAAAACTAAAACAACTGACTTCAATGCCCCGCGAGTCACTTTCGGTAGCAAGTTTGAGACGTTTATCGTCATATCTCTGAAGATACTTATCACATCTCAATGAAATTACAATGGGACCACCTCGAAAACGTACCCTACCGATTACAAAAGTAATAATTCGAATCGGTTTACAATTGACGGAGTAATCGCGTAACATACACACACAAAAAAAGAAAGAAAAAAGAAACATACAGACGAATTGAGAACTTCCTTCTTTTTGGAAGTCGTTTGAAAAGTTGCTTACCACCAAGGAGCCACACACATCTGCCGCCTTCTCGCCATATTTGCATAGTCGATGGTAACGGGTACCCTTTAATCACTTAGTAATATTATTAACGTTCGTCCATTAATTAATACCCGGATATTTGATAAAAAAATATTAATATATTTTTTATTGTTTTTCAAAATGTTTTTTTATATTTTTTTTACTGATTCGTGTTCTATACATGGAGTATGCCTACCCCTGCAAATATGGCGAGAATTCAAAACCTGTCTGTATGTACTTAGTAGAATTTGTGACATTCTTGAATTATATAATCAGGAACCTAATTGCTTGTACACTTTGTGATTTATCTCAATAGTTAGAAAAGGATGTTTTTTGAGATGGGTTCGCAAAGGTACCTCTTCCCTTATTAAATATCAAAGTAAAACGATTTCCTCGCAAAAAAAATGTATTTTTTTACCATGCCTATAATGTGTAGAAAAAACTATATTCACAAATTTTGAAAAAAATGTAGTAAAGATACGGCCACACCGCGGCGTCCTGCGTGCGCGATCTCGACGGCGACCAGAAAACGATTGAAAATGAGATCGCAAACGCGCACGCGGCCGCAAGACGCAACGGTGTGGTCGTACCTTTACGGCATTTTTTATGCTTTTGTGATACTGTTGCATTCTAGCCGAAGTAACTCTTTGAGGTACTTACCTCTCACGCTATCATAAGCCATGGCCTGTGCCCTGCCGATGTCGAAGTGAGTGGCGTGAGTCTCAGGATTACCCAGGGTATTGTAATCTATCTTCGTGAACAACTGACCACCTGATACTATGAGGTAGTTCGGACGGTAGCCTTCTAAATCTGGTGACAAAATACAAAAATAGAATTTGCCTAATTGACGTCACAGGTGACCAAAAAGCTGGCGCTTACCTCGCCCAACGTTAAAGTTCAAGGTAAAGGTTAAAAGCTATGCTATATTACCACGAGGTAACGTCGCTAGCTTTTTGGGAACCGACAGATAGTGATCTTGGTTCTGTTTTTTATTCATAGTTTAAGATTTGTTTATTGTAGTTTATATATATAGATTAGATATTATCATTAGCAATTTCTTAGCAAAAGAATATTTTTGTGTTATGATAAATTTTTGTTCAAAAATAGAGAGGTAGTATGAAATTTACCTATAGTCCCCGCCACGAGAAGCTATAAATTATGTAAACAAACATCTTTTACTAAGTAAACATTTTATACTGCGAGATAATAATAAATTGACCATATTCAATCGACATGAAATATAGACGGGTTATATGAAAGTAACAACCTATTTAATTTAGTCGGATCATATTTTAACGACGCAAAGCGCTATCGTTTGTGTTTCTTGGTACCGGACGCAGGGATTGTAAACTATCGGGACGCCATTTTGAAATAAACGCGTCATTCGAGTTTCGAATGCGTACGAGTACGAAATTCATTTTTTTTGTTGGTCCAAATGTTGTGAACTCCTGAACACTTGTTTACATAATTTATAGCTTCTCGTGACGGGGACTTTATGCACGTACTCATCATACATATAAAAACAGCAAATGCATAAACGTTTTTAATTAAAATAAATAAAGTCTATTGCTTTTATTTATTTTCAAGTCAACAAATAAATGGCGCATTCGCATCCGCCATTTATTTGTTGACTTCAGATTGTAACAACCCCCCCTTAAAACGCTCTTTGGTTTTTAAATATTTTTCTTTTGAACGCGACTATACTTGTTTACTTTATTACGATACTGAAATACTGGAAAATTAATATATGAGAATATTTAATAATGGAATATTAAATGGACTGGAATAAAATATTGGCCATTTGTAATCGTCTAGTTAGTGGTAGGACCCATTGTGAACCGTTGATGTAACCTAAATTCTTTTCAGGGAATCTCAAGACAAACTTAATATAATAACTAAAGACTAAATAATATAGGAAATAAAGCTTCTATTGTTGCAAGTAATCCTAACCACTGCTACAATACTATTTGTGCTATACTGTTGCTTTTTATACCCTATGGTGCAATTGTTACCTAGTGAAAGTGTTTGCACCATTTTCTCTAACTAATACTATCCAGTGTAAATATGTTATTATTAGTACTAATTTGTGTTATTCTATTATTATTAGTACTTGTAAACCTAAATATTAATGTTGGTACTATTTGATACCTTTTGGTGCAACTGTTACCTAGTGAAAGTGTTTGCACCATTTTCTCTAACTAATACTATCCAGTGTAAATATGTTATTATTAGTACTAATTTGTGTTATTCTCTTATTATTAGTACTTGTAACCCTAAATATTACTGTTGGTACTTTTTGGTACAACTGTTACCTAGTGAATTTCTGAGTACCAATTATTTATCTAATACTAATTTGTACAAATACACTATTATGATTACTAATTTGTGTTGTATTATTATTATTAGTACTATAACGCTACATTATAGAATACAGCTGAACATTGAGTAATATTTTACAACCTTTGTCAACATTATACCTATTGACCCTAATAATATTAATTTTAAGAAATAACCATAACAATATCATCATCATCATCATCATAGTATATTCTCTGGATAATCTCTTACATTCACACCTTGCATTCTTAATTATATTTATCTCTAGACTTTCTTTGGGACTTCGATAGATTTTAATTTGATGATCTTTCTTTGTCAATTTCTTTGTTATTTTTATAGACTAAATTATTGATCATGTCAATAGATTTAGTATACACATTTTAGTATGTACAATAACAAAAGAGAGGAGGACAAAAGGGTGATAAATAAATTATATATGAAAATATGTCTGATTTAGTACTTTTTTTAAAGGGAGGATAGTCTTTGGGGTGTTTTTTACACAGCATGTACCATGGATGGTTGGATCGGCGCGCCGTCCATTCGCTACCGAGCTATGGCATTCATCCTGAATTACTTGGGTAGCCCCTACTTGATCTAGTACCAAGCAACCATCCATGGGGGACCACCACTGCGCATGAGAAGACATGACCTATATTTCATAATCGAAGTATCGACGAGAAATGAGGTTTAGCAAGCCTAGAAATATTACCTGCATTTCATTATCGAATCATCAACCAGAAACGAGGTTAAGCCTCATGGTGATGTCTACAGTAAGTCAAAAGTCAGTACTACAAGATGTATGCAATTAAATTAAATTCGACGTCTTAAATTGTATGTCAGTACTGAGTCACAACTAAAAGTGAGAGGGCATAATCTTTTATCAAAGAGAATAGTACATGTAAGTCTGTTAGTCAGCCTACATACTCATCCACTCCAGCTTAGTTTAGCTTGGGGACATTCGCTTGCTCGAACGACAGAGTTGCCTTGGATGGTTAGAAGGTCTCTGTCAATTAATCGAGCACAACATCCATCACCACCTGTTTCATGTAGATATTACTCACTCTAGTTTCTTAAGAGTGAGTAGTATCTGAGCTACCCTGCCTACACTACCTACTATCGAATTTCCTATCTATCTCTTATCAACCTATCCTATCATTCCTACTAACCCATACTGGGTCTATCCAACTCCATCTATACTAAAACCTGTCCTGAACCGCAAAGTATATTTCCAACAAAGGAATGACTCAATGAGCCAGGTTAATTGAAGTTAATATTGTGGTTAATGAAGATAATTACTGAAGCAACCCAGTAAGCTAGGTTCGCCAGCATTTTAGTTAAATTATTTCTCCACTCCGGAAAGACCCAGCGGTCCAAGATCACTTTATTGACGTAGTTGGTGATGTTGTCGTTGCGTGATCATCTATGTTAAATGCTAGAGAAGACTCTGGCTATTCATTCAGCTTACAAGTCTCCCCAGGGTTGGGCCACCCGTAGCATAACACAGAATCTCACGGTCCCCTCAGGAAAGGTAATTCTCGAACATGTAGTAAAAGTGATTCTTTTCTCACTGAATTATTCCGCAGAATATGTAAATTTGAAGACACGTTGCGTGGTTGTCTATGTCACGAACTAGAAGAGACTCTGGCTATTCTTTCAGCTTACAAGTCTCCCCAGGGTTGGGCCACCCGTAGTGTGACATAAACTTCCACGATCCCCGCAGGGAAAATAAATCACGAACAGGTAACAGGCGAATCCACGCCAAATGAGCAGCTTCAATAAAACACATGTGTCCCGTAGGAAACGAAATCTCGAACATAATTAGTAAATAAATCCTTCTCACTAAGTCATTCCAATGAGTCGGGTACGTTGTTTTTAAATATGCTGATGCATAGTAATTTATGTCGATGATATTGGGTAAATCAACATGACATTATATCCGCATGTTTTATATATCCCGTAGGAAAGAAAATCTCGAACATATTAATTATTAAACTTTTCCACCAAATTACTTCAGCGATGCAGGTACATAAAATTATATTAAATTATTTCACGGTTGGTATAAGAAAATTATTATCATCGTTCACGTACACATAAACAATTAATGTCCTGAAATAAATTTATTATTATTACAATATTCCGTTTCAAATTCATCATCAAAACCATCAACATCAACCATCAGATTACACAGTTGGTAAAGAAAATTACTATCATTCACGTACACATAAATCAATAATATCCTGAAATAAATGAATTATTATAATAATACTCCGTTATTAACTTCATCACTAACATTAACTAATTTCTGTCCACTGCTGGACACAGACCCAATGAACACTCTCCAACAGGTTTAAGCTCCATAGAACACTTAGCACAACACTGTAACTCCCACAACCACCTTCGGACCGATTCGGATAAAATGTTATATAATTGTCCCAACGTGAGCAAAGTCACGGGACGCAGCTAGCTTCCTTAGCCATATTAAAATAAACATAATTATTATATATTCAAGCAAATGATTTCATAAATCTATTTCAAATACGAAGGATAAAATGTTATATAATTGTCCCAACGTGAGCAAAGTCACACGGGACGCAGCTTCCTTAGCCATATTAAAACAAATCATAATTATTATATATATACAAGTAAATGATTTCATAAATCTATTTCAAATACGAAATACCCCGATTTGGATGAAAAGTTATATAACAATAACAATAACACAATGAATAAGTAATATTATAATGGAATAATAAACCAAATACAAAATCCCACAAATAAATATATAAATATTTAGAAATGTATCTTTTAACCATTTCTCTTAGTATGAAAGTTGTCACAAATCAATCAGATAAATTTGCCACAGGTTTAGGTACGATCTGATTTCATCAGATGTTGTCTGGACCAATTCGGATAAAATGCTACTTAGTTGTTTCAACATGAGCAAAGTCACGGGACGCAGCTAGCTTTCTTAATCATATTAAAATTAATTATACAATGCTAAATTCCAGTTCCTTTCTGTCAGACATCCACCCGACAGACATATTAAAATAACTAATATCAAAATGGAACGATAAACCTAATACAAAATCCTACAATTTTAAGTTCCTGGATGTCCGTCTTGCACTAAACCACCATTTCAGAATATCTAATAATTAGTAATGGCTACCATAATATACTTATTTATTTTACATGCAATTAACTGATTATATGATTAATATTGTTAAATTTAGACCTGATGGTAATAAGAGATCTATAGAATTTATATTTCCTATAATTCTCCTTATACATATTTAGAAATCTATCTTTTAACCATTTCTCTTGATATAAAAGTTGTCAAAATCAGTCAGCAGCCACATGCACTTGACCATAATTTCAAAGTGTAATATTTAGTGAGAAAACTATCTACAAGGAGATAAAATGTATTATTTTTACTTTGTAATTGTATCTTCTTAAATTTATTAGTTAATACCAACCGATAGAAAGTCAGTCAATTATGACTTTCTATTTTTAAATTTAGTTCTTATAATAATAATAATAGTAAAAAAAACTTGACTTAAGATAAGAAAATAAATATGTGCATAATAATTAGGATAGTTCAAAAACCAAGACAGCCGACCTCCATGCCCCGCGAGTCATCCCCAGCAGCAAGTTTTGGATGTTAACAACCAACGAAGCAATCGTACAACATACACACAAAAACATACAGACGAACCGAGAACCTCCTTCCTTTTGGAAGTCGGTTGGAAAAGCATCATGAACCATCAGTGCTCTGTCCAAACAATTATTGGAGATTGAAAGCATTACATAGACACTTCTGTTTACCATCAGCAAGTAACTGGCAAGCCTGCTTCTTCTTTTGTAGCTGAGCCTCACGCCTAATATTGTATTGAACCGTAAAACCGCTTGAAATCGGGCACTATCCCATTACAATAATCATTTAAATAGATAATCTAAACGCGTTACAGTGACATCTTCTCATGTTATTGGAAAAGCCCACAATGCAGTTTTCGCATTAATAGATAAAAGGATACTCCCTGACTTCTTACTGCTCCGTTTTTCCACAATTTTAACACTTTTTAGCACATAAAAACTTCAAAATAACACTACACGTCCAGTAACATCTTGCTCTTTTTTCCTCCCGTAAACAAAAAGTGACCCCAAGCTTCGCCGCCAAAAGTCCAGTTCCCTGCATTTTAGCGGCAAAAATCCCATTTTTACGCGGCAAATTTCGTTCGTTTTTCAAAAGCAGCCATAAACTAAGAAAAATACTAAATAAAAATCCAAGAAAATCCCGCGCTCTTCCCAAAACAAAACAATAATCCCTGTCATTCTGACCAGTGACAGCTCCTCCTGACACTGGCAGTTTATGTAATCTAGCTTTTTTTTAACTCTGCACAGTGGCTTCGCACCTGACCTATATAGCGCCAAGTGTTGTTTTGTCTGACCCAAATATTTAATTAAATACTAAATGAGAACGATCTTATTTATGAATTATTTTGAATATAAACATAGTACATCATTAAAATCAATATAAATTCGAAATATCACCTCATAAACCTGAACCAATCTCAATAAATCGTAGAGCTCGAAATCCGTTCTGTTACAAGATTACCTACATTTATATATTTATTTATATATATATATATATTTCATAAACTTCAATATTAACTATGACTAAAATAAAATACAAACTTCATATACAAAAACGGTATTTAGTCTCACTGTCACTCTGATTAAGATTAAGCTAATTCCACTTACGATGGCACTGGTTCTCCTTGATAGACATCCCGTCAGGACAACCACAGACGTGAGTTACGTTAGACGTGACGTAGCAGAGGTGACTGCAGTTGTTATGCAAGCATGGGTTGATGCTTGTTGGCATCAGAGCTGGGTGGTAGATGTGCATGCCTTGAGGAAAAAGTATTTGGTAATATATATAATAAGATAGTTTAAAAACTAAAACAACTGACTTCGATACCGCGCGAGTCAGTTTCAGTAGCAAGTTTGAGACGTTTATTGTCATATCTCTGGAGATACTTATTAGATCTCGATGAAATTATAATGGGACCACCTCGGAAATGTATCCTACCGATTAAAAAAAAATCATTCGAATCGGGTCGCAATTGACGGAGTAATCGAGTAACATGCATACAAAAAAAACAACATACAGACGAATTGAGAACCTCCTCCTTTTTGGAAGTCGGTTAAAAATGTACTGTAAGACACTTTATTAAGTATGATTTATGCTCGCATACGTGAACCAGAGTAGATGAAATATTTTACAAAAATCTTCAATTCCTCTGGATAGAAAGTAAATTTTATTTTACAATAAGTACTGCTTCAAATATTATTATATAAAAAAAATTCGCCCGCAGCGGGAATTGAGCCCGCGTCTTCTGGCTAGCACGTCGAAATGCTTTAACTAACTTAGCTTAACTTAACTTAGGAGGCGTCGGTTCGAGTCACGCTTAACGGCGAAATTTTGGATTGTTTATAATAATGTACAAAAATATAAACGCGTAAATAACACTAAAAAAACATAATACTTCCTCGTTATAGAATGAGGACTTAGAAATAAAACCACAGACAATAATAATATCGTTTAAAAACTAAAAAACAACCGACTTCAATGCCGCGCTATTCATTTTCAGCACCAATTTTAAGATGTTTATCTCAATATGTCTGGAGATACTTATCATACCTCGATAAAATTACCATGGTACCACACTTGGGATATCTCCTTTCGAACAAAAAAAGAATAATTGAAATCGGTTCATAATCGACGAAGTTATCCGCGAACAAACATAAAAAATATATATATATATATATATATATACGGTCGAATTGAGAAACCTCCCCCTTTTTTTGAAGTCGGTTAAAAAGAGAGTAAACACACTACTTTGGGTTCGTTTCAATCTGGGCCCCTTTTAGTAAACTGATAATATTATATACTGATGATACTCATACTGCTTGCAGCATACCATTCGCATCTCACTTGATTGTGTAGTCTGTCAGGCAATCACAACAGCGGAGATAGAAGAAAAATCTTATTATATCATGGGGAATGCTATGATGAGCTCTTTGAAGTGATCCCACCCTCTCGATTTTACCACAGAAGCTCGCACGGAACTCGCGTATTCGTGAGAGCGCTCACCCTCATTTTGTGGACATGTGGTCCTCCCATACAACGCACATTAAGCATTTGTTCTTTCCGCGTACGTGCGAGATGCGGAATGACCTTCCACTTACCATCAGGTGGGCCGCATGCTAGTTTGATGATCTATATTTATAAAAAAAAACAAAGAAGGCGAGGTCGCTTAACGATGAACGAGTAAAAAAACCCACCCCAGTTATATTACTTAATTTGAGCGAGGCTAGGAACAGTTAATTTTCTATGGGGTTTTTCTTGCTTAGCCACCTCACACATCACTGGTAGATACGCAGAATAAAAACATTCATTATCATCATCATCATCATCATCATCCCATCCCTGTCCACTGCTGGACATAGACCTCACCTATAACACGCCACTGAGCTCGATCTTTAGCTCTTTGTTTCCAGCCGCTGCCAGCCAGCTTGCGTATATCATCGCTCCATCTAACCGGAAAATATTTTTTAAGAGGAAATGTACAGCGGAGCTGGAGAACTCACCAAAGATAGGAGATTCAGTTGACAGCAGTAAACTCCTTTTCTGCTTAGTGCTGTGCAGTTTATCTGCAGTTTGTATGGTCTGTGACGTCAGGTCACTCCAGAACACGGTGTTTTCGAAAACAGCTATGGCGTAAGGTTGGTGGAATGGCTCTTCAAATAAAGGCTGAAAAATAATTAAAAAGTTAAGTAAGATATAGATCATTTTTAAGAGACTTCAAAAAGGAGGTTCTTCATTCTATTGCAATAAATATTTTTTATGTTTGTTGCCAACTTAGAACTCCGTCATTTGTTAACTGATTTGTAAATTTTTGAGGGCCCGGTGGTGTCGTGGGAGAATGGTCGGCTTTGACGCCAAAGGTACCGAGTTCAATCCTCGCCGTGCACCAAGGATTTTTCTATAGAAAAAATTATGTGCGCTTTTCACAGGGCCACTGTGAAGGAAAAACATCGTTAAGAAACCCTCAACCCCGCATGGTGGTATAACACTATCTAGTGTCTGCCTGGCCAGCTACCACCCTCAAGTTAGAAAATCTGTCGCCAAACATCTAATGTGTTCTGGCAGCTATCCTTGAGAGCCAGTTCCCATTCTACGCCTAGCGTGCTACCATTCTCGACCGCATCATCACGTTTACCAACAGGTGAGATAGTTAAATTTTTTTTTTTTTGATAGGTCCTCTCGAACTTTCCGTTTAGTACTATTGTACCATTGGTCGAGATCTGATGAGTATCTCCAGAGATATGAAGATAAAGACCTCAAACTTGCTTCTGATTAAAATCGTTGGTTTTGTTTTCGTATTATTTGATTAAAATCGTTTAAAAAACTGATAAAGAACCGACTTCACGTGCCATTCTAGTCATTTTCAGGAGCTGTCAAAATGTCTCTGTTTGAAGGGCAAAATCTAGTGAAATTACAGGAAATATGAGACCATACATCAACATACATTAAAGGTAGCAGGCGCACACATTGCATATAGTTTGTCGACTGTCATTTTTTCCTTTTTTTGCCCACACGTTTGGGGTCTAGAGCATACATATAGACATAGGGTGATAAACAGTTTAATACATTATTCAGATGTCTTTCTTAGGCAGGTAAAAAGCTAGCGTTGTGATAGTACTTCTACCAGTCCGCTTAGGGCGGTACCACCACTTTGCAAATTAATTCCGCCGACAATTAGGAATATTTTACGGTTTGAATGGCAATGTATCGAGTGAAATCACAGAGCATATAAGACTTAACATCTTTTAGTCTTAAGGCTGCAGGCAAATAATGGATAGCCAGAATTTTGCATGTCACTGGACTACCCCTGCAGCCTTAAGACATGAAGATGTTGAGTCTTATATGCCGCTGTATCTGTCATAGGTAGACGTCATCGCTTTCCATCAGGCGAGCGTCGTGCTTGTCCTGTTACTTTATATAATAAAAAAAGAAGTGTGCAGAAACTTACATAAACCTTCTTCCCGTTAAGCATGACCACCTTGATAGTCCCATCCACGAAGTACAGTCGTTCATTAGGCACATCCAGGGCCAAGCCAGTACCGAAGGATTTTAAGTGATCCACCAGAACTTCAGGTTCCGAGCCATCCATCCTGGCTGTCATGATGACAGAGTGGTTGTGGTGGTCAGCCCAGTACATTTTGCTGTAAAAAGGGTAGGTACTCTTAAAAATTGGAAGAATTGGTGGGATTGAAAGGTGAGGAGGCTTTTTGTCGTATTTTGGGAGTTCTTGTTTATTTCTGTCGTATTTTGGGAGCCAGAAATAATTTGGAACAGGTCTTCCGGAGGGAATTAAAATTAATAAATGTATAGCCATGATTGATCGTTACTCGTAGCGTTACTAAAGGAGACCAGAACACTAATCAACGTGATAAAGAGTGGTTTAGCATCATCCACGGGTTTAGCTCGCGAGTCTGTTTCTGCAAAGCTCAAACCTGTTTTTCTCTCAAACCACCCAATTTTGTTTTCAAAATGTCAGAAATATGTTTTTTTTTGTACGTTTTCAATCTCCATAAAAATTTCGTATACAATTTTATCACACCTGCTTACAAAATTTCACAAGAATCGATTGAGAAATGCGACCTAAGTATGGAAGATAATACGCAAGCGTTTTCTTTCAGGCTGAATCGGAAACGCTCCACTCGGTAAATTACAACAAAATATGACCACTCTTGCTCTTGACTGATGGTTCAATGGAGCCAAATCTAATATAGATTCATAAGATTACGAGTTTTAAAACAGTCGCTTAATATTCAGATTTTAAAAAAGTTTGTAGAAATTAAACCAAAGAATTATATCTTTGTTGGTAATTTCTTATCGTAGCTAAATATGCTACGATACGAAATCTACTCTCCCGCTCGAGTATGGGTTAATTTTAATTCCTGATCCGGAGAAACGTAAGGATTTTCAGCCTAAAAAGGGATCAAATGTAAAACCAACCACTCACCCATTCCTAGGATCGACGGTGACAAACTTAGGATGTGTGGCGTTAGTGTGCACAGTGGCACAGTGCGCTGTGACCAGGCTGCAAGCTGATATTGTCCCTCGGACCGCGTCGCTGAAGTACAGGTTACGTCCCAGCCAGTCCACTGAGATGTCTCCCGGGACTTCCAGGCCTAGACTTGCTAGCACCTGGTCGATATAAAGTGATTGGTAATGAAATATTTGGATTGATTGGAATGTTTTTAGGGTTCCGTATCTCAAAATAAAAAAAGGAACCCTTTATATGATCACTTTGTTGTCTACCTGACTGCCTGTCTGTCTGTTAAGACCTCTTTTTCTCAGGAACACGTAAGGATATCAAGTTGAAACTTATATCAAATACTCGGACTTACGGTCTATCTCGCTCACACTTACCGTAAAAGCAATCTGTAATATTCTGTAAAACACTTACAATCAACGTGAAGAAAAGAGCAAAAACATGATTCAAGGTCATATTTTTAGTCTTCTAGAGAGTAGTAGTTATAGAGCTTATTCTACATACAACGTTTAGTTCTAAGGTACAAGGAATAGGCCCCTCCATTGAGTATAATTTTCTTAGTTCCAACTAACCTCTCTAGTGCCCTCGAGGTCTTCAAGATGTGCTCTAACGATAGACTGATGGCCTTGTGCTATATCCACCCAGTAGATATATTGGCCGTCGAACGATACTCCATGAGCCTGTAAAATAATTATAATATTTATAACATATTCATTTGTGGTGCGGGTTCCGTCTAAGTCTCTCGGAACATATATGACCTTTGAGTATATTTCTTGGCATATTTATCTGAGTATATGGCGAAGGAATTCAGGACGAAGTGCGTCAAGTTTCGACGCTTTAGAGGTCGGATACCGAACACCATGAATGAACGTCACACGTCGTCGTAAAATTGAGGTGTCTTACTCGTATGTATTGTATCTATAATTAATTGTATGTATAATATAATGTAGGTCTTAGTATAAAAATTAATATTTATATAAGTTACCTGAAGTACAGATTTAATTATTTATTTTATTTAAAATTGGTTTGAAACATAGTGTGCGACGCCCTCCAGCTTAGTGGTGCGATGATATACGCAAACGGGCTGTTGGAAACAAAGGCTGAAGATTGAGCTCAGAGGCGTGCTATAGGTGAGGCCTATGTCCAGCAGTGGGCAGAAACGGGCTGATGATGATGATGAACTGGTTTAAATGACCGTACAGAGAGTTGCACAAAAACCAATTTTATATTTTATATAAGTACATAGATATAGAGAAGATAAATACATTATAGAACACCTTACAAATAGAAAGTGTAACAACAAGCGGTCTTGTCGCTTAAAGAAATCTCCTCCAGACAAACTTGGGGTGCAAATTGAATAGCTTAGCATACACGGCATAATACAACTGAAAATTGAAAAGCTAACCTGCTTGATACCAGTTGCAACGGTGACCAGCTGTTTGGTTTTGATTTTTAGAAATTTGATTTTATTCTTTGTACTGAAGAATAGCATAGCTTCTGGACCTATAAAGTATAAATAAAACAAATGCAATTTCAAGAAAGTAAAATTTTATGAAAGTATTCAGTAATCGGCATTGGGACAAAAAGTTCAATTAATTAACACACTGCTATTAAACTCCCACCAAAGGAGTGCGAGAAAGTTGAACGCTGCGAAAATGCTTAGCTGCCTAATTTCCGATATGAGAGTGGAGATCGAGATCGAGAAATGCTTAATTTAGAAAGTTAACTCACCTTTAGCATAGCACAGGTACCCAAACTGATCCTTTACAAATCCTTCATCACATTTACAAGAAATGTGACCTTCACCATTGATACATTTATGGGAGCATTGAGGTCTCTCCATCAGGCATTCGTTCAGATCCTCACATTTCTGAGTTTTGTGGTTGTATTCTCTGAAGACAGCTGAGTGGTGGCAAATACACGTGGGACCGTCGCGGTCAGGGTTACATTGGCTCTCGTTGGTGGGACATTTGGAGGTGTTGCACATTGTATGCCCTGGAAAGTGTTCTGTTTTTTAACTGACTTTCAAAAAGGTCCTCCTTTTTGAAAGTCAGTAGACGTATTGAGACCAGGAGGTCTCAAGGTCTATATGTTTTTTTTAATGTATGTTAGTTACGCGATTATTCCGTCAATTGTGAACTGCATCGAATTATTTATTTTTTTATTGGTAGGGTACATTTTCAAGGTAGTCCTGTTGTAATTTCATCAAAATCTGATAAGTATCTCCAGAGATATGGAGATAAACACCACAAACTTGGTACTAAAAATTAATAGCGCGGCATTTAAGTCGGTTTTTTAGTTATTTTAAACGATCTTATTTCGTTTTGTAATAGTATATTACGATACGTGTGACTTAAGTAGTAGACGGCGTAGTAACTTCACGCCGTGCAATAATAGACAACTTAAGTCACGAGTATCGTATATTATTTTATAGCTATCAGTGTGACATAAACCCACACTTTACGCTTGCTACGCTTTTCCGTCAAATAGAAGATTATTGCACGGCGTGAAGTTGGCACCCGAGCGCAGCGACGGTGCTAAACTTTGTGCAATAATCGACTATTTAAGTCAGGGAAAACCGTGCTAGGTATCTGTGTAATTTTGTTATACTCTGCCAGTTATAGTGCGATGTAATCCTTATAGTGGCTGTGAAGTACGCTCCAATTCCCGCAGGTACCCCGAATCTCAAAATCTCAGCTAATCAAAATTGCGAACAGTAGCACACCCTCAAATAATCAAACAGTTACTTACAATTCTTACAGAACGGTCCCTCATCGCTTCCATCTCGGCAGTCTCTCATTCCATCGCACATCATGTCGGCTGGCAGACAGTACGAGGAGTCCAGGCACTTGTAGCTCCTCTCACCGAATGGAGACAGTTCTTGACAGACTGAACCGTCCAGGATGGAGTAGTCGTGGAAAGAGTGCCCTGGAGTAAGGGGATGGTTAATTATTAGGAACTAATATTCACACTAGATCTGTGTCGATTGTGATTGATTGAATCTTTTTCAAGCACAGTAATACATAAACATAGTAACTGACAATTATTATAGATCACGCACACACACACACACACACACGCACACGCACGCGCACACACGCACACACACACACGCGCGCACACACAACACCCACTCACATACGCACACGTGCACACACGCACCCAAGCACACTAATACCTAAACATAGTAACTGACAATTATTATAGATTTATAAATAGATGGAAACAGTTGTGTACTAACTACTTAAAACTGTTTTAATTATTAATTTTTTATTGACTAATAAGTTTTTCATTGTAATTTAATACTTGTGTGCAATTCAGTTTTATAATGTTTTAATATTAATTACAAATATCAATAAATTTCTAATTGGCAGTACTTAGTTAACAAAACATTTTCTGCAATTCTTGTTCAATTAGATTATTTGTAGATACTTTAATTTGAATTTATTTTAATTTTTATATTAGTGCAATAAAATGACCATATGTATCTATCTACCTTAACTAAATGAAATGTAATAGATTTTTCATAATATTAATAACATCTTCATTATACTTAAAATAATAATTAAAAAACACGTAGGAAATGTATTTTGTACAATCTATGTGCCTAAACGTGGGAGGAACTAGATCCCAAGATACGGGCGGTCATTCGTCTAGTTTGGTATCAAGCGACTATATTATTAATGTGTTACCTTTGTGCAATAAAAACATTTTGAATTTTTGAATGAATTTGAATTGAATTTTGATTCGATCGCGACCTGTACATGAGTGATCGAATCATGCATCTCTAAAAGATTCGATCTTATTTGACTCGGTCTCGAATATCAGTCTCGTGTCTAGTGATAGTGATTGACTGTCTAAGTAATTATTAATTACGATACGAACAGGCGACATATTCATGAGATCTACAATAGGTATTCGTTTTCATCAAGACAAATAACATTAATATCATGATTCTAGCCATCATCCGTTCAGTTCAGCATTCGTCATTCGGTCATATACTCATACAATACAACAAAGATTTTGATTTTCGATCGAACAAACAAACTGCGACCTGCGACCGACCTGTCGGTCGACTAGTCTAGTCTAGTCTAGTAACTAGTCGGTCACGAATCACGATCGATCCGGGTCACGACAAATGTACGATCAACACAGGTCTAATACATATATATAATATCACCAGCTTCTGAAGGTTTTTTTAGCAGCGTCCTCTTTATATTTTTTTAATGCACCAGTTACCTACGGAGTTAAAACTTATCATACGGAGAGTATCAACACCAATATTATAAATGCGAAAGTCAGTTTGTATATTTGTTTGTTTGGGACTTCTTCACGGTCAAACGGATCGACAGATTTAGCTGAGGCTTTTTGAGGGCCTGGTGGCGTACTTAATCGGGAGAACGGTCGGCTTTGATGCCAGAGGTACCAAGTTTAATCCCCGCCGTGCTAAACATGGATTTATCTATCGAAAAATTTATGTGCGCTTTTGACAGTGGCCCTCCGGTGAAGAAAAAACATCTTTAAGAAACCAACGGCCCCCGCATAGTTGTAGGACACTATCTAGTGTCCGCCTGGCCTGCTATCAACCTCATGTTAGAAAATCTGTTGCCAAACGAATGAAGAGCCAGTTCCTATTCTAGGCCTAGCGTGCTTACCATCTTTGACCGAATCATCACTTACCAATAGGAGAGATAGTGGTCAAAACGCTATCCTATAAGATATTAAAAAAAAATGAAATGTTGTACAGGGATAGCCAGTACTGTGAATTAGGCTATAGTATACTTTTTAACGCGGGCAAACCCGCGAGGCACGCTAGTATTGAAATAAATTGACAAATAATATAAGTTAAAAATAAAACTAAAATACTGAAATAAGAATACTTACTGCACACATTTTCATCAAACTCGTCTGCTTTATCCTCGCAGTCGTATTTTCCGTCGCATACCCACAGCTTTGAGATACACCGCCCATCTTTACATTGGAAACCTTTACACGTGGCCTGGAAAATCACCCCTTTTTAACAGACTTAATAGATACTTAAGGTACGGTCACGCCGCAGCGTCCCGCATGCGCGATCTAGGCGGTGATCAGATAGCGCAGTAGTATTTGTACCGACTGGTTCACACCAAACGCGATCAGAAAACAATTGAAAAGTACCGAGATTGCGCCCGCAGACCGCAGGACGCCGCGGTGTGGCCGTACCTTAAATTAGATATAGTAACTATGGCCAGTGTAACAACAAATACTAAAAATATAAGATCGTTTACAAAATGAAAAACCAGACTTCAAATGCCGCGCTATTCATTTTCAGTACTAAGATTGAAGTGTTTAAATCTCCATATCTCTGGAGATACAAATCAGACCTCGATGAAATTACAAAGGGAACACCTTGGAAATGTACCCTACTAATAATACCTAATAGTAGCATGATGACAAGCTTTATTGCATGCATGTTCAACTTAAATGATATAAAACAGTTTTATTATGATACAGATTTGATAACAAAAGTATGCCATAATATATTCGTTGAGGGCCCAGTGGTGTAGTAGGAGAATGGTCGGCTTTTACGGCACGGGTACCGAGTTCAATCTCCGCCATGCACCAATGGGTTTTTCTATCGAAATAATTATGTGCGCTTTACACAGTGGCCCTCTGGTGAAGGAGAACATCGGTAAGAAAATATTGTTTCTTGAAGCGTTACACACTTTATATTTTTTGTAAAGTATTGAACATAATCCAAAATTTCATCGTACCGACGGGACTTGAAGCCGCACCCCCGTATAACACGTCCAGGTGCTCTGCCAATTTAAGCCACGGTCCGATCCATCGATACGACGAAATTAGTGGATTACATTTGATAACCCAAAAACCCAACTCAACCAACCAAATCCAACTCGTTAAAAAACCTCCAGCCCCCGCATGGCGGTAGGACACTATCTAGTGTCCGTCTAGCCAGCTACTACCACCCTCAAGCTAGAAAATCTGTCACCAAACAACAGGTGGTCAAACGCTAGTCTATAAGATATTATAAAAAAACATCTAATGTGTTCCGGCAGCTATCCTTGAGAGCCAGTTCTCATTCTAGGCCTAGGGAGCTACCATCCACCACCGCATCATTACTTACCAACGGCTCAACCGTTGCCATACGCTAGCCTTTAAAATAAAAATAAAACGTTTATTTTTTGTTATAGTAAGTACCTATGCATGGTACGGTACGTACACATTGAATCTACCAAAGAGTTTTGAGTTCGATCGTAATCATTGTTTATGTGAACCATATTCTACCTCATTCAAACAGCAACAAAATTAGAAGCAAATACTCACATTAGCAGCAACAGTAAAATTGGAGCAGTTCAGCTCATCGCTTCCATCGTGACAGTCGGTATCGTTGTTGCAGATCAGGTAGTGTTGGATGCAAGCGCTCTGGTCGTGGCAGAGGAACTGGTGAGTCGCGTTGCAGAGAGCACCGTCCGGTTTACGGTCCACTGGAATAGAAGCTTTATCAGTCTACAAATCGTATCTAGACCACAACGCAACAGCGGCCTTCAAACATTGACTAATGGTCGTAAACTAAAGGTATGGGGGCGTATCTTGGGATATTTATCGCCAAATATACGTCCAAACGAACACGATTGCAAAGCATACATTTTTACTACATACATCTACATGTCTTAACCAGTGAGATCACTCCCGATCCTGAAAATATAACAGAATACAGGTTGGCAGCTTCGGATAGATATACAGGGTGTTTGGTCCATCGTTTGCCAAATTGAAATAGCTGATAGAAGAGGTCATTACCCCTCTTTCCTCCCTCCCCTAGCCGGTTTTAACCTCAACATATTTTAGATATCGATTTAGAGTTATTTTTGAAAGAAAAAACCAATATTTATCATGAACACTTGAATTTAAAAAAAATCTTCCATTAGTCTTCATAATTATGTTTTATTTTAAAGTGTAATTATAAGGAGCATCAATTAAATTCATAATAGCTCACCAAGAACGTCAACTTTTTTGTCAACGTCAACTAATTGGCTGAGAGACATCCGGTTGGATGTACTCTTACGCGCCACCGCTACATGGTGGATACAGTCAATCCGCACGTAGCGATTTGCTTCCATATACATGATTGTTGCCGGTTATAACTCCTTGCCTGAGTATGTATTTCCTGAAAGGTGCCACCTGGGCGTCGACCACATCGTCACTTACCATCAAGTGAGATCAAGACAATTGTATATTATGTCACTGAGCACGATCCGCGGCTAATCTCATCCAGCTCTTGCCAGCTACCTTGCGAACATCATCACTCCACCTAGTCTGAGGGCTACGCTACGTTTGTCGATTCGCGGTCTCCACTCAAGACTGGCTCCCCGCGACTTTGCCCGCATTTAATCCCCGTTATTAACCTTGCTCTTGAATCATTCTATTTATTGAGGAAATCCGTATTAAAATCAGTTGCATAGTTAGACTGGTCCACTAATTCAAAGTCGCTCAGCGAGCTATGGAGAGAGCTATGCTCAGTGTTTCTCTGCGGGATCGAATCCGGAACGAAGAAATTCGCCAGGGAATTAAAGTGATCGACATAGGTCAACGGATTAGCAAACTGAAGTGGCAGTGGGCTGGTCATATCTGCCGTAGAACCGATAACAGGTAGACTGGTTCAAGAGTGGAGACCGCAAATCGGTAAACGTAGCGTAGTACGCCCTGTGACCAGGTGGAGCGACAACATTCGCAAAGCGGTGGGCAGTGACTGGAAACAAAAAGACGAAGATCGGGCTCAGTGGCGTGACTTGGGAGAGGCCTATGTCCAGCAGTGGACTGATACCGGCTGATTATAATGATGATGCATAGTTTAAAAGATTTAAGAATGCGGACGGCTGGAGCGACTTTGTTTTATTTGTTTACTATGTAAAGATTATTGAAATTAAAATTTCTTATTATCTGAACAGTTAAATTGATATTGGATGTTCACTCACTCATTCACTGTTAACATAATGATTATTTTACTACTTTGTTTGTTTTATTTTCAGTGATACTTACATTACATATATATATTATACTTCGATTTGAGTAACTCTTTTTTTTTTTTTAACCGACTTCAAAAAAAGGAGTTTTTTTGCGCACTGCTGCAGTCAATGTAGTGATTGCATTACGCTGAGCATGTGCCCTTTTCGTAGCCAACCATTAATTATACCTACCGATATTGTAACTATGTACCTACTTTTATGGCTATGAATAAATATGTTTTCTTTCTTCTTTCTTTCTAAGAACTCGTTTACCCCAGCGGTGATCGTAAATCGATAAATGTATACGGCGGTAATTCTACGGCAGAATATACTGGTTCAATATGTATTTAGATCTGTAAGTACCATATTCCGATAAATGAATTAAGAAAAATATTAAAGAAGATACTTACCGCAGAAATTCTCGTCAGTCCCGTCATCGCAGTCTTCCCTGCCATCACAGTACTGTGACTGTAAGACACATCTCCCGCTAGCGCAGGGGAATTTATCCTCCCCAATGCATTCTTCATCAAATGATTGCAGGTCGTCCACAAACTGACCAGTGCAGGAAAGCAGGCAGGTTGCCAGGAGTATGACGTGTAACATTCTGAATAAACAAAAATAGCTATTTAATAATTTAAGATCGTTTAAATAAACTAAAAGAAATTACTTTAAATGCCGCGCTAGTAATTTTCAGAGATACTCATCAGATGTCGATGAAATTTTAATAGTATCTTTTATAGTTTAATCTGGGAAGTATTATACCCACCTACCCTTTGAAACAAAAAAAATAATTTTCCAAATCAGTTCAGGCGTCTTCGAATAATCGGTGAACATACATAAAAAAGATTCGACGATCCCGACGAATTGAGAACCTCCTCTTTTTTTAGGTCAGTTAATGTCCTCAGATATATGGCGATAAATACCTCAAACTTGGTTCTAAAAATGACTACCGCGGCACTAGTAGTCGGTTTTTATCGTTTTGTGAACAATCTTAAATTATTCTATCGGACAACCAGACAGACATCCTTAAGTAATCCGCCAATTTCCACAATTTAATAATTTTTGTATGTAATGAAGTAACAGGACAAGCAAGACGCTCACTCGATAGTAAGCGATGACGTCTACATATAACAGAAACTGCGACATGCAAAACTTCGGCTAGATAGAATTCTGCACGTTACTTATAATATTAGGTATACAACAGTTTTACAATTGTAACATTATATGATTATAGGTACTACTGTGACTATTGTAAGTGTAATTATTAATGTTGAATCTCAAATGCCCTATAATTTTACTGTACAGTGGACACCTTGTCCTAAATACAAGCCAATTAAAATATTTCTTTGATTAGTAACTCGAAATAAAAATATGTTATTTATTTTAATTCACGTTTGGTTATCAGACAAAGTAGCGACTTAAGTCGCTACTCTATCTAATAGTTATTAGGATAACTAATTATGTTAACAGTTAGTACAACAAGCTAGGAAGGAACTACAATTCTTTTAACTTTTATAATAAAAGTTAAAAGAATTCTAGTTCCTTCCTAGCTTGCCCACATGCGTGTATACGTGTGCCTTCGCGAAGAATAAAATTAAATAGCTCATTCCGCTGCTTAATATATCATGATATTATTCACGTGGCGGTTACATATCAAGAGAAAAATAGGTAATGCTTACGAGTAATCTGACCACCATTTTATGTAACACTTGCTGCGAACCATGTTATCAACTATAATAATAATATAAAAAATAAATAATACCAATAATAAAGTTTTCCGCATCTTTCCATCCATTATCCATAGGAAAGCAACAATTGTAAAAGGCCTCTTGATGTTGGCTTCAGCTCCATCAATGCCTCCCAAACGACCAGGCGTGTACGACCCGTGAAATATAACGAATAAATATAATAATTGTTTTGCTCTTACCTCAATAGAAATTTTATAGCATTTGTACAGATCACAATTAATGCAAGTATCTACAGAAATAAATTAAATGAAAATTATGATGCCACGTGCAACGTGGACGAATGCGACGTAGAAACGGAAGAAAAGGGGTTTTTAACGGAAGCTAGTAATTTGTTTAAAGTTTTTCTAACTACCCACATTTTTTATTTTTTGTGAAATCATATATATTTTTTAGTTTGTCTATGAAGCAATGTATGCATTGCAATTAAGCAATAGTGTGGTATATTTCAATAATATTTAAATTATTAAAATAAGTAATTTGTTTCACATTTCTTAGTTTTCATTTTTTTCCTAGTTTATGGCTCCACACGATTAGTGTATTTAGCCATTGTCAAAGTATATGAATAATTCGTTTAAAGTTGATTTTGGTCGTGAAGTTGAATTAATGTCACATTAGTCAAGTAAAAATCATAGTCTAATCCAAGTCCATACCTCAGTAATGATGTGGACCTTACTGCAGGTTTTCAATGGAATTTTAGTGTCAACTTAATAATTATGGCATGTTCCCTTATGTTCCTCACGTTGTGCTGATTTTCTACACTCGCACACATTCATTCACCAACACTTAATCGATAATAATCTACATTTATTAAACATTTATTCGTGGAAGAACCGAAGAACACTTATATTTTTAAAAATATATTAAGGCACACACACTTTTTCACGTTCCCGCCATAACTCAAGTTTTCATTATTTCATAAAAGTATTGGGCTGCGTTCTCGTCCTCCGGAGAAGGTTTTTTGGTTGTTTTGCAACTCGCTCGAAGGTCCGGAACGACCACGAGTGTTTTTCACTCAAATTGTGACTTTGACATTTTGCGCACACTCGAATTTCGAGGTTATGTTCATTTATTTTTCTTGTTCTGAATATTTTCCGTTTGTTTTTATGATTAATGTCTCTTCATGTCACGTCTTGGTCTCGACAATGCAAATTTCTTCCGATACCTTTAATCTGTAAAAAAATTGCAGCGTTTCCCGCCAAATTTACTGTCACAGTGTCACAAACATGAGAGCGTTTTTTAACCATCGAATTTGATGGTTAATAAACTGGCCAAATGCAAGTCGGACTCGCACACGTAGGGTTTCGTAACAAGTATTCCATAACAATGATTATTCGCAACTACAAAATTAAATTTGTTTTTCGTAGTGTTTGTATGAAAAACAAAGTTATCTTTGCGGTCGCCATATCTCTAAAACTGCTGACTGTATCTCGTTCAAACTAATTTTCGTTGTTAGTTTTTATTGAAATCTATAGAATATATTTTTTCTAGATTTTTTACTCCCTTACTTTAGAAGTTAGTGGGGGGGGGGGGGGGGGGGGGAGAACACACAGTTTACCACTTTAGACGCGCTTATCTTTTAATTGATTGACTTTGAGAAAAAATGATTATAGAAACGTCAATGTCATTTTTAAAGACCTATCCATAGACATCCAATACGTATAGGCTAGAAGAACATTTTTTTTTTTTAGTTTCAGTTCCATGTATGCGATGCCCCCCCCTTAAAGTTGTATATTTTATATTTTTGTATAAAAATCGGAAAGCGGTTTACAGAATACATCTACCTACCAAGTTTCAATTCGGTAGTCCTAACAGTTTCGGAATAAAATGGCTGTGACATACGGACGGACAGACAGACAGACAGACATGACGAATCTATAAGGGTTCCGTTTTTTGCCATTTGGCTACGGAACCCTAAAAAGTTGCAACTGGAGTGAAACAACCGAGGTCGTGAACGACACAGTTGCGCTGACCGAGTGGATCGCGCTGAGGTCGTGAACGGGGTTAGAGCGTTTGGTTGCACTCCGAGCGTAGGTCGTGAACGCAGCCTTGCAGTAACGAAACTCAAAGCGCTTACGTATATGACAATGACATTATAACATCTGTGCTGGCAGAAAATTAATCTTTGCCACTTTTTGAGGAGAATTACTACAGAAACACTTTACATTTTATGGTTGTCAATATTCATCTGTTAAAACAGGAAGTAAAATTATGTATATATAAATAAAGACATTGAAAACATATCGCTTACTCATATTATTTATGCATATAAAGTACGCTTAATGTTTATTTTCAAGTAAAAGAGAAATAATGATAATGGAGAACGATCATAATTTTTGTAGTTTTTGTGTTTTTGGTGTATGGCAACATATGTTTTGTGACAGGTCAGAGTCCAACTTTCTTTTGAGTTTATTTTAATTTTTGATTTAGGTTTTATGTAGCTCTGTTCTGATTGGAAATAATTAGTTCCTTTACTTGTTTTAGAAGTTGTCATCGTGTTCAGTGAATAAAAAACAGCCATGGCTTCACAAATAGCTAAATCGTTGGTAAAAGCAACCCACGTTAGCTCAACTGTTAAGTTTGGTAAGTAGAATGGAACCCGCTTCTAACTTTTTACTGAATTTACTTGTTTTTACTATTAAAAATACTGAATAATATCAATAATGAATCTGTTTCCCGCTATATCCAGTAAAAAATGTGTAAATTTAGCCAAAAATCTTTTAATGTTTTGGTGTTATGAAAGTTTATGTTTATGAAAAGTAAACTTTGGACTTTTAGTTAATTGGCATAGTTACAGTCAATATTCCTTATGTCTGTGCCAAGATACGTAAACGGAAATGCTCAAATGAATTCCTTACTGGTCCACGATTAGTTTCTGGACTTGGTACCCAGACATTTTATCTTCTATATTTGTGTACAGACACTCAAGACAGTATTCAAGCTAATTTTGGCATAGTATCCATTTAATTTTGCCAATGATTATCGTAATTATATGGCATAGATGCAAAAATGTTATATTTTATGCAACATAAGTATTATATTCTTGAATGCAGCATCAAACAAATAGTTAACTGTTACCCTAGTACAAGTTTTCATCATTAACACTTTCGACAGATCTCACATAGTTTTCCTAAAAAAAAAAAAGCCCTAAATTTAGTGAAGTGTGAAAACAACTAGAGGCGCTGTACTGTTTTTCATACAAAATTTGTATGATATACAATATTGAGTTTGGTCTGAAAACTCATAATAAGGGTACCTAACAGTGTAGCTTTGTAAACTGCTGGACATAGTTTTTTCCAATAGGAGAGAAAAAAGGTTTTGAAAAAACAAACAACAAAATCTGAACGATGTATATGCACATGTATTTTCCACAGGCTATAGGAACATTACATGAATGTTCCACCTAACTTGCTGCCATGGTGGTCAATCAATAATATCAAATAAAGAAGTAAATTCTTGTATAATAAATCCTTACTGCCTTAAGCAGGCTGTTAACACACCCACAACAAGGGGTTAAGTAGAACAAGACAAGGAAAGAACTTGCCTAAGGCTACTTCCCTGAGAGTAGGGTTGCCATCCGTCCAGGTTTCTCCAGATTTGTCCTAGTTTAGAGGGCGTCCAGGGAGCATCCAGACGGAGCTTCATTTGTAGTCCTGGATTATAAATTTAAAGTCTTAGGCCACCCGGAACACACGCACTGTGCTCGCACGCCGCGATCAAACAACTTGCTAAATTCAAAACCTGTTGACATGTCCGAGTTCTGGGCTCTAAAATCCGTGGTTTTCACACGTCTAGTCCTGGTTGTCAAATTTTAGAAATGGCAACCCTACCTACCCGAGAGAAGTATGCAATGCATGGTAAGCGAGGAAACAAAACTATCAACCAATAACTCAACATAATAATTTCAGTGAGACTAGGCTTCACACACTACGATCTTGATATTGTAGTTGGCACATATTTTATAAACTTTATATGTCATATTTGATTAATTTTTTAAATGTATATTTTTATATATGTCACAGCCAACTAGCTTAATTAGTCGTTCAATTAATAGCCTAGCCTCTTTACTAAACAGTGCCCTTCAACTAGCGGCCTGAATGATATTCAGCCATTTGAAGGTCTTCTGTACCTTCATTTAAACGCCATGGTGTTGTCTCTGGTAACGCTCGGCTCCCCTCCTCGCTACGCTCATCAACACATGTCATGTGGTGCTGACTGTTCTCTAGTGTGTTGCCTTAGTTTCAGACTAAGCCAGTTTATTAAATATTGTAACCAAACGCTACTAGTTGAAAGTAAAGAGGCTAGGCTGTTGATTGAACAACTTAGTAAGCTAGTTATCTGCGACATATATATATTTGTAAATGTTTCTATTAGACACAGCTCGGCGTGCGCTGAGTGTGGGAGCAGCTCTACATCAGAAGAAGACCCTCACTGACAAGACTGGCAAGAATGTGGTGCTGGTGGATGGAGTACGCACTCCATTCCTTGTCTCCTTCACCGACTATGCCAAGATGATGCCACATGAACTGGCTCGGCACTCTCTGCTGTGAGTTTTCCATTTATTATTGTTGTGCCTTGGTACTGTCACGATGACAGTATGGGAAGTAAATTGTTGCGCCTCGGTATTGTCACGATGACAGCACGGGAAGCAAATTCTAAATTAGTGTCCTGAGAAAAAATGTCGGATGTCTGTTGAAAAAATATTTTCATGAAAATTAAAATTGTTTGAGAATAATTTTATGGCTTCGAAATAACTGGAAATATTCTGGAACATCGCTTTACAGCAACCCCAAGACAAACTTCAACAAATGCAACTTCATAATGTATGGGTATGATAATTTTCCACAACAAATGTTATTGGCTATATCATTCTCATATACATAATAAGAAATTGCAATTATGAAACATTACAATGTTATGTTATGATTTTTGGCATGAACGATGATTAGCTACGTACAAATTTGTTGCCAAATTCAAAATTCCATGCCATGCCGTCTACTAGTGGGCACTGGCCTAAGGCCTTTAAGGTCAAAGACGGAAGTGACAGCATAAGTGGGTACATCTACCCCTCAATGTTCCTACGCTGTCGCTGCATCTCATGGAGGGAAACCGAATGCTGCCTCTTCCGTTCTCTCTGCAAGGAAGGAGGCAGATCGAGACGATGGCGGCTTCAAAAAGGTGGAGAAGAAGAAAAGGAAGCCATCAAACCGAAACAAGTGCGGTACCGCACCGACAGGTCCGTCCCATTTACTGCGATCAGAGATACCCACGACGCAGCTGTACATATCCCGCGTACATTACACCATCACGGCGGAGGATGTGGCGGAATATATTAAGCTGAAGACGAATATGTCCCTGAGGGTGGTGAAGTTGGAGTCGCATCACAATGTAAACTTCAATTCATTTGTGGTGCGGGTTCCGTCTAAGTCTCTTGGAACATATGTGGTGGAGGAATTCTGGTCGAGGGGTGTCAAGTTTCGACGCTTTCGAAGTCGGATACCGGACACCATGAATGAACGTCGCACGTCGTCGTAAAATTAAGGTGTCTTGTGTTTCTTAAGTTTAGTAAATAGGTATATTATATATATGCTAGTCTGTAAGGTATTTATGAATAATATGGGTCTTAGTATAACATTTCATGTTTACATAAGTTACCTGAAATAAAGATTTATTTATTTTTATTTATTTATAAACATTTAGGGGGATGAAAAATAGATGTCGGCCGATTCTCATAGATACCGGATAAGCACAAAAAAAATCATCAAAATCGGTCAAGCCGTTTCGGAGGAGTATTATCGATAAGTTATTGTCGAGGCTAAACATTCTATAAGTGGAATTTCTACTGAAACTGAAAATATAACCTAAAAGTCACACTGTACAGTCATCTAAACTAATAGTATGAAGAAGAAAAGATGTTATTATTTTTGTTTGTTTGATACGAACTACTAAACCGATTTAAAAAATTCTTTCACTAATAGAAAGCTACATTATTAGTCAGTAATACAAGCTATATTCTGTCCCTATATTCTCACAAGAATGGGAACTACGCAGGTGAAGCCGCAAGGTGCTTCTAGTGTATAATAACCTTTAATTTCCAGTGGCCTTCTTCAGAAGACAGGCATAGACAAGAACCTGATCGACTACATAGTGTACGGCACGGTGATCCAAGAAGTGAAGACATCGAACATTGGTCGCGAGGCAGCTCTAGCCGCAGGGTTCAGTGACAGGACCCCCGCGCATACTGTCACCATGGCCTGCATATCTTCCAATCAGGCTATTACTACTGGTACATTGCATATCATATACATTTATTAAATACTTCAGCACATATCTAGAGGCACGAGGCAAATTGTTGTGCCTCGGTACTGTCACGATGATAAATAATTTAAGATCGTTTAAAAAATTGAAAGAACCAACTTCAAATGTTGCGGTAGTCAAAGTAGGCAGTAGTTAGTAGCATGTCATCGAGGTATATAAATGCATCGTAAATCAAATGTTGATATATTAAAAACCGCTTGACCAATTTCGTTCAAATTTAAATTAGAGCACCTAGGAAGGGTACCCTTTGAAACAAAAAAAGAATTATCCAAATCGGTTCAGGCATCTTTGAAATTGATAACCTACTCCTTTTTTGTAAAGTTGTTTAAAAAGTTAAGTAAGCAAATACTCAATGAGTGTCCAATGCATAGACCTAGTATTCACTATGTTAAGAAACCTAGGTCTGTGGTCCAATTTTTTATTCCAACTAACTTTCAAAAAGTAGGAGATTCTAAATTTGTCTGTATGGTTTTTTTATGTTTGTTACCCGATTATTCCGCCAAATTTGAACCGATTTTTTTATTATTTAGGGACTTTAATGATTTTAATTTTTTATTCATAGGTAGGTTTTATCTCCAAGGTCCCATTACATTTTTTTTAAGAAATCTAATATGTATCTCCAGAGATATGACGATAAACGTCTCGAACTTGCTACTGAAACAGACTCGCGCATGGAAGTTTGTTATTTAGTTGTTAAAAAAAATAAAAAAATCTTAATTATAATCAACTTGTCAAATTGTAGGTATTGGCATGATAGCGGCGGGTGCTTACGACATCATAGTAGCCGGGGGTGTGGAGTTCATGTCGGACGTTCCGATCCGTCACTCACGTAAGATGCGTTCGTTGTTGCTGCGTCTCAACCGTGCCAAGACTCCCGCGCAGCGGCTGTCCTTGATCGCTACCATCCGACCGGACTTCTTCGCGCCTGAGGTGAGACCATTCACATAACTGTTTGTAATTTATTATAGCCTGGTACTTCATATAACAACATTTTTAACTAGCGCCAGAGGTGTGAGGCTGACATAGACTTCAAGAAGGAACCTCTGTGTAACTTATGATAGCCTGGTAATTAAAATGAACTGAGCGGGACGGTCGCGCACAAGATTGCCGGACTATAAACACTGATTCGACACTCGCATAAAATGCGCTCCTTGTTGCTGCGTCTCAGCCGCGCCAACACTTCCGCGCAGCGGCTGACCGCACTTCTTCGCGCCTGAGGCGAGATATACACTTAAACCTCTTTGTTGGTTATGATAGCCTGGTACTTCATATAACAACATTTTTAACTAGCGCCAGAGGTGTGAGGCTGACATAGACTTCAAGAAGTAACCTCTGTGTAACTTATGATAGCCTGGTAATTAAAATCAACATCAACATTTTTCCAGTTTTCGCCGAGAATATCTTTTTATATTCTCGGTGAAAACTGGACTCTTTTCACCGTTTTATCTACCACTCTTCTCGGCCGCTATAACAACAAAACAGAATAAAGTTAAAAATAAAAGGGGGCTGTGGGGGGGAGGGGGGGGGTATATCCAAATTTGCCCATATCTTTATATCGTGTTGAATCAGGACCTTGATTTTCATACACCTAATAGGAGCTACAGACCTCAGTATATCTGGTTTACATTTCAACTTGCTAGGTCCACCCGTTCCTGAGAAAATCGGTGGATCGGTGACACACTGACAGACGGACAAGGAAGTGATCTTATAAGGGTTCCTTTTTTTACCTTTTGAGGTACGGAACCCTAATTAAATGGGGACCCCCATATAAAAAACTTATTTTCCGGCAATTTTTTTTTGATTCAATCGAAACCCTACATGTGCGAGTCCGACTAGCACTTGGTCAGTTTATTAATTAGTGTGAAAGGTGATGCAAACGTAACATGTAATGTCCCCAGTTACCAGCGGTAGCAGAGTTCTCGTCCGGCGAGACGATGGGCCACTCCGCCGACAGACTAGCGGCCGCATTCGGCGCCTCCCGTCAGGAGCAGGACGAGTATTCTCTGCGCAGCCACAAGTGTGCGCACGACGCGCAGCAGAAGGGGTACTTCACTGATATCATACCTGTTAAAGGTAAACCTTTTATGATAATCGCACATATATGCCTCATCATCACAATCAGCCTATGTCAGTCCACTGCTGGACGTAGGCCTATCCCATGATACGCCACTGAGCCAAATCTATATATATATATATATATCTATATCCTATATATCATAGTGCTATATTGGTGCCAACCAACTAGTTAGCCCAAAAATAAGAGTTCGTTTAAAAAACTATAAGAAGTTTGAGGTGTTTATCTCCATATCTCTCGAGATACTGAACATATCTCGATGAAATTTAAATGGGGCCGCCTGGAAAGTATACCCTTTCAAACAGAAAAATAATTTTCCAAATTTGTTCAGGCGTCTTTGAATAATTGGTGATCAAACATAAAAAAAGTTTCCGATTAATTGTGAACCTCCTCCTTTTTTGTGAAGTCGGTTAAAAACGGCAAGCGACGAGAGTGACACCTCGGACATTGCAAATATTCAGAGGCGACAACTTACTTCCTATCTAGTAAGCCGCCTGCTTGTTGACTACCAATACCATTACAAAAAATGTGACGTAAAGTCTGTGCAAAAAGAGAACCATCGTAGAAATTGAGATTGCGCTTGTTGATGGTTCTAGTTTAGTGTTTTTGTTGCGTTGGCAACATTGCTCGGTCATTGCCAATACGTCTAAAAATGTTTGATACCTTGGTAGGTACCTACTATTACCATTATCGGGTGGTACTAGGTAGGATATACCATCCTTCCTTACCTTTGAATGTTAGTTCATCGTAAAGTCACGACTGTTCTCTTTTTGCACAGACTAAAATTTATAATAATGTTGTCCCCAGTGGACGGCAAGGACGGCGTGGTAGAGAAAGACAACGGCATCCGCGTGTCCTCCCCCGAGCAACTCGCTAAACTGAAGCCCGCCTTCATCAAGCCGCACGGCACAGTCACCGCCGCCAACGCTTCATTCTTGGTAACTACATTGTATAACTACAGTGCTGTCATAGAAAACATAATAATACTACGTATAGAACGGACACTGTTCCCCCCACCAATCGAGGCTTCCTCACCTCGCCAGCGATTCTGATCTGTCGAGGAGCTAACGTGAGCAAGGACGGCGCGCCATACGCGGGCGACTACAGAACAATACTACGGGGAGAAGAACATAAACTTTATACGTTTATGTTGGGACCAGTCACATAAATATTAATGACTAGAAGCCCGCCCCGGCTTCGCACGGGTGGAACAACTATGCATACAAAATTTGCATTAGTTTGTTGCATCGAATATAAAATATTAACATATTTAACAATCATCGTCATATTTCTCGTCGTGTTTCATAGTTTGTTTTAAGTTTATATAGAGATCTACAGAATATATTTTTACGTTATATATATATATATATATATACGTTAGAGGGGGGGCACACATTTTACCACTTTAGACGCGCCTATCTTTTAAATGATTGACTTTGAGAAAAAAATGATTTTGGGAACCTCGATGTCATTTTTAAAGACAGACCTATTGATAGACACCCCACATGTCTAGGTTTGAAGAATTTTTTTGTTTCAGTTCTATGTACGGGATGCCCCCCATAAACTTTCATATTTTTTATTTTTGTATAAAAATCGGAAAGCGGTTCACAGAATACATCTACCTCATCATCATCAGCAGCCTGTGTTAGTCCACTGCTGGACATAGGCCTCTCCCAATGCTCGCCACTGAGCCCGATCTTCGGCTCTTCGCATCCAATGACTGCCAGCTACCCTGCGCAGATCGTCACTCCATCTCGCTAGAGGGCGTCCTACACTACGTTTTCCCAAACGTGGTCTCCACTCCAGAACTCGTTTACCCCATCTGTTATCGGTTCTGCGACTAATGTGGCCGGCCCACTGCCACTTCAGTGTGCTTACCCTGCCAGCTATGTCGGTTACTTTAGTTTTCTGCCGGATCACCTCGTTACGAATGTGATCCCTTAGAGAAAACCCGAGCATAGCACGCTCCATAGCCCACTGAGCGACTTTCAGCTTGTGGACCAGTCTCACTGTCAGTGTCCACGTTTCGGCTCCGTACGTCATAACGGGAAGGACGCACTGATCAAAAACTTTCGTTTTCAGACATTGAGGAATGGGTGACGAGAAGACTTGACGAAGTTTATGAAATGCTGCCCAACCCAGCTGAATCCTCCTATCGGCTTCTGTCTCAAAGTTGTTTTTGCCGAGCATGATAGTCTGCCCAAGGTAGACTTACTTTTGTACAACTTCGAGAGGTATGCCATTGATGACTATTGGTTCCGGTGTAATGTTGGCACTTAGCATTACTTTGGTTTTATCGATGTTCATGCGGAGACCAATATGTCGTGAGGCGTCAGCTAGTTCGGTTAGCATCTGTTGTATTTCTTGCAGAGATTCCGCCATTAGGACGATGTCGTCGGCGAACCTTAAGTGTGAGATGTACTCGCCATTAATGTTGATGCCCGTACTTTTCCATTTCAGCGTCTTAAACATATCCTCTATAGCGTTCGTAAACAGTTTCGGGGATATGACATCCCCCTGTCTCACACCTCTGAGCAAAGGGATAGGTTTAGTGCGCTGATCTTGGATTTGGACGGACATTGTGGCGTTGGTATATAGACATGTCAGCACTTGGATGTAGCGCCAGTCCACTTGGCATCGCTGCAAGGAGTCCAGAACGGACCAGGTTTCGATGGAGTCAAAGGCTTTCTCGTAGTCCACAAATGCCAGGCATAGTGGCCGATTATACTCTTCTGACTTTTGTATTATCTGGCGCACCGTATGTATGTGGTCTACGGTGCCAAATCCTCCTCGAAACCCAGCCTGTTCCGGCGGTTGAAATTAATCAAGCCTTCGCGCGAGACGGTTTGTGATGATTCTTGCGAACAGTTTATAGACGTGGCTCAAGAGTGAGATAGGTCGATAGTTCTTAAGAAGAGTTTTATCACCCTTCTTAAAGAACAGCACTATCAAACTCTTGTTCCACGCCTCAGGAGTTCTCCCGCAGTGAATTATGGAATTAAAGATAGCCTGAAGCTCTCTCAGAACCGATTTGCCACCTGCCTTCATGAGCTCTGAAGTAATTCCATCTTCACCCGGGGCTTTTCCTTTTTTCAACTGTCTCAAGGCCATCTCCATCTCATCTAAGCTAATGTCTGGCAGTTCATCAGTAAAGTGGCGCGTCAGGGTGGCCCTAGAATCGCTATTTTGAGTCAGTTACATCTACCTACCAAGTTTCAATTCTGTAGTATTTATAGTTTCGGAATAAAATGGCTGTGACCTACGGACGGACAGACAGACAGACAGACAGACATGAGAAATCTATAAGGGTTCCGTTTTTTGCCATTCGGCTACAGAACTCTAAGAAGTAGCTTACCACCAAGGAGAACATCTGCCGCCGTAACCTTACGGCGTTCCCCGACACAAAAAGTAGGGGTATTATACGTTTAACGTGTGTATCTGTCTGTCTGTAGCATCTTAGCACCCAACCGGATGAATCGATTTTGATTTTAATATTGATCGTTTTTTTTGTTTGATAGATTAGATGTCTTCATCGAGAGTGTTCTTAGCTTTGAGTCATGAAATTCGTTTAATCGTTATATAACTATGAGCTTTTTTCTAGTTAATTGCGCTATGAAATCAACTTTCATAGGTCTGATCAATGCGAAAATCTTCTTCTTCAACGATAATGTAAGAACATGGAAGCATTGACCTGATGCTGGGACATCTCCTGGACTCTACAGAATACTCAAATCCTCACCAACTTACAGCTCAGATTTTAAAATGTCGTGTTTAGAGTCATTGGAATGCTTTTAATAAAAAGATATATATATACCATGACCATAGATCAGTCGGGGTGGTTTAAATAGATCATATTAATACTATATTGACTTCAAATTGATTGAGATCGGTGGGGATCTACAGAATAGCTAAGCTTATAATAATATTTTCGTGTTAACTATGACCTAATCTGTGGTTTCACTGCAAATATTTTATTAATTTTGCGATGCGTGTATGTGAAATCCGTGATATCTTCTAAAGTTTTCATTTAAATTATATACTGTAAAGGACAATTTTAATCTATAATATGTGACCAAGCTAATTAACGTAATAATTTGGATAAGGATTAATACTATATACTGGAAAATAGCCTTGGAAGTTATGTAATATTTTTTAACAAAAAATTAAAGATGAAAATGGTTACTGTGAGTCAACCTTAAGAGATAGGCATATGCTGTCGCGGATTTTTTTGTAGGTCTTATAAAGTTGTACAACTCTTCCATAGAAAATATTCTTCTATCTATTTTCAATTGAGCAGCGTTCCTAAGAAACGTGTTTTTTCGGCCGTTTTTTTGTCGACTTAGGTTGCAAATTAGGTCTCCACGAATGTACCTTTGATTTAAACGGGATAATATATAGCCTATTTTCATTTCGAAAGTCCATTCTATATATTAGTGAAAGAATTTTTTAAATCGGTCCAGTAGTTTTTGAGCTAAATCATTACAAACATACAAAAATACAAATGTTCTCTCTTTATAATATTAGTATAGATAAGGCACAGAAATATTACTTTATTATATTATTATTATCTTGTTATGCATGAATATTTCTGTGGGACAATGTAATCGTTCTTGGTTACTTACACATAACTTACTTAGTGTAACCTACCTACCTATTTGTCTTCTTTAGTTTGAAAATTGGTATCTAATTTATCTTTGTAACTTTTTCAAATCAAGTAACTTTTATGAAATGTCCCTACCTAACTCTACACTATTCAAATAACGTAATCAAATATATAGATTTTAGTTTGCAAAAACTTTTGCAACTGTTTCACTTGCATGCTTAGCGTATCCGTGAATTATCGGTCTTCGTTCGCAGCGAGACAAGTGTCTTTTTAATGGCGTATTGCGTAGAATAAATAAGAATAATTTTATTTTCTATACTTTTGAAACTATAGCGAAGTACTCGCTAGCAAGTCTAAACCGACTTCAAAAGTAAATAGGTTCTTACGGTGACAGACTGTGAGGGGGGTTGGACCCGAGTGTATAATGTTTTTTGATATAAAAAATGTCGAAATATAAGTACCTAAAATATCGCTAGACCTTGACCAGACACACTATATATGTGGTCCATACAAAAGAAAGGGACAAACTCCGTTCAAGGTCGCTCTCTTGTGAGCTGGTTTTGCGGTTTAGTTCGAATTCAAGTTTAATATATTAAGCCTATTGTGTATGTACAGACAGACGGCGCGTCAGCTTGTCTGGTGATGTCGGAGGCGAAGGCCAAGGAGCTCGGACTGACGCCCAAGGCGTACCTCAGGGACTTCACTTATGTCGCACAGGTAATTAGAAGAAAACACATTGAAATAAGTACTAATATTCACACAAATATATTTGGTAATTGGAATAAACTCAGTTTACGCAGGGCTGGTTTTCAATGTATTCCATTCCCCGAACTAAGATGGTTGTCGGGGTTTGAGTGTTTACTGACTAATTGTTCATTAATTAAACATAACTATATGTCATTAACCTAGCTTTAGTCGAATTTTCTCAAACGAGACCGGCGGTCTTTTAATTGAGGGCAAGGTCACGCGGTGCGATCGCAATATTGACAGTTGATAAAATTGAAATGATATTCGGTTTGAAGGATAGTACATTGTACAATTGTACATTGTATAATAAGGGCACAAAATAGTACTTTTCTGCGAGGCCGCTATTTTGAATCCATAGCGAAGCGAAGGCATAGACACGACACATTGACATTTTGTGACATTTCATGACGTAACATGACATTTAATGAAATTAACCCATTTTCTTTTTCTGATAGAGGGAGGATGAAAAGCAGAGTGTATATACTCGATCGCAAAATTATTTTATCTCGGCCGACGTACTTTAAAGAATCCATCGCTATTCGCTACGCTCGGGATTTCTACTCTAGAATCCTTCGCTCCGCTTTGGATTAAAAATAGCGGCCTCGTAGAAAAGTACTATTTTGCGCCCTTATTATAAATCAAATGAAATCAAATCAAAATAACTATTTTAATTCGATTTCATTGTAATAAGTACAACTTTTGTTACCTTGTTTTCATGCAAATAAACTTATTTGCATGAAAACAAGGTAACAAAAGTTGTACTTATCATATAATGGTTCCACTTCTTCTGCCCTTTCGAAAAACAAAAAAAAAACAATGTAAATCAAAGTATACAATCTACTATATTTTCCCCAGGCATAATTCCTGTTAAACGAGTCAGTAAATAACGTTGTGGTTGTAATCCCCAGGACCCCGTGGACCAGCTGCTGCTGGGCCCGGCGTACGGCATCCCCCGGATCCTGGAGAAGGCGGGGCTGCAGGTCTCTGACATCGACACCTGGGAGATTCACGAGGCTTTCGCGGTCAGATATCTTACTGTTGTATAGTTTGTGTGCCCTATACTTATATTGGAGCTTGAGATATTAAATCATATCATTATCAGCCGGTATCAGTCCACTGCTGGACGTAGGCCTCTTCCAAGACACGCCACTGAGCCCGATCTTCGGCTCTTTGTTTTCACTCACTGCCCACCGCTTTGGTAATGTCGTGGAATGGAGCGAATTTTATTATAATAAATTACACATCTTTATATATAAAAATTAATCCTAATTTCCCTTTGTCACGGCATCACGCGTGAACGGCTGGACCGATTTCGCTAATTCTTTTTTTGTCGTGTTTTTATCGTCAGGAGATGGTTCTTATGAAAAAAAATATTTTAATAAATGAAAGTTGTTTTTAACGCAGGCGAAGCCGCGTGGCACAGCTAGTATTTAATTATTATTATTTATTAAATAATATTTAAATTCGAGTGGAGACCGCCAATCGACAAACGTAGCGTAGGACGCCCTGTGACCAGGTGGAGCGACGACATTCGCAAAGGGTATTAAATAATTTCGTTTCAATAAAAAAATAATTTGTGTAAGCTTCATACAAAACGTACTCCAAATCAAACGCGTTATGTTCTGTATATTGTGTGTTGTGTGTCGATGATTTATCGAGATCTAAAGAGTATCTCCAGAGATATGGAGATAAACACCACAAACTTAGTGCTGAAAGTGACTAGCGCGGCATTCGAAGTCGGTATTTTTCGTTTTATAAACGATATTTTAACTATTTTGATTGTTGCATTAATTTTATATTAGTATTAAATGTTCCAGGGTCAAATCCTCGCCAACCTGAAGGCGATGGACTCTGACTGGTTCGGACAGACCTACCTCGGCCGACAGGGCAAGGTACATCATCTTCTTTTACTTTACATACAATCCAAAACTTCATCGTACCGACGGGCCTCGAACCCCCACCCCCTGGGAAACATGCTCAAGTGCTCAGAACAACTAAGCCACGGTACGATTCTATCAATACGACGAAATTTGCATTTTTAACCAACAATTTTTTTTTTTTTTTAAGATTACTCGCAATGTGGGTTGCACATTACTAGTATTCTTGTTAACCCCTCCAACTAAGCTAAATATGCTTGTGTCTGGAGTGGGTTCACGTCAATAGTGCAATGGGTGGGGTGGGCTTCGAACTCACGACCTCTCGATTGCCAGTCCGACACCCTATCCATTGGGCTATTGCCGCCACTATGCATTGATGGCGCCATCTATAATAACTATATAGAAGCTAATCATTCGGATTGAATCATTACAGTTTTCAAAATCGACGAGAGATGTCGCACTGCTGAAATCAAATATTATTAGGCTGGTTTAAGTGTTGCACACTTTATATTCTTATAACCAAACCATAAGCCGTACACCGGCCTAATAAATACGCACGAATACTAAACAGACAACTTGAAAGCGAGTTAACGTAATAACATCGTTCGCCGATTACACACTGTTAACACATATAATGCCGTAGTTACAAGTGACCTAATTGTAATTTTTTTTTGTTTCAAAATTTGTTCACGGGATTGATATGTCAGCCATACGACATACATTTTTATACGAAAAACGTGGACGACGACGCCTAAATCTCACTTTGAAAACCAGCCTGTGCTGTCAGCCACATATGGCTGACAAGGCTCAGTTGGTTAGAAAAATGTCAGCCATATGTGGCTGACGAGGCATTATATGTGTTAAACAAGATATATGATATAAGAATTTATCACACAATAATAGTGAACTCTATTAACTATTGTACTAGTCGAGCCCTTTCATTCAATATTGAGGTAGTTGTGAAAAAATATGTAATCCGCTATTTTGTAGCGGCGGCCATCTTGGATTTACAGTGATACTGAATGTGTTAAATTGTATTGTCATTAGAATTAAAGATGTGTACCAAATATCAGATCAATCTGTCCAAAGGAAGGGGGTCTAATTTCAATTAATAAATTTAGAATAGAATAGAATAGAAAATCATTTATTCAGGTAAAAAACACTGTACACAACAACAATACGCATATAAAGTAACTACCTAATTCACTGACTAATAAATTATAACTACTACTTATACTAGATACTAAAAAGTAGGTACAACGGTGTGTATACTGTTGCTGTAGTGTACAGTACTACCGGAATAGGTCTGAGCTCAGCTTAATGCTGCAGTCGGGGCTACAGCGCTGATTTTCAGCACAGACCTCGGGTGACAAAACGGATAACATAGGTACTTGAAATTACAATTGGACCCAAACAAAACAGATCAAGCTATATAAAACCGTTTAACCGTTAAACCTCGCGTAAAGTAAGCATCCAATGATCAGTGTATGAATTATGATTTAGTTTTTAACCGACTTCAAAAAAAGGAGGAGGTTTCTCAATTCGACCGTATTTTTTTTTTTTTATGTTTGTTCGCGGATAACTTCGTCGTTTATGAACCGATTTTGATTATTCTTTTTTTGTTCGAAAGGAGAGATCCCAAGTGTGGTACCATGGTAATTTTATCGAGGTATGATAAGTATCTCCAGAGATATTGAGATAAACATCTCATAATTGTTACTGAAAATGAATAGCGCGGCATTGAAGTCGGTTCTTTTTTAGTTTTTAAACGATATTATTTGTTTAAAGTGTGTGTGTTTTTTTTTGTTTTCATTATGGCTCCACACAGTTAGTGTATTAAGCCAATGTCAAGTATTAACATTCTTAAATTTTTTGAGCATTCAATTCTCAAAGATAGGTCAAAGTCCCAAGTTTCTGGTCAAGTTCCAAGTCAAAGTCTAGTCCAAGTCATACCCTCATTAAAGATGTGGACTTTACTGAAGATTTTTTGTGGAATTTTGGTAAGAACGCGAATAGCATGTTTTTCAACATTGTGCTGTTTCCCTACACTCGCACACATTCACCGGCACTTCATGGTTAATAATCCACTTTTATTACACATCAACTCGCGGAAGAACACAAGTTTTAGGGAAAAATACAATGAGAGCACACACACTTTTCCACGTTCCCGCCAAAATTCGAAAATGTGTTTAATGGAAGGTTTTTTTATAAAAGTCGCCTAAGGCCCAGCGCACACCGCTGGAAGCGCGACCGAGCGCATTTTAACACAATAATCTATATATATATATATATATATATATATATATATATAAAAGAAAGTCGTGTTAGTTACTACACTTATAGATCAAGAACGGCTGAACCAATTTTTATGATTTTTGTATTTTTGGAACCCATTTAATTATTTGTATTGTATAGAGTATGACAAACTGCAGGAAATCTGAATAAAATATGAATTTTTGGAATTGTCTTTGCCAGGAATAGGATAATAAGCATTAAAAACAATTAATAATTGACCTAATAAAATTATATAAGAAAAAATATTTTGCCAAAATGTTCCTGGGCTTCAAAACTGCCAATCAATTGATGTTCATTTGTTAATCCCGTCGGTACGGTAAACCGCAAATTAGTAAGGGTCATCGCTCTCCATACATTGCTATTTGCTATTCGTGATTGCTTATTGACAATATTTCTAAATATTGTTTGTCTTCTTTTATGTGCCTTAAAAACCGACAGACGTGCAGTAATGCATGTTCGTTATTTGCTTTATATGCCAAATACGGAAATAGGCGAACAATTTCGCAAATATACCCTCCACACATGTAATTCTCTGTCACACATAGCAAATACAAATAGCCATGTGTGGATAGCATTACAATATTCGGATTACCGCTTATTTTTTTTGTATAATTATGGCACCACACGATTAGTGTATTTAGCCAGTGTCGAGTAGTAAGTAAAGTAAAAATTAAGACATATTTAATGAATGTCAAATATGCGTGCGTTCAGAAATGTATGCTTACGCACGGAGGATAGATAGTTTTTTCTTTCAGACCGTGCTTACAAGCAATTAATAATGATCACTACCTAATCAATTTTATTTGTCAGAATGTATGTAACTACAGAGGATATGCAAGAATGGCATCGCCAATTTATGAGTGCCGTATACATTCTGATCCATAAGGCAAAAAAAAAATTAAAATATATTTAGACAGATTATCCATAAATTCAGTATACTTATTCAGAATTGAAATTAAATTCAATCGAACGAATGTCAAGTTAATAACTTATCCATAACAATAATAACATAATTTAATTTATTCATGTTTTGCTAACACGCGGTTTTAAGTACATGATTATTGTATTTTTATTTAATTTCTGTATTGCCTTAATACATTACTAAAGTTAATGTACCTTTTGTATTCATTGTATTACGTTCATAAAAGCCTAAAGTAAGTTTATCTAAAAGGTAACACGACATTCATTGTCTGTTAGGTGGTACGAAGTTCGCCGGGCCAGCTAGTATAATATAAACCTTAAACACCTTGACATAGAGCCCTTGAGAGCCGCGCCTGGAGCAGGAGATGGCATGTTCTTGTAGTAGCGGGCGAATTTATTCTTGGTATACAATAGGCGTGACAAAAGATTTTGAAATCCTCTTCCGTGATGGGGGAACACATTTACTATTCACGAAAAAAACCTATATTTCGGTAATTAACTTAAGTTTAACGAAGTTTAAGGCAATATTTCTAATATTTTTTCAATAGTGCGCATAAACAGCTCCCATGTGTCATGGCGTCGGCTGTGACGTCACGCATATGTTAATGACATACTTAACGTAGTAACTATTATATAATCTGTGACAATGAATACACATGGGTTTTCCAAAATTTAATAACATTTTCAAGAAAACCTCATAAGAGGATATAGGCGTGACGTCATACGCTGTGATTGGTGTTTCAATCAAAATGGCCGATGCAGTATTTTAATGTTTTATTTTATTGAAAATCTTAATAATCTCAATGTTTTACGTAAAACTAAACTAGTGTTTTAAATTGTTTTAATATGTATTTTCCCCTAAAATAATCAAATCTTCGATTTTTTTAGGGTTTCGTAGTCCTGACAAGGAACCCTTATAGTTTCGTCATGTCCGTCTGTGTGTCTGTCTGTCTTTCCGAGATTTTGCTAAGAGACCGTTAATACTAGAAAGTTGTAATTTTGTGGGGGTATGTATATAAATTACGCCGACAAAGTGCTGAAATAAAATTGTGAAAAATATTTTTTTTAGGGTAGCTCCCCTATATGAGATGTGGGATGGTTTTTTTTACATCGTCTACCCATCGTGTGTTAATATGTGGCAATATCAAACTTTAAAGTGCAAATTTTTGTTCCAGTAGCCACCCCCCCCCCCCCCCCCCCACCCTCTCTCCCTCTAAAAGCTAAATTGCTGGCTTGAAAAATCTAGAAAAATTCGTGATAATAGCGCATTTCATAAACTTTAAAGGAAAACTATAGCGTTATTAAGTTATATAGTTATTATTAAGTTATATTAAGTTAACTTTATTAGTTTAGCAGTAATAGTCGTCGAACTTGGGTGTTGGATAATTTTGTACCAAATACGAAATCCTTAGAATAAATTCTTTAAAGTGACAAAGACGGAGTACCGAGTTGCTTGTTTATAACGGGTAAAGACTTGCATTGAATAACAGGGCACTACGGAACCCAACACTGCGCGTGGCCCGACACGCACTTGGCCGGTTATTTATACTGTCGTCATGCCTATTGTTGTCTTCAATGCGGTCCGGCGCGCTTCAAGCGGTGTGCGCTTCAAGCGGTGTGCGCTGGGCCAAAGTTAGTTTTAATGTGTTTGTGAATGTCGCAGGTCGGATCTCCGGACATGAGCAAGTGGAACAACTGGGGAGGATCTCTCTCCATAGGACACCCCTTCGCTGCCACCGGGGTGAGAGATATTTCTTTAATTGTATCACTAACAGCGTCTCGTGGTTTCACCCTCGTAGTTCTCGTACCCGTGAGAATACGAGGATAAAATATAGCCATGTTACTCGCTGATAATGTAGCTTTCGATTTGAGTATCCTATTTTATTTTATTTATTTATGTAATATCCCATGTTATATATATTTTAAATATCTTATTTCATCTATGTTTTATTTTATTATAGTTCTTATTAGGGTTCCGTACTTCAAAAGGTAAAAAAAGGAACCCTTATAAGATCACTTTCTTGTCTGTCTGTCTGTCTGTCCGTCTGTCCGTGTGTCACCACCGATTTTCTGGAATGGGTGGACCTAGCAAGTTGAAGTTTATACCAGATACTGAAGTCTATATTCCCTATGAGGTGTATAAAAAAATCAAGGTCCTGAGTCAACACGATAAAAAGATATGGGCAAATTTAGATTTTCGCGAAAACTTCTAAGTACCAACATTTTCCTTAATTTTCAACTTATTTTATTTTTTGGAATTTTTCCTTTGACTTGACAATTCTAGGTCAACCGGAAGTACCCTATAGGTTTTGGGTCGAATACCTATAGGGTACTTCCCGTTGATCTAGATTCATGAAATTTGGCAAGAAGCAAGGTTACAGCACAAATTAAGGAAAAATTCCAAAAAAAAGTTGAAAATTAAAGGGTGTCGCCATAAATACATAGATTCGCCAATATAGATAGGCCTCGTGAGTTATATGAGCGCTCATACAATTTAAAGGTCTAGCTTAATTGGTATCAACCAACGTTGGTACGGAAGCCTCGGCGGGCGAGTCCAACTCGACTTGGCCGGCTTTATTTTTTATTAATTTATCTATTTATTTTTCTGCGTTAGTCCAACACCCGCTTCAGGCCTTTCAGAATATCAGCGTCCAGTATTTCCAGGGTGAAATGATCCAGGAAGTCGTGACATTTGTGCTGAGACTGGCCTGTTTTAGCACTTCATAATATTTAACTTAAAGAATAAAGTTTAACTTTAAGCTTTTTTGTAAAAATGTATCTCTTCCTGTCAGGTCCGTCTGGCGATGCACACGGCTAACCGACTGGTGCGCGAGGACGGCCGGCTGGGCGTCATCTCTGCGTGCGCGGCCGGCGGCCAGGGCGTCGCCATGTTGTTGGAGAGACACCCTGACGCTCACCCCAACTAAACATCATGTTACTGCCGTACCGTCACTGTCATACCATCACTACCCGCCCTACCATCACTACCCTACCTACCATCATTATCACACCATGACAACCCGCCCTAACATCACTACCATATTATAACTACCCGTCCAACTATCACTACCATGCCATGGATACCCGCCCTACCATCACTACCCGCCCTACCGTCACTACCCTACCTACCATCATTATCACTCCATGACAACCCGCCCTACCATCACTACCATACCATGGATACCCGCCCTACCATCGCAACCATACCATTCACTCGCCCTACCATCGCTATCATTCCGTCACTACTACCCGCCCTACCATCATTATCACACCATGACAACCGGCCCTACCATCACTATAATACCATGACTAGCCGCCCTACCATCACTATAATACCATGACTAGCCGCCCTACCATCACTTCACACTCATGTCTAAATATGTCACTACCCCATTATTATCTGCATCAAAATACGATCTAGAGCTTAGCTAGGAAAGGCCTGCCAAAACTTACAAAACTATTTTTATTTCACTCTAACTATAGAGGTATGTCGACATACAGCCGTGTCGAAGCTGTTGTGATCTTATAGATTTCCCCTGATATGATGATGTGCTGAATGATTTTGTTAAACATAACATAACCTATACAATATAGTTTCACACAATCACAATGTTATTTTTAAATAATGTTATAAACGTCAGTTCAAGAACTATATTTCGCTGGCCAATTCAAATAGAGTTAAACATTGCTAGAGATAAAGACCTTTAAAACATATTTAAGATTGATTTTGTGGTAAAGCCGGTATGTTATTTGATGGTTTGCCTGTGAGTCTACCAACACCATAATATTATAAAAACCGTCGAATTTTGTAATACATTGCGAGGTTCTCGAAATTATTGTACCTACTATGTATACATTGCGTATCAGTTTACAACTTTTCAGTTTTTGTAGATTGTAAGTATATTAATATTGGTTAATCTGTAATAAATATTTATTTAAATTCCTTAGGCGATAATTGAATGTATCTGAATATTATAATATACTATAAAGGAATGTTTTGTGTTTGATTTGTTTTGGATTTAGGTAGATGTGTCCCGTACCTGAATTATATAGGTTTATTCGGTTTACTCCCAACGACCCCACTAAAACGGGCACCAGTGGGGGACGTTAGGATAAAGTATTAATTTTTGTGCCAACGGCCGCCAGTGGTTACAAAAACATAATTTTACTCCCAACGTCCCCCACTAAAACGGACTCCATTAGGGTTACTAACAGGTGTATTACTGTCCAAACGCTAGCCGATATAAAACAAATTATAAGTGGGTAGACTAAGTAGCGCTGCCATGCCATTGTGTCCAAGTGAGATAAAGCCCCAAGTGCGTGACGCTTACCTACCGGCCACTGCATCTTTTTTATGCTGGCAATATTTTAATGTCCCACCGACCCCCACTACTGGCTGTTAGCACAAAAATTAATACCTTGTCCTAACGTCCCCCACTGGTGCTCGTTTTAGTGGGGGCCGTTGGGAGTAAACCGTTTATTCCAGTCAAGCAAGGTATATCGTCGGGGATAGTGCATTACCGCGTAACTACGCATGTAGCCAAATCTATTTTTCTGTACCAATGCACAGAACGACTACTTCGGCACCTCCCTATATTACAAAAAAAAACTTGACCAATAGAAAACGTGATTGAGTGAAAACTAAAACCGCGGAGGCACGTCTTCGGCAATTCTACTCTATGCAATACCGCTGATCTGCAAGATCTGACCAATAATATACATATCTGTAGAAAAATGTACTCAAAAACTCATATAACAGACAAAACAATACCGCGTAAGTGTCATACAAGGAAACCGAACCATGTTTATACAAAATTAACATTACTAGAATGTAAATCACCTATATAGATTAGTGATTAATGTACCAAAATGAAATTCCTAGACCCAAAATTTACGAAACTAGGCAGTTTTATGTTTCTCCTGTAAACTTAAGTGAAGAGTAGATACGCGTGCTTTACCTGTGTTAGTTACGTGGTATTGCACTATCCCGATATGACGATATAGTGTGTGAGCAGTTACCTAAGCTGGCTTGACTTCTCAGCGAGAGGTCGCGAGTTAAAATCCTAGCACGGTGTATCCACATGTTATAGAAGCATATTATATCGATGTTCCGCCTTACTTGCTACAGAAACGTAGTTTACCACCATCAAGGAGAAAATCTGCCGCCATAACCTTACGATGTTCCGGCAGCACACAGCTCTTGAGAGTATTTTGGGCCTGGCGTGTTCAACCATCATATCATTGCTTACCACCTGGCGAGATAGTGGTCAAACGCTAAAAATAAGTTATATTCGATTTACTCCTAAACCGTAAGGCCAATGACAAAACATATTAATCGTAGTTTCTATACTCTCATATTATAAAATGAAATCCCCCGCTACGTCTGTATGTCTGTTCGCAATAAACGCAAAACTGCTAAATGGATTTTCATGCGGTTTTCACCAATAGGCAGTGTGATTCATCTGGAAGGTTTAGGTGTATAAATTATAAATCGATAGGGTTTTGTGTAAATTGGTTGAGACGAGAAGATGATTGAAGCTCACAGAACACGATTCACTCAACATCAGGTGAGATAGTGGTCAAACGTTTGCTCATCAACTATTAAAAAAACCAGCCAAGTCGAGTCGGACTCGCCCACTGAGGCTTCCGTGCCAACCTTAGTATGTTCCAATTAAACTAGACCTCTAAATTGTATGAGCGCTGATATAACTCAGAGGCCTATCTTAATTAGCGAAACTATGTATGTATGGGGACACCCTTTAATTTGCAACTTTTTTTTATTTTTTTGAATTTTTCCTTTATTTGTGCTGTAATACCTTGCTTCTTGCCAAATTTCATGATTCTAGGTCAACGGGAAGTACCCTATAGGTATTCGACCCAAAACCTATAGGGTACTTCCGGTTGACCTAGAATTGTCAAGTCAAAGGAAAAATTCCAAAAAATAAAATAAGTTGAAAATTAAGGAAAATGTTGGTACTTAGAAGTTTTCGCGAAAATCTAAATTTGCCCATATCTTTTTATCGTGTTGACTCAGGACCTTGATTTTGTAACTTCAGTACCTGGTATAAATTTCAACGTGCTAGGTCCAACTGTTCCTGAGAAAATCGGTGGTGACACACGGACAGACAGACCGACAGACGGACAAGAAAGTGATCTTATAAGGGTTCCTTTTTTTACCTTTTGAGGTACGGAACCCTAAAAAAGATGGACGCAACAACCTGATGCAAAAATGTTAGGCATAAATGCTCTACCCGTGTGAAGCCGCTACCACACAGCATCTTTGACGGTTTTACTTTTGCCTGTGACTAGAGAGAGAGCATAAAGTAAGGAAATATAGTGACGTGGCCGTGTGGCCACGCTATCCAAATAGTAATAGTATATAATCTTCTGTGAATGAATTCTCTATGAAATGAATTCTCATGTGAGACAGAAGATTGTATACTATTATATAATTTGTGACATAACCATATTATGTATTTAGAACCCAGTGACACATAGCAATAAAGGTCAAATTTCGTTAAGCTAAAAACGGCTAACTACTTTATCGACCCTGTAAAAGCCAGCACGGCACTGAGAGAAAAAAATATTATAGCTTTATCCTTTTCCGTTACACGGAATAACTCCATAGTATATCCTATTTCATGTAGGAAAGAGACAGAGCTACCCGTGGTCTATGCTTTTCTCTGTCTACGAGCGAGAGGAAGCTAACATTAGGTGCTATGATGGTAATATGCCATCATCCTAGGTAATATGTAATTCACAACGTGACACAATAAATAAAACAAAATGATAAATTTTGGGCAACCATTTATTTACAGTCACCTGCGCTTATCAGCCAAATTGTCTTTAAATCTATTTATATAGTTATCCTAATTTACATTTTAGATCGTCCCCAACCGACGAGTTACGAGAAATCAAAATCCTTTATTTAAAAACCTACATGGTTAAAAATTAAAATCTATTTTTATTTCTCGTATGGGATTGAATATATGCACAATTTTTACATAAGATATATGCCTTGCGAGGGCGATCCCACCAAAAATTAAACACTAAACGAAATAAACATACAAGAAGCTTCAAGAGATTATAAACAAATAGACAGGTCATCTAAACTTTAGCAAAAGCTATGCTTTTTATTTAAACAGAGTCATTCCTATGACTACCAATAATATTTGATCCAAACGCCGACGTACCGAAGTACGGATTATTTAGATTTTGCATTAAAATTATATCAGAATAATGAATTCATAATAATTCTGAGATCGAGCATTTGGTTTTAATATTGTCTCAATTGTAATGCGAATGCTTAAATCTAAAAATAAGAGAAATGCAAATTATAGCCCTCAAATACCGATTGTCCTGCTGTCAGTGACTTGTTTCATAGTTATTACGGTTGTTATTTTTGTAAGAAACTTATTTCTTAAAATCACTGACGAAGATTTAGGTAATCTTGTACTTTGCATACAATAACAAACTAAAATTAATAATATGCAAACATTGCAACATAATTTTCTAAAACTATGTATTTATTTATATTCCACAAACATCAGTCCGTAATCTGGGAGAAGAGTACATTTACATAATATTGTTTCATATCATTTATTGATAATTCTTTACTGCCGTAAAATGTACGATGAATGACGTGATGGAACAAGAATAACTTGTCGAATAAGAATATCTTGACCAAAAAAGTCAAACCCGAACTGAACATTGCAGTGAAGACAAATTAATTCACCCGTTTTGTTTCCATCCCACTCACATTTACCGTAGGAACCACATATCTGGGATTTCACTTATGGTTTCTGAGTACCATTATTGAGAGTTTATCTATTCAATAACGGTACATTTAAGTAAAAAATAAATGTACCTCAGAAACCGACCATTAATGTAATGAAATCCTAGATCTGCGGTAGGAACAGTCTGTAATATTCTGCCAAACACTAAAATCAACGTGAAGAAAAGAGCAAAAACGTGATCTGATGTCATTCAAGGTCATATTATTGGACTTCACAACTTTATCCGACATGTAACCTCCTTTGGGTATATATCTTCTTGGTCCTGACTCCTGACATACATATGTCACTTAGCTTTTATCTATTTATTGCTTTTCATCGTTTACAATGGCGATGGACCTACGCGATGGACCATGCAATAAGGGTAGGAATGTACTAGCGGTTAACCGCGGGGGCGACTAAACGCACGGCTAATATGGATTTGTTTGTGCTCGTACGCACTTAACCGCCGCTTAATTTCAACCGCGGCGGTTGAATGGAAGGACGCGGCTCGCTTCGCGGCTAGCCGGCATTGTTTACACGCACTGGCGGTTCAGTAGGTTTAGTTTCATTGCGGTTGGCTGCCATGGCGGGCGGAAGCCTAAGGTCCATTAATTTTAGATCTCTGTCAGAAATTACGTCACGGAATTTCACACAAAAATATTAGTAAAGTAATTTTAATATCCAATATCAAATAATATTGCAGCACTACTCATCTTTAATTTTTGGAACATTGTAAAATGTATGTCCGATTTTTACTTAACATTTTGTAATCCTACGAATTTTAATAAATGTCAACGTGTGTTTGTAAATATTAATAATATAGGATACTTTTTGCGAGTACTTTTAGACGCAGGCAAAGTCGCGGCACATGTCTAGTGGATACCATTTTATATTCAGATTACATAGAAATATCAATAAAAAAAATTAAAGTAATTCACACACTATTATATTACTAAACATATTTTAAACCCAGATGTCTGTACAGAAAACATTTGACACAAAAATACACACATTTCATATAATATAATCTTTTGTCAAGCCATTTTAAGAACTGGACTTCACTGGCATATATTATTAGGTACTTAGTTTTATTGTTAGTTCATTTTGTCAAGGTTTTCGTGATATTTAAGAATGCCAGTGTAGCCTAGTCCTTATGCCCGTAACCACAATGATCACAAAATCGCAACAGGCACTGAACAACTATCGGTAAACCTTAAAACATATTTACAATCTTCATTAAAACATATCGGGTCTAATATTAATAATATTTAACTCTTTCAGCTATAACTATGTCATTATCTAAGAGTGAAACAAATCATTTCAACTATTTGCTATTGCTATTTAGATTCGAGATAACTACCGCCTCTGTGCATCGATATATATAAAAAAGGGAGATAAGGTACCCCGCTCCTCAACGAGGACCATATGAATTATGTTCTCGAACCTAATTTCATCTTAGTCACAATCGAACTGGCGTTTGTGTAGCACGTACAGAATTACATGTGCAATTATCGCAGATCCATTTAAATTATTAGCAACAACGCCTTCCTCTGTTCTTCATGCACATCAAGCTCGACATTAGAAATTCGTGTTTTCATGTACTTAGTTGCTTCTAGCTCCATTATGTTTGCGTGGCATAAGAGTGAGTACCGCATCTCCGTTTCTATATCGATGGCTCTGTGCAAAAATACTAACTTTTCTATTTATATGTATCCTACGGTTATTGCAAAAATCGCGTATTGGCGTATTCGTTTTTTGAAAAAGGCAATTATTTGTATAACTGTATCAGATAAGGCATTCTATAACTAATCGTGATATATATTCTTCTATTGTATTCATAATAATAACATAGATATTCAAAATATTTTATATTTATTGCTGTTATTAAAAGGCAAAAGTTAGTTAATATATTTTAGAAAATCATTAACATTTGGCCGACATAGTTATTCTTTGGATAACACGAAGGGTTTAAGTCTACATTTGTAGCAAATTATGCTAAAATTGCGAGTCTGTAAAATTAGCATACGACCTACGAATAAATCATAAGTCAGGAACTCTACTTCAGAACAAATTCCACACAAAAAGTGGCTCTCCTTCAAACCAAAACGACGTAGATTCAAAATAAGAATCACTTTCGAAGTTACAAATGATTGGCTTGGAGATTGATTTAAATTCGGAACGAAAGCAGGGATAGTTCGCGCATGTGCTGCAATGTCTGTTATTACAGTTGAGTCAAACAAGACAAATGTCCGACTAATGACGCGCTGACCACGACTTTTAACCCCGCCTGCTTGGACACTACTTTTGTTGGGTCATTTTTATAACGCAATTACTTTTCCTGACTTATGATTTATTCGTAGCATACGACACTATAATAATACAATTGTTTTATCTATTTGAAATATTGTTCTAATATTCCTAAGTGTATAAAAACAGAAATAACATTTAAAACCGAAAGAAATACGTTCATAATTGTACTTCAAGTAATTAAACATGATCGTATAATGTAATAAATATTATTTGTAAGCCAATAAATCATAAAACATGATAGCCATAGGGCGTTACCAACACAAACATTAAATCATACAAGTAAAATGGTAGGTCGCCGGCACTGCGATCTTCAATTAGATAATTAATAAATCTGACCACACGTTCTATAATGCTCACTATTGCAATCCTGCTTTGCCATCACAAGTAATCCAGACGTGTAATAAATCTGCGCACATGAAAGTGACAACAGTTTCGTAATTCTGCCAGCATTAAAACTGCTGGTACTTCTGCATATTGTTCAGATATTTAAGGGCCTTATTGACAGCCCGTCGCCGCTGTACGTCATGCACATAAATGAATACGGTCGACGTCCCTCAGCGGCAATGGACGGTGTATAAAGACTCTTAAACATAGCCGTTCATATTTTTATCAGCAGAATCTGAGTATTTAAGATGTTTTTTCTAAAAGATACCGTTACATTCGCGACTTGAAGTCTTCCAAATAGTACCAAAAAACACACACCTTTCTAGTTGAATCACGAACCTATAAGTTACCTTTATATCTCATTCTGTCATATAGTTTGCGCGAGATTCACGTGTCAGCACTCACTATTAACTCCAAAACTGTATCATTTTGTGTACACTATAAGTAGCGGCAGGATGAAGAGTTCGCTACAAAGTCCATAGGGTCGGCCGGTGGAGTCCGCGGCGCCGGGGTTACTGGAAGTCAGCCAGCGACTGTCTCCAGGTCGCGTGGAACGGGATGCGGAGCAGCTTCAGCTTGGTGTTGGGCAGCTGGGCTGACAGCAGGCGCTGGAGGGTCGGCAGCGGCAGGATTTCCACCTGAAACCAGTCACAGAAGTGTGAATTCAACATTCTTCTTCTTCTTAGTTTATGCCATAAACTTTATGGCTTCTGTAAATCGGTAAGTGGATCTCGAGAACAGCTGTTGGATTACACCAGGTGTAGTATTGGACAGCAGTCTGACTACACCAGGTGTAGCAGTCTGACTACACCAGGTGTAGCAGTCTGACTACACCAGGTGTAGCAGTCTGACTACACCAGGTATAGTATCGGACAGGTGTCGGCCTACACCAGGTACAGTATCAGACAGGTATCACACCTGCGGCGGCCCGGCCACCAGCTGGTGGTCCATGGGCAGCCGGCAGCCCGGCACAGGTTTGAGCACGGGGATGCACTCGCCCAGCTCCCTCCTGGCGCCGCCGCCCGCCGAGCACTGGTCTATGAACAGCTCCGTCACTCGCAGCAGCTCGATGGTCACGCCCCACATTAGATGGGTGAGGGTCTCTTTCAATCGCAGCACTCCGCTTAGAACCTGGATAAAGGGATCTGTTGTTAGTCATGTATTTGAGGTAAAGGTAGCACTAAAAGGTAATGTAGCAGTCTGTTATAGCTTGTACTCAAAATTTAAGGATGATTAATAATTTAAAAAATTGATGGTTCCTAGTTGAACTATAGAATATATTAAAGTTTTCTTTAATAAACCTATAGTAGGTATAACTATTGCACGAGAAATAAGCGTTTGAACAGGAGATATTCAAATAATTCTTGATGAAATTGTCTAAAAACTCTCGTCTGAAACTGTTCACTTTATGAGACGCACATTGCTTCAAGTATTAAATAACACTAGAAATGCGTTTTTATAGTATAGTTATGAACAGATGTTTATTATGAGTAAAATGGATCGTAGATAGTATATAATGTTTACCTGTTTATTTGTAGTAGCTGATTGTGAAACGTAGGTAGGTATAATTAATAGTCTCTGTATATTTTTACATTCTGCAAGCGCATCGTCGAAGCCAACCTGTAACAGAAAATATACATTATATTTATTTAATTTTAAATGTATTTAAAACTTGACGTTAATAGTGTACAAGATTTAAGTTTTGCCTTCCCAGAGAATGTAATTGTAAATGTACGGTATGTATCACCTACAAGATGCAGTCTAAACTTAGGTTGAGTTGCACCATCTCACTTTAACCGTAACTATAACTATAAACGGGTTTTTTTAAATGGATTTTGACAGATTTTTGACGTTTGTTATAGTTAAAGTAAGATGGTGCAACTCAGCCATAGATTATATTTACACAGATTTACAAATTACAATCGATATCATTATTAATTACCTAATAATGAATAGCAACTTAGCAACACGGATTAACAAGCTCAACAGATTAGCAAACTGAAGTGGCAGTGGGCTGGACATATCTACCACAGGACCGATAACCGTTGGGGCAGACTGGACCTAGAGTGGAGACCGCGAATCGGCAAACGTAGTGTAGGACGTCCTGAGATCGAGTGAAGCAAAGCGGTAGGCAGTGACTGGAAACGAAGAGCCGAAGTTCGGGCTCAGTGGCGTGTCTCGGGAGAGGCCTGTCGCACTCCGCGCGGTAGCTATGAAAATGCTGGTACCTCCGCGGCAGCCCGCGGGCTACAAGTTCAGTCCGTAGTGTCACGCTCTCGATCAGACGCGCGCTTTTACTTTACTATTCCATCTGTTTTCCCACAACACTCAACCTTACCGCGAGTGATACAGACTCTTGCGGCGTGGACTTACGGTACATTTTACGGTGCGCAACACGCGTTTACTAGTATATTCTGTGAAGCAAATTCAAGGTCGCATCCGAGGCGTGTAGCGCATTTTAAACGATACCGACGTTGTAACTAGGTTTAGGGCCAGTTTCACCGGATCCTGATAAAGCGTTAGATAGTTATCTGACACGTGACGCCGTATAAAAGCAGCCAAAAATCTGTCAGATTTCTTCATATTAGCACTATCAGGCACCGGTGAAACTGGCCCCTTAATCTCGCATTTCTGCTCGCGGGGAGTGCATCTTTTGCACTTGTACTATTCATTATCTCGTGGAGAGGTGTACGTCCAGCAGTGGGCTGATGATGTCGACGAGTAAGCCGGTGTACCTTCACGTCGATGTTGACCAGCTCGAGCCGGGTGAGCGCGGGCAGCAGCGCCAGCGCGCGCAGGATGGCGGGCGCGGCGCAGTGCGCGGTGCCGCGCTCCAGCCGCAGCCGCTTGAGCCGCTTGAGGCGCGCCACCACCTGCGCGAACTCCGCGCGGAACGTGCACTCGCCCAGCTCCAGGGACTCCAGGTTGGTCAGCTCGCCTATCACGTCGCACGCTCGCCACCCCAGCTCCTGTTCATATATTATTTAATTTTTTACAACATTTGTGTAAACATATTGCTAATTTTTAAATCGATGAATCCCGCAAACGTAGCGCAGGAAGTCCTGTGACCAGGTGGAGCGACGACATATGCAAAGCGGTGGGCAGTGACTGGAAAAGAAGAGTCGAAGATCTGGCTCAGTGGCGCATCTTGGGAGAGGCCACGTCCAGCAGTGGACTGACACCGGCTGATAATGATGATGATGAACGCCGGCTGCACGCACGAAAAGTGTCACGTTCCGCGTGCAAACGAGAGCGCGGAACAAGCGATAGAGAGGCACGATCGTTGACGTTATCACGTAAAATCGTCCGTAAACCCCTTTAAGACAACCAATGTTTTATTCTTTTTAAATGTAATCAATGCAATGACTATATGTATGATAATTTTGTTTGTTCTTATTTCATATAATTCTTGGATATGACTGTTAATAATCATAATTTATTTCCGGCAATACTAAAACCCATAGTTGTCTTAACACTAAAATTTGAACACTGTAAAAGAGTGCCAAGGGTGCCAAACATAAAAAAGTGACATTATATTTCAGTCCATCAGCATTAGCATATTGGCGTTAAAGAATTTATTTCAAAAAGTCGCGGGAGAAAACTAGTATTCATCATCATTATCAACCAATTTCCGTCCACTGCTGGACATAGGCCTCTCCCATGGCACGCCACTGAGCTCAATCTTCAGCTATTCGTTTCCAACCGCTGCCAGCCAGCTTGCGTATATCATCGCTCTATCTAGTTATTTAGTGATAGATATTACTAGATATTACCAAAACTAGTATTATATTGTGTTATTTATTTATATCATATAGGCTAGGGCTCGACCACTATCGCACCTTTTGGTAAATGATGATGCGGTCGAGGATGGGAAGTGAATGTTACCTTGATGGAAGTAAGCGAGAGATGCTGCAGATGCGTCAAGGCGGCCAGATGCGTGAGATCTGCTGTGAGCGCGAGGCCGGCCATGCTCTTGAGTCGCAGCTCCCGCAGCAGCGGCGCGGAGGCCAGGGGCTCCGGGTCGAGCGCCGCGTCGCGGATGGCCAGCGCCGAGAGCGAGCGCAGCCCGGGCAGCGCGGAGCACGCGGCCTCCACCGCGCGCGCCGGGCACCGGCACATCTCTAGTCTGTCAAAGGGGAACCAGCCTTACAGCGTTTGTCCACAGCAACGGCACCGGGTTGTGGTGACGTTGTTTGTTTTATTTCTATGGAAACGCATCTGCCACGCATGACAGCTAGAAGAAACAGAACCACCGGAATCGGTGGCGGTGGACAGACGATCGCCGGCACATCATTTTCAAACCGGCCCGAAAAAATCTCGGTGACGGTGACGTCCCGTTGCCGTTGCTGGGAACAAACGCTCGTACTAAGGCGGCCATTACACGATTGGTTTTGCTGTCAGTTTGCTGTCAGTCACGGCTGTGGCTGATGGGGTGATTGACGGTGATTGACCGATATTTACATTCTTTTGATTGCTGCATCAGCAACCAAAAGTCATGACTGATGGTTTTGAATGACGGATAACCTATCGTGTAATGGACGCCTAAAAACTAAAACGCACTTGCGGCAGACCGTTTATACTGCAGCCTGCTGCAACAGTAGGCTGTATTCCAGACTTAAAAGAAAGAACTAGATACGCCCTACGCTAGGCGACTTGATTCAAGATCTTTACCGAAATGTGTAATGCGGTCGATTGATTATAGATATAACTAAAAGGTAAACTAATGGCTAAATCATCAAACCCTCGTTACCAAGCCCAAACTACGGAACTAGTCAAAATGAATCACGTAAGCTTAAACTAGAGGGGTGAAGAGTCCCACCCCTAGAATCCATTTCCTAGCTCCATCATCAGATCAGATCCTAGGTACAATTTTTTTCACTATCTCGCCTAGTAAGCGATGATGTGGTCGAAGAAGGTGAACACGCTAGGCCTAGAATACTCTGACTCTCAAGGGCCATGATGCCGGAACACCGTAAGAATATGCGACAGCTTTTCTCCTTGATGTGGTAACTTTTTGGTGACAAGTCAGGCGGAACATCGATATAATAGGCCACCACCTGTGAAAGTTAAACTAATGATAGCGTGTTAAAATATACATGAGATCTTACATTTTTTTTTAATATCTTATAGGCTAGCGTTTGACCACTATCTCACCTGTTGGCAAGTGATGATGCGGTCGATGGTAATCACGCTAGGCATAAAATAGGAATTCAGAATACAGAAATTAACTGACCTTTCTAAGGTATCAACGGAGCCTATACGCTTCGCGAACTGTTCCCAGAAGACGGTGTCGTTCTGAGGCAGCAACATCTTGCGCAGATCTAGCCACTTGGTGCCGTGACGCTTCAACGCCGAGCATAGACCTCCCCAGTCTGATACCTGCGGGACCAAACATGGCTTTAGTTAACATCAACATTTACTTATTTTACACACAATCCAAAATAGGGTAGTTTACAAAAAACATTTTGTCCGTCATTTACATAATCGAAAAATATTGAATACGTATTTTTTTTAATTAAACAAAAAATTACGAAAACATAGAGCGTTGAAATTCCGCGTGACGTCACAAACCGCTAAAAAGTGTACTACTTTCTAGCGGTTAGTGACGTCACGAGCCCCCACTCCCGAACTTTGACGCTCTTTATCTTTGTCAATTTCTATTGATTTGTAAAATAAAAAAATACGTGTCCAATATTTTATGATAATCTCACTGACGGACTAATTAGAATTACTATTTGTTAACACAGGCAACATCCCTATTGTATTGGGACCGATAGGATTCGAAACCACGCCTACTTGGAAACATGCCCAGGCGCTGTAACCAACTAAGCCACAGTACGATCCTAACAATACGACGAAATTAATGCATTTTAACCGACTTCACATGCCACCCGAGTCAGTTTCAGTAGCAAGTTTAATATGTTTATCGTCATATCTCTGGAGATACTAATAAGATCATGACGAACATTTAATGGAACTAACTACCTTGGGGATTAATAATCATTCAAATCGGTTCACAATAGGCGGAGTAATCGCGTCAACATACGGACGAATTGAGAATCTCCTTCTTTTTGGAATTCGGTTGAAAATATTGTCAGTGCCCATAGATTGGCCATTAGGGTATTGCCGCTAACAATAAACAAATGTCAGTTAAGGGGGTACGATTTCCATATAAAAGTATAATGCACAATTATGAGTAAATGGACTGAACTGAAATTACATTTTTTGGTCTTGTATAAGTCTACATGTCGGGAATTATATTTACTTATATGATTAAAATGAACAATACAAACATCATTCTATCAATATTTTTTGTTTGAACTTAAATTTTACCATTATTAAAAACTAGCTGTGCCCGCGACTTCGTCCGCGTGGAATAGTGTCTTTGTCTTTTAATTATTTAGGCTTATTATTTTACAAATAAGACACATGCGTATCCCAGCTACACCGCACCGTACCACGCTGCGCTAATCCCCCCTCCCCCTACCCCTCACTCCCCCCTCTCTTCATACAATACATTATATTATCAAAAGTTGGTCTATAATTACAATCCACGCATTTATTCTCAACACATTTTCATCATATTTGTCCATTATACTTTTGTATGGAAATCGTACCCCCTTAAAGAGTAACACAAAGTGAGTTAGTTACCTGCGAGTTTTTCATCCGGACATGTCTCCAAAGAGAAGGCGTGGCGGCCAGTTGTCTCCATAAACGACACACGCGAGCGCAATGTGCCAACTCACGCATGCCCAGGTATTGGAATATCTGTGGGTGTGGGGATAATCACATTTTACTATGCAAGTATTATTTTTATTACAAAATCCACAGATCTTATAAAACATAGATTGGCTTATATACTATTACTGACATCTAATAACGGATTTACTTTATATAATTTATTTCAAATAGAGAGCAGAGGTATAAATAAATAAATTATGTATTATGCTTTTTTTTGTTCTGTTTTTTAATTACTACGTAGGTGTCTGACCTACTAGTGTGATAGTCAGTACAGCATTCAAATTGATGGTACATTTATGCAGTAAAATAAATTGTAGTTTTAAAAAAAAAATTTGAATATTCAATCGTTTTTTAGGGTTCCGAACCCAAAGGGTTTTATTCGTGTTTTCAATAATCAACTTTATCGATAATCAACTTAAAATATGACTCTTCCCAACATCTATTGGCGAGTAGCAGTAGCTTTAGTGTTAGTGTGTCGTTAAAGCAGTTAGTTGCTCTCAATTAAAAAAATAGTATTATTATTCGCCGATAGATGTCGGGAAGAGTCATATTTTTCTGTTTAAGTGGAAAAAATACCGATATAATAAACATAAAATACCGGTCAACCAGATATTTAATAATATTAAGTACACCTTTGTGTTAACGTTTACTTAGTTGGTGTTAGAAGTTCGTAAGATATTCGTTAGATGTCGTTTGGAACCCTCCGTGTGCGGGACCAAAGTGACTCGCACTTGGCCAGTTTTATTGTATGATACACACCTGTACAGCGATGTTAGTCTTCCCCTGCTGCGCTCGGTTGTAGAACGCAGTGAAGTGGTCGGTATCGTCGGCACGAGGACGGCCGCGACGCCGCGGTGACGTCAGCGCGGGCGGCGACGGTGGCGCCGCGCCGTTCGTCACACGACTCCGTAGCTTTGTTTCACTATAATCAGGTTTTAGGTCACACTGGGTAGAGACTCAGAAAGTCGAGGTTTTGTATTAGTCTTTATTTTGTGCAAGAATATAATTAATGATAATTTTCAGTACGCGACAAGATGGTATAGAATTGATAATGGTGTCGATGCTATCGCGATTTATTAAAAAGGGAGTATTAGGTATGATTGTAGTGGTAAATTTACAATAAAATTTAGCTTACGGATAAGTTAATTTCATTGAATCAATTTCAAATTATATTCTTGCAATAATAAAACGTACCTTCATCCTGCTAGAGCCAACGCCGTGAAAAATAAACATCACCTACATAAAATGCGTTTAGTTTGATACATTCCTTTTACGTAAAATGATTTATACAACATCACAGGGTAACACGTTTAGATAAAAACAATACTTTTTCGGATATCATTTAATAACGATTTTATTAAAATCAACTTGACAGTAATAAAACCGTTATAAATATTAATGATGGGATGTAAGGGAGCAAAATTCCACCTGATTGCTCTCAGCCAACCTCTCCTGCACGTGGTGCATCCTGCCGATCAGCGAACGAGGCTCTGGCGACAAATGGCGGGATATCCATTCGGAACGACGTAGCTAAATACCACAGGCCGGTGACGGGCACCAGCGGCACCGGTGCGAGAAGCTACGTCCTGTGATCACCCAACCCGACTGCCCAGCGCGTGGTGATTATTTGGGCAAACCCTTCATGGCAGACACAACCACACAACGGCCCCCAGTTCCCGGTCGCCCCGCTATTCCTGACCAAGGCGGCGGCGGCGGCGGCGGTTACGGTAACGGCGGTGCAGGGGGTGCTAAGAATCCCCGGGCGACGGAAGGCCGCCAAAACCGACTGACCCTGGCTACATTTAACGGACGCACGCTACGGCTCGATACACACTTGGCACTTCTGGAGGAAGAGCTGAAAAACATAAGATTGCATATTCTGGGGTTATGTGAAGTCCGAAGAGAAGGGGAGGACACCGTTACCCTAGAATCAGGCCATCTTATGTATTTCAGAGAGGGAGAACAACCATCCCAAGGCGGCGTCGGATTCTTGGTCCACAAGATCCTCTCTGACAACGTTTTAGAAATCTCCAGTGTGTCGACAAGGGTAGCGTATCTTGTGATTAAACTCACCGAGAGGTATAACCTCAAGGTTATCCAAGTATACGCACCGACTTCGCCACACTCGGACGATGAAGTGGAGGAAATGTACGAGGACATTTCCAAAGCCTTGCACACAACCCAAAAGGCCCACTTCAACGTTGTCATGGGGGATCTCAACGCTAAAGTGAGAGTACAAACAAGCGGCGAATCGGTAGTAGGACCACACGGATTGGGAAGCAGAAATCATAGGGGGCAAATGCTCGTCAACTTCCTAGAAAAAGAGGGGCTTTTTCTGATGAATTCTTTCTTCCAGAAAGATCCCCAGCGGAAGTGGACGTGGCAAAGCCCCGACGCTATGACCAAAAATGAGATCGACTTCATAATGACGGACAAAAAGCGCATATTTAGTGACGTCTCAGTGATCACTAGGTTTAAAACCGGCAGTGATCACCGACTAGTCCGAGGCTCTCTAGATATCGACTGCAAACTTGAACGTATTCGTCTAATGAAGTCCACGCTCCGACCCAATATGCTAAGATCCGTGGTCGGGTCTGAAACGTTCCAGCTGAAACTGGAAAACCGATTTGCTGCACTGGAAACCACAATTGACGTTGATCAGGATCTCGACCATGTGGTGGACATCAGAGACTCTTCGCAATAGCGAAGAGTCTCGATCTACTCGGCCATATAACAACACAACACACGGCCTAATAAGGCCGTTCGCAGAGACAACTATTGAAACAATGATAGTCGAGTCAACATTCCACATGGCGGTAACCTCGTGAGACAAGTCAAGGTACTTGCTGAGCTTGTCCTTCTCGGCTTTCCCTTGTGAAGGTGTGAAACCTTGGTTCATATAATTAAATTATTATTATCTAATGTAAGTGAAAGTGTAAAGCGACCTTTTATAGTTTTGGGAGTCTATATCTAATACCTTTAAACGAGCAATTCTTGAATGTAATATACCCAAATCTCGAAAACGGCTCCAAAGATTTTCATGAAGTTAGTATTATATTATACTGGGGGTTTCGGGGGCGATAAATCGATCTAGCTAGGATTCATTTTTAGAAAAATCTTTTATAGTATTTTATATATTATTTCAGGCAATGTATAACTCCTACAATATCATTAGAATACGAAGGCAAATTTCGCCACCTTCTACAAGATTGTAATAGCTCGGTAGGAAATCGGGCGATCCCGAAACCAGAAGACCCTGGTTCGAGTCCAGTTGAGATGATTTTTATTTCAAGTTCCTTTTGTAAGAAAAACTATTATTGGGAGTCAACAAAATTCAAAAAAAACACGATTTACCAACAAAAACCAGGTCATAAAGGTACTAGTAAATTAAATAAAACAACGTCATCATTATATACATACACATCAGTTACAGGGAATGTCTATCAATTTTAAATTCACAGACTTATACATAAACTTTATGCTACGAAATGATATTACTTCTTGCTGCTAAGAAAGATTCTCCTCTTAAATAATTTTGATAACAAAATAAAATAATTTATGCAAATACGAGTATGTAGTTTTAGCCCCCAATTAATTTTATAACAAAGTAAAATAATTCGAGCAGCCTTTCCAATGAGAGTACAGAAAAAATAAATGCTTATAAGTGAGATGCACTATCAGTTTGTGTACATTTTCTATAATATTTTATTTTAAACTGCAAAAATTAAACTCTATAAATCTTGACTGAGTATCGATTCCTTGTTTTCTTCTTTTTCTTCTTAACCGATGCGACGTGGAGTCCTTTGCGATTGAATAATATCCAGTTTATACAGGTTAATACTGCCAATATGTAGTTTTGATTATTGTATACTTGGTGCTGGTGTTTCTTCTTGCGTGACGATGTTACCTGAAAGCAGAAATGTAATAGCTCTGTGACGGTCATATTGCATGGAAGAAAGTCTTGTTGTAAGGCAGGTTTGCTGACTACCCGCTAAAACCAAGTATTAAGTTTTCATGTCGATCTTTAGAAAAGGATTATAGTCCATTAGTTTTACAGAACAGATTTCATAATTGTAGACATATTGTGACGGAGCAATAAAATAATTTAAGCGGCAATAGCCCAATAGCTAAGGCGTCGGCCTGGCGATCGAAAGAGTGAAGAGATGTGAGTTCAATCCCAGCCATTGCACTATTGACGTGAACCCACTCCAGACACAAGCATATTTAGCTTAGTTGAAGGGGTTAACAAGACTACTAGTAATGTGCAACACACATTCCTAGTAAACATAAAAAAAAACTATTGTGAATTTTAGCATTTCTGTGTAAAAATAAATGTTAGTTTTTACGGTACCGTTTCATCACATTACATCACATATTAAGCCCTTATGTGGCAGATTACTGACAACATTTACATGGCGTCTTTTGCATAGTAGGAAAAACAAGAAGGCGCCGCGATACATTTGCCTCTATGGAAATATAGTTATAAATATTAAAATACGGGACTATGGAAATACCTACAAGAAAAGTGCATACCTAAACCTTAACCTTAACGTTACATAAAATTGTTGCTAGGGTTGTGTCAATCAAGGTCATCAATGGACCAATGAACAATCAATGGCAGCCATTTTGGACCATTGGACAATCAATGGCAGCCATTTTGGACCAATAGACAATCATTGGCAGCCATTTTATGTTAAATATTATGTTTCTTTGAAGTGTTTCACACTTTATATTTTTGTAAATTGTTAAACTCAATCCAAAATTTCATCGTACCGACGGGACTTGAACCCGCAACCTCCGGAATAACATGTTCCGGTGCTTTGCCAATTAAGCCACGCATTATTGAGTTTAACAATTTACATTTTATGTTACATTATGACTTTAAGGTGCACCTTTTTTGTAGGTATTTCGTGTCCATATATTTATGTCAATGGTCTTATGTCATATAACGCCATCGTTTATCTGTTAGACAAACTTCTGATAGAGAGAGAGAGTGCATGACAGCTTCATGCATTTATTTTTAATGATATAGGTAGCAACCAAGCAAATGGCCCACCTGATGGCAAGTGGTCACCGTCGCTTATGGACACTTGCAACACTAGGGGTGTCACTCAGGAATTGCCGACCTGTCAAGATTGTTTTAACGCCCTTTTTGAAGGATTCCATGTAGTAGGTCTGCGGGAAAAGAGCAATTAGCCTATTGAGATACATACTGGGCAGTATGCGGTAGAGGTGCGGGTCGCGGCACCACTATGAACCGCTTCCCGTTGATGACGGCCAGCGACTGAGGCAGGGAGGCGCGCGGAGGACGCGGGGGGCGCGGGGCGGGCGCGCGGGGGCGGGGGCCCGCTACTGCCCACACTCGCTGCCCGTCCGACCCGCCTGATACCTGACGTTGTGAGGTTACCATATACAAAAAATACAAAAAAAAATAATTAAACATATACACATTGACAGATCATACAGTGCGACATAAAACAGTTGACAATAAATGAGGGCGCAACTATTACTTTTGCATCTTGTATGTAGCGACACAGTTAGTTAGAAACAAACGTTTTTGATACTTAGATGAGTATTATTTTTGCAAATATGACATGAATATTTATTTAAATGGAAACCTGTAAGTAATATTTCTATACAAATTCTTCTTTATTATTTTTATATGCTTATTTCTTACTTGCATTATTCAATGAGTGAAAACAAGTATCAAAATTCAGTAGTCGCGCAATAAATACTAATCTTTAGGTGTTGCCTGTAAGAGTGACTAGTTAGTTCTTAAATAATTAATTTCTACTCTTTTATGTTGCACTGAATGTCTTGCGATTCTTGCACTAGGGCAAGCCTGTACCGCACACTTCTTACAGCGGGTCGCAATCCGAGGACGTAAAAACGTTGACGCAGTTTATTTACTACAAGTTCATTATTTCCATGGTTGAATTTCACGTGATAAGAATGGATCAGTAAGCGAACTATTCTGTGTTTTCCATCAAGTGGGAGTGGGAATCACTCACTGGTGATGCATTTGTGCGGCCTGATAATCTAAGGATCCTATCCTCACCTACGACAAGCGAAATATTCTTTAAAGGTGTTCAATAAAAGCATTCACGCAAAACTCGACATTTTTCCGTTTCATGCGTCTAATTTACAATATAAATAATCACGGCCAATCGAGCCGGATTCAAGTTATTTAATCAGTTCAGAGATGATTCAAATCAATAGTTGTATTACAAGTCAGTGCGTGTAAATGTGAGTTGTAATTGGGGGTGATGTGTTTGTGTGTGCGTGTGTCTGTGTAGGAGGGGGAGGGGGGGGGGGATTGCTGATGTACGTGTGTCTATGTAGAAGATTGTGAGCTAGTGAATAATTGAGCGCATTAGTATTTTGCACTGTTATGTGTTACTCATTACTTTTCAATAAACACAACACATTGCTTGAGTCAGACCATTTTATGCCTAGCTTGTTCCTTCCTCGACCACATCATCGCTTACCACCAGGCGAGATAGTGGTCACACGTTGGCTATCAGATGTAAAAAAAAAACAAAATAAATATCTTAATTTTAATATATAACTCAAAGAAAAACTTTTAATTGGTAGACTTTAGAATAATCATCATCATCAGTCTATGTTAGTCCACCGCTGGACATAGGCCTCTCCAGCTACACGCCACTGAGCACTGGCAGGAGCTGGATGAGAGTATGAGAGTTGCCGAGCATCTTGCTCAGTGACTTTATAACGTGCTACCATAACTGAATCCATCATAATCAGCAAATTAAACAAAAGCTTTAAAAAAACTGGATATGGACACAGTAAATACATAACAGTAAAATATCTTCATACAAACGTGCCGCTCTCGGTTTGAATGTGTGCGTGCGTGCCGCGCGCCGTGTCGGCACGCGATTTCACGCACACGCTAGCATAATATATGGGGGAATAAGGTGGCGGCAGTACGGGCTGTGCAGCGCGACTGTGAGCACGTGCGCACGTTATATGACCGCTCGCGTTCGTCAACTCTCGCCGGCCACTTACCATAATATTAATTATTACGAGTATCATGACTTCAAAAAGGGGTTCGAAAAGGACCACATCAACATTAAAATTGGCCGGTCAATTTACGATCAACTGAATGATATAGAATTTAAGATGCCCTGTCCATGCTTTCCTAAAAGCTTTTTACAAAAATTTTACATAAGAATGAGAATTTACTTTACATTAACAAATAATAATAAAGCGTTCCGGACGTGCAGAAACCGGAGAACATTTTTCTCGGTATCAAATTTGTAACATAATATAATAAATGTTATGGTAATAAAGGCTTTTTATTTTTACTAAATTTATAAATTGGTAAAATATTCAATCATAATATGCTTTTTATTTTAAAGATAAAAGATAAAGATAAAGATAAAGATAATTTATTTGTCCAAAAACATGAGTAAGAATGAGAATTTACTTTACATTAACAAATAATAATAAAGCGTTCCGGACGTGCAGAAACCGGAGAACATTTTTCTCGGTATCAAATTTGTAACATAATATAATAAATGTTATGGTAATAAAGGCTTTTTATTTTTACTAAATTTATAAATTGGTAAAATATTCAATCATAATATGCTTTTTATTTTAAAGATAAAAGATAAAGATAAAGATAAAGATAATTTATTTGTCCAAAAACATGAGTATGCATACAAAAGTATTATGTATGCAATTTGGTAAAATATAATAATGTACATTCATGTTTTGCCTATGAAGGCGTACAAATAATATTGAATTACAGAACACATTACAATTACAATTACATTAATAAAATAATTATTATAATTCGCACTTTTTGAGATATATAATAATACAACTACCCTTTTTTTTTTAACAATACATTTGAAAACAGAATCCATTATTGATTATTACAAAACTACAAATAAAAAAAAAAACAAATTAAAAAAATATACAGGCAAAATATTATATTAAAAATGTCACAGTAAATTCAATTAAGTCATCAAGCTTGTCATAGTTTGTCATTTAAAAAATCACCTATTTTATAATAGCATTTTTCATGAAGTAGATTGCTCAGTTTCTTTTTAAATAAATGTAATGTCAATAGTTTTATGTCATTTGGTATTTTGTTATAGATAGCCGGCGCCATGTATAGAACACTTTTACTTAGAAGGCTAGTTTTGGCGCTGGGTAAGCATAATTTTCTATTGTCACGTCTGCGGCGATTACTCATGTCTGAAATTGTAGGAAACAAATTAGGGTTGGCTTTCACAAATTTTGCAGTTTCAAGAATGTACAATGATGGAAATGTCAGAATATGATGCTTTTTGAAGAGTGGTATGCAACTGTCAGTGGGTTTCAAATTAAACATAGATCTTATACACCTTTTTTGGGCTTTAAAAATGATGTCGTTGTTAGTAGAATTGCCCCAAAAAATTATACCATACCGTAATATTGACGCTAGTAGCCCATGATACGCTGTTAAAAGTGTTTGTGTGTTTACTTCACTTGCTAATTTGTACAAAGCGTATGAGGTAGTACTTAGTCGTTTACTTAGTCGATTCTCTATATGGTACTTCCAATTTAATTTTTTATCAATGTTAAGTCCTAGAAATTTTGTGGCGTCAACTTCATGTACAATTTTGTCATCGTAGTAAACGATTATGTCAGATGTATTCTGTTCGCGCTGTTTAAAATGCATAACATTCGTTTTATCCAATTTTTTTTTAAATTGTTCCTCTCTAACCATAATATTATTGATGTCAATGATTGAGAAATGTCATGTCTATATGTGTCCTTATTTTTACATTTTATTGTCACGGTGCTGTCATCTGCAAACAGCGTCATAGGTTGGTCGATACTTAGTGGTAGATCGTTTATATACAATATAAACAATAGAGGCCCTAACACACTTCCTTGTGGAACACCATATTTAACAAAACGACCCGATGATACATGAGATTGCTCATTTTTACATTTGATATTAATATCTGTGATTTCGGTGTATTGAATTCTGTTACTTAAATAGGATTTTATTAGATTCAAGATATTACCTCTAATGCCGTATGTCTGAAGTTTACTTATTAGTATATTGTGATCAACGTAATCGAACGCTTGTGTCATATCACAAAATATAGCACAAACTGGGTTTCTTTTGTCCATATTTGTATATACTGTGTATAAAAAGTCATAAATAGCCATATTGATAGTTCTGTTTTCTCGAAATCCTTTTTGCATAAAATATGTTTATTTTCTATAAAAGAATTAAGCTCCTTATAAATATATTTCTCAAAGATTTTCGAGATTATGGGTATGAGCGAGATTGGCCTATAATTTGATAAATGCTCCTTGCTACCTTTTTTGAATAGAGGCTTGATAATTGATACTTTTAAGGCTTTGGGATAAATACCTGCACTAATGCTCAGATTAATAATGTGGCTTAAATGACTGCATATTTGCTCAGCTACTGATTTGATGACTTTCGTAGAAATTCCATCATAACCAACACTATTAGTAGATTTTAAGTCTGCAATAATTTTAAAAATGTCTAAAGGAACAGAGGGCTGTACAAATATAGAATCTTTTTGGGATTTTCGTATTTGTTTTATATTGTTACTAGAACCCTGAAGAGGTTTAATTTTGTCTACAAAGAAGTTATGGAACGTGTTCGCTATATCTTGTGGGTCAGTTATTGTTTTATCGGATATTTGTATACTACGAATCGGCTCTTTAGGATAGTTGGGGCTTGAACTGTTGATTAAATTCCATGTAGCTTTTGATTTGTTAGTAGATGAATAAATAGCGTGATTATTATGCGCTCGTTTTGTTAGTTTTATAATATTTTTAAAAGTTCTGGCATATTTCTTAAAATTGGATTTGTTAGAGCTGTTTCTATTCAGTCTGTATTGCCAAAGTAATTGACGCTTCTTTCTACTGCATATTTTTATGCCTTTTGAAAGCCATTTAGGTTTTTTAATTACATTTAAGATAATAGTCTTAAAAGGAAAACACAAATCATAAAGAGTTTAAATGTCTCTATGAAATTATCATAAGCTATATTCGGGTCGTTTGTGTTATAAATTTCAGTAAAACTTAGTTTATTTAAACAGTCTTTAAATTTTAAAATGTTTGTGTTGCAATAGTCGCGTCTTTTTATGCGCCGAAATTTTAGCCGACATACTCTTTTGACGGGACATGTCAGTAGTTGTGCCGTATGGTCAGATAAAGCCAATTCAATAACTTCCGCTTTGACTCGGTTTTTCAGATTGTGGGCAAAATTATCAATGCACGTATTACTCCTAATTCTTGTTGGTTGTTTTAATGCTAATTTTAGGCTAAAATTCATTAATAAACATTCAAATTCCAATGATATTTTGTTTGCTTTTAATACATCGATGTTAAAATCGCCTCCTATAATGATTTGCTTCCGTTTTACGCCACATACATACCGTAATATATTTTCTAAGATTTCGTAACACGTGTTTAAGTTAGCCTGTTTTGGTATTCTATATGCACAAATTATAATAAGATTATAGTCAACAAGTTCTATGCCACAGCACTCAAATACCCCTGGTTCGGATCGAGCTGATATCATAGGCAAGTCACGCCATTGCAGGCCGTATTTGACTAAAATGCAAGCTCCACCTCGTTTACACTCTTTTCTGCAAAAGTATGAAGCTAATTTAAAGTTAGGTAATACTAATAAATGCTCATATCCACTCATTATAAAATGTTCAGTAATACAGATAACATCTACATTAATATTTTTCTCTGACAAGTCATCAATGCAAACAGCAAGTGCATCAGCTTTATTTATTAGCCCCGCAATATTTTGGTGCATAACATTAATATGCTTCTCCAAGAAAAAGCTGATTTTCATTTATTTTCTCCAAGTTCAACATTTCGTGATCGGTCAATATTTTTAAATTGGGATTGACTTTACTATTGTTAAAGTATTTGATGGCTGCAATAAATTGTGACAATGAATTGAATACAGTGCGCATCCCAAAAATTATTCAAGGTTCCAGATTTACTGTAAAACATATTAAAATCATAATTTACAAAAGCATTTGTGTCAAAAAGAAAAGCGTATTTATGAACCTTAATGTCTTGTTGCAAGAGCCTATTAAATTTCTGAACTCTAAGATTATATGTATGAGCATGGACAGTAAGTTTATAAGCCGGAGCGCATATAATAATGTTTGTATGTTTTATACTTTTAAGGGTATTTTTTATATCAGATATCAGTCTATAATAGTTTTTATTGTCCTTGAAATCTTCTTCACCGATGAAAATTACGCAATAATCATTTTTATTGAAGTCTGTAAGCTTCTTTTCGATTCCCTCTAAAACTGTCGAAGTGTCTCCATCTGTTGTCAAAAAGTGGCATTTTTGATGATCTTCAAAAGTATCTTCCGCCATCGATAGTATCTTATTTCGTTTGTTGGTACTTAAGATGCAAATTTTATTTTGTGAGGTCTTGGTAATTTTGTCTTGAATTTGATGTCGGTTTTCTGTGTTTGTTTTAAGTTTAGACGCTGAGCATCTTTCTCTGTTTGATCTTCTTCGGATTGAATTTCTGTTTCAGTGTTCGCTAGATTTTTTTTCAATACGTTTATCTCCAGCCCTGTCTGTGTTTCCTTGTTGAAGCTATAATGATCTGGTCCTTGCTCCGTAAATACGTGCTCGGTTATGTTATCCCTACTCTGACATTCCTGTTCTGCCTCTTCGTGATTAAAGTTTATTAACTTCTGTCTCTTCCGTTTCCGTGTAGACTTTAATGAAAGCGGGCTTTCGAAATAGCCCACCTTTTTAAATCTCTCAATAGTTTTATTATTATTTTCGAGCTCCATTCTGAGTTTCTTATTCTCACTATTCAAATTTTCTATTTCTTGGTGTGCGGATAAAAGCTCGTTTGTCAATGTACAAATTTTTGTGCTTAATTCTTCCTCATGGCTGTCATGAGCCGAGTTATTGGGAAGGCTCATCATCGTGCACTCAAATAATGATGAGTTAGATAAGTTATTAAGTGAGTTTGATCGCCTATAATTACGAAATGTGATATGGTCGGAGTCCATCTTCAACAGGTATACACAAATTTATGTTAAAAATCTTAAATAGTATTTAGTCCAGAAATGGTATATGGAACAAAACGTTATCTTGTGCTATCTGTGCAAATCAGAACGTTAAATGTCACTTGTCAGCTGTCAGCTTGTCAAGTGTCAGTTTAAGCTGTCAATCTGTCATCGAAGATCATTCATTGTGTGTCGAACTTTGAGTTAGTTCGGGGAAATCGGCGAATTTTGTATTTAATTGTTGCCAAAACACAAAACTATGGTGAAATCTCGTTTGAAAAAAAACTGTGTAACGGATAAGCAGACAATGTTTTGTTGTGAATTACGACTTTAAATATTGCTCACCGACGTGGTTTCCGCAATCCAACGTTTTGCAGGTTATTTATATGGAAGTATTCACGCAGTAAGTTGTCCTTCGGTTCTGTTTACTAATTTTCACGATTTAATTATATACAGAGCTTAGTACTGTGATGCTAACAGCGCCAGGGTTGCCAGCTGTCTCAATTAATTATAAATTTATATTGCATAGATTTAGATCAAGTGCTGCTTGTTCGAAAATATTAACTAAAAGTAAAAGTGACAACCCTGGGGATCAACGCAATAGTAGGCTCTGCGGGCGGCCTTAGATAACCTACTGTTATGTATTTACTGTGATATGGATGCCAAACCAAAAATAGGAGGTTCATGTATTTTTTAAGTATGTAGGAGGTTCATGTATATGTTATGTGTGTATGTCCATTCCTAACTTTTAAACTATATTTCTTGTTAAAAATCTTTATTGTTTAGAACATTGTAGTGGCTCTCCTTTTATGTTTATGCAACATTTTAATTATTTAAAGTTATAAATATTATTTAAACGAACTTAATTGACATCATTTTATTTGGTCAAATAGACCGGCTTTGTTCCACGCCAAGCAACGACAGCAGGAAAGTCAGCAAGATTTAAAAATGATTATAAGTATTAAAAAGAAAATGGTATCTACTATTAGCATTTATAAATATTAATTATTTTGATGTCAGATATTTTTGTAAGCTGGCTACACTATTTTATAATATTGTATTATTATAATTATATTGGCAACACTGCCAAGAAGGCCAATATAGAAAATGGAAAGTAGGCAGCTCGGTGACACAGTTATTCTGTTGTTTACAATGACAACTATCTACCATCGTTAATTTTCGTTTGCGCGAAGCAAGATCTCATACATTTAGGCAATATTTACAAGGAGAGCTATTCAACCTACTCTAGCGCCATCTAGATGCTTTTATCTAAACTAATATTATAAAGAGGTAAGATTTAATTTTTTGTTTGATTGAATTTAACTAATGGACCGATTTTTTTTTCATTAATGGAAAGATACATTATTAGCGAGTAACATAAGCTATATTTTATCCCTGTATGCTTACGGGAACGGGAACTACGCGGGTGAAACCGCGAGGCGCTGCTAGTCATTAATAAACAAATTAATAACTTAATCGTCGAATAGAATCTTACCTTCATTCTAAGCGTGACACGTTTCTCAGTCTGTTTGTGTGTGGGCACGCGACGCGGCGTCGGGATGACGGCGGAGGTCGGCGGCACGCTGTGTGAGCCCAGCGGAGGAGGCGACGTTGACTTGCGACAGTTCTGGAAACATACATACCAGTTAGTTATATATATTTATTTTTTATGCCAAAAGGTAAAAGGACAGCAGCACGCTCGCACGAAGCACGACGCTCGCATTATGGTAAGCGATGAAATGAAATATATATTTCACAAAAAATTGAGTACAATTTGATGGATTTATTTAGCAAAGTTCTTTCTATTTCGCTCGTGGGTGAGCATGTGAAATCAGTATAGCATTATAACAATTATACAAAATTAAAATATATTTAGAGATTATAAGTCAGATTATTATATGTCAAGATTATGAGTCATACAACCACACATTTACAGCATCAGACATTTTAAATTATAATTATAAATAGTCTTGTAATGCAGTCATTCATTAAGCATTTCTCTTACTGTATAGTACATTTTGTTGAACAGCCATATTTTTAAATGCTTCTTAAATTTAAAATTTGAAAGCTTTTTCAAATCATTAGGCAATTTATTGAATATTTTTACACACATTGCAAAACCACTATTACTAAATAGTGCTGTTCTTGGTGCTAGGCCTAGAACCAGTCGTTCACCATTCCTGGTGTTGCGAGGGTATAAGTCTTATAGGGTTATAAGGGTATAGTCTTATAAGGGTATAGGGTCTAAGCGATGACGTCTACCTTAATATGTTCTTTTCTAGTTGAAGTAAGGACATTTTTAACCCACCAATGAATGAAAAGAATTTGGTACCGACCCAGATGGGAGCGGAGTCGTGTTGGTGAGTGATAACCTATATGGCGGCAGATCTTCTATCAGGTATCTTCTAGGCAAGCGTGCTACATCGTCGATCACATCTTTACTTAACATCAGGTGAGATAGTAGTCAAACGCTTGCTTATCTACAATAAAAAAAATAAAAAAAAAGATTTTCTCCTTAATTTGGTAAGCTACAATTGTTTTGGCAGCAAGACAGACGGGACTTCGATATAATATGTTCCTACTACCAGTGGAAATGTTGTAATTAGTAAGTAGTCTCACCTTACACAGAAACTTGTCCCTGGCCACGTGATGCGTGTACCCGGCGCACTGCGGGTGGTACATACAGAGACACACCACGCAGGACAGAGACGGCACGCCGGCGCCGCACGTCATCGAACACGGCTGTATCACTTGTCTGCTCGACTGTAAAAACACATATAATTTATAATATATTTTATTTCAAAGTAAGGCCAAGTCAAAAGTACCTATAACCGGCGAGCATGTATGAAGGCGCTCATGAAAGTGGAAGATGGAGGTATGTCAGGATCGTAGCATGTGGAAAGAAGTAGTCTATGCCTACCCAACGGGAAAAAGGCGTGATTGTATGTATGTATATATTTTTTTTTAAAGCTTGATAGCAATCGTTAAACCGTCCAACTAAGCTAAGTATGCTTGTCTGGAGTGGGTTCACGGTTGGGATCACACGACCTCTAATAATGTATAATCTAATAATACGATACAACGATAGACACAATACACAAGTTTTGTCTTGGGTGAGGCATATGTCCAGCAGTGGAGTGATACCGGCTGATAACGCTGATGACACAATGCGGAATATGCATGTTTTTTTTTAATAATTTTATTTCACTCATTACATCCATATAACATAATAAAAAATAAAATACTGCTGGAATTAGTCTAATTATTTTTTAAATAAACATTTAAATATACAAATAAATTTGAGCAGTTTAAACGCCATCATTTCCCGGGCTCTTTGGTAGTGCATTGTGACGTCACGCAGTTACGTCATACACACGCCGCTTGAAGCAAACTAGCTTTTTTTTCTTTAACTAAGACTCCGCGCGATTATTGTATTTAGCCAATGGCATGTTTTTATTAAATTATACAGTTTCTCTAATCTCGTATAATTTCTATCTATATATAAAATGGTTAGTAATATACATTTTTGCACAATAATACGCGGCAAACACAATATTTGGAAATAAATACAATAAGACCACACCATACATTTATTTTTATGTTCCCGCGCTCAATGTTTCTATCACGTGGAGTAGTGCATAATGACGTCAACTTTCGATTCGACCAATGGTGATCTGTTTTACAAACTTAAATTTCCCTCGCTTAAATTGCATTTTTCATTTTTTATTTTAAGCAAATAAAATGGAATTAAATATAAAAAAAGGTTTTATATATAACTCCAGGACAACAAAAAATCGAAAAAAAAATATTTCCAATAAATCAGAGCTTCATGTATATTCCCTATTTAATTCCTTCTTCCCCATTTTACAATCGGGCAACAAGGCCAAACTAACAAACGGCATCCAAGGTATTCCAGCAATCCATTCCGCAGTTAACATTTTGGATTGACGCTCATCATCTGACCCATAAAAATGTGTAATGACATTATTAAGTAAGTAATTTAAGATTAGAATTCTGTTTTAAGGTAATGAAATATTTGTACACTACAAAAAGATTGTGCTGGTTATTAATAAGTTTGTATCATTGAACCACAATCTAAACAATTATATAATATATTGAATTGAAAAATGGAACACCTTGCCGGCTAACTTGTTAAGTTTCCGAGTAGCTATAACTTGGTGGCTTGGGTCTCTTAAGTCAAGACTTCAAGAGTGAACAGGTATCTTCTAGGCAAGCATTCTACAGCCTCGATCACATTGTCACTTTCCATCAGGTGAGATAGTGGTCAAATGATTGCCTATCTGCAATAATTTATATTAAAAAAAACCACTGGTCACTACTGAACCACCACATCACTACTCAACTTTTAGATACTAGTGTAATAAGAACACATTTCAGCTCTGGTCAAGTTATAAGTACTAAGTTACTGTGCATTATTATCATCCACGGGAGGGGATCGTTGCCTTCCTGCATCCTTATGTTTCATAGATATCTTAGACTTACTAGTACGCTAGATAGGCTACGCCGTATTTGTTGCGTGTTTACATTTGAAGCACCCCTTATAGATGTCTTTGGATGTCTTTGGAACTATATTTGACACTATTGACATAAATTGACTGTTATTAAAAATGGCCGACGTTGTGAAGTGAGTGAAATTCGTATCCATATTCGAATTGTTGATTTTTTTTTGTTTCATGATGGCTCCACACGATTAGTGTATTTAGGCAGTGTCAATTTTTCAAGTTAGTACCTATTATGATTAAGGATATACAGCCTGTGACAGACGGAAGGACAGCGAAGGGTTCCGTACCTAAAGGGTACCGTAGGGAACCGTAAAAACAGTAAAATAAAAGCATAATACAATGCGATACATGTCCAAATACCTGTATATCCGGCGACGACAACTCTTGCATCAACTGCGGCTTGGGCTGAGGGGGCGGAGTCACCAATCTAGGCGGAGTCACCACCACACGCCGCGGCACGGGCGGCGACAGCGCCTTCTGAGCCACATCACGGGACAACGGCGTCACATCACGTGACGACACATCACGGGATACTGTCACTTCCACATCACGCACGACTTGACCGATATCACGTGATGCATCTAATGACGTGGACGTGTTATCACGTGATGTCAACTCTCGGGTTGTGTACACTGGAGTAGCTTCTCTGGATTGTGGTGTAGCCTCTCTCGTGGATCTGGCGCGGGGGGCGACGAGCGCGGAGCCTGGCTCCCCGTCGAGGGCCGGCGCCCTAACCCGCACGTACACTACACTCGCGCCGGTTCAGTACCCGCAAAGGAGGGTCAATTGCACCGGTCAATTGACCCCCCGAGTGTTTGTTATTGTAGCTATGTGATCCATATCACTGTTTCGGTACTTAGCTGTTGCTTTTTAAATCGGCTTGATTGTCGAACATACTTTAAAGCTCAGTTTGACTAGTTCCTGATAAAGTCTCAGATATGACAGATGATGCCATATAAAACATGCAGTTAAGTTCCGAATAGGCTATCAAAGATTGTCAGGAACCGTTGAAACTGGCTCTTATTGTTGTAAAAACGTAAACATGAAATTAAGTCCAAAAAGTTTTTGGATCACACCACTGATTAAACAAAAATGTAATAATAAATGTTAGAACCTGTCTCTTATACACAACTTGTAAGAGAAAGATTCTAAAAGGCATATTATAAGCACGGTAAATATAAGTTATAGTGGAACGTATCAAACTTTTAACGCATTTTATAGTATCTAACTGCTCTAAAACATTATAGTTACTTACATACAGTTGTCGAGTACCCACAAAACATACAAAGGGAACATACAGACTACGAGTAGAAATTGGCTATGATCATAATGGTTATTTGTCTTCAGTAGCGTTCATTAGTTCGTATTTGCTTATTTAGTTTGTTTCATCAGTACTCGACATTATGTAATAGATGACCATAATTTAATGATAAAATAGCTTCAATAAATTATGAAATAATATTGACCACGGCTTAACCTGAGTTGACTTCATTTTTTTATTATTTTTGCTAGCGTATCTAGTTTGACCACTATCCCGCTATGTGAGCGATGATGTAGTCAAAGATGGTGAACAGGCTAGGCCTAGAGTACTCTGACTGTCAAGGGCTGTATGCTGTCGAAACACCGTAAGGTTTTTTCCTTGATGATGGTAAGCTACTTTTTTGTAGCAAGTCCGGCAGAACATCGATACAATATGCTCCTACCGCATATATAAAGGTTTATAATATACGTAACTAAGTATGTAAAATTATGGAAAATTGACATCCTTAGACAGTTATCATCAAAAGCCACCTAGCGAGTGTAGTCAAACAATTATTTTATTTATGAAAACTCATTCATCAGCTCATTAAGGTGAAAGGGCGTACCATTTCCATGTGTAGATTCTTAAACAAAGTATAATAACCGCCATACCTGAGTGTAACATACCTGGGTTTCTTCCAGGCGGCCGTGTTGTTGTTATCGACGGTGGCGGGAGCGGTCGCGGTCGCGGGCGAGGGAACGGGAGCGGCTTTCTTCTGCTTCTCTTGTTTCACTGTAGGGGTTGTCGGCCCGCTTAGTCTTGAACCTACTGATTTTACCTGGGGGAGATAGAAAAATATACGTGAGTTTTACCTGGGGGAGATCGGAAAATATACGTGAGCTAGGGGTGGTCGGCCCGCTTAGTCTTGAACCTACTGATTTTACCTGGGGGAGATCGGAAAATATACGTGAGTTTTACTTAGGGGGAGATCGGAAAATATACGTAAGCTAGGGGTTGTCAGCCCGGTTAGTCTTGAACCTACTGATTTTACCTGGGAGAGATCGGAAAATATACGTGAGCTAGGTGTTGTCGGCCCGACTAGTCTAGAACCAACTGATTTTATCTGGGGGAGATCGGAAAATATACGTGAGCTAGGGATTTTCGGCCCGCTTAGTCTTGAACCTACTTTTACCTGGGGGAGATCAGAAAATATACGTGAGCTAGGGGTGGTCGGCCCGCTTAGTCTTGAACCTACTGATTTTACCTGGGAGAGATCGGAAAATATACGTGAGCTAGGTGTTGTCGGCCCGACTAGTCTAGAACCAACTGATTTTATCTGGGGGAGATCGGAAAATATACGTGAGCTAGGGATTTTCGGCCCGCTTAGTCTTGAACCTACTTTTACCTGGGGGAGATCAGAAAATATACGTGAGCTAGGGGTGGTCGGCTCGCTTAGTCTTGAACCTACTGATTTTACCTGGGAGAGATCGGAAAATATACGTGAGCTAGGTGTTGTCGGCCCGACTAGTCTAGAACCAACTGATTTTATCTGGGGGAGATCGGAAAATATACGTGAGCTAGGGATTTTCGGCCCGCTTAGTCTTGAACCTACTTTTACCTGGGGGAGATCAGAAAATATACGTGAGCTAGGGGTGGTCGGCCCGCTTAGTCTTGAACCTACTGATTTTACCTGGGGGAGATAGGAAAATATACGTGAGTTTTACTTAGGGGAAGATCGGAAAATATACGTAAGCTAGGGGTTGTCAGCCCGGTTAGTCTTGAACCTACTGATTTTACCTGGGAGAGATCGGAAAATATACGTGAGCTAGGTGTTGTCGGCCCGACTAGTCTAGAACCAACTGATTTTATCTGGGGCAGATCGGAAAATATACGTGAGCTAGGGATTTTCGGCCCGCTTAGTCTTGAACCTACTTTTACCTGGGGGAGATCAGAAAATATACGTGAGCTAGGGGTGGTCGGCCCGCTTAGTCTTGAACCTACTGATTTTACCTGGGGGAGATAGGAAAATATACGTGAGTTTTACTTAGGGGGAGATCGGAAAATATACGTAAGCTAGGGGTTGTCAGCCCGGTTAGTCTTGAACCTACTGATTTTACCTGGGAGAGATCGGAAAATATACGTGAGCTAGGTGTTGTCGGCCCGACTAGTCTAGAACCAACTGATTTTATCTGGGGGAGATCGGAAAATATACGTGAGCTAGGTGTTGTCGGCCCGACTAGTCTAGAACCAACTGATTTTATCTGGGGGAGATCGGAAAATATACGTGAGCTAGGGATCTTCGGCCCGCTTAGTCTTGAACCTACTTTTACCTGGGGGAGATCAGAAAATATACGTGAGCTAGGGGTGGTCGGCCCGCTTAGTCTTGTACCTACTGATTTTACCTGGGGGAGATAGGAAAATATACGTGAGTTTTACTTAGGGGAAGATCGGAAAATATACGTAAGCTAGGGGTTGTCAGCCCGGTTAGTCTTGAACCTACTGATTTTACCTGGGAGAGATCGGAAAATATACGTGAGCTAGGTGTTGTCGGCCCGACTAGTCTAGAACCAACTGATTTTATCTGGGGCAGATCGGAAAATATACGTGAGCTAGGGATTTTCGGCCCGCTTAGTCTTGAACCTACTTTTACCTGGGGGAGATCAGAAAATATACGTGAGCTAGGGGTGGTCGGCCCGCTTAGTCTTGAACCTACTGATTTTACCTGGGGGAGATAGGAAAATATACGTGAGTTTTACTTAGGGGGAGATCGGAAAATATACGTAAGCTAGGGGTTGTCAGCCCGGTTAGTCTTGAACCTACTGATTTTACCTGGGAGAGATCGGAAAATATACGTGAGCTAGGTGTTGTCGGCCCGACTAGTCTAGAACCAACTGATTTTATCTGGGGGAGATCGGAAAATATACGTGAGCTAGGGGTTTTCGGCCCACTTAGTATTGAACCTACTAATTTTGCCTGTGGGAGATTGGAAAATATACGTGAGCAAGGTGTTGTCGGCCCGACTAGTCTAAAACCTACTGATTTTACCTGGGAGTAATCGAAAAATATACGTGATCTGAGAATCATTAGATATTCTAACAAGTACTTACAGCAGCCTAAAACCTTTTGACAGGCTGCAGGGCTATTATTACACAAAACGATTCTACAGTACGGAAAAACTAAAACTCCAACAGATAGTAGTGCAAGAAAGATTGTATGTATATCAGTATATATTGTTCCTTACCTTTATTTTAGCGGGCGGTGACTTGATAGTCGGCGGTTCGGGGCTGGCCCCTTTCGGCGCTTTGGGCTTGTGTGCACGCTTGCCTTCGACAGTGGGCGCGGGGGAAGCGATGGGGGATTCCACGCGACGGATCACTTTGGCGTCCCTGCGTAAAGTGTTGTATAATGTAGTTACAACTTTAGAATAACGCTAATAATAATTAATAAGCTTTATGATGTTTTTTTTACACTAATAGCAACAATTTAAGATCGTTTAAAAAACTAAAAGAACCGACTTCAAACGTCGCGCCGCAGTAACTATTATATAATCTGTACCAGTAGTACTCGTAAGTAGTAAATCGTCGAGATAAGTAAATGCATCGTAATAGAAATGTTGATATATTAAAAACGGCTCGGCCGATTTCGTTACATTTAAATAGCACCACCTGGGAAGGGAACAAAAACAAAAACTTTAAACAAAAAAAGAATTTTCCAAATCGGTTCAGGCATCTTTGAGTAATCGGTAAACAAAAAAAAAAATAGATTCCGACGAATTGAGAACCTTTTTGTGAAGTTGGTTAAAAAGAAAGCATATTTTAACACTACTACACTAACACACACTATGTTGGCTTACCTGATAATTTCTTTCTCTGGATCATCAACACCCAGGGGTTCTTTAAAAAAAGAGAAGTTTTCCAAAGTGAGACCTGTGCCAGACAGATGCTCAGCTATCTGTGAACATAAGACAAAACCATACATTAGCACGGACTATGAAGAAGAATCAAATAATCAAAGCATTTATTCAGTACTAGAAGTGCCCCGCGGCTTCGCCCGCGTTAAAGACTTCTTTTATTTACTTAAAACATCTATTTTGTAAAAACCTTTCTATCATAAAAGACATCAAAGAAGTTAAAGCCCAATCGGTTCAAACTTTGAACCCCCGTTTGATCCCCTAAAGAGTGAATTTTGAAAAATCTCTTCTTAACGGATACTAACGTCAAAACAACTATCTGCATGCCAAATTTCAGCGCAATCCGAAACAATATTAATTTTCAGACTTTGTTACCCCATTTCATCCTCTTAGGGGTAAAATTTCAAAAAAGCCTGAAACACATATTTACTTATTGTTTTACTGAAGCACTAGCGTGAAGTTTCGAATAGAAAATACTATCTAATCTAGTTTCTCCGTACAAACTTTGAACCCCCATTTAATCCCTTAAAAGGATGAATTTTGGAAATTTCTTTCTTAGTACATCCTTACGTACTAAGACAAATATACTCTCTACATTTCAAGTTTCTACGACCAGACCAGTGGTTTAGCCTGTGCGTTGTCTGTCAGTCAGTCAGTATGTCAGGACAAAGATTCTTATAGTATTAGATAGATGTAGGCAGTATTAATATACGCATATATACACGTCAAAATCATAAAATAAATCACCAATTTTCAAGTAAACATAGCAAAAGCAGAATTTTATCGCTTTGAATTAAAAAAAAATAAAGGTAATGAACCATTCAGCTGTCATCCAATCGTTTACGTCACACTATTAAAAAAATATGAAAGTGGGTTACAACCAACCATACATGTACTGTGTGTTTCAGTACTTCAGACAATTTTTATATAAAAAAAAATAAAAAAAGTGAAATAGTGAAACATAACTTAAAGAAACGCAATTACTTTTACGAAATCCTTTGGACATTTAGGCCCAGTTTCACCAGATTTTGACCAATTTTCAGATAATTGCTTCCCACGGTGGTTCTTACCCTACCACTTGTGTATATATTAACATCGATGTGTCTAACATGGTACCAATGATTAAAATAGTATAAAAACTAAAAAAACCGACTTCCATGCCCCGCGAGTCAGTTTCAGTAGCAAGTTTGAGACGTTCATCAAGGCGGCAATAGCCCAATGGATAGGGTGTCAGACTGGTAATCGAGAGGTCTTGAGTTCGAATCCCACCCCACCCATTGCACTATTGACGTGAACCCCTCCAGAAACAAGCATATTCAGCTTAGTTGGAGGGGTTAACAAGAATACTAGTAATGTGCAACCCACATTGAGAGTAATCTTAAAAAAAAACTCTGAAGATACTTATCAGATCTCGATGAAATTGCAATGGGAAAACCAGGAAAATGTACCCTACCGATTAATAATATCGTTTAAAAACTAAAAAACAACCGACTTCAATGCCGCGCTATTCATTTTCAGTACCAATTTTGAGATGTTTATCTCAATATCTCTGGAGATACTTATCATACCTCGATAAAATTACCATGGTACCACACTTGGGATATCTCCTTTCGAACAAAAAAAGAATAATCGAAATCGGTTCATAAACGACGAAGTTATCCGCGAACAAACATAAAAAAAATATATATATATATATATACGGTCGAATTGAGAAACCTCCTCCTTTTTTTGAAGTCGGTAAAAAAATAATCATGCGAATCGGCTCACAATTGACGGAGTAATCGCGTAACATACATATAAAAAAAACATACAGACGAATTGAGAACATCCTCTTTTTTCGGAAGTCGGTTGTAAAGTAGCTTACTACCATCAAAGAGAAAATCTGCCGCCACAACCTTACGGTGTTCCGGCAACACGCAGCCCTTGAGAGTCAGACCATTCGAGGCCTAGCGTGTTCACCATCTTCGACCACATTATTGGTTACCACCATGCGAGTTAGTGGTCAAACGCAACATATAAGATATAAATAAAAGATCTGACACATAACGCCGTATAATAGTTGCCAAAAATCTGTCAGATATATTCCTAATAAGGATATCAAGAACCGGTATTTCTTTTCAAACTACTGTGTTCACGTCTGGTCAAGCACAAACGATTATTTATATATTTTTAACAGATTTCACAAATAAGGAGGTTTTCAATTCTCAATACTAAGTACTATTGAAGTCACCACGTCAGAAAAATAGTTACCCCTCTAGTAGACTTCAATATCTTCCCATTGGACCTGTAGTAATTGATTTTCTCGAGAAATCCTTTGAGATCAAACGTGAGAATACGCCCCAGTGATATTTAAATAGCGTACTATTGAAGTCATAATATCTTCCCATTGGGCATGTAGTAGTTTATATCTCAGAGCAATCCTCCAAAATCAAACATGAGAATTGGGAATACGCCCCAGTGATATTTAAATAGCGTACTATTGAAGTCATAATATCTTCCCATTAGGCATGTAGTAGTTTATATCTCAGAGCAATCCTCCAAAATCAAACATGAGAATTGGGAATACGCCCCAGTGATATTTAAATAGCGTACTATTGAAGTCATAATATCTTCCCATTGGGCTTGTAGTAGTTTATATCTCAGAGAAATCCTCCATAAGAATATGCCATATAGTGATATCTAAATAGCGGACTATTAAGAAAATAGTTACCTCTCTAGTGGACCTCAGTTTCTTCTCATTGGGCATGTAGTAGTTGATATCTTAGAGAAATTCTCAGAATACGCCAGAAAGAGATATCTAAATAGCGGACTATTGAGATAATATAATAGTTACCTCTCTAGTAGACCTCAGTTTCTTCCCATTGGGCATATAGTAGTATATATCAGCGTTTCTCCGTGAGTACATGTCGAGCGCCGCTCTGTAAACTAGCTCTCTCTTCCAGCCGCGCTCCAGTGGTACACGAAGGAGTGGGGACGACATCTCGGTGGTGGCACGTCGGCCGCGCTGGGCCGGGGATGCGGACGGATTCTGTGGGGGGAGGGGGAGGGGGGGGTTAGAGGGTTTAGGGTTTATTATAACTAATAGTTATCCTAATAATATTATTTTATTATTAATAGTTATTAACTATGTATATTCCATATCATTTCGTTTCATTTATTCCAAAAGCAAGAAACAGGGTTGCACATTTTTTTAGCTTATAACCCGCGACTTCGTTCACGTACACCAATCATTTAGTAGCTTATGTTCCTCCTCATGCTATAAAGTATCTCCTTATAAAATTTCAGTAAGATCGGATCGTTCGTTTAGGCATAATTAGGTAACAAACAGACAGAGTGACAGAGTTACAAACGTTTTTATAAAATTAGTATGGATTTTATCAATACCCACTGCATGCCTTATTTAATTTTTAGTTTTGTTTTTGTTTGGTTTTAATTGTAGTTTTTTTCTCAATGTAATTACACTCACGGACTCATAAACTGCATCAAAGTTCAGGATTACTTTCGGAATAATTAAATGGTCCTTTCTAGTACACAAAAACATATACTTATGGATATGATACTACGCTGTTATGAAGTTAACGTACCAACCTATAGGTTTCAATTTAAATTTGTACACAGACGGACTCGGAATGGAACATCCAATTAATTCGAAAGTAATCCTGAACTTTGATGCAGTTTATGAGTCCGTGAGTGTATATTATAATTATACTCGAAGGAGAAGACTGTTTCACAAAACATAGGACTGTTAGTGAGTTAATCAGTATACATACACGCAATACATACACGTATACATACACGCGTACACGTATACATACGGCAATAGCCCAATGGATAGGGTGTCGGACTGGCGATCGAGAGGTCGTGAGTTTGATCCCACACCCATTGCACTATTGACGTGAACCCGCTCCAGACACAAGCATATTTAGCTTAGTTGGAGGGGTTAGCAAGAATACTAGTATTGTGCAAACCACATTGCGAGTAATATATATATTTAAAAAAAATACAAGGTCTAATTATAAACTCCATATTATTGAGTAGAAAATAACGACGTCATTTTTATTCTTCTTCTTTCCAGTGTCTGTGTTTCCTGATATATACAATTTAGGATCTTCAAAATACGATCTAGAGATATCTTCTAGATAGGAAAACTGGTTTAGCCATACGAAACACTAAGGCACCAATTGGAACCCTACCAATTGGTACCGTATTTTAAATCAAAGGTAATAAAAAAAAAACTATTTTAGCATAGTCTAAACTAAGTCTTGCAAGTAATTAGAAAAAAAAATATAGTAAGGCGGCAATAGCCCAATGGATAGCGTGTCGGACTGGCGATCGAGAGGTCGTGAGTTCGAACCCCACCCCACCCATTGCACTATTGACGTGAACCCACTCCAGACACAAGCATATTTAGCTTAGTTGGAGGGGTTAACAAGAATACTAGTAAATGTGCAACCCACGTTGCGAGTAATCATTTAAAAATAAAAAAATAAAAGTTCCTGATATCTCAGGTGTAGATTTAGTTATAGAAATAAAACGCATCGTACTTAAACAAAATCAAGTTCTCCAGTTCTACTACATCAAGAATATGCAGTAATAATAAGTTATATTATTATTATCCGCCATTTTGGGTGCTTCGCCATATTGGATTTAGAATGACCATGCGTTGTCATCCAAACTAAATGTGTATGCAAAATTTTAACTCAATCGGCTCAATCGGTTAAAGATAACTTAAAATTGAGTTGCAAGAAGAGACCACCCGAACTTACATAGCATATACATGCATACATTGCAAGTTAAATAAAAGCTTGTAAAATAACACTCACATCTTCTTCTGATCTGGATGACTGGGCGGAGGACGGTCTTGATCCATCTGCAAATGGAAATACGTCATTTTATGGTTCATATGAGGACATTGAAGGCCCAGTGGTGCAGTGGGGGGTCTCGCGAGGTTACCGCTTACCATGAGGAGATAAAATTAATATTTAAGTTACCCTTTGGGTACGGAACCCAAAAACCTAGTGTGGTTTTTTACAAAACCACGATGCAAGTGAAACTTTTGTTTATGTGTAGCTATAGTAGCTAGCTACTATGACAGCAGTCGATATGACACATTAACCTATATATATACAAATATGGCTGCGGAAGCGTCCGCCAATCACAGCTAGACCCAAATGTCATACATCATATCCACCAATCAGATGTAATAAAAGTTTCACTAACTCTATTAATAGCAAACATACATAACATACATACAATCACGCCTTTTCACGTTGGGGTAGGCAGAGACTACTTCTTTCCACGTGCTACGATCCTGACATACCTCCTTCGCTTCTTCCACTTTCATGAGCGCCTTCATACATGCTATAGTTATAGGTAGTTTTGACTTGGCCTTTCTTTAAAACGTCTCCGATCTGGTCGTGATTCGTTCGCTTAGGACGGCCTCTACCAACTGGCCCATTCACACTCGTCTCATAAATCTGTTTCGTCAATCTTTCTTCATCCATCCTCTAGATATCCATACCATCTAAGCATTCCTTTCTCTATCTTTGTCACTACATCTTCTACCACACCACAACATTCCCTTGTGATAAGGGAATGTTGTGGTGTGGTAGAAGAAGCTGTTCTCCAACTTATCCATCAGAGTCACTCCGATCATACTTCTCAAACTTCTCATTTCTACAGCATTAATTTTACTTTCATGTTTCTTCTAGCATACCCAGCATTCACTACTATACATGAGTGTGGGAACCAACACTCCAAAATATACTCCAACACTATTAATAGCTAAAGAGAAGGTAATGTAGTTGTGTATATGTATGTACCTGTATCCTTTCTAGGTCGTTTGTTAGCCCGCGCTGGAGCGGGGGGCGTAGCCATCACGTACCGCACCGGGGTGTAGGTCTTAGATACTGCGCTCACCTCCGCTTCCAGACGTTCTGGAAATATTACTTTATATTAGTGATGTTACATAACGTTGACTCTTTGTCGCTACGTTGGTTCGGTTAGTCTCCTAAGTACACTGACGGACTCATAAACTGCATCAATCTTTAAGACACCTTTTAAATAAACATTTTAACCAAGCATTCAAACTTTTATATTTATACAAATGTAAATTGAAACCTATAGTTCGGTTCGTTAACTTCATAAAACGTAGTATCATATCCTAAGTGGATGTTTGTATACTGGAAAGGACTATTTAAGTAATTCCAACGTAATCCTGGAACTTTGATGCACTTTATGAGTCTGTCATTATTGTGGAGCAATGCTTTGATAAGCTCTTTGAAGTGATCCCACAGTCCCCAGTGATTTTTGTCAGCTTCGTTTTCCTGCAGAGTATTCTGAATTGCTTTAAAAGTAGAGAGTTAAAATATTCCTCTTTCAAAAGAGCAGGAACCGGAATTGCCTCTGGTAGTTCAGTTCAGATGTTCAGATCTTGGCGTCATCGTGGCGGTAAACACTGACCATTAGACAGTTCGTAATAACAAGTAAAACAAATAGACAACAAAAAAATGACAATGAATTATTAAAAATACCACAAAGTTGCCTATAACAGTCCATCTCACAAGCAACTCACCTAAAACCTGGCTGTACTCCACAGTCAAATCATCCTGTTTAACATCAACAAATCCCAAGAACTTCACGTCTCCATCATCACTGAAAGCATCCGACGCCCTGCGCTTGATGCCTCGCTTGTCATCCTGGGTTTCCTGCACCATATTCTCCGACTCTTCGATCTCCTCCTTGATAGCTTGCAGCTCATCTACCGGCTCATTTTTTATAACTGGTTCGATTAATTTCTCTTCTGTTGGCAATTCCTCCGGCGGTTCTTGTTTTACAATTTCGAGATTTGATTCTGTAAAATACATTTTTGTTATTGATGTTCAAGGAATACAGTTTGCTTTAAGAGATATGTAGAGATGCTGAAATTTTCTCCAGTTCAATTTGAAACAGTCTTATGTGGGAATTTCCTGTTCTAAGCAAACATCTAGTAAGATGAAGTAACTAAACCTAATGATAATGACGTGAATAAACCAATATACAACATTTTCCTATGATAACAGTGTCAGTAGGTAAAGTTCTCAAAATGCTGGCAGCATCCCCTGTCGAATAGGGATTAATACTACGCCTATTGCACTCCGCGATGTAGCTATGAAAATATTAGTACATACGCGGCAGGCGGCAGCCCGTGGGCTGCAAGTTCAGTCAGTAGTGTCACGTGCGCTCTCGATCGGACGCGCACCTTTACTTTACTATTCAATCTGTTTCTCACAACAAATTTTACGGAGCGCAAAACGCTGTTTCTAGTTACTATTAGTTTATTCTATGACGCAAATTTAAGGTCGCATCTAAAGCGTACAGCATATTTTGAACGTTACCGTCGTTGTAACTAGGCTTGGTCTCGCTTTTTTGCTATCAGGGAAGTGCATCTTCTGTAATTGTACTATTCATTATTCTGTGGTCATACCAGCAATTTGGTCCCGTGTTGTATATTAAATGAAAGTGATATATATGATGAGACTGTCATTTTTATTCAGCGTTCAGCATTCCTAAATAAAATATTTTTTTTAAATATGAAACCGTCATACTGTGTAGGACTGATCAGGTTCGAGATGGAATTATTTTTTGTTTTACCGACTTCATAATAACGGAGGAGGTTCTCCAGAACTCTGTCAAATCTTAACCGATTTGAAAAATCTTTTTTTGTTTGAGGGTCAAAAGTCAAAGCATTTATTCAGTATATGGACAAATTAAAAATGTGCACTTACACACGTCAAATAACATTAAATAGATCATCTAATACTATAAGAATCTTTGTCCTGACTCCTGACATACTGACTGACTGACAGACAACGCACAGCCTAAACCGCTGGTCGTAGAGACTTGAAATTTGGAGGGTATATTTGTCTTAGTACGTAAGGGTGTACTAAGAAAGGACCCTTAAGGGGATTTCACCCCTTATGTGGATGAAATGGGGGTTCAAAGTTTGTATGGAGGAACAAGATTAGATAGTCTTTTCTATTCGAAACCTCACACAAGTGCTTCAATAAAAAAAAAAGTAAATACGTGTTTCAGGCTTTTTCAAAATTCCACCCCTAAAAGGGTAAAACGGGGTAACAAAGTCTGAAAATCAATATTGTTTCAGAATGCGCTGAAATTTGGCATGCAAATAGTTATTACGACGTAGTTTCTTCTGAGAACGGATTTTCCAAAATGCATCTCTTAAGGGGATGAAACGGGGGTTCAAAGTTTGTATGGAGAAACAAAATTGGATAGATTTTCTATTCGAAACTTCATACAAGTGCTCCAGTAAAAAAAAAAGTAAATACGTGTTTCTGGTTTTTTTTTAAATTCCACCCTTAAGAGTGGGTAACAAAGACTGAAAACCAATATTGTTTCGGATTGCGTTGAAATTAGGCATGCAGATAGTTATTTTGACGTAGGTATCCGCTAAGAAAGGATTTTATTCGACATTTCACACAAGTACTTCTGTATATAAATAAGTAAATACGAGTTTCAGACTTTTTTTAAATGCCACCCTAACTGGGGTAACAAAGTCTTAAAATCAATATTGTTTCGGATTGAGCTGAAATTTCGAATGCGACCTCAGAAAGGATTTTCAAAAAATTCCTCTAGGATACGGAACGGGGATTCAAAGTGTGTATGGCGAAACAATGAGAAAATGAGATAGTCTGTTTTATTCGAAACTTTACACATAAGTATTTCTGTAAATAAATAAGTAAGTACGTGTTGTAGAATTTTTCGAAATGGGGTAGGTAACAAAGCATGAAAATTTGGGTTTTTCTGGTTTTATAAATATGAATCCCGATTTGTCTTAGACACGCGATAACATGAAAACGGGTGAACCGATTTGGCTAATTCATATTTGATGTCTCTAATGATAGAATCGTTTTTACAAAAGAAAAGTTTTAAGTAAGTAAATAAAAGGAGATTTTAACGCGGGCGAAGCCGCGGGGCACTTCGAGTATTCAATAAAAATTATTATAGATATAACAGAAACAACTTATTGCTTTGAATTAAAAAAAACAAAGGTATTGAGCCATTCAGCTTTCATCTAGACGTTGAACGTCACACTTAAAGCACATGTTTAATTCCCCTGACTATTGTAGGGTTGCCGTACTATTAGAGTGCACCCGCAACCCAGTGCATGTTTCAGTACTTCAAACAATTTTTATCCAAAAAATTGTGAAATAATGAAACATAATAAATAAATAAAACGCAGACTAATTGCAGTACAATTCATATACCGAATGGAACTGATTGTCCGTGTATCAGCTGCATAATACCGTCGTAACAGGCAACCCTAGATCTGCAAACAAAAGATGAAAACTGATTGACTGTTGAATCTACTGGTGTTTCGGAAGTACTCCCATCAGAGAAGAAACACGAAGAAACTCTATGGGGCTTGTCACTTATTTTAATTCATTTTTTTTTAATTCATTTAAATTTTTTTTTTTAATGTACAACAATTAATTATATTATCATACAATTTTTATTATATCTTGGAGCTTGGGGCATTCAGGCCAAGCATTTTTGTCATTAAATTGGATTTTTCAAAGGTTTTAAATTTGCTAATAGACAGTTCTTATAAAATCGTATACAGTTCCCCAAAAAAGAACCACTAACTATCCACAACCTGAATTGAGGTAAAATTAAACTATTTTTGTGTCTTGTATTGAAATTATGTACATCGGACCTCTTATCATAATCATTCAAATTTTTGCGTACATACATAATATTTTCATATATATATATATTGACATGCCACTGTGAGAATTTTAATCTCCTTAAATTTTTCACGAAATAAGTCTCGCGACTTCATGGATAGATCGAATAGCTCTTTTTTGTAAAACAAATATAGATTGGATTTCGGCGGTTTTCCCCCACAATAAAATGCCACAGGACATTATACTGTGAAGTAGCTAAAGTAAACCAATCTAGCAGTGGATTCGTCAGTCACGTTTCTGATTTTACGTACTGCGTATGCAGCGGAGCTCAATCTACCTGCTAGAGCCGATATTTGAAAACCCCATTGTAGCTTTGAATCCAGGGTGATGACTGATGCCCAAGAATGTAGCGGATTCAACAAATTCTAGTGGTACATCATTTATTAATATCCTGCTATTAATTACACCTTTTCTTAAATTGGGCAGCGAGAATTTAATACATTTCGTTTTTTTGGCGTTCAGTAATAAGTTATTGGTTGTAAACCAATTCAAAACCTGTGTGATTGATTTGTTAACGTTATCGTCAAATTTAGGCGCAATCCTATCTATTTTGAATAATAAGGATGTATCATCCGCGAACAAAACAATGTCACATAAGTTTTGCACGAAAGACGGCAAGTCATTAATATAAACAAGAAATAAAAATGGTCCTAAGATAGATCCCTGCGGAACTCCCATTTTTATGAGGGATCCAGATGACTTGACGCCATTGACCTCAACCATCTGTATTCTATTACAGAGGTAGGATGAGACCAGATCAAGTGCTTTTTCGTTAACGCCGTAGTGTTTTTAATTTGCAAATTACGGTTGAGGACAGACGCAATCAAACGCTTTAGATAAGTCACAGAAAACCCCGATAGCATCTTGTGCTTTCTCCCAGGCATCAAATATATGATTAAGAAGATCTACACCAGCATCAGTAGTGGAACTCCCCTTAGTGAAACCATATTGTTTGTGATTTAAAAGATGGTTAATATTAAAATGGGCCAAAAGCTGGTCTAATATAACTTTTTCAAAAACTTTACTGAGCGCCGGTAATATAGAGATTGGTCTATAGTTTAAAGGGTCATTTTTGTTAACTGATTTGAATAGGGGAATTAATTTACTTTTTTTCATTACATGAGGAAAGACACATTCATCGACGCATCTGTTAAAAATAAACGCTAAGTGAGGGCTAATTACATTAATAATATAACTAAGTACTTTGGTTGACATACCCCACAGATCCTCGGTTTTCTTTTGATTGAGCATTTTAAACGTTTTGATAATTGATATTAAAGTTATGTGTCTGAACTCAAACATAGAATCACATTCATTCCCACACTTTGATAGTAAAACAAAAGCACCCTTAGGGGAAGAGTTTAAAGACTGAGTAGTAATAATAGGTACTTGTGAGAAGAACTCAACAAATAAGTTAGCGACATCATTACTATCTATGATTAATTTATTATTAACTTTTAAAATAATTTTACCGTCCCTCTGCTTAATTTTTCCAGTTTCTTTATTAATAACTTTCCATGTTGATTTTATTTTGTCATCGGCATGCTTAATTTTTAGGGTTCCGTAGTCCTGACAAGGAACCCTTATAGTTTCGTCAAGTCCGTCTGTCCGTCTGTCTGTCCCAGGTTTTACTAAGAGACTGTTAATACTAGAAAGCTGTAATTTTGTGGGGTTATGTATATAAATTACGCCGACAAAGTGCTGAACCATACCATTTTTCGGTTGAATGCTCCATTTACGAAATATTAAGCGGTTAAGATAACTTTATTAGTTAAAAGTCGTTGAACATGGCTGTTGGATAATTTTGTACTAAATACAAAATCCTTAGAATAAATCCTTTAAAATGACAAAGACAGAGTACCTAGTAGCTTGTTTATAACGGGTAAAGACTTGCATTGAATAACAGGCTACTACGGAACCCTACACTGCGCGTGGCCCGACACGCACTTGGCCGGTTATTATACTTAGATGCAGTGATTTTGCTGTCTGACAAATAACTTTAAAAGTTTTTGAATACAATTTAAGTGATTTATGAATTTAGTATTATGAAAATTAATGGTTTTTTGTGAGTACAAGTTACACAAATTGTTTCTACTTTTATAAATACCAGGAGTTGCCCAGTCATCGAAACGAACCTTCGTACCCTTTCTAACCATTTTAATTTTAAATAAATTATAGTAGAAAATATTTTTTAAAACAAGCTTTTATCTGGGACAATGAACTAAAATGTTAAAAATAAATTCTAGTAAGTATTTGGCGTGTGTACTTACCTATATTCTTAAAAGCTTGAAGCACTACCCATTTTTTAGGCTAGGTAATTACTATACTTCAGTGCCTCAAGCTTTTAAAAATATAGGTAAGTACCTACACGCCAAATACTTACTAGAATTTATTTTTAAGATTTTAGTTCTTTGTCCCAGACAAAAGCTTGTTTTTAAAAATAATTTTTACTATAATTCATTTTTAACTTTTTAGTAGGTAGGTATAGATACCGACTACCTACCTACCTACTACCTAAGTATTTAAGAGAAGGCATGATGTTTTAAAATATTCCACGGATATTTGATGTGTTTATGGGTAAAGTGCTCTTCAAGGAAAATCAATCGACTCGGTGGGGCTATGTTGCTTTACAACAGAAACGCCATGGCCACCTTACAGCTTCATCATCAGATCCTGGCTATCATTTAAGTCTTTACAACAGAAACGCTATGGCCACCTTACAGCTTCATCATCAGATCCTGGCTATCATTTAAGTGTAAAGTGCTCCTCAAGACGAATTATTTGAGCCCAAACTCACTAGAGTTACGTTATTTTATCACAGAGATGCCGTGGCCACCTTCCAGCTTCATCACCAGTCGCTAAATATCATCTAGGTGTAAAAATCTCTTCAAGACGAATCAATCGAGCCCAAACTCGGTAGGGTTATGTTGATTTATCACAGAGATGCCCTGGTCACCTTCCAGCTTCATCATCAGACCCTGGATATCATCTAGGCGTAAAGTTATCTTCAAGACAAATCAAACGAGCCCAAACGCGGTGGGGTTATGTTGTTTTATCACAGAGATGCCGTGGCCACCTTCCGTCTCCATCATCAGACCAGCTCCATGGTACCATATCATTGTATTGTCACCGAAGATACATAAGAATACCAAATTTGAGTCCAATCGAACATCGGGAAGTGGGTCTAATTTAACTTCCAAGATTCCACCCGAACATACATAGTTACATACATACATACATTGCAAGTTAAATAAAAGCTTGTAAAAAATATCATTGAACTCTACATCTAAAATTTGAAATAAAGCACTGCATAGGTCATCAGGATCATCAGAAAATCTTAGGTTCATTCATTGCTTGTCAATGATATCCACAAATAGTTCAACCCGTTTGGTGGCAATGGGCCTGTAAAAATGTTCTTGGCCTATGGTGGATAATTTACATGAAAAAGTGACACTTTGTCCCAGATGGTCCGAGCCAAGTTTATCAAAAATTGCAATTTTTTCGGGTTCACAGTTTGCAGAACACATTGTCCAAGCAGGTAGCTGACGAGAATTATGCCTCCCGTTTGGTCCCATTCAAATTTGATCGAGATCTGACAATTATCGCCGGAGATATGGAGATAAACAATATAACCAAATTTGTATAATAACATGATTATAACTAGCCAGTACTTTTTCATCGCGGCATGTGAAGACGGTTTTTCGTTTTGTACGATCATATATTATGTATATGCATTTGTGTGTTGGTTACTTGATTTCGTCTAAAATTATTAACTGATTTCATGATTTTATTCCATGTAGGCTATATAGGTATTATTTGGTATATATTCACAAAAGGAGGAGGTTCTCAATTCAGATGTTATATATATTTAACATCTGACTTCACAAAAGGAGGAGGTTCTCAATTCAGATGTTATATATATTTAACATCTGAATTGAGAACCTCCTCCTTTTGTGAAGTCAGGCTAAAATTTATTAAAGGCAGTCCTTTATGTCCTGGGGTCAGTACCCCAAGATATACCAAATAATACCTATATAGCCTACATGGAATAAAATCATGAAATCATTTTCATTCATTTTATGTATTTTCAGGCACAACTCCGTCATATATGATGGATTTGTACAAATTTTTTTTTGTTTGAATGAGATTTATTCTGAAATTGTCCCATTTAAATTTCATAAAGGTCATTTCATTAAAAAAAGGTCTGATGAGTATCTCCACAGATATGGAGATAAACACCTCAAACTTGGTACTGAAAATAACTAGCACAGCATTTGAAGTTTTTTTTAGTATTTTGAATGATCATTCTTGTATCAAAATCTGATAAGTATCTTCAGAGATAAATACCTCAAACCACTAAAAATGACTCGCACAGCAAATTAAATACGACAGGTATTATTACAAGTTTATAAATTACCATTTACATTTACACACCATTACTAGCGACCCATCCGGCTTTGCACGGGTAGAGCATTTTATGCCTACATTTTTTTGCATCAGTTTGTTGCGTTGAGTATGAATCAACCTCTTCAGCAATCATTGTCATATTTCAACCAATTTACACAAAAGCTAAACGAATATTAATACACCTACACCTTCCTAATGAATCACTTTGTCTATTGGTAAAAACTGCATGAAAATCAAATCAGTAGTTTTTCATGAACAGACTGACAGACATAGCGTGGGACTTTGTTTTATAATATGTAATGATGGCTGCATGTCTTATCTTTCCATCAGCTAACAGACCTGTAGATTAAAAAATGCTACTACCTGTACAGATGCATGATATGATCTATTGATATTTGTCCTTGATCTCCTATCAAGACAAAACTTCGAACTAAATTATTGATAAAAAATAAGTACAAACCTAATATTTCCAGAGGATCATTTCTGGAGAGCCAAGTTAATAGAAACATAATAATTACAATGTAAAATTTTGTAATGTCAAAATAATATAATTTGAGACATTTTGAAATGGGAAGCCAAATAGATTTTGTATTATATTTAAAAAAAATATTGTCTAAACATCAAATCACACAAAATCAATATCAGACCTCAATATACAAGTGCATAACATCCAATATTTATGACATCTTTTATTTGAGTTGGCATAAATGGGGTCAGCTGGCTGCTCAATAGACCCATAAAAATAGTGCCAATACCATTGGGAGTTTCTGAATGTCCTCAAAACTCCCCTCTGAAACTCCCAATGGTATTGGCACTGCTATTTCTACTACTAAAAATCACTCCCAGCTTTCTTCTGCCAATTGCTGGACGATCGAGGATTGTATTGTATTTTATGGGTCTATTGAGCAGCCAGCTGACCCCATTTATGCCAACTCAGCAGGTACCTTTTTTATAGAATAGGCTAGCGTTGCACCACTATCTCACCTGTTGGTAAGTGATGATATGGTCAAGTATGGTATCATGCTAGGCCTCGAATACTCTAATAATCTAATGGCATATATATAAATATATTTATTAGTATTATCAACATCATTAAAATAACATTTAATTTACCCATTTGCCAATTAAGCCATGCAGCCTGTACCGGCAATATCTCAGCAGACAAAATTGTCAAGGAAGGTATGAAACAGCAGGTAAGCGATGACTTAATGGATCTATGCAGACCATCATCGATGGAAGTCAGTGACCTATTACGCCGTCACAAAGAAACCGAACAACAAAGGTTGTGGAAGGAACAACATAACGAGTTGCAAACACACAAAAGCCGCTCTGCCAACATTAGACAGGAAAATTACCAACTATTTGCTACAATTGCAAAGGCAGGACCTTTGCTAATAGTAGGCCTCATCACGGGACACTGTAATCTTAACTATCATCTTTATAAAATTGGAGCCACAGACAGTCCTCTTTGTTGAGGATGCATGTCTGAAGATGAAACCGTGGAACACGTGATATTACACTGTCCCGTCTTAAACGAAATAGAACCACAGCTGGGTTGCATGAGCGTGACCCGGATTCAGAGTACCAGTCGCAGCAGCAACAACATTTACATTCAACATCATCACCATCTGCTTTAGCACTATCATTACATCCAAGTTCACAAATAAGCAGGTATACACACACACATTTGACAGCACCATATTCACTAACCAATACAATACCACCACCATCACCATTGGAAGCTGGCATAACGCTTATGCCAGCAACCTAAAGCCGTGCTCCGTTTTGTCACGGAGCTGGGATGGCTTAGGTGAATGCTGCCGGAGGGAAATGCACAACACACCCCAAGCGGAACGTCAGTGCAGGTCTTATCGCCCCCATTATCAATTAGAATTAGACCTCCAAAGGTTGAACAGATTGATATTAATTGTTGGCTAAAATAATTAACTACTTACTAAATGTATCACAATTGTGGAATATGTAATAAATGTAATAAGTGTTCATTGGTGTAAAGGGAGTGATCCATTGGTGAGTACAACCGCTGGTATGCCAACTAACTCGCGAACCAAAGCTCTAAACCGCCAATGGAGCACTTAAACGTCTGCAGACTTAAAAACCGGCAGAATTGCTTGCTGGCTCTCTGTGCATGCTTGAAATTCTAAGGGCCAGTTTCACTGGTTCCTGATAGCATAAGGAACTAATCTGACAGCTTTTATATGGCATTATCTGTCAGATAACTATCTATCACTTTATCATAAACTGGTGAAATTGGCCCAAAGTCCTCTGTGCATAGAAGTTTGCCAACGATAAGAGATTTTGCTCGCCAATGGATCACCAATGAAAGCCAACGAGCCGGCATGCAATTTAAATTGTGGGCTCTCCAGCTCATAGGTTCACATATAACTCACCCCCTTCATTGTTGCATTTTGCTTGTCTTAATGGTACTTAGTTCTTTTCTATAATTTTTTTTTTCATTTTCAGAATTATTTCCTGACATTCGATTGTACACAAATTTGGTATACTTGTATATCTTTAATAACAATGCAATTATATGGCACCACTGAGATGACCTGATGATGGAGCCAGGCTGTAAATACTGGAGCTCCTCGAATTTTGACTAGTATGTATTGTTATCATTACACATGATAACGCCTTTACAAAAAGCGAATGTATGTAAAAGATTTTACTGTTTTTTAAATTTTTTGCATGTGACCATTACCAGCATTGTGATTAGCTTAATGATGCTGTGAGTTCAAAACAACTAGCCAGTTGAAAATAATCAAGGCGCTGGATAAGCTGGATGGTAAGCATACCTCTGGGGGTAGGTAAAGTAAAATGAAGGGGTACGTGCGGTAATTAATCTTTTGACTATCTTCCAGCCAAGCGTGCTACATTGTCGACAGATGGTTTTATTTTTTAATATCATATAGGCTAGTGTTTGACCAATATCTCACTTGTTGGTAAGTGATGATGCATTCGAGGATGGTAGCACGCTGGAATGAGAACTAGCTCTCTAAGATAGCTGCCGGAACACATTAGATGTTGGCCGACAGATTTTCTAACTTGCGGGTGGTAGATGGCCAGGCAGACAAAAGAGAGTGTCCTACAACCATGCAGAGGTCAGGGGTTTCTAAACAATGTTTTTCCTTCACCGGAGGGCCACTGTGAAATGTGCACATACATTTTTCAATAGAAAAATCCATTGGTACACGGCGGGGATTGAACCTTGAACTGGCTCTCAAGAATAGCTGCCAAAACACAGCTGTTTGGTGACACATTTTCAAACAGAGAGTGGTAGCTACCCAGGTGGACATTAGACAGTGTCCTTCCACCATGCTGGGGGAACTCTCAAACACTGGCATGAAAGTGCACTGGACGGAATGGATATGGCTAACATAAATGTACAGGTACAACTGTGTACATTTAGATTATTTTTTAAATGAGGCACCAAATTGACCCCTTAAACTACTTAACAACCATCATTAACATGTCGGAATTAAATATACAAAATTGTAAAAGATTCCATTTTCCAGCGCTCATGCCATTTACAGATGTTGCTAGTAATAATCTGCTGTTATTGAATCCAACACTGTTACTGTACAGCCAGTAACATTATAATGGTAATTATATGACATATTTATAAATATTAAAATAGGGGACTTATCGGGCTCATAACATTTGTTTTTATTTAACTCGACGTATCATCGTTGTTTCATGACCACGATCAATGCAACTTGGTCATCTCGTGACCATGATCAATGCAACTTAGTCGAAACATCAAGTTAAATAAAAATTCGTGTTTTAAGCACGATAAGTCCCATATTTAAATAATTATAACTATGTATTCAAATCACAGAGGTTAAAGTTTGCAAATATATGACAGTTAACATTTTAACAAGAGTAAAATTAATAATGTACAATTAAGAATTTAAAGTTTTAACAGTCATATTATCCGATGCAGTAACCATATTGGCATCGGAATAACTGATTATTAATATTTATTCACCCGATACCAAAAATAGTTTGAATGTACATCCCAGCATAATTCACTAACACATCAAAGACTAATTAGAACACAGACATGTTAATTACATTCTAATGTAAGTGTAAATCTACTCCATTTTGTTAGTTACAACATTAGTCAAAATATGCACTTCGGTCAAATGAAAAAGTTCAGCTAAAACAAGAAACAAGTACATAAGTTGGTTAGGATTCATCTAAAAAAATAAATGTGTTGATAGTGGAAGGATTGTGAGCAAAGTATGCAAGCTTTGAATAAAAGTATGTCATCAAATTTGCTAATAGGTTATGTTAGAGAAAGTTTGTTACCTTCTATCTTGGTCGGTGGTTTCCCTGGCTCTTCCTCTGGAACTTCACTGGGCTGCTGCGAAATCGCCTCTGCAGCCTCCACTACCGAGTCTGCTGTGCCTTCACTCTGCATTGGAGCATCTCCCGTCGCGTTATCAGAAAGCGCCATTTCCTCCGACATTGTCAGTTCCAACAAACTCTAACCCACTATCAAGATCGAAGTGCACTCATAGCACAGCTATTACGACACAAGACACGATCTCTGCCACGAATAATCACGAAACGCGACGCTACGTAGATTTCCCGCTTTAACGTCCAAAAAAAACTTGAGTTCTCAACTTACACCGAGTGTTATGTGTACTTGTTTTGAATGGTCTGTTCATTAAAACGTGTAATTGTAAGGAAATTGTGTGTAAATTAAACTGATTTTAGTGAAAATTGACAACAAAATCTAGATTTATTTACGTCTTCAATTTCCAAATGAAAATGTCCGTTCATAAACAACATCCGCTCCGCTCACTGCCCAGCAGGAGGCGGAGCGTCGCCACATTTATTTATTGTCTATGGTTTTTATAGATCTATTATAAAGCCTACCATTCACGGCCAATCACAGCGGCCAATTCAGTAATGTTAGCAGAATGATTTTTTTAAAATTTTATTATGGCTTCACACAATTAGTGTATTTAGCCAATGTCAAGTATTGAAATTCTTCAAGTTTTTATAAATGTAAGTCGTAGAGATGGGTCAAAGTCACATCCCAGCCCAGTTTTCAAGTAAAAGTCTAGTCTAAGTTATAACTTCGGTAAAGATGTGGTGTTTACTGAAGATTTTCAGTGGAATTTTGTTGAAAACGCAAATAGCATGTTTTTCAACATTGTGCTGTTTCCCTACATTCGCACACAATCACCGGCACTTAATGGTTAATAATCCACATTTATTACACAAAAACTCGCGGAAGAACACAAGTTTTAGGAAAAAATACAATGAGAGCACACACACTTTTCCACGTTCCCGCCAAAACTCCTAGCAGAATGTTTGTCACTTTTATTAGTCATGCTGCTGCATTGCTATGAAAATCTTAGTACGTAGAGTCTGTGCCAAAAGAGAACCGTCGTAGAAATTGAGGGCGCGCGTGTTGATGGTTCTAATCACGGAGGATAGACTCCGTGGTTGTAATGTAATGTTTTGATTGCATTGACAACGTTGCTATGTCTTTGCCAATACGACAAAAAAAAATGTTGTTAGATAATTATCTTGGCAGGTACATACTCTTATCATTATCGGGTGGTACTAAGTACGTAAAGCTACGACGGTTCTCTTTTTACACAGAGTCTACATCACAGATTACTATAGGTATGTGTACGTGTTTTATATATGATCTAAATTTGGTAGTCTGTGTTCTACGTTCTACATACGCGGCAGCCCGCGGGTAGTATTATTATCTTTTCTATGCCGCGGGCTACAAGTTGGCTCAGTTGTTCAGTCGGCTGTCAGTTTTTCCGTATATAAAAAGTACTCTGTGGTAAAGTCACATAACTGCCCCCGTATCACGAAAATATTGAATGAACGAAATGAACTAAATGACGGAGACGGAGCTATACAGTCTACATAGCTGCGTCCGTTCGTGATCAGGGGGCAGGGCCTCTAGCATAGAAAAGATAACAATACTACCCAAAGAGTAAAATAATATATACGAACTATTAAGGTGGAAACGCACTAGAGCGGCGCGGCCAGAAAAATATTCTTTCCACTGTTTCCTAAGAAATAAGACGCACTACGCGGCGCGGCGCGGCGTAGTTGCCTCCAGGAGAATATTTTGCCGCATCGAACCGCGCCGCTGCTGCGCCGCTCTAGTGCGTTTCCCTTTTAGTAGTGTCACGACGCGCGCCTTACTTTTACCAACCTTATTATATTCCTTACTTACGTTAATAACATAGTAACTGTAAAGAGACAACAAGAATACTAGTAATGTGCAACCCATATTGCGAGTAATCTTTTTTGTTAAAAAAAAAAGTCATCATCAGCCGGTGTCAGTCCACTGCTGGGCTGGACGTAAGCCTCCCAAGATGCGCCACTGAGCCCGATCGTCAGCAGACTTCGGCTCTTCTTTCCCAGTCACGGCCTTTCGCGCTTTGCGTCGTCGCTCCACCTAGTCACAGGCCGACGGACGTAGAGTAAATATCACAAATTGGCAGTAGGTACCTATGTCTAAACGAAAGACTACAAGGTATTGCTACGTAGTATTATTATCTATTCTGTGGTATTGCGTAGCATATGGGTGCTTGAACGAAAGGGATGTCGACTTTACATTCTATACCATGCACTCATAGAGGTAGAAGTTAGGTATGCTATTCACGAATGCATTCATGTAGAAAATGCAACATATAAGACATTAATAAACTTAGTATTATTTATAGGTAACGTAGATTACGTAGACCTAGGCAAAGAGTATAATAACTGGACCTAGGTATATCTAGGGAACTTTTTGTTTAACAACCCGCAGGCCTATCACGAAGATTGATAAGGATTGAAATGATCAAAATGACAGAGATGGAGCTATACAGCCTACATAGCTGCGTCCCCGTCATTTAGTTCAATAAATGATCAACTCTCAAAGTTCGTGGATAGGGCAGAGCTGCGTTCACGTCCTCCGTAGGTTTTTTGGTTGTTTTGCAACTCGCTCAAAGGTCCGGAACGACCACGGGTGTTTTTCACTCAAATTGCGACTTTGACATTTTGCGCAGACTCGAATTTCGAGGTTATGTTAATTTATTTTTCTTTTTCTGAAAATATTTTCAGTTTTTTTTTACGATTAATGTCTCGTCATGTCACGTCTTGGTCTCGACAATGCAATTTATTTCCGATTCCCAAAATCTGTAACAAAAATTACAGCTTTTCCCGCCAAATTTACTGTCACAAACGTCAGAGCGTTTTTTAATCGTCGAATTTGATGGTTAAAAAGTTGCAACCGGAGTGAAACAACCGAGGTCGTGAACGACACAGTTGCGCTAACCGAGTGCGACGGTCTGAGGTCGTGAACGGGGTTAGAGCGTTTGGTTGCACTCCGAGCGTAGGCCGTGAACGCAGCCCAAGATGGGAGCAGCCCCTGGAGCTGATCGAGTTATTCAGACTCGCTGTGCGGACTTACGGTGCATTTTATGGTGCACAACACGCTATTTACTATTCGTTTATTCTGTGACGCAAATTCAAAGTCACATCCGAGGCGTGTAGCGTATTTTGAACGTTACCGACTTAGGTAGGGCCAGTTTCACCGGTTATTGATAGCCCCATTAGGAACTTTTCTGACATATTTTGGACAACTTTTGTATGGCGTCATCTGTCAGATAACTATTTGTCGGAGATGGCACTTACAGAAAAATAAAAACACAAAAATCAAATTAAAAATTTATTTCTTCCTTTTACCGCCTTGCTTAGGCGCTTGAGGTTTACCAAAGATCTTGCCTTTAGGCGCTTTACCTTTGACCGGTTTACCCTTTCCTTTCTTTCCTAGCCCTTTGCCCCTTTGTACTTGGTTAGCGTCGTATCTGAGTCGCTTTGTGGTGTTTCTTGAAGTATCGACGAGGTCATTGGCAAAGTTGGTGTGTTTCTTTTTAGATTTCGCGGGTTTATTTTGTTGTTGGCTGGGGCGATCTTCGTCGTCGTCGACGGCGCGAATTCTGCGTTGCTTCTTCTTACGCTTAGCCATGCGGGATTGTAATAATGCCACCTAGAGTGAATAATAGTATGATGATCAAAGTGGGTTATTGGTCTTTAGCTAGACGGGCCGCCTCCTAGACAAAATCCAATTTCTGTTTCCATTTACGCTAGCGCAAGTCATAAACGTATAGGTATGACATTTAGTTTTCCGCAACAAACTTGTCATTTCCATAAATTTTGAAGCTGCGTTAGCGACAATGAAAACAGAGATTGGATTTTGTCTAGGGGTCAGATACAGGTTTTCTGAGGTAGGCTCTTTGACACGGCACGCATCGTCAGGATGTTCGTCTTTTTGTAGCCTTAACATACAAATAAATAAGATCGTTTAAAAAACTAAAACGAACCGACTTCAATGCCGCGCTATTAATTTTCAGTACCAATTTTGTTTATCTCCATATCTCTGGAGATACTTATCAGACCTCGATAAAATTACCATGGTACCACACTTGGGATATCTCCTTTGCAACAAAAAAAGAATAATCAAAATCGGTTTATAAATGACGAAGTTATCCGCGAACAAACATTAAAAAAAAACAGATATACGGTCGAATTGAGACACCTCCTCCTTTTTTTGAAGTCGGTAAAAAAACATATAGACGAATTGAGAATCTCCTCCTTTTTGGAACTCGGTTGAAAAGTAACAAAATATAAGAGAGATTCGATGGTAAAACTCATGATAACTCAGAGTTAGAGAGGAGTAATTTTCAAAGATAAATTATAGTATTACCTTTTCCATCTCCCGTTCCACTCTTTCTTCAGCAGTATCCTTGGGTTTGTGCTTCATGTTCTTCTTTTTCTTCTTGTCAGTATTCTTGACAAGGTCGTCGTCATCGTCGTCGTCGTCGTCACGCTTGCGTTTCTTGCCCTTCTGTTTTTGTGGTTCTGAACAAAAAATGTAAGGTATATTTCAAAATGTAAAGTTTATTAAGAAAAAAATATATCCAAACATGTTTTGGTTATGGAACATTGAGGTATAATTATACCTAAATGTTACGTAAACAAAATTTTTAGAGGAGTCATTGAGGTATAATCTATACCCAAATGTTACGGAAACAAAAATCAGAAGAATCATTGAGGTATAATCTGAAAAATGAAAAAATGAAAAATATTTTATTGGCAGAACAAAACACATAATTAAAATCTATACCTCAATGTTACGGAAACAAAAAATTCAGAGGAATCATTGAGGTAATCTATACCTCAATGTTACGGAAACGTGAAAATTTGAGGAATACGAATGCAAATTTCCGTGGATTTGTTTAACATATACTTTATTATGTTCGACATTTACTTGCATTATAAATAGTTATTTATGATACTAGTGCGGTAAGTTGGATTTTACAAACAAGTAGACGAATGTAAGCCCGAGACGAAGTCGAGGGTTTACCATATTCACGAGTTTGTTAAAACCAATATCCGCACGCGTGTCATACAAAATTTTTCAGCAAATTTGCGAGAAAACACTACAATTGGTAATAAAATAAACATAAAGTCGAAACAAGAATTTTTGATGTTTCTAATATGAAAATGGCGCGAATTTGCAAATGGTGCCATATAGGGTTCAGAACCGGGAAATCCCGGTCTCGAAAGTACCGGGAATTCCCGGTTCTTTTGTCAGTAAAATGGAAGATATATCAATATTGATTCCCGGTTCTTTCGGTACTTTCGGGAATTTTATGTTAATTACGCGATTTACACTACAACTTTCTTACTTACTTACTCTTGACTTTTTACATTTCTTCGTAGAAGTTTTTAACTTCACTAAGAATCTCGGGCTTAGAAGCGACGACACTCCCACTAAGTGGTCAAATTCGTCAGATGGCTTCGGCCCAACTGTTGAACAAAGTTGAACTTTTGACCCCCGGTTTTGCTCGATCGCTTCTTTAATTAAGCGTGTGGTGGAGCTCCGGAGGTCACTACGTACCAATTTAAAAATGTTTTTGCTTAGGGTCCGTTAATCTGACGAAGACGAGACTGCAGGGTTTTTACGTCACTTCTGCATTAGCTGCAGAGATTCATATGAAAGCTTAGACTTCTTGCCGGCACCTCGCGTCTCACAGAATTATGTCTAGAGTGCCTCGGACTAGTCGGTGATCACTGCCGGTTTTAAACCTAGTGATCACTGAGACATCTTTATATATGCTTTTTTGTCCATCATAATGAAGTCTCTCTTTTCTATCTATCTATCAGTTTTTGATCATAGAGTCGGGGCTTGTCACGTCTATTTCAGCCGCGAGTCTTTCTGAAAGTAATAATTCATCAGAAAAAGCCCCTCTTTTTCTGAGAAGTTGACGAGCATTTTCCCCCTATGATTTCTGCTATCGTGCTTCAGTACAGTCCTACTACCGATTCGCCGCTTGCTTGTACTTCCACTTTAGCGTTGAGATCCCCCATGACAACGTTGAAGTAGGCCTTTTGAGTGGTGTGCAAGGCCTTGGAAATGTCCTCGTACATTTCCTCTGTTTCATTTTCCAAGTGTGCCGAAGGCGGTGCGTATACTTGGATAACCTCGAGGTTATACCTCTCGGTGAGTTGGATCACAAGATATGCTACCCTTGTCGACAAACTGGAGATTTCTAGAACGTTGTCAGAGAGGATCTTGTGGACCAAAAACTCGACACCGCCTTGGGATGGGATGGTTGTTCTCTCTCTATGAAATACATCAAATGGCCTGACTCCAGGGTAACGGTGTCATCTCTCTTTGGACTTCACATAAACCTAGAATATGCCACCTTATGTTTTAAGCTCTTCTTCCAGTAGTGCCAACTCAAGTGTTGCACCCAGCTGTAGCGTGCGTCCATTAAAAGTAGCCAGTGTCAGTCGATTTTGGCGGCCTTCCGTCGCCATAGCGGGGCGGCCGGGAATCGAGGGCCATTTTATATCTGCGCGTGCCATGCAGGTTTTTCTCAAATGATCACCACGCGCTGGGTAGTCGGTTTGGGTGATTGCAGGACGTAGCTTCTCGCACCGGTGACGCTGCTGCCCGTCGCTGGCCTGTGGTATTTAGTTACGTCGTTCTGATTGAATAGCCCACCATGGTCCGCCGCCAGAGCCCCGTTCGATGATCGGCAGGATGCACCACGTGCAGGAGAGGTTGGCTGGGAGCAATCGGTGGAATTTTGCTCCCTTACATCCCAATTTTTTTTTTGAAGCTAATCTTTTATTTAATATAACAAAAACTACCAAGAACTGAAAATACCGAAAGAACCGGGAAAACCGTTTTTTATCTTAAAAGGTACCGAAATTCCCGGTTCTCAAAAAGAATCCGTTTCCGGAAACCCTAGTGCCATGTATGTTAAAAATTAGAACGACATCTTGCGTCTCATTTACTAATTAGTATTAAAGTGAGACAAATGTATTAAGCAAAAGCGCTTTCAAGGAGGTGCTATCATTCGACTTATTTATTCTCGCAAAGTGAAACTTTTTGGTGGATTTCTTATGGAGGGTTTACGAAAATTAAAAATAAACAGTAAAAGATACGCACGGTGCCATACCACAGATTGTATAATAGTTACAACGCACCATACACCGGAGCGTGCGGAGTAATTACCGCACACGTGCGGTAAGTACTTTCCGCACGCTCCGCTGTATGGTGCGTAATTTTTAACTTTCGATGTATACAGACTTCGTAAATACATTTAGTAACATGCTGGAAAAATTTCTCAAATATAATTCTGATTTTTTATCATGTACTCACAGGTCTGCCGTTTTTTTGGGCTTTAATGGAGCCAGAGCCAAAATTAAGAGATCCTTTTAACATAAAATAAAATAATATACATTGACATGGGAGGTAGAGATGAGTAAACTAGCTATTGTATGACTCTTCCAAAAAAATGGGTTATCTTACAAATTTTTGTGGTCAATGATCTGGTCTATGGCATGAAGTTCCGCACTCGCCAATATGCCTCATTACAAAATATTAAAGCGGGTGGTAACTTGCCATACACTGCATGATCTCCTCAAAGGCGGACCGTTATGTCGGCGCCGAGAGGCAACATTGGCGTGGATAGCTAAGGGTGTTGAGAGGTGTGCTACACTTAAACTAAACGCTACTAGCGCTTTATGCCTTTAACATTTCCACCCTGGAGTTTAGGTCTTCGCTCTTGCGATTCCCACCACCGGCCGGCCGGTCAAGACAAGCCGGGGGTCAGAGGGTCTCATTTAGCCCTCACGGGATAGGGGATACGCGGTGTCGCCACTCACCGTCGGCTCGCCACAAAGCAGCACCTTCGGTATAATTAACTATTTAGTTTAATTATGATTGTTACTGTTAAACATCGTCGCTCCACCTAGCTGGAGGGCGACCTACACTACGTTTGCCGAGCCGTGGTCTCCACTCTAGAACACGTCTACCCCAAGAGTTATCAGTTCTACGACAGATGTGACCAGCCCACTGCTACTCCAGCTCGCTAATCCTTTGAGCTATGTCGATAACTTTGGATCTCTGGCTGGCAGCGGCTGGAAACGAATAGCTGAAGATCGAGCTCAGTGGCGTGCCATAGGAGGGGCGTATGTCCAGCAGTGGACGGAAATTGGCTGATAATAATGATTATGATAGTTATATAGTTTTATTCAACCTTTCCCGGGGATACTGGTAAGCGCCAATCGTTCCTTTTCCTCTCGTTTCTCCCGAGGTGTTTGGAACCACTCGTGCGGTCTCTGCGCTGGCTCGTGTTTGGGTCCCTCTTCTTTCTTCAAGGCACCTTCTAATTTGTTTGTCTGCTTCTCCATTTTATTCATCTGCCTTTCTGCGTATTCTTCGTCTAGGATTGCAGCTGCAAGAGATGATTTTGGGAATGTAACAAATGTGCAAAGAAAAAGCATGGCAGTAGGAAAATGTTAATAATAAAAAAAATGTTAATGTAATTAATATAAATAAGTGCCTAAATTGCATTTCGTGAAGCGGCATAATGTTCATGGCACTTGTAAACCTATAACAGCTTTTGTACCAACATTTTGTAGCAAAAAATGTATTATGAATTATGAAACTGTCTAGTAAACAGTACTAACATAATGTGTTCCGGCTACTGACTAGCAAACCAATTGACAGCGGGTACCGCTTCCCCTCATGTCCCTAGTATATGATAAAAAAAGACTAGCAATAGCGTCAGTACTTTAGTTCGTGTTTGCTTTTGTATGGAGAACATGCTCTACAAAATATTGAAAAAAAACATACCAAAATGCCTTATTGATCCGTGAAATTGTGCGGAAAGAAAAGCACGACTTTCAGCTACGCAAAGGATGGAATTATATTTCACAGGTAAGTTTAGTTTAAGAAAACTAAAATAGTAATTAAGAAATTAAAAGTGTACAACATAACAAAAACAATATTTGGAACCCGTTGATGTCTTTTTTGCCATCTCGTACTGTTTAATGTAATTTTATATAGCTTAGTCTTGTTTTCTACGTGTAACTATAGTGCAGATCCCGTCCGACTTAAATTACATATCGAAAGTTAGCATGACTATGAATATTATTTGTTTGTGCCCACGAATTTTCGATACATTTATTTATACTTTGAAATGAATGTTTATTTCGTTTACAAGACGGTATATGCGTTTGGGTTTTGTGTACTTATGTTTTTATTTGTATATAGGTGTGTATACCATTTTTATTAAAAGCGACTGGACTTATTTCGATGAGGTTTTTTTAATTACCTACGTATTACTTTAAAAGTAAGTTTTGAAATGTTTATGTTTTACGGTTATAGGCTACCAGTGGGCGCTGCAGCGAATGTGTTTCTCATAAACAGATTAGCCGATTTTTTTGTGGTTCTTTACATTATGTAGGTACCTCGTAACAGTTTTTAAATTAGTTTTACAATTATAATCCGCCAGAGAGAGCTGCAATGGATATTTTTTTTTGCTGCGATTTTTAATATGCATATGCATTGGTACGATATGATAATTAGGATAACTCTTCGAAGTTAATTATTACAGTATTTCAAATTCGACATGAGATGCACTGCTTAAATCAAATAATATGTTTCCTTAAGTGTTACACACTTTATAGTTTTGTACATTGTTACACACAATCCAAAATTTCAAAGTGTGTAACACTTAAATAAACATAATAGTCAATAACCGTAAAGTTCAAAACAGTTATTTTCTGATATTGTATAATATTAACACGATAATTTCGTAGTCGACCTTATCGATAGGAAATGTTTGTCACAATAAGTGTTACCCCATCACTATTGCATGAATATAAGTATAGCTAGTTTTCAACCGGCCAATCACAAGCGCAATTAATACCTCGTCTCCCGGCCCGGAGTGGCGAGTTGTGTTCATAAGAAAAAATTAGCCGACGCGCTGTTAATTGGTTTGCTAGTCAGTGGTTCCGGCAGCTGTCCTTGAGAGCCAGTTCCCATTCTAGGCCTAGCGTGCAACTACGAGTAAATTATGATTCCAGTTTGCATTAATTCCCAACAAGCTGGATTTTTGTGCAGGCCTTGGATACGACATTACAAGCGACATGTCAAAAGTCCCCATCGATCCCGCTTGTGCGTTTTTTTTATTCGAGGTTAAGGGTCACAAATTTGCGTTTTTCGCGATTTTCAGAAAAACGGTAAGTTATATCATAAAAGTACCTTTGATAAAATTGTAGATCATAAAATTATCTATAAAAAAATTATCAATACTTTTTTTTCTACGAGCCACCGTTTCTGAGATATAACGATTCAAAAAGTTATAAAAGTTGTTATCGTCATAATATGCATGAGTACGCCACGTATATATGATGTATGATATATGATGTATGATTCTCGCAACTACAAAAATAACTTTATTTTTCATAGTGTTTGTATGAAAAACCAAGTTATATTTGCGGTCGCTATATCTCAAAAACTGCTGACTGTATCTCGTTCAAACCAATTTTCGTTGAAAGCCCTCGAATAAAAAACAACGCACAAGCGGGATCGATGGGGACTTTTGACATATCATTTGTAATGACGTATTCAAGGCCTGCACAAAAATCCAGCTTGTTGGGAATTAATGCAAACTGTAATGTCTATTTTGACTGGACTATCATAAGTTAAGAGGTAAATAAATATACTTACTGATTTCTGGTTCAAGTCTGGCCAACCTCTCCCTGTATTTAGCCACTATATCGGGCGGCACCTGTCTCGACTTGACAGGCCGCTTCGCTCGCTTCACGATTGCTTTTACAAGCGCTCGCTCTGCTTCGCCCGCGAGCGAAACTGACACGCCCGCGCGACCCGCTCTCGCTGTTCTACCCACCTGTGGGAATAACGATATGTTACTGAGAAAGATCATCAAGAGGCATTCATCATCTTCTCTAATCATCAATGACAGTACCAATATATACGACCTTGAGACTCTCAAGGTTACGTTATCTCAAGTTGAGAGTATTCTAGGCCAAGCGTGTTCACCGTCTTCGACCACATCATCGCTTACCACCAGGCGAGATAGTGGTCAAACGCTAGCCTTTAAGATATGTACTTAAAAAACCCTTTAGAGGACGTCCAAGGATGTTGGGACGACCTTGATGCCTTTGAAGGAGATTGGCTGGAATTATCAAGGGATCGTGAGATTTGGAAGGAAATGAGGGATACCTTTGCCCAGGGACACATAGGAACACACCTAGTGGTGTACACTAGTACAGGTTAACATGTTTTTTACCTGATGTTGTATTGAAATTAAGCGATGAAACTGACACTGGTGATAGGATATTTTTTTACCTGATTTTGTGTGTTGAAATTGCTGAATTAATTAAAATTGCAGTAATTTCATATATATATGTGTGTGTATATATATAGATATTATACTTGTGTTATAGTAAAAATAATGCATCTCCCCTATTAGTGTCTATAGTGTCACATTACCCTGTGAATATAATGCTCCATGGTGGCCGGCAGAGTAAAGTTAAGCACAGTGTTAACGCCCGGGATGTCTAAACCTCTGGCTGCTACGTCCGTCGCCACTAACACGTCCGCTTCGGACTCTTTGAAACGTCGCAGGGAGTATTGGGAATAAACACAGCACCTACATTAGTGTCTATAATGTAACCTTACCCTGTGAATATAATGCTCCATGGTGGCCGGCAGAGTAAAGTTAAGCACAGTGTTAACGCCCGGGATGTCTAAACCTCTGGCTGCTACGTCCGTCGCCACTAACACGTCCGCTTCGGACTCTTTGAAACGTCGCAGGGAGTATTGGGAATAAACACAGCACCTACATTAGTGTCTATAATGTAACCTTACCCTGTGAATATAATGCTCCATGGTGGCCGGCAGAGTAAAGTTAAGCACAGTGTTAACGCCCGGGATGTCTAAACCTCTGGCTGCTACGTCCGTCGCCACTAACACGTCCGCTTCGGACTCTTTGAAACGTCGCAGGGAGTATTGGGAATAAACACAGCACCTACATTAGTGTCTATAATGTAACCTTACCCTGTGAATATAATGCTCCATGGTGGCCGGCAGAGTAAAGTTAAGCACAGTGTTAACGCCCGGGATGTCTAAACCTCTGGCTGCTACGTCCGTCGCCACTAACACGTCCGCTTCGGACTCTTTGAAACGTCGCAGGGAGTATTGGGAATAAACACAGCACCTACATTAGTGTCTATAATGTAACCTTACCCTGTGAATATAATGCTCCATGGTGGCCGGCAGAGTAAAGTTAAGCACAGTGTTAACGCCCGGGATGTCTAAACCTCTGGCTGCTACGTCCGTCGCCACTAACACGTCCGCTTCGGACTCTTTGAAACGTCGCAGGGAGTATTGGGAATAAACACAGCACCTACATTAGTGTCTATAATGTAACCTTACCCTGTGAATATAATGCTCCATGGTGGCCGGCAGAGTAAAGTTAAGCACAGTGTTAACGCCCGGGATGTCTAAACCTCTGGCTGCTACGTCCGTCGCCACTAACACGTCCGCTTCGGACTCTTTGAAACGTCGCAGGGAGTATTGGGAATAAACACAGCACCTACATTAGTGTCTATAATGTAACCTTACCCTGTGAATATAATGCTCCATGGTGGCCGGCAGAGTAAAGTTAAGCACAGTGTTAACGCCCGGGATGTCTAAACCTCTGGCTGCTACGTCCGTCGCCACTAACACGTCCGCTTCGGACTCTTTGAAACGTCGCAGGGAGTATTGGGAATAAACACAGCACCTACATTAGTGTCTATAATGTAACCTTACCCTGTGAATATAATGCTCCATGGTGGCCGGCAGAGTAAAGTTAAGCACAGTGTTAACGCCCGGGATGTCTAAACCTCTGGCTGCTACGTCCGTCGCCACTAACACGTCCGCTTCGGACTCTTTGAAACGTCGCAGGGAGTATTGGGAATAAACACAGCACCTACATTAGTGTCTATAATGTAACCTTACCCTGTGAATATAATGCTCCATGGTGGCCGGCAGAGTAAAGTTAAGCACAGTGTTAACGCCCGGGATGTCTAAACCTCTGGCTGCTACGTCCGTCGCCACTAACACGTCCGCTTCGGACTCTTTGAAACGTCGCAGGGAGTATTGGGAATAAACACAGCACCTACATTAGTGTCTATAATGTAACCTTACCCTGTGAATATAATGCTCCATGGTGGCCGGCAGAGTAAAGTTAAGCACAGTGTTAACGCCCGGGATGTCTAAACCTCTGGCTGCTACGTCCGTCGCCACTAACACGTCCGCTTCGGACTCTTTGAAACGTCGCAGGGAGTATTGGGAATAAACACAGCACCTACATTAGTGTCTATAATGTAACCTTACCCTGTGAATATAATGCTCCATGGTGGCCGGCAGAGTAAAGTTAAGCACAGTGTTAACGCCCGGGATGTCTAAACCTCTGGCTGCTACGTCCGTCGCCACTAACACGTCCGCTTCGGACTCTTTGAAACGTCGCAGGGAGTATTGGGAATAAACACAGCACCTACATTAGTGTCTATAATGTAACCTTACCCTGTGAATATAATGCTCCATGGTGGCCGGCAGAGTAAAGTTAAGCACAGTGTTAACGCCCGGGATGTCTGAACCTCTGGCTGCTACGTCCGTCGCCACTAACACGTCCGCTTCGGACTCTTTGAAACTTCGCAGGGAGTATTGGGAATAAACACAGCATCTACATTAGTATCTATAATGTAACCTTACCCTGTGAATATAATGCTCCATGGTGGCCGGCAGAGTAAAGTTAAGCACAGTGTTAACGCCCGGGATGTCTAAACCTCTGGCTGCTACGTCCGTCGCCACTAACACGTCCGCTTCGGACTCTTTGAAACGTCGCAGGGAGTCCAAACGTTGCGGTTGGTTTAGTGCGCCGTGGAGTTCTGCCACCTAGATAATTAAAATATAGTTTATAGTTATTGTTAACACTATATCAGAGTCTCTTGGGCACACGAGAATGTGGGGCCCATTTTCTATTCTATCTTCTATTTTCATGGGTAATCAAATAATAAATTGTTAAACACAATCCAAAATTTCATCGTACCGACGGGACTGGAACCCACAACCTCCTAAATAACATGTTCAGGTGCTTTGCCAATTAAGCCACAGTGCGATGTATCGTTACGACGAAATTACTATTAACTGTAAATTAAAATGCAATCCACTAATTTCATCGTAACGATACATCGCACTGTGGCTTAATTGGCAAAGCACCTGAACATGTTATTCAGGAGGTTGCGGGTTCAAGTCTGGGTATGTGAGGGGGGAGGGAGGGGAAGGGAAGGGAGGAGGTGGAAGTGAGGGGAGCGGGGAAAGGGTGATCAGCGTGGCGTGGTGCGGTAGTTGGAATACGTAAGTAAAGAAACTATCCCACGCGGACGAAGTCGCGGGCACAGCTAGTATACACCTTAATATTAATCATATACGAGGGTCATTCAATAAATACTTAGCCTACAAAAAGTAAACGAAAATTTTGGAAAAGTGGCAATTTATTTTTCAACATAGTCTCCTTTTAGTTCGATACACTTAGCCCAGCGATGCTCCAACTTTTTTAACCCGTCCGAAAAATAGTTTTTGTCAAACTCTGCAAAATAGGCCTCCGCGGCGGCGATGACCTCCTCATTTGATCCATATCTATTCCCGGCGAGAGATTTTTTCAGATTAGGAAACAGAAAGAAGTCACAAGGGGCCAAATCTGGGAGAATACGGTGGATGGGGCAGCAATTCGTAGCGTAATTCGACCAATTTGGCCATGGCAAGGGCAGACGTGTGAACCGGTGCGTTGTCGTGGTGAAACAGCACTTTTTTCTTAGCCAGATGGGGTCGTTTTTTCTTTAATTCGGCGTCGAATCGGCCCAATAAACCGGCATAGTAAAGCCCTGTAATTGTTTTACCCTTCTCGAGGTAATCGATGTAGATCACACCTTGTGAATCCTAGAAAACGGTGGCCATAACTTTTCCGGCCGATTTTACAGTTTTCGCCTTCTTTGGAGCAAGTTCCCCGGTCTGGATCCATTGTTTTGATTGCTCCTTGGTCTCTAGTGTGTACCAGTGGATCCAGGTTTCATCGACGGTCACAAAACGACGCAAAAACTCCGCTGGATTCCGCTTAAACAGCGCTAAACACGTCTCCGATGTGGTCTCACGGTTGTACTTGTTTTCCGGTGTGAGTAAACGCGGCACCCATCGCGCCGACAGCTTTCTCATGCCGAGTTCCTCGTGAAGAATATGATGCACTGTTCCTTCTGAAATGCCTACAGTCTCAGCTAGCTCCCGAACCTTCAATCGGCGATCTGCCAATACGAGATCGTGGATTTTTTTAAGTTTTTCCTCCGTAGCAGCTGTTTTGTGTTGTCGTGGATAAACCACGTCCAGGTGCACCGGACGTGGTTTATCCAAAACCGACGTACGGCCACGTGCAAACTCGTTGAACCAATTCTTGACGGTGGCCATCGATGGAGAAGAGTCACCGTATACAGCATCCAAGCGCTCTTTGATTTCGATGCGCGTTTTCCCTTCCAAAAATAGGAATCGAATCACCGAACGATATTGCTCTTTTTCCATTTTTGTAAAACCGATCGATACGTTCGCTTCCATAAGTTGTCAAAATAAAACAAATGAAGGGATTGGAATGAAAATTTGAAAAAGGAATTAAAAAAGAATGTGCTACACTGTGGTAAAACTCTTTTGAAACTACAGCGCCCTCCGGCGATGAGGCTAGGTACTTATTGAATGCACCTCGTACACTATAATATTAATTTATATTAGTATGCACCTGGTTTATCAATTTTTGGGTTTTTTTTAATTAGGATGCGTTCCGAAATATTAATTACTAAGTACAACCCGATAAAAAAAAGTTTAGACAGCGGCGCCGTTACTGTGCTCGACAAAAATGTTTTGAAAATAAATGTGAGAGATAATAAGATAGTTTAAAAACTAAAACAACCGACTTCCATGCCCCGCGAGTCAATTTCTAGAAAGTTTGTGACGTTTATTATCATATTACATATTAGAGATACTTATCAGATCTCAATGAAATTACAATGGGACCACATCGAAAATGTACCTTACCGATTAGAAAAAGAATCATTCTAATCGGTTCAGAATTGGCGAAAATATCGACTTTTTGATTGACGAACATAGAAACTCTCCTTTTTGGAATTCAGTTAAAAGGTCGGTTCTACGGAGGGCCATGGGCACGGGTCCCGTGTGTCCTTATGATAAAGACGGTATTGCCAATATACCCTAATATAGTTATAGTGGTAGGACTTCTGCTAGTTCGCCTGGGGCGGTACCACCACTTTTCCAATTCATTTTCAGCCGTGAAATAGAAATGTTTTAACAGGCGCAGTGCAGTGACATGCAAAATTCTGGCTGTCCAGAATTTTGCATGCCGCTAATGTATCTGTAATAGGTAGACGTCATCGCTTACTATCAGGCGAGCGTCGTGCTTGTCCTGTTACCTTATATCATAAAAATCACATTCATTATTATTCAATTTAAAATATTATTATTAATGCAAAAATGTTCATAATCAGATTTCAAAATGTTGTTTACTTCTCTTAATTGTATAATGTTCAATACGTAATGATGATCATAACCCGCCGCACAAACAATATCTCTCGGCGAAGAACCTAGTCCGAGCACAGGGCACATTTAAACCAGCGCTGCCTGTGCAACAAATTCTGCACGCAGCAAATACTGAATTTGCTCCTATTGCCAATTTAATTTTTAAAACTATTAATTTGTATTTATATTTTAATCTGTGTAATTAATGTGTATAGGTAAAATAATTTATGTCAGTGTCCTATTTTTTTTCTGTAATGGCAATGAACACATTTTTATTTTATTTTTATTTATAATAAACCCCTCACCTTAATTCCTAAAAGTCCGAGCGCTATATGCAGCCTGTGCGCTTGTTTCTTCGTCTGCACAAATATAACGGCTCGGTCTCTGAACGTGCGACACACGAGCGCCGCCAGAATGGCTTCACGATCACACTCGCGCTCTTTGCGGATTCTGGAACAATCATTTATTTATTAATATTGCATAATGCCTATTATTATTATTACCTAATATTATTATTTTTAAATTAATAAGCTTACTAGCAATTGGGTTGCACATTACTAATATTCTTGCTATCCCCTCCAAATAAGCTAAATATGCTTGTGTCTAGAGTGGGTTCACGTCGATAGTGCAATGGGTGGGGATCGAACTCACGACCTTTCGATCGTCAGTCCGACACCTTATCCATTGGGCTATTGCCGCTTATAATAATATAAATAGTACGCCTTACTCTTTATTATGTTGGATGACATAATTATGTCTACCGAGAGCCGAACCCTGCCCAAACGTTTCCAGCACGCTTGCTGTATTGCCGCGTTGCACGGCTAGGGAAATTTGCTGTATCAAGAACCAACCCGAGCGAGGATCGCGCCCCTTCTCTCTAAGGCGGCGCCCCAACTCCTGGACAAACTACCTGGCCTCTAAACACCATGATCCCGCTGTTTCGACGGCAAAAGGGACGTAATCATACGCTGTCTCTAGGCAGGCGTATTTGAGGCGCTTACTACGGTCAGCCGCCTCTGCTCCTGCCCCCGCTAACTGCTGGGTGGCGGGGAGGTGGCAGGCTGCAAACGTGCTCACGCACGTAGCGACCCTTACGAGGCAGCGCCCTCTCTGCCAAGGGATCAGCGTGAGGACGTCTGGCCGTTTGCCGTCCAAACGCGACAACCCTGGCGGCTCCAGAACGCATGGCACCTCTGCGGAAACGAGGGCTCGTCTCAGGATGTCGTTGATGGGCGTGGTGTCGAGGTCTACGGCCTGCGCACCGGGTGCAACTTAGACCGTGATGACCGTTTGCCTCAACCCTCGCCTATTAATTTAATCTTGACATGGTAATTTAATCTTAAATTTGTTATTATTATACTTTTATTCAAATTCACATCACGGGTCGTACACGCCCGGTCTTTTCGAAGGCATTGATGGAGCCGAAGCCAAGACCAAGAGGCCCTTTACAATTTTAACTTAGGAACTACTGTGTATGGATGGATATGGGATACCATTTTATAAAAAGATGGTACATTATATTGAAGATACATTATAGTGAAGGCAGGCAGGCTATCCCAATTAAATCCAGGGAAGACCTCGACCGTATCATGCCACCAGTCCCTAATCAGGCGTCTGGGGTCAGCGCTATTCCTCATAAATCCATGCCACAGAACTTCAACACTCAACAAGGAATCTCAGAAGATTAAAGGTCTTTTTAAAGGTTAGTTTTACTAACTGTTTTCTAGACTTGTTTTATGTTAGTCGAATAACAATAATATTAGCTTCTTACTATTTTATAATATCACGCACACATCATCGAAACACCTCTCAAACCACACATCCACCACCAATCATGCCTACTCACACAAAAAAAGCTTCAACTCGCAAAATTACATTGCAAACCGGAACGGCATCTCTCAATATCTCTAGCGAGCAGGAAATCAAACCAAGCGTCGACATAATAAGACTTCGAATAAAAATCCAAACAAACAGCGTATTTTCAATGGGCGTCCTGAAAACACTACATAGAATCTCTTTCATCAGGCTCGCATTCACCATACTCATCGCTTGGCTAAGTGCATCACTATTTCCTATTAGATCGTCACTTGGTCATAATATAATAAATTTTAACTATGGCTAACGTAGAGGTTCTTGAAGACATAGATAAAACCACACAGATCAAGTGTTGCACTATTGACGAGCCCGAATGTTGTAAAAGTCACATGGAAAGATACAAATTTAAGGTAATGACACTCAACATCAGAAGTATTCATCAGAACTTTTCAGCACTATTGACCTTGCTAAAACGCTTTGCAGTTGACCTCGACGCTCTGGTTTTGACTGAGTGCTGGCTAAATAAGTCCTCCCAAATACCCCTTCTAACTGGCTACAACAGTTACCACACTCAAAAACACACCAACAGATGCGGAGGAGTAACAATTTACATTAAAAACGGCTGGTTTGCTTCCGCGCTGGAACCTTGTTTTAATGACGCAAACTGTCTAGTTGTCAATATTGAATCAGTTCTTACAATTATAGGTGTCTACCGATCACCATCCATAACTAACTTGGACAACTTCCTCGATTCACTCGAAGCTCTTTTAGAAACCACAAAAGATCATCCATCTATACTGTTGACTGGGGATATGAACATAAACCTGATAGGAGACTCTCCTAGTCGTAACGTTGATACCTATGAGATTATCCTTGCAGAAAAAGAGTTCTTATCAGCCATAAATACAGCAACACGAGGGAATTCTTGCATAGATCACGCTTTCATTAAATCAAAAGGTGATGCAATGGGCCTTGTCTGCAAGACTTCCATCACAGACCATGATGTAATATTAATAGGCATGGCTTTAGACGGTAAAAAAGTAATAAAATCTAACCAGGGTCATCTCAAAAACAAATTATTCTGAAGTAGCATCAGAACTAAAGAAGATGGACTGGAATCATATTACTAATTTTCATGATATCAACGGGGCAGTGCAATATTTTAATGAACAAGTTACATATTGTATAAATAAGCATACACAAATAAGAAAAATCAGTGGGTCAAAACACATTATAAAGCGCTGGATTACTCCTGGCTTAATTAAGTGCATGAGACAACGTGACCGACTACATCTTCAAGTTAGAGAAAAGCCAAATGATGAAACTAAAAAACTAATTTACAAGAGGTACAAGAACTTTTGCAACAACTTACTCCACAAACTGAAAACGAATCATGATAACGAACAGCTAGCAGAGAATCGTGGCAACCCCAAAAAACTGTGACAAACTATAAAAGAAGTCTGCAACATTCCACGACCAGACAAAAGCTGTCACGAGTTAATTACGCCAACATAGCATCTCCAATCACAGTTGGATAACTGCAACAAGCACTTCTCGACAATTGGAGGCGATCTAGCATCGAACATTCTAGATAAGACATGCACTTCTGAGAAATCGTTGGCAGATCGATTGGTTATTAATTCACGTTGTCCCAACTCACTGTACTTAGCTCCCACTGACAGTCAAGAAATATTAAGTATTATAAATGGACTCATATCAGACGGTGCTCCTGGAAGAGATAAGATCACTCCATTAACCCTCAAATGTGCAAGGAATTATTTAGTTGAACCTATCACCTATCTTTGCAACCTGAGCATGACATCTGGAACATTCCCAAACTACTGGAAAACTGCTGTGGTAGTACCAGTGCAAGGAGGACTTAAATCGAGTCCGGACAACTATAGGCCAATTTCACTTTTATGCACTGTGTCAAAGATTCTGGAGAAGCTGGTTAATAAAAGACTGGTAGACTTCCTGGAGAAATATTGCCCGCTCTTAGAGCGCCAATTCGGCTTTAGGCGTGGCAAGTCGACAGAGGACGCAGTTCAACTATTAACGGAAACGGTGTCATCACATCTGGACCGTGGACATCGCTGCATAGGAGTGTTCCTTGATCTCGCCAAGGCATTCGATACTGTTTCAATCCCTATCCTACTCAAGAAACTACAATGCCTTGGCGTCAGAGGATTAGCCCTCAGCTGGTTTACTAGCTACCTAACTAATAGGAAACAATGCGTCAGAATCGGAGCTCACATAAGTAGCGAGCAACGGATCGGCTTCGGAGTTCCTCAAGGCAGTAATCTGTCCCCAACGCTGTTCACGGTCTACATGGATGATATCCTGAGGCAAAACATAAAAAACGCAGAACTTATATGTTATGCAGATGACACAGTGGCTATTTTCCACGGTGACAGTTGGACATCCACTGTGTCAGCCACAGAAAAAGGGATGGCAGAACTGGCTCGTTGGCTTAATGCCAATCTACTCACGCTAAATGTAAAAAAAAACAATTTTATACCTTTACACATAACGCGAGCTTCGGGTCCAGATAACATAAATATTCGTTTCCATAACTCTTCATGTGAAAACTTAAACTGGCGATTCAAAAGTCGACAAAACTGCCAATGTACAACTATTAATAGGGTTCAGCATACCAGGTACCTGGGCATCATAGTGAATCAAAATTTGTCGTTTAAAAACCACCTGCAATCGCTCGCAAAAAGGATTCGTAGATTGATTTACGTCATGAAATTATTAAGACCCATTACCTCAATGGAAATAAAGAAATTAGTATACATCTCAATGTGTCAGTCACTTATACAATATTGTATAGCGGCCTGGGGAGGAGCGGCCAAAACCAACATGATTATTCTAGAGCGTGCCCAAAGAGCAGTTCTCAAGGTAATGTTAGGCAAACCACGCCGATATTCCACAGATGAGCTCTATAATGACACAAAAGTCTTAACTGTACGGCAACTTTTTCCCCTTCGGGTATCTCTTAAAAGACGCTCGCAGCCGACGCGTCAACTCAACGAGCACTCCAGATATAAGCCCGCCCGACAGGAGTTCCCAAGAATAAGGACCACGTTCGCCCAACGGCTTCCACCATATGTTCACCGATTGTTCACCATATGTTCACATTTTCACATTCAATGCTGTACACAGAGAGATAGAAACTCGAGACTCCAATTATTGGGAAGCAAAAAGCAAAATCAAACTCTTACGTACAAGGAAACAGAAAGACTTGTAAAGGTCGTCGATAAGTAAATTGTTCATATCAGCACAAAATAAGTCATTAGCACACATACACACAGCCATATACACATACACACACACACACACACTCACACACACACACACACACACACACACATACACACACACACACTCACTCACACACACACACACACACACACATGAATGTAATTTAACATAATACAGGATCAATATCAATACAAATGCATAAGATATAATGGTATTAAATACAAAAATAAGGAGTAATAAATCGTTAGTATATAGCTACCCAACACTGCATATTATGTAATTTAATTTAATGTATCGCTATATAAAACGATAATGAATCTCCGAATAGAATAAGCTAATGGCTACTGTAATTTTATCTGATTGTTAATTTGATTTTATTTTAATTAGATTTTAAATCCTATTTTAATATAATTATTTCATAGATAATTAGGTTAAAGCGCTCGAGCGTGTTACCCAGGTGGCAGGCGCTCGAGTCCCGCCAGATCTAATCCCGGCGAATTTCAAAATTTTGGTTTATAAAAAATGATTTATAAGACCACTTTAATATTTAACCTTTGGTCTGTGTAAACTGTGCGAAATTGTGCACCCCTCGTCTGTGTGACGTTTATGAGAGTTGCCACCATTAGCCGCATTTTTAACACGCAACTTTACATGATGATTTCTTTTTTCTTGTGATAACTTAGCGTAAGACGACTTTGATTGGTTATTTATTTAGAAAATATATTTAGTTATGCATTTCGAAGTAAAAAAACTGTAATTTATGCAGAGAAACATATTTTTACGTTGATAAACACGCAAACACTGCACTTGGGCAAGCTTAGTTTCAAATCAATTTCATGCTATCTACGATAGACTATTTTCTAATCTATACTAATATTATAAAGAGAGAACATTTGTATTTTTGTATGTTTGTAATGATTTGGCTCAAAAACTACTGCACCGATTTAAAAAATTCTTTCACTATTACATAGAATGGACTCTCGGAATGAAAATAGGCTATATATTATCCCGTTTAAATCAAAGGTACATTCGTGGAGACCTAATTTGCAACCTAAGTCGGCAAAAAAACGGTTGAAAAAACACGTTTCTTACGAACGCTGCTTAATTGAAAATAGATAGAAGAATATTTTCTATGCAAGAGTTGTACAACTTAATAGGTCCTACAAAAAAGTCCGCGACAGCATATGTCTATCTCTTAAGGTTGACTCACAGTAACCATTTTAATCTTAAAATTTTTGTTAAAAAATATTACATAACTTCCAAGGCTATTTTCAAGTATATAGTATTAATCCTTATCCAAATAATTACGTTAATTAGCTTGGCCACATATTATAGATTAAAATTGTCCTTTACAGTATATAATTCAAAAGAAAACTCTAGAAGATATCACGAATTTCATATACACGCACCGCAAAATTAATAAAATATCTGCAGTGAAACCACAGATTAGGTCATAGTTACTACGAAAATATTATTATAAGCTTATCGATGCTGTAGATCCCCACCGATCACAATCAATTTAAAGTCAATATAGTATAATAATATGATCTATTGTATAAAATAATATTCATCTATATATATAATAATATAATATTTTATACCACCCCGACTGATCTATGTATAATCTTTTCACTAAAAGCATTCCAATGACTCCAAAACACGACATTTAAAATCTGAGCTGTAAGTTGGTGAGGATTTGAGTATTCTGTAGAGTCTAGGAGATGTCCCAGCATCAGGTCAATGCTTCCATGTTCTTACAATATCGTTGAAGAAGAAGATTTTCGAATTGATCAGACCTATGAAAGTTGATTTCATAGCGCAATTAACTAGAAAAAAGCTCATAGTTTTATAACGATTGAACGAATTTTCATGAATCAAAGCTAAGAAAACTCTCGATGAAGACATCTATCAAACAAAAAACTATCAATAATAAAAACAAAATCGGTTCATCCGGTTAGGTGCTAAGATGCTACAGACAGACACACAGATACACACGTTAAACGTATATTACCCCTACTTTTTGCGTCGGGGAACGCGTAAGGTTATTATATCTTATAGGCTAGCGTTTGACCACTATCTCACCTGTTAGTAAGTGATGATGCGGTCGAAGATGGTAAGCACGCTAGGCCTAGACTGGGGAACTGGCTCTCAAGGATAGCTGCCGGAACACATTAGATGTTTTTGGCGACAGAATGTCTAACTTGAGGGTGGTAGCTGGCCAGGCGTACACTAGATAGTGTCCTACCACCATGCGGGGGTTGTTGGTTTCTTAACGATGTTTTCATTCACCGGAGGGCCACTGTGAGAAGCGCACATACATTTTTCGATGGAAAAATCCATTGGTGCACGGTAAGGTTTGAACTCGGTACCACGGCATCAAAGCCGACCGTTCTCCCGATTACGCCACCGGGCCCGGGCTCATTGGTGGTAAGCTACTTTTTGGTTGATATAATGATCCCACTACCACTGTACGAAAACTCATGATTCATGAATGCACATAAAACTTTCATTGGTAGGTATATAGCTAGGATTAGAACCAACGACCGTCGGGTCAGAATCAGGGTAACTATCCTTTACGCTAAAGGGCCGTCCAATATCACTACGTAAGTATTATAAAACAAATTCCATCACTGCGTCTGTCTGTCTGTTCGCAATAATCTCAATAGCTACTGAACGGATTATCATGCGGTTTTCACCAATAGCCAGAGTGTTTATGAGGAAGGTTTAGGTGCATAATTCGTTAAGGTTTTGTGTAAATTGGATGAAATATGTTATTGTTATTATTATATATATTATTATATATTTATATATTATTGTTAAATATGTTCATATTTTATATTCGATGCAACAAACTGATGCAAATGTTGTAGGCATATATGTTCTACCCGTGCGAAGCCGGGGCGGGCTGCTAGTGTCAGAATATAACCATAAACTACAAAAATAGGGCTTTCTAACGATACATAATATTTCGGGTTATTTTATCGGATTATCTACAAAAAAATAAATATAAAGTCTCGATATTGGAATGAGAAGTTTTTTCGGGTTAGGGTAGATGTGCATGTGTGTGTGCATTTCAAATATAGATTGTAGATTCAGTCAAGAATCAGTAGCCTGTGTATGTTACGGATCCTGACAGATACACAGGATGATTTACTTTTATTCAGAGGTGTAATAAAAGTACCACGATTACTGACATTACAATAAAAACGCATTTGTATATGTATTTTTATAAAACGAATACAAATATATACAAAATATTTATTTCAGTAAATATATATTATGTATATATATATAATAATATACATACGCATATTATTACATATATATAGATAATAGATATATATATATTATATTATAAAACCAATAAAATAATAATTTAAAAAACCTACTAAGCACTAATTACAATTAAAATTATAATGGGACTACACTTGAGGTATCCCCTTTCCAACAAAAAAAAGATCTTAATCGGTTCAAAGAAGGTATACTCAAATATACTAAAAACCTTTAGATAATAATAGAATATGTCAAAATATCAATTTATAATTTTACATCGTGTCAGCAAAAGTAACATCCTCTATATCTCTGTCAGGATCCGTATCATACACAGCAGACTGCAAAATGCCAGTAACCATGTACGTATACACGTCGCCATTTTGAACTTGCGCATGTGTGAGTGAGATTTTCAATTGAAACCGTTATTAGTTTTCGAAAACATACATTTAGATAAATATTTCGGAATTATTGTGTACCAACGAGTAGATATCCAGAATCTTCATAAAATTTCCAACAAAATATATAAATTACGAAATAATACACGCTAGGTATCATTACAAAACTATTGAACGAAAAAAAACTAAAAATTGGTCTAAAACTTATGGGTTACTTTGTAATTCAAATAATTTGAAAGTAAGACTTGGTTATATATCAAAATTGAACTATAAAATTTATAAAAGTTTTTCTGTTCTATGGAAGGTCATTCATTCACTTTATTTATCATAGACTTTTATACCTTATTAAATTAAATATACGGCTTAAAATCGTAAAATTAAACAAGTTTATAAATGATAAGGATCCTGAACATACACATACCACTATGTATGTCAGGATCCTATACCAACACAGACCAAAGGTTAAAACAATTTTACCTAATGTCATTTAATTTAAAACAATAGTGTACACACCTTAATTTCCTCAACAAATGCATCTATGAATATGAGTATTCTGGACATTTCTGCAATAATGTAAGCCAAATACACAGCATATTTAGTAGTATGGCGTAAGTATTGAACAGGAATAATCAAATGTAATATAATACTGTAAACACAATTTGTAAAGTACATGATCAGTGCTAAATCCATATTATGTAACTCGGAAAGTAGGGCGTCCAAGATACAGGCCTAGCCTAGTTTGGAGCCCACAGAATAGAATAGTGATCACCAGAAATCACCAAAATGGACCTACTCTATCTTAAATCTATTTATGTAATAAACACGATAATTAAGTATTAATCACATTTATTAAATAATCACTAATAATTTGTACACTTGATGCATGGAATAAATGAATTATGAATTATATCATGATGACTATTGAATGCGCTGATTGGTGTCTGACTGATGGTCTATGGGATGAGGTACGGCACCCGCCAATTATGCCTCATTTCAAAATATTAAGACGGGTGGTGACTCGCTATACACTGAATGGGCCCCCCATTGTTATTATTATGTTTTTTTATTGTCGTTTTAAAATGACCGCTGATCTGACTAGACAGCCTTTTATTTTATATTATTAATAATAGATTGGTAAAGGTAAATTTAAATTATTAACATAGATATAAGGAAGCTCTGCACGCCCGAATAATTTTAATGTAATTTGGATAAGTTGTTGCTATTGTTATAATTAATTTATTTTAATATTGTGTTCTTTCACATGCCATAACATGGCGAAATAGATGGTCTCCTATTAATTTGTATACTCTATTTCATGTGAAATAAACTCAATTCATTTCAATTCGCATACAGAGCATCCGAGACGAAGAGCCGTGGCCACTCTGAGGGAGTCGTCGATCATTCATCGTCGATTTGTAACAAAGAAACAAACAAACCTGACAAACTCTTGTCTCAGATTGAAGGCGACGTCCTTGTTGCTGTCCACAAACAACTTGACGGGCTTGTTGAGCGAGACGGCAGCTAGCTCTCTCACTTCCTCACTCATGGTGGCAGAGAACAACATTGTCTGACGTTTGGGTGAGCACTGACGGATGATCTCCTTCATTTGTTCTGCGAAGTACTCGTCTAACATTCTGGGAAGGGAAAGAAATTGTCAGGAGTGCAGCAATATCCCAAATGTATTAAAGTTAGTTTTAACTTGTTTTATATATATACTAGCTGACCCGGCGAACTTCGTACCGCGAATATAAATAAACTGTTCCAAGTGCGAGTCGGACCCGCACACGCTGGGTTCCGATTGAACAAAATTTACCTAAAAACACGTGTCTTGTATAGGGACCCCTTTATTTTTTTTTAAATATTTTTTATTATTTAATCTTATAGCAGCCATTGTAATACATACCATGAGTAAATTTCAAGTCTCTATCTATTAAAGTTTGTAAGATCGAGCATAAAAAGTCTCAAAAACACGTTTCTTATATGGGAACCCCCTTTATTATTTTATTTTATGTTGTTTTAATCGGTTTTTATACACAAATAGCGAATACGGAAGCGCCATATTGACAACCATCAAAATATGTCAAAACAATGACAAAAAATTCTAAACGAACCAATAATGACAACCTGGGACAACCACCAAAATTCAAAATAATAAAATTTTAATACCTACGCGATAATCCGAGTAATGTGGATATAATAGGTTGTCGATTCAAACCCCTTAATTGGATACGTGCTTCAAATTTCAATTCGAGAGTGGAAAAGAGTCTACCCTACCGTACAGAAGGGACGAACGTCAAATGTTTGACAGGAAAGTAGGTAGAACAGTTTATATGGGAAAATGAAATTTTTGTTATTGCAATTTTTACTAATTTTCCTTTAGTTTAAACCTTCCCTGAACTATGAAAAACATTTCAAAACCAAAATCAGCTAAATCGGCCGAGCCGTTCTCGAGTTTTAGCGAGACTAACGAACAGCAATTGATTTATATATATAGACTAGCGGATCCGGCAGACGTTGTCTTGCCCGATCGCAGCGCCACCTATCGGGTCCAATTGTGAATCTAAACCATCTATGGACTAACTCAAACATACACACCAAAATTCATCGGTCCAGCTGCTTAGGAGGAGTTCATTGACATACACACATACAGTAGAATTAAATATATAAAGATAGGCTAGCGTTTGACCACTATCTCGCCAGGTGGTAAGCGATGATGTGGTCGAAGATGGTGACCACGGTAGAACTAGAATACTCTGATTCTCAAGGGCTGTAAGCTGCCGGAACACCGTAAGGTTATGGCGACAGATTTTTTCCTTGATGGTGGCAAGCTCCTTTGTGATAGCAAATCAGGCGGAACATCGGCATAAGATCCTCCACCTCCTGCCACCTGTGGATAAGTTACCGTATAACCTTACAAGATTGCCCAATCGATTTAAATTTGCCCGGTTGAGTATTTTTCACAAATATTGATAAAAAATGGCAACTTATTCTAGTAGCATTATTTTTTTGCCAATAGTAGAATATTTCCCATATTGCTGGCAGCACTGCGTAAACGTCAGTCGGCAACGTAATTCCAGATCAGTGGTACTCAACCTTTTTTTTATACGGGCCACAAACACGGTTTAGTCATGATTTCGCGGGCTGCAAGCAAAAATAATCTAGGAGTAAAAAAATTACGTTTCTCAAAATAACTTTAATAGTGGAAAAAGACAAGGTAGTCACAATGTATTTTTTTTACTCGGCGCTTGCACTATTTCGCCGACGCGTCGCGAATGGGCGCGAAATTCAAAATAGAGTCAATTATCTCTGTAACTGTACGCGGGTCACTGATAAAGGCCCGGCGGGCCACATGCGGCCCGCGGGCCGCAGGTTGAGTATAGCTGCTCCAGATAAAGGACAGAACGTGTCAAAGCAGGAGGTGTGATTCGCGGGCCAAAATCAGTGCCAAAAATTTTTGCCAGAACTCCATTATAGGTTACAGCAGGCAAGAAATTTGTGAATCATTGTTAATTTGTAACAAATAAAAGATATATATCGATGATAATACGCAAAAGCTCAAATAGATTTGAAAAATGGAAGGTGGACAATGTCAAATTACTTTTCCTATTGCCCTGCTTACGACTTTGCCCACCGAAATATTGCCATCAGGGTTTTCACCTCTATTAAGGTGTTTTACCTGACTGTCAAAGAAAGAGGGTATTGAAACATTTAACTTTGGGTGCACTAACCATTCAATTTATTATATTACAACACCAGCATCATCATTCACAGTATTTCTACTGCTGGGCATAAGTATTCAAAAACTTTTTGATTTGCTTCTTTTTTGCTATAATTTATAAGGTTTGCTTGATCTCATATTGATTATTTAAATGTTAAGTACGTTTTGTTTTCCATAAAACCTTTTTCGAGTTATTATTAATAATGTTTTATAATGTGTGTGTGTAATTTATGTCAGTTTATATTGATTTTTTTATAACATGTTACAATAAAAAGTGACATCCCTAGCCCAGCGATTTTTTTCAAAAATATTGTGACTTTGCCCATTCAAATGTAGCAGGTAATATGAAAGTTTAAACGTTTAATGATGGTACCCTATACTACTAAGACTATTTATTTAAAATATACCTTGATTGTCATAATCATAAGGTTGAAAACAGCGGAAGCATGATTTTTTTTGCAAAATGGGCAAATTTGTAAAATGTCTCAAAATTTGGCCCGCTCTCTAAATTTAGGTTGTATATATTTGCATTTACTTGATATTGTCATTCATATATTCCGTGCAAGGAGCAATACATTTAACAATGATCTAGCTGAAACACGAATTAATATCAAAGAATTAATAAAGTAATTAGCATTGAACAAAAAAAGGCAAGAAATTCGGGCAATGTTGTAAGGTTCTACGGTACTATCAAATAATACAACCAAAAACCGCATAAAAATCGGAACATTTGTTTAGGAGCTGACAATGCCACAGACAGACACACAGATTCACGGCCAGAGACGTCAAACATATAACACCCCTCTTTTTGCATCGGGGGTAAAAGAAATCTATAGAATATAGAAGCCAGCTGTTAGTGGGATCATAATACATACCTGTCAGCTTCGTCAAGGACTAAAACCTCGATGGAGTGTAGACCGAAGGAGGGCGTGTTTCTGATGTGATCGATCAGACGTCCAGGCGTGGCTATTACTACGTCGGGGTTTCTTCGCAGTACGCTTTCCTATACAAACACACATACATTTATTTATAGAACTATTAACGGGATGTGTTGTGAATGTGTGTGTTTGTGTGTTGTTTGTGTGCCATGTTTTTTGAAGTTAAAGTTTCTGGGAGTGGGGTAAAATTTGACCGGAAGTGACGTAGCGTCACGGTCCGAAGGCACGGAAGTGACGTAAGCGTCATGTTATACTTTTTATATTGATAAACGCCCTCTATTGTAGAACGGCGTAACTACGAAGACGTATTCGCTAAAGATCAACACATGGAGTTGTACAAAAAACAATTAGTGATGTTGAGAAATAAATTGAATTAACTTGGAAGTTTCACTTCTAACGGGTAGCTTTTTACGCAGTAGGCACCCTCTTTTTTGTATTGTTTACCAGGTGTGCCCCGCGGCTTCGCCTGCGTTAAAAACAACTTTTATTTATTTGAATATTTTTTTTCATAAGAACCATCTCTTGACGATAAACACAACAAAAAAAAAGACATGTGGCACTCGGGGACTGCCGCCGTAAAGCTATTGCATAGCATTTTTTTATTTATGCAGTATTTTTTTTCTTTGATATTAATTCAAATAACACTTTTTGAGCGTGGTGACCGATAGAAAACATTTTTTTTTTTCTTTTATTAAATAAATGAGAAGTGAGCTACTTTTAATATCGTTCATTTTAATATCAAAAATTTTGGTTATCTTTATAGCAGTATTATATATAAAATAACAAAACAAAAAATAATACTACTATCATAGAATCTAAAAAAAACACATTATAAACTAATAAATCATAAATAAAAGAAAATACATCTTGCACATAAAACTAATTATATCTAACAATTAAACATTACATGCTTACGCTATCCTAATATAACAATATATTCTAATAATGTTTATTTAAAAAGTATTAAGAAATGATACACAAATTATTAACTTTAATCAATAATGTATCAAACAACAAGCACCTCATCGCACATATTTAAATCAATACACAGACTGTGCTATTTCAATCAATAACTTTGCCACCTTAGTCATGTACAACATTAACAGCTAAATTATACACTAAATAACAAAATAAAAAACACGAGTGCACACATAAATTTATTACATTAACACGCTCGTAAAAGATAAGACAAAAATATAACAAATGATAAAATAAATCCCTTCCCATTAAACCACTTCATAATTATATTCAAACGACATAAACATTTCATCACAAAACTATATTATATTTTAATACATAAACTTTAAAATAAACTTGAACTACATAAACCGATATTGGAGCAAAGTAATATTGATAATGTACAGACTAGCTCCCAGACTATAACTCACACACCTTAATTCTCTGTGTACACATATACAAGGCAACCCTTGATAATATGACGCATAAAATAACTGAAAAAAAAAACAGAATGAATCAAACAATAATGTATTTCTGTATAAACAATTTACCGTGACTTACATTACTATATTGCCAAAAGAAAGATTACTTTCGACTAAATTCGTATATAAACACAAACAATACCACTCACACATCGATTCCATTCACACTTAATTCACACTGATATACCAGGACCAGTTTACTTTACTTGGCACGCAGTAACACCAAGACAATATAACGTTTTACTTACGACAAGTAGGTAATAAAATTACTAAATAGTGGGTAGTTTATATGAGCATAAAGGTACCCGACATTTCTTTAGATTTAGATATAATTTCTGCATGTTAGCTTATAATTTGAGCTAGATAGCAATGAACGGTAACCTATTATAATAAATAGATAAGGCATAAGATTTTTATGCTTATTAGAAATTAAGTTTCACTACCTAAGAACAGGAGATAAGTACCATAAATAGCTTAACAATATAAGTACCTCATATAATTATATACAATTACGTTTTTAGATACAGTTGGTTTAGTTAATTTGATGTATGTATATATATATCTATATAGTAAATTTACTCATATTAACATTATATTAGGCAAGCCAAACACACATTGTCATTGTATTAATTACTTACGGCAGAAAATGATATGTAATTGAATGCACTGGTATTATCGAGGGGAAGTGTTAACACCATAACACAGGTTTTTACCTAGCTTGGTTTTAATTGCCTCAATGAGAATAACAAAATAATGTTTAAGCGCCTACCTAAAATGTAAATTACCAGAAACATCCCTAACATTAGTTATAGCATTATTCATAAAATATTAAGTTAGAATAAAGGAAAATGTATTAGGTAACATACCTTAAGAAATAAATAAATAAATAAATTAAATTAAAATACCATATTTGTGATAATAATAATAAAATGTATGTATATAGAGTACTCACTCATTTTCTTTCACTATTTTTTTCGTGACTTTCTTCATTAATACATTCACTTTGTTTATTCATATTTACAGATAGAGACAGTACAGGTATTCACTGTTGTACATAGATGATAAATACCTATACACCTATCTGTGTCACGGCTACATGTATGAAGGCAGTGAGTGTTTAACAAGGAGGAATTATGTAAAGTTCCGAGGACTTGTTCACCCTTGACATAATTTGAAAATAGAATTCGGAATTTATATTTGAAAAAGGAACGAGAAGACAAAATCAAAATTAGCCGGTCCGAGGGGTATATAAGCGGTTAGGGTAGCTCCCCTACATGTGAAGTGGGGATGAAATCCGATAGATGGCGTTGTACACCGTTAACACACGCAAGTGTTTCATTTTGCATTTTTACGTATATCAAGTTTTAGTAGTTAGGCATTACATACAGTAATATAATTAAAAATCCGATAGATGGCGTTGTACACCGTTAACACACGCAAATGTTTCATTTTATCAAGTTTTACCATTAAATTGAATGATGTGTAAAACCAAAGACGACTCTACTACGCTAAGGCTTAAAAAAACTGGGCAAGTGCAAGTCGGACTCGCACTCGTAGGGTTCCGTAACACAGTTAAGTATTCCATAACTATGATTTTTGGCAACTACAAAATTAACTTTGTTTTTCATAGTGTTTGAATGAAAAACAAAGTTATCTTTGCGGTCGCCATATCTCTAAAACTGCTGACTGTATCTCGTTCAAACCAATTTTCGTTGTTAGTTTTTATTGAGATCTACAGCATGAAAAACAAAGTTATTTTGGTAGTTGCGAAAAATCAAAGTTATTGAATACTCTACTGTGTTACGGAACCCTACGAGTGCGAGTTCGACTTGCACTTGGCCAGTTTATTGGAAAATGAGAGAGTAGATACAGCACTCGCGATTTAAAGACCCCCGGGCACCAGGCAAGTAGCTATAGAAATGGATAAGCTAATATTATGCATACAGAAACTAACATATTCTTTAATAAATTATCATTGATAATTTACCTGATATTTGACATCTAATCCTCCAACAGAGAGACCCACCGTGACTTGTGTGTACTGCGCTAGTTGTCTCGTTACAGCATGAACCTACAAAATAATATATGTAATTAGGTTTGAGCCACATCTGACGGAAGATGCGTTGCGTATCGTCGGTCGCGTATGTTCGTTCACTAACGGATAATCTGTCAAGTATATAAGGTTTTATGCTCTTTTTAACTGACTTCACAAAAAAGGAGGTTCTCAATTTGTCTTTTTCTCAATGTATGTTGACCGATTACTCGAAGATGCCTAAACCGATTTGGAAAATTCTTTTTTCGTTTCAAAGGGTACCCTTCCCAAGTGGTCCCATTTAAATTTTAACGAAATCGGCCGAGCCCGTTTTTAATATATCAACATTTGTATTACGACGCATTTACTTATCTCGACGACTTACTACTTGGCTGGCACTTTACTTACTGGCACAGATTATGTAATAGTAACTACGTCTCCTGGCTACTTTGACTAGCGCGATGTTTGAAGTCGGTTCTTTTAGTTTTTTCAACGATCTTAAATTATATCTATTTTTCTTTTACGTTGCGTGACCGACGATACACGACGAATCTTCCGTATATAAAAATAAGATGTGGGTCGACCCCTAGAGTCATCATCAGACTATGCTAGGTCCACTGCTGGATATAGGCCTCTCCAAATGCACGTTCCTCAGCACAATCTTCCGCTACTCTTTATTTATTTAGAGTTGTCGGCTGGTATGATTGCACAATAGTCATGCATAGATCTACTAGAAAGGCATTTGTTTGGTTAGATCGCGTCTGATTCTATGCTTAAGCACAGAATAATGAATAGTACATGTACAGAAGATGAACTCCCTGCGAGCCAAAATGCGAGATTAAACCTAGCAACGTCGGTATGAGTATCGTTCAAAATACGCTACACGCCTCGGATGCGACCTTGAATTTTCGTCACAGAATAAACTAATAGTAACTTACTAATTAATAAACTAACAGGAACCGCGTGTTGCGAACTGTAAAATGCACCGTAAGTTTGCGCTGTGAGAGTCTGTATCACTCGGTCAGCTCGCGGGCCGTCAGCTGTCTCTTACTGTAAGGTTGAGTGTTGTGAAAACAGATTGATAAGTAAAGTAAAGGCGCGCGTCCGATCGAGAGCGCACATGACACTACTGACTGAATTTGTAGCCGGCCGGCTGCCGCGTATGTACTAATATTGTCATAGCTACAGCGCGGAGTGCGACAGGCCTGGCTTAAGAATGGATCGATACTTGAGTATTCTATTACAATCTTAGAATAACAAATAGATGGAATGGCGAAAAAATCAGAAACTAGTTGGTATCTGCTTTAGATTTTTTTCTCTCAATCTGGTATGTTTCACTGCAGCACAAAAGACTATCTTTCCTCTTGAAAACATCAAAAACTAGCGTTTGCCCACATTCTCACCTGGTTGTAAGCGATGATGTGGTCAAAGATGGTAAACATGCTAGTCCTAGAATGGTGTGACTCTCAAGAGCTGTGTGAAGATTTAAAATATAATAAAATAATGCACATACCTGAGCTCCCAATTCCCTAGTAGGCACCAGCACCAACACTCTAGTGACCCGGTCGCTGCCTGAAGCCTTGTACAACAACCGCTCCAATATAGGCAGCATATAAGCGGCAGTTTTACCCGTGCCCGTCGCCGCGCATGCGCACACGTCCTTACCTGCAATATATATGTCAGAGAAGATTCTCTTTAGATTTGTATTTCAACGCTATGTGGCCATATAGAGTTGATAATGGTTTATGGTGCGAGTTGGTGTCGGCTGTCAGGGTCAATGTCACCTTCACCCAGTCAGAAGTGCGTAAAACGGAAGAGAGGAAGATAGTGCTAGAAGCTGATCCTCTCGATGAATACCATCACAGTATCTGCCATCCAACCATCTGCCATCACAGTATGTCAAACCTGACGATAATGGTGAACATGGGCGATGACCCTGATGGGCGGCATCAACAAGTGCCTATATAGCTTTCAGAGAGATCAAAACTAGCTTGCTCCAAAATATATATCACTTTTCAACAGATTTCCAAGAAGGAGGATTTTCTCAATATAGCTTATACTTTAATCAATCAAACAGTCTTAGTAATAAAAAAAACTTATCAATTCCTTACCCAATAAAGCTATAGGTATAGTAGCAGCCTGGATTGGAGTGGGATGGACAAAGTTGAGCGCTCCTATTGCTTTCATCAGCGGTCGTGACAGATTCATCATGTAGAACGATGCATTCTCGTCATACGGAGGTGGTTCCTCGAAGAAGTCTGAGTCGCACTCCACGCGGGCACCTGCTTCTATGTCATCTTCTTTTAATTCCTGTTGACAAGAGTTAGAAAGAAACTTAAGCGTTTTGCTGTAAGTGAACATTTTAGTGATTTCGAATTTGTTTTTTTTTTACTAAAATTTATGTTAATCTAGGGAAATTACATTGATGTGTACTAATTGCAAAGTAAACCATACTGAGTTTAAAAAGAAACTGCTTTGAGCCATCAATCCAAAGCATTTCTAGCCAATTTCAAAACAGGTTGAAGTTCACAATTCAGCTGTATTTTTTTTCTTTGTTACTTCGGAAGTATGTCATATTATACTTATAACCAAACCCCGTTATTTATTAATTTATTTGGAAAATATTTTTTTTCATTTAAGAGAGTGTGATTCCTATTTGGTCCCATTGTAATTTCATCATGATCTGATGAGTATCACCAGAGATATGGAGATAAACTATAACCTGTATATTATTAGTAGGAAGTATACACTGCAACACAGTCCTAATCACAAATTAGATTTACTTATAATCAACTCTTACGTTTTAATTTAATATTGTTTCTGCGGTAGTAACAGCAACGTTCAGAGCACTCTACATTAGTATTTACCTGTTTTAATTTCTGTTTCTTTCCAAGCTTCTTCTCTTTTGTTTTAATTTCATCCCTTTTCAGCTCGTCATCAGATATTTCAATTTCATTAACATCACCAACTGAAATTAGCACCAATATTTTAATTGTAATTGTTCAATCTTTAATGTTATCGCCAACTATTCCCACTCAGCGACAGAGGAGACAACGCTGTCTGCTCTTTGTGTTGTCAATGTAAAGTCTGTCTACAGTAAACGACTTATAACTTATAAGACTTACATTTTAATAACATTTTTTGCCAGGTGGGAGCGGTGTGGGAATAGTCAGCGATAACGTTTACAGGTCAACCAGCTCACTGATTTGATTAAACTATTGCATAGGAATAGCCAATATCTTATTTAATTACTGCTGTACACAACAGCTTCGTCCACATTAAAAAGTATTGTATGTGTAAGTGACATAAAGAGGCAGGATCTGTGCAGACAAACCAGTATCTGTACTGGTAAAATATTCCAATGTTTCTTCATTTTGTCCAACCTGTTTCTTTACTGTAACGCATATAATATGAGCGCATATGATAACTTGTTGTGATTACACTTGAAGAAACAAAATATTTTGTTTCTTGTAGTGTTTCACTAATGATATCTTCAAAACTAATTATTTCTTCCGAATGATTAATTTTCGAAATAAGTAGTCATAAATGGCGCCACCAATGTATAATTGGGTTAATGAATGCAATCCACTAATTTCGTCGTATCAATGGATCGAACTGTGGCTTAATTGGCAGAGCACCTGGACGTGTAATCCGGAGGGTGCGGGTTCAAGTCCCATCGGTATGATGAAATTTTGGATTGTGTTTACAATTTACAAATATATATAAAGTGTGAAACACTTCAAGAAACATAGCATAGGATAAAATTGGAATATTTTACCAGTATGGATCAGTACATACCTGTACCGGTTTGTCTGCACCGGGAACCCACCTCTTTATGTCCTCACCCTAAATCTAGATTATAGAGATTTGTATCCAATCTGTTAACATCCATCCAATCTTACCAACCTTATGTTTTGTTTTTTTTTTTGTGATATAAGGTAACAGGACAAGAGCAATGCTCGCCTGAAGGTAAGTGATGACATCTACCTATTACAAATATGGCGGCATGCAAAATTCTGAAATGCCAGAATTTTGCATAATATGACACTGCACTGCACCTGTTACCTTGAAACATGATGATACTGAGTCTCACATGCCCTTTAATTTCAATGGATACCTTGTTATATTACTTTCCAAGGTGGTCCCATTTAAATTGATGAGAAGATGATTATGATGATGTTTAGTATCTCCAGATAAATGGAGACCACCTCAAACTTGGTACTAAAAATAACTAGTGCGATGTTAGGAGTCGGTTCTTTTAGTTTTTTTTTAAACTTAAATTGTAGTAAATTTTAAACTTTCACAACTTAGGAATTTTATTACGCTAAAACATTGTATTACTTCCTCGATGTTTTGATCAAATTGCTTATACCCACAACTTCAGTCTTCTCGTGACCACAAGCAATGCAATTTGATCAAAAAGTCGAGGTAAATAAAATTATGTTTTTAGGGTGTAAAATCACACATTACAATATAAAAATCTTAAATTATAGTTAACATTTTCTAGGGGCAGACTAGTACATGCATACAATGACAAAATCTATACAGGATGGATTTTAAAGATGATTTTTACCATTTTCGTCAACATCAGTATCTGTGTCAACATCTTGAGAGTTTCCGTGCACTTTCACTTCAGCACGTTTGCGTTGTATCTTTTCATCTAGAGTTCTTTTCACGTTGCGGCGGACATACTTATGAAGGTCATCCCATGGATTCTAAAAAAAATTTATAGGTATACTTAGTTGAAGATGGTTGAAATTTAGAATCTTTTGGCACGAAAAAGGGGGGGTGGAGGGGTGGAGGAGATAGGTCTCCTCCTTTTACTAGCCGACCATTTTCATTACAATGCATAGTTTCTGAGTTATGATTTTTTTTTGCAAAATCATAACCTCACTAAGTAAAAATTTAGAATTGTTTGGCACAATATAGGGAGGGCGAGGAGGTGAAAGGGTAAGGGAGGGTCCCCCCTTCCTTTTCCCACCACTTTCATTACAAGGTAATGCATAGTATTAGAGTTATGCCTATTTCCACCCTTCTACCCCCCCTTTTTCGTGCCAAACGATTCTAAATCCAACCCTAACAGATATTTTGACTGGTGGTAATAAGGTGTAATTTATGTTGTAGATTCAACAACTACCAACCACATAATTATACATTTTAATGCTATAGGTGATAGCAGGTGTACAAACTTTTGGGAAATTAGTTATGAGCATCGTTGTGCATACCTTGTTAAATTCTTCAACCGACGCAACAAACTGAAATTTGGGATTGAAGTCAGCTTTCCTCTTTACTTTCTGCTTTGATGGTTGATACTGGAAGATTGATTAAACATTTTATTGCGACAAAACACGTAAATTCCACGTTGTATGAATATTATTTTTAACGCAAATTATACCTCGATTTCCTCGTCTGATTCTTCTGAAAAATCTTCAACCTCTTGCCCATCTTCGATTGTTTTAATAAGATCGGGATATTGTTCTACTGAATACATCGTTTCAGCTTATTATATTAACATGTTTATGCAGAAAATAAATTCTACATACACAAATATCACGCCGAATTCGATTTTTAAGGTTATATTTTTATGCTAAAAGTCATAATAACATGTGTGTCTAATCAAATTATTAAGCTGCCACTGTCAACATCAATAGCAATGTGCTCTACACTCACGCTTATTATCGCAGCATGTTTCTTGTGATGTTTCTGCGAATATAGGGCGCGTTGTAGCGAGATCCCTCCGTGGGTGTGGAGTGTGGTGTGGACCGTATATAAATGGTACTCTGTGGGTGTGGAGTAGCTTGAAGTTTCTACACAGTATACGGCAGTACCAATACACATAAAGGGGGTGTGAAGTATCAAGCCGGATGTAAGTCACATCACTAATGTCACGTCATTCGCCCTGTTGTTGCTGTCAGTTACTGTCAGTGTCAAATTTGATTGACATTGCCAAAAAGTACTTTTGCGAGACAGTGTTTCTGTTTTAGGCTGGCCGCACACGCACGGTTTCCTGATTAGGTTTCCTGATTAGGAATTCAGATTCGGAATTCCGTGAGATTAGCGCAGACGTTCGGTTTTTTGTATAAGGAATTTTATACGACCTATATACTATACACGTCCACTCGCAACAACGCTAGCGCGAGTCTGAATGGAAATTTCCGTTCGTGTGCGGCGGCTGAGCCAAAATGTACGAGATCGCTGCGTTCGGGATGACGTCATTAGGTTTTTTTCCGTTCTAACAACCCGAACGCACGGGGAAAATTTCGAAACGGATATTAGGTTTTTTTCCGTTCGGAAAAAATAAGTACGTGTGCGCGTGTTTGAACGTTTTGTATGAAAGAAGAGCATTCAGGTTTCCGAATCTGCATTCCTGATTAGGAAACCTAATCAGGAAACCGTGCGTGTGCGGCCGGCCTTATGTTCGAGTAATATTCCAAGAATATTTAATTTCTTGGCGAGATCGCCGTAAATGATGGCAGATCAATTACTAATTCACGATGACATCAAATTGTAAGTAATTTTTTGTTTAAAAACCATGTATATGCTGTAACATATGTACAATTTTACGTAGTGTAAGGGCGTCGCTATCCTGAATTTTCAAACCTTATTTCTAGTAAAACCTTGCAATATTTATGGGATTCGGGTCATGTCAATAATACACACAGACACTGCACGAAGATCTATACCAAAAAAACTTCTTTTATAATTCTCAGTTCCTTCTAAATGTTAGAAATGTAGGATCATCAGTACAAGCATATCATAGCTTAAAACGTTATCAGAACTTATAATTCATAACCGTACGGGTAAAATTTGATCAAGGCTTCATGGTTAATCACTCGCTAAATGTTTATGTAGCTATAATTCATTCCGAACACACAATCTAGCATGTTTTTTTGTTTAAATTGGTATTTATTAAATGTCTGAAGCTAATCGGTTTGTCTTAAAAGAGATTTTAACAGTTAGTGGAGAAAGCTCTCGGCTTACTCTTATTGTGATGTATGTATAGTGAGCTTGAAAGGAGCCATCAAACAAAGCTGTTTATGGGATAGCAAGATTTAAAAGAACAGTCATAGAATGTCTACATATTTCCAAAACTACTAGAAATGTATCATCAAGTATGAATGTTTCAGATATACCACGTCAGACAAATTCTACTTTGAGCCAACCATCAATCCAACAGAGATTATGGTCATCGATAGGATCACAGGAGAAGCATGTGTTAAAGGTATTTGAAATAAAGGCTTGGATCTTATATTGAGTCGCCTGAATTTGAGTAAACTATAAATGTGGGGGGGGTCAAGGGAGTTCTTACTAAGCACCCTGGAGCAAAACTTGCTGCCGGAGATGCGATAAAATATGGCCCTAAAGTGAAGGTTAGGTTATTTTAGAACAGTGACCACACATCGTGCGAGCCAAGCGAGCGTAGCAAGCGTGCCGCGGCAGCGGCCGGCGAAGTGCTAGAAAATAAAATGATACAAATGTCTGATGAAAATATGTAAATTTCAATTTCAAATAATAAAAAAACTACGCCTCTCCGGCAGGGAAAAACAAGTGGGGGGGACTCCTCTCAACTCCCTCTACCTCCCCCGGCTATTCCTAACTTCCTACGAAGGCGTCTTGATTCAAGATCTTTACCGAAATAAATATTATGTAGCATATGTTGTGGTAAAAACTCACTCTCATTTTTAACCGACTTAAAAAAAAGGAGGAGGTTTCTCAATTCGACCGTATATATGTTTTTAAATTATACAGTAATTTTAAACAGGACATTCACATGATATTAACTATTTTAATTAAAGTTATGTATTATGTTCTGAGTCTTGTAGTCTAATTAAATACACTGGATTACAAATTCAGTTTGCTACCTTGCTAGAGATCTTCTACGATAACATGGCCCGCCCCTCCAAATTACTGTTTTAATGTGTGTAGTCACATCCTTATGAAAGAGTTTGTATGTAGTGTAATTATTTGTCTTCAGTAGCAGTCCGGCAGTACCCACAGAGTACTAAATCACTCTACTACGTTATAAGAGTAGGCACTTCCCTACATTGTTGATACCCGAGTTATGAACATACTTTGTAGCCAACCTAACTTAACGGAAAGTATTGCTTCTAAAATTTCAAAGAATTTTATTTTGCAGTGTTGGTTGGTACAAATTATGTTCATAATTATGAGTTATTTAATTATGTATGCAATGTTGCGGAACCGGCAGTACCAGTACGCACGGATATATATATTTTTTCTTTTATATCTTATAGGCTAGTGTTTGACCACTATCTCACCTGTTGGTAAGTGATGATGCGGTCGAACATGGCACGCTAGGCCTAGAATGGGAACTGGCTCTCAAGGATAGCTGCCGGAACACATTAGATGTTTGGCGACAGATTTTCTAACTTGAGGGTGGTAGCTGGCCAGGCGGACTCTAGATAGTGTCCTACCACCATGCATACATGTGTGGTGGTGTGTTGTAAATACTTTAAAACGTTTTTGAATTTTGGAGGGTCGGTTCATGTTATCGTAGAAGATCTCTACTTTACTTACATTTGATCAAAAATTAAACTCACAATGTCTACATCTTACAGAATCACTAGTATAGATTAGTGCTGTAGAAATATCTAATTAATAGTTTAAAACTAATATTATCATCATTTTCTCCCTACCCTTACCTCACTTACTTAGCAAGTAATGTTCTGCTGTCTAGCTCTACATGAACCCTTAGTATAAGTTTTCACATCAAACTCGATATCGTATATCAAACAAATGTTGTATGCAAAACAGTATAGCGCCGCTAGTTGTTCTCACACTTTACTATATTTAGACCAATCAGGGAGCCAGAATAAGTCGAAAACTATGTGAGATCTGTCAAAAGCATAGACGATGAAAACTTGTACTAAGAGTACTGAAGAGAAGACTAATGTTGTGATTGTTTTCCAGAATATGGAGCTGTAAAGATTCCAATACCAGCCAGTGTATACCGACCAGTCTGTGGATTCCTCGGCTCTATCAAACTTATATCTGGATTGTATATTGTTGTAGCCAAGTACAGGATATTGGTAAATATTTGAGAAATGTGTAAGAATTAACCCTAATTTAGAATCCGTGTTGTAAACTATGTGATGATGACTATTGAAATTTGTATGTTTATGAGCTTTTATTGAACTTGCTGTGTAAGTATGTTTGTGTGAGTCAAAGTGTTCCGGCAGCACTAGGGTTTGGGAATTTGCAACAATTTCAAAGTCCCGGGACACGAGACAGCCTATACAATGCCTGGGAATTCCCAGGACTGAGAATTTTGAGAAAAAAATATTATTGTTTTTTTTAAGAGGGGTAATCCTTTTTTGAAGAATTTTAATTGAGTTACGTTCTGGTGAAACATATAAAAAAAATACAAATGAGTTGCACTCCAGGAGTGCCGGCAGAAGTGAAAACTTGAACATTAACGTTGTGCATTTCGTCTACTCTCCGTCTTACGAATTTTCGATCAGGTCACGTGTCCTGACGCGAGTTAAACATTTTTTATCCATACCAAAAATTTCACAACGCTGCTCAAGAAGTTTTCTCTTCAAAAAAACAAAAACGTTGCAAATAAACACACCACACTCACATCATAAATGAAATTGACGACTGACTGACTCAACTGACAGAAACAATCATAATCCAAACCCCTTGAGAGTTTTTTGTTTTTGACGTGATAACGTCTAATAAATCGATGAACGCCGGCTCGGACGCCGTCTGCATGCACCATAGAGAAAGTATATAATATGTAGAGAGAACATTACCGTTTGCGAATGAAATAGCTATAGAGATATAACCCGACTAATGGCTCCTCTACATGATGGGCCATCATGATGGTCCATCGTAGTGGGCCACCATATAGAGGGCGTAGTGGCGTAGGCTGGCTTGTGGTGCGTACGATGGCGGCGGAATGGCTGCGGTGTCGGTTTTTCGCCCACACATCAAAGGTAGTGGGCCAGCGATGGCGGTACGCATCTACACGTCGGCCATTACTCAGTTAATTGTACGTGCTAAATAAATATATATATATATATAAATTTATATATATATATATATATATATGTAGTGGGCCATTATGTAGATCCTTTTCAACTATCGCATGGCCATTTTGCTGGACAAGCGCTGGCCCATCATGTAGAGGAGCCATAATACGATAAACACGTGATACATATGCCAGCTGTAAGATAAAATGAACAACGTAATTTGGTCGGGTTATACATGACAGCGGGTGGGAGCCAATGGGTGCACTAGAACTTGTATCCAAACATTGCTGGATACAGTTTAATCGCTTACGCAGGTAAAGGATAAAAAATTGTTGTTCATCTCGCTCTCTCATACTAGTGATTGTATAGTTTTATCCTTCTCATATTATTATTATTATTTAAATGCCACATCCTCTTAATATTTAATCCATGGCATGCACAAAAATGTCCCGTTACGCTCATTGTACGCATGCGCCGATTTTATCAATGTTTTATTGAATGAATGATAATATGGATATGCATATGAATAAGAACATGAACATCAATGTTTTGTTATGACGTTGTCACGTTAAACTTTCGTCCGTAAACCAACTTTACAGACAACCAATTTCTTTTTTTTGAGAGAGCATTCGGCCTAGCGTGTTCACTATCCTGGACCACATCAATCGCTTACTACCAGGCGAGATAGTGGTCAAACACTAGCTTATCAGACATAAAAAAAAATCATGTCTGAAAACCAGCAACAGGTTTTATGGGACTCTAATGACTTAATTTTGATGTAGTTTAATATTATAAGCTAGCAAAATATGAAGCTATAAAGGCTTAAACTGCTTAAAACAAATAGTTTTAAAACCTAACTTACTTTAACTTTGTTTATTTGCAGGTTGGTAAATTGAACGGCCATGATATATTCCAGTTGGCAGGAGCTGATATCATTCCATATGCCCGCACAACCACTCACCTTACTAATAAACAGGTGAGACAATAATTATAACACAAGTTGCAAATTTTAAGTATTCCATATCGTTACAGATGTTCTTTAATGTCTTTTGAAATGTTTGTTGTAATTTTATAATTTTACATTGTTACCTTAACCCCCATCGCAATCTGGACGACGCCAGATGCAAACGACAACGCCGCGTCTTGTCGCGACAACAAGTCGCCTAGTTTGCAGTGGTCCCGACGATACATGCGATTACAGCGCGACTAGACGCGGCGACAAGTAGCGAGCGCGCGCGACTCCCCTAGCTTGTCATCGTGACTCCGCGACTCTGACGCCAAGTCACAGAAAAGATAATAGTCCGACGGACAGAAATGTCACTCTCTGATAGCAAACATACGAGATTAAACCTAGTTACGACGCTCATAACGTTCACAATAGGCTACACGCTTCGTACGCGACCTTGAATTTGAGTGACTGAATAAGCAGTAGTACGTGTTGCGGCGCTTGTATTCAGCCAAAATGCACCGTAAGAGCGTTTGTCCACAGTAACGGCACCGGGACGTCACCGGCACCGAGATTTTTTCGGGCCGATTTGAAAATGATGTGCCGGCGATCGTTTGTCCACCACCACCGATTCCGGTGGTTCTGTTTCTTCTAGCTGTCATGCGTGGCAGATGCGTTTTCATAGAAATAAAACAAGCAACCTCAGACAAAAAAACAATAACCGATCGAACGGCGCCGGGCGCCGGCAGTGTGTGGACAAGATCAAACGTGTTTTGTATTGTGAGCCAATGCCGGCACATCTGCCCGTCAACATCGAGCCGATTTCTAGTGGTCGCGCCGATCTACTCGAAATATCGGCGCCCGGGATGACGTCGCCCGGTGCCGATCATGCTGTCGACAAGCTGCCATACTATACATATGTACCGCTACTTCGGCGCCTGCATTTTGTTCCCGTTGACGTCGCAGTGCCGTTGCTGTGGACAAACGCTGAAGTCCGCACAGCGAGAGTCACTCAGCCGGTCACGCGCCTTTGATGAGGCCGCTTCTACGCGTGTTGAGAGAAAACAAAATATTGAATTCTTTTATATTAATTGGTAGTAGAATAATACCGACGCCACGGTAATGTTATTTATTTTATATATACATAAAATTAACGATGAACCAACTAGCACTCAGGTGAGATAGTGGTCAAAACCTTGCCTATCTAGAATAAAAAAAATGCACAAATGCAAATGTGATCTCTCTTACCTATAGATAGAAGACAACAACACATATGAGAGGATGATCCGTTCATCACTAGAGACTCCAGGCATATACTTCTCCTACGGATATGATCTCACACACACGTTGCAGAGGCTACATTCTGTGGCACCGGACTTCCATAAAGTAAGTTCATATTAATACTACATCCTACTAATATTATAAAGCGAATGTTTGTGTGTGTGTGTGTGTGTGTGTGTGTGTGTGTGTGTGTGTGTAAGTATGTTTGCTACTTCTTCATGCTAAAACTACTCAACCGTTTGAGCTGAATGTGATATGTAGATAGCCTAGCCTAGACCCTGGATTACTGGGTACTTTTTATCCTGATATTCACATGGGAACAATGTCTACACGGGGACACAGATAGTGTTTTATGAAAAATATATCTCAAGATCGAGTTTATAGATCGGGTCTTCAAGTTACGAGTGAATAGATTGATTGGGTAGGCGCGCTACATCGCTGACCGCATCGTCACATAGCATCAGGTAAGATAGTGGCCAAACGCTCCCCATTTTCGCATTAAAATAATATAAATTAATAAGATTATCATCGGACGAAGCTGATGCAATTTAAGTGTCAATCCAATCAATATAGATATAGCGTAAATTTAAATCCCGTTCTTCCATAAAAATTGAATGCCTGGAAAATCATCAAATTACCAAATCTTGGAAGCTAAATTAGAACCACTTCCTGCCTTTCGTTTGCATTTAAATTTGGATTAAGTACTTGCGTATCTTCGGTCACATTGCAATATAATATGGTACTATCGAGCTGACCTGATGATGGAGCTGTACCCTTAGTATGAGTTTTCATACCAAACTCGATATCGTATATCGAACAAATTTTGTATGAAAAACAGTATAGCGCCTCTAGTGGATTTCACACTTCACTAAATTGAGACCAATCAGGGAGCCAGAACAAATCGAAAACTATGTGAGATCTCCTAAAAGCGTCTACGATGAAAACTCTAAGGGTACTGGGCTGTAGAGACTAGAATTCTATAATGGCAAATGGTAGTGCAGTAAAATTTGGTCTTGTATGTATCATTTCACACATGCTACCGTCTTTACAAAAGCTTGTATTTAAGTCTTTAACTTTTGAAAATCTTTAAAAATTGATTTGCAACTAGTTGATACCCGCGACTTCGTTCACGTACACCAAGAATTTAATACTCAAATACTAATTTATTGATAAAGCTGATTTACAAGTCATTTCTGGTTTTTTGTCACGAAAGTAACTCAAATTCAATAAATAAAACTACAACTTATGTACATAAGTAAACATTCAATAATCATAATAAAACAATACAGTGTAGAAAATAAAATTAAAAATTAATGGTACAGTCAATTATAAATATTAAATTTAAATTAAAATATTACATATAAAAAGTCAAAAATTATATTTGGTATTCATAATTACATTATTTAATTTTCAAGAACTCGTTAAAATCATAAAACGTTTGCTCAATCAGCCAGCGCTTGAGCTTGATCTTAAAGCAACCCAGGGTAAGAGCCTCCACAATACTCCTAAGAAGTTTGTTGTAGACGGTGGGCCCCATCACGTGCGTCAACTTACTGGATTTGACGAGGGAGTGCGTAACACCAACAAGTTTTTCTTTGTTACGTGTATTAAAGGCGTGCATGTCGCTCCGTTTTTCATATAGTTCAGGGTTAGTTCTCACAAAGACCCCTACCTGATATATAACTAAAATGTAGTAGGCTATGTTCATCCTCATATCATATACTATCTCATTGTTAAATTTCAGTAAGATCGGATCGCCCGTTTAGGCGTGATAAGGTAATAAACAGCCAGAGTTACAAACGTTTTTATAATATTAGTATGTATGTGTTTGTTTCAGATGTCGCTAGCAAATAGAGCAGACGCTCGGTTCCTATGGAACGGTCACCTGCTGAGAGACTATTCACACGAACAGTTCTCGAGGTTTGCGCTGCCCATCATACAAGGATGTATCCTTTTTAACCGACTTCTCAAAAAAGGAGGAGGTTCTCAATTCGTCTATGTTTTTTTGTGTGTGTATGTTTTATTTCAAATACAAAAACTGTGACAACCTGAAAACAATCACCCGTTTCAATAATTTATTGAATGATTTCCAGACAAACACGATTTCATCTTAGACCGCATCATCACTTATCATCAGGTAAGATTGTGTACAAGTGCTTGTCGGTTTGGAATAAAAATAAACATTAAATAGATGCAGTGCTTATAATTATAGTGTTTTCTCTGCACACAAAAATAAATAAAATGTGCACTTTCTCTCACTCTTTATATACATAAAATCACGCCTTTTCCCCGTTGGGGTAGGCTGAGAGAGACTACTTCTTTACACATGCTACGAGAGTGAGATGACACATGAGTTGATTTGGTTGTAAAATATCATCCACGTTGCTTGCATTAGTGATTTCACTTATCACCAATAATTCTCATTACAATCTCTATTTCCTAAACTAATCTACAGTCGTATCAATAAACAACGTGACGGTAAATGGTCATGCAGTCACGTGGTCGCTGGTGTCACGCCGGAGCGTGCGGCGTGCCGGCACGAGACTGTTCATGAGAGGGATCGACGTTCAGGTATGATGATAAAATAAGAGTGGGATTCATCGCGCATAACCCTGGAGGTCATTGACATTCAGATATTATTGACCTTGACCTCAGAGGTGTTTGACCTTATGTCAGGTCAATAGGTTACAGTTTTAATTTGAGGTGGGCCGCTTACTTGTTTATTTTCTATTACATAAACAAATTTCACAACGGCAAAATTGGAGCATATGTCACTCATAATAACAAATCGATTGGCACCTCATTAATCAAAATCAGATTAGAAGTTAGGCGTATACATATACAATACAAACATACATAGATTGTTAAAGACATTGTTAAGAAATCATCAACCTTCGCTTGGGTAGAACACTGTCTAGTATCCGCCTGGCCAGCTACCACCCTCAAGTTATAAAATCTGTCGTCAAACATCTAATGTGTTCCGCTATCCTTTATAGCTAGTTCCCATTCTACGCCTGACGTGCTACCATCTTTGACCGCATCATCACTTAACAACAGGTGAGATAGTGGTCAACGCCAGCCTAGCTAGACGATTATGGATTACAGACAATGTGGTCGATCGAGGATGGTAGCTCTAGCATACCCTTAAGTACAGGGCTGCGTTCAGGACCTACGCTCGGAGTGCAACCAAACGCTCTAACCCCGTTCACGACCTCAGTGCGTCACATTCGCTCAACGAGTTAGAGCGTCTGGTTGCACAGGTTGCACTCCGAGCGTAGGTCGTGAACGGAGCCCAGCTATCGAAACGCACCGTTAGAATTTTCTAACTGCACTATCTTTTTTTTAATTCATTTTACAAGGTAACAGGACTAACAAGACGCTCGCCTGATGGTAAGCAATGACCTATAACAGATACAGCGGCATGCAAAATTCTGGACTGCCAGAAGTCTCTGCACTGCGCCTGTTACCGTGAGACATAAAAAGTCGAGTCTCACATGCCCTGTAATTTCACTGGACACCTTGCCATTTGAACCGAAAAAACATTCCTAATTCTCGACTGAATTAATTAATTGGGATAGTGGCGGACTAGCAGATGTCCTACCACTACAAATTGACTTTGCCCATAGTCTGCTGAATCAAATGATGAATAATTTAATGTGATGTGTATCAGGGCAACGTAGCTAACTATGTGGAGACTGAGCAGATCGTGGAGCGAGGCGGAGAGAAGTCTTCCTTTGTCCAGACCAGGGGGTCTATACCCTTGTACTGGACGCAGTACCCTAATATTAAGTATAAGGTAAGTTTGTTTCTATTATGTTTGACTGGCCTTTATTGTGTGATACATTATCGGCTATATCGTTACTTAACATCAGAGATGGCAGCCACACGCTTGCATAATCGTAAATAAATTTATAAATACAAATAATTTTTTGAGGGCCCGGTGGCGTAATCGGGAGAACGTTCGGCTTTGATGCCGTGGTACCGAGTTCAAACCGCCGTGCACCAATGGATTTTTCTATCGTAAAATTTATGTGCGCTTCTCACAGTGGCCCTCCGGTGAAGGAAAAACATCGTTAAGAAACCAACAAAACCCCCGCATGGTGGTAGGACACTATCTAGTGTCCGCCTGGCCAGCTACCACCCTCAAGTTAGAAAATCTGTCACCAAACATCTAATGTGTTCCGGCAGCTATCCTTGAGAGCCAGTTCCCATTCTAGGCCTAGCGTGCTTACCATCTTCGACCGCATCATCACTTACCAACAGGTGAGATAGTGGTCAAACGCTAGCCTATAACGTATAAAAAAAAAAAAAAAAAATTGCTCGAGAATGCCAACCTAAGTGTTCTTCCGAGACATACAGGGTTATTGGTAATCCGACGTATTCCCGGCAGGAACATATAGGGGGGGCTAAATGCGACATATTTAGCCCCATCTATGTATAGCCAAAAATTAATAGTTTACGAGATGTTTGGAAATTACCAATTATTGGAATAACGCCCAGTTTTGGAGGTTTTTAACAAAATAAAAAAAAAATTGGCTGATTAAATGTTTTTCAATATTTTTTTTAATTCGTAGGGAACTTTGTGATAAAGCTTAACAAGTAATAAAATATCCAAAAATACTTATAATAACAATGACTTATTATAACGTTTTTTTTTTTTAAATAATTTTTACGATTAGTGTTAAACAATGTAATCTTTCTCAAAAAACACTATGACATTAAGCATGCATATTTCTACTAATACTTCCTAGTTTAGGTAGGTACAACGTGTGGTGGTATTCTTTACTAAAACAGTATCATCAAAGTCAAAACTAGCACGGAAAGTACTCAGACCCCACTACGTATTACATGCATTAACAACGCAGTAATCATTATCAGTAACTGGCGTCAACCGGTTTTTTTACCCACCCAACGTAAAAAAGGGGGTGATATAAGTTTGACGAGTGTATCTGTGTATGTGTGTGTCTTTCTGTGGCATCGTTGCGGTCATATGGATGAACCAATTGTGATATATAACAACTTTAGGTCATTATGTAGAAGTCAAAGGCTGGATATAATAATAGTATGGTTGTCGACAGCCGTCGATGTCTCTTCTACACGAGGACCACGTGGCGGCGTACACTAAACATCTTCGTGATCAACAGCAGCGGTACGGGAATCAAGTCCTCGTCAATTTGGTGAGTTCATTTTTTTAACGAAGGGCCTAAGGTTGTGCTCATTGGCTCAGTGGTGCTCTTGGGAGAGGCCTATGTACAGCAGTGGACTGATACTGGCTGATAATGATGATATTTATGTATGATATAAGGTAACAGGACAAGCACGACACTCGCCTGATGGTAAGCGATGACGTCTACCTATTACAGATACAGCGGCATGCAAAGTTCTGGGTAGCCAGCCATTTGGCTCGTCACTTAACAAATCAACTAAATTCGCCTCGTGTAAACCTGGTATTAGTTAACGTTTTAAATTTTTACTAGCTGTGCCCCACGGTTATACTCGCGTAGACATAGTTCCCGTGGGCAGGCCTGTCGCACTCTGCGATGTAGCTGAAATATTTATATATTTATATATATATGAAAATATTAGTACATACGCGACAGCCGGCCGTCTACAAGTTCAGTGTCAATAGTGTCACGCGCGCTCTCGTCGGACGCGCGCCTTTACTTTACTATTCAATCTGTTTTCTCACAACACTCAACCTTACAGTAAGAGACAGCTGACGGCCCGCGAGCTAACCGAGTGATGCAGACTCTCGCCGCGTGGACTTACGGTGTATTTTACGGTGCGCAACACGCGGTTCCTAGTTACTATTAGTTTATTCTATGACGCAAAATCAAAGTCGCATCCAAGGCGTGAAGCGTATTTTGCACGTTACCGACGTTGTAACTAGGTTTAACCTCGCATTTTTGCTCGCAGGGAGTGCAGCTTCTGTACTGATACTAATCATTATTCTGTGCCGTGGGGATATCGAGATAAAAACCCTATGTGATATTCCAGGGTCTAGGCTATCTACATACCAAATTTCAGCTCAATCGGTTTAGTAGTTTGAGCGTGAAGAAGTAAGAAACACACACAAACTTTCGCCTTTGTACTATTAGTAGTTGGTAAGATAGGATTAGTAGAATTACACCTCAAGTACCTGTTGTTTCCTCAGATCGACCAACAAGGTAGAGAAGAGGCACTAGAACGCGGATACCGCGCCGCGGTAGCCGCAGCAGCTTTACCCGGCGTTAGATACGAGCCGTTCGACTTCCACGCGGAATGTCGCGGCATGAGGTACTACCGGCTGCAAGTACTCATAGACAGGATCACCAGTGAACAGGTATTGATACGAGTAACATTTTACAAAAAAAAAATTAGGGTTCTACGAATAATTAATAAATAATAAGTCAGGAAATGTAACTGAATTAAAAAAATGACCCAACGAAAGTGTTCAAGCAGGTGGGGTTAAAAGTCGTGTCCAGCGCGTCATTAGTCAGACGTTTGTCTTGTTTGACTCAACCGTCATAAAAGACATTGCGCATGTGCTGACATGCGCAAAACAATCCCTGCCTTTGTTCCGAATTTAAATCAATTTACAAGCCAATCGCTTGTAACTTCGAAAGTGATTCTTATTTTGAATCTGCGTCGTTTTGGTTTTAAGGAGGATCACTTTTTGTGTGGAATTTGTTGTGAATTAGACTTCCTGACTTATTATTTATTCGTAGGGGTAGCCTCAATTATTTATTGATCTGCGATTTTTTTCTCGATTTGTTATGTACCTTTTATCTTGAGGGTGGTGTGATGTATTTTCAAGCAAAGAAATTCTCAATCTAGAAATGGATATACTTTTCATTGCGCTGTGAGATCAAATCGCTGAGATACAGACAGTTATGTCGTGAAATTCGCAGCTTTACTGCGTGTACAGATACCAACCGTTTTAATTCCACGCGGAATCTCGCGGCATGAGGTACTACCGGCTACTGCTTATAGACAAGATCACTAGTTAACAGGTACTGACATCATTTAAATAGAAACTTTTTTTTAAATTGAGGGAGTTTCAAAACGTTTATTGATCTTCGATTTTTTCTCGATTTGTTTGGTACTTTTTATCTTGAGAGTGGTACAATGTATTTCGATGCAACTTTCACTATAGCTTATTTCTCAATCTAGTGTTTTTTCACGCTACAATCGCACTCCCGTGTCCTGTACGCCAAGCGTACGGTTTGTGTCTTCTAATGACGACGCTGGCGTACAGGGCCCGCAAGTGCTTGTCACGTTTATGTGACTATGGCGCTCAAAAGGTTAAAAAAAAGAATGGTAGGCGCGTACTTACGGGTTTTAAATCGCAAGGCAAACGAGCGCTGTGTAAAGCTACAAAATATTTGAAACCTATGTAAATATTTGAAAAAGAAATTTCAAAACGTTGGGTATTTTAGACATTGAAGATACGTTTGCAGAGAAACCATCGCACATTTCTGTTCACTCTCTGTATACCCTCGATATAGGCAATTTCAGTTATGTCTGTTGACTTATTAAATGTGTAACAAAATGTAATTGATTTTTAAATCTTCCATATCTTTTACAGACTGAGTTCGGGTACTTCCTATCCCGTGGCGGTACCGTGTTACTCCGACAAAGTGGCGTATTCAGAACGAATTGTGTGGACTGTCTCGATCGAACAAACGTTGTACAGAGTCTTCTAGCCAAACTGCAGCTCAATGCGGCCCTGAGACTTCTGGCCGTCACTGTTGATGATTCGCCGATGCCCCACTTTGAGAACCTCTTCAATAATGTATGTATTTTGAACCTCTGCTTTTGGAAAAAGGTAGAAACTATACGAAATACAATTTAATCAGACGGTAAATATATTCAATCAATGCACTATTATTCAGCATATGCTAGGATCGATCTTCCACTTAGGTGGCTTAGCATGATCATAAATAACAAGGAATACATTAGCCAATCCTACAACGCACGCAATAAGAGTAGTAGAATAAAGAATACGGTCACGGAGCCCGGACTTCAGGAAGGTTGGTGTTCCATCTTCCACCTGATAATTCGCTTGGATCACTCTCAGGTGAGCAAGTTTTCTTGGAGAGTGTAAACGATGAGATGTACAAAAAGTGCGGCGAGCTTGTATACGGCTCGGTCTAGCAGTTTTTAGTATTAGTCGAGGTATTTTCAGCATTGTTCTAGCTTTTCGAAGGTTTGGGGAAATGACATTTGTATTTAATTTTGGCTTGTCACGAAAATATTAGATTTATAATGTACTAGCTGTGTCCGGCGGCTTCGCCCGCGTTAAAAAGTATTCTATAGCCTAATCCATAGTACTGGCTATCCCTGTGCAAAATTTCAGCTAAATCGGTCCAGCCGTTTGACTGTGAAGAAGTCACAAACAAACAAATAAATAATAACTATTGTAGCTACTTTGGACAAAAGTCGGTTTTTACTATTTCTAGCGAAACCATGAAACTAAAATCAATGTTGTTCTGAGATTTCTTGCAGATCTCGTTGATGACTCGCTGATTTATTTTATGATATATGTAGCAAATAAGCAAACTGCCCACCTGATGGCAAGTGGTCACCGTCGCCTATTAACACCTGCAACACTAGGGGTGTCACTCATGCGTTGCCGACCGTTCAAGATGTTTTAACGTCCTATTTGAAGTCCTATTTGAATTTGTCCATATTGATGATGTCTTATTTTTAAAACCTCTGATAAATCAACACCAATATTATAAATGCGAAAGTCAGTTTGTTTATTTATTTGTTTGTTTGTTTGGGACTTCTTCACAGTCAAACGGCTCGACCGATTTAGCTGAAATTTTGCACAGGGATAGCCAGTACTATGGATTAGGCTATAGAATACTTTTTAACGCGGGCGAAGCCGCCGGACACAGCTAGTACATTATAAATCTAATATCAATGTAGTGTTACTCTTGGTCTGTTGTCTAGTTTTCTATCGACAAAAATATTTTTTTTTGTCTGTCAATATTAATAAATGTTATCTATATCTCCGTAGGTATGGGCCGACCATGCAGACATGATATCTACCCAATACTCGGGCACGGGCGCATTGAAGACTGACTTCACACGCACGGGGAAACGAACCCACGCGGGTCTAGTGCGAGACGGGGTCAACTCTCTCACACGCTACTATAAGAACAACTTCAGCGATGGATTCAGACAGGTAATAGCGGTATTATTCTCGGGTAGCTTTATCTTTATTATCTTTAGCTTTACAGAGTGCGACAATATTAAGTTGAATAGCAGGTTTAGATATACACCAGGAGTGACAGCGCAGGAAGCGCTGTGATTGGCTCGTCAGTTAGGTAACTCTCACTGACTGGCCAATCACAGCCCAATATAGAAACCAGCGCTCTTTTCTACCCGCGTACCGACAAAACAGACTAAATTAACGCATCTAAAAGTGAAACGTTCGGTAGTTATTTTCAACGGAGGTACCAACGTAATATGAAGTAGTATTATAAGCTTTATTAGCGTACTCATCATAAGTGCCTAGTGCGAGATTCTTTAGATTGGTCTAGAATTAAAAAGCGCCATATAGTGTGCTTAATAGGTAACATTGTAATCATACAAACCCACGTGATCAAGTTTGCAAATGAATCTAAAGAAACTCCCACGAGTTACTCTGTTTGTACTCGAAGAGCGCCAGTATCATCAAGGAAAATCTTCCGCAGTAACCTTGCGGTGTTCCGGCAGCACACAGCTTCTGAGTGTCAGAGTATTCTAGACCTAGCGTGTTTACCATTTTCGACCACATTATCGCCTTCCATCAGCCAAGATAGTGGTCAAACGCTGGCCATAAGATATATATAAAAAAGTAATGGTGCTCTTGAAAGGCATTCATACCTCGTACTCGTATACCATTCGTACCTAGAGGCAGAGGTGGGCGTTTTTATCGGAAAACGTTTTCCAAAATAAGCGCCAAAGCGCGCTTTCGAATTTAAGCCGTCTACGTTTAAACATTTTTTCATGCTACTATATTCGACCATAAAAATGACCTTATTTCTACAGCAATAAAGCACTTTATAAACATTCTTTATTTAATTGATTTAACAACCCTATTGCTATGTACATAAGACTCAATATCGGTGGGATCGGTTACAGTTTACAGTATTATGCGACTAAAACAAATGCAGCTTGATTTCGTTGAGGCAGACTGACAACGACCCGTTTTTGATTTGTTAGTATTATTTCAAAAGAAACGCAATCGGTATTATGCGACTAAAATAAAGTCTACTTGTTTGCGTTGTGGTAGACTGGCAATTACCCGTTTTTGATTTGTTAGTATTTTCAAACAAAACTTAATAATCGTTATTATGCTACTAAAATAAATTCTGCCTGTATTTTTTTAAGAACAACGTAATGTTATGTTTTTAGTTTCATGGATTATTTTTGTTAGTACGTTTTTTGTTGTTTTGATAAGACGAGCTCGTTTTATGCTTATATAATTTGAACGTATGCGAACGAAGTAAAAGTGCGTGCAGTCGATGTTTTGCTCATTAAATTGCGCAATGGTGCAATCAATTGCTCAAGTATCGAACTATAATAATTGAACATTGTATATAATATAACTAAAACATAGGTTAGGAAACTGTAAAGTGTAATGAACTGCTGTAGTAAATTAGTGTTGTGAAATGTTAACTTTTATATTTTAAGATGTCGAGAAGCAGCAATTCTGATATTTGGTACTAACTACTAACTACTAACTATTAACTATTTTGAAAAAAACTCCCTTCATACAGTAATAGACAATAAAGAAGTAGATATTCAGTCCTAAGCCTGTTGATAAGTACGAAGGGAAGTTGATTGATTTATAGTAATTTGCATTGTATTTAGTAATTTTTTTATATATCCTAACACTGTCCTAGTACAGTCATAAAACATAAACATATTAACTTACGTTACGTCATCACATTACTATTTCAAATAAGCCCTCGTTTTATTACGTAACGATACTTACGATCTTCACAACAATAGTGACTTGCTCCACTGCTTATAGTTTTAAAAAACCGTTTAAGCGAAACGCTTTTTTAAGCGCGCTTTTAAAATAAGCGCAACGTTTAGACGTGTTGTCAATTTAAAGCCGTTTATCACATCTCTAAATAGTACCATCACATATCCTTTATAACAAGCGGTCAATTGTCTCCAGGATTGCATAGACCTGTTCCTTGGCAAGTACGTGGTGCGAGACGGTGAAGACAACTCCGTACCCTGCCCGCTGCGACGTGACCGCGACTGGAAGTATATCACGGTAAGTACACTTCATTTAACTTCGACTGGAAGTATATCACGGTAAGTACACTTCATTTAACTTCGACTGGAAGTATATCAGGGTAAGTACACTTCCTTTAACTTCGACTGGAAGTATATCACGGTGCTTGCGATTATGAGCAAGAATAAAAAGAAAGGTTTAACTTGACGAGTATAATCAGTAAAGAGTAACGTAAATTGTAACAAACAATTATGATTAATTTCTAATTTTAAGTCATGCGACGAGCGCTCTGCTCGCCGCCTCCAGAGTAAGTGTTTAAGAAGGCAGTTCGCCCCGCGCGCCCCTGCACCCGCTAATACCGGCGCCTGCGCCAGCGCGCCGCCCGCGAGCTCACATCGTGTTGTCGTAGACACACGGTAAGTACACTTCATTTAACTTCGACTGGAAGTATATCACGGTAAGTACACTTAATTTAACTTCGACTGGAAGTATATCACGGTAAGTACACTTCCTTTAACTTCGACTGGAAGTATATCAGGGTAAGTACACTTCCTTTAACTTCGACTAGAAGTATATCACGGTAAGTACACTTCATTTAACTTCGACTGGAAGTATATCACGGTAAGTACAATTCATTTAACTTCGACTGGAAGTAGATCAGGGTAAATACACTTCCTTTAACTTCGACTGGAAGTATATCACGGTAAGTACACTTCATTTAACTTCGACTGGAAGTAGATCAGGGTAAATACACTTCCTTTAACTTCGACTGGAAGTATATCACGGTAAGTACACTTCATTTAACTTCGACTGGAAGTATATCACGGTAAGTACACTTCATTTAACTTCGACTGGAAGTATATCACGGTAAGTACACTTCATGTTTACAAGTTCACGTGTTATTATCTACTATTATGTCAGGCTTCCTTCCTTTTCGATCTTACTTTTTATACTAGTTCAACTTCTGGGTGGTAGCTAGGCGTAGAAGCAACAGTGCCCTACCCTACAAAAGTATAATGCACAAATATGAGAGGATGAAGCAAAAACTTGCAGTCTTTAAATATTTATCAGTTTTACTTATCTACATAATTTGACAATTACAAGTATATACCGAAGGTGATAACGTCTGCTATGTTCCTTTATCAGCGTCCAATTGGTATTGGAAAATCTGAATATGCATTTTCAATTTAATTTTATTATGACTCCGCACGATTAGTGTATTTAACCAGTGCCAAGTATTAAAATTGGATCAAAATCACATTTCAAGTAAAGTAGAAGTCAAGGTCTCTAATGTAAGAATGTGGACTTTGCTAAAGGTTTTCAGTGGAATTTTGGTGGGAACGCAAATAGCATGTTTTTCAACATTGTGCTGTTTCCCTACACTCACACATTCACCACGATCAATTGCTGATCTGCCTCTCAGCTGAGAAGCTGTCAAGGTCTTGATCATTGCTCAACTTTTTTTCACTCATAAACGTTAGTTGGTTGAGACACGAAATAGATATGCTCCATGGGCTGTTGTCATAGCTTAGACTATAACCAAATTAGTCGACTAAAGAACGATTCCAGCCCTCAGATATTCATTTTTTATCTGTAACGGACTGTAGATTTGACAGATCAAGTGACAAAAAAATACCGCGAAATTCGAAAATCGATAAACTACTCATATATCAGCTGATTGGTGCTGTCAACACCATCTTGCCTCTCTCTTGCAAGTGCTTAACTTTGAGAGCTGTCAATACAATGCTCAACGACCTCTCAACTTTGATTACTGTTTATGAGTAAGGTTTTCTTTGATCAATAATTCAGCAATTGCTCAAAATTTGAGACACGTTTATAAGTAACACTATTATTGTTTAATAATCCACATGTATTACACATCAACTCGCGGAAGAACACAAGTTTTAGGAAAAAATACAATGAGAGCACACACACTTTTCCACGTTCCCGCCAAAACTCATGCATATTTTCAAAGACATAATTTTTTGTTTTCAGTTCCCATCAGTGCTGCTGGTAGCGATGTCTATGTTCTGCGCGTCAGCAACGTTGCCGCAACGTTACACCACCGACGTACTGCTGTACCTCATGTTCTGGGGAGCCGCGGTGGGAGCCACGCTTAACTTTATATTCAGGTACAAACTCTTCATATTATTAATAATATAATAATAAAATCCTGCAGGGGCGGCTTTGTGGCGAGCCGATGGTGAGTGGCGACACCGCGTACCCCTATCCCGTGAGGGCTAAATGAGACCCTCTGACCCCCGGCTTGCCTTGAACGGCCGGCCGGTGGTGGGAATCGCAAGAGCTAAGACCTAAGCTCCAGGGTGGAAGTGTTAAAGGCATAAAGCCGCTAGTAGCGTTTAGTGAAAGTGCAGCACACCTCTCAACACCCTTAGCTATCCACGTCAATGTTGCCCCTCGGCGCCAATATAACGGTCCGCCTTTATGGGGGGCCCATTCAGTGGGCTAGTCATCATCCGCCTAAATATTTTGTAATGAGGCATAGTTAGCGGGTGCCGTACCTCATCCCATAGACCAGCGATCCGACATTAATCAGCTCACCCAATAGACTCATAAAATAATTTACCATCTTTTTATAATATAGTTTCCCATATCTCCTCCTCATCCATTAATAATACCTAAGAAAAAATTGTAAAGGGCCTCTTGATGTTGGCTGGGTGATGTAAAATTGAATAAAAAGTTTATTTGCCTCAAAAAAATTACAAACAAAATGAAATAATCCATGTACTTGAATAAGTAATACAAGTAATTGTGAGTAAAACAGAAACTAAATAAAGTAATTAGGTTAGGTCATATTTAACTGACGTTTCTATAGAGGTAAGTACTAAGTCGAATACATGGATGAACCCTATATTAGAAACCAGTGAGGTAGGAAAAACAAGGAGGCGCCGTGATACATTTGCCTCTATGGCAATACTTACCATCCTCGACCGTTACATCACTTTCCAACAGGTGAGATAGTGGTCAAACGCTAGCCTATATGATATAAAAAAATACCTACAATAAAAAGGTGCATACCTAAACCTCATAGTGTCACGTAAAATGGCTGGCATTGCTAGGGTTGTGTCAGTCTAGGTCATCAATAGACATATAAATTCATATAATAGACAATCAATGGCAGCCATTTTATGTGCCACATTATATTTTATGAGTTGTAGGTATTCCAGTCTATATATTGTCAATGTAAGAAACAAACCAAACGGGGGGGAAATTTCACTTTGTCTATGTAATAGGACAACATACGCGTCTTTCCGATCCACTAGTTTTTTAAAATATATATTTTTGTTACAAGGGGCTCCGTACCTCAAAAGGTAAAAAAGGAACCCTTATCACTTTCTTGTCCGTCTGTCCGTGTGACACCACCGATTTTCTCAGGAACGGGTGGACCTAATTAGTTGGAATTTATACCAGATACTGAGTTTTATAGTCCCTATTAGGTGTATAAAAATCAAGGTCCTGAGTCAACACGATAAAAAGATATGGGCAAATTTATATTTTCGCGAAAACTTGTAAGTACCAAAATTTACCTTAATTTTCAACTTTTTTATTTTTCGGAATTTTCCCTTTACTTGTGCTGTAAGACCTTGCTTTTGACTAAAATTGACAATTCTGGGTCAACCGGAAGTACCCTATAGGTTTTGGGTCGAAAACCTATAGGGTACTTCCCGTTGATCTAGAATCATGAAATTTGGCAAGAAGCAAGATCTTACAGCACAAATAAAGGAAAAATTCCAAAAGATAAAAAAGTTTAAAATCAAAGTACCCTTTGATTTTAAACTTTTTTATCTTTTGGATACATAGTTTTGCCAATTAAGATAGGCCTCTGAGTTATATGAGCGCTCATACAATTTAGAGGTCTAGCTTAATTGGTACCAACCAACGGTACGGAAGCCTCGGGGGGCAAGTCCAATTCGACTTAGCCGGTTTTTTCTATGTGATAGGACAACATACGCGTCTTTCGGATCCACTAGTGTTTTAAAATATATTTTTGTTATTTTTTTAATCCACAGACACGGCGCAGAGTTCTGCGACTGGCCGCGACTGGACGCGGGCGGATTAGTAGCCGCGCGCGCCCTCCCGCCTCCCGCGTCTTTATGATCGGAGACCTGCCGCTCGTACTGATCGTCTAGCCGACACCTTACACAACTGGAGTGCCTGCTGGTAACATTCTCTCTGGTCGCTTCTAGAGACTTGTCTATGCTGACATAGAAAACGTTTTGAAATTGACGAAATTCCGTTGTCCCTGTTTCGTTTGACGTATGCCCAGTTTTACCGGTTCCTTCACGCTTACTAAGAACTTAGGGTCAATTTATACTACAGCAGAGTCGAAGCGCATCGAAGCGTCAAATTCTTTACAACTTGCACGAATGCGCGCGTATTCGTGAGAATACGCGCGCACTTTTTTACGTGTAGTAATGGGGATCAACAGCAGTGCTATTGATTCACTTGCCAGTTGACTCTCGTAGCTGAAACGTGTGTAAAATTGTTGACATTGATCGTGATCAACACCAACGCAGACCAATTTCCATCCAACTGACTGATGACGCGTAGGTTCGCTATTGGGCGCATGGATACGCAAGAAAGCGCGCGCATGCGCGCGCACCAATCAGCGTTGGTCACGCGCAGACGCGCGAATTCGGAAGACTGCGCGCGTCTTTTTATAAAATCTTAGAAGTAATGTGTGCGTTACCCTGTGGAATTAAGGTTGAATTTGTTATGTTCAGTTTTAGATCGACGCTTCGATGCGCTTCGACTCTGCTCTAGTATAAATTGACCCTTACCAGTCGGAATAGAATAGTGGGTAGATAAAAAATACGTCACCAACTTTTCACCTGTGATAAGAGACATTGTTCTTGTTTGTGGATAAAAACAGAATACATATTTTTAGCATATTGCTTAGGCCTGGATTCCTCTGTCGCTGACGTCGGTCGCGCGTACGAATATACGTTGTGTTCTATATAGCACCATACTGTGACGCTGACATCAGCGGCGCGCGAGTTGCTACGCGCCGCGTATGGCGCGCGTCGGTCTCGCGCGTCAGCGCCGCGTACATCGGTCGACTGACGCGCTATAGAACGCTATGAGGCCTGAATTCCTCTGTAGCTGACGTCGGTCGCGCGTACGAATATACGTTGTGTTCTATATAGCACCACACCGTGACGCTGACATCAGCGGCGCGCGAGTTGCTACGCGCCGCGTATGTACGCGACCGACGTCAGCGACAGAGGAATCCGGGCCTAAAACTGGCTGATAAACATAACTTAACAATATATTAGATAAACGATATATTTAATATTATTTAGGCGTTATCTTTCAGATAAGTATCTGAATCTGTATCGGAAACCGGTGAAACTGGCCGAAAACTTTACAAAGCTTTACCTAAGCCATTGTCTCTCACTATGGATTTGAGCGATAGACAACTTTAATGTGTTTGTAATTATCTATGAAGCGCATAGACAATTTGGTTTGCTGTTATAGGTCAATAGACAAAGTGGTCATATTTCATTCATAGATCAGCCCAGTTTTCACGGAGTATAGACATTAATTGATATGAAAGAAATAACAGAGATGGAGCCATCTATGTCATTTCTTTATTATCTGCGTCATATTGTTCATTCAATGATCCTGCATAGCTGAATCATTTTGTTCATTCAATGATCAACTGTCAAAGTACGTGATAAGGGGGCAGATAAATCATAGATAATGAACGCATTTTTAGTAAAGTTTCTATGGAATGGAGTTAAACACTGAAAGCTCTAATTAGGTGGTGCTACTGTTGAGTGTTCCTAAAAACCGCCATATTGCAAATTTTGTATGTTTTTTTTTCACAAACTTATTTCCTTAAAAAGATAGAATAATGTATTCGACCTAGACTTTCAGCCAATTATAAGAAGAAATAAGGGAAAGTGTGACATTTTTAATCCATTTTTATAGATAAACATTTTTTTAAAAACATAATGTACAACGATACTTTTAATTTCATTCGGGAACACATCAAAAACAGTGCTTTTGTAATTCATAGCTGCACATAGCGTTATAATAAGTAAATATTCCAATGCGAATTGTTTTGTTTACAAAATTACTATTGCAATGACAGATAGCTGTCAGATTTAAGGAACACTCAACAGTACCGCCACCTGCAGAGCAAAAGGCAGTTTTTAACCCCAATTCTAACCATAGATTAATAAGAACTCTACGGAGTTAGCGACTAATATCGACATTTTGTCTATGAAAATTATACCCATATTTATTTCCATCTGTACACACAGTATTACTTAACAATATATCAGCGGTTTTATTGACAATCAATACCAGATATAAATAACCGTTAATTTATTCTTTATTGACCATTTTGCCTACTGATCTTAATCTCTAGAGCGACAGAGAGAAATAAATTTTAAATAGGCACTATCTTGAACAAATTACGAAAATATCATTTTTTGAGTGCAGGTCCATGTACTTTACCTCATTTATATGGAATTATTGGCAAAGATACTGGCTTTTACTACATTCTATAAGTAGAGGTATCCTATCTCTGTCCACTGCTGGACATAGGGCCCGCCACTGAGCTTGATATTCAGCTTTTCGTAGTGTAGGGTGCTCTCCAGCTAGATGGAGCGATGATATACGCAAGCTGGCTGGCAACGGTTGGAAACGAATACGTTGCTTAATGTCTTCAAATCATGGGTAGTGTATCTCCAAGGTGGTCTCGTATAAATTTTATCAAGATGTGATAAATATCTCCAGAGATAAGACGATCAACTACTCAAACTTGGTACTAAAATTGACTCGCGCGGCATGGAAGTCTGTTATTTTTAGTTGCGAACTATATTTTTTATCATTGCACCCAATATAGGTAACACATACATAGAGCTGGGCGTTTACCTCGGCCAACGTATTAGCCTAGGTATACAATGAGGTAACGCCGCTAGCTTTTTAGGAACATTACCGGCAGGGAGTGACCTAGGTTTTGTCTTTTAATTATAGTAACTGTAGTTTATATAATTTTGATATTGTCATTAGGTAATGATTTTCAAACGACTTCCAAAAAGAAGGAGGTTCTCAATTCGTCTGTATGTTGTATTTTTTTCTCTTTTTTTTGTGTGTATGTTACGCGATTACTCCGTCAATTCTGAACCGATTAGAATGATTCTTTTTGTAATCGGTAGGGTACGTTTCCGAGATCTTCCCATTTTATTTTCATCGAGATCTAATAAGTATCTCCAGAGATATGACGATAAACGTCCCAAACTTGCTACTGAAATTGACTCGCGGGGTATTGAAGTCGGTTGTTTTAGTTTTTAAACTATCTTAATTATTACGTTAAATATTATGTTTCTTGAAGTGTTTCACAATTGAAAAATTTTGGTTTGTGTTTAATTATTTACATTTTTAAGTTGTATACATTATGTTACTTATAGAATATAGACAGTCGAGATGTCTTTGCCAATAGTGTCAGTACAAAATCGAATTATAAGTTAAACGAATAAATAGTAATATATCTTGACCAAATACTTGTTGCTATTTTGCTTAGTAATTCGAAGATGCTGTTTTATTCGGGTAATTTATTGTTGAAAATGTTTATGGCATTCCATTATGGGGCATACACTCGATCACAATGAGCTATATTATAATAAAATACTATGTTTCTTAAGTGTTATCTATATGTTTATATTTTTAACAGACTTCAAAAAAGGAGGCGGTTTCTCAACTTGACTGTATATATTTTTTTGTGTGTTCGCCTCACTTTGTCGTTTATGACCCGATTTTAATGATTCTATTTTTAATCGGTAGAGTACAGTTCCGATGTGGTCCCATTGTAATTTCATCGAGATCTGATAAGTATCTTCAGAGATATGACGATAAACGTTTCAAACTTGCTACTGAAACTGACTCGCGGGGCACGGAAGTCGGTTGTTTTAGTTTTTCAACTATCTTACATTATTCTACATTATTATAATGATACAATCCAAAATTTTTCCGTCCGACCGGTTAAAGCGCTAGGCACTTGGACGTGTTACCTAGAAAGCGCGGGTTCGAGCCCCGATAGACGGCGAAATTTTGAATTGTATATAATAATGTACAAAAATATTATAATGCGCTATGCGTGGTTAATTATACGATTACTGGTTTTTATTTGTATGTAAGTTAATGTTAATGTAAAACTTACATATTTTGTTACAAAGTAAGGTAATAAATAATATTTTACCAACGCAATATTCTGAAGCTATGGGTACTAAGAATAATACCCAAAGACAATACAGAAACATTTTTGGGACTTCTAACACATTCGGGACATTCTCTCTGTCTATGGTTTCGATAAAATTAATCGATACTATTTATCTATCTATCTATCTAAAGTCTGTGCAAAAAGAGAACCGGCGTAGAAATTGAGGTCGCGTGTTCTAATATACTGTTTTGTTGCGATGATAACACTGCTCTGTCATTGCGAGTACGACGGAATTCTGACACATTCGGAACACTCTTTCTGTATATGGTATCCACATTCGGAACACTCTTTCTGTATATGGTATCGATTAAATTTATCGATACTAGATGTCAACCCTGGTACGTTTATATCGATTATTGGGTATGTTCCAAGTCATGCTGCAAATATTTGCTTCCACATCCATGCATATTATAAGTGGTTTTTATAATGACATACCTGTTTTGGGATCTTGTGTATGGCCTACATAGTTTAAGCTTTATAAAAATGTTTTTGTGGATTTTTGGATAATCACTGGCACGGGTAATAGTCAGGTTACGGATATTGACTGAGCGCTTTGTGAGCATTTTGTATTTCAAATTATTGTGGACTGTAAAATAGTTAGATTTAAAGATGGTTTTATAAAGCTGCACGTATGCTATCGCTCAAGCGTCGTAGCAAAGTATACAATTTTATAGCACAGTGTGATCTAAACCCGCACTTTCACGCTTTTCCGTGAATAAAATAAACGAATATTGCACGGAAAGGCGTAGCGTAAGCGTAAAGTGCGGGTTTATGTCACACTGCTATCTATAAAATAATATACGATACTCGTGACTTAAGTTGTCTATTAATGCACGGCGTTTTAACTTCACGCCGTGCAATAATAGACTACATACTTAAGTCATACGTATCGTAATATACTATTTAAGAATTATCTAAAATAGTGCAACTGCCAAACTTATCACGCTCAATGGCAAGAAACGGGACTAATGAAATGAGTTACTAATTCATTAGCAGTAGTAATGACGTTGACAAACATAGCATATTCTTTATTTTCACATAGTATAAAACGAAGTCGATCCCGCTGTCTGTACGCATAGCTCTTTTAACTTACGCAGCGGATTTTAATGCGGTTTTCAACATAAAATGGAGTGATTCAGAGGGAAGGTTTATAACTAGGAGTAAACGTGGGCAATGCCACGGGGCGCAGCTAGTTAACAATAAATACGACAGCGGCGAAAAGTTTACAAAGCTCTATGTAGACAGATTATTTTGTCAATTAATTTTTAAGGACAGAATAGAACAGACTCAATTACTGTTTTGCGAGTTGTTTATACGTAATGAAATCTGTGTTGCCTGCCCCGTGCTGCATGAAGTACTTTTTTTATAGTAAATAAGCAAGAGTTTGACCACTATCTCACCTGATGTTAAGTGAAGATATGATCGAAGATGTAGTGTGCTTGCCTAGAAGACCCCTGGATTGTACTTAACAGGAAACACAGACTCTGGCAGGGAATTTCATTCCGTTGCTGTGCGTATGATGAATGTGGATGCAAAGTATACGTAAATAACATGTCATAAGCGATCGAACCACGGAAAAATATGTACAGTATATTTTGCTCGATGTCAACGAAAATTAAAAAAAAGTTTTATTTAAAATATAAAATGCTCACAACAGCACACGTTACGTAGTTTGTGTTGGCAAAGATTTATTGCGAGCGGCGGTGCATTGTTTGACATAACATAGCTATTTAAACTAAGTATTTATTTTAATAAAGTTAATATTCATGAGCAATGCCTAATAACCTATAAATAAAGTATTAGGTAAGGTGTTACATTATTTTACAATGACATATTGCATATAAAATAACATACCGCAAAAAACGAACTTGCATTAAATTAGCGGGCAATTTTTACACACAGATTATTTCGAAGAGATATGACGAAAAGTTTTACGATAACAAGTAATCGATACGCAAACGTCGGCGTATTATTTTAGCGACAGGAACTAAATTAATTTGATCTATTGCTGGTCACGTATTTGGATTTTGATCATAATTCCCGCCTTGCTTACACATATAAAAGGGATGGCCATGCAAAATCGATTTTATAATTATTGTTAATCGAATCGATATCTCAGTATATTCAAATTGGGTTTGTTCATGGATTTTATACGCTATTTATTAATTAACTGCAACGTTATGTCGCAATGATGCACATAGTTTTAATAACACTGTTTTTGTCTTCTTGTGAAGTTGTGATTGAATATCATAATTTAATTATATCTGTAATTTTTATGGAATAGATATATTTCAATAAACCTTCAATCATTATTAATGTGTTTTTTTTGTGTCTTTAGTAAAATAGAAAACCTATAATCCCACCTAAAAAACCTACTAACTGGAGATGATATATAATAAGTACGATCTTGATCTTGAGACACCTAAAGAAATTGCTACTCCTCCTACTCCACTGATATAGGACTTTTTAAATTTATTTTTGAATCGGATCAATAGTCTTAGACCATCTATAACTAAATACATCCAAAATCAGAAAGTCACACACATTCGTACTTAGGTCACGGTACTTGTACTATTCATTATTGTGTGGTCACTGTTAGTAGCTAAGTAGGTGTTTAGGTACTTTACGATAGAAACGCATGTACATAACCATGAATAAATGGGATTTTTATACTATACTCGCTGCATCTAGCGCATGCTAAATGAAATAGTTCCAAAATGTAGGATTTTGTTTGACTCACTTGATAACACAGAGTACTTTTATATACTGGAAACTTGATAATTATTTCGGCCAATTTACAGAATATATTTTTATATTGTAGCGTGCTATTCTGATCTAATTATGCTATAATATTGTAAAGATTCATAAAAATCCGTTCTGTAGTTCGTGAAGAAGTAAGAAACAACCATCCTTGCAAACTTTCGCATTAATAATATTATTAGGATAGGATAGTTCAATGGTACTGGGTACACACCAGGTCGAACAAACGCTGAGTAGAGAGAGATTGATGGAGCTATACACCTGAATAGATGCGTCTTCTTCCATGCGCCCATTCGATCGCCTCCGTTCACTTGGTGTAAACCCAGCATTACAAGATAGTCTTCAAATAGTGAAATTCAAAGTTTAAACCATTGAACTTTGAAGTTCACTATATGATGGTAAAGATATACGAGAAATCACCACGTATCGATGAAAAAGATCGATAGAGATCTATTAACACAACACAACACTCTCTGTCATTTCATTTTTGACATTATTTGTCAAGCGAGCTGCGTTCAGGAACTAGAATTTCCAGTCTAGTTTGTTTGGTAGCGGTTATTAGTAAAAAGTGTAGCTATATTGAATATTTATTTTAGATATACGATCATGAGATAAACTATACACCCATTCTACTGTTTATTCAATGAAATTGAGTATTGAAATGCAATATAGCTAGTCAAGTTTCTATTCTAGTCTACTCAACAGACTTTACGGATGGTCTACTCCTACGTTTTAAAATTGCTTAATTCAGCAATCAGCAGTAGCAGTCACCTCACAGTTTCAGAACGCAGCCAGTTATTAAATGGGGTCTGAAGAAAACGCAACGCGAGTGTTTCTCTTGAATTTCAATAATTTTATCGTCCGTTTTATCATGTTCCGTCGTAAATAATAATTTGATTCTGAGAAGAAAACAAAATATAAAACATGAAATTTAATATCGCGAGTTAAGTTCACGGTTAGAGTTAGTAATGCATGTAAAATAGTAGACATGTAAAGTGCTGTTTTTGCGTGTTTTTTTACGTTATCGGCGCCAGAATGTCTGACGAGTTGGAAGCCAGGATGTGGGATGACGGGGCTTCGAGATACGAATCCCGAAGTCGCGGGGCATACTTCGAATCTGCATTTGCATCGTCGGAACACTTGGACCGAGCTCCTTTGTTGTCAGAGGTCAGTGTGTAAAGCAGTCGGATATTTGAAAGTGGGTAAAATAATTGCAAAAATAAATAGATTTGCTATATTACTGGAATCCCCTATTGAAAAAGGCCTATCAGTTTGTGTAATGTTGAGTTTCTAATTGGATTGGTAACAGAACTTTGTTATTTTCTTTGGTATTTTAATTATTTTGAGAAAAATAATAGCATTTAATGCAACACATAATGTACTAGTAACTTTTCTGCCATCTGGTAAACTTTTAATTCATTGGGTATATTATTCCCAATTACTCGCCACAGACGTTATTTCCTATGGACATGTGAAAAATGAGGAAGACCTTTGCCATTCTGTGAATATCAGTTAAATACATTTCCTATATGCAGTCATATTATCGTAACAGTATATTATAATAATATAATAATATAATAATTATATTATATTATTATTATTATTATTATAAAGCTAGGCTAATATGTTGGCTGAGCAATATGTAAGCGCCAGCACTTTGGTCACGGGTGACGTCAATTAGGTGTCTGGACAACTCCTTTACAAAACCCCCGGCATCATTGCAGTCATTTTAACATATTAATTGACTTCTATTGTTTGAAAAACACACTCCAGTGTTTCTCTTAAAGTCACCGCAAAGTCGCTAGTTTATCAGTTTTCTATTAGATACTCTCAGAGAGTGCGCTATCCGAACTAGTTCCAAGTGTTCCAACATCCCCTTTCTTTCATTGGACAACAGACATACTGATGTGCTTCATGATGGACATTCCATCCACCAGACCTAAACGTTCTACTGCAATAAAACCAACATTTAATTTATATTGTGTTATTGATTATTGTTCGTATAATTTTTTAAAAATTTGTGCATCTGCATGCAGCCTGAATATGGACTTACACATTAAGACCACAAATTTGTAAACTGTATTCTTGCAAATAAATTATTTGATTGATTGATTGATACTTCATCATTAATTGTACAGCCAAAGAATGGAATTCCTGTCTCCAAATTGCAAGTGAACAGGTATCTTCTAGGTGAGCGTGCTACGTGTTGATCGCATCACCACTTTACATCAGGTGACAAGTGGTAAAATGCTTGCCTATCTAGTATTAAAAAAACAAGGCCTTATTATTGATAACAAATTAAATTCACAACGAACAAACAATAAATATACACTGATAAGATTAAGATCGTTAATAGGTACCAAAAAATTCAGATTATTTCAGATGCCAGACGTAACATTTTTCACTATCTTATCACCATGATAAGATAGCTTAGTTTTTTTTTTTAATATCTTATAGGCTAGCGTTTGACCACTATCTCACCTGTTGGTAAGTGATGATGTGGTCGAAGATGGTAATCACACTAGGCCTAAATGGGAACTGGCTCTCAAGGATAGCTGCCGGAACACATTGGATGTTTGGCGACAGATTTTCTAACTTGAGGGTGGTAACTTTATATCCTATAGGCTAGCGTATGACCACTATCTCGCCTGGTGGTAAGCAATGATGTTGTCGAGGATGGTAAACATGCTAGGCTTAGAATGATTTTACTCTCAAAGGCTGTGTGCTGCCCGAAAAACTGTAAGATTATGGTGGCAGAATTTCTCCTTGATGGTGGTAAGCTACTTTTTGATTGCAAGTCACATGGAACATCAATATAATGCTCTACCACCTGCAGAAAAAATAGTGGTATAGATGACATACCTACCTACTAATATTATATGATAAGATAATGTCTATTCTATGCATACTAAGGTAACATCTATGTAAATAGTATTCACATTTAATTTCATAGAACTCCATTTAACTATGCTTAAGAGTGTATGCGGGGTGCAGTTTTCGATACAAACATATTCCCCTGTTTCCTCCCTGGAAAATGCTTCTAGAGCAAAATTTGTTTCTACAAAAATCAAGGTCTGCTGTAGCTATGCCCCTATCATTTGCTTTTTTTGACCAACCAATTGCAATAGCTGCAGCAAACCTTGATTTTTTGTAGAAAAAAATTTTGCTCTAGAAGCATTTTCCAGGAAGGAAACAGGGGAAATACATTTGTATGGAAAAGTACACCCCCTGTGTTCCCTCTTAAATGAGTTACTTCTGTTCCATAAAATATTTGAATGATTTGTATGTAGGTACATAAATTTAAAATACTTTTAAGAGGGCCCGGTGGCATAATCGGGAGAACGGCCGGCTTTGATGCCGTGGCACCGAGTTCAAACCCCACCATGCACCAATGGATTTTTCCATCGAAAAATATATGTGCGCTTCTCACAGTGGCCCTCCGGTGAAGGAAAAACATCGTTAAGAAACCAACAATCCCCCCGCATGGTGGTAGGACACTATCTAGTGTCTGCCTGGCAAGCTACCACCCTCAAGTTAGAAAATCTGTCACCAAACATCTAATGTGTTCCGGCAGCTATCCTTGAGAACCAGTTTCCATTCTAGGCCTAGTATGCTTACCATCTTCGACCGCATCATCACTTACCAACAGGTGAGATAGTGGTCAAACGCTAGCCTATAAAATATGAAAAAAAATAAAAATAAAAATACTGGAATCTTGTGTATTATTTTTATTACCTTTTTACATTTTTATTTTTACAATAATGCTAAACACTAAAACTATTTTAGCGGGAAGTCCTGGTGTCCTGTAAATCCTGTGATACAGGGTTTTCTGTAAAACCTACCACAGATATCACTGGTATCAGTCTTTATCCTGGCAAAGATAATAGTTACAGAAAACTTTTGCATTATTATAACTGATTTTTCTTTATTATTTATTTGTTTATTAGGACCCCTTTGAACATTATTCATGAAAATTTAAAAATATATAATCATAAGTACACAATTTAGTTCTAATTCTAATTCTAATTAAACATGAAATTAAGAAGAGAGTTACACATAGCGTGCACTACCCAAAAGATCCTCTGGAATAAACGACCACAATATCTTTTTGAAAAATTTACTTGGTTTAAGGATATATATACATTCAATACGCGTTCAGTAGCCACTAATCGTCTCTTTATACCTCCACATAGAACTGCAGGCTTTAAAGGTTGCTTCAAATACAGGGCTTCCAAAATTTGGAACGACATTCCACCTCCTTTAAGGAAAAATATTAGTAGTCATACTTTTAAATGGCGATTTAAAGGATTGCTGATGTTAAAACAAAAACACGTGTATGAAACAGCCTTTAAAATCTAAAAGTCAGAGACACACAAACATATGCACCCACATACAAAAACGATCATACACCCACACAACCACGTTATCTGTAAACAAATACCACTCAAAACTCACATCATCACACACACACACACACACACACACACACACATATTCACAAACTAAATTAGAGTCAGTCTTCCTAATTATTAATATTTCTGTGGTCAGAGTGTATTTATTATTATAGGTATTATATTTGGAAATGTTATTTTATACATTTAAAGTGTTGATGTTTGCTTTGTAAAAAACGTGATAATATGTAATTATGTAACCCGTTATACAAACTAATATCTCGGCGAATAACCTAGACCGAGCACTGGGCAAATTTAAAACCAGCGCTGCGTGAACAAGAAATTGTGCACGCGGCATACGCTGAATTTGCTCCTTTTGTCATTAAAACTGTAATACTGTTAATTTCTTATTTACATTTTTATCTGCTTAATAAGTTAATAATTAAAAGGTAATCTAAATGATATATATGTTGATGTTTTTAATGGCAATAAACACATTTTTATTTTATTTTTATTTTTTAATTGGTGATGGGGCGATAAGACCTGCACTGAGCTGTATTGTGCATTTCCCCCTGTCAGTGATCACCCAAGCCAACCCAGCTCCTTAATGAAGCGTAACACGGCTTTGTGTCGCTGGCATAACGCTTCCAGTGGTGAAGGTGTTATTATTGATGGTGAAAATGACGATGATGTTATAATATAAACAATTAAGTTATAATTAAGCCACTTTCGGACTCAGCCAGAAATGTACTAACTAATAAATAGATAATTTAATGTAATTAGATAAGTTTTAGGCAAAAGTAACCAAGTTAAAACATACTCAAAATTGTGAGAAAAGCCTTTTTTGTTGTATAAAAAAAAAGTATGCCAAAATTTGTTGGTAATCATTTTACCATTTGCCCGTTTACGTTTAGTTGTCAGTGGTAATTATTTGACCTTAGCACTTTAAGGTACTGGAAGTAAAACTGCTACAGTCCATAGCCTCTCCTTCTTCTGGAGCAATATGAAAGCTTTTGAAGCACTGTGTGGCATATAAAGCTACTTTGCAGACGTCGCAAATGATCCTTCACCTCTGAAGAGGATGAAACGAGGGTTCAAAGTTTGTATGGAGAAACAAAATTAGATAGTATTTTCTATTCGAAACTTTATACAAGTGTTCCAGTAAAAAAATAAGTGAATACGTGTTTAAGGTTTTTTTTTAAATTCCACCCCTAAGAGGATGAAATGGGGTAACAAAGTGTGAAAATCAGTATTGTTTCGGATTGCGCTGAAATTTGGCATGCAGATAGTCATTATGACGTTAGTTCTGTCTGAGAAAGGATTTTCCAAAATTCACTCCTGAAGGGGATGAAACCGGGGTTCAAAGTTTGTATGGAGAAACAAGATAAGATAGTCTTTTATACTCGAAACTTCACACAAGTACTTAAGTAATCAAATAAGTAAATACGTGTTTCAGGCTTTTTAGAAATTGCACCCTAAGAGGTGAACTAAGTCTGAAAATCAATATTGTTTCGGATTGCGCTGAAATTTAGAATGCAGATAGTTATTATGACGTAGGTATCCGCGCAGAAAGGATTTTCTAAAAAATCCTCCTGGATACGGACCGGGGATTCAAAGTTTGTATAACGAAACAAGATGAGATAGTCTGTTTTATTCGAAACTTTACACATAAGTACTTCTGTAAATAAGTAAGTAAAGTACGTGTTGTAGGATTTTTCGATATGGTGTAGGTAACAAAGTTTAAAAATTTGGGTTTTTTGGGTTTTATGAATATGAATCTCGATTCGCCTTAGTCACGCGATAACATGACAACGGGTGAACCGAGTTGGCAAATTCTTATTTGATGTCTTTAATAATAGAATCGTTTATACAAAAGAACAGTTTTAAGTAATTAAAAGGAGTTTTTAACCCGGGTGAAGCCGCGGGGCACTTCTAGTTGAAGATAATCAGATACTGAATAGATTAAAATTATATGTTCTTATAGATAGATAAGAAATACATGTAGTTTTACATATTGTCGATGTGGATATCTTCGAAAAATAACTTACTGTTAGTTGATAATAACTGATTATTGTTAGATAATGTTAAATATAACATTATCTATTCTGATTATCGTCTATGGATATCCATAAAAGATAATCAGAATAGATTACAATTATATGTACCTATAGATAGACAAAAAGATTAAATACATGTACTTTGACACATTCTCGGTGATGTAGATGTCTGCCCCTGATTCTCAACCATTCATCCTATTCAGATTTAGAAGCTTTATTTTTTAATTTTGAATATTGATAAATCCGTGAGTTGTTTTGTCGCGGAAACCTTTCCAATTAGAATCACTGAATTTTTCGAATTGAAATATCAAATGAGTATGTGTGTAAATAAATTAGTAGGTATTAATTATAATAACTTTATTTAGGTACAATATTGTAAAATATTTTGAAGGGTTTTATCATGAAAGTTCTCAATGTAATAAAATGATTGCTTGTGTTAATCTTTTGCATGCCAGAGTTTGGCGAATTATGCTGAACAATGTGAAAATTATGTCATCATTATGGACCATATTTCCTGCAAATAAACTATTTCATTTCATTTCAATGTATCAAAAGTCAAAAGTCAAAGCATTTATTCATTATATGGGCAAATTAAAAATTTGCACTTACACACGTCAAATAACATTAAATAGATCATATTCAATAAAAATATTATAGATATAACAGAAACACAACTTATTGCTTTGAATTTACAAAAAAAAAACAATGATATTGAGCCATTCAGCTTCATATCCGATCGGAGCATTTTTGAATTGCAAATATTCAAGTCGAAGTAAAGTCAGCTTCAGAATTCTAATTTGCTTTCGAATGATTGAGAATAACCCTGCTGATGTCAGATCGGAAAATAACGCATTAGGTGCAAATGTTGCAATGCAACTTTGTGGCTTCTCCTACATTAAACATTTTCTCCATATCGAGAATATCGAATATCGAAGATCTTTCTGAAAATCGGATTGTACCCATATCATAGAAATCTGCAGAGAAATTTTAAATATGGTGGTAAACATTTCAACTTCTTACTCAAACTTATTCTATAATATACTCAAGAATTTAGTATTACTGAACTTGCGTTCACTCGGGTGTTTGGCACGACTCCGTCTGCCTTTTTTATGATAGTCTGAGACCACGCTATTGACTTATTCCATAGCTATTTCGGTTCTGAAAAATATTTGAACTTGTATTAGATTTGACGCCTGCTCAGAAGAACACGTCAAGAGTAAAAACATCAGGCAAATTTTACGTGCGTTTGCTTGTTAGTCTTCGCATAATATTGTTTTCGCACAGACGTATTATACCAGGTCCAGTAAAATTACAGAGCATGTGTGTATACATGTCAAGTACCTACATTTCATTTCTCAAGTTCACAGGCGCAGGGCGAAGTGTAGTGACGCACAAAGTTCTATCAATCGAGAGTTACGCGTGTCTGTTATAGATAGACGTCATGCTTTAACATCAGGCGAGGGTCTTGTTTGTCCTGTTAAGTTAATTAAAGTAAGCTGTTACTTTTAACGTAACGTAGCAAAAGCCCAATGTATAAGGTGTCGGAATGGCGATCGAGAGGTCGTGAGTTAGATCCCCACCCATTGAAATATTGATGTGAACTCATTCCAGACACAAGCATATTTAGCTTAGTTGGAGGGGTTAACAAGAATACTAGTAATGTGCAACCCACATTGGTAGGAAGCTAAAAAAAAGATATATCATAAGAATAAACCGTCAATTGCGAGTTGGACTGACTCGGTCGGACTTGCACACGAAGGGTTCCGTGAATCCGTACCACCGTAAAATTCTAACTAAGGGCCAGTTTCACCGGTTCCTGATAGCCCTATTAAGAACTTATCTGACAGATTTTTGACAGCTTTCATATCGGCATCAACTGTCAGATAATTATCTGAAACTTTATCAGTAACTGGTGAAACTGCGCTTTAGACTAAAATATTATCAAAATGATAAGCTACCGCGGGCTAATTTTACTACTTACTAACGCTATGTGGTTGAATAGCAAACATGCGGGCTCTCAACTCTGATTACACAGCGTTTATCAAAGGAGTTAGGAGTACGCATTTTATATTATGTAAAATGCTAATGTAAGTGATTTATATGTTTTTATCTGTGGAGCACTGTAGGGTGTGTTAAAACCACGGAGGTTAAAAAATTGTTTAAAAACTTCACTAAAAAGGTTTTTCAAAGGAGGCCCTTATGAGCAACAAAATAATTATCTAAATTCAGAATTTCAGATCCATGAATGCTGAAGATACAAAAACATACTATTTACACTAGACGAATTGAGTAACGTCTCCTTTTGTGAATTCAGTCAAAATAAACACATTTTGTCGTAGATAGATGGCAATTCATTTGCACAACAGATTAAAATGCGTATTTACCTATAAATGAGATTAAGAAATGATTTGAGGGCCCGACTTGAAGATCCCTAAGTTGTATCTAATCGGAAACACGGACTCAGGCAGAGAATTCCATTCATTGGCAGTACGTTTGAGGGCCCGGTGGCATAATCGGGAGAACGGTCGGCTTTGATGTCAGAGTCAGATGTCATCATAAAATGTGTGTGCGCTTTTCACAGTGGCCCTCCGGTGAAGGAAAAACATCGTTGAGAAACCAACAACCCCCGCATGGTGGTAGGACACTATCTAGTGTCCGCCTGGCCAGCTACCACCCTCAAGTTAGAAAATCTGTCGCCAAACATCTATTCCGGCAGCTATCTTTGAGAGCCAGTTCCCATTCTAGGCCTAGCGTGCTTACTATCTTCGACCGCATCATTACTTAAATTATTTATTAAAGTCATAGTATTTTTGTACCTATTTGAGCTCATAGACTATTATTAAATTAATTTAATTCCACAAATGTTGTGATTTAGTTGCTAAAACAATGTTTTCTTTCTTTCCGTGTAATCTGTACCGTCCAGGGTTCTATAAATATAATATAATAAATAATATAATTAACTTTGTATTTATTAAGTATTGTCTGTAAGATTTATGTTTAATTGAATACCTTTTAATTTAGTTTTATCAATTTTAAGTTTTCTTTTTTAGAAATTGTTTTGTGTTAGTCCAACACCCGCTCTAGGCCTATCCGAAAATCAGCGTTCGGGTGGTTAGCTGCTTGAACATTTGTGCTGAGATAGGCCTTTTCAGCAACAACTACCTTGTGTTAAAAATCTATTTTTTAGTTTCTTTTTTAATTTTTCTTTTTTTGTTTATGTAACGCTATCTATTTTTGTTTTATATTGTTTTTGACTGTGTAGTTAGTTTAGCTGAATAAATGTATTTTCTTTCGTTTCTTTCTTTCTTTCACTTACCAACAGGTGAGATAGTGGTCAAACGCTAGCCTATAAGATATATAAAAAAATTTAAACTGTTACTACTGAATAACTTACATGCGTAGGTTACAAATTGAATTAAGACTTAGTATATTTATATAAAGGCTAAAATTTAAGATCGTTTACTAAAAAACCGACTTCATATGCCCTGCTAGTGATTTTCAGTACCTAGTTTGTGGTGTTTTTCTCCATATATCTGGAGATACTTATGAGATCTTGATAAAATTACAATGGGACGAAACAGGAAGTATAGGTGCTCTCTCAAACAGAAACAGAATTTTCCGTAACGGTTTATAAATGGCGAAGTTCTGAGATAACAAACATTACAGGCGAATTGAAAACCTCCTCCTTTTTTGTGAAGTCGATAAAAAAATAAACTTACCTCTAGCACAGAATAAATAATAGTACAAGGTCACGAATTTATTCAACCGTGGTACATTAACGTTACATATCTGCAGGCTATTCTGTAAGCTAGTTTACGCATCTCGCAAGCGTTGAGATTTTGCAGTTAATCTAAACAAAAACAATCTACCCATATTGTGTTTAATTTCGTTCTAGCCTGTTCCACACTGTTAAAATAAACGTGATAAAGGTGTGTGCACATAAAAGTCGAGGGTAAAAACCTTGGCACTGCCAAAATCAATCTCGTAAACTCGGCAATTTCACAGTAGACAATTGATTGATTTTTTTTGGCTGCGGACGCGAAAACATTCATTGCAATCCCCTTTTAGGCGCCAATCTTGTCGGTTATTTTTAGTTGTCAGCAGCGGGAATTATTCATGACTACGTAGCATTATTGCTGGGAGGCAATGCCACGTTTAAACGACCGTGCTAAACTACCCCTATTGATATTGATAACCTATTTTATTTTTACAGACTTTCAAAAAGGGGTTGCCTTTCAAACAGAAATTAATTTCCAATGGGTCAACAAATAACGGAGTTCTGAGGTAAAACAAACATAAAGAAAACAAATACAAACTAAAGAGAAAATCACCTCCTTTTTCGATGTCGGTACAAATGCAACCACGACGCAATAGGGAATATGTATGTGGTATAAATTTACTTGAAATCATTTATTTTCGAAGAATTATTGTTCTGGTGTTTTATGTTTAAAAAAAAATGATAAATAACATTATCTTAAATGTGTAAAATAATTATAATAATATTAATATATATATATATATAAATTTTTATGTTTGTTCGCGGATAACTTCGTTTATGAACCGATTTTGATTATTCTTTTTTTGTTGGAAAGGAGATATCCCAGGTGTGGTACGAGTACCATGGTAATTTTATCGAGGTCTGATAAATATCTCCAGAGTAATTGAGATAAACACCTCAAAATTGGTACTGAAAATGAATAGCGCGGCATTGAAGTCGGTTCTTTTTTAGTTTTTAAACGATATTATTGTAGCCCTATTCTTGGCGAGTTATTCACCACCACGCTTCAGTCGAGTTAAGTTTCGCCAAAAAGTTTTTGAGGTAGCTTCTTAGTGTACGGATGAAACCTTGTGGCGCAGCTACTAATCTATACTAATATTATAAAGAGAGAACATTTGTATTTTTGTATGTATGTAATGATTTGGCTCAAAAACTACTGAACCGATTTAAAAATTCTTTCACTAATGCATAGAATGTACTTTCGGAATGAAAATAGGCTATATATTATCCCGTTTAAATCAAAGGTACATTCACGGAGACCTAATTTGCAACCTAAGTCGGCAAAAAAACGGTCGAAAAAACACGTTTCTTACGAACGCTGCTTAATTGAAAATAGATAGAAGAATAGTTTCTATCCAAGAGTTGTACAACTTAATAAGACCTACAAAAAAGTCCGCGACAGCATATGTCTATCTCTTAAGGTTGACTCACAGTAACCATTTTAATCTTAAAATTTTTGTTAAAAAATATAACATAACTTCCAAGGCTATTTTCAAGTATATTGTATTAATCCTTATCCAAATAATTACGTTAATTAGCTGGGCCACATATTATAGATTAAAATTGTCCGTTACAGTATATAATTCAAATAAAAACTCTAGAAGATATCACGAATTTCACATACACGCATCGCAAAATTAATAAAATATTTGCAGTGACACCACAGATTAGGTCATAGTTACTAGGAAAATATTATTATAAGCTTAGATCCCCACCGATCACAATCAATTTAAAGTCAATATAGTATAATAATATGATCTATTGTGTAAAATAATATTCATCTATATATATAATAATATAATATTTTAAACCACCCCAACTGATCTATGTATAGTCTTTTCAATAAAAGCATTCTTATGAATGTAAACACGACATTTAAAATCTGAGCTGTAAGTTGGTGTGAATTTGAGTATTCTGTAGAGTACAGGAGATGTCCCAGCATCAGGTCAATGCTTCCATTTTCTTACAATATCGTTGAAGAAGAAGATTTTCGAATTGATCAGACCTATGAAAGTTGATTTCATAGCGCAATGAACGCAATGAACGCTAGAAAAAAGCTTAGCATAGTTTTACAACGATTGAACGAATTTTCATGAATCAAAGCTAAGAAAACTCTCGATGAAGACATCTATCAAACAAAAAAAAACTATGAATAATAAAAACAAAATTGTTTCATCCGGTTAGGTGCTAAGATGCTACAGACACACAGATACACACGTTAAACGTATATTACCCCTACATTTTGCGTCGGGGAACGCCGTAAGGTTACGGCGGCAGATGTTCTCCTTGGTGGTAAGATACTTTTTGGTAGATTTAATGATCCCACTACCACTGTACGGAAACTTATGATTCATGAATAATACTTTCATTGGTAGGTATATAGCTAGGATTAGAACCAACGACCGTCGGGTCAGAATCAGGTTAATTATCCTTTACGCCAAAGGGCCGTCCAATATCACTACGTAAGTATTATAAAACAAAGTCCATCACTGCGTCTGTCTATCTGTTCGCAATAATCTCAATAGCTACTGAACGGATTATCATGCGGTTTTCACCAATAGCCAGAGTGTTTATGAGGAAGGTTTAGGTGCATAATTCGTTAAGTTTTTGTGTTAATTGGATGAAATTTGACGATGATTGTTAAATATGTTCATATTTTATATTCGATGCAACAAACTGATGCAAATTTTGTAGGCATATATTTTCTACCCGTGCGAAGCCGGGGCGGGCTGCTAGTGTTATCATAAAATGAAATAGACTCAGCGTTAAAGAAAGTCATTCGTTTAACGTTTTCTTTCCCTTTGTCAGGAACCGAATTAAACTTTTATATTCGGGGAAACGGATGGAATAAGTACTTTACACAGTTTATGGACTCTTAATACGGTGGAATTATTTGAAACTCTTGAAGAAAGTTTGAAGTTGACGCGTGGCATGTGATTTATTTTTTTAATCAATTCAATTTATCTATAACTGTGACCTGCGATAGCACGTGCTGTGCATTCAATAAATTTCAGTATGTCGTTGAAGCATTAATTACAAGTTTTATTTGGAATAAACACATAGGCAACACCAAACATTTTCACTAACAATCATGCATACGCTTAAAACAAACACATAGTAACACACCCCACATACACACACACACACACACACCCACCCCTGACCCCACACCACACACACACACACACACACACCCACCCCTGACCCCCCCCACACACACACTCACACACACACACACATACACACACACACACACATACACACACAAATGCGCACGCACGCACGTACGTTCGCACATAATTATTTATCAAATTACTGTGGTGTTTATACTAGTATATTCAATAACTAACTGTGCCCTGCGGTTACGCCCGCGTTAAAATCAATCAATCAATCAAATAATGAATTTGCTTTAGAACAAAGTAATACATGGTACTTATCTAATTACATAGTTTCACTTATTCTACCCTTTCGGGTGTGCAAATCTTTCTCCTTTCTCCTATAAAAAGGTATCCTATATCTTAATCCATAGTACTTACTGGCTATGCTTGTGCAAAATTTTAGCTAAATCGGTCCAGTCCAGTCGTTTGACCGTTTAAAGTCCCAAACAAACAAATAAACAAACTGACTTTCGCATTTTTAATATTCGTGCGGTGTTGATCTATATACATTATGTAGTGTACACAACCCATGTCAGTTTTTAGTACTAAGTTACTTCATTCAGTATAACAAAATCCGTTCAATTTTAGTTTGGTGATTTTATCTATAACTGAGAACAGAAATGATACTAATTACGCTAAAAAGCATTATGTTATCAAGGCAGCACCTTGGGCACTTCTATTACTATTCATTATTCTGTGCCTTAGGTCGGATTTGAGTGATATTGCCGATATTAGTATGTTTAGCAATACGCTGAGTCAAATCACCCCAACCTTTGTCCGACGGTGACTGTGCAAATCTTTGTCAGCGTGTTGGACCGTGAATGGCGCGCTTTACACAATCATTTCCACGTACCCTCATTATGACAAAAATTTACCTTCCATATTTAAATAGGACCCGGACGTTCATTCTCAGCATACTTCGTTAAATTGTTGCTGTAAAAAGGAATTTTTTGTGTTGTTTTTGTGAATATTATACATGTTTTTTTGACGACGTGCCAAGATGAAAACTAATGTAAGTACTATACTAACCCAAGCCAAATTACATCAAAATGTTATGTAAGGGTAAATTGTGTGTAAGGGCAAACAATGTCTTTGCTTGCTCTGATAATGGAGGACAGGGTATTTGTTACAATTTAGTTGATAGGGACGATTCCCTTTGTCAATATTTTTTGCTACGCTCGAGTAATTCTGGGCGAGTAAAGCTTTTCAAATGAAATGTTACTTTACTTTCTTTTTCGGTTTTCTGCATCAGTTGAAATATGTTTGTTTTAGTGGTTTATTCTAGACGAAAATTTGGTATTCAAAATGTAATTTAATATTTTCATAACGCAAGTTAAATAATTCTTAGGTACTTCAATTCAAAATTTAAAGCCACCCCCGACTGATTTATATACAATTTATTCATTGAGCTATTTCAATGAGCCCAAACCCGACATCTCTGCTGTAAGTTGGTGAGGAGTTAGTATTCTGCAAATTCCAGGAGATGTTCCAGTATCAGCTCAATGCTACCATGTCTTACAAGTTACAATATCGATGAATTAAGAGGATACCGAATTTCGATATGATCAGCCATAATATTTCCAATTGATGACGCTATGAGATCAACTTTCATTATATGAAGGGTCATCAACTAGAAAAAAACTTATAGTCACAAAACGGGTGAACGGATATTCATGAATCGAAGCTAAGAACACTCGATTAAGACACCTATCAAACAAAAAGAACTTAATCAAAATCGATTGATCCGTTTGAGGGCTACGATGACACCGACAGACACACGTACAGAGATTCACACGTCAACTTATAACACCCTTCTTTTTGCGTCGGGGTTTAATTAGGTACTTTGTTAGATTTATTTTCAATAATTATAATTTAAATATTGACTGTGTAGGAAACAACATGTATTTGTGTAGATAAGTAATGACGTCTTAATTAACATTTGAATTGAAAATATTGTATTACCACTATCTATGCACATTCTTAGCTGAACTAATATTTGTCTAGTCTTTATTTTAAAATACCTACGTTTCTTTGATGTGCTTTGGAATAAGTACAAAAAGTTACCCCAAGCTAGAATAGTTGCGTAATAACGCATAGAGGGCACATTGGTCGGCCAGATGTGCTAGGTAGGTTGTTCAACTTGAATACGACACTAGAATCTAGACTCTAGGTACACCATAGATTAAGTACTAGTTACTTCTACTTATTAGTATGTGATTTAATGTTGTACAGACATACTTTTACTTTCTGTCAATACTTTTAGAACTTTTATTTGTAGCTTTAGTAGGTATGACGTGATTAATCATGGAGGTAAAGTACCTATGGATTATATGTACATCGATGTGATTACTATACATTACTTGGTCGAATCAAGTTGGTTCTTTAGACTTAGCACACTCCGAAAAGGAGTAGATTGTACGGCTCGTGATATCTTTGTATGTGACCTACATTATATGCAATAAATTAATTATGAATAAGTTTCGTATAGAAAATAAGAATCGTGAATACATAATCGTTTTAGTTTCAAGCTTAAATATATTGTTATTCCTTCTAAAATGTAAATATTTTTTGTGATATCTGTTATTGCTAGTGCCATACTATACGTAAACACTTTCCAAGTTTCAAGCTCATTTCAGACTACGCTATAATATGATAGCATATAGCATAATATAGTATGCGACTATGCAGAATGTATTCATTTGTTACAGTAGGTGGCATACGACCACGGCTGTCCTCTGACTGAACATCACTATGAATATGTATGAGTTTAAAATGTTTATTACATGCAAGTTGTTTATATAATACACGATGCATATAGAATAGTTTGTACATAACAATTTCAAATGACAGTATTTCCTTGCTTCATACTTTTAGAGTGATTTTTTAGTAGTCGGGTTTTAGTTTTTGCACTTATATAGAATATCATCCATGTCAATGGTCACTTCTGCATTTACCTGACGCAGGCGGGCCGCACGAATGAATCCTACGGTTACGTATCTGCCTACATGCAGCCTCATCATAATCAGCCAAATTCCGTCCACCGCTGGACATAGGCCTCTCCTATGGCACGCCACTGAGCTCGATCTTCTTTTTAACATGCAGCCTGCGGCCTGCTAATTGCGACCCGTGCTAAAGAGGAAAGACCTATGTCACTGATTTATGCGCCAGTTACTATCCTATGTTTAACTTTATCAGTGAACTGTAATATTACTTCCTGATAATTATGTTGAAATGCTTCCCACGATCTTATCCGCGTTTTCCGGTGTATGTATACATTACAAAATCACCATAATATCTACAGTACCTATACAGTTGTAGCTGATGTTCTATTGCTTTCGGTGCAGTGATTTTAACTTTAACTTAAAATATACATGTTTTTAAGGAACCCTTATAGGATCAGTTTGTTGTCCGTCTGTTAAGATCATTTTTTTTAAGATCGTGTAGATGTATCAAGTTGAAATTTACATCAAATACTCTAGTCTACGGTATCTTTCAGCTGTGAAAAATTTAACTTGAAATTCAACGCGATCAAAAGATATGGCCGTTTATATCGCATATTTTGCGATCACAAGGAAATCAAAACCCTATAGGTATATATAAAACATATATTATATATTTCCCGTTGACCAAGAATAATGAAATTTGGCAAAAAGCAAGGTAAAGCACATGTAGAGGAAAAAATCTTTTCATTTTCCGATTTTTTTGTATGCATATTTCGAAAACTAAGCAAGATTTCAAAATATTTTCTTCTTATTTAGTCGAGATATTATTTCCCCAAGTCATTTTCAGTAGCTCGACAGATCGCGATACATTTTAGAGGACCTTATTTATAGATGACCACCCTTGATGTATAATATAACCCTTCTCTTAATCTAATCTCTTAACCCGCCTATAAAAAAATTGTGAATCGATTTGAATGATTCATTCAGAATTGATGACGGAATTGCGTAACATGCACAAAAAAAAAATCAGATGAATTGAGAACTTTCTACCTTTTTTGGATGTCGGTTAAAAAGGGTTTCTTCAAGGGGCTAACCATTAGTGGCAAACAGCTTACCGTCAATAAGGGCGTTCGGCGTTACGCCTACGCTAACGATCTGCCATTCGATTCTAGGCAGGGCTTCGGATTTGACTGTAAAGGATGTTCGTCTAATTGCATATTAGGAGAATGTATTGGTCAGGTTAGATTGTACCTGTAGTTATGGGTAATAGTTAGGGTTGCCATACGTCCCATATATATACGAGACTGTCATCGTGTTTGACCATCACGTCCTGTATTACTACTACCTCCATGTCCCGTATTTGTCCCGTATTTCTTAAAATACGGAACTTGGAGATATTTATTAGAAGATTCGATTAAAAGTTATTGCAAAAATAAAATCAACTTCATAATATGACTGGGCGAAAAAAAAATGTTAACAATAAGTACATCGTTAACAAAAGTATCTGTTAGAAAACTCATAGTTTTACTCTGACTATCCTAACTTCCTAATCCTAACTAATATTATAAATGCGAAAGTAACTCTGTCTGTCTGTTTCACTTTCACGCCAAAACCACTGACCCGAGTGAAATGAAATTTGGAACACAGATAGTCTAGAGCCTGAGAAAGGACATAGGCTACTTTTTAATGCGAAAAAAGGGTTGTAAGGGGTTGAAAAGGGAGATGAAAAGTTGTATGGAAGTATCGTCATTGTAAAAGCTAGAAGCTTGAAACTTATTGCTTAGGCTGTTGATTCGATATAATTAAATATGACATTCAAAGTTTGTGAGGGGGAGGGAGGGGTGGGGAGGGGAGGTGGAAGTGAGGGGAAGGGGGAGGGGGAGGACAGGTGAAGGGAAGGGGAAGTGGGAGGGAGGTGAAAGTGAGGGGGAGGGGCAGTGAAGGGAAGGGGAAGGTTAGGGAAAGGGGAGTGGTGGAAGAGAGAGGGGGAGGGGAGGGAAGGGGAAAATGGGGGAAAGGGGAGGGAGAGAGGGATGTGAGGGGAAAGGGGGGGAAGATAGAGGGAGATGGGAGATTTGCGCGGCATGGTATGGTGCGGTATAGGTTTATTTGTAAAACATTTAGCCTAAATAATTAAAAATGCAACCCAAAGACATAATTCCACAATTCCGGACGAAGTCGCGGGCACAGCTAGTTGTGTATATATAAATATATACCTGGTATATGTACCAGGGTTCAAGGATATATAATATATCAATGGATATATATCAAGATATATGTATCCGATATATATCAAATGTTTTTTTTTAAATATATTACAATACAAAAATGGTTTAAAAAATTAATATTATTAAGTATTTTTTAGCGTTTGTACTGTTTGTAACTTTATTTACTATATCTTTTCTTCCTATTTTATGTATTTTAGTTGATTTTTCCTTATCTAATAGAAGATTTTATGTTTTGGTTTAATTTGTAGTTGTTTTGATATTTTTACTGTGTTTATGTAACACATATGCAAATAGTATTTATAAATAATACAATAAAATAATAATAATGATAAATATGGCTTTCATACAAAATTGATATAAATCAAACTTGATAATATATCATAAATATCCGATATTTTGATATGTATGATAAATATCGGATATTTTCTAACCCTGCTATATAACGCTGCGTGTTGGTGTTATGAGTTTTGGAGCATCGGAAGAGAAAATGTTTCGTATTTTTTTCAAAAATTATGGCAACCCTAGTAATAGTATGGCTGGCGAGTGACGACCCTACTTCAATAATATTTTAACAGTCAGACGTCGACATTTTGATGACAGCGAATGGCTCATTGCTTTTGCTTTTTATTATTCAATGCGTTTAATTATGCTTTTGCTACGTTTACTTTGATTATGATTTATTTTATGATAGACGTGTATACGTGCGTATAATTATATAAAGTTAATACTGCATACATACTGAATAAATGTTTTGACCTTTGAACTTTATGTACAGGCAGGCCTGTCGCACTCCGCGCAGTAGCTATGAACATATGAATACATACACGGCAATCCGCGGGCTACAAGTTGAGTCAGTAGTGTCATGCGTCGTTCGTCGCTGTGAACTTGTACATCACAGCGACGAGCGAGATGGCGTTGTCGCAGTCGCCCCTTCGCGAGCCTGGACTGGTCACGGAGGGGGCGGTCGAGTGGAGCAAGCGTCTGCTCCGCTCGGGATGCGTATGGGCACGAGGTTGCATCGGTCGGTCGTTCCGACCGGTGCGATTTCATCCCCAGAGGCCGGGAGGGTAGACTCGGGGGTGTCTGCCCACCAAGAACGGCTTCGAGGTGGTGAAGCGCGCGTGGTGTTCCCGTGTGCTTCTTAGACGCAGGGTAGGGGCGGAGTATCTCCAACTCCGCCCATTACTGAGAAGGGGTCCTCGCGGACCAACGCCGTCGGGGCCGCGGGAGAGTGCGAAAACGTACCCGTAGCCCCGGCACATGGGCGTCTTGGTGGAACACAGTGGGGTTTTAGTCGGTTGGAGTCCGACATAATCACATCGCTGCCCCCGTAGTGGTGTGGTATCCGTGCGGATTTCCCCACTCAAAAAAAAAAAAAAGTAGTGTCATGCGCGCCTTTACTTTACTATTAAATCTGTTTTCTCATAACACTCAACCTTACAGAGAGAGATAGCTGACGGCGCGCGAGCTGACCGAGTGATACAGACTCTCGCAGCGCGGACTTACTGTGCATTTTACGGTGCACAACACGCGGTTCAAGTTATTATTATTTTATTCTGTGACGCAAATTGTAGGTCGCATCCGAGGCGTGTAGCGTATTTTGAAATACTCGAAGATTTTGAACGTTACCGACGTTGTATCAAGGTTTAATTAATCTCGAATTAGTGCTCGCAGGGAATTTGTGCGCGCATCTTCTTAACTTGTACTATTAATTATTCTGTGGTACAGATAGCCAGCGGCGGGTTTCTATATTCAATCGATCCAGATTTCACGCGACTAGAGATTTTATCCTACCAATATTATAAATGTCGTAGTTTCTTGTAATTGTTGTTCATATTTTTGTATGTTTGTCTGTTTCTCATGCATCGCGGAAAATCGAAACAGTTACACTTTGCAACATAGATGAAGCCGCGGGTCTAGCACATTTACGGTGCTAGTATATTCATCAAATTATATTCACAAATTGGAGTCAAGCAGTGTCAAATAGTACAAACCAATGACGCTTTTATGGTAATTTACAGACCTCGGATTACGTACACTTCGCTGTATTCCTTTTATTACTCCACTAGCAGTGCCTTGCGGTTTCACCCGCGTAGTTTCCGTTCTCGTGAGAATACGGGGATAAAATATAGCTTATGTTACTTGCTAATAATGTAGCTTTCCATTAGTGAAAGAATTGTTGAAATCGATCCAGTAGTTAATAGATTTAAAAACGGGAATTTAACGTGACGTACGCGATGTCGATATGGCGATCGACATATGTTTCGGCCTCATCCGGAGGGCCTTCTTCAGGATCTTGAGTGCGGTGCGCTCGCCGACGCGTTCAACCTCGCACTATTGACTGATCCAGTAGTTTTTGAGTTAAATCGTAACAAACAAAAAACAAATCTTTTCTATTTATAAGTTTAGATATATAGCTAAGGTACTTAGTTATTTTTATAGCATATACAAATATACATATAGGCTAGGATTTTACCACTATCTTATCGTATGGTAAGTACCCTACTGTCTCTTTCTGTACGCCTCCTTTTGGGATTCTAGTGCGATTTTCTTTAAATAGGTTTACATACACATGAAAGTAAGACGCAGATTTTTATAAAAATAAACTGGTCAAATGCAAGTCGGACTCGCGCTCGTAGGGTTCCGTACCACACTACAGTATTTTATTATAAGATCGAGCAAAAAATACCACTATCATTTTTCGCCAGCAAAAAATAATCTATACTAATATTATAAAGAGAGAACATTTGTATTTTTGTATGTTTGTAATGATTTGGCTCAAAAACTAGCCCGATTTAAAAAATTCTTTCACTAATATATAGAATTCACTTTCGAAATGAAAATAGGCTATATATTATCCCGTTTAAATCAAAGGTACATTCGTGGAGACCTAATTTGCAACCTAAGTCGACAAAAATGGTCGAAAAAACACGTTTCTTACGAACGCTGCTCAATTGAAAACAGATGGAAGGAAATTTGCAATAGAAGAGTTGTGCAACTTAATAAAACCTACAAAAAAGTCCGCGACAGCATATGTCTATCTCTTAAGGTTGACTCACAGTATCCATTTTAATCTTTATTTTTTTGTTGAAAAATATTACATAACTTCCAGGGCTATTTTCAAGTATATATTATTAATCCTTATCCAAATAATTACGTTAATTAGCTTGGCCACATATCATAGATTAAATTTGTCCTTTACAGTTTATAATTCAAATGAAAACTCTAGAAGATATCACGGATTTCACATACACGCATCGCAAAATTAATAAAATATTTGCAGTCAAACCACAGAATAGGTCATAGTTACAACGAAAATATTATTATACGCTTAGCTTTTCAATTTTCTTTTAGCAAGTCAATATAGTAAAATAATATGATCTATTGTATAAAATTATAATGATCTATATATATAATAGAATATTTTAAACCACCCCGACTGATCTATGTATAATCTTTTCATTAAAAGCATTCCAATGACTCTAAACACGACACTTAAAATCTGAGCTGTAAGTTGGTGAGAATTTGAGTATTCTGTAAAGTCCAGGAGATGTCCCAGCATCAGGTCAATGCTTCCATGTTCTTACAATATCGTTGAAGAAGAAGATTTTCGAATTGATCAGACCTATGAAAGTTGATTAAAGCTCATAGTTTTATAACGATTGAACGAATTGTCATGAATCAAAGCTAAGAACACTCTCGATGAAGACATCTATAAAAAAAATAATTATCAGTAATAAAATCAAAATCGATTCATCCGGTTGGGTGCTAAGATGCTACAGACAGACACACAGATAGACACGTTAAACGTATAATACCCCTACTTTAAATCAAAATCGGTTCATCCGGTTGGGTGCTAAGATGCTACAGACTGACACACAGATACACACGTTAAACGTATAATACCCCTACTTTTTGCGTCAGGGAACGCCGTAAAGTTACAGTGGCAGATGTTCTCCTTGGTGGTAAGCTACTTTTCAACCGACTTCCAAAAAGAAGGAAGTTCTCAATTCGTCCGTATGTTTCTTTTTTCTTTCTTTTTTTGTGTGTGTATGTTACGCGATTACTCCGTCAATTGTGAACCGATTCGAATTATTATTTTTGTAATCGGTAGGGTACGTTTCCGAGGTGGTCTAATTGTAATTTCATTGAGATGTGATAAGTATCTTCAGAGATATGACGATAAAAGTCTCAAACTTGCTACTGAAATTGACTCGCGGGGCATTGAAGTCAGTTGTTTTAGTTTTTAAACTATCTTAATTATTGGTAGATGTAATGATCCCACGAAAACCCATGACCCATGATTCCTGAATGCACATAAAACTTTCATTGGTAGGTATATAGCTAGGATTAGAACCAACGACCCTCGGGTCAGAATCAGGGTAACTATCCTTTACGCCAAAGGGCCGTCCAATATCACTACGTAAGTATTATAAAACAATGTCCATCACTGCGTCTGTCTGTCTGTTCGCAATAATCTCAAAAGCTTCTGAACGGATTATCATGCGGTTTTCACCAATAGCCAGAGTGTTTATGAGGAAGGTTTAGGTGCATAATTCGTTAAGGTTTTGTGTAAATTGGTTGACATATGACGATGATTGTTAAATTTGTTAATACTCGTATTTTATATTCGATGCAACAAACTGATGCAAATTTTGTAGGCATATATGTTCTACCCGTGCGAAGCCGGGGCGGGCTGCTAGTAATTAATAAACATTTTGTTTCTTATAACGCCATCTAACATCTAACAAAGGTGTTAGGGATCGACATTTCAATAACGCCATCTATGGGACGTTTACCTAACTAAGCGTTCATAGATGGCGTAAAATGCCGAAAAAAACACGTTTCTTGTATGGGGACCCTCGATTATCTTTAACTTTATTCTGTTTTTAGTATTTGTTGTTATAGCGGCAACGCAAATACATCATCAGTGAAAATTTCAACTGTCTAACTATCACGGTTCATGAGATATAGACAGACTGGTATAGACAGACCTGGTGACAGACGGACAGACAGACAGACAGACGGACAGCGGAGTCTTAGTAATAGGGTCCCGTTTTACCCTTTGGGTACGGAACCCTAATTAAAAAGTGCCAACTATTTGCCTAGTCTTAACTAGAGTAAACGCAGCTTTGTATGGAAATTACAATGTTACCTATGAGGCACAGTAGATGGCGCGTTTTATTCTGCGCGTTCTGCGTTTATTGTAACTAATGTATTGTAAGTAAAAACTCGTACTAGGAATTCTGTATCTTCAAGTCTACAAATCTATTCCGCAGACTGCGTTGTCACTTTTTATTTAATGCGCAAAAGCGTAGCCCTTGACCACTACCTCACCTGATGTTAAGTGATGATGCGGTCGATGATGTAGCGCGCTTACCCAAAAGATTCACTCTCGACCTAAAGACCCCCTAAGGTCGTCAGTGCGTCATCACTTTTTAGGGTTCCGTAGCCGAATGGCAAAAAACGGAAACCTTATAGATTCGCCATGTCTGTCTCTCTGTCTGTCTGTTTGTCCGTCCGTCCGTCTGTCCGTCCGTATGTCACAGCCATTTATTCCTAAACTATCAGGACTAAAGAATTGAAACTTGGTAGGTAGATGTATTCTGTAAACCGCTTTCTGATTTTTATACAAAAATAAAAAATATAAAATTTTAAGGAGGGGGGGCATCCCACACTGGAACTGGAACAAAAAAAACATTTTTCTTCAAACCTATACGTGTGGGGTCTATGGATAGGTCTTTAAAAATGACATTGAGGTTCCCACAATCATTTTTTCTCAAAGTTAATCATTTCAAAGATAGGCGCGTCTAAAGTGGTAAAATGTGTGTCCCCCCCCCCCCCTCCCCCTCTAACTTCTAAAGTAAGGGAGTGAAAAATCTAGAAAAAATATATGCTGTAAATCTGAATAAAAACTTTCAACGAAAATTGGTTTGAACGAGATACAGCCAGCACTCAGCAGTTGTTGAGATATAGCAACCGCAAGTATTACTTTGTTTTTCAACAATACAAACACTATGAAAAACAAAGTTATTTTTGTAGTTGCGAGAAATCATAAGTGAACTTTCTTTTATATGAGATCATGGATTTGTTTACTCAGAAATAAATCATTTCTGATAGGAGAGTCTAAAGAGTCAGACCATTCTAGGACTAGGGACAGACGGACGGAGGGAAGTTACTTCGTTTTATACCATACAGTAAAGATTCTAAGACGCGACACATTACAAACATCCTCCTTTGCAATCTATCAACCTCATCAGTCAATATTTATTCATGTCGCCGATGTTTCCATCCCACGGGTGTTTTAATATATGCTAAAAATGTAGACATTAATCGAAGTGGAAGTTCACGCGTCGCCGGCTCACATTATGTTTCTGGATTTAATAGGGACTGGCAACTCCCGCAAAATATGCTAACCTATGCCATTCAGGGATTACAGGCTTCGACAGCTGTCGTCTCCATTTGAGGGGTGCTGTTATTGCTTGGATTTGAATTTGTAATTTAATTAAGTGATGACTTGATGAGATTGATCTAAAGGCGAACGCCTACTGCTACGCTTCATACGCTTGGCTTAGGCAATGATAAACTAAATAAATGACTAATGATACTAAATAAATGATAAATATATGACTATCTTAAAAGGTGGTAGGAACGTTATATCATATATATAAAAAGTAGTTTACCAGTTATCACCATCAAAAAAAGAAAACAAAACAAAATGACAAAATCTGCCACTTATAACCTTACAGTGTTCCGGCAGCAAACAACCCTTGATAGTCAATGTATTCTAGGCCTAGCGTGTTCACCATCTTCGACCACATATCGCTTACCACCAGGCGAGATAGTGGTCAAACGTATTTATAGCATAGAGTTAAATCAAAAGAGTCGCTATCCCGAGTACATTTTGTCGAACGGTTATCATTCACGTGGGCGCAGGGGGGAGCGGTTGCCGCCATAGATAAAACCGACAAACAGATGTGACAAATTGTGGATTAATCAATACCTATCGCCATACCATCGATACCGAGTTACCGACGACGACTAAAGTACTTTTTATTAAAAAAAAGGAGGATAGGATACGATATTAGGATAGGATAGGTACTAATCATAACATACATACACTTGAAAAACACAACCCTCCTTCTTTCGCAGTCGGAAAAAAGGCTGAAACCTTTAAATTGAATTTAAAAATTTAGTTTGATATTTTATGAACTAAAACTAATGTTTTCCGACTGATTTTTGCCTAAGCTATCTCAACAATACATTTATAGATTTTTTAGATTTCTCATATAGAGTAAAATAACCTATTATACAGTAAATTACAGTATACAACACACATGTCAAACTGTTCTCCGAAGGCTAAAAATAGGCAATTTAATTTAGCGATAATGTCATATCTGTTTACACAATGTATGAATTGCGCGTGCAAACAAAACATGGCGCCGCGTCGTGAAGTGTAATTACAATTTGACAAAATAATGTTTTATTTTAGCGTGTTTTATTCGAAAATCTGAACTTACTTATGAAAAGTGAATCCGTCGCTTTTGTTAGTATTTCTCGTTTGGTTTTTACAATACCTGAGTGTGTCCACACGATGGCATTTCGGAACCGTAAGTTTTTTCATAACGCGCGTGTTGTTTTGAGTGCCGCAAACTAAATGTGAGCGAAAAGAAGCCGACCAGCTTCTTTGTTCGAGATGTTCAGTCTTGAGGTTATATGTCTATGATTTATAGATATAAAAAAATACCGGACTTGACGAATTAGTTATGCTCCGTATCGTAACATCGAAAGCCACGCCTAAATCCCACCGAACACCAATGGTCACCTATTGACTTACTTCAACAATGATTGAGTAGCTTAATAACTAAACATGTTTATGTTTATTTAACAGGAAACATACACAGACGTGCCGGTAACGTCAAGTGTTGACGTAGAACATTGTCACTGGAAGCAGCCGCAGCCACCAAGCGCCATACCTCAGTTGCTAATCGCGCTCGTGCTCTGTGGATTTTTTATGGTAACTCCTTATATAGTGCATAGAATACTATAAAAAAGAAGAAGAATGTGGAAAGAAGTAGTATCTGCCTACCCCAACGATTGTATGTATGTATGTGTGTAGAATACTAAATCTTATAATGTTTGCCCGGTGGCGTAATCGGGTGAACGGTCGGGTTTGATGCCGTGGTACCGAGTTTCAAAACCCCGCCGTGCACCAATGGATTTTCCTATCGAAAAATGTATGTGCGCTTCTCACAGTGGCCTAGGCCTAGCGCGCTTACCATCTTCGACCGCATCATCAGTTACCAACAGGTGAGATAGAGGTCAAACACTAGCCTATAAGAAATAAAAATAGAATAAAATAAAAAATGTATCCTTTAGAGGCTAATGTAGATGCACTGGCGACGTCGAGTGCTGTTACTAAAAGCAGCCGCAGCTATCGTGCTCTATGGATTTTTTAACAGACTTCACAAAAAAGGAGGATGTTCTCAATTCGTCTGTATGTTTTTTTTTTAATAATTACTCCTCAGATAGTGTATAAAATATTAAACCTTATAATGTATCGCTTAGTGAAGAGACTAATATAGATGTACCGGCAACGTCGAGTGTTGTTACTGGAAGCTGCCGTAGCCACTAGCGCTATGCTATACCGCAGTTGTTTATAGCGCTCGGTCTTCTGTGGTATTTTTATGGATACTCTCAATATAGTTCATAGAATATTGAACCTTATAATGGAGTCTCTTAGAGACTAAAATAGATATGCCGTTAACATCGAGTGCTGTCACTCGAAGCAGCCACAGCAACCTAGCGCGCTATACCACAGTCACAGAACAGATAATAGTACTACGTACCTCAGTTGCTCATTGCACTAGCTCTCTGTGGATTTTTCTGGTAATTTCTCTAAATAGTGTAAGTATAGAATTTTGAATCTTATAAATTTAGTGTATCTTTTAGAGACGAATATAGATCTGTAACCCCGAGTACTCAGTGGATTTATTGTAGACTCTACGAACAAATTTTGCAAAACTTAGATTAATGATACAGGTTAAGCAACCTTAGCTTTAACCTTCGCCAAAGAGTCGATTCCTATAATTAGTTAGTTAAGGCTTTATTACAGACGTGGCTTTGACTAGACTTAACAACTAGTATACCTACACTAAACATTAATAAACTGGCCAAGTGCAAGTCGGACTCGCACTAGTAGGGTTCCGTACCACACTACAGTATTTTATAAGATCAGCAAAAAATACCACTCTCATTTTTCGCCAGCAAAAAATAATAATTAATAAACATTTTATTTCTTATAACGTCATCTAACGTCTAACAAAAGTGTTAGGGATCGACATTTCAATATAACGCCATCTATGGGACGTTTACCTAACTAAGTGTTCATAGATGGCGTGAAATGCCGAAAAATACACGTTTCTTGTATGGGGACCCTCTATTATTTTTAAGTTTATTCTGTTTTTAGTATTTGTTGTTATAGCGGCAACAGAAATACATTATCTGTGAAAATTTCAACTGTCTAACTATCACGGTTCATGAGATACAGCCTGGTGACAGACGGACAGACAGACAGACAGACAGACAGACAGACGGACAGCGGAGTCTTAGTAATAGATAGATAGATATACTCTTTATTGAACACCAAGAAACTTAGAACTAAAACATTTTTGTTAAAAATAGTGTCAATGGGCGGTCTTATCGCTCAAAGCGATCTCTTCCTGACAACCATGGATATGTTTAAAATAGAACAACAACATAATATAATAGGGTCCCGTTTTACCCTTTGGGTACGGAACCCTAAAAAGTAACAACACCTTACGAGGACTGTCTAAACAAAATCGCTTGAAGCTATAAATAACACTACAAAAAGCCGCAATTTGCTTCTAGCAAGATATTTCAATATTCGAATTTACAGGCTTCAGTCCTCAGTCGTTTTTATGCTCTTCAAAGGCGTTCTACCTCTTGTTAAGTACTGCCGTAAACAATCGAGCGACTAGAGCGTGGGCGTCGTAATTCAATCACTGCTATTGAATCTACTGAATAAAGTAGCACCTCTGTTACGTAACCTTTGATTTTTAGAGTAGGAATCTGTTACTTCTATTGACACATCTATACTCTTATTTTGTTACAGTGTACAAATGAGAAACAATACATTCCCAAACGATTAAATGTTCCAGCAGTTTAAATGATTGAGACATTTTCTGATATTGAGGTAAAATACATACGTACATAAAATCACGCCTTTTCCCGTTGGGGTAAGCAGAGGCTTTCCACTTGCAACGATCCTGACACACCTCATTCGTTTCTTCCACTTTCATGAGCGCCTTCATACATGCTCGCCGGTTATAGGTGATTTTGACTAGGTCTTTCCTTAAAACATCTCCGAATTCTCCGATCTGGTAATGATACGTTCGCCTGGGTCGGTCTACCGGCTGGTCCATTCACACTATGCTGATAAATCTGTTTCGTCAATATTTCATCTATCTATCTATTTTTTAACTAGAAGTGCCCCGCGGCTTCGCCCGCGTTAAAAACTTCTTTTATATATATCGGATACCTACTTCATAACAACTATCTGCATTCTAAATATCAGCGCAATTAAACAATATTGACTTTTTTTCCCAGTTTATCCTCTTAGGGTGGCATTTTGAAAAAGTCTGAAACTCGTATTTACTTATTTGTTTACAGAAGTACTTGTGTGAGATGTCGAAAAAAATTACTATCCAAACTTTGAACCCCTGCTTCATCCCTTTGAAGAGTGAATTTTGAAAAATTATTTCCTAAGTCAAAATAACTATCTTCATGCCAAATTTCAGCGCAATCCGAAACAATATTGATTTAAGACTTTGTTACCCCACTTCACCCTTTAAGGGGTGGAATTTTGAAAGAGCCTGAAACACGTATTTACTTACTTAAGTACTTGTGTTAAGTTTCGAATATAAAATACTATCTAATCTTGTTTCTCCATACAAACTATGAACGCCCGTTTCATCCCCTTCTGGGGTGAATTTTGGAAAATCCTTTCTTAGAGGGAACTAACGTCGTAATAACTATCTACGTGCCAAATTTGAGCGCAATCCAATCCAAAACAATATTGATTTTCACACTTTGTTACCCCTTTTCGGAATTTAAAAAAAAACCTGAAACACGTAGTTACTTATTTTTTTACGGGAGCACTTGTATGAAGTTTCGAATAGAAAATACTATCCAATCTTGTTTCTCCGTACAAACTTTGAACCCCCATTTCATCCACTTAAAGGGTGAATTTTGGAAAATTCTTTCTTAGTACACCCTTACGTACTAAGACAAATATACCCTCCAAATTTCAAGTCTCTACGACCAGCGGTTTAGGCTGTGCGTTGTCTGTCAGTCAGTCAGTATGTCAGGACAAAGATTCTTATAGTATTAGATTATGAAAAATATATCACTAGGATAGACATTTGATCTTTCTTAACCGATTGCCGACAGACCTGCCTTCAAAAGACAGTTCAATAGTTCACCTTCAAATTACAGATAAACACTATCAATTTTAGGTAAACCTTCCACTGTGAATGCGATTTGGAACTCAATTTCACACACTCATAAAATAAACTAACAAGGATGCACACAACATTATAATACATAAAAGTTAGTTATAACTGAACAAACAGTTCATAGCTTACCCATTTCACCTGTAGGAATGGTTTCAGATTGACAATCTCTCAAACGTAATCAGAGGTCACAACATTTCAAGACTTGTAGAGCTCCCTGTACAAAAGACACTTTTGCCTTTATTAATTTGAAACTTTGATACAAGTACTTGTACTATTTTATATTCAGTGGTAAAAGGTATAAGAAAATATTTGTACATTTAGTAGTTAATTCAAAAGATACATTTTAATTTTACTATCCAGCCGTGAAATAGGAATGTTCTTGGTTTAAAGGGTGATGTGTACAGTGAAATTGCAACAGGGCATGTGTGACTTAACATCTTTATGTCTCAAGGCAACAGGCGCAGTGCAGTGACATGCAAAATTGTGGCAGTCCAGAATGTTGCATGCCGCTGCATTTGTAATAGGTAGACGTCATCGTTTACCATCAGGCGATCATCGTGCTTGTCCTTACCTTAAATATATAAATAACTAGCTGTGTCTTCGCCCGGGTTATAAAGTAGACTCAATCATAATCCATAATACTGGTTATCCCTGCGCAAAATTTAAGCTAAATCGGTCAAGCCGTTTGACCGTAAAGAAGTCCCAAACAAATATACATACTGACTTTCGCATTTATAATATTGTTCTTGATTGATGATTGGTGTTGATAAACTAATTATGTTTGACAGATATGCGAGTTAATAGGCGGGTACCTAGCCGGCAGTTTGTCTATTATGTGCGATGCGGCTCACATGCTCAGCGACTGCGGGGGGTTTGCCCTCGCTCTGCTTGCCTTCCACTGTGCCAAGCGGAGCCCCGACGTGCACATGTCTTATGGATATAAGAGGGCTGGTATGTGGTTTATTTTTGTATCGTATAAGCTAGCGTTAGACCACTATTTCGCCTGGTGGTAATCACAGACCAGGTAAAAAAGTTTACAGTGTCCCCTTACTCGTAGCAAGGGGACAGACCGGACAATAAAGTTCACGCTAGCAAGGGGACATCAACTGTTTGTCCACTTAAGGGGACTAACAGGAATAAACCACACGTAAGGTTATAGCGGCAGATTTTCTCCTTGATAGTGGTAAGCTCCTTTTTGACAGCAAGGTCAGACGGAACATCGTTATAATATTATGTTAAATAAAGGATGATGAAGATTTTTTTAATTTTTTAATATCTTATAGGCTAGCATTTCATTTGACCACTATCTCACCTGTTGGTAAGTGATGATGCGGTCAAAGATGGTAAGCACGCTAGGCTTAGAATGGCAACTAGCTCTCAAGGATAGCTGCCGGAACACATTAGATGTCTGGAGACAGATTTTCTTACCTGAGGGTGGTAGCTGGCCAGGCGTGGCCATAGTGTCCTACCACCATCCGGGGGTTGTTGGTTTCTTAATTATGTTTTTCCTTCACCCGACGGCCACTGTGAAAAGCGCACATACATTTTTCGAGAGAGAAAACCATTGATGCACAGCGGAGATTTAACTCGGTTTTTCAACTCAATTCGGGGATTAAAGATAATGATTGATTTGTGATAATTTCAGAGGTCCTCGGCGCGATGGTATCCGTGTTACTGATCTGGGTGCTGACGGGCGTGTTCGTGTACGTGGCGGCGGTGCGGCTACACACCGCCGAGTACAACATCGAGCCGGACATGATGATGATAGTGAGCGCCTGCGGACTCGGCTTCAACCTCATACTGGCTATAGTGCTGCACGGGTGCGCCTCCGACGTCGGTGAGTGTGTTGTTATAGAGGTCATGATGATGACAGTGAGCGCCTGCGGACTCGGCTTCAACCTCATACTGGCTATAGTGCTGCACGGGTGCGCCTCCGACGTCGGTGAGTGTGTTGTTATAGAGGTCATGATGATGACAGTGAGCGCCTGCGGGCTCGGCTTCAACCTCATACTGGCTATAGTGCTGCACGGGTGCGCCTCCGACGTCGGTGAGTGTGTTGTTATAGAGGTCATGATGATGACAGTGAGCGCCTGCGGGCTCGGCTTCAACCTCATACTGGCTATAGTGCTGCACGGGTGCGCCTCCGACGTCGGTGAGTGTGTTGTTATAGAGGTCATGATGATGACAGTGAGCGCCTGCGGGCTCGGCTTCAACCTCATACTGGCTATAGTGCTGCACGGGTGCGCCTCCGACGTCGGTGAGTCTGTTGTTACAGAGGCACGGCTCATGGAGATGAGGAGAGTGTTTTTTTGTTTTACAGTTATCGTGAATTTGTAACATTATTAATATTGTGACCAAGGTTTCGAGCGAGTCCGTCGCTCTTCCTCGGGAATGAGGTCACGCGGTGAGATCGCGATGTTTACTGATTCACTGATCTCACCGCTCGACCTCACGTCCGAGGAAGAGCGTCCTCACGTGACGGACTCGCTCGAAACCTAAGTCAGGCCTCCTTCACTCGCCCATAGCTACAGCGCTTTATATCTAAACTTTCGACCAGCGCCGGCGTTGTTATCCGCCAGTCGGTTGTCACTGCTCACGCGCGAGCAACATATGTTATTCAAATCACGGGATAACTGCGCATTCGTATTCTATATTAGAAACATTTTATATTTTTCATAGTCATTTTACGGGTTCGACAAAAAACAAGCATAATATTTTTTTATGCTAACGATACTAAAATGACAAGACGGCGTAAAATTCACTTTTTCGGCTTAAAATTCGACTCTCAGTTAGGAACTTTGATGTTATTTTGTGAGGTAAATAAAAATAATTTGTAAACTTTTTTTTTCTTCATTGATTTATTGAGTCAACCCTTTACTATATCATGCGCGCGCCGGTACATCGCGCGCTGAACGAAGTAATAACAACGCTAGGTCGAGCGCTTTAGACACATTTTGCTTGTATTGTCTGAAATAAACGCTCGTATTGTGTTTTTGTAGGGGAGTGAAATATCTGTTAATAGTTACTTCGCTATTATATAATCTGTGCCTAGGTAAAAAAAAATCGACTAAAGGTACGTAAATTACAGCCGGTATATAACATTAATAAGGAGAGTTTATGTTGGTGGGAGTAGTTTTTTTTTTATGGTAGCTAGTGTGTTTGATTAAATGTTAATGAATGATATTCTCACATGTAGGCTTATTCGACGAGCATGTGTACCTATGTATAAAGGTGCTTATGGAAGTGGAAGCAGCGAAAGAGGTATGTCAGGATTGTAGCATGTGGCAAGAAGTAGTCTCTGTCTACCCCAACGAGAAAATGTGATTTTATGTGTGTATGTATATTCTCGCATTAATAAGTGCATTGAAGATTACATTTTTCGTTTATTGCAAGTGTGTTTTAATATTGGTAAAGGTTGTATTATCGTACCTATCTAACTGCGTTTTAATTTAACGCCATATTAATACACTCGCAAGATGTCTCCACGGTTTGACTCCTTATAATTTGAGCAGTTTATCCACTTTGTATTTCTCACAGTTCCCTTTTGTTCCAGCACATCATCACACCCACGGCGGCATGTCCTGTCCACACTCACAAACAAACTCACACTCACACTCAGTGGAGCCACGGTTCCGAGTGTTCCGTCGCGAGCAAAAACAGAACGGCTCTCTCGTCAACGGTGACTACAGTATGAAGGACTTGTCCAGTGCTGAGGCTAACGTTGTAGCTTCTAGGACGAGGTAATTATACATATATTCACACGCACACTTACTGTTATTAAATTACCGCATCATCACATAACATTAGGTGAGGTTATTGTCAAGCGCTACTCATTTAGGAATTTAAAAAGTTTTGAAAATATTATGATCGTTTGCGCCCAGTCTTGTAAATGCAAAATACGAATATGATTACGAGATTTATTGGCGTTTGTATTGCTGGTTAATTAAATAACATATATTCATGTAAAAGCAGCTAACGATAGCCGTTATTCAGTCCAAATGTTAATGAAATCTATAAAATTAAAATAAACCTAAAAAATATATAGTGTATAAATTATAAGAATGGCATCCTCATAGAACCTGTTCTTGGAAAAATAGGATACGTGAGTCATTTAAGAACGCATATTTCAAATTAACAGAAATAGAGCTGTAGTAAAAAAATGCATCATAGAATACCACAGAAAAAACTATCAGTTTCTTCGAAATTATCAAAACATTCCGTGAAACTTTTCAATATACTTTCCTTAAAGACCTTCTTCGGACTATTACGAACATTTAAAAATAAAATTAGTTTATTTGGTCCTGCAGTACGTATCAAGTGATGCTTGCCGACGAATTTTTAATTTTTAAATTATAAAGATACTCCCGGCGCCCCGCGGCTTCGTTTGCGTCAAAAAGTATCCAATGTCCTAAATGTCGTAATCCACTATTCACAGCAGCTATCCTTGAGATCCTTGGCCTAGCGTGCTAATATCCTACTAGGTGAGATAGGAGTCAAACTCTAGCCTATATAATATTAAAAAAAAACCTATACTGGTTGTCTCAGTGCAAAATTTTAGCCAAATCAGTCGAACTGTTTGTCGACTTTCGCATTTATAATATTGATATTAGTTAAAAAAAATTATGCGAAAATGGGTAGCGTTTGACCACTATCTCACCTGATGTTAAGTGACGATGCGGTCGATGATGTAGCACGCTCACCCAAAACATACATATTCACTCGCGACTTGAAAACCCCTAAGTTGTATCTAATCTAATCGGTAATACAGACTCAGGTAGAGAATTCCATTCCTTGGCAGTACGTATGATGAAAGAAGAGGCGAATCGTTTTGTACGCGTAAATGGTATATCTACCATGAAGCGGTAGCGCCTCTTTTTAACCGACTTCACAAAAAAGGAGGAGGTTCTCAATTCGTCTGTATGTTTTTTTTTTGTGTGTATGTTACGCGATTACTCCGTCAATTGTGAACGGATTCAAATGATTCTTTTTTTAATAGGTAGGGTACGTTTCCGAGGTGGTCCCATTTTAATTTTTATGAATTAGAATTTGCTTGTTTATTTGGATGACATAATCGTATCTTCCACAAACCTTACATTTATCACTGATACCCCGTGGCTTTGTTCACTTACTTACACCAAAAATTAAGTCATCTATGTTCATCCTCATGCTATAAAGTTTCCTTGTAAGATCGGATGATTAAGTAACAAACAGACTGAGTCAAAGTCAACGTAACAAAAGTTTTAATAATATTAGTTTGAATAAGTAGGTTAAATAAAACCTTTGTTAATTCATTCTTAGTCATAACGTTTAACATCTTTGGAATACTGATACCAAGAAGATGTTTTTAATATAATCTCACCTGTTGGTAAGTCAAGATGCGGTCGAGGATGGTAGAACGCTATAATTAGGTCTAGAATAGGAACTGGCTTTCAAGGACAGCTACCGGAACGCATGTTTACATGTTTGGCGACAGATTTTTAAACTTAAAATGGGTTTATTCCAGTTGACTGCATAACTAAAAATGTTAACATTATAATTCACTCATACACATGAATGAGTAATATTATAAAGTTGAAAATTATGTACACCCTACACTCTTGCCTACAGCTACAATATTGTACACCCTACACCCTTGCCTACAGCTACAATATTGTACACCCTACACTCTTGCCTACAGCTACAATATTGTACACCCTACACTCTTGCCTACAGCTACAATATTGTACACCCTACACTCTTGCCTACAGCTACAATATTGTACACCCTACACTCTTGCCTACAGCTACAATATTGTACACCCTACACTCTTGCCTACAGCTACAATATTGTACACCCTACACTCTTGCCTACAGCTACAATATTGTACACCCTACACTCTTGCCTACAGCTACAATATTGTACACCCTACACTCTTACCTACAGCTACAATATTGTACACCCTACACTCTTGCCTACAGCTACAATATTGTACACCCTACACTCTTGCCTACAGCTACAATATTGTACACCCTACACTCATGCCTACAGCTACAAAATTGTACACCCTACACTCTTGCCTAAAGCTACAATTTATTTATTTTTAAAAGATTACTCGCAATGTGGGTTGCACATTACTAGTATTCTTGTTAACCCCTCCAACTAAGCTAAATATGCTTGTGTCTGGAGTGGGTTCACGTCAATAGTGCAATGGGTGGGGTGGGGATCGAACTCACGACCTCTCGATCGCCAGTCCGACACCTTATCCATTGGGCTATTGCCGCTTGCTAAAAATGCACACCCAACGATTTCCTCAAATGTTCTCAAACCAAACATAAGTATATATTTTACTTATTTCGTGTTCAGGAATATCAACCTACGCGCTGCGCTGGTCCACGTGATTGGAGATCTCATACAAAGCTGCGGAGTATTACTTGCCTCGGTGCTTATCAAGTTCTATGTAAGTGCTATTTTTTACTCATACTTACAATACAAATAACTATTTGTAAATTGTTAAACACAATCCAAAATTTCTTCGTACCGACGGGACCTGAACCCGCAAGCTCCTGGATAACATGTCCAGGTGCTTTGCCAATCAAGCCACAGTTTGATACGACGAAATTAGTGGATTGCATTTTTTTTACCCAATTATGCATTGGTGGCGCCATCTATGACTACTTATTACGAAAGTTAATCATTCGGAAGAAATCATTACAGTTTTCAAATCCGACGAGAAATGTTGCACTGCGTACTTCAAATATTATGTTTCTTGAAGTGTTACACACTTTATATTTTTGTAAATTGTTAAACACAATCCAAAATTTCATCGTGCCGACGGGACTTGAACCCGCAACCTCCAGGATAATATGTCCAGGTAACAATTTACAAAAATATAAAGTGTGTAACACTTCAAAGAAACAAATGATTAAATAACTCTTTATTGATAACCAAGAATATACAACACTTTAGTAATACAGAAATATTCAGGAAATACACCGGCAGTCTTATCGCTTAAAGCGATCTCTTCCAGACACCCTAGGATGAACAGGAGTATTACTATAATACGCTGGGCCGCAGTGAAAGCGGATAGTTTATAACAAGCGATAATTTTTAAAATAGTAGAGCAATTCTTTTAAAATAAAAACAACATTAAAGTTTATTTTCTTACAAGTATAGAAAGAAGTAAACCTTTTTTTTAATTTCTTAGTGAAAGTGTCAAAAAAATTGCATCAATAAAAAAATAGATGATTTTAAAAATTTGCATATCTGATGGAAACACAGAAGTGTAAATAATATAATGCCTTATTATGTAGACTTTTGTGGTTGGAAAGCATGCCAAACCCGGGATGTTATGTACATTAATATACATAACTGGCTTGCCCCGCGGCTTCGCTAGCGTTCAAAGTATCCTACGAATTATATATGATGTCCTATAGGACATCATATATAATTCGTACTATATACATATTACATTATTTACTATATATACGTACTATGTATACATTTAGGATATATCCTAATTCATTTTACATTACTGACCATCCTTGTGCAAAATTTCAGCGAAATCTGACCGATTTAGCTGTTATTATATATTACCCGTTTGACCGTGAAGAAGTCCCAAACAAACAAAGATATAAATTGACTTTCGCTTTTGTAAATCTTGTTGTTTGCCGTCGTCGAATACCTTCATACATTTCTACAAAATGAATCGTAGTTCAAATTATTATAACCTTATATATTATACATATATAAAAGCACGCCTCTTGCCTGTTGAGATTGGCAAATACTACTTCTTGTTCACGTGCTACGATCCCGACATACCTCTTTCGCTTCTTCCACTTTCATGAGCGCCTTCATACATGCTTACCGGTTATAGGTACTTATGACTTCGCCTTTCTTTAAAACGTCTCCGATTTGGTCGTGATACGTTCGCCTAGGTTGGCCTCTACCGGCTGCCCCATTCACACTCGTCTCATAAATCTGTTTCGTCAATCTTCCTTCATTCATGCTCTCTAGATATACCTTAGGGGTCGTCCAATAATCACGTGATGTTTTTAGTAACTTTTTAACCCCCTCCCCCTCTGGTGATATGTGGTGAGGTTTTAGAATACAATTTTATATTTTATACTATTTATATTTGTTATACTGTGGTCAAAGTTTATTAGAATTTTAGCGATTGTAGCGGCGCGCGGGGATATCCTGGCAACGGCGAGCCTAGGCCACGCGCCGCTTTTTGATTTAGAAATCATGCGTAAACGAACAATAAATACACGTGATATCTCATTATATATCCCCCCCCCCCCCCCTCCTTGTGATATTTAGTGATTTTTTCCAAACACCTCCCCCCCCCCCCTTTCAAGCCTCACGTGATTAATGGACGATATTATAGCCATATTATATTTTGTGTTAATTCAGCCGGCAGCTAAAATGGTGGATCCGATCTGTACGTTCGTATTCAGTATCCTGGTACTGATGACGTCAGCACGTGTCGTCAGGGACGCGCTCTCCATGTTGATGCAAGGTGTGCCTAACGGGTTCCGGTTAGTTACTGATTACTATTTTATCTTGTCTAAAAATAAATTAAATATTGTTTCGTTAATAATAATAACAAATCGTTTTTTCATTCCAACATGGATCATAATAAAATTAGATTACAAAGACATTTAAATATAAATAATAATTGTAAGCAAGCATCTACCTCATTCAAATTATAAGGCATTCAGTATTTAACATAATTGTAGGTATGTTTATGATATATGCTATAAAATTTCAGATACCGTGAATGCGTATTGGCCTTGTCGTCATTGAGTGGCGTTCGTCATGTCCACTCTGTCCACGCGTGGGCACTGTCCACGCATCACATCGTGCTCTCCGCACATATCGCTATAGGTAACTAACTATACTAGATATTATTTTCAATCTGTTTATATGTGTATAGGACTGTATATAATTATACCTACATGATGTTTTTCATTCAGGATTTGCAAAACGCTCGCATGATGATTTACGATTAAGGCTGCCGGTAACAGATACAGTGGCACGTGTGTATCCCCAGACTTTTGTTCGTCAGCGCACTGCGCCTGTTTCCTAACGTTAAGATTAAGATTTTCATACGCTATTTCATTATGTTATTGTGCTTAGTTAAGACTACTTAAGTAGGTCTTATTAAATTCTACAACTTTTCTATAGAAACTTTTCATTTATCTTATACCGTTTAGGCAGCGTTCTTAAGAAATTTGTTTACTTGGCCGTTATATTGCGGACTTAGATTGCAAAATAGGTCTCTACAAAACGCTCTTTTATGAAATCGTGATAAAATGTAACCTTTGTCCATCCCGGAACTCAATCCAACTAATAGTACTAATATTATAAAGGCGAATGTTTTTGAGTGTGTAAGTATGTTTGTTCCCGCAACACGCTTAAACTACTCACCCGATTGAGCTAAAGTTTAATATTTAGATTTATAAATAATAGATAGGCTACTGGGCTAGTGGGATATTAAATAGGCTACTTTTTATCCCGATATGTCTATGGGAACGATGTGTACGCGGTTTAAACCGCGGAGTACAGCTCATTCTATATATAAGGACACCTACACCGACTACAATGGTCGTAGGACACTATCTAGTGTCCGCCTGGCCAGCTGTGACCCTCTTCTAATAAAATTTCTCTCTTTGGGTCGGCTCTTTTAATAAAATTGTGATAAAAAGTAGCCAATGTCTATCCTGAAAGTCAATCATCATCATCAGGTGAGATAGTGGTAAAACGCTTACTTATCTACTTTAAAAAAATCTATTTAGCCGCTTTGCTGCAGGCGCCTAATTTCGCCAATATGGCGCATGCGGCTCGGGTTTCCCGTGCCTTGCAGTTTTTGGGCGCAAAATTATCTTGGAACACAAAACTTCGACCCGAGACTAACAGTTTTTGATGTTATATGTCAATGTCATCCTTGTCATTTTCCTACATTTTGAGCAGGCCCCGTATGCTTGAATTTGACAAGGATTGAAATGAATGAACATGACAGTGATGGAGCCTTCATAGCCACGTCCCCGTCATTTAGTTCATTTTGTTCATTCAATGATGAACTGACAAACTCAATCATAAGTTTCCAGCACAGTAAAAAGTAAACACATAAACGTCTGTGGTTCGTAATTATTCCCGCCCAAATATTATTCGTGCAACCGGCGCGTAACCTGATTCAGGTGACGCGCATGCGCAGAATATTTGCAATCACCCATATCAGGTGACGCGCCGCTTGAGCGGTAGTGAAAGACTTTTATAATTTGGTCGTATAGTCTCAGATGAGTGATTCTGATTGCAGACGAGTTAACCGACCCCGAGCACGTGCTGGGCGCGTGCCAGCAGCTGGCGCGCGCAGAGTTCGGCGCGGCCGACGCCACGTTCCAGGTGGAGCGGTACTCCGAGCACATGCAGACCTGCGCCGCCTGCACCGCGCAGCCAGCGCCTCACCACCACCACCTCACCACGCTCTCACACTGAACCTTAAATGGTAATATACTTTTCTTGGAAAATATCTCAATTAGACTGTAATGTTAGTCCTCTCGCACTCCGCGCGGTAGCTATGGAAATTCTAGTACCTTCGCGGCAGCCCGCGGGGCGGGCTACAAGCTCAGTCAGTAGTATCACGAGCGTTCTCGATCGGACGCGCGCCATTACTTTACTATTCAATCTGTTTTCTCGCAACACTCAACCTTGCAGTAAGCGACAGCTGACGGCCCGCGAGCTGACCGAGTGATACAGACTCTCGCCGCGCGAACTTATGGTGCATTTTATTTCAGTTCTATGTATGTAATGCCTTGGGCGGTACCACCACTTTGCCAATTCATCTTCAGCCATGAAATAGGAATGTTTTCGGTTAAAAGTGCAAGGTGTCCAGTGAAATTACAGGGCATGTGAGACTCAACAGCTGTCTCAAGGTAACAGGCGCAGTGCAGTGACATGCAAAAATCTGGCAGTCCAAAATTTAGCAGGCCGATGTATCTCTTATAGCTAGACGTTGCTGACATTGCTTACTATCAGGCGAGCGTCGTGCTTGTCCTGTTACCTTATATCATTAAAAAAAAAACATTTTTTTTTTGTACTTTAAAAATCGTAAAGCGGTTCACGGAATACACTAACCTACCAAGTTTCAATTGTGTAGTACTAATAGTTTCGGAATAGAGTGACTGTGACATACGGACTGACAGACAGACAGACATGACGAATCTATAAGGGTTCCGTTTTTTGCCAATCGGCTACGGAACCCTAAAAAGCCTAACAAAAGCCAGACAAGCCGGACACCGTTTATTTTGGCCTGACACGTAATCAACAAGCCTAACGATGTCCGGCTTTATCCGGACGCCTGGCAACGCTACTTAAAGGTGTTGCCACTAACAATAAGATCGTTTAAAAAACTAAAAGAACCGACTTCAATGCTGCGCTTTTAATTTTTTAGTACCAAGTTTGAGGTGTTGATCTTCATATCTCTGGAGATACTTATTATACCTCGATGAAATTACCATGGTACTACACTTAGGATATCTCATTTCCAACAAAAAATAATAATCAAAATCGGTTCATAAATGACGAAGTTATCCGCGAACAATAAATAACGGTCGAATTTTTCGTCTCCTGTTTTTGAAGTCGGTTAAAAATAGCAATGATGTTAACCCTGTAGTAGACTTCTTAAAGCCTCTTCCTACCAACCTTGTCGTCACAAACCAAAATATCAATGATTTTGACTGTGTCGTAGGCTCCTTAAGTCTTGCTAAACAGGTTGTCCTGTCCCTACAAAAACTATATCGTCATATATCACGAGAAACTTTCACGGCTCATAATAATGTTTATTTCTTTCTCGTTACAGAACTCTCGCTTAGTTGGGATTGAAAAAAGCTGATTGAGAACTACAGCGGTTGCTACAAAACCGTAGGTAAAATTTGACTACAAAAATGAAATGAAAAATATGACAATCAACGTGGCTTTGAGATGCAACTACCTCTGTATTATATGGAGAGCATCGAAACAAGTTTAAGAAATAAAATGCTGTGTATTTGTTAGGAGACTATTTAGTGTCTGCTTGGCCAGCTACCACACTTAAGTTAGAAAATCTGTCACCAAACATCTAATGTGTTCCGGCAGCTATCCTTGAGAGCCAGTTCCCATTCTAGGGCTAGCGTGCTTACCATCTTCGACCGCATCATTACTTACTAACAGGTGATATAGTGGCCAAACGCTAGCCTATTATTTAAAAAAAAGTCAACGCACATTGTCAGCATATTTCTGATGGAAAAAATTGTAATATTTCTACGTTCAATTTGCCATTTCTCTATCAGAACATTTTTTGTTTTGTGTGACCGATATAAGAAGGCATAATAGCACAGTACAATCATGGCGTAGTAGCTCATTCATTATAAATATGTCAATAACATTAACTTACCCGACTATGGGGAAGCCAAAAGGAAGGGTTATTATTGAACAAAAGCCGAGAATGATCGTTTCTATATAATTGTACTTATCTGTTTCACTGTAGCGCTTACACTATACATCAAATTTGGCTGGCAATTTTTCGGGTTTAATTGAAGTGAAATCATGTCGAACTTAAATTATATTTGTATGAAGTTACAACGCTTAATTTGCGTTAATTTGGCTTGAGTCTATAAATAAAGTATTTCAATAAAATTTAGTATTAATTTAAAAAAAACTTACTAGCAATGTGGGTAGCACATTGCTAGTAGTCATGGTAACTCTTCCAACTAAGCTAAATATGCTTGTGTCTGGAGTGGGTTCACGTCAATAGTGCAATGGGTGGGGATCGAACTCACGACTCTCGATCGCCAGGCCGATGCCTTAGCCATTGGACTATTGGCGCTATAATATGCTAGTTAATATAAGACATTTTTATAAGTATTAAAATTAGTGCCAATTTTTATATCTGTTTCTAATCGAGGACAAATAATTGTTGAAGCTCCAAGTTTATATTTTAACGTTGACTTATTTATTGGATTTGTATTACGGAATTAAAATATGAATGATGAATTTGCATTTATAGTATTGATAGAATAATAAAATTAATAAATAAATAGTAAAATTAGTGGGAGCGGTTTGAAAATGTACCTATTTTTATGTATCTTGACTTGGCCATTGGGACAGTGAGCTATTGTAAACTATACTATATTTATTTCTCTTTGAAAAGTACATTTATAAAATCAGCAAAGCAGGTTTTTTATATGCGTATAATCGATCGCCGTCTTAAAAAAAAAATGAATACGTTAAACGACAACTAATTTTGATTTAAGTATATCAAGCAATATAAAATACGCAACGTCAAAATGAAATAGAAATGTAAAGTTAATTATATTAATTTATTGAATGAAAGTTGCGAATGGCTTGTATTAGTCGAGTAGTCTACGCATATAAATGTAATAAAATACCGAGAAGAATATTAGCAAACGCTGTTTCAATGGCCAATATAAAATTTACTTACGTGCACAAGAATTTATACATCTCTGCTATATGTTATGCATACTAGAATATTACTATGCTATACATATTAGAATATACTAGAGGTGCCTACGGGTTTGCTTACATTTTAGATGATCGACACACGTGAACAAACTAAAAATAATTGAGATAGTTTAAAAACTAAAACAACCGTCATCAATGCCCCGCGAGTCAATTTCAGTAGCAAGTTTGAGACGTTTATCGTCATATCTCTTGAGATACTTATCAGATCTCGATGAAATTACAATGGGACCACCTCGAAAACGTACCCTACCGATTACAAACAAATCATTCGAATCGGTTCACAATTGACGGAGTAATCGCGTAACATACACACACAAAAAAAAAAAATTCAGACGAATTGAGAACCTCCTTCTTTTTGGAAGTCGGTTGAAAAGTTTACGAAAAGTCTGTGATTGTGATGATGCTAATATAATCAGTCTACATTAAAAACCAAATTCGAGCAAATCTGTACGCAGTGTACGCGTTGTAATTAATATAGACGTAATGTATAATATCTTGTGTAAAGTAAAGGTGATTTTTTATTAAGAACAGGGTGCGCGTATGTTAAGTCAATTGGAACGACCAGTTAAAGCACATTAAACGAATGATGTCGATTGTATATCGTATTGTATCGCTAGACTTGTAAAATAAGTATTATCTTTTGTAACTTTGATTTTCATGGTAGCAAAAAAATAGTTATAATTTTGAACATGAAAATTCTCACAACCGTGACAAGGACGGGGGGAGGGGTCATAAATCACTAAATTAGTGTGACGTACTTTATGGATGGGTCCTTTCCACATTCTACGATCCTGACACACCTCTTTCGCTTCATCCACTTTCATGAGCGCCTTCATACATGCTCACCTTTACAAAGATCAGATGAACTTAGCATAATGATTTTCCATTATAATTAAATAGTTACATAGATGCGTAGACTTTTGTAGTAATTTTGTACTTAATTATTTAACGTATATGTATATTTAGTAAGTTGGAACACTTTGTGCTCAATTAGTTGAGAATAATATTGTGATAGTCGATAGACGTAACGTTGTTTGATGCATTCCTGTTGTTGATAGAGAAGGTAAAAAGGCGCGAATAATTATGTATAAATAAATTTGTAGAACAGGTTGAGACAGCTACAATGGTTTATAGGGCTATGCTCAAACCAAACCTTGCGTCACATTGTTGGTTTCAGAATGAGATGTTTTCATTATATAACATCTTAGTACCTAATCATAGACAAATAAACCAATGGACGGCGTACCTATGAATCACCAATGGACTTATATATTAAACTTGACTGCGAACCATACTGCAAAACCGGCCCACAAGTGATCGACCCTGAACGGAGTTTGTCCCTTTCTTTTGTATGGACCACCTATATTTATACTCCACGCATTGCAAGGACACACTCCCACCTAGGTGCCTTTCGTTTGAGCCGTTTTGTTGTACAAAGCGATTACAACTTTATGTTTAGAGCATACGGGTTAAATTGAATTTGTCCAAACATCTGCCGTGCACCATCATCATATATTAAGTCTATAGAATCACTATAAGTCTATAGAATCACTATAAATCTATGGAATCACCATGAAACCTAAATATTGTTACCGCATTTTTGACAGATATTGTTTTGTTTTGACAGCGACAGATCTATTATCTCTCAATAAATATTTGACCGAATTCTGTGACCGTTTTTTTTAAATTCTTTGTATTGTACTGAAGTGAGGTGAATTCTATTATCTATTAGCACTTATGTTTGGTAATAACAGTTATTGATTTTTGTTCAGTTTTAGTTAAATTAACTAAACTGGAGTGAAATGAATTTCCAGTCAAAATAGCTTCTCTTTTGCATGGATATGTGAATATTTCGCGCCTTAAAATATATATATATAATATATAATATATAATATAATATATTAGTGTTTATAATGAACGAAGCATAATTAACCAAATTGTCCAATAATAAGTTAAGATTTAGAATTCTGACGGCTATGACGAAACCTTAATAAAATGACATTTAAGTGCCCATTGAATATGATATGGTTGTCCATAAATTGAACTCGTTATGATGTGCATATCATAACTGAGTTAATATATACTTAGAGCCAGTTTTACCGATGCCTGATAGCAACTATTACGAACTTAAAAAAATATTGACAACTTTTATATAACGTCATCTGTCACATAACTGTCTGTCAATTTATCTTAAACCGGTGAATTAGCCCATAAACTAAAGAATTATTATTTTATTATTATTACATTAGGCCTGTGACTGGCACTACGGAGTACGGACTAATAACAGTAGATTTTTTTTATTTGCCATCTTGCTCTTTCTTTTCTACTTCAAAGGAGAGAAAAGATACGCTAATGGTTTAGATGTCAGATATTTTAGCTACTGCGTGCACAATGAAATTAAGATAGTTTAAAACTAAAAACTTGTCATGCCACGCGAAAGTTTGAGCTGTTTATCACCATATATCCTGGAGATACTCATCAGCACCCTTATTCTCAATCATACGAAATCCTATTCGGATTCGGAAACTCCTCTCCCCTCCAGACTTGCCTTCGACTCGGGTCTTTGCAATTCACAATATACTCCGATCGGTTTATTTTTATATTTTAATTAGAAAAAATCAGTGATTCTAATTGGGAAGGTTTCCGCGACAAAATAACTCACTACTACATAACAATAACTCACGGTTTCATCAATATTTAAAATTAAGAATGAAGCTTCCGAATCCGAATAAGTTTTTAAATGATTGAGAATAAGGGGAAATGGGTAATCTTGACAAAATTAACTAAAGGACCACCCACTCAAGAATAATTGAACTCGGTTCATTATCAGTGACTAGTTTGAGGTGTTTATCTCCATATCTCTGGATATATACCTTTCAGATCTCAATGAATTGTATAATGGAACCACCGTGGAGATGAAGTACCCTACCCATAATAAAAATAATAATTCGAATCGGTTGACAATCACGTAACAAACAAAAAAAACACATACAAACGAATTAAGAACCTCCTGCTTTTTGGAAATCTGTTGAAAGTATACTCTATTGTCTAAAATGCTACAGTTTCTAATTTTTATTTTCTCCTCAATACTACTTTCACAGCTAAAAATATAAAAATGAATGAATGTTAAATTCCTAACCTATTTGATCTCAAATTAAAGTAGCACTGATATTTTAATTCCATCGCGCGCTAGTGAAAGTATCGATACTGGCACAAAACAAGACGCGCACTTGCACCAGTTACTGCCGTTTGCAACACTGGTGCCAGTCACACTATCAATATAAACAGCGCTTTACATTACATGTGACAAGAACTTGGCAAATATAAATAAATAGTTGCAAGCAAAAATATGCTGTACTTTCTGACTAAAAATAATTTAGTCATCTACATCCTAGACTATGATTATTTTTTAAGATATTCGCGAACACAGAAATTATTTAAGTACTACTTTTGCTATATTTATAATTTATTTATTTCTAAATCGACGGGCACTAGTCTACAAACACGCAAAAGCAGTATTTTAATATTTCTATGTGTACCTAGATAATAATTTCGTCTCGTACCTAGATTTAAGCGAAAATACAGGTTCTATTTTAAAATCTGTTAAAAAATCGGGCTTCGTGTAAGTTGACCATTAGAACTTAGAGCCAAATTGTAACCAAAAATGAAGTATTTTTGTATTTAATGGAACTGTTAGTATATTGAAGTTTTTGTTGTAATTTTTTGTTGTTGTAATGTGTTTTCCGTCCCCTGTTTCTGTTAAGTTGTAAATTGTAATCCATTGTACTGAAAATAAAATTGATTGATGATATTTTTGTGGTTTTCTTTTTGTCTTTATATTTGGTCTTAATTATAATAAGCAATCGTGGATGGAGTATTAAGTGGCATTTAAATAACAATAATAATATGAGAAGGATAAAACTATACAATCACTAGTATGAGAGCGAGATGAACAACATTTTTTTATCCTTTACCTGCGTATGCGATTAAACTGGTTCCAGCACTGGATGGAACCAAGTTCTAGTGCACCCATTGGCTCTCACCCGCCGTCATGTATAACCCGACCAAATTACGTTGTTCATATTATCTTATAGCTGGCATATGCATCACGTGTTCATCGTTTTAGTCGGGTTATATCTCTATAGCTATTTCATTCGCATACGCTAATGTTCTCTCTACATATATATATACTTTCTCTATGTAAGCAATACACCATGATGTGTGGAAGGAGAGAGAGGCCTATGCCCAATAGTGGGGGTCTGATTATATTATTGATTCGCATCAAATTATAACCAATTCGATGTTGATTCGTTACTTTGCCTTCGCTGCTCGACTAATTGGCAATAAATGCAGGCGTCCCTTAAGAATGAGTACTAGTATCTGCTACAATGTTTCCGCTGCAGTATAATGACCTGCTAAAACCCGGTATATTTGAATATGACAGTACCGCCACATGTGTGGCGAATTATATACCTAGCGCAAGAACCAGTGCATTTCAAATTAAGTCTCACAGAGAAGCGATGGTTCAGCGCTTGAACTTTTCCCTTAAAGGCAGTATCTGATTGAGGCGATTCCAATCTGGTCAAGTTAAATGCTGTTAAAATCTAGGCGAGTCTCTTCTCTGCCAGACAGTCCATTCAGCTGGCTCCTACTTTCGAAAATGTATCCGTAATTCCGCACCTACTAATAACAGACCATCTCGAGCTTCTTGGCATCTCGTTAACAGCAACGAAGTGGCAGTGGGCCTGCCACTGCATCTAAGCGTCGAACGTCACTTAATGTATTCCCCTGGTTAATGTAGGTTTGCCAAACGTAATATTACGTGCACCCCCAATGCATTTTTTCAGTACCTACTTCAATTTTTATCCAAACAAAATGTGAAAGTGAAGATCGAGTGACGTGCCATAGGAGAGGTCCAGTAGTCCAACAACTGCCTGTCCCCCCGTCTGTTTCTCGCTGCGCCTATACTAGCGGCGCTAGACTGTAGACTGGCACGAAAAGCCGTTCACACGGCACCAGACGCTAGCGCCAGTCTAGCTGGCATCGTATAATTTAGACTTTATGGGATGTCAACTGGATCTACAAATTAAGTATCTAATTCACTGGATACTTTATCCTGTCAAAATCCATAGGTAACTATTGTGACTAGTTCTGAAAAAAAATACCGGTACCGTTTTAGATAGACCAGCAGGAAGTCTTATCTTACCATGTTAGGAGTATTTTACAAGCTTTTATTTGACTTGCAATGTATGTCTGTATGTTCGGGTGGAATCTTGCGAGATTAATTAGACCCATAACTCAATGTCCGATTGGACTTACATTTGGTAAACTTATGTATCTTCGGTGACAATAAAATAAATTGGTACCGTGAAGCTGGCCTGATGATGGAGGCGGAAGGTGGCCACGGCGTCTGTGATAAAACAACATAACCCAACCGAGTTTGGGCTCGATTGATTCGTTTTGAGGAGGACTTTACACCTAGATGATATCCAGGGGTCTGATGATGAAGCTGGAAGGTGGCAACGGCATCTCTATGATAAAATAACATAACTCCACCGAGTTTGGGCTCGATTGATTCGTCTTGAGGCGGACTTTACACCTAGATATTCAGGGTCTGATGATGAAACTGGAAGGTGGCCACGGCATCTCTGTGATACATAACCATAACTCCACCGAATGTATGCTCAATTGAACCGTCTTGAGGAGCACTTTACACTAAAACGATATCCAGGATCTGATGATGAAGCTGGAAGGTGGCCATGGCATTTCTGTGATAAAACAACATATTCCCACCGAGTTTGGGCTCGATTGATTTGCCTTGAAGAGCACTACCCATAATCACATCATAATATCCGTAGAATAGTGTAAAACATATCACACCTACTCTAAAATATTCAGGTAAGTTACCTATCCCTACCAAAAAGTTAAAAATAAAAAATATTTTTTAAAACAAGCTTTTATCTGGGACAAGGAACTAAAATGTTAAAAATACATTCTAGTAAGTATTTTGCGGGTAGGTACTTACCTATAGTCTTAAAAGCTTGAGGCACAGAAGTATAGTAAGTACATAATCTGTAAAACGGGTAGTGCCTCAAGCTTTTAAGAATATAGGTAAGTACCTACCCGTAAAATACTTACTAGAATTTATTTTTAACATTTTAGTTCCTTGTCCCAGATAAAAGCATGTTTTAAAAAATATTACTTTTAATTTTCTTACTATTTTACTAATTACAAATCCATAAACTGTAGTTGGCAGGTAGATGAGCAGGAGATACGAGTAAATGATAGAATAAAAAGAAAACCAAATGGGTAACTAGTTATTAATAATTTATTATTAATCTGAAGGCGATTTTCAACACAAATTATGTACACTTCAACATTCAACTGAGAAAGAGAATGCCTTGCCCTTTAGTGTTCTTTAAACTTTGTGCACATTACTGCATAGGGATTTCCCTATCCAGTTAAATGTATGTTACATTTATGTACAGCTGAAAAATGTGTACCTACCGAGGTAGGTTCGGCCTTCCGAACCTACTTAGGTTAAGGTACACATATTTCGAGTTTTGGTAGCCAGAAAAAAGTGTTGTGATGATAGGTTTTCCTGAAACTGAGAAAAAGCTGATATTCTGTCCAGCGGGCTTATCATTAAGTTTGATAGGGATTGAAATGAAAGAGATGGGGGTTGGAGCCATACAGCTTGCATAGCTGCGTCCCCGTCATTTAGTTCATTCAATACTCAACTGTCAAAGTTTGTGATAAGGGGGCAGTTTTAGACACATAGACTAATAGATTTAGAAGTATTTTTAGTAAGTCCCTGGGCAATTATTGCTTTTATATTTAGTGGCGTTCAGAGCAATAAGTCGAGCATAGAGACAATACAGACCTTACGTTTCCAATGTTTTCTGACTTTTAACATTTTTAAATATATTGTTTTTAATTTTTTTTTTTTGTTTAAATGGCAAGGCATCATCTTTCACATCTCACAACACGTAACTGACATAGTTACATCTAAACGTTTGTACACATTAATATCACAAATGCAAAAATAACATCACATTAAAGCTATGTGTACTTTAAATAATTTACGGGCAACTCTTTACGATATAGATTTACTAAAACCCACTATCGAATCGGAAATTATAAATAAGAGGAGAGTCTGTGGTCAATACCATAAAGGTTTATGGTATTGACCACAGACCTATCCATGGAGGTAGGAAATACATCTAAATAAGGAGGCGCCGCGATATATATGCCTGCATGGAAATAACTTCAAAAAGAGGTGCATACATAAATGTCATAATGGCACATAAAATGGCCACCATTGATTGTCTGTTGGTCCATTGATGACCTTGAATGACACAATCCTGGCAATGGACCAATGGACAATCAATGTCAGCCATTTTAAGTTCCATTATGACGTTTAGGTTTCCACCGTTTTTTTGTAAGAATTTCGTGTCCTGATATACAGGTGTCTGGTAAATAATGGATAACCCTGCAGGTGCTTGTGGAAGGTACGACCACTCTGAAAAAAAAAAATATCCGGAAATATATATCAGTCGGGAAAAAAAGCCTTTTTTCTGAAAGTACAAAATTTGATACCTTCTTTTACATTATCGGGTACTATTGCTACAAATTAATCAATAACCAAATTAATTTCTCTAGGAATAGTTGTGAATGTTTGGCCTTGCTATGGCACATTACAAAATGTTTCAAGTAGCAACTGTTTTCTTTTTAAACTTACTTAAAAGTAAACATTGAAGATTTTTATTTTTGTTTGACGAAGTTTGAACACCTGTGGTATAAACAAACGTATGGTGACCTGGGTGGCCAATAGCTTAAAAATTATGCTTATTTCATGCAGTTTTCAAAATGATACTACACAATTTTTTTTATTATCAAATTACTGAGATATTGCCATTAACATTGCAAAAGAATGATTTTCACAAAATTTTATATTCATTTAAGTTATAAAAATCACTTGCAATACATTCTATTTTAAGTTTAATTGTGTTCAAAACGTTGAGGCAACAAGAGCTTGAACAGAATGGGCAATCTTCTGGTCTACCTGTGGCATCGTAGTGCCCAAACGGATGAACTATGAACCGATTTTGATCATTTTTTTTTGTTTGATATGTTTTTAATCGAAAGTGGTCTTAGCTTTGATTTATGAAATCCGTTTAGCCGTTTTAAGACTAAGCTTATTCCTAGATAATTATACTATGAAATAAGCTTTCGTAGTCCGATCCAAAATTCGGTATCCTCTTACTTCAATGATATTGTAAGAACATAGTATTCATTGACCTGATGCTGGGCTATCTTCTCACCAACTAATAGCATAGATGTCGAATTTGGGCGCATTGGAATGGTCTTAATGAACATGTTATTCATAGATCAGTCGGAGGTGGTTTACATTTTTTGAATTGAAGTATTAATAAATTATAAGTATAATGTGTTCAAAACGTCAACGCGACTGGAGCTCGGACATAATGGGCAAGCATATGGCCTACCTAACTCAGTAGCTACGCACTAAACAAGAATCAAGGAACCTAAACAAGCTTATCAAGGAAGCTTCCTTTACGTCTCTTTCCCTCTTAGATCTTGCGCACACGGTTTTTTACTTTCACCAGGGTATCATAAAAGTTCCATTGTCATTGTATCATGTCACGTCTCTAAAGCAGAGTGCGCTCACGAAGGGTGACAGTGACAAAACTCTAAAATATCTAAGATCAGCTATGATCTACGGGACTCAGGCCTAGATAGACCAGAAGATTGCTCATTCTGTCCAAGCTCCTGTTGCCTCAACGTTTTGAACACAATTGTACTTAAAATAGAATTTATTGCAAGTTATTTTTATTACTTTAATTATTATAAAATTTAGTGAAAATCAATCTTCTGCAATGTTAACGGCAATAACTCAGTTATTCGATAATAAAAAAAATTGTGTAGTACCATTTTGAATACTGCATGAAATAAGCATGTTTTTTAAGCTATTGGCCACCCAGGTCACTGGACGTTTTTTTTATATCACAGGTGTTCAAACTTCGTCATACAATAATAAAAAACTTCAATGTTTACTTTTAAGTAAGTTTAAAAAGAAAACAGTTGCTACTTGAAACAGTTTGTAATGTGCAATGGCAAGGCCAAACATTCACAATGATTCCTAGAAAAAATAAATTGGTTATTGATAAATTTGTCGCCATAGTACCCGATAATGTAGAAGGTATCAAATTTTGTACTTTCAGAAAAAGGGGTTCTTTTCTAGACTGCTATATGGATGTATATTTTTTTCCTGAGTGGCCGTGCTGTCCTCCACAAGCACCTCCAGGGTTATCCATTATTTACCGCACATCCTGTATATATACGTCAATGGATCTGATAGAATTAATCATAATGGCGGCAAATTATAAACGACCGTTCGAATAGGCATAATGTCATTGCGGTCCATTCAATTTTCATTTTTGTACAATAATTCTTTATGTTATGAGTAAATATAGATAATCATTCTATATTTATCATTATATTTTCGAAAAGAATCGCAAGACACCTCCGCGATTGCTTGCCAAACTCGAATGATATTTAGCTTACTCAATTCGAGACATATTTTGAAAATTGATTTCACAGGAACTATTGTACAAAAGATTTGATACAATTTTCCAAAAATACTGATATTTCGGTGAGATGTATTCATTTAACTTAGCAAAAATACTTATTTGTGTTTACTTATTGTGCGTACTAATAGCTATTGTCGAGCGAACCAAACTTGGCAAGCATTCACTACTTACTATCTAGAATCACGTGTGACCACAGACGCAAAACTATCGCTCAATCAAGCGATCAACAAACTGTTATGGTGGTTGGACTTCTGCTAGTATGTGTAATGCGGTATCCGTCCCTTGCTTATTAATTGAAGAATGTTAATAGGAATATTGACCATAGCGTGTTTAATCAATGAAGAGCTTTCTTATAGAGAAAACATGTTAGTTACTGGAGACTCGACATATGGCTTTTAAAAATGAAAAATGAACGCAATGGTCTGACACTGTCATACTGAATAAATGTGACAAACCTCATGTTTTCTTTTTATTTGTTTTCGATTTTTATAAATACCGCATTTAAATCCTTATTTTTCTAACTAAGTAAAACAAAGTAAATGTAAACGAAATTTCGTTATTAAATAAAAAAATATTTTCGTTAAAAATAATAAACAAACATTCACTTTAACGCTTTTTGACAGTGACATGTCAGAAACGTCGCATCAAAAGCCATCTAGCGAGTATAGTCGAACTATATTTTTTTAACGAAAACGCCTCAATGCTTACCATCACGTGAGCGTCTTGCATGTTTATTTATCTCATATTTTTAAACAAAAACAGAGATTTATAGATACAATGTTACATCTTTTTTTTTTGTGTGGTAGGTACATTGGCGTCCGTGGTCACAATGCATAAAGTTCAATTCACTATGTTAATAACATCACTTTATTTAACATTATTATATGATATTTACAAAGCGATTTAATGAACGCATTTCACAGATAATTATAACGCATAGACTAAACACCTCTTTATATGATTATTAATTATTTGAGTAATTATCTTTTTAGAAAAAAAAATGCGTTGAACATTGTTACACACAATACCAATTTTTGCTCCTAAATGCAATCCATTCTTTTTGTCGTATTGACAGGATCGTACTGTGGCTGGGTTGGTTACAGCGCCAGGGCATGTAGCGCGGAGAAGGTGCGGGTTCAAGTCCTATCGATACGATAAAGTTTTGGATTGTGTGTAACAATGTACAAAAATATAAAGTGTGTAACACTTAATAGAAACATAATACTTGCGTTAAAATTTGAAATTAATGCAAATTAAATATTTTATTTCACAAAATGTTGGAAAATATTACATTTTATTTGCACATTACTTGACATTACATAAAAATTGTCAAGCAATGTGCTATTTATACCAAATGCATTATTTATATACTTTATGAAGTTTCAATTAAACATTAATCACTAAATTAAATAATTGTTCTAAAAAGAGGTGTTTATATTCATACTAATATCGATGAAGTTCAAATAGACAGAGCTATTTCTTAAAGTTGTAATAAATGCTTTAAATCATAAGCAGAGGTTGACAACGGTATACAATAATTTTATATAACAGTAATATAGGATTATCGTATATGAAACGTATCGTAATATAACTGATTTATGCCCGTTTGCACTAAACTTAAGAATAAGTTATATATTAAGAGAATAAATTAATAACATTTCACGGAGTACAACAGAGCAGCGGCAACAAAACATGCTTATATCGGACACCTTGCCGACGAAAAGGCGGTCACACGCGGAGACATCTCGACGAAAGACCGGAGAATAGAATATAATAGAATCGCCTTAGCTTGTCAAAATATTACAAAATAAACAAATCCAGCTACCAAAATATCAAAATATTGATAAATATAGGATCAGAAGTTTAATCTTTCGAATAAGAAAAGAGAGAAGAAAAAGGAGTGACGAGACGAGTACTTTTAACCAGCACCTTCTCAGTATCGATTCCAAAGTATCGATACTAAAAGTATTTGGAATCGAGAGAAAAGTAGGTACATCCCTAGAAGTTGAACAACAAAAATCTCCTGGGGTGGAAGTCTCTACATTGATAGCGACGTCTTGTCATCGCAAACGTCTGCTAGAATGAGATGCAGCTAGGACAGTTGTTATCTGCATCTCTTTTCGTATCAACGAATTCCGCTCGAAATTCATCGCTATTTATGTAGAGACTACCGGACCTGGCGTGAACTCGGTATTATATGTATTGTTTTAATGCCTCATTACAATAATACAATTAAGGATCAGTTATTTTACGTTACATTTGTAAAAACATTCTATTCTGGAAGACAGACTGTCAACATAATATAAAATACAAGAAATATATAATTTAATAAATATTATGGTTATATTTAAAATTGAATTTGCCGTCCATAAGTTGCTTTAATTCAAAGAGCTCACTAATTCCTTTGATTATACGTATTACAGTAATTCAAAATGATGTAAATTATTTGAATAAAATATTAAAGTGAATATAAGGAAAAAATATATCAACGTATCAAACAGTATACAATTAATATCAATTTAAAACAGATGTCATGTGTAAAGAGTATTTAAAATAACAAAAAGTATTATTCTTGTGAGTATTAGAACTATGTTTGTCAAAAGTGCTTCTTACATTTTACTTTATGACTTAAATAATAAATATTTCATGATTGTTATTTTACTTGCATTATCCTGTTTTAGGATAGTAAATTAAGGATATAATATTATATATTAATACATTTATATTACATATTAACACATATTTTGTTAAATTCATATTTTCAATTTAAGATTGAATGCAGAATTGAATATTATTTTAATTGGCGGGTACATTAAAAATATTGAAATGCTCAGTAACTTATATTAATAAAATAATATATTAGGTATCTACATAAAACTTTTACATTAAAATAATACTGTTTAATAGTAGAGTCGTACTTAAAAATAATATATTTTTAATATATTATCGCATTTTGCCATAAAACCAATTTTAAATGTTTCACTTAGTATATATACAACGCGTATATGCAACGACGCCTTCCGTAATGTGCTATCAATTCTGAGCAGGGTTGTCAAAGAGTTTGCAATCAGCGATAAGACCGCGCATGGACACAATCATCACTACATATTTATAAAACAAAGCCCCATGATGATGCCCAAGAATTCATGAGGAAGGTTAAGGTGTATAAATTCGTTAATGTTTTGTGTAAATTGAAATATGACGATGATTGTTGAAAATGTTCATTGAAACTCGACGCAACAAGCTGATGCAAATTATTGTTTTTTTTTAATATCTTATAGGCTAGCATTTGACCACTATCTCACCTGTTGGTAAGTGATGATATGGTCGAAAATGGTAAGCACGCTAGGCTAGAATGGGAACTGGCTCTCGAGTAAAGCTGCCGGAACACATTAGATGTTTGGCGACAGATTTTCTAACTTGATGGTTGTAGCTGGCCAGGCGGACACTAGATAGTGTCCTACCACCATGCGGGGGTTGTTGGTTTCTTAACGATGTTTTTCCTTCACCGGGCCCCTGTGAAAAGCGCACACACATTTTTCGATAGAAAAATCCATTGGTGCACGGCGGTTTGAACTCGTTACCTCTGGCATCAAAGCCAACCGTTCTCCCGATTACGCCGGGCCCTCAAAATATATAGGCATTATGCTCTACCCGTACGAAGCCGGGGCGGGTAACTAGTTTGAAATAAATCAGTTTCTAATTAGTCTGTTTAAGCTTGGTTTTGTGCCAAAAGCGTATAACAACATAAAATCGATATTAATATAATAAATTAAATTCTCTATTAATTCGACACAGGCAAGTTTTAAACGACAGAATGGCGGCGAATGATGTCCTTACAATTTATAATGTAGCATTACATTTTACTTATTGCGAGAAATTGCACCTAAATACTATTTATTCATCACACATTCCTTACTTTACCTATAACTTCAATATGCAATGTAACTTGATAAATCAAATAATTTCTGTCTTTATTCATATTATTAATGTCTGTCTATTTTATATCGTTGTTTGTGTGTGATATAAATAGTTTTTTATAAATAAGAAGCGGTATTTAATAAAGATATCAAATAATTATTAGCTAAATGAGATTATATCGAACGATGATATATACCGGCTGTAATTCTGTCTACCTCTGGAGTGAGGTCATGCGATCTCACCGCGTGAACTCCATCCCGAGGAAGAGCGACGGTCACTCGAAACCAAGTAGACCAAATAGACTAACGGTACGTGATATACAGCCGGTATACAACATCAATAATTTCAGCGGCAGTGACCCAATGGCTAAGGAGGTCGTGAGTTCGATCCCCACCAATTGCACTATTTATGCACTCAGTTGGAGGAGTTAACAAGATTACCCACATTGCTAGTAAGATTTAAAAGAAATTGTTTTAAATTCACGATTAATTTAAAACAGGTTATATTTGTCTACATAAAACTTAGTTTTTATAAAACATAAGGTTTTTTTTACTATTTACGAGATTCTTATAATTATTATTGGTTTATATTCAATAAACCAGTTTGAGATTGCATTAGAAGAGATCTTGGGACCTATTTCGAAAAATACAGTTTTTTTTTGTTTTTATTGACAAGTTTGATATTCCATTTTCGGTGTGAATTGACCAATAGAGCATACTTCAAACATGATTTCGTGCATTTTTTTATAATACAGGATATTGGAGTTATTTAAATAACTGAAATTAAGCGAAAACATAATTTATGGACAATTAAGATCCAAGACCAATACTATATCTCATCAATATCAATACAATACAATACAATGCAACACAATACTATACAATACAAAAACTCTTTATTGCAAACCAATTAGGTACATATCTATTACAAAAATAAAAAATTATGTCTATGCTGTATTACGATGGGCGGTCTTATCGCTATTAGCGATCTCTACCAGACAACCTTTGTATGGACAGAAAAAAAATCGATATATTGTAATAAAATTTTTAGTATACATTTTTTAAAATTGTTACACTAACAATATAAATTTAGACTGTGGTATTAATCATCTCAAAAAACATAAAAAGAAAACACACCTAGATGTAAAACTAACACTCAGTCGCGCTGGGAAGCTCGTGCGGCACGCGCGACTCAAATCTTAGCTCTCTTATACCGGGTTCACACCAGGCGATTCTAGTCGTTCAACTTCCTAGGGATGTACGTGTCTGTCGATTCCAAGTACTCGTTTCGTTACACAATTATTTGTTATGGAAGAACATTTAGGCTAGCATTATACAACGATAATAAGGTTTTTAGGAAACTATTTGATTTGCTAATCAAGCACGATTTAATCGATAAAAATATCGATTGGGTATTTTTCGTAACACGTATCGTACATCCCTAGGAAGTTGAACGACAAAAATGGCCTGGTCTGAAACTAGTATTAGGCGCTACCGGGATGAAGACTCTCAAATCGAGTCGAAACCGGTCGGAGCATAATCCGAAACATAAACGCGAGTGAATGCCGGTTAGTAAAAAACAAAAAAAACTAACACATTTGACCGATTCCGGATGAAGTTTATAACAATTCTTTTAACTGACTGATGACATCATATAAATGGTGTCAAAATCTAGCAGAAAGGTGCTAATAAGTTTATCAGGAAGCAGTGAAACTGGTCCTTAAAACAATTTATTTCGTACATTCACAACTGAAAATTTTCAAGTCAAATAATAATAAACATACCTAAATAGTGCTTGTATTATCTTATTAAAATTAAATATTTAATTTTAAAATATTAAGCATTGTCATGTTTGAAACAGCTCTTGTTACTGAAATAATTAACATTGATATGTCTAGTAAGCTACCATCACAGAGTCACACACTGTCCTACCACTAATGAGATTATCTTCGTGACAACAACACAGTTAAATGATCATAGACATCATCCGAAACTATTAACAAAGAAAAAAAGGCTGCGTAGAAAGCTACAAAGTTAAACTTCAAAGTTCATTCAATTTATTTCTCAACATCACTAATTATTTTTTTGTACAACTCCATCTGTTGAACTTAGCGGGAAATATGCCCGAATGATAGCGAATACGTCTTCGTAGTTACACCGTTCTACAATAGAGGGCGTTTATAAATATAAAATATAACATGACGCTTACGTCACTACCGTTGATTCAGAACGTGACGCTACGTGACTTCATGAAGTTAGTTGCCCCGAGGGATAAATAAAGGCTTTAGAGTAGACGTAGCACGGTTGGCAATGATGCCCTATCACATTTAAACACAACATAAGATCGTTTAAAAAACTTAAAAAAAACGGTATCAATGCCGCGCTATTAATTTCCAGTACCAATTTTGAGGTGTTTATCTCCATATCTCTGGAGATACTTACCAGATCTCGATAAAATTACCATGGTACCACACTTGGGATATCTGCTTTCCAACAAATAAAGAATAATCAAAATCGGTTCATAAACGACGACATAAAGTTATCCGCGAACAAACATTAAAAAAAACATATATACGGTCGAATTGAGAAACATCCTCCTTTTTATGAAGTTGGTTAAAAATGGTTGCGAAGTCAGGCCTTTGTAGTCTTCCAATCCCCAAATAATTTAGGACAGTAGAGGATGAATTAATGATCATTTGACTGCATTTTCCACTTTATTATCCCTAAACTAATTATTATATGTTTAGGCAAGTTGTGTTGTATCAGACTAGTATATGGTGTTTGATTTACTATACTTTAATCTTAATATTAGCTAGTAGAGGGGGCTGCTTGATTTATTTTAGTTGTATTTGTAATTTTATCCATAATATGATATAAATAAGGTCGATATTGGTTTTAAATTTAAAACTAGATTTTTTTGTAGCAGCGACTTTTTTGTAGATTTTTTTGTAAACTTCGAGTACTTTCGATAACCCGTAGTCTCCAATATACCAGTTTTGAGTAATTTAATCCATATATTGTTAAACATAAGGTCGATTTCAACATGATACATATTATAGCCGTCCATTTTTGGTTCATACGTGAGAAAAGAACAAAACAACAAATATTTTCGATAATCCGTATCCTTTTGTTATATTTTTCTGAGCTGCAGCCCCTTTGAGTAGTGATGTGGAATGTGCTTATGTACTAAAGTTTTCTTACTGCTTTGTTGTCCGTTTGTAACGATGTTATTGTGTCTGAAAATAACACATTTGTATTAAATGCTGCGCGAGATAAATTGCACTTTATTTGAGAGGTCTTATGAGTAGCAATGGAGGCTATTGCGTGTGAAATTTCCGCTAGAGGCGCTAGTGTGCTACAAGTTTCGCGAAATGTCAATGTCATTTATATTTAAGGATTTATCCCAAACTGACATTGACATATCATTATTTTTGTCATTTAATTTAATTATATAGCTGTCATCATAACAAAAAGTTTTAAATTATTTAAAAGTAGTTATAACGCGGGCGTAGCTGGGGGTCACAGCTAGTCTTATATTAGCTAGCATTTGACCACTATCTCGCCTGGAGGTAAGCGATGATGTAGACGAAGATGATGAAGACGCTAAGTGTAGAATACTGCTTTCTGTGAGTATCCAAGGACCGTAGCAGTTGGTTGGAGAGGCGCACATTCAGCAATGGATATTACGTCGATGATCCTGTAGTGGACATCCCACAACAGCCATTTCTCGTCCTATCCATGAAATAAAGACGTGTCAAACCAACCAGCGTCCATACCTTATGTCCCAGTTAATATCTATCAGCCGGCTGCCTCACCGCGACGCCAGCTAACCGTTCACACACCGCCTCGAGCTGCGCGTCCAACATCAGCGACGCTATCTGATCGTCTGTCAGCATCTCCACGCTGTGGACAACAAACATTATAGATCGAACCGCGGCTTAATTGACTGAGCACCTGGACGTGTTATCCGGGGAGTGCGGGTTCAAATCCCGTCGGTACGATGAAATTTTGGATTGTGTTTAACAAATTACAAAAATTTGTAGTGTTTAACACTTTAAGAAACATAATATTTAACCATTATAGAGTCCGTCGTGGCATTACGATGCACTAACATTCAAAGGTAAGGCAGGATATACCTACCTATTACCACATAATAATGATAATAAAAATAATATAAAAAAAAATTAAAAAAATACCTACCAAGGTATCAAACATTTTTAGTTGGAATATCAGAGTCAACGCAACAAATACAGTAAATTAGAACCTTTAACACGCGCGCCCTCAATTTCTACAACGGTTTTCTTTTTTTTGCACAGACTCTTGTATGTAAACCTCTACCAGGCTAGTAAAGCAGCACGCACTTTTAGGCTAAGTTCAGCGATAATGCCACGACCGGTGACGGCTAACCACGGCTTTTAAGTTTTACCCTGTTGAATAATAGTAGTTAAAAAAAAAACTTTAACTAAGGGTCAGTTCACACCGCGATGCGACGCGACGCGACATGACGATGCTTTTGGTTTCGTGCGGCGCAGCTCAGCGCAGCGTGAACCCGCGCGACGCCACCAAATTATCTCAATGCAATGTGTACCTTATTGTGAAGTTCATAAAGTTCAATTGTTTATCACGCGGCACCCGCTGCGCCGCGCGACGCAGCCAGAAGCCGCGCGGCGCAGCCTGAAGCCGCCGAACTAACTCAATAAAATGTGTATTTTTTTGTGTAGTAAATAAAGTTCTTTGTTGTATCACTCTCTTAATAAGTGCGCGCCGCAGCGTCGCGGTCTGAGCACACATGTGGAAGAAAACAAAAGAAAAAGACAAACTCCAAGTGACAAGGGCAAACGCAAGTGTCGGTCTCTTTCGGGTCTGTAGTGCACAGTCTATAAAGTGAAATGTGTTTGTTACCTGGCCAGGCTGTCAGTATCGGAGCTGCGGTCTGTGATGGAGGCGCGCGGCGCGGGGGAGTGCGGCGCGCGGGGGGAGGCGGCGCGCGGGGTGCGGGGCGCGGATACAGACCCGCGTCGTTCACCGAACAGTGACAACCCTACCAAATTAATAACAGTTAGAACATCTGTCGCCAAACATCTTATGTGTTACTTATAAAAATCTATTGATCAATTGCTGAACCGCCTCTCAGCTGAGAAGCTTTTTACGCTTGGCATATATCAGCTGATTGGTTCTGCCAGCGCCATCTTGCCTCTCAGCAAGTGCTTAACGAGGTCCCGGCGGTGGTTAACTTTGAGAGCTGCCAATGCAATTGTCAACGACCTCTCAACTTTGATTACCGTTTATGAGTGAGATTTTCCTTGATCAATAGTTCAGCAATTGCTCAAAAATTGAGACACGTTTATAAGAAACACTGCTTATGTGTTCCGGCAGCTATCCTTAACAGCCAGTTCCCATCTTTGACCGCATCATCACTTGCCTGGTTTATTGAGATCGACAGCATATATATTTTTTAGATTTTTCACTCCCTTACTTTAATTTAGAGGGTGGGGGACACACACACACACACACGTTTTATCACTTTAGAAATGTCTATCTTTCAAATGATTTACTTTGAGAAAAAATGGTTTTAGGAATCTCAATGTCATTTTTAAAGACCTGTCTATAGACGTATAGGTTTGATGAAACATTTTTTTTTAAATATTTTTGTATAAAAATCGTAAAGCGGTTCACAGAATACACGTTCCTGCCAAGGTTCAACTGCGTAGTCTGGATAGTTCCGGAATAAAGTGATTGTGACATAAGCACGGACGGACAGACAGACATGACAAATCTATAAGGGTTCCGTTTTTTGCCATTCAGCTACGGAACCGTAAAAGAACCATTTCGGAATAAACCTCTACCGAACAAAATCTGTCCATAAATGACGGAGTTATGCCTGAATATACATTAAAAAAATAGTAACTCCCCAATTGAAAATCTCCTCCTTCATTTTTGAAGTTGGTTGAAAATAAAATATGAATAGGATAGTCACTTCTTTAGATCTGATCTGATGATGACCATACCTTGGAACATCTCCCGCACTTTCTCCCCAGTATCATGCAGCAAGGCGTCCAAGCTCTGCCGCCTGCCTTGCTCCAGCTCTGCCCTGATGCAAGCACTCCTGTCTCCAGATCTGATGATGACCATACCTTGGAACATCTCCCGCACTTTCTCCCCAGTATCATGCAGCAAGGCGTCCAAGCTCTGCCGTCTGCCTTGCTCCAGCTCTGCCCTGATGCAAGCACTCCTGTCTCCAGATCTGATGATGACCATACCTTGGAACATCTCCCGCACTTTCTCCCCAGTATCATGCAGCAAGGCGTCCAAGCTCTGCCGCCTGCCTTGCTCCAGCTCTGCCCTGATGCAAGCACTCCTGTCTCCAGATCTGATGATGACCATACCTTGGAACATCTCCCGCACTTTCTCCCCAGTATCATGCAGCAAGGCGTCCAAGCTCTGCCGTCTGCCTTGCTCCAGCTCTGCCCTGATGCAAGCACTCCTGTCTCCAGATCTGATGATGACCATACCTTGGAACATCTCCCGCACTTTCTCCCCAGTATCATGCAGCAAGGCGTCCAAGCTCTGCCGCCTGCCTTGCTCCAGCTCTGCCCTGATGCAAGCACTCCTGTCTCCAGATCTAATGATGCGACGCGGTGATGCGGCCGACATCTTCGACTCCATTGGACTTGGTGGGGATAGCTTCTCTGGTGTTGAACGCGGTCGCAGAGAACATTTTTCGAAGCTTACCTGAAATCAATAAAAATGCCGGAACACAAATGTTAAATAATATTGTTAATCAGAAACTTTGATTAAAATGGAGAGGCTAATTTGGGGTCATAAAAACAGGCCGTCATAAAAGTTACAGAAAAAAACTTCTACGCTTTTGTATTTCGACCCTAAACAACGTACTTAGTACTTAGTTTTACTTAGGTAACTAAGTATACAGATTGAACCTTATCCTTAATTAATTAGAGACCAAAGTTGCATGTATGATAAATATTGTTCACATTAGATGTTTGAATGGTACGTCGTGCTAGTGTTTGTTATTTTATTTGCCTTTTGTTATTCGTCTATTGTTTTGATTCTAAAGGATTCTAGAGTATTCTACTTAAAATTATTGTGGCCCTACCCTATATAAGGCGTCGGAAACCGGCGTTGTGATCAGTCATTCTTTGGAAGCGACATTGTAAACATGTAAGTGCGAATAGTGACCAAGTGATTGTGAAGTGTAAACTGTGAACAAGTAATTGTGAAGTGCGAACAGTGAATAAGTAGTTGTGAATTACCAACCACCTCAGTGTGTGTTAACGGATATTTAAACATTGTGCAAGACGATTTGGACGACTATACTGAAACTTTGTGCTATAGTCTGGCCATAACTGCTGTACACTCCCTGAGGTATGCGCGGCGAGGTGGGAGCCGGGGAAACAGACTGTGGGGACGGCAGAATGACGGAGCGCGTCCCCCGCGTCTCGCCGCGCGCATACGACAGGGAGTGTACAGCAGTTATGGCCAGACTATAACCTAGTGTTTTTGTGGAAATAAACGTATATCTCATCGGATTGGCATTTTTATACCACCCCGCATGATTGTAATATTTTAATAGGTATAACTTTACTGATCTAAAAACGAAGATCGGGCTCAGTCTCCACTGAGCCCGATCTTCGAGTCCACTGCTGGAACTAAGCCACGATACTCCTATCGTGGCTTAGTTCTAGCAGTGGACTGACACCGGTTGATTATGATGATGATCTAATTACTGGCTCTAATTTACAAAGTTACCTAATTTCTCAGGGCTGTAGCTGTCCAGGTGCTGCAGGTCTGTAGAACACAATCTTACCTCTGTAAATCAATGCCAGTTTATATCTATAATACAAAGAGATTTACTTCCTCCAGACTGGAGTAGTCCAGGTCTTAAGTCTAGATGTCGCAGGTGTCGAGACAGTTCGGTCGCTGCACGTCAGCCGCTCGTCGCAGCCACTCGCGAACATTCGCGTCTACGTTGTGTCCAAAGAACTGTTATACTTACTTCCTCTGGACTGGAGTACTCCAGGTCTATCTCAGTCCAGGTGTCGCAGGTGTCGAGACAGTTCGGTCGCTGCACGTCAGCCGCTCGCCGCAGCCACTCGCGAACATTCGCGTCAGCGTTGTGTCCACAGATCTCCTCTAGGGGCTCGCTGCCGCCCGTCGTGCCTTCGCTACCCGTGTCGGTTATTGTTGATCTTTCTACGTCTGGGGGAAAAAAGATTTGAAATTTGTTGAAAGTCTTTGAAAATTCTGTTCCTCTTTACATTTCACATTAAGTAGATATATCATTATAAGATTATATAAAACGTCAATCTTATAACACCTTTTATTTTTGTAAAACAGAGATTAAACGCTTACCTGAACGACCAAAAAAGTGTGTTATAAAAATATGATCGGACGCAAAACAGTAGATCCAAAAAAGAAGAGCACGGAAAAAAGAAGGAGAAAGGCGAAGAAGAAGAAAATGAAACCTCACCGTTCCTATTAGAAGACTTCCTAGACCGATGTCGGTGTATCTCGTCGGAGATCCTCTCGAGGTTCCTGAGCGCTGAGGAGTACTGCTGCTTGGCATCAGACACCTGCTCCTCCAGGGTCTGGATCCTGGCCTTCTGCGCCTCCAAGGCGGTGTTGATGCGAGCCTTCTCCTCGAAGTATGGCCTAGAAGATGTATCCTCATCAGCCTTATTAGTTAGGTCTAAAAGCGTGAATGTAGCACAGAAGTTACCTTGCCCTTGATTCTCAATCATTCGAAAACCTAATCGAATTAGAAAGCATCATTTTTAATTTTGAATATTGATAAAACCTTCAGCTATTTTATCGCGGAAACCTTTCCTATTAGAATCACTGATTTTTTGAAATTATAATATCAAGAGTAACCGATCGGAGCATTATGAATGCAAAGATGCAAGGCGAAGTAAATGCATTCTCCGAATCCGAATTTGCTTTCGAATGATTGATAATAATGCTGCTTATTATTTGTTATGTTCATAATGAGCAGTTTTCTTAAAAATATTAGTTCCTGGAAGCTCAACAGATGAAATGGAATAAATCAAATACAATACACATATATGACAATACTAGCCGTGCCCCGTAAAAGTACGCTATGTGTTATTCCAGGGTCTAGGGTATCTACATTCCAAATTTCAGCTTAGCGTGAAGAAATAAGATACATACATACTCAAAGCTCTTCATTCGTTTTCGATTCATGTTTAAACCGCTTTTACTCCCTCTATTTTTAACATGTGTAATGTTCAACGAGGTTTGATTTAATTAGCAATTTGTAATTTGTACCGCAGAACATTTCTATTTCACGGCTAAATAACTGAAAAAGTGGTACCGGACTAGCAGAAATCCTACCACTACAAACTCGTACATAATCTGCATCGATTATGAACATAAATACTTGAAATTACACTAAATTTCCATCAACAATTTTTCAAAGTACCTATAAAAAGATTGAAAAATCATATTCCACATGCTTAGCACATTAAACATATGCTAATATCCTTGTTTTGCTGTTAATGGACTGGCGTGACCAATTAGGTTATATGTCTGATTGGTCGATATGACGTAACGTTGCGTGGACGCAGTTAGACAAGGACGAATTGATTTGCTTTGTTTATATGATCTAAATAACATCGGAGTGTCTGTGATTAATAATAATGTGGAGTTTTATTTTCAGTACACAGGTTGAATTTTTCAAACAGGCGTGCATGGCCAAATCCTACTGTGAGGAATGCGAAAAGTATATTAGGAAGTTTTGGGACCGATTTCGATGAAAACCAAAACAGCATTATTGGATTTTTTTTTAATTAAAATTCACAGCCAGGAAAAATAAAAAAACAACCTTTATTATTACACCATTCGATAGTGTCGCTAAATAAGCAACGAATTATGGGCAGTAACGAAAAATATTTCCTTTCATTCCGAGCGGAAAGTAGGATGGAAGGACAGGGATAGCATGAAAGTGGGATGGAAGGACAGGGATAGCAAGAAAGGTCAGAATCATCAGAAGGTAATTCAGTAGATGAGATTTTTTTTTTAATTTCATCTAGTTTAGCGTTTGACCACAATCTCACCTGTTGGTTAGTTAGTTGTAGAGTTAGAATAGTTGCTCCACTTGGACTGGTTTTAAGTTGGTTAAATTATCCAGCGCTCTGTCTCATTGTCGTATTACACATCCAGACAAGCTTGTTTATATCTTAAACCACATCGTCACATAACATCAGGTGATATATTTTTTTTATGCGGAAATGGGTGGCGCTTGACCACTATCTCACCTGATGTTAAGTGATGATGCGAAAATAAATAAAATAATTAGATGATATAGTGGCTAAGTACTTGTAGAAGTAGCAGTAGTACTTCAATAAGAAATGGTATAAAGAGAAAGGGAGAGAAAAAAGGAAAGAAAATGCAGATGCAATGCGATTTAAAAAGCTTTAAGCCGGGTCTTATGCTGCCTGAATATCGAATCAACTATACCAAGCTATCTCGTTCCCCCTCTTAGGCGAACGGGGATGTTTTCCGTCCGTTCCTATCAGGAACCAGTGAAACTGGCCCTAAATATCATTGTATTACATTGTAGAATTATGTTGTTGGATAACCTTTGTTGTATTTCAGAAACCACGTCCCCTTTTTGTTCCCCAAAAATATTGTGACAACTTTGTTGTCGTATTTCAGGTTGCAGGAGACGCGGCTTTACATTTTAGTTGTCTAATATGATAGAGTGTACCGTGTGCAGATACAATGAGCCAACGCGTTGCCAATATAGTTATTGTGTAGTTGTCATATATTATTGAGTGTGCAGATGCAATGAGCCAATGCGTTGCAAAGATAGTTATTGAGTAGTTGTCATATATTATTGAGTGTGCAGATGCAATGAGCCAATGCGTTGCAAAGATAGTTATTGAGTAGTTGTCATATATTATTGAGTGTGCAGATTCAATGAGCCAATGCGTTGCAAAGATAGTTATTGTGTAGTTGTCATATATTATTGAGTGTGCAGATGCAATGAGCCAATGCGTTGCCAAAATAGTTATTGTGTAGTTGTCATATATTATTGAGTGTGCAGATGCAATGAGCCAATGCGTTGCCTAAATAGTTATTGTGTAGTTATCATATATTATTGAGTGTGCACATGTAATGATTCAATGCATTGCCAAAATAGGTATTATTCAGTAATCTAATATGAATTATATGGTTAGTATAGCATGCATATAGAATATAAAATCAGTACCAAAGATGGGCAAGCCACGTCGAACGAAGTGCCGTGTCCTGCGGAAGATTGACAACTGAGTGCAACTATACAAGCAAGGCTGTGGTAGCGTCTAACTAATATTGTAAAAGGAGATTAATTTAAGTATAACTATCCTGACGCTTATTTATCACGCTCATACGGCTAGTCTACTACAAAACGTATGTTATATGTAGGTACAGTGAAACTTAGTTAAGTGGGACCTGGATAAGTGAGAAACCTCCATAACTGGAACTCATGCTGAGGTCCCAACAATTTGGCACGGAATTACCTGTTCGTGGGACGAAGCAAACCTCTATATGGGATTCGTTCTTTCGATTTTATCGTCATAGTTACCTCTATAACTGAGACAGCAAGTGAATTTTATATGCATTGACCTCTGTAACTGTGATAACATCGTTTTGTTTGTTTACTTACTTATTCTTATTCTAGATAGAGATAGAGAGATATAGAGATAGAGAGATAAGATTTTATAAACGTTGACGTCGATTGAATAGTTTCGAGAGAACTTACTGAAAGTGACATTGTTCGTGTCTTCTCGTCTTCTTTATTGGATTATGAGATGAGATGACGACGAAATGGGCTCGGAAGTAAATTTAGTAAAAACGCGAAGCAGTAAAATCACTAGAAACTTTGCACAGTTATTTTGAAATTACATCAATTGGTGAAAAAAGCATATTTGGTAAAATCTAACACATCATTCATCATTCAAACATCGAAAAACATCTGATGGCTGATACTACCAAAAGACAAACTAAAATGATAGATTTTTATAATTTATGCATTCTGTTTACATTTTTGTACTATTTATAAAAAAAACGTGCTTGAATATTTTTCTTTATTACATTTATAACCTTTATTATCTTTTCCCGATTCCCAATAAAGATTAAAACTCACATATAATGTTTACATACTACGTTATTTTATTTAATAATCGCACCTCTATAACTGAAATTACCTGTATTCTGACCTCTATTAATGGAACCCTCTGTCAATGAGACAGTAATTTATTTATACCTGGATATCTGAGACACTGGGTAAGTGGAATACCTCTATAAGTGAGACAAATTTGCAGTTCCCTTGATGTCTCACTTAACCAGGTTTCACTGTATATAATTAGTAACAAACGTTAAATTCTCCTTTTACTACAATGCCGTTCTGTCAAATGTTGGCGCAATCTTCAGGATCAACGATACTATTCAACCATTAGTCTTGTTTTTTAAATTGTTAGTAGTAAGTATTATTATAAATTGTAAGCATTACTCTTTAACGGTCATAACCTTAACGTTTTGGAAAAGGTTCTATGGCATTAAAGGATTGGGGACAATTTATTTTAATAGAAACAAGAACCTAGATTGTAACATCATTTGACAGTATATGTTTTAAATTAGTAATCAAACAATCTATTAATCTAATAGTAAACAATGCATTAAAAGGTTTACCTACTGAAGCAGACTACTAAATATCTAGAAGATATGCAAGCTTAGAAATGAATTAGCTTCTATTATCAGCCGCTCGTTTTATTGCTATTAAACTCTTAAATACTTCGAATAAATAATTAAAGTTATTAATTATTATAACAAAATGTAGTATCTAATATATAAAATTCTCGTGTCACAGTTTTCGTTGCCATACACCTCCGAAACGGCTTGACCGATTTTGATGAATTTTTTTGTGCTTATCCGGTATCTATGAGAATCGGCCAACATCTATTTTTCATCCCCCTAAATGTTAGGGGTAGTCCACCCCTAAATTTTTTATTTTATTTTTTAGACAAAATTTTTAATTTCTATTTTTTTATGATACAACATACAAAAATACATACAATCCTCAATTTTCACCCTTCTACGATCAACCCTTATTTTTTAATAGCCATTTATTTATATGGCAAAACAACATTTGCCGGGTCAGCTAGTAATATATAACATTCTAAAATCTATATATTATGCATAAAAAAACTCAAACGTTAGTCGAAATGCGCTTTTTTCGTTTGATATGTCAAGAAAACAAGATAAAGCAGAATTAAATCTTAATGTATAGGGATTTAAGTTCAAATTACTCGCAGTCCAAAGGCTTGGCCAAACTGAGAGCGTAGTTAGTATTTTGGCGTAAATGGGTAACATGCTTTTATTTATTTTTAAAACAAATTAATAATCTTAAGTTAAGTAACTAAGTTTGTTTATATAGGTGTGTATTCGTTCCGCTGGCATGAGACCAGCGGATACCCATTCACGCCAAAAAACTAACATAATACCGAGGGAGCAATACACAATTTTCTCTGGGGATTTGAAACAAGGTAGAGCGAATCTAGCGAACCGATTTTGACAGCGTTAATAGTTAATCAAGCCAATCACAAAAACAGCGCATTGGCATTGCTTTCCTTACAGAATTAAGACACAGACACCGTTTTTGCATTGATAACGAAGCGTCTGTTCATTGCAAAACGCCTAAAAGAAAGAGATGCAGCTAGACAGTTGTATTTTTGTATCTCTTTTGTTAGCGACGATCATCGTTCGAAATTAGAAGAGAGAATTAAGTACATTTGCGTAAAATAACATTAAGTTAAATTGTGCGCTTTGATATTTCGTTAATATGCCATCTCTTTAACAAAGATTTAAGGTCATCATATACTACATAGTCTACATATCCTTACCTGGACTTAGCAATCTGTCGTTTAAGTCCGTTCTGGAGTTGGTTGACCAGCGCTGATGCAGCTCTATGTGCCGCAGCCTTTGTCCGCTGGATGGCGATCGCTGAAGCTCTGTCAGCTTCCGCCTGGAAATAGACTCTTGATCACTACCATGCCCCAACTTCCTATAGAAACTATGATAAATAGAAGGGCGGTTATTGAACTTAACATGTCTAAAATCCTGGTATATTTAACAAACATGCTGAATAACCTTAAGGTACCATACAAACAGATATTTTGATTCAGATATGTAGATGATACCTGTTTTTCAAGCTCTAGCTTTTCAACAAGCTTTTTTTTTACTTTTGGCTTTGGCCACCACACAATTTGTCAATTGTGCCATTTAGCCAACAAACAGCATTTCATATTAGACCGTTCAAAAACCGTCTGTGTGAGATATACCATCTCTTCATACCATACCTGGTTGACTCTGTGCGTAGCATGGTTGAGCATCTCCTGCCAGGCCGGGTCGAGTGTGAGGCCGCCGTCGCAGTTAGCCAGCCGAGACATCCCCTGCTCCGCCAGATATACCATCTCTCTGGCAGTGTATATTACTTCATATATACCTGGTTGACTCTGTGCGTAGCATGGTTGAGCATCTCCTGCCAGGCCGGGTCGAGTGTGAGGCCGCCGTCGCAGTTAGCCAGCCGAGACATCCCCTGCTCCGCCAGATATACCATCTCTCTGGCAGTGTATATTACTTCATATATACCTGGTTGACTCTGTGCGTAGCATGGTTGAGCATCTCCTGCCAAGCCGGGTCGAGTGTGAGGCCGCCGTCGGAGTTAGCGAGCTGAGACATCCCCTGCTCCGCCAGATATACGATCTCTCTGGCAGTGTATATTACTTCATATATACCTGGTTGACTCTGTGCGTAGCATGGTTGAGCATCTCCTGCCAGGCCGGATCGAGTGTGAGGCCGCCGTCGGAGTTAGCCAGCCGAGACATCCCCTGCTCCGCCAGATAGACCATCTCTCTGGCAGTGTATATTACTTCATATATACCTGGTTGACTCTGTGCGTAGCATGGTTGAGCATCTCCTGCCAAGCCGGGTCGAGTGTGAGGCCGCCGTCGGAGTTAGCGAGCCGAGACAGCCCCTGCTCCGCCAGATATACCATCTCTCTGGCAGTGTATATTACTTCATATATACCTGGTTGACTCTGTGCGTAGCATGGTTGAGCATCTCCTGCCAAGCCGGGTCGAGTGTGAGGCCGCCGTCGGAGTTAGCGAGCCGAGACATCCCCTGCTCCGCCAGATATACCATCTCTCTGGCAGTGTATATTACTTCATATATACCTGGTTGACTCTGTGCGTAGCATGGTTGAGCATCTCCTGCCAAGCCGGGTCGAGTGTGAGGCCGCCGTCGGAGTTAGCGAGCCGAGACAGCCCCTGCTCCGCCAGATATACCATCTCTCTGGCAGTGTATATTACTTCATATATACCTGGTTGACTCTGTGCGTAGCATGGTTGAGCATCTCCTGCCAAGCCGGGTCGAGTGTGAGGCCGCCGTCGGAGTTAGCGAGCCGAGACAGCCCCTGCTCCGCCAGATATACCATCTCTCTGGCGGCCGCGTGTGCGCTGTTTGCTTTATCGTATGATATTGTAGCCGTTTGGAGCTCTTGGGATGTCTGATGATAAAAATTAATAGATTTTTTTCAACTGCTTCCATTTTTTTTCTCTTAATAAAATTTAGAATAAGTATTGCAGTTAGGGTCAATCAGCTAATCTTTATGTCGGATAGACAAGCATTTGGCTATCACGACAGATCAACTGCTGGTAAGTGACGATGGGGATAAAATGGAATTCTTAAGATTCAATAGTCATTTATTCGTAATAATATAATCTTCGAAAAATAAATTTTAAAGATATACTTGACTTTGTGTATACAAAGTTTGTAAGAACAATTTTCATGTAAATACTATCCTACTTCCTACTAATATTATAAAGGCGAAACTTTGTGAGAATGTTTGTTACTTCCTCACGCTAAAACTACTGAACCTACTGAGCTTTGGTATGAAGATAGCCTAGACTTTGGAATAACACATAGGATACTTTTTATCCCCATATTCCCATGAGAACGATGTCTACGCGGGTAAAACCGCGGGGCACAGCTAGTGCTGAATTACTAACTATTTGTTGAAGAAGTTCATCAGACATACACGAAACAGTAGGCTTAGCGCGCACTGCGATTTTTATTCGTCAATCTGTGAACGACGCCAATGTACTATAGTAGGCAATAATAGTAGGTAAATAAAAATGTCATCAATAAGGTCCGCGCACTGCGAAAAAAAAATCGTTCATATATTTTGTAGGTAGTAGGTAATATTAGGTACTTAGTATTAGGTAGTAGGTACGTAGTGCGCGCTTAGCCTTCGTCGATATGAGACATTCAACAAAAATAATAGTGAGTATAATATCGATAACTTTATAATAATGTTTCAAAATCACAAAAACTATAAATAGAGAAACATATATACATACCTACACTTGCCGAAAATTCGCAGCTACTAACTAGCACCTAATCTGTGCTAACCTACTGTCCCAGTTAACGACAATCAATTAGCCACAGGTACTATTAATTATTCTGTGCCACAGCTAACTGTAAAATCTATTAGCGAGACAATTCACATTGATGCTTTCATTCAGTCTATTACAGTTTTATATTGCCAAGGAAGAATTATATAAAGATTCTTACAGATTTGCTTGATTAAGGGCTGATTTTTAAATTCTCAAAATAGCGGCCTGATAGTTACCAATGCGATATATTTATCTGCCCATGTAAACACCCGTACAAAACTTTCGATTTTTCAATGTGCTTTTATCAGTCAGTTAGATATCTGTAGTCTTTTTGTAGCTATCTTCACGCCAATAGTGTGGGAAAGAGACAATCTTACGCAGTGCTATAGATGTTAGAGCGAGACCGACGATTTATAACTATTTTACAATTTGACAAGGAGATTCTAAATTTGATTTTTAATTCAGCCAAGCATGATTTTTTAAACTTTTTTTTTTTTGTTTTATTATGGCTCCGCACAATTAGTGTATTTAGCCAGTTTCTGGCCAATTGTATGGAGCCTTAATGAAATTAAAAAAAAGTAATGACATAAAGTCAAGATTTGACGTCGAAACTTGTCACAAACATAATTTATACCACAGAATAGTCGGCTATCTGAGGCACAAAGAGCCAGGTAAATTAACTCCTCTGTTAAGCAATTTATTCCCTGGAATACTTCTATCTGTCTATTGAAAAATGCGAAAATATAGTATCAGCGGTATAAGCCCTATCTGATCGTGTAAATGAGGAATGAAAAATCGGCCCTTAAATAAATAAATAAAATAAAACATAAATGTGAAATGAAACATTTTTTGTTTAATTTCTTTTTATTATATAGATATATTTTATACTAAAAATATTGCAGTAGACCTTCATTTATATTTTTGTAACATTTTAATTACTAAAAATGCATGAATATTAATTTTGTATATTCCCTACAGACTGTCATCAATATAAATATTACATTATTTAAAATACTTAAAATAAGTTATATCGCCAGCTTTTTAGGTAACCTACCAGCAGACATAACTGAATTCAGTTTTTTATAGATTTTACATAGTCTGTATAATAGTTTTATGGTAGTTTATATTGTAGTTATAGTTTTAATTTAATTTAAATTAAGTTGATGTTCTTTAATAGGGAATGCGGGGGTACATTTTTACATACAAATTCCCCTGTTTCCTCTCTGGAAAATGCTTCTAGAGAAAAAAATATTCTACAAAAAGTTAAGGTCTGCTATAGCTATGCCCCTGTCATTTGTTTTTTTGACCAACCAATTGCAAAAAGAAATATGACCCTTCATATACCTGAAAAATGAGCTATTTTACTGCCCTGATCTAAACGGCTACCAGACAACTTTGAATGGGTTTTAAGACACAAAAAAATGATAGGAGCATGGAAGCATACATCTGCAAAAATGTTGTGCACAAAATAATGTGATCAGATCAGATTTCGAGGAGAAAACAGGGGAAAACGAAACCTTATTTTAGTCAACATTTTGTAGGTAAAATGGGTCTGAGTTACTGTTGTCCCTATTGCACTCTCGTTAGATGTTGGGGTACTGCGCATTGGCAATTGTTTCTTTAAAATACCTATTTTTAAAATTCCTCGCACCGGCATTCCCTCTTAAGATGATCAATAATATGCTTAATAATTAAAATACTTACAATATTAGCTCTAAATCTAGCTTCATAATATGGCCTTGCTTTGTGTACACTGGTTCCAAGTTTCTTGGTTAGCTGCTGTATTCGTAGGTGCCCTTCTGCAAGCAATCTCCGGAATGCAAGCCGTGCCTCATCTAACTCTACCTCTAGGCGGTTTATCTCATCGGTTGCAGTGTTTAGTCGTTCTAATTCAATCTGAAAATATTAAATTGTAGATTGACATATTCTGAATTCTGCACAAAATTTAAGGCCAATGGAACAGAGGGGAGACTATTTCCCTGCATTAAGACATAAATTTATATGTAGACTAAATTAATCTGTATTGAAAACCAAATATTACATACAAGCCTAGGTCACCACCCTAGGTGGAGCGATGATATAGGCAAACTAGTTGGCAGCGGTCAGAAACAAAGAGCTGTAGATGGAGCTCAGTAGAGTGTCATAGAAGAGGCCTGTGGCATACATATCCATAAGAGGCATACATTGGACAAATACTGGCTGTTAATGATGGCAACACAATTAAAACAGTGGTAATGCAATGGGTGGCTTATGACTTGGCGTAATCCCTACCAGAGAACCTTTAATGTATGTATTAAATGTACTTTATTGTGGTATATTAGGCTATAAATCTAAATGAATTAGATCTTTCATTTTATGACAATCATATTTTTAGGCTCAATAACCTTTAAAATTATTTTATTAACACTTTGACTGCGGCACTTTTTCGCATATTTTTTAATTTTTAAAATTATTTTTTGTAATTTTTTTTCGTAGCTCTGGCATCAAATCAAAACTAAAATCCAACAGCAGAAGGTCACACACACCTCTTGTGAAAAAATTAATGAAACAATTGTTTTTTCTTTTTTACTTCCGGTACCAAAAATAAAAAAACGCACAGTGTGTGTTTTCAGCAGCGAACAAGTTAAGTCAGTAAGTAGGTGTGTAAATGGAACTTGGCTTTTCTTTGCAAATTGAATTTTCATTACATTATTATACTGTATTAAATAAAACTTTATACCATATAATATTTTATATTTAATAAGTTTTCACAAAGCTTTCTACGTCCAATTTGTAATGTACGATTATTGCATATGTAAGTAAATAGTAAAAAGGTATCATTAAATAGATTAAAATTATTCAAACACAATTGTAAGACATTTTTAACTGGACTAAATGTTCATATTTATTATTGTAGAACTCTTTCTCAAAGACTATTTGTTTGCTGGTGAATGTGTGCAATTTAAAACAGATATAAGCTTTCTATTCACATTGAAATCACTCAACGTAATATTTATCGAAACTGAGCCTGAGTTTTAGAGTGCGATTGACGTATAATAAAACAGCTGATGATTTATGTGAAAGCTCTTTGCCTATTGTTATCAAAGAACAAAAGGACTTTTTTTTATGAATGACTTCACACATATACCGTTCAGTTTCTACCCAAGGGTATGAACAGGCACCAACTAGCTATCAATAAAATTGTCTCAGTAAGTAAGCTATAAAATATACTTTCTGATAATTTGACAACAAAAATATTGATTTATCGATACGCGATTATTACCTGTACGCGAGGGTCCAAAGCTTCTGTGCATTCCGCTGCGCTATCGTTCATTGTTTAGTTAAAACAAAGTCATTTTAGTTCAATATTTTTTCTTCTGACATACAGCTCTCAACGTGTGCCGTGTGATAAAATAAGCATTTCCAAGCCTTACGGTAGGGCCCTGAAATTATTTTATTTTTTCAGAAACAACGTTCGCCCCTCTCCATTGCCGCAAGAAACACCATTACACCACAGATATACCAAAGAGAATATCACAGACTACTATTGGAGAATATAAATACTACGTCAGATATACAATAAAAAAAAACCAATGAATGATGTTGACAGAGCACTTACAGTCCGGCAAGTATAACTTGGCGCGACTGTGCGCCACTGTGCTTTTACTTTGTACTTTGATAACAGTTTCTCTTAAACCACTTTTAATTACTTTAGGCATTATTGAACTATTTTAATAAAGCAGATTTATCAACAATAATGTCGCGGTAATCTCTCAAACGTCAAACTCACAGTTTCAAGAGAGTGGAATTAGTTCCAAAAACCACCACCGCCAAGTTATACTCGTGGTATAAATCACAGATCATAAAGTGTAGCAACTGTAGCAAGCAAAAACGTTGCACCCTAAAGCGCCGGACACACTGCCGCGGTCTGCGGTCTGCGGTCAATAACTAGTATTTCGTGTCCTTAATATATTATGTATATCTATATCAACAATCCCCCGAATCACGAAAACCATGAATTGAATGAACGAAATAAACTAAATGACGGGGACGGAGCTATACAGCCTACATAGCTGCGTCCCCGTCATTTCGTTCATTTCGTTCACTTAATGGTTTTCGTGATCGGCCTGAATGCTGGGCTCCGTTCACGTCCTCCGGAGAAGGTTTTTTGGTTGTTTTGCAACTCGCTCGAAGGTCCGGAACACAGGTCCGGAACGACCACGGTTGTTTTTCACTCAAATTGTGACTTTGACATTTTGCGCAGACTCGAATTTCGAGGTTATGTTCATTTAATTTCTATTTCTAAATATTTTCCGTTTGTTTTTACGATTAATGTCTCGTCATGTCACGTCTTGGTCTCGACAATGCAAATTTCTTCCGATCCCCGTAATCTGGAAAAAAATTACGGCTTTTCCCGCCAAATTTACCGTCACAAACGTCAGAGCGTTTTTTAACCATCGAATTTGATGGGTAAAAAGTTGCAACTGGAGTGAAACAACCGAGGTCGTCCGTCGTGAACGACACAGTTGCTACAACCGAGTGTGACGCTCTAAGGTCGTGAACGGGGTTAGAGCGTTTGGGTGTACTCCAACCGTAGGTCGTGAACGCAGGGCTTCTTTCACGTCCTCTGGAGAAGGATTTTTGGTTGTTTTGCAACTCGTTCGAAGGTCCGGAACGACCACGGGTGTTTTTCACTCAAATTGTGACTTTGACATTTTGCGCAGCCTCGAATTTCAAGGTTATGTTCATTTATTTTTCTATTTCTAAATATTTTCCGTTTGAGTTTACGATTAATGTCTCGTCATGTCACGTCTTGGTCTCAACAATGCAAATTTCTTCCGATCCCCTTAATCTGTAAAAAAATTACGGCTTTTCCCGCCAAATTTACTGTCACAAACGTCAGAGCGTTTTTTAACCATCGAATTTGATGGTTAAAAAGTTGCAACTGGAGTGAAACAACCGAGGTCGTGAACGTTACAGTTGCTACAACCGAGTGCGACGCTCTGAGGTCGTGAACAGGGTTAGAGCTTTTGAGTGCACTCCGAGCGTAGGTCGTGAACGCAGCCCATCCTTGTGGAGTGATTCGGTTCATGATTCTATTCTATATTCTATGTAAATCAGTGTTGCCGATTTGTTACTAATAAAGCTAAATTTAGCATATTTTCGAGCCTGTTAGCATGAATAAAACTTTCGTATTATTTATTATTATTATAGATAGATCAATAACATTTCACGCAACATTCTTTTAATAATTAAAAGAATGTTACGTGAAATGTTAATGTTAAGTTATATTAAAATTTAATTCATAGAAGGTTGAAGGTAAACTTGAAATAAGGTGTTAAAGATGTTCGAGGAGTCTGACAGTCAACCTCAACCATACCTAGTTATAAATATTAAAATACGGGACTTATCGCGCCTAAAACATATTTTTTTATTTAACTCGACGTTTTGACCAAGTTGCATTGATCGTTCTCAACTATACCTACGTTTATGTATTTACAGGCAGGCAGTGTTAGATTTTATACAAAATAAAAATATTAGTTTTCCACAGCAACCTTTATTTTTTAATCTTCATCTTGATTCTACCACAGACTAGTTCGTCTCGTCTAGCCACAGATTACCAAACTACTATTATCAACATCTTCCCTTTCATATTAAAAACTAATTAATTTCTTAAAAACTAAAATCCTACATACATATTTAGTTTTTCAGGTGTCTTCACTGTTCTGCCACTTCTAGTTGTGTAGTTTTGATTTGCACTGCTATTTATTACATTATTTGAGAAAGGCATACTACTGTTAGAAGTGTCAGCACTGGCAGGCAAAATATTGTTAGAAGTCTCAGCGCTGGAAATGGGTTCATCACTAGCACCCATGTTAATATTTAAGCCATCGCAGTTCAATTCACAATTATTGTTATCACTTTTAATTTTAGTATTTGAGTTTACATATTTTCTATTTCTTCTGTATATATTTCCATCATCATCTGCCATTAAGTACGACCTTGGCTGATCACAATTTTTTAAAATTTTACCATGTACCCATGTCGATTCAAAATTTTTCTTAAACAGTATTCTTTGATCAGCGCTCAAGTCGGACAAAGGCTTGCATTTTTTCAACAGATTTACAATGTTTGCTAAATCTGTTACTGTCAAAATTTATAAGTTTAGGTTCTAGACATTTTTTAGGCATAGGTATCAGTGAATTTAAATTTCTTGAATACAGTAATTGGGCTGGAGATGGTAAATATGACTTGGCAGTATTTCGGTAGTTTAACAAACCTAGGTATACATCAGAGCCATCTTCTTTACATTTTTTAAGAATGTGTTTAAATATCTTTACTCCACTTTCACTTTGTCCGTTCGATTGCGAATACTTAGGACTTGTTTATACATGCGTGAAGTGATAAGTATCTGCAAAGTTTTTAAATTTTTCTGAAGTAAATTGTGTTCCACAGTCAGTTATAATGAAAGCTGGTATACCATGCCTGGCAAAAATAGATTTACAATGCAATATGACACAATCACTTGTTAAGCTATCTAATTTACATACTTCAATAAATTTTGAGTAATAATCAATCGATACTAAGTAGTCTCTGCTTTCATATGTACATATGTCCATACCTATCTTAAACCATGGGGTTTTTTCTATTTCATGGTTTAACAATGGTTCTTTTTGAACGTTAGGTATATGCTTTGCACAAGGTATGCAGCTCTTTATGTAATTATCTAAAATATTATTAATGTTTGGCCAAAAAACACATGAACGCGCCCTTATTTTACATGTGCTCAAACCAAGATGCCCTTCATGAATTTTCTGCATCATATAACTCCTTAATACACTAGGTATAACCACAAGATTACTCTTCAAAATGATATCATCTAGGATGACCAGTTCATCTCTGAAAGTCCAGTATTGCTTGACCTCTGAGTCCAAATTATTAACATTCTCTGGCCATCCATTTAAAATATATAATTTTACAGCGTTTAAAACCCTATCATTTCTAGTGGCATCCTGTATTTTTTTTAAAAACATTTGAAATTGGCAAACTTTCTTGTAGCAATTGTATATGCATCACATTATTTTCAATTAATTGTTATAATTTAATTTCAGTCTGTTTGTTAGGGCAGCTTCGGGAAAGTGTGTCAGCAATAAAAAGTTCACGCCCAGGCTTGTATTTAACATGTAAGTTATAGCCCTGTACGGCTAGCATCATACGTTGTAATCTAGCTAGTACTTTATACAGAGGTTTTTTAAACAATGTTTCAAGTGGTTTGTGGTCTGTTTCCACCAAAACTTCACGACCATATACTGGTATATATTGGTGCATTTTATAGCAAACATAGACAATTGCCAACATTTCCTTTTCCAGTTGACAGTAATTTGGTCTATTGAAATTAAACTTCGTGATCCAAAAGCAATAGGTTTTCCACCTTGCAGTACTACTGCTCCCAGAGCTGTAGAGGAACTGTCAACTGACAAAGTTATGTTTTGATTAGTATCAAAATATGCTAGACATGGACTGTTACACAATGCTTGTTTCAGTTAATTAAAACAGTCTTCTTGATTGCTTTCCCAAAAAAAAACCACATCTTTTTTCATTAGTATCCGCAAATGTTCAGTAAGATTTGAGTAATTTGGTATGAACCTTGCCAAATAATTGCACATACCTAAGAACCGTTCAAGGTCTTTCCTGCACTTTGGAGTTTCCATTTTCATGACTGCCTCTACCTTTGATGGATCAGGGGTGACACCCTCAGCTGAAAATTAATGTCTAACAAACAGCAGTGCTTTAACAAAGAATTTGCACTTGCTTTCATTAAACTTAATGCCATTTTGTGATGCTATCCGCAGCACCTTATTCAATTTGCAACTTAATGCTTCAAGACTAGACGCCCACAAACATACATCATCCAAGTAGGTACAAACCCCATAAATATTTTCAAACATTTGTGCGATGATTCTGTGAAATTCTTCTGGTGCAGAGCATATACCGAAAGGCATTCTATTAAATTTGTACCTACCGAATGGTGTTTGGAAAGTACATAGTTCAGAGCTTGGCTTATCTAGCTTTTGCATCCAGAAGCCATTTGATGCATCTAGCAGGGCAAATATTTTAGCATTTTGCATTTTACTCTTTATTTCGTCAAGCGTGTGTAATTGAAATTTTGGTAGAATAATGTATTCGTTTAGGGCCCTAGGATCTAAGCAAATCCGAAGTTTTTTGTTAGGTTTTCTTACCAACACTAGGCTGTTGACCCATTTAGTGGGTTTTGTTATCTTTTCGATGACCCCTAATTTTTCCATCTTCTCAAGTTCTTCACGCAATTCAGGTAGCAATGAAAATAGAACTCGCCGTGCAGCCTCAACTACAGGCTCTGCATCTTCACGCAATTGCAAGGTTACAGTGTTGGGAAGGCAACCAAGGCCTCCATCAAACAGTTTACTGAAATTATTATTAAGATTATTAATCAAATCATCAGTATTATTCTCCTGAAACTTAACATTATGAACTTTTACTAACTGGGTATTCGCACTAATAAAACCACATTCCATAGATGTTTTACAACCCAGCAAACTAGGTATGGAACCTCTAATTATAATAAATTCAACCTCATACATATTTTTGTTCAGGTGAGTTATTATTAAATTACACATGCCTTTAACATTAACACATTTACCATCTAGCCAGGCCTGTCGCACTCCGCGCAGTAGCTATGAAACTACAAGTACCTCCGCGCACCCACTTGGGTCCAAGTTCAGTCAGTTAAGTGTCACGCGCGCTCTCGATCGGCCGCGCGCCTTACTTGTACCTACCTCAATATTATATTCCTTGCTTCATATAGTAACTGTAAAGAGTAACTATGTAAAAAGCAAAGAATGTCACACATAAAATGGTAGGTAGGTATAAATCAGCTGAGTTTCATGTTACAAGGGAATTCACGTAATGATCTTTAGGGAATTTCTATCGACATTACATCTTGCTTTATTTTGTTAGTTCTAAGATAAATAAATAGGGTAGGTACCTACTAACGTTTACTTCAATTTTCCTTTTTTTCTTTCTTAATGATTTTGTACGATAGTCAGATTTTTATAATCGGAGAGTTAATGTAATTAAAGTACTTATAGATCTCAGATCACTGAGATTCACTGAGATCTGATAAGTATCTCCAGAGATATGACGATAAACGTCTCAAACTTGCTACTGAAATTGACTCGCGGGGCATGGAAGTCGGTGTTTTAGTGTTTAATCTACTTCACAAAAACGGAGGAGGTTCTCAATTCGACGGTTTTTAGCGTTCCGTACCCAAAGGGTACCAACGGAACCCTATTACTGAGATTCCACTGTCCGTCTGTCTGTCTGTCCGTCTGTCACCAAGCTGTATCTCATGAACCGTGATAGTTAAGACAGTTGAAATTTTCACAGATGATGTATTTCTGTTGCCGCTATAACAACAAATACTAAAAACAGAATAAAGTTAAAGATAATAGAGGGTCCCCATACAAGAAACGTGTTATTTTCGGCATTTCACGCCATCTACGAACGCTTAGTTAGGCAAACGTCCCATAGATGGCGTTATATTGAAATGTCGATCCCTAACACCTTTGTTAGACGTTAGAAGGCGTTATAAGAAACTAAATGTTTATTAATTATTATTTTTTGCTGGCGAATAATGATAGTGGTATTTTTTGCTCGATCTTATAAAATACTGTAGTGTGGTACGGAACCCTACGAGTGCGAGTCCGACTTGCACTTGGCCAGTTTATTTAAATGTTTGTGACCTCAGAACTCTGTCAGATCTTAACCGATTTGAAATTGAAAATTCTTTTTTAGGGTTCCGTAGTCCTGATAAGGAACCCTTATATTTTCGTCATGTCCATCTGTCTGTCTGTGTGTCTGTCTGTCTGTCCAAGGTTTTGCTAGGAGACCGTTAGTACTAGAAAGCTGAAATTGTGTAGGTATGTGTGTATATCAATAACACCGACAAAATGGTGAAATAAAATATTGGATTTTTTTTAAAAATATTTTTTTATTTTGATATTCAACTATTACAAAATAAAGTTTTCCTAGAATGAATAAAATCATAATTATTTTTGGTCAAAAAAGTGAGTCGGCTCCTACACTATTATAATGTTACAAGTCAAACAACCTACGATTCTAGGCAAGTGATACTATTGTCGCGTTATTTAACTTACGCAATCTAAAACTTTACTCAATTTTAATTGAACGTCACGTATTTTAGTTTAACTGTAGTACTTTTATCCTACCTCGACATTAAACATTAATGTAGTATTTATTATCAGTAATGTACTCATTACATTGTTCTACGAGTATTCTTCTACCAATTAAAGGCTTACAAGTTTTCTCATAACATTCAACCGCATAGTAAAGGCCGCGAGTTGACCGAGTTATTGAGACTCTCGCTGTGCGGACTTACGGTGCATTTTACTGTGCGCAACACGCGGTTCATAGTTACTATTAGTTGATACTGTGGCGCAAATTCAAGGTCGCACCCGAGGCGTGAAGCGCATTTTGAACGTTACTAGCGTTGTAACTAGGTTTAATCTCGCATTTTTGCTCTCAGGGAGTGCAACTTCTGTACTTGTACTATTCATTATTCTGTGATCTAGCTGTAGTATTTTTTTATTGCGTGGCTTAATATCCTTTTCTTTTAGTCCTAACTGTTCACATACCTTGCTTCCTATCACATTACAACTAGCTCCATTGTCCATCTTCATTGAAATTATTTGGTTTATGACTAAGAAATCCTGGGTAATTTAATTCCCCGCTGTGTTAATGTTTACCATTCCTATGAAAAAGTGGTCTCCTGTGACACTGGATTCATCCGTTTGTTCGACGTCCTGTACCATGTGAACATTTTTGTTCCTTCGACACATATTAGCGAAATGATTCTCCCTTTTGCAGTTAAAACATATCTTTCCATATGCTGAGCAATTGTTTAAAGGATGGCTGTTGCCGCAGTTTCTACAATTATTTATATATTTAGGGTTTCTTTGTAGGTTAGGGCCAGTTTTTATATGGTTAATTTTCCTTTTGGTGGCAATCAATTCTTCATCTGTAGAGTTTTCTTTCTCAATAAGCTGGCTCTGTACATACATTCTTGAGGCTTCAGCATTTTTTAAATATGTCATGACATATTCAAGAGTTAATTTGTCATCATCCTCCGATAACAGGCGTGTTTTGTACGCGTCATATTTCGGCTCCAACCCCGCTATAATTTTACTTACGGTAAGTTTCTCCCTTACATTTTCGAACTCACAACGCAATCCTATGTTGATGACTTTAGTAAAATAGTCGTCTAATCTTTCACCGCCATTTTGTTTCGTAGTGAAAAATTTATTCCTTGTTATTGTCAAACTTTTCTTTCTCAAAAAATGGTCACGAAATTTTTTGATGAGATCTTGAAATTTAGTTTCTTCAGTCTTCCAATTGAAGGAATTGTAAACAGTTATGCCTCTTTCACCGATGAAATTGAGCAGGATAGCTATTTTTCTTTGCTCCGACGCAGCGTCAAGATCGTTAGCCGTTAGATATATAAGCAGTGTCTGAATCCATGCCTCAAAGTTAGCCGCTAAATTATCACCTTCAACCATGGGAGCAAGGACACCTGACACCATGTTTGTGTATATACAGGCAGGCAGTGTTAGAGTTTATATTAAATAAAAATATTAGTTTTCGACAGCAAACTTTATTTTTTATACTTCATCTTGATTCTACCACAGACTAGTTCGTCTCGTCTAGCTACAGATTACCAAACTACTATTATCAACAACCTACCGGTCAACCATATAGATAATTTACAAATACTTTTTTGATTTAGACGAATTAATCAAACAAATTGAATATTACGGCAGGACTTTAGTATATCGACCATCGATTTAAGAGATGGGAGGGGGGGAGCGGTACAACCCTCCCCTTGAAGAAAAAGTTTCGGAATCCTCCACTCTCAGAGATATGAAAATTTAAAAATTTTGAGGTTAAGTATTAAAAAATGGATAAATAATTAGTTTGAGGCCTGAGCTGATAAATAATTAGGTTGAGAACTATGACTGGAGGGGTGAGGGAGTGGGAGGTGGACCACTCCCTTATGAGCGGAGAAACGCAGAAACGTAGTTGTCAAGAAAAAATTAAGAACATTTTCGTCGGTTGCCACAAATTCGTTTTCAGGATCACAATTATTAACATGTTTCCAACACTTGCACTACAATCGATTCTTCAGGCGACGACATAGCAAAACACAAAAGCCTTACTAGTACTAGTATCCCTCTGGATCCCTCATTTAAATGGGAGTGCCGCAGGGGCGAAAACCAATTGTTTCCGCAACTATATTATGTATATTACCTAATATATATGAATATTCTTTATTAAAAGATGTCTACACGTAACGTTTTGTCACGTTTATTAGACTTCTTATAATATAGTTAGATAGCCTATCTTCAATAAAAATCCTGGCCTCCAACTCGACTGTCGGTTAACTAAAGTTTAGTCAATTTGATGAGTACTATAACTGCTTTAATTTTATACAATAAAAATAAAAATTTGGCATATATTTTAGTCACACCGATTTTGATTTAGTATTATTTTAGCAAAATTTGCATCAGAGATTAGAATATTCTCCATGTCAAACAAAAGTCACTCTAAAATGGCAACACTGATTCGGATTGATTTGGCGTCGCCGGATGACGCGTGTGTGATTTTCCGGATATTTTTATAGGGTTTTGTTTTAATTCCACATTATTGTGTAATTTTACTACCGAGTTTCGTTGATTTTTAATAATGGCTGATAACGGAAACTATAACAGTGGTGATTTTAAGAGAAATCCCGGTCAAAGTGGCGGCGAAAATGGCCCTAACCAAGATGGCGAGGACGGAGTCAAGCTAAACGAAAAAGCCGGTGAATACATGAGAGAATTACTGGCTGAGAAGATCAAGCTGAATCAAGTTAAATTCCCGATATCAACGAATCTCATAGATGCCGGTAAGGTTACATCCCACATTATAGAACGATCACCCACAAGTACCTACATACTTCAACATTTATGAAAAATCCGTACCCTAAAAACGGTGCCTCCGACCTCGTGATTCATCAATGTCATTGACCTGCAAGACCTCTTCGATTGTTTTTATTCCGAACCCACATCAATGTCTTTGTAATGTTCAATGGGATATAATGATAATTGAAACATGAATGGTGATGGACTCAATCAACCATGTAAACCTAAAAATTTCCTAACTATATATGAATTGAAATCTTTCTGTATGTTTTCAGAGGTTACAAAAGTACAAACAACTGGCCGAGGGCCCGCCAGAGACAATAAATACCTGGATGTGTTCAGGGAGAAACCTGCTAAGGTGACGGTCAAGGTCTTGGTTCCCATCAAGGAGCATCCCAAGGTAAGTTCTTTAGATCTTAGAAACATTTTTGGGACAGAAGAATTGAAATTGCACTATTATTTTTAGGTAGATTAGAAAATATATAAAATATGACAATAGAATATATAAATACTATGTGCAAATTTCAATTTTATTTTAAATGCTGCCATATGTTGCATGCCTTTGTTGTGACGTCACATCAATTAGGATGTAGATCTGTGAATAGCGAGTAAGTAAGCATGTTAAAGACCGTGGGTATTATATTACCTACGGTACCGTAACTGGAATATTATATCATTGAAATAAGCGGTTTTTTCTTAACAGACAAACACTTGACTATTCTCTTACCTGATGTTAACACGTTGCCTGCTGAAAACAAATAAGGTGCGTTTTTAGTTACTGTATGCGAGTGCGGGTGTGCTCACACACGGTGGGAGCGAAATGTACTTTACGCTAATGTGGAGCGCCGCTACTACAGTGCAGCTCACGCACCACCTGTGATTTCACATGCGCAACAAAACACGCCACGTGTGTAATCCGCACAGTCGTACCGACAATTTTCTCACAACTGGTGTGTGCACCACACAGCTGTTTGATTTTTGTTGCGATCTGATGCCAGTGCTACACAGACGTCGTGTGTAGATTAGCATCGCTGGAAAGTTGCGAAAATGGCACCACAGTCAAAGTGTTAAATGAAGATGCGCTCTAAGATGGAATATCAAGGATATTTATTGACTTTGCACTGAGATTATAATATAACTTGTTTGCAGTTCAACTTTGTGGGTAAGCTGCTGGGACCCAAGGGTAATACAATGAAGCAGCTGCAAGAGGAGACAATGTGCAAGATGGCTGTTCTTGGTAGAGGATCCATGAGGGATAGGTAAATAGGCTTAAACACGTTGTATAAAAGTTACAGTATTCTTAGTCACATGTAGATTTTCTGCCTCTCGTATTCTTACAAAGCTACAACATGGAGTTCTTCAAAAGCAGCAGTAAGAATGTTGACACGTTTTTTTTAATGCATGAGTGACACCCTGAGTGTTTGAATCTACTTGTTTGCTATCTCTTCCATAAAACACGGGTGATTCTGGCTTGAGACTTGATTAATTTGTTGAAAGAGATGAGGTGTTGACTTGACAATATTGACTTCAGCAACTAGTTTAAAAAGTTAAAGACGTCTTATCTCCCTGCCATCTTAACCCTTGAATGAAGAGCTCTGTTGAACAGTTAAAACTAAAAGTGTCTAGGTGGCATATTATTAAATAAAATGCCATTGTAAAATAGACTTTACTGTAGACAAAATAAACCTCAAAAGCAGGAAGGATTTGCGGGTGACACATGTTACGCTTCGGCGATAGTGTTTTTATGGACTTGTGTTACTTGACACTTGTCCGTGCTCAAGGGTTAAAGTCCAGACTAGGACATTCTTCTGGACATAGCTATTCAAATGACAAACCCTTGAGCGCAATTATCAGCTCTTCATTTCCTAATGCTTAACATTTGCCTAGCCAGTTCTTCAAAAGAAATAGACCAAAAATCAGGTCCATGGAAATAAAATTAATAGGACTCAATTTCTAGGCAAAAGGAAGAAGAGCTAAGAAACTCCCTGGATCCTAAATATGCCCATCTGTCAGACGAGCTCCACGTAGAGATCACAGCTATCGCCCCGCCTGCCGAGGCTCATGCCAGGATTGCTCTGGGCCTTGCCGAGGTCAAGAAACTCCTCATCCCTGACCCAGGCCCAGATCAGATGTGGCCGCAGCCACTGATGGACAGACGTAAGTGTGTTTGGGATTGATAAGCCTTTTGTTTTTAAGCTACTAACACAAATTTCCTTTGGTTAGGAAAAGTTGCTATATTGCCTATGTAATAAAGAGTTATTGTATTGTCTATTTTCTGCTTGTTTTGTTAGCGGGACGTCCCGGGCTAGGTCCGCCGCCCCGTGGGCCGCCACCACGCGGCCTTCCTCGCCCGCTCGGCCCTCCGCCCCGCGGTCCTCCAGCTAAGAAAGCACTCACCATCCTGGACCACGCGCGCTCCGCCATGGAGGCGCCCTATGGCTACGATGACCATTACGGTGCCCCGGAGCCTCCGGTTAGTAAACACTGTATACAACTTGGCACTGGACAAATATTGTATTTACAAGCTTTTGTTTAGAATCCCCTGTTCCGGTGTCTGCTGGTAATCAAATTGTACCCACATTTCAGTGTTGTTTGAGCTGAAGTTTTGCATACATATGTCAATTAGATGACAATGCAGTGTTATAGAACTTAATCTTGTTTTCTCATTGCTCACTGTAACATTGTTAGGTATTTATGCACAGAATTAGTACATTCCTGCAACAAATATGTTTGTACGCACAGATGCGCGGTGGGCGACAGGCGCCCGAGTCAGATTTCTACTACGACCGCGCGCCAGAGCGCTTCTATGAGGACGAGCCTTACTATAAGGTATGTTGTACTTTTAAACACTTCACTGTAACTGTAGACCCCCCTCGTCAACATGTTCTTCCTATCATGATACATCCTAACAGCGCGTAAGACTCAGAGATATAGAACTTAACTTCTTCTAAGCATCAAGTTAATAGGGCAAGATGTAGATTAGGCTAGTGTGGGTTTTGTATTGATAAGAGTTGAATACCCACCCTGCTGTGGGTAGAGTAGAGTGACTGCTACAACAAGTCAAACAACGAGGTGTATCAGTGGGTAGAGTGGAGTGACTGCAACAACAAGTCAAACAACAAGATGTATCAAAGGGTAGAGTAGGACTGGTACAACACGTCAAACAACGAGGTGTATCAGTGGGTAGAGTAGAGTGACTGCTGCAACAAGTCAAACAACAAGGTGAATCAGTGGATAGAATGGAATGACTGCAACAACAAGTCAAAGAACGAGATGTATCAGTGGGTAGAGTAGAGTGACTGCTACAACAAGACAAACAACGAGGTGTTTCAGTGGGTAGAGTAGAGTGACTGCTACAACAAGTCAAACAACGAGATGTATCAGTGGGTAGAGTAGAGTGACTGCTACAACAAGTCAAACAACAAGGTGAATCAGTGGGTAGAGTGACTGCTACAACAAGTCAAACAACAAGGTGAATCAGTGGGTAAAGTAGAGTGACTGCTACAACAAGTTAAGCAACAAGGTGAATCAGTGGATAGAATGGAATGACTGCAACAACAAGTCAAACAACGAGATGTATCAGTGGGTAGAGTAGAGTGACTGCTACAACAAGACAAACAACAAGTTGTATCAGTGGGTAGAGTAGGTGACTGGTACAACAGGTCAAACAATGAGGTGTATCAGTGGGTAGAGTAGAGTGACTGCTTCAACAAGTTAAACAACGAGGTGTATCAGTGGGTAGAGTGGAGTGACTGCAACAACAAGTCAAACAACAAGATGTATCAGTGGGTAGAGTAGAGTGACTGGTACAACAGGTCAAACAATGAGGTGTATCAGTGGGTAGAGTGGAGTGACTGCAACAAGTCAAACAACAAGATGTATCAGTGGGTAGAGTAGAGTGACTGGTACAACAGGTGAAACAATGAGGTGTATCAGTGGGTAGAGTAGAGTGACTGCTGCAACAAGTCAAACAACAAGGTGAATCAGTGGATAGAATGGAATGACTGCAACAACAAGTCAAACAACGAGATGTATCAGAGGGTAGAGTAGGACTGGTACAACACGTCAAACAACGAGGTGTATCAGTGGGTAGAGTGGAGTGACTGCAACAAGTCAAACAACGAGATGTATCAGTGGGTACAGTAGAGTGACTGCTACAACAAGTCAAACAACGAAATGTATCAGTGGGTAGAGTAGAGTGACTGCTACAACAAGTCAAACAACAAGGTGAATCAGTGGGTAGAGACTGCTACAACAAGTCAAACAATAAGGTGAATCAGTGGGGAAAGTAGAGTGACTGCTACAACAAGTCAAGCAACAAGGTGAATCAGTGGATAGAATGGAATGACTGCAACAACAAGTCACAACGAGATGTATCAGTGGGTAGAGTAGAGTGACTGCTACAACAAGACAAACAACAAGGTGTATCAGTGGGTAGAGTAGAGTGACTGCTACAACAAGTCAAACAACGAAATGTATCAGTGGGTAGAGTAGAGTGACTGCTACAACAAGTTAAACAACGAGGTGTATCAGTGGGTAGAGTGGAGTGACTGCAACAACAAGTCAAACAACAAGATGTATCAGTGGGTAGAGTAGAGTGACTGCTACAACAAGACAAACAACAAGGTGTATCAGTGGGTAGAGTAGAGTGACTGCTACAACAAGTCAAACAACGAAATGTATCAGTGGGTAGAGTAGAGTGACTGGTACAACAGGTCATACAATGAGGTGTATCAGTATCATATCATAGAGTAGAGTGACTGCTACAACAAGTCAAACAACGAGATGTATCAGAGGGTAGAGTAGGACTGGTACAACACGTCAAACAACGAGGTGTATCAGTGGGTAGAGTAGAGTGACTGCTACAACAAGTCAAACAACAAGGTGAATCAGTGGGTAGAGTGACTGCTACAACAAGACAAACAACAAGGTGTATCAGTGGGTAGAGTAGAGTACAACAAGTCAAACAACGAAATGTATCAGTGGGTAGAGTAGAGTGACTGCTACAACAAGTCAAACAACAAGGTGAATCAGCGGATAGAATGGAATGACTGCAACAACAAGTCGAACAATGAGATGTATCAGTGGGTAGAGTAGAGTGACTGCTGCAACAAAACAAACAACGAGATGTATCAGTGGTTAGAGTAGAGTAACTGCTACAACAAGCCAAACAACGAGATGTATCACAGAGGGTAGAGTAGAGTGACTGGTACAACACGTCAAACAACGAGGTGTATCAGTGGGTAGAGTAGAGTGACTGGTACAACAGGTCAAACAATGAAGTGTATCAGTGGGTAGAGTAGAGTGACTGGTACAACAGGTCAAACAATGAGGTGTATCAGTATCATATCATAGAGTAGAGTGACTGCTACAACAAGTCAAACAACGAGATGTATCAGAGGGTAGAGTAGGACTGGTACAACACGTCAAACAACGAGGTGTATCAGTGGGTAGAGTGGAGTGACTGCAACAAGTCAAACAACGAGATGTATCAGTGGGTAGAGTAGAGTGACTGCTACAACAAGTTAAACAACGAGGTGTATCAGTGGGTAGAGTAGAGTGACTGCTACAACAAGTCAAACAACAAGGTGAATCAGTGGGTAGAGTGACTGCTACAACAAGTCAAACAACAAGGTGAATCAGTGGGTAAAGTAGAGTGACTGCTACAACAAGTCAAGCAACAAGGTGAATCAGTGGATAGAATGGAATGACTGCAACAACAAGTCACAACGAGATGTATCAGTGGGTAGAGTAGAGTGACTGCTACAACAAGACAAACAACAAGGTGTATCAGTGGGTAGAGTAGAGTGACTGCTACAACAAGTCAAACAACGAAATGTATCAGTGGGTAGAGTAGAGTGACTGCTACAACAAGTTAAACAACGAGGTGTATCAGTGGGTAGAGTGGAGTGACTGCAACAACAAGTCCAACAACAAGATGTATCAGTGGGTAGAGTAGAGTGACTGCTACAACAAGACAAACAACAAGGTGTATCAGTGGGTAGAGTAGAGTGACTGCTACAACAAGTCAAACAACGAAATGTATCAGTGGGTAGAGTAGAGTGACTGGTACAACAGGTCAAACAATGAGGTGTATCAGTATCATATCATAGAGTAGAGTGACTGCTACAACAAGTCAATCAACGAGATGTATCAGAGGGTAGAGTAGGACTGGTACAACACGTCAAACAACGAGGTGTATCAGTGGGTAGAGTGGAGTGAATGCAACAAGTCAAACAACGAGATGTATCAGTGGGTAGAGTAGAGTGACTGCTACAACAAGTCAAACAACAAGGTGAATCAGTGGATAGAATGGAATGACTGCAACAACAAGTCAAACAACGAGATGTATCAGTGGGTAGAGTAGAGTGACTGCTACAACAAGACAAACAACAAGGTGTATCAGTGGGTAGAGTAGAGTACAACAAGTCAAACAACGAAATGTATCAGTGGGTAGAGTAGAGTGACTGCTACAACAAGTCAAACAACAAGGTGAATCAGCGGATAGAATGGAATGACTGCAACAACAAGTCAAACAACAAGGTGAATCAGTGGGTAGAGTGACTGCTACAACAAGTCAAACAACAAGGTGAATCAGTGGGTAAAGTAGAGTGACTGCTACAACAAGTCAAGCAACAAGGTGAATCAGTGGATAGAATGGAATGACTGCAACAACAAGTCAAACAACGAGATGTATCAGTGGGTAGAGTAGAGTGACTGCTACAACAAGACAAACAACAAGGTGTATCAGTGGGTAGAGTAGAGTACAACAAGTCAAACAACGAAATGTATCAGTGGGTAGAGTAGAGTGACTGCTACAACAAGTCAAACAACAAGGTGAATCAGCGGATAGAATGGAATGACTGCAACAACAAGTCGAACAATGAGATGTATCAGTGGGTAGAGTGACTGCTGCAACAAAACAAACAACGAGGTGTATCAGTGGGTAGAGTAGAGTAACTGCTACAACAAGCCAAACAACGAGATGTATCACAGAGGGTAGAGTAGAGTGACTGGTACAACACGTCAAACAACGAGGTGTATCAGTGGGTAGAGTAGAGTGACTGGTACAACAGGTCAAACAATGAGGTGTATCAGTGGGTAGAGTAGAGTGACTGGTACAACAGGTCAAACAATGAGGTGTATCAGTATCATATCATAGAGTAGAGTGACTGCTACAACAAGTCAAACAACGAGATGTATCAGAGGGTAGAGTAGGACTGGTACAACACGTCAAACAACGAGGTGTATCAGTGGGTAGAGTAGAGTGACTGCTACAACAAGTCAAACAACGAGATGTATCAGTGGGTAGAGTAGAGTGACTGCTACAACAAGTCAAAAAACGAGATGTATCAGTGGGTAGAGTAGAGTGACTGCATACAAACATCAGCGTACAAACAGAGCAGTATGTGCAGGAAGAGTCCCGCGAGTACAAGAGCACGTCAGCGCGCGAGGTGGGCACGCGGCGCCCCGCGCAGGGACAGCGCCAGGCGCCCTACGCGCGCCCGCAGCCCTACCAGCGACCGCAGCAGAGGTATGTGCAATGTGTTGTACACATGATAAATATGATGCTTATTCAAAAATGAACTTCATTTTAAAATATACACTCAAGTCAATAAATGGCAATTAAATTTATTGTCACCATTAGTCATTCACTATTTGCACTCACTATTTATATTCATATATTTGGTGAACCTAATTTACATGTCAAATTTTCTACACACTAAAAATAATAATTTAATTGGAATAAAAATATATTATTTAATATCTAAATAGTTGTTATAGTATGCATGGTGGTAGGACACTATCTAGTATCCGCCTGGCCAGCTACCACCCTCAAGATAGAAAATTTGTCTCCAAAACATCTAATGTGTTCCGACAGCTATCCTTGAGAGACACTTCCTATTCTAGGCTTAGCGTGCTTACCATCTTCAACCGCATCATTCATCACTTACAGGTGAGATAGTGTCAAACGCTAGCCTATGAATATATAGCCTATAAGATATCAAAAATATATTTATAAAATAAAATCAAAATGTCATTTGTACAAACTAAGCTTGAATCTCTAATATTTCATAATGTGATCTGAATTGCCATTTTGCTGGAGCCTAGTTAATCAAATTGCAGTTTCACTTTTAATGAGCTATTAAATATCTACTAGCTAATAATAGTTTATAGCTATAAATAGCTCTCAGCTAAAATGAATCTTACCAATATTTATTGGATTTTGTTTGGCGAGATAAAACTATGTTAAGATGTATGTATTTTAGTTCCAGGGGACGCCCGGCTAACAAGTCTGGTAACAGCGGATGGGCCTAAATTGTATGTCCGCAGCATCTGAGGTTAGTTTTGACTTTCTATGTTACCTGGGTGCGTATTGGAGTTGATTCACTCTTAGCACGAAATGGAGAAATCTGCTGTTATAAACTTATGGTGTTCTGGCAGCAAAGCCATTGAGATTCAGACCATTCCATGCCTAGCGTGTTCACCATCCTCAATCAAATAAATGCACAAGACGCGATAGTGGTCAAAGCTCCCTGAATCCTCATCTAATAGCTCCCTGCTCAGACAAAGAGCAGATCATGGAGGATAGAAGTGAGCAGATCATCAGTATTCTTCAGATCAGTAAACCGGCCGTAGACCACAATATCTATTGCTCAAATATTCATACTACTACTTTTTACACTTTCAAATGTTTTGCAAAATATTTCAGTTTTATGATATACAATTTACTTTATTTGATTTTTGTTCTCAACAACACCATTAAATTTCCAGGCCCGCCTCTAATACGTGGAAACAAAGGAGGTAAGTATGAAGTACACTGCAACCGGTAAAAATTATAAAAAAAAAATAACTAAAAAGAAGATAAAACGGAGATACAAATTGGATGGAGAAAAATTACTCAAATGTGCAAATAAATGTCTCAAAAATAAATATAATTTTGTATGGACCAATATTAATACCGGAAGAAGTAAATTTTTTTACAAATTGTATAAACTGAGTGTTAGGGTTGCCAAACAACAAAATATGCTGATGCATGTTGCATTGTAATAATTATATTTCAAAACCACATTCTGAGAATATGAATGTTTTATTTTCTTTATAACATAAAAATATTATGCACTAGGTTAAGTTTTATTATTTAGTAACAAAAAGAGCTGAAGATTGTTCTTCTCTAAAAATTTATATTCAGTTTATTATTTTAGACAAACTTGGAAGTAGAAGTCTAAAAAATTTAATGAAAAAGTAAAAATATTTCACTAAATGAATGACTTCTCTTCCTTAGCCTAGAACCTGTTGAAATATGTATTTCAATTAATTATTGTGTGACTTGAATAAATATAATTAAAAATAAAAATCGACTTTAATTTCAATTAGATGCAAAATAATTCCTTCAACGACATTCATTGTATGTAGGCGTATTTTCCTTCTGTTATTCAAATTTAATAATGTAATAAAATCTGTGAATTTCTACATTTTGTAATATTTATAAATAAATATTAGTGAATTAATTAAATATTTAACTCTGAAAAATGCTAGGACAATTTAATGTAAATAAGAATTTAAAAAATGTGGTGGTTTATAATCACCGATTTCGAATATTGGATATTTCTCCATAAAAACAGTTCAATTAATATGAGAAAAAAGAGAGTGCGTAGAAAGCTACTCGATATAAGTGAAACGTCCAAGTTTATTCAATTTATTTCTTAACATCACTAATTAATGTTTTGTACAAATCCAACTGTTTAACTTTAGCGAATACGTCTTTTTAGTCGCCGTTCTTCAATAGAGGGCGTTTATATAAATATAAAATATAACATGAAGCATACGTCACTTCCGCTGCTTTCGGACCGTGACGCTACGTCACTTCCGGTCAAATTTTACCCCAGTGCGCCTAAAGAAGGTTGACTTCAATAATAAGGTTTAATAAAGGTATTTGTATAATTTTATTTAAAAGAGATCCCACAAGCTGCAATCCTGCAATATCCGAAGATCTAAGGAGACTGAAAATGTGAAAAATATAACAAATTTTAAACCAGATAGTCCTAATAAAATGTTGTAATGAAAGATTAAAAACAAGGATTCAACTTTGTTCCTATTACATTGCACTGGCAAAAAAATGAAATGAACAATCTGCTGAGAACTGTGAACTTTAAAATCTTTCAGAGTTAGGCAAATGCTTAGTAATAGACTGAATTAATTTGGTCCCAAATAAATGAAATGCCTGAGTTGGAAAAAAGTGCACAACACAAAATTTCACATAAAATAGAAAAGAAACATGCTAAAACTAAAATTTGGACTAAGAATTGAAGATTTGGTTATTCTGGTAAGAGGTAAGCTGTAGTTTTTGCACACCATTCGATCCGAGTGCATAGCGAGTGTCTGTACATTTGTTTGTTGCCCATGTTACCAATTTTGCACAAAAATGGCGGTTTTTAATTTCCACACAAATCTTTTTATTATACGCGTTAATTGAGTAAGTAAACAAAGGAAATCTCACTAGGCACTCTGGTGTTGTTTGTGTTAATTACCTTTTATTGGAAATATACATGTATATCTCTAACATACTGGCTATGCCTGTGCAAAATGTTACCCAAATCGGTCCAGCCGTTTAACCGCGCGCAGGTCATAAGCAACAAATAGAGAAATTCGCATTTATAATATCTATTGGTGTGAATCAGTAGACAGTGTTGAAGATGGATCTTGTTTTGAAGTTTTAAACGCTGGCAGTCAAGTTGCACATTAGGTCATTTATCGGTCTATTAGGCGTCCAGTACACGATAGGTTTTGCTGTCAGTTTGCTGGCAGTCGGATAACTGATCGTCTAATGGGGTGATTGACGGTGGCTGACCGATATTTACATTCTTTAATTTGATTGCTGCGTCAACAACCAAAAGTCATGACTGATGGTTTTGAATGATGGAATACCTATCGTGTAATGGACGCCTTATATATACATAACCCCTCCCCTCTCTTCAAGCGTTCTTTTTACTTGACGCGAGTAAAGTTCGATCCGCACACAACAGTGCCGGCACGTTACCGACAGTTCCGTGACATGCTATTCATATATGTCAGTACCGAAATTGACGCGTGCAGTGATTTTTACCCTAGTGTCCCAGCAGTTCATTCAACTTTTCGTCGTCCATCTTGAAATACTGCGACCGTGTCAGGCAAAATATTGTCCGATAGAAATTCACGTCGGATCACGGCGAGCGTCGGCACAGCACTGACAGCACTAAACGTCACTGTCACTGTCGAGTACAGATAGCGTCGTACAAAATGTATGCTACAATATCATTTTTCACTGACACTGATGGATACCACAGTAAATACATAACAGTAGGTTATCTAAGGCCGCCCGCCGAGTTATTAGCCTACTCTTGCGTTGATCCCCAGGGTTGTCACTTTTACTTTTAGTTAATATTTTCGAACAAGCAGCACTTGATCTAAATTTATGCAATAAAAAGCATATTATGATTGAATATTTTACCAATTTATAAATTTAGTAAAAATAAAAAGCCTTTATTCACATAACATTTATTATATTATGTTACAAATTTGATACCGAGAAATTATTTCTCCGATTTCTGCACGTCCGGAACGCTTTATTATTATTATTTGTATTTTGTGTATAAAGTAAATTCTCATTCTTATGTAAAATTTTTGTAAAAAGCTTTTAGGAAAGCATGGACAGGGCATCTTAAATTCTATATCATTCAGTTGATCGTAAATTGACCGGCCAATTTTAATGTTGATGTGGTCCTTTTCGAACCCCTTTTTGAAGTCATGATACTCGTAATAATTAATATTATGGTAAGTCGCCGGCGAGAGTTGACGAACGCGAGCGGTCATGTAACGTACGCACGTGCTCACAGTCGCGCTGCACAGCCCGTACTGCCGCCACCTTATTCCCCCATATATTATGCTAGCGTGTGCGTGAAATCGCGTGCCGACACGGCGCGCGGCACGCACGCACACGTTCAAACCGAGAGTGGCACGTTTGTATGAAGATATTTTACTGTTATGTATTTACTGTGTGGATACGTTCAGTGCCGTCTTAAGTCTTTTCGGCGCCGGGGTGCGGGGCTCAGCCTGCGCCCTCGTTTTCTTTTAGGTTATACACTCTCTTTGGATTAGAGATTTTGCCGCGCGCGTGTTGTATTAAATAAAATTGTTATTTGTGTAGTAATAAGAGTTATTTTAACTTGCACATCATGAGCGGTATGACAAGTGCCGAAAGCGTAATAAAAGTAAAACAAACAATGACGTGACGACTATTTTGTTATATTTAATTTTGCGCATAAATATTTGTCGTAACCTGCATATGAAACTGTGTAATGCCGTTAAGTTCAATGAAATATCTAAATATTCAGCGCTCGGCAGGCGCCCCCGGGTAGAGACGGCCCTGGATACGTTACTGATCGGCACGTGTCGACACTGTGCCGGCACTGTTGTGTGCGGATAGGCCTTAAGTCAGTGGTAATTGGCTGCACCGAATATTATGCCGCTACGTTCAAATACTTCTGTTATATAATGTTGCTTTTTTCGTTTGCTGTATAGTTGAAATAGTACGAGCACTTTTAATTTTTTAAATTCCGGATGCACAAGCACTTGACCACTATCTTACCTCCTGTTTGAGTGATGATACAGTCTAAGATGGACCCGTGAGTGTCTGGAACTGGAAGATGGCAATGAGGCACAGGACAATTGACTATCGTCCAATCCTCAGAATGCAACTATCTCTGTTACTACCTAATCACCTTTCTTCCAAGCTGGATAAAGCCCATTTTTGTAAAGTGTCTCAGATTCTATAGTGCTAATAAACCACTAAAAATGCACAAAATTTTTATTCAATCGTTAAGTGCCATAAAAATGCATTTCAATTTTGCATTTTCAAATTTCGCGCGTACTTTGACGAAAACGCTGGACGCAGTGGACGCCATATTGCTTTTATTCATGACGTCACTTGGCTGTGTAAACAAATGCAGTGATATCATAGTTGACAGCTGACACTTTTGAGTTAACATAGCCGTATGACGTAATAACATGGCGACTACTTTTTAATGGTGTTATTAAACAGATTTAAAAAAGCTGAAACCTTTGAATTGAATTTTTAAATTTATGTTGCTATTTTCATTTCGAAATTCCGAATGTACGCGGGCCTAAGTTCGAACATCGTGCGGGAACTCTACTGTTTTAGATTAGATTTTTTATTTTTAGGTTTCAATAAACTGTTTTACGTGATAAATATTTTGTTTTATTTTATAATATAAGTCACTCGTGTAATTGCTTTAATTGAAAGCTAGTCTTAACATATTCAAACAACTTCACTTGTACTGTACAGTCACTTACCTGTCGATTGTTAAGCAAACTTATTACTTAAGTCAAGATCTTTGTCAACATGGGAGAAACTAGTTCTCATAAAACAGGGAATCCTAGCATGAGAACTAGTGTAACTAATAATTAATAGAAATCTTTAAAATAGATTTAAACTATAACATAATTTAATGAATTGTAATTTGATAATTTTTGTATTTGTTTTTTTAGGGAAAACAAATTCACTGTAAAATAATGAAATTTTTAATAGGAAATAGTAATAAAAAAAAAATATTACAGATGAGTGCATCCGTGCTCCATCATTTTGTGTGTCTTATAATAATCCTTTCAAATTTGTCAGGATAATAAAATCAGGTTATTTATGGTCATATTTATTTTTTCAGTTGATTGGTCATAAAAAGCAAATAACGGGCGTAGCTTGTACTTTTCATTATTCTGTGGCGTAGCTACAGCAGACTTGATTTTTTGTCGTAGAAGCAATTTTCAGAGAGGAAACGGGAATATATTTGTATAGAAAAATGCACCCCGCATTCCCTCTTAATACCCAAATATTAGTTGCGTACAGCGACTCTAGAGAATACAATACTTTACTTCAAGACATAGATAAAATCATCAGTGATTTTATCTATGCTTCAAGATAAACTTTCGATTATCAGGTGTAATACAAAATCAATGTTTCTTCACAAAATAGTTCCTATTGACGTGTCACTCGACAGTTGAGTCCACAGTTCCACACTACAGACTGGAGGTACAATTTTAACCACTGATGAATACTAAAATTATAATGTTTTGGAGAAGATGCAGAACTGTCCGTCCTGTCCTGTCGCTTGGCTGGCAATATGCAATTTACATTAAATTAAAATCGCCTAGAACTGGATGCACTGCATCACAGAATAATGAATAGTACAATGCACGAAACAATGATGTACTATACTTTATAATATCTGTTTTAGTGTATGTAGGTATATACATCTTTGTATCCAGGTTTGTGTATATACACTATGTAAAATCATAGCTGCACACCCCCGAAACCCTGTCCATCCAATGGTTGTCTGGTATAGAGATCGCTCTATTTAAGCGATAAGACCGCACATTGTATTATTACCGATGTCGTTTTTTCCGTTACTTTTGTTTTAATCAGGTGTGCAATCCTACTAATATTATAAAGGTGGAAAGTTTGTGTGTATGTTGTGCACTTTTCCATACAAATGTATTCCCTGTTTCCTCCCTTCAGGGCTAGCATGGCAACTACAAGGGACTATTTTGTCTTTCTACCTATCCGTGTTTTATTTGGTGGAGAAGGCAAATTATAAGTAAAGTTTTTCGACAATTATAAACGCCCGCTGACTTTTAATCAATTCTTTTTTTGTAAACTTTTAATGCAAAACAAAATCAAAACTCGGGCTTAAACTTCACCATGTGTTTAAATTGTTGTGTTGATCTCCTGTCAGTGGCGAAAAACGGAAATAATTTTTGTCTTTCCCCGGGGATAAGGCCATGCTAGCCCTGCTGGAAAATGCTTCTAGAGATATATTTGTTACAAAAAATCAAGGTCTGCTGTAGCTACGCTTCTATCATTTTATTTTTTTGACCATCCAATTACAAATAGAAATATGACCGTTCAAAAATATTAAAGAGGAGATTAAAGGCTCATTATAATACATTTTAATAATTGCTGTCACGCCAGAACAGATAATAAATACTACATGATGCTACGTCACAGCAATTATTAAAATATATCGACATTAGTTTGTTCCTTGAAAGTGTTTAGGAACATACTTAGCCGAAATAAATCCTATTTTATATTTTTTTGTAGGAATCAAGGAATAAAAAGCTTAGTAGTATACAAAGTTTATTAGTGACTTACAAAATAAATGAATACTTAAGGCTTACACTACAACCAATATGGAATACATTACGCTTACAACTAATAAAATATAAATAAACTCTTAGGGTGCTTACAGACTATGTAACATAACATGATATTATAACGTGTTATTACATAGTCTGTACGCACCCTTACGATCATCTACAAAGCTACAATTAAAAGTTGAAAAAAAAAAGGTAAAATGCATGTTGACCTCAGCAAATTTAGTTATTTGTAAAAATGTTCTTTATGAAAATGTTATTTGTGAAACTCTTCCATTCTATTGCAATAAAGTGGTCACTCATTATATTCTAATATTCATAATTTGCGGGTTCAAGTCCCGTTGGTACGATGAAATTTTGGATTGTGTTTAACAATTTACAAAAATATTAAGTGTGTAACAATTCAAAGAAACATAATATTCTAATATTCAATTTGAAAAATTCAAACTACGTAGTTATAGGCACCCACAGCGTTTTAGATATTTTAAAGTCAAGCTGTTACATGTTACATATACATTTCACACAGTACAAAAATAAGATAAGGTGCAAACTGCATGACATTGTTAGAAATTAAATTGGTGCATCTGTTAGAATCTGGTTCTAAAACAAATTATGCTAGTCTGAAGTGTTTTGTATGACAATGAGAATAAATTCACGATCTGGTGCTATGAGGATCTCATGACGTCTACTTCGGACCCGAAGGAATGTCAGCTCGTTTGAAGAGTCCTGGAATAAATGTAAGTCAAAGTCAAAGTCAAAGTCAAAGTCAAAGCATTTATTCAGTATATGGGCAAATTAAAAATTAGCACTTACACACGTCAAATAACATTAAATAGATCATATTCAACAAAAAATATAGATATAACAGAAACATAACGCTTTGAATTTACAAAAAAAAACAAAGGTATTGAGCCATTCAGCTTTCATCTAGACGTCGAACGTCACACTTAAAACACATGTTTAATTCCCCTTATTAATGTAGGGTTGCCAACCGTACCATTACGTGCACCCGCAACCCAGTGCATGTTTCAGTACTTCAGACAATTTTTATCCAAAAAATTGTGAAATAATGAAACATAATAGATAAATAAAACGCAGACTAATTGCAGTACAAATCATGTTCCGAATGGAACTGATTGTCCGACTATCAGCCGCATAATACCGTCGTAACAGGCAACCCTAGATCTGCAAACAAAAGATGAAAACTGATTGACTGTTGAATCTACTGGTGTTTCGGAAGTACTCCCATCAGAGAAGAAACACCAAGAAACTATGGGGCTTGTCACTTATTTTAATTCATTTTTTTTAATTCATATTAAATAAATGTTTAATGTACAATAAGTAATTCTATTATCATACAATTTATATTATATCTTGGAGCTTGGGGCATTCAGGCCAAGCATTTTTGTCATTCATATAGTCATTTATTGTATAGTACGATTTCTTCATTAAATTGGATTTTACAAAGGTTTTAAATCTGCTTATAGACAGTTGATCAATATCTTTAGGAAGTTTATTATAAAATCGTATACAGTTCCCCAGAAAAGAACCACTAACTTTCCACAACCTGAATTGAGGTAGAATTAATCTATTTTTGTGTCTTGTATTGAAATTATGTACATCGGACCTCTTATCATACTCATTCAAATTTTTGCGTACATACATAATATTTTCATATATATATTGACATGCCACTGTGAGAATTTTAATCTCCTTAAATTTTTCACGAAGTGAGTCTCGCGACTTCATGGTATATATAGATCGAATAGCTCTTTTTTGTAAAACAAATATAGATTGGATTTCGGCGGCTTTCCCCCACAATAAAATGCCATAGGACATTATACTATGGAAGTAGCTAAAGTAAACCAATCTAGCAGTGGATTCGTCAGTCAAGTTTCTGATTTTACGTACTGCGTATGCAGCGGAGCTCAATCTACCTGCCAGAGCCGATATTTGAGAACCCCATTGTAGTTTTGAATCCAGGGTGATGCCCAAGAATGTAGCGGATTCAACAAATTCTATCGGTACATCGTTTATTAATATCCTGCTATTAATGATACCCTTTCTTACATTTGGCAGCGAGAATTTAATACATTTAGTTTTTTTGGCGTTCAGTAATAAGTTATTGGTTGTAAACCAATTCAAAACCTGTGCGATTGATTTGTTAACATCGTCAAATCCAGGCGCAATCCTATCTATTTTGAATATTAAGGATGTATCATCCGCGAACAAAACAATGTCACATAAGTTTTGCACGAAAGACGGCAAGTCATTAATATAAACTAGAAATAAAAATGGTCCTAAGATCGATCCCTGCGGAACTCCCATTTTTATGAGGGATCCAGATGACCTGACGCCATTGACCTCAACCATCTGTATTCTATTACTGAGGTAGGATGAGACCAGATCAAGTGCTTTTCCGTTAACGCCGTAGTGTTTTAATTTGCAAATTAGCGTTTTGTGACAGACGCAATCAAACGCTTTAGATAAGTCACAGAAAACGCCGATAGCATCTTGTGCTTTCTCCCAGGCATCAAATATATGTTTAAGAAGATCTACTCCAGCATCAGTAGTAGAACGCCCCTTAGTGAAACCATATTGTTTGTGATTTAAAAGATGATTAATATTAAAATGTGCCAAAAGCTGGTCTAATATAACTTTTTCAAAAACTTTACTGAGCGCCGGTAATATAGAGATTGGTCTATAGTTTGAAGGGTCATTTTTGTTCACTGATTTGTATAGGGGAATTAATTTACTTTTTTTCATTACATCAGGAAAGACACCTTCATCGACGCATCTGTTAAAAATAAACGCTAAGTGAGGGCTAATTGCATTAATAATATAACTAAGTACTTTGGTTGACATACCCCACAGATCCTCGGTTTTCTTTTGATTGAGCATTTTAAAAGTTTTGATAATTGATATTGAAGTTATGTGTCTGAACTCAAACATAGAGTCACATACATTCACACACTTCGATAGTAAAACAAAAGCATCCTTAGGGGAAGAGTTTAAAGGCTGAGTAGTAATAATAGGTACTTGTGAGAAGTACTCAACAAATGTGTTAGCGACATCATTATTATCTATGATTAATTTATTATTAACTTTTAACATAATTTTACCGTCCCTCTGCTTAATTTTTCCAGTTTCTGTATTAATGACTTTCCATGTTGATTTTATTTTGTCATCGGCATGCTTAATTTTTCTACTTAGATGCAGTGATTTTGCTGTCTGACAAACAACTTTAAAAGTTTTTGAATACAATTTTAAGTGATTTATGAATTTAGTATTATGTAAATTAATGGTTTTTTGTGAGTACAAGTTATACAAATTGTTTCTACTTTTATAAATACCAGGAGTTGCCCAGTCATCGAAACGAACCTTCGCACCCTTTCTAACCATTTTAATTTTAAAAATATCATTGAACTCTGCATCTAACATTTGAAATAAAGCACTGCATAGGTCATCAGGATCCTCAGAAAATCTTAGGTTCATTAATTGCTTGTCAATGATATCCACAAACTGTTCAACCCGTTTGGTGGTAATGGGCCTGTAAAAATGTTCTTGGCCTTTGATGGATAATTTACATGAAAAAGTGACACTTTGTCCCAGATGGTCCGAGCCAAGTTTATCAAAAATTGCAATTTTTTCGGGTTCACAGTTGCAGAACACATTGTCCAAGCAGGTAGCTGACGAGCTAGTGATTCTTGTTGGCTGATTAAAAAGATGCTTCAGATTGAAGCTTAGAAATAAATTTTTTAATTTGTCGCTGAGCGGAGACTGCTCAATTAAATTAACATTGAAATCGCCACAAACTATTAAAGATTTAGAGGTGTTGAAGACTTTGCTCATTACTTCTTCCATAATTGTTTCAAACATTTTATAATCAGCCGATGGAGGTCTGTATACACAGATGACTATATGTTGCCCCAGCTCTATACAAGATAATTCAACACATCGTTCCACAGACAAAGCTACTATGTCTTTACGCTCTTTAAAGTTACAATTTTCGGTTACATATATTAGTGAGCCACCACGAATTGCCTTTTGTCTAATGAATGTGCTGGCAATTGTATAATTTTTTAATATTGGTAACAAAGTACCTTTCACAAACCAGTGTTCAGTAATACACATTATGTCAACTTTATAATAATTGAGAAATAATTCTAACTCTAAGGCTTTGCTGGAGAGACCTTGTATATTCTGATGAAAAATGTTGATTGAGTCAGGCCTCCCCATTGTCTTAGACATTAGTTTAAACTAACTAAGTCTACTACGCTACAATTACCCTGCATAGTAACACCACTACGTTGGGGCTCGTCTTTGTGATCTGTTACAATATGTAAAACAGGGTCATAAATATTGTATGCTAATAACTTAGCAATGGTCGACTTATTAGTCTTATTGAGATACAAAGTATCCTTTGTCAATATTACTTTACTAATAAATTTGTTGGTTTCAAAATACAAAAAGTCGCTGAAGCGACACGTCAAATTGTACAGTGCCAAGTTCAATTTATGAGCATGCTCATTATAAGAGCAACTACTTGTTTTAAGATACGGGAATGAACAAACTATTATTTTACTAATGCCTCTGCTGGCAATGTCTGACAAAAGTTTAATTAGAATATTAATATCAGCTTTTTTAACGTTTGTGCTATTACCTAGCTGCAATACAATAGTACAATTTTTGTGATACTGAAAGCTGCATATTTTTTTACATAAATCTGTAATTGATAAATTAGGGCAGCAATTGTTATAAACATTTTGGTTCAATCTATTGTCTAATAAGCTACCCATACCTACTCCCATTTCATCGCTGAACACAATGGTCTCTCTAGCAGGCCCCGGCAGTTGTAAAGGACTGCCTGAGTCCACCTCGGAGGCACCAGTGCACTGTAATGATGACACTACTTCCTGCCTAACCAAGTCAGTCTGTGCACGTAAACTTGCAGTATTAGCTGTACTTGGTGAAGGATAAGTATCTACTTAATACAATCTACACATAGTATTAAACAAAGTCGATTTCAGTGTCTGTCTGTATATCTTAAATAATGCAATACAAGCACAAGTATGTGATGCTGCAATGTTACCTAGTGTTGATAGAGTGGGGCGACCGATTTTACATCTTGCAGGCACAAACAAACAAATATACAACCTGACTTGAGTGCAGGGGGATATGGATTACATCAGGTTGTTAAGCTACATTTCCTTCATTCTGTTAATTAACTAAGATATATTTCGTGATGAGTGTGTACTATTGTTGTATAGAGATCCTATAGTCCACATCTATTTGTAAACTACAGTAAAATTGTAGTCCACAATCAAACATAATTGTCATCTACATAATAAATGGTTACTAAGGATATACAAGGATGATTAGGACATCTAGAGAATATTGATGAAGGAAGATTGTCAAAACAGATATATGAGACGAGTGTGAATGGACCAGCTGGAAGAGGCCAACCTAGGTGAACATATTACGATGGTACGGCCAGATCAAAAGTACCTATAACCGGAGAGCATGTATGAAAGTTCTCATGAAAGTAAAAGAAACGAAAGCAGTATGTCTCGATCATAACATGTGGAAAGAAGTAGTCTCTGCCTACCCCAACGGGAAAAAGGCGTGATTTTCAGTATGTATATTACTATAGTACCTACACAATAGTTATGGATGAACTATGTCAATGACCTCGGTGCTAAGCACAAAAACATTATTGATTAAACATTACCATCTCACGCACGACATTCCTGGCTTTCTCTGTCAATTGTCCAATCAAGCCGGAGTAAAGGACAGATGTTGCATTGTCCAGGGAACTCTTGATTGGTATTCCTGGAAAGTACACATAATATTCTGTAGAAAAAGAACTAGAATACCAAGATTTACAGCGGTTACTAAGCCTTTCTAATAAAAATCGACCAAACCTTCATGATTTACAATCACGACTCCCATAACGCCCTTGTGAGCCTGGATCCTCTTGATAGTTTCCTCTACCTCGGTAGCCTGAAACACACGTTAGAACACAATAAAAACGTTGCGGCGACATGATTATAATACAAAATAGCTAGAAAATGTAAACACCATTTTTTAGATTTTTTGTAAATTCGATGACGAATTGGCCGTCGTAAGTTTTGTTTGCAGTTTGACTTGACAGTGACACTACTACCACAGAGTACAGATACTACGTCTACCAAAGAGAATATAACCACTACGTTAAGAAGAGTCGGGACTCCCATAGAGCAAACTGACCAAATAGCGAAATGTCAAAACGAGAAGTAACGACGTCAAAGTAAGAAATAGTGAGTGAGACGAATATAGACTTCCATCGGACGCGCCCCCCTTTTCATTAGTTTTCATAGATCTTTTTTTTTGTACTGCAGTTTCGGTAGACTGACGTCTACTGAACTGACAACTTGCTTGTTGAATGAATAGATTTTTTAAGTTTTTTTTAGGCTCCACACGGTTAGTGTATTTAGCCAGTGTCAAGTATTAAAATTCTTCGCGTTTTTAACCGACTTCACATAAAACCTCCTTTTTTCTCAATTAGACTGTTTTTTCAGTGTGTTATTTTAGAACTCCGTCAAATCTTCACCGATTTGATAAATTCTTTATTTGTTAGAGAGATTATGCCTCCCGTATTAACTCGCGGAAGAACTCATGATTTAGCAAATAATACAATGAGCGCACGGCTGCGTTCACGACCTACGCTCGGAGTGCACCCAAACGCTCTAACCCCGTTCACGACCTCCGTGCGTCGCACTCGGTCGTAGCAACTGTGTCGTTCACGACCTCGGTTGTTTCACTCCAGTTGCAACTTTTTAACCACTCAGGGATCGCTGACCCACCGGTGAGTCAAGAACAATTACAAGCAATTCCGTCAAGCTTCACGGACCCACCGGTGGGTCAGCTTAGCCAACTTTTTTTTCTATATTTACAGCGCATAGTATTAGAAATTGTAACCATTTTTTGGTCTTACACGCTTGATGAAGAAATATTTTATTTATAAAATGCCATATTGAACTGTATTTTTTTATTCCCCGCACAATGAAAACTACTTAATGAAAACGCCTTAGGTCGACCATAGACGCCATTGACGCTTGGAATGCTGACGCTAGATTGTGTTTTGAAATGTTATTTTCTGTTGGTTTATTTTAGTTTTTAGTATATATCTAGTGTAAATTCTATTCATTTGTGTTTTGTGAATCCATCTTAGCTATTGAATTCTAGAAATATCATCGTATTTGTGTGATCGTCGGGTTTTCTACCAAGTGGCGGTTTTCCCGCAATTTCGAGTTTCTGTGTTGAATAAAAAGTGAAATTAGTGAAAATAATGAATGAAATAAGCATTTCGAATATCATTGCAAATAAGTAGACGAATCACTAAATCAATTCAGGATGGTATGAGTCATGCTGACGAATGTTTATACAATCGTAAAGAACGTAAGTACCTACTTAGACCCTTTCAAGTGGGTCGGGTTTCGAGCTCGGTTTTTATAAACATTTACGCAATAGGATACCGAATTCTTTGTGTATAGTGGTAGCTGGGTTCTAGAACTTTGATTTGCGTATTGTATTTTTAATATTTCGGTTTTGAGTATCTCATATTCAGGCAAAGATCCAAGATATACATTTCAGGGGTTTTGAGGTGTAAATAAAAAATAACAATACAAAATATAAACTTTATTTTTATACAACAATGAACAAAATAAAGCACAGTTTACAGAATAAGAAAATATGGTGTGATTAGTTTTGCATGCGAAGAATTACGCGACGCGACGTTCGCGCCATTCCGCTACTGCACACGTTTTGAAACTCGATAATTTATTATGTATTTATATATTTTGCGATCCCTGAGTGGCTAACCATCAAATTCGATGGTTAAAAAATGCTCTGACGTTTGTGACAGTAAATTTGGCGGGAAAAGCCGTAATTTTTTTACAGATTAAGGGGATCGGAAAAAATTTGCATTGTTGAGACCAAGACGTGACATGACGAGACATTAATCGTAAAAACAAACGGAAAATATTTAGAAATAGAAAAATAAATGAACATAACCTCGAAATTCGAGTCTGCGCAAAATGTCAAAGTCACAAATTGATTGAAAAACACCCGTGGTCGTTCCGGACCGAGTTACAAAACAACCAAAAATCCTTCTCCGGAGGACGTGAACGAAGCCCACCATTGACGGATACACAACTTTGCTTTTTATTAATCATATTTAAAAACAAAACACTTTCGTTTATTTTTTCTTAAAGTGGCATAAATATAACTTTCTAATGATACCCATAATCTAGTCTTTATTGTAACCAAATATGATAAAAGAGTATTTTTAAGTATTATTTTCAAGTGCGATTTTTGTGACGCCGAGTGTATAAGGACACGAAATACCTACAAAAAAGGTGGATACCTAAACGTCATAATGGCTGACATTGATTGTACATTGGTCCATAAATAGGATTGTTTCATTTAAGGTCATCCATGGACCAATAAATAATCAATGGCAGCCATTTAAACTTCCATTATGATGTTTAGGTATGCACCTCTTTTTGAAGTTATTTCCATACACGCAAATGTATCGCGGCGACTCCTTGTTTGATGCATTTCCTACCTCCATGGAGTGCACACACTTTTTGACGATCTCGCCAAAACCCCTAGCAGATTATATTTTTTATAATGCAACAAACAGATTATAAATATCGCATTCAAAATGTCTATGGTCTAAAACATTTGACTGTACCCCTGGTACGAGTTTTTATCGTAAACGCTTTTGACAGTTCACACATAGTTTTCGACTTACTTTAGCTCCCTGATTGGTCTAAATTTAGTGTAGTGTAGTGTAGTGATTTTAATGCCAGGTCTATTTTAATATACTCTGTCTACGAATCAGAATGTTAATGTTTCCATAGATAAACAAAATGTCTAAACATTCAGGGGGCTGATCACGAAACCCATTGAATGAAGGAAATGAACGAAATGACGGGGACGGAGCTATACAGCCTACATAGCTGCGTCCCCGTCATTTCGTTCATTTCCTTCATTCAATGGTTTTCGTGATACGGGTGCTGCTTATCGACTTACTTCATAAAAGGAGGTATTAAAATTGGTATAGTTTTTAGGGTTCCGTAGCCGAATGGCAAAAAACGGAGCCCTTATAGATTCTTCATGTCTGTGTGTCTGTCTGTCCGTCCGTATGTCACAGCCATTTTATTCCGAAACTGTTAGGACTACAGAATTGAAACTTGGTAGGTAGATGTATTCTGTGAACCGCTTTCCGATATTTATACAAAAATAAAAAATATAAAAGTTTAAGGGGGGTAAAAAATGTAAAAGTTAAATATCCCATACATGGAACTAAAACAAAAAAAATATATATTCTTCAAACCTATACGTGTGGGGTGTCTATGGATAGGATGACATTGAGGTTACTAAAATCATTTTTTCTCAAAGTTAATCATTTGAAACATAGGCGCGTCTAAAGTGGTAAAATGTGTGTCCCCCCCCTCTAACTTTTAAAGTATGGGAGTGAAAAATCTAAAAAAAATATATGCTGTAGATCTTAATAAAAACTAACAACGAAAATTGGTTTGCACGAGATACAGTCAGCAGTTTTAGAGATATGGCGACCACAAAGATAACTTTGTTTTTCATACAAGCACTATGAAAAACAAAGTTAATTTTGTAGTTGCGAAAAACCATAGTTATGGAATATTTAACTGTGTTACGGAACCCTACGAGTGCGAGTCCGACTTGCACTTGGCCAGTTTATTTCTTTGTATGACATTCATAATGTTACGCAGTATTATTATCTTTTCTATGATAATGTTAAGGAGACCCGTGGCACATCACAGATACTACGTAGTATGCATAGAGAATAACTATAGTAATATGCCCGTGGTCCCGTAGATCTGATGACAATTCCTATTATATGTATCGACCGAAACATTATTGTTTTATTAGGTAGGTACTTACTTTATTATATTTCTGGTAAGATAGTTTGATGTTTTAAACATAGTAGGTAATTAATACCCCCAATATTTTTCATTTGGTTATGTTGATTTCGATGGCTTATTTTTCACCTGGACTTTGCAGACGGCTTTTGGCGTTTGAAACCGAAGATATCTGAAAACGAGCTATGCACATGTGACTTCTGTTTCTTTTATTAACAATGATATATTTTAAACAAATAATATTATTTATGTAATTTGTTTGAATACTTTCTATTTCTTAGGCAACCTATGTCAGTTTGTACTGGAAATATATTTAAGTGTCTAAAAAATCAAAACAGTTTATTAATTTTAATTCATTAACATTTATTATGATGCATTTATATATTATAAACTTATGAAAAGTAGTTCATTTAAAATTAAGGAAAATCCAAGATTTTGATTACAATATTTGTGTTTTCTTAGTGATAGTTATATATGCAATTATATACTTAGGGAAAAAATAATACTTACCCTTCATTTAACATTTTTTCTTACATTTATTTAATTTTGTTGTACCAGGCTTTTACTGTTGTAGATTCAAGGTTAATAAAAATAGTGCGGATCGTATCGATAAAATAACTAGCTAACAGTATATTAGAGGCATTGAAAGGGTGAAATTTGTTTTTCAACCGACTTAAAAAAGGAGGAGATTCTCCGTTATTTATTAACCGACTTGGAAAATTATTTTTTTGTTTGCGAGAGTATACTTCATTTGAAGTCGGTTATTATCGTTCTGTAAACGATATTAAATTATTTAATGTGAAATGGAAAGCACTTTATCGGTATCTCACATTATATTTGAATGAAACATTTACCATGGTTATCACTATTTATGCATGCAAAAAAAAAACTAAAGCGGGTAGACAGCTTCGTTCGTTCGAAAACAATCATTTTACCCGCAAACGAGTTACTCCTCGAACATAGATCTCATGTGGCAGAACATGTTGCACGCTTACCCTTTCAATATCGACTTGAAGACTCCAAATCGTACCTTACCCGTAACAGAATCATAGAGGGTAAATTATCTCTATCCCAGGTAAGGAGAAGGATAGGACAGAATAGGAGCTCCTATTCTTCGTTGGCGGTACGTAAGATGAAATACGAAGTAAATCCCTTCTTGCAGATGGTATATCTATATCTACCCATTAAAAATCGGCCCTTCAATATCGAAGTAAGTTATTCATTGCAACTTCGAAGTGAGTCATGTCTCAATCGTGACATTTTGAATTTTGAGCCCATGATTTTATGTCTGTTTCATACAATGCATCATTATTTGGTCAGGTCGTTATTTTTAATTACAATTAATTTTATTTTACGTTACGTCTCAACATACATTGAAGTATTTTTTTTCTGACCTCAATGATTTTTCAACCGACTTCACAAAAAGAACTCCGTTCTCAATTCGTCTGTATGTTTTTTTGTATGTATGTTACGCGATTACTCCGTCAATTGTGAACCGATGTGATTGATTATTTTTTTGACCGGTAGGGTACGTTTCCGAGGTGGTCCGGTCCCATTGTAATTTCATAGAGATATCAGATCTCGAATATTTGAGACATTTATCATAAAGATAAATGTCTCAAACTCGCTACTGAAATTGACTGGCGGGGCATGGAAGTCGGTTATTTCAGTTTTAAAACTATCTTAATTATATTTCACACAAGGTTTGGAACTATATTACCTTGAAAGGTTTTACAGATAAATACACAAATTATTTGAACACTAAAAAGGATAGGTCGCCTATTTATTTATTTACTAAGGTAGATTTTAGCACACGCTAATTATTGAAATTAAAGACAATTTGTACATTTTTTAATTTTATTTATTCAGAAGTCACACATGGATTTATGATATATTTTTACCTCTACTTTCAACATGTTTCTAACAGTGAGTTTAAATAATGAATTTTAGGCAAACATTATTTTGATTATTTTTAAAAACTTTTTAAAGATTTCTAGTTACCTACTTTTAATTTTCTAAATATTTTACGTGTTTAAAAAGAAAACATGTTGAATTTATTGGAATATATATATTTACGGAAAAGCAGCTTAATATTAACTACGCCCTAAACATATTTTAGATAGAACGTAAAATTATGAGTAGTTACTTTATAGTTTATAATGGATTTAAAATCTCAAGTTGAAGAAACTTATCCTAGCTAGTACATTATTATTTTAAATAATAAAGTAAAATTGAAAGAAAGCATATTCGTTACAACAAAATAATTGTTTTATGTAGAATTCGATTTATAGTTTGTTCAATGCACTAACGCATTTACAATGTTGTTTTTGGAATTACATTTAGTAGTTTTCACAATAAAATTTTGTAGTTTTCTACAGTCTGTAGGATTATAACCTATAGCATGCCTTCTTTGTTTTCGGTATACAGTCAAGGTATTTGGTCAAAAGAAACAAAGGTTTTAATACAAATTATGATTAGAAATTAAGTGCAGATATTCTTCACTGTGCCATTTTGCCTAGTTTTAGTTTGGTCTTGGTTTTTAAGGATTTTTTTTGTAATTTTTTTTTATTAGACCACACTCACCAAATAAAATACTTACCATTTACAGGCCACGCTTGTTAGAATACACCTGAAAGCGTTATGATAATGTTAATAATCAACAATTTAGAAAATATTCTAAGTACTTAAAAATAACCAAAGAAGAACCAGCCACATCATATTAGTAATCAAACAGGGAATATGCATTAATTTTATTTTAAAGAATTACATGAAGAAAAGAACACAAAATAGATTAAAAAAAAACACATTAAACAACTTAACTATCATTTTATTTAAAATAAAAATATTGCAGTGGCTTCTCTTTTATATATTTGTAACATTAAAATTACTTCAAATGTTTAAATATTAATTGTGTATCTTCCCTATTACGTATTAAATATTCTGACGTAAACGATCGGATGACAGCTGAATGGTTCATTACTTTTGTTTTTTTTTTCTAATTAAAAGCGTTAAAATTCTGCTTTTACTATGTTTACTTGATCATTGGTTATGATTTATGATTTTGACGTGTATATGTGCGTATATTAATACTGCCTACATACTGAATAAATGCGTTGATTCTTCTTTGTATGATCATCATCATCAGCCTACCCTGCTGGACATAGGCCTCTCCTATGGCACGCCACTGAGCTCGATTTTCAGCTATTTGTTTCCAACCGCTGCCAGCCAGCTTGCGTATATCATCACTCCACACTACGTTTACCGAGCCGTGGTCTCCACTCTAGAACTCGTCTACCCCAACGGTTATAGGTTCTACGACAGATGTGACCAGCCCACTGCCACTTCAGCTTGCTAATCATTTGAGCAATGTCGATAATTTTGGTTCTCTGACGGATGACTTTATTTCGAATTCGTTCCTTCAATGAAACTCCGAGCATAGACCTTTCTATAAATAGCTGAGCGACTTTGAATTGGTGAACTAGTCGCTCCGTAAGTAATAACAGGTTCCTGACGCACTCGTTAAAGACTTTTGGTCTTCAGGCTTTGTGCTATGGGCGATGAAAAGACTCGACGAAGTTTTCCGAATGCTGCCCATCCCAGATATCCTTCTGCGAGATTCCTTCTCGAAGTTATTTCTACACAATTGCAAGGCTGGCTGGCAGTGGTTAGAAACGAAGAGCTGAACATCGAGGTCAGTGGCGTGCCATAGGAGATGCCTATGTCCAGCACTGGACGGACATTGGCTGATAATGATGATGAAATTGCTAGTTCAATAGAAATAACTTACATCATGTGCTGTGGCCAAAGTTATAAGTATTCAGCTTAGTTCCATTTGCTGCCTGAACCTTTCTGCGCAGGGCGGCCCCTTGCGCTGGAATTAAACATATATTTATTAGGTAGCCAGAGGTATCGAGTTCAATCCCCGCCGTGCACCTTTTTCTATCGAAAAAATGATGTGCGCTTTTCACAGTGGCCCTCCGGTAAAGATCAACCTCGTTAGGAACCCCAACCCCCGCATGGTGGTAGGACACTATCTAGTGTTCGCCTGGCCAGCTACCACCATAAAATTAGACAATTCCATCTTAGACAGCATCATCACTTAACATCAAGTGAGATAGTGATCCAGAGCGCGTTTAAATGAAAAGGGGAGGGGAGGGGTGAGTGGTAGGGAAAGGGGGGATTACCGTGGCGTGGTACGGTGCGGTGCATGTGGGATACGCATGTGTCTTATTTGTAAAATAATTAGCTTAAATAATTAAAAATGCTACCCAAACACACTATTCCACGCGGACGAAGTCGCGGGTATAGCTAGTGAAAACTAAAACATTTTGTGCACAATTTACAGCACGTCGTACCTTAGTACGAGTTTTCATTTCATTTCACATTTAGTGAAATGTGAAAAACACTAGAGGCGCTGTACTGTATTTTATACAAAATTTTTTTACAATTTATTTTTCATAATGTGCATAAAATGTACTTTTTTTGCTACAATCCATTACATAATAGATCTTTTCTGAGCTGTTCGAGCAAGAAACATAATAAGTAGGTATAGAGCACATAGATGTAGACATACCTCTGCTGCGGTCGCTGGTAGGGCTGCGGGCGCGCGTAGGGCGCCTGGCGCTGTCCCTGCGCGGGGCGCCGCGTGCCCACCTCGCGCGCTGACGTGCTCTTGTACTCGCGGGACTCCTCCTGCACATACTGCTCTGTTTGTACGCTGATACACCTCATACAATCTCACACTGTCCTTATCTACATTTTTACTTGAAACTTTTCTTGATTTCATCGCTTAAAACGATTAACTTGATGCTTAGAAGAAGTTAAGTTCTATATCTCTGAATCTTACGTGCTGTGAACATGTTGATGAGGGGGGTCTACAGTTACAGTGAAGTGTTTACAAGTACAACATACCTTATAGTAAGGCTCGTCCTCATAGAAGCGCTCCGGCGCGCGGTCGTAGTAGTAATCGGACTCGGGCGCCTGTCGCCCGCCGCGCATCTGTACAGAAGTAAAATGTATACGTTAATACTGAAATGTACTATTTTAATGCATACATAGCAAAAGATTCTTGACATTTTTTATGCGAAAATGGGTAGCGCTTGACCACTAATAGATAACTAAGCCTCGGTCACGATCACACACAGCGAATATCCGCTGCGAGTATTCGCTGTGTGTGATAGATACTCGCTGGGAGTACCCATTTCGCTCAGCGCTGTGTGCGATGAAAAGACGTCATATTTGCATTTGGGGAACAAAACAGACTGTACAATTTCTCGTGTAAAACTCGCTGTGTGTGACAGGCAGGCAGCGAATCTTCGCTGCGAGTATATATATTTATTAAACCTAATGCTGTGTATCGAGTTCACCCAAACCTCGATCATTGGCGCGTGCTCCAGTGAGGCGAAATGGATATCTGCGCTAACAGGAACGCGTCGTTCCGTCCGGTCACGGTTCAGTTTTGCCATGCATTTATGGTAATTTTGCGCTATTTCGGGACGCATTGCAAGGTACATTTGTGTTAGCCATGGACAACTCACATGATCGACTTCAATATTGAACGACGAAACACTGGAACTGATGTCACCGCATCTGTCGCGCTTAATCGATACAAACGCTTACAAATATAAATGACTAGCTGTCCCTGCGACTTCGTCCGCGTAGAATATTGTCTTTGGGTAGCATTAACAAATACGAAACATACGTATCCCAACTACACCGCACCACCACACCACGCTAATCGCCATCTACCATTTTTCGTACCCCGCATAACTGAACTTGGTGAACTGACTGACTGAAAGATATCGCATTTTTTTGTCTGTTGGGTGGTTCGCTCCACAGCCAAAGCTTGCCACAAGTGGTCACACAATAAGAACCACCCAGAGTTTAAGCCTAGAAGTGCAGGTTGTTAAGATGCTTTCGTGGGTGACAATATGCAGTGGTTCGAGCTTGCTCTAAACTTTTTGAGCTCTCTGAACTTGGCGCGAGTACCAAACCGCGCATGGTACAGTCGATAGCAGTCAGTTAAACCCATGGAGGTAGGAAATACATATTAACAAAGAGGCGCCGCGATACATTTGCCTGTATGGAAATAACTTCAAAAAAAGGTGCAAACCTAAACATCATAATGGAACTTACAATGGCTGCCATTGATTATCTATTGGTCCATTAATGACATAAAATGCCTGTCAATGATCCATAGGGCCATATATTGATGACTTTGATTGCCTCTATAGTTATAAATATTAAAATACGGGACTTATCGCGACCGGATCCGCGATTAAGTCGTCTCGTGACCACGATCAATGCAACTTGGTCGAAACGTCGAGTTAAATAAAAAATTATGTTTAAGCGCGATAGATCCCGTATTTTAATATTTATAACTATAGAGGCAATCAAAGTCATCAATATATGGCCCTCATCATCATCATCATCATCAGCCTGTATCAGTCCACTGCTGGACATAGGCCTCTCCCAAGATGCGCCACTGAGCCCGATCTTCGGCTCTTCTCTTCCAGTCACTGCCCACCGCTTTGCGTATGTCGTCGCTCCACCTGGTCACAGGACGTCCTACGCTACGTTTGCCGATTCGCGGTCTCCACTCTAGGACAAGTCTGCCCCAACGGTTATCAGTCCTGCGGCAGATATGACCAGCCCACTGCCACTTCAGCTTGCTAATCCGTTGAGCTATGTCGATAACTTTAGTTCTCTGGCGAATTACTTCGTTCCGGATTCGATCCCGCAGAGAAATACCGAGCATAGCTCTCTCCATAGCTCGCTGAGCGACTTTAAACTGGTGGACCAGTCGGACTGTGAGTGTCCACGTCTCGGCTCCGTATGTCATCACAGGTAGGACGCACTGGTTAAAGACTTTTGTCTTTAGACACTGTGGTATAGGCGACGAGAAGACTCGACGGAGTTTTCCGAATGCTGCCCAGCCCAACTGAATTCTTCTCTGGATTTCCTTCTCGAAGTTATGTTTGCCTAGTTGGAGCGTTTGCCCTAGGTAAACATACTTAGTGACAACTTCGAGTGGGATTCCATCTACGGCAATCGGTTCCGGAACAACGTGCTCGTTGTACATGACTTTGGTTTTGTCCAAATTCATCCGGAGACCGATGCTACGAGAAGAATCAGCTAGGCCATTCAACATCCTTTGTAGGTCCTGCAGCGTCTCTGCCATAATGACGATGTCATCTGCGAATCGTAAGTGAGAGATGTACCTGCCGTTGATGTTAATGCCACGATCTTTCCAGTCCAGCGTCTTAAACATATCCTCCAAGGCGTTAGTGAACAGTTTCGGGGATATGACGTCCCCCTGTCTCACTCCTCGACGCAGGTGGACATGTTTAGTTCGCTGGTTCTGTACTTGTACAGTCATCGTTGCGGCATTATATAGACATCTCATCACTTCGATATATCGCCAGTCGACTTGGCAACGCTGCAAGGACTCGAGAACAGACCAGGTTTCGATTGAGTCAAAGGCCTTCTCATAGTCCACAAATGCTAAGCACAGGGGCCGATTATACTCTTCGGTCTTCTGTACAATCTGCCGCACCGTGTGGATGTGGTCTATGGTGCCGTAACTGCTTCGAAACCCGGCCTGTTCCGGAGGTTGAAACTCGTCGAACCTATATATATATATAATATGGCCCTATGGATCATCAATCTTTTTCAACACATAATATGTGTTGAAAAAGTTTACAATTTGATTGCCTCAACCTAGCAATGGCGGCCATTTTAAGTTCCATTATGACGTTTAGGTATCCACCTTTTTTTGTAGAAATTTCGTGTCTTATACGTCAAACGTCGAACCGCTTCTGCGTCCCTGTGACATCTATATTAAGCGTACTGCGCAGCAATACGCGCAGACTTCCGAGTGCTTATAAAGTCTTAGCGTGATTTCTACTAACCGATGGTTCCGGGGCTCCGTAAGGGTCGTCATAGGCGTAGGGCGCCTCCATGGCCGAGCGCGCGTGGTCCAGGATGCTCAGCGCCTTGGTCTTCGGGGGTCCGCGGGAGGGGGGGCCGGGGGGACGAGGGTGGCCGCGGGGAGGCGGGCCCATGCCCGGCCGGCCGGCTGTACGGACATATTATAATCGATAGAGATACTTGAAATCTACACAAAGTATGTATGTATTACTATGGCCGCTATGACAACAAATACTAAAACTGAATAGTTGTAAATAAAAGGGGGTCCCCATACAAGATACATGTTTTTTTTTCAGGCGTTTTATACTCGATCTTACAAATGTATTACAATAGTTGCTATAACATCAAATAATAAAAACTAAATTAAAAATTAAAGGGGGTTACCATACAAAAAACTTATTTCTCCGGCAAATTTTGTTCTATCGGAACCCTTCATGTGTGAGTCTTGACACGCACTTGTCCAGTTTATTTAATAATTAGTTAAGTATGAATTAATACCCTGTCTTTAAGAGTCTTAACGCAAGGTATGAACTAATCTCTGTCTTAACTTAAGACATAGGGATGACATGTTGTCGCCACTCGATCCAAAGGTTGTATGGAGATCGCTTTAAGCGATAAGACCTCCCATTGTACTAGTGTAAGACCCTTCATAAACGTTTAAAGAAGTATTGTGTACAATAAAGGGTTATCATCCATTAGCTGTGCCCCACGGTTTTACCCTCAAAAACTTTCGCCTTTATAATATAAGTATGTTTCATTCACTTTTATTCTGGGAAGAGCAGCACTGCAAGAAAGGTTTGAAGAAATAATAAATATATGTACATACATCTCTCCATCGGCGGCCACATCATATCAGGTCCTGGGTCGGGTATCAGATGTTTCTTGACTTCAGACAGAGCATACGCGATCCTTGCATGAGCCTCGGCAGGTGGGGCGATGGCTGTGATCTCTACGTGAAGCTCGTCTGACAGATGGGCATATTTAGGATCCAGCGAGTTCCTTAGCTCTTGTTCTTTTTGTCTGAAAATTAATAACATTAACTTAAAAGCAGAAATGAACTAATTTATTCACCTTATGGGACCAGCCATAAAGTACGTCAAACGTTAAGGGGGAGGGAGGGGGTTGATGAAGTGTGACATTATGTGACAAGGGGTGGGAGGAGTCTCAAGTTTCGTGATGTCACATTTCAAGATCTAATACATCTGAGTGTTAAAATGCCAAATTTGAACTATTAACGAAAAGCTTAAATAGTAGATTGTATAACAAGGGTGCAATATAGTACGTTTCTGCGAGGCCGCTATTTAGAATCCAGAGCGAAGCGAAGGAAACGAGTAGTGAATAGATGCGATGAAAAATATTACCAAGTCCATCTGTTCTTGTTCACACTCGCTCTTCTAGTGTCAAAATATGTGACGTCACACTAGAGGGAGGAGTTAAAAAAATACTTACTTTATGGATAATAAATTGAGTACAATTTAGATACTATAGCGACCCAACCCGGCTTCACATGGATAGATCTTTTATGCCTTAACTTTTTGCATCTGCTTGTTGCTGTTAGGAGATAAATCAGTAGGTACAGGAACATCTTTCTACATATGTATTTTTTTATATCATTAGGCTAGCGTTTGACCACTATCTCACCTGTTGATAAGTGATGATGCGATTGCAGGCGTAAGGAAAGAAGGCGCGGTTAAAATGGATAGTGCGAATATGATCTTTTTAATGATGATATGTAATTACCTATCCCTCATGGACCCTCTACCAAGAACAGCCATCTTGCACATTGTCTCCTCTTGCAGCTGCTTCATTGTGTTACCCTTGGGTCCCAGCAGCTTACCCACAAAGTTGAACTGCAAACAAGTTATATTTCTTTAGTGGTATTATAATATTAACCCTTTGTATGCAGGGTTTCCAGACAAAATGAAAATTTGTAGTTTACATAAAAAAATAATAATAAAAGTAAAAATAAGCTAATTGTAGTGGTAGGACTTCTGCCAGTCCGCCTGTGGCGGTACCACCAATTTGCCAATTAATTTTCAGCCGTGAAATAGGAATATTTTTCTATTGAAATGGCAAGGTGTCCAGTGAAATTACAGGGCATGTGATATTCAACATCTTTATGTCTCAAGGTAACAGGTGCAGTGCAGTGACATGCATACGACATATTGCAGATACAGCATTATGCAAAATTCTGGCATCTGCAATAGGTAGACGTTATCGCTTACCATCAGGCGAGCGTCTTGCTTGTTCTGTTACCTTATATCATAAAAAAAAATACTAATAATCTATTGAATCTTGGGTGGATCTGCATTCCGGCATACGAAAGGTTAAATGGTTATTTGTGTGCTTCTTGTAATACTTGTCTTTTCTTGTGTAATCTGCTGTATTGATTCTGTTTCAAACTAGAGATTTAACTGACAAAAAAACTCATTAATATGAGTTTTATTTTTAAATTTTTTTATTTAACTTGTTTGTTTGTAAGGGTGCTTTTTAAAGCAGCCAGGGATAGGATTCAATCAATCATTATTGTCATCAGCCTATGGGATAGGATTATTTAGAGGAAATTACTAGAGGAGGGCAAGACAAGACCCGAGTTGGGTTGTAGCGCCTCAGGAAGTAAGTAAGTTTGTTAAAGTCAAATCTAAATTCAATCAAATCACTTCTTATTGTATGGAGATAAAATTTCAGAAGTTTACTCAATTCCGATGGCAAAAAAAGCGACGATATTCGCAAGCTGGCTGGCAGCAGTAGGAAAAGTGCTGAAGATAAAGCTCAGTGGCATGCCATAGGTGAGGCCTGTGTTCAGCAGTGGACAGATGTAGGCTGATGATGATGATGATGATGATGATGATGACATGTGACATCAATTGTTAATCAATGCCCAAATATATGCGTGAGCTAAGCAGTGAGCAAAGAAATAATCCCCCCAATTGAATATATCACTTCATTAGAGCAAGGCTAGAAAAATTTAAAGACAGTAAGAAGACGATATAAAATGATTAGGCAAGTTTTCCTGTCACTCAATACATAGCTACGTTGCACATCACTGGTGGTCGGAAACTGGAAACTCATTAAGTCAAATGATAACTTACATTAGGGTGCTCCTTGATAGGCACTAGGACCTTGGCAGTGACCTTGGAAGGTTTCTCTCTGAACACATCCAGGTATTTGCTATGGCTGTTGGGTCCTCGGCCGGTAGTTTGTACTCGGGTAACCTCTGGAATTTCATTATATTAAGTATTAAATACAGGACTTATAAGGCTGCGAACGGTAAATAAACTGGCCAATTGCAAGTCAGACTCGCACTCGTAGGGTTCCGTAACACAGTGGAATATTTTATAGCTATAATATTTCACCACCAAAAAATTAACTTTGTTGTTCAGTGTTTGTATTAAAAACAAAGTTATATTTCAAACATTCAAACTAATTTTCAACTGACTTTCAAAAAGGAGGAAGTTCTAAATTCGTCTAAATGTTTTTTTTTTGTATGTACGTTATGCGATAACTAATTGTGAACCGATTCGAATTATTATTTTTGTAATCAGCAGAGTACATTTCTGAGGTGGTCCCATTGTAATTTCATCGAGATCCGATAAGTATCTCCAGAGATATGATGATAAACGTCTCAAACTTGACCTGGAACTTTGTTTTGTTACAAATAAAAAAAATTGTTACGACACGAAATAAACAATAAGCTTGTGGTTATTATACTTTGCGAGTTTTGGATTGATTTTTAGAAAATTGGATCAAACGCAAGTGATCTGATCTGCGGATCAGATCAAGACGTTGCGTTCCATTATGATCCTCAAAATAGGACTGAGCTTAAAAAAATTGTATCCCTAATAATGAATTGAATGAATTTTGTGATCATTGACATGCTCAAAATAACAAGTTGTGTGCCAAGGTAACAAACAAACATTAATGGCACGCATGCCATAGGTTCACCATCCCTGTGCTAGGCCATATCAAACATTAGCTGCCAGTACTTGGAGAAAATTACCATTTTTACATTTTTAATCTCGCCTTGTGGTAAGTGATGATGGAGAAACTGCTAGGTCTACAATAGTCTGACTTTAAAGGGCTGTACTGCCAGAACATGGTACTGAATGATGACATCTACCTATTACTGATATCACTGCATTACGTTTATTACCTCTAGAAATACAGAAGTGAATGCACAATTTGCAATTTAAACCGAAAAACATTCATTCTGCCTATTTCATAGCAGAATTAATTGACAAAGTGGTGGTACCGCTTCTGGCAGACTAGCAGAAGCATATAGCATGATGCAGGTGTTAAATCTCAATGACTGACTCATCTTGAAGTTTACTAAAATTAGAAATAGGTATCTATAGTCTGTTCACGAGTTGAGCTCATAATGTGTTATGCATAACGTGACCATACGTCCCGCTTTGGGCGGGACAGTCCCGCTTTCAGGCAGTCTGTCCCGGTATCCCCCGCAAGGCCAAAATTGTCCCGCTTTTGCAAATAGACCAAACGATAGTGTAAAATGTATTTAAGTGTAGTTTGATGTGTTTAAGTGTAGTTTAAAATGGGAATTTCGGGAATTTTTAAACATATAAACCTTCCTCTTGAATCACTCTACCTATTACAAAAAACCGCATCAAAATCCGTTGCGTAATTTTAAAGATTTAAGCATACAGACAAACAAATAGACAAAAATAGCGACTTTGTTTTATACTATGCTATGTAGTGATTCGCAGATGTCCGTCCCGCTCTGACATAATATATAAATGGTCACGTTAGTTATGCACTATCTTTCTTACTTAATTGCATACAAAAGACAAGGACAAAATGAGATTTTCTCTTAGTGGGTGTGACCTAACAGTACAAAATAGTAAGCCGCATTCACAAAAGGAAAACTACTTGTAAATACAATTAAAATTTACAAAAAAGAAAAAGTTTATGAACTACTTTATTTTTATTATTTTTCTATACAAATAATTTATTTTTAACAATCTCTTTCCGTAGAAGCACTGCTCGCGCTTCCCACATTTATAATAAAATTTTCTATCATAGTATCTACATTCTTATCCATTAGATTTATTTTTGTAAATTGTTAACACAATCCAAAATTTCATCGTACCGATGGGACTCGAACCCGCACCCCCCAGATTACACGTCCAGGTGCTCTGCCAATTAAGCCACGGTTCGATACATCGATACCACGAAATTAATGGATTGCATTTGTTAACCCAATTATGCATTGGTGGCGCCATCTATGACTACTTATTACGTAAGTTAATCATTCGGAAGAAATCATTACAGTTTTCAAATCCGACGAGAGATGTTGCACTGCGTAAATCAAATATTATGTTTCTTTGAAGTGTCTCACATTTTATATTTTTGTAAATTGTTAAACACAATCCAAAATTTCATCGTACCGACGGGACTCGAACCCGCACCCCCCGGATTACACGTCCAGGTGCTCTGCCAATTAAGCCACGGTTCGATCCATCGATACGACGAAATTAGTGGATTGCTTTTGTTAACCCAATTATGGATTGGTGGCACCATCTATGACTACTTATTACGTAAGTTAATCATTTGGAAGAAATCATTACAGTTTTCAAATCCGACGAGAGATGTTGCACTGCGTAAATCAAATATTATGTTTCTTTAAAGTGTCTCACACTTAATATTTTTGTAAATTGTTAAACACAATCCAAAATTTCATTGTACCGACGGGACTCGAACCCGCACCCCCCCGATTATGTTGTGTGCGGTTTCGAGTCCCGTCGGTATGATGAAATTTTGGATTGTGTTTAACAATTTACAAAAATATAAAGTGTGAGACACTTCAAAGAAACATAATATTTCTGTTACATGTCTAATACAGACTTTCCATTTGTTGCCATTGATTTTTTGAATAATTGGTTTAGTAATAATTGTTTCTGATAATTTAAGTGATTTATAAACGTGCCAAATATTCAAGTTTAGATCGATCAAGTCCTAATGACTTGCCAAGTCACAAACAAAGCAAATAAACACAATTAATCCAAAAATAAGCCAGGTCGCGGTTTAGAAAGAAGCGGTCTTATTCACAGTGTTCGTCGCGGAGAACACAAAACATCTAAACGGCACGAGTATCACAGACAGACTGATGTTTAATAACAATGTGATCGCTGCCTATGCGCGTTATCTCTCACGAATCAGGCGCAAGGAAATTATTTCGGTACTAGCTCGACTTATCGAACAAACTTTATTTATCAAAATGTTGTAGTTTGGTACTCGTTTTTCTTATATACAATGAATAAGATAATGTATGTTTTAAGAAGGTTTCCTCGTGAGGGCAGTTTTCTTCTCTCGATCGACCAGATGGCCGACTATTGGTATAATGTTACGTTATTTCTAAAGTTAGTAACACTCAAATGAAGGTAACCACAATTTGCAATATGAATATTCTTTGGTTTTGAATTCTGAATTTACCTGCGTCAATAAGTTTTGAAGAAAAGGGGAATTTAGTATTGTTCAATTTGATCTTCTCAGCTAATAATTCTCTCAAATATTCGTCGGTTTTTTCGTTTAATTTCACACCGTCAGAATGTTCGGCAGGTCCATTCTGCCCGCCACTTTCTTGAGAGGCATTCCTCTTGAAATCACCGCTGTTGTAGCTACCATTATCGTAACTATCCGCCATTTCAATTAATTCACAAAGTCAATTAAATATATCACGAATTAATAATTACAACAAGATAATGCGCAAAAATTTTTTTTACGCGTCCCTCGCGTTCTTCGGCGCGTCTTTCTTCACAGATTACTATATTCTTTCTTCAGGAATGAATGAAGCACCGTAGAACCCACAGACAGCAGCGCGATCACGAAAAATCGGTCTCTATGACTAATTGATATTAACCACAGATGGAGGACGAAGTTCCAGTGGCTATCACGAGGCATTTAAGCGGTTGATAACAACCGGTTTATAACGAATGAACGACTTTTAGTGATGTGAAATGTACTAATTCGGTAACTTTCCTACGTTTTGTTATCGTAGTTTAATTTGAATGCCTAGAGATGCATATTCATGGCGAACTGGGCACAAATAGGTGTAATAAATGTCAATATTTTTTTAAATTCTTATAATGTATTAAAATATTGGATTAATATTGTGTAATACTAATATTAAGTGAACTATTAATTTTTCTAAAAAAAGAAAACAAAACGCAACTCATGCTCATGCCGAATGTCAAATTGCGTGCGAGTTGGTGAATAATAAGATTATTATTTATTAATTACAAAATATTTTTCATAATATCATGTAGAAAGTTTTCAAAGGTAAAGCAATTAGCAAAGCAAGCTTTTGTTTCTTATGATGAGCCAAAGAAATGATATGGCATCTCATGTGATGGGATTGGTGTCGCAGGTCCGCGTGTAACCTTTGTATTCCTAATTTGAAAACCTATCTATTGCGAATGTCTACCTTTTCTACGAAAGAAGAAAACTACAAATATTTATCAATACATAAAGCTCCATTTTCCACGACTCCACGGTCTCTACAAAGGGCTCTATACGTAGCCCGCTTGGTTCCCTTGTAGTAGTAACCCCAATAATATTAATATGGTCGCACCTGCGAGTACAAACCTTTTCTTGGACGAATAAATGATTGATTAAGAAAGCTCCATGAGTTATAAGTAATAGTGTTCTGTGGAAAGGCCATTCTAAAGAATACAAGAAAACAGAAAGCGCCATGAGTTAACAGGCTCCTGAGAAATAAGTCAGTGTTCTGTGGGAAGGCCATTCTAAAGTATACAAGAAAACATTAATTGAAGAATTTGAGAGAAAACATATTTCGAAGAAGGAACTATCATTCAAAAACATACTTTTAACAATTTCATCATGTGCATCTCAGAATCGAAAATATTGAAAAAGATCATAACAGTATTGCAAGCAGAAATCATGGGACTTTTACTAGCTGCGCAAGCAACCCTCACAAAAAAATTGTAAAATGGACAAGAAGGCATGTATCGTGTTCAAGTAACATTCAAGCTGACAAACTCGCAAAAGTGTCAAAACTACAGGTAAGAGACAACGCAATGGGTCTCTAAACCATCATCTACAGAAGTAAGGGACTTATTGCTTCGAAAAAGATACCGAGAAAGAGCAACAGAAGCTGTGGGGTGGGATAAGAAATCGGACTGCAAACACACATAAGCCGCACTATCTAAGATAGCAAAACAACCAACAGCTACAGCGGCAAGGCCTTCGTCTCATAGTGGACCTTATCACTGAACACTGCAATTTAAACTATTATCTGTATAAAATAGGGGGCAAGGATAGTCCTCTCTATAGATTGCCACAACCCTCATCATCACTGCCTGCCACTCTTGGTACCACTATGCATACATTTTCACCATCGCTGTCTAGGGGGAAAGCACTATACACCATACACCAAATTAGAATTAGAACCTTGTGCATGTGTAAATCATTGTTTGGTCAGAGTACTTAACAACGTCTTACTGTGATTTAATAAACTCTTATGATTTAGTAATGAAATAAAACTAAAAGTAATTATAATATATGCTTTTTATTTACCCACATTATATTGAAACCTTGTTATAATATTTATTAGGCCTTTAGTTACAGTTAACTTTAGGATTATATCATAATAATAGGCTAGCATTTGATCATAAGATCACCATCACCTATAGGTAAGTGATGATGTGGTTTTTACAACCGACTACCAAAAAGAAGGAGGTTCTCAATTCGTTTGTATGTTATTTTATGCATGTTTGTTACGCGATTATTCCATCAATTGTGAACTGGTTTGAATAATTATTTTTTTAATCAGTAGTGTAAATTTCCGAAGTTTCATTGTAATTTCACCCAGATCTGATAAATATCTCCAGAAATATGACGATAACTCAAACTTGCTACTGAAATTGACTTGCAGGGCATGGAAGTCGGTCGTTTTAGTTTTTTAACTATCTTAATTATATTTATATCATATAGGCTAGCGTTCGACCACTATTTCACCTGTTGGTGAGTGAAGATGCGTTCGAGGATGGCAGCACGCTAGGCCTAGAATGGGAACTGGCTCTTAAGACAGCTGCTAGAACTCATTACATGTTTGGCGACAGATTTTCTTACTCGAGGGTGGTAGCTGGCCAGGCGGACACTAGATAGTATCCTACCACTTTCACCAGAGGGCCACTGTGATAAGCACACATAATTTTTTTTCAAAAGAAAAATCTATTGGTGCTCGGCGGGGATTGAACTAAGTTCTCCTGGTTGAGGATGATAGTGCGCTAGGCCTAGAATGAGAACTGGCTCTCAAGGACTCAACTTCCAGATTAAATATCAATTCACAGTTTACCTGTGTGTCTACCAAATGTTTATGTTTTTTAAAGTTTTAACTACACTTTATATTTTTATACATTATTGTATATAATCCAAAATTTCACCATCGACACTAGCTCGCACCTTCTGGGTAACACACCTAAAGGTGCATACAGATTATATAATATAAATAATAATTATAAAACATGTTATAACATCATGTTTTATAACAATCCGTGTCCACATTTTCTGAAACACGTTAAATAAAAATGTTATAACATGTTAGGTCACATAGTCTGTATGCACCCTAAGAGGTGCAGGTTCGAGACCTGCTGGACAGCCAGAAATGTTGCATTATATATGTACGCAATACTTGCTTGCTGGGTATTGTCAGGTGTTGATAAAAAGTTCATGGTTTCAAGTTATCAATAAAACTTTGGTATATGGTGTGCTCTTAGGTGTATATGGTTAAACTGCGAATTCATGTATGTTTTGTCAGTTTTCGAGCTTTACTCAACAGAAATGGGTAATGCTTGGTTGACTCAGAGAACCGAGGTTTACTTATTCTTCTAGCATTAGCAATAGCATAATATACACAGTTGCATTTGCACATAAAACTTTATTGTTATGTTTGCACCAACATTATTCCAGAAATTAATATGCCCATAAAACTATCTCGTGCCACAACAAAAACAATATTTTCTTGTATCTTTTTTCACTTCCATGACAACTCCATGAGTTGATATTTGTCACATCACAGGATTTGTTTGTTCTTGTTTTACTTCAGCACATACCTACATAATTATTGTAAGAATTTTCTGATCGCTCTTCAACATTATTGAACTTCAACCGGTCCTCTGGAGTAACTAAAATAAAGAAATTAGCATGTCAGTTCAAAATAATACTAAGAGCTATTGCTTTAAGTTACATCTTAATAACTTTAGTCATTTTATAAAATAATATAAGGTTATAACTTATGACAAGATTTATGTTTAAGCTCCGGGCAGACATCTGCAGTCTGCGATCAGCTGTGATGTGTGGAAAACAATGAGATGGTTCACACTGACATGTGAAACACTCAGAATTCTATAATTTTTTTATATCATTTGCCAGCGTTTGACCATTATCTCACCTGTTGGTAAGTGATGATGCAGTAGAAGATGGTAAGCATGCTAGGCCTAGCCTAGAATGAGAACTGGCTCGCAGGGATAGTTGCTGAAACACATTAGGTGTTTGGCGACAGATTTTTTTAATTTGAGGGTGGTAGCTGGCTAGGCGGACACTAGATAGTGTCGTACCACCATGCGGGGGTTGAGGGTTTCTTAACAATGTTTTTCCTTCACGGGATGGTCACTGTGAAAAGTGCACAATTTTTCGATACAAATATCTATTGGTGCATGGCGGGGAATGGACTCGGTACCTCTGGCATCAAAGTCACCATCTGCCACTACACCACTTGGTCCTCAAAATAAATTAATATGCCCCTATGACTATGCAAAGAGTTATATTTTCTTGTTTCTTCTTTCACTTGCATGACAAATCCATGAGTTGACATACATTTTTGCAAAAATGGGCCACAGAATTTGTTTATTACTTCAGCACATGCATTTGAATGATTGTAAGAATTTTCTGGTCGTTCTTCATCATTCGTCTTCAAATTGAACAACTTGAACTTCAACTGACCGCTTTGGAGTAACTAAAATAAAGAAATTAGCGTGTAATTTCAAAATAATACTAGAAATCATTGTTACTGTTAGTTACACACCTCAATGAATTGGAATAAAGAATTTTATGAAATATTTTTAAGGTTATAACTTGACTTTACAAGATTTGTTCATACGTACTTTTTATGATTTTCAAATGCTGCAGTTTCAATTAAAAGCCTGCAGAAGTATAATTTCGCTGTCTAATGCGTTAAATAGTTATTTTGGCCTTCAAAACAAAACCACATAGATACATACATTGAATATTCAATAGGTCACCCAGAGCCATTGCTTAAAATTACTCTAAATTTAAATATTTGGGCAATAAGAGCTCAATAATTTGTCATTTTTGAAAATGAAAACTTGAAAGTGGATTGGTATATGGTTATCTGTGCTTGATAGAGGCAGCGATGTAGGTCCCTGTATCATCTGAAAGTTGCTCTCCGACTTTTGTCTCTGGTTAACTGTAATTTGTAACCTCATGATACCGAAATAAAACAGCTTACGTTATAGTTACTATGGAAAAGTTACCAATTCGTTCGGTCTTTGTATGCTATACTATCTATAGTATATACCTATAGCTTTCCGTTGCATCCTGTGATTCCAAATTGATTTTTGACAGCTCAAAATTGTTACAGTGCCACAAGTATAACTTGTCGGTGGTGGTTTTTGGACCTAATTCTTTTAATTGAAACTGTGAGTTTGACGTTTGAGAGATTACCACGACATTATGGTTGATAAATCTGCTACATTAAAATAGATCAATAATGCCAAAAGTAATTAAAAGTGGTTTAAGAGAAACTGTTATCAAAGTACAAAGTAAAAGCACAGTGGCGCACAGGCACGCCAAGTTATACTTGCCGGACTGTAACAAGTGAAGCAAATGCCCTTTCGTGATCAGCGTGCATATATGCATGTATGCGTGCATATATGTGTCAGTAGAACCCCTCCTCTGTAGTCTGTGGAAGAAAGTATGAACAAAACAATCATGAACATTGAACAGTGTTGCCGTTCTACAAAATTAAAAGTACCTAGTAATATGAAAAATTCCGCTAGATATTGGTATATATATTTTTTTTAAATCGGATAGAAGTCGCTAAATCGTATCGCTGACGCACAAGTCTGATCTTGAAGTCCGCGCCTCATATCTTGGGGTTTTTAGAGGGCGCCGATCGTTCAATCTTTGACAAATTATTTTCATAATAAATAACAAAAAAACAAAATCAACATATTTGTTCAAAAAATCACAACGAATGTTCTGGATGATAAAAAATCTGAAACAGTTACGTTTTCTAAGAATGACATAATTTTATATTATTATTATATATTATACTAGAAGTGTCCCGCGGCTTCGCCCGCGTTAAAAACTTCTTTTATTTACTTAAAACTTTTCTTTTGTAAAAACTATTCTATCATTAAAGACATCAAATAAAAATTAGCCAAATCGGTTCATCGTTTTCATGTTATCGCGTGACTAAGACAATTCAGGATTCATATTTAAATAACCGGAAATACCCAAATTTGCAGACTTTATTACCTACATCATTTCTAAAAATCCTACAATACGTACTTTATCTCATTTTATTATATATAATACCTATCTGTATTTTAAATTTGAGCGCAATCCGAAACAATATTAATTTTTAGACTTTGTTATCCCACCCCAGTTTATCCTCTTAGGGTGGCATTTTGAAAAAGTCTGAAACTCGTATTTACTTATTTATTTACAGAAGTACTTGTGTGAAATGTCGAATAAAATGACTATCCAAACTTTGAACCTCTGCTTCATCCCCTTGAAGAGTGAATTTAGAAAAAATCTTTCTTAGCGGATACCTAAATCAAAATAACTATCTAAATGCCAAATTTCAATATTGTTTCGCATTCCGAAACAATATTGATTTCAGACTTTGTTACTCCACTTCACCCTTTTAGGGGTGGAATTTCGAAAGAGCCTGAAACACGTATTTACTTACTTAAGTACTTGTGTTAAGTTTCGAATATAAAACAATATCTAATCTTGTTTCTCCATACAAATTTTGAACCCCCATTTCATCCCTTTAAGGGGTAAATTTTGGAAAAGCCTTTCTCAAAAGGAACTAAAGTCATAATAACTATCTGCATGCCAGATTTCAGAGCAATCCAAAACAATATAGATTTTCACACTTTGTTACCCCATTTCACTCTCTTAGGGGTGGAATTTCGAAAAAACCTAAAACACGTATTTACTTATTTCTTTACTGAGAACTTGTATGAAGTTTTGAATAGAAAATACTATCTAATCTTGTTTTTCCATACAAACTTTGAACCCCCGTTACATCCCCTTCAGGGATGAATTTTAAAAAGTCCTTTCTCAGAGGTAACTAACGTCGTAATAACTATCTGCGTGCCAAATATCAGCGCAATCCGAAACAATATTGATTTTCACACTTTGTTACCCCATTTCACCCTCTTAGGGGTGGAATTTCAAAAAAACCTGAAACACGTATTTACTTTATTATAAAAACTCACGTTCATTTTAAACTTATAGATTTAAAAACGGGAATTTGACGACGCACTACATCAGATTTGACAAGGCACGGATTTTGGCGCGTGAAAAGTACTTTGTACCCCGCAAAATCCGAGAAGCCATTGAGATCAGTCGTCGTCGTAACTTCAACAGAGACAGAGGGTGGTACCTGTCAAATACGTGGAAAACCGTTCTTCATGGAAAGCACGTCACCAGTGGCAACAGTGAGGAGGACACCTTGAGTTCCGTCTGCCGGTTGGATGTGGTTTCGTCTGAAGTAAACAGCAGTGATGAAGACGAAGCCCTCCAACCTAATCCCGCGCCTCCACTATGTACACCGCATCATCACCCCCCACCAACACCACCACCGCCGCCGCCGCCGCCCGCTGCGTCCGCCCGCGCTGCATGAGCAGCGGCCCGCAGTGCGAGGTTGAACGCGTCGGCGAGCGCCCCGCACTCAAGATCCTGGAGAAGGCCTCCGGATGAGGCCGAAACGTATTTACTTATTTTTTTACTGAAGCACTTGTGTGAAGTTTCGGATAGAAAATACTATCTAATCTTGTTTCTCCATACAAATTTTGAACCCCCATTTCATCCCTTTAAGGGGTGAATTTTGGAAAATCCTTTCTTAGTACACCCTTACGTACTAAGACAAATATACCCTCCAAATTTCAAGTCTACGACCAGCGGTTTAGGTTGTGCGTTGTCTGTCAGTGAGTCAGTCAGTCAGTCAGTATGTCAGAACAAAGATTCTTATAGTATTAGATCGTCGCATATGCGACGGCTCAAAATCCGCTAGAAGTCTCTAAATATTTTTTTGTCGCTAACTCAATTTTATTTTGCCGCTTACCACTCATAATTTTCGCAAGATCTAGCGACGAAGTCTCTAGAACGGCAACACTGACATTGAACAATTAGCAAACAAAATAAAATGAATTGAATGAACCAAACCAGAGAGTAATGATTTTTTGACCACCGACAATAAACGGAATATTAAATAGACAAGACATTAGCGTATGCGAATGAAATAGCTATAGAGATATAACCCGACTAAGATGATAAACACGTGATACATATGCCAGCTATAAGATAAAATGAACAACGTAATTTTATAATTAATTTTATTTTACATACATGATTATCATCATAATTCACAGACCTGCTACATACAATGTAGATTTGTAGAACAAAACGGCCCAATTGAAAGACACCCGGGTGGGGTTGTGTCCTTGTCTATCAATCTGCTAGTCCTATATATGTTCTATACTATATGTATAGTATATATATGAATTGTCCATACAAAAGAAAGGGACAAACTCCGTTCGAGGTCGGTCTCATTGGGGCCGGTGTATGCAGTCAAGTTTAATATTAAGTAGCAGGTATGTGCAATCATGCCATGTCAATAAAAAATGTCACAAAATTCTTAGACTTAGGTAAGATAAGATAAGATAATTTATTTCCATTAACATAACTGTACAGAGAATGCAATAGAACATTAATATACCTACATAGAATTTAATGTAGATGTAACATATGCATGTAACATATAGCTACGGCCCCACACGTATGTAAGCTCATTAATTAGTCTTTGTGTGTGTGTGTGTGTGTGTGTGTGTGTGTGTGTGTGTGTGTGTGTGTGTGTGTGGTGTGTGTGTGTGTGTGTGTGTGCGCATGTGTGTGTGTGTGTGTGTGTGTGTTTGTGTGTGTGTGTATGTGCGTGTGTGTGCGCATGTGTGTGTGTGTGTGTGTGTATCAACCATTTGTGTACGATACGCCATTACAGCATTTTCGTCTTTAATGTTGCAAACCTTGTTAACTCTGTTATAAATGTGACTAAGCCGATATTGTGGGTGACATTTAGCGAAAGATGAATTAGTTGATGGAAGAGGCAGCCTAAAGACGCGTCTTTTAATTAGCTCTTCCCAGTTACTTAAGCTACGGACTTTTGTACACTTTTCTACGAACTTGTGGATTACACTGACTGCTTTATTAATAAATAATTGCCGCACTATTTACTAGTTCTATTCTATCTTACATGTTTTGGCCGCACCACCCCATGCCAGGTTGCAATAACATAGAATGGACTGGTAAAGAGCAGTATACACCATTGTGATAGTTTGCTTGTCACAGAAGGCTCTTAGTGCCTTCATTATAAATATGATTTTGCGAACGCGTTTTCAATAAATTCCTCCCGGATACGGAACGGGGATTCAAAGTTTGTATGGCGAAACAAGATGAGATAAGTAGTTATTTTATTCGAAACTTTACACATAGGTTCTTCTGTAAATAAATAAGTAAGTACCTACGTGTTGTAGGACTTTTCGAAAGGGGTATGTAACAAAATCTGAAAATGTAGGTTTTTCGGGTTTTATAAATATGAATCTCGATTTGCCTTAGTCACGCGAAAACATAATAACCGGCCAAGTGCGCAGTGTAGGGTTTCGTAGTAGCATGTTATTCAATGCAAGTCTTTACCCGTTATAAATCAAGCGACTAGGTACTCGGTATTTTTTTTTTTTTTTTGTATTTGGTACAAAATTATCCAACACCCAAGTTCAACGACTATTACTGCTAGACTAATAAAGTTATCTTAACCGCAGTAGTTTTCCTTTAAAGTTCATAAAATGCGCTATTATCACGATTTTTTCCAGATTTTTCAAGCCAGCAGTTTAGCTTTTAGAGGGGGGGACGCCCTACTGGAACAAAAATTTGCACTTTAAAGATATTTCGTAAATGGAGCATTCAATCGAAAAATGGTATTAGCAACCCTTAAGTCATTTTAAAAGACCTATTCAACGATACCCCACACGATGGGGTAGACGATGAAAAAAAAAAACATCCCCACTTCTCATATAGGGAAGCCACCCTAAAAAAAATATTTTTTACTATTTTATTTCAGCACTTTGGTGGCGTAATATATATACATACCTCCACAAAATTACAGCTTTCTAGTATTAACGGTCTCTTAGCAAAACCTCGGACAGACAGATAGACAGACAGACAGGCAGATAGACGGACATGACGAAACTATAAGGGTTCCTTGTCAGGACTACGGAAACCTTAAAACGGGTGAACGGATTTGGCTAATTTTTATTTGATGTCTTTAATGATAGAATCGTTTTGACAAAAGAAAAGTTTTAAGTAAATAAAAGGAAATTTTAACGCGGGCCAAGGCACTTCTAGTTTATATATCAATATTGTCTATGTTCTGTGATGTAGCTAAGACAGCCGAGGCAATTTCATCCTCAATTAAACAGAACAAATTCAAAGCAGCAGTGGGGGAAAGGGAAGGGGGAGAGGGAAGTGAGGAGACAGGGGGTGGAGGGAAGAGAGAGGGAGAGGGGAGGGGAAGGGCGAGGGGGAAGGAGAGGGGAGGGGGATTTACGCGGCGTGGTACGATGCGGTGTAGGTGGGATGTGTCATATTTGTAAAGTAATTAGCCTAAATATTTAAAAATGCTACCCAAAGACACTATTCCACGCGGACGAAGTCGCGGGTACAGCTAGTTCCATATATATTCTCCCAAGACATGCCACTGAGCTCGATCTTTGGCTCTTTGTTTCCAGTCACTGCCCACCGCATTGCGAAACTCATCGCTCCACCTGGTCACAGGGCTTCCTACGCTACGTTTGCCGATTCGCGGTCTCCACTCTAGGATTCGATTCCGCAGAGAAACACCGAGCTTAGCTCTTTCCATAGCTCGCTCAGCGACTTTGAAGTGGTGGACTAGTAGAACCGTGGGCGTCCACGTCTCGGCTACGTATGTCATGACAGGTAGGACGCACTTAATATAAATAAAATACATGCTTTTATATTCAAAGCAAGATGTTTACTTAATGACAGTGCTATCTATCAATCATAAATTAGAAACTACTGACATATCAAAAACCAACTTCAATAATGAGGTTGTAACATTCCTCCCCTTTTAAATCTCGTCGATGAGGCGACGTGGTGGTCTACCTTGGCGTTGACTACGACGGATCTGTGGCGCTACAATAGTGACAGATGGTGTAGCAAAAGTTGGTGATGCAGATGTTGATGTGGAAGGTGAGGATGTAGAAGAAGGAGTTGTTAATGATATAGGTGTTGCGGATGTGGATGGAATTGTAGATAATGGCCTGGGTGCAGCTGGTGAACATGGAGATGGTGTGCATGGAGGTGCGATGTATGTAGATGGTGTGACTGTGGCTTGCTGGGAATTTGATGGTACGTGCGATTTTGTAGGAGTAGTATGAGATGATTCTGCTATAGGAATGACTCGTGGTCTTATGTGGTCAGCATGACGCCTATGTTGAACTCCATTTGGCGCCATGACGAGGTATGAATATCTGTGTCTTCTAGCCTTCACTGTCGCAGGCTCCCATTGTTTATCCAATTTTGTTTTAATATATATTTTCTCCCCGGGTTGATAAGAAGGTGTTATTTGGGTCATCGCATTAGCTTTGACCTGCTTATACTCCAAAACCCTTCTCTTATCTGGGCGTATGTTTGATAGAAGACAATTTAACTGTCTTCCAAACATCATCTGGGCTGGAGACTTGCCAGTGGTAATGTGAGGAGTGTTTCTATATGTAAACAAGAATTCTCTTAATCGGCGCTTAATGTGACCCTTATCATTTGTTGTCATCCGTGATTTGAATGTTCTGTCAACTCGTTCAGCAAGTCCGTTTGTACGAGGATGATATCACATGTAAGATCCCCTGATTCTTGCAATAGTTCTCAAAATCATAAGATGTGAGCTGTGGTGCGTTATCAGAAACTATCATTCGTGGCAGACCAAACGTACAGAAAATGTCATCTAACGTTTGGCATAGTTTTGTTGCTGTGATATTTTCCATTGGTCTCACCTCTATCCATTTAGATAATGCGTCACATAATATAAGGAAATATGTGTTTTCGAATGGTCCCGCAAAATCGGTATGCACTCTATCCCAGACCTTTTCTGGCATAGACCACAAAAATGTTGGAAGTTCTGGACTGTTTGGACGATTCTCTTGACATCGAGTGCATAATTTTACATATCCATCTATATCATCATCGATGGAAGGCCACCAAACATAAAAACGTGAGCGAGCTTTCATTGCCGATATACCTGGATGACCCCTGTGCAGATATGATAATATCGTCTTCCGTAATATCTCTGGTATAACCATTCTGCCTTGCCACATAATAATGTTATTTTCAATAGATAACTCAAGCCGCTTTTTATAGAATTGTTTCATATCTTGTTTGTATTCAGGTTGCCTCCAACCAGTTTTCAAGCATTGTCGTACTTTCCGATAGCGGAAGGTCACATATTTTGGTCTCTAAAAGTCTTGAGGTAATTTTATGAACAGCGCATTCAGCTCGTGAAGGCTGGGTGTCTGGGTTTGGCAGTCTTGACAGACAGTCTGCTAATATGTTGTTTTCTCCTTTTTGGTAGTGTATTGTATATTGGTAGCTACCAATTAGTAGAGCCCATCTCACGAGCCTGTTGTTTACAAGTTTTGGTAGGTTACGCTTGTTACCCAAAATGTGTATTAACGGTTTGTGATCCGTTACTAATGTAAATTTTGTTCCTCTTAAGTATTGGTCAAATTTTTTGATGCCAAATACGATAGCTAGAGCTTTGCGATCAATAACAGAATATTTGCTCTCAGCAGGTCGCAGTTTTCTGGACGCAAAAGCTATAGGTTGTTCAATGTTGTTATTTTTATGAAACAGTACTGCTCTAACTCCCTTTTCTGATGCGTCACAAGCTACAAACAGGTCGCGATTCTCGTCGTATGCTATTATGGATTTTATTTTTGAAATGCTTGCTTTAGTTTCTTCAAATACCTGTTTTTTCATGTTTCGTCCAATGCCACTTCTGTTTGCCGCTGGTGAGCTCATAGAGGTCTGCGCATAGTCCATGTAAGTGTGGAATAAAACGTTCGTAAAAGTTCACAAGTCCCAGAAATGATCGAAGTTCTTTTGCATTGCTAGGCTCTGGTGCCTTGCTAATTGCATCTATTTTTCCCTTAATTGGACGTACTCGTACAAGGTATTCTATTTGTTTTTGTAAGAAACTACATTTTTTAAGGTTAACTTTTAAGCCAGCTTGTTGCAGATGGTCTAAAACTGTAGAGAGTGTGTGTAAATGTTCATTCAAGCTTTTGCCACAAATCGCAATATCATCGAAATACACTGCTACGTTTTCCATGTTTCCAAGTAACTGATCTAAAAAATGTTGAAAAATTGACGGAGCTATTGATATTCCGAACGGCATTCTGTTGTACTGGTAGTAACCCTTGTGTGTTGATATTGTGAGAAACTTCTTAGATTCTGGCGCTATTTCAAATTGCAGATAGGCATCCTTTAAATCGATTTTCGTAAAAAATGTACCCATTGCTAACTTTTGGCGTAGATGATTGTTGTCCGTCTACTTCTACTGTTACCTTGGCGAGACCCTTTGTATTTAGTTTGTTATTTCCGTAAGCTTTTAATTTAGGCGCTTTTGTCAATGGTGGTGAACCAATAATTTTCTGTATTTTATAATTGACTGTGGTATCATAGGCGACGAGAAGACTCGACGATCATGTGATCATACTACGTACAAAAACATCTTTTTTGTGGTTGAAACTAAGAAAATGTCGGGACTATTAAAAATGGCTATTTAAGAACAGCATTGATTTAATTAGCGTAACTATTGTAAGTTTTGAGATCTAAAGGAGCATAACGCGTTTTCATGGCCATCATGGTGGCATGGCATTTAATAGATTATTATACCATATTTTATGAGAGACCTAACCGAACCTAGGCGACGCCGGACGCTTCGAAACAATAATAATATTATTAATAAATCAACACTGTAAGATATGTGTAAATGAGTCGTATAGAATCAATGGTGGCCATCTTACTTTTAAACATATTTGGTAAATCGAAAAAACTGTCAAAATTACAAAGCTATTTCATTGTACTAATTGAGATATGTCAATAATTGCAGTTAATTTTAAAGAATCGATTAATAGCACTTAAATTTAAACAAAACTTAATATACGATTATAATTTAAATAAATGTTATCAATATGGCTGACTTTGATACCAACAAATTAAAATTGCCATTTTTGATCCCAAGATAGGTGAAGATGGCCGTTTCTGTCACAAAGTAACGAAAAGATTGCCGATTTGCTCCTAAACGATTCTACAAGAAATTAGGGTTGTGCTAAGTGAAATAAAAATCAATAAAATTTTTGCATTCTTATATTACGGCTCGATTTCAATTTTCTACCTTAAATGGATAAACACTTAAATTAAAGTGTATCTATGTTCAACCAACATAGGTACTTCTTCACCTTCAACAAAAATGATGAGGATAATGAATATAACAATAAAATTGTGTCAACCCTAGCCGGTTAGTTTACCTGTTTTTCTTAGCGACATTCTTCTTCCACTTTTTCGGATCCCTCTTGCGTTTTCTAGTGAAACTATTGTTTGTCACTGTAGGGCGATCATCCATGATTGAATTTTCAATAAACTTTGGTTCGTAAAGTCACTAATACTGCAATAATGTAAATAAAATGCCAGATGTGAATCATTAGAAAAATCTGTTTTTCGCCATCTTGAATTTGTACCCACGCTCGGCTGTGATTGGCCGAGGGCGAACAATGGCCGTCATTGGTTCTGACTGTTCACAAAATAGCCGTATTTGACTCTAAGCATCGTTTTTCGATGTCATTTGCAAGGAACATGGGCGTACCTGATTCTGATATGTCAAAAAAAAAACGGTTTGATTCAACATTTTAAATTTTTCTGCATGTCTAACTCAAATGTGATAAAAAGTGAGATTGCCGTCTTTGATTCTATATGACTCCAATACTCTTTTGATAAAAACTATACCTAGTCCGACAGCTTGTCATAGCTCTGTAGTCTGTGGTCATAGTTTTTACCAAATAGAATATAATACACGTTTTTACATGTCTTTGATTAAACCTAAAATGAATGGATATTTTGGTGTTATATCTATCTAGTTTTACCCGAGAGTTTTACCCAACAAACATCACAAACACCTGATGATGATTGATGATGCGGTCTAGGATAGTATCGTGCTTATTTGGAAGTGGAAGACAGCAGTGAGTCCCAGCGCTGGACTATCGAATTTAACCAATCCAATCCCGTCTTTCATGTGACTGGCACCAAACCTTATCCCGGCCTTGAGGAAAATAAAAATAACTAATATAGATACGCACTCTGTTTGTATTTGCGATTAAAACTACGTTTACATTCATTTAAAATCATTTATAAATATTTAAATTATTTTCATTTGGAAGACGCCACATCTTTTAGTTTATGTCTGGCATGCTGTATCACAATGACGTTGAACTCCAAATCTGGAGCCACCATTATTTCTTTCTTCTTCGTCATCAGCCGCATTACCATCACGGCATCAAACACATCCTGAAAAATATTAATAATAGTTTAAAAACTAAAACCGGCTTCAATGCCCCGCGAGTCAATTTCAGTAGCAAGTTTGAGACGTTTATCGTCATATCTCTGGAGATACTTATCAGATCTTAATAAAATTTAAAGGGCCCGGTGGTGTAATCGGAGAATGGTTAATGGTCGGCTTTGACGCCAGAGGTATCGAGTTCAATCCACGCCGTACATCAATGGATTTTTCCATCGAAAAAATTATGTGTGGTTTTCACAGTGGCCCGCCGGTGAAGTGGAGACATCGTTAAGAAACCGCCGAAAACGAAATAGTATCCGCCTGGCCAGCTACCACCTTCAAGTTAGAAGATCTGTCGCCAAACATCTAATGTGGTCCGGCAAGCTATCCTTGAGAGCCAGTTCCCATTAAAGGAGAGTTTGCTACCATCTTCGACCGCATAATCTGCACTTACCAACAGGTGAGATATTAATTTATATTTAATTTATTAATTTATATTTTGTTTTTTTTTTTTTTTTTTTTTTTTTTTTTTTAAAAGATTACTCGCAATGTGGGTTGCACATTACTAGTATTCTTGTTAACCCCTCCAACTAAGCTAAATATGCTTGTGTCTGGAGTGGGTTCACGTCAATAGTGCAATGGGTGGGGTGGGGATCGAACTCACGACCTCTCGATCGCCAGTCCGACACCCTATCCATTGGGCTATTGCCGCCTTTCAATATAGTGGTCAAACACTAGTCCATATGGTATAAAAAAAAAAAATAAAGGCTAACATCACAGAATGACTTGCCGCGCAGTCATAGATAGTTTTAGACGTTGCTTAAGGGAAGCCGTGATGGTATACGAGTTTGGATGATGTAATTTTCAATAAACTGGCCACGGTGCAAGTCGGACTCGCACTAGTAGGGTTCCGTACCATACTACAGTATTTTATAAGATCGAGCAAAAAATACCACTAACATTTTTCGCCAGCAAAAAATAATAATTAATAAACATTTTATTTCTTACAACGCCATCTAACGTCTAACAAAGGAGTTAGGGATCGACATTTCAATATAACGCCATCTATGGGACGTTTACCTAACTAAGCGTTCATAGATGACGTGAAATGCCGAAGAAAACACGTTTCTTGTATGGGGACCCTCTATTATTTTTAACTTTATTCTGTTTTTAGTATTTGTTGTTATAGCGGCAACAGAAATACATCATCTGTGAAAATTTCAACTGTCTAACTATCACGGTTCATGAGATACAGCCTGGTGACAGACGGACAGGCAGACAGACAGACAGACAGACAGACAGGCAGACAGACAGACAGACGGACGGACGGACTGTGGAGTCTTAGTAATAGGGTCCCGTTTTACCCTTTGGGTACGGAACCCTAAAAACGAATTCGCATTTTTAACAACTTACCACTTCTTTGATACTTGCTTGTGCCATATGAGACAGACGGTTCAAAGGCAGCCCGTAGTTCGATGCAACCGTGAGACTTACATTCGTCAGAATAGGAGCACCTAAAAAAAAATGTATCCTGTATTGCCCCATTAGTAATTTCCTTTTGAATCAGACGACATTACTTATTTGAAAACCTTTTTAACCAACTTCAAAAAAGGAGGAAGTTCTCAATTCGTCGGAATCGTTTTTATTATGTAGGTACTAGCTTGCGGCTATAGATAAAGATAATAACACTACGTACCGCCGCGGCTTCGCCCGCGTTATTTTAGTTTTTATGACCAGTAAAGTCAAGATCGATGTTCCCTTGTGAACGCCAAGGTTCACCGATTATTCGAAGATACCTAAACCGATTTGTTTTTTTTTGTTTGAAAACTTAAAAGTAGTAGTAACTATACGTTTTCAAGTTTTTCTGGGAAGCATCCCAGCAGGGCTTGCATGGCCAGGGGACTATTTTGTCTTTCCACCTATCCGTGTTTTGTTTGGTGGAGAAGGCAAATTATAAGTAAAGTTTTTCGACAATTTTAAACGCCCGCTGACATTTAATCAATTCTTGTTTTTAACTTTTTAATACGAAACAAAATGAAAGCTCGGCGTTAAACTTCACCAAGCGTTTAAATTGTTGTGTTGATCTCCTGTCAGTGGCGAAAAACAACAATTTTGTCTTTCCCCCGGGGATAAGGCCATGCTAGCCCTGCAGGTGGTCTCATTTAAATTTCTTTTAAAATTCATCGTCACTAAACATCAAGTCACATAGAGATTAAGTGCTTGTTAAAAGAACGAAAAAAAATGTGAACCGTTTCGAATTATTATTTTTGTTTAATTGGTAGGGTACATTTCCAATTAAACAAAAATAATAATTCGAAACGGTTCACATTTTTTTTCGTTTTTTTCGCCAATTTTGCTTAATTGGCAAAGCACCGGAACATGTTATTCCGGAGGTTGCGGGTTCAAGTCCCGGTGGTACGATGAAATTTTGGATTGTGTTTAACAATTTACAAAAATATTAAGTGTGTAACACTTCAAAGAAACATAATATTTAATTACCTTCTTTGTTTGTCATAATTACACCTTCTACAGATTCGTCCTCCATTATTCTATCTACGATTGGATTTACATCATTGATGTAGGCCGTCTGTAACATATACAGGCTGTGATAATATCAAAGGCCCTAGGCCATCGACGTATTGCTAGGACGTTGATGCCCGGGTTGGTGGCGTAATCGGGAGAACGGTCGGCTTTGATGCTAGAAGTCCCGAGTTCAATCCCCGCCGTTTACCAATGGATTTTTCTATTAAAAAAATTATGTGCGCTTTTCACAGTGGCCCTCCGGTGAAGGAAAAACATTGTTAAGAAACCAACAACCCCCGCATGGTAGTAGGACACTATATAGTGTCCGCCTGGCCAGCTACCACCCTCAAGTTAGAAAATCTGTCGCCAAACACCTAATATGATCTGGCAGCTATCTTTGAGAGCCAGTTCCCATTCTAGGCCTAACGTGCTTACCATTTTCGACCGCATCATCAATTACCGGTTACAGGTGAGATAGTGGTCAAACACTAGCCTATAAGATATATAAAAAAATTATATTCCCCGTTCCTGAGAAAATCGGTGGTGACACACGGACAGACAGACAGACGGACAGATAGACATAGGACAAGAAAGAGATCTTAATAGGGTTCCTTTTTTTACCTTTAAGGTACGGAACCCTAAAAAAGTCGAATTTCAGACCAATCGGATACCAACGAACGGTTGGAAATTAGTTAGAAAATTTTTAATACATAACTTAGTAGGTACAACGACTTCAATGCCCCGCGAGTCAATTTCAGTAGCAAGTTTGAGACGTTTATCGTCATATCTCTGGAGGTACTTATCAGATCTCGATGAATTTACAATGGGACCACCTCGGAAACGTACCCTACCGATTACTAAAACAATCATTCAAATGGGTTCAGAATTGACGGAGTAATCGCGTAACATACACACAAAAATAAATAAATCATAAAGACAAATTGAGAACCTCCTTCTTTTTGGAAGTCGGTTGATAAAAGCTTGTAAAACTTAGTAGGTAAAGTACATAACAGATAATAGTACTACGTAAAGGTTTAAATCTACTTACTGTATAAACTAGTGTCTCGTCCTGGCTATCCTTCAAAAGATTAGTTACTATCTTCATGATTCACTGAAATTATGCAATTTAATTTACAATAAAAGTTAAAAGTCAAACTCAAAGCATTTATCCAGTATATGGTAGAGGTGAGGTGTATTTACTAGAACAGATCCGAAGAATAGATATTTTACGAGACTAGGGGGCACCTATTCCTACTTTTAACAAACACCTATTCCACCTAGTTTCGACCTCGGACTACTAACTAAGACGCGACGCGATGTTTCACTCGAATCTATGCCGTATTTTCACTGATATAGTACCGCCGTAACCGTAGACGCGGTGCAATAACAGTGCGAGTGAGAGGGTAGCATGATACTATACTACCCTCCCACTTGCACACTAGGATGCACTACCTATTCCACCTAGTATTTGACCTCAAGACTTGATGCGATGTTTCACGCAAATCTATGCTGTATTTTCAGTGGCATAGTGCCGCCGTACGCCGTAGACGCGGTGTAATGAGAGTGCGAGTGAGAGGGTAGTATAATACTATACTACTCTCTCACTCGCACTTTAGTATGTGAGAGCGAAATGATGCAATACTGTTGAGTGTTGACTACTATAATCTATACGCGATCAATAATACTAGGTGGAACAGATATTTGGATCACGTATTTCTAAGGACTAGGAATAGGTGCACCTAGTCCCAAATTTTCCTAGTATAACCCATCTTTAGTATATGGGCAAATTTAAAATCTGCACTTACACACGTTAAATTACATTAAATAGATCATATCAATAGTAATTATTCTAAATTTAACATAATTTAACATAACAAAAACATAACTTATTGGTCTGAATAAAAAACATAACTTATCGCTCTGAATAAAAATTTTAATTAGGCGCACCCTGCGCCTAAAATAAATTAAAAATAAAGAAAAATAAAACCGGCCAAGTCAAGTTGGACTCGCCCACCGAGGCTTCCGTACCAACGTTGGTTGGTACCAATTAAGCTAGACCTCTAAATTGTATGAGCGCTCATATAACTCAGAGGCCTATCCTAATTGGAAAACTATGTAAGTATGTATGGGGACACCCTTTAATTTTCAACTTTTTTATTTTTTGGAATTTTCCTTTATTTGTGCTGTGAGGACCTTGCTTCTTGCCAAATTTCATGATTCTAGGTCAACGGGAAGTACCCTATAGGTTTTTGACCCAAAACCTATTATAGTGTACTTCCGGTTGACCTAGAGTTGTCAATTTTGGTTAAAAGCAAGGCTTTACAGCACAAATGAAGGAAAAATTCCGAAAAATAAAAAAGTTTAAAATTAAGGTGAATTTTGGTACTCACAAGTTTTCGCGAAAATCTAAATTTGTCCATATCTTTTTATCGTGTTGACTCAGGACCTTGATTTTTATACACCTAAATAGGGACTATAGACTTCAGTATCTGGTATAAATTTCAACTTGCTAGGTTTACCCGTTCCTGAGAAAATTGGTAGTGACATACGGACAGACAGACGGACAAGAAAGTGATCTTATCAGGGTTCCTTTTTTACCTTTTGAGTTACGGAATCCTAAAAATAAGTCGAAATACCTAATACGAACCATTAGCAGTTAGTGACTTTATGTTTTAATTTGAAATTTGAAATAAAAAATGATATACCTATATTAGGAGACCGGTCAATAAAATAAAAAAAACAAAAAACCCGACTGCGCAAAAAGTGAAGTGTTAAAAAACGAACTGAAAAGAAAAAAACAAGTAAGTCTAGTAGTTTAGACTTCTGTTTAGGGATATCAAAAAACTATACCATTTAAATTCTTTCTCGGTCGATACACTCATAAAATAAATTATACATTGTTATATGGAATGCAGAGACTTTAACAGTCGGGACACATTAATGGCTTAACGAATGGGGATTAATGTGTCCCGTGTCGAAAAATGTATGTGATAACATAATTAAAAATTTCCCAGCATGATGGTAGGACACAGTCAGAGTCCGCTTGACCAGCTACGATCTATGCCACCAGCTACCAGCTAATTAAATATCGTACTTCAGTTCACCCCAGATTCTTTTAATCTGACTTCACAAAAAAGGAGGATGAGAACCTCCTCCTTTTTTTGTGAAGTCGGAATCTTTACCGATTACTCGAAGATGGCTGAACCGATTTGGAAAATCTTTTTTTTTATTTCTAAGGGTGGGTACCCAGGTGGTCCCATTTAAATTTTAACGAAATCGGTATAGCCGTTTTTAATATATAAATATTTGTATTACGATGCATTTATATACTTCGATAACACGATACTGACTGCTGGCTACATTGACTAGCGCAACGTATGAAGTAATTTTTTTAACGATCTTAAACTATTAAACATTGTGACCAACCTTTTATTTTTTTTAATCTACTGCAGCTCAATATTCTGTTTCCGTTTCTTCGATTTATTCTTGTGTAGCACACTTGTACTGAATTCTTTTTCATTGACTGTTATTATTTCGAACGAGTTGGTTACTATTCGGTACGCGACCAGCTCGTTTGTTACGTCCTGAATTTCAATATGTACAATAGGTTTGTCATTAAGTGTATTAGTTAAACGTAGCGGTTTCACATGAGTTACATAGTTACCATCTTCGACCGCATCATCTCTTACCAACAGGTGAGATAGTGGTCAAACGCTAGCCTATAAGATATTTAAAAAAAGTTAAACCTTATGCTTTCATATTAATAAACACCTTGCAAACATAAACCTTGCGCTTTCATATGAGTTAGATAAACCTTGCGCTTTCTTATTAATTTATTAAACCTTGCGCCTTTATACGCGCCTTTGTAATATGACTATTTAGCTCTCATATAATAATCGACGTCAGACTACTAAAAAAACTGTGTTCCCCTGATTAATGTAGGGTTACCAACCGTAGGTACTCTTTGCACGCACTCCCATGTTTCAGTACTCAACTTGTACTAAAAAAGGCAAATCTAAAATATCTGCGTATGTAAACCTGGCTTCATTCAAAATCTTGGCCAAACAACCTGAAAGTAGGTTAGAAAATCTGTCGCCAAAACATCTAATGTGTTCCGGCAGCTATCCTTGAGAGCCAGTTCCCATTCTAGGCCTAGCGTGCTTACCATCTTCGACCGCATCATCACTTACCAACAGGTGAGATAATGGTCAAACGCTAGCCTATAAGATATAAAAAAATATCCGCTAGGGTACCTTTACCCTAGCGCCTAGTTGGTACAAAGAAAAAACAAATTAGAAAGAGAATTTATACCTCAGCAATCACTGTACATACAGCCTTCAGATAGGGTAAATTAATGGCTATCTTTTGTTCTTAAATAAAGGAGGAAAATTGCGGTGATGAAATTAAGAAATTAAACTCACAATTTCTGTGACAGCTTGGTGCATCGCTGCGTTTAATTTAGGTAGGTTTGTGTACAAAGTAGATGCTATAGTCTCTGGTACAGTATAGATCTCCGTAGCGCCTGCAAATTAAGTGGTATCGTAAACGGCTGGGAACATAGCAGAGTACTGTGCCTTTTTAACCGACTTCAAAAATAGGAGGAAGTTTATCAATTCGACCGTACTTATATTTTTTAATTTTTTGAAATGTTTGTTCGCGGATAACTTCGTCGTTTATGAACCAGTTTTAATTAATTTGTTATTGTTGGAAAGATAATAAGGATAAGAATCTTTGTCCTGACTGACTGACTCACTGACAGACAACGCACAGCCTAAACCGCTGGTCGTAGAGACTTGAAATTTGGAGGGTATATTTGGGTATATTATAATGGGGTTCAAAGTTTGTATGGAGAAACAAGATAAGATAGTCTTTTCTATCCGAAACTTCACACAAGTGCTTTAGTAAAAAAATAAGTAAATACTTGTTTCACGTTTTTTTTAAATTCCACCCCTAAGAGGGTGAAATGGGGTAACAAAGTGTGAAAATCAATATTTTTTTAGGATTGCGCTTAAACTTGGCATGCAGATAATGATTACAACGTTAGTTACCTTTGAAAAAGGATTTTTCAAATTTCACCCCTGAAGGGGATGAAACGGGGGTTCAAAGTTTCTATGGAGAAACATTATTAGATAGTCTTTTCTATTCGAAACATAACACAAGTGCTTCAGGACATAAATAAGTAAATACATGTTTCATGTTTTTTTGAAATTCCACCCCTAAGAGGGTGAAATGGGGTAACAATGTGTGAAAATCAATATTGTTTCGGATTACGCTGAAATTTAGCATGCAAATAGTTATTACGGCGTTAGTTCCCTCTGAGAAAGGATTTTCCAAAATTCACCCCTTAAGGAGATGAAACGGGGGTTCAAAGTTTGTATGGAAAAACAATATTAGATAGTCTTTTATATTCGAAATTTAACACAAGTACTTAAGTAAGTAAATACGTGTATCAGGCTTTTTCGAAATTCCACCCCTAAAAGGGTGAAGTGGGGTAACAAAGTCTGAAATCAATATTGTTTCGGATCGCGCGGAAATTTGGCATGCAGATAGTTATTTTGACTTAGGTATCCGCTAATCCGAATTTTTCATAATACACTCTTTAAGGGGATGAAGCGGGGGTTCAAAGTTTGGATAGTCGTTTTATTCGACATTTCACACAAGTACTTCTGTTAATAAATAAGTGAATACGAGTTTCAGACTTTTTCAAAATGCCACCCTAAGAGGATAAACTGGGGTATTGTTAGTCTAAAAATCAATATTGTTTCGGATTGCGCTGAAATTCAGAATGCAGATAGTTATTACGGCGTTAGTTCCCTCTGAGAAAGGATTTTCCAAAATTCACCCCTTAAGGGGATGAAACGGGGGTTCAAAGTTTGTATGGAAAAACAATATTAGATAGTCTTTTATATTCGAAATTTAACACAAGTACTTAAGTAAGTAAATACGTGTATCAGGCTTTTTCGAAATTCCACCCCTAAAAGGGTGAAGTGGGGTAACAAAGTCTGAAATCAATATTGTTTCGGATCGCGCGGAAATTTGGCATGCAGATAGTTATTTTGACTTAGGTATCCGCTAATCCGAATTTTTCATAATACACTCTTTAAGGGGATGAAGCGGGGGCTCAAAGTTTGGATAGTCGTTTTATTCGACATTTCACACAAGTACTTCTGTTAATAAATAAGTGAATACGAGTTTCAGACATTTTCAAAATGCCACCCTAAGAGGATAAACTGGGGTATTGTTAGTCTAAAAATCAATATTGTTTCGGATTGCGCTGTAATTCAGAATGCAGATACGAGTTATTATGACGTAGATATCGGCTCAGAAATGATTTTCTGAAAATTCCTCCCGGATACGGAACGGGTATTCAAAGTTTGTATGGCGAAACAAGATGGGATAAAGTACGTGTTGTAGGATTTTTCTAAATGGGGTAGGTAACAAAGTCTGTAAATTTAGATTTTTAGGGTTTATAAATATGAATCCCGAATTGCCTTAGTCACGCGATAACATGAAAACGGGTGAACCGATTTGGCTAATTCTTATTTGATGTGTTTAATGATAGAATCGTTTTTACAAAAGTAAAGTTTTAAGTAAATAAAAGAAGGTTTTAACGCGGGCGAAGCCGTGGGACACTTCTAGTTGTATAAATAAAAGAGCAAAAGCACAGAATAATGAATAGTACAAGTACAGAAGTTGCACTCCCTGAGAGCAAAAATGCGAGATTAAACCTAGTTACAACGCTAGTAACGTTCAAAATGCGCTTCACGCCTCGAGTGCGACCTTGAATTTGCGCCACAGTATCAACTAATAGTAACTATGAACCGCGTGTTGCGCACAGTAAAATGCACCGTAAGTCCGCACAGCGAGAGTCTGAATAACTCGGTCAACTCGCGGCCTTTACTATAGGGTTGAATGTTATGAGAAAACTTGTAAGCCTTTAATTGGTAGAAGAATACTCGTAGAACAATGTAATGAGTACATTACTGATAATAATTACTACATTAATGTTTAATGTCGAGGTAGGATAAAAGTACTACAGTTAAACTAAAATATGTGACGTTCAATTAAAATTGAGTAAAGTTTTAGATTGCGTAAGTTAAATAACGCGATAATAGTATCACTTGCCTAGAATCGTAGGTTGTTTGACTTGTAACATTATAATAGTGTAGGAGCCGACTCACTTTTTCGATCAAAAATAATTCTGTATTTTATTCATTCTAGGAAAACTTTATTTTGTAATAGTTAAATATCAAAATTTATTTAAAAAAAAATCCAATATTTTATTTCACCATTTTGTCGGCGTTATTGATATACACACATACCTAAACAATTTCAGCTTTCTAGTACTAACGGTCTCCTAGCAAAACCTTGGACAGACAGACAGACGGACATGACGAAAATATAAGGGTTCCTTATCAGGACTACGGAACCCTAAAAAAGAATTTTCAATTTCAAATCGGTTAAGATCTGACAGAGTTCTGAGGTCACAAACATTTAAATAAACTGGCCAAGTGCAAGTCGGACTCGCACTCGTAGGGTTCCGTACCACACTACAGTATTTTATAAGATCGAGCAAAAAATACCACTATCATTATTCGCCAGCAAAAAATAATAATTAATAAACATTTCGTTTCTTATAACGCCTTCTAACGTCTAACAAAGGTGTTAGGGATCGACATTTCAATATAACGCCATCTATGGGACGTTTACCTATCTAAGCGTTCATAGATGGCGTGAAATGCCGAAAAAAACACGTTTCTTGTATGGGGACCCTCTATTATGTTTAACTTTATTCTGTGTTTAGTATTTGTTGTTATAGCGGCAACAGAAATACATCATCTGTGAAAATTTCAACTGTCTAACTATCACGGTTCATGAGATACAGCTTGGTGACAGACGGACAGACAGACAGACAGACACACAGACGGACAGCGGAGTCTCAGCAATAGGGTTCCGTTGGTACCCTTTGGGTACGGAACCCTAAAAACCGTCGAATTGAGAGCCTCCTCCGTTTTTATGAAGTAGATTAAAAACTAAAACACCGACTTCCATGCCCCGCGAGTCAATTTCAGTAGCAAATTTGAGACGTTTATCGTCATATCTCTGGAGATACTTATCAGATCTCAGTGAATCTCAGTGATCTGAGATCTATAAGTACTTTAATTACATTAACTCTCCGATTATAAAAATCTGACTAACTATCGTATGACACGACAAAATCATTAAGAAAGAAAAAAAGGAAAATTGAAGTAAACGTTAGTAGGTACCTACCCTATTTATTTATCTTAGAACTAACTGAATAAAGCAAGATGTAATGTCGATAGAAATTCCCTAAAGATCATTACGTGAATTCCCTTGTAACATGAAACTCAGCTGATTTATACCTACCTACCATTTTATGTGTGACATTCTTTGCTTTTTACATAGTTATTCTTTACAGTTACTATATGAAGCAAGGAATATAATAATGAGGTAGGTACAAGTAAGGCGCGCGGCCGATCGAGAGCGCGCGTGACACTTAACTGACTGAACTTGGACCCTAGCGGGTTCGCGGAGGTACTTGTAGTTTCATAGCTACAGCGCGGAGTGCGACAGGCCTGGCAAAAGCCACGCGTATGACATTAAAAAAAAAACAAATGGAGGGCTTATTGCGAAAGTAGCGAAAGTAGGAGGTTTTTTCCTCTCTGGGGAAATGCCTGCGATTGGAACAGTGCCGCCCATAGCGATACGTCACTTTAGGTATAGGCCACTTTCCACTCTGAAAGTATCTTTCCACTGTATAATTAATGAACGGGATAATAACTTAAACTTTACTTCTTCCATCAGCGTTTCTAAAGATATTGAATGCGGTAGCTCGCCAACGTCGCGTCCAGCCCCGCACCGAGTGATTTCACGATGTTATTTCGTTGATTCACGTCGATGTATATGTACTACGTACCAGATGTGGCGTTGCGAACTAGCTCTACGTTCAAATAAAAAGTAGTGCTGAATCTACATCTCGCTTAGTTTAGCGTAAGTACTCCTCACGCCCGATCGCGCGCCGCTCGGTACGTAAGTCAGCTTATATGATGGGCGCCTCTGGTTTACATGTACTATGTTGATTCATTTTCAAGTCTTAGGGCCAGTTTCACTGGTTTCTGATAATGCATTAGATAGTTATCTGACACATGGCTCCATATAAAAGTTGTCTTTGCTGTCAAAAATTTGTCAGATTTCTTTATTTTGATATAATTTTAATATTTAGTGTGAGCATATTTAAATTAAATTCCAACTAACACAATAATTAATGAATTGACTGACTGAGCAATTGCATAAATCGTTGCACACACAATAAAGATCCTTACAATCTACTCTAGTTCAGCTAGAGTAGATTGTAAGGATCTTTATTAATATTTAACATCTATGTACCACCTACATTCTATGCAATAAATGAATTTAGATTGATTGATTGATTTATATTAGGCCAGTTTTACGAGTTCCTGATAGCGCTATCGGGAACTCGAAAAACATGCCCTTAATAAAAATGAGCGTGTGTTTAGCTAAACAATATTAAAAAGATTCTATTTTTTGTTTGTAATGATTTAACTCAAAAACTACTGGACTGATTAAAAAAAATCTTTCACTAATGGAAAGCTATATTATCAGCGAGTAAAATAAGCATATACGTAGTATTATTATATATATATTATTTTTTCTATGACATAAGCTATATTAATCGCCGTATTTTCACGGGAACGGGAACTACGGGGGTGAAACCGCGAGGCGCTGCTAGTAATAAAATATTTTACCACCTTGTATATACATAACCCCAATGACACCATGGTTGTCTTCTATACGCTGTATTGTTGCTATCGTCTCTTCTGAAAAATACTGACATCAAATAACATTATTAACTCTATTTATTAATTTGGTTATAATTAATATATTGTTGCAGTGAAAACTTCTTTAGGCGCCTAAATGTATACTGCGTAGGTATATAATATGTGTACTTTTTGGGCGAACAATAACTGGCCAAGTGCAAGTCGGACTCGCACTCGAAGGGTTCCGTAACACAGTAGAGTATTCTATAACTTTGATTTTTCGCAACTACAAAAATAACTTTGTTTTTCATTGTGTTTGTATGAAAACCAAAGTTAAACTTGCGGTCGCTATATCTCAACAACTGCTGAATCTATCTCGTTCAAACCAATTTTCGTTGAAAGTTTTTATTGAGATCTACAGAATATATTCTTTCTAGATTTTTCACTCCCTTACTTTAGAAGTTAGAGGGGAGGGGGACACACATTTTACCACTTTAGACGCGCCTATCTTTGAAATGATTGACTTTGAGATAAAATGATTTTAGAAACCTCAACGTCATTTTTAAAGACCTATCCATAGATACCCCACACGTATAAGTTTGACGAAAATTTTTTTTTTTGTTCCAGTTCCATGTATGGGATGCCCCCCCTTAAACTATTATATTTTTTATTTTTGTATAAAAATCGGAAAGCGGTTCACAGAATACATCTACCTACCAAGTTTCAATTCTGTAGTCCTAATAGTTTCGGAATAAAATGGCTGTGACATACAGACGGACAGACAGACAGACAGACATGGCGAATCTATAAGGGTTCCGTTTTTTGCCATTCGGCTTCGGAACCCTAAAAAGCGTGAAACTCGCGTCATCGTCACCGCACGCTTCCAATCTATACTAATACTAATACTAATCTATACTAATATTATAACGAGAGAACATTTGTATATTTGTATTTTTGTATGTTTGTAATGAGTAAGCTCAAAAACTACTGAACCGATTTAAAACATTCTTTCACTAATACATAGAATGGACTTTCGGAATGAAAATAGGCTATATATTATCCCGTTTAAATGAAAGGTACATTCGTGGAGACCTAATTTGCAACCTAAGTCGGCAAATAAACGGTCGAAAAAACACGTTTCTTACGAACGCTGCTTAATTGAAAATAGATAGAAGAATATTTTCTATGCAAGAGTTGTACAACTTAATAAGACCTACAAAAAAGTCCGCGACTGCATATGTCTATCTCTCAAGGTTGACTCACAGTAACCATTTTAATCTTAAAATTTTTGTTAAAAATATTACTCAACTTCCAAGGCTATTTTCAAGTATATAGTATTAATCCTTATCCAATTTTTTTTTATTTTATTAATTTAATCCTTGTCCTTTACAGTATATAATTAAAATGAAAACTCTAGAAGATATCACGAATTTCACAAACACGCATCGCAAAATTAATAAAATATTTGCAGTGAAACCACAGATTAGGTCATAGTTACTACGAAAATATTATTATAAGCTTAGCTATGCTGTAGATCCCCACCGATCACAATCAATTTAAAGTCAATATAGTATAATAATATGATCTATTGTATAAAATAATATTCATCTATATATATATATATATATATATACATATATAATAATATTATATTTTAAACCACCCCGACTGATCTATGTATAATCTTTTCATTAAAAGCATTCCAATGACTCTAAACACGACATTTAAAATCTGAGCTGTAAGTTGGTGAGGATTTGAGTATTCTGTAGAGTCCAGGAGATGTCCCAGCATCAGGTCAATGCTTCCAAGTTCTTACAATATCGTTGAAGAAGAAGATTTTCGAATTGATCAGACCTATGAAAGTTGATTTCATAGCGCAATTAACTAGAAAAAAGCTCATAGTTTTATAACGATTGAACGAATTTTCATGAATCAAAGCTAAGAAAACTTTTGATGAAGACATCTATCAAACAAAAAAAAACTATCAATAATAAAAACAAAATCGGTTTATCCGGTTAGGTGCTAAGATGCTACAGACAGACACACAGATACACACGTTAAACGTAATACCCCTACATTTTGCGTCGGGGAACGCCGTAAGGTTACGGCGGCAGATGTTCTCCTTGGTGGTAAGCTACTTTTTGGTAGATTTAATGATCCCACTACCACTGTACGAAACTTATGATTCATGAATGCACATAAAACTTTCATTGGTAGGTATATAGCTAGGATTAGAACCAACGACCGTCGGATCAGAATCAGGGTAACTATCCTTTACGCCAAAGGGCCGTCCAATATCACTACGTAAGTATTATAAAACAAAGTCCATCACTGCGTTGGTTGGTGGCTGGTTTCGATAGAAATGAATATGACATTCAAAGTTTGTTAGGGGGGAGGGGGAGTGGAAGGGTGGGGTGGGTAGGGTAGGGGGAGTTGAGGGGGAGAGGAGGAAAGCTGGAGGGTAGGGGATGTGGAAGTGAGGGGAAGGGGAAGGGGAGGGGAGGGTAGGTGAAAATGTGGGAAAGGGGGAGACGAGGGTATGTGAGGGGAGGAGGGAAGGGCGGATTAGCGTGGCGTGGTACGGCGCGGTGTAGTTGGGATACATACGTGTCATATTTGTTAATGCTATCCAAAGACACTATTCCACACGGACAAAGTCGCGGGCACAGCTAGTAGGCTATATACTACAAAAAATATGTACTGGCTGGCACTGTACATTATGCTAGCTAATGATGCTATCGAGCTCTTTGACCCGATTGGTGATACTGATTGGTGATACTGATTGGTGAGGGATTTGAGCTATGCACGATCGAAGTATCCATGCCATGAATTATTTTAGACTAGCTGTGCTCCGCGGTTTTACCCGCGTAGACATTGTTCTAGAGGGAATATCGGGATAAAAAGCCTACGTGTGCATACCCTATGCGTTATTCCAGGGTCTAGGGCCTAAGCTATCTACATACCTAGTTCAATCGGTTGAGTAGTTTTAGCGTGAAGAAGTAACAGACATACACACTCACAAACTTACGCCTTTCCAATATTAGTAGTAAGGGAAATACTACCTCAGTGCTCCCAGCCAACCTCACCTGCCCATGGTACATTCTGCTGACTAACAAACGAGGCTCTGGCGACCGAAAAATGGCGGTAAAACCATTTCAAATTATAGCGTAGGTAAATACTACAGACCGGTGACGGGCAACAGCGTCACCGGTGCGAGGAGCTACGTCCTGCGATCGCCAACCCGCCTGCCCAGCGTGGCGATTAGGGCATATCCCTCCCATTGAGTCGAAGATTGGGCTCAGTGGCGTATCTTGGGAGAGGCCTACGTCCAGCAGTGAACTGACACTGGTTGATTATTATGAATATTAGTAGGATTATTTGTTGCTTTACAATGATGCTATGAATTGTAATTGTAATTGCATTTGTGTACCCTGTTGTGTACTGCAAATTAGAAGAAAGGTTAGAGATTTTTGTGTATTAAATTATGTATTTCTTATAATAGCTCGATATTCACCTCGGGTATTTCTCCCTTGAATAACTTCTTAGCCACCATTTAAATGTTGATATAATTTATGTAACTAAAGATATATTAAAATATAGATATTTTATCAAAATAAATTTACAATATAAACACTTTAGAGTATAAAAATAATAAATATATAGACAAAGACATTGCAGTATCTATGTGGTCATGGCAAGTTTTAAAATTAAGATAGTTTAAAAACTATAACCGGCCAAGCGCGTGTCGGACCACGCGCAGCGTAGGGTTCCGTAGTAGCCTGTTTTTCAATGCAAGTCTTTAACCGTTATAAACAAGCAACTAGGTACTCCGTCTTTGTCACTGTAAAATTTTGTATTTGGTACAAAATTATACAACACCCAAGTTCAACGACTATTACTGCTAAACTAATAAAGTTATCTTAACCGCTATAGTTTTCCTTTAAAGTTCATGAAATGCGCTATCATCAAGAATTTTGCTAGATTTTATAAGCCAGCAGTTTAGCTTTTAGAGGGAGGGGGGGGAGACTTCCGGGGGGGAGATTTTCAAAATTTTATTTCAGCACTTAGTCGGCGTAATTTATATACATACCCCACAAAATTACAGCTTTCTAGTATCATTGGTCTCTTAGCAAAACCTCGGACAGACAGACAGACAGACAGACAGACAGAGAGACGGGCATGACTAAACTATAAGGGTTCCTTGTCAGGACTACGGAACCCTAATAAAACAACTGACTTCAATGCCCCGCGAGTCAATTTCAGTAGCAAGTTTGAGACGTTTATCGTCATATCTCTGAAGATACTTATTAAATCTCGATGAAATTACAATGGGTGGTCCCATTGTAATTTCAATGTCCTTTCTTCGAAAGCGTACCCTACCGATTAAAAAAAGAATCATTCAAATCGGTTCACAACTGACGGAGTAATTGCGTAACATACATACAAAAAAAAACCGGCCAAGTCGAGTTGAACTCGCCCACCGAGGCTTCCGTACCAACGTTGGTATGTACTAATTAAGCTAGACTTCTTAATTGTATCAGCGCTCATATAACTCAGAGGTCTACCTTAATTGGCGTAAACTATGTATGTACCTATGGGGGCACCCTTTAATTTTCAACTTTTCTTATTTTTTGAATTTTTTCCTTAATTAGTGCGGAAAATTTAAGTTAATTAATTTAATTTGGCAAATATAGATTTTCGCAAAAACTTGTTAGTATCAAAATGTACATTAATTTTCAACTTTTTTTTATTTTTCTGAATTTTTCCTTTACTTGTGCTGTAACTTGTAAGACCTTGCTTCTTGCCAAATTTCATGATTCTAGGTCAACGGGAAGTACCCTATAGGTTTTCGACCCAAAACCTATAGGGTACTTCCGGTTGACCTAGAATTGTCAATTTTGGTCAAAAACAAGGTCTTACAAGTTACAACACAAGTAAAAGAAAAATTCCATAAAATAAAAAAAAGTTGAAAATTAATGTACATTTTGATACTAACAAGTTTTTGCGAAAATCTAAATTTGCCTAAAAAATCTAAATATCTTTTTATTGTGTTGACGCAAGACCTTGGTTTTTATACACCCAATAGAGACTATAGACTTCAGTATCAAGTATAAATTTCAACTTACTGGGTCCACCCGTTCTTGAGAAAATCAGTGGTGACACACGGACAGACGGACAGACAGACAGACAGACAGAGAGATAGACAGACAGACAGACAGAGAGATAGACAGACAGACAGACAGACAGACAGACAAACAGACAGACAAGAAAGTGATCTTATAAGGGTTTCTTTTTTTACCTTTTGAGGTACGGAAAGAGGTAATGAATATTTTTTAAGCAGGACCTTTCTCTTATGGTAAGCAATTAAATTGAAAATGTATGTGCACATTTAAAGTGGCCATCTGCTGAAGGAAATTCCCCGGTATATGGTCAGACACTGTCTGGTATCCGTCTTTTTTTTAAAAATACTTTATAGGCTAGCGTTTGACCACTATCTCACCTGTTGGTAAGTGATGATGCGGTCGAAGATGGTAAGCACGCTAGGCCTAGAATGGGAACTGGCTCTCAAGGATAGCTGCCGGAACACATAAGATGTTTGGTGACAGATTTTCTAACTTGAGGGTGGTAGCTGGCCAGGCGGACACTAGATAGTGTCCTACCACCATGCGGGGGTTGTTGGTTTCTTAACGATGTTTTCCTTCACCGGAGGGCCACTGTGAGAAGCGCACATACATTTTTCTATAGAAAAATCCATTGGTGCACGGCGGTTTGAACTCGATACCACGGCATCAAAGCCGACCGTTCTCCCCATTACGCCACCGGGCCCTCACCGGGCGCTGGTCGTCTGGTCAGCTTACAAGTTGGAAAATCTGTCGCCAATTATCTAATGTGTTCCGGAAACTGTCCTTGACAGCCAGCTCCCTTTCTACTCCTAGCGTACTGCCATTATCGATTGCATCGTCATTTACCAACAGGTGAGATAATGGTTAAACTAGCGACATCCTAACCCATGTCAATGGGTCAAACGTTAGCTTTTCTATGTAAACTAGCTGCGCCCCGCTGCTACGCTCGCGTCGAAAAGTGTCCTATGTCCTGTACTATCATATTGGTTATCACTTTGCAAAATTTAAGCCAAATCGGTCTGCAGCTGTTTGACCGTGAAGAAGCACACAAACATATAAATACACAGACTGACTATAGCATTTTTAATATCGATGTTGATTTATTCTGTCCATGTGTATGTGACTAAACTTTTCCTAAACCGGTGGACCGATTTTGAAGATTTTTTTCTGTACGTATTTGAGTTGATCCCTGGATAGCTTAGATTCACAACTGGAACCAGAAGGTGGCGCTGCGATCGGACAGAGCAACGTCTGCCGGATCAGCTGGTATGATATAAAAATAACAATCGAAATCGCTTGTTTTATTGATTATATTATTTCATAACATTAGTTTTCCTATGGCATTATGAAATATTAAGTTCAAATTCTTACGTTTAAGTTTAAGGTATTTATTTAACAGCATGCTTACAATAAAGTTTCTTTGATGTAACATATACCTAAATGTATATATGAATAAAAAAATATGCAATAAAATTTCTCATAACTAAATCGAGGAAACCCTTGGTGGATGGAAAAGAGCCTAAAATGTTTAGTAGCTTCACCACGCTGGTAGGCAATAGGTGCTGATTTTCTGCCCCGAATAAGAGCTAGTAGCACTGGCACCAATCTCATCCACCAGGTTTTTAGCAAAGTTCGGCACTGACAAGTTTAATGATAAATATCAAATAATTTAAAATATGTATTACGTTTCACGTAAATGTTGATTGATAAGTAACTGTATCACCATATCCATTTTAGTGTCAATTTCATCTAACTGCCTCTTCATTCTAACAACAATCATATCTGTGTCAGTTAGCCTCATCAGGGCCGTCCTCGCTTCAGCTCGTGTTTCTGGATATATCTGGCCCTTCGCAGACTGGCTCTCTGTCTTCTGGACTTCAGATTTCTTAACACTCTCGTATATCTCACACAGCTGGTTTTTGATGCTCTCATAACTATTCTGGTGACACTTGTACTTCTTATGCATCACAGCTTTTTCAAATATTGCGTCTCTTACATGCTTCGGTATAGCTTTATAGTAACTCCAGGAAGGCTCACAGGGTTTTAAAACGATCGAGTTCAATCCATTCGTAAATCTCAAGTTGTACTGTAGTTTTGCTGGCAGCATTCTCAGAAACACTCTGTTGAAGACCCAAGCTTCCAATGAGCCCAGGAATTCCACTTGCTTCTCCAACCGCATGATGTTACCGAGAACTTGTAAGTTGTGAAGATCATTGACAGCTACGCCAACCATTAAATTCATGAGAACTATCGCTGCGAGAATCAGAAAGATGAGAAAAATTAACCTGATCATCAATAATGACTGCAGCATCTGCGCGGGGTCCTTGGTATCTTTGTTGTCGACGAGGTCATCGTAATCGAATTCAGAGGTCATCATCACCATAGTTTTGACGAGGGCAGCGAAGAAGCTTTCAAAAGGACCATGATGGTGGAACTGGATTACAAAACATAGTGCGAAGCCGATCACGAGGAAGACGAAGGTGAGTAGAATCTGAAAGTAAAATCAAAATTTAATCTACTATAGTCGTGTTGCCGGTCATGGAGATATATTTATATAGTAGCACTGTCCAGATTTCTAGCAAGGCAGTAAGAAGTAGCTAGTAAACAGTCTGTATTCGGGCAAGATTTTGGTTACAGTAAAAATACTTTTGCACAATCATTTGATTATTTAAGTCAATTTCAATAACCTTAATGACGTTGGAGGACACCTTTCCAAACATAAGGACATAGTATCCCCAACTCGGGAACCTGGACAGCAGAAGCGTCATGTTCATCCAGCACAGCATGATCGTAGTCGTGGCGATGTGTCTTGGCCAATCCGATTGTTCTTTAGGTGGAGTCGGATATTTCTGTATTATTTTTGGAATAATAAGAGCCAGGGTTATACAAGTAAGCTTTACCCATGTTTCTAGCTGAGTCATGTAATGTTTCAAACTCGCGCTTAGTAGTATGATTTCCTGAAAGAAGAATCAGTCTTAAAAACATGTTTTACAACAACTTTCCGTAGTCAAATTTGCTGTTGTGTGAATCCTCACCTGTACAACTATCATAGCGATTGAAAAATACAACAAATACATCAAAACAGGTGCTCTCAATCCTTTATAATTAACTGAGTCTGTGTCTTTGTAAAAGTATTCATTCATTAAGAATGCCGTTAATGTTGATACAAATATTCCATGCAGTAACAATGTAACATAAAAAAACGGCAAGAGAGCCTTCCACTTCAAACACAGAAAGCTTTCGACCAAAGGATGGATCAGAAGTCGTCTTTGTTCCCTCCTATTCCCAGTTTTGAGCAACGCTGCAATTACTCCCATTTCTGACACCTCAACCTCGACACCTTCAATAACATTCTTAGCCAATAGAATACTATAGTCAACTTTCACTTCCGCATCTATATTTTGGGGGAAGAATTCGTTATCTGCGTTCCGGTAATCATGGATATACATATCAAAGATTGACTCGAGAAACTCTGTTGGTTTTGACAGATTATTCATAATGATCTGTATTGCTGTTCTGCGGAAATTATCGGGACCAGCTGTGCTAGCAGATAGGCTCGACCCTTCGCGTAACAATAGCGTGATGAGGTCTCGACTGCCGTAGTATGCCGCCATATGCAACGGCGTCCTCTTCATTTCGTCGACGTTGTGTACAGCAGATTTATCGATTTTTAATATCATATTTGCGATTTCCGTGTTATTTTTTCTCGCAGCTATATGCAAGGGTGTCGATCCCTTATGCTTCCCGTTGCCGCTCTTTAGATTGATGAGAGCATGTTTTGATTGCAATAATTTGACGCATTCAGAGTGGTTATACTCTACAGCAAAATGAACCGGGCCGTAGCCTCTCCTGTCATCAATAGTTAACGCGTCGATGTTCTTTCGCGTGAATGTGTAGTTGTGATTGAGGAGAACTTTAAGAACGTGTGTATTGCCAAGTTCACACGCTACATGGAAAACGTTGTAACGTCTGGGTAATGTAATCTCTATGGAGGATTCTTCTTGCAGTATCATTTCAACGCAATCAGTGTGGCCATGCTTTATAGCTTTAAAGAGAGCTGTCTCACCGCTTTGGTTAAGCACATCAATAACTTTGTATGATTTGGCACTGTTAAGAATTTCTCTAAGAATATCGATGTTTCCTAAGGCTGCTGCGGTGTGTATTGGTGTTTCGCCGTTTTCTGCCTGAAATAACAATTTGTTTCCTTTTTTAAAAAATTGGTTTCTGATTTAAGATCGTTTCAACTGATACCTAATAATCACCATGCAATCAGACATAACAAAGGTACATAAAACAATAAAGGGGCAAGCAGTAACAGAGCTACCATCATAATTAATCTCCGTGACAATGAAAAGACACTAAATGATCTACTATATATAGATGTAAAGTCCTAGAGCAGATATCTAGACAAGAACACAATAGGTATAAGTTGATTATTTAAGAGAGTTACCAGCCTTTTATAATGTCGCAGTATTGCAGCCTACTTGGTGGAGTGATGATATACGCAAACTGGCTGGCAGCGGTTGGAAACAAAGAGCTGAAGATCGAGCTCAGTGGTACTCCACTATAGGTGACTGTACTATATGTGAGGCCTATGTCCAACAGTGGAACGAATACCGGCTGTTAATGATGATGTAGAGTATGATTGCAGCCAAATACTGGCTGTTAATGATGTCGATGATGATGATTGCAGCTGGATACACTAAGGACTAATAATCAGTAAGCTTACAGGTAAGATAATATTGGCGCAAGCTTCCAAGGCGAGGCACACTCCAGCACCCCAGTTGTTGAGAACCGCGTAATGAAGCACCGTGTAGCCATCTTTGTCTCTGGCGTTCACTATACCGCGGGTTCGCTCTTGATCATTGCTTGGGCTATTACAAATAAAGGCCTGCACAGAAAATATTTCATTTTGAATATTTAGGCGTAGTTTTAAGTCTTCTGCTAGACATCAGCGAGAGTACATAGTATTATTATCTTTTCTATGGCGAGAGGTCTTTTTTAGGGTTCCGAACCCAAAGGGTACCAACAGAACCCTATTACTGAGACTCCGCTGTCCGTCTGTCTGTCTGTATGTCTGTCCGTCTATCACCGGGCTGTATCTCATGAACCCTGATAGTTAGACAGTTGAAATTTTCACAGATGATGTATTTATGTTGCCGCTTGTCTGTCTATCTGTCTGTCTGTCTGTCCGTCTGTCACCGGGCTGTATCTCATGAACCGTGATAGTTAGACAGTTGAAATTTTCACAGATGATGTATATCTGTTGCCGCTATAACAACAAATACTAAGAACAGAACAAAGTTAAAAATTAAAGGGTTTAAAACAAAAAACGTGTTTTTAAACACAATAAAAAAAAAAACTCGGTAAAGACGATAGCGCCATCCATTGTAGATGGCGCTATCGTGTTTACCTTAATCTCGGAATCTGAATCTGAATCTCGGAAACGGCTCCAACGATTAAATAAAATTTAGTATACAGGGAATTTCGGATGCGATAAATCTATCTAGCTAGGATTCATTTTCAGAAAATGTTGTTTTATTCGTGTTTTCAATAATCAACTTTATCAATAATCAACTTAAAATATGACTCTTTCCGACATCTATTGGCGAGTAGAAGTAGCTTTAGTGTTATTGTGTTGTTAAAGCGGTTAGTTGCTCTCAGTAAAAAAAATATAGTATTATTATTCGTCAATAGATGTCGGGCAGAGTCATATTTTTCTGTTTAAGTGGCAAAAAATACCGAGCAAAGCTAGGTCAACCAGATATTTAATAACATTAATTACCTTTGTGCTAACGTTTACTTAGTTGGTGTTAGAAGTTCGTTAGATATTCGTTAGATGGCGTTCGGAACCCTCCGTGTGCGGGCCAAAAGTCTGAATCGCACTTGGCCAGTTTTATTTAATATATATGCGATCACTATCTCACCTGTTGGCAATTGGGACACACATTTTACCACTTTAGAAGTGTATCTTTCAAATGATTGACTTTGAGAAAAAATGGTTTAAGAAACCTCAATTTCACTTTTAAAGACCTATCTATAGACTTTCTACACGTATAGGTAGGATGAAAAAAAATGTTTAGTTTCAGTTCCATGCATGGGCAGCCCCCCCCCCCCCCATAATCTTTTAATTTTTTTTATTTTTGTATAAAAATCGTCAAGCGGTTAACAGAATACATTAGATAGATGTATTCTGTTAACGTTTCAACTGTGTAGTCCTAATAGTTTATTAAGAATAAAGTGTCTCGTGATAGGGCATGTGATTGTAGCAACATCATTACCTATATATTATTTCTTATAAATGAAATAATTAGATCCTGACAAATCCTACCTGCAAATGTGACTTCAGCTTTTTCTTTACGCATAAATGAAGAGGCGTAAGACCAGCTCTACTCAGATTCCTAGCTGAGAAACCAGCATTCAGAAGTAGCGGTATAGCTTCCAGATTCTCCAGCTCTACAGCTGTGTGAAGAATGGTGTCCATCATAATGCTTTCCTTAAAGCTTCTCCTTCTGCAAGTCTTCTTGAGAAGCAGCTTTACTACTTCTGTAAAGTTAAAGTTCACAGTGGTAGACCCTAGGGGCCTACCTTTGATGAGTTCAATGTTTAAAATATGTGTTTATATAGGTATACGCATATATACACGTCTAAAATAATAAAACAAGTCATTATAAGTTAAAATGTAAACATAGCAAGAGCATAATTTAACGGTTTGAATCAATAAAAACAAAGTACTGAGCCATATTTGTCATCCCATCGTTGACGCCAGACTATTTTTTCAATTGAAAACCACCCCCGACCAATCTATTCATAATCTGTTCATTAGGACCATTCCGATGAGCCCAAACTCGACATATCTGCTGTAAGTTGGTAAGGAGTTGAGTATTCTGTAGATTCTAGGCAATGTCCCAGCAACAGGTCAACGCTACCAAGTTCTTACAATATCGTTTAAGTAAGAGTACCTATACCGAATTTTGAATTGAACAGAATTACAAAAGTTTATTTCATGGCGTCATCATCTAGAAAAATACTCATAGTCTTGAAACGGATTTTCATGAATCAAAACTAGAAACACTCTCGATTAAGAGTTAACACATATCAAACAAAAATAAAACTGGCCAAGTGCGAGTCAGCATCGCGTCTCTTATCGCACACTTAGGGAGGGTTCCGTACAATACGAAACATAACAGAGTTTCAACCTCATATATTTGATTAATTGATATTACCAAGAATATTTCGTTTGGACCATCTATGTCATTTTGCCAAAACGAATAAGATAGATGGCGTTTAAAAACACGTTTTTTGTATGGGGACCTCCTTTAATTTTTAACTTTATTTTGTTTTTAGTATTTGTTGTTCTAGCGGCAACAGAAATACACCATCTGTGAAAATGTCAACTGTCTAACTATCACGGTTAATGAGCTATAGCCTGGTGACAGACGGACAGACAGACAGACAGACAGACAGACAGACGGACAGCGGAGTCTTAGTAATAAGGTCCCATTTTACCCTTTGGGTACGGAACCCTAAAAAATGAAAAACGTGTGTGTACACGCGTTAAAGTTATACTTCTGTGGCGTTATTCTAAATTAACTAAAATGCATTAGTGATTAACGATAAACATTAAAATTAATCAAAAAGATTTTATTTACATAAAAAAGGTTTTATTAACGTAAAAATATGACGTTAAATATGACGTTCTTACGAAATGACATATACAACTTGAACATAGTCATGCCACCTAGAACTAACTTCACGGTGTAGAATTTAGGTGGCGGTGTGCGCGCGCATCGTACCACCTAGAACTAACTTCACGATGTTAAATTTAGGTGTCGGTGTGCGCGCGCATCGTAAAAATTCACTCTCATCAGTTTTCTCTATCGCGCCAAAAGAAGTATAACTTCAAAAACTAAATTAAAATCGATTCATCCGTTTGGGCGCTACGATGCCACAGACAGAAACACACATACACAGATACACACGTCAAACTTGTTATTTGACCCTTGTTTTTGGTTTGGGGGCTTTAATTAAATATATCGACTAGTGTAAGTCATGACCTCCCCCCTTTAAGTACTGGGGAAAACGAAGAAGGGAAGTTGATTGCAAACTTACCAGTATTTGACCACAATCTGTCATATTTGATGTTCCGTTTTACCTTGGTTAAGATTTAAATAAACTTTATTTACTTACTGTCTGCTCTGTCTGTTTATTGTCTGGTTTCCAAGCAGACATCCGCAACCTACTACGTCTAGTGGAATGCGGTTTACGAGGTCTCGAGCACACGTTTCAGCACCAGCAGCCATTAGCACTCGACAGCAGTGGAGTCGAACGGTTGAAGCGGCTGCATGGAGTGCGGTCCAGCCAGGTTGGAGAAATGGAAGCTGGTAACATAAATGATCCTTTAGCTATAGAGTTATCACAGAAAAGGAGAAAATTAAATTTAAAATTATTGCAATCACAGAACACAACAGGAGAGATTTAAATTATGACAATCACAGAACAGACAGCAGAAATTTAAATTTATGGCAATCACAAAACAGAACAGGCGAACTTAAAAGGCTAGGCGAGATTTAAATTATGGAAATCACAGAACAGGCATGGCCTGAAAAATGGCCAGTGTTCTTCTTATGTATCGAGATTTATATAAAAAAACAACAGTGATTGAATTAGTTCTAACAGGTTATCAAGCCTAGATTAGGCTGATCGTATATGCCGTAGAATCATTGGTCTAGAATATAAGACTTCAGCTGTTATGGAACTGTCAGAGGACATATATTCAATAATAAATAAAGACATATAATAAATAAAGTAAAAACAATATCAGTGACAAAGAATTTCCTGAGGAAAATTGAGGGCAAAATAGAGCAAGTATGGTTCAAAGTACTCGCGTCATTAAAAATATGGAATAACATAGCAAACTATATACTTATTTGTTTTTGTATAGTTTATATATTTTGTATAATAAGTTGGAAGAGAGAACAATGAAAGTTTGAAATAATTAGTGGTGCAAGATATCGTTGTGAAAGAAGTTGTGATTGAAGAAGATTATGGATACATAAATTACAACGGATACGGCCGAATGGAAGGGTAGGTAATCCTACCCTTCCATCCGCCGTATGGTCGGTGCTACAATTATGTAGCACCGACCTTACTAAATAGGAAAATAATGATAATTTTGATGATAAGTTAAAGTTTACACTACTCTTATACCCACGAAACAAATAAAGCCTGTAAAGTACTCACATCAATTTCCTTACAGCAGTGGTCTATATTGTCTCTCCATTGCTTCGGCACGTTTCTATCGAGCCCACCAAGTTCGCATTTGACATCACATAAGTCTTTTAATGTTGGACATCTGAGCTCTGTGATCTCTTCTTCTATTTCTGGTGTTGTGACCTCATGATTTAGCTTTTTTTGCAAATCTATAATAGAACATTTATGCAAACGTATTAATAGCCCTAAGTTTTATAATAATGTTGAATGGCGTTTTTACTCAACTGCTAAGAAAGGATTATTTTTTCGTGCGCATCTTGTATTATATTTATTCTCCAATTTGATCGTGTTTATTTTATTAGGATGATGCTGTGTTTATTCGATTACCAGTTAAATAATACACAATAGTATTTGACAGGACTTTATTCTCTAACATACAAAAATAGGTTAAAACAGCGCGTTCCAGAATCCTCGAAAGATAAATGTGAGAAAGCTACATATAGTAACAAGAAGTGTACCTGCTGGAAGGCCTAGCAAAGCAGCAACATGTTTTACGTGTCCAGCCCAAGCAGCAAGAAGTAAGGGCGTGCGTCCAAGACGATCAGCTCGATTACCTTCAGCTCCATGGTCCAAAAGTATTGATAAAATGTCATTATTAAACAGTGCTGCGATGTGACACGCTGATATGAATTCCGAGTGACATGTTGCGTTTGGGCTAGCCCCGGCCAGCAATAGTCTAAAAAGATAATACGTATTTGGTATTTAGGTGGCAATAACCAGCCATAGGAGCTATAAGGAAAATAACTTTTTTACAATTGCCACTCGAAAAAGAGCACTTTATTCATCGACAGCAGTGAATAAAACGCTCTTTTACTCACTCGGTGAATAAAAACATTTTGAATTTGGAACAAGCACGAAATACGAATTATGGTCAAAAAATAAATAAATCTTGCTGAAAGGCTGGCTGGCTAAATGGAGGTAAACTCTATAGTCAACACCAATATTATAAATGCGAAAGTCAGTTTGTTTATTTGTTTGTTTGTTTGTTTGTTTGTTTGTTTGGGACTTCTTCACGGTCAAACGGCTTGACGGATTTGACTGAAATTTTGTACAAAGATAGTACATAGGGCAGAATAGGATATAGGATACTTTTTTTTTGGCTATCGAGTCAGGGGGTCCAGATATTTTTAATTGAATTTTGTAAATATGAGACTTCTTCTCGAATAAATGGCTTGACCGATTTGCCTGAAATTTTGTATGAATACATGTCATAGAGTAGAATAGGATATAGGATACTTTTTTTCTGGCTGTCGAGTCAGGGGGTCCAGATATTTTAAATTGAATTTTGTAAATATAAAACCTCTTCTCGAATAAACGGCTTGACCGATTTGCCTGAAATGTTGTATATAGACAGCTCATAGGGTAGAATAAGATATAGGACACTTTTTTTCTGGCTGTCGAGTCAGGGGGTCCAAATATTTTTACCTGAATTTTGTAAATATAAGACTTCTTCTCGAATAAACGGCTAGACCGATTTGCCTGAAATGTTGTACGAATACATGTCATAGGGCAGAATAGGATACAGAATACTTTTTTTCTGGCTGTCGAGTCAGGGAGTCCGGATATTTTAAATTGAATTTTGTAAATATGAGACTTCTTCTCGAATAAATGGCTTGACCGATTTGCCTGAAATTTTGTATGAATACATTTCATAGGGCAGAATAGGACATAGGATACTTTTTTTTTGGCTGTCGAGTCAGGGGGTCCAGATATTTTAAATTGAATTTTGTAAATATAAAACCTCTTCTCGAATAAACGGCTTGACCGATTTGCCTGAAATGTAGTATATAGACAGTTCATAGGGTAGAATAAGATATAGGACACTTTTTTTCTGGCTGTCGAGTCAGGGGGTCCAAATATTTTTAACTGAATTTTGTAAATATAAGACTTCTTCTCGAATAAACGGCTAGACCGATTTGCCTGAAATGTTGTACGAATACATGTCATAGGGCAGAATAGGATACAGGATACTTTTTTTCTGGCTGTCGAGTCAGGGGGTCCGGATATTTTGAATTGAATTTTGTAAATATGAGACTTCTTCTCGAATAAACGGCTAGACCGATTTGCCTGAAATGTTGTACGAATACATGTCATAGGGCAGAATAGGATACAGGATACTTTTTTTCTGGCTGTCGAGTCAGGGGGTCCGGATATTTTGAATTGAATTTTGTAAATATGAGACTTCTTCTCGAATAAATGGCTTGACCGATTTGCCTGAAATTTTGTATGAATACATGTCATAGGGCTGAATAGGACATAGGATACTTTTTTTTGGCTGTCGAGTCAGGGGGTCCAGATATTTTAAATTGAATTTTGTGAATATAAAACCTCTTCTCGAATAAACGGCTTGACCGATTTGCCTGGTAAATGTTGTATATAGACAGTTCATAGGGTAGAATAAGATATAGAACATTTTTTTTCTGGCTGTCGAGTCAGGGGGTCCAAATATTTTTACTGAATTTTGTAAATATAAGACTTCTTCTCGAATAAACGGCTTGACCGATTTGCCTGAAATGTTGTATGAATACATGTCATAGGGCAGAATAGGATATAGGATACTTTTTTTCTGGCTGTCGAGTCAGGGGGTCCAGATATTTTAAATTGAATTTTGTAAATATAAGACCTCTTATCTAATAAACGGCTTGACCGATTTGCCTGAAATGTTGTATAAAGACAGTTCATAGGAAAGAATAGGATATCGGATACTTTTTTTCCGGCTGTCGAGTCTAGGTGCCCAGTTTTGCAAATGTGTGGCCTACTCTCGGTCAAACGGCTTAACCTTTTTAGCTGAAATTTCGTATACAGACAGTCAATAAGACATAGAAGGACAACGAATACTTTTTTTTGGCTGGCAATTTCGGGTGTCTAGATTTTTATTATGGAATTTTGTGAATGTGTGGCCTCTTTTCGGCCAGATGGCTTGACCGATTCAGATGAAATTTTGTACAAAGAATAATAGTATTGTATATAATAGGGCATAAAAGGGCAAGGAATACTTTTTTCGGCAATTAAATGTGAGTGCCTTTAAAATTTACGCGATAGCTTTGCTTGCCCAACGTGTTTTATCTGCTTTGTGGGAAGTATTTCAGAAACATTCATGTTAACAGCCACATTTAACCTTAGGGTCATAGGTGTTGACTTAGTAGGTCATCAAAACTAAAACAGTCAGGGTCATAAAAAGCCGTCAAAATTCGCGCAGTTATAGCGCTCGCTCCGCTCGCGCGAGCATTTGTTATATCTACTTTGTAGAAAACATTTCAGCTACTTTTGTATTTTAATAGCCACATGCATCAAAACGAGTCATAGATTAAAACAGTACAACCTTCAATAATGATAAAGATTATTAACCTTAAAATAAGTGGATATCAAGTTTAACCTTAGGGTTATCGGTGTTGACTTAGTAGGTCATAAAAGCTGTCAGGGTCATAAAAAGCCATAAACATTTTTCGCGCTCGCTTCGCTCGCGCAAGCATTTGTTTAACCTTCTTTGTTGGTAATATTTCAGTAACTTTTATATATTAATAACCACATGCATCAAAACGAGTCATAAATTAAAACAGTACAACCTTCAATAATCGTTATTGTTGTTAACCTTATAATAAGTGGATATGAAGTTAAACCTTTGTGTTATCGGTGTTGACATAGAAGGTCATTAAAACTGTCAGGGTCATAAAAAGTAGTAAACATATTTCGCGCTCGCTTCGCTCGCGCAGTTATAGCGCTCGCTCCGCTCGCGCGAGCATTTGTTATATCTACTTTGTAGAAAACATTTCAGCTTCTTTTGTATTTTAATAGCCACATGCATCAAAACGAGTCATAGATTTAAACAGTACAACCTTCAATAATGATAAAGATTATTAGCCTTAAAATAAGTGGATATCAAGTTTAACGTTAGGGTTATCGGCGTTGACTTAGTAGATCATAAAAGCTGTCAGGGTCATAAAAGGACAAAAAAAAATTTCGCGCTCGCTACGCTCGCGCAAGCATTTGTTTTATCTTCTTTGTTGGTAATATTTACTAAATTTTGTATATTAATAACTACATGCATCAAAACGAGTAATAAATTAAAATCTTCGAGCATTTACCAATGGAGATGTTAACGTTGTAATCCTCAAACATTTTTTTCTGCCGATACTTACTGGGGACGAGGTAAACACGCATTGCACACACACTAATCACTCACTTTAACGATCCCGCACACTAGCTTGAAACACGCACACAGTATTAAAAATACAGCGTAGTTACGCACGCTCATGTGGCCAAAAATGGCTATATGGCCAGCAGAGAGGAACGCCTTGCGTTAACTTCTCAATTGGTAAATGCTCGAAGATTAAAACAGTACAACCTTCAATAATCATAATAGTTATTAATCTTAAAATTAGTGGATATCAAGTTTAACCTTTGTGGTACCGGTGTTGACTTAGGAGGTCATAAAAACTGTCAGGGTCATAAAAAGTCGTAAACATTTTTCACCATCGCTTCGCTCGCGCATTGATAGCGCTCGCTACGCTCGCGCCAGCATTTGTTTTATCTTCTTTGTAGGGAATATTTCATCATTTTTTGTATTTAAATAGCCACATGAATCAATACGAGTTTATAATTTTAAACAGTTCAACCTTCAATAATCATAATCATTATTTACCTTAAAATAAGTGGATATCAAGTTAAACCCTAGGGTTATCGGTGTTGACTTAGTAGGTCATAAAAGCTGTCAGAGTCATAAAAGTTCGTAAAAAATTTTCGCGCTCGCTTCGCTCGCGCAGTAATAGCGCTCGCTACGCTCGCGCAAGCATTTGTTTTATCTTCTTTGTTGGTAATATTTCAGTAAATTTTGTATATTAATAACTACATGCATCAAAACGAGTAATAAATTAAAACCTTCGAGCATTTACCAATGGAGATGTTAACGTTGTAATCCTCAAACATTTTTTTCTGCCGATACTTACTGGGGACGAGGTAAACACGCATTGCACACACACAAATCACTCACTTTAACGATCCCGCACACTAGCTTGAAACACGCACACAGTATTAAAAATACAGCGTAGTTACGCACGCTCATGTGGCCAAAAATGGCTATATGGCCAGTAGAGGGGAACGCCTTGCGTTAACTTCTCAATTGGTAAATGCTCGAAGATTACAACAGTACAACCTTCAATAATCATAATAGTTATTAATCTTAAAATTAGTGGATATCAAGTTTAACCTTTGTGGTACCGGTGTTGACTTAGGAGGTCATAAAAACTGTCAGGGTCATAAAAAGTCGTAAACATTTTTCACCATCGCTTCGCTCGCGCATTGATAGCGCTCGCTACGCTCGCGCCAGCATTTGTTTTATCTTCTTTGTAGGGAATATTTCATCATTTTTTGTATTTAAATAGCCACATGAATCAAAACGAGTTTATAATTTTAAACAGTTCAACCTTCAATAATCATAATCATTATTTACCTTAAAATAAGTGGATATCAAGTTAAACCCTAGGGTTATCGGTGTTGACTTAGTAGGTCATAAAAGCTGTCAGAGTCATAAAAGGTCGTAAAAAATTTTCGCGCTCGCTTCGCTCGCGCAGTAATAGCGCTCGCTACGCTCGCGCAAGCATTTGTTTTATCTTCTTTGTTGGTAATATTTCAGTAAATTTTGTATATTAATAACTACATGCATCAAAACGAGTAATAAATTAAAACCTTCGAGCATTTACCAATGGAGATGTTAACGTTGTAATCCTCAAACATTTTTTTCTGCCGATACTTACTGGGGACGAGGTAAACACGCATTGCACACACACAAATCACTCACTTTAACGATCCCGCACACTAGCTTGAAACACGCACACAGTATTAAAAATACAGCGTAGTTACGCACGCTCATGTGGCCAAAAATGGCTATATGGCCAGCAGAGGGGAACGCCTTGCGTTAACTTCTCAATTGGTAAATGCTCGAAGATTACAACAGTACAACCTTCAATAATCATAATAGTTATTAATCTTAAAATTAGTGGATATCAAGTTTAACCTTTGTGGTATCGATGTTGACTTAGGAGGTCATAAAAACTGTCAGGGTCATAAAAAGTCGTAAACATTTTTCACCATCGCTTTGCTCGCGCATTGATAGCGCTCGCTACGCTCGCGCCAGCATTTGTTTTATCTTCTTTGTAGGGAATATTTCATCATTTTTTGTATTTAAATAGCCACAAGCATCAAATCGAGTTTATAATTTTAAACAGTTCAACCTTCAATAATCATAATCATTATTTACCTTAAAATAAGTGGATATCAAGTTAAACCCTAGGGTTATCGGGTTGACATAGTAGATCATAAAAACTGTCAGGGTCATAAAAGATCATAAAAGATCATAAAAAAAATTTGCGCTCGCTTCGCTTGCGCAGTAGTAACGCTATATAGCATATAATAGCGTGTTTTAACAGCCTCATACATTAGACTGACTCAAATACTTAAACAGCAAAACTTGGTAAACCTTGCTTAGGTTTACCAAGTAATTATTAATGACTTTAACAATAGACGATATCGAGTTCGACCTAAGAGTCATCTACAGTGACTTGATTGTTAGGTTATAAAACTGTCAGGGTCATAAAAAATCATAAAAAATGTTCGCTCGCACAGCTATTTACCTTAATTTCTTTGTAAGAAATGTTTCAGGAACTTTTGTGTTGAGTCAAACAATTAAACAGCACAACTTCGTATACCTAACCAAAATGATTAATGATTTTAACAAAAGAGGATATTAAGTTCGACTTTGGGGTCATCTATGGTGACTTGGGCTAAGAGATCATTGATCTAGACCTCAAAGGTAATAAAGACACAATAACGCGGGCGAAGCCGCGGGTAACAGCTAGTTTAAGCTATATATTAAGCTATATAATTAAATAAAAATAAATATCCCGCCAATTTTGGTTAAATTCTTTTTTTGTTTTCATTATGGCTCCATACGATTAGTGTATTCAGTCAGATTCAAGTATCAAAATTGTTCCAAGTTTTTGTAAATTCAAGTCATAATGTTAAGTCAAAGTCACATTTCTGTGTTGTGAGTTCTGAGTCAAGTTGAAGTCACAGTATAGTCCAAGCCTTACTAAAGATGCTAACTTTACTGAAGATTTTCAGTGGGATTTTGGTGAGAACACAAATAGCATGTTTTTCAACATTGTGCTGTTTACCGACACTCGAACACATTTACCGGCACTTAATTAAAAATATTCTACATTTATTACACATTACTAATAAAATATGATAAACATAAATACTATAAGTAGGTACTACTATTTATTTTCTCGCAGTCAATGGTAAAATGAAGATTACACTACTCATGAATAAAAAATTTAATCTCGGTCCTTGTATCCCTCGCACGGCTCGGGATTCTAATCTAGAATCCCTCGCTACGCTCGGGATCCAACTTATTCCCTCGAGTTAAATTGCCTTTTTATTCACTTGTTGTATAATCTACTATTTTACCATCACCACTCAAAAATAGCACTTTATTCATCGATAGCAGTGAATAAAACGCTCATTTACTCACCCGGTGAATAAAAACATTTTGAATTTAGAACAAGCACGAAATACAAATCATGTACGAAAAATTAATAAAACTTGCTGAAAGTTCCTACCAGCTGGCTAAATGGAGGTATACCATAGAAGCTATATAATTAATAATTAATAGAGATAAAAATCCCGCCAATTTCGGTAATTTTTTTTTTGTTTTCGTTTTGCTCCACACAATTAGTATAGTCAGCCAGAATAAGGTATTAAAATAATTCAAGTTTTTGTTAATTCAAATCATAAAGTTAAGTCAAAGACACATTTCTGATCAAGTTGAAGTCACAGTCTAGTCCAAGTAATACTGTTAGTAAAGCTGTGAACTTTACTGAAGATTTTCAGTGCAATTTTATTGAGAACACAAATAACATGTTTTTTTAAAGATTTTGCTGTTTCCACACATTCACCGGCACTAAATGGTTAATAATCCAGATTTATTACACATTATTACATATAAATAGGAACTATTAGAAGGTACTACTATTTATTTTCTCCCAGTCAATGGTAAAAAGAACATTACACTACTCGTGTATAAAAAATTTAATCTCGGTCCTTGTATCCCTCGCTCCGCTCAGGATTCTAATCTAGAATCCTTCGCTGCTCTCGGGATCCAACTTAGTCCCTCGAATTAAATTGCCTTTTTATTTACTTGTTGCATAATCTACTATATTGCTTTTCCAGTGGATTCACAAAATTGAAAGAGAGGATTTTATTTTTATTTTTTTAGGGTTCCGTACCTTAAAAGGAAAACAGAATCCCTTATATGATCACTTTGTTGTCCGTACGTCTGTCTGTTATTCTGTCAAGACCCTTTATCTCAGGAGAGGTATCAAGTTGAAACTTATATCAAATATTCAAGTCTACGATATCTTTGGCTGTGAAAAAATAAAATCTGTAAGTCAACGCGATCAAAAGATATTACCGATTAAGTAGCATTTTTTTCGCATATTTTGCGATTTCCAAAGTGAATCAAAATCTATAGGGCAACGGGATACCCTAGAATCATGAAATTTGGCATGAAGCAAGGACTTGAAGCACTTACATAGGAATAAATCTGAAAACCGTTAATATGTAGTGTAATAACTAAAAAGAAGTTAATTTACTAAAACAAACTAATTATGTGTAGTTGGTGTAAAACATTTTCTATGGATCGAACTACAAAGTTAAGTTCGTCCTTTCCTACCTAGTCTGCGAAGTTAGTATGGAAGCCTCGGTGGGCGAGTCCAACTCGATTTGGCGGTTTTTTTTTAGTTAAGCTTTGCCTCGATTAGCAGGATACGACCTGAATCACAAGGGCCTGCCACACAGCTACCAACATTAATAATTAATCTTAGACATCTAGACAGATTTAAGAGACTCCAAACGTTGCAATATGTTGCAAAAACGTCTTTGATAATCTCGCTATATCTCTCTTACTGGGTTTCGCTCATGTATATTCTCTTTGCACCGTACAAGGGGCACGAGATGTCACTTACTTTTCAACTTCCAACGCATTACAGCATTTTATGGCTGTCATAAGTTGAGTATTAAGCCTGCCAATGTGTCTTTTGCTCCTTCCAAACGGCTTCGGCAAGGAATCCAAGCTACATATTGTGTCGGTGCTGTCGACGCTGCCAGCATGAGTGTTGAGTGAACATTGCAGACGATCAAACTTCCTAAAACAGATTACATACGTGTGTTTAAATAATATATCTGCAGTAGGTAATTAACAGGTGTTTCAGTGAGTGGTGTATTTACTAATTTGAGGTCTACTTGCACGTGTTTCGACAACGCACTTACCCGGTTGGTATAACCAAACCAAAAGTAAACCAAAGGCCCTGGGGCAAAAATTAAACTAGGGCCCCATCTAAACTATTTTACTATACATAACTACATATATTATGACAGCGCACTTGGCCGGTTGGTATAAGCTATTTTTCGTAGCACTTTGGGTAGTACAAATCAAATCAGTCTGGCACCGACCTTTTTTAAAATATATCTTATAGGCTAGCGTTTGACCACTATCTCGCCTGGTGGTAAGCGATGATGTGGTCGAAGATGGTGAACAGGATAGGCCTACACTTACAAGGGCGGTGCTGCCGGAACGTCGTAAGTTTAAGGTTGCAGATTTTCTCGGTAAGCTCCTTTTTGGCAGCAAGTTAGGCGGCATTGATATAATATGCTTCTCCCACTTGTGGACGAACACGCGTGCTAAGATTTGAACTGGTTACCTCTCGCCTAGAAGTCAAGTCATCTGTCTATACTTGAACGAAAACGGGGCTCTCGACATCATGCCGGAACTCCGCGAACTAATTGGGGATATTAACATTATCCATCATCATCATCATCATTGACCATCCGACAATAGGGAATATGCATGTAGTATACATTTACTTGAAATCATTTATTTTCGAATCATTATTGTTCTGGTGTTGTTTGTTAAACATTTTTCATAAATAAAATAGGTACTCTTAAATGTGTTAAAACATTATATGAAAAATGCAAAATAAGCGTGGCAAATTTTAATTTGCAAAACAAATCACCACTTCTCAATTAGAAAGTGACGTCATAGGGCACCAAACGGTCTCCACAGAATAAATATTTTTTATAGAAATACTATGCACTGTTGTACGAATACTTACTATTTCTAATAAAAAGATTTAATCTGTGGAGACCGTGCGGTACACTGTGACGTCACAAACAATTTGGCAGCGTTTTAGATACTTCATATTTTTCAATGTTAAAACAATGTTTTTTTAGCTTTTTTTTTTTTTTTTTTTATAGAATGTCATTTATTTCATTCATAATATTACATTTCCTAAAAGATAATAAAGGTCATTACATATTATTTTGAATAATAATTGTCAACAGTGAACGTAATTAATAATTGTCAATGTGTCAAATAACAATCAAATTTACAAAATTTACAAAAATATTATGACTGTAAGTCCTGATGCCGTCCCTCGCGCGCCCAACTTAGAAAGACCCCATCACACTAGCGGCATTGCCACGCTGGATTGCCAGGGAAATCTGCTGGACAAGGAACCAACCTGAAGGGGGATCGCGACCCTTCTCCCGCAAACGTTGTCCCAAGTCCAGCACAAATTTCTTAGCCTCGGAGCCCCAAGGACCCGCTGTTTCGACAGCGAACGGTACGAAATCGTACGCCGATTCCAGACAGGCGTACTTTAGGTGTTTACCTCTAGCGGCCACTTCTGCGCCCGCTCCGGCAGCCTGTTGTGTGGCGGGAAGGTGGCAGGATGCAAATGTGCTTACACACGTAGCATCCCATACCAGGCACTTCCCCTTCTGCCAGGGGATCAGCGTAAGACCGTCCGGCCGTTTGCCATCTGAACGGGATAAGCCAGGGGGCTCCAAGACGCATGGCACTTCCGCCGAAATGAGAGCTCTTTTTTTTTTTCTGTATTTATTAGGGACTTTTACCCAAAGGCATGCCAGCCCCATCATACCCTAAACATAACAACCTACTTATAAACTATGGTGCTTAACAATGTCGAACAGAAACCTAGCCGCATCACACGCAGGTGATGCTAAAATGTTAATATATATACCCATGTCATTTGTATTAATTTTAAATTTTCTTAAGAGTAATGCGCGTTCATTTGCTCCTTTTGTACATTCCATAATTATATGATGGATATCCTCAACAGTCCCACAACTTTCACAGTTTGGAGAATCAGTTATTTTCATCATATGAGTGAATTTCCTACATGGGTAATGCCCCGACCGTAATCGATGTGCTAGCACACAATCAGTTCTGGACAACTGGCCCGTACCCAACCATGGTATACGAGGAGGCTGACATTGAATTGCTTTATACCAAATTCCCTTTTCCCGACTTCTCATCAAAATATTCCTTAAATTTACTATAACAAATTTCTTTACACTTTCGCAAAAATTCCGAATAATTAGGTTTTATAAAATATGTACTACCCTGCGTAAATGCTAATTTAGCTAATCTGTCAGCCTCCTCATTTCCATCAATACCGATATGAGATGGAACCCATTGCAATTTCAATTTTATTCCTTTAGCAATCATATTAGCGATGGTTTTAATAATTACATATGCTACCGATATACCTCTGCTATGACCAGAGGCGCATCGAGCTATATGCTGCAAAGAGCTTTTGCTGTCTGTGAAAATTACTACAGGACTACTAATATTAGAACTACAAATACTACTCTCAATATAAATCAAAGCCTCCGAAATTGCAATGAGCTCTAAGGTCATTATGGAAACGTCAGCATCCGTCCTATACATATACTGTTTGTCATCCGTTGAATCGTAAAATGCCATCCCTTTATTATCCAGACTTTTAGATCCCGGATATTATATCCCGGATTATAGAGATTTTAGAGCTCGCCGGATGATTTCGTTGATTGCGTGGTGACGAGGCCTCCGTCCGGCGCATCGTAAGCAGCTCAGGCCATGGTATCCTGTTGCCTCCACCTGCGCACCGCAGATACAAGTGTGGGGTTCACACACTGTGCACCCCAATCGCAGTCCCGCGGCCACTCTAAGGGAGTCGTCGTCTAGAAGCGTGCCCATATGTGGTGATGGCAAGGCATGCAACCAGGCGCCCGACTCCGGCCTAGACGCGGTGTTTAGGCGAGCCAGCTCAGTCCCCGAGCCCTCGTTTTGTAGCTGCGTGTAAAGACGCTTGGAACAAATATCGTCCCAACACCTTTGACGACTGGGTTTAAGTGGCGTATTGGCGTCCGGACAATGGGTTGACCATATTTCGAGCGCTTCGGAGGCAAATGGGATGGCGACCAAGTCTTCGGTAGCAGGTAGGATACGGGTGACGAGGTCTCCGACCCCAAACGAAGAGGAGAGAAAAGCAATCGGGCCCGTTTCCTGAAGCCGGCGCACCCCGAGACCGCCATGGCGAACTGGCAAACTAGCCTGACACCACTGCGTCTCGCTGAGGCTCACGTTCAGAGTCTTCTAGGGTCCACTTCAGGGTGCTGTCGAAACGAATCACCTCCTCAGAGAACTTCCATGTCGGAGCCGTTCTAACAATATAAGTCAGTTTTGGCATCGCGAAACAGTTCCTGAGGAGTGTAAGAGAGACATGAGCCGGGAGTTGTTTTAGGTGGCCTGCAAGTGATATCAGAGTCTGGGTTTTTTCCAACATGGTGACGCTCCATCGGCGAATATGGGGGCGCCTAATAGGCACAACGATTCGCGATCCATAATCCTAAGTCCTGGTACGAGGGAAGCGAATCTGGCATTTGACTCTGCGGCTTTCAAACTACAGGGAAACAGTTCACACTTGGCAGTGTTAACATCTAAGCCTAGTTTCTTTAGGCCGGAAAAAGTAACTTCACATCCGTCTCCACCGCGGCAGGGCTGCCGCCGATGGTGCCGTCGTCCAGGTACCAGATGTTGAGGGGCGCCTGTAGAGATGATATGGCTTTATGTATCGCGAGGCTGAATATGAGAGGGCCCAAGGGATCTCCCTGCTGCGCGCCTACTTGTGATTTTAGGCATGCATCATTATACGTGAGATTGCTCGGGGACGAATAGCGTTGGTATAAAAAGGGGAAAATGGTTGGGGTCAAATCTTTGACTTCCGACAGTAGAGCGTCTCTGTCTATACTATTGAACGCATTACGGATGTCGAGCTTTAAGATTACATCATGACTCCCCTCCCGCATAGCAAATACACGGGTGGCGTGAATGGCCGCTTCACAGCCAAGCGGTGTGCCAAATCCCACTTGGTGTGGCTGCAAGTACGATGCCATAGCAATTTTCACTGAATGGCAACACAGCTTGGCAACTAAACGGCGAATTGTGGTGCCTACTGCGATGGGCCTAATGCCACCGTCCTTTTTTTGGAGGGCAAATAACGAAGCACCATACAAAAAAGGACTAATTTCAGGGTTAAGACGTCCGCTTAAAAGGAAGTTACATAGACGTGTCAATGATTCTAAAAGCCTTGGCCCGTTATTACCAGCCGACGGCGATATTAATTCTTTAAGATGCTCCGGGCGCAAGCTGTCAAGACCAGACGCAGAGCTACGGTAGAATGAATGCAAAGCACTGGTAACATCTTCCACATTTACATACAGACATGGCGACGCAGCTTCAGAGTCTGGAGTGACAGAAGAATGTCGGGAAGGGGTTGGATGCTTATCCTTGAGAGAGTTTAACGTATCGTCATTAGGGGGGGCAAATGAGCAGTCCGATGTTAACAAACGGGCTGCACCTTTGAGGTCCCCTTCGTAGACCTTGGCTTCTACAGCTCTGTAAACGGAGAGAGGCCTACGAGGCAGACACTCTGTGACCAAATCCAACTGACACCCTTCAATATTATTCTTCACTTTAGCCGTGAGTGATTTATTATCACCCTTATCGGGCAATCTTAAGGCCGTAAAAGCGAAAGACAGAAGCGCCAACCAATCTCTTGAACTGTTAGATTGAAGACACTGTTCAATCACAGCCGCCAATTTTCCGGCCGCTAGACATCTCGCCCCTTTTGGTACATGTCTGAGGACACGAACCTTATTTTTGAGCGAAAGTAATTCTGTTAAAGACAAGTCTTGTACCGATGAACACCTCTTGGGGGCTCCGGGCGTTGGACTTGCGTAGTTGAGCGGTAAAATGTCTTTGTGCTTACGACCGATATGCACTCGGATACCGTGAGGTACAGAGTAAACGTTTTCTGTGTCAGGGCAATGAGGACAAGGAGCGCGCACGGGGCTAGTCATCATTACAAAAATAACATGGGTATCGTCAAATATAAAAATAAAGATAATATTAATTTTAAAAAAATGCAATTAGGTATTGAGAATATGTGAGTTAAAATAGAATTAAAAATTAATATAAAGTCAGAATTACAATTCACAAAATAACGATTAAAAAAAACTGACTATCTCAAAAACGATAGTTGTTATATATAAATAAATTCATCAAACATTACCTAATAATATTAGATACTAGAGAAATCAACCAATTTATTGATCTAAATAATTATAATAATTATATGTCGTATCCTATAACAATACAATGAAATGGTATAATTACGTATAGTTAATAAAAAGTATCTATGAACCAAGTATATAATCAAAGCTATGAACTATAAATTAATATGTAAACAAGGTTAACTTTTTCTTCAACTGTAGTTCGATGGTGTTAAAGTTTTGCAAGACTAGTCACGCCATCTATAACAGGCACACTGTAGCTTGTTGGTGTTGTTACTTACACAACAAGTAACCACTTGTTGTACCCTGTCCTTGAATATCGCATTGGGGTAAAGCCAGAGAGAACGTGTGAACCACAGGTGTGAACAATCGAGTTATAGGTTGTGTAGATGTGATGCAGAGTTTCGTCCAGAGATGGCGCTGTTCGTAAAAGGGCAACAAAGGTGTGATAATTTAATTATTAAATAAATAAATAAATATACCTAATAAAAAACCATAAAAACTAAAATTTAGTCTACCAAACCACTACCAGTAGGTAAAGTTCCCAAAATGCTGGCTGTATTCCCCCGTTGAATGGCGATGCTTAGTCTCTGAGCTAAATACATTCCAGCATTTTGGTCCCGTGTCGTTTCAACCAGCCGTGTGGTCTTTGAAAATGCTGTGTGCACCCGGTCCCCACGGTCCTAGAGTCTCAACCCCAAAAGGCACAAATAGATAGCAGCTGTCTAAACCACTATATTTGCGCCTTTTGAGGTTCTCAGCTGCTTCTGCGGCCACACCAGCCTTTTTCTGTGTACCGGGAAGATGTGACGGTGCCAAAGTGTAGACGCAAGTAGCGTCCCATACCAAGGGCCGCCCCAACTTCCATGGTATTAATGTCATACCGTCAGGTCTTTTACCATCATCACGCATTAAGCCATTTGGTTCCAAAACTGCTGCGCATTTGATGGTGGTAAAAGCCCGACGGATGATGTCATCAAGGCTAGCGTGACGAGAAATCCAATAAATAAAATAAATAAATTAAACAAATTAAATTAAATAAATAAATAAATTAATTAAAATAAAATAAATTAAATTAAAAATTAATTAAATTAAATTAAATAAATTAAACACATTTGGCACTATTTTTTTATCGAGGCACTGCACAACCAGTTTCCGAATGACTGCCAATCACCTTAATTTCGATAGACACAGACTTCATGCTTGAATCCGGATGGCACTTATCGGTTTGTTCCGCTGCGGTAGTCCACTTGGTTTTTCACACATTATGGCTTTATTTCTCAATAAAGGCGCAAGATAACAAATGTACTGGTTATCAGTTGGTAAATATTGAAAACTATGGTCAGTGGAATATGAAATCCAGTCGAGTAGGTAAAATAACACAACATAAATACAGAGGTCTTATGTGAAGCTGGCGGGCCTCCTACCCGCTTTTTCTTTTTTTATCTTAATTTGAACACTTTCAGTATTATTTAATTTTTTTACTGTGTTAAATGGATGTAATCAGTGAATTAAAAATATAAAAAAAAAATCATGCATATTCCCTATTGTATATTTAAAATGTGTGCATTTTTACCCGAAAAACATTAAATAAGACCATTGATACTAATTTGACATTTACTAAATAAATGAAACAAATGAACTAAACGTCCGTAAATGTCGAGCTAATCTTCTAGTTTTACCCCAAACTAGGATTGACTAAGGCAAAAAAATGATAACTTTTGATGGAGCGCAATATTAAAATAAGAATTATATACCACCTCAAAAGTTATAATTTTTTTGCCGTAGTTAGTTCTAGTTTTTGGTAAAACTAGAAGTTAGCTGGACGTTTACCTACGGACGTTTCGTTTATTTATTTCTTCACACATAAAAATGTAAACTCACTTACGAGTAACACATTCAAACATCAACTAGATAAATATATTAAGAACACCTAAATTGAATGCGTTAGGTGGGTAGTTTTTATTGCAATGTACACTGCGAAAAATAAATTTTGTTAGTAATTACGACAACGATAATTAGTATTAGGTAGGTACTATTTTAACTCTGTTCTCAAGTAAGTGACTATTTTAAGTCTTATTGAGAATGATTTTTTTTAAACCTACATCTGTGATCAGTAGTTCTTACCGTTCGCCTTCATAGAGGCTGTGACTTCGACCTCTGGGTGAGGCAGGTGGTTTGCGCATAAGTTCATCATCGTCCTGGTCGACTGACAGCAGATGTAAGCTGCTGTGGAAAGTCACCAGTTCTCGTCCTTTTGTAATACTGTCTGGCAGAGGGTGATCTGGAACATAATTTCAGTGTTGCTTGGACTATTTTTCACTTTACCCTAGTCTCCGTCAACTTTTACCCTAGATTTTCAGTTTCTTTGAAAAAATACCTTAAACTCTCGCCTGATGGTAAGCGATGACGTCTACCTATAACAGATACAGCGGCATGCAAAATTCTGAACTGCCAGAAATTTACATGTCACTGCACTGCGCCTGTTACCTTGAGACATAAAGAGTAACTTAGTCATATATTTTTTAACCCCCGACGCAAAAAGAAGTGGTGTTATAAATTTGACGTGTGTATCTGTGTGTCTGTCTGTGACATCGTAGCGCCCAAACGGCTGAACGAATTATGATTTAGTTTTATTTTATTTGATAGGTGACAAGAACTTTCTTAGCTTTGATTCATGACAATTGGTTCAGCCGTTTAAAGACTATTAGCTTTTTACGGGTTGATGACGCTATGAAATCAACATTCATAGGTCTGATCAATTCGAAATTCGGTATCCTCGGTATAAATTTATCTCATGTATTTGAAATGACTTTTCTCACATTTTTCCGATTAATATGGTGAATAATTGTGTGTGATAAATGTTTTTTTTTTCTTTTTATACTTTATAGCCTAGCGTTTGACCACTATCTCACCTGTTGGTAAGTGATGATGCGGTCGAAGATGGTAAGCACGCTAGGCCTAGAATGGGAAGTGGCTCTCAAGGATGGCTGCCGGAACACATTAGATGTTTGGTGACAGATTTTCTAACTTGAGGGTGGTAAGATAAAAATACTGTTACTGTGTAATGTTAGATAAAAATACTTAAGACAGCGCAATTAAATAAAAGTCTTATATTTTTTCATATTGTGCTAAATTAAAATAACAGAATTGATACTTTAGAATTTTGGTTTTTAATGTTTTTACAGACGAACACACATGCTAGCAATGATACTAATAAAGAAAATCTCAAACAATCACTGAACAGAAAAAGTTATAACTAAAACCGTTATAAATAAAAAAAAGCTGAAGATATACCAAAAAAGTTCATATCTCGAAAACTACAAAAAGTTGCGGAACATACATGGGGTCCAATCGATAGGTATTGGTGTCTCCAGACCACAGACCTTCGCTGGTACAGGTTGCATAGGATACCCTGAATACAAATATACATGTTATATACATTTTTCTTAAAGATATATTTTCAACAGGGTGGTTGATACAGTATTGTTATGATAATGTTTTGTCATGTAATCGCTTCAAGCATTTACCAATGGAGATGTTAATGTTGTAATCCGCAAACATTTTTTTCTGCCGATACTTACGGGGGACGAGGTAAACACTCATTGCACACACACAAATCACTCACTTTAGCGATCCCCCACACTAGCTTAAAACACGCACACAGTATTAAAAATACAGCGTAGTTACGCACGCTCATATGGCCAAAAATGGCTATATGACTAGCAGAGGAGTACGCCTTGCGTTAACATCTCCATTGGTAAATGCTCGAAGTGTAAACGAGCTTTTACGAAGTTTATGACAACCTAAGAATCTTTGTCCTGACATACTCACTGACTGACTGACTGACTAAGGCCGAGTTGCACCATCTTACTTTAACTATTAAAGTAGTGTTTTATTAAATTTAACCACTACGGTTAAATTTTAGCTTTCATTGTTTTTGTTTAGGTTTATTTGTTGACGTGACAACGTCTAATAAGTCGATGGACGCCGGCTACATGCACGAAAAAGTGTCCCGTTATGCTCATTGTACGCTTGCGCCGATTTCATCAATGTTTTGCTATGACGTTGTCACGTTAAACTATCGTCCGTAAACCAACTTTACAGACAACCAATTTTTAGGGTTCCGTACCCAAAGGGTAAAACGGGACCCTATTACTAACACTCCGCTGTCTGTCTGTCTGTCCGTCTGTCACCAGGCTGTATCTCATGAACCGTGATAGTTAAACAGTTGACATTTTCACAGATGATGGATTTCTGTTGCCGCTAAGACAGCAAATACTAAAATCAAAATATAGTCAATATAGTTATAGGGTGTCCCCATACAACAAATGTGGTTATTTCGGCATTTCAATATAACATCCTCTATGAACGCTTAGGTAAACGTCCATAGATGGCGTTATATTGAAATGCCGATCTCTAGCATTTTTGTGTTAACTTTCACTTAGATAGCGTTAGACGTTAGATGGCGTTATAAGATATAAGCACTCGGCTCACAACTTTGTTTTGATAAATGTTTATTAATTATAATTTTTTGCTGGCGAAAAATGATAGTGGTATTTTTTACTCGATCTTATAAGATACTGTAGTGTGGTACGGAACCCTACGAGTGCAAGTCCGAATTGCACTTGGCCAGTTTATTTTGTTTATAGTTAGCTAGTTTTAAAGTTATAAAAATGTATATAATATACTTGTTTAAAGAGTAAATAAATTATATTACTATTACAAACATCAAAAATCAGTAAAACTCCATACATTATCACCGGTTATAGTTATGGTTAAAGTAAGATGGTGCAACTCAGCCTTAGCCTGGCCGCACACGGGCCACGGGCCACAACTACAAAACGCCGCCACCGGCATATTTCCTATAGTTTTCATACATTTTATATGCACTCGCCGCACACGGTTGACGCCGGTGGCCGCCACACGCTACATGATAAAATGTATGAAAACTATAGGAAATATGCCGGTGGCGGCGTTTTGTGGTTGTGGCCCGTGGCCCGTGTGCGGGGACCCTTATAGTAAAGATTATCAAGAAATTAGTGTCAATGTCCTATTACTGTGACGTCATTATCGAGGACATCCGCAGAACGATAAACAAAGGAAGGTCTGTATTTACTCATAAATATGATGTAGGTAAACATGTGACTATTGGCAGTTAATAATAAGATATTATATTTTTAAAGCTAATTATCTACATCATAATTAGCCGATGTCAGTCCACAGCTGGACGTAGGCCTCTCCGCCACTGAGCCCGATCTTCGGCTCTTTTCCACTGCTCACCGCTTTGCGTATATCGTCACTGCACCTGGTCACAGGACGTCCTACGCTACGTTTGCCGCGGTCTCCACTCTAGGAAAAGTCAACCCCGACGTTTATCAGTCCTGCGGCAGATATGACCCGCCCACTGCCACTTCAGTTTGCTAATCCTTTGAGTTATGTCGATCATTTTAGTTCCCTGGCGAATTACTTCGATCCCGCAGAGAAACACCGAGCATAGCTCTCACCATAGCTCGCTGAACGACTTTAAATTGGTGGAAAAGTCGGACTGTGAGTGTCCACATCTCGGCTCCGTATGTCATTACAGGTAGGACGCACTGGTTAAACACTTTTGTCATTAGGCACTGCGGTATAGGCGACGAGAAGAATCGACGAAGTTTTCCGAATGCTGCCCAGCCCAGCTGAATTCTTCTCAGGACTTCCCTCTATAAGTTGTTTTTGCTTAGTTGGAGCGTCTGCCCTAGGTAAACATACTGCGTAACAACTTCGAGAGGGATCTAATAATCTAATTAAACTCAAACTCAAAATTTAAAACTACTTCGATCAATATATGTATAATCTGTTCTTTGTCACCATTCCAATGAGCTCTAACACGACATCTCTGATGTTACTTTGTGAAGATTTACATTTTTATTCAATAGTGCACTAGTGTGGTGGATATCCTGGCTGCAGCATCAGATCATGAATACCATAATCTTGTATAGTTCTGTAGGATAACATCGTAAGGTTATGTCGGCAAATTTTATCATTGATGGTAAGCTACTTTTTTGAAAAGCAGGCGAATATCGATATATTAGTGCTATTATATGCTACCATCGGTGGTTGTAGATAGAGCTTATTAGCTTAGTAGTATAGTTCTGAGTTTTTTTCCTGATGGACAATGTACCTATTTGAACACTATCTCACCTGACGATAAGTGAAGATAGAATAGTGTTTGTCTTAGTTGCAAGACGGCATGAGGTAAGGCGCAGGACAACCGACTTTAGTCCAATCCACTTAGCGAGACTATCCAAAACGTCTTCCGTATACGGCTTAAATGGATAAAAAGCTGGTCGGTATGCACTCGATTTTTAACCCCTGACACAGTGTTATAAAGGTGCTATAAGTTAGACGTGTCTATCTGTGTATGTGTGTGTGTCTATCTGTGGCATCGTAGCGCCTAAACGGATGAACAGATTTTGATTTAGTTTTTTTTTTGTATGATAGGTGTCTTAATCGAGTGTTCTTAGTTTGATTGATAAAATTCCGTTCAGCCGTTAGTAGACTATCAGCATTTTTCTGGTTCTTAATGTTGATGAAATCAACATTGATAGGTCTGATCAATTCGAAATTCGGTATTCTCTTACTTCAGCGATTTTGTAAGAACATGGTAAGATTAACTTGATGCTAGGACATGTCCTAGAATCTGCAGAATAGTCAACTCTTCGCCAACTTACAGCAGAGATGTCGAGTTTGGGCTCATTGGAATGGTCTTAATGAACAAATTATAGATTAGACGGGAGTGATTTAAAATGTTGAATGTATGTATTATCTTAAATCTTATCCGTACATGAATATTTGTGCTATTCGTGATTGCTTATTGACAATATATCGAAATTTTGTTTGTCTTCTTTGATGTGCCTTAAAAACCAACAGACGTGCGGTAAGGCATGTTCGTTATTTGCTATATATGCCAAATACGCAAATAGGCGAAAAATTTCGCAAATATACCATCTACATATGGAAGTTTCTGTCACACATAGCAAATACGCAAATACAAATAGCCATGTGTGGAGCTAGCATTAGTGATAATTAATTAATTAAAAAACGGAATATTGACGTAATAGTTAAATTAATAATTCTAATACAACGATATACATATGTAGCAGAAAATACTATTTAAATACTAATTACGATTTTAATAAATTAACATAATATCGCCTTCCTCTGCTCTAATATTGTTGTACCCGACAGGGTCTCTAATGTACTGTACTTTATTATAGGATATTTTGTAAACATTTAGAGAAAGCAATAAACAAATGAATTTTATTAATAATTTAATGCAGAATTATGCATTATGAATAAAACAGACGAAGCATGATCTGTAAAATGTACAAAGTTGCAGTAGGGACATAACCATTCTAGAGTCATCTTGCATGAATGTGTTCTAAACTGCCATCACAAAGGAGGTACCCCATGTCAAAGATGTTTTATAGAAGTAATTTAATGAAATTACCACAGGAGAGCATATTATATTCATGTTCCGCCTAACTTGCTACCAAACAGTAGCGTACCGCCATCAAGGAGAAAATCTGCCGCCATTACGTTACGGTTTTTCGGTAGAACACAGCCCTTGAGAGTCAGAGTATTCTAGCCCTAGCGTGTTCACCATCTTCTAAATCTATATAATTTAGGATCTTTTAAAAAACTAAAAGAACCGACTTCAAACTTCGCGCTAGTCAAAGTAGCCAAGTAGCCAGTATCATGTCATCAAGGTATGTAAATGCATAGTTATACAAATGTTGATAAGAATATTAAAAAATGCTTGACCGATTTCGTTAAAATTTAACAGGGACCATACCTGGAAACCAAATATAACCAATTTAAAAGGGACCATACCATTAGAAAAAAAAAATTCGGTTCAGGCATCTTTTAGTAGTCGGTTAACAAACATTAAAAAAAAGATTCTGACGAATTGAGAACCTCCTTTTTGTGAAATCGGTTAAAAATAACTCGAAAATGTAATGTGAAAAAATCATCTGAAAAAAAATCTACTATTCTATTGAAGACTTGAAGACTATTGGAATTTATTATTATTATTTTGACATTACTTGTTCAACCCACTCCAGCATATTTAGCTTAATTGGGGGCGTTAACAAGACTAAACCACATTGATAGTAAGTAAGCTATAAGAAAAAATGCGCAAAAGTGTAAAAAGATATTAGTTAAAGGTCTGTCTGTCTCTGAAGAAAGTTTTCTTGTAGGTTAAATACAATTACAATACTTACACGTAAGGTGCGTCTCAAAAATGCATACATAAATTATATAATTACCTACCTATTAACAGGGTAACTTTCGTAGAATTTCTAATTTTCTTTGCAATGCTTCGATTATCTTCCATTTTGCAATACTTTTAGAAACAAAATGTATTTATTCTAATTTAATGTTTAAAGTAATAACAATTTATTAAACACATTAATAAAGTAGAGTTAAGATATACAATAATTCACAGCACATGAATAGACGGAACTGAGCTCTGAGTACGAGAATTATGTTTTTTCCTTAATCATAGTAGTTAACCTACTTCTTGTGTGTTATTGTTATAAATTTAACTAAGCTACTAAGCCATATATGATAAATACTACAACGCACTTAATAGGTATCAGTAAAATAAAATAACAAAATGTCTAATAATTAGCTTTATTTTGAACATTTGGCACAATACTTAAGCACTTCCTTACAAATCTAAACTATGAGTTCTTAAATCATCTGCCAATTTTAGTCTCTAGCCTGGCCAAAAATTGCTTTATAACTTCTATTTCTAAAGACATTTGGTCCATTTTAACGTTTAATGATTCCACTGCTGCCCTGGACTCTTCGACGTAAGTTTGAGTCTGTCCTTTCAATTCTTCTACAGCTTCATCTATATCATCTAGCTGTTCAACTATCTCATCGTCTTTAGCTTTTGGAAGGCTCTTCGGAGGCTCTTCTGGCTTTATGCTACCCTTCATCAGAACCTCATGCATTTCACTCAACATAGTGTTGATATGCTGCAGTCCTATTTCATCTGTCATTTGTTTTTGCTGCATCTGCGCGTTGTTGAATATAGCATTTCTTATCCTCGAAGGAAGGATTTTGGAAAACTTCCACCTCGGTTTTCCTGGGCAGAGGACAATCACTCCCATAAGTCTTCTCTTGTCCTTAAGTCTATTGTTGACTCTTTTTGGTAGAATGTTGGAAAATATTTTATTGTATACAAGGGTATCTAGAGTCCCTAAGAATTCAACTTGTTTAGCTAATCTCCTGATGTTTCCAAGCACTTCCAAATCGTTGATGTCATTGACGGCTACACCCACGAGAAGATTCATTAGAACGATTGCAGCGAGGATCAGAAATACAAGGAATATGATTCTGACAATAATAAGAGAAGTGGCGAGCTCTTCTGAGTGTTCTTCGTCGAATAGAGCTTCATAGTCAAATTCTGAGGTCATCATGACGATTGTTTTAACAAAAGCAGCCCATGGACCTTCGAACGGCATTTGTGATCGAAACTGGATCATGAAGCTTAGGGAAAATCCGATGACGAGGAACGCGAAAGTTAGCAGGATCTATAAAATAAAATACATCCTTAATTTAAAAATACCACACTAATTACATTTACAATATAATATCTTTAAACTAATTTAAAAACTTCTTTTGTATACCAATGACAGAAGACATAACTAGACAAACAAAACATATGCGATAATAATTTATCGCATATGTTTTTTGTTTGTCTAGTTATGTTTCTATTCAGCAATAAGAAAGCCTCAGTTAAGCTAATGCTGAGGCTTTCTTCTTTCTATGCTTCTACTGATAGTGATTTCTGCCAAGAAACTATTTGAACAGCGATACATTTAGTAAGACGGTATTTTATGTTCATTGATTTATTAATTTTAATATAACGCGTTTTTCTTAATTGTCATACATAGTAAGTATACAATTTTAAATAACCAATATAGTCCATCTTATTAATAAATCATTAAGATAGTTTAAAAACAAATAAGTTATTTTAAAAAAAAAATAAAACCGACTTCATAACCACAAAAAGGCACTCAAAAGCGAAAAATAATTTACTTAAAATTATTATAAGCGTTACCCACGTCTCTATTTGAAGTCGGTGCCAGCCAAGCCAAGAGGCCCGGTGGCGTAATTGGGAGAACAGTCGGCTTTGATGCCGTGGTACCGAGTTCAAACCGCCGTGCACCAATGAATTTTTCTATCGAAAAATATATGTGCGCTTCTCACAGTGGCCCTCCGGTGAAGGAAAACATCGTTAAGAAACCAATAACCCCCGCATGGTGGTAGAACATATCTAGTGTCCGCCTGGCCAGCTACCACCCTCAAGTCAGAAAATCTGTCGCCAAACATCTAATGTGTTCCGGCAGCTATCCTTGAGAGCCAGTTCCCATTCTAGTCCACTTCTCTATCTTCGACCGCATCATCACTTAGCAACAGGTGAGATAGTGGTCAAACGCTTGCCTATAAGATATTACAAAAAAAATTTCCCCACCTTTATTTCTATCTCGCTCACAGTTACCGTAAGAATATCTTATATGCAATAGCAACCTCCATTGTGTATAATCTTCTTGGGACTCTTCTACTAAAACTAGTACAATCTCCTATGTTTTTGGGGTATTTATCTCCATATCTCTGGTGATACTAATCAGATCTCGATAAAAATAAATGGGACTACCTCGGAAACGTATCCTACCAATTAAAAAAAGAATCATTTGAATCCGTTCACAATTGATGGAGAAATCGCGTAACATACACACAAAAAAAAAAAAAAAAAAAAAAAAAAAACATACAGACGAATTGAGAACCTCCTCCTTTTTTGTGAAGTCGGTTAAAAATAACCGACTTTAATGCCCCGCGATTCAATTTCAGTAGCAAGTTTGAGACGTTTATCGTCATATCTCTAGAGATACTTATCAGATCTCGATGAAATTACAATGGGACCACCTAAAAAACGTACCCTACCGATTACAAAAATAATTATTCGAATCGGTTCACAATTGACGGAGTAATACACACAAAAAAAAAACATTCAGACGAATTGAGAACTTTGACTTGAGATTCTTTTTGGAAGTCGGTTGATAACGTAAAGCCTTTCTTCATTATTTAGACTTACCTTAATAACATTCGAAGCCACTTTCCCAAACATCAGGACATAGTATCCCCAATTTGGAAACCTGGACAGTAGAAACATCATCTCCAACCAAGACAGCAGCAGTGCTAGAGTGGCGACATGCCTCGGCCACTCAGCATCAGGCAGTGAGACTACCACAACCGAATATGGCAGAATCATAGCCAGGGAGAGAGACCCAAACTTTACCCAGGTTTCTAGTTGGAGAAAGTAGCGACTGCTTTTTACGTTCATATAAAGGAGCTCCTGAAAAAAAAACGAAAATTGCGTACCATTTTTGATGATTGCTTGGGATAGTTCCGCTATTCTGCGCCTCGTCTTTCTCCGATCATATAATTCTAGACAGACACGTATCCATCTTAGACCGTATCTTCACATAACATCATGTTAGATAGTCGTCAAGTGCTTGTCTGTTTGTTTAAAGATTTTCATTTTGTATGTCGGAAGATTTCCATTGACTCTTGATAAAATTATAACCACATCCTTTATTTTATATCAGACCATCATGTTAGCAGTTTGGTCAGAGTATATACATACGTTTAGTATTCACTCTAATTATTTTTAAAGTTGGGCAAAAAGGTAAGTTCAATGCAAAGTAGACTATTAATATATTTAACTGACCTGTATGAGCACTAAACATATCGTACCATAAACTATGTAACTCCAAATCGTTGAATTTAACCATTCTGGAGGCGTGTCATTCGTGTCTTTGTAAAAAAACACTGATATTATGAATATCGTCAACGACACTAAAAACAACCCGTATAACGTTATGATAGTGTAGAAAAACGGCAGTAATGCTTTCCACTTTAAATATAAGAAGCTCTCTACTAAAGGATGAACCAGCAACTTTCTCTGACCGTATCTATTACCAGTCTTTATCATCGCTTCTATCACTTTCATCTGTTGCATCTCACAAACAGTCGGCATGAGTATCCCATAATCAACAATGATCTCGGAACTAGGATCTTGAAGATCCTGACCGTTGCATGTTATGTACGAATCAAACACGCCTTCCATGAACTCTGTAGGCTTTGACAAATTATTTATAATCAAATCTATAGCTGTTCTCTTATGCTTCTTAGGACCATTCGTATGCCCAGATAGATCGGCGCCTTCTTTCAGGAGTAACATTATAACGTCTCTGCTTCCGTGATGGCTTGCCGTATGCAGAGGATACCAACCCATGCTATTGACTTCTTGAACTGTTGTTTTGTCTTTACTAAGTATAGCTCTGGCTATTTCTGTATGATTTTTTACAGCTGCTATATGTAAGGGCGTGGATGCTTTGTGAGGACTGCAAGTTGTGCGACATCGAATATCAGCGTTTTTTGAAAGAAGCATTTCAACGCAATCTTTATGATTGTTAGACACGGCAAAATGTATCGGGGCAAAACCTCTTTTGTCACCTGCTGATAGTGCATCGATCATTGTTTCTGTGATTGTGTCATTATGTTCTAATAATTCTTTTAGTATTTGTACGTGACCATAGTCTGCTGCTACATGGAACACGCTAACTTCTCCTGGTAACATGATTTTGAGAGATGCTCCTTCACTGATAATCTTTCTTACGCATTCGATGTGTCCGTTGATTATAGCTTTGAACAAAGCTGTTTCACCTTCAGAGTTCTGGTAATCTATTGCGTCCTTTTGTTTGGCAACACTGAGTATTTCGGTGAGCACGTCGATGTTGCCTAAGGCTGCTGCTGAATGTATTGGTGTCTCTCCGTCGTTTGCCTGTAAATATATATCATTCATGTGATTTATATTTTTGATATTTATTAAGTTCTTGTACATAAAAATACCTACATTACAAATTTAAAGCAAAATGATATATCTTATGATAGAATTTTACAAATGCAGATTTGGGATTGTAAAGCTATAAATTAATGTTATTACAGCATAATTTGTTTTAGAACTGGCGGTCACCTTCAATGTAACATCTGCTCCAGCTTCCAAGGCCACACAGACTCCTGGCACCCAGGCCGCTTCTACCGCAGCTTGGAGAACTGTATGCCCATCACTATCCTTCACATCCACCACTGCCGATAGAGGATCGGCTTCACTATGCTCGTAATTGGCCAGCACCTGAAAGAAATATACATGATCAGTTTGACTAAGGTTTATAATAACAAAGTCGTCACTTACCAGTTTAGGTTAGTGAGATAACGACCAAAGACATGTACAGTCTGGTATCGTAGCATTTATAAAAGGTTTTTGTAGTACATACATTGTTGCACATAATCCAAAATGTCTACATTGTGTAACACTTAAAGAAACAATGTTTTAGTATAATAATAGGAATGGAGATAGTTATTTTATTTGTAAACTCATTATACCTAATGAAATAGATTGATTATAAGTTTACATATCTGATCTCTCATTGAGATCTGATAATATCTTTGGAGATACTATCGGATGTCAATTAAATTACAATGGGACTCAAAGGGAAGCATACTTTCTCAAACCAATAAATGAATTTTCCATTCGATGTCAACATTAAAAAAACAGGCGAATTGAGAACCTTCTCCAATTTTGTGAGGTTGGTTAAAATAACATACGAGTTTCGTAATTTAGCAGTACTTACATGCAAAATCTCCTCCAATTCTCTCTTCACACAAACATGAAGTGGAGTTTCCCCAGCTTTATTCAGTACTTGTATAGAAGCTCCAGCTTCTAGCAGTACCTTCACAGCCTCAAGGTTTTCCAGCTCTACAGCGATGTGGAGGGGAGTATCTATGTTGTTCAAACCTTTACGCTTCATTGTGTTGAATACACCGCCAGCTTTAAGTAGCATTTTAATTACTTCTGTAACACTGGAAAATGATTTTTTATGATATAAAGTAACAAGACAAGCAGGACGCTCGCCTGAAGGTAAACTATGAAGTGTACCTATTATAGGTATTGTTTGATTATCAGCAGCCCTCAAACTAAACGGAAAAATAAACTGGGCAAGTGCAAGTCAGACCCGTACACTAGGGTTCCAATTGAACATTTGCCGGAATAGTAAGTTTTTTGTATGGGGACCCCCTTAATGTTTAATTTATTTTAGTATTTATTGTTTGATGTCATAGTAGCCATTTTAATAGACAGAGCAAATTTCAAGTCTATTACGGTTTGTAAGATCGAGTAAAAAACGCGTAAAAAACACGTTTCTTGTATGGGGGACCTCCTTTTATTTTTAACTTCGTATATTCTGTTTTTAGTATTTGTTGATGTATCGGCCATAGTGATACATACTTTGTAAAGATTTCATGTCTATCTATTATGGTTCATAAGTTCAAGCAAAAAACGCCGAAAAACACGTTTCTTGTAAGGGTAACGGTCCCCTTTAATATTTAGTATTATTTTTAGTATTAGTTGTATCCTGCATTCGTGTAAATTTAAAGTATCTATTAGGTACGGTTAAGGAGATACAGCCCTGTGAAGTGCGGACGGACGGACGGAGGGTCAGCGAAATCTCAGTAATAGGGTTCCTCTGGTACCCTTTGGGTACGGAATCTTAAAAGGGACTTTAAATCAGTTTTTCGTTTTGTAAATTATCTTAAATTATCAAGTCGATCGTTGATATTAAAGAATGTACTCACTGCTTCTCGCTGAGCTCCTGTTCGTAATAGTACGCATATGCCACCACATCAAGGGTGGTGCGGCCTTCTTCATCTGTGACGTTGGGATCAGCATCGGCAGCCAGGAGCAGCCTGGTGCAATGTATCCTGGCGCAGGATGCTGCTACGTGGAGCGGAGTCCAACCTGGTTGGAAGAGAGGCAGCTGCAAAAAATGCAAATTCAAAATTCAAAAATAATTTATTCACGACAGATACGGTTACAATAAAAATATGTTCATAATTGTATGGGTTCAGCATATCTTGACTATTTGGCATGTGAATAATGTACTTAATGTATAATGGCAACTAAAATGTTTTATGAAGTAGGCACGCCACATACTTCTTACTTCACATTATCATCTAATACTATAAGAATCTTTGTCCTGACATACTGACTGACTGACAGACAACGCACAGCCTAAACCGCTGGTCGTAGAGACTTCAAATTTGGACGGTATATTTGTCTTTAGTACGCAAAGGTGTACTAAGAAATTATTTTCCAAAATTCACCCTTTTAAGGGATGAAATGGGGGTTAAAAGTTTGTATGGAGAAACAAGATTAGATAGTATTTTCTATTCGAAACTTCACACAAGTGCTTCAGTAAAATAATAAGTAAATACGTGTTTCAGGCTTTTTTTTTATTCCACCCCTAAGAGGGTGAAATGCGGTAACAAAGTCTGAAATTAAGTATTATGCTGAAATTTGGCATGCAGATAGTTATTTTGTCGTAGGTATCCGCTAAGAAAAGATATTTCAAATCTCACTCTTCAAGGGGATTAAGCGGGGCTCAAAGTTTGTATAAAGAAACAAGATAAGATAGTCTTTTCTGTTCGAAATTTCTCACAAGTAATTCAGTCAATAAATAAGTAAATACGTGTTTCAGACTTTTTCGAAATGCCACCCCTAAAAGCAAAGTCAGATATGAATATTGTTTCAGATTGCGCTGAAATTTGGCATGCAGATAGTTATTTTGACGTAGAAATCCGCTAAGAAAGGATTGTTCTAAATTCACACCTTAGGGGATGAAACGGGGGTTCAAAATTTGAACCGATTTTGCTTTTACTTCTTTGATGTCTTTTATGATAGAAAGGTTTTTACAAAATAAAAGTTTTAAGTAAATAAAAGAAGTCTTTAACGCGGGCGAAGCCGCGGGGAAATTCTAGTAACTTATAATTATATAATTAAGATAGTTTAAAAACTAAAACAACCGACTTCCATGCCCCGCGAGTCAATTTCACTAGCAAGTTTGAGACGTTTATCGTCATCGATTGATTTATTGATCGACAGATTTGAAAGAATCATTCAAATCTGTTCACAATTAACGGAGAAATCGCGTAACATACACACAAAATTAACATGCAGACGAATTGAGAACCTCCTTCTTTTTGGGAAGTCGGTTGATAATATACATAATATACTTAACATACAATTATACATGTAATAAAATATTATTTATCTGTTCATAGAAAATGTCATAAATGTCATCGTAGTAAAGTGATAATAAAAATTACGACCGTTAAGTGTCGGAAATAATGTATGATCGTACAAAACGAAAAAACCGACTACACACATTACACATGCCGCCATAGTCAAAGTAGTTATAATCATGTCATCAAAGCATACAAATTTGCTTAAATTTTTTTATATCAATATCTCCGGAGATAATTGTCAGAACTCGATACAAATTGAATGGGACCAAAAAGAAGGCATAATCTCTCAAAAAATTTTTTTTTCAAACCGTTTAAGATTTGACGGAGTTCTGAAGTAAAGAAAAAAAATGGCCAAGTGCGAGTCAGACTTTTGTCCCGCACACGTAGGGTTCCGAACGCCATCTAACGAATATCTAACGAACTTCTAACACCAACTAAGTAAACGTTAACACAAAGGCGTTGGTAATTAATATTATTAAATATTTTTTGCCACTTAAACAGAAAAATATGACTCTTCCCGACATCTATTGGCGAATAATAATACTATTTTTTTTAATTGAGAGCAACTAACTGCTTTTACTACACAATAACATTAAAGCTACTTCTACTTACCAATAGATGTCAGGAAGAGTCATATTTTAAGTTGATTATCGATAAAGTTGATTATTGAAAATACGAATAAAACAACATTTTCTAAAGATAAATCCTAGCGAGATCGATTTATCGCCCCCGAAATCCCCTGTATACTAAATTTTATTTAATCGTTGGAGCCGTTTTCGAGATTCAGATTCAGATTCCGAGATTAAGGTAAACACGATAGCGCCATCTATGAATCTTCATATGAATCTTCATAGATGGCGCTATCGTTAAAAACACGTTTTGTGTTTTAAGCCCTTTAATTTTTAACTTTGTTCTGTTCTTAGTATTTGTTGTTATAGCGGCAATAGAAATACATCATCTGTGAAAATTTCAACCGTCTAACTATCACGGTTCATGAGATACAGCCTGGTGACAGACGAACAGACAGACAGACAGACAGACAGACAGACAGACGGACAGCGGAGTCTCAGTAATAGGGTTCCGTTGGTACCCTTTGGGTTCGGAACCCTAAAAAACAGTCGAATTGAGAACTTCTTCATTTTTGTGAAGTCGGTTAAAAAGATGAAGTTCTTAATTATTTGTCTGAACCTTTTTTATATATGTTCCCCAATTACTTAAAAACGCCTGTACAGCTCTTTTTAGGAAATTCTTCTTTTGATTTAAAGGGTATACTTCCCAGATAGTCCCATTCAATTTTCATCGAGATCTGATGAGTATCTCCAGAGATATGTAGATAAACACCTAAAGCTCGGTACTTAAAATATGATTAACGCGGCATTTGAAGGCAGTTTTTTAGTTTTTGAAACGATCTTAAATTATATATTCACTGTCAGTATACTCTACCAAAGAGCTGAAGATCGAGCTCAGTGGCGAGTATGGAATGAAGTCATAGGTGAGGCTTATGTCCAGCAGTTGCCAGAGATAGGCTGATAATGATGATACTCTACCACACAAAGTACCGTGATAGTAGTTAAAATACAAGATTATATCTAATCTACTCACGCTCCCCCTAAAATCCTTGCAGTCATGGTCGATATTATCCTTCCAAGTCTTCGGAACCAGCTGGTTGACTTCCCCCAGGTTGCACCGCACGTTGGTCAGCAGCTTGGTTTTCGAACAGTGCTTCCGAACGATTTCCTCCGTCTCTGATGACAAGCTGTCATTGTCCATTCGCTCCTGAATATCTGGAAATAGCAGAATTGTGGTGAAACTGCGTCCTGCAAACGTATGTGTTCCTTTTTTATATCTTATAGGCTAGCCGTTGACCACTATCTCGCCTAGTGGTAAGCGATGATGATATCAAAGATGGTAAACTTACTAGGCCTAGAATACTCTGAATCTCAAGGGCTGTGTCCTACCGGAATATCGTAAGGTTATGGCGGCAGATTTTCTCTTTTATAGTGCTTACGCACGCAGCTCAGTTCTGCTCCAGCCAGCACACTTCCCTGATTTAGCCAGCAAACATCTCCGCTCAAATCTAGTCAGTACGCATCTTCGCACAGCCTCGGTGGATACACCCTAGCTGAAAAACATGTATTCTCGTCTCCGTGTCGGACAACTCCGCACATCTTTACTTTGGTCTGGGGCTTATTATGGTTTCTGACACGTGGCCTCACGTGGCAATTCAATAGACCTACGTTGTAAGTTGTAAATATATTCTCCTTGGAAGGGTGCTTCTGGCAGGTTACGCAGCAGTGTTTATGTGGCAAACAGACAGTTAGTGTCAAGAGTAATTTTACGTCAATTATTCATATTTTTGTAGACATTGTAGCAATTACAATTCGATTTACTTACCAACTGACTAATTATCTAGAATTCAAAGCAAATATTTTTCACTTAGTGCAGTCGAATGGAGATAGCTCAAAATTATATGGTACGTCTGATTAAAAAATTAAAATTTTATGGTTGTCTTCACAAAGTTTTCCTTCATGGCACCTGATAGCTTTCCTAGAGGGTACATCTACCCAGGATAGGCTGGGTACATATACCCTCTAAGGAAGCCACAGCTGGACATAGGTCCAGCTGTGGACTAACACAGGCTGCTGATGATGTTGATGATGATATCTAGTCTCTGCTTTATCGTTTTGCTATTCATTTCAAGGGCCCAGGGGCAACCCGTACTATGCAACGCATTAATGACAATGGAAACGTCGTTGGCACTATTATCGTCAATTGTGAAGGTGGGTTCTGAATGATATAATATTGGCATCAGAGTTTATTGGTGGATTTTGTGCAAATTTAAGGGTCTTTTGCTTCCCCTCTTTTTAGCTACTTTACATACTAGACTAAATGCTGAAGCTCAGTTGAGAGAGTGACAGCTCAGAGCAAATAATAGGATAGACCGTACATGTTCATTATCACTACCTTCTTCACTAGGAGTGCCTGCGATCCTTTTGCTTCGTAAAGGAGCTGGAGTTAACTTCATCATAATCAGCCAGTATCAGTTCACTGCTGGACATAGATAGGCCTCTCCCCTTCGGCTCTTTGTTTCCAGTCACTGCCCACAGCTTTGCGAATGTCGTCGCTCCACCTGGTTACAGGGCGTCCTACGCTACGTTTGCCGATTCGCGGTCTCCACTCAAGCACAAGAAACAAAAAAAAATTGTTAGCTAATACGAGCATAGCTCTTTTCATAGCTCGCTGAGTGTCCACGTCTCGGCTCCGTATGTCATGACGGGTAGGTTGAATTAGCTAGTCGAAGTTATGGGAAATGCTCAATTCACCACAAACAGGACGTTAGTTCGGCCCAGGTTAAAAATATAAGGATACATGTTCTTGCCGTGAGTGATTCAAAGTAGGTATTTATGTACTTTCATCATTCATCACTCATTTTTACATTTCATTCATCAGTAGGATGACCACACCATCATCACTTAGATTTATGATGGTGAATCCTAAAGTAAATATGAATGCATGGTGGTAGGTCACTATCAGTATCCACCTGGCAGCTATCACCATCAAGTTAGAAAATCTGTTCCGGCAGCAATCCGTGAGAGCCAGTTCCCATTCTAGGCTTAGCGTGCTGCCATCCTCGACCGCATAATCACTTACCAACAGGTGAGATAGTTAAAGGCTAGCCTATATATGTTATTAAAAAAAAATGATTCAGATAACCAAGATTCAAATATTTTTCCAGGTTTTCCAGAAACTACGACTCTGGACAGTTTGACAGCTGCTACATACTCTAACCACATGAGGAACCTCTCTCACCATGCTGAAAATGCTCTTAAAGAGATTGTAAGCATTCATAACGCAAATGCTTATGTGCTTTCTTTTATCTCTAGAATTAATGGTGGTAGCTGGAGCTTGAACCAACCAACGACCATCCAACACCAGAGACAAGATACTAATCGCTTTATGTCTTCACATAACATCAATATCAGTTTATCAGTTCTAGCACATGACATGAGTTTCAAGCACGTTTTAGCACGATGTTCGGTGACAGCCAAATTAGTTGGGATAGTGACTGAAGTTTTGTGGATTTCTTTTTAACTGACTTCACGAAAAGGATGTTCTCAATTCTACTATTTTTTATTTCCGTCCGTCTTCACTATTTTTTACTCCGTCATTTATTAACCGACTTGAAAAATGCATTTTTTGTTTGAAAGATTATGCTTTCCGATTGGTCTTATTGTAATTTTATCGAGATCTGATTGGTTTTAAAAATGACTAGCGCGGCATTTGAAGTCGGTTTTTTTCGTTTTGCAAACGACCTTAAATTATTATGATGTAAGGTATGACGAGCACGCTGCTCATCGGATGGTAAGCGAAGACGTCTTACTGTTACAGATATAGGCGCATGTAATATTCTGGATAGACAGAAAGCTCGCTAATAGGTCTATTACTAAAAAAATGTTTTTAGTCCGTCATTTACATTATCAAAACAACGAAGAAAACAATGAAAAAAATGAAGATATAGAGCGTTGAAATTCCGCGTAACGTCACAAACCGCTGAAAAGTGTACTACTTTCTAGCGGTTAGTGACGTCACGTGCCCTCACTCCCGAACTTTGAAGCTCTTTATCTTAGTCAATTTCTATTGATTTGTAAATTAATAAAAATATGTATCTAATATTTTATGATAATCCAACTGACGGACTAATTTGAATTACTATTTTTTGAGCCAGGCAACATCCCTATTGTCGGTAAATTTGTCTACTACAAAGTAAACGAATACGACGAGTCTCCTCGTGTCTTGTCGCAGCAAGAATATATTTGATTATGTATATTTTTGTACTAGATTGTCAAGCGTTTGACCACTATCTCACCTGATGTTAAGTAACGATGTGTATATAAGTGATATTGTTTGTGTGTGTGAACTTATCGATAAACGGCTAGTTCATAAAAGTGATGCATTAAGCCTTGTATCCACTTGAGCATGCTCAGGCAAATGAGCGGCTCATTTGGCCGAGCATGCTCAGAGGAACAAAATGAATGTTTTGGTCGAACGAGCCTCAACATTGAAAAAGCTGTGCTCAGGCTGCTCAGTATATCCTCGGCTCCGTCATGTCTTCACGTGTCCGTGTGATTATAATATTCTTCGTATGTACTATCCCATAGCACCCTCTTTGATTCATACGCATCAATTAATGTTAAACAAGTCTCGTTATCCCACAAGCCACTCATTTTTCAAATAACAGAAAAAGTAAACGTAATTAAAACTCGGGGAATTCGACGCGCTCGCCTCAAACACAAAAACAACCGTCCACACTGAGCGCCGAGCGAATACTGAGCGCCTTTGAGCACGGACAAAAACCGATAGATGCCGGTTCGCCCTGAGCGCGCTCGGATTTGCTCGGGCCGAGCGTGCTCAGGCGTCTCCACTTGAGCATGCTCAGGCGAATGAGCGGCTCATTCGCCTGAGCATGCTCAAGTGGATACAAGGCTTTAAATGTTTTAATTAAGTCCAGCCACAGAATAATGAATAGTACAAGGTCCAGCATAGTTATTCTCATTTCAATCGGATACATTCAAATTTGGAAGCGTCATTTTGATTTTTGAATATTTTTTATTCCATGAGAGCTATTTAGACACGGAAACCTTTCCGGTTAGGGTCAGTTCACACCGCGACGCGACGCGACGATACATTTGGAGTCGCGCGGCGCAGCAAAACGTGCGACGCCACCAAATTATGTCAATGCAATTTGTATCTTATTGTTTAGTTAATAAAGTTCAATTGTTTATCACGCGGTTCAATTGTTTCATCCCGCTGCACCGCGGCGCAGCACGGCGCAGCGAGACGCCGCGCGGCGCAGCCTGAAGCCGCCGAACTAACTCAATGAAATGTGTTTGTTTTTGTATATAGTAAATAAAGTTCTTTTTTGTAATACTCTAACTACTACTCTCTTTATAAGTGCGCACCACGTCGCGTCGCGTCGCGGTGTGAGCCAACCGTTAGATTCACTGATTTTTTTGTGTTGAAATATCAAACATTGCGGATTAGAGTATTGTGAATTGCAAAGAGAGTCGAAGGCGATGCAGTTTCCGAATCCCAATTTGCTTTAGAATCAGGGTGCCGAAGAGTAATTTTAATGTTTCAGGATGTGACAGATGACCTGGTGGTTCTCAGGTTGGTTTCCAAGAAAGCAGAAGCTGTGGTTGCACCGGATACAGAGTTCAACTTAATCGTGGTCATGAGAAAATCTTAGAGAACTCCTGAAGATTTTGACGATGACGAAGATTTTACTCAGTTTTAACGCTTAAAACACAATAATTTGTTTTTTCTAAATCCTTTGTGATGATTTTGGACATGTTCTTCTTTGGATTTTAACAATCAATTATAACTACTGACTACTGCTGAATTTCTGATAAAAGATTATTTTTATTGACATGGCCCCCTAGACAAATTTTATATTTTTATTCTATGAAAAAATCCAATTTTTGTTTTCATTCACGCTAACGCAGCTTTAAAATTTATGGGAATGCAAACTTCGTTGCGGAAAAAAATGTCATAATCATACTTTTTGAACTTGCGTTGGCGTGAATGGAAACAGAACTTGGATTTTTCTGGGGGGGCTGTACCGATCTGTCTTCTTGGACGGGTATTGAGGATGGCGGAATGAGAAACCAAGCTGTGTTTTAAGACAGTAAGGCAGTTATAAAAAAAGGGCCAAGTGTGAGTTGGACTCGTGCACGAGAGTTCCGTCCGAAAAAACTTGTTAACATTATTGCTATAACTAAAAGACAAACTTGTTTCATCCCTAGACATGTTTATTCCACCCACCGTAAATAATAAGTTTGTAACACAGTAAATTCGCTATATTTTGTGACATATTTACGGTTTTCAGATTTTTCCTTTATACGTGCTAAAGATAAAAATAATTTATTTGTCCATAAACATGAGTATGCATACAAGTATGGTGTATGCAATTTGGTAATATAATTATGATGTGAGTATGCATACAAGTATGGTGTATGCAATTTGGTAATATAATTATGATGTAAATTCATGTTTTGCCTATGAATGCGTACAAACAATATTAAATAACATAATTTATAGCACTTTAAAGCAATGAATAAACTTAACATCTTTTAAGTTTGAAAAATATACAAATTAAATTAAATACCTTATAAAATCAACAAAATATTTAATGAACGAAAATAATTAATTACGAGTACTAGTTAGTAAAATATATATATCGGTTATATAGGCATAATATCCAAATTTAAAATCACAGTAAGTCGTCATAGCTTGTCAATAGTTCGTCATTTAAAAAATCACCTATTTTATAGTAGCATTTTAAATGTAGTAGATTACTCAGTTTCTTTTTAAATAAATGTAGGGTCAACAGTTTTATGTCATTTGGTATTTTGTTAAAGACAGCCGGCGCCATGTATAGAACACTTTTACTTAAAAGGCTAGTTTTGGCGCTGGGTAAGCATAATTTTTTACTGTCACGTCAAAAGAGAATATAAATACTACGTAAGTCACGTCTGTGGCTATTGCTCATTTCTGAAATTGTAGGAAACAAATTAGGGTTGGCTTTCGCAAATTTTGCAGTTTCAAGAATGTACAATGATGGAAATGTCAGAATACGATGCTTTTTGAAGAGTGATATGCAACTTTCAGTAGGTTTTAAATTAAACATAGCTCGTATACACCTTTTTTGGAATTTAAAAATAATTTCGTTGTCAGTAGAATTCCCCCAAAAAATGATCCCATACCTTAATATAGACGCTACCAGCCCATGATACGCTGTTAAAAGTGTTTGTGTGTTTACTACACTTGTAGATTCTCTACATGGGTCTTCCAATTCAATTTTTTATCAATATTAAGTCCTAGAAATTTTGTGGCGTCAACTTCATGGACAATCTTGTTTTTTTATCCAAATTTATTTTTAGATTGTTCCTCTCTAACCATAATATTATAGATGTCAAAGATTGAGAAATGTCATGTCTATATGTGTCTTTATATTTAAATTTTATCGTCACGGTGCTGTCATCGGCAAACAGTGTCATATGTTGGTCGATTCTTAAGATCGTTTATATACGATATAAACAACTAACAGGCCCTAACACAGTTCCTTGCGGAACACCATGTTTAACAAAACGACCCGATGATACATGAGATTGCTAATTTTTAGATTTGATATTAATATCTGTGATTTCGGTGTACTGAATTCTGTTACTTAAATAGGATTTTATTAGATTCAAGATATTGTGTTGCATGACCTTGCTTCTTGCCAAATTTAATGATTCTAGATCAACGGATATAACCCCACAGGTTTGTTTCCCTTGTGAAATTGCAAAACATGTGACACGGTCATATCTTTTGATTGCAGTGATTGATTGATTTAGTGATTGTTTCACCAGTTCCTGATAAAATTTCAGATAGTTATCTGACATAAGATGCCATATAATAGTTGTCAAAAAGTTCCTAATAGGGCTATCAGAAACCGGTTAAACTGGCCCTTAGTGTAGGACGCTGAGCTAATCAGAGGTGTAACGACGATATACGAAAGCTGGCTTGCAGCGGAGAAAGTTAATTGAGGCTTAAAACCCTTAAGGCCTGAATGTAAGAAGAGACCTATCTCCAGCTATGAACGAGACAGACTGATGATGTAATGATTCTAGTGAATATATAAAAGCATCATTAAAAGAACTGGGTTATTCCCTGTCGGAACTCTGATTATCTACTGATTGGTAGGAGGACCGGATTTTTTTTGACCTATCTCCGATTGAGCATCATATTTACAGTCTAGTGGATAAGTGAAGTCACCGATAAAAATATTTGATAAACTAATTTCCTATGCCTACCTTCTGGAAAGTCCAATAGTATCGCCACCTGCCTGACATTCCCAGCCATCGCTGCCAGGTGAAGTGGCGACCTTCCAAGTCTGTCCACCCTGAGCTTCTCTGCTCCAAACTTGATGAGGAGACACAAGGCTTCGCCTCCCAAGATAGCGGCTGAGTGGCATGCTGAGACCAAGCTCAAACGGCATGTTGCGTTTGGGTTGGCGCCAGAGTTTAGCAATCTTTAAAGAAAATGATATATTTTAATGATTAAATATCATTCCGAAATGTGGAAATATGTCCTGGAGTTAATATATTGATATATATGTCAAACAGGCACTAATCCAGTATCGTCACGTAACGTCAGGAGAGATAGTTACCAAATGTTTCTGTCTGTGTTCTCACTTCAATCTGTTCACAATGATACTTAGGCCTCTTAGGAGGTTTTGAGGTGCCTGATAGCTCTAGTAGGAGCTTATCTGACAGATTTTTGACAACTTTTGTGTGGTGCCATAATTATATCAGATAGCTATCTGGATCTGGATATTTACCTGGCACCGGTGAAATTGACCCTTCAACTTAAAATTTAAAACCATCCTAGACTGATCTATATAATTATAACATTTAGATCAACTGCAGATCTTGATCAACTTCTCCATTAGAATCTGCAGCACATAGTAACTCTTGTTATTTAGTTCTAAATATAAATAAGTACCTATGCATCTATAATAACTAAATAAGTACCTCACCTTTCCACCTCCTCGATATTATTCGCCTCGATAGCCTCTAGAAGCTCCGTGTTGAGTCTCCTCAGCCTTCTATCACTGCGTCTCCATTTCTTGGAGAATGGCTCTGATTCTAGTGGAGTGTTGTTCACGGTGGAAGATACTGATGATGGAGTCAAGTCAGGCAACGGTGGTTGTGGTAGTTGGAATGACGGCTGTCTGCAAAAAATATTGCCTAAATTTGTAAAGAAGACAATAATAGCCTCTGGATGGTGGTAGGGCACTGTTTAGTGTCCGCTTGGTTAGCTGCCACCCTTAAGTTTCGTAATCTGTCACCAAACATTAACTATTCCAGTAGCTGTCCCTGAGAGCCATATACGACTGAAAGCCTAGCTACCATCCTCGACCGCAACATCACATATCAACAGATGAGATAGTGGTCAAATGCCTATATTGTATTAAAAAAAACAATGAAAATAGCCTAGATTTTACTGTGTAAGTATTATACGCCATAGGGCTTACTCTGTATTGATGGTAATTCCCAAAGCTGGTCTGGGCGGTCTGATCCTGCCATTGCTCCGCTCGTTGACTGAGAGCAGCTGCTGGTCTTCATCAGGATGCTCCCCTCGCTCCACGTCTGAAATAGAACGATTAAAATAATTTAAGATCGTTTAAAAAACTTAAAGGACAGACTTTAAAAGCCGAGTACTAGGTTTGAGGTGCTTATCGCCATTAACTCATGTCACCAGTGTGAATTAGTCATTGTCATTAATTTTTAAATTAATATAAGTCGTTTCATTGTGTCAACTTATTTTTGTACATCTTGTGTCCAATGTATACTATTATAATCTTTGATTATAAACAAAATTATATTTGTAATTTTTATTCTGTGTCAATAAACTAATCATTATCCCTCTTCGAGCATTTACCAATGGAGATGTTAACGTTGTAATCCACAAACATTTTTTTCTGCCGATACTTACGGGGGACGAGGTAAACACGCATTACACACACACAAATCACTCACTTTAACGATCCCGCACACTAGCTTGAAACACGCACACAGTATTAAATACATTATAAATAAAAAATATTTTACAAGCTTTTATTTAACTTGCAATGTATGTATGTATGTATGTTCGGGTGGAATCTTGGAAGCTAAATTAGACCTACTTCCCGATGTCCGATTGGACTCAAATTTGGTGTACTTATGTATCTTCGTGCAAGTTAAAATCTATATAATTGTAAAAATACTCATCTAAACTTAACAAATTTAGTTAATATTAAGTGGGAAAGTGATAAATAACTCCAGTTAGTGTTATTTGTTGTGTCTGTGTCGTATTTATTGAGATTCAAAACCGGTAATAGTCGCCGGTCGACGCGGGAACCTTGAGCTGTCAAAATCAAGACATTTTAGTGGAGTGGAAATCCTGGTATTTTGGGTGGTTCTGAACGCAAAACCTGGGGAGTATTGATTTATAACCTTAATATATATTCGTAACAACTATTCATAAATTACCTCACAGCCCCCCCCCCCCCTAGTATATGCCTTCTTTTAATAACCAACATTAGACGATTGATACTGCCGACTGAACGGTTTTTTTTACTTATTCACGTAACTTTTACTTATTCTTCGTTTTATGTTTTCGGTTGTCTCAGTTATTATCACTTCCAAATTTCGAATCTCATGTTACGTGCAATACAAATATTAAATTAGCAGTTGTAATATCTTTTTACGTTCCCCCGAATCAATGCATAACAAACGAATTAAAACTTCATAATAGAAAGTAGGTACTTTAAATGCATAACATAGGCCTTTGTGTTGTTTTATAAGAATTGACTCAATAAATATATAAATTGTTAAGTAATTTATGAAGTTACTGTTTATTATTAAACTGGACTTACACTAATAACTTGAAATCAAAACCATTATCACAATCAACTCTCACAGTTATTCATCATAAACTTTATCGGCATAGCTTGAAAGTAAGGTACTTCTTTCCGGTTTCCAGACGTAATAGCCTCCACAATAACTACTCGAAGAATGGATGTTGAGGCTAAATTAAAAGTGGCTCTACTGGAATTGAAAACAAGTAAGAACTCCAACAAAGGATTGCTGCAAGAACTTTAAGATCACGAATCTGACATGGCAGAGATGTTGAAGAAGAATGCAGAACTTAAAAATCAACTAGCCGAGTATGATATCGCTATGGAAGACATGAGAGACCAGCGTGACAGGCTCCTAGCGACAGTGGATGTACACACTCAAAACCAAGAACTTTTTGAACAAACTCTGACCTATATCCGGGACCTGGAGCAGGAGCTTTTGTGTACTAAGAATAAACTCGAAGAATTGGAAACTTCTCATGCGTTACAAAATGACTCTAATAAAGCTAACACTGTGGATTTATATACAGAGCTCATCCCTTCAGGTTCTAGTAGTGTCTGTATTAAGGGTTCTAACAAGATCAAAAAATATATTAAGTATAATAAAATTATTAGGAAAACTACTTATAAATTAAAAAAATATAATCAAATTAAACAGGATAATTTAAAGGCTTGTAAAAAAAACATAGATTTAAGCCATGAGTTACAAAATTGCATAGAGTTGCTTGAAAGGTGTAACAGTGATCTATTAGAATTTAAGAAGAAGGCTGATTCACTCAAACAAGAACTGCTTACCTCAAAAGATGTAATTGGGGCTCCCATCGCTAACTTGCAGAGTGAATGCTACCAAGGTCATAACAGTCTACCAAGTACAGTAAATACTGCGAGTTTACATCTACAGACTGACTTGGTTAGGCAGGAGGTAGCGTTATCGTTGCAGTGCACTGGGGCCTCTGGGGTGGACTCGGGCAGTCCTTTACAACTGCCGGAGCCTGCTAGAGAGACCATTGTGTACAGCGATGAGATTGGCATAGGTATGGGTAGCTTATTAAGAACAAGATTAAGCCAAAATGTACACAATAATTGCTGTCCTAATTTACCTATAAAAGATCTATGTACGAAAATTAGCAGCCACCAGTATCATAAAAATTGTACAATTATAGTGCACCTAGGCAACAGCACAAATGTAAAAAAAACTGATATTAATAACCTAATTGAACTTTTATCAGACATTGCCAGCAAAGGCGGCAATAGCCCAATGGATAGGGTGTCGGACTGGCGATCGAGAGGTCGTGAGTTCGATCCCCACCCCACCCATTGCACTATTGACGTGAACCCACTCCAGACACAAGCATATTTAGCTTAGTTGGAGGGGTTAACAAGAATACTAGTAATGTGCAACCCACATTGCGAGTAATCTTTATTAAAAAAAAAAAAAAAAAAAAAAAAAAAAAGGTATCAGTAAAATAATAGTGTGCTCATTTCCATACTTAAAACACAGGAGTAGTACTGTCAATATCAATAATCATATACATAAATTAAATTTGACATTATATAATCAGACATGTCGCCTGAGCGACTTTTTGTATTTCGAATGTAATACATTTATGAGTAAGCTTTTATTGACAAAGGATACTTTGTATCTCAAAAAGACTGACATCTCGACCATTGCTAAGTTATTAGCATTCAATATATATGATCCAGTTTTACATGTTGTAGCGGATCACACAGACAAGCTCCAATGTAGTGGTGTTACTATGCGGGGTAATTGTAGTGTAGTTGACAAAGTTAGTTTAAACTAACGCTTAGGACAATGGGGAGGCCAGACTTAATCAACATTTTCCATCAAAATATACAAGGCCTCTCCAGCAAAGCCTTAGAATTAGAATTATTTCTCGACTTTTATAAAGTTGATATAATGTGTATTACTGAACACTGGTTTGTGAAAGGTACTTTGTTACCAATAATCAGAAATTATACAATTGCAAGCACATTTATTAGACAGAAGGCAATTCGTGGTGGCTCACTTATATATGTATCTGAAAATTGTAATTTTAAGGAGCGTAAAGACATTGTAGCTTTGTCTGTTGAACGATGTATTGAATTATCTTGTATAGAGCTGGGGCAACATATAGTCATCTGTGTATACAGACCTCCATCGGCTGATTATAAAATGTTTGAGACAATTATGGAAGAAGTCATGATGAAAGTCTTCAACACCCCGAAATCTTTGATAGTTTGCGGTGACTTTAATGTTAATTTAATTGAGCAGTCACCGCTCAGTGATAAGTTAAAAAAAATATTTCTTAGCTTCAATTTAAAGCATCTTTTTAACCAGCCGACTAGAATCACTAGCTCATCAGCAACCTGCTTGGACAATGTGTTTTGCAACTGTGAACCTGAGAAAATTGCAATCTTTGATAAACTTGGCTCCGACCATCTGGGACAGAGTGCCACATTTTCATGTAAAACATCCACCAAAGGTCAAGAATACACATACAGGCCCATTACAACCAATCGGGTTGAACAGTTTGTGGATATCATTGACAAGCAACTAATGAACCTAATATTTTCTGAGGATCCCGATGACCTATGCAGCACTTTATCTCAAATGTTGGGTGCAGAGTTCAATAATATTTTTAAATTTAAAACTATTACAAGAGCTGGGAAAATTCGGTTCGATGACTGGGCTACTCCTGGTATTTACAAAAGTAGAAATAATTTGTACAACTTATACTCACAAAAACAAATGAATTTACACAATACTAAATTCATAAATCACTTAAAACTATATTCCAAAACTTTTAAAGTGGTTTGTCAGACAGCAAAATCTTTGCATTTTAGTAGAAAAATTAAGCATGCTGATGATGAAATAAAAACAACATGGAAAATCATCAATACTGAAACTGGAAAAATAAAACAAAGAGACAGTAAGATCATCTTAAAAGTTAACAATAAATTAATCATGGATAGTAATGAGGTTGCCAATACATTTGATGAGTTCTTCTCTCAAGTACCTATTACTACCACTCAGTCCATAAATTCTAGTCCCGCTGATGCTTATTCTATATTATCAAAGTGTGTAAATAAATGTGATACCTTGTTCCAGTTCAAACACGTAACTGCAGACTCAATTGTGAAAACATTTAAAATGCTCAAACAAAAGAAAACCGAGGACCTGTGGGGAATGTCAACCACAGTTCTCAGTTACATTATTAATGTTATTAGCCCATACTTAGCTTTTATTTTTAACAGATGCGTTGATCAAGGTGTCTTCCCGGATTTAATGAAAAAAAGTAAATTGATTCCTTTATTCAAATCAGTAAACAAAAATGATCCATCTAACTATAGACCAATCTCTATACTACCGGCATTGAGTAAAATTTTTGAAAAAGTAATATTAGACCAGCTTTTAACACATTTTAACATGAATGATCTTTTAAATAGCAAACAATTTGGATTTACTAAAGGGCGTTCTACTACTGATGCAGGAATAGGTCTTCTTAAACATATATTTGATGCATGGGAGAAAGCACAAGATGCTATTGGCGTGTTCTGTGACCTAATGAAACACTAATTTACAAATTAAAATACTACGGTGTTGAAGGTAAGGCACTTGATCTGGTATCATCATACCTCTGTAATAGAACACAGATGCTTGAAGTCAATGGCGTCAGGTCATCTGGATCCCTCATAAAAACGGGAGTCCCGCAGGGATCGATCCTAGGACCTTTTTTATTTCTAGTTTATATCAATGATTTACCGTCATTCGTACAGAACCTATGTGATATTGTTTTGTTCGCAGATGATACTTCCTTGATATTCAAAATAGATAGGACTACACCTAACTTTGACGATGTAAACAAATCAATAACACAGGTTCTGAATTGGTTTACAACCAATAACTTATTGTTAAACGCAAAAAAAACTAAATGTATTAATTTCTCTCTACCAAATGTAAAAAAGGGTATCCTAAATAGAAGTATATTAATAAATGATGAACCATTAGAACTTGTTGAATCCACAACATTCTTGGGCATCACCCTGGATTCAAAGCTTCAATGGGGTTCTCAAATATCGGTTCTAGCAGGTAGGTTAAGCTCCGCTGCATACGCAGTACGTAAAATTAAATTTTTAACGGACGAAGCCACTGCAAGATTGGTCTATTTCAGCTACTTCCACAGTATAATGTCTTATGGCATTTTATTGTGGGGGAAAGCCGCTGAAATCCAATCAATATTTGTTTTGCAGAAACGAGCTATTTGCTCTATATATAGTATGAGGTCGCGAGATTCACTTCGTGAAAAATTTAAGGAAATTAAAATTCTAACAGTCAATACATTTATGAAAATATTTTGTTCATACGCAAGAATATAAATAATTATAAGAAAAGGTCTGATGTACATAATTTTAATACAAGACATAAAAATAGATTAATTATACCTAATTTCAGACTGCAGAAAGTTAGTGGTTCATTCATGGGGAACTGTGTACGCTTTTACAATAAGCTACCTAAAGATATTGATCAATTGCCTATGAGCAAATTTAAAATCTATGTAAAATCCAATTTGATGAAAAACTCATACTATACAATAGGTGACTATATGGATGACAAAAATGCATGGCCTGAATGCCCCAAGTTCCAAGAACAAATATAAATTGTATTATAATTATTAATATATTGTTAAAATTTTAAAGCTGACATGTACAATTAATTTAAAAAAAAAAAGATAAAATGACAAGACAAGCCCCATAGAGTTTCTTGGTGTTTCTTCTCTGATGGGAGTATTTCCGAAACACCGGTAGATTCAACAGCCATTCAGTTTTCCCCTTTTGTCCGCAGATTCTCTTTCTAGGCTTGCCATTTTTATTTTTATTTAAACAATATTATGAAGCTGACAGATGGACTATCAGTTCCATTTGGATCATGATATGTACTGTGATCGGTATGCGTTTCTCTATGTTGTGTTTCACTATTTCACTTTTTTTATTTTTTTTATATAAAAATTGTCTGAAGTACTGAAACACACAGTTACATGTATGGTTGGTTTTAACCTACCTTAATTTTTTTTAAATATTCTGACGTAAACGATTGGATGACAGCTGAATGGTTCATTACTTTTTTTTTTCTAATTCAAAGCGTTAAATTCTGCTTTTGCTATGTTTACTTGATAATTGGTTATGATTTATTTTATTATTTATGATTTTGACGTGTATATGTGCGTATATTTATACTGCCTACATACCGAATAAATGCTTTGATTCTTCTTTGATTCTTCTTTGATTGATTCGGTGACAATACAATATTATGGTACCATGCAGCTGGTCTGATGATGGATACGGAAGGTGGCCATGGCATCTCTGTGATAAAACAACATAACCCCACCGAATTTGGGCTCGATTAATTTGTCTTGAAGAGAACTTTACGCCTCGATGGTATCTAGGGTCTGATGATAAAGCTGGAAGGTGGCCACGGCATCTCTGTGATAAATCAACATAACCCTACCGAGCTTGGGCTCGATTGATTCGTCTTGAAGAGAACTTTTCACCTTGATGATACAGCTAAACATAAATGTCTTACAAAAAGCGGCATTAGCCCAATAGATAAGGTATCGGACTGGCGATCGAGAGGTCGTGAGTTTGATCCCCAGCCACTATTGATCCCCTATTGACGTGAACCCACTCCGATGTACCATCCTCGACCGCATCATTACTTACCAACAGGTGAAATAGTGGTCAAACGCTAGCCTATATGATACTAGAAAAATATAAAGTAGAAGTAGTAACTATGATAGGACAAGGTGGTAAGCGATGTCTTCTGAGCATACACACAGACGTGGCACTACAGAAGAGATACTAGTCCTACGGGTGGCACGCAAAACTCGTGACCACAGATTTTGTTTCACTTACAACACAACGCTGCAAAGACCTTCTATTTAATATTAAACTTGACTGCGTACACCGGCCCACCGGCCCTAATGAGACCGACCTTGAACAGAGTTTGTCTCTTTCTTTTGTATGGACAACTTATATATATACTATACATATCTATACATATAGTATAGAACATATATAGCTCTAGCAGGTTGTTAGACAAGGACACACTCCCACCCGGGTGCCTTTCGTTTGGGCCGTTTTGCTCTACAAAGCAATTACAACCTTATAATTAAAGCATACGGATTAAATTGAATTTGTCAAAACATCTGCAGTGCAAAAGGCAGTGCACCATCATTTATATTACGTCTATGCAACACTGTGCTTACCTTGAGACATTTTGAGTCATGCCTTGTAATTTCAATAGACTTCAAGTCAATATTCTCTTTAGGACACTTGTACAAAACACTTAACGAAGTATAAATAATTATTTATTATTATAATGAACTTTACATTATATAGAGACCTATACCACTAGCATTATAAACAGTAAGTCGTGGACTGGCCTTTTGCACGCGAGATCTTAAATGGTGTAAATAACTAGGTAGGTAGATTACCGCACAATCTTGAATGATACCTATTTGATTATGCTAGACTGTAAAGCATTACTAAGTAGGTACTCGCTTACGATATACCCTTTGAGGAAAATAATAATCCCCTCTCGATATTGGAATACCCAGAGCTTAAGGTGCCACCTCCACAAACGAAAGTCATTATAATCAGCCGGTATCAGTCCACTGCAGATTTCTCCAGATAAAATTAATTTTTCACTCCCTCTGCGGGTAGATTTGAAAGAAATAAAAAATACATGTTTCATTATTTGTTTTAAGTTTTATTTGTACCTTTTGTTTTTAGTTTTGAGTGAAGCGGACCAAAGAATAACATTTCTTATAGAAACTTATAACCCTATGTAACCCCTTCAGGGGATGAATTTTGAAAATCAAATTAACCTATGTGTTATTATATAATTATAATTTCAAAACGTACACTATCTACGTTTCAAATTTCATTGAAATCGGTTAATTAGTTATGCAGATACGTCGAAACAAACATGACTGGATTTTCTATGATTTTGCCAAACAAAATTCATTTTACACACCCCCTAGGGGTAGATTTGGAAAATAAAAAAATACGTGTCTCATTATTTGTTTTATAGATTGTATGTACCGAGTATTCATATTCATATTAATTTATTCCTTCAATTGGGTACATTGTACACTTATGAACGTTAATGAATACAACAAATATGTATTAAAATAACAAAAGATATTATATTCATAAAATTATATTACATTGAACACGAAACAATGCACTATTCGTGTGAAGCCATCACAGAAAAATAGAATTATTGACTGACAAGGAAAATGTTACCATATTATAAAAATGTTACTATAATGTCTTCTAATCGCGAGTGAACAGGTATTTACTAGGTAAGCGTGCTACATCGTCGACCGCATTGTCACTTAACATCAGGTGAGATAGTGGTCAAACGCTTGCCTATACAGCATAAAAAAAAAAGATAATTTCAAATGTAAAATATTAAATATAAAAAATATATACAAATGTCAATGTTAAAATTATGAGAATGTCAATAAAGAAAAAAAAGTGAAACTACAAATGTCAAAACATAAAATAATGAATGGAGTTTTGGCGGGAACGTGGAAAAGTGTGTGTGATCTCATTGTATTTTTTCCTAAAACTTGTGTTCTTCTGCGTGTTAATATGTAATAAATGTGGATTATTAACCATTAAGTGCCGGTGAATGTGTTCGAGTGTAGGGAAACAGCGCAATGTTGAAAAACATGCTATTTGCGTTCTCACCAAAATTCCACTGAAAATCTCCAGTAAACACCACATCTTTACTGAAGGTATGACTTAGACTAGACTTTTACTTGACAACTGACCTGAAATGTGACTTTGACCTATCTCTACAACAAAAATTCATAAAAACTTGAAAAATTTCAATACTTGACACTGGCTAAATACACTAATCGTGTGGAGCCATGAAGAAACTAAAAAAAAAAAAATTAATAAAACAAAATGAACACATGATTAATAACAAATAAACGAAATAATAATGTCAAAGTTTCAACGTAAAAACTTAATATAAATATAATGAATATAATATAATAAACTTAAAACGTGTTGAGTGAATCGGACCAAGGAATACGTGGCAACAAACATTACTGAATTTTGTATGATTTTTCCAAACAAAATCATTTTACACATCCCCTAGGGGTAGATTTGAGAAAATAACAAACACGTGTCTCATTATTTGTTTTAAGTTTTGTTTGTACCGAGTTTTGATTGAATCAGACAAAGGAATACGTGAAAACAAATATGACTGAATTTTTTATAATTTTTACAAAGAAAATTCATTTTTTAAGCCCGCTAGGGGGTACTTTTGAAAAAAATAATTACACATAAATCATTATTTATTTTAAGGTTTATTTGCATTGAGTTTTGAGTAAATCTTTGAGTTTAGTCGTTATCGAGATACGTGGTAACAAACATTCACACGCACACACACACACTTACTTTCGCATTTATAATATTAGTAGGAGGATAGTAGAAAGTAGGATAGGAAGCAGGATAGTAGGAAGTAGGATAGGATAGGATAAAAACCGGCGAAGTCGATTTGAACTCGTCCACCGAGGCTTCCGTACCATCTTTGGTATGTACCAATTAAGCTAGACCTCTAAATTGTATCAGCGCTCATATACCGATAGTCCCAAAAGTACCCGACAAAAAAAAAACAAGTAAACACAAAATTAAAAAAAAAAGTTTATTTTTCTACGTAGTCTCCCTCTAGCTCGATACATTTGTTCCAGCGATGTTCAATTGCTTCGATACCATTTTTATGTCAAGTTCCTCGAAGTAGCTAATGACCGCACACTCCACCTCTGCATTATTGGCAAATCTTTTACCCGCAAGCCATTTTTTCGAATTTGGGAAAAGAAAATAGTCTGAAGTAGCTAGATCTGGTGAATAGGGAGCATGGGGAAGTATTTCAAAATGTAACTCATTGATTTTGGCCATCGCAATTACAAAATTGTGAACTGGCGCGTTGTCTTCATTAAACAAAACTTTTTTTTTCTCCAAATGCGGACGGTTCGTCTTGATTTCATCACTTAAACGCTGCAATAGTGGTTGAAATTTAGAATCGTTTCGCACGAAAAAGGGGGAATGGAGGGGTGGAAGGGGTAGGTGAGGGTCCCCCTTTCACTACCCCACCACTCTCATTACAAGGTAATGCATAGTTTTTGAGTTATGATTTTTTTTGCAAAATCATAACCTCACTTGGTAAACATTTTGAATCGTTTGGCACGAAAAAGGGAGGGTGAGGTGATGGGGGGTAAGGGAGGGTCCCCCTTTCCTTTTCCCACCCCTTTTATTACAAGGTAATGCATAGTTTTAGAGTTATGCGTATTTTTGTAAAATCATAACCACACTTTTTTGTAACACTTTGCTGATCAATATCACTCCTTTGTTGGATGTTTCACAGACTTTTTGCGCTTCGCCGGCCGCTGCCGCGGCACGCTCGCTTCGCTCGCTCGGCTCGCGCGTTGTGTTGTCGCAGTTTCAACCTAACCTAACCTAGTTTTTTTTCTAGTGGGGTGTTCTTATTAATTTAGTAGTGGTAAAAAATATTACTAAAATTTTTACTAAGTTATCTAGCCCTTGTAATTATTATTTGCGCTTTGTTTTTATGGTTTAGTATATTTTTAGGTTAGATTTTGTTTATATCGTTTTATTGGAAACTGTGCATTACCTGGTTATAAGAATGGTATTGTTACAATCAGGGACCTAACCTCTACCCATCCCCATAACATTTTATATGAAATTCATGCCAAACGATTCTAAATTCAACCAAAAATCCAAAATCAAACCCAACAAAAATAGGCATAACTCAAAAACTATGCATTACCTTGTAATGGAGTGGTAGGGTAGTGAAGGGGGGACCCTCCCCTTCCCATTCCACCCCTCTACCCCCCTTTTTCGTGCAAAACGATTCTAAATCCAACCCGCAATAGTAATAACCATCGAATTTCAAAATAAAGCTGTATTATGGATGTGATTATGGTTGGTAGGGTTGGTACTTTCTACCATAGACAATATTTTCAGGTAGCAACGCCATCTATACGCCAGGCCGGGTACTTTTGGGACTACCGGTAACTCAGAGGTCTACCTTAATTGGCGTAAACTATGTATGAATGGCACCCTTTAATTTTATTTTTTTTTATTTTTTGGATTTTTCCCTTATTTTTTGTGCTGTAAGACCTTGCTTCTTGTCAAATTTCTTGATTCTAGGTCAATGGGTACCCTATAGGTTTTCGTACCCAGTAGTACCCAAAACCTATAGGGTACTTCCGGTTGACCTAGAATTGTCAATTTTGGTTAAAAGCAAGGTCTTACAGCACAAGTAAGGGAAAAATTCCGAAAAATAAAAAAAGTTGAAAATTAAGGTACATTCTGGTACTAAGAAGTTTTCGCGAAAATCTAAATTTGCCCATATCTTTTGATTGTGTTGACTCAAGACCTTGATTTTTATACACTCAATAGGGACTATAGACTTCAGTATCAGGTATAAATTTCAACTTGCTAGGTCCACCTGTTCCTGAGAAAATCAGTGGTGACACACGGACAGACGGACAGACAGACGGACAGACAGACAGACAGTCGGACAAGAAAGTGATCTTATAAGGGTTCCTTTTTTTACCTTTTGAGGTACGGAACCCTAAAAACGATTCTTGACACGAGTGATTTCCTTGTATTTTTTGTAGTTATACAAGTCATACATTTGAATCATTTGTACAACCAGTCGAAATTCTCAGTTGTAATTCTGATAATTTAAGGGATGCCAGTGCTGGCATGCCAGCTAGACTGACGGCAGCAACTGGCACCGTGTAAACAAACGGCTTTTCGTGTTAACTCGGCGCCGCCCGCTGTATACAAATATAAATAGTATACCAGCCACAGAAGAAGTTGTGATACCAGCGGTGCTATCATCCATTTGCCATTTGCTTCGTCTATGACATTTAGTTCCACATTTGAGCTGTCAAAATAGCACCTAAATAAATTAGGCTTTATACTCGTCGTCGACGACGATGATATCGTTGCGTTACTCTCGCTCGTGTAGGTGGTGCCTTACCGTAAACATACCTAAGAATTAAAAGTGTGATAAGATAAGTAAATAAGTCTAGACTTGTTTACTTGAAGTACTAAACATACTTGCTTACCAAGTTCTTAAAAGAGTGTGTCTTCCAACTGCACGAATTAATTCCACCGTCCCGCTTTTACAATTGTAATACCAGACGCACAGATTTACACCATTGATACAAGGTAGATATTCCATTCTGTCGCACAAAGCGCTTTTCATCCATATTTATCATACGCACAGCAAAGGAACGGAATTCCCTGCCAGAGTAATCTGTATTTCCTATACATCCGGAGGTTTTTAAATCACAAGTGAACAGGTAATAGGTATCTTGTAGGCAAGCGTACTACATCGTCAGTCACATCTTCACTTATCCATAGAAAAGATAATACTTAACATCAGGTGAGAGAGTGAGTGGTCAAAAAAAAGCTTTCTACTATAAAAAGTTTAAAAAAAAAAAATTAAGATCGATATAGGTATTAACCAAGTCAAAAGTACCTATAACCGGATAGCACAGAATTATTAATAAATTAATAATAAAAACAGAAATATGAATAAATTAATATTTTTGTGCCGGCGACCATGTATAAAGGCGCTCATGAAAGTGGGAGAACCGAAAGAGGTATGTCAGGATGTGGAAAGAAATAGTGTCTGCCTACCCCAACGGGAAAAAGGCATGATTGTATGTTTACAATCATGCCGTTTCCCGTTGGTATATAATAACCAGAAGGTTAAGAGTTCTATGAATGCACTCTGGCAAATGGGCTTACAAGACAACAGAGTGGGTAAAGACAAAACACCCAAAGAGCGGCAAAGGCGTCGAGAGCATCTACGGAAGCGGTGGTGGGACAACCATAGGTGCTTTTCACAGTAGCTGACGTGAACTTCTAAAGGATAGAGAAAAGTAGAAGAAGTTGGAGGAGATCTTGGCTCCTTGGTATGCGTTTCTCTATGTTGTGTTTCACTATTTCACTTTTTTTATTTTTTTTTATATAAAAATTGTCTGAAGTACTGAACACACAGTTACATGTATGGTTGGTTTTAACCTACTTTAATTTTTTTTAAATATTCTGACGTAAACGATTGTATGACAGCTGAATGGTTCATTACTTTTTTTTTTCTAATTCAAAGCGTTAAATTCTGCTTTTGCTATGTTTACTTGATAATTGGTTATGATTTATTTTATGATTTATGATTTTGACGTGTATATGTGCGTATATTTATACTGCCTACATACTGAATAAATGCTTTGATTCTTGATTCTTTGATTCTTGATTCCTTGCGCTAGGGAAAGTAGGCCCTACGCAAGGAAATCGAATAATTATGTACACACAAAGAAAAACATTAAAAAAAAACAGATGAATTTAGAAACTTTAACACAGGGGATAAGTCTCAATCATTCGAATGCAAATTCGGATTCAAAAACTGCCTTTACTTCGTCTTGGATCTTTGCAATTCACAATGCTCCGATCGGTTACTTCTGATATTTTAACCAGTAAAAATCAGATTCTAATTGGAAAGGTTTCCGGGACGAAATAGCTAACGGATTTAGCAATATTCAAAATTAAAAATGAAGCTTCCGAATCCGAATTGCTTGTCGAATGATTGAGAGTCTGGGGGCTGAACATAATTGATCTTAGATAAAGTATATCATTTTAGTTTATTTATTTTTGGATGTGTCATTGAATACACATTTTTATCAGAGATTATAAAAAGTGCCGGAAAATCAACAGGAACCTATGCCATAGAATATATAATAGTACATGTACCTGAGCCGAACAATGCGTCATCGTCTTCTTAATAATAATCCTTGTGATATTATTCACCCATAGCTTATCGCAGTAGCGTGGAATTATCAACAATAACTTACGACAACAGCTAGCGTATCTTTGTTCGTAGCAAATTAACGCGATTTGGTTGAATTTTGAATGAATTTATGATTATATTATATTATTTTTACTAATTACATATACTTAGTTTCCATATTTCTAAGCCTCTAATGAACCCTTCTTTTATATTGATTCAATATAAAACATTCATTCATTTAAAATAGGCCAATATGTATGATTATATTATATAATTTTTATTATTTACATTATACTTAGTATCCATATTTTTAAGCCTCAATGAATTTATGATTATAATAAATAAATAAATAAATCTTTATATCACGTAACTTATGTAAACATAATTATGTTATATAATTATTATTAAATACATTATACTTACGTGTCCATATTTCTAAGCCTCTAATGAAACTACCTCTATTAAGTTGTTTAAATAAGTATTTATAAATTATTTGTTCATTTAAAATGGGCAAAAAATGTAGATATCCCGATAATATCAATAGATATGATAATCAAGCTAAAACAGGTAAGTACACTTTGATAATATACGACGACTTTATAATCAAAGGTACTACAGCAATTTTTCTGAGACTTATTCCAATGGTATAAGCGGCAATAGCCCAATGGCTAAGGCGTCAGCCTGGCGATTGAGAGGTCGTAACTTCGATCCCCACCCATTGCACTATTGACGTTAACCCACTTCAGACACAAGCATATTTAGCTTAGTTGGAGGGGTTAACAAGATCAAGCATGCAAGGGGATTAATTACCACAACGTATTTATAACTAGCAGCGCCTCGCAGTTTCACCCGTGTAGTTCAAGTACCCGTGAGAATATGGAGATAAAATATAGCCTATGTTACTCGTTGAAAATGAAGCTTTACATTAGTGAAAGAATTTTTGAAATTGGTCCAGTAGTTTTTGAGTTAAATCGTAACTAACAAATAAACTAACAAAAACTTAAATAATTCCTCTTTATGCTATTAGTTTAGATGAACTATGCCGATAAAAGCGAGATACAACAATAGATTCAAATTGCTGCATCTCATTTTCGCCTATGTATTATAACTGAAATAAATAGTTTTATACTTTGTAGAAAGTTTTCAGGACGTTGTGTTTCAGAAGACAGTTTTATACTCGTATCGCCTACTTTCGAACTTTTCTTCGGGGACATAGATTTTGCTGATAGTAATATATTATTTGAACAATTCCAATGTTTTAAGGTTTGATCTATATTTTCAACCGACGTCCAAAAAAAGAGGAGGTTTTCAAGTATGTTTTTTTATGTTTCTTACGCGATTAGTCCACCAATTGAGAACCGATTCGAATGATTAGGGTACATGGCCACGGTAGTCCCATTGTAAAATCTATTGAGATCTGAAGAGTATCTCCAGAGATATGGAGATAAATACCTCAAACTTGTCGATACTACAAGATATTTTATTCTCGCACCGTGAAAAAGGTTATAAACTTACCTTCAAAATAAACCGAAAATGGTCCTTTCGTGAACATCATTATAGTTAGTAACAAGTCACTAATTTTATTCTAGTTTCACACTGAACAAGTTAAAAAATTGACAATACATTGTGAATAAGGCAACAATAACACTTGTCTTACTAATTTAAATTACTAATTTAAGGCAAAACATAGCTTTAGAACACCTAATAGGTTTCATTAGCACTTATGTTTGTTTTACTTATTTTTTTTAGTCTCCTGATAACCGTTTCCAAGAGCGTCTTATGTACCGGTAAAGTATAGACTATAGATAGAAAAAAATAACAGCAGACAAGTGCAAACCCAGACTCGCGAACGCAGGGTTCCGTTTACGTTCAAATAAAATAAAATCAAAGCATTTATGAAGCATGTAGGCAGTATTAATATACGCACATATACACGTCAAAATCATAAAATAAATCATAATCATTTATCAAGTAAACATTTCAAAAGCAGAATTTAACGCTTTGAATTTAAAAAAAAAACAAAAGTAATGAACCATTCAGCTGTCATCCAATCGTTGATGTTAGACTATTAAATAAATACTAAAGTAGGTTTGCCAACCATACACGTAACTGTGTTTCTTTCAGTACTACAGACAATATTATGTTAAAAAAAGTGAAATAACGAAACACAACTTAAAGAAACGCATACCGATCACAGTACATATCATGATCCAAATGGAACTGACTGTCCGCCTGTCATCATCATCATCATCAGCCTATTTCTGTCCACTGCTGGACATAGGCCTCACCTATGGCACGCCACTGAGCTCGATCTTCAGCTCTTTGTTTCCAACCGCTGCCAGCCAGCTTGCGTATATCATCGCTCCACCTAGCTGGAGGGCACCCTACACTCCGTTTACCGAGACATGGTCTCCACTCTAGAACTCGTCTACCCCAACGGTTATCGGTTCTACGACAGATGTGACCAGCCCACTGCCACTTCAGCTTGCTAATCCTTTGAGCTACGTCGATAACTTTGGTTCTCTGACGGATGACCTCGTTTCGAATTCGATCCCTCAGAGATACTCCGAGCATAGCCCTTTCCATAGCTCGCTGAGCGACTTTAAATTGGTGAACCAGTCGCACCGTCAGTGTCCACGTCCACTTGTCAGTTCTTGTTAATTACATAATTTCGTTGTTAATTACATTAGTACTATGACGTTTAAAATCAAACACCATGATGTGAAAATATTTCAGGGCATTTTATCTGTCGCATAGTCGGTATATAATGAAAGGGCTTAATGAGCATATATTTTATGCTCGCAGCTTCGTCTTTACCGTGTCTGCACTCGGTAAATGGGTAATAATAATTAATAGTAATAAAAATTTTGACCGTGATTTTCAGTAGTCGGTTTGTTAGTTTTTAGGGAACCGGAGCCGAATGGCTAAAATGAAACCCTTACAGATTCGTCATTTGATTGTCTGTCCATCCGTACGTCACAGTCACTTTATTCCGAAACTATTAGGACTACACAGTTGAAACTTAGTAGGTAGATGTTTTCTGTGAACCGTCTGTGAACTGTCTTTACGATTTTTATTGAAATAAAAAAATAAAGTGGGTATATACATTTGAACACAACAACAATATACAACTGAACCTTAAATTAATTATTAAAACTTATTCGTGCGTGGTGTCTATAGACAGATCTTTAAAAATGACATTGAGGTTCCTAAAACAATTTTTCTAAATGTCAATCGTTTGAAAGATAAATACTTGCAGATTAGTAAAATGTGAGTCCCTCCCCCCTATAAAATAAAAGAGTGAAAAGTAAAAAAAGGGGTGTAGATCTCAATGAACACTTTCAACGAAAATTAGTTTGAACAAGATATAAGCGGCAGTTTTTTAAATATAGCACATTTTCTAAAACCGCAAATATAACTTTGCCATTTATGCAAACACTATGAAATACAAAGTTATTTTTGCTGGCGAAAAATAGTATTTTGGCTAGGATTACAGTAGATAATTGGTCTACTACGGAACCCTTCAAGGGCGAGTCTGACTCGCACTTGGCCATTTTTTAACTTACTTTTATAAGTTAACGTATAAGATAGTTACTAACGGAACCCTAAAAACAATTGTGAGTATAAAAGACAAACAGATTCCTCGTCCCTATCTAACGCTGTCACAGAACTCATCGTACGAAGGTCATCGGAAGTCGCCGACACTATAAATTGTGAAGTGTTTATGTTACCATGATTCATATGTTAGCAAGCCTGAAGGCTATATATATCTGCCTACCAACCTACCTATGTTTTGTATGCCTTACTAAATCACTCATCTCGGCTCGTAAAACCACAAGCTATGATAAAGAATACCGATTTATTTTGTAACAAAACAAGCAACAGTAAACTGCTACAATTATTTAAGCAAAGTACATATGTGAAACACTACAAAACAATGCTGCACAACAGGACCCAGCTCAGCACTAAGTTGATTTTTTTGTATAGTAATATCGAGCATTCATTCATTCTTTCACACGGCGGGGTATCCGCTAGCATAGTAGTAAAACAAGTATTATAATCATCGTTAAGTAGTTTTTAAACTGTCTTAAATATGTTGATATATTTTTGACAACAGACAAGATTTGAATTAAAGAAACATTTTATATAAGTGAAAGTACTACACTACTACAGGTACGCAGACAATGCTAGTTTATTTTAATGAGGTGGACATCTTACCTCTGTAACTCATATTGTCACTAAACACAACAAATCACTTCACACTTAACCAAAAACATGTTGCATCACTTCTGACTCTCCTCCTCTTACTCCTTACTCCTACAGAAATAGGTTAGAATACAAGATTACTTCAATACTGTTTTAATTCCACGCACCTAATACATTACGTGGCTTAGAAGCCGAACTAATAAATACTACTGATACTAATAAATAAATAACTCAAAGACGGATTGAAGAAATCTTATCAGTTACCTTTGTAATTTTGCGTAGAGTATATAATGATTAGATTTGGCTACACTTTACTGATATATTATTTTTAATAATGGTGGCCCGTAGTTTTATACAAAAAGTGTAATTTAAGTAATTTTTTTTAGCTAACTTCTAAAAGGTGGAGGCTTTTTCTCGATTCGTCTATTTTTAAACGACTTTACAAAAAAGGAGGAGGTTCTCATTCGTCGGATTATATATATATATTTATTTAATTATTTTTCATGTATGTTCACCGATTACTCGAAGCTGCCTGAACCAATTTGGAAAATTCTTTTTTTGTTTCAAAGGGTACTTCACTTTGGTGGTCCCATTAAAATTTTAACGAAATCGGTCGATCGGTTTTTAATATATGTATCAACATTTGTCATCATCATCATCATCATCATCAGCCTGTGTCAGTCCACAGCTGGACGTAGGCCTCTCCCAAGATGCGCCACTGAGCCCGATCTTCGGCTCTTCTCTTCCAGTCACTGCCCACCGTACAACGTACGTGTCAACATTTGTATTACGATACATTTAATAACCCCGATGACATGATACTGGCTGCAGGCTAGGGACTTTGACTAGCGCGACATTTGAAGTCGGTTCTTTTAGTTTTTTTAACGATCCTAAATTATTATTAAATATTTTTGGCATGAGTATTATTATAATTTTTTTTATCGTATATGCTAGCGTTTGACCACTATCAAACCTGTTGGTAAGTGATTATGCGGTCGAGGATAGTAACTTACGGTAGGCCTAAGTACTGGCCCACATGAATAGCTGCTAAAATACATAAGATGTTTGGCGACGGATTTTCCAATTTGAGGGTGATAGTCTGATAGCAGGCCAGGCCGACACTAGACAGTGTCCTACCACCACGCGACAAACTATATTTTTATTTTATTTTATTCTTACATTTATTTCGTTACTTTTGTAATAAATTGAGTTTTCATTCGCAAGCTAATGCTTGACTTAGAGATTTTTTAAAAATGAGAAGATTGTCACCGAATATATTTAATAATTTACAATTGTCGTTAGCTAAGGTACACATCTACACTCTAGGTACAGAAGAGTTAGCGCCTAATACTGTCCTACGAAATGGAGGTGCAAACGGAGTTAATGGCTTTCGATGATATCTATAGGGAACTCTTAATTTAAATTTAGTAAGGAGGTCCGTTGTGAAAAAGCTTATGCAAAAATATTATGTCTAGTTTCGATCTACGAATAGAAAGTGAAGAAGTATTGAAATGAGACAATCTAGTAGTGTATTAGCGTAATGACTTAGGCTGAGTGGCACCATCTTACTTTAACTATAACAAACGTCAAAAATCTGTCAAAATCCATATAAAAACACCGGTTAATAGTTATAGTTACGGTTAAAGTAAGATGGTGCAACTCAGCCTTACCTACAGAGTATGTTAAGTGTCATAGAAAACGATTCTAAATTCTCTCCAGACGTAGCGTATGCACCGCGTAGTGCGGTTTCCATACAGGAGAACAGTATTCGAGGATGCTACGTAGCGTATGCACCGCGTAGTGCGGTCTCCATACAGGAGAACAGTATTCGAGGATGCTACGTAGCGTATGCACCGCGTAGTGCGGTCTCCATACAGGAGAACAGTATTCGAGGATGCTACGAACTAAACAGTTGTAGAGCATTATTTTAGTTTTTGGCTTTCTAAATTCTTTACTGTTACGAATTACGAATCCTAACATTTTTGATGATTTGTTAGTGATATATGTGTGGAACAAATGTAAGCTTTTTGCCAAATATCACCCCTAAATCTCTAACTGTATTGCATACTTTTAAAAAACTATTGACAAATTTGTAGTTATTATAAATATTATTGAGTTTTCTACTAAAATACATTTGGGAACACTTTTCGATATTAATTGTCATTTTGTTCATTTTGCACCATGTTCCCAAACTGTTAAAATCTTCCTGCAATAGTTTAACATCGTCGTGGGTTTTGATTACTTTTAAATTTTTTAAAAGTAATCAAACGTAGTAATAAAACGTATCAAAAGTTACGGACGTTAATGTTGACGCATATCCAGCCGCAACAACAGTAAAACGTCTATTATTTAATTAGAAGTGATCCATTCTAACATTGGACCTGTCAATCCATATGCAGCAAGTTTTTATAGAAGTATTGGGAAGATTATATAGAAGTTTATATAGAACTATGTCGGAAATGTGCCCTACCAATTAAATAATGAATCATTCACATCAGTTCGAAATTGCCGAAACAATCACGTAACATACATAAAAAAAAACATACATATGAGTTGAGACCCTCCTCCTTTTGAAAGTCGGTTGAATGCAGACTTGAATTATGTTCATAACCGATCTAGTGTATAAGTATCAAGAATTAGTATGATTTCCGAACACCTCTCTGAAAATGCAAAGCTCTGTGTGTGTGTTATCTGTAGATAAGATATACAAATTACGATCAACGTTCTAGATTTAATACCATTGATCATCTATATGTGGCAAGTTAACTTTAAAGTCGAGTTTCAGTTTATATTACTTAGCAGCGCCTCGTGGTTTCACCCGCGTTGTTCTCGTTCCCGTGAGAATACGGGGATAAAATATAGCTTATCTTACTCGCTGATAATGTAGCTTCCATTAGTGAAAGAATTTTTAAATCGGTCCGTAGTTATTGAGTTAAATCGTAACAAACAAACAAAAAATCGAATACTTCCTCTTTATAATATTAACTAATATACATTTTAAAACCAATCAATTGTCCATTACTTTAATGCAACTGTTTGCTTGTGTACTTATTACCTATTTTATATGCCGTAAACCAAATATATCCTATTATAAGTATAATATAAATTGTAATACGGGACTTATCGCTAAAAACTTCGATCAAGATCACATGAGGGTAGTTTCAAACTACTCTCAATCATAACAATGCTGATACCCACAACTTCAGTCTTCTCGTGACCACGGTCAATGCAACTTGATCGAAATGTCGAGGGAAATAAAAGTTATGTTTTTAGCGCGATAAGTCCCGTATTACAATATAATTATGTGTGTAAAACGCGAAAGTTTAAAATTTACCATTGTTATATACAATCTAAAATGTTATCGTATCGACGGGATTCGAGCCCGCGCCTCCTGGGAATCATGCCCGGCGCTGTACCAACTCAGCTACAATATGATCTTATTGATACGACTAAGCTAATAGATTCAAAACTAATGGTTTACTTCGAACGAATGGTTCGAATCCCGTCAATACGGTGACATTTTGGATTGTATATAACATGTACTAAGTGCGGATTTAACCAAACTCGGATAAAATTACTCTAGAGTAAATGATTCATCTTCATCAGCCGGTGTCAGTCCACTGCTGGACGTAGGCCTCTCCCAAGATGCGTCACTGAGCCTGATCTTCGGCTCTTCCCTACCAGTCACTGCCTTGGGGCCATGGCTTTGTGAGTGACTTTCCATCTTTGGGAGGGATATGCCCTACACGCCACGCTGGGCACGCGGGTTGGCGATTGCAGGACGTAGCTTCTCGCACCGGTGACGCTGCTGCCCGTCACCGGCCTGTAGTATTTAGTTACGTAATAATTATGAAATGGTTATAGCGCCATTTGTCGGTCGCCAGAGCCTCTTTGTTGGTCAGCAGGATGTACCACGGGCAGGTGAGGTTTGGCTAGGAGCACTGAGGTGGTTTGTATATGTCAAATAAACTGGCCAAGTGCAAGTCGGACTCGCACTCGTAGGGTTCCGTACCACACTATAGTATTTTATAAGATCGAGCAAAAAATACCAATATTTTTCGCCAGCAAAAAATAATAATTAATAAACATTTTATTTCTTATAACTCCATCTTACGTGTAACAAAGGTATTAGGGATCGGCATTTCTGTATAACGCCAACTATGGACGTTTACCTAAGCGTTCATAGATGGCGTAATATATTCAAATGCCGAAAAAAACACGTTTCTTGTATGGGGACCTATTATTTTTTACTTTATGACTGTTTTTAGGATTTTTTGTTATAGCGGCAATAGAAATACATCATCTGTGAAAATTTCAACTGTCTAACTATCACAGTTCATGAGATACAGCCTGGTGACAGACGGACAGACAAACAGACAGACAGACGGACAGCGGAGTCTTAGTAATAGGGTGCCGTTTTACCCTTTGGGTATGGAACCCTAAACATGTATGGTTATTATTTGAACAAATGACGATTTGCTCTAGAGTAACCTAAATTATTATCAATATTTATGTGACAGTATATTTTATCCGAGTTTGGTTAAATCCTCACTTAGTATAATAATATTATGTTTCTTTGAAGTGTCACAAACTTTATATTTTTGTAAATTGTTAAACACAATCCAAAATTTCTTCGTACCGATGGATCGAACCGTGGCTTAATTGGCAGAGCACCTGGACGCGTAATCCGCGTAATCACGCGGGGGGTGCGGGTTCGAGTCCCGTCGGTACGATGAAATTTTGGATTGTGTTTAACAATTTATTATAATATTGCCAAACCTCAATGCGTGTTCGGCTTTTAAGGAGATAAATATAGGAGTTGTAACAACACTGGAGCTACTGGAAATGGCACAATCAATAAAACATTTCCAAAACGAACTGAATATTTACTGTCAAATTTATTATTCCCCAGGCCCGGACTCCACCATAGCGAAGACGTATGTTTTAGACCACCGATAGAACTTCGTTATTCGCACATCTCGTCTTTACTCAGCTTCAGTGGATGCCACCGAGCGGAGATGCATCATATTTGTAATGGGAGCTGTGTCTCGCCGAGATTGTGCTGGGCAGTTTTTTTATCATATAAGTAAGCTAGCGATTGACCACTATTTCACCTGTTGGAAGTGATGATGCGGTCGAGGATGGTAGCACGCTAGGCCTAGAATGGGAACTAGCTCGGAAAAAAAAAATAAAGCGGAGTGAACTATGCCACATGATTCTTTCATTTCATTTTCTATTCAATTCTATTCTATTCTTTACTTATGTGACTATTCCACGCAAGCTGGCGACGGCATGGAGCGAAGATGAGAAGACATATAAGCGGTGCGAGTGTGATAACAAACCAACCCGCACGCAGCTCAGTTCCAATCTATAGCCAGCACATCTCAATTCCAGTCCAGCTAGTAATTATCTCCGCCCACCTTCAATGGATACACCCTAGCTAAAAACATCTCTTCTCGTCTCTGCTTCGGACATCTCTTCACATCTCCGCTTTGGTGGAGGCCAAGGCTTAACAAAAACAATAGGCTAAACTAAAACAAATATAACTAACTAAAAAAAAAACAAATAGGTACATAATAATATGTACGAAATACTTTATAACATGGCTGAAATAGCTTGGTTCGAATAATTTATATTTAACACTACTTAAGTACATGCGAGTCCAAACCAGCGGTCTAAACAATAAGTCGTGTACAAGTTAGATTAGGACTAAGCTTAAGCTGTCTTTAACTTAGAGTCGCCCCTATCGTTGTGGTTGTAACTTGCTACTGTTTGTTTTCGAATGTGTCGCGGTAAACTCTATATGGCCTCTTGTATACTCACGTTTTTGCCGTGAGAAACAGCGAGACACGGCGACACTACGGCTCGGCATTGTCACCATTTGGCTCAGATAAATAAACCACTGTATACTCAAAGCCATTTGCACAGTGCATGTCAACCAAAAAGGTTAAAGCGCTGTGAAGTTTATTCTACTTCCAATCTCCATTGAGTAACTTGCTGCTATTGTTGCTGCCAAAAACATTCCTAGTGCTACATTCCCGATGTTTGAAATTAACCTTTTTGATAGAGCAAAAAGGTTGACTCCAAACTTCTCGGTGTCTACCAACTCCAAAAATGTTGCACTCTTCTTGGTGGCACACACACGGTGAATCAACCGTACTTTGTCATGAAAAAACAACGTACCTACCTATAACGCGCGCACAAAAGGCCAAAGTTACTTAGCAATACTTACACAGTTCCTATTTTAGAACTAGCGTGTTCACCATCTTTGATCACACCAGGCGAGATAGTGGTTAAACGCTAGCCTAAAAGACATAAAAAAAGCAAAACACATCAATAAGTAAATATCACACACGTGGTAAGTAAAGTCGGTTCTTTTTGGTCTGGTTCAAACAAACATTCTAATTGAGAAGATTTTTTATAGTTGCAAATTTCAATAGTAGTACCCAGCTTAGCTGTGCCATAGTGCGGGTTTTGTTTATGAACACATAAAAGAGCAGCAAGTGCCTAGACTCTGACAGACTTGTGCTTTGTTTTCACCGCACTGGTCGTTTGTACTGCTACTGTTTATATGTTGGTGTAGGATGTAGAATATGTGTAGACTATCTGTGCCCCTTGGTTCCGCCCCCGTTAAAAATGATTATATAGCTAATCAATAGTACTGGTTATCCCTGTGCAACATTTCACTTGACGGCCCGGTTGCGTAAACGGGAGAACGGTTGGCTTTGATGCCAGAGGTACCGAATTCAAACCACCGTGCACCAATGGATTTTTCTATCAAAAAATGTATGTGCGCTTTTCACAGTGGCACTCCGGTGAAGGAAAAACATCGTTAAGAAATTAACAAAACCTTCGCATGGTGGTAGGACACTATCTAGTGTCCGCCTGGCCAGCTACCACCCTCAAGTTAGAAAATCTGTCGCCAAAACATCTAATGTGTTCCGGCAGCTATCCTTGAGAGCCAGTTCCCATTCTAGGCCTAGCGTGCTTACCATCTTCGCCGCATCATCACTTACCAACAGATGAGATAGTAGTCAAACGCTAGGTGATATAAAAAAAAACTAAATTGGTTTAGTCATTTGACCATGAAGAAGTCACAAACAATTAATATAAAAGTCACCATCGCATTTATAATATTGATGTTGTTGATAAGGTGTGATAAGGTATACATTTTAATCTACTTCAATGCAAGTTTTATTTTATCACTGACAGATAAGCATTTGACCATAGTCTTACCTGATGGAATCGTTTTTGTCTAGAAATAGAGAACGGCAGTGTGACGAGTCGTTGTACAACTTATTTTTTACACTTTTTTTACAATTTATTTGAAAGACTATGCTTGTGAAGTTGTCCCATTGTAATTTTATCGATATCTGATGAGTATCTCCAGAGATATGGAGATAAACACCTTGAACTTGCTACCGGAAATGACTAGCGCGGCATTTAAAGTCTGTTTTTTATCTTTTATGAAACGATTTGAAATTATTTGAAGTCTGTTGAAATTACAACACATACTTAAACGTTGTATCAGTAATTATTTACATTTATCCAGTTTACTGATCTAGGATTTCACTATAACGTAGTGTCTCGTATCTGTCATCGAGAAAGGTCACGTTCGCGTCGCATTTACTTTAGTGTGCGCTCGAGTAATGCACTGACGCAGCTGCCTACAAAAACTTCGCGCGCGCATTATTACCGTGGTCACCGCGATGACCTAGTTATGTTTTAAGTACAAGTTAATCACGTAATGTTTGTTTATATCTGTTAGGGCGAAGTTCATCACAATTATGGCTTCTCCTAACGTAATAAAATTAACAACTGAGACGGAACGGTTATTATATAAACGTTTTGAAGAAGAAAAGAGAGAAAGAATACAGCTTGAAAATCTGGTAAGTGACTTAAAGAACCAGATTCAGGAACTACAGCATCATCTCCAACTTATGAAGGAAAAGGAAGCCACTACATCCAGTGAAAAGAATCCTTCGCCAACGGTCAACTACGAGACCGACGAAGAAGAACTCGCAAAAGAAACTGATACGCCAAATAAATAGAAAGAAAAGGAGATTGAATAAGTTACATTCCCCAGTACAAGATGAGTCTCACGACGAGAATCAAAAGCAAAAACAAAAGGAGAAGAAGCCTCCTCAACCACCGCCTATAGTGGTTGAAAATGTTAAAGACTACCAGAAGTTCTATGACTTACTTATCACAAGCCTTTCAAGAGATTCATTTTTGGTTAAAATTATGAGTGGCGACACGGTAAAAATTTGCACCTATAATGAGGAGTCATATAGGTTCGCAACAAAGCTATTATTACAAAATAAATGCCACTGGTACTCGTACGAGAACAAACAGGAGAGGCCAATTAGAGTAATGGCAAAGAATTTACATTCATCTTGCCTTCCTGATAAAATAATTGAAGATCTGAAGCTGCATGGATACAAATGCCTAGAAGCCGTAAACAAAATCGGCTGGAGAAATAAAGAACCATTGAATATGTTTATGCTTTCGTTTGCAAAAGACGAAGATATTAAGAACATTTATAATATTAAGTCTGTATTAGGATGCAAAGTTGAAATACAGGCTATCAAGACTTCCAAGCTCATCCCACAATGTAAAAGGTGCCAAGCATATGGCCGTACACAGAAGTATTGCGCAAAGAAGCCCAGATGCGTTAAATGTACTGGCAAGCACCTCACCAAAGGCTGCACTAAACCACGAGAAGCTCAGCCAAAATGTGTCCACTGTGGCGAACCACACCCTGCTAACTATAGAGTGTGTATAGTAGCCAAAGAACTGCAGAGAATAAAAAATAAACAAACAAAAAAGAATGTCTCTGCACCTGTCCAGACTCATAGCAAGACATCTAAACCCAGCACCAGTCAGAATGTCACAAAAAGGACTTCATATGCCCAAATAACAAAAGAAGCTCAGCAACTTCAATTGCCTACAGCAGCTAAGCAAGCCAGCTGTAACATAGAGGAAAAGGTAACTCAAATTCTTTATTTTATGACTTTGTTCGACAACCGCTTGAAAAAACATGAAAGTAGCACCAAAACCGCTACATTAAAGCAAAAAAAATGATGGACCTAAAAATCATGGAATGGAATGCCAATGGGCTCCTCAAGCATCAAAATTAGCTTCAAATTGTCCTACATAAAGCCAATATTGATGTGTGTCTTATAATAATAATCATATCTCCAGATCAAAGGATACAAAGTCTATCATGCCCTTCATCCTGAGAATAAAGCTCGAGGTGGAAGTGCCGTTTTAATAAAGGAAAACTTATACCACTATGAAGAGCTCAAGATTGAAGAACAATACTTACAAGCTGTAGTGGTTTCGATAAAAACTAAATGCTTTAACAAAGTTACAATCTCAGCAATATATTATCCACCAAAGTATGCTCTGAAGTCAGAAGATTACAAGAAAGTGTTAAGTAAACTTGGTAATAGATTCCTGTTGGGGGGCGATTTTAATGCTAAAACACCTACTGGGGATCTAGACTCATAAATACAAAAGGTAGAGAGCTTCTCACCGCTATTAAAGAAGCTGGGTGTAACGTGATGTCAACAGGAAAACCTACCTATTGGCCAACAGGTCCCCATAAGATACCAGACCTTATAGACTTTTTCATAAACAACTTATCAACTAACCTTCTACACATAGAAGAAGAATATGACATGAGCTCCGATCATTCACCAATAATAACACTAAGTGAAACTGGTTTACAAAGAGAAAATAATCCCGTCTTAGTAAATAAGTACACCGATTGGGAAAGTTTTAAGCTCGATTTAGAATCCATCATAAATCTGAAAGTGCAACTTAAAACCCGACAACAGCTTCAAACAGAAGTAATACAGTTAATTCGGGATATCCAAAAATGTGCCTGGAATAATACCCCTGCAAAAGAAAAATCAGAGAACATTATTATCCGTTGGTAATCACAAACCTTATTGCTGAAAAAAGGAAACAAAGACATAAGTGGCAAACAACAAGATCTCCACATGACAAGCGGTTGTTGAACAATTTGACAAAAACTTAGTAGAGAGATCCAAAGTTTTAATAATAGTATTACAAACACAAACTTGACAACAACTCACGAGCGACAAAAATACTGATTATTCGCTATGGAGAGCGACTAACCACCTCAAAAAACCTATAGCGCAGATTCCACCCATAAAACAACCTGATGGGCAATGGGCCATAAATAACGAACAAAAAGCTAAAATATTTGCTCAGCACCTGGAGCAGATATTTCAACCTTACGAAGGAAACTCGGATGTTATATTAGAAAACATATCACACCATAAGCAAGAGATTTAACTCGTGACACTTAGAGAAGTAAATCGAGAAATAAAACTACTCAACCGAAAGAAATCCCCAGGATATGACCTTATTACTGGAGAAGTTCTACAACATATTCCACGGAAAGCTATAGTCAAACTAACAACTCTCATCAACGCTGCATTAAGACTTCAGTATGTGCCAGAAGTGTGGAAAGTTGCGGAAGTCATAATGATAGCTAAGCCTGGTAAACCGCCTCATGAAGCTCCTTCTTACAGACCCATTTCATTACTTCCAATAATGGCGAAGTTATTTGAGAAATTTCTCTTGAGACGATTAAAGCCTATAATAGAAGAATGTAACCTTATTCCAGACTATCAGTTTGGGTTTAGAGAAAAACACTCTACTATAGATCAAGTGCATAGAATCACAAATGTCATAGAGAGTGCGTTAGAGGAAAAGAAAGTGTGTTCTACAGTCTTCCTTGATGTAGCACAAGCATTTGATAAAGTTTGGCATGAAGGCCTCGTATACAAGCTGAGAAAAATGCTTCCTAAACAGTTTGCTGATATTCTAGAGTCCTACTTATCAGACAGAACGTTTAGAGTAAGACAAGAAGATGCTTACTCGCAGTTAAAGCAAATTAAAGCTGGGGTACCACAAGGAAGTGTTTTAGGTCCGGTCCGGATTTATTATACACTTGTGATATCCCAATGTTAGATAACAACACCATCGCAACATTCGCTGTTGATACAGCTATCATGGCCACAGGAGTCAATCAAGAAACAGCAGTCAAACATGTACAAACGGCTGTCAACACTATCTATGAATGGACAAAAACGTGGAGGATGAAACTGAATGAAACGAAATCTATCCACATAGATTTCACTAACAAAAGACAGCACTACCACCCGGTGTTTATAAATGGCCAAGCAGTACCATACGAAAATACAGCCAAGTACTTAGGCATGACTTTAGACGCAAAGCTTCGCTGGAAGGCACACGTCAAAAAAAAAACGCGATGAGTTAGAGCTTCGCTACAAAAAGATGCAGTGGCTGTTAGGAAGACACTCCACCCTGTCTGTGCAAAACAAATTACTTCTATACAAACAAGTCCTAGTGCCAGTATGGACTTATGGAATTCAGCTATGGGGCTGTACCAGTCAAAGTAACATCCAGATCATCCAGCGATTCCAAAATAAAGTACTAAGGAGCATCGTAAATGCACCATGGTACATAAGAAACGACGACCTCCATCGGGACCTTAAAGTGGATGACGTTAATAGTGTTATTACAAAATATGCAAATAAGCTCACGACCGTAGACTTCATCACCATGTGAATGTTGAGGCTATCCAGCTCCTCGATAACACGGACATAGTGAGAAGACTAAAAAGGATAAAACCTTTTGAGTTAGTGTAGTGAAGTGACAGTAAAATAGTGAACAGTGCTTACGAAGAACACAATAAAATAGTGCCTTCGCCTTAATAGAGACAATAAGAAAAGTGCCATTGGACACATTCTTAGTTTAACAATAGTTAAAAGTTTAGGTCAAATTTATATTACTTATTAGTCTTAAGACTAGATTGTAATTTTAATGATATGCCATTATATTGAAATATCATTAGTAAAAAAAAAGCTATAACGTAGTGAAATCCTAGATTTGTGATCCAGATGAATATTATAATTTAAGATTGTTTTTAATTTTAATTATTCATTTATTTACGGAAAATATACTATTATATACATGAATATATTTTTAAAACTACCTAACTACACACAAACAAATAAACCTAATAAAAAACAATGAAAACTAAAATTTAGTCTACCAAACCTAGTGGTTTGGTAGACTAAATTTATCCTAGTAGGTAAAGTTCCCAAAATGCTGGCTGTATTCCCCCGTTGAATCGCGATGCTTAGTCTCTGAGCTAAATACATGCCAGCATTTTGGTCCCGTGTCGTTTCAACCAACCGTGTGGAAAGATCTTTGAAAATGCTGTGTGCACCCGGTCCCCACGGTCCTAGAGTCTCAACCCCAAAAGGCGCAAATAGGTAGCAGCTGTCTAAACCACTATATTTGCGCCTTTTGAGGTTCTCAGCTGCTTCTGCGGCCACACCAGCCTTTTTTTGTGTACCGGGAAGATGAGACGGTGCCAAAGTGTCGATGCAAGTAGCGTCCCATACCAAGGGCCGTCCCAACTTCCATGGTATTAATGTAATACCGTCAGGTCTTTTACCATCATCACGCAATAAGCCGTTTGGTTCTAAAACGGCTGCGCAGTTGATGGTGGTAAAAGCCCGACGGATGATGTCATTAAGGCTAGCGTGACGAGAAATCCTGCCTGCACTCTTAATGCATGAGAGAATGGTCTCACGGGGTGACCACGGGGTGACCAAGCCAGCTGACGGCACTACCGCACTGGCAGTGGTGTGGAGCACAACACTGTACGCCCAAACGAAGAGATGTAGATACTCTGAAAGATGAGGAATCGATCAAAGTACCTGTATTAGGCGATAGAAGAGCCTGTAGCCACAAACCTGATTCCCACTCTGCAACTGCTAAGAGACGGGCACGATCTTCGGAGCTAGAGCATGTTTGTAATAGATTCTTCCGCGTTAATTCTTCCGTTTTGGGAAAATCAATGTTTGGGCAGGATGATTTCCACGCATTCTTGGCCTCGTCCATGTATGTGAGAGTCTTAGTTGTAGGTAGCGACGCTGCCAGTATTTTTTTTTTAAAGCTCAGCAATGCTATGGACGGAAGACAAGAATGCGGGGAGTGCTACACCTGAAATCGACCTAACTGCTAGCCCTCCCATACGCACAGGTTAAGACGCCTGTACCCATGCTCTCTCATCCAAATTTATGTTCAAAACCGATGCCAACGTATGTTTTATTATGTTATCTAAAGTATTTAGGATTACAGGGTGTTTCCAGAGCTGTGAACAGCGCACTGTATAGGTAAATTTTGGGACAAAAAGACAGAATTTAATAATAGTAAAAGCCATGTGGGTGTTAATTTTGAATAAGCGATTCGAGCATACTGTAAAATTTTGAATTTTTTCGTCAAAAAATAATGGGAAGGATTCGTCAAAGATAGGGGAACCCAATAACCGTAATGAATATTTGTCGATAATTTTTATGTTGGGCGCTATAGAATTGAATTTTTTGATAATCGAATCTTTGGTTAAATTTTTTTCGGAAATACAGAGTTCACATTTTGAGAAATTTAGTTCCAGACCAATCGAATGAAAATCTTCTATAAGTAAAAGAAGATCGTTGTAGACTGTATCTGCATCGCCACCTAAAGCACCATCATCCAAGTACCACACATTCAACTTTAACTTAAGACGCTGAATGATGGAATGGATGGCAAGACCGAAGACTGCTGGTCCTAGGGGATCACCTTGCTGACAGCCTACAGCAGAGCTAATTTGATTACCCACATATGTTAATTTTGAAGGAGAGCCATAACATTGCCAAAGAAATGGATATACATTTGGAAGTTTGTCTTTTATATGCGTTTAGTTTTCCCTTTGAAACAAAAAAGAATTTTCCAAATCGGTTCAGGCATCTTCGAATAATCTGTGAACATACATAAAAAAAAGGTTCCGATGAATTGAGAACCTCCTCCTTTTTTGTGAAGTTGGTTAATAAAAAGCGTTTGTAACTCTGTAACTCTGTCTGTTTGTTATCTAATCACGAATAATCGGACGATCCGATCTTACTGAAATTGAACAAGGAGATACTTTATAGCATGAGGATGAACATTACACTATTGATTAACACTACATTCTTTGTGTACGTGAACGAAGTCGGGTATAGAAGATAGAAGAAGAAGGTAGAAGAGCGAGTATCAGCTAGTAATAATCTACGAATAAATCATGAATCAGGAAAAGTAACTGCGTTATAATAAATAATAGTTTAAAAAAACTAAAAAAATACGGTTTTATAGAAAATCCAACTAAAAAATAGAAAATAAATTTTAATAAATTTGAATTAAAAATAGTGTAAGAAAAAATGATTTTATTGTAAAAAAAGCGTGGGGTGCATGGTATCAATAGTTCCAAATATTTTATGAACAGATATGACTCGAAGGGTTATTTTGATAATATCCTGAAAAGCACCCCACGCTTTTTTTTTTTACAATAAAATCATTTTTTCTTACACTATTTTTAATTGAAATTTATTAAAATGTATTTTCTATTTTTTAGTTGGATTTTCTATAAAAGCGTATTTTTTTAGTTTTTTTAAACTATTATATATTTTTCATTTTTTAGTCGAATTTTTTTTTTTTAATTTTTTTTATTTATTTATTTATTGTCATCGGTCCTTAATAAGTATGCCAAATTTCGAGTTAATCCGACGTTTTGAAGGGGGTTAAAATCATGTTCAAAGATTCCGTTACATACTAACATACAAACATACATACGTCTTAAGCTAATAAAAGCGTATTAAAAATGACCCAACAAATGTCGTGTCCAAGCAGGCGGGGTTAAAAGTCGTGTCCAGCGCGTCATTAGTCGGACATTTGTCTTGTTTGACTCAACTGTCATAACAGACATTGCAGCACATGTGCGAACCAATCCCTGCCTTCGTTCCGAATTTAAATCAATCTCCAAGCCAATCATTTGTAACTTCGAAAGTGATTCTTATTTTGAATCTACGTCGTTTTGGTTTGAAGGAGGGCCACTTTTTGTGTGGAATTTGTTCTGAATTAGAGTTCCTGACTTATGATTTATTCGTAGGTAATAATATAAATAAAATGAGTCAAGCCACGTCACTAGTTACTTTTTAAAATAATATGAAGCCAAGTATTAGGGAAACAAATTCAGCCCGAAAGCCTTATTCTAGACTTGAACTCAGTGAATTATTCACTAGGTAGCCTAATAAATTATTGAGCTGATTTTACACTGGACTTCGACGGCTTTTGTACACGAATGCCCAAAATGAGGGTGATGTTTTTAGAGTATGTATGTTTTTTATGAGAGCCTGTTGGCGTAATAGATGGCTTAATTTATAAGCGAGATGTCGCCGGTTCAAATCATAGCATAGGTAGTAGGAGCATATTGTATCGATATTCCGCCTGACTCGTTACCAAAAAAAAACTGGCCAAGTGCAAGTCGGACTCGCGTCTCGCACTCGTAGGGTTACGTAACACAGTAGAGTATTCTATAACTATGACTTTTCGCAACTACGAAAATAACTTTGTTTTTTCATAGTGTTTGTATGAAAAACAAAGTTATATTTGCGGTCGCTATATCTCAAAAACTGTATCTCGTTCAAACCAATTTTTCGTTAAAAGTTTTTATTGAGATCTACAGAATATAGTTCTTCTACATTTTTCACTCCCTTACTTTAAAAGTTAAAGGGGGGGGGGGGGGGGTGGGCAGGACACACATTTTAGCACGACCTATCCATAGACACCCCAAACGTATAGGTTTAAACAAAAAAATCTTTTTGTTTCAGTTTCATGTATGGGATTATACCCCTTAAACTTTTATTTTTTTAATTTTTGTATAAAAATCGGAAAGCGGTTCATAGAATACATCCACCTACTAAGTTTCAATACTGTAGTCTTAATAGTTTCGGAATAAAATGGCTGTGACATACGGACGGACAGACAGACAGACAGACAGATATGGCGAATCTATAAGGGTTCCGTTTTTTGCCATTCGGCTACGGAACCCTAATTAGCTTACGACCAGGAAGAAGAAAATCTACCGTCATAACCTTAAGGTGCAGCATAGCCCTTGAGAGTCAGAGTATAGGCGTAACGAAAGATTTTGAAATCCTCTTCCGTAATGTGGGAACACATTAACTATTCACGAAAAAACCTATATTTCGGTAATTAACTTAAGTTTAACGAAGTTTAAAGCAATTTTGCTTGTAATTTTTTTTTTATAGTGTGCAAAAACAACTTACATGTGTCATGGCGTCGGCTGTGACGTCACGCATATGGTTAATGTCATACTTAACGTAGTAACTATTATATAATCTGTGACAATTAATGGGTTTTCCAAAATTTAATAACATTTTTAAGAAAACCTCATAAGAGGACATATGCGTGACGTCATGCGCTGTGATTGGTGTTTCAATCAAAATATCAAAATGGCCGATTGCAGTATTTTAATGTTTTATTTTATTGAAAACTTAATAATCTCAATTTTTATAAAAAATTGTTGTTTTATATAAAAGTGTATAGTGTTCTGAATTGTTTTAATATTTATTTTCCCCTAAAATCATCAAATTTTCGATTTTTTGATACTGTCGTCATGCCTATTCTAGGCGTAGCGTGTTCACTCTTCGACCACAATATCATCGCTTAACGCACGAGGCTAGATAGTGGTAAAGTAATATACCAAAAACATTTTAATGTTCTAAAAAGTGGATATTCCTATCTATTCTCGCTAAAAACTCTCCATTTGTATTAAAAAAAAGTTTACAGACAGTGTAAAATCCCTGTTAAAGTGAATAAAACATTTACCAGCGTCGGTGTCGCGTTGCTTACAACATTTTGATCCACAATTTATGGGCTAGGTACCTACGTACTCGTTGAGGCTGCATATTTGATGGACCCTTTGTGATGCTGTATTTTTAAATGGAATATATTTAAAATAGGAACTAAATGGACTGTTTTTGTTTAATTACAACCTGTCCAGGGTTTTGAAAGTTGCGCTGTGTTTTGATAATTGGACCTCTTCTTCTGCTTTCTTCTTTAAGGCGGTTACCTTTAAATTTCCGGGATCGGAAGTAAATAAGTAAATGAGTAAATGAGTTAATGAGTAAATGAGTAAATGAGTAAATGAGTAAATGAGTAAATGAGTAAATGAGTAAATGAGTAAATGAGTAAATGAGTAAATGAGTAAATGAGTAAATGAGTAAATGAGTAAATGAGTAAATGAGTAAATGAGTAAATGAGTAAATGAGTAAATGAGTAAATGAGTAAATGAGTAAATGAGTAAATGAGTAAATGAGTAAATGAGTAAATGAGTAAATGAGTAAATGAGTAAATGAGTAAATGAGTAAATGAGTAAATGAGTAAATGAGTAAATGAGTAAATGAGTAAATGAGTAAATGAGTAAATGAGTAAATGAGTAAATGAGTAAATGAGTAAATTAGTAAATGAGTAAATGAGTAAATGAGTAAATGAGTAAATGAGTAAATGAGTAAATGAGTAAATGAGTAAATGAGTAAATGAGTAAATGAGTAAATGAGTAAATGAGTAAATGAGTAAATGAGTAAATGAGTAAATGAGTAAATGAGTAAATGAGTAAATGAGTAAATGAGTAAATGAGTAAATGAGTAAATGAGTAAATGAGTAAATGAGTAAATGAGTAAATGAGTAAATGAGTAAATGAGTAAATGAGTAAATGAGTAAATGAGTAAATGAGTAAATGAGTAAATGAGTAAATGAGTAAATGAGTAAATGAGTAAATGAGTAAATGAGTAAATGAGTAAATGAGTAAATGAGTAAATGAGTAAACAAGCAAAAAGGCAAACAAGCAAATAGGCAAACAAGCAAATAGGCAAACAAGCAAATAGGCAAACAGGCAAATAGGCAAATAGACAAATAGGCAAATATGCAAATGGCCAAATAGGCAAATAGGCAAATCGGCAAATAGGCAAATAGGTGAACCATTTTAATAGCCCCGACATTGCGGCTATTCTGTGCACCGACATTGTGGCAACTTGTTACTGAAGTAGTGTCCCGACATTGTAACTATTTTCAGTGTTTATTTTGTAATTTGTATTGTGAATATTGAGTGTTTATTTTGGGTAGCTATCTAGTACCCCGACATTATGGTACTCGCAGCCTCGACATTGTGGCTGCTGTGTGCTGGGGCGCGCTCCCCGCAGCGCGACTTCGCGCCGTCCAAGGCGTGCTGGTGCGCGCTCCCCGCAGCGCCACTGCGCGCCGTTCAAGGCGTGCTGGTGCGCGCTCCCCGCAGCGCGACTGCGTGCCGTCCAAGGCCTGCTGGTGCGCGCTCCCCGCAGCGCCACTGCGCGCCGTTCAAGGCGTGCTGGTGTGCGCTACCCGCAGCGCCACTGCGCGCCGTTCAAGGCGTGCTGGTGCGCGCTCCCCGCAGCGCGACTGCGCGCCGTCGCAGGCGTGCTGGTGCGCGCTCCCCGCAGCGCGACTGCGCGCCGTCGCAGGCGTGCTGGTGCGCGCTCCCCGCAGCACGACTGCGCGCCGTCGCAGGCGTGCTGGTGCGCGCTCCCCGCAGCGCCACTGCGCGCCGTTTAAGGCGTGCTGGTGCGCGCTCCCCGCAGCGTGACTGCGCGCCCTCCGAGGCGAGATGGTGCGCGCTCTCCTCAACATGACAGTCGCGCCACTGCGCGAGTACGCGCCATGCTGTGCGTGCTAACTGCGCGCCCGTGCTAGCGTTCCGAGCTTCATGCTGAGCTCTACGTGGGGCCGCGCGCTGAAGCGCGATGCTATCGTCGGTTCAGCACCCGAGGACGCGCATGGTGCTGAACTCTGCACCGAGCTTGACCTGCAGTTGCTGATCGCGCCACTGTGCGGTTACGCGCGTGATGCCACGCTAGGTTGAGCAAATCGATGCAGGTGCTGGTGCCAGGTGGGAACCAGGTGGCTGACGAAGCGGTCGAGGACGTCCCGCTGTCAGGAGAGGCCGTTTTAGAAGATTTCCAACTACCCTCACGCTGCGACTGGGCTCGGTAGCATAAAAGCGGACAGCGAGCGGGTATCTGGATTCAGTCTTCGTGTGGCCGTCGTACTGTTCGGACGTAATGGTTATGTTGTTAGCTTAAACACATTATGTAATTGTTATTATGTTGAGGTTCTGTGGCATTATATAGCTGTGGGTATTGTGATAGTGTTTATTTTTTTAGCCTTTTTCACTTCTGGTGAAGAATACAAACATCCGATTACACTACGCCTTACATCCATGGCTTTAGTTACAATCAAATACACATAACCCGTCTTCAAGCAGTCGGCTGAGAACTGCTTAGTGCGATGTCGCAGTACAGAAAAAAGCTGACAAACTCAAAGGGGGCAATTCAACGGACATCGGTAGAATATTTATAGTCCAGAAAAAGTCTTGTAAACCATTATTTAAATAAATTATTTGTCAAAAAAAATTAAACCGACTTCATTACCACAAACAGGCACTCAAAAGCGAAAAATAAATTACTTAAAATTATTATAAGCGCTACCCACTTATCTATTTGAAGTCGGTGCCAGCCAAGTCTAATATCTAGTAGATAGATAATACCTACATGTATCTACCTACTTACTAACCTACTTACTACTACTACATACATAGTATCTATCTACTATCCAATAGACTTGGCTGGCACCGACTTCAAATAGATAAGTGGGCTTATAATAATTTTAAGTAATTTATTTTTCGCTTTTGAGTGCCTGTTTGTGGTAAAGAAGTCGGTTTTATTTTTTTGAAAAATAACTTATTTTACCCTTTTTAGTGCAAAACAAGTTTTAATTAAATTACATGCATCTATTAAATTTCGTGTCTGGGCCGTTATACACTGACGGATATATACTTTTTGAAAATTTCAAGTATGTACCTATAACGGTTAAGAAGATACAGATCTGTAAAGTGCGCACATATAGACACACGAACGGACGGACGGACGGACGAACGGACAATAAAGTCTCAGAAAGTGTTCATTTGGGTTCGGAACCCTAAAAAAATTGATTTTAAAAGCCTCGCTAAAGTGAAAATATTCACTAAAGTCCCCGTCACGTATTCCAAAATGAATATTAAAAAGTATTATTTGCGATTATTAACATTAATTGCCGCCATATAACCAACAGAGTACGGAATCACTCTATTACGTTATAAGAGGCACTTCCCTATGTTGTTGATACCCGAATTATGAAAGCGCTGTGTAGCCAACCTAACAACGGAAAGTATTATTTACGTAGTAACTATTATATAATCTGTGGTATTATGCTTATAATTTTTTTTTTTGCAGCATTGATTGGTACAAAGTACGTTCATAATTCTGAGTTATTTAATAATGTATGCAGTGTCGCGGGACTGAAATGGCCGCCATCTTCGCCAAACGTCATGTCATGTCAAAAAATATTAGGTATGTTTAAAAAAGTTTGCACCTTAACAAGATTTTGCCCGGTAGAACATTCCTGTGAAGACAAATTATTTATATTTATATATAATTATTTATTATAAAACAACTCCCGCATGGTGGTAGGACATATCTAGTGTCCGCCTGGCCAGCTCCCACCCTCAAGTTAGAAAATCTGTCGCCAAACATCTAATGTGTTCCGGCAGCTATCCTTGAGACCCAGTTTCCATTGTAGTCCACTTCTCTATCTTCGACCGCATCATCACTTAGCAACAGGTGAGATAGTGATCAAACGCTAGCCTATAAGATATTAAAAAAAAAATGTATCCCCACCATTATTTTCTATCTCGCTCACAGTTACCGTAAAAATATCTTTTAAAAAACCAAAATCAACGAGAAGAAAGATGTAAAAACATTATTCTAGGTCATATTTTTTAGTCTTCAAAAGTATATGCAATAGCAACCTCCATTGTGTATAATCTTCTTGGGACTCTTCTACTAAAACCAGTAAATTATCCTATGTTTGAGGTATTGATCTCCATATCTCTGGAGATACTAATCAGATCTCGATAAAATTAAAATGGGATCACCTCGGAAACGTATCCTACCTATTAAAAAAAGAATCATTTGAATCCGTTCACAATTTATAGAGAAATCGCGTAACATACACACAAAAAAAAAACATACAGACGAATTGAGAACCTCCTCCTTTTTTGTGAAGTCGGTTAAAAACTAAACATTATTCCCCTTCCGTGCATGTACATCTTCGAAATTGCAGTTTTCGTTAAAACAAATCCTCAGTTCTTTAGCAAAGCTTCCGATATCTATCTGAGGAACACGCGGAATCCGGACAGACTGTTCTATAATCTAGATACACGCCCAAAAACAACACTATATCAAAAACAGTGTCATGCAATGTGTATTAAAATGTTCAATGCTATACCAGAACAATTAAAAATAGTTAATGTAAAGCGATTCAAAACAGAATTATTAAATTGGTTAAAAACAAAGAATTTTTATAGTGTAAACGATTTATTTAAATAATTTTTAACGATGATTGACGGAGACATTTTTGATATAATTTAATCTGTATAAATAACCACTAAACGTGTTTAAATAAAATGTGTAATAATAAATGTAATGCTGAATATCAATTGTACATTTCATATGTCATATCATGACAAGATAGACGTACTTATAACATCACCAACATCTGTGTACCTAATATTATGTTTCTTTGAAGTGTCACACACTTTATATTTTTGTAAATTGTTAAACACAATCCAAAATTTCATCGTACCAACATCTCTCGTCGGATTTGAAAACTGTAATGATTTCTTTCGAATGATTAACTTACGTAATAAGTAGTCGTAGATGGCGCCACCAATGCATAATTGGGTTAACAAATGCAATCCACTAATTTCGTCGTATCGATGGATCGAACCGTGGCTTAATTGGCAGAGCACCTGGACGTGTAATCCAGGGGGTGCGGGTTCGAGTCCCGTCGGTACGATGAAATTTTGGATTGTGTTTAACAATTTACAAAAATATAAAGTGTGTGACACTTTAAAGAAACATAATATTTGATTTACGCAGTGCAACATCTCTCGTCGGATTTGAAAACTGTGATGATTTCTTCCGAATGATTAACTTACGTAATAAGTAGTCATAGATGGCGCCACCAATGCATAATTGGATTAACAAATGCAATCCACTAATTTCGTCGTATCGATGGATCGAACCGTGGCTTAATTGGCAGAGCACCTGGACGTGTAATCCAGGGGGTGCGGGTTCGAGTCCCGTCGGTACGATGAAATTTTGAATTGTGTTTAACAATCTGTGTTAGGTACACAGATTTTCTATGTAATAAATGTATTTGTATTTATATTTGTATTTGTAAAGGGCTGTCGCACACGGGCCACCGACCACAACCACAATACGCCGCCTCCGACGTATTTCCTAGGGTGGAAGTCTGTACACTGATAGCGATGCGTCCTGTCACCGCAAACGTCTAATGGAGGGAGATGCAGCTAGACATTTGTATATTTGCATCTCATTTTTTATCCACGATTATCGGTCGAAATTCATCGCTATTTATGAAGAGACTTCCACCCCTGTAGTTCTTCATACATTTTATATGGACTTGCCGCACACGGTTGACGCTGGTCGTCGCCACTCACTACAAATTGTCACTGCTCGTTTAGCAGGAACCGACGAGTAGACGCCGACACAAAATGCCGACACGCGCCACTCACGCGATTTTACGGCCGCCGACTACAAATGTATACCTCCGACCACAAGTAGCTGTTACGCGCGTCAACTACGTTGAAGCCGCTTCTAGCTTCAGGTGGCGCCGTTTGTGGTTGTTGCGTGTGGCTATGAGCCGTCAGGCTAAAGCCACGACCAGACATGCGGGACTCGCCGAGTGCCGAGCCAATTATTCGCCGACTAGCGAGTAGTGAGGATGGGTGCTCGCGAATCGATCAACGATTATTCGTGCTCGCCTTGCTCGGTTAACTGTCAGTAAATTTGTCAACTTAAAAATAATATCTATACTTTTATATTATAAATACGTTTGTAGCTCTGTCAGTATGTTACCTTTGTTTATTACCTAATCACGCCTAAACGAACGATTCGATCTTACTGAAATTTAAAAGTATCTCTTATACTTTATAGCATGAAAATGAACATAGTACAAATTGATTTTAAAATTATCGTGAATTTGTAACATTATTATTGTTATATACCGGCTATAATTCACGTACCTTTAGTCGAATTTTCTCGACCTACTTTTACTATTCACTGTGAACATCGCGATCTCACCGCGTGACCTCACTCCCGAGGAAGAGCGACTGACTCGCTCGAAACCTATCGTAAAGGTACGTGAATTATAGCCGGTATATAATAATAATAATAGTACTAAATTCTTTCAACTATAAAACTCTTGGTGTACGTGAACGAAGTCGCCCGCGACTATCAGCTAGTTAGTTATAAGGCCCGCATGTGTGTATAGACGTGCTCACTACTTGGCGAATACGACGCTGAGCACATATATGTCACTAGCGATCAATCGGCATTCGGCAAGTCTAGTCGCGGCTTAAAACAGAGTTGAGAGCGAATATTACACCCTCCTTACTTGTTCAAAGTGCCTAATACATTCCTCATTCTCAGCATTACCAGCTAAGCTGAGTTAAGCATCCAGCACACGCAAAACAAATCCTCAGGCGCGTCTAATTAAGAGTTCTGAAGCCGTATTAGAGGTTAATTTAGTATTTATAGGATTAGCGACTACTCAACATAGAGTACGTTGGCTTTTCCTTATACGCTGTTTATTTGTTTGTTGGTATTATTTTGACACTTGAATTCCGTAGAAGTTTTGCCGATCTTCATTTATTAGTTAAATGAGCACAATAGTTAAGTTATATTGCTCCACAGGTGGTAGGAGTATATGTAGGTATATATGTTCCGCGTGACTTGCTACCAAAAAGTAGCTTACCACCACCAGGCAGAAAATCTGCATTAACACTGAACTCTTGGAGGCTATAGAAGCTCTTAATGTCGATCAGATTGAACGGTTAGTGAATGCGAATAAATGTCGATATATTGGTCTGTGGTCTCTTACTTTTTTAATGACGGACAGACAAGCCATTGACAACTATCTCACTATGTGCTGCACCAGGGAGAAAATCTGCAGCCATAACCTTACGGTGTTCCGGCCACATGAGTAAAGAAGTTCTTTACTCATGTGGTTCCGGCAGCACACAGTCCTTGAGAGTCAGAGTATTCTAGGCCTACTCTGTTCACCATCTTCGACCACTTCATCGATTACCACCAGGTGAGATAGTGATCAAAGGCTAACGCTTAGATCTTTTAAACTACGCGACGGATTTTAATGCGGTTTTCATCAATAGATAGAGTGATTCAAGAGGAAGGAATTTACTAAGATAAAGATTTTTGTAGTGGTAAGACTTCTGCTAGTCCACCTGGCGCGGTACCACCACTTTGCCAATTAATTTTCAGCAGTGAAATAGGAATGTTTTTCGGTTGAAATGGCAAGGTGTCCAGTGAAATTACAGGGCATGTGAGACTCAACATTATTTATATCTCAAGGTAACGGGCGCAGTGCAGTGACATGCAAAATTCTGGCAGTCCAGAATTTTTCATGCCGCTGTATCTGTAATAGGCAGACGTCATCGCTTACCATCAGGCGAGCGTCGTGTTTGTCCTGTTACCTTATATCATAAAAAAAGGTAAAGCCTTGGGTGCAGCTAGAATGATATAGAAAGCATAAAAAAATTGCATAAAAACCACCAAGTGTAGTAGAACTATTTTTGTTTAATGATCTCGGCTCATTGGACTCGAGTACCTATCTTCATGTATAGAATACTAAAAGCATAGGTGTTCATTTTAAAATGAACATTTACTTCCTATAAATTACCTTCTACCCTTTTTACCGTTTATTTTAATAATGTCCATAGCGTTGCCATCCATCGTGCCAGCAATCTCTCTCTCTCTCTCCCAAATATACAACTTAATTCACGAAAATTGAGGCATAAAGCCTTCCGTACACTCTATCCCATCAAAAACATTACATGCAAAAAATTGCAAGTCTCGCAACACAGTTCTTATACTACAAAAAAGTTTTAAGATGTAGGGTAATGTTAACCAAGTCGGTTTTATATCAACTATATAAAATAATCGTAATGGAACATAGCCCTAATAACATGCCGTTTGAGCAATTACGGGTACGAGTAAAACGCGTTCGATTTCTAAGTCCTTTTCTATATTAAACCGACTTGGTTAACATTATATTTTGTAGTATAAGAACTGCGTAAAGAGACTTGCATCTTTTTACTTGTAATGTTTTTGATGGGATCTCATCTCCTTTTGTATGTCTTCTACATCTACATCGTAGTGCACTGTACCTATCTTGTTACTATTTGCAGGAACTAAAAAGTTATCTTTGTAATCACATTTATTTGTATAGGATTACAAACTTTTAGAAAGTGCATCCCATAGAATAACTGCCTTTTTACGGTTCAGCACCTAAAAAGGAAAAAAAAAACCGGCCAAGTGCGAGCTATATGCGCTCACCCGAGGTTACTTACTAGCGTGTCAAACTAGGTTTAAGAAAAAACGTAACTTTCGATCGCTAGACCGATGCCTAGAAACGGTTAATGTACCAACCGCAAATCGTAAATTTAGATTTTTTTGTTATTACACAGTTGCACATGCATTTTTGCACAGTGTAATAATACATTTACACACAACACTGTAATATATAAAATTAAAATGATTTTATATAGTACAGTTACATTCCCTCGCCTTAATGTGCGAAGACCTTTACAATTTGGATCCACGTACCAATCGGTAGAGTAGGCGCGTGGACTGACTTACAATAAGCATCCACTGAAGCTGAAATATGTTGGGAGTGTAGGATTAATTTGAATTTCTATTTTCATGACGTTTTAAGCGACTGCGCCTGAATTATAGACTACTGAAGCCTGTAGGCAACCGATGTTATACAAATCTGGCTTTCAAAATATTGAGAGGTGCTGGGAGGTTGAAGTATATCCACCCAGTCCCGCGACATTGCATACATAATTAAATAACTCAGAATTATGAACGTACTTTGTACCAACCAACACTGCAAAAACAGTTTATAAATACCTCAGATTATATAATAGTTACTACAGACTTTCTATTTCACGATGAAGGTTTGGCCATGGTTGTAGTAGTGACATGTACAGACAGGCGCGTTTCTGTGTGTAAACTGAAGGAGCGTTAGCAAAGAAATGTGAAACACATTTTTAAATTAAGCCTAATTTTTTTTTACTGCGATTTAATAAATAATTAGTGTTTAGCTCCTACAACATATTTTTTATGTAAAGGGAATAAAATATGATAAGTTACTAGAAATACTCAGGTTGTCATGTCATACATTTTTATTTAGCAAAAAGAATAAAGAATAGATAAAAAAAACAAAGTTGAAATAATTAGCTATTTTAATCACTGCCAGATCCGTCTTCGGATTCTGATTCGCTGTCATCGGAATCATTTTGCAGATTAATCATGAACTCAAAATCCAGGTCAACATATTTCAAGTATTCCTTTTCAATTTTTTCAACATGACTACAGGTTTTATGCCATGTTTCGCTAGTAACTTTGTTCAAGCTTTCATTGATAATTTTTTCTGTATATGTCATGTTTTGCACAATATTATTTGAAGCAATATAATTTTTTACAATTCCCCAAATATTTTCAATCGCAATTAATTCTGGGTGATAAGGGGGGAGACGTATGACATCAAAACCTTTGGTCTTGACAAAGTTATCGATTTTGTATGTTATGTGTTGATCTTTGTGTTTTTTAATTATGTCGTACAATTCCAATTTAAGGCAAGTTTGTTCAAATGCTATGCCCTTATCTCTGAGGCATTGCTGCATATCTGCTTTCTTTGTTGCCGATGTTGGTAGTTTTTCAGCTTGTGTATTGTGATAAGAAGCATTGTCTAAGACAATGACTGCGCCTTCGGGTAAATTGGGTAAAAGTTTTTCGTTGAGCCATTTAATATAATTATCATAGCTCATATTCGAATGGTAATCGCCAGCTGTTGAGTTGGCCTTGTAAACCAAACAGGTATTTTTAATAAAGCCATCCTTTGTTCCCGCGTGCACCAATATAAATCGAGTGCCTGTGCTAATCTTCTTCAAAAATGGCGTGCTCTCTTTTTTTTGTGCCCAGGTGTTGTTTTGCACGTGTGTTGAAAGGACATAACTTTCATCGGTGTACACAATTGGTCGCCCTTGAGAGCGATATTCTGACATCTTCTTTAAATATTTTAGGCGCCACATCTGTATATCATGACGTCCAGTCAAAACTTTACGGTTATTTTCTGTTTTACGCCACTTGTATCCTAATTTCAGCAATAACTGACGAAGCGTTTCGAGACCACCTTCAAAGCCAATTTTTTCATTTAAAACTGTTCTTAATTTTGCCAACGTTGGAATTTCTTTATGGACCACATGAAAATTTTGTATCGTACTCCGGATAACATCGGCTGTGAAATTGTCTATTTCTATCTTATTATCTCGTTTCCTTCTTTTCTTCATGGGAGAAGTAAACTCTGAGGAAGCGCATGGCAATTCCTTCTCCTCTTTTAAGATCCGTTAGACAGTTAAAAGAGAAACACCTGTGGCCTCAGCTGTACGCTGTGTAATATTACGCAAATGAGACAAATCACAGCTAGGCTCCATAACCGATTTTGTAAATTCAAACTCCTCTTTTAGGAAATGGTAAACGCTAGCTATCATTCTTCGACCCTAAAATAAAACAAATCGGAATTAGTGACTTTCAACGAATTCAACAAATTAGTTGAATGTCAAAAAAAAAAATTACCTCACTGTGGACGACTTTTCTGCGTTTAGTTGCCTTGCCTTGCTGACGGTACTTTGTGCTGACATCTTGCGCGGGGCACAGAACACTAGTGACTCGGACCGCGTCGCGATCGTGACTGAGCGCTCCCGAGGTTACGCACACTAACTCAATGTGCATGTGCACGGCTAACAACAAACAAGATCAAACCTTCATCGTGAAATAGAATATCTGTACGTAAACAATACTTTCCATTGTTAGGTTGGCTACACAGTACATTCATAATTCGGGTATCAACAATGTAGGGAAGCGCCAACTCTTTAATGTAGTAGAGTGATTCAGTACTCTGTGTGCCCACCATCGTCCTATATGCCCAAGATCCACCATAGTCCATACATTCAATGACCTGTTAGTCGACTTTTTATTTATGGGTCAGTGTACACTGAGAGCGATGTGACGCGACGCGACGTTACGATGATTGTGGTTTCGCGCCGTGCTCTGTGGCCGTGCAGTGAGAAGCCGTGAGGCGCAGCGCGGTACAGCCCGACGCCGCGCGACGTAACCATAGTAGTATTATTATCTTTTCTATGACGTAACGACAAGCACGGGGCCGCCAAATTATCTCAATGAGATGTGTATCTTTTCGCAGGTAGGTAGGTGTAAATCAAGCCATGCTGATTACAAAAAAAAAATTGCTATTGCATTGCTATCAGATCTAAACCAACATGGGAAATTTCATCTCCGTATACTTAAACGAGAAAGTGGTTCTATTTCAGCTTGCAAGATTTGACTTAAATAAACAAATATGCACACATTATGAGTTTAATATTAATCTTTTTTTTTTTAATGAAAAGATTACTCGCAATTTGGGTTGCACATTACTAGTATTCTTGTTAACCCCTCCAACTAAGCTAAATATGCTTGTCTCTGGAGTGGGTTCACGTCAATAGTGTAATGGGTGGGGTGGGGATCGAACTCACGATCTCTCGATCGCCAGTCAGACACCTAATCCATTGGGCTACTGCCGCCTTGCTTTTAATCGGTACTTAATATAGCGTAGTAAAACGTCATCTTAGGCGCAAGCCAGATAGAAAAGACTTAAGTCGACGAGGCGCGGACGCGGAGTCCTAAATTTATACAAAATGTAAGAGTAAATGTAATGAAGTAAAGAGAGGTTGTTGGGGCGGAGACGCGTTTTTGCCATACGTCTTACGCCTCTTGCGTCTAGCTTGCGCCTTATGTCTTGTGTAAAACAAGAAGATTAAACCTAAGGGTTTAACCTTTTTAGTGTGAATACTAGGTACGTAATATTGATTTGACTTTGAACGATTTTGTCATTGACGTTGAAGTATTGTTTTATTTCAATAAATAGATCTAGTATCGCAAAAGTCTATAACAAATAAATAATAAATTGATCTAGGTGCATAAAATATGTACCTATTTATTTTAATTTCATCTATAGATAGGAATAAGTTTATGTGCTCAACAATTTTACTTGATTGATTATCAGACTCAATTGCAGCAACTCCTATTTGCATTTAGGGTTTCCTTAATTTAAATTAGTGAAAAGTTTGGTTATGCTTATTTAACAATGGCACACCAGGATTCTATAACTTCAAGGTCTGTTCTGGTATTATACTAAAGTTAAAATCAATTTCATTATAGCTTGTAATTTTGACCACTACTTCACCTGTTTTTGAGTGGTCAAGGATGTAAGCACGTTAGGTTAAGAATAGGCGTACGCTGCCATCGAGAGGTCCACCCCAGTGAACGCAAATAATACATTATGCATTCACTGGTCCACCCTAACGATTGCGGTGAGAACACGGCTTAAATCAACCAAAGCTAGGCAGAGTGCCAGCGATTACTGCACCTGTGTGTCCTCGCAGTACGCTCGCAGTCGCAATGGTGAAACACGTGTGCCGGTTCCCTTTCGGCCGGCTATGTGACATAAGTACTTTCCGAGGCCACAATGGCCCAGTCAGTACCTGCGTCAGCCGGATGAGTAAAAATCTACCCTGAGGCTAGCATGTAGTTCGGCCAGCTTGCCTTCCACCTTCCCATAAAGGACAATGCGTAGTACGTCCACATTTCAAGCGCCCTCGGTGGAAGACATTCTCCTCTGAGGCGGAGATTCACACATCACACATCATCGCGTAGATCTAGGCCTCCAGATCCTAAGGTACAATGGGGATCCCGCCAGCAAGCACGCCGCATCGAAGGAGAAAATGTAATATCTACGATTTCTACGAATGACCCTGACAGCCATCACTCTCTGAGATCTCCTCAGCAGGGCGATAGTTTTTGTGTCAGGGCAATCCCTGACAGAGAAAACTCTGGGCTGGGCTCTGTTTGGAAATATCCAAACAGAGCCCCCTTCCAGGGCCATGGACTGCACCACCTTGATATAAAGGCGACGAGCAATTGCTTTGGGCCCTCTGAAGTTGGGCAGCAACCGCTTTAAAGCGGCCGCCACACCAATCAGTTGGGGAGCCAATTCTACTGAGCACAACTTTACCAACCGGTCTTGCAAGCTGGCTAGCACTGAACACTATGCCGGATCGCTGCTTACCCGAACTGATTGCTTTTCTCAATGTTCCAAGTAGGATCAAATTAAATACTGAGCATTACTATGCTCAGTGACACTTTTGTGACACTTTTACTGCTTTATGGTTAGGCTCACTGAGGCACTGTACTGTGTAGGTGCTGGAGTCCCTCAAATCACGGTATATAACGTTAACTCTAAAGTATTACTCCTTGTCAAGGCTATCATCGAACGAGCCTTCCGGTTCTGAGAGGAGTCCATCCTCATCAACAACTTCCCCAGGATCTGAGGTAGAAGTCCAGCCTAGAGGATGGAGACGAAGGGATCGAAGGCTCAGAAGACTTAACACTGAACTCTTGGAGGCTATAGAAGCTCTTAATGTCGAACAGATTGAACGGTTAGTGAATGAGTATAAATGTATATTGGCCTGTGTCCTCTTACTTTTTTAATGACGGACAGACAAGCCATTGACAACTATCTCACTATGTGCTGTACTATAGCCTCAGGCCTAAATAAAGGGAAAACAGATGTCAAGTATAAATAAGCATCTCAACCATGAAATCATGAGCCCGTGGGGTCAACAAGCACGTGGCTTTGTTAAGGAGCTATCCAAACGCCTAATAAAAGTCTCCCCCGACCAAAGAGCTGGCGACCACCTCGGGCAATGCATTAGTTTCACCATTCAAAGAGGTAATTCGCCAGCTTTTTAGGCACTCTACCAGCAGACAGCGACCTTAAATTTTGTTTTTTATTTGTTGTTTGTTTTTTTACCCACGATGGAACGGAGACTGTATATGCGTTTGGGGTGAGAGGATGTTTGTTTGTTTGTTTGTGTGTGCAAATCCATGTTGCCATTTTTCTCCAAAACTACTAGTCCGATTTTGATTCAGTTATGAGTCTAAACCCATAAAAAATAAATCATGCATCAATTACACCTAAGTGTGCATGTTTTTAGATAGGTGTTACGGTGACAACTCACCAGGGGGCGCTGCAGTAATCATTTGTTAGTGCAAACCGATGTTGCCATTTATCTTACGACTAGTCCGATTTTGATGCAGTTTTCAGTTATGGGTTTGTGTTTGATAGGTAGATGTTCTTAAATAAGTTTACGGTGTCAACTCACCAGGGGGCCTGCAGTAAACATTTGTTTGTGCAAATCCATGTTGCCATTTTTCTCCAAAACTACTAGTCCGATTTTGATTCAGTTATGGGTCTAAACCCATAAAAAATAAATCATGCACCAATTACACCTAAGTGTGCATGTTTTTAGATAGGTGTTACGGTGACAACTCACCAGGGGGCGCTGCAGTAATCATTTGTTAGTGCAAACCGATGTTGCCATTTAACTTACGACTAGTCCGATTTTGATGCAGTTTTCAGTTATGGGTTTGTGTTTGATAGGTAGATGTTCTTAAATAAGTGTTACGGTGTCAACTCACCAGGGGGCCTGCAGTAAACATTTGTTTGTGCAAATCCATGTTGCCATTTTTTCCAAAACTAGTTTAATTTTGTCTTTAAATGGTTCGTAAGTAATCAGTGGTGGTTCTTAGATAGATGTTATGACGTTAATTTTCTAAAGGACATTGTTGTGGGTGTTTATTCAAAATTTTAATTTTGTTACTTGTTAATTTTTTTAGTAAGTCAATATTATTTTAATTTTATGTTATTTTATTTGAATATAATGTCGTGTCTCTATTTTTTTTTAATTAGTAAACATCCTTTAATGGCAGGTGTGTTGTTAATTTAGAGTCAATGATTTCTAGGCTGCTGAAATCTGGTGCTAGTCCCAACGCCACATGCCGCCTGGGCTTGGTGTCAGCATGCCATATCGCTGCAGTCCTTGTGGGTGATTGTCTATCAATCCTCGTCAAGTTTGGTGCCGAGAAGCACAGAGTAGATATCCTTGGCAGATCCCCACTTCATCTGGCAGCTTGGGCTGGCAATGTGAAACAGATTGCAATACTGCTGGATTTTCCAGAAGGTAAGCAGAAGCTGTAGCAAGTAAAACTCTGGCTTCACATACTTATGGAGCTCCCGTTACCCTGAAACAAATATATCTAAAATCTTATAATTATATTATACTATATTTTTAGCCATTACCTTATGTATTTATTAGTCAAAAATCCACACTAACATGACAGCTGAGCCCAAACAATGGCTAATGCGTTCAACCAGTTGTTTTTATCGATCGGCAATGTATGGGTAGTGGAACATCACCAGAACAATATCACCAGCACATAGAAAACACTGTTTCAAAACCCGTTGAACCCCACGAATTACTGTCCATCATAAAATGCTGAAAAAGCAAATATAGTTGTATTATCTACGAATTACCACAAATCGATTGGTATAATGACAGCGGTGAGTGGTTTGAGCCGCGGCCGAAGCCGCGCCTACAATAGGCTCCCATCTTTTTTATACCAGACAGGTAGTAAGTGTTTGACCACTATCCATATCTAAATTGGTGGTCCTGCTATAACCACTTAGCAATTACGTGAATGAAGATCTTGACCTTCAAGTGAGGGTTAATCATAATAATTGAATAATACATAAGGTAAGATCGGGCTCAGTGGCGCATCTTGGGAGAGGCCTACGTCCAGCAGTGGACTGACACCGGCTGATGATGATGATGATGATGATAATTAATACATTAGGTGACAATAACTGTCTAAATCGTTTAATGTGTAAGCATTTACCCATAGTTCTCTTCAATGAAACTAGATGGCGCCACTAGAAAAGTTAGGCCGCGGTGGCGTTTCATTTGTAGATTTGATGTACCAACTCGTGATTTTGTATCAGCAGTAAGAAATCAAGCAGTACCTTGGTGAAGTAAATAAAATTACTAGTGTAAAGTTCAGTGTGTTTTTGAATTTAGTATATCAGTAGGCGGTTGTGGAAACATTGGTGCCGAAACCTCGGGAATAATTAAGGTGAAAGTGAGTGTATAAAGTGTTAAGTGTATTGGATTGTAACCAACAAACTGTAAGTAGTAAATCAGTGATCAGTGCAGAACTTAGTGAATTTCGTTAGTGTGCCGGGACTTGTAAAAATTTGAAGTGCTCGTTGTAAAAGACAGAATAATTCGAGTGAAGTTTCCATTAAGATAGAATATTTTATATTATACGAGACTTAGAAAAATTTTGGTGCAAATTCATAAAAGACAGAATAATTCAAGTGAAATTTCTATTAACATAGAATATTTTATACTATACGAGACATAGAAAAATTCTGGTGCAATCTTCATGGACTTAGAACATTTTTACTCAAAAAATTAAAGTGTTCAAAAGACATTGTCAGTTTAGTTTGGAACTTTGTATTGGTGTTTTGTATCTAACACTTGGCCGATTTAAGAGTATTCACGAAGTTTGTTTATCTGCTTTGTTTCTGCAATAGATATTTAAATCAGTGATCATGGAGACGATATCAAAGTTAGTAGCATCACAAGTAGATCTGTTCGAGAAGTTGGAGAAATCAGAGCGAAACTATCGTAAAGCGCCAAAAGACAGAATTAAGAAAGCTATGTTAGACACGCGAATACAAATAGTGGATGAATTATGGCAAGATTTTAAAGAAGGTCACAAGGCGATAGTTACACAGACTTCGAAAGATCAGAAAGATAAAGAGGAATATTTTCGCAATGATATCTATGATGCTTTTCAGGAAATGTATGTCTCATACAAAAGCACTATGAAAGAAGCATACCAAGCACTTAGTACTACAGCATCTGTTGAAATTCAGGAATCAAAAACAAAGTCTGATAGCTGTGATGTAAAGTTACCCCGTATCCAGTTACCAACATTCAATGGAAAATATGACGAATGGCAGACGTTCTATGATATGTTTGTCTCGGTCATTCACAAAAATCTAAGCTTAGCACCGGTACAGAAGCTCCATTACCTAAAGAGTAGCTTATCTGGAGAACCTGAAGTATTAGTAAGGAATTTCACTACTACCGAAGCAAACTATGAAGAAGCATGGGCACAGCTTACGAAGCGTTACAACAATAAGAAGTACAATTGTAACAGTATACTACAAACGTTGTTCGCTCAAAAACCGATACAAACAGAGTCAGCTACAGCATTAAAGGCGTTATTGGATACCACCTCGTCATGTTTACAGTCACTTAACAACATAGGAATCCCTACGAGCTCATGGGATGCGATTGTCGTGTATCTCACAGTATCGAAACTTGATCACGAATCGCACAAGCAATGGGAATTTCAAATCAGCACGATGACCGACAAGTTACCATCGTGGTCACAGCTAGTGGATTTTCTGGAATCAAGGTTCAGAAGTTTAGAGATGATAGAATCCAGTAAAAATACAAACAAGGCGTATCCTACAACTACAAAGCAAGTCATGAAACCAAAGTCTTTTCACACATCAATAAAAGACGAGAAAAGACCTAGTAATACAATTTGCCCATGTTGCAATGGTACACACCACATATGTCATTGCAAACAATTTGGACAAAAGTCCGTTCAAGAGAGATATGACTATATTCGAGACAAAAAACTCTGTTACAATTGCCTTGGAGGAAACCACTCGGTCAAGAATTGTAAACAACCCATGAACTGTCGCAAATGCGGCAAGCCACATCACTCACGGTTACATGCAACGAAAGAAGATAAAGATTCTACAACTGCTAATATTATTGAAATAGATAGATCAAATCAAAACCAAGGAACAACAATGAATGCTGCAACAACATCTTCTGACACACACATTGTGGCGAATTTTTCTACAAAAGAGCTTAATCAAAGCTACAATGTCTTACTGGCGACAGCAGTAATCAAGGCACAGTCAAAAAATGGCAGCAAATACATAATTAGGGCATTATTAGATCAAGGCTCACAAGCTTCATTTGTGACCGAATCTACTGTACAATTGTTAGGGCTTAAGCGTAAACCTATTAGTGGCTGGGTGTCAGGAATAGGGGATGGTCAAACTAGTATCAAACACATGGTGTCACTGTGTGTCAAATCAAGTCATGACCCTAACAAGAAGGTTGAAATCAATGCGTACGTCCTGAGCGCGCTCACGTCATTGCTTTCAGCAACCACAATCTCATCACAGAAGTGGATCGAGTTGAAGGATATTCCCTTAGCGGATCCAACATTCACTTCGTCTGGCAAAATTGACATTTTGCTTGGAGCCGAAGTATACAGCGACATTCTACTCAAAGGTGTAATTAAGCATCCTCAAGGAAAACTTATAGCGCAGAATACAATCCTTGGCTGTATCATATCAGGTAGAGTGTCACAAGAAGTACCTGGAACTGTGATACCTATGCATGTCCAAACGAGAATCGACGATCTGCTCAAGCAATTTTGGGAAATAGTGAATGAACCTCCTTCTATTAAGAAAAAAATGACCAAAGAGGAACAAAAATGTGAAGAGCTCTATGAATCCACAACTATAAGAGAGAAGAACGGCAGATACGTTGTGAAATTGCCATTCAAAAATGAAGACCCTGAATGTCAATATGGCAATAGCCAAGAAGTGGCCAAGAAAAGACTCAATTATTTAGAAAAGAGACTAACAAAGCAGCCTCAGCTCTACACAAATTATAGATCGGTGTTGGAGGAGTACACAAAACTGGATCATATGAAACCAGTGAGTCAAGATGAAATTGACAACTCAAAGGCAGTATATCTTCGTCACCATGCAGTCGTTCGTGAAGACAAGTCGACTACTAAGGTTCGCGTTGTCTTTGATGGTTCCTGCAAAGGAAGTAATAATGTTGCACGGAATGTCCAAAACTGCAGCAAGACCTAAGGCATTTGTTAATGAGATGGCGTAATCACAAAATATGTATATTTGCCGACTTGGTGAAGATGTACCGACAAGTGCGTGTCACAGAAGAAGACGCAGATTATCAGAGAATCTTTTGGCGCGAAGATCCTGATCAACCAATCCAGCATTATAAACTATTAACACTTACCTTTGGAACGGCATGCGCACCTTACTTGGCAGTCAAGACTATTCAACGCCTAGCAAAAGACGAGCAAAGTAATTATCCATTGTCTGCGGAAATCACATTGACAGATTATTACATCGATGATCTTATGACTGGATGTCAAACAGAAAGTGAAGCTATTGAAGTGTACAAGCAGATGACCAACATGATGAATGCGGGTGGATTTGAGCTGCAAAAATGGAGTAGCAATAACAAAAACTTATTGCAGCACATTGAAAAGGATAAACAGCTTACCAATGACGCAGCTGTTATACAACCATGCGGTCTGCTCAAAGTGCTAGGAATAAGCTGGAACAAACATACGGACAACTTTGAATATTCTGTGAATTTGCCTGAAGTCATCAAAAATGTTACTAAACGTAAGGTATTATCAGACATCGCCAGATTATACGACCCCTTAGGATGGATTGGACCCGTGGTAATCGTGGCCAAATTATTCATTCAGAAACTTTGGAAAGCCAAAGTGGAGTGGGACGACAAGTTAAGTGAGGATTTATTAGAAGAATGGCTTACGTATAGAAACGCTTTAAATCAAGTGAAGAATATTAACATACCGAGATGGATGCATACCACGCAAGAATGCACAACTCAACTGCATGTCTTCTCAGACGCTTCAACTTTAAGTTATGCTGCTTGTGTTTACCTTCGAGTAATTGATAAAAACAACTCGGTGACTGTCACTTTAGTGACAGCTAAAACAAAGGTTGCTCCGATCGAGAAGGAAGTGTCAGTTCCCAGGCTGGAGTTGTGCGGCGCAGTGCTTGGAGCTAAGTTATTGGCTGAGGTCTCGGAAGTGTTGGGCATACCGAAAGAAAACACGTATGCCTAGACAGACACGACAGTCGTGTTAGCGTGGCTGAAAGGACCAGCTTGTCGCTGGACTACCTTCGTCAGCAATCGAGTATCGGAAATACTGACAATACTTGATTATAAGCAATGGGGACATGTCACGACGCAGATGAATCCAGCTGATTGCGCGTCGAGGGGTTTGAATCCAGCAGATTTGGCAGAACACACTCTGTGGTGGCACGGACCCGCTTGGCTCACAGAAGAATCTGAAAAAAGAAAGATAATTGAAATTAGTGACACACATGAAGAAGAGAAAGTAAAATCATTAAATACTTACCTGAAACCGTCTAAAGAACGCCCTTGGGAAAGGTTCTCCTCACTGGTAAGAATGTTGAAAATCCTGTCGTATTGCAGAAGAGTTCTTAATATGAAATTATCCAAAGAAGATAGAAAGAATAGACAAGAGTTTATTACAACGGAAGAAATGAAACAAACTTTAAATAAAATCATTCTGCAAGTGCAGGCAGAAGAATTTTTTGAGGATATAAAGGATTTGAAATCTAAAGGAAGTGTGCTAAAACGGAGTTCTCTGCATGCGCTCTGCCCAATCATAGATCAGGATGGATTACTACGCGTTGGTGGACGAATTAATTTAGCAGAAGCGAATTATGATAAACGACATTCTATCATCTTACCTGGTAAGAATCATCTTACGAATCTGATAATTGCCGATGCCCATATCAAGACATTGCATGGAGGCCCACAGCTGATGCTGAATCATCTTAGGGAACAATACTGGATTGTAAGAGCTCGGCAATTAGTTAAAAAGCACTACAGAGGATGTGTCACATGCATTAGACAGTCAAGGACAAATAGAGTGCCATTTATGGGCCAACTTCCAGCTGCCAGGCTCAAATCGAGTAGGCCGTTTAAAATTTGCGGAACGGATTACGCAGGTCCTGTAAACATCCGTTTTTCACCTGGTCGTGGATCTAAAGCCTACAAAGGATATATATGTTTATTCATTTGTATGGTAACTCGTGCTATACATTTGGAAGCGGTATCTGACTTAACTGCTAAAGGTTTTATCGCAGCATTTAAGCGCATGACAGCTAGACGTGGTCATTGTCAAGATTTGTATAGCGACAATGGAACGAATTTCGTTGGTGCAAACAAGCAACTGCGTGATATGTTCAACAGTGCGAAGTCGGAACTCCCAAGCGAAATTGCCCATCTTCTCACTCTGGAATCCACCACGTGGCATTTTATCCCTCCGCAAGCTCCAAACTTTGGTGGTTTATGGGAAGCCGGAGTCCGTTCGGTGAAGATTCACTTGCGAAAGGTAATTGGCGAGAGTACGCTCACCTACGAAGAATTGGCGACTGTGTTGGCACAAGTGGAAGCCTTTGTAAATTCACGTCCTTTGACAACTTTAAGTGACAATCCTGATGATTCTCTTCCGCTGACACCAGGCCACTTTCTGGTAGGAGAACCATTAATTAATGTCGCGGATGAATCATGTACTCAAAGTGTTAGTCTGATAGATAGGTGGCGTTTAACTACTAAAATGGTCGATGATTTTTGGAAGCGCTGGAGCGCTGAGTATCTTGTGTCATTAAATAAAAGATATAAATGGACCACTCAACAAGATGTACGTAAGATCGGAAATGTTGTAATTGTAAGAGATGTTAATCTCCCACCAGCCAAATGGCTATTAGGCAAAATTGTTCAAACTCATCCAGGACACGACAATATTGTAAGAGTGGTCACCATTCAAACTAAAAATGGTTTATGCAAACGTACTTGTAGTAAGTTATGTTTTTTACCAACAGACATTTGTGACCCACCAAATCCTTTACCAATTAGATAATGTCAATAATTTGATAAAAGCATTAAATGTCAGTGGTTCACGGTGGACGGTTATGTATACTTTTATTTATAACTGTACGTTTATTTTCTATTTGAGTCTTAGAACTGTTTTATAATTGTTTAAAGAATAATTTACATTTGAGTTGGTAATTTAAGATTTAATTTTGTATGTAAAATTGTAAAAGAACGCTGTTCTTGGTGGGCGGAATGTCTAAATCGTTTAATGTGTAAGCATTCACCCATAGTTCTCTTCAATGAAACTAGATGGCGCCACTAGAAAAGTTAGGCCGCGGTGGCGTTTCATTTGTAGATTTGATGTACCAACTCGTGATTTTGTATCAGCAGTAAGAAATCAAGCAGTACCTTGGTGAAGTAAATAAAGTTACTAGTTTAAAGTTCAGTGTGTTTTTTAATTTAGTATATCCGTAGGCGGTTGTGGAAACAATAACCTACTAACCGATGTTATAGATCTCTTACATCCTAAGGCAAGGCAAACAATTACAAAAACTCCTTTATTTATTTAAAAAATAACCGAGTTTTATATTAATACATAAACAGTAGTACGGTAGAGTACAATAATAATATCGTTTAAAAAAACTAAAAAGAACCGACTTCAAAGCCGCGCTATTAATTTTCAGTACCAGGTGTTTATCTCCATATCTCTGGACATACTTATCAGACCTCGATACAATTACCATGGAACCACACTTGGGATATCTCCTTTCCAACAAAGAAAGAATAATCAAAATCGGTTCATACACGACGATGTTATCCGCGATAAAACTTACAAAAAACATATATACGGTCGAATTGAGAAGCCTCCTTTTTTTAAAGTCGGTTAAAAAGAATGGTCTTTTGCTTTGAGCTCTACAAGACATTATTTGAATAAATAAAAGTTTATCCAGAGTAAAAGAGTTTCAGATGGGTTTACAAGATGAACTGTAAATGTGTTACCTAAACGATAATATATAAGTTCATAGCATCCAATGAAACAATTCTTTTCCCAGACCTACAAAATGCAGTTGAAGTTATGACAACAGAAACAGAAGAAAAAGTACGTCAACTCAGTCCTAATGTCCGAGAACTTACAAACATCCGCTGTGAGACACAAGAGACTAACTTGGAGATACCAAAAATATGGAAAGACAATATTGACCATGATTGTAAAAATATTTTCGGAGGCGACGTAAGTAGTTTCCTAGCATGTGGCTGTACAGCTATATTTTTTATCTTTATAAAATAAAGCCTAGGCAAAATGGTAAGCTAATGAAAACACATGGACAGCGATATTATTTAATTACTAGCTGTAAATCCGCAACTACGCCCGCGTTTAAAAGGTTCAGTAAAAAGTACTTTATGTGCTAGCAATGCCAGTTTATAAACTGTGTGCCAAATTTTATATAAACCCAATGCGTAGTTTTTGCGTGAAAGAGTAACAAACATCCATCCATCCGGAATGGACTGAAGACTATTAGGGCCAGTTTCGCCGGTTCCTGATAGCGCTAATATGAAGAAATCTGACACATTTTTGACAGCTTTTATATGGCGTGACGTATCAGATAACGCATTATGAGGGACCGGTGAAACTGGCCCTTAGTCTAATAGTGTATCAGAATTCCAGCCATCTCTCCAGGAAGTTTTATTGCAATCGTGGTTATCTTGAAGACGACATCTCATATGTCATCTCAGAATAATTTCGCTGTCGTTGATTATAAAAGGTTATTTTCACCAGTTGCCTGAGTTTGAACCTGGTTGGACCCCTCTCCACGCAGCTGCCTCCTGCGTCAGGACAAGTTGCATCAGACTTCTGCTACTGGCTGGTGCTGACCCTAATATCTCCGACACGCAAGGATGCATGCCTCTCGATGTGGTTGCGAGCGCCTATTACAAGAATCAGGAGTTTGATAGTCAGCAGTAAATTTCGCATTTATTTGTTATGCCAGATAGGCAAAAACTCTTGATAACTATTTCATCTGATTTTAAGTGTTGAAATGTACCCTTAGTATGAGTTTTCATACCAAACTCGATATCGTATATCGAACAAATTTTGTATGAAAAACAGTACAGTGCCTCTAGTGGTTACACTTCACTAAATTTAGACCAGTCAGGGAGCCAGAATAAGTCGAAAACAATGTGAGATCTGTCAAAAACGTTTACGATGAAAACTCATACTAGGGGTACTGAACTGAAATGTAGCATGCTTGCTTACTAGCAGAGTTAGCTTATAAGAAGCGTTTTTAAAAAGTGGTAAATGCCATATTCACTTACAACTTCAATACCCCTGGATTATACGCCATTTGCGCGCCATTCCCAGTTGCAAAATTTCAGCGAATCAGCTGAGTCATTTACTGATTTACTGTAAAGAAGGCTGACATTCTGTGTTGACCTGATTATTCTCTTATTTTAATCTCTTAACTCTTATTTTAATTGTTCCAATTGATTTCAAATTTTTCGAATGTTATAATTTTCAAGCATCACCGATGTTATAATTTTACTCCTGAGTGCTGGAGGAGGTTTTAACACCATGAAGCTTCATGGTCTAAATAATATGGATACACCTCTACACATTGCTGTAGAGTTAGAAGATATGGAAGCCGTGAAGGAACTGCTAAAAGCTGGAGCATCTATGAAAGTCCTTAACAAGGCTGGTCTAACGCCTCTCCACGTGTGTGTGATAAAAGAGTTGGAAGAAATTTTACAGGTAAATAATTTGCAGCGTCATGTTAAATACTCTAATTTACAGGTCTATAAACAAACAAAAAAGACACTTCTGTGACAGTTAAGAAATACTTAAACTACAAAAAAAAATCTTTCCCGAACTCCTGACTGTTGTGTTTCAAGGGCTCTTGTTATCAATTATATTAGTTAATAGGATAAGCAAACCGCCTGATGGTCAACCGTGACGTTTGTCTGCAAATGTAAACCTAATTTAATGTCTATATTTAATTACTATTTTTTAGCGAAAATAGGTCGTTAAAAATTACAAATGTTTGACATTTTTGGAATATAAGCGGTATGGACATCAATCGATAAAGAATTCCAAGAAAATATAAGGTTGTCAGATTTACAATGTCAGACCAATACGTTTATTTTGAGCCGTGTTGAAAGCCATCTGTTTAGTCTCAAGGAACTAAGGTTTTTTTTTTGGGGAAACGTTTCTTTATTCCAAATTAACCTACTTTAGTTTATTTTATTTAGTAAGTATTTGTTGTTCAAGTGTCTACTTATTACGGTTTAGAAGATACAGCCTTCTGGTAGACAGATGGAAGAACGGGCATCACAGTAATAGTAGAGTTTGAGTACGGCAAACTAACAGGCGTCTAGCAAAATATTAAAAAAGTTCATTCGATATTTTTGATAGAATATGTAAAATAACTCGTAACAGTAATAGAGAAAATGCTAGATAAAAAAAATGTTCTCGTAAAACGTGCTAGCTAATAGTAATGTAGTCGTGAGTTACGCAGTTTACTGTAGCAGATATTGTGACACACAAAACTCTGGGTTGCCAGTATTTTCACGTCATTGAACTGCGCATTTTACCAAGAAATATTGAGGTGTAAAATAACAAAACCTAAAGACCCTGTAATTTCACAAGACACTTTGTTCATCCAACCGAAAAACAATACTGTTTTCACGCTTGAATACCTGACTAAGTGGTGAACAATTGCAGAAAAATTTACCAATGAAAGGAGTTGTTCTATGGTTGGCTTATTCCAGGTATTGGCCAACTATGAGCATGCAATTGACGGTACACTGTTGCCGGTTGTAGATGTGAAGGACAAGGATGGTCACACAGTCCTTCAAGCGGCAATAGAAGCGGCATGGGTTCCAGGGGTCTGCGTAGCATTGGAAGCAGGCGCTGATGTTACAATGAAGGTTCTCAAAATATTCATCATCAAGCAAACAGACGGACTTACATCTCTTGCAGCCCATGTTAATGTACCTAGTAGATGTTCCTAATTTAACATTTTTGATTTATTCAACTCGTTTACAACTGACTTCAAAAAAAGGCGGAGGATCTCAATTATTATTTTTTTATACCTCGGAACTTCGTGAGTTTGTTAACCAATTTGGAAAATTCTCTTTTTGTTTGAAGGTACACGTTCCGTTTGGTCTCATTGTACAATAATTCAAGATCTAATAACCATCTCCAGAGATATGGAGAAACACCTCAATCTTGCTTAAAAATCACTTACGCGGCATGTGAAGTTTCAATTTCAAATAATTTATTCCAAAAGTAAGAAATAGGCTTCTACATGTTGAGCTTATAAGAAAACTATGTATGTACATTGTACACTGATTCACGTACTAGCTGTGTTATGTTAAACACTCTGTTCCTACGAGTATAGTTATAATATTACATTTAAAGAAAACGATAACTAAAACCAAACTAGAACAAAAAAATAAGTCATGCAAGTAGGTATTGGTAAAATAACATACATACATACAATCACTCCTTTTAGGCTGAGCGCAGACTATAGACAAAACAGTCTTAACGGTCTGTCTCAAGACAGTTTTGTCTATCACCCTGCGCACACTGCGAACAAAACATTTTTGTCTGCGAGGATGCGACACAGAACAAAATATAGAATGGACACTTTGATCACTCCACCAATACATGTATTATGTACCTACCTACAATTTGTCTTCTTCAGTTATACAGTAACTAGATATCTACTTTATAATTTTTAGGGTTCCGTTTCTCAAAAGGTAAAAAAAGGAACTGAGCGCTCATACAATTTAGAGGTTTAACTTAATTGGAACCAACCTTAAAATATGTTAATAAATAAAATAGTGCTATTGAAAGATTTATTTACGTCGCGTCGTTTGCGTGTGGCGCGTCCTTGCTCAAGTTAGTTCCTCGACAGCTCAAAATCGGTAGGTAGGTGAGTAAGCCTCGATTGTTGGGGCGAACAGAGTGTCCATTCTATACGTAGTATCTGTTCTGTGTTGCATCGGTTTTGTTTGTCGGCACCGAGAACAAATAATAATACTACGTACAGAATAGACACTCTGTCCCACCCACCAATCGAGGCTTCCTCACCTCGCCACTGATTCTGGAGCTGCTGAGGAGCTAGTTTAAGCAAGGCACCACACGCGGACGAACACAGAACAATAATACTACTCAAGTGAAGATTAACGTCAACTTCATACATATATGTTGGGACCAGTACACACAGGAGATTCAAATTTACGTAGGTTCTATATTATATATAAAAACCAGCTAAATCGAGTTGAACTCGCCCACCGAAGCTTCCGTACCAACTTCTCAGACTAGTTAAAGGGACAAACTTAACTTTGTAGTTCGATCCATATAGGAAATGAATTACAACAACTACAATTAATCATAAGTTAAATATTATGTTTCTTTGAAGTGTTTCACACTTTATATTTTTGTAAATTGTTAAACAATTATTTGTTTAACAATTAATCATAAGTTTGTAAAAGTAAATTAATCGTTTTTAGGGTTCCGTATCTCAAAAGTTAAAAAAGGAATCCTTATAAGATCACTTTCTTATCCGTCTGTCCGTCTGTATGTCCGTGTGTCACCACCGATTTTCTCAGGAACGGGTGGACCTAGCAAGTTAAAATTTATACCAGATACTGATGTTTATGGTCCTAATTAGATATATAAAAATCAAGATCCAGAGTCAACACGATAATAAGATATAGACATATTTAGATTTTCGCCGAAATTTGTAAGTACCTAAATTTACCTTAATTTTCGACTTTTTTATTTTTCGGATTTTTTCCATTACTTGTGCTGTAATACCTTGATTTTGACCATAGTTGACAATTCTAGGTCAACCGGAAGTACCATATAGGTTTTGGTTCGAAAACCTATAGGGTACTTCCCGTTGACCTAGAATCATGAAATTTGGCAAGCAGCAAGGTACAGCACAAATTATGGAAAAATTCCAAAAAATAAAAAAGTTGAAAATTAAATGGTGTACATACATACATAGTTTACGCCAATTAATGTAGACCTCTGAGTTATATGAGCGCTGATACAATTTAGAGATCTAGCTGAATTGGTTCGTACGGAAGCCTCGGTGGGCGAGTTCAACTCGACTTAGCCAGTTTTATTTTTAACTTTATTTTAGTTTTTAGTATTTGTTCTTAAATCCCAATAATAATACATACTTAGTGAAAATGTCAAGTATCTACCTATTACTGTAAAGGAGATACAGCTTTGAGAAAGGCGGATAGACAGACGGACGGATGGACAGCGAAGTCTCAGTAGTCCCCAAAGGGACCACTTTGGTTTCGGGACCCTAAAAAATGTCTGATTTGATAATGGTGCGTACAGACTATGTAACATGTTATTTAACTTGTGTAATATAACACGTCCACACCATGTAACCTTGTTATTCAACATTGCAACCCAAAACTGTACACATTAGAATAACAATGTTATTTAACAATTATCGTTTGTCGTTCTCGGTTAGTAGGCTTGGGTAACTCCGGACACATCTATATCTTCGGATATATATCCCTAAGCGAATATATAACCCATCATTCCACTTCCCGAAACCTTAATACTAGTATATCCCATATATCCGGTATACCTTTATTAAAATACCAAAAAAAATGTGAAATCGGTTAAAAAGTAAAGCCGTAAGTGAATAGGTATTTTCTAGGCAACCTTGCCATATTATTTTGGATCACATCATCACTAACAACGAGTACAAAAACAATGCAAAAACACAACAGATACGGTCTTATAATGTTACATAATATCGGTTATGAAATAATGCGGATATACTTTATTTTGGATATGGGATATACTAATCATTGATGTATTATTTATCTATTTATCTGCAAAGTCTGAAACACATTTCACATGGATATACCGAACATACTAAGCAGTTATACTAAGCGGATAATATATTAAGCGGACATACTAAGCGGATATATATCCTTACATGGAATGATATACGATGTACTCACTCCTCTGTTGGATATAGTTAGCCCAAGCCTATTTAGTAGTGTACACGTGTTCCGTCGATGGACGCGGCCTCTTTGAACTTTGCCGCAAAAGGCGAAGCGGCGCTTTGACGACTGTTTTGCGAATATTAGGCGCGGTTTATACAGAAGAGACGTGGCGAGGGCTTGTGGCGTGGCGCCAACTTTTGTCACGTAGTTTCGTAAATTATACTGAAGTGGCGGAGACACTTGGCGCGATACGGCTAGTGTGACCATATGTGGCAGGTTCCTACCATTTTGGCAGTATTGGCTTCTTATTTTAGCCTCTGACACGATCGGCTAACGTTTTAAAGAACCGGGCGCAATTCTCTTTAAGCCAAAAATTACTCTATATTACGCACTATAAGGTTTATATTGCGTTACTTTGACTATCTACCTCCACCATCCGTCCGCGCCCTCCAGCTAACGACCCAATACCACGAGACGCCCCCACAGTGCACCGTAGGGGAGGAAGAGGAGGGAGAAGAAGGAAGAGAACGCGAAGGGAGGGTAGACCAGAAAGCGCCGCGCCCACGGCAGCATCCACCTCGGTACCCCCCTCAATGCGACCGGCCAACTTCACACCATTCCTGCCCAAGATGCAACCACTACAAGACCCAAGGCTACTTGCACCCACAGTAACCTATGGGCCGTCTAGAGCCTCCATGGCGCACTACCCTCCACTACCCGAGCCAGCAACAACCAGACCTCGCTCAAGGTGGAGAGCCCCAAGAAGACGGCAAGCACCTGCTAGTACTCCAGCAGGAGAATCAGACACTGCGACAAAAGGGGCACCCCTGCAAAACCAACCGCAACAGCCCACCACTAATACAACAGAAGTACCAAGACCAGCACAAGCACTAACAGAGACCAGAGTCACGAGTCCACTTCGTGCCAGTAACTCAGGTTGTCACGGGTACCACCACCACAGCATCGGCAGTGACTAGACCCACACCGAGACTGGCCAGAGGGACCACCAGGAGCACCATACTATATGCAAGCAGGTGCAAGTGCTTTTGCCCAGCCACGCCCACGCTCTGCAGCAAGGTTTCCTACAAGACCCATGCCAACAGGTCCATACCCATGGGCCCCACCATACCAGCCACAAATGACAGCCGTCTTTACTCAAGCCGGATACCCCTGCTACCAAGCAGGTCAACAGCAGAGTACCTTCCCGGAACCCATCTCAGCATTGGTGGGAGCCCTGGTGGGCCTACTTGCAGCCATAGCAGCCGGACGATCTTCGGACGGCAGCTATGCGAGGACTATCCGCACTATCCCGGTTCCAGTATGCATAGATAACACCTCCGCATACTGTACTGGTACCCGGGCGGCATCAAGACCAAGACCGACAACTTACGCATTCTCACCCACTCGCAGGATGTTCATATCATCCTCCTGGGTGAGACCAAGCTGAAGAAGACGGAACAATTTAAATTCGCCAACTACTTCGTGTACCGGCACGACGATGTCTCACCCCAGGGCCGACCATATCGTGGAACGGCTGCCTTAGTGCGGAGGGACATAGTGCACGACGTAGTTGGTGACCTACCAAATCAAATCACCAAAACCACTGCCGTCGTGGTCCAACTTGGAGGACACGATGTGAAGATATTTGGCGGATATCGGCCACCGAACTCCAACTTTGACCCTGGTGATATGAGGCGTATCTTTATGGACGCCACTCCAACCCTGCTGGCAGCGGACCTCAACGCCAAACATTTGGTGTGGGGGTCCAGAGTCATTAATCCCATTGGAAGAAAACTCCAAGAGGATACGGAGAGGAATGGTTACGAAGTAATCGGCCCAGACTCTCCTACCCACATCCAATCCACGCCACAACCCGGACGTCATCGATGTAGTAGCCCACAAGAACCTGCCAGCCCCAATTCATCTGGAGGTCCTCTACGATCTGGATGAGCAGCACCTACCACTGCTCATCACGGTTGGAGCTTCGGCAGAAGCAACTCTTTGTCGGGGTACTTACACGAAGACCAATTGGCACCAGTTCCAACAACGACTGATGACGATGATAGTAGGGCGATTAACCACATCGGAGGACGTGGAGAGATGCACGGCTGAAATAACTGCCTCCATCAAAGAAGCAAAAGAAGCAGCATCTACTACTGAACCTCGAACAAGCTGGCGCGAAGAACTCCCAGGCCGCTTAACACGTTTAAGGGCAAAGAAACGTGCGATGCGTGAACTATGGGCCCGCACCCGCTGCCCAACAACAAAAGCACGACTAAATGCTATAACTGCAACGCTCGCCAATGAAGTCAAGAAGTGGAGAGGTGACGCATGGGATTCTCGTATCGCCCAAGCCACTGAAGACGAAACCAACCTCCATGCCCTGAATAGGAGTTTGTTAAGGGCTAAGATACCAGTCTACCCACTAATGGACTCATCAGGAAGCCGGAAATTTGCCCCAGCGGAAAGAGAACTGTTGGTTGATCATTTAGAATCACAGTTTCAGCTGCATCCCGTTCCTCTCAATGCTGACCCTGTTGTCGTGCCCCACTACAACGCAGTATCCGCGGAAGTAGTCCAACTGCTGCAGACTTCGGCGCCCCCGCTGGGAGGGGATGATTTCATCTCCTCAATGGAAGTGGCACGAGCTGTACGCTATTTACAGACGAAAAAGGCACCCTGTCTAGATGAGGTGTCGAACGCGGAACTCAAGCAGATGCCGCGGAGAAGTCTGGTGTGTATAGACAGACTCTTCAGCGGTATCTTAAGAACAGGATACTTTCCCGCAACGTGGAAGACAGGGAAAGTCATAGTACTACCCAAACCCGGCAAGGTCCGTTGTCTACCCTCCAGCTACCGCCCTATTACCCTGCTGTCACACCTCGCCAAGCTGTTCGAGCGATTACTGCTGCGGAGACTGCGCCCTCACTTCACCCCACGTAAGGAGCAGTTTGGTTTCCGCACGCGTCACTCCACAACGCTCCAGCTGACGAGGGTGATCCACCAGTTCACCAGTGAACTGAACCGAAATAGTAGAAGCGTCGCCGTGTTCCTGGACATCGAGAAGGCCTTCGATAGAGTGTGGCACGAAGGCCTAATCTACAAGTTATCCAGGACACCGATTCCAGCGGCGCTAATCCACATCCTCTCATCGTTCCTGAGAAACCGACAGTTCTGCGTGTCCGTCGAGGGCGCCACTTCCGGCAACCGGCAGATTGCAGCGGGAGTCTCCCAGGGGAGTTGTCTCTCACCGTACATGTACGCGGTTTACACAGACGACATACCGGTTCTGGCGGACGAACACCTTGCACCAGGAGAACGAGGAGTAACACTAGCACTTTTTGCCGACGACAGTGCGTATATAACGTCGTCTGTCAAAGCTACTATAGCCGCCAACAGAATGCAGAAGGTTCTGGACATCCTGCCAGTCTGGCTGGACAAGTGGCGCATGGCCGTCAACGTGAGGAAGACGGCCACGCTGCTGACCAGAGCCCAAACCCATCCTGCCACCTCCACTGCAGCTCCGAGAACAAGACGTCAAGTGGGAAACGAGTACAAAGTACCTGGGCTTCTACATCGACCGGACGTTGAGGATGCGCCCGCACGTGGATCACGCAGTCCACCAAGCGAAAGCCGCTAAGGCCCTCCTCCATCCGGTCCTCCGATCGAAGCTGCCACTCTACACCAAAGTCGGCATATACAAGACGTATATACGCACGAAGATGACGTATGCTGCTCCTGTGTGCCCTATGCTCGGAAACCCAGCACAAGCGTCTTCAGATCATTCAGAATGTCACCTTGCGGATATGCACGGGAGCCGGTCGATACGTACGCAATGACGCCAACGCACGGGACGTGAAAATCGAGACGGTGAGGGAGTTCGTGGTCCGGTTGGCGCGCTGTCAATATGACCGTGCAGACAACGGACCACACCCTCACCTCCAGAACATTGCACCGCACCACGCCTGGCTGCCTGATGGCGCTGTATCGACCTGGCGTGCACTCCCACGCGACTTAGTCCCGGTGGATGAAGACAGCAAAGAGGAGGAGTAGCGGTTACCACAGCAGCACAAGACCACCATGCCAAGATGGCCAACATGACCACCACGCCCAGATCTGGCCAACGACCATATCGGACCACTATAGGGCTGATTAAAGCCCGCGCGTACCCCGAGGGTAATTGCCCCAGAGCCCAACCAGGGTAAGGAGGCTCGCCTTGAAACCCTCACACGAACCCAGAATGGGAACGAACGTCCACACTGACATCCGTCCGCGCCACGTTTCTTCTGTATAAACCGCGCCTTACCGTGTACACGTGATTCGCCGATGGAAGCGGCGCGCTTTGAATTCTGCCGAAAAGCGAAGCGGCGCTTTGACGACTGGCGATGTTATTTGAACATGTTTTATGAGTGTCCACATCATCTGAAACATGTTATCTCACCATGTTATACAATACGTTATGTTACATAGTCTGTACGCACCTTAACAAATGAAATAAGCGCATCCTGTTTGACGGGTACGAACAACTTGTATGGAAAAAGAAAAACTATTTATTTTATTTTAATAGACTTCAGATAAGATCGTTTAAAAACTAAATAATTTAAGATCGTTTAAAAAAACTAAAAGAAACGACTTCAAACGTCGCGCTAGTCAAAGTAGCCAGTAGACGTAGTAACTATTATATAATCTGTGCCAGTAGGTAAAGTGCCAGCCAAGTAGTAAGTCGTCGAGATAGGTAAATGCGTCATAATACAAATGTTGATATATTAAAAACGGTTCGGCCGATTTCGTTAAAATTTAAATGGAACCACCTGGGAAGGGTGTGTTTTGAAACAAAAAAATAATTTTCCAAATCGGTTCAGGCATTTTCGAGTAATCGGTGAACTAAAATAAAAAAGAAAAAAGATTCTTACGAATTGAGAACCTCCTCCTTTTTTGTGAAGTCGGTTAAAAAGAACCGACTTCAATGCCGCGCAATTAATTTTCAGTCCCAATTTTTAGGTGTTTATCTTCATATCTCTAGAGATACTTATCAGACCTCATTATATATATCTCCTTTCCAACAAAAAAATAATCAAAATCGGTTCATAAACGACGCGGTTATCCGCTAACAAACCTTAAAAATGTATATATATATACATATATATATGTATATATTTATATATAATAAATACTAGCTGTGCCCGCGACTTCGTTCGCGTGGAATAGTGTCTTTGGGTAGCATTAACAAATAAGACACATACGTATCCCAACTACACCACGACGTACCACGCCACGCTACTCCCCCTTTCCCTCCGTCCCTCACATGCTCTCCCCTCCCCCTACCCCCTCACTTCCACCTTAACACCTCAACCTCCCCCTCGCTTACCTACCCTCCCCCTTTGCTCCCCTACCATCCCCCTGCCCCTCACTTCCACATCCAATCCCCTCCAGCTATCCTTCCCTCCATGTATCTCCAGAGATATGGAAATAAACACCTCAAACTTTGTACTGAAAATATAGCACGGCATTTGAAGTCGAATGTTTTAGTTTTTTAAACGATGTTATTCCTTTATTTTGTCGTCTCTACAAACTTTGTCTTGGCAATAACATGTGACTACGACTCACCACTAGGCTATAATATCGTTTAAAAACTAAATAAGATCGTTTAAAAAACTAAAAAAGAACCGTCTTCAATGCCGCGCTATTAATTTTCAGTACCAATTTTGAGGTGTTTATCTCCATATCTCTGGAGATACTTATCAGACCTCGATAAAATTACCATGGTACCACACTTGGGATATTTCCTTTCCAACAAAAAAACAATAATGAAAATCGTTCTATAAACGACGAAGTTATCCGCGAACAAACATAAAAAAAAAAACATATATACGGTCGAATTGAGAAACCTCCTCCTTGTTTTGAAGTCGGTTAAAAAGAACCGACTTCGATGTCGCACTATTAATTTTCAGTACCAATTTTGAGGTGTTTATCTCCATATCTCTGGTGATACTAATCAGACCTCGATAAAATTACCATGGTACCACACTTGAGATATTTCCTTTCCAACAAAAAAACAATAATGAAAATCGTTCTATAAACGACGAAGTTATCCGCGAACAAACATTAAAAAAAAAACATATATACGGTCGAATTGAGAAACCTTTGAAGTCGGTTAAAAATGAAGCGACAAAACGAAAATAATAACACAAACATGTTTCACCGGTCGCCGCTGACGGACGCGGCCCCTTTGATTTGATTGAGAAACCTTTGAAGTCGCTTAAAAATGAAGCGACAAAACGAAAATAATAACACAAACATGTTTCACCGGTCGCCGCTGACGGACGCGGCCCCTTTGATTTTTGCCGAAAGGCAATGCGGCGCCTGTGGCGGCGCTGGCGCTATGACTGAGTGCGTGTAGTTCGCCAAGAGCGAGTTGATGTAAGAAGGTTTGATTTCAAGTACCTAGTTAATTATATATATTTTTTTAATATATATTTTTTTACTGATTTCTTTACATGGAGTATACATACCCCTGCAAATATGGTGGGAATTCAAAACTTTGTATATACAGATCTGATAGTATTCTCGTCTGCAATTGTCGAAGCTTTTTGAAAACAAGAATTATCTTTCTAATACTTGAATGTTGACACCACTAACATAAAAATACGATAAGCCATTCAGGCTCTATGGCGTGCCAAAGAAATATACATACATTCATACATTTATATGTATATACATATGTATATATAATATATATACGATGAACATATATATAATATGTATGTATATATAAATATATATATATATACATACATATTACACATGCGTATACCTAATAAAGAATGCAACATCTGCAACCCGTCTCAAAAAGACATATCCGTAGCTAAGACCTGCAAATGCAAAAGTATTGATAGAGTCGATCACATCAAGTATCTGGGAGTCTTAGTTGACCAGAATCTAACCTTTAAAAAACATATTACACATACTTCAAAAAGGGTGCGCAGGATTATCTACATCATGAAGTCTCTTAGACCGGCAGCATCTGCTGAAACCAGGAAACTCGTTTACACCTCACTGTGTCAGTCTCTTCTACAGTACTGCATCAGTGTGTGGGGTGGAGCTGCTAAGTCTCACATGATTGAGCTGGAACGTGCACAACGTGCTGTTCTAAAAGTGATGACGGGCAAACCTCTGCTGTACCCAACCGAACAGCTTTTCAAAGACACTTCAGTCCTGACAGTGCGTCAACTATTCATTGCGCGAGCTATAGACAAGCGTCTCCCACACCCACACCATGTACAAACAGACACTGGAAGGAGAAAACAAGCACTGCCAAAAGTTAGAACAACTTTTGCTCGTAGACTTCCCAAATACGCAATTATCTATACATACAATATTGTTAACCAACAAATAGATATTAAGAATTGCTCCCATTCTGAAGCGAAATCTAAGATTAAAAAGTGGTTGCTCGCTCTCACCTATACCGAATCAGAGAGACTTGTAAAGTGTGGTGGTTTTTAGGTGGCTGCTAAGAATGGACTCAGAATCCAAAGATTATTGTTACTACGTATCTTGCAAATACCTAAAAACCACCAGTAGGAAAAGGACTAGAAATTCTTCGGCTAAAAGCAATCACATTCATACACACACACTCTAACTCATTACGCTCACACACATGACACCACTCACACACATACATACACTCCATAAAATCAGCCGTAGAATAGAATAAATTTAAATGTAGGTATATGAACTGCTTGAATACTTTTTAGCACAATAATGAAGAGTCTGATCAAGCTTTGAAAATGATGTTTAGTGAATAAGATTACTAGCGACCTTTGTATTAGTATTTTGCGTAAAACCTGTACAAATTCGTAGTGACCATCATCGTCCTCAGTCCAACGATTGTCAGGAAACAAATAGGCACCCAAGATACAGGCCTAGCCTAGTTTGGGGCCCAATTGGTTAACTGTACAATGTCTGTTAACAATGATTGAAGCTATTTATTATATTATTGATTCTTCTATTATTAATTAAGATTGCAAAACCTGTAATCAGTTTAACTACTAATTATTATTGGTTTGTAAATATAAATGTCCAAATTATAATATTATTTCGAATTTTGAATTTATTAACTTACGTAGGCAATTAATTAATTTATAATTTATTATTGAATGTAATGTAACATGAATTGAATTGAAATGAAATCATTTAAGTAAAATGTACAATGTAATGTAAAAATTTTTTGAAATAAATATCATTATCTTTATATATATACATACATATATATAATATATATATTCATACACTCGAAACAAAATTAACCCTCCTTTCGCAGTCACCCGACTGCGGAAGAAGGAGGGTTATGTTTTAAAAACAACCGTCTCGTGGCGTCGTCCGCGTGTTGCACGTTCTTGCTCAAGTTAGCTCCTCGACAGCTCAGCATTGATAGGGAGGTGAGAAGCCCCGATTGGTGGGTGGTACAGGGTGTCTATTCTATACGTAGTATTATTATCTGTTCTCGGTGCCGACAAAGAAAACCGATGCAACACAGAACAGATACTACGTATAGAATAGACACTCTGTTCGCTCCAACAATCGAGGCTTCCTTACCTCCTTACTGATTCTGAGCTGTCGAGGAACAAACTTGAGCCAGAACGCGCCACATGCGAACGACGCGACGAAAATAAATCACTCAATAGCACTATTTTATTTATTTACATTTTTTAAGGTTGGTTAGCTAGACATCTAAATTGTATGAGCGCTCATATAACTTAGAGGCCTATCTTAATTAGCGTCAACTATAAATAAAATAAATTACACAGAGGCACAATTTTAGTTACATATTTACCTAATGGCACCAAACTTAAGTTTGGTGCAATTGAGCTAGACCCCTAAATTGTATGAGCGCTCATATAACTCAGAGGCATATCTTAACTGGCGTTAATTATGTATGTATGGGACACCATTTACTTTAATAATTTTTTCGTTTTTGAAATTCCCCCTTTTTTTGTGCTGTAAGACATTGCTCTTTGTCGAATTTCATGGTTCTAGGTCAACGGGAAGTACCCTACAAGTTTTCGACCCAAAACCTATATGGTACTTCCGGTTGACCTAGAATTGTCAAGTTTGGTCAAAATCAAGGTATTACACAAGTAAAGGAAAAATTCCGAAAAGTAAAAAAGTCGAAAATTAAGGTCAATTTATGTACTTACAAATTTCGGCGAAAATCTAAATATGTCTATATCTTATTATCGTGTTGACTCTGGATCTTGATTTTTATATATCTAATTAGGACCATAAACATCAGTATCTGGTAAAAAATTTAACTTGCTAGGTCCACTCGTTCCTGAGAAAATCGGTGGTGACACACGGACATACAGACGGACAGACGGATAAGAAAGTGATCTTATAAGGATTCCATTTTTACCTTTTGAGATACGAAACCCTAAAAACTATTAATTTACTTTTACAAACTTATGATTAATTGTTAAACAAATAATTGTTTAACAATTTACAAAAATATAAAGTGTGAAACACTTCAAAGAAACATAATATTTAACTTATGATTAATTGTAGTTGTTGCAATACATTTCCTATATGGATCGAACTACAAAGATAAATTTGTCCCTTAAACTAGTCTGAAAAGTTGGTACGGAAGCCTCGGTGGGCGAGTTCAACTCGATTTTGCTGGTTTTTATATATAATTCTATATTATACCTACGTAAATTTGAACCTCTTGTGTGTACTGGTCCCAACATATATGTATGAAGTTGACGTTAATTTTCACGTGAGTAGTATTATTGTTTTGTTGTCGTCCGCGTGTGGTGCCTTGCTTAAACTAGCTCCTCAGCAGCTCCAGAATCAGAGGCGAGGTGAGGAAGCTTCGATTGGTGGGTGGGACAGAGTGTCTATTCTATACGTAGTATTATTATTTGTTCTCGGTGCCGACAAACAAAACCGATGCAACACAGAACAGATACTACGTATAGAATGGACACTCTGTTCGCCCCAACAATCGAGGCTTACTCACCTCCCTACCGATTTTGAGCTGTCGAGGAACTAACTTGAGCAAGGACGCTTCACACGCGAACGACGCGACGTAAATAAATCACTCAATAGCACTATTTTATTTATTAACATATTTTATGGTTGGTTCCAATTAAGCTAGACCTCTAAATTGTATGAGCGCTCAGTTCCTTTTTTTAACTTTTGAGAAACGGAACCCTAAAAATGATAAAGTAGATATCTAGTTACTGTATAACTGAAGAAGACAAATTGTAGGTAGGTACATAATACATGTATTGGTGGAGTGATCAAAGTGTCCATTCTATATTTTGTTCTGTGTCGCATCCTCGCAGACAAAAAAGTTTTGTTCGCAGTGTGCGCAGGGTGATAGACAAAACTGTCTTGAGACAGTCTTGAGACAGTCTTAAGACTGTTTTGTCTATAGTCTGCGCTCAGCCTTACCCGTTGGGGTAGGCAGAGACTACTGTTAAACAATTTTTTTATTTTTGTTTAAACTTTTATTAAAGTTGAAAGCAAAAAAAACATAATTAATTTCAGAGTCAGAAATAAATCTTAGAAGCAATCAATCCCTTAAATACTTAGTTATTTAGTTGTTTACACGATCTTAATTATTTGAAATATTTACCAGGCAAATGATGGAGAAACGCCAATACATTCAGCAGCAGCTTTAGGCAACATCGATGTTCTCAATGAAATACTCAGTGTTGCCAAACAGAAAGATGCGCTAGACTACCAGAACTCTGAAGGTGAAACAGCTTTGTTCAAAGCTATTATTCAAGGACACATCGATTGCGTGAGACAAATATTGAAAAAAGGAGCATCTCTTAATATAATGTTACCTGGAGACGTTAGCGTGTTTCATGTAGCAGCAGATAACGGATATGATGTTATTTTAAAGGAAATATTAGAATACAATAAAATAGTTACAGAAACTATGATCAATGCGCTAACAGCTCAAACTCATAGTGGCTACGCTGCGATACATTTTGCTGTATTTAGTAATCATAAGAAATGTGTAGAGGTTTTACTTTCAAATAACGCTGACATCAAATGCCGAACTACTGTAATTCCTTGTAAAGCTAGAACCCCTCTTCATATCGCAGCTCTTAAGAACTACACTGAGATTGCTACCATGATACTAGCATTTGATAAGACGACATTAGATGAAATTGACAACATAGGCTGGTATCCTCTACACATTGCCTGCCATCATGGTAGTAGAAAAGTTATAACGTTGCTTTTGAAAGAAGGTGCAGACTTATCAAGTACCACAAAGGGTAATTTTAAATTCAAAAGAACAGCCATCGACATGGTCATGAATAGTTTGCCCAACTCTACCCAGTTTATGGCAGATGTTTTCGATTCATACATAACGTGCAATGATAAAGACCTCAGCGATCCAGATTGTAAGATCACTATAGATTATGGGATCCTCTTGCCTTGTGAGTCTGAAATGCGGCAGATGAAAGTAATAGCCGCCATGGTGAAGACAGGTAATAGACACGGTCAAAGAAAGCTACTAGTGCATCCTTTGGTGGAAAGCTTTCTGTACTTGAAATGGAAGGCGTTACTGCCATTTTTCCATACGATAATGATTCTTTATAGTCTATTTGTGGTATCGTTAACAACATTCATTGTATCAGTGTACTATTTCAAGGATCTAGATATAAAACCACCGAATTGGTTGAATTTTAAAATGTGGAGCAGTTTTGTTTACTTGACCATATTTCTTGTATTTGTGCAGGTAAGTCGAATTGCTAAGAAAACTGAAATACAGGAAGTACATAGAACAAATATGTTTTGAGTGTGACTGAGTCATCATGAAATTGATATCATGATAAAGTAGATTATGATTTTTTTTATTTGTAGGAATTTTTATACATGAACGTGAAGAGAAATCGCTATTTTGCACGTCTTGAGACATGGGTGAAGTTTGGATCACTGGCTCTGGCTGTAACTCTTCCGCAGTCGATACTAAATGCTGAGCCTAAAGCTCAGTGGCCGAGGCATGTGGCCACTCTCACTTTGCTGCTGTCTTGGTTGGAGATGATGTTTCTACTGTCCAGATTTCCAAATTGGGGATACTATGTCCTAATGTTTGGGAAAGTGTTATCAAATGTTATTAAAGTGAGTATATTGTCTAACATAATTTTGGTTATTATGTTATGTTATTAAATTTCTAACGTTTGACCACTATCTCGTCTGGTGGTAAATAATGATCTGGTTGAGAATGGTGAATACGATAGGCCTATAATAGTATTACTAATACTAATATTTTTACTGCATTGCAATACCTACGGTGGTCAGAGGTTTAAAAAAAACTAAATTATGTAGAAACCTGTTAATATTATTATTGCATTTCGAAGTAGTCTCCGTTCTTTTCTAAGCACCATCTCATGCGATGGAACTATTGAATGAAACAATAGGCCTACTCTGTTAAGGGCTCCCTTCCACGCCTTTTTCAAACACAGACAAGGCATCTTCAGGGTTCATAAAACAAACTCCTCTAAGTTTATCTTTTATTTTTGTAAATAAATAAAAGTCACTAGTTACCATGTCGGGACTGTAAGAAGAATGACTTACTAACTCCACAACTTCGATAGACAAATATTTGATAGTTTATCTGGTGGAGTGAGCTGGAGCGTTATCGTTATGTTAGCGTTATCCTGCTTCTTGGGCGCTGCTGTCTAACGTTTTTCGAGACAACTGGTAAACAATGACTGACACAACAATCTGCAGTAATAGTCCTTTTATCTAGCGAAATGACCGTGAACTTTTATCCGTGACCTTTTATCCGTCCATAGTTCATTGTACTATTCATTATTCTGTGGTTCAGGTTTCAGGTTCGCAACAATATATCCAACTTTCCATCACCTGTGACGATGTCATATACAGCATTCGTGTCACCTCCGTCATACTTTTCAAGCGTTGGGCAGCACCAATCCAAACGACGGCATTTTTGAGCTTCCGTCAGATTATTAACGCATTGATTTGGCTCAAAAACTAATGGACCGATTTAAAAAATTCTTTCACTAAGAATATAGAATGAAAAATATAGAATGAACTTTCGAAATGAAAATAGGCTATATATTATTCCGTTTAAATCATAGGTACATTCGTGGATAGTTATTTTGCAACCTAAGTCGACAATAAAACGGTCGAGAAATCACGTTATTTACTAACGCTGCTCAATCGCAAATACATAGAAGATTTTAAGGGCAGGGCTATTTTCTAATATATTGTATTAATCCTTATCCAAATAATTACTGGTTACTACTAGTTACTAATAATAACTATTAGTTATTTACCTTGGCCACATATTATAGATTAAAATTAGTCCTTTACAGTATATAATTTAAATGGAAACATAGTTATCAGAGATTTGAAATACATGCAATGCAAATTAATAAAATAATTGCAGCGAAACCACAGATTAGGCAATAGTTACTACGCAAACATCATTATTGGCTTAGCTATTATGTAAATCACCACCGATATAAATCAATTTGATGTCAATAGTGTGATCTATTGTATGAAATACTGAAATTCAAAATTTAAAACCACCTTGACAGATATAATTCATAATCATTTCACTATAAATTTTCAACTCAGCCCAAACACGACGTCTGAGCTGTAAGTTGGAGAGCAGTTAAGTATGATATACCACAGCAGCAGTTTAATGCTTCCATGTTCTTGCAATATCGTTGAAAAGAGGATACCGAATTTCGAATTGATCAGACCTATGAAAGTTGATTGTATAGCGCCATCAACTAGAAAAAAAAACAACAACGGGTTGCATTCCGGGAGTGCCGGCAGAAGTGAAAACTTGAACATTAACGTTTTGCATTTGGTCTACTCTTCCTCCGTCTTACACATTTTCGATCAGATCACGTGTCCTGTCGCGAATTTAACATTTTTTACACATCCCAATAAAAGTTTCTGCTCTCCCTCCGTCTTACGAATGTTCGATCAGGTCACGTGTCCTGACACGATGTCCTGACGCGAGTTTATAATTTTTTGCCCATCCCAAAAAGTTCACAACGCTGGTAAAGAAGTTTTCACTTAAAAACCGGCCAAGTGCGAGTCGGGCTCGCGACTGAAGGGTTCCCAGAAATACATCTGTGAATAGAATGTAGAAGAATATAGAAATACATCTCCCACAAATCATCTGTGAAAATGTCAACTGTCTAACTGTAACAGTTCATGAGTTAAAGTCTGGTGACAGATGGACAGATGGAGATGGAAGAAAAGCGGAGTTTCAGTTATAGGGTCCCGATTTTAGAGTTCCGTAGCCGAATGACAAAAAACGGAACTCTTATAGATTCGTCATGTCTGTCTGTCTGTCTGTCTGTCTATCCGTCCGTATGTCACAGCCATTTTATTCCGAAACTGTTAAGACTATAGAATTGAAACTTGGTAGATAGATGTATTCTGTAAACCGCTTTACGTTTTTTAAACAAAAATAAAAAATATAAAAGTTTAAGGAGGGGCGGGGCATTCCATACATGGAAATGAAAAAAAAAAATGTTTTCTTCAAACCTATACGTGTCTATAGATAGGTCTTTAAAAATGACATTGAGTTTCCTAAAACAATTTTTTCTTAAAGTCAATCATTTGAAAGATCGGTCTAAAGTGGTAAAGTGTGTGTCCCCTCCCCCTCTAACTTTTAAAGTATGGGAGTGAAAAATCTAAAAAATATATATGCTGTAGATCACAATAAAAATTTACAACAAAAATTGGTTTGAACGAGATACAGTCTGTAGTCTGCAGTTATTGAGATATAGCGACCGCAAAGATAACTTTGTTTTTCATACAAACACTATGAAAAACAAAGTTAATTTTATAGTTGCGAAAAATCATAGTTATAGAATACTTTACTGTGTTACGGAACCCTACGAGTGCGAGTCCGACTTGCACTTGGCCAGTTTATTTACCTTTTGGGTACGGAACCCTAAAAAGCTCATACTTTTAAAAAATCTGAACGGATTTTCATGAATTAAAGCTAAACACACTCGAGGAAGACATTTATCAAACAAAAAAATCTATCGATAAAAAAGTCAAAATTGGTTTATCAGTTTTGGTGCTACATGTATACATAGACAGACTCACACGTTAAACTTATAAAACCCCTTCTTTTTGCGTAGAGGCTTAAAATAATAATGTGGTCAAGGATAGTGAATACGCTAGGCCTAGAATGGTCCGACTCGCGAGAGCTGTGCTGACGGAGCACCGTAAGGTTACGATTAGTTCTTACCGTGGCGATATCCTTTACGCCAAAGGGCCGTCAAATATCACTAAACATAGTCTGTCACCGCTCTATCTGTCCGTCAGTCTGTTCGTAATAATCTCAAAAGCTACTAAACGGATTTTCATGCTGTTCTCATGTGATAAATCAGGAAGGTTTAGGTGTATAATTCGTTAAGATTTTGTGTAAATTGGTTGAAAACTTAAAATATGACGATGATTGTTAAAAATGTTAATTTATACTCGACGCAACAAACTGATGCAAAATATGTAGGCATATATGTGCTACCCGTGCGAAGCCAGGGCGGGCTGCTAGTCTAGTATAAAGCTTACTGAGGCCTAAATGTTCATATTTAAGACTTTTTGAACTTGACTCATACTGATGCCTCAAGTTTCCTGAATCTGTTACTCTTCTATCAGTTTTTATCATAAGCCGCACACGACTCAAATTATCTTCAGTATTTTCCGTAGAAGAACGTCCTTCTCGCGAATCGTATACCTAACCATAGATTTCTAAATCTATGGTAACATCGTTGTTGAGTAAAACCGCAACGAAAGTCGTCATTGTCTTTAGTCTAATCTAATCCATTTCGTTGCACAACAGGTACTTTTCAACCAACTTCCCTAAAAGAAGGAGGTTCTCAATTCGTCTGTATGTTTTTTTTTTGTGTATGACGTGATTACTCCGTCAATTGTGAACCGATTAGAATGATTATTTTTTCAATCGGTAGGGTTTGTTTTCGAGCTGGTCCCATTGTAATTTTGTCGAGATCTGATGAGTATCTCCAGAGATATGACGATAAACTTGCTACTGAAACTGACTCGCGCGGCATGAAAGTCGGTTGTTTTAGTTTTTAAACTATCTCAATTATTATATTGCCGCAAATTTGTAAAAAAAAAATTAAATAATGAATTTACGTACACATCGAAATTTAAAACTTTTTATTTGGTTGCTTTATTTTTTTTTTATTTATGCTGTATAGGCAAGCATTTCACCACTATCTCACCTGATGTTAAAGTGACGATGCGGTCGACGATGTAGCACGCTTACCTAGTAAATACCTGTTCACTCACGATTTGAAAACCCCCGGGTTGTAGCTATTGGGAAACACAGACACCGGCAAGGAATTCCATTCTTTGGCGGATCGTATGATATAGGACGAAGCGAAACGCTTCGTGCGTGTAGATGGAACGTCCACCATGAAGCGGTGGCGCACATCTGCTTTTCTTACTGTTTGTCCGTCTGCCAAGACCTTTTTTCTCAGGAAGGCGTAAAGTTATCAAGGCATCGTTCTAGGGATCGAACTGCAAAGTTAAGTTTGTTCTGACAAGTTTTTAAGGAAGCCTCGGCCACGAGTCTACTCGCACTTGAACTCCTTTGTTTTTAAATATCTACCCTTAGGCAATGCAGGTCCTTAACTTACCACGCTTCACTTACTTTACTTTACAGATTCTCCTTACCTTTGTGTTCCTGGTCATCGGATTCTCAATGAGTTTTATGATACAGTTCCGATCGCAAGTACCATTTGAAGATCCTTGGGCTTCCTTTGTCAAAACCGTTGTTATGCTGACAGCAGAGTTCGACTACGAGGCCATGTTCGGTGAACAACATAGTGAAAAACTCGATAAATCTATTTCAATCGTTAGAACTATCTTTCTCCTCTTTGTGATTCTTGCCGTGATGGTTTTAATGAATCTTCTCATTGGCGTTGCTGTGAGTGATATCAACAATTTAGAGGTACTCGGCCATATCAGCAGATTAGCAATACAAGTTGAATATTTAGGAACTCTAGACAGCCTCGTGTACAACAAAATATTCAGCTTTATCCTACCGAAAAACGTCAATAGATCTCTGAAGGATAGAAAAAAAGTTACACGAGTGATGGTCTTACATCCAGGCAAACCATTGTTCAAATCCACTAAATCTATTCCCAAAAGAATAAAAAATGATATATACAATAATGCTCAGAAGAAAAAAAAGCAAATGGAAGATCATATCGGGATGCAACATATCAGAACAATGATGACAGAAATTCACGAGGCGCTAATAATAAATAAAAATAAATTTAAAAAACCTCAGAAAAGAATGTCCAGGTTAACTGATGTTACTATAGGTAAGCCTAATGAAACGATATATGATCTTACAGATAAAACACAATTGTACTTAGAAAAATGTACTGCCACAATGGATTCTTTAAATGTAAAAGTTGATCAAATGACCGTTGAAATGAATGTCATAAAACAGTGTTTGACGAGATTAGATAATTATAAAAATAAGCAAGAAAACAAAAACGAAACTTCAATTGATTCGAGTAATTATAATGACAGAGTAGATAAAGCTATTACAAGTCATGCTATTTATGATAACATAAAAGGAAATGTTGAAAAAATTAAAGATAAATTTCGAAAGAAAGATGATAGCATAAATGATTCTGATTCTGAAAGTAGCGGTGCTGACTTAAATAAAAATGCTGACGATAAGAATAAAGTACCTAAGGACAAGGGGAATAAAATGAATGATAAGAATTAAGAAATACTTCTGTGATTATTATCTAGTTACCTTAATATTGTACTTCACTAATAAAATAATATTGCATTTGTGTTATAAGATTTTTTTCCGATTGAGCTGAAATTTTGCATACTTGTTTTTTTTTATATTTTATAGCGTTTGACCACTCTCGCCTGGCGGAAAGCGACGATGTATTCAAAGATAGTCAACACGCTAGGCCTTGAATAGGGCCGAAAGCTAGGACTCTCAAGGGCTGTGCAGACTTTGGACGGTAGGCCGCCTGATACGACCAGGGACTGCTGGCGAACTGATAGTCTGTGGGGCCCTTCACATTAAAATGTTTTTTTATGGAATTTATTCTTCTAAGATTGATAGAATTGTAGTTGTAAAGCTAAGACCATATTATAGACCATTTTGGTACCATCAACTTTTCTGACCTGGTACCCATATGTTTGGAAGTGATTTTAAAGACTTTTCACGTCGAAACATAAACTGTCTATCCATCAAATTTCATTGAAATCCGCCGTTTTGCGCGATTAAATAACATACCAACTTTCCCGTTTATATTATTAGTAGTATTAGATAAGATATTGGCCAAGTGTTTGTCTGTTAGCAATAAACATAAAATGCAAGTTACATATGACACCACCATCTTTATGACTTTGGTAAAGTTACGAAAGTAAGTTTTATGTAAGTATAAGTTAGGAGTTCAAGTAATAACGGCGGCAAAATAAGGGTGACTACGTAGACTGAATAATAATGTATGGAACTAGAGATGTGACCGTGCTTGTCTGGATTTTTCACCCGACTACAGCGAAGCAAAAAGGAGGGTTACGATTTTGACCGGTATGTTCATCGGTTTCCTCATGACTTGATCACAATTTGACAAATGAGATTTTGTTGGAAGGATTGTAAAACTGTGATTGAAATTGTCTTGATCGTAGAGCATATTGTGAGCTATGTGATGTAACATTAATAAGCAAGCCGCAAGTAACAACTTGCGGCTTTGCTGTGCAAGCAAAGCACTCGATAGTTGGAAATAATTCTTACACACAATCCAACATTTAAATTAATTATTTGGTTGAAATGCAATCCATTAGTTTCGTCGTATAGTATTGAGAGAATCGTACTTTGGCTTAGATGGTTACAGCGCCTTTGTATGTTTCCCAGGCGCAGGTTCGAATCCCGTCGGTACGATGAAATTTTTGATTGTGAATAACAATGTACTTTTTTATTATAAAAACTCACGTTCATTTTAAACTTATAGATTCAAGACGGGAATTTAACAACATATGTCGATCGCTATATCGACATCGCGTAAGTCACGTTAAATTCCCGTCATGTACTTGGATAAAATGTGTAGATAACACTTAGAGAAACTTAATAGTTGGGAATAATTCCAAAAATTTGAGAGGATTGTTTCAACAATTCACGGGGTATTATTTCCACAGAAAAAAACCTGTCGTAGGAATGCAAAGAAGTGAAACCTAAAACAATTAAACACGAGTGTACAATGCCATCTATTGGGTTTGTTAGGAACTTACTCGAGCCTACTTTACCCATTAACTATTCATTATTCTGTGCCCAAACGTGACCCAAAGAAGCGTTACATTGCCAAGCGTTACGGCTCCGCTCTCATTCAATACCCACAAAATAAAGTACTCAGCGAGCCTAAAGAAGTTTTCACTTAAAAAAAAAACCGGTCAAGTCGAGTTGGACTTGTCCACCGAGGTTTCCGTAGGACAACTTCGCAGACTAGGTTAAAGGACAAACATAACATTGTAGTTCGATCTATAGAAAATGTATTGCACCAATATTTACAGTTTTCAGAATCATTCCTATATGAGTTGCTTAAGACCTTGCTTCTAGGCAAATTTCATGATTCTGGGTCAACGGAAAGTACCCTATAGGTTTGATTCCCCTGTTGAAGTCGCAAAATATGCGAAAATCTGCGACATAAACGGTTATACGGCTTAAAGTATCTTATGTACTCCTTCACTATGTATTCCACGACACAGGATCTCCTAGAGTGGAATTTCAGGGTTGTCTTACTCTCACAAACTTATTACTAAGTGTCCATATTTTTAAGCCTCTAATGTTTGTACCCTAGTTAAGTTGTTTCAAAATAAATCATTCATGCATTCAAATCATTCATTGATTCATTCATATATTTTGATCGCGATCTTACAGGTTTGATTTTTATACAGCCGAAAGATACCGTAGACCCAAGTATTTAATACAAGATTTAACTTGATATCTTTACGCATTCCGGAGATAAAGAATCTTGACAGACGGACAGACGGATAACAAATTGATCCTTTAAGGGTTCCTTTTTCCCTTTTAAGGTACGGAACTCTAAAAAGTAGAAAAAATATTTATTATGACCTTAGGTGGCGTCTCACTTCTAGTTAGAATGGTTATTTTTGCTGAGTGTTCCATTGATGAATGGTGTTTGTAGACTGGACTTAATATATCACTTCTGATACGTGTGACTTTTGCCTAGGTTTACTGAAATGCCGCAGGGAATTAATTTATTGAAAGCTGAAAGAAAACTTTGGTCTATTTTCTATTGTCGCATTTTTATTGTAAGCTGTTAAATCATGTAGGTTCGCTTTTTCAAACTTAAATTTTCCTTAAGTAGATAATTACCCCTACCGCAATCTAAAGTAGAAGTAATTTATATCACTATAAATCATCGATTAAAAAGGCACTAAAAAAAATATAGCAAAACGTTTTATTCAGAAGCTGTTTATATTTAATGGTTTATTGCATTTGTTTCATTCCACCAGTCTCTTCTATAACTCTCTTGAATTGCTATTTTAAGAGCCACTAAGTTCATAAAATACAAAAGTAGAACTAAGAAAATATACTTAATATGTGTTGTTATAATACAATCTTCTATTACTTCAAAAATATCCAATGCAGCATAGCTATGGAAAATAAAATAAAAAATACCCACTAACGAACATAGCGGACGCATTAACCGATAAGCTTTCGGAAGCAGTACCGTTTAACCGGTATCATCGTTACCGGTACCGGTTTAGGGTCTATGCACACTACATCCATTTTTAGCCTTGCACTTATAGACATAATCTGCTGTATCCTATTACATATTCATATATTAGCGGCACCCTGCGGCTTTGCCCGTGTTAAAAAAGATCCAATGTCCTAATCTACTATACTGGCTATTTATGTGCAAAATTTTAGCCAAATCGGTCGAGCCATTTTACCGTGAAGAGGTCCTAAACAAACAAATATACAGTCCGGCAAGTATAACTTGGCGTGCCTGTGCGCCACTGTGCTTTTACTTTGTACTTTGATAACAGTTTCTCTTAAACCACTTTTAATTACTTTTGGCATTATTGAACTATTTTAATGTAGCAGATTTATCAACAATAATGTCGCGGAAATCTCTCAATCGTCAAACTCACAGTTTCAATTAAAATAATTAGTTCCAAAAACCACCACCGCCAAGTTATACTTGTGGCACTGTACAAACAGCACGCGTTTATAATATTGGTGTTAGTAAATTGATTTATTTTTACTATCGCAGAAAACGTCTCGTATGCGTTTTCTCGTGCCATTTGCTCTCTTCGGATGCCACAAGATGATGATTTTGACATGCAATAACCATTCGGCCATTCAACAGTCCAAGATTTTATTTTATTACCCCCTGTCAAGCTTTAGCTCAGCATAAGTTTGGACTGAAGATTTTAGCTTAAGACTTTATCTAAGTTTACGTGTAGAATGAATTCTTTTATTTCCTATTTGTGTTATTATAGTCTCACCTATCCTACGCCTGTACCTATCGCCCTACATGTGTTTTAAGTGTGACGTTCGACGTTTAGATGAAAGCTGAATGGCTCAATACCTTTGTTTTTTTTTGTAAATTCAAAGCAATAAGTTATGTTTCTGTTAGATCTATAATATTTTTTATTGAATATGATCTGTTTAATGTAATTTGACGTGTGTAAGTGCAAATTTTTAATTTGCCTATATACTGAATAAATGCTTTGACTTGACTTTGACTTGATGCCACTCAGCTCGACGCTTCTTAGCTCTTTGTTTTCAACCAATGCCAACCAGCTTGCGTATATCATCGCTCCATATAGCCGGAGAGCGCCCTACACTACATTAAATTCGTTTTATTAAATTTGACGCGTGCAACCATTTTATAATGTACTTATATGATAGGCTAGTCTGACCGTTAGTGGTGTTAAATATTTTTTACTTCGCAGCGCTGTTTCAAGTGAATTAAAGGGCGTGCAAGACTCAATCATCAATCTAGATGTTGAGTCTTGCACGGCAAATGCAAGGCATCTTAGTGATTTGTTCAATTCAGTATGGTGATATATTCAGTTTATGTGAGTAGTTTTTGTGTACTCAAATTGTAGAGCATTGTCCAAAGTAGGTAAGGTTCCGTGACATCACTGTCAGGGTCCCATCGGAAGACCAGCGTTGGTCATGTCCATCATGACCAACATTTTGCTGAGCTCGGTCCTGTTTTGCAACATACTGTATTAGCAGTAGGTGATTTATAATTGTTATTCATATTGTTGCGAAATAAATAATTTTCATTTCATTTCAATTCAGTATGGTTCATAATTTCTGAAATTTTAGAGTTTTGTGTACCAGCATCGGCGCTCGTGCACCAAAACTATTGATTTTAAGAAAGTAAATGTTGGATTATAAATTGTAGGAAATTGTTTCTACTTTAATTTTGTGGAAGATATTTTTAACGTAATATGAGTCGAAAAAGAGATATTGTGGAAAAACTGTTTTTTGCCGCCATTTTTCCAATATGGTGGCGCGAGCGGCAAAAATACGAGGTGGCAAAATACAGATTCGGAAAGAACACGTCAAACTCTATAAAATCACCAATTTTCAAAACTCCCTGAAAACTTTCCAGGTAACCTACTGTTTTGAGCACCAAATGACTGGATTATTAGCGCTTGACTATCTACTATCTTATCTGGGCCCCTAGACAAAATCCAATTTCCTGTTTGCCTTCACGCAAGGCATTCCCATACATTTTGACGCAAGTTCAAAATGTATGGGAATGACATTTTTGTTGCGGAAACATAAATGTCATTCCATACATTTTGAACTTGCGTTAACGTGAATGATAACAGGAAATTGGATTTTGACTAGGGGCCCTGATGTTAAGCGACGCTGTAATCGATGATGTTGCACGCTTACCTTTAGAAGATATCTATTCACTCTTGGCTTGAAGACTCCTTTAAAATGTAGAAACGGTATTTGGACGGTTTGTAATAGACGTGGTGCGCTTTGAACCGAAACAGTATCGGCGGTGTATAGATGTCGGGTAATACAACCGGTAGTGGGATATCAACGGAGTTAAACTAGTTCAAAACGGATGACTCTCATCGGTGGTAAAGATATTTAGTTTGTTAGGGAACTTTTTAACAGACTTCACAAAAAAGGAGGAGGTTTTTTTTAATATATTTTTTATATTTGTTACCTCAGAACTTCGTCAAATACTAACCGATTTGATAAATTCTACATTTGTTTGAGATATTATGCCTCCCGTTTGGTCCTTTTATTTTATCGAGATCTGACAATAATCTCCGGAGATATGGAGATAAACATCTGAAACTCGAAATCGATGCATTTGTATACCTTGATGACATAATACTGACTACTGGCTAATTTGACTATCGCTGCATGTGAAGTCTGTTTTTAAGGGGTTCCGAACCCAAAGGGTACCAACGGAACCCTATTACTGAGACTTCGCTGTCTGTCTGTCTGTATGTCTGTCTGTCTGTCTGTCTGTCTGTCTGTCTGTCCGTCTGTTACAAGGCTGTATCTCATGAACCGTGATAAACGGTTGAAATTTTCACAGATGATGTATTTCTGTTGCGGCTATAACGACAAATACTAAGAACAGAACAAAGCTAAAAATGAAAGGTCCTCCTTTAATTTTAAGAGCCTTACAAAAAACGTGTTTTTACTATAGCGCCATCTATGAACGATTGTTAACCTTATTCATAATATTAATTACTAACACCGTTGTGTTAACGTTCACTTAGTTGGTGTTAGAAGTTCGTTAGATATTCGTTAGATGGCGTTCGGGACCCTCCGTGTGCGGGACAAAAGTCTTACTCGCACTTTGTCAGTTTTTTCGTTTTGTACGATCATAAATTATAAATTATTTTTTCATCATCAATATTTTTTTTATTTAATACCATAGAGAAAGTATACCCACCTATCTGGTCAACTGTTTTATTTGGCTGGAACTCCATAATGGCAAATAGTAGGACAGTCAAATTTTATGCTTGTATGCATTTTTATCATTATTACTATTAATTAAGCATAATAACGTTTTTTACAAGAAATTGTTGAAAAATATTTTTTACTGATAATTTATTTCTTTCTCTTTACGCTAAATATATCTCATGGAAGACGTCGAAAGCTTTACTACATAAGATATCAATTTACGAGGACCCTTCCATTCAATTCTCGGTTTATGGTGCCCTAAAACACTGTTTGACGGTTTTACTAGCTTCTCAATCAGATACTTTTGTACGTTTTTTAAGACTATCGTAAATTTTTGCAAGTAAAATATGATTAATTTTTTAAAGATTATTTTGTAACTGGCTGAGGAAAAAGTATTTTAAGGCTCAAATTTATTGCAAAAGGTTTACATTTGTAAACGAGCATATACATTTTTTTATGGTAATGGGTAACAGTACAAGCATGAGGCTAAATTAAATTATATTTATATTATATACATTACCATCCTCGCCTAGTCTATGTTTAATCAGTTAATTGAGGCCATTCTAAATACACTAAACATGAAACTTGACATCTTTGCTGTTTGTCGGTAAGGACTTGAGTATTTTGCAGATTCTAGTAAATGCCCCAGTATAAGTTGGTTACCATGTCCTTTCAATGTCATTGAAGTACCGAAGATACCGAATTTAAAATTGATCATATAATTCTGAATAGCGCAACGTGAGCGCAACTTTCTTATGAAAGTTTGCGCTATTCATAAACTTATTAACTAGAAAAGAGGTCATAATCTCTAAATGGCTAAACGGATTTTCTTGCAAGAAACCTTTTTTGAAAACTCTTCTCTCAAAGCTTTGATTATAAGCCTCACACACTCTCGATTATAAGCCTATCAAAAAAATAAAAACCGGTCATGTCGAGATGGACTCGCCCACCGAGGCTTCCGTACCAACTTCAGACTAGGTTAAAGGACAAACTTAACTTTGTAGTAGTTCGATCCATAGAAAATGTATTGCACCAACTACAAATAATAAGTGTAACACTAAATGTAAGGTACATTTTTGTTATTAAACTACATTTTGAGATTTATTTCTTTAAAAGTGCTTCAAGACCTTTTGTTTCTTGCCAAATTTCATTTTTTTTTTTTTTTTTTTTTTTTTATACATTATAGGCTAGCGTTTGGCCACTATCTCACCTGTTGGTAAGTGATGATGCGGTCGAAGATGGTAAGCACGCTAGGCCTAGAATGGGAACTGGCTCTCAAGGATAGCTGCCGGAACACATTAGATGTTTGGTGACAGATTTTCTAACTTGAGGGTGGTAGCTGGCCAGGCGGACACTAGATAGTGTCCTACCACCATGATTCTAGGTCAACAGGAAGTATACCCTATAGGTTTCGCTTTCATAGTATGGGTATTAAATTTAAAATGACACAACATAATGATATATTTAAGTTATTTATTCAGTAAATAATTACAATATTTATCTATAATATATTTTGCAAATAAATCTCATAATTTGTTGTACTTAACACTACACTAGGTATATGTATAGCTACAAGAGTTTAAAATTAGACACAAAATTATTGTGTTACGCATCGATAATTAATTGTCAAGTTGCAGTATCATTTTATTCGTTTGAAAATAAAGTCTGACAATTTTGTCCATCATTAGCGATCTCTTATTGGCTAATTACCGATACAGCATAAAAATAGCGTAACTTGGCTGGCGCTTGTAAGTCCTTCCCAGGGGTGGAACTCTCTACATTGATAGCGATGCGTCTTGTCATCGCAAATGACTGCTAGAATGAGATGCAGCTAGACAGTTGTTATCTGCATCTCATTTCGTATCGACGATTATCGTTCAAAATTCATGGCTATTCATGTAGAGACCAAAGAGAATATAAATACTACGTGTAGAGACTACAATTCCAGGGGCGGTAGTCTCTACATTGATGTTGATGCGTCTTGTAACGCAAACATCTAATACAAGGAGACGCAGCTAGACAGTTATACAACTGCATATCTTTTCTTCACGACAATCATCGCCCGAAATTTATCGCTATTCATGAAGAGACTTTCCACCTCATTATTTTTAATCGTAATGGTTACCAATTTAGCTAAGCCTTTTTAACCGACTTACAAAAAGGAGGAGGTTTCTCAATTCGATCTTATATATTTTTTAGTTTGTAAGCAACAATCCGGCCAATAACATTTGGTTAGCGGTTCTTATTTCCAAAACGTCCCGGTCATCCCTTACTAGTTTGTGAATTGCGAGCAAACTTTAGGTTGCAACTAATTACATTTGGCTTAAAAGGTGGGTTAACAACTCCTCCCTGTTTTCGAAATTGTGAGAACAACTCTTAAATTCTACCCCTACTTATGGTAAATTATGTATATAAATAATTTTAAATTTCCTTCCTTTCCACTGAGTGCGATCGAAAGCTGCTGCAATTTACAATAAATCCAGTGGACACATAGTTGAGTCAACAAAAACATTGTAGTTTTAATATATACATACATTAATAATTACAACAAGTTGGTGTTTTAATACGATATTACCTAATAGGTAAACTTACAGACAAGGAAACATTAACATATTGATATTAATGGAAAATTACAAAACATGCTCACAACTTACTGGCTTAATCAACTAAACAATTGTCAGATAAATAAAATAAAACAGTATCGGCGTCTATCCTAATGTGCACTATCTTTTGAAGTGTTAACTTCTTTAGACGCTCTAAGCACTTTATTTTGTGGGAATTGGCTGAGCCGTACCGCTCGGCTATGTAACCACAGTAAATACATAATATTATGTATTTACTGTGATGTAACGTTCATTCGGGGTCACGTTCGGGTAAAGTCAGCTCGAATTGGTTCCTAATAAATTAGATAGATGGCGTTGTACACCGTTGAATCACGCAAGTGTTCCATTATTAACCTATTAACAGTCTGACAGCAACTGGGTAAGTGAATTGTGAAAACCAGGCTTTAGGGTGTTGAATTTGAAAACAATTTAATCATAATGAACTTTGTAGCCCAGCAATTAAGTTTATTTTAAGTGAGTGCACACCAAAATAGACTGAATCTGATAAGTCACACGTAGGCTATTTTATATGTACATATAAAATAGCCTACGTGTGACTTATCAGATATATTTATATAAATAATTACTTATGTATTTTCTATCTACTATAATATCACAAAACAGACGAGTTTCAGCGATATTCAAATTATTTATAAAGTAGCATTTATACAATAATATTTAGTCATTAACAATAAACTATTTAGTTATAACTACTATTATAAATTAAATAAAAACAGTTTTTTTATATCAGATATGCTAGCTTATCCCTCCCAATGAGCCGAAGATCGGGCTCAGTGGCGTGTCTTGGGAGAGGACTACGTCCAGCAGTGGACTTACACAGGCTGATTGTGATGATGCTAGCTTATGACCATTATCTCGTGCGATGATGTGGTCAAAGATGGTAAACACGCTAGACCTATATTTTTCACTAATTTACCATTCAAAAATGAAACACGCAACTCAATACTTTGGTATATTTTTATTAATTCTACAAATAAAATATATAATAAAATGTTAATTTATTTAGAGTGTTTCTTATGATGTCCATAAACTATCTATTTCTTATTTTATATTAATAATTACTAATCATAAATCTACAACGTTGTATTGTTTAATTAATATTTAAATGTTGACAATTAATGCATTACAAAATTTTATATCGTGATTCTGAAATGTGCGTTTTAAAATGTATTTGTATAAATATTTAATTATTTACGGTGTAATTATTAAAATTCCAAGTGCCTGTAAATATTATTAAAATATAGTTGCATAATACGTAGCAATATAATATTATTATTGTTTATTAGATATAATTATTTTGGTTTACTGTAATTAGGTACTAATACTGGGTGTTTCAATTTCAGCTTCTTAGAGATATGAATATTGCAAAATCTTTTTAGGAAAAAAAAATAGACAATAATCATCTGTAGATAAAGTCCTTTCATTAATGAAATATAAACTATTTAACCCTCGATACTAAATTAGTTTAAATTTGTTAATATAATGTTTTTTTAAGCATACTAGCAATATGGGTTGCACATTACTAGTATTCTTGTTCACCCCTCCAACTAAGCTAAATGTACTTGTGTCTGGAGTGGGTTCACGTCAATAGTGCGATGGGTGGGATCGAACTTACGACCTCTTGATCGCCAGTCCGACACCTTATCCATTGGGCTATTGCTGCTTGTATAATGTGTTATAATTTTTAACATTTTATATATTATATTTTCTCTCCAATGAATTTGGCGTAATGCTACATCTAATTTTTATATTATATAATATTTTTATATACATTTCTTCTAAAAGGCGAAAGATATATCCACCATGGTCCATAATTGGATATAAAATGTAGGTACTTCAAGATGATTCAGTATGCAATATAAATATATAAGAGTAGGTAGGTATATGAAATTTAGTACATAGGTACATATAATAAAACTTTTGTGATTTGACCACAATATAAAATAAATATTTAATTCATTTTTTTTTACATCGAACTCACTTGGTCACTCTTACCTGATGTTAAGTGATGATGCGATCGATGATGGAGCGTGCCTACTCAGAAGATACCTATTCACTCGTGACTGATAACTCAAAAACTAGGACCGGTATTTCTGCCGATGACGTTATCTGCAGTGAAGGCGCCAATCGGATCCCAAACACTTAACTCGATTATTACGAATATACTTAACTCGATTTCTTTGAAAATACCTATAATGCTGATGTAAAATCCGAATGCAGTAGACGCACCCGATTGGCCTATTGTAAATACCGACGCCTCGTTCGCTGGAAAATTCAATTATAAAGAGGGTTTTGCATATTTTACTCTGTGTATTTTTTTTATATCATATAGGCTAGCGCTTGACCACTTTCTCACCTGTTGGTAAGTGATGATGCGGTCGAGGATGGTAAGCACACTATGCCTAGAATGGGAACTGGCTCTCAAGGATAGCTGCCGGAACACATTAGATGTTTGGCGACAGATTTTCTAACTTGAGGGTGGTAGGTGCCCAGGCGGACACTAGACAGTGTCCTACCAAAATGCGAGGACTCTTAACCATGATTTTCCTTCACCAGAGGGCCACTGTGAAAAACGCACATAAATTTTTCGATAGAAAAATCCATTGGTGCACGGCGGGGATTGTACTCGGTACCTCTGGCATCAAAGCCGACCATTCTCCCACTACACCACTGGGCCCTCAATATATAAATGATGTATAAAAGTAATAAAACTTTTATACACTGGGCATCCTGTGTATAAAAGTAATTATAAATTAAGTTAATGGTTTAGCAGGGTCCGTCAATGACTAGATTCTAGTTCGTTTATATTTGACTAAGTTTGTTATATAAACATTTTTACATTTGTTTATGCTAGGTTGATATTGACGCCTACTCCAGTCACGAAGTCGTCCCTTATGAGAGGTAGCAGGGCTGTGTGCCTGAAACAAAACAAACATAATGTATGTTAGGGATCGTCCATTAATCGCAGTGAGTCTCGAAAGGGGAGGAGGGGGGGAGTCAGGGGTTCGGAAAAATCAAGATATATCACGAGGAGAGGGGGGGGCAGGGGTTCGGAAAAATCAAGATATATCACGAGGAGGGGGGGGGGGGGGGGGCTATTTAATCAGATATCACGTTTATTTATTTACGTTGAACGCACGATTCTAAATCTTAGTCTAAAACCTCACCACAAATCACCAGGGGGAAGGGGATTAAAACGTTGCTAAATAACATCACGTGATTAATGAACCTTCTATTTAATATAGGTACTCACTTAATTTACATGAACAAATATCACACGAACAATTTGCGATAACGAGTTCTGGGCGAAAATGTCTTAGCTATTGTTTATGCATTTTATGTATATTACTAGCAGTGCCCCGCAGCTTCGCCCGCGTAACTTCATTCATTTCTGATCGCCGACTAGATCGCGCACGCAGGACGCTGCGGTGTGTCCGTACCTTAGAGTATTTAAATCCAAGTCAGGTACTATTATTTATTCTGTGGTTAAGTTGAAATTATACAGATAACATATCAACGCTTGCTATAGCAAGCGTTGATATATTATATAAAAATTACAAACATTATAATGTTTGTAATTTTTATTTTGTGTCAATAAACTATTACTATTACTACCATTACTAATTAATTACTAATAATCGAAAACGTCGCCATCATTATTGATAAATACAGTTTTTTTCTACAGATTTTTACAGATTTCTTTACAAAATAATGCTATAAATGCAATAACTGCATGAGTGTAGATAGAGTAGTGTATGAAACCGCACATAACTGGGTATTAAAAAACTCGATACTATCGATACGAATCATTAAGATAGTTGAAAAACTAAAATAACCGACTTCCATGCCCCGCGAGTAAACTTCAGTATCAGTTTGAGACGTTTATCGTCACATCTTTGCAGATACTTATCAGATCTCGATAAAATTACAATGGGACCACCATGGAAACCTACTCTATCGATTAAAAATCGGTCATTCAAATCGGTTTATCTAAACGGACGGACGGACTTATCTAAACTAACGTCTGTTTTCTATAGAAGGCTCTGAGATGCGTACATTATAACTTATAAGGTCAACATTGGGAGAACCGTCTACAAGGCAAGATCGTCTACGCGCAATAACTTTCGGTTTTGAGTAGCTATGCAGTTTGCATTGACAGTATCGATGCAACAGTATTATAGTTTGGATCATTTTGTATCATAAATGTCTCTAGGAACACTACAGTGAGAGAAAAATAGGTATAACTTAAGTTAATGAAGCTCTTACCCTTTATAATAGAGTATGCCGGGCTTACCCGAGTTGACCTTACCAATTAATCGCCTGCTACGATCAAATACCAACTATATACATACATTCATCGAACTGATTGGCAAGTGCAACAAAATCGAATCACTGACCTGAATGAGGAATTACTCCGTACATTTGCTATTGTTTGCCCACATATTATGTATGCCACGTATGGGCTAGCAGGCTGTAGATACAAGTTGGTAAGCCCCAACTAGCATGGAACATCACGTAATGTGTAGGTACTACACAACCAGTGTGTTTGTGTATTAATGCGTGAGGAAATGCACGATGCATTTCAATCAACGTTGTACGTTAGATTGCTACAGGTATACTATGCTAAGTTATATCAAATGGCGTTGAAATATTTATCATGCTTAAGTGCAGCTAAATATACGTATATTATAATATTATTGTATATTGGTTAGTAAGTAGTAAGTAGGGTGGATTCGGGTAACTCCGAAAATCTGGGAATTCTAATAATTAAAGTTTTCCAATCGACACGGCACTATTTCATGCTTTGGCAACATGCACCTAGCGGCCATTTTAATACGCATCCGCCCGCAAGTCATCTCAAGCTGCTACGTGATACCGCGCGTCATCAACTGTCCATTTTCCAAGCAACGGCGATTTCGCGGGTTTTTTGGTGTTATTGGATTTGCCCGAACATCCATTATTACAAAACCTGTTAAGATATTCAACTTTTATTTTCTTTATTCCCTAGATTAACGTTTTTTTGCAATTCTGTGTAGGCTTAGAACTATCTAGCTCAAGATTTTTTGCACTTTTCAGATTTAACCGAATAGGGCAATTCCGAATGTGTCAATGCCTTCTAAAAGTTTGAGTACCGTAGGCTACTTGTCGGGCAATTCCGAAATGAAAGTAGCACTCAGGTAATGTTTTTTCAGTGGCCAAACCGCTACATACATTTCGTGAAGGTAAACCTGAACGAAAAAGAAACACGTAGTTTAAGGCATAACTACTTAAAACCCACTTTTGAGTGTCATTCAGAATTATCCAAACATAATTCGGAATTGCACTCTGACAAAAAAAATAACAATGTTTTCAAACATTTCTAATTATTAATTACAATGGTATATTTATACAAATCTTAGCAATAGTACTTGGGCATATATTCACGCAGACGGAGTGATATAAGCTGGTAACATGAAGTCTATCAATTTTGACATATTGGTGATAATACAAAGACCCTGTGAACTCATCATAAATTCATTCGTAAATACCCGAATGCACCCTACTGCATTTTTTAATCAACCCTTCAAATGTAGGAATTGCACAACATAGATCACGCATACTGAGTGATATAATATCTAGAATTATTTAGAATGTCAACTTTAAAGCGGTCAATTTTAACACCAATGTAAACGATACCAAAACATAGGTCACACATGAATCGCATCCACAAACAATGGAAAATGCAGAAAAACACTGCGAAAATGAGATGGGAAGCTTTGAACAAAAGTTAAAACAGTAAATTGTGCCACAGGTTTATGTCTCAACAGCATGCACTCTAGCTTGTGAGCTTAGATAAAGTACGAGGAGTATATTATCTAAGCTGTTGAGATTTTACATGCATCAGGTGCGAGTAGTTCAGTGCGAGCACAACCAATAAGAGCAAGAGAGACAGCATGCTTCTCTTTGTTTCCACTCTCAAAAGTATAGGTTAATTTAGGATGTTAGACAGCACACCAAGCGACTTACTCGTGTGGTGCAGGCCAGGCCGGCGCGTGCTTGTGCGTGGCAGCCCTGGCCCTCGCTAGCAGGGTCATCACTGCGCGCTTAGTCGGCGACATTGCGGCCCGCGTACCACCCAGCAGTGGGCGCTTGCGTGCCGCGCTCGCACCCCCCGGACCACCCGCACCTGCAGAATTATGCCGGCCGCATATTATAAGAAATATCGAGTGAAAAAATTCTCGCGCGCGCCGTTAGACACATACATTTTGTACTAGGTCCCGCACCCCGCGAGAAATTTCTCGTGACGACCGTCTGGTTCCGATGCGCGTCCGATTGCACGTCAACCGGACACGTAAGTCCACTGTGTAGACAGAAGTTACCGTAGCTCGAATCTATAGTAGCCTGGCTCTGTAAGCCAGAGTCTACCGTAGCGAGAGAATATCTTTACCAGAGTCTACCTTAGCTTCAAAATACCGTAGCCAAAATTTACCGCTGCCTATATAAAATATCCTACTCAGAGTTTACTGTAGCTTTATAATGTTGTGGACGTTATCATAGCTACAAAAATTGTAGTCACAGTCCATCATATCAGAGTTTACCGATGCGTTGTAGCGTAGCTAGTCTACTGTAGCTACAGAATATCATAGCCACAGTCTACAGTAGTAGAAAGGTCGTAGCAAGAGGATGCCATATGAATACTACCGTAGCCAGAGAATACCGTAAATATACTAAGCCAGAAACTACCCTAGCTATAAACTACCGTAGCGAGAAGCTTGTGTAGCTGTAAACTACTGCAGCCAGAAGTTAACGTAGCTGGTTAGTACCGTAGCTATAAAATTCCGTAGCCAAAATCTAGCATGTAAAGATACTAGCGTAGTCTGAGTCTATATGGAACATTTGTAACTGAAAACAGATCTTACCTAAACTGGAAGTGAGAGTTGCAATGCCTAAGACAATAACTACAAGAACCATAGATAGCCAGAGAGCGACGCCAGAGTATACCGTGGAATAAAATTATTTGGCCAAATTGGTATAATAAGACAAAGTATACTTTTTAACGCAATCTAAGCCACAAGGCACAACTGGTACATCATTAGATTAATTAAAACTATAAAACTTTCGACCGACTGAGAGTGAGCGGCGTGATTCCATTTGTATCTGACGTATCAATTTAATTTATCGACATAACCAATGATACATGACTTGACAACCCTGTTACCGTTGTGAGACAACCCTAGAGTTACAGCAGATATTCTAATTAGCTAGCAGGGCTGTGCTATTGACACAACATCAATCGTGTTTGAAGTTTCAAGCAATATTTTTGATACTGATATTTGATGAAATATTTTTAATAATTTTATGTAATACTAGATATGCTCCGCGGCTTTTTAATCGAGATCTGATGAGTATCTCCAGAGATAAACACCTCAAATGTTTTAACGGAATTTGAAGTCGCGTTTTTTCGTTTTGTATTCTAAACTATCTTAAATTAACAGAAGTAGTTTTTTTGTATTGTATAAACTAGCGCTTGATCACTTTCTCACCTGCTGAAAAGTGATGATACTAACAAGTATGGACTAGGCCTTGAATTGGAACTGGTTCTCAAGGACAGATGCCGGAACACAGAAGTTTAGCTACAGATTTCTACAATTTAAAGGTGGTAAGCTCGCCAGACGGACACTAAACAGTGTCCTACTACTACTAACATGCTATGTTTTCCTTCACCAGAGGATCACTGTGAAATTGACGACATTACACAGGCTGTATTTAACATTTTACGAGCATACTGTCACACTGTCAATTTCCATCAGCCAGAATTGAGATGGTACTTGCAATAAATAGAAAAAGCATTTCAGCACGCAGAAAAAATATTTTCCATCAGTATAATTTTTTTGTCACTAGTCGAAACACAGGGTGTAGGAAAACACTTTATTTCATCGTAGCCTGGTAGAGCAAATAATTATGCCAAATGATTCGTAAAATTTTAATGAACTTGTCATCAAACAAAATTGCCTTGAACCTCAAACAAACCAGTTAAAATCTATGAGTTTAACAAAACAGAGGCGTCATAAAATTCTTATTGTATCCAACTGTTCTACGTAAGGATGAAGGAAAATTGACAGTATTATAAGAGGATAGATGGGAATGAGCCAGCCGATAGAGGCCGACCTAGGCGAACGTATCACAACCGTATCGGAGACGTTTTAAAGAAGGGCCAAGTCAAAAGTACCTATAACCGGCGAGCATGTATGAAGACGCTCACGAAAGTGGAAAAAGCGAAAGTGGTCTGTCAGAATCGAAGCATGTGGAAAGAAGTAAGTAGTCTTTGGTAGGCAAACTACGACTCTCCCGACTCCCGACGGGAAAATAGGGTGATTTTATGTATGTATGTATGTGTTACGTAATAATTACCATCATGTTATAACATTACGATTTAGCTCATTGCCACATTGGTCTAACAAAATTGGATTACTGATTTATCTAGTTAGACATTCGGTAACCCAATAAACAGTGATGCAATATTGAATATAAGATTTAAAAAGGTTCTTCTGTCGCTACTTGTAAGATAGGGTCGCCAAACGTATAATGTGTTCCGGCAGCTGTCCTTGAGAGCCAGTTCCTATTCTAGGCCTGCTATTATCCTAGACCGCATCATCGCTTACCAACAGGTAGTGGTCAAACGCTAGCCTACAGGATATAAAAAAGTGTAATTAATTTAAAAGGTTAATTTATCAAGTTTAGTTATATCTTTAGCACCTACTCTTTTGAGTGACATATCTACTTGTACGCTCACAATATCATTGAGAGAATCAGTGCTTTGCTGTGACCAAAAAGCCACAGAAATCGTTAGAAACTCCAAATAGATTCAGTCTGGTTTTCAATTACGAAAATGTCCTCGCAAGACGATCCAATTAATCCACAACGGTTAGACTGCTCTTTTGTTACGAAATTAAATGGGAATTAAATGTTTTTACCCCTTTCACATAAACTAGGGTTATTCGTAGTGTAAGTTACGAAGTAACTATTGTATAATCTGGGGTGTAAGTCTCTCTCGATTGGACCTCTTTAGATTAGGAATAAGTTTTAATCAGCAGCAATATTCTAAATACGAAATTCAGTTTTATAGTTGGTATCCTTCACGGTTATACGGTTCCATAGCCAATTGTTGGCAAACTACGAATAAATAGTCAGGAAGTCTTATTCAGAACTAATTCCACATAAAAAGTGGCCCTCCTTCAAACCAAAACGACTTAGATTCAAAATAAGAATCACTTTCGAAGTTACAAATTGGCTTGGATTGGCTTGGAGATTGATTTAAATTCTGAACAAAAGCAGAGATTGGTTCGCGCATGTGCTGCAATGTCTGTTATTGTAGTTGAGTCAAACAAGACAAATGTCCGACTAATGACGCGCTGGACACGTCTTTTAACCCCGGTAATTTTTTTAACGCGGTTATATTTCCTGACTTATTATTTATTCGTAGGCAATAGAGAACTTTTACTTCAACATTATACTTTTTAATATGAGCGAAACCGCGAGGGGAAACTCCTGCCTAATTTATGTATTTTTATAGGTAACAATGAATCTTGTTAAATGCGCTCGCGCTATGGTAGGATAGGCATATTTGGGATAGTATATATATTTGTTTTTTTTATTAAGCATAATAACGTCTTATAAAAAGCTTAAGAAAAAGATTTAAACTTCAAATTTTAATCATTGAGACTAGACACACAGAACAATTAATAGTACTACGTACTATTCATGCTACGAAGTCTACGAGTGCTACGAGTGGGCATCTTGACACAACGCGGACAAATCTAATAAAAACAACTGCAAGCGAAATTACGCTTGCGATTGTTCACTAAGTTTGTTACTACCTTACGGTACCACCCACCACTGACGAATAGCAAGAAACGAGTACAGAGAACAATTAAGGTGCATAAGATAGTCCATTCACTGATATAACATTATTGTGAAAAGTCTGTAGTTTAATCTGCAGTATATTATTGATAATTAATTATATAACATAATTATAATCCCAAAAAAATATAAAAACTAGCTGCACCCCATGGCTTCGCCCGTGTTTAAAAGTATCCACTATAGTCGCTATTATTGCGCAAAATTTTAGCCAAATCGGTCTAGCCGTTGTTCCATGAAGAAGTCCCAAACAAACAAACAAATATACAAACTGACTTTCGCATTTATTGGTGTTGATTATAATTTGCTTGTTTATTTGGATGACATAATCGTATCTTCCACAAACCTTATGTTTACCACTGATACCCCCGCGGCTTTGTTCATGTACACCAAGAATTTAGTAGCCTGTGTTCATCTTCATGCTATAAAGTATCTCTTTGTTAAATTTATAAGAGAGTAAGATCGGATCGTCCGTTTAGGCGTGATTAAGTAACAAACAGACAGAGTGACAGAGTTACGAACGTTTTTATAGTATTAGTCTGGATTAGTTTAATCCCAATAAATAAAAACGCATTAGTAAACGCTACATTATTAACTTGAATGTCTATTTGAGGATTTTAAGTTGATTGAATTAATTTAAGATTGTTGAAATATTTAATTTACTTATTATATATATAACTTCATTATTAGGGTTCCGAACCCAAAGGGTACCAACGGAACCCTATTACTGAGACTCCGTAGCAGTTAGTTTGTAAAAGCAGTTTCTGTGTCGGTAAAGCAGTTAGTTGTTCTCAATTTAAAAACGTAGTATTATTATTCGTCAATAGATGTCGGGAAGAGTCATATTTGTCTGTTTAAGTGCCAAAAAATACCGGTCAACCAGATATTTAGTAATATTAATTACTACAATTACTATTACTACTATTACTATTACTACTATATAATACTATTCTACCTTTGTGTTAACGTTTACTTAGTTGGTGTTAGAAGTTCGTTAGAAATTCGTTAGATGGCGTTCGGAACCCTCCGTGTGCGGGACAAAAGTCTGACTCGCACTTGGCCAGTTTTATTTATATATATTACCAAAATCAATTCCTTATAATTTCTAAATTAATTTTGTGATTTATAATTAAGCTTCGGGCTCATAGAAACATTATGAGCGTTAAAACAATTAAAAAGTAAACTCAACGAGCTGAAGTTGGTAGAAATACCCGACGCTCCATAATTCATTCGAGCTCGGACCGTCGAGCAGTACGGAGCTCCCGACATTACTGCACTTGTAATATTTATGTTGTAACTATACTACATAAAGTTACTTGATTATTGAACAGAAGACTTTTATTTGAAGTCTTCCCCTATGGGTGATCGTCACCATAATAACGACGTCAGTACTGCTGGCGTCACACTTTATAAAAACAATCGTGGGGTAACTCCTCCGTCATATATTCAAGGCGGCAATAGCCTAATGGATAGGGTGTCGGACTGGCGATCGAGAGGTCGTGAGTTCGATCCTCACCCCCACCCCTTGCACTATTGACGTGAACCCACTCCAGACACATTATATATATATGTATATGTACATATAACTTATATACAGGGTTGTTGGTAATTCGACGTATTCCCGGCAGGAGCAGATAGAGGGGCTGTAAGCGCAAAAATATTCAGAGGCTAATTATAGTTTACTCGTCAGTGGCGGTAAAGGTGCCTAAAATGATAAATAACGTTGCATAAACCCGTATATTAAGGGGGTAAAAAGGACGTACCGACCTTGCGTGGCGAGCGCGTGAACCGCAGCGGGTTTGACGCCGCGAAGAGCCGGGTGGGCGTGCAAAACGCCGCCGAGGACTGGGCTGCTCAGTCCTAGGATATCACCACCACCTGGTTAGTATCATTAGTCAATTAAAGCTATACATGCATTGTTGAGGTATTTTTTAAGTGAAACTTTTTTAAGGGCATTGAGGTTAAAATTTGACGGAAGTGACGTAGCGTCACGGTCCGAATCAACGGAAGTGACGTAAGCGCCTTGTTATATTTTATATTTATAAACGCCCTCTATTGTAGAACGGCGTAACTACGAAGACGTATTCGCTATCATTCTGGTATTCGTCCCGCTAGGTTCAACAGATGAGAGTTATACAAAAAAAACATTAATGACGTTGAGAAATAAATTGAATGAACTTGGATGTTTCACTTCTAACGCGTAGCTTTATACGCACCCTATTTTTAGGGTTCCGTAGTCCTGACAAGGAACCCTTATAGTTTCGTCATGTCCGTCTGTCTGTCTGTCCGAGGTTTTGCTAAGAGACCGATACTAGAAAGCTGTGTTTATACGGTGATTACGCCGACAAATTGCTGAAATAAAATTGTGAAAAATATTTTTTTTTAGGGTAGCTCCCCTATATGAGAAACTAAGTGGGGATGATTTTTTTTTTCAAAATCTATCCCATCGTGTGGGTTATCGTTGAATAGGTCTTTGAAATGACTTAAGGGTTGCTAATATCATTTTTCGATTGAATGCTCCATTTACGAAATATTAAACTTTAAAGTGCAAATTTTTTTTCCAGTAGGGCGTCCGTGTGATAATAGCGCATTTCATGTAATTTAAAGGAAAATTATAGCGGTTGAGATAACTTTATTAGTTTAGCAGTAATAGTCGTTGAAATTGGGTATTGGATAATTTTGTTCCAAATACAAAATACTTAGAATAAATCCTTTAAGTGACAAAGACGAAGTACCTAGTTGCTTGTTTATAACGGGCAAAGACTTCAATAAAAATAACGGGCTACTACGGAACCCTACATTGCGCGTGGCCCGACACGCACTTGGCTGGTTATTTAATTATGATTAAACAATTTGTTTTATTTTTCCTTTTTTATATGTATGTTACGGTGATTAATCCGTCAATTGTAAACAGATTTGAATGATATTGTTTTTTCATCGGAAGGGTACATTTTCAAAGTAGTCTCATTGTAATTTCATCGAGATTTGATTAGTATCTCCAGAGATATGACGATAAACGTCTCAAACTTGCTACTGAAATTGACTCGCAGGGGACGGAAGTTTGTTGGTTTTAGTTATTAAACTATCTTAATTATTGCATTGTTGAGGTTAGTTGCCTCTTTGTAGACCGTACGGTCACGGTTGTGTCGTACTCAATATGGGTAAATAAGATTCTACCTACTTTAAGGGAAAAGCTGACATCGAAAAAAAAAATGTCTCTTAATTTTTTTTAATTTTCATAATCCATATTACATCACTTTAAAATGCCTGTCCAGACATCAACATTCGGCCATACACACACACATACACACAGAATAAAAATGTGCACTCTCATTTCTTTTTTATTTTATTTTTATTCTCTATAGTCAAGCGTTTGACCACTATCTCACCTGAAGTTAAGTGACGATGCGGTCGACGATATAGCACGCTTGGCTAGAAGATTATTTATTAAAAAAAATATAATTTCTAATTTAGCCAAATCTTATGCGAGCGTGAATTGAGCTTAAGTGGGTAGGTACAAATAGAATAACTAGTTATAATCAAGTGACTTGATTTTAAGTAGAGTTAGAGTTGAACATCCATAAATATTACATTAAAATCATTGCTCTTAGTCTGATTCGGCATATTCAGAGTAAAAAGTCCCTGAAAGTAGCAATCGACTGAAACGTGATTTTCCTTACCCATCGAGTCCCACTGTTTTATATTTATATGGTTATGGAATTATGGGATCAAATTATATAAACTCGCGCGGTATATCAAGTTGGTTATTTTTTAAGATATAATCGATATTTTATATCTTATATTTGTATCGATTTCCATTTTAATACGTATATTATTTATAAACTTTACCAATTCAATTTAAAATATCAAGCCAATTTATTTAAATGTAATTAATACATAAATTATATATTGTAGTTATAGCGTGACTGCTTCATTATAAACTCATCAACCGCTAATTGATATGTAATTAATTAATGATAGATGAACGCCTGATAGATGTCTCCCACGACCAAAGAACTGGCTTACGCTTTCCTCGGGCAACAAATTAGTCTTGCCATTCAAAGAGGTAATGTCGCCAGCTTTTTGGGTACCTACCAGCAGACTGCGTCCTTAATTCAGTTTTTAATTTGTGGATTTGAAATGAACGCACGCAATAGAAACGCCAAAATAAATCTACTCTGGTACCTTACATAAGTATAAATATATCAATTATCGAGCTCTATATTTCATAAAATTGCATAACACTGCGAGGATTAGCTAGTTTAATATAAAATTATATTCACGTTTTATCGTCATCAAAAGGTCTAATTTTGTAGGTAAAATTACCCTTAGAAAATCTCAAGTTAGTTGCTTCGCTTTATTTTGGTATAAACAGTTTTTCAGGCTATTCCTACGTGTTCAGGGCTAATAATTCTCGTAGACGTTAACATTATGTTTTGCTATCATTTACGAAGATTTAGGTACGTGAATAAGATGTTAAGAACCTGAATTACACATTGTACCTAAAATCAGCAAGGATAATAGAATTGTTCCCACTATTTTTGCTAGATGCTAAGATGTAAGGTACCAGAGTAGATGCTAGCAGCTTATTACGGATACGTGCATTCACTTCTCAGATACGGCCTACTGGTGTGGGGCAATTCAACTGACATTAACAAAGTGTTTATTGCTCAGAAGAAGTGTATACGTGCGATTTGTGGTGCTCCACCGTTTGAGTCTTGTAGACCACTTTTTAAAAACTTGAATATTGTTCCGCTTCCATGTATGTACATTTTTGAACTTGCTATTTTTGCGAAAAAAAATCCTCAGTACTTTACTAAAGCCTCTGACATCTATCCCAGGAATACACGGAATCCTGACAGACTGGTCTTTGATCTAGATACACGGCCAAAGACTACACTGTATCAAAAACAATGCCATGCCATGTGTATAAAAGTGTTTAATGCTCTACCGAAGTACATGAAAAATATGAATGCAAAGCAATTAAAATATGAACTGTTGCAATGGTTAAAGTCGAAGAATTTCTACAGTGTGACCGAATTTTTAAATTATAAATTAATAGACATATCGTAGATTTATAGATAGTATGTAGATGTCGTAGATAAGATGATTTATTGTGATTTACGTAATTTGTACTTATTCTGACATTTTGACTGTATTTAATTATCTAGTTTATTTTACTGATTTAACTTTTTTTTTAATATCTTAATAATGTAGATTTACAAAATTATTTCATATGTCATCATATTGTGACAAAATAGACGGATCTCCTATAAAACATACCATCTGAAATGTATACTCTATTTTGAATGAATAAATAATTTGATTTGATTTGATTTGATTAGATAAAGAATAGAGGGGCTGGGCTGGATTTTATTTTTTATTATAGTCACGACATTCATCCTTCGTTCGACCACTGTCTTATGATCATAAGTGGCAACAGCCCAATGGCTGAGTGTCGGCCTGGCGATCGAGAGGTCGTGAGTTCGATCTCCACCCATTGCACAATTGACGTGAACCCACTCCAGACACAAGCATACTTAGCTAAGTTAGGGGGGTTAGCAAGAATACCAGTAACATGCAGCCCACATTACTTATTTATTTAAAAGAAAAAAAAATATGACCAAGCACTAAACTTCATCAGTAGAATGAGTTGAAATACCACAAAATTACATGATCCACTCATTTTTATTTTCCACAGTTCTGTGTTTGCGGGATATTATTTTTCATCATCATAATTATCAGCCAATTTCCATCCACTGCTGGACATAGGCCTCTCCCATGGCACGCCACTGAGCTCGATCTTCAGCTATTCGTTTCCAACCGCTGCCAGCCAGCTTGCGTATATCATCGCTCCACCTAGCTGGAGGGCGTCCTACACTACGTTTGCCGATCCGTGGTCCACTATAGAATTCATCTACCCCAACGGTTATCGGTTCTACGACAGATGTGACAAGCCCACTGGCACTTCAGCTTGCAGCTATTATTTTTTACGCTTTTGTTTCAATTTTCCCCTGGATCACAAGGTAAATAAAACATATTTTTGGACGTCTTCGTTTGCATCATTATCTTATTGGAGATGCGAGGCTTAACAAAGATAAATAAGTAAATAGTATCGGTGTCAAGTAAAGTATATTAGGAGAAATGATGTCAAGTTTGTCAATAATAAATCAGACCACACCAATGTTCTTCTCTATAATCTGTTGTGAGATTTTTTTATTATTACATCGGCATCATTTTTCCCACTTCACTTGGTCTGAAAGTGAACTAAGCGCAAGTCCTTAAGTTTTTATGGTCACTGTCACTATTAAAATAATTCATTTCATATCATGGTGTTTGCGACAGGACTGAAATATTGTCACTCTCAAATTATGAAAAACATGGGAATATCTCATTTTAAAGTCCAATTTTTAATGTCAAGAGCCCACTTAACCACATACTTTCTGTCGACCGATAGTTTGCTCGGTTTCTTAATTAATATGAAGATGTATGAAAGTGCGCACATTATTTATAACGCATATTAAAAATTGACCGATATATAATCGGTCTTCATACTAAATCAGAATCAGAAACCTATTTATTGCATAACTGTGTTAACAAGATGGTATAATTGTTAATTAGTAAATAGTGTAGATGTAAACAGCTTACAACTAAGGTAGTATATATACTGACTCATCAGAATAATTGATCAGTACATAATGGTTTTAAACTTATAACACTGATATTAATGTTTGCATATATTATTTAGTATGTAAAAAATAAATATTGATAATATAGTCTTAATTAAATAATATCTATATAAAACAGCCAATAGTTTTGTAAAAAATGTAAATAGTTTCTAAATGTAAATAGTATATTGTATAAATTTTAAAATAGAAGTAAGAGTATATGTAATGTATCAACTAATTAGTATAGTATAAGTAGGAATAGGTCAAAGTTCATACTAAGCTATAGCCAACCTGCTTACAAGTGTGGGATAGGCCGGAGAAGGTCATTGTAATTCACAATACAGGCTCATAAGAGACCTAGTGTGGGTGCAAGGATACATTGATGGTGCTATACAAAGACAGTGATGAAATGCTAAACGCTAGAATAGATATAGAACAGTACCATATCCATTGTAAATCTGAATAAAGAATTTTTTTTTTTTTTTTTTTTTTTTTTTTTTTTTATTAGTTCCAACAGCTTGCCCATTTTGAGCGTGCAATATAAAATATTGATTAAGAAACAAAAAGAAGAAGAAAACTACTATCTGAAGAAGAAAAAACTATCGGCCGATAAAAAGTCCGTGTTTTACGGTGGCTTTTAAAACTTTTAGTATGAAATAATACAGACCTAGCAGAGAGTTCTGAGTGAGAAGGTGATGTGTGGGAGGTTGTTGTAGCACTCCACCTCCGACCAGCATACCGTGGCCTGTGTGACCAGCAGCCAACTGTGGAAAATATAGGTCTAATTATATTGGGCCAGTGAAACTTTGGATATTACGTCAGGCGCGATTATTGCAAAAGCATAGTTATTCTATTTTAAATTACATACATCCAATTTTTGCAACTATTTTGCTTTGATGGTGATTATTCGATTATTTATCGGATAAACTATATATAAAAATTTAATTAAGATTTAAAAATGTACTTTACCTGATGATGAGCAGCAGAAAGATGTTCAGGGGCTGGAGTGGGAGCAGGGGGAGAAAAGTCACGTCCTCCATTAAGGGTAATACCCCCTGGAAGAGACACCGGTGTTGGCGCGCCCTGCACTCCTGATAGCTGTGGGTGAGAGATACCTCCATCAATATACGCATGGTAATTGTCGCGATCTCACCGCGTGACCTCACTCCCGAGGAAAAGCGACGGTCATGCTCAAAATCTAGGTCGAGAAAATTTGACTTAAGGTACGTGTATTACAGCCAGAATATAACATCAAAATATATAGCAAATCCAAGTTTAAGGTTAAGGTTTACTCCTTAAAATGTTTCTCTTAATTAATTGATTGCAAGTCAGGCGGAACATCGGATATAATAATGCTCCTACCAGCTGTGGACAAACACTCGTGCTAGGTTTTGAACCGGCAACCTCCCACATAGAATCTATCTATTCGTATCCAACGGGGTTCCTAAGTGGAAATGAAACTTTAGGAGGGTCCTAAAGTTTTTTAAATTCATTTATTTTAAGGGGTTTTAAACAATAAGTTTAAATTTTGGTGTTATGTAATCTGCAATTAAAAAAGTCATTTGTAAAGTCATTTCCAGTTTACCGCAATGTACTCAACTTTCACAAACCAGCAAGTTGCATCCACCTATAAATTACACTTAACTTTATTCCAGTCACGCGTAGTGTATATACGTATTGAATCAAAGTTCAGGCAACTTGAATAGTGTTCAAATTGGTCATACAACCCCCTCCCCCGTCCTTACCTCTAAGGGCCTTTACACGCCACGTTTTTAGGGTTCCGTAGCCGAATGGCAAAAACCCGAACCCTTATAGTTTCGTCATGTCTGTCTGTCTGTCTGTCTGTCCGTCCGTATGTCATAGCCATTTTATTCCGAAACTGTTAGGACTACAGAATTGAAACTTGGTAGATTCTGTGAACCGCTTTCCGAATTTTATACAAAAATAAAATATATAAAAGTTTAAGGGGGGGCATCCCATACATGGAACTGAAACAAAAAAACATTTTTTTCTTCAAACCTATACGTGTGGGGTGTTTATGGATAGGTCTGTAAAAATGACATTGAGGTTCCTAAAATCATTTTTTCTCAAAGTCAATCATTTGAAAGATAGGCCCTTAAGTTTTATATTTTTTGTTTTTGTATAAAAATTGAAAAGCGATTCACAGAATACATCTACCTACCAAGTTTCAATTCTGTAGACCTAACAGTTTCGGAAGAAAATGGCTGTGACATACGGACGGACAGACAGACAGACAGACATGACGAATCTATAAGGGTTCCGTTTTTTGCCATTCGGCTACGGAACCCTAAAAATTGCCTTATTTGTTGTATTGATACAAACGTGCTTTTGAAACGCAATTCATTTGCGTTTGTGTACAATTTGCTTATACGCGTTGATAACGCGCAGAGGACGCGCTCATCGAAAACGCGCGTCGTCAGCGCAGTAAAAAATCGTGGTGTACAAAGGCCCTTACCCTGTCCATGTGAATACCTCTCTAATACAATGTATGGCAGCGAATTTATGAGACGTGATCTTGAGTGAACCAATTCGATGTGAATTTTGACATCTTTGTTGATGTAATAGAATTTGGATGCAGTCTGAAAACTGAATGGGCTTGTATTGTTTTTTTTTTCAAAATCCTTACAGGCTAGTGTTTCACTACTATCTCGCCTGGTGGTATGTGATGATGTAGTCGAAGATGGTGAACACGCTAGGCTAAAAATACTCTGACTCTCAAGGGCTGTGTGCTGCCGGAACACCATAAGGTTATAGCAGCAGATTTTTTCCCTGGTGGAAAGCGCCACAATTCGGTAGCAAGTCAGGCGGAACATCGATATAATACGCTTATACCACATGTTGATAAACACCCGTGCTATGATTTGAACACACGACTTCTCGCTTATAAGTCTAGTCATCTATCCTTTACGCCAACGGGTGTCAAAATTAGAAACACCTACTTAAATTAAATTAAATTAATTAATTATTTAATTAATTAAATCTCAATTTCGAATCACCTGGTTACTTTGAATTAAAGCTTTTGTATATTTTTATTCAGTTGATATTTTTGTTGTATTAATGAAGACTACCAATTGCTTATGACTGTGGAACACTGACTATGTGAAACAAGTGAATTATTGAAAAGTACAAAAAAACCGACTGCGTGAAAAAATATTTTTTGGCATTTCCTATTCCAAACTCCAATAAAACATGTAAATTATATTGTAATCACCGTTAAAAATTCTTTCTTTTGATACCACACTCGATGTATTTTGAAAACATAATTTTTTTTTAGATTACTTTTTAGTGCCATAAATCCTTAATTTTGTTTTTTTTATTATTTTGATGTACCCAGTGTCACTCTCACGACTAAGACGAATCTATTGATACCACTCACATAAAAATACGACAAGCCGTTTAGGCGAAAGAAATATACATACATACATCCATACACTCGAAAAACATAACCCTCCTTCTTTCGCAGTCTGGTAATTAGCATAGGACATTATTTAGAAAGAGTAAGTTTAATTAATATTTTATTGGTGACTGTACTTATCCACTAGACTGTGCATAATATGATGCTCAATCGGATATGTGGAAAAAAATTATCCCGCTCCTCCTACCAATCGGAGTTCCGATCGGAGGACAGGGAATAACCCTCTCATCATCATCATCATAATTAGTCCACTGCTGGAAACGGGCCTCTCCCAAGTCATGCCACTGCGCCCGACCTTCGGCTCTTTGTTTGTCGTCGCTCCACCTGGTCACTGGGCGTCCTACGCTACGTTTACCGATTCGCGGTCTCCACTCTAGAACCAGAGACTATATATCTAGAATAACCCTCTATATCTACCCATCTATCTTCGATATTTTAACCACAAACTCAAAGCTAGATAATTATGGTGCAGTCATTAGGACCCTTCGATGGTTTAACGAGGCGTGACGTCATTGATTAATTATCCTGGATTCAGTTTGAGTGACGTGTCCCGTGTTAGTTGGATTAGTTGGAGAACTGATAAAGGTAGCGTCATCTAGCGGGCAAAAACGATCCAATGATCGGTTCTTTGTCTTTGAGTAGGTAGGTAATTGATTGGTCTTGAGTTTTTTAACCGACTTCCAAAAATAAAGAATGTTCTCAATTCATCTGTATGTTTTTTTAATATCTTATTTTTTTATATGTATGTTACGCGATTACTCTGACAATTTTGAACCGAATCGAATTAATTTTTTTTAATTGGTAGGAAATATTTTCGAGATGGTCTCCAGAGATATGACGATAAACGTCGCAAACTTGCTACTGAAACTGATTCGTGGGGCACGGAAGTCGGTTGTTTAAGTTTTCGACCAACTTTCAAAAAGGTTCTCAATTCGTCTGTATGTTTTTTTTTTGTTTTTTTTTTTGTGTGTATGTTACGCGATTACTCAGTCAATTCTGAACCGATTCGAATGATTATTTTTGTTATTGGTAGGGTACGTTGCCGAGGTGGTCCAATTGTAATTTCATTGAGATCTGATAAGTATCTCCAGAGATATGACGATAAACGTCGCAAACTTGCTACTGAAATTGACTCGCTTCGAAACTAAAACAACCGTCATAATATTTTTTTTTTGTATGTATCTTACGCGATTCTCCGTCAATTGTGAACCGATTCGAATGACTCTTTTTTAAATTGGTTTGCTACTGAAACTGACTCGCGTGGCATTGAAATCGGTTATTTTAGTTTTTAAACTATCATAATCTGGCCCGGCGAACTTACCTAATAGACAATGAATGTCGTGTTACCTTTTAGATGAACTTAATTTAGGGTTTTTACGATCGTTATACAGTGAATAAAAAAGATATATTAAGTTTATTAATGTATTATTGCAATACAGAAATAGAATACAAATTCAATAAAAATATTATAATCAAGTATTTCAACCGCGTGTCAGCAAGACATGATTGAATTAAAGTATGTTTTTACTGTTATGGATAAGTAATTAACTTAACATTCGTTTGATTGAATTTTATGTTAATTGTAAAAATATAATCACTAAGCGTTAGACATTTTAAAAATCGAAATACACTAATCGTGTGGCAAAATAAATTTTTCATAGTTTTTGTATGAAAAACAAAGTTATATTTTCGGTCGCTATATCTCAACAACTGCTGACTGTATCTCGTTCAAACCAATTTTCGTTGAAAGTTTTTATTGAGATCTACAGAATATATTTTTTCTAGATTTTTCACTCCCTTACTTTAGAAGTTAGAGGGGGGGGGGGGGGGGGGGTAACAAACACATTTTACCACTTTAGACGCGCCTATCTTTTAAATGCTTGACTTTGAGAAAAAATGATTTTTGGAACCTCAATGTCATTTTTAAAGACCTATCTATAGACCCCACTCGTATAGGTTTGAAGAAAGAATTTTTTTTTGTTCCAGCTCCATGTATGGGATGCCCCCCTACCCCTTACACTTTTATATTTTTTATTTTTGTATAAAAATCGGAAAGCGGTTTACAGAATACATCTACCTACCAAGTTTCAATATTGTAGTCTTAATAGTTTCGGAATAAAATGGCTGTGACATACGGACGGACAGACAGACAGACAGACAGATATGGCGAATCTATAAGGTTTCCGTTTTTGCCATTCGGCTACGGAACCCTAAAAACGCGATAATCCAAATATTGTAATACTATCCACACATGGCTATTTGTATTTGCGTATTTACTATGTGTGACAGAAATTACATGTGTGGAGGAGAGGGTATATTTGCAAAATTAATCGCCTATTTGCGTATTTGTCATATATGTAGCAAATAACGAACATGCATTACCGCACGTCTTTCGGTTTTTAGGGTTCCGAACCCAAAGGGTACCAACGGAACCCTATTACTGAGACTCCGCTGTCCATCTGTCTGTCTGTCTGTCTGTCTGTCTGTCTGTCTGTCTGTCTGTCTGTCTGTCTGTCTGTCTGTCTGTCTGTCTGTCTGTCTGTCTGTCTGTCTGTCTGTCTGTCTGTCCGTCTGTCACCAGGCGGTATCTCATGAACCGTGATAGTTAGACGGTTGAAATTTTCACAGATGATGTATTTCTGTTGCCGCTATAACAACAAATACTAAGAACAGAACAAAGTTAAAAATTAAAGAAAAGTTTTTAGCGCAGCGCCACCTATCTAGCATCAAAGATGGCGCGCTATCGTCTTTACCTTAATCTGAATATCGGAAGCGGCTCCAACGATTAAATAAAATTTAGTATACCTACAGGGGATTTCGGGGGCGATAAATCGATCTAGCTAGGAGTCATTTTCTGAAAATGTTGTTTTATTCTTGTTTTCAATAATCAACTTTATTGATAGTCAACTTAAAATATGACTCTTCCCTACATCTATTGGCGAGTAGAAGTACTGTTCCAGTAAAGCAGTTAGTTGCTCTCAATTAAAAAAATAGTATTATTATTCGTCAATAGATGTCGGGAAGAGTCATATTTGTCTGTTTAAGTGGCAAAAAATACCGGTCAACCAGAGTAGTATTAAATAATATTAATTACTACAATTACTATTTAAAAGTGTAATTGGTATGGCGCCAACAGTCTTCAATAAAATTCCTAAATCTTTAAAGGACATGGACAATATTATGTTTAAAATAGGCTAAAACAATTTTTAATTCAGAAATGTTATTATGGTATTGACGAATTTTAAAGTGACAAATTATAATCATTATTATTAATTTCATGACATTGTGCTGTATCCTTTCAATTTTATAATTCAATTTAGTTTATAAGAATGACCAGTGTAATATGTATTTAAATTTGGATTATATGTAGTGAGTAAAGCAGCGCCATCTGCAAAGTTTGCACGCCTGTTAAGGCAAAACATGACGATCGTTTGAATATTTTGTCACAACTTTTTGTTATACGCATGTTTTACGCAAATAAAATACCTTTATCTTTATCTTATCTTTATTACTACTATTACTACTATATAATACTATTCTACCTTTGTGTTAACGTTTACTTAGTTGGTGTTAGAAGTTCGTTAGAAATTCGATAGATGGCGTTCGGAACCCTCCGTGTTCGGGACAAAAGTCTGACTCGCACTTGGCCAGTTTTATTAAAGCACATAAAAGTATTAAAAAAAAAACAATATTTAGAAATATTATCAATAAGCAATCACGAATAGCAAATATCAATGTATGGTGGTACGATGATCCTTATTAATTTGTAGTTTACCGTATCGACGTTAGAACTAATTGAACATCAAATGATTGGCAGTTTAGAAACCCGGGAATATTTTGGCAAAATAATTTTTCAAATATATTTCTTTAGGTCAATAAAAATGAATATTATCCTATTCCTGACAAAGACAATTCTAAAACTACTAAAATCATAAAAATTGGTCCAGCCGTTCTTGAGTTGTAACTAACACGACTTTATTTTGATATATTTAGATTGATATTACGATTTCATAGTTCATAATTTCACCTCAAACTGCAGTTTTAAAAGTTGCGGAATTCAGAGGCCCGTTACCATCAGTGGGAGATCGTGTTTAAGTGCTTGTCTGCTTCTTGCTTTTTTTTTATTTTTGCTTAAACAAATCCCGATCAATTTAGTAAAGCCTCTGACATCATATCCAAGAAATACGCGGAATCCTGACAGACTGGTTTATAATATTAATACGGCCAAAGGCTGCTCTTTACCAAAAACAAAGTCATGCCATGTGTATCAAAGTATTCAATGCTCTACCGAAATACATGAAAACCTTGAGTACAAAGCTTTTCAAAAAAGAACTGCTGTGTTGGCTAAGGAGAAAAAACTTCTATGATATTAATGAATTATTTTTTAAAGTATAGGGATAGTCTTTATTGATAGTTTAATGGTATCATGTCATGCATATTGTTATAATGAGGATTGATGATGATTTTGATATTAATTAATTTAATGATCAATGTATTTATATATTAATTCAACTAAATTTTAGTTAAGTACCTAAGTATAACTTTCCCGTACATGGTTCCAGTTTTTATGATAAGGCTTTTACTGTCCAGGCTGTTAGGCTCTGGAACTCTCTTCCCGAACCTGTGAAATCTTCACAATCCCTTCATATTTTCAAGAGCCGTTTAAAAGCTTATCTTTAATTATAAATAGTGTTAAGCTGCTTCTGTCTGTTCTGTCAATCTGTTTAAAATTTATAGAATGCGTGTTTAGGAATTTATGTAGGTAAGTAATCTGTGTTTATTGTTGTAGGTAAGTAGGTATGATTATGTTAGTTTAGGTATAATATGTTATTGTTATTCTTTTTATTTTAATTTAAATTAGACGCACCCTGCATTAGGCTACTATTTCGATCCTATCCATACAAAAGTTTGTCTGGTATCGCTGTTAGCGATAAGACCGCCCATTGTTACACGTTAAATTTAAGCTGTAAAAGTTATATGTGTCTGTATCTTTCGTGACGCAATAAAGAGTTCATCTATCTATCTATCTATCTATATTTCATACGTCATTGTATTATGACAAAATAGGCGGACTAACCAAAAATGTTTAACATCTCAATTGTACACTATTTTGAATGAAATAAATTATTCTATTCTATTCTATTCTATCCGACAAAAGCTTACCCTATGTTTGTTACAGTCCCTCAGAGGCAGCGTCTCCTCGCTTCCACTCCTCGAAGAGTCAGGCGGCGTCAGACGACGCTGGTCGTTCTGGGATGACAGGATCTGCATTTCAAGCATCTGCTCTTGTCTTATGTCGTCATTGTAGTCCTGAAACATGGACAAGATAAAGTATGTTTATGTACTGTATGTAGTAGGGTCACATCTGTTATAGAACCGATAACCGATAACCGTTAAGGTAGACGTGATTTAGAGTGGAGATTTATTCCTAAAACTTGGGTTCTTCCGTGAGTTAACGTGTAATAATGTGGATTATTAAATTTATTAACCGGTGTGTTGGTGAACGTGTGTGAGTGTAGGGGTTTTGTAGTGGTAGGACTTCTGCTAGTCCACAAATGTTTTTCGGTTGGAATGACAAGGTGTCCAGTGAAATCACAGGGCTTGTGAGACTCAACATCTATATGTCTCGAGATAACAGGCGCAATTCTGGCAGTCTAAAATTTTTGCATGCTGCTGTATTTGTTATGGGTAGACGTCATCGCTTACCATCACGCGAGCGTCGTGCTTGTCCTGTTACCTTATATCATTAAAAAAAAAAGGAAACAGCACAATGCTGAGAAACATGCCATTTTGTGTTCTCACCAAAACTCCACTGGTGGTGGTGGTTATTTACTCATGTGGTAAAGGCGCACGTCCGATCGAGAGTGCGCGTGACACTACTGACTGAACTTGTAGCCGGCCGGCTGCCGCGTCTGGACTAATATTGTCATAGCTTCAGCGCGGAGTGCGACAGGCCTGGTAAGGTTCACATCTTTACTGAGGGTATGACTCGGACTGGACTAAGGACTTAATTGACTTAAATGGGACTTTACCTCGATTTCAATCTACATAAAACTTGACCTATTCTAATACTCTGGTACTGGCTAAGTACACTTATCATGTAAAGCCACAAAGGGATAAAAAGAGGGACAAAAAAAGATTAAGAAAGTGTTTCAGGAAACAAGTCGTCCTGACCTGACAAGTATTCACAGCGCGTTACAATAACTAAGTTTGGAGGACATTACGAGGGACAAGGGACGATGCAATTTCGTCGGGAATTTAGTCCGAGGATCCCAAGTGTTTGGAGCTATCGTGTTGTGATGGCCCTTTCGCCCAAGTTGAGATAGTTATAGATAATGGTACGCTATGATTGATATTCACAAATTTAAATTGAGTCTCGTTAACAGTGGTAGATGTTCCAAACATGCGTATATAAAAAGCTTAGCATATTATGACACCATTGACCTCATTTGATAGCTCTGTGCCTGCCTACAAAATGGGTATTGATGGTAGAAATTTCCAATTGCACGATTTGTCTCTGCCATTCCGTCTCCTATCGGACAAAACGTACAGATATGCGTCATCGCTACATGGTGGTCATTTCATCTACCCCAACGAACTCGTGACTACCCTTAGTAATGTTTCTTGACCTATGTACAGACACAACCAAGAGTCTTCAAGTCTTTAAGAATAGGTAGGTATATCTTTATAGGTGAACGTGGACTGACACAGGCTGATTTGATGATGATGATAATGAGGTATATATTTTAGGCAAGCGTGCTACATCGTAGAGCACATTGTTGCTTAAAATCAGGTGCGATAATGCTCAAACGCAGTCGTAACCATTTATCAGGAAGAAAAGTTGTCGTCAAAACTTTGGTCACAGCTGCATAGCCCTCAAGAGCTGTGCTGCCACACGCTAGGCTTAGAATAGTCTAACTCACACTCAAGAATAGATCTCTTACATCGATGTATATGTACTAAGTACCAGATGATGCGTCGCGAACTAGCTCTACGTTTTAATAAAAAGCATTGCTGAATCTACATCTCGCTTAGTTTAGCGTTAGTACATCTCACGCCCGATCGCGCACCGCTCGGCACGTAAGTCAGTTTATGATGGGCGGCTCTGCTTTACATGTACCTCGATGATCTCTAAGAACAGTCAGACTAAACTTATACTTCTAAACCTAGCGTGCTCAGCATCCTCGACCACATCATAACTTAATACCAGGCGAGATAGAAATCGAACGCAAGCCTATCAGATATAAAAAATAAACCCTAACCGTTTTATTTGTCTTTTAGACCAAGACACAAGTCTTCTTCCAAATAAGTAATTTGAAAACTTTCACAAGCGTAATATATACACTCAAGTGTTCCATATTAGAGTGGGATAGTCTGCAATATGAAATACAGTCGGGAAATACGACAAAGTTTCAAGAAGAAGGTAAATGCAGCGATATGAAATGTGAAGGAATTCGCAATGAGCTTCCGTATGTGAGACTCCTGTTAATATTTTACTGCCTTAGAAGTATTTGAGGAAAGTAATTTTGTTTCGTTTAGTAAATTGCTGCACGATAATCACTACATTATTTTAAAGCAAATTCACCTGCCATGTCTGTCTGTCTGCCCGTCTGTATGCGATAAACCCCAAAACTACTGAATGGCGAAGGCCCAGTGGTGTAGTGGGAGAATGGTCGACTTTGAAGCCAGAGGTACCGAGTTCAATCCCCGCCGAGCACCAATGGATTTGTCTATCGAAACATTTTTGTGCGCCCTTCACAGAGGCCCTCCGGTGAAGGAAAAACATTTAGAAATCCAGCCCCCGCATGGTGGTAAAACATCTAATGTGTTCCGGCAGCTATCCTTGAGAGCCAATTCCCTTTCTATGCCTAGCGAGCTACCATCCTCGACCGCGTCATCACTTACCTACAGGTGAGATAGTGGTCAAACGTTAGCCTATATAATATTTAAAAAAAATGGATATTCAACGGTTTTCACCAATACTCATAGTGATTAATGAGGAACGTTTAAGCGTATAATTCGTTAAGGTTTTGTGTGAATTGGTTGAAATAAACAATGATCGTTAGATTTGTCAATTCATACTGGATGCTACAAGCTGATCCATAGAATGTTGGCATAATATGCTACCCGTGCGAAGCCGGGGCGGGTCGCTAGTATGATATAATAAGATCGTGTAAAAAACGAATAAACCAATTTCTGATGTCGCGAGAGTAATTTTTAGTGGCAAGTTTGAGGTGTTCATATCCTCCATATCTCTGGAGATACTCATCAAGTCCAGATAAAAAAAATTAAATACCCTTACCAAGAGTAAACGAATAACTTTTCCTTTGATCGTACACTAAGTACCACTTTGTTTAAAATCTTCTTTAACTACGTTGTTACAAAACCGATAGTTACCTAGAACTATATCACAGTGCACAAGTTAAGGAAGTGGGTCGAAATTGTCTCCTAACTTTACAAATTGCACCAAAGTAAAACTTTCTCTGACTACAAACTGGTTTCCGTTTTGTCCCCAACCACCAAGGCAGATGGGAATTTTATTAAGGCTTTTATTAATTAAATGCCAGGGAAATTACATGAGAGTAAATATTATCAAGAGACTTCACAAATTATATAATTTAATGTATCTACAGATTTACTGTTTCCCGTACGTCCCCAACCGCCGGGGGCAAATGGGAATGTTATTTTTTTTTATCGAACAATTATATTTTTTAGTTTTTTTGCAACAAACGATCAAAATCGAAACCATTAAAAATCGCAACCAATCAAAAGTGAAAGTTCAAAATCAATGAATTTTCAAATACTAAATTTGAAAATTTAATGGCAAATGAAATTGGCAGTGGTCTTATCTGCTGCAGGACCGAAAACAGTTGAATCAAAGCATTTACTCAGTATGTAGGCAGTATTGATATACGCACATATACACGTCAAATCATAAATCATAAAATAAATCATAATCAATTATACATAGCAAAAGCAGATGTTAACGTTTTAAATAAAAAAAAAACAAAAGTAATGAACTATTCAGCTGTCATCCAATCGTTGTCATCAAACTATTAAATAAATTATTAAAGTAGGGTTACCAACCATACACGTAACTGTGTGTTTCATTGCTTTAGCCAATTTTTATACATGAAAAAAAAGTGAAATGTGAAACAAATCTTAAAGAAACTCATACCGATCACAGCACATATCATGATCCGAATGGAACTGATTGTCCGTCTGTCAGCTGCATAATGTTGTTTAAATAAAAATGGCAAGCGTAGAAAATCTACGGACTAAAGGGGAAAACTGAATGGCTGTTGAGTCTACCGGTGTTTCGGAAATACTCACATCAGAGTCGAATTATCCTAGAGTGAAGGCTGCAAAACGGCAAACGTAACGTAGGACGTCCTATAACTAATATAATATAATATAATATAATATAATATAATATAATATAATATAATATAATATAATATAATATAATATAATATAATATAATATAATATAATATAATATAATATAATATAATATAATATAATATAATATAATATAATATAATATAATATAATATAATATAATATAATATAATATAATATAATATAATATAATATAATATAATATAATATAATATAATATAATATAATATAATATAATATAATATAATATAATATAATATAATATAATATGATAATATTATAAAGAGAGAACATTTGTATTTTTGTATGTTTGTAATGATTTGGCTCAAAAACTACTGAACCGATTTAAAAAATTCTTTCACTTATATATAGAATGGACTTTCGAAATGAAAATCGGCTATATATTATCCCGTTTAAATCAAAGGTACATTCGTGGAGACCTAATTTGCAACCTAGTCGGCAAAAAAACGGTCGAAAAAATACGTTTCCTACGAACGCTGCTCAATTGAAAATAGATAGAAGAATATTTTTTATGGAAGATTAATACAACTTAATAAGACCTACAAAAAAGTCCGCGACAGCATATGTCTATCTCATAAGGTTGACTCACAGTAACCATTTTAATCTTAAATTTTTTGTTAAAAAATATTACATAACTTCCAAGGCTATTTTCAAGTATATAGTATTAATCCTTATCCAAATAATTACGTTAAATAGCTTGACCACATATTATAGATTAAAATTGTCCTTTACAGTATATAACTCCAATGAAAACTCTAGAAGATGTCACGGATATCGCATACACGCATCGCAAAATTAATAAAATATCTGCAGTGAAACCACAGATTAGGTCATAGTCACTACAAAAATATTATTATAAGCTTAGCGATGCTGTAGATCCCCACCGATCACAATCAATTTGAAGTCAATATAGTATAATAATACATTTTTACTGTATAAAATTCTATTGTATAATATAGTTATGATCTATTATAAACCACCCCGACTGATCTATGTATAATCTTTTCATTAAAAGCATTCCAATGACTCTAAACACGACATTTAAAATCTGAGCGTAAGTTGGTGAGGATTTGAGTATTCTGTAGAGTCCAGGAGATGTCCCAGCATCAGGTCAATGTTCCATGTTCTTACAATATCGTCTAAGAAGAAGATTTTCGAATTGATTAGAGCTATGAAAGTTGATTAAAACTCATAGTTTTATAACGATTGAATGAATTTTCACGAATCAAAGCTAAGAACACTCTCGATGAAGTCATCTATAAAAAAAACTATCAATAATAAAATGTAAAAATATAAATGTTGTCCAAAAAGATCTGAACCAGCTTCAGTCGTCCGATTGGCAAGAGGTCGCGGAATCCAGGGAGAAATGGCGTCTCTTAATGTCGGAGGCCAAGACCCTCTTTGGTGTCAGCGCGCCAGTGCAGTAAGTAAGTAATAATAAAATAAAAAACGGTTCATCCGGTTGGATGCTAAGATGCTACAGACAGACACACAGATACACACGTTAAACGTATAATACCCCTACTTTAAATCAAAATCGGTTCATCCGGTTGGGTGCTAAGATGCTACTGACAGACACACAGATACACACGTTAAACGTATAATACCCCTACTTTTTGCGTCGGGAAACGCCGTAAGGTTACGGCGGCAGATGTTCTCCTTGGTGGTGAGTTACTATTCAACCGACTTCCAAAAAGAAGGAAGTTCTCAATTCGTCTGTATGTTTTTTTAATGTTTTGTGTTATGTTTTTCTTTCTTTTTTAGTGTGTGTATGTGACGCGATTACTCCGTCAATTGTGAACCGATTCAAATGATTATTATTGTAATCGGTAGGGTACGTTTCCGAGGTGGTCCCATTGTAATTTCATTGAGATGTGATAAGTATCTTTAGAGATATGACGATAAACGTATCAAACTTGCTACTGAAATTGACTCGCGGGGCATTGAAGTCAGTTGTTTTAGTTTTTAAACTATCTTAATTATTGATAGATTTAATGATCCCACGAAAACCCATGATTTATTAATGCACATTAAACTTGCATTGGTAGGTATATAGCAAGGATTAGAACCAACGACCCTCGGGTCAGAATCAGGGTAACTATCCTTTACGCCAAAGGACCGTCCAATATCACAACGTAAGTATTATAAAACAATGTCCATCACTGCGTCTGTTTGTCTGTTCGCAATAATCTCAATAGCTACTGAACGGATTATCATGCGGTTTTCATCAATACCCAGAGTGTTTATAAGGAAGGTTTAGGTCTTAGGTGCATAATTCGTTAAGGTTTTGTGTAAATTGGTTGAAATATGACGATGATTGTTAAACATGTTCATATTTTATATTCGATGCAACAAACTGATGCAAATTTTGTAGGCATATATGTTCTACCCGTGCGAAGCCGGGGTGGGCTACTAGTCACTAATATGAGTGACGACATACGCAAAGTGACTGAAAAAGAAAAGCCAAAAATCGGGCTCAGTTGCGTATCTTGGGAGAAACTTATGTCCAGCAATGCTTTGACAGCTAATTATAATGGTGATAAAATGTATTGTCAAATGTCTATAGATACAATTTTTACTAAGTTAGTTAACATTGTGTAATAGCCTAATATGATAAAAGCCGTTTTATAACGCGGGTTAAGCAGCAATAAAGGAAATGTAAGTAAAATTACCGTGCCTACTGTGAACCATTTTAGGTAGTTTTAGCTAACTATTTTAGTGGGGACCTAACGAAATAATAAAAGTTTCTACTGTTCCACAGTGGTGGCATTTGGGAATACTCCGACAAACTCAGCGTCGCCGTCGTGCATATTAAATATTTAAAGTCCATCTGCTATAATTGTTGTTTCTGCAAGTGGCAAGATTAAAGACATTTGGAGTGGTTTTCTTTGATAAGAAAGTCCTTGCAATTGCTGAAAAGTTGGTTATGCTATGTTGCTTGAAGTGTTTTTATATTAACAAGCACTTTGCCATTTGATGAAGAGTGAGGATCATCCAAACGTATGTAAGCGTGACAAACAATTCTAGGTTCAAGGCGTCACCTGTAGGTAAATGACGATGTGGTGGACTGGAAGTGAAAGACGGCTGTGAGATGAGAATTAGGAGCATTATAGCGATGTTCCGTCTGACTTGCTACCAAATAGTAGCTTACCACCATCAAGGAGAAAATCTGTCGCCATAACCTTACGCTGTTCCGGCAGAACAGCTCTTGGCAGTCATCCCATTCTAGGCCTAGCATGTTCACCATCCTAGACCACAACATTGCTTACCACCGAGTCAGGTTAAAAAAAAAACTTGATTTACTAATAGGCGTCAGTACTTTTTTTGATTGATTTTATGATTGATGGTACGGTCGAAGATGGTTAGTACGCTAGGCCTAGAACGGTAACTGGCTCTCTCTACTTTATATTTCAAAAGACGTATGCATGTCCAAGTAGGTATCCTTGCAATTCCTTTACCAATTTCTCAAATTCTGATTTACGGCCTACTCCGGATTGCATGTGAATAACTTAAGTACGGACGAACTCCTGAATGTAGAGCATTTCAAAATATTTATCTTTCTTGTTCAATTGTGTTTTTTTAACCATCTTTAAAATAGAAAGTTGTGGCTATTTATCACAATTAACAAATTTGGATTCAAAAACTGACGTAGACTTCAATTTCGCTCTTTGCAATTCACAAAGCTCCAACCGGAAACTTTTGATTGACATTCTAAAATTAGTAATTCTACTCGAAAACGTTACCGTCAGATAAAACGTTACCGTTATATAAAACGTTACCGTTATATTATAAAACGATACCGTTATATAAAACGTTACCGTTATATTATAAAACGATACCGTTATATAAAATGTTACCGTTATATTATAAAACGATACCGTTATATAAAACGCTCTCAGTCATCGAATTATTGGGTTAGTAATATGCTCACGGTATAAATTTAAAATGAGAATTTAAAATTCGAGTTAAATTGCAATACCTAGACAGAATTCCGTTTTGCGATTGTGAGTTAAGTTACGTTGGGTCCCCACTAAAATAGTTAGCTAAAACTAACTAAAATGGCTCACACGTCATGTAAAGTCAGTTCTATATAGAAATATTATTAAACGATATTATTTTTTGTTAACTGATATTATCGCGAGTATAACACATTTTTACACTCACGGGTTACGTGCTTACGTTACGTGCCAAAATCCGCCGCGCTAGAGCGTGCGATAGGCCTGACTCATGTGAGAAAGGACATCGAAAATGTCCGAAAAGTGTCGGATCTTTCATAGGTAGATGTTATCACATCACATTACACCGATTTTGGATGTCCTCTTACCTTATACAACGTGTAATATAATAAGCACAAGATCTCGGACACCCCAATTACAATATCGAATCCTAACATGATAGCAAAGGCGTAATTCCATGGGTAGGTTGATTAGAAAACTGAACCTTATTTCAAACGCGTAAGACTCATTTCTACTTGTACTAAATTGGTTGTGTTAGTGAGATCCACAGACAAGTTATAGTTACTACGTAACATGATAGTACGTCCATACTATTTGTGCTTATCTATCTATCTATCTAATACTATAAGAATCTTTGTCCTGACATACTGACTGACTCACTGACTCACTGACTCACTGACTCACTGACAGACAACGCACAGCCTAAACCGCTGGTCGTAGAGACTTGAAATTTGGAGGGTATATTTGTCTTAGTACGTAAGGGTGTACTAAGAAAGGATTTTCCAAAATTCACCCCTTAAGGGGATGAAATGGGGGTTCAAAGTTTGTATGGAGAAACAAGATTAGATCGTCTTTTCTATCCGAAACTTCACATAAGTGCTTCAATAAAAAAATAAGTAAAGACGTGTTTCAGGTTTTTTTTTGGAATTCCACCCCTAAGAGGGTGAAATGGGGTAATAAAGTGTAAAATCAATATTGTTTCGGATTGCGCTGAAATTTGGCATGCAAATAGTTATTACGACGTTAGTTCCCACTGAGAAAGGATTTTCCAAAATTAACCCTCGAAGGGGATGAAACGGGGGTTCAAAGTTTGTATGGAGAAACAAGATTAGATAGTCTTTTCTATCTGAAACTCCACGCAAGTGCTTCAGTAAAAAATAAGTAAACACGTGTTTCAGGTTTTTTTTAATTCCACCCCTAAGAGGGTGAAATGGGGTAATAAAGTGTGAAAATCAATATTGTTTCGGATTGCGCTGAAATTTGGCATGCAGATAGTTATTACGACGTTAGTTCCCACTGAGAAAGGATTTTCCAAAATTAACCCTCGAAGGGGATGAAACGGGGGTTCAAAGTTTGTATGGAGAAACAAGATTAGATAGTCTTTTCTATCTGAAACTCCACACAAGTGCTTCAGTAAAAAAATAAGTAAACACGTGTTTCAGGTTTTTTTTAATTCCACCCCTAAGAGGGTGAAATTGGGTAATAAAGTGTGAAAATCAATATTGTTTCGGATTGCGCTGAAATTTGGCATGCAGATAGTTATTACGACGTTAGTTCCCTCTGAGAAAGGATTTTCCAAAATTGACCCTCGAAGGGGATGAAACGGGGGTTCAAAGTTTGTATGCAGAAACAAGATTAGATAGTCTTTTCTACCCGAAACTCCACACAAGTGCTTCAGTAAAAAAATAAGTAAACACGTGTATCAGGTTTTTTTGAAATTCCACCCTTAAGAGGGTGAAATGGGGTAATAAAGTGTAAAATCAATATTGTTTCGGATTACGCTGAAATTTGGCATGCAGATAGTTATTACGACGTTAATTCCCTCTAAGAAAGGATTTTCCAAAATTAACCCTCTAAGGGGATGAAACGGGGGTTCAAAGTTTATATGGAGAAACAAGATTAGATAGGCTTTTCTATCCGAAACTTCACACAAGTGCTTCAGTAAAAAAATAAGTAAACACGTGTTTCAGGTTTTTTTGTAATTCCACCCCTAAGAGGGTGAAATGGGGTAATAAAGTGTAAAATCAATATTGTTTCAGATTGCGCTGAAATTTGGCATGCAGATAGTTATTACGACGTTAGATCCCTCTTTGAAAGGATTTCCCAAAATTAACCCTCGAAGGGGATGAAACGGGGGTTGAAAGTTTGTATGGAGAAACAAGATTAGATCGTCTTTTCTATCCGAAACTTCACATAAGTGCTTCAGTAAAAAAATAAGTAAAGACGTGTTTCAGGTTTTTTTTGTAATTCTACCCCTAAGAGGGTGAAATGGGGTAATAAAGTGTAAAAATCAATATTGTTTCGGATTGCGCTGAAATTTGGCATGCAGATAGTTATTAATTACGACGTTAGTTCCCTCTGAGAAAGGTTTTCCAAAATTCATCCCTGAAGAGGATGAAGCGAGGGTTCAAAGTTTATATGGAGAAACAAGAATTGATTGTCTCTTATATTCGAAACTTCACACAAGTAGTTTAGTAAATAAATGAGTAAATACGTATTTCAGGCTTTTTGAAATTCTATTCCTAAAAGGGTTAAGTGGAGTAACAATGTCTGAAATCAATATTGTTTCGGATTGCGCTGATATTTTGCATCCAGATAGAAATTTTGACGTAGGTATCCGCTGAGAAAGGATTTTTCAAAATTCACTCTTCAAGGGATGAAGCGGGGGCTCAAATTTTGGATAGTCATTTTATTCGACATTTCACACAAGTACTTCTGTAAATAAATAAGTAAATACGAGTTTCAGACTTTTTCAAAATGCCACCCTAAAGAGTGAACTGGGGTAAAAAAGTCTGAAAATCAATATAGTTTCGGATTGCGCTTTATTGGGTTTTCGGGTTTTAAAAATATGAATCCTGATTTGTCTTAGTCACGCGATAACATGAAAACAGGTGAACCAATTTGGCTAATTTTTATTTGATGTCTTTAATGATAGAATCGTTTTTACAAAAGAAAAGTTTTAAGTAAATAAAAGGAGTTTTTAACGCGGGCGTAGCCGCGGGGGACTTCTAGTTTGGTATATTTTGATATAATTTCAAAAAAATATAACGTGTCTCGATCGAGACTATCATGTTACGTAGTAACTATAACTTGTCTGTGGATCTCACCAACATAACCAATTTAGTACAAGTAGAAATGAGTCTTACGCGTTTGAAATAAGGTTCAGTTTTCTAATCAACCTACCCATGGAATCGGAAGCCATATTTCAAATATACTAATAATTAATTATTTGAAAATTAAAAATTAATATAAGCCACCAAATAGGATTCAATAGTAGAATCTAAGCAAACTATTTTCAGGTCTCGTTTACACGTTGTATAATAAAAATAGTAGGTATACATAGCACTGAAAAGAAGCGTACAACTATGTTTACTTCGTATTAAGTAAAGAATCTCTGCGCCTCAGGTCAGAAAACTCCATATTATCCGGCGAGCAATATCAACAAAGGACCTTGGAACCAACTGCGTCCGGAACCCAGTAAACCTATTATGGACGCAGTAATAACCCATACCTGAAGAATTCAATAGTGGGGAACGTTCTGGATATCTTCATAGACCTCCGACCGTAAAAATTCCGTTCAGATGTTGAATGCTCCATGCACTAAACCACAGAAGAGGAGTTAGAAGGGCAATTATTTTTGGTAAAATGACCGATCCGAAAATCGATTGGATCGGATCGGCGCATCGGTATTAGTCATACAGTTAATATTTTAAAGATAAAGATATTTTATTTGTTTAAAACATGTGTCATACACATACACAAACATTGCATGCAGTACTATTAATTATTCTGTGAAATGGTGTTAAACATAATAAATTATAAGTAAAAAATATTTTTTAATACAAGTTTTTATCTGGGACAATGAACTAATAGGTTAAAAATAAATTCTAGTAAGTATTTGGCTATAGGTACTTACCTATATTCTTAAAAGCTTAAAGCACTAACCGTTTTTCAGGCTAGGTAATTACTATACTTCTGTGTCTCAATTTAGAATTTATTTTTAACATTTTAGTTCATAGTCCCAGATAAAAGCTTGTTTTTAAAAATATTTTTTAATTATAATTTATTTTTCACTTTTTAGTAGGTAGGTACAGATACCGACTACCTACCTACCTAAGTATTTAAAAGAAGGCATGATGTTTTAAAATATTCCACGGATATTTGATGTGATTATGGGTAAAGTGCTCTTCAAGGAAAATCAATCGACTCGGTGGGGCTATGTTGCTTTACAACAGAAAAGCCATGGCCACCTTACAGCTTCATCATCAGATCCTGGCTATAATTTAAGTGTAAAGTGCTCCTCAAGACGAATCATTTGAGCCCAAAGTTACTGGGGTTACGTTATTTTATCACAGAGATGCCGTGGCTATCTTCCAGCTTCATCACCAGTCGCTAAATATTATATAGGTGTAAAGTTATCTTCAAGACGAATCAATCGAGCACAAACTCGGTAGTGTTTTGTTTTTTTATTACAGATATTCCGTGGCTGCCTTCCAGCTTCATCATCAGACCCTAGATATTATCTAGGTGTAAAGTTCTCTTCAAGACGAATCAATCGAGCCCAATCTCGGTAGAGTTACGTTGATTTATCACAGAGATGCCGTGGCCACCTTCCAGATTCATCATCAGACCCTGTATATTATCTAGGTGAAAAGTTCTTTTCAAGACGAATCAATCGAGCCCAAACTCGGTAGGGTTATGTCGATTTATCACAGAGATGCCGTGGTCACATTCCAGCTTCATCATCAGACCCTGGATATCATCTAAGCGTAAAGTTATCTTCAAGACAAATCAGTCGAGCCCAAACTCGGTGGGGTTATGTTGTTTTATCACAGAGATGCCGTGGCCACCTTCCGTCTCCATCATCAGACCAGCTCAATGGTACCATGGCATTGTATTGTCACCGAAGATACATAAGTTCACCAAATTTGAGTCCAAGCGGACATCGGGAAGTGGGTCTAATGTAGCTTCCACGATTCCACCCGAACATACACAGTGACATACATATATTGCAAGTTAAATAAAAGATTGTAAAAATAGCTCGTCATGTTTTGCCCATATGGGCGATATTTAGTTTTATTGAGTTATTAAATAGTACATAGTTAATTTGCTATAATTAATTATAAATAGTAATTAATTATTTTTGGCCACTGGGCTGTTAGACATGTGGCACTGTCTTCGAGCATTTACCAATGGAGATGTTAACGCAAGGCGTACCCCTCTGCTGGCCATATAGCCATTTTTGGCCATATGAGCGTGCGTAACTACGCTGTATTTTTAATACTGTGTGCGAGTTTCAAGCTAGTGAGCGGAATCGTTAAAGTGAGTGATTTGTGTGTGTGCAATGCGTGTTTACCTCGTCCCCTGTAAGTATCGGCAGAAAAAAATGTTTGCGGATTACAAGGTTAACATCTCCATTGGTAAATGCTCGAAGGGTACTGTCGTAGTTCACCCACTGTCAATGTCAAGCACTGGACCAGTCGTTACGCGAAATGTCCCATTTAATGTCGCAGTTTATATCCCAATCGGCAGTAAACATCGCGGAATCATGCGTCCCCTGTAATATTGTATTGTTTTTGTTGGCTCACAGATATTTATTTGTTGATCGTAAATGTCTTGGCCTGGTGACCATTGGTGGGATAGTACGTTATCGAAGTTGGAATTACGTTAAACTTATTTTAGACTAGCTGTGTCCTGCGGTTTTACCCATGTAGACTACGTTCTCGTGGGAATATCGGGATAAAAAGTATTTGTGTTATTCCAGGGTCTAGGCTATCTACATACCAAGTTTTACTTACTTACAAGGTACATATGGATTTATTTTCTTTTTTTTTGTCTTTCTCTTTTATTTTCTCTCTCTTTTTAGTTTACAGCTCCTGCATAAAACCTTACTTTTATTTTTTATCTACCTACCTACAAAAAAAGATATTACATTGATGATTTTTATAACTTTTACAAATGTATTATACTTAGCAGCTTAACCCACATACATATTAATCGCGCGTAGTTGTAATGAAGGACGAAGACAGGTCAGACACTGATTTTCTAAATACAGGGAAACCTAGTTAGGAATTAGGGTTCATCCATGTACTCGACTTAATCTATACTTCTATATCTATACTAATATTATAAAGAGAGAACATTTGTATTTTTGTATTTTTGTATTTTTGTATGTTTGTAATGAGTAAGGTCAAAAACTACTGAACCGATTTAAAAAAATCTTTCACTAATACATAGAATGGACTTTCGGAATGAAAATAGGCTATATATATTATCCCGTTTAAATCAAAGGTACATTCGTGGAGATCTAATTTGCAACCTAAGTCGGCAAAAAAACGGTCGAAAAAACACGTTTCTTACGAACGCTGCTTAATTTAAAATAGATAGAAGAATATTTTCTATGCAAGAGTTGTACGAGTACAACTTAATAAGACCTACAAAAAAATCCGCAACAGCATATGTCTATCTCTTAAGGTTGACTCACAGTAACCATTTTAATCTTAAAATTTTTGTTAAAAAATATTATATAACTTCCAAGGCTATTTTCAAGTATATAGTATTAATCCTTGTCCAAATAATTACGTTAATTAGCTTGGCCACATAATATAGATTAAAATTTTCCTTTACAGTATATAATTCAAATGAAAACTCTAGAAGATATCACGAATTTCACAAACACGTATCGCAAAATTAATAAAATATTTGCAGTGAAACCACAGATTAGGTCATAGTTACTTCGAAAATATTATTATAAGCTTAGCTATGCTGTAGATCCCCACCGATCACAATCAATTTGAAGTCAATATAGTATAATAATATGATCTATTGTATAAAATAATATTCATCTATATATATAATAATATAATATAATATTTTAAACCACCCCGACTGATCTATGTATAATAGCTTTTTCCAATGACTCTTAACACGACATTTAAAATCTGAGCTGTAAGTTGGTGAGGATTTGAGTATTCTGTAGAGTCCAGGAGGCTTCCATGTTCTTACAATATCGTTGAAGAAGAAGATTTTCGAATTGATCAGACCTATGAAAGTTGATTTCATAGCGCAATTAACTAGAAAAAAGCTCATAATTTTATAACGATTGAACGAATTTTCATGAATCAAAGCTAAGAAAACTCTCGATGAAGACATCTATCAAACAAAAAAAAACTATCAATAATAAAAACAAAATCGGTTCATCCGGTTAGGTGCTAAGATGCTACAGACAGACACACAGATACACACGTTAAACGTATATTACCCCTACATTTTGCGTCGGGGAACGCCGTAAGGTTACGGCGGCAGATGTACTCCTTGGTGGTAAGCTACTTTTTGGGAGATTTAATGATTCCACTACCACTGTACAAAAACTCATGATTCATGAATGCACATAAAACTTTCATTGGTAGGTATATAGCTAGGATTAGAACCAACGACTGTCGGGTCAGAATCAGGGTAACTATCCTTTTCGCCAAAGGGCCGTCCAATATCAATACGTAAGTATTATAAAACAAAGTTCATCACTGCGTCTGTCTGTCTGTTCGCAATAATCTCAATAGCTGCTGAACGGATTATCATGCGGTTTTCACCAATAGCCAGAGTGTTTATGAGGAAGGTTTAGGTGCTTAATTCGTTAAGGTTTTGTGTAAATTGGATGAAATATGACGATGGTTGTTAAATATGTTCATATTTTATATTCAATACAACAAACTGATGCAAATTTTGTAGGCATATATGTTCTACCCGTGCGAAGCCGGGCGGGCTGCTAGTTACCTATATAGAAACGTCAGAATGAGCCAAGTTATACATTATTTTGTTTCTATTATATACTCACATTTACTTGTAACTCTGAATGTTTAACATGGTGTACATGGTTCTTTTAATTTGTTTGTAATTTTTGGAGGCAAATAAACTTACTATTTATTATTAATATTATTATTTATAGTTTCAATTCAATCGGTTGAATAGTTTAAAAAAAGTCATAGATATTCACACTCACGAACTTTTACATTTATTATATTAGTATGAAGTAGGATTTCCAAATTTGAAATGTTGCAGTTAACAGAAATATTACTATACTAACAGATCCGAATATTAAGGAAATACATTGACACCATTCCAATGAGACTAAACATGACATATCTGCTCTAAGTTGGTGAGGAGTAGCGTGTTGTGCAGATTCCAGGAGATGCAACAGTATTAAGAGCGTACGCGGGGTGCAGTTTTCCATAGTTACCACAGACCTTGATTATTTGTAAATTTTTTTTTGCTCTAGAAGCATTTTCCAGGGAGGAAACGGGGGAATACGTTTGTGTGGAAAACTGCAACCCGCGTTCCCTCTTAAGTCAATGCTACCATGTTCTTACAATATAATTGAAGAAAAAGGGTACCAAATTTTGAATTGATCAGACCTATGAAAGTTGATCTCAGAGTGTCATCTACCAGAGAAAAGCGCATAGTCTTAAACCGACTGCTTTTCTGTTTTTCATGAATCCAAGCTAAGAACAATCTCGATTAACTCATGTCAAACAAAAAAAAACTTAATCAAAATCAGTTCATCCGTTTGGGTGCTACGATGCCACAGACGGACACACAGATAAACATGTCAAACTTATAAGACTCCCTTCTTTTGCGTCGAGGGTAAAGACAAAAAAATCACAACACATATACATCTAATATAAATAACTTGACATCAAATATAAATAATTTGACATGTAATATAAATAATTTGACATCAGGTGTAAACAATAAATTTAATAATAATAATAATCATGAAAATTTAATTAATTCTGCAGCTGACTGCATTGTTGACTGGCTGGATAATAATAAATTGATTCCAAATCTATCAAAAACAAAATATATTAATTTTCACTCATATAAATCTGTACAGCCGACATATGCAGTGTCGTGTAGAGGTCAGCCCATTGAAATTTCAAAAGAATATAAATTCCTAGGTATTTACATTGACGAATTTTGTAACTGGAAGGCTCACATAAGCTATGTTTGCTCCAAACTGAACCGTTTCGTATTCGCATTAAAGAGACTAAAGCGCACTGTAAATGAGAAAGCTGCTCTCACAGCCTATCATGGTTACGTTGGTTCCGTACTAAGATATGGCCTCTTAGTCTGGGGGAACTCAACGGATATACGGAAAGTTTTTATAGTTCAAAAAAAATGTATTCGTGCTGTATGCGGTGTCGGCCCACTTGACTCCTGCAGACCTCTCTTTAAAAAACTAAAAGTCTTGACTTTGGCAGGTTATTACATTATGCAGGCTGGAATGTTTGTAAAGGAGCACCCAAACATGTTCCAGAAGTTACAAGGTAACAATGATGTTGGTTTAAGACTGACTCGAAGAGATCCTACCAAGTTAGAAGTCATAAATAGCAAATCGGCTCTGTACGGAAAAAATTGTAAAGCTATGACAATCAAAATATTCAACAAAATACCAAAACAAATTAGAGAGCTACCCATGACATATTTAAAAAAAAAACTCTATAATTGGTTAATTGAGAACTGCTTTTATGATTTATCTGAATATTTTAATAATAATTATCAACCATGTACTGGACATAAATATTAATTGCACTGACCATGTGACTATGTATGTATATTTTGACTTTCTTATTGTGTGTGTTAATAAATTAGTAGATATATCATTATTATAATTTAATTTTATGTATAATATTGTAAAACATTAGAAAAAGTCATATCACAAGAAAGACGTCAATGTAGTTATTTTTGCTAGTGTTTAAATTTTGCATGCCAAGGTTTGGCGAAATATTGCTGAACGATCTAAAAAGAATGTCATCATTATGGACCATATTTCTTGCAAATAAACTATTTCATTTCATTTCATTTCATATCACATCATATCTACTTAGAGTACTTGGCAAAGCATTGGTGCAATATTTTTGTTCGGTGTACGCGCATCACATAAAGATTAGCATCAATGAGTAGCGTTATGCGAGGTCTGTGGTGCAACGTCATAAAACACTCAGTCACGCTTTCAAAACACTCAGCAAAGGGTTTTGGCGGGAACGTGGAAAAGTGTGTGTGATCTCATTATATTTTTTCCTAAAACTTGTGTTCTTCCGCGAGTTAATGTGTAATAAATGTGGATTATTAACCATTAAGTGTCGGTGAATGTGTGCGAGTGTAGGGAAACAGCACAATGATGAATAACATGCTATTTGCGTTCTCACCAAAATTCCACTGAAAATCTTCAGTAAACACCACATCTTTACTGAATGTATGACTTAGACTAGACTTTTACTTGAAAACTGACCTGAAATGTGACTTTGACCCATCTCTACGACTAAAATTCATTAAAACTTGAAGAATTTAAATACTTGACACTGTCTCAATACACTAATCATGTGGAGCCATAAAAATCTAAAAAAAACACTCACTCACTCTTTCGAACCACATTCGATTCTCCATCTAATGTTATGATATTTCAACGTCAATCGAAAACTCACTCTCTCGACGTTAGACAACGAAATGGCTTCTCCAAACGAAATACGATGCCAGTGCCGAGAGCCACTCACCTAATTTATTTACAAGCAATTCTATATCGGACATATATTTCAAGATGTCTGGATTGTTGTTGTTTTCAGAGATTGCAGCTGGTTTTGGAATGCGAGTGCTGGGACAACATTTACCAACTGCTTATAGCTTTTCCATTAGCGAATGGATTTTATTATAAAGTTGACTCCATCTTTAGTACTATGCATTGTTTTGTGTTTTTCATTCGGTGAACACGCTAGGTCTAGAATACTCTGGCTCTCAAGGTCTGTATGCTGCCGGAATACCGTAAGATTACGGCGGCAGATTTCCTCCTTGATAAGCTAACTTTGGTAGCAAGTAATTTACTGTTTAGTCGTAAGTCGGGCGGAAAATCGATGTAATAATATGCTCCTAACACCTTTGTATGGTATATATATATCTAGCTTTTTTAATGATATAAAGTAATTTGACAAGCAAGAAACTATTCGGATGATAAGCGATGATGTCTACCTAGATAGATGCGATCATCGACTGCATCATCATCAGTGACATCATCAGTGGTCAAGTGCTACCCAGTTCAATGTAAAAAAAGGAACCTGTATAATAAAATATCCAGTAATAGTTTATTATAATAAAATATAATATGTACAACAAAATATCGTAATAAGCAGATACTGTGGTACATATTTACAGAATTTCGTCTATCATTTCTATACAATTTAATTACTCTGAACACCTTTAAAGAACTTTAGAATTTTATAAAGTGAAACTTCTTTACGCGCATTGACGTTAAATTTTCCGGAAGTGACGTAGCGTCACGGTCCGAATGCAACGGAAGTGATGTAAGCGTCATGTTATATTTTATATTTATAAACGCCCTCTATTGTAGAACGGCGTAACTACGAAGACGTATTCGCTATCATTCGGGCATTCATCACGCTAAGCACAACAAATGGAGTTGTACAAAAAAATAATTAGTGATATTGAGAAATAAATTGAATGAAACTAATATTGTGAATCTCTCTCTGAAGGAAGACTCTGTGAAGGAGGATTCACTTCTAACGCGTGATGTAAGCGTCATGTTATATTTTATATTTATAAACGCCCTCTATTGTAGAACGGCGTAACTACGAAGACGTATTCGCTATCATTCGGGCATTCATCACGCTAAGCACAACAAATGGAGTTGTATAAAAAAATAATTAGTGATATTAAGAAATAAATTGAATGAAACTAATATTGTGAATCTCTCTCTGAAGGAAGACTCTGTGAAGGAGGATTCACTTCTAACGCGTAGGTTTCTACGCACGCACACTCTTTTTTTATAGATGTATATTTTTTTAAATATCTTATAGGCTAGCGTTTGACCACTATCCCACCTGTTGGTAAGAGATTGCGGTCGAAGATGGTAAGCACGCTAGGCTTAGAATTGGTACTGGCTCTCAAGGATAGCTGCCGGAACACATTAGATGTTTTGGCGAAAGATTTTCTAACTGGCCAGGCCGACACAAGATAGTGTCCTATCACCATGCGAGGGTTGTTGGCTTCTTAAAAATTGTTTCCCTTCACTGGAGGACCACTGTGAAAAGCGCACATACATATTTTGATAGAAAAATCCATTGTTGCACGGCGGGGTTTGAACTCAGTACCTCTGGCATCAAAGCCGACCGTTCTCCCGATTACGCCACCCGGCCCTCGATTAAATACGTTAGAGGAAGGTAAATGATCGCAAGATGACAATAGTAAGTAATAAAATGTTAGAGATTCCACCTCTGGGACTAGATAGTGGTCGAACGCTTGCCAATCTAGCATAAAAAGGGATCGAAAATTACTCACGTCCGTTTGGTAAGTACATACTTACTTTACACTGCTTACAATTATATCATAGATGGCGCTCATGGTTTGATTGATATCACTTTATTGCTACAGAAACCTACGAATAAATCACAAGTCAGGAACTCTAATTCAGAACAAATTCCACACAAAAAGTGGGGCCCTCCTTCAAACCAAAACGACGTAGACTCAAAATAAGAAACACTTTTGAAGTTACAAATGATTGGCTTGGAGACTGGTTTAAATTCGGAACGAGAGCAGGGATTGGTCCGCGCAATGCATATGCTGCAATGTCTGTTTTGACAGTTGAGTCAAACAAGACAAATGTCCGACTAATGACGAGCTGGACACGACTTTTAACCCCGCCTGCTTGGACATGACTTTGGGCTATTGCCGCCTTATTTACTTTTGTTGGGTCATTTTTATAACGCAATTACTTTTCCTGACTTATGATTTATTCGTGGACAGAAAAAAAATAATTTAAGATAGTTTGCAAAACAAATATATTCAAAACAATTAAATAAACTAATTAAACTAAAATGTTTGCAAAACGAAATAAACTGGCCAAGTGCGAGTCGGACCCGTACAAGTAGGGTTCCGATTAAACAAAATTTGCCGGAAAAATAAAGTACAAAGTACATCGATAATGTAAATACCGTGTCAATACTAAACATGCTTATTTACTACAACGCCATCTAACGAATGTCTAACGAACTTCTAACGCCAACTAAGTGAAAGTTAACACTAGAGATGCGCCGTATAGTAGTTTCACGGTAATTCGGTGAAACCACTATACGGCGAATACTGAATATTATTCGGTTTAACCTTTACCGAACCAGATATTCGGCTGAATTATTCGGTTTACCATTATATTATTTTGCCGCGTAAACAAGTTCTTACATGTACGCTACGTGCCGCTGCTGATTAGATGAGGAACGAAATGTGGATTAATTTGAGGTTTAAAAAAAATTTGATTTTAAATTTAAAAATATATGTTGATTTAAAGTTTAAAAATAAATATTGTTGTGAGATTTAAATTAAATGTTGATTTAAGGTTTAAAATAAATGTTGACTATACCAACTATAGGTTAAGATGTAAATATGTTTTCTTTGACTTATAATACATGAATCTTATATAAGAAGTTTTGTCTTTTAGTTCTACACCTTGGCAACATGAGCCATGAAAATAGAAATGCTTGAACCGAATATATTTGGCAACAAAACCGAATAATTCGGCCGAATACAAATAATGGAAAATATACCGAATATTCTGAATACCGAGTACCAAACGAATATTCGGCGCATCTCTAGTTAATACAAAGGGTAGGGTAAACCAGTGTTTTTCAACGTGTGGCTTGCGAAATTCGCGACCCCCTGGGGGGGTCAACATCAAATGTTAGAACAAAGCTTTTTCCAGCGGTGGACAAAAATTGGTCGAAGATGATGAACTAATTTCCTTTGTTGAAGTCGCGGCTCGTTTGCGGTATTTTACGCTAAATAACTAGCTAGCTAGCTCAGCAATGCCACGCTAATATAATTATAACCGTTGCAATGCTGCGCTTAAATATTATTCAAATACTCGGCACTACCTTGAAAATAAGCTAATCTGTACATTTGTACTAACAGCTCGCGTTATCGCAGCCTCTGCATACTAAGCAAAACTTGCCCCGTTGAGGCCGTTGACGGAGTACAATCAATATGCTACACACGTCATGAAATTGCCGTAAAATCATACTCAATGTTGCCACACCTGCTCGCCGTAAAACTGAGTACCTTTACTAAATACAATATTGCCGCTTTCATGTGCAGTAATTTATTTAGATGGGTTTCGAAATGGTAACACCTGCTGCTTGATTCTACATTTTTTACTGCCGCGAACGCGTGCTTCATCTTTTTTATCCACGGGTGAATTAGGGAAGGTTGTTATTTTTAAGATGTATTTGGGGTTCTTGGTCTATTTTTTTTATTGGAGATTGATGAGCACTGTTGTATCTCCTCCCTCCCACAAGTAGTGTGTACAGCACATAGCCCTTGAGAGCCAGAGTATTCTAGGCCTAGCGTGTTCATCATCTTCGACCACATCATCGCTTACCACCAGGCGAGATAGCGGTGAAAACGCTAACCTAAACATTGTACACTGCTTTATTTTTAACCGACTTCAAAAAAAGGAGGAGGTTTCTCAATTCGACCGTATATATATATATTTTATGTTTGTTCACGGATAACTTCGTTGTTTATGAACCGATTTTGATGATTTTGATTACTATTTTTTTGTTGGAAAGTAGATATCCCAAGTGTAGTAACATGAGAATTTTATCGAGGGCTGATAAGTATCTCCAGAGATATTGAGATAAACACCTCAAAATTGGTACTGAAAATGAATAGCGCTGCATTGAAGTCGGTTCATTTTTAGGGTTCCGAACCCAAAGGGTACCAACGGAACCCTATTACTGAGACTCCGCTGTCCGTCTGTCACCAGGCTGTATCTCATGAACCGTGATAGTTAGACGGTTGAAATTTTCACAGATGATGTATTTCTGTTGCCGCTATAACAACAAATACTAAGAACAGAACAAAGCTAAAAATTAAGGAAAAGTTTAAAAAAAGTTTTTTACGATAGCGCCGCGCCATCTAGATGATCATTAAAGATGGCGCTATCGTCTTTACCTTAATCTGAATCTCGGCGGCTCCAACGATTACATAAAATTTAGTATACAGGGGATTTCGGGGGCGATAAATCGATCTAGCTAGGAATCATTTTCAGAAAATGTTGTTTTATTCGTGTTTTCAATAATCAACTTTGATGATAATCAACTTAAAATATTACTCTTCCCGATATCTATTGGCGAGCACAAGTAGCTTAGTGTTACTGTGTGGGTAAAGCAGTTAGTGGCTCTCAATTAAAAAAAATAGTATTATTAATCAATAGATTAGTATTAGTAGTTATAGTATTATTCGTCAATAGATGTCGGGAAGAGTCATATTTGTCTGTTTAAATGGCATAAAATACCGAGCAAAGCTCGGACAACCAGATATTTATTAATTTTAATTACTACTATTACTATTACTACTACATAATACTATTCTACCTTTGTTTTAACGTTTACTTAGTAGGTGTTCGGTTCGGAACCCTCCGTGTGCGGGACAAAAGTCTGACTCGCACTTGGCCAGTTTTATTAGTTTTTAAACAATATTATTTAATTCATTGATTTTTTTGCTTAGTACGCAGATATTTCATAAATAGGTGATTGGTTATGTGAATCTACTTATCTAGATGTAAATGTAGATAGATAGAAAGATAGATAGATTAACACTTTATTGTTCCTTAGAATAATTTAAGATCGTTTAAAAAACTAAAAGAGCCGGCTTCAATCGTCACGCTAATCATTAACCGACTTCACAGAAAAGGAGGAGTTTCTCTTACGACGCATTTACTTACTAACTACTGGCACAGATTATGTAATAGTTACTACGTCTACTGGCTACTTTGACCAGCGCGACGTTTGAAGTCGGTTTTTTTAGTTTTTTAAACGATCTTAAATTATTTTCAGTACTAAGTTTGAGTTGTTTATATTCATATATCTGCAGATACTGAATATATCTCGATGAAATTTAAATGAAACCAAATGTGAAACTCTTTCAAATAAAAAAAATCCAAATCGGTTGTGGCATCTTCGAGTAATCGGGGAACATAGATAAAAAAACACCTACAGTCGAACATAGAACCTCTCCCTTTTTTGAAGTGGGTTAATTAAGACGTATTTACAAATTATTTATAATTATATATAGAAATGTTGCTAAATAGCTATAAGGCTATTGATTGCGATTGTTTAAGAATTAATAAAATGATAATTTCGGAAGCTATTAATAAATTTCTAAACTAGCGCTGAACTGACCAAAACAAAATTGGCTAAATATCCTATATATTTCATAAAAACTGCTCCAGGGTTGCTTTCAAAGTAAAAGTTTAATAATGCATTGCACGTTCCCTGTGTACTTAATGCAGTAGGGTTGTCGCGGGATGGAAATACTAAAAGTTTACAAGAACTTTTATTGGCAATATGGCACGGATTTCTTATTTTGATAACATAAACACTGTTTTGAACACTGGGTAAGTGTTTATATAGCAGATGTTGGATCTTATTAGTTAATGTTTAAACGAGCAATTTTTGTACGTATATTTTTGACATCATTATATTGCATATCTATCTCAAAAATGGCTCGTACGATTTGCATGAAATTTTGCACTTAGTTACTGTTTTGCTTTTTAAGTTTACCTATATACTATACATATATATTTGTAAAAACGCAATTTTACACAATGAAATGGAGCAAAGCTCTTTCGCCCAGGTATTTTTTTTTAAAGAAACATTCTTTTGATCTTCAATTTTACTAAGTAGTTTAGAAATACAAATTCGGTCTAATGTGGAACAAATAAATTAATTTGGAAAAGAGCACTTAATCATATTTTTTGTACTTGTCCTTGACCAATAATATACCTGATGTCTGTTTGATTATGCATTAATGAACTTTTTACAATTTTCTGATGGGATAGTGTTTGACTTAGTTGTTAAGGCGAGATAGTTTTCGCCTGGTGGTAAACGATAATGTGGTCGAAGATGGTAAATATCTAGGCCTATATAGAATATAAGGTCTGTCTGTGTGTTGCCAAAACATCGCAAGGTTTGGCGGCAGTTGGATTAGTACAATTTTTGAACATTTGTTTGATATAAGATTGAAGTCTGTACGACGTAATTTCACCATAATTCAACGTATTTTCATCAGTAAGATGTACTTTCTGGGGGTAACATTTACGTGTGTACTTATTTCCTCGAAAGCCTTTATAGTACATTTATTTTTATTAAGCGTACCATTTAGTACAATTTCCGTACTATTTTTTGATATAAGATTTGAATCTGTACGACGTCATTTCACCATAGCGCCTGCCAGGTGGTGGCCACATTTGAATGTTTGTTTTCTCGAAATCCATTAATGTACATATTTTTTTAAATGATGTACAATTTAGTACATTTTTCGTATATTTTTTGATATAGCATTGTAGTATGTCCGATGTCATGTCACCGCCAGAAAATATGACACAGATTTTCTCCTTGATGATGGTAGGCTACTTTTTGCCAGCATTTGAATCTCCATCTATTGTACGTTCTTGAGCGAGAAAATAGTGGATAGTTGCTTGCTTTTTGTCGTCGGTGTGACAAATCTACCTTCAATTTCGGTTTTGTTTCTATACGCTAAATTACTTTTACTATTCCAACTTCACTAAATTTGCAAAAAAATATTACATACACTGACGAGTATAGTTAGGTAAATTAGGTACTGAAGTTTAGGGTACCATTGAATTTGTTTAGGACGACGTGCTAACAATATAACCTCCGGTTATTATTTCACGGACCGCACATGGGACGTCCCGAATAATCCGGACACCTGACAACTCTACTCAGCAGTGGGATTATCCAGCTACCGGGACAACTCGGTGTAAAACGGGACAACGGGGAGCAAACTGGAACAATTTGGGGCAATCCGGGGCACGTGGGGACTTATTTTGTTCTAATTAGCATTCACCGCTGTCGCAGGCGTGAAAAAGTTTATTTTAAATTCGGTGACTTTTTGTGGTTAAAAGAGTTTTTTTTGTAACTCTGCTGCTTTTTCTGCTAATTTAGGGGCGTTTTGAGCATTCACTTTTTTTCTTATGTAATAGATAGGTTGCGTTATAAATAAAAGTGTATATTATCAGTGCCTACAGGTTAAAATCAGCTGGTGTCAGTCCACTGCTGGACATAAGCCTCTTGCAAGATACGCCACTGAGCCCGATTTTCAGCTCTTCTTTTCCAGTCACTGCCCACCGCTAGGCGTATGTCGTCGATCCACTTGGTCACAGGACGTCCTACACTACGTTTGCTGGTTCCTGGTATCCACTTTAGGACAAGTCTGCCCTAAAGGTTATCAGTCCTGCAGCAAATATGACTAGCTCACTGCTACTTCAGTTTGCTAATCCGTTGAGCAATATCGATCATTTTAGTTCTCTGGCGAATGATTTCGTTCCGGATTCGATCCCGCAGAGAAACATAGAGCATAGCCCTTTTCATAGCTCGCTGAGTGACTTTAAAATTGGTGGACTAGTGCCGAACTGTGAGTGTCCACGTCTCGGCTCCGCATGTCATCACAGGTATTAAATACTTTACTATAGGCAACGAGAAGACTCGACGGAGATTCCTGAATGCTGCCCAGCCCAACTGAATTCTTCTCTGATTTTCTTTTAAAAATTGTGTTTGCCTAGTTGGAGTGCCCTGAGTAAACATACTACGTAACAACTTCAAGAAGGATTCTATCTACGGCAATCGGTTCCGGTAAAACGAGCGCTCATTGTACATGACATTGGTTTTATCCAAATTCTTCCGGAAACCGATGCAACGAGATGAATTAGCTAGGACTCGACATCCTTTTTAGGTCCAGCAGCATCTCCGCCACAAAATGACAATGTCGTATATCTGGAGATATTTAGATAAATACCTAAAATTTGGTCCTGAAAAAACTAGCGGTTTTTTAGGTTTTTCAACGTTCTTACATTATTATACACCATCATCGCTTACCATCAATAAATCATCTTGTTTTCCCTGTTACAGATTATAAAATAACTATTTCGAAATAGTTTAAAAGTAAACTAGCTGCAGCGTCAGCCCTACATCTTTGCTTGTTTACTATGTGTTCATACTTCATACGCTGCGGAAAAGCAAATTATGTACCACTACCTTTATAACTGTGGAACCTTTATAACTGTGGAACCTCTATAACTGTGGAACCTTCTTTGGTGCTGGCAAATTGTGCTGTCTGTGAGCTTTGATTCCTGAGATCCTTTTGAGGAGTCTAACGTATTCAATAGGGGCATACATCCTTTGTAAGCTATACGCCTGACAATATATTCAAGAATAGTATTTCATTCAAACTAGCCAAACAAACCCGACGCTTGCAACAGATGTCTTATCTCAAAGACCTATCTATGAAGTCTTTAAGATAGATAGATACATAAAACTCTTTATTTTTACACTAAAAGAACAGAATCAATTTAAAATATACATCATACTATAAGAAGGTCATGCAAAAGGGCGGTCTTATCGCTTAAAGCGATTTCTTCAAGGCAACCGAATAGTAAAGAAAATTACGAGACTGAAGAACGGTGGTGTACCGATATAAACACTAAAATCAATACATATACGTTTACGTTTACATTATATTAACATATTATCATACCATACGCTACATAAAATAAAACTGGCCAAGTGCGAGTCAGCATCGCGTCTCTTATCGCACACTTAGGGAGGGTACCGTACAATACGAAACATAACAGAGTTTCAACCTCATATATTTGATTAATTGATATTACCAAGAACAATTAGGTTTGGTCGCGATCTAGAAAGACGGGGCTCGTTTACTAGCGCTATCTATGTCATTTTGCCGAAACGAATAAGATAGATAGCGTTTAAAAACACGTTTTTTTGTATGGTACGTTTTTTGTATATAAAAATTAAAGGGGGTCCCCTTTAATTCTTAACTTTATTTTGTTTTTAGTATTTGTATTTGTTCTAGTGGCAACAGAAATACACCATCTGTGAAAATTTCAACTGTCTAACTATCACGGTTAATGAGCTATAGCCTGGTAACAGACGGACACACAGACAGACAGACAGACAGACAGCGGAGTCTTAGTAATAGGGTCCCGTTTTACCCTTTGGGTGCGGAACCCTAAAAACATGTTCATTACGCTACGCTAGTTTATTCATTCAAACCTGATACTAAAACGAATACAATTGGGGTATTATGTTATTTCTGTATCATCATCATCATCATCAGCCGGTGTCAGTCCACTGCTGGACGTAGGCCTCTCCCAAGATGCGCCACTGAGCCCAATCTTCGGCTCTTCTTTTCCAGTCACTGCCTTGGGACCTTGGCATGTGTGTGACTTTCCATCTTTAGGAGGGATATGCCCTAATCGCCACGCAGCAATCGGGCAGGCTGGTTGACGATCACAGGACAGGGTTGATATCTGTATACTTTGGTGTTATTGGGATATAAAAAAAACGTTGCAGTTTAGAGTTCTATTAAGTAATACTGTATAACTACACCATTGAAATAGTTTTATAATCGATACTCACATAAAACAAATCATAAATTCTAATGCCGAACAGAACGACTACTAGCCGGGACCCATTCAAATTTTTGTGCCCCGATGGCTACTGTCTTCGAAGAATCTATGAGCTTGATTTAAGCCGTTCAGTATAAAATTCAAGTACGAAAGTAATATTATGTTTTTTTACACACTTTTTAACCGACTTCACAAAAAAGGATTTGGAAAATTCTTTTTTTCATTCAAAGGGTATCCTTCCCGGGTGGTCCCATTCAAATTTTAAAGAAATCGGCCGAGCCGTTTTTAAAATATTAACATTTGTATTACGACGCATTTACTTATCTCGACGACTTACTCTTATTACTAACTACTGGCACAGATTATGTAATAGTTACTATGTCTACTGGCTACTTTGACTATCGCGACTTTTGAAGTCGGTTCTTTTAATTTTTTAAACGATCTTAAATTATTATTTTTGTACATTGTTACATACACTCCAAAATTTCATCTTAAGGTACGGACATAACGCAGCGTCCTGCGTGCGCGATTTAGGCGGCGATTAGATAGCGCAGTAGTATTTGTACCGACTGATTCACACCAAACGCGATCAGAAAACAAGTACTGAGATCGCGCCCGCAGATCGCGGCGTGGCCATACCTTTACTGAGGGCACTCTCGACCCCAAAGAAACATATATTTGATTTAAGTAGTGCGACATAATTATCTCGTCGAATCTGAAAATCGGTAATGATATCATCTGAAGTGATTTACTTGTAATAGTTATCACAGATGGCACTACCAATGCATAATTGGTTAAAATGCAATCTATTAGTTTCGTCGTATTGATAGGATTGTACTGTAGCTGAGTTGGTTACAGCGCCTGGCCATGTTTGCCATGGGGCACAGGTTCGAGTCCCGTCAGTAATTCAAAATTTCATCGTACGTGCGTTTCACCAATGCATAATTGGGTTAAAAATGAAATCCACTAACTTCGTCAGAGCACCTGGACATTTTATCAGGTGGGTGCGGGTTCGAGTCCCGGTACGATGAAATTATGGATTGCGTATAAACATTTAATGAAGAATGTAATAGTCAGAACTTACCGGTACGAGAAACCTCCTCAGTTCGGCAAGTGCATACGCGATCCTCGCATGCGCCTCGGCTGGCGTCGCAAATGCACTGATCTCCACGTGAAGCTCGTCCGATAGATGGGCAAACTTGGGGTCACCAGATACCCTCAATTCTTCTTCCTGTGCATGAAAAACAAAATTAAATCTGAACGAATTGTGGAAGGATTTAAAAGAGACTTTACACAGCAGCGGGACGATAGAGATGGAAAATAATATTTATATCATCACAAAGTATCAAGAAAAACATCATCATTTTCCTACCCTTATCCCACTCAAGTGGGGTCGGTGCAACATGTCATTCTCTTCCATTTGGGCCTATCCATCGCCTTTTTAGTAACGTGGGCTTCACTTCATCTCATAATATGTCCATACCAGGCTAGCCTGTTGCTTCTTAACTTTTCTGTCACAGGTGCCACTTTCAAGCTTCCCCTCACATACCAAGAGAAACATATGACTTGAAAAATTAGTTGCAATAAATTATTTTGATTTCATTTGATAACCCTACAAAAAAAAATGTTTTAAGTAACTTTTAATGCCTTTGATATGTATGAGTGCATATGCAATAATGGAAATTCAGATAGGTTAAAAACTAAAACAACCGACTTCCATGCCCCGCGAGTCAATTTCAGTAGCAAGTTTGAAACGTTGATCGTCATATCTCTGGAGATACTAATCAAATCTCGACAAAATTACATAAAAACTACTCTAAAGATTCACTACCGATTAAAAAAATAAAAATTCGAATCGGATTGCAATTGAAGGACTAATCGCGTAACATACATACAAAAAAAAACATACAGACGAATTGAGAACTTCTTTCTTTTTGGAAGTCGGTTCAAAAATATAAATGCTTTGAGCCTGAGTTAGATTATAACAATAGTCTAATTTACAAACCACAATATAATACCAGATTTAATCCACATAGTCCAACAATATCGCCTCTGACCGTATTTATAAAATGGGTTAACAACCATAAAGGGGCAGGTTTTACAACTATAAATAACTATTTACTACATGAACATACAAGCTCCCTATTATACTCGTAATCCTTACTAATTACAGCGCAACAAAGGCAGAAAGGCTACTGCAAAATTAACAGATAAACTCAACTTGCTCAAAGACAAAGCGTAGGGTTGTCAAAAAGAAAAACATTTTCACGCACTCATCTTTTCATAACTTTAGTGTCGTATGAGATAGGTACATCATTATAACATTTTTGTCACATATTAAAGTAATAAGGGACCTGTACTTATATAAACAATGATTTATTTTTCGAGCTGCTAAACGTTCTTTTAGATTATAATTAAGATAGTTTAAAAACTAAAACAACCGACTTCCATGCCCCGCGAGTCAATTTCAGTAGCAAGTTTGAGATGTTTATCAGATATTGATTAAATTACAATGGGATCGGACCACCTCGGAAATGTACCCTACCGATTAAAAAAAATAATTATTCGAATCGGTTCACAATTTACGGAGTAATTGCGTAGCATACATACAAAAAAAAAACAAGAACATACAGATAAAATGAAAACCTCCTCCTTTTTGGAAGTTGGTTGAAAATCAACACCAATATTATAAATGCGAAAGTCAGTTTGTTTATTTGTTTGTTTGTTTGTTTGTTTGTTTGTTTGGGACTTCTTCACGGTCAAACGGCTTGACGGATTTGACTGAAATTTTGTACAAAGATAGTACATAGGGCAGAATAGGATATAGGATACTTTTTTTTTGGCTATCGAGTCAGGAGGTCCAGATATTTTTAATTGAATTTTGTAAATATGAGACTTCTTCTCGAATAAATGGCTTGACCGATTTGCCTGAAATTTTGTATGAATACATGTCATAGGGCAGAATAGGACATAGGATACTTTTTTTTTGGCTGTCGAGTCAGGGGTCCAGATATTTTAAATTGAATTTTGTAAATATAAAACCTCTTCTCGACGGCTTGACCGATTTGCCTGAAATGTTGTATATAGACAGTTCATAGGGTAGAATAAGATATAGGACACTTTTTTTCTGGCTGTCGAGTCAGGGGGTCCAAATATTTTTAACTGAATTTTGTAAATATAAGACTTCTTCTCGAATAAACGGCTAGACCGATTTGCCTGAAATGTTGTACGAATACATGTCATAGGGCAGAATAGCATACAGGATACTTTTTTTCTGGCTGTCGAGTCAGGGGGTCCGAATATTTTGAATTGAATTTTGTAAATATGAGACTTCTTCTCGAATAAATGGCTTGACCGATTTGCCTGAAATTTTGTATGAATACATGTCATAGGGCAGAATAGGATATAGGATACTTTTTTTTTGGCTGTCGAGTCAGGGGGTCCAGATATTTTAAATTGAATTTTGTGAATATAAAACCTCTTCTCGAATAAACGGCTTGACCGATTTGCCTGAAATGTTGTATATAGACAGTTCATAGGGTAGAATAAGATATAGAACACTTTTTTTCTGGCTGTCGAGTCAGGGGGTCCAAATATTTTTAACTGAATTTTGTAAATATAAGACTTCTTCTCGAATAAACGGCTAGACCGATTTGCCTGAAATGTTGTATGAATACATGTCATAGGGCAGAATAGGATATAGGATACTTTTTTTCTGGCTGTCGAGTCAGGGGGTCCAGATATTTTAAATTGGTATTTGTAAATATAAGACCTCTTATCGAATAAACGGCTTGACCGATATGCCTGAAATGTTGTATAAAGACAGTTCATAGGAAAGAATAGGATATCGGATACTTTTTTTCCGGCTGTCGAGTCTAGGTGCCCAGTTTTGCAAATGTGTGGCCTACTCTCGGTCAAACGGGTTAACCTTTTTAGCTGAAATTTTGTATACAGACAGTCAATAAGACATAGAAGGACAACGAATACTTTTTTTTGGCTGGCAATTTCGGGTGTCTAGACTTTTATTATGGAATTTTGTGAATGTGTGGCCTCTTTTCGGCCAGACGGCTTGACCGACTCAGATGAAATTTTGTACAAAGAATAATAGTATTGTATATAATAGGGCATAAAAGGGCAAGGAATACTTTTTTCGGCAATTAAGTGTGAGTGCCTTTATTTTTTGTTAACTTTACATAGAGTTTGCATAATCATAAAAGTTTGACCTTAGGTCCATCTATAATGACTAAACTTAATATGTGTCCTAATAAGGCCATAAAACTGTCAGGGTCATTAAAAGTCATCAAAATTTACGCGATAGCTTTGCTTGCCCAACGTGTTTTATCTGCTTTGTGGGAAGTATTTCAGAAACATTCGTGTTAACAGCCACATTTAACCTTAGGGTCATAGGTGTTGACTTAGTAGGTCATCAAAACTAAAACAGTCAGGGTCATAAAAAGCCGTAAAAATTCGCGCAGTTATAGCGCTCGCTCCGCTCGCGCGAGCATTTGTTATATCTACTTTGTAGAAAACATTTCAGCAACTTTTGTATTTTAATAGCCACATGCATCAAAACGAGTCATAGATTAAAACAGTACAACCTTCAATTATGATAAAGATTATTAACCTTAAAATAAGTGGATATCAAGTTTAACCTTAGGGTTATCGGTGTTGACTTAGTAGGTCATAAAAGCTGTCAGGGTCATAAAAAGCCGTAAAAAATTTTCGCGCTCGCTTCGCTCGCGCAATCATTTGTTTTACCTTCTTTGTTGGTAATATTTCAGTAACTTTTATATATTAATAACAACTTGCATCAAAACGAGTCATAAATTAAAACAGTACAACCTTCAATAATCGTTATTGTTGTTAACCTTATAATAAGTGGATATGAAGTTAAACCTTTGTGTTATCGGTGTTGACATAGAAGGTCATTAAAACTGTCAGGGTCATAAAAAGCCGTAAAAATTCGCGCAGTTATAGCGCTCGCTCCGCTCGCGCGAGCATTTGTTATATCTACTTTGTAGAAAACATTTCAGCTACTTTTGTATTTTAATAGCCACATGCATCAAAACGAGTCATAGATTAAAACAGTACAACCTTCAATAATGATAAAGATTATTAACCTTAAAATAAGTGGATATCAAGTTTAACCTTAGGGTTATCGGTGTTGACTTAGTAGGTCATAAAAGCTGTCAGGGTCATAAAAGCTGTCAGGGTCATAAAAAGCCATAAAAATTTTTCGCGCTCGCTTCGCTCGCGCAAGCATTTGTTTTACCTTCTTTGTTGGTCATATTTCAGTAACTTTTATATATTAATAACCACATGCATCAAAACGAGTCATAAATTAAAACAGTACAACCTTCAATAATCGTTATTGTTGTTAACCTTATAATAAGTGGATATGAAGTTAAACCTTTGTGTTATCGGTGTTGACATAGAAGGTCAATAAAACTGTCAGGGTCATAAAAAGTAGTAAAAATATTTCGCGCTCGCTACGCTCGCGCAGTTATAGCGCTCGCTCCGCTCGCGCGAGCATTTGTTATATCTACTTTGTAGAAAACATTTCAGCTACTTTTATATTTTAATTGCCACATGCATCAAAACGAGTCATAGATTTAAACAGTACAACCTTCAATAATGATAAAGATTATTAACCTTAAAATAAGTGGATATCAAGTTTAACGTTAGGGTTATCGGCGTTGACTTAGTAGGTCATAAAAGCTGTCAGGGTCATAAAAGGACGTAAATAATTTTCGCGCTCGCTGCGCTCGCGCAAGCATTTGTTTTATCTTCTTTGTTGGTAATATTTCAGTAAATTTTGTATATTAATAACTACATGCATCAAAACGAGTAATAAATTAAAATCTTCGAGCATTTACCAATGGAGATGTTAACGTTGTAATCCGCAAACATTTTTTTCTGCCGATACCTACTGGGGACGAGGTAAACACGCATTGCACACACACAAATCACTCACTTTAACGATCCCGCACACTAGCTTGAAACACGCACACAGTATTAAAAATACAGCGTAGTTACGCACGCTCATGTGGCCAAAAATGGCTATATGGCCAGCAGAGGGGAACGCCTTGCGTTAACTTCTCAATTGGTAAATGCTCGAAGATTAAAACAGTACAACCTTCAATAATCATAATAATTATTAATCTTAAAATTAGTGGATATCAAGTTTAACCTTTGTGGTATCGATGTTGACTCAGGAGGTCATAAAAACTGTCAGGGTCATAAAAAGTCGTAAACATTTTTCACCATCGCTTTGCTCGCGCATTGATAGCGCTCGCTACGCTCGCGCCAGCATTTGTTTTATCTTCTTTGTAGGGAATATTTCATCATTTTTTGTATTTAAATAGCCACAAGCATCAAATCGAGTTTATAATTTTAAACAGTTCAACCTTCAATAATCATAATCATTATTTACCTTAAAATAAGTGGATATCAAGTTAAACCCTAGGGTTATCGGGTTGACATAGTAGGTCATAAAAACTGTCAGGGTCATAAAAGATCATAAAAAAAAATTGCGCTCGCTTCGCTTGCGCAGTAGTAACGCTATATAGCATATAATAGCGTGTTTTAACAGCCTCATACATTAGACTGACTCAAATACTTAAACAGCAAAACTTGGTAAAACTTGCTTAGGTTTACCAAGTAATGATTAATGACTTTAACAATAGACGATATCGAGTTCGACCTAAGAGTCATCTACAGTGACTTGATTGTTAGGTTATAAAACTGTCAGGGTCATAAAAATTCATAAAAAATTTTCGCTCGCGCAGCTATTTACCTTAATTTCTTTGTAAGAAATGTTTCAGGAACTTTTGTGTTGAGTCAAACAATTAAACAGCACAACTTCGTATACCTAACCAAAATGATTAATGACTTTAACAAAAGAGGATATTAAGTTCGACTTTGGGGTCATCTATGGTGACTTGGGCTAAGAGATCATTGATCTAGACCTCAAAGGTAATAAAGACACAATAACGCGGGCGAAGCCGCGGATAACAGCTAGTAGAATCATAAAAAGAAACACCAATGCAGGCATAATCATTTACGTAAAGTAAAAGGCCTACTTTGACAACCCTATGCGCTCATAAACCATGTAATTGTTTCTGTGAAAGTAAAACTAATCCACCGGTAATTATGCGCAAAGGTACAGTGATCGCGGATTAGTGTTGTACCCAGTTGCGGGAAAAGCCGGGAATGGACAATAGTGTTGTATGCCACGGGAAGTGAAGAGGGTCAGGGGAATTAAATGAGAGAGTGATGAGGAATTACCAAATTAGAGAACTATTTTAGGGTGAAATGTCACTCGTTGCGGTTAACTTGATCCCAGGGTAATATATTAGAGACATTGGGGGTTTTAAGGCTTAGGGTAAACTTAACCTTTTGGGTTAATTTAACTGAATCTTAAGTTACTTACTAAACGAAGACATATCAGTTACTTAGGACGGAGAATAGTACGGTCGTCGAGTATTACTACAACTAATCAGCAATAAACACTAATAAACACTTAGGGCTAGTTTCTCCCATCTCGATGAGCTTTATTAGGAACTAATCTGGCATATTTTTGACAGTTTTTACATGGCGTCATCTGTCAGATAACTATCCGAAACTTTATCAAGGATCGGTGAAACTGGCCCTGAAAATTGTAAATCTTCGATTGAGCCATGTCAAACAGATATAATCGTGAAAATATTTTCCCGTTTTTAATTTAACATGAGAAATTGTTCAATTGATCCCATCAATTTATCGAAATCAGACCATGAAGATAATAATTAAGACAGTTTAAAAAAAAACTAAAACAACCGGCTTCCACGCCGCGCGAGTCAGTATCAGTGGCAAGTTTGAGACGTTTATCGTCATTATCTCCGGAGATACTTATCAGATCTCGATGACATTGCAATGGGACAAGCTTGGAAATGTAGGGTACATTTTAAAAAAAGCGTGGGGTGCTTTTCAGGATATTATCAAAATAACCCTTCTAGTCATATCTGTTCATAAAATATTTGGAACTATTGATACCATGCACCCCACGCTTTTTTTTTCACAATAAAATCATTTTTTCTAACACTATTTTTAATTCAAATTTATCAAAATTTATTTTCTATTTTTTAGTTGGATTTTCTATAAAAGCGTATTTTTTTAGTTTTTTTAAACTATTATTTATTCTTTTTGAGGTACGGAACCCTAAAACAGACGAATTGAGAACCCACTCCATTTTTGAAGTCGGTTGAAAATAGTTTTGTTACCTTTTGTCGATCCTTCATGGAGCCGCGTCCAAGCACAGCCATCTTGCACATGGTGTCTTCTTGCAGCCTCTTCAGAGAGTTGCCTTTCGGACCCAGCAGTTTGCCCACGAAGTTGAACTAAAGACAAGGACATCATTTTATTATAACATAAACTTACTTACAAAGATGTACTACACGTTTTTTTCAAATATTACTTAGTATTTATTTTAAAATCTATACTACAAATAGATCATCATCATAATCAGCTAGTGTCAGTCCAATGCTGGACGTAAGCCTCTCCCAAGATACGCCACTGAGCCCGATCTTCGGCTCATTGGGAGGGGTATGCCCTAATCGTCGCGCTGTGCAGGCGGGTTTGCGGTCGCAGGACGTAGCTCCTCGCATCGGTGACGCTGCTGCCCATCACCGGTCTGTAGTATTTAGCTACGCCATAATTTGAAATGGTTATACCGCCATTTGTCGGTTGCCAGAGCCTCGTTTGTTGGTTGGCAGGATGCACCACGGGCAGATGAGGTTGGCTGGGAGCACTGAGTTAGTATTAGTCCTCCCATACATCCTTTCCTGCCTTAAGGCACGGCCACACCGCGGCATCCAGCAGCCTGCGGCCGCGATCTCAGTACTTTTAAATTGTTTCCTGATCGCGTTTGTTGTGAACCAGTCGGTACAAATACTACTGCGCTATCTGATCGCCGCCTAGATCGAGCACGTAGGACGCTGCGGTGTTTTCGTACCTTTACATACCAGTATACAAATAGATAGATACTATATAATACTATCTTTAGATCTATTTAATTATATAGAACACAAAAATTGTTTCTACCTTTGTCCGTTACAGACTTTGAAACTAACCATCCGATGTGCCCTAGAACGATTTCATTAGAAAGGCAATAATGCGACAATGGTTATATACCTCTAAAATAATTATTAAATCGATTAAAACGGCATGTATACCAATTACTTATTAGAAAACAATGCATTAGGCATATTCGGTCCAGTCATGAAGTCGATTGTCGACTTCTCTAATTTATTTTAACGTAATAGCATACGCCGGGTAAATAAAACACATCATGATCAAAATGATCAATTTTATTTTATTATTTTTTTTATTCCTATAGTTTATTTTCATACTATTTGCTTATCATATATAAATGTAAGTGAGCATAACGATTATTAGTCCTATTGTTTGTTGTCATAATATTTGTGTTTTTTTTACACAAATTACTAAAAAAAAATTGCCTAACTAATTAATAAGGCTACAGAGAGTGGAAGGTAGCTTGACGATTCGTGGCATGTGAAAGAATACCACTAAAATGTCTAATTATGGCCTTCGTTCTATCCAGCTGTAGGGAGGCTTATAGAAAATATGTAGGTAATATTTGTATTTAATAGTAAATATATTTCACAGATCATTCGTAGTGGTCGCAGTTAAGAGCGAACGCGGGGTGCACTTTTCCATACAAATGTATTCCCCCGTTTCCTCCCTGCAAAATGCTTTTAGAGCAAAATTTGCTTCTACAAAATATCAAGGTCTGCTGTAGCTACGCCTGCCTGCCCCTATCATTTGCTTGTTTTCACCAACCTTTTGGGGCGTAGCTACAGCAGACCCTGATTTTTTGTAGAAACAAATTTTGCTCTAGATGCATTTTCCAGGGAGGAAACGGGGGATAAATTTGTATGGAAAAGTGCACCCCGCGTTCTCTCTTAAGGCAAATTTTTTTGTCTTCAACATCCATTCTGCATAAAGATGTCAATAATTTTGGTGAAACGCAAAAACTTTCATTACAAAATTTAATAATTGATTTACGATTGTAATCTCGATAGATTTTCCTCTACTTTTTACTATAGTCTGGCCATAATTGCTGTACACTCTCTGAGGTATGCGCGCGGCGAGACGGGGGGGATGCGCTCCGTCAGTCTGCCTCTGTTTCCCCGGCTCCCACCTCGCCGCGCATACCTCAGGGAGTGTACAGCAGTTATGGCCAGACTATACCTCTATCTTCTTTATATTATTTACATTGTATAAAACAAAGTTGCTTCCGCTGCTGCACGCTCAGATATTTCAAACTACGCTGCGGATTTTGATGTGGTTTTCCTCAATAGATAGAATGATTCAAGATAAAAGTTTATAACCAGAATTTAACGCGGGCAAAGCCGCGGGGCACATCTAGTACAGAATAAAAAATAAAATCTCCGTCTCAACAGAATTGTAACCTTTTTTTTTTTTTTTTACCTTTACCTCGATGAAAAATGTATTTATGGAATAAACTTAAGTCTGGGTTAAACAGAGTTTAAACTTAAAGCGAAGTTTTAAACTAAAAGTTAAAGTAAATTTAAAAGTATTTATTTTGTTCTGTGAGAAAGTCTTGGAAGTTTTCTTAAAGTCTCAAAGTTTATTAAAAGCATAGAGTTATTTTAGGTTAGCTGAGCAATTTTTTTCAGTTTTTTAATACACAGTTGATATGTTCTCTGACTAAGTTAATTACAAAGGGTTACTTGAATAACATTGATGGAGTAACTTTTTTTGTTACATAATATCATAAAAATATAATTATTTAAAACATTTTCAAATAAGCACATTAAGCCCCGATGGCGTAAAGGATAGATGACTTGGCCTGTAAGCGAGAGGTTGCCGGTTCAATCACGGGTGTTCGTCTACATGTAGAAGTATATCAATCAATATAACACCAAACTTGCTACCAAAAAGTACCTAGCTTACCACCATCGAGGAGAAAATCTGCTGCCATACTTTGCCTGCCACACCTTACGGTGTTTCAGCAGCACACAGCCCTTGTAAGGCAAAGTATTCGAGGCCTAGCGTGTTTACCATCTTCGACCACATCATCGTTTACCACCAGACGAGATAGTGGTCAAACGCTAGCTAATGAGATAAAAACACATTTGTAACAGGTAACTTATAACAGTTATAACTTTCTATAATATATTATAGCAAAAATTTTTAGCTAAAGTTTTATCAGCGTTGCAAGAATCAGCGAGGTCTAATTATAAAAAACATATAACTATACTTATTTATACGAAATAAGTATTGAATTGTTACTTAAAATCTCAGAATTTACTTATCTAAAAATATAATAAGACTGAAAGGGAAAATGTATGTCCCTTCACAGTTCAATAATAATAACAAATTCTACTGTATTCTATTTCATTACAGCACAATGTTTATTTCACCAGTCACTGTAATCTTTACAGTAAATAGTAGACACTAGACAAACGTTTTAAGAGGGTCAGACGGATTAGGACTTAAGTGCTTAATCAGCGGGCTTCTGTTGACCCACTCAGAGTTTATCTTACTGTGTACCTGGGTAAGAGGTATCACTTACTTCAACTAACGTTTTGTTTACACGATGATAGCTAGACGTTGCCGTACTATCGATATGAGAAATAACCTGCCAATGGGATTGTTGTTCTCAATGTTTAGCTTGACTTAGTACTGGTGGAAACAGGTTTTTACTCGTAATTTGTATATAGGGATGTAAGCTAAGGAATAATTATCTTTATCATCATCATCATCATTAACAGCCAGTATTTATCCATTGTTGGACACTGGCCTCTCCTATAATCGTCTTACGAGTAAATATTTGTTTTTATTTGTCTAACATCATAACTAAACAATTTGTGTTCTATTGATTTGTATGTAGACATAGACATACAGACCTACTCGTATACTATGCAGATACAAAAGTTAGATTATATTATAAATTACTATTTCTGCTCTTTGTTAATTATGATTTACTTGTTTGCACTACAGTGCTATATTACATAATTATTTCACCATTAGAATTGTTAGCAAATGTGCAATTCTATCTATTATAAGGTTGTCTAATAGAGCTTGCTTTCAGCAGTAAGTTAGACCTGAAAAAAAATCTTTACCGTGAAGTCATACCTGGGTCACAGAATAATTTGTAAGACAGTTATTATTGTTATCTAGCTTTGACTTCGCTGCTGTAATTTTCTCGTTAGTGGATAAGTTAATTTGTATGTAAATGTATATGAAGTACAGATAAATTTAGAAAATACATTTACAAAAAAAAAGGACAAAGATACATTAGAAAAAGAACAACTTATTTTTAAAACAATTTTATAGCAGTGCAACAATGAAATTGGCTGAAATTGAAAACAATATTTGAATAGTTTTCTATTCTATTTATTAAATGTAAACGCGCCATTATATACGATAAATCTAATTCCAGGCAAGTACGCCTTCAGCCTAGACCGCGTCGTAAAAATACTATGTCCAATTACTGGTATCATGTATAAATACCAGGCTTTTAGTAAACATTATCTAAGTGGTAAGGATTTAGCAAGTAGGTAGGTATCCGTCTTGTTTTGTGCTGGTATCAGAAAATCTTGAAATAGTTAGTTCAAATCTTTGATTTGAACCTGGGTATACAGCCAGGCCAAAAGTCAAAGAATGTATTCAGCATGTAGACATTATTAATATACGCACATATACCCGTCAAAATCATAAAATAAATCATAACCAATTATCAAGTAAACATAGCAAAAGCATGATTAAACGCTTTGATTTTAAAACAAGTAATATTTAAAAAAAAACTTTTTAAACTCAAGCTTTGTATATCTTAGGACCAGAGTAAGCCAAGACAAATCCAACGAGCCCAAACACGACGGGTATAACATGTTTAGTTTAGGAGTTATTTTGGCCACCTTCCAGCTCCATCACCAGATCAGCACAATGTCATCATAATATTGCATTGTCACGCGATTTACACATGTTTGCAAAATTTCAGCTCAATCGGTAACCGGGAAGTGGATCAAATTTAATTTGCAAGATTTGATGACAAACACCGGGACGATGTCAAACATTGGGACAGGTGAAACTAAATAAAAGCTTCTAATAAAACAAAAGTAGTGAGCCATTCAGTTGTCATCCAATCGTTGACGTCAGACTATTAAAAAAAGTAAAGTTTTAATGTTTCTAAAGTAGCCAGTACTCAATACCCTGTAATGGGCCATGCTTTGCAATGCGCAACTGTAGGCCACGATCACTTGGTGTTCACACAATGGCGCATGGCTCATTGCTGCCTAGCAAAACACTTGCGATGGACGTGGAAGTAATTACGGCCGCGGTTATTTATTTATATACTGCTTACAAGTATTACAGAAGTGTGTACCGCCACAAAGTTATTAAAAAAAATTGCGCAGAAGGCGATGGTGGATGCTGCCTGAAAAATGCACTATCCGGGTCAGCGGTTGGTGACGAACTAAACAATGGGTGATTGTGTAAACACCACAGGCCACGCTACGCCACGATTCCTTTGAAGTGTGCCCTATAATATCGTTTAAAAACTAAAAAAGAACCGACTTCAATGCCGCGCTATTCATTTTCAGTACCAATTTTGAGATGTTTATCTCAATATCTCTGGAGATACTTATCAGACCTCGATAAAATTACTATGGTACCACCGTTGGGATATCTACTTTCTAACAAAAAAGAATAATCAAAATCGGTTCATAAACGACGAAGTTATCCGCGAACAAACATAATATATATATACATATATATATATATATATATATATATTTTATGACCGTATATATATATATACATATATATACGGTCGAATTGAGAAACCTCCTCCTTTTTTTGAAGTCGGTTTAAAAACCGACAACATCCCGATTGCGCGCCACGATTGACAATTGTCCGCCACTATATACCATTATACTATATTACATATTACCACACAATGGCGATGGCGCGCAGTGGGCCAGCATGCTCCATTGTATTCTGGCTACTTTAGGTGTTACTGCACTTTATATTTTTGTACATGAACATATACAATTTAATGTATAATTGGTTAAAATGCAATCCAGGGCTGGAAGTCTCTACATGAATTGCGATGAATTTCGAACGATAATCGTCGATACGAAAAGAGATGCAGATATACAACTGTCTAGCTGCAGCTGCGGTACGGTGAATTTTTGTTGCCAAGTTCTACTAAGTTTCATTTGTTACAAACTACCATCCTTTATCGCATCATGACTTACTAACAGGTTAGATAGTGGTCAAAACGCCTATCTATATGATATAAAAAAAAACTATCATAAAATTTACTTTTTGGTAGCAAGTCAGGCGGATGATCGATATAATATGATCTTACCAGCTGTAGATGAACACCTGTGCTGGTCTTTGAACCCACGACCTCTCCCATAATTAACATACATTGTCAAGCCATCTATCCTTAAAATTCCAATCATAACATAACGCACACATAAAACACAAACACACTCGCATTAACTCGCACTCACGCACGCGTGCGCACATACCCGCATGAACACACACAAACACATTGTTTTTGTGTCAGTTTTTGTGACACTATAGCAATTAATATCTAGTTGTTTAAATAATTAGATTTAGCTTATTGTATTGTTGTTTAGCTTATTTAGCTATTTAGCTTGTTGTAATTGCTTATCTTTAATTTATTGTAAAAGTATATAACATCATTGTATTACTTGGGAAGACACTGCTTTTTTGCAACACAGTTTTTCAAATATCCCAACCTGTCTTCCTGTCTTATAATTAAAATACAAGTAATTTACCAAGCTATACTAGGAAACCTAAGAATAACACCCCAAAAGGCAGCAGAAAGCTGTAAAGTTTAATTAAACTTAACTTGTTTCCGATAAGCCCAAGTGAATAGCTTTTTAATTTGGTTTCGTTACGAAAACTGTTTTAAAATCTTAGCCGTATTTTTGAGCTGGAATTCTTGATACAGATTTTAATCGAGTTTGTTTTAGTTCTTTTTTAACCGACTTCACAAAAAGGAGGTTCTTGATTCACTTCTAATATTACCAACTTAAAAAAGGATTTTTTTATGTTTGTTACTTCAGAACTTCGTCAATTATTTACCAATTTGGAAATATTTTTGCTTATTCTTACCATTTAATCTCATTCAACTTATCGAGATTTAATGAGTATCTGATGAGATCATCATTATTATGATCTTCAGCGTATCTCTGTCCATTGCTGGATATTAGTCTCACTTATGGCACACCAATGAGCTCAATTTTCAGCTCTTTGTTTCCAACCGCTGGCAGCCAGCTTGCGTATATCATCGCTCCACCTAGCTGGAGGGCGTCCTACACTACGTTTACCGAGCCGTGGTCTCCACTCTAGAACATTTCATTGTCTACCGAACGGTTATCGGTTCTACGACAGAGAGTTCTGCTGAGATACGGAGATAAATACCTCAAATTTACTACCGAAAATTACTAGCGCGGCATGTGAAGTCGGTGTTTTTAGTTCTTTTGAATAATGTTGATTAGTATTTATAGGTTATAAGGCTAGCGTATCAACAATATCTCACCTAATGCTATGTGACGCCTAAGATGGTGCTGTGCTAATTTAGAAGTTGAAGACATAATAGACGATATTGTCGAGGATAGTAGCACGCTAGGCCTATATTGGGAACTGACTCACAAGGACAGCTGTTTTGACATTACTGTTTGGCGGCAGATTTGGTGGCCACCACAGAACAGAATAAGTAGCTTTAGATAAACAATCATGATGCCATCTTAGACCGTATCCTCATTTGACTTCAGGAAAGATAGCAGTCAAAGGCTTTTTGATCTGGAACGATGTTCTTTTTAATGATAGCCATTTAAAATAATGACCAGAAAAACTTACATACAACGTTTCAGCATTTGAAAACCCTATTAGGAGCTGCAATTGTGCCATCAATATTTTAAAAGAATCGTTATTGCAACGTAGAACCGATTTCTTCTAAATGGCTACATCGTAGCTTGCTACGATTCGTAGCAGGTGCTACGGCGCTCGTAGAATGAATTTATATTGTGTCGAACGCTTTCAAACGTTACAATGAGTTGAAATCTGTTCTTGTGAAGTTCGTTAAGATTTGAAGTCTGATGAACTTTTTATTCTTCTATTTTTGAGAATACAATAATGTGCCTAATGGGGGATGAAACCTGCCTTAAATTTACCTCGACCTGGCAGTCATTGGACGCAAAAAACCGAAGATTTGGCTCAGTGGTGAGCATTACAAAGGCCTATGCTCAGCAGTGGACTTAACAGAGGCTGCAGATGATAATGATGATTATAATGATGTTTTTAGCTCATCAGTTCCTTCAGAGACAAGTAGACAAGTATTTTTTTGTATCCAATAGTACATTTTAACGCATTTATTATAATGAAGTCTTTGCAAACTCTATAATAAAATAATTATTATTATTTCAATATGTATTTGATGAACATGTCAAAAATTTAAATAAATATATCTCTGAAGTATAATATCTTTGAATTACTTTAATCATAATTATCCCAAGCATTTACTTTATGAATAGAAAGTAAATCAAATTATATAACCCTCTTCTCCAACGGTTAATAGTCTCCGTGACTGACAACCGGCTACTTCATCCATCCTGAGTGGTAGAAAGAAAAGCTTTCAGCGAGTTGTATATTTAACACGCATTTATTGTCTTTACTCGAAACAAACTAACAAACACAAAGCCCACAGATGGTACAAGCAATTATATTTCGATATTCCGCCTGACTTGCTGCCAAATAGTAAGGATAATAAACTTACGGTGTTAACGGTACGGTGTTACCACATGAGTAAAGAATTTTCTTTACTCATGTGGTGTTACGGTAAAGCTGTCGCCAAACATCACATTAGATGTTTGACAGCTGTCCTTGAGAGCCTGAGTACCCTTACTACGTAGTTTTCATACCAAACTCGATAATATCGAGTTACTATCGATATACGATATTATCGTATATCGAACAAATTTTGTATGAAAAACAGTACAGCGCCTCTAGTGGTTGCTTCACTAAACCAATCAGTGAGCCAGAATCGAAAACTATGTGAGATCTTTCAAAAGCGTTTACGATGAAAACTCGTATTAAAGATACAGATCCCACTCTAGGCTTAGCGTGTTCACCATCTTTGACCACATCATCGCTTACCGCCAGGCGAGATAGTGAATGAAAACTCTTTATTGTACAACAATGTTCTGTACTAGCCTGATGTGTTTTGATTGTTGCGCTATGTGGACTGAATTAGTCAGTTCTCAATGCTGTTTTCCATTTCCAGATAGACGAGATTTCATCTTGGACCGTATCGTCACTTAACATCAGGTGAAATAGTGGTCAAGAGCTTATCTGTCATGTATAGAAAACACATAATCCTTACTAATTCTATCTTTTATGACTTCTTAAGATATAAAGGTTGTCTAAAAGAGATTGCTTCAAGCGTTATAACCGTCATTATTACCTATAGTATAATAATAATATATATAGCTGTAACCACAATTTCGTTCGCGATGCCTGCATTTCCCGCACAAACTTAACAAAACTTAACGTTAGTACAATTTTTTTATTCTTCTCATCTCTTCAGGTTTAAACAATTAATGACTCACAATATGATTAGGGCCAAAAGAAGTTAAACTGCTTCGCTATTATTTTTAATTTTTGTTTGATTTTCTTAAGGTACAGTCACACCATAGTGTCCTGCATCCGCGTGCGTGGTCGCGATTTGATTTTCAATCATTTTCTGATCGCCGTAGATCGCGTTTGGTGTGAACCAGTCGGTACAAATACTACTGCGCTATCTGATCGCCGCCTAGATCGCGCACGCAGGACGCCACGGAGCCAGAATTTTTCTATTCTATTCTATTCTAAGGGCTCTATGTATAGCTACCCAATAAAGCAACCGTCTCTTATACCTTACGTCGACCCATCATCACTCAAACCGCAGCCGGTACGTTTGCTCAGCTCTCACCGTGATACGGGTCGGATCTATTTAGGCATCACACTTAGATAGCTTCGGCCTTCATTCAAGATAGGTATATCAACCAAATTTGGCTTAACATTAGGATTGTACATATTTTCAGGTCTGAATATTTCTGTAATTTTCCACAGGTGCTAGGAGCATATTAAATCGATGTTCCGCCTGACTTGCTATCAAAAAGTAGCTTACCAGCATCAAAGAAAAAAATCTGCCACCATAACTTTACGGTGTTCCGACAGCACCTAGCCTTTGAGAGTCAGAGTATTCTAGCGTGTCCACCAGCTTCAACCACATCATCGTTTACCACCAGGCGAGATAGTGGTCAAACGTTATCCTGTAAGGTATGATAAAAAAACTGAAAATTCAACATCTAAATCTAAGCTACATCACATAGCTATAGGCAATGACATTCCTTAAAAGCTAGCCTATTGATAATTTTAATTTTCGCATTTAGAATAGTAGATGACTAGAATTTGCTGAAAATTATAATGTTATATTATAAACACATATAACGATCACATTTCTATGTTTTTTTTTAATTTATTGTTTTTTTATTGAAAAACTAAACTAAACGAAAAATAAAGGATGTCCGTGTGGTAAAGTGCCAAGAACGCTGGCTGCATTCCCGCGTTGAATCGTTAAAAAAATTCTTTGAGCTAGGAATGAGCCAGCCCTTTTGTCATCGGTGGCTTCGACAAGACAATTAATTATTCTAATTATGTATAGATTATCCAAAGATATTATACCATATAATGATGCAAGCGTGATCTTATTGAGTAGAGATCTAATTAAGCAATAAAATATATTTATGAATATTGTATTTCGTTGTGAATATTTATGAAACGTTAGATGGCGTCACAGCAGGCCCGGCCCACACAGGAGAAGATGGCGGAATGAGCTAAACGCCTTTCAGAATGACTAGCAAAATTCATAAATAGCTACCAAAATATGAACTAAATACACAAACCAACCTATAATGAACGGAAAAACGGAAGGCATTTGCTTTGTGGGACAAAAACGGTTTAAAATAAATATAATCGTTTAAGATACAAAACTCTTCATTAAAAACCAGTACAAAAATTATAAATTATGAATCAACACAACCACCTAATTATTGGTAACTCTTTGGTAAACTCAAAACCAATCACTAAATGCACTGGCACACTTATCGCTACCATTACCTCGTCTCGCTCCGTTTAACAAAGTTTATAGCTGTCAGTACACCACTTGCCTAAAGCTTTCCAACCACTACCATTATTATTATTTTTTTTAAATGCGAAAATGGTTATCGCTTGAACACCATCTCCCTAGACCCCTATGTTGTATCTAATCGGAAACACAGACTCGGGCAGGGAATTCCATATTTTGCTTACTAGTTGGTCATCGTTGATGAGCTTCTTGGCTCTCCTCTCAATAGCTTCTGTCTGCAGCTGGTATTTGGCAGAACCATCCCAGAGGTGAGAACAGAACCATACACGACCGTACTTGTGCTTGGTAGAGATTGAGCAACTCTTCCGGTGTGAAGTAATGTCTCACCTTAGACAAAATTCCAAACTTTCAAATTCAAATTCCATATAGGCTTAATAACACTTAAATCAACAATTTTTAACGGACTTCGCAAAAAGGAGGAGGATATGTTTGTTCGCGGATAACTTCGTCGTTTATGAACCGATTTTGATTATTATTTTCATAATTATATTGTAATACGGGCCTTATAGCGCTAAATACATAATTTTTATTTACCTCGACGTTTCGATCAAGTTGCATTGACCGTGGTCACGAGAAGACTGAAGTTGTGGGTATCAGCATTGTTATGATTGAAAGTAGTTAGAAACTACCCTCATTTTATCGGAGTTGCCATTGCGACACACAATACTGGCGACATCGGCATATTTTCGTTGATTTAAACTTCGACTGGAACACTTGCTAATCACTGGGTTCCAAGTTGTAGCCAATCTAAAAGCATCCTCCTGGTTGAAATTCGTATGTTTTTTGATTTTAACCGCTTCACGTACAAGACGGGAGTAATAGCAACGTATTTATTTTTATGTTGGAAAGGAGATATTCGAAGAATGATAATACCACAGTAATTTCATCGAGATCTGATAAGTATATCTAGAGATATGGAGATTAATGGCTCAAACTTGGTACTTAAAATTAATAGCGCGGCATTGAAGTCGGTTATTTTAGATTTTTTAAACGATCTTATAATCTGTTCATTGAGATCATTCCAATGAGCCTAAACATACCATATTATTTCTGCTGTAAGTTGGTGAGGAGTTGAGTACTCTGTAGATTCCAAGAGATGTTTCAGCATCAGGTCAATGCAAGAACATCGTAGTTCTTACAATATCATTAAGGTAAGAGGATACCAAATTTAGAATTGATAAGACCTATAAAAGTTGATCTCATAGCGTCCTCATCCAGAAAAAAGCTCAGTCTTAAAACGGCTGAACAGAATTTCATGAATCTACTGAAATTCTGTTGTCTGCCGTCTATCATACAAACAAGCAAATAGTCACACAAGCTTGTTTAATAAGCATAAAAATAAAGATGAGTCGGTTCTGTTTCATATTTAAAACAATATTTGCTTGGTAAGCAGACATTTTTTGGTCGTAAGCAGACATCTAGGAGAGTTTGAGATTTTGTAAGCTTCATGTAAGGACGCTTTGATATCCTGTTTCTTCAGTGGATTTGCACCTTTACAGTAAACTGCCGTTTGTTGGGCAAATTTTCGCAATTTTTCAAGTACCCTAGTGAGGAAAAACGAGATAGGTACGTGTTCACTTTAGACCAATCCGTTGTGTGGGGTTACCATGCGAAGAAAAATGAGAGGACAATTTATTGAACTATCGAGTAAATATAGTGTTAATCAAGCTTCAGAGATTCAAAACTGTGGCGGTTCTTTTTGTGATAATTAACTTTTTTTAATAACTTTATCTGTACATTTTTATACTACCTTGTTTTAGACTTCACAAGAAGTATTTTTTTGTGTTCTGTTCCACCGTAGCCCATAATTTTCTTATCCAATTTTGATAAACGAGGTGTCAACTTTTTTATTTTATTTTATTTTATTTTTATTATATCTATATCAATATAGGCTAGCGTTATACCACTATCTCATCTGTTGGTAAGTGATGATGTGGTCGAAGATGGTAAGCACGCTAGGCCTAGAGTGGGAACTAGCTCTCAAGGATAGCTGCCGGAACACATTAGATGTTTGGCGATAGATTTACCAACTTGAGGGTAGCAAGTCAGGACACTAGATAGTGTACTACCACCATGCAATCTGATAGGCTATCGTTTGATCACTATCTTGCCTGGAGGTAAGCGATGATGTGGTCGAAGATGGTGAACACGCTAGGCCCAGAATATTCTGACACTAAGTGTAAGCGCGCACTAGCGGCCAGGTCGCTAGTAAGCGCCGGCACTTAAGGGCTATGTGCTGCCGGAACACCGTAACGTTAACTTTTTCCTTGATTTTTTTTCCTACTTTATGGTAGCAAGTCAGGTGAAACATCGATATAATATGCCCCTACCCCACCTGTGAACGAACACCCGAGCTATAATTTGAACCTGTGACCTCTTGCTTAGAAGTCCAGCCATCATCACTTACGCCAACGGGACTCCCCATGACAATCAAACGAACTAAGATCCCCTCAGTTTTGGAAGTCGGTTTAAAATAGTTTTTCGTAAGAATCATGGTGCCTCTATTTATTCACAAGACCGATGTGGTGACAGTTTATCATATGGATGTTATATGACGCAGGTTTGTCAGTAAATTGACTGTGGCGTCACAGCTTATTTGCAGTACAGTAGGTGAGCTCGCTCTAAGGTAAATAATCGTAATATTGCTATGTTAGGAAAATTAAATTTAGAGCTAACGCGGGGTGCACTTTTACATACAAATGTATTTTTCCGTTTCCTCCTTGGAAAATGCTTCTAGAGCAAAATATGTTTATACAAAAAATCAAGGTCTGATGTAGCTATCATTTGCTTTTTTTGACCAACCAATTGCAAATAGAAATATGACCCTTCAAAAATCTTAAAGTAAAGATTAAAAGACTTATATTTCTTTTTACAATTGGTTGGTCAAAAAAAGCAAATGGTAGGGCGTAGCTACTGCAGACCTTGGTTTATTGTAAAATTGACGTTTATAAATGTTGTATGTTAACTGGGTGTTGATACTTTTTAAGCAAATACCAGGCTTTTTTTAAGCTCATAAAAATATTATCTTTCTATCCTCCTTCTTTATATAATGTGGCCAAGTGCTAGTCGGACTCGCACTCGTTGAGTTCCGTAACACATTAGAGTATTTTATGATTACAATTTTTCGCCACCAAAAAAATTGCTTTGTGTTTTATAGTGTTATGAAGCTATATTTGCGGTTGCTATATCTCAAAAACTGCTCACTATATCTCGTTCAAACCAATTTATTGTTGAAAGTTTTATTGAGATCTACACAGTATATTTTTATAGATTTCTTTAAAAGTTAGAGGGGGAAGTAGGGCACACATTTTACCACTTAAGAAGTGTCCATCTATCAAATGATTGACTTTGACAAAAAATGGTTTTAGGAACTTCAATGTCATTTTAAAGACCTATCTATAGACCCCGCACGTATAGGTTTGATGTTTTTTTTTTCGTTTTAGTTCCATGTATGGGGAGCCCCCCTTAATCATATTTTTATTTTTGTATATAAATTGTAAAGCGGTTCACAGAATACAAATACGTACCAAGTTTCAACTGTGTAGTCTTAATAGTTTCGGAATAAAGTGGCAGTGACATACGGACGTACAGACCGACAGACATGATGAATCTATAAGGGTTCCGTTTTTTTTTATCGGCTACGGAACCCTAAAATGCGAAAGTTTGTGAGGGTGTAAGTTTGTTTATTACTTCTTCTAAAACTACGAGTACTTAACCGATTAAGCTGAAGGTTGGTATGTATACTTTTTATTTCGATATTCCCACGGGAACGATGACTACGCGGGTAAAACCGCAGGGCGCAGCTAGTAAAACAACAGAGATCTATAAACATTTGAAGTCGGTTAAATAAGATAATATGTAAATCGTATAGCTGCTGCAACTGGATATCCTTTGCAATTATATTGTTACCGATATCTGCAGATTAATTTACAAATTAATATTGTCGAAATTGAAAACACTGCGAGAAATCTTATTAGAATCAATTTAAAATAGTTTTCTGAACGAAAAAAACACGATTTCTAATGCTACGCCAGTCATTTTCATTACCAAGTTTTAGGTGTTTATTTCCATATCTTCGGAGATACTTATTAGATCTCGATAAAATTACAATGGGACTAAACTAAACGCATATTCTCTTAAATAATTAAATAATTTTTGAAATCGGTAAATAAATGACGAAGTTCTGAGTTAACAAACATAAAAAAATACATGTGAATTGATAACCTCCACTTTTTTGTGAAGTTGATTAAAAATAAAACCGGCTATGTCGAGTTGTACTCGCCCACCGAGGCTTCTGTACCAACGTTGGTTGGTAACAATTAAGTAAGTAAGTTAAGTAAGTAAGCTAGACCTCTAAATTGTATGAGCGCTCATTAAGATAGGCCTCTGAGTTATAACTCAGAGGCCTATCTTAATTGGCGAAACTATGTATGTATGGGGACACCCTTTAATTTTCAATATATTTTTATTTTTTTGGAATTTTTCCTTTATTATGTTTCTTTGAAGTGTCCCACACTTTATATTTTTTGTAAATTGTTAAACACAAACCAAAATTTCATCGTACCGACGGGACTCGAACCCGCACCCCCCGGATTACACGTCATAGATGGCGCCACCAATGCATAATTGGGTTAACAAATGCAATCCACTAATTTCGTCGTATCGATGTATCGAACCGTGGCTTAATTGGCAGAGCACCTGGACGTGTAATCCGGGGGTGCGGGTTCGAGTCCCGTCGGTACGATGAAATTTTGGATTGTGTGTAACAATTTACAATTTTTCCTTTATTTGTGCTGTTATTTGACCTTTCTTCTTGCCAAATTTCATGATTCTAGGTCAACGGGAAGTACCCTATAGGTTTTCGACCCAAAACCTATAGGGTACTTACGGTTGACCTAGAATTGTCAATTTTGGTTAAAAGCAAAGTCCTACAGCCCAAATAAAGGAAAATTTCCGAAAAAAAAAAAGTTGAAAATTAAGGTAAATTTTGGTACTTACAAGTTTTCGCGAAAATCTAAATTTGCCCATATCTTTTTATTGTGTTGACTCAGGACCTTGATTTTTATACACCTAATAAGGACTATAGACCTCAGTATCTGGTATAAATTTCAACTTGCTAGATCCATCCGTTCCTGGGACGGTGGTGACACACGGACAGACATACAGACAGACAGACGGACAGACGGACAAGAAAGTGATCTTATAAGGGTTCCTTTTTTTAACAAACAGCAAACGTACGGAACCCTAATTAAGAGATTTTTTTAAATGTCTTCAGGGTTCCGTACCTGAAGGGTGTAAACAAAACCATATTACTAAGCCACCGCTATTCCTCCGTCTGCTGTACTGCTTACTGAAATATAAACAGGTCATGTGCGTACCGGACTCGCACATCAAGGTTTTGCAGCACCACAGAAATATCTAATAATCCAAATTAATTGTTATTATTTAGTGGAAAGAAGTAGTATCTGCCTACCCCAACGGGAAAAAGGCGTGATTGTATGTATGTATTATTTAGCGGCATATGAAGGGTCTTAATATGCGAATCCGACTCGCACTTGGCTGGTTTTTTTCCTACACAGTGTGAGCACCTGTCGATATGTAAGATCGTCTAAATATTCACTGTTTTGTTTGAGGAAATGAGTCATACGGGAAGATAATTTTTTTCTCGTACAAAAATATTGCCTTCAATATATATTTTCAAGTGTGATGACGCAGATATTTTCGGTCTAAGATTATGAAATTTAGCATTTTTGTACTTTTTAATGTAGTTTCGTCTAAGTTCTTACCTGATTTATTTAAACCATTGCTGGCGAAACATTTGCTGTGTGGAAATAACAATATTTTCATTTACTTATACACAAACATGCAAAAACAAACCCCTACATGTATCCACATCTCCTTACATACATTCGTGTTTATTCAAATACATACACGCGCTTACACATATATTTTTTAAAACCAAATTACCAGCATGGCGCCATCATTTAGCGGTATCAGAATATGATTTGACTGCAGCCACCGAAACTTTCCTGGATGAATCAGTTTGGGACTCCGAGTTAACTGCCAACAACTGGTCAGTGCTGCGAAGGGACAGGAGTACACACGGTGGTGGTGTTCTACTCGCCGCGCGTGCCGATATATTTCTGCATCGACGTTATGATCTCGCGACGGAATCTGGTGACGATCTTTGGGTGGATTTTTCGTGGCGTGGTCGGGCGTTTCACGTGTGTTTCGTTTACATCAGACCAAGGGCTGTTGAAGATGAATATATGCAGTGGTTCAATAAAATTGAACATTCAATTAATCAACTAAAAGGACATGTAATTATACTCGGAGACCTTAATTTAAATAGCGCATCGTTAACCATCAAGCATTATTATGGTTACTTTTTATCAATATGTGATTTGACGGAAAATAATAATGTAATGAATCTATGCGGTGGTAAACTAGATGTTGTGCTTGTCCGAGAGAGCGTTGATGTCGGAGAGGTGACAGTTTCTCGTACTGAGGGTGTAGTTCCCATTGACGCGTATCACCCGGCCCTCGACATTGAGCTACTAATCCATTCAACTTGCTATTCTGACGTTATACCACCTAGTAATATAAGTCCTTCAAATGATTGGAATTTTAACAAATGTGACTATGTTAAGCTGTATCGTTTGCTCTTTAATGTTTCATGGCAAAGTGTTTTCGAATCGAACCACCCACATGACGCAACACAATGTTTCTATGACGTTGTGTATGATATTTTTAATGCATGTATGCCTAGGAAACACCGCAGGACAAATACTGACAACCGCTATCCAGTCTGGTTTACGCGGGATATAATTAGGGATATAGCGCTGAAATTAAAATTGCATAAGGCCTGGAAACTTAACAAATCAGATGAGACGTATAAACAGTTCCATAGTCTTAGAGCCTCACTAAAGAATAGAGTTTCACAAGCTTATAAAACACACATAGCTCTGATAGAGGATAATATAAAGGTTAACCCCCGTGGGTTCTGGCGGCACGTTACTAGCTTACGGTCGAAGGGTGGCTTCGAGTCAAGTGTTACCTACAAGGGCGAACCTTTTTGTGGAGTTGCAGCTGCTGAAGCGTTTGCCACCTTTTTTGCCAGTGTTTTTTCACCGGACATACCACGTCTGAATTATACCGCAGTTAGTTCTACATCTAATACCGTTTACAACAGCAACTATGTCACTATATGCAAATTTGATAACTCTGACGTTATATATGGTATCAACAAACTAAAAACTAGTAGCTCAATTGGACCAGACAACATACCCTCAGTTATAATCAAGAATGCGAAAGAAGCTATCTGTGATCCACTATGCCATATTTTCAATAAATCATTGGAATCAGGTTTATATCCTCCGCAGTGGAAAGTATCGAGAGTTACACCAATACCTAAAACAGGAAACAAATTTTGTGTCGAGGAGTACCGACCGATTGCCATACTATCGTCACCGGCAAAAATTTTTGAGAATATCCTCCATCAACACATTTACCTTCAGGTAGAGAAATATTTATCAGACTCTCAGCACGGTTTCAGGGCAAGACGATCGGTCAATACCAACCTCCTTACCTTAGTGAACTTCATCTCGGTAAGTCTAGATCGCGCTCATCAAGTTGATGTTTTATACTTCGACTTTCGCAAAGCATTTGATAGAGTTGATAATGACGTGTTATTGGATAAAATGAATACACTTTACGCCTGCGCTTTTAAGGCTTTTAGCAGATTATTTACGTGACCGCCAGCAATTCGTCAGGCTCGGTATTTACGAATCCTCACCATACCACACACGCTCTGGTGTGAGTCAAGGCTCAGTACTAGGACCTCTGCTTTTCCTCATCATGGTTAACGATCTTCCGGTGATTCTTAGGCATGCTAAGTGTCTTCTATACGCAGATGATTTAAAACTCTTTGCTGAAGTAAGATCAGAAGCGGACTGCTTGGCACTCCAGGAGGACGTTCGTGCCGTGCATGAATGGAGTATCAAAAACAAAATGGAATTCAACCACTCGAAATGTTGTGTTATGAGTTTTGGTCGCGGACGGCGCCCAATTTCGTTTGACTACAGAATTGGTGAGGCCATTCTTCCTAGAACTTTAGTAATGAAGGACTTGGGTGTCGTATTCGACCAAAAGCTCACTTTTCATGAGCATATGCTTTTAGTCGCAAAGGAATCTTTTAAGCGCCTAGGTTTCGTACTCCGGAACTTGCGTGATTTCAAGAATGAGCATGTAATACGGCTCCTATATAATACGCTTGTTCGCAGCAAACTTGAGGCGAGTTCGTGTATCTGGAGTCCTTATGAGTCCACATACGCGCTCTTACTTGAAAAGGTGCAAAAAACATTCCTTAGGTACCTATAAAAACGAACTTTCGGGTATTACCCGTTCATGTACCCCACAGCGTTCCTCCTGGGATGCCTCAATTATAACTCGCTCGAGACTAGGAGAGCAAATGATCAGCTGGTTACTATGTTCAAAATTTTTCGGCACAAGATCGACGCTCCTAATCTCCACAATGAACTGGTTGAATTGTTTGTCCCAAACAACTATCTCCGGTCTCGGAGACACAAACTGTTCGCCGTGCCATCGAGTCGCACGGTGGCACGCCAAAACTCGCCTATTCCTCGCTCCCTCTCTGCACTCAATGCTATGCTCGAAGCAACTCCTGAGTTAGACCTGTTTGCGGACGAATGGAGGGTATTGTTGACTGCCTTCCAAAAATTTAGTGAGACTTAAATCTACTGGGTGTTAATATATAATTTATTTATTATTATTTTTAATATTTTTAAGGATGACGTTTTAAAATTAATATTCTATATACTTTGATCTTAATTATGTTGTATTATTTCTTTCTTTTTTTTTTTTTTTATATAATTTTGACGGTTCTCTATTGTTTGTGTTATCAATGTACTTATGACTTAAATGATTTTATGAATTAATTTGTGTTAATTAGTGTAAGTGGTTTGTTACCGTTCTAATTATCAATAACTAACTAAATAAAATAAAACTTTTTGTAAATAAATTTCAAAATAATATTAATGATGGAATTCATACCATACACGAAGCCTAAAATATGGGAGAAGCCATTGGCCTCTGAGACACAGCTATGCTAGTTCAGAAGTCTATGTATTCAAAATGTATTGTGTAAATTATACAGTATGTCAATAAAGATTTTGTATTTTGTATTTGTTACCTCAAGCCATTTGAAAAATAGTAACTGGGTTAAAAAATGAAATCCACTAAATTCGTCGTATCGATGGATCGGACCGTGGCTTAACAGGCAGAGCACCTGGACGTGTTATCCGGGGGGTGCGGGTCCGTCGATACGATGACATTTTGGATTGTGTTTAACAATTTTATTTTGAGATAACTTTCAAGAGATTCCTAATTTTTCTCTCTGTGAGGTAAGAGGAAGAAAAATAATTTGAAGAGGTCTATGTCTTGCAGTACTCTATTAGTTTATGCTGATGATAATGATAAACAGGCGCAGTACAGAAAATCCAATTAGTTTAGACACAGAAAAATTGATCATACAGAAGTAAAGCTGAATGTATGTATTTCATTATTTATACCTACGGTTGGCAATTGCGTTAGGGTTGTCGTCGCTCTGTCGCAAGCGGGCACGCCTGGCCTGCGCTCCTCTTTGTGTTGTCAATGTTAAGTCTGTCTACAGTGAACGTCATAAGACTTACATTTTAATGAACATTTTTTGTCGGGTGGGAGCGGTGCGGGAACAGTCGGCAATGACCTTAAGCTAGTTAATTATGCTTACTTTAGGGTGATCCCGTACTGGCACGACTACTCGCACGCACACCTTGACCGGCTTGTCTCGAGTGATGTCCAACATTCTGCGCTCGCCTCTCCACTCGCCTGTAACAAACAAAACACCAGTTATAATAGGACTAGACTAGAGCTTTGGTGGGAACGTGAAAATGTGCATTATGTCTTTTTGTGCGTTTATTCATGTCCAAATATTCCCGATTCTAAATCAGTTTAAGTGTACTCATACCTACCGTTATTATAACACCAAATGAATTCTACGCTCGAGGCATGTATAAAACAATCACTGTTGTCATTATCGTTGTATTCCCATCGCTATGCAAGGGTACAAACATTACTCGAAAGACTTCACAGTTAGATAGATATACCCATTATTGAACACCAAGAAACTTACAACTGTTTTTTTTAAATAAATGTGTCAATGGGCGGTCTTTTGCTCAAATCGATCTCTTCCAGACAATAACAGATTTGATATCAAATATGACCATAAATGTAATAATTGAAAACACATAAATAGATTTTATTTTCATCGATATAAAAATATGTTGTGTATATAGGAATACCGCAATAAATATATTGAATATTCACACATTAATGCCATGAAGTTAGCCGAAAAATATCCTTTTAAATTTATCGGTTTGGGTAGTTCCAAAATTCGGTCGCTGCCGTAGGTCGCTGTGCGCACGGATCGTACAAATCACTCTTACTTTTTCTCTATCAGTGCCCCGGAGACGGTCATTCGAAATTGTCAATTCTCAATCAATATTTCCATCATTTGCTTTCATCGACAATGACTTCAATTACCTCTGTAGAGGATCATTTGGTCCATCAATGACGTGACAAATTGCGAATGATGGTCTCCGGGGCACTTAAGAAGTACGACTTCAAAAACAATATTTGTCTCCCTTACTTTACTTTGTCTCAAGATTCCTTATATTTTCCTTCCCCATGGACTTGAGATGTACTTCCCCGTTTGTTATAATGTGCCACAAAGTAGGTGTGTAACCCTCCAAGGTACATTCCCCTATTTGCCTAGAGCTGGAGCTCTCAAAGCTCTTCAGTAAAGTACCCTGTTAAAGTGTTATTAGTGTTCTATTCTCCGACTTCATTGTTGCTAAGAATGGTGCTTATAGTTAAACCAAAGACATTACAGCTTTGATTAATACGGTGAAGTAAAATTTCTTATGTTATCTTTGATTTTATAGTATTTTTTTTAGGGGAAACGTCGTGGCGTTACAATGAACTAACATTCAATGGTAAGGAAGGAAGGTACATACCTACCTAGTAGCACACGATAATGATAAGAGTAGGTACCTACCAAGTATCAAACATTTTTAGTCGTACTAGTAATGACAGCAGAGTTGTCGATGCTGTGCAAAAACAGTCGACCTTCACCGACGATCGACGCGACCTCGATTTCTACAGCGTTTTTCTTTTTGCACAGACTTTAACAACAAATTTTTTAAAAAAAGCAAATTTGTATTTTTATACATAATGAGATCGTGGTCAAGTGACAGTCTGTATCAAACTAAAACAAAAGCACTCTATTATATAGCTCTTTCACCGTTTTAAGTTCTCCATTTACAAAATAAATAGAGCATCAAACATCGTCTAAGAAATTCTGTATAAATATTTATAAAACCAAATTGAATATTTACCCTCTGATTTTTCAAATAACAAATTCTGCGCCAGTTGTGGTATAAATTAATGAAATATAAATAAATTAATATTAAAAATAAAGCTCGCAGAGATCAAAGTATATGCATATAATTATAACAAGCAATAACAAGCACATAGCTTACCATCGTCGACCGCATCATCATTTATCAACAGGTGAGATAGTGGTCAAACGCTAGCCTATAAGATAAGTTAATAAAACCAGCTAAGTGCGTGTAGGGCCACGCGCAATGTAGATAGTAGCCCGTTATCACAATATAGAACGATTCTGTTGTTCTATTATAGGTTTGTATTTCGTACAAAATTATCCAACACCCAAGTTTAACGACAATTACTGTTTAAAGATGTGGTTTAAAGTTATAATTTAAAGTTATAAGTTATTTAAGCCGCTATAATTTTTCTTTAAAGTTCATGAAATTGCACTATCATTCCAGATTTTTCAAGCCAGCAGTTTAGCTTTTAGAGGGGAAAGGAGGGATGGAGCGTTAAATCGAAAAATAGTATTTGCAACCCATTAGTAATTTTAAAAGACCTATTCAACGATACCACACACGTTGGGATAGACGACGAAAAAAAATTCAGACGCTAAAAAATATATTTTCTTACGTTATTTATTTTAACACTTTGTCGGTGTAATTGATGGATACAGCCTTAAAAAGTTACAGTTTTTTAGTACTAACGGTATCTTAGCAAAATCTCAGACGGACAGACAGAAAGATGGACATGACGAAATTATAAGGGTTCCTCGATAGGACTACGGAACCCTAAAAAACAGTAACGCTCCTCTATTTTCCTCTCTGCTCCAGTGGACTCTGCAGTTGTGGAAATATGCGAGTACATTTGCGAGTAATCATCAATCATCGGCCAATATTAGTAATACATTAGAAACTGCTGGATTTAGGCCTTTCTTAAGTCCTCTACTGTCCAAAACAAACGAACAATAATTTACCGACGCACGAATTAAACCAACAAAAAAAATTTAAATAAGTAACCCAATACCACAGATTATTTTTAGGAAAAGGTCCATTTGAAAAGGTCATTATATACTTAGCTCAAATAAAACCTCAACCTTTACCTTTCAGCTCTTTATAACTTCCATTCCTTTCAGCGCCATAAAAGAAATCTATGACTTACAAAACGCCAATCAAAAATGTTGACATCAAAAATCAGCGAATAATTCGACCCTAACTAAATAATTCATAGGAAAGCACCCTTTCCCCTATTTCAAGCTTTTGACACGAGATTGGGGTTGCCACGTGAAAAATAATATGGGTTCAAAGGCGGATTTGGCGCGAAAAATGACAGCTGTCAAACGCGGATTAAAATATGGTGCGTAAATATGACGCGTTTGATATTTATGAAAACAAAATATGTGGTTTATAAAGGGTTGATTAATTTGAAGCATGCAAGTTAATAAGATCTGTGCTTGAATTAAGTTTATTACTTTATTACTGAACTAGCTGTGCGCCCACAGCTTTACCCGCGTTACAAAGTATCCTAAGTCCTATTCTACCATACTATTATATATAGCCTATTCTTGTGCTAAATTTCAAGCGAATCGGCCCAGCAAAATTGACCGTAATGAGAGAGAGGTAAGAAACTAACAAATGTATAACTTTTTACTTACTCTAGCAATTTTAAGATTGGTGTTGAGGTGATAAACATGCATGGAGTTTTTTAGCGAAAAATAACGTTAAAAGGTAAAGCTCGTGAATAAAGTCGCCTTCAAAAGAAGATAGGAGTAGTCGGGGGAGGTAGAGGGAGTTGAGGGGAGTCCCCCCACTTGTTTCCCCCTACCGGAGAGGCGTAGTTTTCTTATTTATTGAAATTGAAATTTAAATATTTTCAGCTTTCATTTGTATCATTTTACTTTCTAGCGCTTCGCCGGCCGCTGTCACGGCACGCTCGCTTCGCTCGCTCAGCTCGCGTGATGTGTGGTCACTGTTCTAACATAACCAAGGCCATAAATAAACACAACAAATTTATAACACAAATAAATAACTGCTTACTGCCTATTTTTGAGAAGAGAAACATCTGTCAATGTCAACAAAATGGCGGCTTAGTTGTTTATTAATTGATAAGCAATCAAAGAAAATTTTGTTTCGTTTTACGCTTTCGTATGTTCTGTAGTAGGATTTTACGTAATTCCAAAAAATAATATTAAATATTTTATTGCATCTCCGGCAGCAAGTTTTGCTTCAGGGCGCTTAGTACGAACCCCCTTAACCCCCCCACATTCACAGTTTACTCAAACTCGGGTGACTCGATATAAGATCCAACCAAAAGTCGGTTGATATTTGTCAAATCGACAAATATCAACCGACTTTTAAATAGGAGAAGGTTCTCAATTCGTCTGTATGGTTTTTTTGTATGTATGTTACGCGATTACTCCGTCAATTCTGAACCGATTAATGATTATTTTTTTAATCGATAGGGTACATTTTCGAGGTAATTTTATAATTATTTATTGTAATTTTATCGAGATCTGATAAATATCTTCAGAGATATGACGATAATCGTCTCAAACTTGCAACTGAAACTAACTCGCGTGACATATAAGTCGGTTGTTTTCGTTTTTAAACAATGTTAATTATTTTATGTTTGAAAAAATGAATTAAATTATTTACTTAATTAATTAAATAAAAATAATTAATTTGATAATTTAATTAAATTGTTTGAATTGTTTATTGGTAAGTATACTTTTATTTTGGTTCCATTGTATTGGTAGGGATCTGATGAGTACTCCTGAGATAAAGAGATGAACTCTTCAAACTTGGTACTGAAAATTACTAGCGTGGCATTCGAAGTTAGTTTTTGTTCCTTTTGTGAACGATCTTAACCTATCCTAAATTTAGTGTCGTGCCGAGACCGGTGAATAAAAAATAAATAATAAAACATGCGTAGGAAACAACACACAAGAACAAAAACATGCCATTTAGTGTTCACTGGGAGTGCCTTCAGAGGGTGACCTTCACTGAAAGCCTTTAATAAAAGATCCATATCTTTATCATTTACTGAAGGCATTACACCACACTGAACCAGGGTCCATAATTAAGAGAGGGTGTGGTTTCTAATTAGGCGCCTTAACTCCCTAAGTGAACTGCACATATATAGGCTGACCGGGTCCACTACTGCTCCCTAATTAGGGACTTTTACTGCCTTACTCCTATTACACCTTCCTGTTTAAGGAGTTAGGGACCCTGATTCAGTGTGGTGCAATACCCCTTTTATGCTGGACTTAAACACTTGTTTGTATCAACAAAAATTGGCTGAAGAATTACCGATATGGTGAAATAGAACCGATAATACGTCTTTGAAGCCGGCGAAGCCGCGTCCCGCATCAAGCATATATTTAAATTAAACTAAACATCAGAGAAAATAAACTATTAAACCCTCAACTCTTTAGTCTTTAGAAACCCTGAAGTAAAATTTACATGATAAAAACAAAAAACCGTGCATTTTCCAGCATCATGCTAATTGCCACTCCACTGTCTGCCGTTCAGAAGAATGTTTATAAATTCAAATAAGGAAGGTAGAATGAAAAATTTATTCACTTCATCCTCCGAGCTTCTGCATAAAAAAATATGTCAGAATTATGAATGTTTAACATACGTGTAGCTTCTTGCCTTACTTCTTGCGGATAACCAGACAATGCAGAAAACACATTTTCAATTAATTTTCAACCATGTTTAGAAAGTGGAATTCTTGTTTGAGTTCTAAAATTAATCATGAATGTATGAGTAATTACAAAATAATTAAGAACCAGAACATTTACATTTTCTACGATAAAATCTGTCACAGATTCATTTTTAACCTACTTCACATAATAGGAGGAGGTTCTCAATTCGTCGGAATCTTTTTTTAATCCATTTTCACCGATTACTCGAAGAGGCGTGCACCAATTTGGATTTGTTTTTAAATGGTCTTCATAGGTTTCATTCAAATTTCATCGAGATATGTTCAATATCTCCAGAGATATGGAGAGAAACACCTCAAACTTGACACTCAAAATTAATAGTGCGGCATTTAAAGTCAGTTCTTTTAGTTTTTTAAACGATCCTTAATTATACGCAAATGTAGTTGAACTATCTTATAGTTTTATTTTGCTTTTTATATTAATATGAGTTAACAGGATAAGCAAGACGCTGGCGTGATGGTAATATTATACATAGGATTTTACATTTTATCTTAGAAACACCTCCTTCTATTGCATTTTTTACAAGGCCCCACCATCCAAAGGTTGCCTGGAAGAGATCGCTTTTAGCGCGAAGACCGCACATTTGTTGCACTAATATAATGTATGATCGTACAAAACTAAAAAACCGACTTCACATGCCGCGATAGTCAACGTACTGGCTAGGTATAATCATGTCATCTAAGTATAAAACATTTCTTATATTGTTTATCTCCATATCTTCGGAGCTAATTGTCATACGTCGATAAAATTTAAATAGGACCAAACGGCAGGCATAATCTCTCAAACAAAAAAATAATTTTTCAAATCGGTTTAGATTTTCCGGAGTTCTGAGGTAAGAAACATTTTAAAAAAACAGTCGAATTGAGAAGCCTTTTTTGTGAAGTCGGTTAAAAAATGCCTTTATTATTAAGTTATGAGATGTGACAATATAATATTTTCTATCTATTTACCTAACGATTTACCTTCTAATGATCAAGAAGCTTAGCACTAATGCATCTAGATAGCCTAACGACAGTGTGAAGATCTTTATGGGCTGGTACCTGGCAACATGCCAGTACCCGCTGTTCGTTTTGGCACTAGAGGTCCCCAATAAAGGAAATACATGTCATGTACAAAATATGCAATGACTTAATATGCCGCAGAGCATTGCTAGCTTATCATTAAAGATTGTTTAAAAACTAATAGAACCGACTTCAAATGTCGCGCTAGTCATCTTCAACCGACTTCCAAAAAGAAGGAGGTTCTCATTTCGTATTTATGCTTTTTTTGTGTGTAGGTATGTTACGCGATCACTCCGTCAATTGTGAACCGATTCGAATAATTATTTTTTTAATTAGTAAGGTAAATTTCCAAGGTGGTCCCATTGTAATTTTATCAAGATCTGATAAGTATCTCCAGAGATATGATAATAAACGTCTCAAACTTGAAAACTGAAACTGACTCGCGTGGCATGGAAGTCGGTTGTTTTAGTTTTTGAACTATATTAATTATTAGTGTACAATGTACACTTATGGCTCCTCTTTAACTTTCTTCACCAATATGAATGAGCAATAAACTAGCCGTAAGAGCCGTTTTCTTTCTTCATTAAGGGATAGTTCCTACATGGCGGCAATATATTAGGGTGAAGACAGTCAGCACCACTTAACTTTACTTTACCTGATGGATCACCTCTTAGCCGCAAATAAGTATTTTTATTTGACCGATATGCTACCGATGCGTTCAGGCTTAATTGGTCGGTTTCTCCTTGACCTTTATTTAGAGAAGAGAAAATGTGCGAGTAAATTTACTTTTAATACGTGGTAGCTATTAAGTACTTAACGACATGATACGTATGTTAGTGATGAGCCGAAATTCGTTTTATATTCTGTTTAACCGAATTTCTGAGCTGAAGTTCGTATTTGGTTCAAACCATATTTGGCCAATCACTAATTAATATAGAATATCATGTTAAGTAGGTTATGAAATTATGTATGGAATTTGCTCACAAGATATGTATGTATAACAACGCATAAGAGAGCCATCTTCTTAAATAAAATAAAAAAAGTTTTATTTTGGTAAAAAAATCGTTGAATGCGGCCTGAATTAAAATAACGTGTCTCATGCTGGAAGGTTGTGATTTTACACGACTATATTTACACTTGACAAACATGTATCGTAATGACCCTATTTGCATGGGGTATTTTAATCTAATGAGAAAAAATCTAAAAATATATTATTGAGATAGCTTAGGCAGAGAAACAGTCGGAAAACGTTAGTTTTAAATCATAAAATAGTAAACTAAATTTAAAATTAAATTCAAAGGTTTCAGTTTTTTTAATCTGATTCATAACACCATTAAATAGCAGTCGCCATGTGTCGCCATGTTATTACGTCATACGACTATGTAAACTAAACTGTCAACTATCATATCACTACATTTGTTTACACAGCCAACTGACGTCATAGACGGAGCAATATAGCGTCCACTGCGTCCAGCGTTTTAGTCAAATTACGCCCGAAATTTGAAAATGCAAATTTTTAATGCATTTTTATGGCACTTAACGATTGAATAAAAATTTTGTGAATTTAAGTGGTTCATTAGCACTTTAGAATCTAATTGAGATACTCTTCAAAAATGGGTGTAATACCCTATTATTAACAACTTACACAAATTTAGTCATACTTGATCGTTCAATATAAAAATTCTAAGACAAAATATAAGCAAGCAAAATTATCAGATTAAAATTTCTCCACTAGGGATTGTATTGTCTTGATATTAATTTGTATTTACCCACCAAACTTGTTTATTCAAAATGCTATAAGGGTCCCAAGCCAACTATTATAATCCAGGAGTCTATCAGTTCGGACCTCAAAGTTTGTATCGCCCCCGTCCGATTCCATCTTGTAGTTAAAAGTTGACTCTAGCTTATCTGTAAACTTGCTCGGATTTTGCTTGTTATATGCTGTTTATACGTATTTGTATCCTAATAATATTTCTATCCTAATAATAATATAATAAAGCCTTTGGTTTGATTTTGGATGATAATCAAAGTAAATATTTGATATTTTGTACTTCAGATATTATCGGCTTATAGATACTTGGGCGATATTTTATCTCTTATACCGATTGAAAGGGCATTGATGTACCTATACATACTATGCATCTTGCATCTTTTTTGTTTTATAACTGACTAGCTGCGCCCAACGGCTTTGCCCGCGTTTAATCTTAGTTATAATAGGTACCTCTGGAATTACTCTATATATTTATGAAAATTGCATTAAAATCCGTTGCAAAGTTTAAAAGATATAAACTTACCGACGCGGTAAGCGACTTTATTTTACTATGTACCTAAAGTTAAGCTTGCGTTTGACCACTATCTCGCCTGGTGGTAATCGATGATCATGGTCGAGGATAGTGAACATGTATTGAATGGTCTGACTCTCAAGAGCTGTGCTGACACATTTCATGGTATTACTAGCGCTTCGTCCCAGCTTCGCATGGGTCTTCGCATGGTCAAGATTAGATTTATCTAATCTTGACTACAGTGCCATCTATTGGATCCATTTATTAACATATTCACAAAAGTTCAATAAAATCTGTTGGTGGTTTCGGAGATGCGTTTGCGAACTTAGTTAAACCAAAGTAACTATTATTTATTCTGTGTTTATACGTCATTTTATATACTCAAATTATTATGATAATTATTATGTGAAACTAGCAGTGCCCCGCGGCTTCGCCCGCGTTAACAACTTCATTCATTTATTTAATTTTGTATCTTAAAACACATGATTAACTGAATTAGCCAAATCGGTCTACCCGTTTTCAAGTTATGGCGTGACCAAGGGACATAGGGACTCATTTTTATAAAACCCTAAAAATCATATTGATTTTCAAACATTGTTTTGTTTGTTTGTACACCATTTAACTCTTAAAGGTAGAATTTCTAAAAAGTCTTTAACACATATTTACTTACGTATTCACAGAAGTATTTGTGTGAAGTTTTCAACAAAGTAGACTATCTTATGTTGTTTCTATATAGAAACTTTGAACTCCCGTTTCATTCCTTTAAGGGGTGAATTTTGGTAAATCCTTTCTTAGCGGATACCTACGCCATAACTCATAACAACTATCTGCATTCCAAATTTGGTTTGAGCTATGCGTTGATAGATCAGTCAGTTAGTCAGTCAGTCGGTAACGTTTGCCGATTATATAATACAGACTAGCATCTGCCCGCGGCTTCGCTCGCGTGGCCTAATTTTTTACGACTTTTTATGACTGACAGTTTTATGATCTAATAAGTCACTATAGATGACCCTAACGTCAAACTCAATATCCTCTGTTGTTAAAGACTATTAGGTATTCTGTTGTTAAAGACTATTAAGTATTCTGTTGTTAAAGTCAATAATCAGTATGGTAAGGTAGATCAAGCTGTACTATTTAAATATTTAACTCAGTCTCATGCATGTGGCTGTTAAAACCCAAAAACATATAAAATATTTCCTACAAAGTAAATAAGGCGAATGGTTGCGCCTCATAATTTTCAATAATATAATGTTAACAATACTTATAAATAGTTATTGATGTTTATGTTACATAGTTAATTCTTAAATTATTAACACATTATTTATACACTAATATATATATTTTAGGCGTTAAGTATTGTTAATTATTATAGTTATATTTAATTAGAATATAGCTATGTCAGAAAACCTTTTAAATATTATTTAAACTTAATAAATAGACACTCTATTGGCTATAGACTGTAGTTGTCGAGCGATGGCGCTAGCATCGCATAATGTAATACTGTTAATAACAATACTTGTAACTATAGACTGATAACTATATTAATAATTATAGTTATATTTAATTAGGATATAATGAAGTCAGAAGACCTTTTAAATATTATTTAAACTTAATAAATAGACATTCTATTGGCTATAGACTGTAGTTGTCGAGCGATGGCGCTAGCATCGCATAATGTAATGGCGGGAGACATTTTATTGTCTACCTTTTGGATATATAAGTCTGAAAGTGAAAAATTATTTTAAAGTTCAATTCAACAAGACTATGTCTGTTTATAAAATAAGTTTTAATATGTACACGTTGATATATTGTGTTGTGATTATAATACCCCGTAATGGAAAATGTGAGTACAGTGCTTATTATTTCACCTACCTACCCCATAAATAAGTGAAGGTTAGTAGGAAAATATGGCATACCTACATAATCTTCTAAATTTAGCGCGGGTGTGCCATCAATAAAAACTATAAAAACTAACTATAGAAGACCTAATTTTTTACGACTTTTTATGACTCTGACAGTTTAGGATCTAATTAGTCAGATGACCCTAACGTCGAACTCGATATCCTCTATTCTAAAAGTCATTAATCATTATGGTTTGGTATACAAAGTTGAGAAGTGGGAATTTTTATAACTCTTTATACCCCTTACAGTTGTATTATATAACCTTACAATCAAGTAACTTTAGATAACTCTAAGATCAAACTCGATATCCTCTGTTGTTAAAGTCATTAATCAGTATGGTAAGGTACACCAGGTTAGGTTGTGCTCTTTTAATGTTTGACTCAGTCTATTAAAACCAAAAATGTATGAAATATTTTCTACAAAGTAGATAGGGAGAATGGTTGCGCGAGCGAAGCGAGCGCAAACATTTTTATGACTTTATAAGACCCTGACAGTTTTATGACTACATTACCCTTAGTTAAGTAATTAGAGAGGACTCCAAGGTCGAACTCGATATCCTCTATTGTAAAAGTCATTAATCATTATGGTTAGGATATATCAAGTTGTGCTGTTTAAGTGTTTGCCAAAATAAAAGTGTCCTATGTCCTACTATGATCTACTGACTATATAGTCAGTAGAGCATAGTATAGATATATTTGTACAAAATTTCAGCGGAATCAGCCAAGTCATTGATCTGTTAAGATGTCACACATTTACAAAATTTAATAAAAAAACATCTAGACATCAAACTTGTCTGCCAGAAAAAAGTATACAATGTCCTTGTATGTTCTATTGACTATCTTTGTACATGATCAGCTGAATCTGTTAAGCAGTTTATCAAATATGACGTCACACATTAACAAAATTCAATAAAAAAATCTGGACCTCCAGACTCGATTTAAAAAAAATAGTATTCTATGTTCTTTTGTGCCTTATTGACTATCTTTTAAACTAAATTTCGGCTAAATTAGTGAAGCAGTTTCTTATCGGCCACACGCTTACAAAATCCAATAAAAAAAATCTCGACACCCAAACACGACTGCCAAAAAAAGAGTACCCAATGTCCTTCTTTATCTTATTGACTTCTTCTTTCTAAAATCTTCTCTCTTCTCTTATACAATATTTCAGTTAAATCGGTCCATTCGTTTATCTGAGAAGAGATCTAATATTTACAAAATTCAACAAAAAAATCTGGTAACCATGACTTGACAGCCAAAAAAACGTATCCTATATCCTATATTGCCCTATGAACTGTCTTTGTACAAAATTTCAGCCAAATCGGTCAAGCCGTTTGACTGTGAAGAAGTCCCAAACAAACAAATAAACAATTTGACTTTCCCATTTATAATATTGGTGTTCATTTTTAAGACCAGCGGATTTGGCTGCACCTTGATATATCAGTCAGTTAATTAGACAAATGCGTAAGGGATCATTTTAGAAAACTGTGAAACACGTGTCTCATAATTTTAATTGAAGAGTATGTGTACATATTTTCAAGTCCATCACCCCAGAGAATAAAATGTTTCACAGAAAATTAAACTTATCATTTCATTTAGGGGTGGAAATTCGAAAAAACCCTTTCTTAGTGGATAGTTTCACTTCACAAAAAATACATCCTATCCATACCTCTATATTTTATGTCTTTAATACCAGCGGATTATGTTGCACGTTGGTATATCAGTCAGCTAATTAGCCAGACTAACGCGTGAGGAATGATTTTGGAAAAATCGGTGACACATGTGTCGCATAATTTTAATTGAAGAGTATGTGTACACATTTTCAAGTCCATCAATCCAGAGAATAAGATGTTTAACAAAAAAATCTAATTTTCATTTCACCCACTTAGGGGTGGAATTTCGAAAAACTATTTCTTAGTGGATATTTGCACTTCACAAAGAATACACCTTTCAAATATCATGTCTCTAGGACCAGTAGTTTAGGCAGTACGTTCATATATCAGGCAGTCATTCAGTTAGTCATAAAAACGCGTAGGGTATGATTTTTAAAAAACTGTGATACCTGTAACTCATTATTTTAATTAAAGAGTATGTGTACCAATTTTCGAGACAATTGACCCAGAGAATAAAAAGTTTCATAGAAAGTTCAACCCTCCATTTCACCCACTTAGGGGTGGAATTTCGAAAAATCCTTTCTTAGTGGATGTTTCATTATTTACGTTAAACTGTATTTCCCTACATAGTGAATGGAACCAGGGGATACGTGTTCTCTATACTTACAAATTTCATTTTGCACACGAATGTAAAGTGAATAAACCCAAGTATGTAATAAAATTTACCATAGAAACTTTATCACCTTGTTTTACCATTTTAGGGGATAATTTTTGAAAATTAAAGTACTTTATTATGTTTTATTTCAGGACCTACACTATCTACATCTTGAATATCATCAAAATCGATTTAGTAGTTATGCAGATACGTACATAACAAACATTAGTGTATTTTCTATGATTTCTCCAGATAAAATTAAATTTTTACTCCCCCTAGGGGTAGATTTTAAAGAAATAAAAAATACATGTTTCTTTATTTGCTTAAAGTTTTATTTGTATCTTTTGTTATACTTGTACCGGACCAAGGAATAACATTTTTCATAGAAACTTTATCACCCTATGTAACCTCTTCAGGGGTTGAATTTTGAAAATCAAATTGACCTATGTGTTATTTCGAAACTTACATTATTTACGTTTCAAATTTCATTGAAATCGGTTAATTAGTTATGCAGATACGTCGAAACAAACATGACTGGTTTTTCTATGATTTTTCCAAACAAAATCATTTTACACACCCCCTAGGCGTAGATTTGAAAAAATAAAAAACATATGTCTCATTATTTGTTTTAAGCTTTTTTTGTACCGAGTTTCAAGTGAATCGGACAAAGGAATACGTGAAAACAAATATTACTAAATTTTTTAATTCATTTTTCAGCCCCCTTAGTGGTAGTTTTGAAAAAGTAAAATACATGTGTATCATTATTTGTTTTAAGGTTTATTTGTACCGAGTTTTGAATAAATCGGCCCAAAGAATAAAATTTTCCATAGAACCTTTATCACCCTATTTAACCCCGTTAGGGGATGATTTTCAAAAATAAGTTATATATATATAGCCTTTGTCTTAAGTTAGAACATACTCTATCCATGTTTTAAATTTCATTAAAATTGGTTTAGTGGTTATCGAGATACGTGGTAACAAACATTTACACACACACACACACTTACTTTCGCATTTATAATATTAGTAGGAAGTAGGATAGGATGGGATAGTAGGATAAGAAAAGCAGGATGATCATTTGGTAGTAAACAATAACTACCTATGGCACAAAACTCTGGAGTCCCAGAACTTTGCGCGTCACTGCTCTGCGCCTGTTGATTTCCTTAAGACATTTAAATGTTCAGTTTCATATGCTCATCCGTCCAACTAATAGAACTATCAAAGGGTGATTAATAGATAAAATGGTTATTTATACAGTCGCACAGTCGCGTATCCCTATTTTTGAAAAAGTTTGGTAGCTAAGAACGGTGAAAGTATAAAAAGAAACATTTATTTGGAAAAACCAACTCACGTAGGTTCCGGTAGTCTTAACATAGTAAATGAAGCTTTCTATCGTAGAAAAAGATTTAATAAAACGAGACGATCAATTTTAATAGCAAACTTCAATCGTAAAATTATCATTATCAATCTAAAAACAATTTCAAAAATCTGCAACGGAATATATATCCTTTTAAAATTGTTAACTCAGTCCGACGTCAGATTAGTTCTAAAATCGCATTAAAAGTCATACAAAGTCACATTGTAGAACATAATACAATAAACCCACAATGGAAACTCTATAATCCAATTACCCCACTTCTGACTGCGGCTTCCGAACCGATTCAAATTTCCAACAGCCAATATTTGTCCAAAACTTTACAATACAAGCTATATTAGGCCTTAAACTGTGCAGTTATTACTCAAAATGGTTTGAAGTTATTTCTCAATCCGTCAATGTTTCTTAAACTTAAAACACCTGCAAGCAAGTGTATATTTCAAGTTTTGAAGCTTAATGTTTGTATTGGTGTTGTGAGGTATTTTGAAGGAATTAAAGATTTATATTCGTCACTTTAAGCGTTTAGAATCGTTAGGATTTCGGATCACCTCGTTACTCGACCTCGTACTCGAGGTGATCCGACAGAGAACCAAAGTCACCGATATAGCTCACCGAATTAGCAAGCTGAAGTGGCAATGGGCCGGCCACATAAGCTAAAGAACCAACGACTGCTGGGAAAAACGAGTTCTTGAGTGGAGACTGCAAATCGGCAAACGTAGCGTAGGACGCCCTCAGACTAGGTGGAGCGATGATATCCGCAAAATGGCTGGCAAGAGCTGGATAAGAGTAGCCGAGGATCGTGCTCAGTGGCGTAAAATTGGAGAGGCCTATGTCCAGCAGTGGACGAGTATAGGCTGATGATGATGATGGAGCGTTTAGATGGATCGGTCATATGAAGTTATACTTGAGACGGCGTGGCGAGGGCGAATAAATGAGCACGCCGCGTCTTTTCTTTAGGCATAAATGCGCAGAAGTCGTAATAATAATGCCTTATTATGATGTTTTGTGATATAATGATATTTGCCTTCTTTTTTAGGGTTCTGAACCCAAAGGGTACCGCTGTCCGTCTGTCTGTCTGTCTGTCTGTCTGTCTGTCTGTCTGTCTGTCTGTCTGTCCGTCTGTCACCAGGCTGTATATGATTATATATGATAGTTAGACGGTTGAAATTTTCACAGATGATGTATTTCTGTTGCCGCTATAACAACAAATACTAAGAACAGAACAAAGTTAAAAATTAAAGGGGGTCCCCATACCAAAACGTTTTTAGTATAGCGGCATCTATGAACGATGGTAACCAACAAAAAGGTCACTGACCTTTGTGTTAACGTTCACATGGTGGGTGTTAGAAGTTCGTTCGACATTCGTTAGGTGGCGTTGTAGTAAATAAGCATGTTTAGTATTGACACGGTATTTATATATATCGATGTTAAAACTATGTAGATACGTAATTTTTCCGGCAAATTTTGTTCATGCGGAACCCTACGTGTGCGAGTCCGACTCTTTATTAGTCCGAGTTTATTTATTATTACAAGCTTTATCTCTACTTCACGGCGAATTTATTTGTCCGTCACAAATCTTGCGATTGATTTTAGAGCGGCTTCCAGGAGTTCGATTGAGCTGAAATTTTGCATCCATGTGTAAATCGCGTGACAATGCAATATTATGATGACATAGTGCTGATCTGATGATGGAACTGGAAGGTAGCTAAAGGAACTCCTAAACTAGACATGTTATATGTGTCGTGTTTGGGCTCGTTGGATATGTCTTGACTTACTCTGGTCCTAGGTTATGTAAAAGCTTGTGTTTAAAAAGGTTTTTTAAAATATTACTTGATGAACTATTTTTGCGATTGACGTGTATTGTGCCATATTATGAATACTTATGTGCATAAATATCAGTATGCTCACATTACTAGAGTCGCTCGCGGTAGTACAGAGGTTGTAATACATGCCCTCGCCATGACGACGTCATTATTGTTATAAGCGTTTCACGTTAAAATGTGAGGCGAGAGGGCATCTTGACTGCGCTTCGATGCCATGATTCCGATTTCTTTGAATTGTTTCCCCACATTTGTACACATTAACCGGCACTTAATGGTTAATAATCCACTTTATTACAAATCACTCGAGGAAGAACACACATTTTAGAAAAAATGCAATGAGATCACAAACTTTTTCTCGCTTTCTTCTTCCCGCCAAAAACCCGTTGTATGGTTGCTGTCTAAACCGCATACTTCCGATTGCACTACGTTCAATTCGTACTGGAATGACCGTCTCCACTATCGTAATGGGCCAGCTGGAATGACAAAGTAGACTGTCAATCTAGTCACCAGACTGGATTGCTCACTGGAATAAGAACATTCCAGAGCTGGTTCACACTATTCCAGTAGCATTCCAGTGTTTGATTGGATCGCTAGACTAGAATGCTTCTAGTGTAATGTAAACCGGGCATTATTGTTATGAGATTATGTAACAAGTGAGACATAGAACCGATTTGACAGCTGAATGAACATTGTAGCCAGTGTTACTAAGGAAATCATGTTAAGAAGAAGATCCATTCGTGGTGTAAACAAGACAATCCACTTTGCAAAGCCGTAAACATCTGCCGATCGCTTAATTTTTTAAAGGAAACAATTTAGCTTTGCCTTCTGGGAGGCGAAGACACATACATTAGGCAAAAATTATGAAGTACACACACACACACATACACACACTTTTCCGTTTTATCTTTGGATCGACAGAATATCGTACGTCACTGCACGTGCACTGCGCCCACAGAAATCGGAATAATAAGGTATCCTATTTCTGTGACTGCGCCCAATTTGACTCGTTAGATGATATGATGATATATAAGCAGCGCCATCTGCAAAGTTTGCACGCCCGTTAAGGCAAAACATGACGATCCATTTATTATATTTGTCACAACCTTTTGTAATACGCATGTTTTACGCAAATAAAATATCTTTATCTTTATCTTTATCTTTATGATAATTATCACTGTAATTTCACGGGAAACTTTGTCAATGCATCTCTATTTTCAACCGACTTCCAAAGAGGAGGAGGTCTCAATACGTCTGTATGTTTTTTTTTGTATGTATGTTACGCGATTACTCCGTCAATTTTGAACCGATTCGAATGATTTTTTTTAAATCGGTAATTTCATTGAGATCTGATAAGTACATTTTTTATATCTCATAGGCTAGCGTTTGAGCTCTATCTCACCTGTTGGTAAGTGATGATGCGGTCGAAGATGGTAAGCACGCTAGGCTTAGAATGAGAACTGGTTTTCAATGATAGCTGCCGGAACACATTAGATGTTTGGCGACAGATTTTTCTAAATTGAAGGTAGTAGCTGGCCAGGCTGACACTAGATAGTGTCCTACCACCATGCAAAGACATAAACGATAAACGTCTCAAACTTGCTACTGAAACTGACTCGCTGGGCATGGAACTCGGTTGTTGTTCTTAAACTATATTAATTATTATTAATTAATCTCTATTTGTCAATGAATCTTTCTTTTAGATTTATTCATAACTAACTTCATGGTGTAATTAAAAAATTGCCGATGTGCGCGCGCATCGTATATATTCTCTTTCTCATATAATCTTTTATTTTTCCCTGAAAAGAAGTATAACTTAAATATAATAAATATACCACATTCTTATTACAGCATCTCTTTTCCATGAATATAATGGCGTTTATTAAATTTCACCGGATTGGTAGGTACGATAAATTAGTGCTTAAAAAATTTGCCTCTGGCTGGCAACAGGCAAATGGATCGACCTCTTTATACACATTACATAATTTAGTCCTCACTGAACAGCTGAATGATAGAACGCTTGAATGAACGAGTGAATGAACACTAAGGACAATGTAATCATTTACGCGGGAATTACTGTGACCATTGTTAGATTTACGTACCCATTTGTTCATTCTAATAACAAATATTATGCTAAGCGCTACTTTATTTTCTTGACAAAAAAAAGTCCATTAGTTCGAATTGCCGGGACATCTCTCAGGGATAAAAGATGATCGAGCGGTGAAACGGACGCCCCAGCCAGATACCGTTGGTCAGGTGTAGTCCAACTTCAGCAGTGCTATTTTCAATTATTCGAAAGAAAATTCGGATTCGGAAACTGCCTTTACTTCGACTTGGATCTTTGCAATTCACAATGCTCCGATCGGTTAGACTTTTGTTATTTCAATTCGAAAAAATCTGTGACTCTAATTGAAAAGGTTTCCGCGATAAAATAGCTCACGGATTTATCAATATTCATAATTATAAATGAAGTTTCCGAAGCGAATAGGTTTTCGAATGATTGAGAATCAGGGAGCGATATCCGATTGGCTCGCGCAGTCTACAGTAGCGTCTCTTGTTGACGGATGCAAGACTCACTTTAAGGTCACCCCGTCATCGTAGTAAATAGAATAGTATTCTATATGGTGTTCAATAAAGAGTTATTCTATTCTATTGAATAGAATAACTCTTTATTGAACACCATAAAGAACTTATTATCTAAAATAACAACAACATAACTGGGTGATACAATCGGCGATCTTATCGCATAAAGCGATCTCTTCCAGACAACCTATTTGTGGACTGGTTAAAATACACAGGGTGTTTGGCGATGGCGTATAATTTATTTTTATTATCTAGTATACAGCATATACAACCGTAAAATATATACTATATATATATATATATATATATATAAATAGTTAATCGTAAGTAAGTTAGAATAGTTTAAAGTTTTTATGGTGATAGGACTTCTGCTAATAAGCCTGGGGCGGTATCAGTTTGTGTGATATTCAGCCGTGAGATAGACAGGTTTATCAGTTTGAAGGGCAGATCGTCATATGAAATTATTGTATTATGAAATAATACGTTGTGGGTCTCAACATCAAAATTTGTCAAGGTATAACGATTACAGTGACGCGCAAAGTTCTGTCAATCCAAAGTGTTGCTTGCCACAGTTAGGTAGTACCATTATTTATTCTATGCCACAATTTCTGTTTTTGGTAGACATCGATACTTGCTCATGACATCGATACATGTATCCGGTCAATATCAAATTGTTTTTGGACGATTTTATCATTTGTGATGGCGGCTATCGTCGACTGGGCTTACACATGTCGTGTGACTACTTTACACTTGTGTACTTAATCAAATAGAGTTTTTTTCTGTGCTCACGACTCATGCCGGCTATTATTAGTAATATGGTGTTTAAAACAATAAATTCATTCAGCTTTACTATATTTCAGCGTAGCCTAATCTATCAACTCAAAAAATATCCAACCAGTACCTAAGTCCAAAATCACTGACATAAAAATATATCTAAATCCTAGTTCCAAGTCAGTTGGCCGGCAAATTGGTAATAAATTCAGCGTAAGCGCACATTATCGTTAACACTTCGGTATCCTAACATATCTGAGCAACCGGAGTTACTAATGTACTCGTTGTAGTTGGGGAGCCACTGGTAGGTTTTGTAACGGAACGACTTTATTTTTGTGATTTGCAAATAATTGAGATGCAACTTAGGGGTCTTCAAGTTGAGAGTGAATAAGTATCTTATGGGTAAGCACGCTACATCATCAACCCATCATCACTTAACATCAGGTGAATGAATAGTGGTCAAGTGCTACCCATTTTGCATAAAAAATCCTGGAATAATACGTAGGGTACTTTTTATACCGATATTCCATGGGAAAGATATCTATGCGGGTAAAATTGCGGGACACAGCTAGTTCAAAAGTAATTAAAAGGAGAGAACAATGGATTTAGATACCGTGGCTATCGATCTAGCGTACCACATATAAAACAAAGTTTCGTTACAGCGGCTTCGCTACAACGGCTTTTCGAAAATGCATACAACTTGAATTTTTTTTGCAACTGCGTGCGTCGCAACGACGGCTTTCGAATCTACATATCAGACCCATATCAGACTAGAGATCTTCTACGATAACAAGGCCCGCCCCTCCAAATTACTGTTTTAATGTGTGTGGTCACATCCTTACGAAAGAGTTTCTATGTAGTTGTAACTACGTTATAAGAGTAGGCACTTGCCTACATTTTTGATACCTGAATTATGAACGTACTTTGTAGCCAACCTAACTTAACGGAAAGTATTGCTTATAAATTTCATAGAAACTTTTTTTGCAGTGTTGGTTGGTACAAAGTACTTTCAGAATTAGGAGTTATTTAATTATGTATGCAATGTAGCGGAACCGGCAGTACCAGTACGCACACATGCGTGGTGGTGCGTTGTAAATACGTTCACAAATACTTTCAAACGTTTTTGAATTTTGGAGGGGCGGGTCATGTTATCGTAGAAGATCTATACATATCAGACAAAGTGAGACAGACAGCGCATCATAAACAAACATTACTTTGTCACGTAACAGTAATAATATCGCCCAACGTCTCCCACGGTACATGGAAAACATAAATTTTCCAATGTAACGCATTCGGCTATTAATAAATTGATAATGTCCAGCGGTGGCACCGTGGCCCATGATTTAGGGTAATTGGCCGGGGCGGCCATTTGTAACTAGACATCGCACCTCTCGGTGTTAAGATGTTTTAGACATTTTGTAGGATTTTGCTTTTTAACCGACTTCACAAAAAAGGTGGAGGTTCTCAATTCGTCTGTATGTTTTTTTGTATGTATGTTACGCGATTACTCCGTTAATTGTGAACCGATTCGAATGATTCTTTTTTTAATCGGTAGGGTATATTTTCGAGGTAGTTCCATTGTAATTTCATCGAGATCTGATTAGTATCTCCAGAGATATGACGATAAACTTGCTACTAAAACTGACTCGCGGGGCATGGAAGTCAGTTGTTTTTGTTAGCGTACTTTTGTTTATTGCAGACATCAAAGCGTTTCGTATAATTTACGATAGTTTCGGATCATTTTCAATGATAAGTTTGAGGTTTTCGTCTCCATATCTCTGGAGATACACATCAGATCTCAATGAATTGTATAATGGAAGAAACGTGGAGGTGTACTTTGGAAAAAAAATGGAATCGGCTCACAACTGGCGTAATCGTAATCGCGTAACACTCATAAAAAAAAATTAAATATATACAGACAAATTGAGGGCCTTCTCTTTTTTGGGAGTCGTTGAAAATTAAATTGTGCTTCCGAAAAACCAAACCTCGCTTTTTACAATCACGGTAAAACAAACGCAAAAATACTCTTTCGCTAAATCAAATGCACTTGGCTCAAACCCAATTTGTGTATCGACGGTTTTTATTTACAAGTTGTTAAAACTCAGGCATTCTATTTATTTTTGTGTTGTTAAAATAGATGCAGTCGCATTGTTGTAGTAACTGGGTCTCGTGAGAGAAAACTTTTGTTTAAGAAATTTAGTCGTATATTTTTGTGGTCTTCATACGCCAAGTAAACATCAGTCAACAGCGCATGCGCCCTAGCTCGGTCCCCATAAATAATGATGAAAATCGTAATGAAAACTCCTTAGACGATCCAAAACGTTCTAAAATAAAAATTCTGTATATTATAGCATTATTTCTACGAAATTTGTAGTCTGTACAAAAAGACAACCTAAGTTAATTTTTGGGGGCTACAAAGTTAATTTTTTTGGTAGCAAAAATGATAGTTATAAAATACTCTACTGTGTTACGAAACCCTACGAGTGCGAGTCCGACTAGCACTTGGCCAGTTTTTTCGATAGAAAAATCCATTGGTGCACGGCAGGGATTGAACTCTGTACCTCTGGCATCAAAGCCGACCATTCTCCCAATTACACCACCGGACCCTGGCCCTCTACTGTGTTACGTAACCCTACGAGTACTTGGCCAGTTTTATTCTATTCTCTTCTCTCCTAACCCTCGTTCTATAGTTTATTTAAAAGCTAAAAATAGAGAGGGATATAGTTATTTTAAAAATCAAAGGAAAAAAAACAACCCGGCTTATCCGGTTAAACCACTTATTCTCATTACATTTACAAAAACACACACACACATACATAGTCAAACACTTACAGACACAGCCAAACACTTCCGACCGTGCAAATTAAACAATATCCATTTACTTACCATCAAAATATCAAAAATATTATAATCAAACAACCATATTTATACCAAAAAACCCAAAGTTAAAACAAAATTCCCAACTTGAAATTCACTTTTAGTTGAACAATGTTCAACAACTCGCATTAAGTATATCTCCAAACGAAACGACATAAAACAACGGAACATAATCCAAACAACAAAATAACATCTCTTACATCCGCTATGGCTGTAATTAAAACGCGTCACATCCAGTGGCGGCTCATAAATTGTAAAACTTCAAAGACATCTTTCAGAGTCTCGGCGGAGCGTGTATCTGTGGTAGGGAGTGGTGCGAGTTTTGAACTTTTAGCGACTTAGGGCCGGTTTCTGAGTACATTTATTGAGAGTTTATCTATTTAATAACGGTACATTTAAGTAGATAAACTTTCAATAAATGTACCTCAGAAACCGACTATTAGACATTTGGATCAATTTTTTACAAAATATAATATATTTGATAAGAAAGCTTTTAATTTTTACTGATTTTAAATTTACAATTAGCTAGCAACAATAACATTTTCAACCAACTTCCAAAAAGTAGGAGGTTTTCAAGTCATCTATATGTTTTTTGTATGTTTGTTACGTGATTACTCTGCCAATTGTGAACCAATTTGAATTGCAATTTTTTCATTGGTAGAGTTCATCTCATCAAATCGCGAGTGAACGGTATCTTCTAGATAAGCCTGCAACATCGTCGATCGCATCGTCATCGTCAGGTGAGATAGTGGTCAAACGCTTGCCTAACTAAACGTAAAAAAAAAATTACATGATGGTCCTATTAAAATTTTATCAAGATTTGATACGTAGCTCCAGAAATATGGCGATAAACTAAGGTATGTAACAATAAAATATAACTATGGTTATAGCTGATTGTATCCACCCGGCATCAGAATCGCATCGCCTCGTCATTCGGCGTTTACTAGTCGACAAGTGATCCACGGGTGGACGCTGCGTGGTCAACCAATTGCAACGAGCGCGCGGCCACGAGGGCGCGGCAACGAGCTATCAATCTAGATTAAGGTAATGAAAGACGTAAAACAGGCACTCGCACTACCGGACAGCGCGTGGTCAATGCAAGGCAAGCATGCGAGCAGCGAACACCGTCGACGCGCGGACAGCTTGCAAACGAGGATATCCGATACGGAGTTGATATAGTGAGCCCATAACAATGGAAATTTCATATAAAGAATACCGCATGAGGTGAGGTGCTACGGGTCTTGTGCTGGATGGGTATAATCAGCTGTATATTTTATTACATTATATTTATAATTCGATATTTTTCGTATATTTGCAATTTTTTATATGAAGACTGCTTGTGCTACATTTTCGATTAGAATCTTGAATTTACTATTCATAATTTCAAATAAAGAATGAAATCTAAACGTATGCAATTTTTGAATCTAAAATTGCTTTCGAATTATTGTAAATAAGATAACCATACACAGCCAAGTAGGTAATAATCGCTACAGTCTATTACTTAGGCCAACCCAGCCACATAAGAGAGCAAGTATACTCAAGCGAGCACTCGTCACGCACTGGAAGCAAGATTGCCCACTTGAGAGAGATTCTGAGGAAATATTTAGGAATCGGATGTTCATTTTAAATTCGTTTAAATGTATATGCCTTACGTTAATAAAAATAAGTTCAAAAACTAAAACCCGACTACTGAAAAATCACGCTCTAAAAAGAATTAAACAAGAAAATATTCTCATCTGAGATCGCTATATATAAACTATTCAATATGTATCGTGTATTATATAATCAAATTACTTATAATAAATATTTTATTGTATATCATACACATTCATAGTGGTGTTCAGTGGATACCCGTGGTCGTATGCTACTTTGCAGAATGTATTGTTTTGTTACGGTAGGTGACATACGACCACGGCTATCATCTGAGCACCACTAAAATATGTATGAAATACAATAAAATATTTATTACAAGTAAGTTGTTTATATAATACACGATACATATTGAATAGTTTGTACATAGCGAACTCAGATGAGAATATTTTCTTGTTAAATTATTTTTAGAGCGTGATTTTTCAGTAGTCATGTTTTAGTTTTTGAACTTATTTTTATTTAAGTGTGTTGGGGTTTTTGCATGATTATTTTTATTTAAAGTGTTTTGGGGGTTTTTCATAAATGTATACATGTCAACATATTTAAATCGATACATAGCGACCAACATTATAATTGCGTCTGTGCGACACCGTGTGAGGTAAAAATCAGTTTTCTTGACTTCGACGGGATATATCTCGCAAACACTACGCTTGACAAAAATATAATGTAACAAAACCTACCTTCATTTTAAAATCCCTATTCAACAATACCACACACAATGGGGTAGGGTGAATTTTTTTTTCTTTCTTGACTCCGTGCTTTGTAGAGGGCGCCACATTCAATTTGTAGTGACGTCACATAGCCTATAACCAGCAGACAAATAAGGAGCGTCCAACGACACTGCATTTGTCAAATTATGATAAGTAGTTTAGAAGTTATGAGGGAACAGATGAACATAGATACAAACATACATACATACATACTTAAATACATACATACTTACATACATACATATCCACATACCGGTCAAAAACATAACCCTCCTTTTTGCTTCGCCGTAGTCGGGTAAAAAGATCTCCTAAGCCATAAACTTGTGAATGCTATATTGGCACAGTTGGACCACTTTCTCAGTGACGCACGCTGATATTACGAAAATAGGTTGGATTTTACCACTTACACAAGTATAGAATTATTGGTAAAGTACGTTACGAACACATCGCAGCGTCCTGCGTGCGCGATCTAGGCGGCGATCAGATAGCGCAGTAGTATTTGTACCGACTGGTTCACACCAAACGCGATCGGAAAACAATTGAAAAGTACTTAGATCGCGCCCGCAGGACGCCTCGGTGTGGCCGTACCTTTAGGCAAGTTGTAGAAGTAGGACTTCTGCTAGTCCGCCTTAGGCAGTACCACCAACTTGACAATTCATTCAGCCTTGAAATAGGAATATTTTTCGTTTTGAATGGCAATGTAACCAGTGGATTTACAGGGTACTTTATGTCTCAGGCACATTTCATTCCATATCAGGTACATTTAACAGGGGCAGTGCAATAACGTGCAAAGTTCTGGCTAACAAGAATTTTGCATGTCACTTTATAATATGTAGATGTCATCGGTTACCATCAGGGAAGCGTCGTGCTTGTCCTGTTTCCTTATAATCATAAAAAGTCACTTCGTAAAATCTATCACAATTTTACCCTCTTCTTGATTATAAGAAACGCAGAAATTAAACTTGAGGGTGCAAATAATTTAAGATCGTTGAAAAAACTGAAACAACCGACTTCAAACGTCGCGCTAGTCAAAGTAGCCAGTAGACGTAGTAACTATTATATAATCTGTGCCAGTAATTAGTAGTATGTCGTCGAGATAAGTAAATGCATCGTAATACAAATGTTGATATATTATAACCGGCCAAGTGCGTGTCGGGCCACGCACAGTGTAGGGTTCCGTAGTAGCCTGTTATTCAATGCAAGTCTTTACCCGTTATAAACAAGCAACTATAGTGCCCGTCACGAGAAGCTATAAATTATGTAAACAAGTGTTCAGGAGTTCACAACATTTGGACTAACAAAAAAAATGAATTTTTGAAAATAAACTTGAAACTCGAATGACGCATTTATTTCAAAATGGCGTCCCGATAGTTTACAATCCCTGCGTCCGGTACCAAGAAACACAAACGATAGCGCATTGCGTCGTTAAAATATGATCCGACTTAATTAAATAGGTTGTTACTTTCATATAACCCGTCTATATTTCATGTCGATTGAATATGGTCAATTTATTATTATCTCGCAGTATAAAATGTTTACTTAGTAAAAGATGTTTGTTTACATAATTTATAGCTTCTCGTGATGGGGACTTTAGGTACTCCGTCTTACACTTTATACTTACTCCGGTACACTTTAAAGGATTTATTCTAAGGATTTTGTATTTGGTACAAAATTATCCAACACCCAAGTTCAGCGACTATTACTGCTAAACTAATAAAGTTATCTTAACCGCTATAATTTTCATTGTTATATACCGGCTGTAATTCACGTACCTTTAGTCGAATTTTCTCGACCTAGGTTTCGAGCGAGTCAGTCGCTCTTCCTCGGGAGTGAGGTCACGCGGTGAGATCGCGATGTTCACTGCGGGCCGCCGCTCGCTGCGCTCGGCTTGATAGCCGGGGTGGGGGCGGACTCGGCGGCGATCGGTAACGGCTGTTCCTTTTCGGTACCGAGGATGCCTGAGATAGCCCGAATGATGTCATCGTCGGTTCTTCATCGCTGCTACTCCTATCGCCAGAAGTACCGTCGCAAACAATGCTGACTGTGTCACACTCTAGACTGATTGACACTTTCTTTTTCGAGGACGCATTAAGAATCGGTTTCCACGCTGACGGCAAGGTCCATCCACTATCTCGGTTGAAATTGGGGTGTCTATTTATCTCAATAGCCTCACGTACTTTTCTAGGTACAAAGAACTTCTCTCTAGCTAGTACGGAGGCTTTATCAAAACGGATAAAGTGGTTTGTGTCCGCGAGATGTGCATGCTCCGCGATGGCGGATCTTGTCGTGTCCGAATTCTTAATGCTCCTTATGTGTTCCGTAAGTCTAGTCGTGATATTGCGTCGAGTTTCTCCCACGTAGCTCTTGCCACAGTCGCATGGTATTCTGTACACGCCCGGAACGTTCAGCTCGTCCTTGTCCTTCGGTGAACGCAGCATCTGTCTAAGATGACCTGGTGGGCGGAAGATCGTCTTGACATCATATTTCCGTCGTAAAAGATATCCGATTCTGTCCGTTACTCCTTTTACGAACGGTAAATAAGCCGGTGATCGATCCGCTACTTGTGGTCGCTTACGTTCACTCTGTTTACACCACCGGCCACATTGTCGCCAGCTGTAGCCATTATCCTCAAGTACCCCCCTCACGTGATTTAGCTCACCATCTAGGTATTGAGGGTCGCATATTCTTAGAGCTCGGTTGATTAATGCTCTGGGTACCGAGGATAAGTGTGCCGGGTGGTGATGCGAGTTGGCGTGTAGATACCTTTCCGTGTGAGTTGGCTTTCGATACACTGTATGTGCGAGACTTCCATCTGGCCTGCGGATCACGCGTACATCGAGAAAGGATAAAGTTCCATCACTTTCTTCTTCCACTGTAACTGCGATGTTGCGATGCACTTGGTTCAGATGATCCGCGAAACCAGCTAAACCGTCCTTAGTGATGACCGCAAAGATGTCGTCCACGTATCTCAACCAAACTCTAGGTCTCACAACTGCCGCATTTAACGCCGTATTCTCAAACCACTCCATGAATATATTAGCTACCACTGGAGCTATTGGAGACCCCATCGCCACTCCATCCACTTGAAGAAAATACTCTCCTCTCCACATGAAGTAACCGCTTTTTAGACAGTAATCTATGCACTGTATGTATTCGGTAGGTAGGTCAGAACCTTGAATTATGGTTTTTATAATGTTCATAGTTTCATCTACCGGGACACTCGTGAATAGTGATGCGATGTCAAAGCTGACCATGATCTCCGAGGGCTGTATTCGTATATCTTTTAACAACTGGACGAAATGGTACGAGTCTTTCACAAAAGTATCAGTCTTGCCCGTGTACTGCTGAAGGATGCTTGCCAGATGTTTGGATAACTTGTAAGTCGGTGCATCTATTTGTGAGACTATAGGTCGCAACGGCCAGTCTGGCTTGTGTACTTTGGGTAAGCCATATATCTTGGGTGGGGTAGGGTTATGGGGACGTAAGCGTGCCTGCAACTCGATATCGGGTAATGATTTCACTAGCTGGACCACTTTTGTAGAAACTCTCAAGGTCGGGTTGTACTTCACCTTCTTGTGTACTTGTACTTGTGTTCACAAGAAGGTGAAGTACAACCCGACCTTGAGAGTTTCTACAAAAGTGGTCCAGCTAGTGAAATCATTACCCGATATCGAGTTGCAGGCACGCTTACGTCCCCATAACCCTACCCCACCCAAGATATATGGCTTACCCAAAGTACACAAGCCAGACTGGCCGTTGCGACCTATAGTCTCACAAATAGATGCACCGACTTACAAGTTATCCAAACATCTGGCAAGCATCCTTCAGCAGTACACGGGCAAGACTGATACTTTTGTGAAAGACTCGTACCATTTCGTCCAGTTGTTAAAAGATATACGAATACAGCCCTCGGAGATCATGGTCAGCTTTGACATCGCATCACTATTCACGAGTGTCCCGGTAGATGAAACTATGAACATTATAAAAACCATAATTCAAGGTTCTGACCTACCTACCGAATACATACAGTGCATAGATTACTGTCTAAAAAGCGGTTACTTCATGTGGAGAGGAGAGTATTTTCTTCAAGTGGATGGAGTGGCGATGGGGTCTCCAATAGCTCCAGTGGTAGCTAATATATTCATGGAGTGGTTTGAGAATACGGCGTTAAATGCGGCAGTTGTGAGACCTAGAGTTTGGTTGAGATACGTGGACGACATCTTTGCGGTCATCACTAAGGACGGTTTAGCTGGTTTCGCGGATCATCTGAACCAAGTGCATCGCAACATCGCAGTTACAGTGGAAGAAGAAAGTGATGGAACTTTATCCTTTCTCGATGTACGCGTGATCCGCAGGCCAGATGGAAGTCTCGCACATACAGTGTATCGAAAGCCAACTCACACGGAAAGGTATCTACACGCCAACTCGCATCACCACCCGGCACACTTATCCTCGGTACCCAGAGCATTAATCAACCGAGCTCTAAGAATATGCGACCCTCAATACCTAGATGGTGAGCTAAATCACGTGAGGGGGGTACTTGAGGATAATGGCTACAGCTGGCGACAATGTGGCCGGTGGTGTAAACAGAGTGAACGTAAGCGACCACAAGTAGCGGATCGATCACCGGCTTATTTACCGTTCGTAAAAGGAGTAACGGACAGAATCGGATATCTTTTACGACGGAAATATGATGTCAAGACGATCTTCCGCCCACCAGGTCATCTTAGACAGATGCTGCGTTCACCGAAGGACAAGGACGAGCTGAACGTTCCGGGCGTGTACAGAATACCATGCGACTGTGGCAAGAGCTACGTGGGAGAAACTCGACGCAATATCACGACTAGACTTACGGAACACATAAGGAGCATTAAGAATTCGGACACGACAAGATCCGCCATCGCGGAGCATGCACATCTCGCGGACACAAACCACTTTATCCGTTTTGATAAACCCTCCGTACTAGCTAGAGAGAAGTTCTTTGTACCTAGAAAAGTACGTGAGGCTATTGAGATAAATAGACACCCCAATTTCAACCGAGATAGTGGATGGACCTTGCCGTCAGCGTGGAAACCGATTCTTAATGCGTCCTCGAAAAAGAAAGTGTCAATCAGTCTAGAGTGTGACACAGTCAGCATTGTTTGCGACGGTACTTCTGGCGATAGGAGTAGCAGCGATGAAGAACCGACGATGACATCATTCGGGCTATCTCAGGCATCCTCGGTACCGAAAAGGAACAGCCGTTACCGATCGCCGCCGAGTCCGCCCCCACCCCGGCTATCAAGCCGAGCGCAGCGAGCGGCGGCCCGCAGTGAACATCGCGATCTCACCGCGTGACCTCACTCCCGAGGAAGAGCGACTGACTCGCTCGAAACCTAGGTCGAGAAAATTCGACTAAAGGTACGTGAATTACAGCCGGTATATAACAATAATAATGCTATAATTTTCCTTTAAAGTTCATGAAATGCGCTATTATCGCGAATTTTTCCAGATTTTTCAAGCCAGCAGTTTAGCTTTTAGAGGGGGGGGGGGGACGCCCTACTGGAACAAAAATTTGCACTTTAAAGTTTAATATTTCGTAAATAGAGCATTCTATCGAAAAAAAGTGTTAGCAACCCTGAAGTCATTTTAAAAGGCCTATTCAACGATACCCCACACGATGGGGTAGACGATGAAAAAATCTTCATCCCCACTTCTCATATAGGGGAGCTACCCTAAAAAAAGAATTTTTCAAAATCTTATTTCAGCACTTGGTCGGCGTCATTTATTTACATACCCCCACAAAATTACAGCTTTCTAGTATTCACTGTCTCTTAGCAAAACCTCGGAAAGACAGACAGACAGACAGACAGACAGATAGACAGACGGACATGACGAAACTATAAGGGTTCCTTGTCAGGACTACGGAACTCTAAAAAACGGCTCGGCCGATTTCGTTGCAATTTCAATGGGATCACCAGCTGGGAAGGGTACCCTTTGAAACAAAAAAATAATTTTCCAAATCGATTCAGGCATCTTCGAGGAATCGGTGAAAAAACTAAAAAAAAATAAACTGCCCAAGTGCAAGTCGGACTCGCACTCATAGGATTCCGTAACACAGTTAAGTATTCCATAACTATGATTTTTCGCAACTACAAAATTAAGTTTGTTTTTCATAGTATTTGTATTAAAAACAAAGTTATCTTTGCGGTCGCCATATCTCTTAAACTGCTGACTGTATCTCGTTCAAACCAATTTTCTTTGTTCGTTTTTATTGAGATCTACAGCATATATTTTTTTTAGATTTTTCACTCCCATACTTTAAACAAAAAATATAGAATTCACCGCACGCACAAATCGTTCAAAGCAATCGAACCACGAATCGAACGAAGTAAAAACTGTAAAAAGTGATTAAAATGTTTGAAAACAAACACACGCGTCTTGGCGCCAACCGCCACCTGCGCGCGCATTCAAAAACCAATTCTACATTTGTTCTATCTAGTTATCGTAGAGTTATTACGACCTTATTTGGAAAGCGGTAAGGTGCAAAGTTGTAACTATAAAAATCTGTCAAAGGTCAAGCTTTAATGAATGCTTTTTGGTTTCGCGCATGCGCAAAGCAAAGTGCAACTGCAAAAACCAACTGTCCATTATAGTTCAATCTAACGAACCTCATTTTTTAAGCCTTAGCGTAGTAGAGATAAGGTCGTCTTTGGTTTCATCAATAGTAGTGAAATGTTACTGGATGATTGTAACTATGGCTATAGCCAATATTCGCTCTGTCTCTGTTTTGAACGTGATGAATCAATTAGAATAAAAGAGAAGGCATAATTATGGGTGTTAGGTTATTTTCGTTACGGAATTTCTGGATTCGGTCTCCACGCTCAAGGCCCGGGATAGAAGCTATGCAATAGCTTTAAAAAAAGATTCCGACGAATTGAGAACCTCCTCCTTTTTTGTAAAGTCGGTTAATAAATAGTCACAGTGCTAATACAGAGCAAAGAGAATATAATCACTCTAATGCAAAGTTCACATTGCCAAGCCTAGGTTCTCTAAGGGATCGAATCTAAATCGAACTAACCAGCCAGGGAACCAAATTGGTATAGATTAATCTAGCTCAAAGGATTTGCCGGAAATGGCAATGGACTGCTTAAATTGATAATTAAATGAATTGTGTGTGCTGCATTTGTAATAGTCAGCTTATCGGTTACTATTGATGGATTTTTGCATAACATTAAGTATACATAAATCGCAATATCATACTAGTACTGTTCCGTGGCTTCGCCTGCTTTAAATTGCTTACCTTATCATACTGGACTATCTCTGTACGAAATTTGAGCCAAGTTAGTCAAATCCTTTAACTGTGAAGAGGCAACAATCGCAGTAATCGCACTGATTTTTGCATTGATAATATTCGTGGTGAATGGTGATAGGTGGTGGTGGCTCTTAACCCGTGTAAAAAACATTTAACACGCTTTTTTACAGGTAGGAAGAGCATAGAATGGCTTAATATAATTTAATCAGACACTTATAAAACACGTTATCTACGCAACAGCCTTCACAGAGTGACTTAATTGCTGGCGCATGAAACCACACTATTTAAGAGTTGGTTTTAGTGGCTTCAGTTTTGGGTGAGTGGACGCCTACTAGTTTATTTTTTATTCTAAGGCTGCACCAAATGTGGCCCGTTTCACAAGACCTTTAATTTCGCTGGACACTTCGTCCTTCAAGGCAGAAAGAACTTTCACAGTACAATAACTGACAAATCAATGGTAGCGCCCTAGACAAACTATTTGAAGTCTTACCCTAACAAATTTAGTAGCTTTCATGAATGCGTCACCTATCTAAATAAAAACCGGCTAAGTCGAGTTGAACTCGCCCACCGAGGCTTCCGTACCAAACAATTAAGCTAGACCTCTAAATTATATCAGCGCTCATATAACTCAGAGGTCTACCTTAATTGGCGCAACTATGTATGTATGGGGACACCCTTTAATTTTCGACTTTTTTTATTTTTTGGAATTTTCCTTTTATTTGTGCTGTAAGAACTTGCTTCTTGCCAAATTTCATGATTCTAGGTCAACGGGAAGTACCCTATAGGTTTTCGACCCAAAACCTATAGGGACTTCCGGTTTACCTAGAATTGTCAGTTTTGGTTATAAGCAAGGTCTTAGAGCACAAGTAAAGGAAAAAATCCGAAAAATAAAAAAAATGAAAATTAAGGTACATTTTGGTACTTACAAGTTTTCGCGAAAATCTAAATTTGCCCATATCTTTTTATTGTGTTGACTCAAGACCTTGGTTTTTATACACCCAATAGGGACTATAGACTTCAGTATCAAGTATAAATTTCAACTTGCTAGGTACACCCGTTCCTGAGAAAATCAGTGGTGACACACGGACAGACAGACAGACAGACAGACGGACAGACAGACAGACATACAGACAGACAGACGGACAAGAAAGTGATCTTACAAGGGTTCCTTTTTTTTACCTTTTGAGGTACGGAACCCTAAAAAGTACAATCCAGCGAGTCTCGCACACAGTTTTTGACGTCTCGCAGCAGGTGACCAAAAAGTCAAACTCTTTTTAGTTATAAATATGTTAGCTTAAATCATAGCATGAGTTGATGAATTTGAATTTGAAATGTTCTTTTTCATGTCTATGCCCGTCACATATTAAACAAATGAAAAACGTTGCACCCTAACCCAAAATAAATATTCAATATATAAATGCATCTAGAACTAGGTGATTGAGGCGAAACACATTAGCGGAAAAGTAACTGAAAAGAACTCGCGCGAAATGTGAAGTCGAACCTTTCAAAAGTTTTGAAAAATAATTCTATTACTTAGAAAATTGAGTCTTCTTTCTCCAATACTAAAAGTGCAAAACCGTGCTCCGAATAAAACCCAGTCTCTTCATCGTGGTATCGAACTGCTACTTTTAATTAAAAAGTCACCGTAATGTTTCCAAATAGATTCGCGCAAATTGGAGAACAACTTTGCGACTCTGTTGGCGAGAACGAACTAGTTTCAGCCGGTGCCAAGCGTATTCAGCCGGCCCAATCTAGTTACGACCGGTTTTGGTCAGTAAGGCTTGGCGGTTTCGGATTGGAAATCAGAATGGCTTTGTTTATGAGTTGGGAATACCTAACCGATATAGGGTACATTTTCTAGTGCTTAATGGTAGTTTGGCTAACATAACCAAATATATATACTAACCTATAATAATATGGTAGGACTACGAAACCACGACGAAACTTCAGTAGCACAGACAAAGAAAGCCAAGAACTTATCAAAAGAATGAAAGTAGTCAAGATGTTGTCTCAAATGATATATGTCATAACATAACATAAATCGTACTCGTACGAGTACCTACTGTAAAAACAGTATAAGTTAAAAAAAAATTTAAACATTTGTAGCTATTTGGGATAATGGTATCATATAATGGAAAATACTGATGTTAACAATACATACTACCCACAATTCGATTATCGTACTACCATTTCCTTCAGACCGGCTCTATATAGCTATTATCGGTCAGCTATATAGTACCATATATTTTCATTGATTATTTGAGAAGATAATGTGTGGTAAAAGATGTGGTGACAAAGATTGAGAAAGATGCTTAGATGGTTTGGACATCTAGAGAGGATGGATGATGAAAGACTGACGAAACAGATTTATGAGACGAGTGTGAATGGGACAGCTGGTAGAGGCCGACCTAGGCGAACGTATCACGACCAGATCGGTGACGGGTTTAAAGAAAGGCCAAATCAAAAGTACTTATAACCGGCGAGCATGTATGAAGGCGCTCATGAAAGTGGAAGAAGCGAAAGAGGTATGTCAGGATCGTAGCATGTGGAAAGAAGTAGTCTCTGCCTACCCCAACGAGAAAAAGGCGTGATTGTATGTATGTATTATTTGCACCGAAGGTACGCAAGTATACCTAATAAATTAAGTCCATTCCAACGCCAGGAAATGGTTCGGGTAAATCTTAAATCGAGTCGCCTGAAGTGGAGGGGGGGAGGTGGAAGGGGGACACTTGAGAAACCCCCCCGCTTCATTTCCCCCCGCCGGAAATGCATAGTTTTTTTTAAATTAATATCAAAGTTCATTAACGCTACTCCATTGAAACACCGTCGATTTAGGGGGGAGAGTGGAGGAGGGAGGGAAAGGGAGAGGGTTAGAACCCTCTCCTTGAAGAAAAAGTTGAAACCCCCTCCGTTAGGAGATATGAATATTTTAATATTTTAAGTTTGAGTACTAAAAAATTGATGAATAATTAGTTTAAGATGAAGATGGTTGGAGATGGAACACTCCCCTTTGCGCGGAAAACGCGGAAACATCGTGGACGAGAAAAAATAAAGATTTTTTTTAATGAAAATTAATTGACTTTTCATTAAATCAAATTTGACCGATACTTTACAGATAAAGTTTTCTGTACCTTGATTTAAACGCTATAGCGTCGGTTCTGGTGACGCGCGGCCGCTGCCGCGGCTCTCCTCCTCGCTACGCTCGTTGGCCTTAGAGGCGCACGTCACGCTGTGGTCACTGTTCTCTAGCGTGTTGCCTTAGTGTTAGACTATGACTTAATATTTATGTTCCATTTCTCGCATTAGCAAGTTTTTCATGCGAATTCACAAAAAGAAACATATTAATTTAAAATATTTTGACGTAACTTCGGCAGTTAAAATCTATTTGGGAGGATCAATACTAACCCCCTTGACCCAGTAGCAGAATCCTCAATTTCAGGCGACTCGTTTTAAGATCCCAGCCTTATTATCTTTGTAGATCATACAAATGCCCAAGCGAAAATAACAAACGCGAAGATATTGTCAGTGTTGAGTGTCGCGATCGAGTTTCAGCAAAAGCAAGTAGTAGGGGGGCATCGAACCTGCAACAAGATTACGAAAGCGGGAAGACCGCTTCGTTTGTTCGTAAATAATCATTTTACCCGCAATCCACAGTTTCTCCGTGAACATGGCAACAGCGCCGAAACATCGGAAGCTCATAAATCATGAAAAACATGGTAAATATCCCGTTACAATATCTTGTGAAAGTGTTAGTGACCATGAAAACTTAAAAACTTATATCTAACTTAACTGCCAAGATTTGATCCACAAAAACATAGGTACCTACATAATTACTGAAATGGAAATCTTGTAAAAATTTATAGTTATTTATGATACTAGTGCGGTTAGGTGATTTTTACAATCGAGTAGACAACTGTACGTACCCTTTCTCATAGTCACGAGTTTGTATTAACCAATATCCGCACGTGTGTCATACAACGTTTTACAATATATTTGCGAGAAAACACTACAATTAGTAAGAAAACAAACATAGGTATATCAAATAATCAAAAAGTCGACACAAGCTTTGACGATTCTAATATGAAAATGGCGCGAATTTGCAAATGGTGCCACGTGTAATAAAAGTTAGAACTATATCTTTCGACTATTTTACTCGTTAGTATTCAAGTGAGACAAACGTATAACGTAAAGTTCAACTTATTTATTCTCGCAATGTGAAACTCTTTGGTGGAATTCTTATGCAGGTTTTAAGGAAATTAAAAAAAACCGTAAAGGATACGCAAGGTGCCATACAGCGGAGCAACACAACAACACGGACATAGTGAGAAGACTGAAAAGGATAAAACCTTTTTGAGTTAGTGTAGTGAAGTGACAGTAAATTAATGAAAACTGCTTTCAAAGAACACAATAAAATAGTGTCTTCGCCTTAATAGAGACAATAAGGAAAGTGCCATTGGACACATTCTTAGTTTAACAATAATTAGCAGTTTAGGTCAAATGTAAATTACTTATTAGTCTTAAGACTAGATTGTAATATTAATGATGCCATTAGATTGGAATATCATTTTCAAAAAAAATAAATACAGCGGAGCGTGCGGTAAGTAGGTACTTAGAGGTGAGAATACCTGTTTTACCGCACGCTCCGTTGTATGGTCCGTAATTTTTAACTTTCAAACAATGTATACAGGGTTCGTAAATGCATGTCTTGAACAAATGTGCTGAAAACGTAATTATTTCACATCACAGGTTTGAGTAGGGCAAACGGGTAAGTTTGACTACTCCACATTCTGCGTCGGTCCGCGGTAACAAGATATCGGTAGCAAGGACGCCACTACAACTTATCTCGGAAGTTTGCGCTCGGGTAGATTTTTATTAGTCCAGCGTGTTTTACGACACAATGTGCTTGAACTTTGTTACATTGCTAGCATCGCCTATGGCATTTGTTTATGCCGAGACGTAATAGTAAATTATAACCAACTTTTGAAAATACGTATAATATTCCAACTCGAGAGTGGTAGCTGGCCAGGCGGATACTAGATTTAGATATATATAGAGTTTCGTACCATGCCGGGGTTGGGGGTTTCTTAACGTTGTTTTATTTCTTCACCGGAGGGCTACTGTGAAATGCATAGGTACATAAATATTTCAATAGCAAAATCCATTCAATTCATTCATTCCTTTTTCAAGGTCATTTAGCATTATACTGTTCTAGCTGCATAAGATTAATTTACGCTTAATATTTGAGCCACTAGGTATTTATATAAGATAGTTAAGTTTATTTATAGGTATATATGTAAGTGATTAGTGTTGAGAGATGTTAGATACACCCGTCATTAGTCACATGTTCTATCCTCTCCATCCTAAGGTTGTCTGGAAGAGATCGCTATTAGCGATAAGACCGCCCATAGTAACACATTATTCTTAAGTTTACTATGTAAGTTAGTTTTAAGAAGGTGTAACAATAAAGAGTTATCTATCTATCTATCTATCTATCTATCTATCCATTCACTAGGCCCTCAATATTTGACAAATGTCGGTTGTCCAGTCATAGTCGTGTGTGTCAATATTTGACAAATGTCGGTTGTCCAGTCATAGTCGTGTGTGTCAATATTTGACAAATGTCGGTTGTCCAGTCATAGTCGTGTGTGATATTGGTCAAATGTAATGTCTGTTTGGAATTAAAATAATACCTTAGTTTACCATGACCGATCTATTTATAATCTGTTCATTGAGACTATTTCAATGAGTCTGAACTTAACATCTCTGTTAGTGAGGAGTTGAGAACTCTGTAGGTTCTAGAAGATGTTCCAGGTCAGGTCAACGCTACCAAGTTCTAACAATATCGTTGATGTAAGAGTATACCGAGTATCAAATTAATCAAACTTACCAAAGTGAAATAATCTAGAAAAAAGCTAACATTCTTAAAATGGCTGAACGGATTGTCATGAATGAAAACTAAGAACAATGTTAATTAAGATATCTATCACACAAAAAATATTAAATCAAAATCGGTTCACCCGTTTAGGCGCTATTTCAAACTTATAACACCCCTTCTTTATGCGTCGGGGATTAAAAATAAATGTCACTTACCAAGTTTTTAATTTGTATTTCCGTAATACAAACCAAAACAGGAAATAAATTGTTGCTTTTTATTCATTTTTCTCTGAAATATACAAATTCTAAGCGATTGTTTGCTTTCGCTTAATGAGATCGCGAATAGGCGTTTACACTAATTGCTGTGTTCCATTATGCAGTGTTTGCTGAACACTAACTTGATATTTTTGAACCTTAAGCTCATTAAAATAAAGGTCAATTTTAAATGGAAAATTACGACAGTTGTCATGAATCATCAGGCATAAACCAAACATAAACTCCAGTTAATAATTGGCATTCGAAATTATGTTTTATTGCTGTCAGTTATAAAGGCGAAAATAATTAATTGGTGAAGTCGGTCTAAACACTCGTATACGCAAGCGAAGGTACAAACTAATTAGCTAACTGCTAAACCATAGTCAAACCAGAATACAGTGGCCAAAACTAGACATTGCGTTCTGCATGCAGAAATATACCCATTCATGCTTGTTCTCTTTAATGAATGCATGTCAGTTCGATCGATACGAGCTTCTACGCGTTGAAAATACGCCCCATCTGTATCTGGCCTACGAATCACGGTGGCGCCACTTAGGCTTTATTGCAAGCTCGATTGCAGGTAAGGTAGCGTGAACTGTGACACAAGGCGTTTGGCAACGTCATATCTGATATCTGTCCAATCAACAAAGTGCAACTCACAGATTAACTATAGCACGCTAGTGCAACTGCCTCGACCTATCTTGTGAACTGACAGCTTCACAGACACTATAATGGCTATGTTTGATCAAGATCGAATGGCATTTAAAAATATGTTTGCAAAAATAGTAAATTCTTCCATTTCCTCAAAAACTTAAATTAAAAGTGTATTTTTAAGATTCTGACTTTTCTAGCATTCAAACCTTAAGGTACGGCCACACCGCGGCGTCCTGCGATCTGCGGGCGCGACCTCAGTACTTTCAATTGTTTTCTGATCGCGTTTGGTGTGAACCAGTCGGTACAAATACTAATACGCTATCTGATCGCCGCCTAGATCGCGCACGCAGGACGCTGAGGTGTGTCCGTACCTTTAGTTGGACCGAAAGAGTGTTTTATTCGAATAAGAAACTGGACCAATTGACACCAAAATAGTAAGGATTTGTGTAAATTGCAATTTCTTGTAGACTGTATTTTTTTTTCGAATTCTGTAAAGGTAGCTTAAAATTGAATCATACGAGTAGTTTAATCAATATATTCTCGGAATGATTTACCGCAGTTACAATGAACAGGTATCCAGTACCCTTAGTACGAATTTTCATACCAAATTCGATGTCGAGCATATTTTGTATAGCTGTGCCCGCGACTTCGTCCGCGTGGAATAGTGTCTTTGGGTAGCATTAACAAATATTTAGGCTAATTTACAATTTTACAAATAAGACACGCTTACTCAACCTACACCGCAGGTACAACGCCGCGCAAATCCATCCCCTATCCCTCCCCCTCACCCCTTCCCTCCCCTCTCCCTCTCTCTTCCCCCAACCCTCTTTGCCCTCACTTCCCTCTCCCCTTCCCCTTTACCCCACTTCCACTCCCCTCCCCTCCCCTCTATCTTCCCCCCTCCCCTCCCCTCTATCTTCCCCCCACTTCACTCTCCCCTCACTCCTCTCTCCCCTCCACCCCACTTTCCCCCATTCCCCCCTTTCCCCCACTCTCCCTCCCCTCAGCTCCACTCATTCCCCTTCGCCTTCCCCCTTCCCCCTCACAAACTTTAAATGACATTAATTTATATCGAATCAACAGCCTAAACAATAAGTTTTAAGCTTCTAGCTTTAATAAACTGGCCAAGTGCAAGTTGGACTCGCACTCGTAGGGTTCCGTAACACCGTTAAGTATTCCATAACTATGATTTTTCGCAACTACGAAATTAACTTTGTTTTTCATAGTGTTTGTATGAAAAACAAAGTTATCTTTGCGGTCGCCATATCTCTAAAACTGCTGACTGTACTCGTATCTCGTTCAAACCAATTTTCGTTGTTAGTTTTTATTGAGATCTATAGCATATATTTTTTTTAGATTTTTCACTCCCATACTTTAAAAGTTAGAGGGAGGGGACACACATTTTACCACTTTAGACGCGCCTATCTTTCAAATGATTGACTTTGGGAAAAAATGATTTTAGAAACCTCAATGTCATTTTTAAAGACCTATCCATAGACACCCAACACGTATAGGTTTAAAGTAATTTTTTTTGTTTCAGTTCCATGTATGGGATGCCCCCCCTTATACTTTTATATATTTTATTTTTGTATAAAAATCGGCAAGCGGTTCACAGAATACATCTACTTACCAAGTTTCAATTCTGTAGTCCTAACAGTTTCGGAATAAAATGGCTGTGACATACGGACGGACAGACAGACAGACAGACAGACAGACAAGACAGACAAGGTTCCGTTTTTTGCCATTCGGCTACGGAACCCTAAAAATGACGATACTTTCATGCAACTTTTCCTCCCTTTCAACCCCTTAAACCCTCTTTTCGCATTAAAAAGTATGTCCTTTCTCAGGCTCTAGACTATCTGTGTACCAAATTTCATTTAAATCCGTTCAGTAGAACATTCACATAAACCTTACATATTTCCATACAAACTTTCATCCCCTATTGTTATTTTACACCCTTGGGGGTAAAACGTTTAGAAGTTTTGAATGTCATATTTATTTATATCAAATTAACAGCCTAAAAAATAAGTTTCAAGCTTCTAGCTCCTAAAATGACGATAATTCCACAACTTTTTATCCCTCCTTTCAACCCCTTAAAACCCTTTTTTTTCGCATTAAAAAGTAGCCTATGTCCGTTCTCAGGCTCTAGACTATCTGTGTACCAAATTTCATTTTAATCGGTTCAGTGGTTTTGGCGTTAAAGTGCCACAGACAGACAGACAGACAGGGTTACTTTCGCATTTATAATATTAGTAAGAATTAAAAACAGTACAGAGCTGCGTTCACGACCTACGCTTGGAGTGCAACCAAACGCTCTAACCTCTCTCTCTAACTCTGTTAGCGAATGTGACGCTCTGAGGTCGTGAACTGGGTTAGAGCGTTTGGTTGCACTCCGAGCGTAGGTCGTGAACGCAGCCCAGCGCCTCTAGTGATTACCTCTAGTGGTACACTTAACTAAATTTAGACCAATCAGGGAGCCAGAATAAGTCGAAAACTATGTAAGATCTGTCAAAAGCGTTTACGATAAAAACTCGTACTAAGGGTACCTACGGTTTATGAAATCGACACATCGTTTCAAAAATCCAAGTAACAAGTAATAAGTTAACGGATCTAGGATATTTTGAAAAATTCTGCTAGCTTGATTGGTTTGACAGTCCTTTCGCGTATTAAAGAGAAGTAAAACTACACCAAATTCAAAAAAGACAGATCATTTCTCGGATTGCCAGAGTTTGAAGGTAAATACACCATCTTCTTGCGCAGGATTCATAACGGTTGCCATAGAAAATATAATAATACTACGTACCGTTGCGGTAGACTTGTCCTACAGTGGAGACCGCGAATCAGCAAACGTAGCGTAGGACGTCCTGTGATCAGGCGGAATGACAATATATGCAAAGCGGTGGGCAGTGACTGGAAAAGAATAGCCGAAGATCGGGCTCAGTGGCGCATCTTAGGAGAGGCCTATGTCCAACAGTGGGCTGACAACGGCTGATTATGATGACACGATCTTCAATCAAAGACACAGTCATTGTAAACGATAAATAAAAACATTTAAATGAGTTGAGCACCTCCTCTTTTCAACCGACTTCCGAAAAGAAGGAGGTTCTTATACATCTGTATGCTTTTTTTTGTGTATGTTACGTGATTACTCCGTCAATTATGAACCGATTGAAAGATTCTTTTTGTAATCGGTAGGGTACGATTTCGAGGTGGTTCCATTGTAATTTAATTGAGATCTGATAAGTATCTCCAGAGATATGACGATAAACGTCTCAAACTTGCTACTTAAATTGACTCGCGGGGCATTAAAGTCGGTTTTTTTTGTTTTGAAACTATCTTAATTATTGTGAAATCAGTCAAATAGAACTAAAGATCCAGTTCCAACGTTCTAACGTAGAATATCTACAAATTATATTGGTATCCATAAATTCATAGCAACTTGAGCCGACCTCAAGTACAAATAAAGCCGGCACTTATTTTATGTCTCTTTTCTAATGGTACAAAATGAAAGAGATAGAGATAATAAGACATTAACCACTTGTACTGATCTGCAATCAAATTTGCCTACGAGAACCACAAATCACTTACTCATTTTTTAAGTTTTTAAAATCTATAGACATTAATCAATTATAATTCCAGTTCAAAGTTATTATTCGTACCATGCAAATGTGTTTAAAAACAAGGTCGAATATTTTAATTAGAATAATTGATAGTTTAAAAACTAAACAACCGACTACCACGCCGCGCGAGTTCGTTTCAGTAGCATGTTTGAAACGTTTATCGTCATATCTCTGGAGATACATATCAAATCTTGATAATATTTAAATGGAAGCGTCATAGAAATAAACCTTACATATAAAACAAAATATTTTAAATCGATTCACAATTGGCGGAGTAAACGGGTAACAAACAAACAAACAAAAAAATTGCATACAGACGAATTGAGGACCTCCTCCTCTTTGGAAGTCTGTTGATAATAGCATTTAATTTGAGTACACCTAGGTACTAAAATTAAATGCTTTAAACTTAAATAAATGCTAAACCGCTTCAGCTTATGCCTCACACCACACCACCGCAGGTATGCAGGCTCGCATTTGCATCTTGAGATGTTGGATGAATAATTCACTCCTGATATTTACTCGGACGGCAATACCTGACGGAGTGACGGACTGGTTCAGTTTACGGTTACGGTAACTTTGATGTTCTACGTTTACCTTATGTTTTGTGCAAACACTCTGTTTAAATGCTCGTTTATTCCCTATATGTGCAAAATGTGGCTTGAGTTTTCTTCTGCAGTGTTTTTGGCGAGCTAAAATATGGGATAATTCGAAGGGTTGTTAAAAGAATCTTCGCTGGTGGGTAACGCGTGAGTGACACCCTGATTGTTGCAAATGTTCACAAGCGATAGTAACCACTTCCATCGGGTGGTCGTGTGCTTGTTGTCTACTACAGCATGAACAAAACTGAAACAGTTTAGAGTTCCAGGGCTTCTTTTACCATATACGAGTAAAATTTTGGCAAAAAAACAATTGCGGTATTCAGTTGCAGTTTTTCGGCAAATTTGTTTTTGAATGAGGCAGGGAATATATTTGCCGTAATGGGTACCAAAGGATAGAAAAATAATTCACTGATATTTAGAGCGGCTAAAAAATAAGTTTGCGAAAATTGTAATTTTTTCCATCTCCTACGAAATGAACAGTAAAAGACCAAAATATTCATTAGGACCAATGTCAGTTTTCCCGAAAGAGTATTTTGATTCTTATTAAAAACCGGATCGATTGGCATCAAAACATGTGTTAATTGTCTATTTTCTTGCTGACTGTACCATGTATTAGAATTTCGTGAATGCAGCTCAAAATAAAAATAAAAGACAGTCTAATCAGAACGTTTAACTGCAGCTGTAATGGAAGACATACATCATCATCATGATCAGCCGGTGTCAGTCCACTGCTGTTCATAGGCATCTCCCAAAATACGCCACTGAGCCCAATCTTCGGCTCTCTTCTTTTCAGAGGGGGGGGGGGGGGGGGGGGTGTACCTACCATTTCAAATAATTTAAGTCTTCAATAGTGATGGGCAACTACGATAGCCTATATACTGGGCGTGACCCAAACCCAACAAGCCACTTTAATTATTGCTAAAATCGTACCCAAACACCGTTGACGCTTAATTGTAAACATCACAGTGCACAGTAGATTTTTGACAAATTCCACAACTATAACCTTATACTAACTTTTAACAAATTACAACCCTATGTTCCGAGCATACGGATTAAAATCTGTATTAACTGAACATAAGGTTGTATTTGCTATGATACATCAAAACGAGAGAAGAGGATAGTACAAAGTTTATAGTAGGTAAAACGTCATTGCCAAACACCCCTAATTAAAAATAATTAAGATAGATTAAAAACTAAATCAACCGACTTCAATGCCCCGCGAGTCAATTTCAGTAGCAAGTTTGAGACGTTTATCGTCATATCTCTGGAGATACTTATCATATCTCGATGAATTACAATGGGACTACCTCGGAAACGTACTCGACCGATTACAAAAAAGTCTTTCATATCGGTTCACAATTGACGGAGTAATCGCGTAACATACCTAATGTATGTATATAATGTAACAAACAAAAAAAATGAACATACAGACGAATACAGAACCTCCTTCTTTTTGGAAGTCGGTTGAAAAATGCCGTAATAAGTTCTTCCCGACTCCGGCTCAGGTGGCGTTAACTGAAGCACATAATAAACGTCAGACTTTCTCTTGCAGCGGCCATTTTTAATATTTATCCGTATTTTGTATGGAATGTAAATTGTTAATTATAAATTATAAGGTGTTCCGACAGCACACAGCCCTTCAGAGTTTGAGTATTCTAGACCTAGCGTGTTCACTGTCTTGGACCATATCATCGCTTACCACCAAGCTATCTAGCGACCACTATCTAGTGGTCGTCTATAAGATACATAAAATAAGATCGTTTAAAAAACTAAGAAGAACCGACTTCAATGCCGCGCTATTAATTTTCAGTACACATTTTGAGGTGTTTATCTCCATATCTATGGAGATACTTATTAGACCTAGCTAAAATTACCATAGTACCACACTTGCGATGTGTTCTTTCAAAGAAAAATCAAAATCGGTTCATAAACGACGAAGTTATCCGCGAACAAACATATAAAAAAATATAAATATTATACGGTCGAATTGAGAAACCTCCTCCTTTTTTGAAGTCGGTTAAAAACTATAAAAAGTTTATCTATCTGTAATAGATCTAAGCTCTATATTCTAGCCACTGCTCCTTTGTACCTGTGGGTAAGTACTTACAATCCACTTTGGTAACATGTACTGACCTGAATGCCAGTGGGTTATTAGGGCAAGCCCACTTGAGCAGTTCGGTTCAAGATATGTACTTGTACTTAGATCATAGAACACATAATAGTAAGTACTATTCCAGATGCTTGTACCACAGAATAAATATAACAGTACTATACCAGAGCTTCATGTAATTCAAGTTTCTAGGGATTGATAATATCGAGTCGATTATAATAGTTTATAATCAAAGTTTCTAGGTTTTTGGAAAGACGGATTGACACCATAAAAAAAAAATGAAATATAGTGTACTACAAACGAGGTAGGAGAAATGTCAATGTCAGAATTTATTCCAAAAAAAATTTAGTCGCAAGCTGTGCTTTATCGCGGCTTTAAATATGTAGCACATATTTGTGTGTGTAAAAAGCAGAATCAGTTTTCCAATTTTCTCAATTTTCTGTGCCTATTTCTAATTTTCTTTCCCTAAACATCTTGTTACCTAAAATAATAAAACTAGCATCATTGCTCAAGCCGTTCTCAGTTATGCGTTTCTTACCCACAAATAGCATTTATTGTTTATGTTTGTTTATAGATTCAACATAAAGAATCATATAACTTTTTGAACTTTTTCAACAAAACAAGGTGTTTATTGCGACTTCAGTTTCAGTTCAGTCATTCGAAAGGCTGACTATTGAAAAATATCGAGTAATGACTATGCTCTGCTGGTGCTTGTGTGTGGCCATTAAGTTAGATAACAAAATAGTCAAACTATCTTCTATCCATCTACTTATGTAATATAAAACACAAAAATTGTTACTACCTTTGTCCATTATAGATTTTGAAACCATCCAACGGATGTTCCCCAAACGTATGTCATTAGAAAGGCAATAAAACGAAGATGGTTTTAGAACACTACAACAATGCATTAGGCACATTCGGTCATATTTCTTTTTTTAGCGTAGTACCATACGCCAGGTATCCGCATATATATATATATCACAAAATAATGCTGGCATGATGTTCGGTTCCAGCAGATATGGAAGACAGGTTGAGCTAGTTGCGCTTTATGGATTGGGCTAAAAATAGAGTTATCCAGCTCATTGTCTCACTGCCGTCTTCCAATTCCAGACAGGCACGATTTCATCTTAGACCGCAATTTAATTTAACACCGAGTGAGATAGCGGTCAAGCACTGGTCTGCCCAAAATAAAAACAATACTATACTTTCCGGAAACCTATAAAAAGGTTTAAAATTGTTTAAAAGTGGATACAGACATTGCAAGGCATTTGCAGCGCACAGCGCACATCGCATGCTTCACAAAGTGTGGACCTTCATATTTTTGTGTGGATGTAGTCAAGATGCCTCGCCGCAATTAAAGGTACGCACATTGCGCGGTCGCCACAATTAAAGGTACGCACATTGCGCGGTCGCCACCATTAAAGGTACGCACATTGTGAAGATTTGGTGATTTTAGGGGAAAATACATATTAAAACAATTTAAAACACTAGTTTAGTTTTATATAAAAAATTGAGATTATTAAGATTTGCGCAATAAAATAAAACATCAAAATACTGCAATCGGCCATTTTTATTGAAACACCAATCACAGCGCAAGACGTCACGCCTATGTCCTCTTATGAGGCTTTCTTGAAAATTTTATTAAATTTTGAACATGGAAAACCCATGTGTATTCATTGTCATAGATTATATAATAGTTATTACATTAACTATGTCATTAACATATGCGTGACGTCACAGCCGACGCCATGACACATGTGAGCTGTTTTTTCGCACTATTGAAAAAATATTAGAAAAATTGCTTTAAACTTCGTCAAACTTAAGTTAATTACCGAAATGTACCGTGAATAGTAAATGTGTTCCCACATTACGGAAGAGGATTTCAAAATCTTTCCTCACGACTATTGGAGGTACGCACATAACGTGAGAAGTGCTTAGCACGCGGTTGGATCGACCCGAAAATGCGTCACGTTATTAAAATTGTAAATACCTACATACTTTAAAAGTTGTTACGTGTGAAAAATTAACACTTAAAATTCTGACGACATTATAAATATATTTTTTTATATACTTTATAGGCTAGCGTTTGGCCACTATCTCACCTGTTGGTAAGTGATGATGCGGTCGAAGATGGTAAGCACGCAAGGCCTAGAATGGGAACTGGCTATCAATGATGGCTGCCGGAACACATTAGATGTTTTGGTGACAGATTTTCTAACTTGACGGTGGTAGCTGGCCAGGCGGACACTAGATATTGTCCTACCACCATGCGGGTGTTGTTGGTTTCTTAATGATGTTTTCCTTCACCGGAGGGCCACTGTGAAAAGCGCACATAAAGTTTTCGATAGAAAAATCCATTGGTGCACGGCGGTTTGAACTCGGTACCACGGCATCAAAGCCTACCGTTCTCCCGATTACGCCACCGGGCCCTCAATATATATCACTTTACAGATTATTTACATATAATCTTTAAATACCTGTTAACTATCACATTATCGTAATAATATACAACGTTGTAGATACGGTTAATTTAACTACGGAAATATGATTAATTTGTCACACAAAAAATTAAATTATAATGGAAAAATACGTAAAATATACAAATTTAAAACACCAAAAATGTTATGTTATGCTGCAGACAAAATAACTTTGGCGTTTGTCCAAAATATATCTCACAAAAAGATTTCTGAATTTTACGCAATTCTATGCTTGCGTTTATTAGTCAAGAGAATTATGAAGCGGCATCGTATTTATAACTCCCGTCACAAAAAGAAGGGTTATAACACAGAAATAGAAATAATAAGGTATTTAAAGTTCCCCAAATCAATGAACTTGTGCTTTTATAGTACATATTTTTCCCGATTTTGGATCCGATTTTTCATTTTAGACGATAGAGTCTAGATAGATTATAAATGCGAAACTCAGTTTGTTTATTATTCCTATTTCTGTAGGTTATAAGTTTGACACATGTATCTGTGTGTCTATCTGTGGCATTGTAGTGCCCAAACGGATGAATAGATTTTGATTTAATTGTCTTAATCGAGAGTGCGAGAGAGTCAGCTTTGATTTATGAAAATCCGTTCCGCCAGTTTAAGACTATGAGCTTTTTTCTATTTTTTCGTATAATATGCAATTTTTACACTTTTTTAGGGTTCCGTACCCAAAAGGTAAAACGGGACTCTATTTCTAAGACTCCGCTGTCCGTCTGTCTGTCTGTCTATTTGTCTCCAGGGTGTATCTCATTAACCGTGATAGACAGACAGTTGAAATTTTCACAGATGGTGTATTTCTGCTGCCGCTAGAACAACAAATACTAAAAACAAAAAAAAGTTAAATATTAAAGGGGGTCCCCATACAAAAATCGTGTTTTTTAGTATAATGCCATCTATGACGCTCTAGGTGTCATCTGGGTGTTAACAACTCTTTCGTGTTTGTTAAGCTAACAACCATTCTAATTGGTTTCGGCAAAATGACATAGATAGAGAAACGCTAGTAAACGAGCCCCGTCTTTCTAGATCGCGATGACGAGATTTCACCGTGGACTCGTATACCAAACAAAATGTTCTGGGTAATATCAATTAATCAAATATGAGGTTAAAACTCTGTTATGTTTCGTATTTGTACTGTAGTACGAAACCCACTCTAAGTGTGCGATACAAGACGCGACTCTGACTCGCACTTGGCAGTTACATTTTTTTGCTATTATGTTTTGGCACCATGCCAAAAATGTAAGAATAATGCAGCTGTTTTACGGTATTGCCATTGATTGGTATGCTTTGCACCAGATTTCCAAGCTTACATTTTTTTGTTTCTTAAGTGCCCCGAAGACGGTCATTCGCAATTGTCAATTTTCACGTCATTGATGAACCAAATGATCGTCTACAGAGGCAATTGATGCCATTGTCATTCGCAACTACGAGGTAAAAAGCGAATGATGGAAATATTGATTGAAGCCCATTGACAATTTCGAATGACCATCTCCGGGCGCTTAAGAGCGAACCCAGGTGCACTTTTCCATACAAACGTATTCCCCCGTTTTCTCCCTGGAAAATGCTTCTAGAGCAAAATTTGTTATTTGTTATGTTCTTAAAGCCGTTTTAGATAATTATATGAAACACACCAAAAATGCAAGAAGCAGTTTTGGTTTAGTGGCCCCAAAGCAGCTATATTGTGTACGGATTCGATTTAAATATCGCTATAATCGGAACATTTCGTGCCGACAGGTAGAAAATTAACGTATTTCTATTGTACTTGCCCCATTGTATTGTTAATACAATGGTGCAAGTCTTGGAGAAATAGCTTAAATTTACTTTAAATTCTTAAGTACGAAAATTTCTTATGTTAAAATATGTGAATTTGATATAAAACAACGGATTGCAGTCCGGGAGTGCCGGCACAAGTGACAACTTGAACATAAACGTTGTGAATTTTGTCTATTTTCCCACCGTCTTACGAATTTTCGATCAAGTCACGTGTTCTGATGTAAGTTTAACATTTTTTACCAATCCCAAAAAGTTCACAACGCCGCTAAAGAAGTGTTCACTCCAATAATTATGATAGTTTAAAAACTAAAACAACCGACTTCCATGCCCCGCGAGTCCATTTCAGTAGCAAGTTTGAGACGTTTACCGTCATATCTCTGGAGATACTGATCAGATCTCGATGAAATTACAATAGGACTACTTCGAAAACGTACTCTACCAATCAAAAAAATAATCATTCAAATCGGTTCACAATTGACAGAGTAATCGCGTAACATACACACAAAAGATAATATCGTTTAAAAACTAAAAAACAACCGACTTCAATGCCGCGCTATTCATTTTCAGTACCAATTTTGAGATGTTTATCTCAATATCTCTGGAGATACTTATCATACCTCGATAAAATTACCATGGTACCACACTTGGGATATCTCCTTTCGAACAAAAAAAGAATAATCGAAATCGGTTCATAAACGACGAAGTTATCCGCGAACAAACATAAAAAAAAAAAAAAAAAAAAAAAAAAAAAAAAAAAATATACGGTCGAATTGAGAAACCTCCTCCTTTTTTTGAAGTCGGTTAAAAATAAAAAAATAACATACAGACGAATTGAGAACCTCCTTTTTTTGAAAGTCGGTTGAAAAGTAGAAAATTAAAGTAGTTACTTAAATTTTCTTATGTAGAAAATCGCTAAATACAAATTTGTTGTACAGTTTCATACCTACCAATGATATTAACTATAATCTGTATATATAAAAGAAAGTCGTGTTAGTTACTACACTTATAACTTAAGAACGACTGGACCAATTTTAATGATTTTTGTATTTTTGGAATTGTCTTTGTCAGGAATAGGATAATATGTATTAAAAACAAGGAATAATTGACCTAAAAAAATTATATAAGAAAAAATATTTTGCCAAAATGTTCCTGGGTTTCTAAACTGCCAATAATTTGATGTTCAATTGTTTATCCCGTCGATACGGTAAACCTCAAATTAATAAGGGTCATCGCTCCACACGATAAGTGTATTTTGCCAGTGTCAAGTACAAAAATTCTTCAAGTTTTTGTGATTTCAAGTCATGTGCATTTAAAACATGTTAATAAATTTTAAACACTTTCAGTAATGACAATTGTATGACATATTTATTGATTGTCAAATATGCGTGCGTTCAGAAATGTATGCTTATTGCTTACGAGTTTTTGGCGGGAACGTGGAAAAGTGTGTGTGATCTCATTGTATTTTTTCCTAAAAATGGTGTTCTTACGCGTGTAAATGTGTAATAAATGTGGATTATTAACCATTAAGTGCCGGTGAATGTGTGTGAGTGTAGGGAAACAGCACAATGTTGAAAAACATGCTATTTGCGTTCTCACCATAATTCCACTGAAAATCTTCAGGAAACACCACATCTTTACTGAAGGTATGACTTAGACTAGACTTTTACTAGAAAACTGAGCTGAAATATGACTTTAACCCATCTCTACGACTAAAATGGATAAAAACTTGAAGAATTGTAATACTTGACACTGGCTATATACACTAATCGTGTGGAGCCATAAAGAAACTTAAAAAAAATACATATGCTTACAAGCAATCAAGACAATAATAATTAATGCCTAATCAATTTTATATTTTGTCAGAATGTAGGTAAATACAGAGATATGCAAGAATGTGATAGCCAATTTATGAGTGCCGTATGTATACAGTATTATCCATAAAGCGAAAAAATATTAGACAGTTATTCATGAAGTAAGTATATTTATTCAGAATTGAAATTAAAAACTGGTAATAATATTTTTACAATTAAAATTAAACTCAATCGAACTAATTTCAAGTTAATAACTTATCTATACAATAATAACATTGTTTCATTGCATCATGTCTTGCTGACACGCGGTTGAAGTACTTGATTGTTGTATTTTTATTCTATTTCTGTATTGCCACAACTTTGATTATTTACTTGATAATCAAAGTGCCATAATACATTTCTAAACTTAATATCTCTTTTAACCAACTTCACAAAAATGAGCAGGTTGTTTTTTTTTGTGTGTATGTTACGCGATTACTCCGTCAATTGTGAACGGATTCAAATGATTGATTTTATAATAGGTAGGGTACGTTTCCGAGGTGGTCCCATTTTAATTTTATAGAGATCTGATTAGTATCTTCAGAGATATGAAGATAAATATCTCAAACATAGGAGAATGTACTGGTTTTAGAAGAAGAGTCCCAAGAAGATTATACACCATGGAGGTTGCTATTGCATATACTTTTGAAGACTAAAAAATATGACCTTGAATTATGTTTTTACATCTTTCTTCATGTTGATTTTGGTTTTTAACCCTGGACGCAAAACGAAGGAGTGTTATAAGTTTGACGTTGTATCTGTGTGTCTGTCATCGTGGCATCGTAGCGCCCAAACGGATGAACCGATTTTGATTTAGTTTGTCTTGTTTGATAGATGTCTTTGTCGAGAGTGTTCTTAGCTTTATTGCATGAAAATCTGTTAAGCTGTTTAAATATTATCAGCTCTTTTTTGGTTAAAAAAACTACGATAGCAACTTTCGTAAGCTCGTAGTCCTTTGACCGCGGACTTTAAAAAAATCATAATGGCGCTGTCGCAGTATCTTGTCACTTCAATGATATTGCAAAAATATAAGCTTGATCTAATTCTGAGACATCTCCTTGGAATGGTCTCAATGTACAAAGTTATACATATGCTTTGATTATAAACTCGGATTACATATACAAATCAGTCGGGGGTGGTTTTAATTTTTTGAATTTAAGTTATTGACAGATATTCTTACGGTAACTGTAAGCGAGATAGAAACAAAGGTGGGGAGAATCAATTTGTCTTCACAGGAATGTTCTACCAGGCAAAGTCTTGTGAATGTGCAAAGTTTTTGAGCATATCTAATATTTTTTGACATGACATGACATTTGGCGAAGATGGCGGCCATATCAGTCCCGCCCGCGACACTGCATATATAAATAACTCAGAATTATGAACGTACTTTGTACCAACCAACACTGCAAAAAAAAATTATAAGCATAATACCACAGATTATATAATAGTTACTACGTAAATAATACTTTTCGTTGTTAGGTTGGCTACACAGTGCTTTCATAATTCGGGTATTACCAATGTAAGGAAGTGCCAACTCTTATAACGTAGTAGTGATGTGATAGTAGTGATTCAGACTGTGTGGGCCATATGGCGGCTATTAATGTTAATAATCGCAAATAATACTTTTTAATATTCATTTTGGAATACAACTAGTCCGTGTTATAAAAGTATTTGGAATTATTGTAATAAAATAGACAATTAATTATCGTGCGTGTCAGATGCTTTTATTGCACAGGGCCATTTTGGACATTGTTATTTGATAACTTGATGACATCATTATGACTAGTGAATATTTTCGCTATCGCGGCATTTTAGGGTTCCGAACCCAAAGGGTACCAAATGAACACTTTCTGAGACTTTGTTGTCCGTTCGTCCGTCCGTTCGTCCGTGTGTCTATATGTGCGCACTTTACAGATGTACCTTCTTAACCGTAATCGGTACATACTTGAAATTTTCACAGAGTATATATCCGTCAGTGTATAACGGCCCAGACACGAAATTTTATAGATGCATGTAATTTAATTAAAACTTGTTTTGCACTAAAAAGGGTAAAATAAAATCTTTTTCAAAAAAAAAACCGACTTCATTACCACAAACAGGCACTCAAAAGCGAAAAATAAATTACTTAATATAATTATTATAAGCGCTACACACTTATCTATTTGAAGTCGGTGCCAGCCAAGTCTAATAGGTAGTAGATAGATATTAGATACATAAGTCTTCGGCAGTATTTGCATGTAAAAGCATTTCGAGCGTACCAAATATTGCATTCCCTGAAAAATATTCGATTTCCCATTGCCATCGGTCAAATCGTGAGTTGCATTTCAAATAGCCACGGAGAGTCACCTGGAGAGTTCGTAACGAAAAAAAATAGATTGAAAAAGCATTTCTACCTTTTGTAAAAAAAGCATTCAAAAAGGTTGAGGTACTCAGTCTGCATGCATTCTGCGATTGTTTTTTATGTGTTGTTTTATGTTGTTTAAATCATCATCATTTTAAAATAGCTAGGTACATAAGTCTTCGGCAGTATTTGCATGTAAAAGCATTTCGAGCTGTAGCAAATATTGCATTCCCTGAAAAATATTCGATTTCCCATCGCCATCGGTCAAATCGTGAGTTGCATTTCAAAAAGCCACGTTTTTACCTGGAGAGTTCGTAACGAAAAAAAAGATTGAAAAAGTATTTCTACCCTTTGTAAAAAAAACATTCAAAAAGGTTGAGGTACTCAGTCTGCATGCATTCTGCGATTGTTTTTTATGTGTTGTTTTATGTTGTTTAAATCATCATCATCATAATCAGTCACATGTATAATGTCACATGTATACTGTAGTTAGATGTTTTGTTTCATAACTTAAAAGAGTTGTTTAATGTATTATTTTTAATTAGTTTAACTTAGTGTTTTTAAGGAATCAAGTCAAATGTACTCTCAGCCCTTGACAAGTTGGTACTCTGAACTCCATCTAAAGGTTATCTGGTAGAGATCGCTTTAAGCGATAAGACCGCCCATCGTACTAGTTTAAGATTTTTATATTGTTATTTATATACTGTGTACAATAAAGAGTTATCATTAATTCATTCATTCAGTCGGTGTCAGTCCACTGCTGGGCGTAGGCTTCTCCCAAAACACGCCATTGAGTCTGATCTTCGGCTTTTCCTTTCCAGTCGAGTTTACAAAAAAGTAGGTATATAATATCTATATATATAAAAGAAAGTCGTGTTAGTTACTACACTTATAACTCAAGAACGGCTGAACCAATTTTTATGATTTTTGTATTTTAAGAATTGTCTTTGTCAGGAATAGGATAATAAGTATTAAAAACAATAAATAATTGACCTAAAAAAATTATATAAGAAAAAATATTTTGCCAAAATGTTCCTGGGTTTTAAAACTGCCAATCATTTGATGTTCAATTGTTTATCCCGTCGATACGGTAAACCTCAAATTAATAAGGGTTATCGCTCCACACGATAAGTGTATTTCGCCAGTGTCAAGTACAAAAATTCTTCAAGTTTTTGTGATTTCAAGACATGTACATTTTAAAAATGTTAATAAATTTTTAACACTGTCAGTAATGACAATTGTATGACATATTTATTGATTGTCAAATATGCGTGCGTTCAGAAATGTATGCTTACGAGTTTTCGGCGGGAACGTGCAAAAGTGTGTGTGATCTCATTGTATTTTTTTCCCTAAAACTGGTGTTCTTCCGCGTGTTAATTTGTAATAAATGTGAATTATTAACCATTAAGTGCCGGTGAATGTGTGTGAGTGTAGGGAAACAGCACAATGTTGAAAAACATGCTATTAGCGTTCTCACCAAAATTCCACTGAAAATCTTCAGTAAACACCACATCTTTACTTAAGGTATTATAAGGTTTATTTGAAAACTGAGCTGAAATGTGACTTTAACCCATCTGTACGACTAAAATTGATAAAAACTTGAAGAATTTTTATACTTGACACTGGCTAAATACACTAATCGTGTGGAGCCATAATGAAACTTTAAAAAAAATGTATGCTTACAAGTTATAATCCATCATCCTAGTATGCAAGAATGTGATAGCCAATTTATGAGTGCCGTATGTATACAATTTTATCCATAAGGCAAAAAAATATTAGACAGTTATTCATGAAGTAAACGTATACTTATTCAGAATTAAAATTAAATTAAACTGGTGATTATATTTTTACATAAAATTAAACTCAGTCGAACTAATTTCAAGTTAATAACTTATCTATAACAATAATAACATTATTTCATTGCATCATGTCTTGCTGACACGTGGTTGAAGTACTTGATTGTTGTATTTTTATTATATTTCTGTATTGCCATAACTTTGATTATTTACTTGATAATCAAAGTGCCATAATACATTACTAGACTTAATATCTCTTTTGTATTCATTGTATTACGTTCATAAAAGCCTAAATTAAGTTCATCTAAAAGGTAACACGACATTCATTGTCTGTTAGGTGGTACGAAGTTCGCCGGGCTAGCTAGTTTACTATAAAACTTTTACCTATGAATTCGGGGGCATGGTTTCATATACACTTTATGTAGATGTATCTACAGATACGGTGGTATAAGCATATTATATCGATGCCCCCCTGACTTGCTACAACAAAGTAACTTAACACCATCAAGGAGAAAAACTGCCGCGCCATAATCTTTCGGTGTTAAAATATTCTAAACCTAGCGTGTGCACCATTTTCAACCACATTATAACTTACCATCAGGCGAGATAATGGTCAAACGCTAGCCTATAAGATAAGCCAAAAAAAGCACATCGTCAATTACCACCAGTTGAGATATTAGTCAAGTACTTGGCATGTCCGAAATTAAAATAAAAAGTCAATTCCTATAACGATGGTTTCATCTGTCCACCTCGACAATGTACGTGTACCTACACAACATTGGTATCTAGTTTTAGCCAGAAATATTCGGATTTTTATCTAGGTCGGCATCGAAATGCGTGTCCACGAATCGCATGAGAAATGGCCACTCGCGTCGAATTCAAATGAACACCAATTTAATCTTAAAATTGTGGGTAGCCTACATGCTTCGGCGGTATATTTCTGAATGCCTGCGGGTCTAGGTAATCTATAAAAATACCATTGCGAATATAAATATACTGTGATGTATGTTAAATTGTTAAACACAATCCAAAATTTCATCGTACCGACGGGACTCGAACCCGCACCCCCCGGATTACACGTCCAGGTGCTCTGCCAATTAAGCCACGGTTCGATACATCGATACGACGAAATTAGTGGATTAACTTACGTAATAAGTAGTCATAGATGGCGCCACCAATGCATAATTGGGTTATCAAATGCAATCCACTAATTTCGTCATATCGATGTATCGAACCGTGGCTTAATTGGCAGAGCACCTGGACGTGTAAATCGGGGGGGTGCGGGTTCGAGTCCCGTCGGTACGATGAAATTTTGGATTGTGTTTAACAATTTACAAAAATATAAAGTGTGAGACACTTCAAAGAAACACAATATGTGATGTATGTTCACAAATTTCTCTATCAATTATTGTGGCCAATTTAAATTTTATATTTTTATTCGAAAGAGAATTTACATACAAGTCCTCTTCAAGATTTTCGACAGGTCATATTTCTATTTGCAATTGGTTGGTCAAAAAAAATGTTAAGGGCTACAGCATACCTTGATTTTTTGTAGAAACAATTTTTTCTCTTAAAGCATTTTCCAGGGAGGAAACGCGGGAATACATTTGTATGGAAAAGTGCACCCCGCGTTCCCTCTTAGGATAGTTTAAAAACTAAAACAACCGACTTCCATGCCGCACGTGTTAGTTCTAGTAACAAGTTTGAGACGTTTATTGTAATATCTCTGGAGATACTTATCAGATCTCGATGAAATTACAATGGGACACCCTTGGAAATGTACCTTACCCATTAAAAAGTAGTTATTCGAATCGGTTCACAATTGGCGAAAATATCAATGAATATATACAAAAAAGCATACATACAGACTAACATAGAACCTTCTCCTTTTTGGAAGTCAGTCAAAAATGTACTCCAACGAAATAGGCGATGTCATAATAGACTATGTATTAATATACTATGTGTGGCTCCAAAAATTTTCAATAAAATACCTAATTGTATTAAAGAACAAAGCATGACATTATTTAAAAAGAAATTGAAAATACTATTGACAACTAAGTGCTACTATAATATTGACGAATTCTTGAATGATAATTTTGATGAAATAATTTAACTGACATGACCTTAATATGTATTTATTCAAAAAGACATTTTACTATTTTATTGACATAACTTTTTTTTTTAAATTTTATATATTTCTAATATATATCTCAAGTTCTTTTAATTATATAATGTTATTCTATTAAAATATATGACATTGAATAGATAAATAATTACCACAATACTTTTTACTGCTAGCATAAGTCTGTAAAAATTGTTTTTATTTAAATATATATTTTTGTATTTTGCGGCAACGCCAGCTCTCAAATTAATGTAGCCTACCAGGCAAAACATTGCACACCACAGCGGTAGAATGTAAGAACATCTCAAATACTACTTCATCCTTTTTGTACTACATTTTCAGCAATAAAATTATTTCATTTCATTTCAGCGGTCTACAGGCCAGTACACAACAGCTTCTATAAACTTCGTCCTACTCGTAAGGCCAGCCGTACACGGACTGCTTCAAGCAGTTGAGACCGACTGCTTAAAGCCTCGACCGCGCGGTGAACTATAGTCATACATTCGCTGCCGTAAACACGACTGCTAGAGCAGTCGCGACCGCTTCAAGCCGTCAACTGCATGACGAAATTCCATCGTGCCGTTGACCGCTCGCGAGCGGTCGCGAGCTCGAGCAGTTAACAACCGACCGCTCGAGCAGTCGACGCCGACCGCTCGAGTGGTCCGTATACGTTGCTCAGCCAGTTAACTGCTCGAGCAGTCAGTATACGGCCGCCCTTAGCACGTTGCGCCGTCATCACCGCCCAACTGCTAGATAGCATCCAGTTTGGCTAGAAGATAGTCGAGAAATTACCGCACGTCCCCCTTATGTTACTTTACGTACCCCAGGGGTACGCGTACCATTATTTGGGAAACACCGATGTAGACTGTTCCACATGTACACACATACACTTGCACATATTTAGCACCAGTTACACTAGTCATCGTCAGTACGGAGAAACTGAGTGAATATGTATCTTCTGGGTAAGCATGCTCCATCATCGATCGCAACATAACATCAGGTGAGATAGTGATCAAGTGCTACCCAGTTCGGAGTAAAAAATAAACGAATGGCAGCGCAGTGAAAAATATACAAAGCGAGTTGTTATTTCAGCAGCAACTAATTACATGAAATCATATTACATCATTTTACCACAGTATTTTTCATTACATTATTTCACCATTATTTTGATCTCACGTATATCTCCATTTCACAATATAAATGCTTTTCCCATCTCATTTTTAATTAAGCTTTTATTTGGACGTAACATTGTTGTAACGATATTGAAGGGACAACAATACCAATCCAACAAAATAACGATTATGCGTCCATTTTCTTTTTAAGGGCGAACTTATCAAACAAAAGGTCTTGCAAACGCAATATTTAAATCCAATTTGACCCTTGAGTTTACATCTGGCAACTTTTAGCAGCTCTAATGTTTTACTTAAAATCAAATTTGTATCATTATTTTGTCCTATTGAAAAAATATCATTATGTTCAGGAGGCATTAAGTTAGTAAACATTAGTGTCAAGCAAATCTATACTTACTAATATTTTATAGATAAGTAGGTTTGTAAATTTGCAAGTTCGTCTTTTGCAAGTAAACTAACTCACTTTTTTGCGGAGACCTATTTTTATCCTAAGTCGACACTAAAACGGTCGAGTAAACACGTTTTTATGTTCACTGCTTTAACGGCAAGGGACGAAATATATGGAGAGGTTTTTATAAAAAAGTAATAGAACTTAATAAGACCTACAAAAAGTTCGCGCTGACAATTATGTCTATCCTATTAATATTATATAGGCGAAAGTTTGTTGATATTTGCTACGTTATAGATAGCCTAGACCTTGGAATAACACATAGGGTACTTTTATCCCGATATTTCCACGGTAACGATGTCTACGCAGGTAAAACCGCTGGGCACAGCTAGTAAGGTCATCATTTGTAAAGATATTTTCTCCTATACAGTAATGATCCTTAACCAAGTAATTAATTTTAAAAAACTACCAAAAATCTAAGTCTAGAGGTAGAACCTCTAGACTTCGGCTTGACACTACTTTCTGGGAAATCTGTATAAGTTATATAATTTTACTGCAAAGCTGCTGATTCGGCTTTTAATTAAATTTTAATGCTTTTAATAAAATAATTATGTTGCATCTTAAATAGGATTTATTTTCAGTAAAAAACTCACAGATTAACAGTTGCGCAACTAAAGTAACCGGTTATAAGAACTCGCGGAAGGAAAACAAAGATCTGTTCTATGCCAACATTGGTACTCGGAAGTTGACCAAGTACTCAGACCCTTTAAAGTAGCTAAGTCTTAGGCCCGCTTGCAGAGATCAGAGTTAATACATATTTTTATAATCTAGTGTTATGCATAATGATTACATTATTATTTATGTGTGATTTTGATGTTCTTCTTTCTTTATCGCGACAATATGAGATATAATAATTAAGATGGTTTAAAAACTAAAACAACCGACTTCCATGCCCAGCCAGTCAGTTTCAGTAGAAAGTTTGAGATATTTATCGTCATATCTCTGGAGATATTTGTCAGATCTCGATGAAATTACAATGGGACCACCTCGAAAACGTACCCTACCGATAACAAAAATAATCATTCGAATCAGTTCAGAATTGATGGAGTAATCGCGTAACATACACACAAAAAAAAAACATACAGACGAATTGATAATCGCCTTTGTTTTTGGAAGTCGGTTGATTAAGATAGTTTAAAAACTAAAACAACCGACTTCCACGCCCCGCGAGTCAGTTTCAGTACGAAGTTTGAAACGTTTATCATCATATCTCTGGAGATATTAATCAAATCTCGATGAAATTACAATGGGTCCACCTCGAAAACGTACCCTACCGATTACAAAAAGAATCATTCTAATCGGTTTATAATTGACGGAGTAATCGCGTAACATACACACAAAAATAAAAGAAGAAAAAAACATACAGCCGAATTGAGAACCTCCTTTTTTTTGGAAGTCGGTTGAAAATAAGATAAGCCTTTATTACTTTATTAATGTTATTATGTAAACATATTTTATTTTGTTGTTTTATACTGTCGATAACTCGATGGTATTGCATAATAACAAAAATATGTATTAACTCTGGATTCTGCAAGTGGGCCTAAGAGAGCTAAGATGAGTTTCGTTCTTTTATTTAGAAGAGAGTAAAATATACCATCGCGGAGATAATAATTATATCCTACCTATTAAAAATATTATAATTCAAATCAGTTCACAATTGGCGGAGAAATTACGTAACATACACAGAAAAACACATACAGTACTAATTTTTAATCTCCCCCTTTTTGTAAGTCGGTACAAAAAGACAGATATGACGAACGATAGGTTATTTTAACCCTTAAAAACTGTAGCAATCATTTTACATTTTAGTGTTATTTTTCGAGCGCGTTTTCGTGGACGTATTAAATATACAAACTTTGCTGTTCTGTTCCGATTTCAGAATTTCGACGAATTTCTGATCGTTAGCGCAAAAATATTCAAACACAGCGAGATTTTTGGTCACTGGAGATTTTTTTTAATTGGACCTTTGTATCGAGGCGTCTGTTTGCAAGTTTTGTTTGCGGAAGAAATTCGCTATACCAATGAATTTTATTCCATGGCTGTAATAAAAGTGTTTATTTTTATTTTTAGGGAGTGTTTCTATGAATTTTCTATTTTTTCTTTCTCTCAAGCCATTCGAACCTCTCTGAAACAAAGAACGACTATACTGTTGTGTTTTTCTACGTTTTGTTGCAAAAAAAATAACACAGAACTAAATTTTCGCTACTTTGTAATACCTATTCTATAAAAAAAAATATAATTTTTAAAATAAAGTTCTCTTCTGTTTCGAGACTTTTATTACATAAAGTTTGTGTTTTACTTGTAATTTATTTCTTGTCAGCTTCAATGGCCAATTGTTTGGATCTCAAGGAGTGCTAAACTTATTTTTTTGTTTAGTTTAAAGCCATGTGGGTCAAACTAGCGCTTCACCAGCTTTTTTTATGAAAAGAAAATATAGTGAAATAGTATATAGGTTTATAATAATTAGGTAGGTACTTACTGTCGTAGATTGATGATAAAAGCCGGATTGGAAATTGCGGCAATATAAAAGAACATACCTGTGAACAAATATAAAACACAATTTAATATTTTTTTCATTTTTACCTACCTACTTCTCAAAAGGCGGAGGTGCTGATTCCGTGGAAATGTAATTTATTAACCAAAATTATTCACAAAAAAGGAGGAGGTTCTCAATTCCTCGGAACCTTTTTTATGTATGTTCACCGATTACTCGAAGATGCCTAAACCGATTTGAAAAATTCTTATTTTGTTTCAAATGGTACTCTTCCCAAGTGGTCCCATTTCGTTTGAATTCGGTTCTATTAGTTTTCTAAACGATCTTACGAACCGCTAAGGAATGGAATACCCTGCCTGAGTCCGTGTTTCCGATTAAGTACAATATGGGGGTCTTCAAATCGCGAGTGAATAGGTATCTTCTGGGTAAGCACGCTACATCATCGATCGCATCATCACTTAACATCAGGTGAGATAGTGATCAAGTGCTACCCAGTTCGGTATAAAAAAAATAAATAAAAAATCTTAAATTATAAGGCATTGTTTGTACCTCAAAGAGAAAAATGTATGTGTGTATACAATATGTACGCACATAAGAAGTAATACATACTTCTTTGTCATAACTCCAATACAACCTGCGTGCCAATACTATGTATGCATTAAATGAGGTGACGATAAAATAACAAAATAAATAACTATATTAAATACAATTAACAAAGATTTTATTATTATTCCACAGATTAAAGAATCATATTATATCGATTTTTCATCTGACTTGCTATCAAAACGGATGGATTGCATTTGCATTTGCATTTTATGATTAACTTACGTAAGAAGTAGTCATAGATGGCGCCACCAATGCATAATTGGGTTAACAAATGCAATCCACTAATTTCGTCGTAACGTTACTTCGCACCATGGCTTAATTGGCAAAGAACTGGAACATGTTATTCCGGAGGTTGCGGGTTCAAGTCCCGTTGGTACGATGAAATTTTGGATAGTGTTTAACAATTTACAAAGATATTAAGTGTGTAATACTTCAAAGAAACATAATATTTGATTTACGCAGTGCAACATCTCTCGTCGGATTTGAAAACTGTAATGATTTCTTCCGAATGATTAACTTACGTAATAAGTAGTCATAGATGGCGCCACCAATGCATAATTGGGTTAACAAATGCAATCCACTAATTTCGTCGTAACGTTACTTCGCACCATGGCTTAATTGGCAAAGAACCGGAACATGTTATTCCGGAGGTTGCGGGTTCAAGTCCCGTTGGTACGATGAAATTTTGGATTGTGTTTAACAATTTACAAAGATATTAAGTGTGTAACACTTCAAAGAAACATAATATCTCACCTTATGTTAAGTGATGATGCGATCGATGATGATACTTATTCACTCGCGATTAGAAAACCCCCACATTGTACTTAACCGGAAACACAGAGTCAGTTTGAAGTGTTTATCTCCATATCTCGGGAGATATTCATAAAATATCGATAAAATTTAAATGGGACTACCAGGAAAGTATGCCTATCAACACCAATCAACACCAATATTATAAATGCGAAAGTCAGTTTGTTTATTTGTTTGTTTGTTTGTTTGTTTGTTTGTTTGGGACTTCTTCACGGTCAAACGGCTTGACGGATTTGACTGAAATTTTGTACAAAGATAGTACATAGGGCAGAATAGGATATAGGATACTTTTTTTTTGGCTATCGAGTCAGGGGTCCAGATATTTTTAATTGAATTTTGTAAATATGAGACTTCTTCTCGAATAAATGGCTTGACCGATTTGCCTGAAATTTTGTATGAATACATGTCATAGAGTAGAATAGGATATAGGATACTTTTTTTCTGGCTGTCGAGTCAGGGGGTCCAGATATTTTAAATTGAATTTTGTAAATATAAAACCTCTTCTCGAATAAACGGCTTGACCGATTTGCCTGAAATGTTGTATATAGACAGCTCATAGGGTAGAATAAGATATAGGACACTTTTTTTCTGGCTGTCGAGTCAGGGGGTCCAAATATTTTTACCTGAATTTTGTAAATATAAGACTTCTTCTCGAATAAACGGCTAGACCGATTTGCCTGAAATGTTGTACGAATACATGTCATAGGGCAGAATAGGATACAGAATACTTTTTTTCTGGCTGTCGAGTCAGGGAGTCCGGATATTTTAAATTGAATTTTGTAAATATGAGACTTCTTCTCGAATAAATGGCTTGACCGATTTGCCTGAAATTTTGTATGAATACATTTCATAGGGCAGAATAGGACATAGGATACTTTTTTTTTGGCTGTCGAGTCAGGGGGTCCAGATATTTTAAATTGAATTTTGTAAATATAAAACCTCTTCTCGAATAAACGGCTTGACCGATTTGCCTGAAATGTAGTATATAGACAGTTCATAGGGTAGAATAAGATATAGGACACTTTTTTTCTGGCTGCCGAGTCAGGGGGTCCAAATATTTTTAACTGAATTTTGTAAATATAAGACTTCTTCTCGAATAAACGGCTAGACCGATTTGCCTGAAATGTTGTACGAATACATGTCATAGGGCAGAATAGGATACAGGATACTTTTTTTCTGGCTGTCGAGTCAGGGGGTCCGGATATTTTGAATTGAATTTTGTAAATATGAGACTTCTTCTCGAATAAACGGCTAGACCGATTTGCCTGAAATGTTGTACGAATACATGTCATAGGGCAGAATAGGATACAGGATACTTTTTTTCTGGCTGTCGAGTCAGGGGGTCCGGATATTTTGAATTGAATTTTGTAAATATGAGACTTCTTCTCGAATAAATGGCTTGACCGATTTGCCTGAAATTTTGTATGAATACATGTCATAGGGCTGAATAGGACATAGGATACTTTTTTTTGGCTGTCGAGTCAGGGGGTCCAGATATTTTAAATTGAATTTTGTGAATATAAAACCTCTTCTCGAATAAACGGCTTGACCGATTTGCCTGGTAAATGTTGTATATAGACAGTTCATAGGGTAGAATAAGATATAGAACATTTTTTTTCTGGCTGTCGAGTCAGGGGGTCCAAATATTTTTACTGAATTTTGTAAATATAAGACTTCTTCTCGAATAAACGGCTTGACCGATTTGCCTGAAATGTTGTATGAATACATGTCATAGGGCAGAATAGGATATAGGATACTTTTTTTCTGGCTGTCGAGTCAGGGGGTCCAGATATTTTAAATTGAATTTTGTAAATATAAGACCTCTTATCTAATAAACGGCTTGACCGATTTGCCTGAAATGTTGTATAAAGACAGTTCATAGGAAAGAATAGGATATCGGATACTTTTTTTCCGGCTGTCGAGTCTAGGTGCCCAGTTTTGCAAATGTGTGGCCTACTCTCGGTCAAACGGCTTAACCTTTTTAGCTGAAATTTCGTATACAGACAGTCAATAAGACATAGAAGGACAACGAATACTTTTTTTTGGCTGGCAATTTCGGGTGTCTAGATTTTTATTATGGAATTTTGTGAATGTGTGGCCTCTTTTCGGCCAGATGGCTTGACCGATTCAGATGAAATTTTGTACAAAGAATAATAGTATTGTATATAATAGGGCATAAAAGGGCAAGGAATACTTTTTTCGGCAATTAAATGTGAGTGCCTTTAAAATTTACGCGATAGCTTTGCTTGCCCAACGTGTTTTATCTGCTTTGTGGGAAGTATTTCAGAAACATTCATGTTAACAGCCACATTTAACCTTAGGGTCATAGGTGTTGACTTAGTAGGTCATCAAAACTAAAACAGTCAGGGTCATAAAAAGCCGTCAAAATTCGCGCAGTTATAGCGCTCGCTCCGCTCGCGCGAGCATTTGTTATATCTACTTTGTAGAAAACATTTCAGCTACTTTTGTATTTTAATAGCCACATGCATCAAAACGAGTCATAGATTAAAACAGTACAACCTTCAATAATGATAAAGATTATTAACCTTAAAATAAGTGGATATCAAGTTTAACCTTAGGGTTATCGGTGTTGACTTAGTAGGTCATAAAAGCTGTCAGGGTCATAAAAAGCCATAAACATTTTTCGCGCTCGCTTCGCTCGCGCAAGCATTTGTTTAACCTTCTTTGTTGGTAATATTTCAGTAACTTTTATATATTAATAACCACATGCATCAAAACGAGTCATAAATTAAAACAGTACAACCTTCAATAATCGTTATTGTTGTTAACCTTATAATAAGTGGATATGAAGTTAAACCTTTGTGTTATCGGTGTTGACATAGAAGGTCATTAAAACTGTCAGGGTCATAAAAAGTAGTAAACATATTTCGCGCTCGCTTCGCTCGCGCAGTTATAGCGCTCGCTCCGCTCGCGCGAGCATTTGTTATATCTACTTTGTAGAAAACATTTCAGCTTCTTTTGTATTTTAATAGCCACATGCATCAAAACGAGTCATAGATTTAAACAGTACAACCTTCAATAATGATAAAGATTATTAGCCTTAAAATAAGTGGATATCAAGTTTAACGTTAGGGTTATCGGCGTTGACTTAGTAGATCATAAAAGCTGTCAGGGTCATAAAAGGACGTAAAAAAATTTCGCGCTCGCTACGCTCGCGCAAGCATTTGTTTTATCTTCTTTGTTGGTAATATTTACTAAATTTTGTATATTAATAACTACATGCATCAAAACGAGTAATAAATTAAAATCTTCGAGCATTTACCAATGGAGATGTTAACGTTGTAATCCTCAAACATTTTTTTCTGCCGATACTTACTGGGGACGAGGTAAACACGCATTGCACACACACTAATCACTCACTTTAACGATCCCGCACACTAGCTTGAAACACGCACACAGTATTAAAAATACAGCGTAGTTACGCACGCTCATGTGGCCAAAAATGGCTATATGGCCAGCAGAGAGGAACGCCTTGCGTTAACTTCTCAATTGGTAAATGCTCGAAGATTAAAACAGTACAACCTTCAATAATCATAATAGTTATTAATCTTAAAATTAGTGGATATCAAGTTTAACCTTTGTGGTACCGGTGTTGACTTAGGAGGTCATAAAAACTGTCAGGGTCATAAAAAGTCGTAAACATTTTTCACCATCGCTTCGCTCGCGCATTGATAGCGCTCGCTACGCTCGCGCCAGCATTTGTTTTATCTTCTTTGTAGGGAATATTTCATCATTTTTTGTATTTAAATAGCCACATGAATCAAAACGAGTTTATAATTTTAAACAGTTCAACCTTCAATAATCATAATCATTATTTACCTTAAAATAAGTGGATATCAAGTTAAACCCTAGGGTTATCGGTGTTGACTTAGTAGGTCATAAAAGCTGTCAGAGTCATAAAAGTTCGTAAAAAATTTTCGCGCTCGCTTCGCTCGCGCAGTAATAGCGCTCGCTACGCTCGCGCAAGCATTTGTTTTATCTTCTTTGTTGGTAATATTTCAGTAAATTTTGTATATTAATAACTACATGCATCAAAACGAGTAATAAATTAAAACCTTCGAGCATTTACCAATGGAGATGTTAACGTTGTAATCCTCAAACATTTTTTTCTGCCGATACTTACTGGGGACGAGGTAAACACGCATTGCACACACACAAATCACTCACTTTAACGATCCCGCACACTAGCTTGAAACACGCACACAGTATTAAAAATACAGCGTAGTTACGCACGCTCATGTGGCCAAAAATGGCTATATGGCCAGTAGAGGGGAACGCCTTGCGTTAACTTCTCAATTGGTAAATGCTCGAAGATTACAACAGTACAACCTTCAATAATCATAATAGTTATTAATCTTAAAATTAGTGGATATCAAGTTTAACCTTTGTGGTACCGGTGTTGACTTAGGAGGTCATAAAAACTGTCAGGGTCATAAAAAGTCGTAAACATTTTTCACCATCGCTTCGCTCGCGCATTGATAGCGCTCGCTACGCTCGCGCCAGCATTTGTTTTATCTTCTTTGTAGGGAATATTTCATCATTTTTTGTATTTAAATAGCCACATGAATCAAAACGAGTTTATAATTTTAAACAGTTCAACCTTCAATAATCATAATCATTATTTACCTTAAAATAAGTGGATATCAAGTTAAACCCTAGGGTTATCGGTGTTGACTTAGTAGGTCATAAAAGCTGTCAGAGTCATAAAAGGTCGTAAAAAATTTTCGCGCTCGCTTCGCTCGCGCAGTAATAGCGCTCGCTACGCTCGCGCAAGCATTTGTTTTATCTTCTTTGTTGGTAATATTTCAGTAAATTTTGTATATTAATAACTACATGCATCAAAACGAGTAATAAATTAAAACCTTCGAGCATTTACCAATGGAGATGTTAACGTTGTAATCCTCAAACATTTTTTTCTGCCGATACTTACTGGGGACGAGGTAAACACGCATTGCACACACACAAATCACTCACTGTAACAATCCTGCACACTAGCTTGAAACACGCACACAGTATTAAAAATACAGCGTAGTTACGCACGCTCATGTGGCCAAAAATGGCTATATGGCCAGCAGAGGGGAACGCCTTGCGTTAACTTCTCAATTGGTAAATGCTCGAAGATTACAACAGTACAACCTTCAATAATCATAATAGTTATTAATCTTAAAATTAGTGGATATCAAGTTTAACCTTTGTGGTATCGATGTTGACTTAGGAGGTCATAAAAACTGTCAGGGTCATAAAAAGTCGTAAACATTTTTCACCATCGCTTTGCTCGCGCATTGATAGCGCTCGCTACGCTCGCGCCAGCATTTGTTTTATCTTCTTTGTAGGGAATATTTCATCATTTTTTGTATTTAAATAGCCACAAGCATCAAATCGAGTTTATAATTTTAAACAGTTCAACCTTCAATAATCATAATCATTATTTACCTTAAAATAAGTGGATATCAAGTTAAACCCTAGGGTTATCGGGTTGACATAGTAGATCATAAAAACTGTCAGGGTCATAAAAGATCATAAAAGATCATAAAAAAAATTTGCGCTCGCTTCGCTTGCGCAGTAGTAACGCTATATAGCATATAATAGCGTGTTTTAACAGCCTCATACATTAGACTGACTCAAATACTTAAACAGCAAAACTTGGTAAACCTTGCTTAGGTTTACCAAGTAATTATTAATGACTTTAACAATAGACGATATCGAGTTCGACCTAAGAGTCATCTACAGTGACTTGATTGTTAGGTTATAAAACTGTCAGGGTCATAAAAAATCATAAAAAATGTTCGCTCGCACAGCTATTTACCTTAATTTCTTTGTAAGAAATGTTTCAGGAACTTTTGTGTTGAGTCAAACAATTAAACAGCACAACTTCGTATACCTAACCAAAATGATTAATGATTTTAACAAAAGAGGATATTAAGTTCGACTTTGGGGTCATCTATGGTGACTTGGGCTAAGAGATCATTGATCTAGACCTCAAAGGTAATAAAGACACAATAACGCGGGCGAAGCCGCGGGTAACAGCTAGTACCCTATAAAACAAAAGAAGAGTTTTCTAAATCGGTAAAAATACGTTCAAATATCGTAAGTAATTTAAAAACTTTCCACATCCAAAGCTGCATAATACTAAAAAGTTCGACTTTTCCGTCTGAAAAGTAAGTCCAATCTACTGAAAAAGTAACCCTGCTTCAGTGAAATACACCCTGTCTACTTTACACATGCGAGTACTAGGGTCACTAGATAGCTACATGCACTAGTAATGGACGCTGTAAATCTAGCATCTAGACTTGCCTAGGGCGATCTGTATCTATTTAACTCACTGGGAGTAAAACAGGGATAACCCTGTTTTACTAAAATGTTGACATTACATAGTGCTATAGTGACATATAAGAATCCTAAGAAGAAAATTGTAATACATATTTTATGTAGGTACCTAATAATAAGTAAGCTGGATGAGTCCACAGTTTGTAGAAGCATATTATAGCGATGTTCCGCCTGACTTGCTTTCAAAAAGTAACTAATCACCACCAAGGGCAAAACCTACTGCCATAACCTTACGGTGTTCCGGCAGACACAACAGCCCTTCAGAGTCAAAGTATTCTAGGCCTAGCGTGTTCACCATCTTTGACCACATCATCGTTTACCACTAGGTGAGATTGTGGTCAAATGTAAGCTTATAATATATAAAAAACACTCTATAATTCAGTATTTTTACAGACGAAAAGGCGCTCAATATACCGGCCGAAGTCATTGACTTGTTCTGACGTTAGAGTATGGAAAGTAAAAGTGAAAAAGTTTATTGATGCATAAAGCATAACACAGAACAAATTAGACTAATTACTAATAATATAAAACTGCTAATAACTGTGTTTAACAATTTACAAAAATATAAAGTGTGAGACACTTCAAAGAAACATAATATTTAATTAGACTAACTACTAAAAAAACAAAAAATATAATTATAAAAGTATAGAAACAAGTATTATGTGTCACTAAATTTCAACAAAATGTTTGTCAAGTGACCAACGCTGGTCTTCCGGTGATGCCGGTTGGTGACGTCACGTTATGTCATAAGTTACACTAGATACTCGTATAACTATTTACGTGCTATATTTTGTGTAATATATACATGTGTATAAAGTCCCCGTCACGAGAAGCTATAAATTATGTAAACAAACATCTTTTACTAAGTAAACATTTTATACTGCGAGATAATAATAAATTGACCATATTCAATCGACATGAAATATAGACGGGTTATATGAAAGTAACAACCTATTTAATTTAGTCGGATCATATTTTAACGACGCAAAGCGCTATCGTTTGTGTTTCTTGGTACCGGACGCAGGGATTGTAAACTATCGGGACGCCATTTTGAAATAAACGCGTCATTCGAGTTTCGAGTTTATTTTCACAAATTCATTTTTTTTGTTGGTCCAAATGTTGTGAACTCCTGAACACTAGTTTACATAATTTATAGCTTCTCGTGACGGGGACTTTAGTACAAGATTATGGTCGTGACTCTAAGCCACAGGTCATCGCAGCTAGAGAAGCACGTAGATGCATCGTAAATAAGTAAACGTAGCTGCGCTGTGGTCGAAACCCAACGGGTAACATAGCGCATACATATTTTGTTTTTGTAGGCACATGTAAAATTATCATAAATAATTGATATATATGAGGCAAAAAAAACCATGAGGGTACCTTTTTCTATTTTTTATGCTAGATAGGCAAGCGTTTGACCACTTGATGTTAAGTGACGATGCGGTTGACGATGTAGCACGCTTAGGTACCTGTAGATACCTGTTCACTCGCGATTTGAAGACCCCCGATGTAACAATCGGGAAACAACGTGTTTCCCGGAACGTTTGATATAGGACGAAGCAAAGCGCTTCATGCGTGTAGATGGATCGTCCACCATGAAGCGATGGCGCATATCAGTTCGTCTGGTTGTCCGATAGAAGAAAGGGGATGGAACTAATTAAACGAATATATTAACTATGACTAATAATTAAAATAAAAACTACAAATAATATATGGAATTTAGGTCGCTGTCTGCTGGTAGAGTACCCAAAAAGCTGGCGACATTACCTCTTTGAATCGCGAAACTAATGCGTTGCCCGAGGTAAGCGCCAGCTCTTTGGTCGTGGGAGACATCGATTAGGCGTCTAGACAGCTCCCTAACAAAACCGCGTGCTTGTTGACCCCACGGGCCTATGGTTTCGACCCCAAACGGAAGAAAAGCATAGTTGTCACCGATGCTTATGTATTTCCTCCGTTTGAGAGCCTCTCTGAGAGTCTGCAGCTGCTCCTGCCGCCCGTGAGGTATTATGGAGATGGGAAACTGCCAATGTGTCAACGCACGTCGCATCCCACACTAGCGGCTTCCCACAACACCAAGGAACCAACGTCATGCCGTCAGGCCTCTTACCATCGTCACGTGTGGTACGGTTCGGCTCTAAAATAGCCGGTACGTTTACGGTGGCAAGAGCCCGACGGATGACGTCGTTCAGTGAGGCGTGTTGAGAAAGCCGTCCCGCACTGCGACGACATGAAAGACCGTGGTGACCCAGTCTATCCACCTGGTCACCGCAGCGACAGAGATGCGGTTCTGTTATGGGGATGCCCAGATGCAGTCCCACCGCTATACAAAAACTGTTGTTATCCATGAAAGTACCTATATTGGACGAAGGTAACGCCTGCAACCAATATCCAGATTCACGTTCGCGCGTGGCAAGTAGACGAGCATGGTCCCTACTATCTGTATAACTATCCAATAGTTGTTTTTGTAATATTTTACATAAGGTCTCGTCCCATTGCCGCTGCAAACGGAGGCTCCTTGGGAAGGTTTCTCCTGGGCATGCCATGGACCAGGTGTTTTTAGCTTCTTCTATTATATCAATCGATATATTCGGTAGTGAACTGTTTAATATTTTCCCGAAAAGACCGGTATGATGATAATACTATGGACAGAAGATATAATATCGTTTAAAAACTAAAAAACAACCGACTTCAATGCCGCGCTATTCATTTTCAGTACCAATTTTGAGATGTTTATCTCAATATCTCTGGAGATACTTATCATACCTCAATAAAATTACCATGGTACCACACTTGGGATATCTCCTTTCGAACAAAAAAAGAATAATCGAAATCGGTTCATAAAGTTATCCGCGAACAAATATAAAAAAAAAAAAAAAAATATATATATATATATACGGTCGAATTGAGAAACCTCCTCCTTTTTTTGAAGTCGGTTAAAAAACGCCGGTAGCGACACACTAGAAATGTTGCGTATGCCTATGCCTCCAAACCGAATAGGTAAGGAAGCTTGACACCATGATTTGTCCGAAAGGGAACAATTTAGAATTTTTATTAGGATATTTTTGATTGCTTCATCTAAACTTAATAGTAAAGTCATGTGATTCCAAAACGGGCAACAGCGAAGTATATAAGTGAATTTAAACGAATTATATAGAATGCTATGTGGTAATGAATTTTTACTAGGCGCTCCGAAGCATCTTCAAATGTTTGGCGCTGTTCATCAATAATAAACTGGCCAAGTGCAAGTCGGACTCGCACTCGTAGGGTTCCGTAACACAGTTTAGTATTACATAACTATGATTTTTCGCAACTACAAAATTAACTTTGTTTTTCATAGTGTTTGTATGAAAAACAAAGTTATCTTTGCGGTCGCCATATCTCTAAAACTGCTGACTGTATCTCGTTCAAACCAATTTTCGTTGTTAGTTTTTATTGAGATCTACAGCATATATTTTTTTTAGATTTTTCACTCCCATACTTTAAAAGGTAGAGGGGGGGGGGGGGGGACCACATTTTACCACTTTAGACGCACCTATCTTTCAAATGGTTGACATTGAGAAAAAATTATTTTAGGAACCTGAATGTCATTTTTAAAGACTTATCCATACACACACGTATAGGTTTGAAGACATTTTTTTTTTGTTTCAGTTCCATGTATGGGATGCCCCCCCTTAAACTTTTATATTTTTATTTTTGTATAAAAATCGGAAAGCGGTTCACAGAATACATCTACCTACTAAGTTTCAATTCTGTAGGCCTAACAGTTTCGGAATAAAATGGCTGTGACATACGGACGGACAGACAGACAGACAGACATGACGAATCTATAAGGGTTCCGTTTTTTGCCATTCGGCTACGGAACCCTAAAAACGGGTAAAGACTCTTCTAGAATTGGAGCACCAAGGAGGCGAAGGTTTTCTTTATGTAAAAGTTTAATATTTGGGGCCAGACTGTTGAATTTAGTGAATAAGTCATTTCTTTTATCCGTAGGCACAAATGGCACAATGTCCGTATAGAAAATTTCACACTTTGAAAAATTTAGATCCAAACCAATTAAATGAAATGTTTCAATGAAAACCTGTAAATCCTATAAAACAGTGTTTGCGTCGCCTCCCAGGGTTCCGTCATCCAGATACCACATGTTCAATTTTGAATTTAGGCTCGAAATTATCGGATGTATAGCAAGCCCGAAGATAGCCGGTCCAAGAGGATCGCCCTGTTGACAACCGCAGCAAGAATTAATTTTATTATTCTTGTGAAGTAATTTTGATTCAGTTCCATAACATTGCCAAAGATACTTAAACGTTTCCGGTATGCTATGTTAAAACGAATATATATAGGCATTTATCCCCAAAACGACTTTCTGTGCTTTTTAGGGTTCCGTAGCCGAATGGCAAAAAACGGAACCCTTATAGATTCGTCATGTCTGTCTGTCTGTCCGTCCGTATGTCACAGCCATTTTATTCCGAAACTGTTAGGACTACAGAATTGAAACTTGGTAGGTAGATGTATTCTGTGAACCGCTTTCCTATTTTTATACAAAAATAAAAAATATAAAAGTTTAAGGGGGGGCATCCCATACATGGAACTGAATAAAAAAATTTTTTTTCTTCAAATCTATACGTGTGGGGTGTCTATGGATAGGTCTTCAAAAATGACGTTGAGGTTTCTAAAATCATTTTTTTCTCAAAGTCAATCATTTGAAAGATAGGCGCGTCTAAAGTGGTAAAATGTGTGTCCCCCCCCCTCTAACTTTTAAATTATGGGAGTGAAAAATCTAAAAAAAATATATGCTGTAGATCTCAATAAAAACTAACAACGAAAATTGGTTTGAACGAGATACAGTCAGCAGTTTTTGAGATATGGCGACCGCAAAGATAACTTTGTTTTTCATACAAACACTATGAAAAACAAAGTTAATTTTGTAGTTGCGAAAAATCATAGTTATGGAATACTTAACTGTGTTACGGAACCCTACGAGTGCGAGTCCGACTTGCACTTGGCCAGTTATTATTGTTTATTCTTATTTCTTTTTTTTTACTTTGTGACCATTTGTGGTACCATGGTAATTTTATCGAGGTCTGATAAGTATCTCCAGAGATATGGAGATTAAGACCTCAAAATTGGTACTGAGAATTAATAGCGTGGCATTGAAGTCGGTTATTTTTAGTTATTTAATCGATCTTATCACATTTAGTATTAGTGTTGATGATGTTGACTGGTATTAGATTCAATCCTTAATCACATGAAATCTAAATCGAATTTCAAACCAGTCTTTATTTTCATTTGCTAAGTGCGCTTAGACTTTTAAGGTACAGACACACCGCGGCGTCCTGCGATCTGCGGGCGCGATATCAGTACTTTTCAATTGTTTTCTGATTGCGTTTGGTGTGAAGCAGTCGGTACAAATACTACTGCGCAATATGATCGCCGCCTAAATCGCGCACGTAGGACGCTGCGGTGTGTCCGTACCTTTACAGCATACGATATGTTAGTGTTGTGGTCAGACTCCTAGAATGCATTTTCGGTATTAGAGATGGAAACTGCTGATAAAATTTATGCTACAATTGTATGAGATTTTGCTTTTAGATTTACGTACATGTGAGGTACAAAGCAAAAACAGACGCTAGATGCTGTATTTATTAATCTAAGTTTTGGAAAAATACTTTTTTATAATCGGCAACATATACCAACTGATTGGGCATTGGTAGCTGGGGATCATTGGCTCCTAGGAGAGAGAGGAGGTTCGTTTTCAACAACGAAAAAGGAAGAGGTTTTCAATTCGCCTGTATGTTTTCTTTTAAATATTTTTTAATGTATGTTACGCGATTACTCCGTCAATTGTAAACCGATTCAGATGATTATTTTTTTAATTAGTAGGGTACATATTCAAAGTGGCCTTTTTGTAATTTTATCGAGATATGATGATAAACGTCTCAAACTTGCTACTGAAACTGTCTCGTGTGGCATGGAAGTCGGTCCTTTTAGTTTTTAATCTTTATTGTTACCTTACATCTCTTATAGGATTGAAGCGCCAAGTTTGCAAGAACCATAGAGTATGGCCAGAACCGACTTAAACCCTCCTTGTACAAGACAGAGTTCGGGTTTGCCAGCCACTTGCGAGCACATGCCGCGATAACCTCTTTGATTATGGTAAGCTACTCTTTGGACATAAAAGATAATAGGAACATCGATATAATGCTCCTACTACCTTATTGCGCTTCGTCCGTACGCAACAAATTATGTGTGTTCTCACACGACTTGTTGTCCTTAACTTAACTAACTAGCGAAACTCCTGTCAGAAAAAATAATTATACCTTACCTAATACCAGAAATAAAAATCAATGCCTCAATATGTAATAAAATAAATAAAACGTTATATTCGCAGCTCCCAAAAAGTTAATAACAATATACATTTACAAGACAGTCGGTATTATAATAGAAAAGGAATATAGTATCTCTTATTTTCTTTTCGGTATGGGTTATTTTCGTCTGTACATCGAAGCGATTAGCAATATATGAAAGTAACACATTTTCTGCCCTATTTCTTGTGTAATGAAGGGCATTTTTGTCTGTAAATAACGATTAGTATAATATACACATGGTTATGAAATTCTGAGAACGATTTCCATGAAACATATTGAGTCTCTTGCATTGAATATTACTCGTTTGGTTTTATATAGACAAACTGGTGTTAAAGAGATCAGTATACATACGTATACTTACTTTATTATATAAGCAAGAAAAGAAAAGTAATTTTGTAAGTATTCTATTTATTTAGTTTCCAAAAAAATAATGCTAAAAATATTACTTAAGAGTGAACGCGGGGTGCACTTTTCCATACAATTGTATTCCCCCGTTTCTTCCCTGAAAAATTCTTCTAGAGCAAAATGTGATTTTACAAAAAATCAAGGTCTGCTGTAGCTTTTCTGAGCAATCAATATTGAAATAAACTTATGACCCTTCAAAAATCTTAAAGAGGAGATTAGAAGTCTTATATTTTCTTTTGTAATTGGTAGGTCATAAAAAGTAAATGTTAAAAAAAACTTTTTTTGTTAGGTCATAAGTCTAATCGTAGTCTAGTCATAGGTCATAGTATAAAAACTATAAAACAAACTTCAATGCCGCGCGAGTCATTTTCTGTAGCAAGTTTGAGACATTTATATTCATACTATACTTACCTGACTTTGAAAAACTTTATATGAGATGGCTTTGGAGGTGAACCCTACCTATGAAAAAAAAAAAAATTAATTCGGTTCACAATTATACTAATAAAAAAAACGTATTTAGAACTCCTACTTTTTGGAAGTCAGTTGAAAAATTGAATGATAACGGATCTCTTTAGGAATCAGTAACAATACGATAGCTTAACCTTCCAAAAAGCGTTTCTACTTACCCTTTAACCCTTAATCGTTTTCCAAACAAAACACCAGTGTAGAGAAAGGAATCTATTCCACCCATCCATTCATATCGGACAAGTCTGCCCAAAGGGTCGGAAGGGTTAAAGGCTAACCCCCAAATTGTGACGTATATGACCCATAACCTCTAAGTAGTGTTGCGAGTAAATAGATTGTCGACATCGTGACCTTTGCGGTAACAGTTTCGATAATTGTCGATAAATTGCTATCGATGATAATTAATTTTAATTATTGATTTATTCATTGTAATTTAATGTTGTGGTAGTAAATGGTAGAATATTACAATTTAACTTTTTTGATTTGCAATTTTTTAACATTGCGGCATCACACATTAGCACATTAGAAGTTTGGCGACAGATTTACCATCTCAGTTTTATTCAGTTCTATTTTAATTTTAGGCGGATACTAACTAGACAGTGACCTATCAACCACCAAGAGTGATACTAGATTGATACAAGCCTGCTCAACGCCTCACAATTTACCTTTTACCTTCACCGTAGGACAATGCCTATATATTTTGAATATTCATTGAAGCACTGTAGGTTTGAACTCACACCCGTCGAACTAACCACGTCAACTAGTAAGTCGAGCGTATACCAAATACACCACAGAGTCCTTAAAACGTCACACGTCAATACCTTCTCCTGTAATCCTTTCATCCAAATTGGTGCAACCGTTTAGTTGTGAAAACATGCCAAACAGACAAATGGGTGGAAAGACAATAATTTTTATATATTTATGACATTACCATGGATTAAACCTTTATGCACAATATCGACACTAAAGTTATCGACATTGTCTCATCACTATCGTAAGGGTCACGGCCGGTGGCTGTTTGTCTAAGGGCGGATTGCAAATTATAGATGAAGCGTTGTGTGCTAACGTGCCAATTTTGGCATACTATTACTATTGACATTCAACATTATTGTAAAGGGAATATTCTCATAAATTACTTTCGGTTAGTTTTTCTAGTACGTGTAGACTTGTAGTCTTTAAGTAAGTATCTATTTCAACCGACTTCCAAAAAGGAGGTTCTCAATTCGACTGTATGTTTTTTTTAAGGTATGGTACTCGATTACTCCGTCAATTGTGAACCGATTAGAATGATTATTTTTGTAATCGGTTGACAATGAAATTACAATGGGACCACTTCGCAAACGTACCCTACGTTTCTGAGGTGGGTCCCATTGTAATTTCATCGAGATCTGATAAGTATCTCCAGAGATATGACGATAAACGTCTCAAACTTGCTACTGATATTGACTCGCGGGGCAGGGAAGTCGGTTGTTTTAGTTTTTAAACTATCTTAATTATATAGTTTATTTTTATGTACAATCCGGGTCCGGGGGTCTTTCGCGAGTGAACAGGTATCTTCTAGGCAAGCGTACTACATCGTCGATCACACAATCATATAACCTCAGGTGAGATAGTGGTCAAACGCTTGCTTATCTCCTACAAAAAAAATAAGATGGAGGATAAAAGATTGAGATTAAATTTAAATACCATACCCTATTCTTTCTGATTCTCTTCAAATATTCGGCATATCGAAGAATCCGCCTCCATGTGTCATATATTTTTAATATCATATAGGCTAGCATTTGAATGTAGAGGTAACAGAAACATGAGTGAAATATAATACATATGTATGCGTTTATGTATCTGTGTGTGTTGTATGTATAGTTTAGATGTTTTTAGCCGACTTTACAAAAAATGAGGATGTTCTTATTTCGTCTGTATGTTTTTTTTACATTTTTATTTTTTAAATTGAATCACATAATGAGGTTTAACACTTTGGATATATTTTACTGCCAGTAAAAGTAAAGAATATTCTAGACCTTATTGTTATCCCACTTAAGCGTCATATTTTCTACCACCAGATTACGGGACAGAATAGCATAATAGCGTCGCATTTACTAAGGAATACCTAGGACGCCTGATGTCGACACCGACTAATTGACGTTCGTTAGGCTGGCACCACCTGCTTTGAATAGTACATTGTATTAAACGAACTAGACGCCTTGTTGGTAATTTGGTTCTAGCTCTCGGGAGTAGGTAAAGCTAGTACTTATACCTTATACCACAAAATACTTAATAGTACTCGTATACTATTAAATGGTGTATTTGCATCGACACAGGGTCATATTTTGTGACCTCTTCGTGATCAAACGGCTTGACAGATTTAGTTTAAATTCTGTGCTAGGTTAGCCGTATGGCCTCAGAATATGTACCTCAGAATACCTTCGAGCATTTATCAATGGAGATGTTAACGCATGGCGTACCCCTCTGCTGGCCATATAGCCATTATAGGCCATATGAGCGTGCGTAAATACGCTGTATTTTTAATACTGTGTGCATGTTTCAAGCTAGTGTGCAGGATCGTTAAAGTGAGTAATTTGTGTGTGTGCAATGCGTGTTTACCTCGTACCCCGTAAGTATCGGCAGAAAAAAATGTTTGCGGATTACAACGTTGACATCTCTATTGGTAAATGCTCGAAGCAGAATACAGAAAAACCTGAAACCGCTTCCAGCCGTAATTTCAACCGAAACTCTGTGTCCAAAAACCGATCCGCACGCGACTCCCTTATTAGATAACTAACGTAAAGTTGCTATCTAGCATTTTACAGCTAGGAACGGCACTAAATGGCTTAATATAATTTAATTAGACATTTACAAAACACGATATCTCCGCAACAAAGTTCACAGAGTGACTTAATCCCCGTCATTTTTCAACCGACTTCCAAAAAGAAGGAGGTTCTCAATTCATCTGTATGTTTTTTTTTCCTTTTTTTGTGTGTATGTTACGCAATTACTCCTCCAATTCTGAACCGATTCAAATGATTATTTGATTGAATGATTTGTAATCGGTAGGGTATATGTTTTCAAGGTGGTCCCATTGTAATTTCATCAAGATCTGTTAAGTATCTCTAGAGATATGACGATAAACGTCTCAAACATGCACTGAAATTGACTCGCGGGGCATTGAAGTCGGTTGTTTTATTTTTTAAACTATCTTATTTATATTTTGAGGCTTCATTTTAGGTCATTTTAGGTAAGTTGAATCCGCTTGAAATCATTTTTAGGGTTCCGTAGCCGAATGGCAAAAAACGGAACCCTTATAGATTCGCCATGTCTGTTTGTCTGTCCGTCCGTATGTCACAGCCATTTTATTCCGAAACTATTAAGACTACAGCTAGGCTATTCTGTAAGCTATCTCGACAGCGGAATCCGCGGTGAGATTTGACTTTCGTATTACGAAATTCAACCGTATTACGAACTTGATAGGATTGAATTTCGTAGCACGAAATTCGAATCTCACCGCGGATTCCGCTGTCGAGATAGCTTACAGAATAGCCTAGCTGAATTGAAACTTAGTAAGTAGATGTATTCTGTAAACCCCTTTCCGATTTTAATACAAAAATAAAAAATATAAAAGTTTAAGGGAGGGCATCCCATACATGGAACTGTAACAAAGAAATTTTTTTTCGTCAAACCTATACGTATGTGGTGTTTATGGATAGGGCTTTAAAAAACTGGCCAAGTGCGAGTCAGACTTTTGTCCCGCACACGGAGGGTTCCGAACGCCATCTTACGAATATCTAACGAACTTAGTTCTAATCTAACATCAAACCAACTAAGTAAACGTTAACACAAAGGTAATTAATATTATTAAATCTGGAAGACCGAGTGTTCGTACGACTAACTAACTTTCCACTGATTCTAGCTAAATGAAACTCTTTTAGTACTAATATAGAAGATATATTATTAATCAATACTGTACACTATTACAAACAAATACAAATCTCAAATAAGTATAAGTAAACAAATCGACAGAGGCCCACAAATTTAACAAATGAAACGCTTGCGCGTGCTTATTTTTCCTGTGCTGCCATCTAGTTGCGTCGAGGTGAATTAATTGCAAAGGCTATTACACAAGTAAGTAATTTGTAGTTTATTGCAGATTGAACACCGAGCTTTGCCAAAAGCTACTTCTACTCGCCAATAGATGTCGGAAGGAGTCATATTTTAAGTTCATTATTGAAAACACGAATAAAACAACATTTCTGAAAATGAATCCTAGCTAGATCGATTTATCGCCCCCGAAATTACAAAATTTTATTTAATCGCTGGAGCCGTGTCCGAGATTCAGATTCAGATTCCGAGATTAAGGTAAACAATGAAGATTCAAGCGCTATCGTAAAAAACACGTTTTTTGTTTTAATTTTTAACTTTCTTCTGTTTTTAGTATTTGTTGTTATAGCGGCAACAGAAATACATCATCTATGAAAATTTCAACCGTCTAACTATCACGGTTCATGAGATACAGCCTGGTGACAGACGGACTGACAGACAGACAGACGGACAGCGGTGTCTCAGTAATATGGTTCCGTTGGTACCCTCTGGGTTCGGAACCCTAAAAATGACATTGAACCTCAGTGTACACCTAAATTATTTTTTTCTCAAAGTCAATCATTTCAAAGATAGGCACGTCTAAAGTGGTAAAATGTGTGTCCCCCCCTCTAACTTCTAAACTAAGGAAGTGAAAAATCTAGAAAAATATATTCTGTACCTATCTCAATAAAAACTAACAACGAAAATTGGATTGAACGAGATACAGTCAGCAGCTGCTGAGATATAGCGATTGCAAGTGTAACTTTGTTTTTCATACAAACATTATGAAAAACAAAGTTATTTTTGTAGTTGCGAAAAATAATAGTTATAGAATACTCTACTGTGTTACGGAACCCTACGAGTGCGAGTCCGACTTGCACTTGGCCAGTTTATTCATATGTTGGGTTACTACACTCAAATTCGGTATCCTCTTACTTCAATTATATTGTAAAAACATGTTAACATTTGCCTGTTGCTGGGACATCTCCTGGAATTTGCAGGATACTCTACTCATCACCAACCACTCATCACAGTTGAGATATCGTGTGTAAGCTCGTTAGAATGGTCTAAATTAAAAGATTAAACTGAAATCTGTCGGGAGTGGTTTTAAATTTTGAATTAATGTTATATTGCTTTCCTTTTTTCGTGTGCTTTAAGGTAAATAAATATATAGGACCGAACGTTATAACGAGTTCACACCAGGCGATTCTAGTCGTTCAACTTCCTAGAGATGTACTTGTATTTCGATTCCAAGTACTTTTAGTATCGATACTTTGGAATAGATACCGGTTATAAGTACTCGTTTTGTTACTCAATAATTTGTTTTGGAAGAACATTTAGGCTGGCATTATACAGCGATAATAGGGTTTCGCATGAAACTATTTGATTTGCTAATCAAGCGCGATTTAATCGATACAAAATATCGAATGGGTATTTTTTTGTAACTCGTATCGTACATCCCTAAGAAGTTCGACGACTGGAATCGCCTGGTCTGAACCTGGTATTACGCGCGCGTTAGCATTTTAAATAGTCCTCTAGTGTTTCAATTACGCTTCATATCGATATCAGGCCCCTCGCCCACAGCGACTTTTTGTAGCGATGCTGTCGTGCGTTTCGTAAACGTGTGGCAGCATTATTGCTACTAACGCGCGTTCGTTGCATTTGCAACGTGCTACAGATGCCAACAGATAGAGTACGTTCAGATGAAAAGCGATCAACGCGCGTTTTGATAACGCGCGGACTAGGCGCGGCGACTAGGCGCGGAATAAGCAGGAACCTCTCCAGTGACAATGCAGTATGATTATAATAAAGATTCGATTCCTACTTCCATGCCCCGCGACTCAATTTCAGTAGCAAGTTTGAGACATTTATCGTCATATCTCTGGAGATACTCATCAGATTTCGATGAAATTACAATGGAACCACTTCAGAAATGTACCTTACCGATTAAAAAAATAATAATTAAAATCGGTTTACAACTGACGGAGTAATCGCGTAACATACATACAAAAAAAAAGAAAAAAAAAATCAGAACCTCCACCTTTTTGGAAGTCGGTTGATCAAATAAGAATAATTCTGGAATGAGCTGATTTTGCGGATCACTGAGCTTTAACTCTCGTCTTCAAACCAACTTCAGTTGACTCCTTTCTCTTAATTAAATAATTGACAAAGATATAGTAAGTATCTCAGGCGTATAAGTAAAATCCTACCACTAATATGCGTAAATATTTTGAGCAAAAAAATTGACCATATTTTCCAAGTTCATGAATAATAACTGCGCTTATTTTTCCAGGGGATTTCCAAGAATTTTCCCAGAACGCGTAAAACGCGCTCTATAATTGGGTTACAGTTACGGCTTACTTTACTGCGTCTCGGCTGTTTATGCTGGCTTTAAGGCTATCATGGGAATAATTGCAGAGACGTGCCAGTTCTCATTTATGCCGGATGTAGCACCTTCTCTAGCGGATCTTGATTATTTAATACATTTTTTTTAATACGTTATAGGCTAGCGTTTGACCACTATCTCACCTGTTGGTAAGTGATAATGCGGTCGAAGATGGTAAGCACGCTAGGCCTAGAATGGGAACTGGCTCTCAAGGATGGATAGCTGCCGGAACACATTAGATGTTTGGTGACAGATTTTCTAACTTGAGGGTGGTAGCTGGCCAGGCGGACACTAGATAGTGTCCTACCACCATGCGGGGGGTTGTTAGTTTCTTAACGATGTTTTCCTTCACCGGAAGGCCACTGTGTAAAGCGCACATACATTTTTCGATAGAAAAATCCATTGGTGCACGGCGGTTTGAACTCGGTACCACGGCATCAAAGCCGACCGTTCTCCCGATTACGCCACCGGGCCCTCAACATTGCATTATCGGCACCTTACTTGACTATAGTCATCTGCCGAGAAGAGAAACATATCGCTGTATTTGTGAACATAGACAGGTATACAGAAAGGTAGTAGGTACTTAAGACGGTTCTCATTGTAAGAGATTCCTCACTGTACCATAGAAAAGATAATAATACTACGTATAGAACGGACACTCTGTTCCCCCCACCAATTCCGGGCTTCCTCACCCCGCCACCGACTTGGAGCTGTCGAGGAGCTGCGCTGAGCAAGGACGCCACACGCGTACGACTATAGAACAATTACTACTCACGGAGAGAAGAACATCAACTTCATACATTTATGTTGGGACCAGTAGACACTGGAGGTTCAAATTTACGTAGGTTCTTATTACGTAGGTATATAATAAACACTTAATTATATTAGTATACCTACCTACATAATAGTATTTTAGAATTTATTTTCATAAATGAAACAACGATATATATATATATACTCGTGCGTAAATAACGCTTAATTTGTAAAATATTAAAAAAAACTTTCACGTTTAAACATTTTTATAACACAGCAATTGGGAACTTGATGTAGGTACGTAGTATTTATATTCTCTTTACTTGATGTCGCTCTAACGTGCGAGCAAGACACACGACATTTTTTGTTTTAACTAACCGGCATTCACTCGCGTTTATTTTTCGGATTATGCTCCGACCGGTTTCGACTTGATTTGAGAGTCTTCGTCCCGGGAGCGGCTAAGAAAGCTGTGACTCGCGGCGTGCTGCACGAGCTTCCCAGCGCGACTGGCGACTCGACGTAGCGGTCGCAGATGGTGGGGGTGGTGTTGGAGATCCTCGAACGTTCTCCGCTTCCTCGTTCGGCTCGTCCTCAGATCCGTAATCATTGGGGAGTGCTGTTATGTTAGGGTGACAGCACACCGAGCTAATTGTGTCAACTTCGGGATAATATGACGGTGTTCGGATGGTGTTTCCCAGTGTCGGCACCCATGCCTGCGGTACTACCCACCCGCGATCCCGGTTAAGCCGCTCCCGGGACGAAGACTCTCAAATCGAGTCGAAACAAAATAAACGCGAGTGAATGCCGGTTAGTTAAAACAAAATATGAATATCACTCGTGAGAATTTCATAACACACGACATTGTTTCGTACAGCTCTGGCTGGCCGCCCAACACAGAATAAAAAATAGTTACTGTGGTGCAGTTTGTTCTATACAAGTCGACTGGACCTGGAGATGATGGTTTACGAAATAGCGACTAATATTTTTAGTGTTAAAAGCTTTTTGGGTAAGTGTACAAAAAATATTCATACGGTCAGTACGTAGTACGTATGTACGAAGTAACTATTATATAATCTGTGATACGGTGATTACGGGCGACAACCTTAGACATCACGCACACAAATGCACGTATAGAAAAACGACCCGTGTGTAGTGTCTGTGTCGGTGTCACAGTGTCGGTCGTTAAAACGCTAGTTTGTATGGAGATTTAGCGAGTGTCCGGGGTGTGACTGTACATAGAGCCCTAAGCAACCGTAGCTAAGGTTCTGTCATCAGCATTATAAGGTAACGTTTTTATATTGTAAATTTAGATAATTGTTATATGTTGTGGATTTTATTGGTTAAAAATCGACGACATGTTATATGGTGCTTAAATAATACCTGGTAAAGAGTAGCTCAGAAGGGGGATGAGTGACTTAAAAGCTTAAGCGCTTTAATGGATAGGATGAGCAACAAACTATAATAGTATCAAACTAGAGTCCAGTTCTAGTTAAAGTCTAGTTACTAGACTTTAAAAAAAGAAAGGTATTATGTGTATAGTACCAAACTAATATGTCCTTTTTAACAATTTAATAACAATAAAATGATTTACTCTATGTTGCAGGAGATTCAAATCCTGTGCCACAAAACAGCGCTTTACCACAAAATTATATTTCACATGATTGCGTAGGTTAATCGGACAAACTTGGTTTTGGCCGGAAAGAACTAGTCATCTCTGAAGATGTTTTTTTGTGAAGTATGTAATAAAACCGAAGAAGGTCATTAACAGATCATGAGATCTAGACGAGTTCAAAATGTAAGGTCTTAGTACTCTCCTAATACGTGATAGAAATAATGTGGTATGTTACAGATTTTCAGGAGTGACCCAACTGGCTTTTTATGCAATCTTGATTTGGCTTGATCACTATCTTTCCTGATTTTTAGTGACAATGCAGTCTAATAGCAGGTTCACACCAGGCAAATTTATGGTACGGCCACACCGCAGCGTCCTGCGTCCGCGTGCGCGTCCGCGATCCAATTTTCAATTGTTTTCTGATCGCCGTAGATCGCATTTGGTGTGAACCAGTCGGTACAAATACTACTGCGCTATTTGATCGCCGCCTAAATTGCGCACGCAAGACGCCGCGTTGTGGCCGTACATTTAGTTATTCAAATACCCAGGTATTTTTGGATTTACTTTTCTTTCAATTCCTAGTATTCCTAGTACTCTTAGTATCGACACTTTGGAGTCGATACCGAGTAGGTATCTGTTAAAGTATTACTCAAATATTTGTCTCGGAAGAAAATGCTATTATGGATCGAAACTAAAGTTTCGGATTAAATTGGTTATTCAATCGAAATTTAATCTATAGAATGTATCCAATAAATGTTTTCTTTAATTCGTATTGTATATCCCTAGTAAGTTGACTGTTGAACAGCAAAATTTGCGTGTTGTGACTAGTATAGGCTGGAACCGAGCTTGTCGAGTTGAGCGAGACTAGGACTGCAGACTTTTGACCAATCCACCTAGAGCAAGAAGTATAGCGAATATCCCTACCATTTTGAAAAAAAGACACAAGATTGAATCAATACAAAAATTCTGTATAATTATTGAACCTACGTACAAAATTCACGAGAATGCGACCTAGGTAGAGGAGAAAAAACTTCCAGACAGAAGAAGATAGACAAATTACATACGAAACCTTTTTTCCAAAGCTGAAACGGAGACGCTCGCTCGGTCAATATAATATTTAACATTCTAAATAATAAAGGTACGACCACACCGCGGTGTCTTGCGTCCACGTGCGCGGGTGCGATCTGATTTTCAATCGTTTTCTGATCGCGCGTTTGGTTTGAACCAGTCGGTAAAAATACTACTGCACTCTCTGATCGCACACGTGGACGCAGGACGCCGCGATGTGGCCCTACCTTTAAGATCACACGGTAAGTTAATAAGTTTCTTAACAAAGTGAAGAAAGTAATCCACCATAAACTATATATTTTCTACAGGCTAGTATTTAATACATAACTACATGAAAAACTGATCAAAAAAACTGATGACTTGACTATATAAAACCGATAAAACAGCCCCGCAATTTACAAAAAGCTGCTAACCATTTGCCAATTGTCCTGTCATCAGTCAATACTAGAAAAATACGGAAAAAAAAAACAAGTACAATATATCACTTCAGTTTTATTTGTTTAGGACAGAGGCTGACGTGGAAAAAACATCTTCACACAAGATTTATACAGAGAAGTGTTTTTGTAGATCTCTCTGAAGATATTTTGTCCAACTATATACTAGTGTAGGTCGCTCTTGTATAGGATAATAAAAACCGGCCAAGTGCGAGTCGGACTCGCACACGAATGGTTCCGTACCATTCATTATCTACAAAAACGGCAAAAAAATCATGTCTGTTGTAGGGAAGCCCCACATATATTCGTTTAATTTTTTTTTTGAAGTGAACATATAACTTTATATTGTGTGGTTTCCAAACGTCTACCTGTTGCCGTTATCAATATCGAGCAAAAACGAGCAAAATATCACGTTTGTTGTACGGGAGCCCCCTTCAATATTTATTTTATTATGTTTTTTAGTATTTGCACAGAATAATGAATAGTACAAGTACAGAATATGCAATCCTTGCGAGCAAAAATGGCGCGATTAAACCTAGTTACAACATGCGTTGCGCCTAGTTATCGTTCAAAACACGCTACACGCCTCGGATGCGACCTTGAATTTGCGTCACAGAATAAACTATTAGTAACTATGAACCGCGTGTTGTGCACCGTAAAATGTACCGAAAGACCACGCGGGAAGAGATTCTATCACTCGGTCAGCTCGCGAGCCGTCAGCTGTCTCTTACTGTAAGGTTGAGTGTTGTGAGAAAACAAATTGATTAGTAAATAAAGGCGCGCGTCCGATCGAGAACGCGCGTGACACTACTGACTGGACTTGTAGCCCGCTGGCTGCAGCAGAGATACTAACAAGCTACCGCGCGGAGTGCGACAGGCCTGGTATTTGTTGTTATAGCGGCAAAATTACATCATCTGTGAACATTTCACATGTCTAACTATCACAGTTCATGAGATACAGCCTGGTGACAGACAGATAGACGGAGGGACAGCGGAGTCTTAGTAATAGGGTCCCGTTTTTTACCCTTTGGGTACGGACCCCTAAAAAATTACCTTCTGATTGTTTTGCATGTTTTGTAATAGTAATAAAAACGTGACCTACCTCTTATAGTGAACAAATAAGCAAAAATAAACTTTATAAGTAGTATTATTCTACTCGCACATCTACTTTGAAAAACTGAAAACTTCAGTTTTATCGTGAGTTAAAACAAAAAATGGCTTATTAAAAAATACACATAATATAAAGAGGAAGTAAATTAAAACGACCTTTATGTTATCTTAATAAAGAGTCTATTTTTCTGTTGCACTTATTTTTTTTTATGCCATAATAGGTTTGCCTTTGACCACTATCTCACCTGGTGGTAAGCGATGATGTGGTCGAAGATGGTGAACACGATAGGCCTAGAATACTCTAATTTCACACTTGATGTTCTGTGTCAACAAAGTTTATCATGGAATCGTGCTGATTTTGATATTTTTATGCATCTGCAGAATGTAATTTTTTATAGCATATCTAGATAGAGGTAATCGTTTGACTATCTCACCTGTTGGAAAGTGACGATATAGTCTATGGTAGATCAATGCTTTCTATCATTAAATCCTTTGTGTACAATTTCCACAGGAGACCGATTTCACATGCCGTGGTGATGATGATGATGATGATGATGATGATGATAATAATTATAAAACACTTTCGTTGGTTTCACTCGCGTAGTTCCCGTACCCGTAAGAATACAGAGATAAAATATAGCCTATATTGCTCGTTTATAATGTAGCTTTCTATTAGTGAAAGAATTTTCAAAATCGGTTCAGTCGTTTTTGAATTAAATCATAACAAACCAACAAAAAATCAAAAGTTTCCTTATAATAATATTATATTAGATTTAGAATAGATTAGTCAGTATATTCTTCTTTTGTTATTGTGTGTTAAAAATCGCACAATACAAGAATACATCGCAGATGATTAAAAACCTATAGCTTACTGCCTTTATAGCTCAATTTCAACCCTACACTTTACAGTACAGACGAGAATGAAAACAGTAGAAAAGCACGTTCGACAGATATATTGAAACAAATGGAACAAAATAAAGCGTCGCATACACGATCAATCTGCAAGACAGCATCTTTTATGCCGTCTGACGGACGGACCCTGGGGCAATGCTCTTTGAATCACTCTATGTCTCACAGGACTTGATATCTCACTCTTTTTGTGTGAGATTGCTCAATATTTTCGTGCAAAGATAAGTTGTTTTGATTGTGTAGATTCGCTAATTACTCAATTCGCAATGCGGTTGAAATGTTATTTACTGAAATAAATCTTGATTATATAAGCTACTGACTACTACACACACTAGTGTTTGTTGTAGACTGTCTTGACTATGTGCATATACAGTGTAAGTGCAATACGTCTCGATACATCAAAAAAATATAAATCTGAATTATTTTGTTGAATTTGAAATTTTTGGTCACTTTCTCATATTTAAATTCAAACTCAAATATTTTTATTTCGGACAACAATAATACATGGGTTAGTAATCTTCTTATATTATGGTTAGTAATAAATAGTAATAAACTAAAACTAATACGGATTGAAAATTGTTTTATACTTATTAATAAATCATGTACCTGCGAGGCACTCCGTGCGGACGACTACCAGCGGAGTTATCGTCTGATGTTTCGGTCATCGTTCGCACGAAGTGCCTCAGCACAGGCGCATACGGAGCCTCTGCAACTATTTTCAGGATGCTGTTGTTACTTCCCCGCACCCTCATAATAAGTTATGCGACTTTTTTCCGAATGACGGTATGAAAGCCGTCAGTTTGGCTTTTTGCAAACATTTCGGAGGCACTGCAAAAGCGGGGAAGTCTCAACAGCATCCTGAAAATGTTATTGTATTGGACACGTAGGGTTTTTAACGATTTTTTGGCACACCTGAACCAGAGACCGAAATAACGAAGGGATACCTGGAAGTGCAAAATGGTAGTGAGATAGTTCAAGCTAGATAGCGCAACTATTCCAATCAGTTCTACAATTTATCTCGTACCGATCATTTTGCTGGAACTGAGCGAACCGATCGACGTAATAATTTTATTTGGTAGACGATTATATATCACAACTGACCACGCCTACTAACACTCATTAGAGCAAAACTAAAACTTAAAAATGTTGTTTTTATTAAGTTCTATAGTAATTGTGGGTAAATGTAAACAGAGTTATATGGAAACTCCACATTAAATTACTAAGTTGATTGCAAAGGACCTGTCTATTGATAGATAATCATCGCCAATTGTACCTAAAATATGCTAAAATCAGCTATTTTATGACATTTACAGAAATGCGTCCTTAAATATTTTATGTATATTCAGTTCAGCATTCCGTTTGTAACAGAATGCATTTATACTCTACTCGCCCATATTATAATTTCGAAGCCAGTTTGTTTATTTGTTTGTTTGCTTGGGACTTCTTCACAGTTAAACGGCTGGACCGATTTAACTGAAATTTTTAAGATTTTGAAATCCTCTTCCGTTATGTGGGAACACATTAACTATTCACAAAAAAACCTATATTTCGGTTATTAACTTAAGTTTAACGAAGTTTAAAGCAATTTTTCTAATATTTTTTCAATAGTGCGCAAAAACAGCTCACTTGTGTCATGGCGTCGGCTGTGACGTCACGCATATGTTAATGACATACTTAACGTAATAACTATTATATCATCTGTAACAATGAACACGCGTGGATTTTCCAAAATTATATAACATTTTCAAGAAAGCCTCATAATAGGACATAGGCGTGACGTCATGCGCTGTGATTGGTGTTTCAATCAAAATGGCCGGTTGCAGTATATTAATGTTTTATTTTATTGAAAATCTTAATAATCTAAATTTTTTATATAAAACTAAACTGGTGTTTTAAATTATTTTAATATGTATTTTCCCTAAAATACATATTATCAAAAATAAAATCTAAAATCATCAAATCTTCGATTTTTTGATACTGTCGTCATGCCTATAATGATAAGTTATGCAAATAGAGATTTTAGTATTGCATTTTTATTTAATTTCATTTAATTTTAAATAATAAAGCAGGTAAATACCACAAATAGGTTTAAAGCCTAAGAAACACAGATAGTTGTTAGAAGGATGATACCTACTAGATTCGACAAGTTGAAGTCATAGGTTACAAACGTTTCATATAAATTTTTCTAAAGCTCGTTGAAGCCGTCGACGAACATTCCAGAGAAGATTTAATTTAAAGATATGAACGTATAACCCGTATGTGCTAGATTGAAGAGAATTGAAGATTCGCAAAAAGTGTTCTAGATTCAAACTCTTGCAATATTGAATTGGAACTGCTGATAGGTCTGGGCTATATATGATATATGAGAATTGAACAAAAAAACTGCCTTCGAATTTAAATAGGTTTTTTGATGTTCATCGATAAAACACTACATTGTGTTTTTATTTCATATTAATTATATTACCCACCTGTAGAAAAAAGTGGAGGTTTTATATAATTTTATAATGAATCGATACGAATCTCGATGAGATAGAATATCGGGTCCAAAACTATTCTATATTTCAACAACTACCCTACACATTCACAAAATGTCATTATATTTGATTAATTATTGAATGAAAAAATTTACCACCTTTATACATACAATATACAATAAATACAATATAATATACAATTTTACCTTAATAAGATCGCTAAAATCATCAAAATCGGATTATAAACGACGAAGTCAGGACGGCAATAGCCCAATGGATGAGGTGTCGGACTGGCGATCGAGAGGTCGAGAGTTCGGTCCCCACCCCACCCATTGCACTATTGACGTGAACCCACTCCAGACACAAGCATATTTAGCTTAGTTGGAGGGGTTAACAAGAATACTAGTAATGTGCAACCCACATTGCGAGTAATCTTAAAAAAGTTATCGCAAGTTATCTGCGAGCAAACATAAAAAAATATATATGTACGGTTGAATTAAGAAGCACCCTCCTCCTTTTTTTTAAGTCGGTTAAAAATAAGCTTGGACGGCCCGTTGGGGTAAACGGTAAATAGCTTGCCTTCTAACTGGGAGTTTGCCAGTTCATATCCTGCATGTTTGAGTTATTGTTAGTTCTTTAAATTACACATGATAACGTCTCTACGAAAAGCTTGTGGTCTATAAACATTATAAGTTTTATTTTATAACAAATTTCACGATAAAGTAGGAAGTTCATAATTCACTTGTATTTTTTAAATGTTTGTTAACTAGAATATTTTTTTGTTTAAAGAAAGTATGCTTTCCGTTTGGTACCATTGTAATTTTCTCATTACATGATAAGTAGATAATCTTCAGAGATATGGAGATCATCATCATCATCATCATCAGCCTATACTCGTCCACTGCTGGACATAGGCCTCTCCAATTTCACGTCACTGAGCACGATCCTCGGCTACTCTCATCCAGCTCTTGCCAGCCACCTTGCGGATATCATCGCTCCACCTAGTCTGAGGGCGTCTTACGCTACGTTTGCCGATTCGCGGTCTCCACTCAAGAATTCGTTTACCCCAGCGGTCGTTGGTTCTTCGGCTTATATGGCCGGCCCATTGCCACTTCAGCTTGCTAATTCGGTGAGCTATATCGGTGACTTTGGTTCTGTCGGATCACCACGTTACGAATTCGATCCTTCAGAGAAACTCCGAGCATAGCTCTTTCCATAGCACGCTGAGCGACCTTAAATTTGTGGACAAGTCCAACCAAGTGAGTGTCTACGTTTCGGCTCCGTATGTATACTTTTGTCTTTAGATTGGCGATGTGAAGACTCGACGTAATTTCCCATATGCTGCCCAGCCCAGCCGTATTCTTCTATTAGCCTCTTTCTCGAAGTTGTTTTTATCCAGCTGCAGTGGAGCAAATGGAGATAAACACTTCAAACTTAGTACTGAGAATGACTAGCGCGGCATTTAAAGTCGGTTTTTCAATTTTGTAAACAATTTTAAATTATTAGGCTAGCGTTAGACCACTCTCACGCCAAGTGCAATTTCAAGAATTTACACTCTACATCGATAGCCGTGTGCATTGTCGGAAATAACGGCTTTATTTCGAAGTCCAGGGGAAAATAGTTTATCCATTATTAATATACAAATATCTGTGCATCTAAATGCGCAAAACATGACTCGGTTACTAATGATACGACCACACCGCGGCGTCCTGCGTCCGCGTGAGCATCTGCGATCTGAATTTCTATTGTTTTCTGATCGCCGTAAAATGCGTTTGGTGTGAACCAGTCGGTACAAATACTACTGCGCTATCTGACCGCCGCATAGATCGCGCACGCAGGACGCCGCGGTGTGGTTGCACCTTAACTAGATACACGTTAAAAAATAATAAATAAACTGGCGAAGTGCGAGTCGGACTTGCACACGTTGGGTTCCGATTGAACAAAAAAATTAAGTACATAGTTTTAAAATCGATGTATATATAAATACCGTGTCAATACTAAACATGCTTATTTACTACAACGCCATCTAACGAATCTGTAACGAACTTTTAACACCAACTAAGTGAACGTTAACACAAAGGTGTTAGGTTAGGTAATAATACGGTAAACCAGTGTTTTTCAACGTGTGGGTCGCGAAGCCTCTATAAAGGGGGTCGCGGATGATCGCGAAGTCTCAGTAAAATAAAAAAACAAAGTTTGAAAATATAATTTTAAAGAAAATATTGCAATGAGCATTTGTAGGTGTTGTGATTGAGAGTGCTTATAATATTTGTTTCAAAAGAAAAATATGAAATTTGTTTACCACACGAACGAAGGTTGCTAAATATAACAAAATACAAGAGTTCTGAGGTAACAAACATAAAAAAAATACAGTCAAATTGAGAACCTCCTCCTTTTTTGTGAAGTTGGTTAAAAAAGGAGTTCTCATTCTGGTGCCAGCACTCGTTTTGTATGCATAATATTACAATAACATCATAAATAACGCTGAAGAATAACTCAAACAAGCATGAAATAATTCACAGGCTGTTCTGAAAGAAGTCGCCAACTTAGTTACAAGTTATTTGACAGATTTGCTGCGACGACAAATCCTGTTTTAACGAGTGTGCAAGATGTACTCGTTTATACGAAGTTATAAAAGGTGAAAAATGTTCTATAAGGAGCCTACTGTATAAAACACAAAAATATTAATAGTAGAATTTCCCATTTTGAGAATTAGACATTTTGAGAATTTGCCATTTAGAGAATTGGTCCTTTTAAGACTCATATGCCATTTTGAGAATTGGGCATTTTGCGCCTAAACCATAATAATTAATATTTCTTTGGTATAAAGACTATTTAAAACCGACTTCACAATCATTAAGGATAGTTTATAAACCGAAAAAAAAAACTACTTTAGATGTCACGGTGGTCATTTTTAGGGTTCCTTAGTCCTGACAAGGAACCTTTATAGTTTCGTCATGTCCGTCTGTCTGTCTGTCTGTCTGTCTGTCTGTCCGAGGTTTTTCTAAGAGACCGTTAATGCTAGAAAACTGTAATTTTGTAAGGGTATGTATTAAATTACGTCGACAAAGTGATGAAATAAAATTTTGAAAAATATTTTTTTTAGGGTGGCTCTCCTACATGAGAAGTGGGGATGAATTTTTTTTTCGTCGTCTACCCCATCTTGTGGGTTATCGTTGAATAGGTCTTTGAAAATGACCTAAGGGTTGCTGATACTATTTTTCGATTGAATGCTCCGTTTAAGCAATATTAAACTTTAAACTGCAAATTTTTGTACCAGTAGGGCGTCCCCCCCCCCCTCTAAAAGCTAAACTGCTGGCTTAAAAAATATGGAAAAATTCGTGATAATATTATGAACTTTATATTCTTATGAACTTTAAAGAAACTCTATTAGTTTAGCAGTAATTGTCGTTGAATTTGGGTGTTAGATAATTTTGCGCGTGGTCCGACACGCACTTGGCCGGTTATTAGTACTAAGTTTGAAGTGTTTATCTCCATATCTCTGGAGATACTTAACAGATCTCGATAAAATTACAATGAGACCAAACGAGAAGCATACTCTCTTAAACAAAAAAGAATTTTCCAAATAGGTTAAGAATTGACAGAATTCTCAGGTAATACACATTAAATAAAACATTAAATTAAAAAATCAAAAAACCCGACTGCGCAAGAAGTGTTAAAAAACGAACTGAAAAGAAAAAAACAAGTAAGTCTAGTAGTTTAGACTTCTGTTTAGGGATATCAAAAAACTATACCATTTAAATTCTTTCTCGGTCGACACTCATAAAATAAATTATACATTGTTATATGGAATATAGAGACTTTAACAGTCGGGACACATTAATGACTTAACGAATGGGTTTTTTGGTATCCCTAAACAGAAATCTAAACTACTAGACTTACTTGTTTTTTTCTTTTCAGTTCGTTTTTTAACATTTCACTTCTTGCGCAGTCGGGTTTTTTGATTTTTTAATTCAATGTTTTATTTTACACTTTTTAGTTAAGTAAAAGACGGCAAATTCCGTAATCTTCTCATTTCATTTAGAGAGTTGATGTCATGTGGATTATGAGTAGTTTCCGGGGATCTAAACTACTTAGTACTAGTCCATCTAAAGATCTAACCCGGCTCAATACTACATAGGCTTGACCTTTCGCAAAAATGCATGAACTTAAGTCGACCACAGCTTTGTCCAAGGTAGTAAGTACCTTGTAATTTATGGACTGTTACACCCCAACATAATATCAACGGTAACATTTTCCGCTCTATTTTACCCTGTCCACGAAGTGCGTCGAATTCTGTACATGATGGTTCGATTCGGACTCCTACTCCAGAGACGTTGTTTTTGATACCTTTGTCGTCAAATTCAACATAAACAGCCTGTGGCAGTTCTCCGGGTTCTAACTGGTCCCTCCGAAGAGCTGGCCACTCAATTGTTCTTATGATTCCCATTGCTCCATTGACAAGACCATGGTTAACGTTCAAATTTCTCCGCAACATAACTCGAGATCCTAACCCAATTGTCAAATATTTTACGATTCCTCCAGTTTTGTTTGGGTCATCAGACACATACAAATCTTTAGGTTTTTGACCATATAACTATGACCGTTATTACAATTATGGAAAAAAAAAAGAACAAAAAACCGAAATGCGTGAAATAGATAGGGTATTGCTTATTAAGCTTACTTACTTTACAGTTGTACTATTAAACGACTATTTTGGTATAGTCGTTGTAGGAAGAGGTTGTTTGTTACCTTAGAACTCCATTAATTCTTAACCGATTCGGAAAATTCTTTTTTTGTTTGAGTTAATATGATTTTCGTTTGGTCTTATTGTAATTTTATTGAGATCTGATAAGTAACTTCAGAGATAAGCACCGCAAACTTGTATTTTTTATGTTTTCTTTGACACTCGCGCTAGCATGGCGAATCTATTGACGTGCCAATTATCAAAATCGGCCCACGCGTTTGGTCTCTAGTGTGCCACAAAGGAACAAACATACATACATACATATATAGACTGATAAACACATTACCTCTCCTTTGCGTCGCGCAGTCGGGTAAAAATACAGGCGAATTGATAACTTCATCCATTTTGTGGAGTCGGTTAAAAAGGAGGAGATTCTCAATTCGCCTGTATTTGTTTTTTTATTTTTTGTTACTGGACAAAATAATGAACAATATTCTATCCAAAAATATATTTTACATTGTTTAATTAATATTTCGTGGGTTTTATACAAAATGTTGTAAATAATATTACATTTCAGTCATAATTTTTATTATCAAGGACATAGATACACTCACCTCGAATAGAGGCTATCGTTAACGTATAAAGGTACGGGAACACAGCAACATCCTGCATGTGCGATCTAGATGGCGATCAGATAGCGCAGTAGTATTTGTACCGACTGGTTCACACCAAACGCGATCAGAAAACAATTGAAAAGTACTGAGATCGCGCCCGCAGATCGCAGGATGCCACGGTGTTGCCATACCTTAAAGCTTCTGGACAAGAAAGATCAAATCATGTAGAAAAGGACATAAAATCAGTTTTTTCAGATTTTTATTTATTTAAAATTAAAGAAAGGTATTGAGAAGTGCTTCATATTGTTGTGGTATATTTTGAACTCCCTTATTATAATTATTATCTAGAAATACCCTGACTCGGATCGAATCGTAAAAACGTTCTGTATTCTAACTGTTCAGGTTTCAAAATCCTCACCTAACCTAACCTTTTTTACCGACTTCATAAAAAAGGTGGAGGTTTCTCAATTCGACCGTATATAATTTTTCCAACATATTGTTATTTTTGAACATTTATCTTTTAAAATTAGATAGATCTTTCTCTTACAGTATACAAGTAGGTTTCCTACTATAACTAGGTATATATATTTTAAATTATAAATCCACGTCTACTTTATTTACTATCTAAATTTTGTTTATACATTTTGGTATATTAAATAATATCGTTTTATCATTTAAATATTGTACCTACATGTTATTCTATTCGAAATTTGCAACTGTGTAATCCCAAAACATTCAGGCTATAGCTATAAGCAGTAGAATGAAATAGTATAATGTAAATAGTCATAAAACATTTTGTAATGTTATGTTTATAGACTTTGGTGTTAACAGTGAAAGAAAAAAAATGGAAAAAAAAAAAACCTAACCTAACCTTCTATTAAAAAATGTAGTATCTAATTTCATTGTTAAGACGTTGGACGCTTTAACGACATAATTAGGTTGGTACTTTATCAACATCACCACCATTTTCCGACAGTTTGCACCGAAACTCAGTTCACACCATAAGCCAAACTTTATTTTGTAAGCGGTGTTCATAATTTGCGCAAAGTTATGTCAGAGCGACGGAATTTTTGATGACAGACCATTGAGTTGTTTTGTACTAGATGTGACATAACAATGATATACAATTAATTAATCGTAATAATATAATTTAAGTACTGTATGTCAGGTAATAGGAGTTCGACAAGTAAATGTGTACATCAAGGTTGCTAAACATTTTTTACAGTTGGGCCAAACAGAAGATTCAGACATTTACGGCGGGCCACTGACAATTCCTATTTTAGTTACTTTATGGACATGCACAATAAAATAGCCAATATTGAGAAATGCATATAATTATTGTTTATTAGGTAATATAACACACAAACAAAGAGTATCTCATGCTAATTATTTAATTAGCATAAGACACTCTTTTTGTCAAAATTGAACTTAAGTATGTATCTTCACAAATCTAAATCTAAGATTGTTATCTACAATCAATATGATTTCTGTAATTATTTCTCTCTAATAATTTTCTAATGTTACGCGACAAATTCGATGTTGACAGTAACAACAAGTCAGAAATATGTTGCTCAGTTAATGATGTGCGGTATTTATTTTTACATAATGAAGGTCTTAGAAACATTTTCATGTATAATCATCAACAAAATCACAAATTAAAAACTCTAATTTCTTGAAATTAGATTATTCCTCAGTATAGATATAGTAACGCGCGCGCGTTCTATTGTTTCTCAAGGCACAATTAATAATACTGTAACGGGGGAGTGTGCGGGCGGGGGAAACCGCGGCATGCAAATGCAATTTGGCGGGATTTTTGAATATGGTGGGAATTTCAGAATTTGCTTACGCGGGCCATTAAAATTCGTTCGCAGGCCATAGTTTCGCCCGCGGGCCTGGGGTTGAGCAGCCTTGGTGAACATGTTTTGACTTTTTTCCCTACCTAAAAATATATTCTTTATGCAAGTCTGTTTTTGCAAGTCAGTCTTATTCGAGTATTTTTACAATTTTTATACATTTGAGAAACACATTCTCTCGTGGAAATGATGCCTTTGATTAAAAAAATCCTAAAATTACAATATAGTATTGTTTAGGACCAGTTATATACATACTTTATCTATTTCACTTTTTTATTTTTTTTTATATAAAAATTGTCTGAAGTACTGAGACACACAGTTAAACATGGTTACAGTTTGGTTGGTTTTAACCTACTTTAATATTTTTTTTAATATTCTGACGTAAACGATTGGATGACAGCTGAATGGTTCATTACTTTTGTTTTTTTTTTCTAATTCAAAGCGTAAAAATTCTGATTTTGCTATGTTTACTTGATAATTGGTTAAGATTTATTTTATTATTTATGATTTTGACGTGTATATGTGCGTATATTAATACTGCCTATATACTGAATAAATGCTTTGATTCTTTGATTCTTTAATTATCATGCATCAATTTTAATACATTCGACAACAAGTTCTCGTTGAAGCGTCTTCTTATCAGATGTTTTAAAATGTAGAATATAATTATCTAGTAAAAGATTGATATTCATATTTCATAACAAATTAATATCATTTCGTTTAATAACTAAAATGAACCGACTTCAATGCCGCTCTATTCATTTTCAGTACCAATTTTGAGATGTTTATCTCAATATCTCTGGAGATACTTATCAGACCTCGATAAAATTACCATGGTACCACACTTGGAATATCTCCGAACAAATAAGAATAATCAAAATCTGTTCATAAACGACGAAGTTATCCGCGAACAAACATTAAAAATATATATATATATATATACGGTCGAATTGAGAAACCTCCTCCTATTTTTGAAGTCGGTTAAAAATACATCGCAATTCGGAATATAATTAGCACACATTATAATGTATTATCAATTATTTTTTATCAATTTTGATAGATAAAGCACCTGATCACTATCGCGTGCTTGTTTAAAGCTTATTAGGTAATTGTATTAAGTGTCACATCTAGCACTAGTATATAATAAAGCTCAACTTAAACACAACTTTTTGAAAATTTCGTGATTATACATAAGCAAAGTTGCTTCATTTTGGAGGAGTTATACAACTTTGTTTTATAAACACTCGTTATGTGGTTAAATATTTACTTTACGCTATTTTTCTTGTATATTTTCATATCGTATAAGTTAGCGTTTGACCACTATCTCACCTATTGGTAACTGATGATGTGGTCGAGAATGGTACCATGCTAGGCCTCTAGAATGGGAAATGGCTATCAAGGACAGCTGCCGGAATAGATTAGATGTTTGGCGACAAATTTTTCAACTTGAGGAGGTAACTGGCCGGATGAGGCGGACACTTATTACCCAGAGACAAAAATATAATACAAATCTCACAAAGGTACTGTGTAATTTTATTGGAAACTTTGGCATTAAAGGGCCCGGTAGTGTAAGTGGGAGAACGGTCGGCTTTGATGCCAGAGGTACCACCGAGTTCAATCCCCATCGTACACCAAAAATTTCTATCGAAAAATGTATGTGCGCTTTCCACAGTGGCCCTCCGTTGAAGGTAAAACATCGTTAAGATAACAATACAACCCCCGTATGATGGTAGGACACTATCTAGTGTCTGCCTGGCCAGCTACCACCTTAAAATTAGAAAATTTGTCGCCAAATATCTAATGTGTTCCGGCAGCTATCCTTGAGAGCCAGTTCCCATTTTAGGCCTAGCGTGGATATCATCTTCGACCGCATCATCACTTACCTATAGGTGAGATAGTGGTCAAGCGCTAGCCTATAAGATATATATAAAAAATTAAAACAGAAAAAACATTTCCAATATCACGGCTAAATTTAAACGGGTGTATTTAGTAGTGGTACCACTCTAGACGAACCAGCAGATGTCCTTTACTAGAAAACTAATTATAAATTTATTAAAACCCTAAAAAAGAAATAAACTAGCAGACTTAAATTTCAATTTCCTGGATCTTGTCCGAACCTCATTCGAAGTTTATAAAGTGTCCAATACACTTAACTGGTGATGAAGCGACGGTAATAAAAATAAAAGGTACTTTACGTTGACAGATAGTTTATACCTTCTAAGATAGTCTGTGCAAAAAGAGAACCGTCGTGGCGTTACGATGAAATAACATTCAAAGGTAAGGAAAGAAGGTACATACGAACCTAGTAGCAATAAATTATTTTTAGTCATACTAGCAATGACATAGCAGTGATGTCAACGCAACAAAACAGTAAATTAGAATACGCGACCTCAATTTCTACGACGGTTCTCTTTTTGCACAGACTCTATCTTATAAAGTATAAACTATCTGTCAAAAGAGAATAGGGACTAGAAAACAAGAGTTTGTAGTAACAAATAGGAACTGTCATGGCCGCCGGTGTTTTGGCGCGAAAGGCATTTTTACGCGGTACAATATTGCACCGGGTTCCATTACATTATATTACCACAAAGGCGAGTCTTTTGTTGTTGGACTTTGTATGTATGTGGTTTTGTAATTGGCTATGGATTTAAAAGGTTATTTAGCTTATCGACTGTGGAAATTTCAAATGTCGTAAAGGACAAACCTCTACAGAAAAGTAAAGCCAAGTAGGGCAAAGTAAAACCAAAGGAGAGCCCAAATACCATCACAACTTTTTATTTTTTCCCTAGAAAGATGATTTCTATACAGATTGCAGTTTTAAGGTATTGAGCAAACCAAGATAAATATAATAGTTTATAAGCTAATATCCTTACACGTTAAGATCTTTTCGAAGATATAGATGTCCGTTCGAGAATAGGATTTAAAAATCGAAGCTCTAATTCATATTATCATATTATATGTATTGTTCCGATATTATTTCCGTTTCATATAATTCAAAAGAAACTTTATGAATCTAACTATACACAGTGATATCATTTCAGCATTGAACGAAAAAAATTGCCACACAATGAGCATGATCACGTAGTATGGCGATTCGCTTCGTTCAGTGCGCCAATAATTAAAATGGTAATTTATTAGAAGCTATCTTGATTAGAATTTCTCTTTCAATTTGAAGACCTCCATATACTTAGACCTTCTTATCGGGCATCACTCAAGTAATGCATGGTGGGCGTTAATTTCTTTAAATGGACTAGTTCCATATATATGTAATGGTATGAAATTCATGAATTTGAACATCGACATATGAATTTGAAGCACAACCACGAGCGGCCCTTTAAATAAAATCGACTTCCGAAAAATATTAATGTGCGTGCTTACCATCTTCGACCACCATTGTTTACCAGCAGGGAGGTAGTGACCAAACGCTAGCTTATAGAATGATAAAAAAAATCACTAGGTACTTTCAATTCCAGGGCCACTCGTACAGCTGGGTTCGCACACATTCACAATATAAAGCTTCAAATGGCGTTAATCAAACAGTCATAAATCGATTTTGTTAGCCGCCTGTACAGTGTCACAGAATAAATAATAGATAAACAGTGTGTATTAATAGACATCAGTGGTACTGAGGTACTTACATAGACACTCCTCGAAAACCGTATTATTTTCACGTCAAAAATGACTACTGAATTTAAAGTAGTAAAATATTTTCAACCCGGTATCCATCACATCATATTTTACCTGACTCCAAACGAGGCCAAGAGCGTACTCAGCATAATGAAAATCACACAGAAAAACGTATTTACTAACACGAATGGTACCGTATTTTAATTAAAATTATTCACTGCCGATGTTTTCAGGCCTCTTCAGTGTTCGTCCGGATTGGATGTGGATATTTTTACTTGAATTTAAATGTATACTTGCAGTACTTGTTGAAGAGTATTTAGTGATTCGTCACTAATTGACGTTTTGTCGTGTCTCCTATGCATCACCAATTATATTTTTATACACCAATTAATTTATAGGTAGCACAGACGAGTATATTACAAGTAGGTAGGAAACAAGCTAATAGGATGTAAACATTTTTACTTGAGTACTTGCAGTACCTACTTGCAAAAAAGTATTGAGTGAATTCGTCAATAATTGACGTTTTGTTGTATCTCCTGTGCATCACCAAAATTATATTTTTATACACCAATTAATTTATAGGTAGCACAGACGAGTATATTCCAAGTAGGTAGGAAACAAGCTAATAGGATGTAAACATTTTTACTTGAGTACTTGCAGTACCTACTTGCAAAAAAGTACTGAGTGAATTCGTCAATAATTGACGTTTTGTCGTATCTCCTGTGCATCACCAAAATTATATTTTTATACACCAATTAATTTATAGGTAGCACAGACGAGTATATTACAAGTAGGTAGGAAACAAGCTAATAGGATGTAAAGATTTTTACTTGAGTACTTGCAGTACCTACTTGCAAAAAAGTACTGAGTGAATTCGTCAATAATTGACGTTTTGTCGTATCTCCTGTCCATCACCAAAATTATATTTTTATACACCAATTAATTTATAGGTAGCACAGACGAGTATATTCCAAGTAGGTAGGAATCAATTGCTAATAGGATGTAAACATTTTTACTTGAGTACTTGCAGTACCTACTTGCAAAAAAGTACTGAGTGAATTCGTCAAGAATTGACGTTTTACGTCGTTTTCCGTGTCATATAAATCATCGGACATCCAGAGACACTAAAAGACGCCACCAATTTATGGTAGATAATAACCATTGACCCGAAGGAAGCGATTTGCATCTTCGTTCGTCATACAAACCGCCAGGGGATGGAATGCCCTGCCTGAGTCGGAAAAAATGGGTATTTTTAATCGCGAGTAAATAGATTTCTTCTGGGTAAGCGTGCTCCAACATCTATCGCATCATGAATTAACATCAGGTGAGATAGTGGTCCAGTGCTACCCAGTTCGGTGCAAAAAAAATACACCAATTTATTTTATAGGTAGTAAACAAGATTGTACGGGGAGTGATGGTTAATGATATTTTATGATCACCATCGCCTATGGATACATGCAACACTTGGGGTGTCACTCTAATAGATAAATATTACATATTTTTTAACCAGTTTTTGAGAGACAGTTCTCATTCTAGGCCTAGCGTGCTTACCATCTTCAATCGCATCATCACTTACCAACAAATATGATAGTGGTCGAACGCTAGCTTATAGGATATAAATAAAAAAACGACTTTACAAAAAAGGAGGAGGTTATCAATGCGACAGTTTTAGTTTTAATTTTTAAATTGTTTTATTTAATTTTTTATTTTATGTTTGTTCCCAGAACTCCGTCAAATATTAACCGATATGAAAAATACTTATTATTTTGAGAGATTATGCTTCTCATTTGGTCCAATTCAAATTTTATCGAGATATGACAATTATCTCCGAAGATATGGAGATAAACAATATAAAAAAAAAATATACAATATTTTCACTATCGTGACATGTGAAGTCGGTTTTTTGTTTGTTTTGTGTACGATCTTAAATTATTTTCTGTTTTTATTGATCTAAATTCTACGTTGGCACTCAATCAACACAGACCATTAAGCAAACTCATTGTCGACATAATATCTTCGTGCAATGGCTGTTTGGAGCCGTCATTCCAATTTCGAGCATTGCGACCACAAAACAAGGTGATTTTTCTCAAATAACTTTCTAACAAAAGAATATTGTTGCAACATTTTAGATTCCATTCTAACTCCCCCGTGGCTATAATGTTTAACATTGAGTTCTAAACTTACTAAAGCTCTATTCTTCAACTTAATGGTCCGTGTTGAGTTGGCACATCTCCCATTCAGTACCGGACTAAGGATATGGCCTTAAGGGCTAAAATAAATCTGCCTTTTTTAAAACTGACACTGATTAAATGAGATCGATGCGGTCCTTTTGATTTTTTTAAACGCAACCTGAGAATTGAGTAAAAAACGAAAGCTTCTACTACATACAATTATTATAATAACATTAATATCAAAGCATACGTTTTCATTAGTACCTACCATATATTATTTTAAGCATCTCTATTATGTAAAGCTTTTATCTTAATTTTAGTACAAGAAATTACGATATATTATTCTTTTCATACGACAGAGAGACAGAAATAGAGATAGAAAGAGAGAGCAAGATGCTCTACCGCCGTAACGCCGAACGTTATAATAACATTCTACGTTGATTAAACGTCTACGTCTGGTTGAAACGACATGGGACCAAAATACTGGCATGTATTTAGCTTAAAGACTAAGCATCGCCATTTAACGGAGGAATACAGCCAGCATTTTGGGAACTTTACATACTGGTAGTGGTTTGGTAGACGAAATTTCAGTTTTTATTGTTTTTGATTAGGTAGGTATATTTGTTTGTTTATAGTAAGGTAGTTTTAAAATTAATGTATATACTATTATATAAACGTCTACATATGAATTAAACCAAAGCTGAAATCTAATAAAAACAGAATCTAAACGGTAAACATATCAAAAATAGTCACTACTCTTAGAAAACATTAACATCAACTACATCTCGAAATATCTCACTCATCACTCAAAACTTTTAAAGATTCCCTTACTTCACATAGCACCTGTATCTTACTCATCCTTAACTTAAGTAAAACATTACTCTAAACTTTTGACAACCTTAATCACCGTAAGATATCTTGAGGGAACAATAGTTCCTCTACCCCAAACTTGCCTTAATCCTTCCCTGTCCACCGCAAACTCTCGACGGACTCACTTGCCAAACCACCTGTGTTCTCCCGAGCTAGGTTTTTATCTCCCATCTTAGATATAATCAGCTTTTAGGTATTTTCGGACGTTGAAAGTATTTGAAGCCAACGTGAAGTAGAGATATGAATGTCGATGTGGTGAAGACTAGCCGTGTTAGTATTATGTTTGTGTTGGTGAAATTTTGGAAGCTAAATTAGAACCTTAACTTCTTGACGATCAATTGGACTTAATTTGGTATTTATTTATTTATTTCAGAAAATAGTAAGCATACTAACGGTATACTTGCGTATCTTCGGTGACAATGCAATAATATGCCATACCATACCATCGAGCTGACCTGATGATGGAATCGGGCTGTAGGGACTTGAAAATTCCGTAATGGCAGGCCTCCCTCACTCGCCCATTGCTTTTTATACCTAAACTTTCGACCAGCGCCGGCATTAGTATCGCCAGTCGCTTGTCACTGCTCAGGCGCGCGCAACGTATGCTATTAATATAATTTAAGATCGTTTAAAAAACTAAAAGAACCGACTTCAAACGTCGCGCTAGTCAAAGAAGCCAGTTGACGTAGTAACTTTTACATAATCTGTGCCAGTATTTAGTAGTAACTAGTAAGTTATCGAGATAAGTAAATGCGTCGTAATACAAATGTTGATTGATATATTAAAAAGGGCTCGGGCGATTTTGTTAAAATTTAAATGGGACCACCTGTTAAGGGTACCCTTTGAAACAAAAAAAGAATTTTCCAAATCAGTTCAGGCATCTTCGAGTAATCGGTGAACATACATTTTTCCGACGAATTGAGAACCTCCACCTTTTTGTGAAGTCGGTTAAAAATGTCTGAAGTAACGTATTGCTCATTTGACGGATGTCAATCAAAATCAGGAGACAAGGCACTATCATTTTTAAATGACCTGTAGATGAGGAAAGGTAAGCTTTAATTAATTGAATAAACATGAATCAAATGATGATCCAAATATTAGTACCTAGCTAATGTAAGCCTAATTATTTTCATTGTTATCGTGAATAATAAGCATTTTTGTTAAATTTGAAATAAAAGGCATTCAAAACCCTTTTGATATATATTTCATTGAGTCAACCCTACACTAATGCACATCGTATCGGGCGCGCACCGGTACATCGCGCGCTGAACGCGTTGAACTAATAACAACGCTAGGTCCAGCGCCTAAGACACATTTTTTATTGTATTGTCTGAAATAAGCGTTGGTATTGTGTTTATGTAGGGGAGTGAAATATCTGTTAGGTATTCACTATTATATAACCTGTGGTAATGGCAAATGGCAGAACAGTCGAACTAAAGCTAGTATGTATTGTTATCATCAATACTTTTCATTACACATGATTACATCTTAACACAAATCTTGTGTCTATAAAGGTGTTTAATTTTATTTTTTATTCTAAACTAGAAGTGCCCCGCGGCTTTGCCAAAACTTCTTTTATTTACTTAAAACTTTTCTTTTGTAAAAAAGATTCTATAATTAAAAACATCAAATAAGAATTAGCCAAATCGCTTTCATGTCATCGCGTGACTAAGGCAATTCGGGATTCATATTTATAAAAACCGAAAAATCCAAATTTTCAGACTTTGTTACCTACCCCATTTCAAAAATTCCTACAACACGTACTTTATCTCATCTTATCCATACAAACTTTGAATCCCCGTTCCGTATCCGGGAGGACTTTTTAGAAAATCCTTTCTGAGCGGATACCTACGTCATAATAACTATCTGCATTCTAAATTTCAGCGCAATCCGAAACAATATTGATTTTTAGACTTTGTTACCCTAGTTTATTCTCTTAGGGTGGCATTTTGAAAAAGTCTGAAACTCGTATTTACTTATTTATTTACTGAAGTACTTGTGTGAAATGTCGAATAAAATGACTACCCAAACTTTGAACCCCCTAAATGACTACTAAATTTAAGGTGTTTATCTCCATATATCTGGAGATACTCATCAGATTTTGATGAATTTACTATGAAATCAGCGTTAATGTACCCCAGCAATTAAATAAATCATTCGAATCGGTTAACAATTGGCGGAGTAATCGCGTAACGTACAAAAATATACAGACGAATGAGAACCTCCAACTTTTTTATAGTCGGTTGAAATTTAGAGAGATTTAAGTTTGGCCAAGATTTTGGGAGTAATTACAGACCGGAAAGCAACAAAAATTCAAAGAGGGCGCACAGCATCAACAAAGGTAGGTAATAGAAGTACCACAACGCCACGACGGCCTCATAGTCCTCTAAGCCAAGAACGTCACCACTACTACCGAAGATAGGGCTAAAACAAGCCCGCACGCTACCCGGGCATTGTCACCTCCCGGCTCCCCAGGAGGGTAAATAGGACACGCCTATTTACCTCCTTAATTCTAATAACCCAAACAAAAAGCTAAAAAAAAACTTGAGTAAACATACTTCAAAATATTTAATAATATATTATCAAGGAACTTCAACAAAAGATAAAATATTAACTGTTTTAGTATTGACGTGTTAGAAAATCATTTTAGTAAACAGTTTTCTTCCACAATATCCGATACTGTTAATGTATCTCACAGAACAAAGGTTCAAACACTAAAATAAACACAATAGTAACAAAGGCACCTAAATGCGTAAAGGAAGATAGCTATAAACGTGGTCGAACAAATGATACACAAAGAACGGTAGTGATGGCCTCACTAGTCCGGTAAAATCCGACCACTGCTATTTATTTATTGTGCTCAAAAGTTTTTGTAGTATCCAGTACGCATCGTATGAAAACATTTCTAAAAATTTGTAACATACATGCTAGCTACATCGTTGATCGCATTGTCACTTAACATCAGGTGAGATGGTGGTCAAACGCTTGGTTATCACGTTTAAAAAAAATCAATGTGTAGATATCAACATAAAATAACAATAGTCAAAAGAGACGAGAAGTTTATCGTCATATCTCTGGAGATACTTATCAAATTTCGTTGAAATCACAATGGGATCACCTCGAAAATGTACCCTACCCCAATTAAAAAAATAATTATTCGAATCGGTTCACAATTGACGGAGTAATCGCGTAACATACATAAAAAAATATAGGTGAATTCAGAACCTCTTTCTTTTTGGAAGTCGGATGTTTTTATTCATTGAAAAGAATAAAAACATGCCAATGTCCTAAAACTGTCTTGAACTAAAGTAGATGCTACGGCATAAAAATATTGCGTTCTCTGTTTCTGTCATCTGACTAAATAGAATGAGAAGCAATTTTTTTCTTTTTTTTTTTAATGCGAAAATGGGTATCGTTTGACCACTATCTCACCTGATGTTAAGTGACGATGCGATCGGTGATGTAGCGCGCTTACCCAAAAGATACCTATTCACTCGCGACTTGACGACCCCTATGTTGTATCTAATAGAGTATACTAAATACTGTGACGGTTCTGTGCAAGCCGCATCCAGTATGACCCGCAAAATTAATATTTTTTACAGAACTGTCACTAGTGACATAGAAGAAAGGAGGCTTATGCCCAGCATTGGGTGGAATGAGGCTGATGATGATAGAAATCGTTAAGTGCTTTAAATTAGAGCTAAAATATAATCCTAAAATCCACAAGATAACTGATGGATGTAAATAAAAAAAAACGATAATCAATTCAACGTAAATTTATCTGTCCCATCCCTACCAAAAGTGAATTATACCCGAGAAATTGTTTTGTGCGGACAAAGGAACAGTAAGTGACATTTAATATTTTCTGCAAAACACTTTTGTGGGAAAAGTTTGGTCTCCATGTATTTTAAGATGGATTGATGACTTTCGAGATAGAGGGTCAAGAATTCTGTGAAAAGATGAAAGGAATCTGTGAAGTTTTGACATGAGCTGGTGGACTTTGTATTATTTTTAAAGAACTTCAAATAAACTGGCCAAGTGCAAGTCGGACTCGCACTCCGGTTCCGTAATACAGTAGAATATTTTATAACTATAATTTTTCGTCAGCAAAACAATTGTTTTTCATAGTGTTTGTATGAAAACAAAGTTATATCTGCGGTTGCTATATTTCAAAAACTGCTGACTATATCGCGTTCAAACCAATTTTCGTTGAAAGTGTTTATTGAGATCTACAGCATATATTTTTTAGATTTTTCACTTCCTTTGCTCACACATTTTACCAATTTAGAAGTGTCTATCTTTCAAATGATTGACTTGGAGAAAAAATGGTTTTAGGAACCTCAACGTCATTTTTAAAGACCTATATAGATAGGTAAGCACCCCACAGTTTGACGAAAATATTTTTTTTATGTAAAATCTATGTACGGGGAGCCCCCTCTTAATCTTTTATTTTTGTATAAAAATCGTAAAGCGGTTCACAGAATACACCAACCTACCAAGTTCTAACTGTGTAGTCTTAATAGTTTCGGAATAAAGCGACTGTGACATACGGACGGACAGACAGACACAGATAGACAGACATGAGGAATCTATAAAATTAGTTAAATATTTTTTTATAATCACTGATTTTGCTAATGAACTGATAAAAAAAAATGGTTGTCTGTAGAGTTGGTTGACGGACGATAGTTTAACGTGACAAGGGTTTCGTTTTTTGCCATTCGGCTACGAAACCTAAAAAGGAGAAAGTTTTCAATTTGTTTGATGTTTTATTTTTAATGTTTGTTACCTCAGACATAGAATAATGAATAGTACAATAGTACCTCAGAACTCATTCATCTAAATTCGTGGTTCTATCACATGAGTAAAGTCTTTACTCATGTGATAGAATAATGAATAGTACAAAAGTACCTCAGAACTCATTCATCTAAATTCGTGGTTCTATCACATGAGTAAAGTCTTTACTCATGTGATAGAATAATGAATAGTAGAATAGTACCTCAGAACTCATTCATCTAAATTCGTGGTTCTATCACATGAGTAAAGTCTTTACTCATGTGATAGAATAATGAATAGTACAATAGTACCTCAGAACTCATTCATCTAAATTCGTGGTTCTATCACATGAGTAAAGTCTTTACTCATGTGATAGAATAATGAATAGTACAAAAGTACCTCAGAACTCATTCATCTAAATTCGTGGTTCTATCACATGAGTAAAGTCTTTACTCATGTGATAGAATAATGAATAGTACAATAGTACCTCAGAACTCATTCATCTAAATTCGTGGTTCTATCACATGAGTAAAGTCTTTACTCATGTGATAGAATAATGAATAGTACAAAAGTACCTCAGAACTCATTCATCTAAATTCGTGGTTCTATCACATGAGTAAAGTCTTTACTCATGTGATAGAATAATGAATAGTACAATAGTACCTCAGAACTCATTCATCTAAATTCGTGGTTCTATCACATGAGTAAAGTCTTTACTCATGTGATAGAATAATGAATAGTACAAAAGTACCTCAGAACTCATTCATCTAAATTCGTGGTTCTATCATATGAGTAAAGTCTTTACTCATATTTTTGTAAATTGTTAAACACAATCCAAAATTTCATCGTACCGACGGGACTTGAACCCGCAACCTCCGGAATAACATGTTCCGGTGCTTTGCCAATTAAGCCACGGTGCGAAGTATCGTTACGACGAAATTAGTGGATTGCATTTTGTTAACCCAATTATGCATTGGTGGCGCCATCTATGACTACTTATTACGTAAGTTAATCATTCGGAAGAATACATTACAGTTTTCAAATCCGACGAGAGATGTTGCACTGCGTAAATCAAATATTATGTTTCTTTGAAGTGTTTCACACTTTATATTTTTGTAAATTGTTAAACACAATCCAAAATTTCATCGTACCGACGGGACTTGAACCCGCAACCTCCGGAATAACATGTTCCGGTGCTTTACCAATTAAGCCACGGTGCGAAGTATCGTTACGACGAAATTAGTGGATTGCATTTTGTTAACCCAATTATGCATTGGTGGCGCCATCTATGACTACTTATTACGTAAGTTAATCATTCGGAAGAATACATTACAGTTGCGGGTTCAAGTCCCGTCGGTACGATGAAATTTTGGATTGTGTTTAACAATTTACAAAAATATAAAGTGTGAAACACTTCAAAGAAACATAATATTTGATTTACGCAGTGCAACATCTCTCGTCGGATTTGAAAACTGTAATGTATTCTTCCGAATGATTAACTTACGTAATAAGTAGTCATAGATGGCGCCACCAATGCATAATTGGGTTAACAAAATGCAATCCACTAATTTCGTCGTAACGATACTTCGCACCGTGGCTTAATTGGCAAAGCACCGGAACATGTTATTCCGGAGGTTGCGGGTTCAAGTCCCGTCGGTACGATGAAATTTTGGATTGTGTTTAACAATTTACAAAAATATAAAGTGTGAAACACTTCAAAGAAACATAATATTTGATTTACGCAGTGCAACATCTCTCGTCGGATTTGAAAACTGTAATGTATTCTTCCGAATGATTAACTTACGTAATAAGTAGTCATAGATGGCGCCACCAATGCATAATTGGGTTAACAAAATGCAATCCACTAATTTCGTCGTAACGATACTTCGCACCGTGGCTTAATTGGCAAAGCACCGGAACATGTTATTCCGGAGGTTGCGGGTTCAAGTCCCGTCGGTACGATGAAATTTTGGATTGTGTTTAACAATTTACAAAAATATAAAGTGTGAAACACTTCAAAGAAACATAATATTTGTCTTTACTCATGTCATAGAATAATGAATAGTACAATAGTACCTCAGAACTCATTCATCTAAATTCGTGGTTCTATCACATGAGTAAAGTCTTTACTCATGTGATAGAATAATGAATAGTACAAAAGTACCTCAGAACTCATTCATCTAAATTCGTGGTTCTATCACATGAGTAAAGTCTTTACTCATGTGATTCTATTGTACTGTTCATCAAGATCTTATAAGAAACTCCATAGATACAGAGAGATAAACACCTCAAACTTGCTACTGAAAATAACTAGCACGACTTGTGAAGTCGTTTTTTTTTTAGTTTTTAAAATTGTATATAAGCCCCGCCACACACACTTGGAATTCCGTTTCGGAATTCCGTTAAGAAATTCCGTTACGAAATTTTGAACGCAGTAAATTCATCCTATATCCGCAAAAATATGAATAATAATTATTCATATTTCTGTGCATATATCTATGGACCTATCACACACGTACGGTAGTTTTCCGTTCGAAGTTTTCTCTTCGAAACGGAATTCGGAATGTATGTGGTCGGTAACGGAATCCCGATTCGATATACGATTCAGGATTCCGTAGGTAATGTGGCCATATAGTATGTGAGACGGTCAAACGCTAGCTTATACCACAGAACAGGTAACTACTACTACTACGTACTTTTACGTCGCAAAAAAATAATTTAAATATACTTATCATAGCTTTTATTCTAGGAAGAAATACAATCTTAAATTAGTCTGTGTCGTACTGAAACTTGCTAAGTATCTGCCGCCCCACTTAGTAATAACTTAATAAGCTCCATAGCTTATTAAGTTATTACTAAGTGGAATAAGACTTAATTAATAAGACTTAATTAAATGTTATTACCTTTTTATATTCCTTGAAATTCTTTAAGAATTACTTCAATATGGCAGCTTTCAAGTGTCTCAATTTATTTTTTGATGAAATTTAGCCTACCTAGTAATTTAGACTTCCCACTTTACAAAAGTTACGAAGTTTCTTAATTTGATACGACAGTTAATCAACACCAATCAACACCAATATTATAAATGCGAAAGTCAGTTTGTTTATTTGTTTGTTTGTTTGTTTGTTTGTTTGGGACTTCTTCACGATCAAACGGCTTGACGGATTTGACTGAAATTTTGTACAAAGATAGTACATAGGGCAGAATAGGATATAGGATACTTTTTTTTTGGCTATCGAGTCAGGGGGTCCGGATATTTTTAATTGAATTTTGTAAATATGAGACTTCTTCTCGAATAAATGGCTTGACCGATTTGCCTGAAATTTTGTATGAATACATGTCATAGAGTAGAATAGGATAGAGGATACTTTTTTTCTGGCTGTCGAGTCAGGGGGTCCAGATATTTTAAATTGAATTTTGTAAATATAAAACCTCTTCTCGAATAAACGGCATGACCGATTTGCCTGAAATGTTGTATATAGACAGTTCATAGGGTAGAATAAGATAAAGGACACTTTTTTTCTGGCTGTCGAGTCAGGGGGTCCAAATATTTTTAACTGAATTTTGTAAATATAAGACTTCTTCTCGAATAAACGGCTAGACCGATTTGCCTGAAATGTTGTACGAATACATGTCATAGGGGAGAGTAGGATACAGGATACTTTTTTTCTGGCTGTCGAGTCAGGGGGTCCGGATATTTTGAATTGAATTTTGTAAATATGAGACTTCTTCTCGAATAAATGGCTTGACGGATTTGCCTGAAATTTAGTATGAATACATGTCATAGGGCAGAATAGGACACAGGATACTTTTTTTTGGCTGTCGAGTCAGGGGGTCCAGATATTTTAAATTGAATTTTGTAAATATAAAACCTCTTCTCGAATAAACGGCTTGACCGATTTGCCTGAAATGTTGTATATAGACAGTTCATAGCGTAGAATAAGATATAGGACACTTTTTTTCTGGCTGTCGAGTCAGGGGGTCCAAATATTTTTAACTGAATTTTGTAAATATAAGACTTCTTCTCGAATAAACGGCTAGACCGATTTGCCTGAAATGTTGTACGAATACATGTCATAGGGCAGAATAGGATACAGAATACTTTTTTTCTGGCTGTCGAGTCAGGGGGTCCGGATATTTTGAATTGAATTTTGTAAATATGAGACTTCTTCTCGAATAAATGGCTTGACGGATTTGCCTGAAATTTTGTATGAATACATGGCATAGTGCAGAATAGGACATAGAATACTTTTTTTTTGGCTGTCGAGTGAGGGGGTCCAGATATTTTAAATTGAATTTTGTGAATATAAAACCTCTTCTCGAATAAACGGCTTGACCGATTTGCCTGAAATGTTGTATATAGACAGTTCATAGGGTAGAATAAGATATAGGATACTTTTTTTCTGGCTGTCGAGTCAGGGGGTCCAAATATTTTTACCTGAATTTTGTAAATATAAGACTTCTTCTCGAATAAACGGCTAGACCGATTTGCCTGAAATGTTGTACGAATACATATCATAGGGCAGAATAGGATACAGAATACTTTTTTTCTGGCTGTCGAGTCAGGGGGTCTGGATATTTTGAATTGAATTTTGTAAATATGAGACTTCTTCTCGAATAAATGGCTTGACCGATTTGCCTGAAATTTTGTATGAATACATGTCATAGGGCAGAATAGGACAAAGAATACTTTTTTATTGGCTGTCGAGTCAGGGGGTCCAGATATTTTAAATTGAATTTTGTGAATATAAAACCTCTTCTCGAATAAACGGCTTGACCGATTTGCCTGAAATATTGTAAATAGACAGTTCATAGGGTAGAATAAGATATAAGACCCTGTTTTTTTGGCTGTCGAGTCAGGGGGTCCAAATATTTTAAACTGAATTTTGTAAATATAAGACTTCTTCTCGAATAAACGGCTAGACCGATTTGCCTGAAATGTTGTATGAATACATGTCGTAAGGCAGAATAGAATATAGGATACTTTTGGATATCGAGTCAGGGGTCCAAATATTTTAAATTGAATTTTGTGAATATAAAACCTCTTCTCGAATAAACGGCTTGACCGATTTGCCTGAAATGTTGTATATAGACAGTTCATAGGGTAGAATAAGATATAGAACACTTTTTTTCTGGCTGTTGAGTCAGGGGGTCCAAATATTTTTAACTGAATTTTGTAAATATAAGATTTCTTTTCGAATAAACGGCTAGACCGATTTGCCTGAAATGTTGTACGAATACATGTCATAGGGCAGAATAGGATATAGGATACTTTTTTTCTGGCTGTCGAGTCAGGGGGTCCAGATATTTTAAATTGAATTTTGTAAATATAAGACCTCTTATCGAATAAACGGCTTGACCGATTTGCCTGAAATGTTGTATAAAGACAGTTCATAGGAAAGAATAGGATATCGGATACTTTTTTTCCGGCTGTCGAGTCTAGGTGCCCAGTTTTGCAAATGTGTGGCCTACTCTCGGTCAAACGGGTTAACCTTTTTAGCTGAAATTTTGTATACAGACAGTCAATAAGACAAAGAAGGACAACGAATACTTTTTTTTGGCTGGCAATTTCGGGTGTCTAGATTTTTATTATGGAATTTGGTGAATGTGTGGCCTCTTTTCGGCCAGACGGCTTGACCGATTCAGATGAAATTTTGTACAAAGAATAATAGTATTGTATATAATAGGGCATAAAAGGGCAAGGAATACTTTTTTCGGCAATTAAGTGTGAATGCCTTTATTTTTTGTTAACTTTACATAGAGTTTGCATAATCATAAAAGTTTGACCTTAGGTCCATCTATAATGACTAAACTTAATATGTGTCCTAATAAGGCCATAAAACTGTCAGGGTCATTAAAAGTCATCAAAATTTACGCGATAGCTTTGCTTGCCCAACGTGTTTTATCTGCTTTGTGGGAAGTATTTCAGAAACATTCGTGTTAACAGCCACATTTAACCTTAGGGTCATAGGTGTTGACTTAGTAGGTCATCAAAACTAAAACAGTCAGGGTCATACAAAGCCGTAAAAATTCGCGAAGTTATAGCGCTCGCTCCGCTCGCGCGAGCATTTGTTATATCTACTTTGTAGAAAACATTTCAGCAACTTTTGTATTTTAATAGCCACATGCATCAAAACGAGTCATAGATTAAAACAGTACAACCTTCAATAATGATAAAGATTATTAACCTTAAAATAAGTGGATATCAAGTTTAACCTTAGGGTTATCGGTGTTGACTTAGTAGGTCATAAAAGCTGTCAGGGTCATAAAAGCTGTCAGGGTCATAAAAAGCCATAAAATTTTTTCGCGCTCGCTTCGCTCGCGCAATCATTTGTTTTACCTTCTTTGTTGGTAATATTTCAGTAACTTTTATATATAAATAACCACATGCATCAAAACGAGTCATAAATTAAAACAGTACAACCTTCAATAATCGTTATTGTTGTTAACTTTATAATAAGTGGATATGAAGTTAAACCTATGTGTTATCGGTGTTGACATAGAAGGTCATTAAAACTGTCAGGGTCATAAAAAGTAGTAAAAGTATTTCGCGCTCGCTTCGCTCGCGCAGTTATAGCGCTCGCTCCGCTCGCGCGAGCATTTGTTATATCTACTTTGTAGAAAACATTTCAGCTACTTTTGTATTTTAATAGCCACATGCATAAAAACGAGTCATAGATTTAAACAGTACAACCTTCAATAATGATAAAGATTATTAACCTTAAAATAAGTGGATATCAAGTTTAACGTAAGAGTTATCGGCGTTGACTTAGTAGGTCATAAAAGCTGTCAGGGTCATAAAAGGACGTAAAAAATCTTCGCGGCCGCTGCGCACGCGCAAGCATTTGTTTTATCTTCTTTGTTGGTAATATTTCAGTAAATTTTGTATATTAATAACTACATGCATCAAAACGAGTAATAAATTAAAATCTTCGAGCATTTACCAATGGAGATGTTAACGTTGTAATCCGCAAACATTTTTTTCTGCCGATACCTACTGGGGACGAGGTAAACACGCATTGCACACACACTAATCACTCACTTTAACGATCCCGCACACTAGCTTGAAACACGCACACAGTATTAAAAATACAGCGTAGTTACGCACGCTCATGTGGCCAAAAATGGCTATATGGCCAGCAGAGGGGAACACCTTGCGTTAACTTCTCAATTGGTAAATGCTCGAAAATTAAAACAGTACAACCTTCAATAATCATAATAATTATTAATCTTAAAATTAGTGGATATCAAGTTTAACCTTTGTGGTATCGGTGTTGACTTAGGAGGTCATAAAAACTGTCAGGGTCATAAAAAGTCGTAAAAATTTTTCACCATCGCTTCGCTCGCGCATTGATAGCGCTCGCTACGCTCGCGTCAGCATTTGTTTTATCTTCTTTGTAGGGAATATTTCATCATTTTTTGTATTTAAATAGCCACATGAATCAAAACGAGTTTATAATTTTAAACAGTTCAACCTTCAATAATCATAATCATTATTTACCTTAAAATAAGTGGATATCAAGTTAAACCCTAGGGTTATCGGTGTTGACTTAGTAGGTCATAAAAGCTGTCAGAGTCATAAAAGGTCGTAAAAAATTTTCGCGCTCGCTTCGCTCGCGCAGTAATAGCGCTCGCTACGCTCGCGCAAGCATTTGTTTTATCTTTTTTGTTGGTAATATTTCAGTAAATTTTGTATATTAATAACTACATGCATCAAAACGAGTAATTAATTAAAACCTTCGAGCATTTACCAATGGAGATGTTAACGTTGTAATCCTCAAACATTTTTTTCTGCCGATACTTACTGGGGACGAGGTAAACACGCATTGCACACACACAAATCACTCACTTTAACGATCCCGCACACTAGCTTGAAACACGCACACAGTATTAAAAATATAGCGTAGTTACGCACGCTCATGTGGCCAAAATGGCTATATGGCCAGCAGAGGGGAACGCCTTGCGTTAACTTCTCAATTGGTAAATGCTCGAAGATTAAAACAGTACAACCTTCAATAATCATAATAATTATTAATCTTAAAATTAGTGGATATCAAGTTTAACCTTTGTGGTATCGATGTTGACTTAGGAGGTCATAAAAACTGTCAGGGTCATAAAAAGTCGTAAACATTTTTCACCATCGCTTTGCTTGCGCATTGATAGCGCTCGCTACGCTCGCACCAGCATTTGTTTTATCTTCTTTGTAGGGAATATTTCATCATTTTTTGTATTTAAATAGCCACAAGCATCAAATCGAGTTTATAATTTTAAACAGTTCAACCTTCAATAATCATAATCATTATTTACCTTTAAATAAGTGGATATCAAGTTAAACCCTAGGGTTATCGGGTTGACATAGTAGGTCATAAAAACTGTCAGGGTCATAAAAGATCATAAAAAAAATTTGCGCTCGCTTCGCTTGCGTAGTAGCATAACGCTATATAGCATATAATAGCGTGTTTTAACAGCCTCATACATTAGGCTGACTCAAATTCTTAAACAGCAAAACTTGGTAAACCTTGCTTAGGTTTACCAAGTAATTATTAATGACTTTAACAATAGACGATATCGAGTTTGACCTAAGAATCATCTACAGTGACTTGATTGTTAGGTTATAAAACTGTCAGGGTCATAAAAATTCATAAAAAATGTACGCTCGCGCAGCTATTTACCTTAATTTCTTTGTAAGAAAAGTTTCAGGAACTTTTGTGTTGAGTCAAACAATTAAACAGCACAACTTCGTATACCTAACCAAAATGATTAATGACTTTAACAAAAGAGGATATTAAGTTCGACTTTGGGGTCATCTATGGTGACTTGGGCTAAGAGATCATTGATCTAGACCTCAAAGGTAATAAAGACACAATAACGCGGGCGAAGCCGCGGGTAACAGCTAGTATTATTTATATTTTAGTTAGACAGACCGACGCTTTTTACCTGACTATCGAAAGGGAGATTACCATTTTAAATATATCGATCGATTAATAACTAACAAAAAATGCGAATTTTCTGATAAAATAATATTATTTGTGGTTGGTGCTTACAGCATTAACCGTGTCTAGGTATCGGTCTACGGATCGAACTGCAAAGTTAATTTTGTCCTTTAGTTTGACCTAGTTTTACAAGTTTGTACGGAACCCTCGGCGCGCAACTCTAAATCGTACTTCACCAATTATGTTTTACTAATATATATTTTTTTTAAGATTTAATGTATAATAAAGTTTTAAAGTTTTGCTAAAATAATTATGTTACGAAAATCATGTAATGTGACAGACGCACATTACCAAATTTAGAACGGATAGTTAAGCTAGTTTTAAAACTAAAACAACCGACTTCCATGCCCCGCGAGTCAGTTTCAGTAGCAAGTTTGAGACGTTTATTGTCATATCTCTGGAGATACTTATCAGATATCGATGAAATTACAATGGGACCACCTCGGAAATGTGTCCTACCGATTAAGAAAATAATCATTCGAACCGGTTCACAATTGACGGAGTAATAACGTTAAATAGATTTTTTTTTTAATTAAAAAATTACAGACAAGAATCTCCTCCTTTTTGGAAGTCGGTGGAAATGAAGTTGCTTATCCGAAAACTAGAACAGTAATGCTTCATCGTCATAATTACAAAATAGAGGTGATAAGTATAAATGAGAAGCAACATATTATATTCTTACTTTTGAGTACAATATTTATATAGCTTTTTTATCATACAAAAATAGATAGTGAAGAAGTGAACAGCTACAAAACGAATTAAAATATCTACTGCCGAATATAACAGTAACTATTATAATTGTCATCAAATAATAATAAATATATTTTAAAAATAATAAAATTTTATTATTTAATAAAACCGTCACTGTAACGGACCACATTAAAATAACAAAAAATAACAATTTGTAAAGTCAATCCGGTCGTTTTATAAATCAGTCTAGAGCTTTGAGTTACTAAGATAGAGGCAATAATGACCGGCCAAAACGTAGTAACCTGATGCCATCAGACCAAATGCCTGTCACGAACCAATATGTAGGTTTTTAATTTTTTTTTAAATTACAAACCGTGTTTAATATAGGCGGTTCTAAATTCATCTGTTATATGTTTTTTTTTATATTTGTTACGCGATTAATCTAACAACTGTAAATAAATTTGAATGATATTTTTCTGGGTAGAATACATCTCTACGGTGGTCCCATTATACTATTCAATGAGATTTGATGAGTACCTCCGTAGATATTTATTTATTTATTTATTTATTGTAGCAATATGTAGATAAACACCTCAAAGTAGTCACTAAAAAATGAACAGATTTTACCTACATTTTTTTATTTTTTTTTTTACCTGCTCTAGATTAATTAAAAAAATAATTTACAAAATCTTGATACCACACCTTTGGTTTTGAGTAAATTTTATGATGGTTTGATGAATGTCTCTAAAGATATGGAAAGATAGTGAAACTGATTCGCGCGGCATGTAAAATCGGTCAATATTTAGGGTTTTGCGAGACAGTTTTATTGTAGACAGAAGTCATCGATAATTTGCTCGTCATCTGATGCTATAAAACAAAAATCATATCAAAACTAACATGATTATAAGATAATGAATGCTACGGCAAATAGGTTACTTTTTGATATTGTTCTAAATAATTAAATAATCATGTGTTTTTTTTTCTTACGATAATTTACATTTATAAGCAGAAAGGTCTTTGTTCAAACAGTGAAATCGTCTCCTCTAGTCTGTATAAATCAATGTTCACTGAATAACAAGTAGGTATTAGGTAGTTAAAATGGTTTAGTTTTAAAACTCAATTTGTACAAATCCCTTCTGATTTAAATTTCATAGGTATTTAAAAGTATTGAAGGTGATAAAAGTTAATAAAACCCTTAAGCTCAACCTTTTTTTTTTAATTTATTTACAATATTATAGTACACATAGTTGAGTCACAAATAATTTTAAAACCGACTTCACATGCCACGCGAGTCATTTTCAGTCGCAAGTTTATATTATCTCTATATCTCTGGAGATACTCATCAATTCTTGTAAAAAGGCACCAAACAGAAAGTACACTCTCTCAAATAAAAAATAATAATTTTCCTTATCGTTTAATGAACGACGACATTAGACACATAAAAAATAATCGAATTGAAAACCTCGGAAGCAGTCGGTTAAAAATACTCTTCTATTTAACAGAAAGATTTCTGAGAGCATTCAATATAGACAAAATTATATTTGACCATTTGTTTTATTTTTAACCGACTTCATTAAGAAGGAGGAGATTCTCAATTCGTCTGTATGTTTTTTAATGTATGTATGTTACGCGATTACTCCGTCAATTGTTCGAATGATTCTTTTTTAATCGGTAGGGTACACTTCCGAGGTAGTTCCATTGTAATTTCATCGTGATTTGATAAGTATCTCCAGAGATATGATGAAAAACGTCTCAAACTTGCTACTGAAACTGACTCGCGGGGCATTGAAGTCGGTTGTTTTAGTTTTTAAACTATCCTAATTACTATTACTCAGAGAGCGACATGTATTGTTTCTCCTGACCGCTCATGAGTTTCGGCATGATTTCCCATGCCTGCCAGTTTTGAAGACCGTTTGGGATAGTTGCGCAGTTTGGACTTGAATTATTTTGTCCTGCGTTAATTTTTTAGGCTTAGAATATGAACTGGCTCTGAAGGACAACTGCCGGGACACATTTAAGGTCCGGACAAACCGCAGCGTTCTGCGTGCGCGATCTAGGCGGCGATCAGATAGCGCAGTAGTATTTGTACCGACTTGTTCACACCAAAAGCGATCAGAAAACAATTGAAAAGTACTGAGATCGCACCCGCAGATCGCAGGACGCCGCGGTGTGGCCGTACCTTAAGATGTTTGGCGATAGATTTTCCAACTTGAGGGTTGTAGCTGGCCAGGCGGACACTAGAAAGTGTCCTACCGCTTTTCCTACACCAGAAGGCCACTGCAAAATGCGCACGTACATTTTTCGAAAGAGCAACCCATTGGTGCACTGCGAATATAAACGCATTTTTTTATTGAATTAAATGCATCTACGAATACTGAAGACATTATTAGTAGCAACGTAGTTATTTGATCATCTGACAAAAACCTTAACATCCATATAATTGAAAGTCGGTCAAAATAAGCCCCACAATAAATCCATAGTCATCAATTCCTCTAATCCCTATATTGATATTGGAAAACACGTCTACCATTAAAACAGCGACTTTTATGCGCACAGATGTACAGATATAAATCGACATAGATTTATGCACCTTTGCTCTCCGGCGGGTGTACAAGACAGTTCTTATAAATACAGTATGATAAGTACCTACAATTATCTACAGTACAAGATAAACTAAAAATTAAAAGTCGCCTATGATATTTTAAAAGCACGTACTGCACCAGCTGTCTTAGAAGTACGTAAACCGTATATGTAAAACACGATATCACCATTTTATCAGCCGGTATCAGTCCACTGCTGGACGTAGGCCCCCCAAGACACGCCATTGAGCCCGATCTTTTGCTCTTTGTTTCCAGACACTGCCCACCGATTTGCGAATGTCATCGCTCCACCTGGTCACGGGGCGTCCTGCGCTTCGTTTGCCGATTCACTGTCTCCACGGTCTTTCAGTTGGCTAATCCGTTGAGGTATGTCGATCACTTTAGTTCTTTGGGGAATTACTTAGTTCCGGATTTGATCCCGCTCAGAAACACCAAGCATAGCTCGCTCTCTCTCTCATAGCTCTCTCTTTCCATAGCTCGCTGAACGACTTTAAATTGGTGGACTAGAACCATGAGTGTCCAGGTCTCGGGTCCGTATGTCATGACACGTAGGACGTACTGATTAAATACTTTTATCTTTACGAACACGATATATTCGTTTTAATTTTATTTTTAAGTAAAAACTTCTTTGGGCTCACTGAGCATTGTATTTTGTGGGTATTGAATAAGATATAAATAAGTCGTAACACGCGGTTAAGTAAAGCTCGTTTGGGTCACGTTCGAATAAAGCCGGCTCGATGAAAGGTACAGCCAAACCGCTGATATCTGCAAACGCAGGCGCAGGCGCGATCAGATAGTGCAAGTAGTATTTGTACGAACTGGTTCAAACAAAACGCAATTCTACGGCAATCAGACAGTGATTGAAAAGTATCGCGCCGTATATTATTTTGTCCATACTGTGAAGTCCGTACGTATGTCACAAGACATAAACTCGTGAGTAAGACAGCTATAAAAGCTTATGGCTGTTTTGTGTCCAATCCCAGCACATGTGATATTAGAACGTGAATTGGTTTCTTATGTTTATGTAGTTATATATATATATATGTCTGTTGGTCAGAGTTACGTTCAAAGATCACCCACATATTCCGCTCAAGTTTTCTTAACCGACTTCACAAAAGAGGAGAAATTTCTTTGTTTGTTTGAGAGATTGAACCTCCCGTTTGGGTCCATTCAAATTTTATCGAGGTATGACAATTATCTCCGGAGATATAAATAAAAAAAATTATTTATATAGAGATAAACATCTCCAATTCATTGCATACCTTGATGACATATGCATTTGCAAACCTTGACGACATGATACTAATGGCTATTTTGACTATCGCGGCATATGAAGGTGGTTTTCTTTTTCGTTTTGTTCGATCATAAATTATTTACATCCGATAAGCTAGCATTTGACCTCTATGTAACCTTGTGGTAAGCGATGATGTGGTAGATGGTTAACACGCCAAACTTAAAATTATCTGAATCTCAAGGACTGTTATGTGCTGCCGGAACACTAAGGTTATGGCGACAAAATTTCTCCTTGATGGTAGTAAGCAAATTTTTCATCAACATCTATGTAATGCCCTTCTACCACCCGTGGAAAAGACTTACCACTATTATCAATTACCACTCGTATAAACCATAAAAATTAGCCAATTAATGATTCACAGATTACTATGGGCGTAGGTATCTTGGGCGTATGAAACACAAGTGGGTTTTAAATTAATGGTTTAGAAGCACTGTTGACATCTGAGTGACTGCTCCTCATATCATTAACTGACTTCAGACGGACCGGTTTTTTGACTTATAAGGGCTTTCTACTAGAGATGTTACGGAGTTCCGGCTTCGTTTCCCATATACCGAAACTTTCGGTTGATTTCACGCCTCCAGTTTCGGCTTCGGTTCCGATTGATTTGAGACGGAGGTGATACCGAATAATTATAGCATTGTTTTCTTCATTTATCTGACCCGGCCTTACCATAGGTTCTCCAACAGTCCATGGTTCACCTACGGTTCCGATTTCGGTTTCGGTTCCGGTTCCGTTCCGATAAAACCACCTCCGTAACATCCCTACTTTCTACGGAATAATCAAAAGTTAAAAGAAACAAATTTAGAACTTTCGCTACTTATATAAATCGCTAAAACATTTATCTAACAGTATGAAATCCATATTTTCCACATACTTACATTTTAAATATGAATTATGCAATAGATTTAAAGGACAATGCCCAAAGCTCTACATATTCCATCATTAGCGCTGATTTCAAAATTCCATCACAATCCTATCAATAACTCATCCAGCCGCTTTACAAATGGTCGTCTAATAGCCCAATTAAGCGTAAAGCGCTTTTGTCAAGCCTTTTGCCATTAATTTTCATTAAAATCTGCCATAACTGTACAATGACGTGGCTAGCTAAGCTTTATAGGTTTCAAACACCTTTAAATTAAGATTATGGGGTATAAAGTAATTATTTTAACAGATTTTGAAGTAATTTATGAGAAGATTTGGTTTTTATGGCGTGATTAAAAGTTTTAAACAGTTTGTAACCTTCAAGTAGCTAAGTGCGTCGAGTTTCGGCATAATGAACTCAGGCCTACTTCCAGTAACCGAGTTAATACAAATATTAAGTACCCATTTATCCCCTGTGTAATCTTAGGCGACGACTTTTCAGTAATCTGCTCTTAGTGATCATCTATTTTGAAATTCTTGAATGGATTTTTCTATAGAAAAACAGTGGACCTCCGGTGAAGACAAAACATCGTCAAGAAACTTCTAACCCCCGCATGGTGGTAGGACACTATCTAGTGTCCGCCTGGCCACCTCCTAATGTTAGAAAATCTGTCGCCAAACATCTAATGTGTTCCGGCAGCTATCCTTAAGAGCTAGTTCCCATTCTAGGCCTAGTGTGCTACCATCCTCGACCGCATCATGACTTACCATCATGTGAGATAGTGGTCAAACGCTATAGCCTATAAGATATTTAAAAAGTCTGAATTTCAGCAATCCCGTTAAAAAGCTTTCCGGAAGTCTATGACCAAAAGAGGTTTTACTAGCAACTATGTAATATACGGTAACCGCATACCATCAGGCAAACTGTCTGTTTGTTTGCCTACTACAACATAATAAATATCGTTTATAAAACTTAAAAGCAACCAAAATAACTAAAATCCGCAGTCATTTTCAGTAGCAACTCAGTAAGTACGTACTCAAATCAGTTCACTGGACTAATATACACAAATAAAAAATATATACAGACGAATTGATAATATCCTCCTTATTGTAAGTCGGCTAATTATAGGATAGCTTTGCTGTTTACGAATATCTCAAGACGACTTTTTTATGATTAATTGTTAGAGGCTAGTGAATATAATTTATAATTCCTTATTTTTTAACTTCGTTAGCTTTTTATTTCAATCGTTAACAATTCCACAAATAAAATAAACAATACCAACCCAACTTATAATTCTGCTACATGCAATTTTATTCATAATTAAATTTTCCTTTCGCATAATAAATAAGTTCGTACTATTCGCGATCCTATCACAATAATATCATACTAATTATAATGGCAATCACGGTTCGACAAATAATATTACTCCCGCTCGCATTAAACTGAATTATTTCCGAATACCATTTGCATAAAGCCGTCCATGCGTGTAATGACGTAGACGAATCGCGGGCGTTGATTGGAGGACAATCAAGCGGTTGATTTTATGCAAGAGTGAGCTATTCAAAAATTGAATTTTGCGATGCCATTTTGTAATTTTCATTGTAAATAATGTATATTTGCCTTTTGATAGTTTTTATTAATTGTAGTATTATAAATTCTGTAGTTTTTTCCCTCTGTTTTTAGGACATATTCACGACAAAACGACTAGACTTATTTATCCGAAATTTTACAAAGGAATACGATCTACTTGTGTTGATAATATAATATTTTCATACATTTTAAGGTGGGTAGTCTGCCAGCTTTGAAATTAAACTAAAAGTAACCAATTTCCCTTATTGTTTTCGTTAGCATAAACAATATAAAATTTACTACGTCGTTGTAATATAATGGGATATTGTGTGCCTCCTAAAATCCTAAATATTTGCCGAGAAAAATTGAAATATCTTGTCGACAATATTACACAGGTAAACTTTGTAAAGAAGAGACCTTTACAGATATTTTTTTGTCAATTACGTCACTACGGCAAAATAAATGTATTTTTTACCCAACTACGGCGCAGCAAAAAGGATATTTATGATTTTGACCAGTACAATATATGCATGTACTGTTTTCTATTTTTATCAATAAATAAAATATAAAATATGTTTATTTCAAGTGTCATAGACTCATAAGGAATTACAATATAAGGCAAATAAAATTATTCATATGAGACATACACACACTAAATGACGAAACAATACAAATACACAAAACAATAATAAATTCTTATGATCTTTATGATTCTTATCAGAACTCCGTCATTTATTAACTGATTTGAAAAATTCTTTTTTTGTTTCAGAGATTATACTTATTTTTTGGTCTTCCGAGATCTATATCATTGAAGATACCCAGATAAACGCCGCAACCTCGCTACTGGAAACTACTAGCATGATTAGCATTTGAAGTCGGTTTTGTGGTTTTTTACACGATGTTATCATATCTGTAGAATAAAATAGAAATAAAATAATACAAAAAAAAGTAAAATAGTACTATTAAACCCGTCGGGTAAAAAACCACAAGTGGTTTCCAAAAAATAAACAAAAAACAAAAGTTAAGCCGACACTATATTGAAAAGCTGTACTGATTTCCATAATCCAACAACACGATGAATATTTACTCGGCCACGGATTGCATTCAAATGGGTACCGATCTACTTTCCTTAGCGTCTGAAGTGCTTGTTTTATGGAGCAGGCTTTTGGCCTGATAGGGAACGCATGGAGGCATTTCACCGCAAATATACATTTAGGTGGGTAATTGATGATGCCGTCTATGACCTTTCAACCGACTTCGAAATATTTTTTAAAATATTATATATTGTGTATTTTAATGTTTTTTACCTCAGCCCTCCGTTTATTGGAAAATCCTTTGTTTAAGAATACAATTTCTGTTTGGTTCCATTGTTATTTCATCAAGATCTGATGAGTATTTCCTGAGATATGGATGTAATAACCTTAAGCTTGATACTGAAGAAGACTAGCGCGGCATTTGAACCGGGTATTTTCGTTTCGTAAAAGTTCTTAATTTATTATTCAATAAATTAATAACTTTTACGCATAGCATACAGGCTAGCGTTGGACCACTATGTCACCTGTCGGTAAGTGCCGATGTGACCACATCGACACGCTAGGCCTAGAATAGAACCTGGCTCTCGAGGACAGCTGTCGAACGCACTGTTAGATTTTTGGAGACACATTTTTCCTTAATCGTATAACGAAACAGGACAATCTCGACGCTCGCCTGATTTTTACAGTAAGCAGACCACAGTCCCCGTATCCCTTGATGTAATGGATAAGACACTAAACAGTTTTTTTTATTAATAAATTGATATATTTTCTCAGAAAAGATGAAAAACCTTGCAAGTACTTTATTTTGTAGTAGTGCTGTATAGTAGAATTTATTAAAATATAAACAATTTAAACTTTTTAAAATTGTTCTTCTCTTTTTATAAACAATCTTCTATCGGGATTCCAACCTAAGGGTGAGGACATAAAAAGGCAGGTTCCCGACGCAGACAAGCTGGTACCGATCCGTACTGGTATATTATTCCAATGTTACGAGTATCATATGCGCTCGCACATAAAGAAACAGATAGGCTATTCTGTAAGCTGTCTCGACAGCGGAATCCGCGGAGAGATTTGAATTTCGAATTACGAAATTCAACCGTATTACAAACGAGACACGATTGAATTTCGTAGTACGAAATTCGAATCTCACCGCGGATTCCGCTGTCGAGATAGCTTACAGAATAGCCTAGCAGGTTACAGAAAATGATGAAACAATCGAATATTTATTATTAATATTAATTTCGGGATATTTACCATGTTTTTCTTTTGTTTTGAGTTTCCGATATTTAATATTTTATATTAATATTATATATATATATATTATATTTTATATTAATATTTTATATTATTTAATATTTAATATTAATAATAATGTCAGTGACCATGAAAACTTAAAAACTTATAAATCGAATATTTTATTAGTTCGGATCGGTACTGGTTGTCAGCGCTGGGAACCTGCCTTTTTATGTCCTCACCCTAAGGCGCAGGTCAGATAGAAGAAACTTAAGACGAGGACGGAGCGGGGACGTGTCGTCTTATAAAAGAACTTTCATACAATATGCCAGGAAGTCTCACGATGCAAAACAAAATAGAAGGGGCGGGGCGGAGACGCGTTTTTGTGTACTACGTCTTCATTACGTCTTTAATCTAGCCTGCGCCTTAAAAATGTAACCATAAAATTAGTTTTGTTTTTATACTTATTGTTTATTTTATTAGTTTAATAAATTAAGAATCTCTCAAATGTCCTTGTTTGACAAGGAAATATTTTTGAACGACGCAGGCGATAAAATTTTGTTACTTGAATATTAAATCTCACCGTAAAAATGTCGTAAAGTCGTAAAATAAACAGGGCTAGAGAATTTCAGCTTTCCTAAAATCTTTAAGACCTATCCTGTCTAAAATATCTATCTATACTTATATTGGATTCAGGGGGATTTGAAACTATCCGATTGCAATAATTCTTTGACCAATTATTTAATTGGTTTGCATAATTGTTTTTTCCCTCAGGACGACTTCGTCCACTTCCTTACTTGGCCACTTCCAAAGTTGTCCATTTCCTAAATCGTCACTTCCTAACTTGACCACTTTCAATGTTGTTCACTTCCTAACTTGACCACTTCCAATATTGTCCACTTCCTAAATTGACCACTTCCAAAGTTGTTCACTTCCTAACTTGACCACTTCCAATGTTGTTCACTTCCTAACTTGACCACTTCCAGTGATGTTCACTTCAAAGTCAAAGTCAAAGTCAAAGCATTTATTCAGTATATGGGCAAATTAAAAATTTGCACTTACACACGTCAAATAACATTAAACAGATCATATTCAATAAAAAATATTATAGATATAAAAAAACAAAAAACAAAGGTATTGAGCCATTCAGCTTTTATCTAGACGTCGAACGTCACACTTAAAACACATGTTTAATTCCCCTGATTAATGTAGGGTTGCCAACCGTACTATTACGTGCTTCCTAACTTGACCACTTCCAATGTTGTCCACTTCCTAAATGGACCACTCCAAAGTTATTCAAAGTATGTTGTTGTGTAGTATATGTTGCATAATTGTTTTCTGTGAAAGGTGTGCAAACAAAGTGTTTAAAATGTATTCTACCTATCCAAATTAGAATACACTGTACCTACAAGTTATACATGATAAACAAAAATAACATCTATTTGAGTACTGTACCTAAATCCTCATTTTATAATGTCAGTCAAAAATAAATATCTTATCTCTTCCCTTCAATTTGACATCCTAAGGGCGCGTCTACACGATGCAAATGAAAGTGGATCGCTGAATTAACAAGCCGTGAAAGCTGTCTGAATATTCATTATAAACATGTTCCCGCCCCTAGTTTGTTTATGTACCTACTTTGAGAATAGCTATTTGGAATTCTGAGATTTTAGTCGGGATAATAAATGATTGTGGCAAAGTACAAATAACTGTAGAAGATTTGATGATTGAGATTGAGCTATCACAAAACACATGTATCAATATTGAATACATTTACATACATTGTAAATAATATATTATTTTTGACCTCTGTAAATATATTTATAATGATAATTTCATCATTATCAGCCAGTTACCGTCCACTGCTAGACATAGGCCTCTCCTATGGCACGCCACTGAGCTCGACCTTCAGCTCTTTGTTTCCAACCGCTGCCAGCCAACTTGTGTATATAATAGCTGGAGGGCACCCTACACTACGTTTACCGAGCCGTGGTCTCCACTTAAGAGCACGTTTACCCCAACGGTTATCGGCTCACGACAGTTTTGACCAGCCCACTGCCACTTCAGCTTGCTAATCCTTTGAGCTATGCCGATATCTTTGGGTCTCTGACGGATGACTTCATCTCGAATTCGATCCTTCAAAGAAACTCCAAACACAGCCCTCTCCATAGTTCGCTGAGTGAGTTTGTTTTATTTTGTATGATATAAGATAATAGGACAAGCACGACGCTCGCCTGATGGTAAGCGACGACGACTACCTATTACAGAGACAGAGGCATGCAAAGTTCTCAATAGTTAAAATTTTGCACGTCACTACACTTCGCCTGTAATCCGGAGACATAAAGATCTCAAGTCTCACATGCCCTGTAATTTTACTGGACACATTGCTATTTAAGCCGAAAAACATTCCTATTTCACGGCTAAATTAATTGACAAAGTGGTGGTACTGCCTCAGGTGGACTAGCTGAAGTCCTACCACTTTAAAAGGGAACCCCGTCGGCATAAAAGATGACTCGACTTCGAAGCGAGAGATCACCGGTTTAAATCCTAGCACGGGTGTTCATCCACGGGTGGTAGGAGGGTAGGAGCATTTTATATAGAGGATCCGCCTAAGTCTACCAAAAAGTAGCTAATCGCCATCAATTGACAATAGATAGATAAGCTTACAAGGATGGAATTTGACGACTTCCCTGAAATCACAGTAGCTCTTATATTTCACGTAATAACCTACCAATGTAATTCATGAAGTTATCAACACTTATATTATAAACGAGAAAATCAGTTTGTATATTTGTTTGTTCGGGACTTCTTTACGATCAAACGGCTGGACCGATTTAGCTTACATTTAGCACTGGGATAGCCAGTATTGTGGACTAGGTCATATAATACTTTTAAACTCGGGCGGGCAAAGCCGTAGTGTACAGCTAAGAAAGTATAAGAAGAATAAAAAATAAGAGGTTCAAACTTAACTTAAATACTACACAAAAATCTTTATCTGTTACCTAGGTTATAAATTAAAAAATAGCTTTCCAGGCAATAAAAATCACCATTTTTCATTTCAGTACACTAATCCCTAATTTAAATCACTAATTAATCAAAACAACACACGGGGTATGGTAAGTGGTTACGGCACGCGAATGTTCGCTCGTTTTTACGCCGTGTATACACCTTTATGACACTAGAAGCGTCTCTTGGTGGATAATGTTATTTTTTTTTACCATAATAATATATTCGAAAAACAGTGTTGTTTTAATATCTTACTAGCTAATTGATACCCGCGACTTCGTTCACGTACACTAAAAATGTTGTAGTAAGTATATCCTTGTTAAATTTCAGTAAAATCGGATCGTCCGTTTAGGCGTGATTAGGTTGACAAGCAGAAAGACGTTTTTACAAACATTTTTATAAAATAAGTTTATGGAAAGTATGGATAGGCTAGCGTTGGCCACTATTTCACCTGTTGGTACAGGTTAAATATTGAGGGTGGTAGCTGGCTTAGCGGACACTAGACAATGTCCTACTACCATGCGGGGGTGGGTTTCTTAACGATGTTTTTCCTTCACTGTAGGGACTGTGAGAAGCGCACATAGATTATTCGATAAAAAAATCCATTGGTGCACGGCGGGGATTGAACTTGGTACCTCTGGTTCAAAGCCGACCATTCTCCCACTACACCACCTTATCCACGTAACTAACACGGTATAATAGTGAGTGTCACTTCCATTCTTAAATAAGTCAACTATTTCAACATAATTAGTTAAAGCACGGATGAATTATGAGCAGTTTTAGTTATTTTTGTGAATTTCCGGGTTATTCGTTATTCATAGTTACTTACATAATTTGAATAAGAAATGTGGATATGTCCAATACTATGTTTGATACCCTGGTTAGTAAATTGATATATTACTTATAGTTATTAAAATATATAATTGTTTATTTTTCTTAAGATTTTGTAATAAATAATTATGCCGTGGATTGTTTTAGGTTGTAAGTCGAAGTTCAATTATGTTCTTATTGTATCTGATAAGCTAGCGTAAGGCCACTGCTATCTCGCCTATTGGTAAGCAATGGCACGGTCGCGGATGGTGGACACGCAAAGATAGAATGGTCTGAATCTCAAGGGCTTTGTGCTGCCGGAACACCGTAAGATTATGGAGACAGATTTTCTTCTGGGTGTGATTTTGGAATTGGTTTTGGATCTTTTCGAATGATAATTTCTATGCTCGCAATTGACAAAGCTATATAAAGGTATGGAAACACCGCAGCGTCCTGCGTGGACGATCTAGGCGGCGATCAGATATCGCAGTAGTGAACGCATCGCAGTCTGTACAAACCGACTGGTTCACACCAAACGCGATAAGGAAAAGTGAGATCGCGCCCGCAGATTGCAAGACACCGCGGTGTCGCCGTGCCTTAAAGGTTGTAAACTTAACTATCTGTACGCCAAATTTCATGTTCAGCTGTTTCTGTGTGAATGAGAAATAAACACACAAATATCCAAACATTGAAATTTATAATTGTAAAGAATTAAAGACACTACCTACTTTTAATACTCACGGCATTATGCAGAAAGACAGGGCATTGTATGAAGGAGGGAGATACAAGCACAACTAAGTTTAAGTAATGGTACGGCAACACCGCGGCGTCCTACGCTCTGCGGGCGCGATCTCAGTACTTTTCAATTGTTTTCTGATCGCGTTTGGTGTGAACCAGTCGGTACAAATACTACTGCGCTATCTATAGGGCTATTCATTAAGCTATCTTGGAAGCGGAATCCGTGGTGAGATTCGAATTTCGTACTACGAAATTCAATCGTAACACGATCGTAATACGGTTGAATTTCGTAATACAAAATTCAAATCTCACCGCGGATTCCGCTACCGAGATAGCTTACAGAATAACCATAGTGATCGCCGACGTTAAAAGACGTTCAAAAGGGAGTTTGGCAATAAATCTGGCATCTTACATTTAATTATTGTAAAATTAAATGTAAGAAATACCTTAACCGGACCGTTACACAATGTGAATTGGGATAAAATAGTTGAAGATCGTGTAAAAACTACTTCGGATGCTGCGCTAGTCATTTTCCGTTAGTTAGTCCATAGTTACAACGAAAATATTATTATAAGCTTAGCTTTTCTGTAGATATCCACCTATCGCAATCAATTTGGAGTTAATATAGTATAATAATTTGATCTATTGTATAAAATAATAATTATATATATATAATATTATATTTTAAACCCTGATCTATGTATAATATTTTCATTAAAAGCATTCCAATGACTCCAAACACGACATTTAAAATCTGAGCTGTAAGTTGGTGGGGATTTGAGTATTCTGTAGAGTCCAGGAGATGTCCCAGCATCAGGTCAATGCTTCCATGTTCTTACAATATCGTTGAAGAAGATTTTCGAATTGATCAGACCTATGAAAGTTGATTAAAGCTCATAGTTTTATAACGATTGAACGAATTTTCATGAATCAAAGCTAAGAACACTCTCGATGAAGACATCTATTAAAAAAAATAACTGGCCAAGTGCAAGTCGGACTCGCACTCGCAGGGTTCCGTAACACAGTTTAGTAATCCATAACTATGATTTTTCGCAACTACAAAATAAACTTTGTTTTTCATAGTGTTTGTATGAAAAACAAAGTTATCTTTGCGGTCGCTATATCTCTAAAACTGCTGACTGTATCTCGTTCAAATCAATTTTCGTTGTTAGTTTTTATTGAGATCTACAGCATATATTTTTTTTAGATTTTTCACTCCCATACTTTAAAAGTTAGAGGGGGGGGGGACACACATTTTACTACTTTAGACGCGCCTATCTTTCAAATGATTGACTTTGAGAAAAAATGATTTTAGAAACCTCAATGTCATTTTTGAAGACCTATCCGTAGACACCCCACACGTATAGGTATGAAGAAAAATTTTTTTTTTGTTTCAGTTCCATGTATGGGATGCCCCCCCTTAAACTTTTATATTTTTTATTTTTGTATAAAAATCGGAAAGCGGTTTACAGAATACATCTACTTACCAAGTTTCAATTCTGTAGTCCTTACAGTTTCGGAATAAAATGGCTGTGACATACGGACGGACAGACAGACAGACAGACAGACAGACAGACATGACGAATCAATAAGGGTTCCGTTTTTTGCCATTCGGCTACGGAACCCTAAAAAACTATCAATAATAAAATAAAAATCGGTTCATCCGGTTGGGTGCTAAGATGCTACAGACAGACACACAGATACACACGTTAAACGTATAATACGTAACGTAAATCTTTTTGCGTCGGGGAACGCCGTAAGGTTACGGCGGCAGATGTTCTCCTTGGTGGTAAGCTACATTTCAACCGACTTACAAAAAGAAGGAGGTTCTCAATTCGTCTGTATGTTTCTTTTTTAACCGACTTCAAAAAAAGGAGGAGGTTTCGCAATTCGACCGTATATATTTTGTTTTCTTTCTTTTTTTGTGTGTGTATGTTACGCGATTTCTCCGTCAATTGTGAACCGATTCGAATGATTATTTTTGTAATCGGTAGGGTACGTTTTCGAGGTGGTCCCATTGTAATTTCATTGAGATGTGATAAGTACCTTACAATACAATACAATACAATACAAAAAATCTTTATTGATCACCAAAGAAATTACAAATTGTACATACTATGTGATGAAAGACAGTAGAATAATAAGGCAATACAATCGGCGGTCTTATTGCATAAAGCAATTTCTTCCAGACAACCTTGGCATGGAAAAGAAGAATACAAACAAAAATTGGGGGTAGCGTACAATACAAATTAATGATGTCAGAAAAAAAATAATAATAATAATACACAAAATAGACTACTATAATTATAGTATATTAAGATATAATACATAAAAATACCCTACATATATATAATAATGTTCCCAAATATATTAATATAAATACATATATATGTATATGTAATATTAAATACACATATACATAACCATATATATTAAATCACAGTAGTGTTGCAGTTTTAACATGTTTGGAACAAGTAATGGGCTTTTACCATGGATTTAAAGATAGCCAGCGATTTGGCATGTCTAATCTCCACTGGTAGCGCGTTCCATAAATGGACCGCTTGCACAGTAAAAGATTTTTCATAAGCAAGTGAGGAATGGATAGGGGTTAAAAGTTGTAGAGTTTCAGCGGATCTCAATGAAAACGGATTTGAAAGGTGAAGAAACGTGAAACGTTCCTTAAGGTAGGAAGGGGTAGACGGGATAAATAGAATAGAGTATAGAAGAGAAAGGACGTGACTATTCCGGCGAAGACGAATAGGTAACCATTTCAGCTTTTTACGGAATTCTGAAATGTGGTCATACTTGCGTAATCCAAATATGAACCGTATACAAAGGTTCTGCAGTCTCTCAAGCTTACTAAGCTGTTCCTCGGTTAAATCCAAATAGCAGGTGTCAGCATAATCTAGTATAGGAAGCAAAAGGGATTGCGCAAGCGCAGTTTTGGTGGAAATTGGAAGAAGATTACGTAATCGTCGTAACGAACCTGCAGATGCGAAAATCTTACGACTAACTTCAGCTATTTGGGGTGCCCAAGAAAATGTCCTATCAAAGAGTATCCCAAGGTTTTTGACTGAATCGCTGATAGGTACATGTGTTCCGTCGAATATTACCTGAGGAAGGCGGAACCAGTCATTCTTGTACCTTCAGAGATATGACGATAAACGTCTCAAACTTACTACTGAAATTGACTCGAGGGGCATTGAAGTCAGTTGTTTTAGTTTTTAAACTATCTTAATTATTGGTAGATTTAATGATCCCACGAAAACCCATGATTCATGAATGCACATAAAACTTTCATTGGTAGCTATATAGCTAGGATTAGAACCAACGATCCTCGGGTCAGAATCAGGGTAACTATCCTTTATGCCAAAGGGCCGTCCAATATCACTACGTAAGTGTTATAAAACAATGTCCATCTCTGCGTCTGTCTGTCTGTTCGCAATTTTCACCAATAGCCAGAGTGTTTATGAGGAAGGTTTAGGTCTTAGGTGCATAATTCGTTAAGGTTTTGTGTAAATTGGTTGACATATGACGATGATTGTTAAATATGTTAATATTTTATATTCAATGCAACAAACTGATGCAAATTTTGTAGGCATATATGTTCTACCCGTGCGAAGCCGGGGCGGGCTGCTAGTATATATATATATAGATTAACGGTCGAATTGAGAAACCTCCTTCATCTTTTGAAGTTGGTTAAAAATAAAACATACATACAGACGAACTGAGAACCTTTACCTCTTAGCAGTCTGTAAAAAGACAGAAATCAATAAAATGAATGAATTTATTCAGTTTGTGTCCCTAGAATACAGAGTTATTAGTATGAAACTTTGATTATAACATGTTTATTGTTTGTTGTCAAAGGTATGAAAATAGTGTAGGTAATTTTTTTTTGACAAAAAGTGCTACTTCGCTTATGTAACAAACATGGGAAAGTCAATATTTTCAACTTGGTAAAATAATCTTTACAATAATCTGAATAATCCGTTGGTTTGAGATAACACATGGATCTAATGCATCATTTTGCGTTCTGAACAGTCCCGTGTTCATGGTAAAAATTTTTTTAACCGACTTCAAAAAAAGGAGGAGGTTTCTCAATTCGACCGTATGTATACATATATTTTTTATGTTTGTTCGCGGATAACTTCGTCGTTTATGAACCGATTTTGATAATTATTTTTTTGTTCGAAAGGAGATATCCCAAATGTGGTACCATGGTAATTTTATCGAGGTTTGATAAGTATCTCCAGAGATATTGAGATAAACATCTCAAAATTGGTACTGAAAATGAATAGCGCGGCATTGAAGTCGGTTCTTTTTTAGTTTTTAAACGATATTATTAGCAATATGGTTGCATAAACATGTTGCCGAGTTGCTGTCAACATATTGCGGGCAACAATTGTGTTGCTGGAGTTGATCACGCCGTGTTGCTGAGTTGACGCCCGGCGAGCGAAAGCATTTTTGTTGCGCAGTTGCACAACAAATGTTTACCATGAATACGGGGCTTCAGTTTCACTGCATCGCCGCAATATCTTCAATATTACCACCATTAACGAGGTCGTCCTACGAACACTCCACTCTGACTTCTATTTTTCATCGGTCACCTTTACAGCAAATCTTACTGTGTATATAAAAATCCTCCCCTAACATTTACAATTCGAACAACACCTCCCTATCCACCGCCTTTCCCCCAATTCACCCCTCTTCACCCCCTAAAATGTGGGTCAATCGGACCAAAACCCTTTAATCAGGCTTCTAGGGGTTGACTGACGAATTGTTGAATGGGAAGTTTGTGGAGTAGTTACAACCTCTATAAAGTCAGGATTAAAACAATTTTGGGGTACATTTCAGGCTGTTTTTGGTGTGAATGTTTCGTTCTAGTTTGTGTTTAATTAAAAATGGATGCTGTAGGTCGTGGCTATGATTAAATTATTAAGCAAAGTTTTACTGCACCCATGAATTTGAAATACGAAGAATTTCTTTTATTTGCTTTTTAGGGTTCCGTACCTTAATAGAAAAAAGGGTGCCTACCCTTATAGGATCACTTTGTTGTCTGTCTGTCTGTCTGTATGTCCGTCTGTCCGTCTGTCACGACCCCTTTTCCTCAGAAATGCGTAGAAGCATATTTTGAGATTTTACAACGGAATCAATACCTAAAGGTTACTTTCCGTTATCCTAGAATCATAAAATTTGACAAGAAGCAAAGTTTTTAAATAGGAATTAATCTGATAACCGTAAAAATGTAGTTTAATAACAACAAATAAGTGAATTAACTATTACAAACTTATTATTTGCGGTTGGTGCAATACATTTTCTATGGACCGAACTGCAAAGTTAAGTTTGTCCTTTAACCTAGTTTGACAAATTTGTACGACAACCTCAGTGCGTGAGTCCAACTCGCACTTGGCTGGTTTTTTTTTTAAGTCTGACAATCAAGTAATTGTCTGCTATCTCACCTGATGTAAACTGCAGATGCAATATAATATGAATTCGCGCTTGTCTAGAATTGAAAGACGGCTATGACACGTAGCGTTGGTCAACTCTTTTTAATCAAATACACAGTGCGCAACTATCCCAAGCCGTCTTCTGTGCTGTGCTGACTTACTTATAGAAATTAATTCACAATTTAATACGTGTTTATTATAAAGAAATTCACTAAACACTAACATTGAAATATTTGTGTTTGGATAGTTTTATTGAGATTATTAATGCTTACAACAATCGACATGACGCAAAATATTATCAATACGTACGTCTCTATAAAAAATCATAATATTTAATCATGTATTTAATAGATTATGGTTCTCCAGTTTAAAGAAACTCTAATCCTAAACATCCTCAACAAGTAATTAAAAAATAGCGGTGTTAACAGCTCCATAGAATTTCCCACAAAAGCATCGATGTGGGAACCCTTGTGGTAACCGCGTGGACACGTTACGTCCCACAGCAGCGGTCCATAACTGTCGAACACTGGTTTTAGGGTTAACCTACGACTATGCTAACAATGTTACCTTTGGAACATAAAGAAAGTATATATATATATAAATATATATATATATATAGAGGGAACATTACCGAATGTGAATGAAATAGCTATAGAGATATGACCCGACTAAAATGATGAACACGTGATACATATGCCAGCTATAAGATAAAATGAACAACGTAATTTGGTCGGGTCATACATAACGGCAGGTATGAGCCAATGGGTGCACTAGAACTTGGTGCCAGTGCTAGAGCCAGTTAGAAAAATCACATACGCACAGAAGGATAACAAATTTTTGTTCATCTCGCTCTCTCATACTAGTGATTGTATAGTTTTATCCTTCTCATATTATTATTGTTATTTAAATGCCAAATCCACTTAATACCATAGGTGACGGTGACTACTTCCCATCGGGTGGGCCGTTTGCTTGTTTGCTACCTATATCATAAAAATACTCTGTATTTAATTATTGGTGTGGATATAATATTGCCTCAAGAGACTTTATTATATATTTATTAGCCTTATTACACCCACTACAGGGTAAAGGCCTCTTTTTTAACCGACTTCATAATAGGAGGAGGTTATATGTTCGACTGTATGTAAGTATATATTTTTTTTTAATTTATGCTATTTGTAACTGTCCTGTGTCAACTGTAGTAAGGTGCGATTTGGGTGTTTATAAAGTTTATTTTTTTGTTCTGTTATAGTAGTTTATGCAACTGTCATATAATGAAGGGTATTAAAACACGAGTGTGAGTTTATGAAACGAGCGCAGCGAGTTTCATAATAGTAACGAGTGTTTTAATACCCGTGTTATATGCAGTTGCATACACTACTTTATCTTCACTAATGCAATTAATCAAACAACAAGAGTAAAAGCTGACAATAGTTTATTTATAATAATTGTTCAAATTTTGGATGGTACAATTTTGAAAGTTAAAATGCCAAAAAGTTATTATATTCTTTTTCATATAATTTTCTAGATTTTTCTGGCAAAAGATCGTGAGTTACTTTTGTTGCCAATTCTAGAATATCCGGAGGCGTACAAATATCATCGTCGCTATCCATTTTTAACTTTTAATTTGTATTTTAAAAACAAAACACATTGCGAAACATTAAATTCACGCGTACGTGTATTGTCAGTGAACTTGCCGCCATTAAAATCTAACCAATGAGAGCGCAGCTGCGCGCGCAGGGCCAATCAGGCGCGAGCGCGCGCTGTTCTTTTTTTATTTAATTGGCACAAGATCTTACCAAAGAGTTTTGTGTATGTAAGTTTAGTAGTTTTGACGAAGTTTTCACGTATAACCCAACTGTTTTCAAAAGCCAGCCTAATATCAAAATTTTATACAACTTGTATGAGGATTTTGACATAAGGCTCGCCAGGTTAATTGGCCGCGTTTTATTGATGTTATAATGAGATTTTACGATATCGATGTGGATATTATACCATCATGTGAAATGGCTTAAATTGAGTGTTTTGTTATCTGCGCTATAACAGTAGTAATTATAAGTCAAGTATTGGAAACATAAGTAGAATGTTATAACATTAGTGTAGATAAACGATCTTATATTACTACTATGCTAAAACTTAATAATTATGCTATTACGTTTGTATGAAGAAGTCGATCGACATCGGTCTCTAAATAATGCAAAATGTTTATATATTCCTATGCCCATTAGATTTTTTTTTTTTTATATCTTATAGGCTAGCGTTTGACCACTATCACCTGTTGGTAAGTGATGATGTGATCGAAGATGGTAAGCACGCTAGGCCTAGAATGGGAACTGGCTCTCAAGGATAGCTGCCGGAACACATTAGATGTTTGGCGACAGATTTTCTAACTTGAGGGTGGTAGCTGGCCAGGCGGACACTAGAAAGTGTCCTACCACCATGCGTTTTTGGTTTCTTAACGATGTTTTCCTTTACCGGAGGGCCACTGTGAGAAGCGCACATAAATGTTTCTATGGAAAAATCCATAAAAAGTTTTCAATTTTAATAATACGCAGGATGCTCTGCAATACAGATTGTTTAAAAAAAACCCATGCACGCACCAGTCTTTCGCAATATGTATCACCCTACTTTTGATCACAGTCGAGCATTATGTGAGATATTTTTGTACAGTGCCAAATTGGTTTATGTTAAGTGTGAGAAAAAAAAAATTATTAGCTTTAGTTCTTTGTTCATTAAATCCCACGAACATATAAAATGGGTATGTTTTATCACCTCTTAACAATTCCATTAACAAATGCGGTCAATACCTTTTCACAATGACGTCACATAGCGGTAGTGCCAAACGTCACAATGGATTATACGATGAAATATTAATTTTTCGGCTTTACGACCACACACAGTAAAAAATAGGCCCTTAATTTAGGGTTGACGTCTTAAGTCAGTGCGACTTAAAGATAAGGATATAAATAAAACTGGGGACTACCACGAGGTCTAAAGGTACGGACATACCGCAGCGTCCTGCGTACGCGATCTAGGCAGCGATCAGATACCACAGTAGTATTTGTACCGACTGGGTACCAAACGCGATCAGAAAACAATTGAAAAGTACGGAGATCGCGCCCCCAGATCGCAGGACGCCGCGGTGTGCCCGTAACTTAAAACATTATAATTTTAAAATTTTCATCATTATAGTCATTTTTATTAATCTTATAATTTAAAATAGTTTAAAAAGCTTAAATAACCGTCTTCAAACGTCGCGCTAGTCAAAGTAGCCAGTAGTCAGCATGTCATCGAGGTATATAGATGCATCCTAATACAAATGTTGATTTAAAAAAAAATTCGATTAAATTTAAATGGGCCCACCTGGGAAGAGTACCCTTTGAAACACATCGTTTCAGGCATCTTCGAGTAATCGGTTAACATACATTAAAAATAGAGATTCCGACAACTTAAGTACCTCCTCCTTTTTTATGAAGTCGGTTAATAATATGCTAGCCTGGTATAGGACATGTTATGAGAAGAAGTAAAGACCACGGCAATCACATAAATATGAATACCTACCTTATAATTCACATTTCTGCGACGGCAATGGACATGAAAATGGACGACTATAGTGGAAAAGGAAGACTGAAGAAAGTGTGGATGGACTATGTGATGGAAGGTATCAATGTAAAAGGTGTGGATGCTAAAATGACTGCGGATAGACCCAAATGGAAGAGAATGACATTTTGCACCGACCCCACTAAAGTGTGACTGTGGGATAACGGTAGGAATATGATGATAGTCGACTTAATTATCAGGCAATCTCCGTCCATTGAAGGCCACAAGCGTCTCCTCAGTCACGCCATTGGGTTCGATCTTTAGGTCTACGTTCCATACATGCTGCAAGCCAGTTTGCGAATCACATCGCTACGACTATCTGGGGCCTTATTCAGTATGACCAATGAGATAACGCGTTCCTTGACGCGCCACGTTACGTTATTGAAAAATTGTATTCTGTATGCCACACGGCAGGTAAATTTTACAAAACGCGCGCGTTACACGTCCTCATATGTCACGATATTTTGACAGCTCAAAACGCGCTCATAACCTTACCCTACCGCGTTTTAATTGGCATAGAGAATACCATAACGCGGAGATAACGTAACACGGCACGGTAAGACTTTAAAATGGTCATACTGAATAAGGATCCTGGAGGTTGTCTTGCACTACGTTTGCCGAGCCAAGTGTTAATGAGAAAAGAAACAGATGCTGCTTTTCAGTCTTATACAATAATCATTCGTTCGAAGGCAGTTTTATATGTATTTTATATTTGTTGTTATTTGTATTTTATATGTATACTTTCCTTTTTGTATTGCATGCCAATAGGTTGAATGCAGCTGTTCAATTTTATTTGACAACATCTTATGTATACCTGTATTCGCAATGAATAAATAAATTGAAAATTGAAATATGTATACATAATTTATTTTTAGGTTCTGTACACCCATAAGTACAATTTAAAACTGATATCAATTCATGACTCTTCCTTGTTTTACGGAAAAGAAAAAATGAAAACAATTTTTTGGCCTAGGTAATTTGGGATTGAACTCAAGAAGGACTTGGATAGTTATGTGGTTATTATTATGCTTGGAACCTTCGAGCATTTACCAAAGGAGATGTTAACGCAAGGCGTACCCCTCTGCTGGCCATCTAGCCATTTGTGGCCATATGAGCGTGCGTAACTACGTATTTTTAATACTGTGTGCGTGTTTCAAGCTAGTGTGCGAGATCGTTAAAGTGAGTGATTTGTATGTGTGCAATGCGTGTTTACATCGTCCCCCGTAGGTATCGACAGAAAAAAATGTTTGCGGATTACAACGTTAATATCTTCATTGGTAAATGCTCGAACCTTGGAACGTAGGTACCTATTTTTTTAAATAAAATACAGCTGCTAATATTTATAAAGTACTCGCTAAGAATATAGAAATACCCTAAAGACACACAATATGTAGGTACCTATGTAAAAAAAACCCTGAAAAATAAATTAGTGAACTGATTTCCTAAAGCTACGGTGTCTTAATAATTTCATTTCCCCATAAATTAAGCCATGTTCACATTAGACTTGCCTACTTAAGGTCGATAATAAAATACATAATTTTTTCTGTCTTTTCACCGCTGTCGTCAAGACGAATAAATACAATTTGATGATATAAATTATCTAATCTGGCAAATAAAACACCGAAATTAGATAATACTCAGATAATATAAGTCAACTCGGAATTACGAGTGAGTCAGCTGCAGCAAACTGTAGCTTTAGTTATAGCTATAGCTTACAAATTGTAAGTTTAAGATAATTTATGTAGATTGTTTTAAGTTTTTTTTTTTTTTTTTTTTCATACGTTATAGGCTAGCGTTTGACCACTATTTCACCTGTTGGTAAGTGATGATGCGGTCGAAGATGGTAAGCACGCTAGGCCTAGAATGGGAACTGGCTCTCAAGGATAGCTGCCGGAACACATTAGATGTTTGGTGACAGATTTTCTAACTTGAGGGTGGTAGCTGGCCAGGCGGACACTAGATAGTGTCCTACCACCATGCGGGGGTTTTTGTTGGTTTCTTAACGATGTTTTTCCTTCACCGGAGGGCCACTGTGAGAAGCGCACATAAATTTTTCGATCGAAAAATCCATTGGTGCACGGCGGTTTGAACTCGGTACCACGGCATCAAAGCCGAACGTTCTCCCGATTACGCCACCGGACCCTCCGGACAACCCGGAAGTTGTTTGACTTTTGACTGTCAGAGGTAATGTAATGGTGAAGGTCAGACGTATCATTAACAGTTAACAGACTATTTAAGAGACTAAGGGCCAGTTTCATCGGAACCTGATAATGGGTTAGATAGTTATCTGACACGTCGCCTTATAAAAGCTGTCAAAAATCTGTCAGATTTCTTCATGTTAGCGCTATCAGGACCGGTGAAACTGGTCTTTAGGATTAATTTGTTCACGTTTGTCTCATTATTTTATTAGATTTGTTTTTCGCTTGATTTGTCATAATTTTGAAAAGAAGTTTGCACGATTTTATTTTGAAATTTACTCCTCGACTTTCAGCATATACGTCTACATAATTGTTAAACTACAAACTCTACTTTAAAAGTGAATTTAAAAAACTTTTGAGCTATATCTGAACGAAACCTTACGACGGTTCAGTAAGCGAACTACGGACGTAAGTCGAACGCAGCCTTGGTAACTTGAACTGTGCGAGGTAACAAAGAAATTAATGTAGTGTGTCGCACTTAACCGCACCTGGCGCTTAATGGCTTTTAGATTCACGGGCTATTCTCGTGGCTTTGGGGCGCACTGAAATTATATCGGTCTTCGGTACTTAGTGCCAGTTGCGATATTACTACCCACTTGAGTCTACCAGGCGGCTGTAATAAGTAGATATTTAAATTCGCTTTTATTTGTGCCGTAAGTTACCGCCATGAAAAGTTAAATTTAAAAGTTCAAAGAATGTGATTGTGTTTGGTGTGTGAAAGAGAGTATATTGTGTAAATGCATGTATGTAAGAAAGTTTATGTGTATGTGTGTGTGTGTGTATGCGTGTGTTAGATTATTTTCATAGTACATACAGATTTACGACATATTTCCAATGTTTGATGATGATTTAATTTATGAATTATTATTGCCTCAAATAAGGGTATTAATAATGTGATCTATACATTTGAGGGTAGTATAAACCTTACAAGATGTGTCAGAGCCGCCATCTTGGTTTTCTGTTTGACTGATGCTTTAAAAGGGCGGTAGAAACGTTTATTGAGACACTTTTGCTCGAGCAGCCTTCGGGCTAACATCGTCACCTTTACTCTGTCGGGAATATCGTTCAGACGACAAAGTGCTGTCCAACTCAATGAAGCTAAGTATTTATATATACATAATGTATTGAATAATTAGGGCTAGAATGTGGTTTTCTAGGATATGTTTATAATAATGATGGTTTCACCTAGGAATGGTGATGATAAAGTGTTTAAGCTTCGTTGAGGGTGGTAAGGAAAGGCTATGAGGGGTGGTGGAGGCCTTTTGGGGGAAACCCCATAATATTTTGTATAAATTGTGTAAATCGGTATAGATTTTCATATGTTATGTCTTGTTGAAAGTTCTTACAAACCCAGATGATGTAAAATTAAATACTTATTGCTATATATTGCTGTTCTGTTTGTTCTAAAAGTATCCTTAACGATATTGTCTATTATAATGGTCCTGAGTCTGCTGATGGTACATATAATGTAGTTATAATGATGAATGTACAAATAAAATGCTTTCTCGGTGATGTCCTGACTTTTCTATTTTATTAATAAGTCCTACCTATTAGCTGAAGTAAAGGCAGGTTAGTCTTGGACGTGGTTCCAAGTGCAAATTTAGCTTCAGACATATTAAGTTTATGGTTGATAACTAGACTACTAACTACCACCCAGCCTTGTTAACGATCAGTAATCTAACAAGTGCGTCTCCGTGCGAGTGTGTGTTTGCGTGCTTGTATTTGTTTATATGATTGTGTGTATGTGCGTGTTCTTGTGTGTGTGCCGTGGGTGTGTGTGTGTGCATACATCATTGCTTATCACCATACGAAATAGTGTTCAAACGCTAAACTTTAAGATAATAAAAAAAATAGGAATGGTTTACAGTGACAATTTGCCAAATGTTTGCTAGTAACATATTATGTTAGTATTATTAATACACCCAATGTAAACAATGTAGTGCGCGATAAAAATCTTCACCTAGAATAATCAATTGCAAATACAAAAGTTTTTTATTTCAGGCTTACTTCTGCGAACTCATCAAAACATCATTATGTTCAGCTGCTTATCGACAAGGTCGTCATTATTGTGTGCTTAAGGTCTCAGGGTGACATTACGGGTAGATCAGAATTGACGTGTGAGCAATTGATGGGGATTTTGGGTTCCGTAGCAAACATTACAAAACTCAATATCTACAACATTCGATATTGTACACCTATCCAAAAACAATTATATAAAAACAATACATATTATTATACACTTAAATTACAGCACATTGGATGGATCCAATAATTTAAGTGTGCTGTGCTGTAATCGCTAACAACGATCTCTTTAAGTCTCTAAAACGCGTAGAGGTATCAAATTGAAATTTATATCAAGTTCTCGGGACTAAAGTCTTTTTCAGCTGCGAAAAAATAAAACTTGTGAAGCAACGCAATCCAAAGATATTGACCTCGAGTGCGAGGCTGGACGCGTCGGTGATTGCCCCGCACTCTGAATGAGGCTGAAATAATGTCGATCGCTATATCGACATCGCGTAAGCCACGCTGAATTCCCGTTTTTAATGAATAAGCTTAAAATGAGCTTGATTTTTTATAATAGCATATATATTTATACAGGGTGGACCAGTCATGTCTTAAAAAGCTCGTTAATTCCGCGCGGCTTTAAGGTATCGTTGCGGGGAGGGTACCAAACGCGAGAACGGCCAATAGGAATTTAGTGCAATTATAGCGTCATTCAATAGAACACAACGGGCGCTTTGCGTTCGTGAGCACTATCGAAACAACAATTCTGCAACTGAAGCTAGACGGATTTTTTTTTCTCATTACAATATTCAGAACGCAAATCAAGCTCCAACCATCCAAACAATTCAGAAATGGGTGCGTAAGTGCGAGTTGATGGGTTCAACCTTAACTGAACCAGGCTGCGGCCGTCTCAAGACATCAAGAGATCCGGAAAAAATAGAGTGTGTACGCGATTCTGGTCGAGAGCAACCTGGTCTATCCACTCGCAAGCGGTCTAGTGTCTTAAATATGCCCAAAACATCTCTTTTTTTGCACCAGCGTTACAGAACTTCTCAAGCTTTAACCAAAAAACTTTGTTTTCAACAAGATGGGGCAACGTGTCAAACTTCGAACGATTCTATAGCAGTAGTTCGTGAATTTTTTGGTCAAAAACTGATACCAATAATTTAAGATCGTTTAAAAGACTAAAAGAACCGACTTCAAACGTCGCGCTAGTCAAAGTAGCCAGTAGACGTAGTAACTATTACATAATCTGTGCCAGTAGTTAGTAGTAACAGTAGTAACTAGTAAGTCGTCGAGATAAGTAAATGCGTCGTAATAAAAATGTTGATATATTAAAAACAGCTCAGTCAATTTCGTTAAAATTTAAATGGGACCACCTGTGAAGGGTACCCTTTGAAACAAAAAAAGTGTTCCAAATCGGTTCAGGCATCTTCGAGTATTCGGTGAACATACATAAAAAAATAAACTGGCCAAGTGCAAGTCGGACTCGCACTAGTAGGGTTCCGTACCACACTACAGCATTTTATAAGATCGAACAAAAAATACCACTATCATTTTTCGCCAGCAAAAAATAATAAATATGAAACATTTTATTTCTTATAACGCCATCTAACGTCTAACAAAGGTGTTAGGGATCGATTTTTCAATATAACGCCATCTATGGGACATTTACCTAACTAAGCGTTCATAGATGGCGTGAAATGCCGAAAAAAACACGTTTCTTGTATGGGGACCATCTATTATTTTTAACTTTATTCTGTTTTTAGTATGTGTTGTTATAGCGGCAACAGAAATACATCATCTGTGAAAATTTCAACTATCTAACTATCACAGTTCATGAGATACAGCCTGGTGACAGACGGACAGACAGACAGACAGACAGACAGACAGACAGACAGGCAGACAGGCGGACAGCGGAGTATTAGTAATTGGGTCCCGTTTTACCCTTTGGGTACGGAACCCTAAAAAAAGGTTCCGACGAATTGAGAACCTCCGCCTTTTTTGTGAAGTCGGTTAAAAAGAGGCGACATTAACAGCCCGGATATATCCCGAATTGCCTTTTTCCTATGGGTATCTTAAAAGTAAAGTGTACAACAGCCATCCAGAGTCTATCAAAGAATTAAAATAGAATTAAGATAGTTTAAAAACTAAAACAACCGACTTCCATGCCCCGCGAGTCAATTTCAGTAGCAAGTTTGAGACTTTTATCGACATATCTCACGAGATACTTATTAGATCTAGATGAAATTACAATGGGATCACCTCGGAACGGAAATGTACCCTACGGACAAAAAAAAATGAATCATACAAATCGGTTCTCAATTGAAGGAGTAATCGCGTGACATACATAAAAAAACATACAGACGAATTTGAGAACCTCCTCCTTTTTGGAAGTCGGTTGAAAACATAATTATGCAATGAAATGAAAGACATTGCACAAACCACTTATCAGGCAGTGATAGAAAATTTTCGGTTAGGGTTGCAAGAGTGTAAAAATAAACAAGGCCCGGCCCACACTTGGATAATGTTATCTTCAAAAAATAAAACCCTAACTTATGTACCTAAATTAAAAAACAATAAACAGTCATTGATTCATACAGCGTGTTTATTATTTATAGCAATTTTTTATGTGAAGAGGTTATTGGATATACGGAACCCTAGAACATTTCCACAAGGTGCTATTTCAAGCAATAACGCGAATGTCTGAGAGTTATGTGTTATATCTGATTCCAGAACGCAAACAAATGCGCCGCCGTTACCGACATTACAAATATTTGGGATGTATGAGATGTGGCAAACGATAAGCGGAACGTTGGTGAAAAATCTAATATTGTTCTTATTGTACCTTTCTAGGTATTCGTACAGGTTTTTCTGCTAGCTAGTAAAACGAGGACTGTTTTTTTCTTCGAGGAAAAAATATTCCAGGATGTGGAATATTGTTAAATAGAACGTTCAAAAATAATGTGGGTCTATGAAAGATTCAGGTCTTTTTTTGCGAATTATTAGGGAAGTAAGAACACTTACAAACAAAAAGATATATTTCCAAATCGGTTCACGCGTCTTCGAGTAATCGGTGAACAGACATAAATAAAACTGGCCAAGTGCGAATCAGACTTTTGTCCCGCACACGGAGGGTTCCGAACGCCATCTATCGAATTTCTAACGAACTTCTAACACCAACTAAGTAAACGTTAACACAAAGGTAGAATAGTATTATATAGTAGTAATAGTAATAGTAGTAATAAAGATAAGATAAAGATAAAGATAAAGATAAAGATATTTTATTTGCGTAAAACATGCGTATAACAAAAAGTTGTGACAATATATTCAAACGATTTTTTGCCTTAACAGGCGTGCAAACTTTGCAGATGGCGCTGCTTTACTCACTACATATAATCCAAATGTAAATACATATTACACTGGTCATTCTTATAAACTAAATTGAATTATAAAATTAAAAGGATACAGCACTGAAACAGTACTTCTACTCGCCAATAGATGTCGGGAAGAGTCATATTTTAAGTTGATTATCAATAAAGTTGATTATTGAAAACAAGAATAAAACAACATTTTCTGAAAATGACTCCTGGCTAGATCGATTTATCGCCCCCGAAATCGCCTGTAGGTATACTAAATTTTATTTAATCGTTGGAGCCGCTTCCGATATGTAGATTAAGGTAAAGACGATAGCGCGCCATCTTTGATGCTAGATAGGTGGCGCTGCGCTATCGTAAAAAACTTTTTTCAAACTTTTCTTTAATTTTTAACTTTGTTCTGTTCTTAGTATTTGTTGTTATAGCGGCAACAGAAATACATCATCTGTGAAAATGTCAACCGTCTAACTATCACGGTTCATGAGATACAGCCTGGTGACAGACGGACAGACAGACAGACAGACAGACAGACAGACAGACAGACAGACAGACAGACAGACGGACAGCGGAGTCTCAGTAATAGGGTTCCGTTGGTACCCTTTGGGTTCGGAACCCTAAAACGGTCCGAGTTGTAAACCTCCTCCTTTCTTATGAAGTCGATTAAAAGTGTAATAAAAACTAACGAAGAGTCTCCTAATAACATTATGGTGTAGCTACAACGGAATAGAGAACCTACCCTAACAGCGTTTGTCCACAGCAACGGCACCGGGACGTCAACGGCAATAAAATTCCAGCGCCGAAGTAGCGGTACATATGTCTAGTATGGCAGCTTGTCCACAGCATGACCGGCACCGGGCGACGTCATCCCGGCCGCAGATATTTCGAGTAGATCGGCGCGACCGCTAGAAATCGGTCAGAGATTTTGACGGGCCGATGTGCCGGCATTGGCTCGCAATACAAAACACGTTTGATCTTGTCCACACACTGCCGGCACCCGGCGCCGTTCGATTGGTTATTGTTTTTTTGTCTGAGGTTGTTTATTTTATTTCTATGGACACGCATATGCAAATCATGACAGCTAGAAGAAACAAAACCACCGGAATCGGTGGCGGTGGATAAACGATCGCCGGCACATCCTTTTGAAATCAGCCCGAAAAAATCTCGGTGCCGGCGACGTCCCGGTGCCGTTGCTGTGGACTAACGCTCTAACGGTCCCATTTTCAAAAAAAGAATCGGAACTTAAAATTCTGATTTCAAATAAAAAACAGCAAAAAGTTAAAACAGCATTTTTTTAAAATTAAAATTAAAGATTACTCGTAATGTGGGTTACACATTACTAGTGTTCTTGTTAACCCCTCCAACTAAGCAAAATATGCTTGTGTCTGGAGTGGGTTTACGTCAATAGTGCAATGGGTAGGGTGGGGATCGAACTCACGACCTCTCGATCGCCAGTCCGACACCTTATCCATTGGGCTATTGTCGCATTACCATTAGGAACTGTATGAGTACTGACCATTTTTATGCTGATAATAAGGAGTTCCAGACGAAGACCCGCTGCCAGTAGACGAGCCCTGCTGCTGGCGTACCTCCTCCTCCTCGAGAGCTGGCTCCATCATCACTGACCACTGCACATCACTGGCACTGCACTACACCACACCACCTGGAAAGATACCATACAGGTCTTAGACAGGAGAACCTCTTTGGGAGGGGCGAACAAAATGACATCTGTGGACGAGACGAGCAAGACGTCTTAATTTCACCGAAACATAAGATATTTCGTATTTTTTTAACCCCTGATGCAAAAATAAGTGTATCAAGTTTGAAGATATCAAGTTTGAATAAGTGTATTAAGGTGTGTATCTGTGTATCTGTCTCTGGCATCGTAGCGCCTAAACGGATGAACTGATTTTGATTCAGTTTTTTATTTGTTTGACATTGATTTGATAGATCTTTTATTCTCGAAAATCCTCAGTGGCTCTCCAGTGAAGGAAAAATATTGTTAAGAAACCCCCAAACCTTGCATGGTGGTAGGACATTATCTAGTGTCCGCCTGGCCAGCTACCTTCCTCAAGTTATAAAATCTGTCGCCAAACATCTAATGTGTTCTGGCAGCTATCCTTGAGAGCCAGTTCCCATTCTAGGCTTAGTGAGCTACCATCCTTGACCGTATCATCACTTACTAACTACTAGGTGCGATAATGGTCAAACGCTAGCTCGATATGCTCCAATCCGTGGTTGGTTCTGAAACGATCCAGTTAAAACTGGAAAACCGTGGACCAGGATCTCGACCTAGTGGTGGGAATCCTCAGGGAGGAGGGGACGAAATTTTGCGAGACGCGAAGTGCTGGTAAGAGGTCTAAGCTTTCAGACGAATCTCTGCAGCTAATGCAACGGTGTCGAGAAAACCCGGCAGTCACTTCGTCAGACCTCAGGTATCCATTGAACACCACTATGAATATAAATGTAATACAATAAAATATTTATTACAAGTTAGTTGTTTGAATAATACACGATAACACTCGAAGAATACACTCGAATGAGTAAATTGTGTCGGGTCTGTTTGTATATAGATAATATTATAAAGGTACGTACACACCGCGGCGTTATGCGTGCGAAAATAAGGCGGCGATCAGATAGCGCAGTAGTATTTGTATCGACTGTTTCACACCAAACGCGATCAGAAAACAACTGAATTGTACTGAGAACGCGCCCGCAGGTCGCAGGACGCCGCGGTGTGTCCGTACCTTAAGATCTCATGTACCCACAATTAATCCCAATAAATGGTTTCAAAGGTTTCAATTATCATGAGCGGTACACACAGGGTCTAACGAACGAGAAAGAACGCTGTTTGACAGTTTCATCTCTGCAGATTTGTATTAAAAGCCACCTAGCGAGTGGATTCGAACTATTTATTGTTATAAAAATTTAGGGCTTAGTGTGAACATTATTTTTTCACAATTGATACCTAATTCATAAAACTTTAGTAGGTATTTTAAATACACGTATACGTGTCCAATATAAACTTCTCCTTGCGTTAACGTCTCGAACAGAAAAATACTTATTAAGTCCTGAAATATAAATACCAATTAAGTTTTTTTTGTAAAATATTATTCAAAAAATTACCTAATAGGGTTACGAAATTTAGAAATAGACTTGGTCACAATCTAAGCAAATGGCTCCTGGGCTACGGTGAACCAATTGTGCGACATGTCTTTGCGCGGTGGGTAGTACAAGCTCACTGATGCGTGGCTTCATATGATCAATATTAGTATAAATATATATAACTAGAAGTGCCCCGCGGCTTCGCCCGCGTTAAAGACTTATTTTATTTACTTAAAACTTTTATTTTGTAAAAACCTTTCCATCATAAAAGACATCTATTAAGTAAAAGCTAAATCGGTCAACCAGTTTTCAAGTTATGACTAAGGGTAATAGGGATTCATATTTATAAAACCCGAAAAACTATATTGATTTTCAGACTTTTTTACCAACCCCTTGCAAAAATCCTGCAACACGTATTTACTTATTTATTTACAGAAGTGCTTAAGTAAATCTATAAGTTTATATACATAATTAAAAATAATAAGTACCTAATATCCGTGGGGAATTTTCAGAAAATCCTTATAAGCGGATACTTACGTCATAACAACTATCTGCATTCTAAATTTCAGCGCAATCCGAAACAACATTGATTTTCAGACTTTATTACCCCACTTCACCCCCTTAGGGTGGCATTTTGAAAAATCCTGAAACTCGTATTTAATTATTTATTTACAGAAATACTTGTGCGAAGTTTCGAATAGAAAAGACTATCAGGGGTGAATATTGGAAAATTCTTTCCTAACACAGATACTAACGTCATAATAACTATCTGCATGCCAAATTTCAGCGCAATCCGAAACAATATTGATTTTCAGACTTTGTTACCCCATTTCTCCCTTTTAGAGGTGGAATTTTGAAAAAGCTTGAAACACGTATTTACTTATTTTTTTTACTGAAGCACTCGTGTGAAGTTTTGAATAGAAAAAACTATCTAATCTTGTTTCTTAATACAAACTTTAAACACCCATTTCACCCTCTTAAGGTGTGAATTTTGGAAAATCCTTTCTTAGTACACCCTTACGTACTAAGACAAGTATACGTACCCTCCAAATTTCAAGTCTCTACGACCAGCGGTTTAGGCTGTACCAGTCAGTCAGTCAGTCAGTATGTCAGGACAAAGATTCTTATAGTATTAGATTAGTCAATATTAGCAAGAATTTATATAAATACGTCAATAGTTGCTCATAATGTTTGTCACTTAATTGGGGGTGTACATTTGTGGATCTTAGTAGGTACAGCTACACTTAATAAATTATTATAATATGTTATTAGTCTCACTTATTTGTTGCTAATTTGCTAAGTTTTGTTTTCTTGATGTCACTAACATCTGTGTAAAAGTTGAACTATAATTGAAATTGAAAATTGAAATTAAAGTAATACTAAGTTAATTTGATTCTTTTACTCGTAGACTTTTAGTACTACTATGAAAAATTGGAAAGCTCATCATCAAAGCTCATCAAACTTTCAATAACTGTATTATCATTATTTTGAATAGAACCCTCACACGACATACAAAACTACGTAACCGTTATGTACTCACCACAACAAAAACTTAATTAAAACAGCTTAAACTTATGTTATTAATTATCTAAACCCAAAAGCAATAACACGCTAAAAACAAAAACTTTCTTAAACAAAACACTGTTCACAAACAATTCCTAATTCAAATTCGGGAAGCGTCCGTCCGAAAAAACACATTACACGAATTCACAATTCAAATTTGGAACAATATTCTCAACGGGCCCGCGCTGCGTCCGAATACCGCGCAATTCAAATGGTAGAATTTTCGAATATTAAAAGCCGTCTGCTTTCGTTGCGCGCTGCAATAAACTGAAACTGCGCTCGGTTTTTGAACGCGGCTATTTTTATAAATATTAGGGTTGTCTAACTTTTTTAAATTATTTGATTAAATTTTCTACTCAGTGTTAGACTCTTCAATATGATTGCAACCTAGCTTTATAACTACACTTTAAAGTATTTTGATTATAATATGACTAAGAAAGGGTCCATTTAAGAATTCATAATGTCTATTAAGGTTAAGAAGACACTTTGTTCTTCTGATCTTTTCAAATAGCTTATAATGATACCGCAAAATATCGGCTGGAAACGCTGGAGGCTATTGAACAGAGAGCGAAGAAGCTAACGAGACAGAGGTCAATCGTTTGCGTATTTAAACAAAAAATGTTTCATACTAAAAGCACTTACAATCTCTGATTATATTGTAGATCGTAATGAACTTGGATTTTTTGCCGCTCGACAATTTCCAGAAGTTAATACGATTGAGTTCTTTTACTTGCCTAATTAATATCATTAAAAATATTTTTCCATTAAGAGCTTAATTAAATATATTGAAAGGCCCTTTTTGCTTAGCATTCCTGAGCTAGGAAACTTTTTGTAAAAACTACCCAGACTAAAACAATTAAAAAATTACTTATCTGGCAGATAAGTTAATTTACCTAAAAGCTGTCTAAAATATAGTAGTTCTTAATAGTTCTATCAAGAATCGGTGGAACTGAAGTTTAAAAACGTAACTACATATTTCAATTGTAGTGGTAGGACTTCTGCTAGTCCACCTGGGGCGGTACCACCAATATATCAGTTATTTAGGCTTGAAAAAGAAACGTTTTTCGGTTTGAATGGCACAGTGTCCAGTAAAATTACAGGACATATAAGACTTAACATCTTTATGTCTTGAGGTAACAGGCACAGTGCAGTAACGTAAAAAATATTGTCTATCCAGAATTTTGCATTCTTCTGTGTATCTGATCTGATAGGTAGACGTCATCGCTTACCATCATATTTCCTGTTACATTATATTATCATTAAATAATTAAGAAAGTTTAATAATATCGTTTAAAAAACTAAAAAGAACCGACTTCAATGCCGCGCTATTAATTTTCAGTACCAATTTTGAGGTGTTTATCTTCATATCTCTGGAGATACTTATCAAACCTCGATAAAATTACCATGGTACATCACTTGGGATATTTACTTTCCAACAAAAAAATAATAATCAAAAACGGTTCATAAACGACGAAGTTATCTGCGAACAAACATAAAAAAAAACATATATACGGTTGACTTGAGAAACCTCCTCCTTTTTTTGAAGTCGGTTAAAAACTAAAACAACCGACTTCCATGCCCCGCAAGGCAATTTCAAGTAGCAAGTTTGAGACGTTTATCGTCATATCTCTGGAGATACTTATCAAATCTTAATGAAATTACCATGGGACCATCTTAAAACGTACCCTACCGACTAAAAAAATAATCATTCAAATTGGTTGACAATTGACGGAGTAATCGCAGTAACATACATACAAAAAATAACATACAATCGAATTGAGAAACTCCTTCTTTTTGGGAAGTCGGTTGAAAAATAAATTATATTTTTTATAATTAATAAAGGTAGGACAACATTATATCGATAATTACGCCTGATTTGCTACCAAAACGTAGCCACCACCATTACCACCATAAAGTAGAAAATCTGCCGCCAAAATCATACGGTGTTCAGCAACACACAGCCCTTAAGAGTCAGAGTATTCTAGGCCTAGTATGTTCACCATCTTCAACCACACAATCGCTTATCACCCTGCGAGATAGTGGTCAAACGCTTGCCTATAAGATATTTAAAAAAAAGTGACAACCCTATATGTCGTTCAGTAATAAATGTTATTTTTGAACGTCTTTCATTCTAATGTGTGTTTTGAAACGCAGTGCCGTGTATTGTAGGATTTACAATAGTGGCGATTTTTTCTCTCTGATGTATATTAGACGCCAGTACTCGAGTAATTTTTATGAAGAGTAAATTTAAAAAGTTTATTGCTTAATGACGGCTTACAGTAGACGAATCGCGTATGATATCGCTGCTAGAGGCGCTAGAGTAGTTTAAATGGCAAATTTAATTAGCTAGTTTGGGCAAGCTTGTTGCACTCCACGCGGTAGCTATGAAAATGCTAGTACCTCCGCGGCAGCCCGCGGGCTACAAGTTCAGTCAGTAGTGTCACGCGCGCTCTCGATCGGACGCGTGCCTTTACTTTACTATTCAATCTGTTTTCTCACAACACTCAACCTTACAGTAAGAGACAACTGACGGCCAGGGGCTGATCGAGTGATACAGACTCTCGCCACGCGGACTTACGGCACATTTTATGGTGCGCAACACGCGGTTCATAGTTACTATTAGATTATTCTGTGACGCAAGTTCAAGATCGCATCCGAGGCGTATTTTGACCGATACCAACGTTGTAACTAGGTGTAATCTCGCAGTTTTGCTCGCAGGGAGTACATCTTCTGTACTTGTACTATATATTATTATGTGGTGTGGGCTGAGGTATCAAACAACATTGATTTAAGATCGTTTAAAAAACTAAAAGAACTGACTTAAATGCCGCACTAGTCATTTTCAGTACCAAGTTGGAGGTGTTTATTTTCATATCTCTGGAGATACTAGAGATTAAAATATATGTATTTATATTTTCATGATTAAAATTGATTTAAAACTATAACTACATACAATATAAACTACTCCTAAAACTATTATACGGACTATTTTCAACCGATTTTCATAAAGAAGGAGGTTCTCAATTCGTCCGTATTTTTTTTTTGTGTATGTTACGCGATATCTTCGTCAATTGTAAACCGATATGATTGATTCTTTTTTTATCGGTACGTTTCCGAGGTGGTCCCATTGTAATTTCATCGAGATTTAATTAGTATCTCCAGAGATATGACGATAAACGTCCCAAACTTGCTACTGAAATTGACTCGCGGGGCATGGAAGTCAAGGTTGTTGTAACCTTGGTAGCTAGGTACAACTAGGGGTAGTGGGTGAATTAAAATCCAGGTATTTAATAACGATTTAGTAGATATAATTTCTAGATTATCCAGTCTTATTTCCGCGAGTATATGGAGTATAGGGCACTAGAACAGGTAGATGGAGTAATGACTGGCCTGAACGGTGGGAGTAGTGCTGTAGGGCCCGTCCAAGGTGTCTCCAGTCCAGAGGCTGCGCGTCAGGGTCAGATCGTAGGATCCTGCAGTGGATCTGCGCTGGTACGGTGATCCTGGAATTGCCGAGGTTACGGGTCAGTGAGGCCTATGCGCAGACGGCCCCCGTATCGCCATGTCATTACTGTTAATTGCGATTGGTGCCACTACATAGTAAGTAAGCTCAAACACTAGTTTTTAAAAGAACAACCATATTAGGAACTCACCCCAGCGGGAATATATAAACACACGACACAGTGTACTATTTAGGCTAGACAGCCTTTCTGATGTAGTTTACTAAAGTTCCTACAATTACTATTTTTAAGTAAAAGTTTGAGTAGGCCGATACTCGTTCGCGCCGTACGCAGTTGCCGAATAACGGTCTCTCAACCGCCCGTAATGTCACTTATCCTGATAGCCGATTATCTGTCAGTAAGTAAATGACAGATAGACAGTAATACGTGACAACGTCGAGTGTCACTGTCATTAAAATAATTAGATTAATAATTTAATAATTGTATTTAGATAATTGTAAATTTAACTTAATATTATTTAGATCTATTTGATTTATTATTATATGCCATTGCAACTTGTTGCAATGTTACAGTACCCCGCCGCAAGGAGAAGGATTTTTCGTACTGAGGCTAAAAAGAAAAAACCGTCTAAGCTCGGTAGGTAGTAAAAGTTTACTCTGCGTAATTAGTGATTTTAAAATCCTTTATGTGCCAGAACCCTATAGATTTGCCAGATAGATCTGCGAGTTCATACACCAAGGGTGACTTTTTTCCAATTATCCGACTTTTTACAAATTTAGGTGCCAATTTCTTGTTAAAGTACTTGTCCTTGTCACTTTGGAAAAATGTTCTTTTCCAAACTATGTCGCCTACGTTGTATTCGGCCGGTCGACGACGCAGGTTATATGACTGGCAATTTCTCGAATGCGCTTGCAGTAAAAGAGCTTGTACTTTATCAAAAATGCCGGAGAGACATCCTAAGTTTTCAGCATAAGAATCGCGAGGTTGATATAGTACTTCATCAGATTCCGCATCAACATAATGTGACCCGCATGGGACCAACTCTCGACCGAAGACGAGGAAGGCAGGTGAATAGCCGGTTATTTCATTTACCGCGCTGTTTATCGCGAATTGTATTTGTGGTAATAATAAGTCCCAAGAACGATGATCGTTACCTATATACGTAGATACAGCGGTCATTATCGTTTTGTTATATCGTTCTACAGTATTCACGTGTGGAGAATATTTAGGAGTGTAGTGAAGCTTAGGTACCTTGTATTTAGATAGCATAGTTTTTAAAGTAGCGCTAACAAACTGTTTCCCGTTATCCAAAATTATAGTTGATGGAATACCGTGTACTAGAAACACGTTTTCCTCTAGTTTTTTAGTGACAATTTCAGCGGTTGCACGTCGGATGGGAAAAAGTAAGCAATACTTGCTAAAACAGCATGTCACGACAAATATATGACAGTTTTGCTGTCTTGTAACCGGTAGAGGACCTATAAGATCTACGCTAATGACTTGGAAGGGCCTAGAACAAATTTTAGGGCGTCCCATTTCTCCAAGAGGTGGATGGTTCTGATGTTTATGGGCCGTGCAAGTATCACAAGAGGATACAAATTTCACAACGTCAGCGTGCATCCCAGGCCAATAATATCGAAGAACTAGTCGTTTATAGGTTTTGAAAATTCCGAAATGACCAGCCGTAGGATCTGAATGATTCTCATCTACCACAGCTTTTCTAATTTCCGATGGCACGACTTCCTTCCACTCAAACTCCTTATTTAGTGTGCATTTACTCTTCATGAGCCTATAAAGCTTTTCATTTTTTATGAAATAGTTGGGGAAGGAAGACGGTGACGTTTGGCAGTTATTGTAGATTTTCAAATACCACTCATCTTTAGTTTGTGTAGTGTGAGGAGAACTATCAATAGCAGAAACAGGACAGGCTCGCGATAAGGCATCGGGAATAACATTATCCGCTCCACGACGATGCTTGACTTCAAAATTAAAATCGGATAAGCGGACTCCCCAACGTGCTAAACGACCTGTAGGGTTGCTGAGGTTAAGAAACCATTTTAATGCAGAGTGATCCGTATAGACAGTGAACTTTTGACCATTATCTAAGTAGCACCGCCAATGTTCTACCGCCACTAAGACAGCCAAGGCTTCTCGCTCAGTTATGCTGTAATTGCGCTCTTGATCGGTCAAAGACTTGCTCATGTAAGCAATCGGCAGTTCTACACCATTAGTAGTTTGAGTAAGAAGGGCACCAACTCCATAATCACTCGCATCTGTGTGTACTTCGAACGGCTTAGCATAATCTGGGCAAGAAAGAATCGGGGCAGAAACAAGATGTTCTTTGAGCTTAGAAAATGCTTCTTCCGCTTCTTTAGACCAAACAAAAGGCATAGTCTTTTTGCTAGTAGAAGTTAGTTTATTAAGAGGTCCAGCAATCGCACTAAAGTTAGGGACGAATCTTCGGTACCAAGACGCGGTGCCGAGAAATCTCTTTACTTCTTTTTTATTAGTGGGTGTAGGGAAGTTAAGAATGGCCTCAACCTTACTCGGGTCCACGTGTAACCCTTTGCGATTGACGACATAGCCCAAGTATTTCAGTTCCTCGCGGAAAAACATCGATTTTTCCAGGTTTATAGTCAAGTTGGCAGATTTTAGCTTTTCATACACCTTGGTAAGCAGCGACGTATGATCCTGAAAATTAGGTGAAACCAGGACTATATCGTCAAGGAAGACAAAGACAGAGTTTTCGAATTCAGGCCCCGAAAAAAGCTGATCTACTAATCTTTGCTGTGTAGCCGGTGCATTGGTCAGACCGAAAGGCATTGTAACGAATCTAAACGTTCCACGAGTCGGTATATAGAACGCCGTTTTCTCGCGGTCATTTTTCGCGATAGGCGTCTGCCAAAACGCTTTAGAAAGGTCGATGCTACTTAGATACTTGGCGTCTTTAAGGTTATCTAGAATCTCGGACACATATGGTAGTCTGTATGCGTCCTTGCGGGTAACCGAGTTTAGTTTTCGACTATCCAAACAAAACCTTAATTTGCCGTCTTTTTTAGGAGTAAGAAGCACCGGTGAAGACCAAGGGCTCTCACAAGGTTCCACCACGCCCAGCTTCAACATATTATCCAGCTCTTCTATGATGATGCGAAGTTTTGCTGGTGGCATCCTGTAATAGCGTTGGCGGATAGGAGGAGAGTTCTCAGTATCTATGCTGTGTTCTACTAAATGAGTACGACCTAACCCTACATTTTCATATGCTATAGATTTAAATTTATCGATAACCTCATTGGCCGTACTTTTTTGTTGACTACTGAGTTCATCAAAAGAGTGTAACGCGCTAGGACGTTCGGATAACGTTGCAATGCTTAGGTTGTTATCACACGACATAGATATCGCGTTACAAAATTTAGGAAGTAGCTGGAATGTTTTCCAAAAATCCACACCCAAAATCAAGGATGACGTTACCGTAGGAATAATATAGGCTTTAAGAGAGCGACATTGATTTTCAAAGTTTACAGGTAGGTCAATATATCCAATGGTGGGTAGTTTATGACCGCCGGCTGTGATAAAAGACTGAGAAACATCACAGTCGGTAATTTTGAGACCAGTGGATTTTATCAAATCAACATGAGCATTATTACCTAGTATTGTAACGGCAGAACCTGAGTCTAAAAGCCCGCACAATGATAGGTCGCCTACGTTTATGGTGACATAAGGACGCGCGTCTCCTGCAGGTTTTTTATCGAAGATTGTTGCAACCGAGTAACTAGAAAAATATATTTTAATAGTGGCCAACCAGTTTTGCCAATCTTTTTCATCAAAGTTATTCGAAGTTTCATTTACCCTGCAACAATCTTCGCCCTCTAGTTTTTTTGTTTACGATCAGGATGACACTTAGGGCAGTTAGGGTAGATAGCATCCTTCAGGCCGCACTTAAAACAAACAGGGTACCTCTCTTGCCTGCATTCGCCTAGTGAATGCTCGTTAGTACGGCAGCGGGGGCAAAATACCGATCTAGACTTTGATGAACTTTGGTTTTCCACCGCGGCCACAGAATAGCTAGTATTTGCTTTGTGCGTTGGATTACTAGAGTAGGTCCTGATAGAATAATTGTTATTTTTAGAATAGAAATTAGGCTTAGAATCGCATTTTGTATAAGCTAGATCTGGAGCTAAGGTCTCCGAAGACGTCCGTGGCGGTTCATGAAACTGTACTGTAAAATGCTGCATTTTTTCATAATTCAGACAAAGCTTGCGTAGTGTCGCAACAGAGTCTATACCGTTGACATATGATGCTAAGACAGCCGCATAGCATGGCCGTATGTTGTGTTGTAGAATGTCTAGTTTTTGTTGTTCCGTAACAGGTTTACTGAGTCTCGAAAAAAATTCCGACATAATCGCCAAATAAATAATAATATTTTCCGATTCCCCCTGCGTTCTATTACGTATTTCCGACATAAGTCTATAATCGTAATCAACCGGGCTAAAATCTTCAATAAGCTGAATTATTAATTCCTCCCAAGAATTGACCGTGCCACTTACACTACGGTACCAATGCAATGCATTACCGGTGAATATTTCAGAAGCATACGTTAGTAGTTTATCAGAAGAAATATTACGAACCGTACGAAACTCGTTTATACGTTGAATAAACGCGCGAACGCAGCTATTGCCGTCGTACTTTAACTTAGTCAGTTCGCCCGCTTGCGAGTGTTCGCAACGTACCGATACAATGGAAGCGCCATCGAGCGACGAAGTTGTCTGAGCACAGTTAGTTTGCTCGGATGAGGTACTTTGCGTAGTCTCGGCTTTTTGCAAAGTAGATAATTTTATTGAAAGAGTGTTAAACTCCTTATTCAAAGAATCTATTTTTTTTGTATAGGTAGGTACTGAAAGATCAATTCTCCTTAAGCGGTGGTAAATATGATTATGTAAGGCTGTAGAACGCTCGAACAAATTAAAATCATACTTTAAAGTCAAAGAATTTAGTCGGCTTGAGAGCTCAGTGATGGAAGTTAGAATTCCGTCACAGTCGACCGACACTTCTAGACCCGACTCACAAATGTCATCACTAGGTATCAAGCTGAGTTTAGTTATTTGTTTGCGTAACCCTAACACATTAGGCGCTGGTTCATCACCTCGTATGAGGACTTCATATGTTAATTCGTTTTTGTTAAGTAAGAAGTACTTGATAGGGTGAGTTCCCATTATGACAAATACCGCATCCACAATTTACTACAGTACAAGAATATCTAAACTACCGCCTACTAGACTACTTAAGCGGTGTTTGTTGTTCTTTACAATAATAGAATGCTAACTACGATTTGGTGTATTGTATATGAAATAACGATGAATGATTAAAATTAATAAGAATATTAACTATCTGGAAGAGTTTCATGCAAAATCAAAATGGAATTATTGTGAACTGTTACGCATACATATCACAATTTTATTTTTTAAATTAACATTGTAGGTAGGTAGATTACAAATTTATAGATTGAAATAACAAAATATTGAATAAATATTGTAAATTAGCTTAATATTACACGTAACAGTTTACTATGTATATAATTACAACATACAGTAACTACTTTTACAATGTAATAAGCAGATAAGTAGTTATGAATACGTACCAGTCCACTGTATCACCGCCTCGTTTACAAGTCCGGTAGTTTGAGCTAGAATCAAAACTCCAAAACCTTTGGAAATAAGACTTTCACGTTGGGCGCCACTGTAACCTTGGTAGCTAGGTACAACTAGGGGTAGTGGGTGAATTAAAATCCAGGTATTTAATAACGATTTAGTAGATATAATTTCTAGATTATCCAGTCTTATTTCCGCGAGTATATGGAGTATAGGGCACTAGAACAGGTAGATGGAGTAATGACTGGCCTGAACGGTGGGAGTAGTGCTGTAGGGCCCGTCCAAGGTGTCTCCAGTCCAGAGGCTGCGCGTCAGGGTCAGATCGTAGGATCCTGCAGTGGATCTGCGCTGGTACGGTGATCCTGGAATTGCCGAGGTTACGGGTCAGTGAGGCCTATGCGCAGACGGCCCCCGTATCGCCATGTCATTACTGTTAATTGCGATTGGTGCCACTACATAGTAAGTAAGCTCAAACACTAGTTTTTAAAAGAACAACCATATTAGGAACTCACCCCAGCGGGAATATATAAACACACGACACAGTGTACTATTTAGGCTAGACAGCCTTTCTGATGTAGTTTACTAAAGTTCCTACAATTACTATTTTTAAGTAAAAGTTTGAGTAGGCCGATACTCGTTCGCGCCGTACGCAGTTGCCGAATAACGGTCTCTCAACCGCCCGTAATGTCACTTATCCTGACAGCCGATTATCTGTCAGTAAGTAAATGACAGATGACAGTAATACGTGACAACGTCGAGTGTCACTGTCATTAAAATAATTAGATTAATAATTTAATAATTGTATTTAGATAATTGTAAATTTAACTTAATATTATTTAGATCTATTTGATTTATTATTATATGCCATTGCAACTTGTTGCAATGTTACATTGTTTTAGTTTTTAAAATAAGTATAACAATTATTCTTATTAAAATCTACATTAGAGTAGGTACATAAAATCTTTTCATTTTAGATTATTAAACAAAGTCTTAGCAAACCAAGATTACGGCCTAACGCAGTTTCTGTTATATGAAGTCATCATCACTTACCATCAGGCAGCGTCTTTAAATGGTAAAGGTTCAAAATAAAAAGGCAGCGTCTTTTAATGGTAAAGATTCAAAATAAAAGACGTATCTATCTATCGTGAAAATTCTATCATTAAAAATGGCACCGACAATTTCAAATAGTACACTCGCACATTAATACAAATCAAATGTGTTCTATATTTCCAAAGTACGTTTTGGCAACTTTCCACATAACTTTTTCCGTTTTTCCAGACGGTAAAAAAACGAGGCGATTCTGATGATTTTATTCACTTTTTCATAAATTAAACGACCTGGGCCAGCTCTGTTAGACAAGGACTTCCGGTTTTCGCGGAAAGTTCACACCCTTGAGCTTATTGTACCGAAAGAAATATAAGCTCATTTATTTCACTATGACAATCACTATCTCTTATATAAAAATGAATGTCTGTATGTCCTTTATAGAATCGTAAGCTGTGCTTTTGATCATATGATGATCTTTAATAAAGTTGTTGTGCTTGAGCCAAAGAAGGTTTCTGCGTACGCGGGCAAAGCCGCGGGGCACAGCGTCCACTGTTACACGCGTCTGTATGTCTGTTCGCGATGAACTCAAAAACTGATGATCGGATTTTCATGCAGTTTTAACTAATAGACAAGAGTGATTCACGACGAAGGTGTAGGTGTATAATATAATAAGGTTTTTTATAAATTGGTTAAAATATGACGATTATTGTTTAAGATGTTAGTTTACACCCAACGCAAGAAGCTGATGCAAAAACAATGTAGAGATTATTTATGCTCTACACGTACGAAGCCGGTGTGGGTCTTTAGTTAAAAATATAAGCTGTTTTAGGACTAGCGTTTATTTCACATCATCATTATCATCATCATCAGCCTGTGTCAGTCCACTGCTGGACGTAGGCCTCACCCAAGGTGCGCCACTGAGCCAGATTCGGCTCTTATTTTCAAGTCGTCGCTCCACCTGGTCACAGGACGTCTTACGTTTGCCGATTCGCGGTGTCCACTCAAGGACAAGTCTACCCCAACGGTTATCAGTCCTGCGGCAGATATGACCAGCCTACTGCCACTTCAGCTTACTAATCCGTTGAGCTATGTCGATAACTTTAGTTCTCTGGCGAATTACTTCGTTCCGGATTCGATCCCGCAGAGATATACCGAGCATAGCTCTCTCCATAGCTCGCTGCGACTTTAAATTGGTGGACCAGTCGAACTGTGAGTGTCCACGTCTCGGCTCCGTATGTCATCACAGGTAGGTTGGTGGTTGTTAAACGCACTGGTTAAACACTTTTATCTTTAGACACTGCGGTATTGGTTTATTTCACGAGTTGTATTTATCAAAAACAAAAATTGGTATATAAAGGTTGTAATTAAATATGTATATAGAGGTTATTTCTTTATCCAACGTATGATGAAAGATTTCGGGTGAAAATTAAGAGCGAACGCGGGATGCACTTTTCCATACAAATGTATTCCCCCGTTTCCACCCTGGAAAATGCTTTTAGCTCAAAATTTGTTTCTACAAAAAATCAAGGTCACAAATAACGCATGGATCAAACCAATTAGGTACCTATAATAGAACAAAGAATACTTTGTAACGCGAGCTACGCCGTAGAGCACAGCTTGTATATCTATCTGCTTTTTACAGAAGATTAACTGAAAACTTCCCTCACTAATAATATAATTATATTATAATTAACATACTTTAAAAAGTAGTTTTTTTAAAAAAGCCGACTACATTGCCGCGCGAGTCAGTTTCAGTAGCATGTTTGAGACGTTTATTTAACATAAACGTCTCAAACATGCTACTGAAACTAATGACTTGAATTAACATACAAAAAACTGGCCAAGTGCAAGTCGGACTCGCATTCATGTCTTCTGCCATTTTTAAAGACCTTTCCATACACACCCCACACGTAAAGTTTTTTTTTTGTTTCAGTTCCAAGTACGGGATGGGCCTCTTAAACTTTTTATATATTAATTTTTTATATAAAAATCGGAAAGCGGTATACAGAATAACATCAATCTACCAAGTTTCAATTCTGTAGTCCTAACAGTTACGGAATAAAATGGCTGTGACATACGGACGGACAGACAGACAGACAGACATGACGAATCTATAAGGGGTCCGTTTTTTGCCATTCGGCTACGGAACCCTAAAAAATGGCGTAACCTACAACTTAACAAAAATCAAGCATCACGATGTACAGTCACCGACACAAGTGCTTCCGGCACTTTAATTTGCAAGCTAATGAGGTGGCGCATTTGACGACCCTCAGTGGGCGGCCGTTAACCAATTCATTGCCTACGTACACCGTGTACAGGTGTGCACAAAAGTGATTTTCAGTTAAATTAAAATTAAAATTAAATTAAAATGTATTTATTTCAGGCTCATGCCCATATTGGACGAATTACAATGGTAGGTACACAACACATTAAAATAAGATCGTAAAACTAATAAAAATGTCACAATCATACACTAAAGAGATTAAATTATAAAATTAAATTAAAATTAAATTACAATTGTCATACAATAATTAAAAGAAGATTAGATGAATAATTACAATATTTATGTCATATCAAAAATAAAATAAAATAAAATTCTTGTACTCCTAATATACTGACACTACTACAACATACGAGTACATCTGACACTACTAGGAACATGTCTATTGCAGCAGTGACGAATATATGCGCAGTCCAACCTATCTGCGATCATCCTTAGGACGATGTTGGTGCTGCCCCACACCCTGCGCACCAAGGACGCACTGCGTCACACTCGCGTGGAAGCAGCTGGTGTGTGCATCCGCGAACATACCTGAAGCGCTGTAGAAGCGGGGCAGCCCGCCCTAAAAGCGTTATTATATTGAACGCGAAGGGCTCCATAGGCACGCTGTGTGTAATTGGCCCACAGACTACACGTGTAGAGGGAGGTGCAGTACGCTCTAAAGAGCGTCACTTTCACCTCCCCGAACAACGTGCAAACCTGCGGGCAATCATGTTTGCTCTTCTGGATAGGGCCCATTTTTCGCGATCAATATCGTCATTGTCCCTTAGGTCAGACGTGACTATATGCCCTAAATATTTAAAGTGCTCCACCCGCTCCAAAGGGACCCCATTGAGAGAAACGGGTGGAACGTTTCGGAGTTTTTTCGTACCTCCCTCAAAAACCATGTATTGGCTTTTAGCCACATTATATATTAGTCCATGATAAGAGGCGTACTCCTCACACATCAGCATCAACTTCCTTAGGCCACATATCGACGCACTCACTAACACCATGTCGTCCGCGTAACTCAAATTATTGACACATACGCCATCAATGTGAATAGATAATATGAATAGATTTTTTTAGATAAGTATTCACAGCGTGCGTAATTTTTGTGAAAAAAAAATTACATTATATTTATTAATTATGCCTAGAATCTCAATATTTAAATGTAAAAGTAAGCAAATGTGTATAAAGACGTTTAAAAATTGATGTTTAAAATCACTATACATATGAGTGTTATATACTAAAGTTCTACTTGTAATTTAGTGCGTGCAGTCTTTGTCTATAATTATAATAACATTTACCACATTTTCTCTTGAATAATAAGCGCTTTGTAACGATGTATATTATATTGACGATCAATACAGTAAATCAATAAACAATTTATGTTTACTATTCTCAAAAATTTATTAGAATTAGTACATACATATGTTTTTTATATTGCAAACAGACAGACACAATATTGACTACTATCACACCCCGGACACTCGACTAAATTTCCATACAAACTAGCGTTTTAACGACCGACACTGTGACACCGACTCAGACACTACACGCATGTCTTTTTCTATACGTGCATTTGTGTGCGTGATGTCTAAGGTTGCTGCCCGTAATCACCGTAACACAGATTATATAATAGTTACTTCGTACATACGTACTACGTACTGACCGTATGAATATTTATTGTACACTTACCCAAAAAGCTTTTAACACTAAACATATTAGTCGCTATTTCGTAAAGCATCGTCTACAGAAACATTAAATCACAACCTGAGATCACAACACTTCCACTCAATTGCGAAGTAGGTAGGTAGGTAAAATATCCAACACACAACCGAGTTGGTCATTCTCTCACTCACATTTCACTACATTATACAATATAAGATTGCACTGCATTTATGAAAATCAATTCTAAAATACGAATATGTAAGTAGGTATATAAGTATTTACAATATACCTACATAATAAGAACCTACGTAAATTTGAACCTCTGGTGTCTACTAGTCTTAACATAAATGTATGAAGTTGATGTTCTTCTCCTCGAGAGTAGTACCTATTGTTCTGTAGCCGTACGCGTGCAGCGTCCTTGCTCAGACTGGCGCTTCGAAAATCAGAATCGGTGGCGAGGTGAGGTAGCCCGGAATTGGTGGGGGGAACAGAGTGTCCGTTCTATACGTAGTATTATTATCTTTTCTATGCTACTATCTCGATATGATAGTCTTAAATTAACTACTATTCTTAAATTATTTTAAACTGAAACTCGGAATATCACTTCAATTTGAAAACATAGATTTAACTTAGTTTTTTTCTCTCTCTTCATCTCAATATTAGGGTTCAATTGGTCAATATTAGGGTGAATTATCTTCCGAGTAATCCAGAGCCTCTTTACAATGCTATCTTATCTGTATACCAAACGTAGAGGAAAAATTAAATTAAATTAAATAAAGTACAAAAAAAGAGAGAACATTAGCGTATGCGAATGAAATAGCTATAGAGATATAACCCGACTTAAATGGTTAACACGTGATACATAATATGCCAGCTATAAGATAAAATGATGACAACGTAATTTGGTCGGGTCATACATGACAGCGGGTGAAAGCCAATGGGTGCACTAGAACTGGGAGCCAGAGCTGGCTCCAAATAATAAAATCGCATATGCAGAGAAGGATAAAAAATTGTTGTCCATCTCGCTCTCTCATAGTAGTGATTGTATAGTTTTATCCTTCTCATATTATTATTGTTATTTAAATGCCAGATCCATTTAATACTCCAACCACGATACATAATAAACTTTCTTTATTTTTGTTCATTTTCACTTTTCTACCTGCCTGTACCTGATCATGTGTAGCTACTGAATAAACTAGTGGCACTGTTGTTGCATCTACTCCATTACACTGTATATACACTGTAATACAGGGCCGCATAGAACTTTAAAGTACTACTATAATATCCGAGTAAGCGCCTATATTATGGGCTTGAATTATAATTTCTGCTGCGAGGCCAGGGTTGGAAGTCTCTACATTGATAGCGATGCGTCTTGCCATCGCAAACATTTCTATGCATATGCATATTTATGCTATGTATATACATATATGCTATGTAAATAATGTATGCATATGCATAGATAATATTTCCTATTGGAATATGGTAGTAAGATGAAGAGACAACTGTCAAGTCCGATCTAATAACGTACTAACCTTTATAATCAAAGGTACTAACAGGTACTAACCTAATCCTACTCGACTTTAAAAACGGCTACACCTTTTATTATTCCTTTCATTTTTAATTGTGAACAAAAGCATTAGACTATTTCTATCTCACTTGATGATATGTGACGATGAGATGTTATCATGCTTGTCTGACTAGTCTGTTAAAATTGTTAAAATGTTAAAGCTGACATGTACAATTAATTTAAAAAAAAAAGATAAAATGACAAGACAAGCCCCATAGAGTTTCTTGGTGTTTTTTCTCTGATGGGAGTATTTCCGAAACACCGGTAGATTCAACAGCCATTCAGTTTTCCCCTTTTGTCCGCAGATTTTCTTTCTAGGCTTGCCATTTTTATTTTTATTTAAACAATATTATGCAGCTGACAGACGGACTATCAGTTCCATTTGGATCATGATATGTACTGTGATCGGTATGCGTTTCTCTATGTTGTGTTTCACTATTTCACTTTTTTTATTATTTTTTTATATAAATATTGTCTGAAGTACTGAAACACACAGTTACATGTATGGTTGGTTTTAACCTACTTTAATTTTTTTTTTATATTCTGACGTAAACGATTGGATGACAGCTGAATGGTTCATTACTTTTTTTTTCTAATTCAAAGCGTTAAATTCTGCTTTTGCTATGTTTACTTGATAATTGGTTATGATTTATGATTTTGACGTGTATATGTGCGTATATTTATGCTGTCTACATACTGAATAAATGCTTTGATTCTTTGATTCTTGATTCTTTGACGTAGAATAACGTTTTATTTGGAACTAGCCGATACCCGCGACTTTGTTCACGTGTGTACGTGAACAAAGTCGCGGGTTTTAGGCAAGAATTTAGTAGTCTACGTTCATCTTCATGCTATAAGGTATCTCCTAGTTCAATTTCAGTAAGATCGAATCGTCCGTTTAGGCGTGATGAGGTAACAAATAGACAGTGACAAGTTACAAGCGTTTGAATAATGTTAGTCCTTGGATCAAGTGTAAGCGTAAATTTTAAACCTTCAGACGTAACATGAGTAAATAAGCAATCCTCATAATAAAATTCCCATGAAAGCGTACAAATCCACGCCTCGCCGCTTGTTTATAATGTACGCTCCCGGATATGGAAAAAAATAACTCCTTCTGATATAATCGCTTTAGCGTTATTTGGAGTGGAAGAGTGTTTGTGGTTTGACATTTTTTTTTACACAACCAATCATATTTTTGAACCTAATTTCAGCTTCGGTTATTTATTTTTTAAAGCACTAGTAATGTGGGTTGCACATTACTAGTAGTTTTGTTAACCCCTCCAACTAAGCTAAATATGCCTGTGTCTGGAGTGGGTTCACGTCAATAGTGCAATGGGTGGGGATCAAACTCACGACCTCTCGATCGCCAGGTCGCGCCTTTTAGCCATTGGGTTATTCCCGTTTTTTAGTGAAAAGCCACTACAGATCGGTTTGTTTTTACCTTACCGTGCATAAAAGAGAATCAGGTAATTTTATTGTATATTTTGTTTGTACGAGGATAGAAAGTAGTCAAACGCCTTTCAAATATTTCAAAAATGCGTTTAGTTCTAAACCAACCATGGAAAACACGCCACGTCAAAATGTATAAAAATGTATGTGTAAAATGAAGAAGTAAAATTAAATGGTCCTTAATTTTAGCAGGCCACCCGACACAATAAATAAATAATGTCCACCGTACGGCTATATTTTAACACAGTTCGTGTCCAGACTGACAGACTATTGTGAACCATTCGAATATAATATACTCTCACATAGTTGGCACAAAAATAAACACGTATCTACATATTTGTGAATGAATCCAGATGCATATTGCTATAAGCAGTATGGAATGTGGCAGAATGGTGGTGTACACAGGAAGTAAGAGCATAATATATCAGTGTATCGCCTGATTTGCTACCAATAAGTAGCTTACAATACAATAAAATACAATACAATAACTCTTTATTGATCACCAAAAATAAAATAAAAACTTAAAGTAATACAACAATAATATGGTAATACAATCGGCGGTCTTGTCGCTAAAAGCGGATGTCTTCCAAACAACCTTAGGATGGACAGGAGTAAAAATAAAGAATGGACGGTGGTGCACGATAAATCACTTATGGAAAATGCTTTTAGAGCAAAATTTGTTTCCACAAAAATCAAGGTCTGTTGTAGCTACCATTTGCTTTTTTTGACCAACTAATAATTTGACCAAAAAAATTTCAAAACGAAATATAAGCCTTTTAATCTCCTCTTTGAGATTTTTGAAGGATTATATTTGTATTTACAATTGGTTGGTAAAAAGAAAATTATAGGGGCGTAGCTACAGCAGACCTTGATTATTGTAGAAATAAATTTTGCTCTAGAAGCATTTTCCAGGGAGGAAACGGGGGAATACATTTGTATGAAAAAGTGCACCCCGCGTACGCTCTTAGACATCGAAGCAAAAAGTTGAGCTCTAACCTGCTCTATCAGCACTGTCAGCGTCACCAATTCTCACAATTTATTGTTGAGCCTTGTTAAAGGTGAAATTTTAAAGCTAATGTAGGTAGCTACACTAGGCATTTTCTGATACTATGTTTCCAATTTTATAAAATTAGATAGCAATTTAAGTTATAAAAGCCTTAGTTATAAAAGTTTTACTTTGTTGGAATAAATAATCATTCATTCGTTAATATGATTCAGCAATGGGCCCTTACTGCAAGCAAACAATATAACTATTGAAAGACTGATGTCATTTCAGTATACCGTGACGTCAAAGGAAATGAAAAAACAGAACGAGAACACTGGCGCTTTAAACCGTGACGCATTGGATGACATGAAACTGATTAGAATCTCGCGTATTATTAGAACTTGATGATGAAAGTGTTTTAACAACATCACAGAAGAAATAGACCATAATTTTGTTCGAAGTGTATTTGTATGTTTTTTTTAGATAATTGAATAGAATAAAAAACTCGAAACGAACATAACAATGGCTCCGTAACCATCGGTCAACTGCGCTAAGTAAACCGCCTTAGCGCGGTACTCAATAATAAAAAACCGGTCAAGTCGAGTTGGACTCGCCCACCGAGGCTTCCGTACCAACTTCTTAAACGGGTTAAATGACAAACTTAACTTTATAGTTCGATCCATAAATGTATTAATTATTTTATGGCATTATTTTGATATGAAATCTGTATCATAATTAAACTTTTTTTTATAATTTCAGTTTTACATGTCGGTGTCGTGTGTACATGCATAAAGTCTGTCAAAATGTAACTTTTTTTTATGATGTAAGGTAACTGGACAAGCCCGATGCTTGCCTGATGGTAAGCGATGATGTCTACCTATTACAGATACAGCGGCATGCAAAATTTTGGCAGTACAGAATTTTGCATGTCACTGCACTGCGCCTGTTACCTTGAGACATAAAGATGTTGAGTCTCACATGCCCTGTAATTTCACTGGACACCATGCCATTTCAACCGAAAAACATTCCTATTTCACGGCTGAAAATTAATTGGCCAAGTGGTGGTACCGCCCCAGGCGGACCTGCCGAAGCAAAAGTCCTCCCACTACGAAAACTAACTAAAAAAAAAATATCTGAACTTTACGCTAATAATGAGTGTAGATAAAAAAAACATGCGTAATGTTTTGAAAGCAATCCTTTTAGTATAAAGAGCCCAGCATCACACCAAATGATAATATCCGCAAATAAATTATACGAAGGGTTCATACGTAAAATACCGTAATGTTCCATAATTCATTATAACAATTTAATTTTACACAAACGATTGTCATCTGCGCGTCGCGGATTCCACTCAAGAGACATTTGTTCTCTCTTTGGAAGGAATCCAAGTGTCACCATGATCTATACCTCCAACACACGGACGTGTTTTTCGACGCGGCGGATTTTACACGCAGTGAATTCTTGCGTAATTTTTAACGTTACAACGTTGAATAAATCGGCTCGGACGCCGGCTGCATGCACGAAAAATGTTACGCTCACTGTCCCGTTACGCTCATTGTACGCATGCGCCGATTTCATCAATGTTTTGTTGTATGAATGTGAACATGAACATAAACATCAATGTGTTATGACGTTGTCACGTTAAACTATATTTCGTAAAACAACTTTACGGACAGCAAATTTTTTGCAAGTTGGACTGGCTCAAGTACGGTTCCGTAATATAGTTAAGTATTTTAAAAGCATTATTTTACGCCACCAAAAATTAACTTTGTTTTTCATAGTTATGCGGTCGCTATATCTCAAAAACTGCTGACTGTATCTCGTTCAAACCAATTTCGTTGAAAGTTTTTATTGAGATCTACAGCATATATATTTTTTAGATTTTTTACTCCCTTACTTTAAAAGTTAGAGAGAGGGGGGACACACATCTTACCACTTTAGACGTGCCTATCTTTCAAATGATTGACATTGAGTAAAAATGACTTTACAGTGTAGTGGCTGTGACATACGGACGGACAGACAGACACACAGACATGACGAATCTATAAGGGTTCCGTTTCTTGCCATTCGGCTACGGAGCCGTAAAACTCAGCTATTGAGGCGAATACTTACTCCATTTTTTGAAGTAGGAAAGAAATCGTCAAAACGACGCTCGTGTGTATCTACCTTCTCTGTCTCGTTATTATTTTAACAATCGTAGTGAATTACGGATTTTATAACTACGTTTTGTTTTATAATCGTTCCGACACAGTTCACAGCTGGCCGTCATGAATTGATCTAGAGCCAAACATTATGGATGGGAAAACCGTCTCTTTCTTTTACGATCTGTATGTTGGACAAGTCAGTTTTCCAGTACCTTGTCTCACTGCCGTCATTTCCATTTCAGTCAAACTCAATTCCATCTTAAAATGCTAGCCTAAAAGATACATAAAAAATCGGTCAAGTGCAAGTTGGACTCGCGCACCGAGGCTTCCGTACCAACTTTGCAAACTAAGTTAAAGTACAAACTTAACTTTGCAGTTAAATCCCTAGGCCGATGCCTAGAAACAGTTATTGCACCAACCGCAAATAATAAGTTTGTAATAGTAAAATACTTTTTTATTAGCTTCACCTGTATGTTTGTAACCGACTTCTTTGGGCGGGATTTTGACCCACTTTAAACGCCAGATTTCGTTCAAACTAAGTAGATTTATCGAGGACCGATGACAATACACTAATTTGATAAAAAATTATTCCATTTTCAACTTAAAAGTAGAAAATAAATAATAGTTAAAAAACACGCTTTTTATAGAAAACCGAACTAAAAAATAGAAAATAAAAAATTTAAATTAAGAATAGCGTTAAAAATTTTAATAAATATAAATTTATAATAGTGTGAATAAAAAAAAATATTTTATTTAAAAAAAGCGTGGGGTGCTTTTAAGATATTATCAAAATGATAATCACTCTACTCATATCTGTCAATAAAATATTTATAACTATTGACACCATGCACATAACGCTTTTTTTATTTTTTTTTTATTCACACTATTATTAATTTATATTTATTGAAATGTTTAACACTATTCTTAATTTAAATTTATTAAAGTTTATTTTCTATTTTTTAGTTCGGTTTTCTAAAAAAGCATGTTTTTTAGTTTTTTTAAACTATTATTTATTTTGTAATTAAACGACATAATATTCACGGTTTTCATGATTCTAGGTCAAAGGGAAGTAGTATATAATTTAATATCATAAATTTAATAATAAAGGTTTTGATTCCCTTGTGCAGTCGCAAAATATGAAAAACTAGAAGTGGCCCGCGGCTTCGCCCGCGTTAAAATCTTTTATTTACTTAAAACTGAACGGAACGGAAACGATTATATCATTATAGGCATCAAATAAGACTTATCCAACTCGGTTCACCCGCTCCATGGTATCGCGTGACTAAGGCAAATCGAGATTCATATATATATAACCAGAAAAACTCAAATTTTCAGACTTTGTTACCTACCACATTTGGAAAAATCCTACAACACGTACTTACTTATTTATTTACAGAAGTACTTATGTGTAAAGTTCCGAATAAAACAGACTATCTCATCTTGTTTCGCCATACAAACTTTAAATCCCTGGTCCCGGGAGGATTTTTTTGGAAATCCTTTCTGAGCGGATACCTACGTCATAATAACTATCTGCATTCTAAATTTCAGCGCAATCCGAAACAATATTGATTTTCAGACTTTGTTACCCCAGTTCACCCTCATAGGGTGGTATTTTGAAAAAGTCTGAAACTCGTATTTACTTATTTATTTACAGAAGTACTTGTGTGAAGTTTCGAATATAAAAGGCTATCTTATCTTGTTTCTCCATACAAACTTTGAACCCCCGTTTTATCCCCTTCAGGAGTGAATTTTGGAAAATCCTTTTTCAGAGGGAACTAACGCCGTAATAACTATCTGCATGCCAATTTTCAGTGCAATCCGCAACAATATTGATTTTCACACTTTGTAACCCCATTTCACCCTTTTAGGGAGGAATGTCAAAAAAACCTGAAACACGTATTTACTTATTTTTTTACTGGAGCACTTGATTGAAGTTTCGAATAGAAAATACTATCTAATCTTGTTTCTCCATACAAACGTTGAACCCCCGTTTTATCCCCTAAAAGGGTGAATTTTGGAAAATCCTTTCTTAGTACACCCTTACGTACTAAGACAAATATACCCTCCAAGTTTCAAGTCTCTACGACCAGCGGTGTAGGCTGTGCGTTGTCTGTCAGTCAGTCAGTCAGTATGTCAGGACAAAGATTCTTATAGTATTAGATATCTTTTGATCGCGTTGACTTCCAAGTTTGATTTTTTCACAGCTAAAGATACCGTAGACCCGAGTGTTGTATACAAGTTTCAACTTGATGTCTCTACGCGTCCCTGAGAAAAATGGTCTTGACAGACGGACAGACAGACAGACGGAAAACAAAGTGATCCTATAAGGGTTCCTTTTTTCCTTTTAAGGAATAAAACCATAAAAACTTATTTTTATTTGACTTTCTTCACTACAAAATGTTCCCAGTTGTAGGTAGGCATTTAAAGCATAAACTTAAAACCTCTCGTTTAACACACCCGCCAAAATTAATTTAAATTTAACTCTCGTGAATTTTTTACAGCGCAGAAAATTTTATATGCTTTTTATTACACGATCGTGCCTAAGAGCTTTTAACATAATGTCTAAATATAATATTATATTATTAAGGTTGGCGTTCCTCTGTGCTTCCAAACGTTACGTACAAAACACTGAATTCTATTTATATTAATCGAAATAAACACACACTTGTCCAATATTTTTACCGACTTAAAAAAGAAGGAGGTTTTCCATTAGTGAGGACGAATTTTCTCATGAGGACGAGAAATCTCACAGTATTGTTCTCACAGTTAGTCAGTTCACAATTGTGAGTGTTTGCCAATTTATAAGTCAAATTTTGTATACATTGTTAAAACTATAATGAAATTGAAATAAAAAGATATAATATAATAACTAAATAGTTGTTATAAAAGAAAATGTCATTTGCACTCAGCAAATGATCAAGATTTAAAGCTTCTTAAACTTTGTTTGATATATAACTATGTTTATGGTGGATATTCCATCAATCCGAAAGAAGCGATTTGCTTCCACATTCATCATACGTACCGCCAGGGATTGGAACTCCTTGCCTGAGTTTGTGTTTCTGGAAAGGTACCATTTAGGGGTCTTCAAGTCGCGAGTGAATAGGTATCTTCTAGCCATGCGTGCTACATCGTCGACCACATCGTCACTTAACATCAGATGAGATAGTGGCCAAACGCTTGACTATACCGAATAAAAAAAAACTATGTGCATCGATTATTGTATTAAAATCACTACTTCAGAGTTCCTCATTTTTTAAGACAGTCAAAAAACATAGCCTAGACAAAACCCGACACCAGTTAAGACAGAAATCATAAAAGTTTTACATCACCGCGCGTTAATTACCGTTGAAAGTTTGCCAAAACATTTTCTAAATATCTGCGCTTCTTGTCGTATTGTCCAGTAGATACAGATGTAAATAAAATGAACTAGGAACTTTTAAACAATATATACAGAATGATTCATTAACGATGGATCAAACGAAACAGGTATAGGGCCTCACTGCGATACGATGCTTCGTTTGATCCAAAACGGAAAAAAATCATTTTGTATATATTTTTTATTCCTGAAAAACATAAAACCTAGAAACATAGAAACCTAGGTCTGTGATTGCACCAGATTTTTAGTGGCAATGGAAAATTGAAGACGGCAATGAGGTGAGGCGTAGGATAACTGACCTAGACATACACTCAAGTCAATTGCCACGTCATTACCGTCTTCCAGTTCCGAGAATTTGCCCATTTGACTACATGAATAGCGATGAATTTCGACCGATGAATGTGGTTATGAACTGACTATAGTCCGGCAATCTCGTGCGCGACCGTCCCGCGGGGTGTCAGACGGTGGCGGGGACGAGGTACCCAAGATGTCAGCGGGTTGCGGGTGGTGTAACGGGGAAGGGAAGCGTGTGAAGCCGTGTCACAGATTATATAATAGTTACTACCGCTACCTCGTCCCCGCCACCGTCTGTCACTCCGCAGGAAGGTCGCGCACGAGATTGCCGGACTATAGCTGCACCTCCCTCTACTATACGTTTGCGATGACAGGACGCTCAATCTCGACGCTCGATATCAATAGAGACTTCCACCCCAGATCTTAGACTGCGTTATTTAAAACTAGCAGCCCGCCCTGGCTTCGCACGGGTGAAATTGATACATTATATTGGACGGCCCGTAGGCGTAAAGGATAGTTACTTACCTTGACTTCTGACCCGACGGTCTCCGGTCATTATCCTAGCTATATACCAACTGATTTTCTCAAGTTTCTATGTGCATTCATGAATCATGGGTGTTTGAACACAGGTAGTGGGGTTATTAAATCGATGTTCTGCCTCACTTGCTACCAAAAAGTAGCTTACCACCATTAGTGAAAAAATCTGCCGCCATAACCTTACGGTGTTCCGGCAGCACAGCTTTCGCGAGTCTTTCCATTCTAGGCCTTGTGTGTTCGCCAACCTTGACCATCATTATCAATACTAAAGTCATAGAAATGCGAAAGTCAGTTTGTATATTTGTTGTTTGGAACTTCTTCATAGTATTTTATTTGTAGTTAATCATTTTAAAATAATAATATATTGCTGCTTCTCATGCACACCTACCATCTGTATTATATAAATGTGTCTCTAATCAGCCCACGGTTGCCTGGAAGTGATCGCTAATTAGCGATAAGGCCGCCGATTGTACTGTACCTAAATGTAATCATTATTGTACGTAATTCTTAGTTATTTAAGTGCAATAAAGCGTATTCTATGTATCTATGCTATCGCGGACTTTTTTATAGGTCTTAGGTTGCAAAATAGGTCTCAACAAATGTACCTATGATTTAAATCGTATAATATATAGCCTATTTTCATTCTGAAAGTCCACTCTATATATAAGTTAAAGAATTTTTGAAATCAGTTCAGTAGTTTTTGAGCCAAATCAATACAAACATCTATACAAAAATACAAAAATCTAAAGATACAAAAATACAAATGTCTCAATTCAAACAGTTTTCTCTTTATGGTGGTTAGGTGTGATAGAGGTCAACTGATTTTTTGTTCGGAATTTTAAAATCAAATGCTGAATTTGCAATTCGGTATTTAATAATTATCTATTTCTTCAAGATTTTAGTTTATGATGACTTTTCTCCAAACGATTATGAAAAACTATTCTGAAAACAAGGCACGCACCGTATTAAAAATAAATGAAGAGATAAAACGATTTTAGCACTATATAATCGTGAGCGCACTGCGAGGCGTTGATAAATATATTGTTTTTACCCAGTTGATATATAGCAGCCCTTTAAGTCGCGTTTTCATTAATTCGAATGTTCAAAATATTTATAGATCGAACTAGAGAAATATAGATAATGAAAACGAAAATTAAATGAATGAAAATGAATACTATAAATCATTATGAAGCTTTTCAACCAAGTTACTGCTTCTATCCAAGGCAATTTAACAAAGCTAATGAGTTCTATTAAATTTATTTAAATAAACCTTTTTGTTTCTTCTGTTTTACTTCGTTGAGTCAATAAGGTGCCTGAAGTCGTAAACAAAACGAAAACCTATCTGATTTGTTTGAAATAGAACCCTTAACTCAATAACTACCACTGTGTAAACGTGGGATCTAGACCGCTAAGGTATAATGGTAAAGACAACGAACCTAAACAACAACAAAGAGAGTTGCCGTCCACGGTGCAGCACCGGGGGAACAGTGGGGTCAAGTATTTCACCTAATGCCTGGCTAAAATCCCAAATAAAAATCTACCCATGAGAATAACGAACACTAATTAATGCACGTAAAATCCATTGGTGCAAGGCTAGAATTTAAACCAGCGACTCAAAGGCAAGCTATTTGACCTTTTCGCCAACAGGCTTACTCAATAAAATGTTAGCAACTAATAATTTAAGATCGTGAACAAAATGAAAACACCCGACTACAAATGCCGCGCTAGACATTTCCAGTACTAAGTTTTAGGCATTTATCTTCATATTTCTGAAGATATTTATCAGATCTCGATGAAATTACAAAATGATCACCTTGAAAACGTACCCTAGCAACTAAAAAAAAGAATCATTCGAGTCAGTTCACAATTGACGGAGTAATCGCGTAACAAACATAAAAAAGACATACAGGTGAATTGAGAACCTCCTCCTTTTTGGAAGTCGGTTGAAAATAACTCGCGCCGCATGTGTTGCTGTTGTCTCTATTTTTTTATCGATATCAATGTCGAATATCTCTTTAACGAAAACATGCCTTAAGTTAAATATCAACGTCCACACCACTAATTTTAAATCTGTCTTTGAAACTGTGACAAATACCGCTGTATTTATAACTTTGTTTTGTCCAGTTGAAAGATGTGCCGAGTTTGTCCAGCTGTGATGTTTGGACTGAAACATTGTTATTTATTTAGCTAAAATAATTATAAGTGGATTTTATTATAATTTTTCTTCTACCAGAATACCTACTGTGATTACAGGCAATTTGTCTTAAAGAGATGGATAGATTACTTAATAATATCGCTATTTTATTTTATGTAAGTCGGTTCTGGTATTTTTCTGTTTGAGGAGACTTCAAACAAATGAGGTTTCTTAATTCGACCGTATAGGTACATATATATTTTTTTAATTATTGATAGCGGATTCCTTCATCGTTTATGAACCTATTTTGATGATTCTTTTTATTTTGAAACGAAATATTGCAAGGGTTTGTACCATTGTAATTTTATCGAGATCTGATAAGTATCTCCAGAGATATGGAGACTCAAACTTGGTACTGAAAATTAATAACGCGGCATTTAATAAGTCGGTTCTTTCAGTTTTTTAAACGATCTTATAGTTATTGGTAATCTTTAGTGAGAAATACATGCTCTAGGATTCACCAAAATTCATAGAATTTCTTGCGTCATTTAGTTACTACATCGAGTTTAATACCAATAAGTGCCTACGAGTACATAACTTACATGACTGTAATAAATGTATTAACTCAAGATGTTAGGACTTTCTTAACAGCAGCGTCTATTCATTAGGGCGGATCTTTTATTACACTCTGCCGCCGATCGGCCCTTTCTCGTTTTATGAGAGCATTAATCAATTTATCTCATTTTATTGGATTGGACGGTAATTATACCGTATCATAACTATGTAGAAGTTTATTTTTAACCTACTTACTTCACGCTAGGTAATTGATGCCTCAGTCTGTGTTTTCGGTTTAGTACAATATGGGGGTCTTCAAATCGCGAGAGAATAGGTATCTTCTGGGTAAGCGCGCTCCATCATCGACCGCATCATCACTTAACATCAGGTGAGATATTTAGTGGTCAAGTCTTATCCAGTTCGGTGTAAAAAAGACGAACTTCAAAAAAGGAGGAGGTTTTCAATTTCGTCTGTGTGTTGTATTGTTCCCGTTCTAATTATACTGCCACAATTATTATTTTTTGTACCACTATCATACCTGGTGGTAAAACCATGTTGTGGTAGAAAATGGTGAACACGCTAGGTCTAGAAAGGCTCTCACTCTCAAGGGCTGTGTGCTGCCAGAACACCGTAAGGTTATGGTGACAGATTTGCTCCTTGATATATGAATAATTATTTAATTTCTTTGGCTCACTAAATCTGTCCCACTTAATTACGTAATTAAATATTTTAATAAGACTGAACACTTTTTAATTGTATACAATGCATTGGCATACAGTAAAATAATGACACGTCTCTTGTTAAATTATTATTTGAATAGAAGCCAAAACTATAAACAAGTCGAAGATTATTATTCATAGAAGTGTCTTAGGAAGATGAGGCGATGGACCAAAATGTTTATTACCTGTATGATGTTATACATAATAACATCATATTCATATTATTTTCACATCTGAAGAGGACGGATGAAGGAAGATTGACGAAACATATTTATAAGACTAGTGACGTGTGAATGGGCTAGTCTATAGAGGCCTACCTATGCGAACGTATCATGACCAGATCGAAGTCGTTTTAAAGAAAAGCCAAGTTAAAAGTACCCAGAACTGGCGAGCATGCGAAATGCGCTCTTGAAAGTGGAAGAAGCGAAAGAGGTATGTCAGGATCGTAGCATGTGGAAAGAAGTAGTCTCTGTTCTGCTTACCCCAACAGGAAAAAGGTGTTATGTATACATACACGAAGTATGTATATTTTCAGACTTTATTCGTCGTGTAAACGATCTTAAATTATACTCAATACTGGTCCAAAATCACGCAGTAGCACGGCTCGAAATAATTTGAGTAATATGCGCTTCAGAACTCAATCATTTATTAACCAATTTGGAAAATTCTTTTTTTTTTTTCAAAGAATATATTTTTCGTTTGGTTCCATTATAATCAATATCCAAATCATCCAAAATCCTGTTGTATTAAGAAATGCAAGTACTAAAAATTACTGACGCGGCATTCGAAGTCGGTTTCTTTTTCATTTTGTACACTATCTTAAATTATTTAACTTCACTGCTTTCATTCAATGTATTTTATTTGCACGAAAACATATAAAACGATCTCTCAACTCTCAAAGGAAGTGAGGTGTCAAATGAAGTCGTCGCACTGTTGATAATAGAGCCAGCACCTGGCACTGTATTCATGTGTTGCTCTGGAGCCAAATAGTTTGTAGTCTAATCTGTCTTTGTTGTAAAAATTATAAGGATGAGACAGTGAGATTAAAGGGCATTTGTTACCTTAGCAACAATGTTTTGACGCGTAAAGATAATAAAATATATTACCAAAAAAAAAATTAAAGGTATTAAAATATATTATCTTTACTATTTTTGGACAGAGTAGGCTCAAATAGATCAAATATAATTTAAAAAGTTTACAAAGCGAATACAAACTGGCAAAGTACAAGTCAGAATCACACACGTGTATTAGTGTCACAACCGTACCACGTCAAAAAATATGTTTCTCGTATGGGGACACCCGTATATTTTTACCCGACTACGGCGAAGCAAAAAGGAGGGTTATGTTTTTGACCGGTATGTGGGTATATATGTATGTATTTAAGTATGTATGTAAGTATGTATGTATGTTTGTATGTAAGTTCATCTGTTCCCTCATAACTTCTTAACTACTTATCATAATTTGACAAATGAGGTGTCGTTGGAAGCGTCTTATTTGTCTGCTAGTTACAGGCTATTTGACGTCACAACAAATTGTATGTGGCGCCCTCTAGAGGGCACGAAGTCATGAACTAAAAAAAAATTTCACCTCACCCCATCGTGTGGGGTATCGTTAAATAGAAATTTTAAAATGAAGGTAGGGTTTGGTACATCATATTTTTGTCAAGCGTAGCGTTTGCGAGATATATCCAGTCGAAGTCAAGAAAACTAATTTTTATCCCACGGCGCGGCGTCGCAAAGAAGCAATAGGGAGGGTTATGTGTTTGTGGATCGCTATGTATGTAAGTAGGGATTTTGACATGTATACATGCATACATTTATGCAAAAACCCCAAAATACTTAAAATAAAAAATTTGTTCAAAAGCTAAAACCCGACTACTGAAATATCACGTTCTAAAAAGTATGAAACAAGAAAATATTCTCATCCGAGATCGCTATGTACAAACTATTCAATATGTATCGTCTATTATATAAAAACTTACTTTTAATAAATATTTTATCGTATTTTATACATATTCTTAGTGGTGCTCAGACGATAGCCGTGGGCGTACGTCACCTACCGTAACAAAACAATACATTCTGAAAACTACCATACGACCACGGGTATCCACTGAACACCGCTAGGAATATTTATAAAATACGATAAAATATTTATTAAAAGTGAGTTTCTTATATAATAAACGATACATATTGAATAATTTGTACATAGCGATCTCAGATGAGAATATATTCTTGTTTCATACTTTTTAGAGCGTGATATTTCAGTAGTCGGGTTTTAGTTTTTGAACTTATTTTTTTATTAACGTCATTCTGTTTTTAAAATTTGTTGTTATAGCGGCCAATAAGTATTTTGTGAAAATTTTGTCAATTTGTTTGAAGCGTTATCGTCTGGGTGCGAAGCCATACTCTATGTAAAAAAAAACATCAAACGAGATAGGATAAATTCGACAGTGGACGTCTAAGGATAAAAGGTACTAAGATTTTAAATACTATTTTTATTTCATCATTATCATTATCAGCCGGTGTCCGTCCACTGCTGGACGTAGGCCTCTCCCAAGATGTGCCACTGAGCCCGATCTTCGGCTCTTCTTTGCCAGTCACTGCCCACCGCTTTGCGTATGTCGTCGCTCCACCTGCAGAACGTCCTACGCTAGGTACGTTTGCCGATTCGCGGTCTCCACTCAAGGACAAGTCTACCCCAACGGTTATCAGTCCTGCGGAGATATGACCATTTTTATTTAATCTGCATCATTTAGAAAACGTAATAATTTTGGGTTTATTAATGTTAACAATTTTTACAGGTATTCATACAATGTTTTTTGTTTTCTAGTAAAAAAATACTTTGTTGTTTTCTATACAAGTTCTATTCAGAAGTGCTGTTTATTTCGCAGTAGCACCTGGCTTACAATGTCAACACACTAATGAGGTGACAGTTACACCTATCAACGCGTGTCTTCTGCATTTGTATCACTCTTTCCTAGGGAAATTCACAGGGACATACATATAAAGAGAAACTTGGAGAACAAAGCGCAACTTTCTCTAGAGGATGGAATAATTTTGTAAAATACAGATTTGTGACATTGTATGGATTGGATTGGGTAAAACTTCAAAATTGCTTGACGAGACAGAGACAGAGGGTTCCAGTAAGATAATAGTCGGCTTCGACGCCAGAGGTAGCGGGTTAGAATCCCCGCCATGCATTAATGGATTTTTCAATCGAAACATGTACGTAGGCATGTACCTACGTATTTCACAGTGGCTGGTTAAGGCAAAGCATCGTTAAGATAGCCCCAGAATGGAGGTAAAATATTGTCTCAGTGTCCACCTTTTATCAGAACTGTAGTTTGAATTAAAGTGAAATTTCAGAGTTGTGAGCAACGTGTGAACAAAATTTTCAGTAGTGTCTGTAGATGCCGTAGAGGCTCAAAAAAATATGATATCATTTTGACACATTTGTTTTTTTTATTGTTTTAATGTTTACTAGTTAATCATTATAGACGAAGCTAATAAAAACGTGTTAGAGAAGGACAAACTAGTTGAAGCTCCTGGTCTCAGCCCCACGTAGTTGAAAAACTCATTTACTTCGAAATGGAGTTTCTTTTTAAACATATTTTATCACCGCACGTCGGAAATTGGTTCATGTTTGTTTCCGCTCTTTATAAAGGCGGAGTGTAGAATAACCTATGTAGCTATTCAAAACATTGATGATATTTCACATGATGATAAAATAATTAATATGGACATTTGGATACAGGAGAAAGCATGTCGCACGTAATGAAATAATATCGTTTAATACTACTTCAATTAAAAACAAAACCACGTAATTTGTAAGTCAGTGAGAAGATGGATATCCTGCAGATTATAGAAGATGCCTCAGCGTCAATTTAAATTTTATCGATCTATCCTGTTCGTTTAGAACATTCAAATGAGCCCAATCACGACCCCTCTGTAACGGAAGAGTTGAAGATCTTGCAGATTTTAAGAGATACCCAAGGTCAGTTCAAGGTAACAATATTTCAATAACATTAAACAGGTTACGTATAACATAAATATTTTTCGCGTCAGGGGTTAAAAAGGTGCATTTATTTATAATTTATTTTTTATTTAACCTAATCAAAACGGTACAAAAACCAATTACTTAAGGAATATTACAACTAAATTATAATGAAACATTTTAAATCATAATAAAAATAAATCAGTCAAAAATGTCATAAATAGTTATCGGAATTATAAAAATTAAATTATATCACATTCATCCATACCTAAACCTAATAAATGGCTGCTATTGCTAGAATTGTGTCAATCAAGGTCATCAATGGACCAATGGACATTCAATGGCAGCCATTTTATGTCATCAATGGACAAATGGCCAATCAATGGCACCCATTTTATGTTACTTTATGAATTTTAGGTATGCCACTATTTTTTTAGGTATTTCGTGGCCATATTTATATGTCAATATATGTCAATGGCCTATAACATATTATATTTATATTCTGTGGCCAATTGGGAGCTAGGTTTCAGACTCGGTCTTGAGAATTCACTATTATTAGTCTCGTATTTTACCGTGTTGACACAGTAAATCAATTTTACATCATAATATTTTACTGTCAAATCTACCTGGAGTATTTGAATGCGAGCCAAAGTCATTAAATAATAATAAGCATGACCAATTCAGCACCAAGCTGGTACCTAAAACTGGTATTTGTACTTGCATTTTATATATTATGTACTTATGAAAAATATTTTTTATAATTTTCAACACTTTTCAAATTGATAATGATAGCAATACATACCAGCCTTAATTCGACTGTCTTACTTTTTAGTATTTTATTATAGGCGGCAATAGCCCAATGGATAGGGTGTCGGACTGGCGATCAAGAGGTCGTGAGTTGGGATCGCCCCACCCCACCCATTGCACTATTGACGTGAACCCACTCCAGACACAAGCATATTTAGCTTAGTTTGAGGGGTTAACAAGAATACTTGTAACGGGCAACCCACATTGAGAGTAATCTTTATTTTAAAATAATTAAAAAAAAAAATTGCCATTATGGAGTTTTAGTCCTTACAGACCTCCATTAACAGATCCACTCAATGGTACCATAATTATTACATTGTCACCAAATATACCAAGTATAACAAATTCGAGTCCAATCAAACGTCAGAAAGTGTTTATAATTTAGCTTTCAATATTTGACCCAGAAAAACGTACATATGAATACTAACACGGTAAGTAAAATCATCATCATCATCATCATCATCATTATCATTGTCTGGAAGAGATCGCTTTAAGCGATAAGACCGCCTATTGCTACACTGTTTGTTGGAAACTAATTTTTATGTTTAACATTTAAGGAGTTTAATAAAGTGTTTACCTATCTATCTATCTCTCATTATCAACCAATTTACGTCTACTGGACATAGGCCTCTTCTATGACACGCCACTGACCTAGGCTCGGCAAACGCAGTGTAGCACGCCGTCCACTAAGGCGGAGTGATATACCTACGCAAGCTGGCTGGCAGCGGTTGGAAATGAATAGCTGAAGATCGAGCAAGTTCAATAAATCTTGTAAAAACAATTATTGCGTAAAGTGTAAAGATCTTCATCATGTGAAAATACTCGTGATAACAAAATAATATAATATACTAGCCCAAATCGACCATCTTACTTTTTGCCGTTGAGGAGTTCTAGTAGAGACTGAAATTCCTCAACGGCAACTACATCTCTACATCCCAGCTTCATCATGAGTGTATAGCTCGATGGTTTGCATATTTTGATTGACAACTAACGTACAAACATTGCAAGTAAAATAAAAACTTTCAATAAAAATAAAATACTGTAACACTTTGTAAGTAAAACTGGAACATTTCATGACCTAGATATAAGACATATAAGATCAGTTCTTCAAAGTAACATAATATTATGAGTACGTGAGCTCTCAGAAAACTTAGCTCATACAGCAACTTCTGAATATCTAGGTAAGTTTGAGTGGAAACTTTTGTATAAGTTTAAAGATAAAGATATTTTTTGTCTAAATGAGTACCTACGCATATAAAAATATTATACAGGATTATTGGTAATTCGACGTATTCCCGGCAGGAGCAGGCAGGGGGGCTAAAATGCGACATATTTAGCCCCCACAATGAATGGCCGAAAATTATTAGTTTACGAGTCTGTCTGTCTGTGCAGACAACAAAGTGATACTAAAAGGGTTATATTTTTAGGGTTCCGAACCCAAAGGGTACCAACGGAACCCTATTACTGAGACTCCGCTGTCCGTCTGTCTGTCTGTCCGTCTGTCACCAGGCTGTATCTCATGAACCGTGATAGTTAGACGGTTGAAATTTTCACAGATGATGTATTTCTGTTGCCGCTATAACAACAAATACTAAGAACAGAACAAAGTTAATAATTAAAGAAAAGTTTAAAAAAGTTTTTTACGATAGCGCAGCGCCACCTATCTAGTTGCTAAGATGGCGCTATCGTCTTTACCTTAATCTGAATCTCGGAAGCGGCTCCAACGATTAAATAAAATTTAGTATACCTACAGAGGATTTCGGGGGCGATAAATCGATCTAGCTAGGAGTCATTTTCAGAAAATGTTGTTTTATTCGTGTTTTCAATTAAAAAAAATAGTATTATTATTCGTCAATAGATGTCGGGAAGAGTCATATTTGTCTGTTTAAGTGGCAAAAAATACCGATATACCGGTCAACCAGATATTTAATAATATTAATTACTACAATTACTATTACTACTATTACTACTATATAATACTATTCTACCTTTGTGTTAACGTTTACTTAGTTGGTGTTAGAAGTTCGTTAGAAACTCGATAGATGGCGTTCGGAACCCTCCGTGTGCGGGACAAAGTCTGACTCGCACTTGGCCAGTTTTATTTTTTTTTTGAGGTACAAAACTACTAAAGCTCAATTTTAAAACGGCTGAACGAATTTTCATGAATCAAAACGAAGAACACTCTCATTAGGACACCTATCCAAATAAAAACATCTAAAACCTTTCCTTTTTTTAAAGGAAAATTACATTGTTTAGCACTAATAGTAAAAATTATCAAAAAAATTAAAAAAAGTTTTAAGTAATTGTTGTACATTCTAAGTATTTTGAATATTTTATAACTTTTTAAGCTTTATTATACAGTTCCTTACGAATAAAAATATATTGAAAAACATTTAATTTGCCAATTTTTTTTTATTTTGTTAAAAACCTCCAAAATTGGGAAGTTTTCAAAAAATTGCTAATTTTTAAATATCTCGTAAACTAATAATTTTCGGCCATACATTGTGGAGGCTAAATATGTTGCATTTTAGCCCCCCTATCAGCTTCTGCCGGGAATACGTGGAATTACGAATAACCCTGTATATTTGTTACAATTTGATATAATGTTGTAAAGTAGCGTAATTAATGTTTTTGCCAATAAAGAAGTATAAATCGTATTGAGTAACAAACAATATATAACACATAACGAAAGCCTTATCTTAAATCACTTTATAATATAAGACAAAGTCCCCGCCACGTCTGTCTGTTCGCAATAAACTCAAAAACTACTGAAAACATTTTCATGCAGTTTTCACCCTTAGATAAGTGATACATGATGTTTAAGTATATAATTTTTAAGGTATTTTGTTAATTGGTTGAAATATGACGATGATTGTTGAAGAATTCATACAAACTGATTCGATGCAACAAACTGAATAAATTTCAGATGCAAAAATGCAGGCATATATCGAAATGGGATGAAACGCCGTAAAAGCCACTTTGACCAAAATCTGTTTTCAGCGGTTTCTTAGTCAGAATCGCGCGCTCTATCGATTTGTATATTTAAAATGTTCAAATTCGCAAAAAAATGTCTTTTACAACACGCTACGAATCCCTCTCTAAACCCGGGTTTCTTGTTTTAAAATGTCGTAATGAGCAACTTAAAAAAAAAAACAAATTTCTGAAGTAAGAGACACATTTTTTCGTGTCATGGTTAATACGACATAATATAATACAATGTAAGAAAATAATACTTTTTAACTTTTTGTAATAAAAGACACAAGATTATCAAATATGGCTTTTACGTCAAATTTGAAGTAAAAAAATAGAAATAAATGATGTCAATTTACGTCGTAAAATCCACGACTTTTAAAAATATGGCTTGTACGACCATTTTATTACTAAGAGACTATTGAAAAGTAATGCTAACTTTGGTCTTAAAGAGCATGATGCATTTTTATTTGGCTTATTACGGCTTATACACATTTTTCTCAGGTCATCTATATAAATATTTAATCTGCATGAAAGTATAAAAGACATTATATCGACCCCTTCAGGACTAAACGTAGAAACAAAAAGCCATTTTATTTCTTGTATATTTTTTGATTTACTTAATCTATAATGTTTATTATAGATTAACACTATATCTCATAAAGCTAAGGTTTTTGAGTTGTTTACTAAATCGAAACCCAAAATAACCTACATTAATTAGTTCCAGAGATTGCATGGCTTTTACTACAAACAAAATTTTGTAAATGGCTTCTACGTAATTTTTCTTCAGCTTGTTAACTGTAACTTTTTTTTATTAAGTTGCATAAGACTTAGTCATTGGTTTTATAACGGGGATTATCGAATTAAAAGACAATTGTAATAAGAGGATAGTGTAATTTAGTGTTGTAAATGAGGAACACATTAATGACCAAAATCATATTATTTTAATATTTTTCATTATATAAATGTAATATTGTACTTTTTCTGACAAACACTAATAAAATTATCAAAATAAAATCAACACAACCTCTAAACTATACCAAATAGGCAGTAAATTGAACCTAGAAATGAAAATTGTCTAATCTTCTGTTTTATTAAAGTAGTAACAAAAGGCCATTTTTCAGTACGGCTGAAAAACAAAAATGGTAAAGTTTATTTCTTGTATATTTTTTTATTTGCTTAATCTATAATGTTTATTGAAGATTAACACTACATTATCTCATTAAGCTAAGGTTTTTAAGTTGTTTACTAAATAGAAACCCAAAATAACCAACATTAATTAGTTCCGGAGATTGCATGGCTTTTACTACAAAAAAAAAAGTTGTAAATGGCTTCTACGTCTTTTTTCTTCAGCTTGTTAACTGTAACCTTTTTTTATTAAGTTGCATAAGACTTAATCATTGGTTTTATAACAGGGATTATCGAATTAAAAGACAATTGTAATAAGAGGATAGTGTAATTTAGTGTTGTAAATGAGGAACACATTAATGACCAAAATCATATTATTTTAATATTTTTCATTATATAAATGTAATATTGTAGTTTTTCTGACAAACACTAATAAAATTATCAAAATAAAATCAACACAACCTCTAAACTATGCCAAATAGGCAGTAAATTGAACCTAGTAATAAAAATCTTCTAATCTTCTGTTTTATTAAAGTACGAGATAAAACTGCGCATTGTGCACACACGAAAACAGGTAAGTATTTAACAATAACATAGCTTAAAACAAATCAATGTCTTAATACAATCATCAGCCTATCTCTGTCTGCTGCTGGACATAGGTCTCACCTATGGTACGCAACTGAGCTTGATCTTTAGTTATTTGTTTCCAGCCGCTGCCAAGCCTTGCAAGCTGTGGATGAGTTTTTGTGCAGTGGCAGTGCTAAGGCAGATAGCGATGATGATGATAGTAATAGTGATACTGTTTATACTTATCGTTGTGGTTGCCGCGTCTGGTATTCTTCATCTATATCTCGGTCGTATAACTTGGCTGTGGCTCTTATCTCATCCAAGACCGGGCACTGTGAGATCCCATGTATCACGGTCTCTTTTTCAACCATGCACCTTGATGCCTTGACACAGAGGACGATTATCTGTGGCGCCAATTATGTAGAGGTGATAATTTAGATTACAGTATTCCGTGATGAGGCTTATTACGTAGTATACGAATAGCACGTCTTTTTAATATTAGCAGTCTGTTTGTAACTTTGCCGTCTAAATTCGGAAAAGCTGCTTTTGTTTATTTACAGCTTGTCATGTCCACACTGTCTCACAACTTTTGCTGCTCATTTTCGGTATGACAACATAAAAGGTCTCTGACTTCCATTGCTTGCGGTCTACAAAGGTTCATAACATCTTCGCTTACCTGTTGTGTCATTCTTTCTGTAGCAAGTATGTCAGCGGTGATATTGCTAGCACATGATGCATGGCTTTTCGTCCATCTTACCTTAACGTTATACTCGGTTGCCAGTGTTTTCAGAGTATCGTGGCATTTCGCCACTACTTTTGATCTTGTTGTAGGTCTCCTGAGTATGTATAAACTGGCTGCACTATCAGTGACAAATTCTATACTGACTTTATTTTGATCATTTTCGAATTAAAACTGATTTATGGACACTGCTTGCGCAGACAGTAACAGTCCGTTTGTTTCGGCTTGTAAGACGGTTATAGTCTTGGTTAGCGCTATCGATGCCGAAATTCTTATACTCAGTTATTAGTTCATACGTTTTACTATCTAGATGAGTACTGTCTATCCTGTCCATGCCATAAATGGCTTCCGAAATGATCATTATCGCTTTTTAAAGTATTTTGCAGTGGTTTGTGATCGGAGGATATGTTCAAGATGGGGCATACATATAAACGGCGAGCACCTCTCACAGTTAATGTTTGCGGACGATATGGTCATCATGGCTGGAACCGCGCAGGACTTGTTATACATGCTGATTACTCTAGCTGATTCTTCTCCACGCATCGGTCTCCGTATGAACTTGGATAAAACCAAGATCATGTTCAACGAACATGTTATTCCGGCCCCGACTGCTTTAAATGGAGTTCTTCTCGAAGTTGTTCACGGATACGTCTATCTACCTAAGCCAAATCTTGCAATTGGGTAGAAATAACTTCGAGAAGGAAGCTCGCAGAATGATACAACTGAGATGGGCAGCATTTGGACAACTTCGTCGAGTCTTTTCGTCGCCCATACCACAAACCCTAAAGACGAAAGTCTTTAACAAGTGCGTCCATTTGTTGTTAATTACGGGGCCGAGACGTGAACTCTGACAGTGCAACTGTTTCACCAATTTCAAGTCGCTCAGCGAGCTATGGAGGAGGCTATGCTCGGAGTCTTGTTGAAGGATCGAATTCAAAATGAAGTCATCCATTAGAGAACCCAAGTTATCGACATAGCTCAATGGATTAGCAAGCTAAAGTGGCAGTGGGCTGGTCACATCTGTCGTAGAACTAATAACCGTTGGGGTCTACCCCAACAGTTATTGGTTTTAGACTGGAGACTGCGTCTCGCCAAATGTAGTGTAGGGCGCCCTCCAGCTAGATGAAGCGATGATATACGCAAGCTGGCTGGCAGCGGCTGGAAACAATAAGCTGAAGATCGAGCTCAGTGGCGTGCCATAAGTGAGACCTATGTCCAGCAGTGGACAGGGATAGGCTATGATGATGATTACTTTACGATATCAATTTGTTTTAAGCTATGTTTTTGTTGAATACTTACCTGTTTTCGTGTGTGCACAGTGCGCAGTTGTATCTCGTTGTTTAATAAATAGAAAATTAGAATATTATTATTACTAGGTTCGATTTACTGCCTATTTTGCATAGTTTAGAGGTTATATTGATTTTAGTTTGATAATTTTATTAGTGTTTGTCAGAAATAGTACAATATTACTTTTATATAATGAAAAACATTTAAATTATATGATTTTGGTCATAAATGTGTTCTGCATTTACTACACTAAATTACACTTTCTCCTTGTTACAATTGTCTTTTAATTCGATAATCTCTTTGATAAAATATATTGTGACATCTTATACCACTTAATAAAAAAAAGGTTACAGTCGCCAAGAAGAAGAAAAATGTCGTAGAAGCCATTTACAACTTTTATTTTTGTAGTAAAAGCCATGCCATCTCTGGAACTAATGAATGTATGTTATTTTGAGTTTCCATTTAGCAAACAACTCGAAAACCTAAGCTTAATGAGCTATAGTGGTTTATTACAGATTAAATACATCAAAAGATATACCAGAAATAAACTTTACCATTTTTGTTTTTCGGCCGTACTGAAAAATGGCCATTTGGCTTTTACTACGTTTCATCCCAGAGGGGTCGATATCCTCTCCTGTGCGAAGCCAGGACAGGTCTAGTATAACAATAATTCACTGTAGTATAAGTTAAAATCACTAGAATGCATTATTATTAAATACCCCCACCTCCATTGGTAGGTGGGGGATATATATCCAGAAGTATATCCAACCCTGAGCTCTAGCTCAGGTTTAGTTTTACCAACCAACCAATTTTATTCTCTTCTCGTATCTAAAAATATACCACCCACAGGCTCAACACTCAATACAAAAAAGGACAAAAAAGGTCCTTGTTTACGTCCACGCACGTTCAATTCACTTTGATGGAATTGAGTGTGGTTCGAGATTTACTGGCCTCAAGCAAGGACGCTATACATTCCGTCCCTTAGAAAGGACGGTGTCATTTCGTTGCCTATGGACACCCTAGCGATATATTAGGGTGTCATCAATTTAACACCACCTGAGATTTCGCCACTAAAGGATCGGCTTCACGACCTGAAACAAGTTTCGTTACTAAAGGTACTTAAAGGTCGGCTACACGGCTGGCTGGAAACAGTGGAAACAAGACCCTACTAAGCATGGCAAAGCAAATAATACATTATTCTTAGGAAGTTATTATAAAGGATTATTTTGTTGCACGTGTTCATAGGCGACGGGGACCGTTTCCAGTCAGGTGGGCCGTTTGCTTGTTTGCGACCTTAATCATTAAAAAAAATCATACTTCATCGCAATAATCTAATACTATAAGAATCTTTGTCCTGACATACTGACTGACAGACAACGCACAGCCTAAACCACTGGTCGTAAAGACTTGAAATTTAAAGGGTATATTTGTCTTAGTACGTAAGGGTGTACTAAGAAAGAATTTTCCGAATTCACCCCTTTAGAAATTTATGAAAAGAGGGTTCAAAGTTTGTATGGAGAAACAAGATTAGATAGTCTTTTCTATTCGAGACTTCACACAAGTGCTTCAGTAAAAAAATAAGTAAATACGAGTTTCAGGCTTTTTCAAAATGCCACCCTAAGAGGGTCAAGTGGGGTGACCAAGTCTGAAAATCAATATTGTTCCGGATTGCGCTGAAATTTAGAATGCAGATAGTTGTTATGACGTAGGTATCCGCTTAGAAAGGATTTTCTAAAAAATAATAAGTAATTCCCCCCGGATATTACTTATGTAATATTGCTTAACAGTTTATTTCACAATATTAGGTACGTAAATACACATAATAATGTAGTTTACAGCATTAATTGGGAGAAAGCGCGAGTCGTGTGAAGACGATAACAAATCATATGTTGATCCGCGAATGACGCGGCGCTCACTAAAAACTAACCGTCTCTCAACTCGCGCGCGGGGACCGCACCCCCGCTACCGATGCTTGCGCGGGCGTTTCGCGCGTTATAGCCTCCCCCTCTAACCCGAACGAAGCGCCCCCGAAGTCGGGTTAGCCTTACGAGGTCGTCCTCTCCTACGTTTCTCTTGAATTGGAGCTTGGATGTGGCTAACGAACGGAGTTAGCAGCGAAACGTGATATTTACCTAATGAAACACCGTCACTAAGTCGCTCTACCATATACGTCGAAGAACCTACCACTTCATGTATACGATAAGGTCCATCGCGACGTGGAATGAATTTCGGCGTCTGCCCTTTATTCGTATCATTTAGGCCTTGCGTTTTCAGTAGCACCAGGTCTCCCTTCTCGTACTCTGGCGCTGGACGTCGATGCTCATCGGCGTACCTCTTCTGAACCGCTTGGGCCTTCTCGTGCACATCGCGCGCAAATAATAGCACAGTAGACAGTGATTTGAGATAAGGCGTTATTGCTAAAACTACGTTGTCGTTCTCTATAATAGCCCGCATATCGCAAAGAACATCTGCGGGCGCGCGTATTTCGCGCCCAAAGTTTAAGAAAGCAGGCGAATGACCCATACCAGAGGTAACGGCGGAGTTCCGTATGGCGAACCGTATGGCTGCGAGATGGGTGTCCCACAACCCATGATCATTACCTACTAAAATAGCTAGTTGTGGCTTAAGGTCACGATTTTTCCGCTCGACGGGATTGGACTCGGGGTGATAGTAAGACGTCAAGGTCTGCTTAATCCCCATGACATGGCAAGTTTGCTGCATCACCTCACTGATGAATTGGACGCCATTATCGCTGACGAGCCTCCTGGGAACCCCATAGCGCAAAAATACCTCATTAACTAGTACCTTAGCACACTCCTCACTCGTGGCAGTAGCGAGGGCGAATAGCTCCACCCATCGTGTACAAGTATCTTCCACGATCAAAATCCACTTTTTCCCATGTGGTGTCTCCGGTAGCGGACCGAACAAATCGACCGATAGGACCTCGAAACGGCGCGACGTGGCAGGTACCTGTAATAATCCGGCCGGTGTCCTAGTATCTACCTTGTATCGCTGGCACGCCGCGCAGTTCTTCACATACTGGGCAACAAAAGCTCGCATGCCGGGCCAGTAATATTTCCCAACGATGCGCTGCACAGTCCGTTCTACGCCAAAATGACCCGCTGTGGGCGCATCGTGGTACTCGGCGAGCACGGCAGCGCGCTCGCGTTCCGGGACCACCAGGCATGCATCATCGTTGTCTTCGTTCTCGGGACCGTAACGATACAACACACCGTCGGCCATTACATACCCTTTATCAGCCTATGCTCTCCCCCTAAATTCATCGTCGGACTCAATTGCGTTGACGATTTTACGTACCTCGGGATCCTTAGCTTGGTTCTCCCGGACGTCCTTGGAGCTGCGAGAGGGAAAGTTTACTACTGTATAACACAGGTCACTGTTAGTGTCTGAAGTACACGCTGGGCGTGACAGCGTGTCTGCCAACACGTTCGACTTCCCTGGCGTGTATTCAATCTTTAAGTTGTACTCTTGGAGACAGAGTGCCCACCTGGCCAGACGTCCGCTCGGCGATTTAAGGCTCATGAGCCACCTGAGCGCTTGATGATCCGACTTGACGACTACATCAGTCCCATCGATGTACCCCCTAAACTTAGATACGGCCCATACAACGGCTAGGGCCTCTCGTTCCGTCGTACTATAATTTTTCTCAGCCGGCGTGAGAAGGCGGCTGGCGTACTCGACAGGTCGCTCATCTGTCCCCTCCCCCTGAAGGAGAGCAGCCCCGAGAGCGTAGCCACTGCTGTCAGTCCTGAGGACAAACGGCTTTGTCTCATCAGCCTGACGTAGGATCGGCGCTGAAACTAAGAGCGACTTGATTGCATTGAAGGCACTCTGCTGTTCAGGTCCCCATTTCCAGGTGCTCACCTTCTTCAGCAGCGTCGTAAGCGGCTGACTAATTTCCGCGTAATTGGGTACAAAGCGCCTGAACCAGCTTGAAGTTTGCAAGAAGCACTTCAAATGCTTCACATTTTGTGGGCTCGGCATATCGGCTATGGCAGACGTTTTGTCCGGGTCAACGTGTATACCACCTGGTAAGATGACGTGTCCCAAGAACTTGATGGAGTCCCTTGCAAACCGATTCTTCTCGCGGTTCACTCGTAGGTTAAACATGGCCAGACGTTTAAATAATGCATCCAGGTCTTCCAGGTGCTTGTCAAAGGAGTGGTCAGACAGCACCAGCAGGTCATCCAAGTATGCTACCAAAGTGATACCTGGTAAGTTGGATTTGAACCTGTCGATTAACCTCTGGAACGTAGCTCCAGAATTACGGAGACCCATAGGCATGCGTCTAAACCTGAACGTCCGCAACGGTGTCGTGAATCCTGTGAGGTCTCTATACTCGGGGTCAACGCTCACCTGATAGTACCCTGACCTAAGGTCAAGCGAGGTCATGTACTTCGATGTCTTCGCAGCGTGCAGTATGTCCTCGATCCTAGGGAGCGGGTAGCGATCAGGCTCGGTGACTGCGTTGAGTTTGCGGTAGTCGATGCAGAGCCTAAAGGTACCATCCTTCTTTTTAACGAGGACGACGTTGGAGGCCCATGGAGTCTCGCACTCCTCGATAACGTCGGCACTAAGCAGCTTTTGCAGCTCTTTTTCCAAGGCCTCTTTCTTGGACGGAGACAACCTGTATGGCGGCGAAGCAATGGGCTCTTGGTTTTCACTTACCTTTATTTTATGCGAAATAAAGTCCGTAGGGGGTCCGTCGGCCGCAAACTGGTCCGCTCTGCTGCGCAAGAAAGCGTTGAGCGCGGTCCTGTGCTCTGGCGACAGCTTCGTCCCTTCGTTGTCGCGCAGCGACACGTCGGCGATATCTGCTCGCATTAACTCCGTGCTTTTTAGAGTATAAGTCTCGACGAATGGAAATATTTGATTGGGGCAGTCTGAAAAAAACCATGACTCTTGGGCTATGTCCAGTACTATGCCAGCCCTGGCGATAAAGTCGCGTCCTAATAAGGTTCTAGTGTCTTCGCCGGGGAACACCATGAACTCGACCGGTACCTGCCTTTCCTCTAAAACTACTGGTACAGTACCGGTCAACACTACTTTTAACTGGCGCGAGCCGTCCGCAAGCCCAATGGTGCGCTCTACTTCACGAAAATGTACCCCGTTTGACCGCAGAATAGAGTATAGATGAAGACTAGCGATACTAGATGTGGCGCCAGTGTCGACAATAGCGACGCCTTCCCTATCCGCAATAGTAACGCTTACGATATCTATCGTCAGTAACGATATTAAATTCTGACGACTTTGTAGTAGGCAACTTTTTGTTTAGGCAAGTATCACATCTGGACTTTACCACCCCGGGTTGACCACATCCGTGACAGCGTATTGGGTTCGACCCGGTCGAATTGATATTTGAGGAATTTGACTTTACAATGTTATCGCTTTTATTATTATTTTTTAAGTTACGACAATCGGCTACAACATGCCCGTAATGTTTACAAAAATTGCAACGAACTCTATTGTTACGTTTCAAATGTTCGTTCGAGTTAGAAGCGAGTTCCGTAGCGGTAGTAACGCTCGCACTCATGGTAGGGGCGAGATCGCTCGGCGGCTCGCGGGCGCGGGAAACATCGCGCGAGCGTCGCGTGTCGCGAACACTGCTCGTCGAAGCGCACGAATGGTTCGAGTTACTATGTTGCAGCGGGTTATCAATTTCGACAATTGAATCTTCCATGACTCTCACTTTCTCTAACAAAGAATTAATATTATCATCAATAACATCTCTAGGTAGACTTTTCCTAAAACGGCGACGTAATAATCCGTAGATAATGTCTATCTGTATTCGAACGGGGACCTCATATGGTAGTTTCACTAATAATGAACGCACTCTACATACGAAAACGTCGCCTCGTTCGGATTCCTTTTGCTCGGTGGTGAAGACCTCTCGAAGCACCTTGTATGCCGGCTGTTGTGCGCCGTACATGCCGCGCAGGCGCGCGACGGCGTCCGACCACGTCGCGGCGCCGGTGCGGGCTCCGCGCCACCACACGGCGGCGTCGCCTTCCAGCAACACGGGCAGACCGCGCAGCGCGTGCTCGTCGCTCACATTTGCACACTCCTTGAACACCTCAACCGCGTCGATGAACGCCTCGAGTACCTCGGCGTCGCGCGACCTCCCGTCGAACCGCGCGGTGCACTTAGTGAAGTTGCCGCCGCGCGCGGTGACTGCGGCCGCGGTCGGGCTCTCCGACGATGGCGCCGGTGTTGCAGATAGTGATCTTAGCGTTTCGATGAGGGTCCTGTTCGTCTCCGCCTGCATTCTGGCGAACGCTTCCATGGCGCCAGCGAATAATCTCTCGGTGTCCACGCTCGTAGATGCACCGGGGCTGACGGCGTTCGCCGGGGCGGGGGCGGGGGCGCCATGGGCGCGAGACTCCGCCACCGAATCGAGCTCCTCAAGTCCGCTTCCTTCGTCATTCATGATTTCTTCGTTTCCGACTCGCGATTGTTGTTGTCGGGAAGATCGCGTATATCTTGGCATTACAAACACGACGAAACACCAAAGTTCGTACACTAACACTATGTAGGTACGCAGGTATATGTAAGCACATTAACTTTTCGTCCGTTGTGATATCGCGTCGCGTGTTTTTCCACTGCGTGGGTGCGAAGCCGCTAGTTGGGCAGCCAGTGTAATATTGCTTAACAGTTTATTTCACAATATTAGGTACGTAAATACACATAATAATGTAGTTTACAGCATTAATTGGGAGAAAGCGCGAGTCGTGTGAAGACGATAACAAATCATATGTTGATCCGCGAATGACGCGGCGCTCACTAAAAACTAACTGTCTCTCAACTCGCGCGCGGGGACCGCACCCCCGCTACCGATGCTTGCGCGGGCGTTTCGCGCGTTATACTTATTATTTTTAATTATTTACATAAACTTATAGATTTACTTAAGTACTTCTGTAAAGAAATAAGTAAATACGTGTTGCAGGATTTTTGCAAGGAGTTGGTAAAAAAGTGTGAAAATCAATAATTTTTTTCGGGTTTTATAAATATGAATCCCTATTTCCCTTAGTCATGCAATCTTTTGAAAATGGGTGAATCGATATGGCTTTTACTTCTTTGATGTCTTTTGTGATAGAATTATAGATAGATTAATGTATATTATACATATATATATATATATATATATAGATAGATTAAAAAATAAAAGTTTTATGTAAATAAAATAAGTCTAATGCGGGCGAAGCGGCGAGGCATTTCTAGTGTAAGTATAACCTTTTAAATGAACAATAAGTGAATGGGCTCGAGTTTTTCAAAACAAACAGAAATTGATTGCTGAGTAAAGACGTCGTTTATATTATTACTAGTTGTGCCCCACGGCTTCGCCTAAGAAGTATCGTTTAGCGTAATCCATAGTACTGGCTATCCCTGTGTAAACTTTCAGCTAAGCCAGTCTAGCTGTTTGACCGTGAAAAAGTCCGAAACAAACAACTACCTAAATAAACTGACTTTCGCATTTATAGTATTGGTGTTGATTAGTGTTGATTGGTGTTGATTAGTGTTGATTAGTGTTGATTAGTGTTGATTAACAAATACATTTTAGCCTAGCCGCAGAGTGCAGACCTAGAATTAAGTTCCTTACATTCTACGACGGCACTGCCTAACCGTAAATTCATAGACCTTAAAACATATAATTTATGATTGTACAAAACGAAAAAACCGACTTCAGAAACCAAGTACGCGCGTTTCAAACTCGCTGTCAATTTGGGTCAGAATCTGACCCAATCGACGCCTGCATAATCAGTGCTCCGATTCACATGGTAGCGAGTGCGTCTCCCGCAAAATTATCAAAATATGACATATTGTACAGTACAGATTAAATTTTGTGCCACAAAGCATCGGAAAAGGATTATAAGAGTACGAGCGGAGTATTGCCAGATGAGTGGGTGTGAAATTGGCCCATCTTTACCCAACTTTCAGCTAAAAGTCATTCTCACTGGAAACATTATAAGTGCGTCTGTGTGAGTGACATGGCAAGTAAACACAGCGCAGTTCCGCACACATAGCGAATTTAAGGCCTAGCTTCGGAGCAAGCGTTGTTCGAAAACCTAATTTCAGTGGGTAATAATTCGATGCTTCAAAAGTTCAAATGCTGCGATAATCAAAGTACTGGCTAGTTATAATCACGTCATCAGAGTATACAAATTTGCTTATATTGTTTATCTCCATATTTTCGGAGATAATGGTCATATCTCGATAAAATTTGAATGGGACCAAACGGCCTTATCTCTAAAAAAAGATTTTTTTTTAATTGGTTAAGATTTGATGGAGTTATGTCAGTGGTAACCAACAAAAAATAAAATAAAAAAACAATTGAGTTGAGAAACTCCTTTTTTGTGAAGTCGGTTAAAAATAAACATTAAAAAAACAAATTAAGGTAAGTACATAATTAATATATTCGCCACACACTTTTTTATCGAGATGTAAAATGGAACATTTCATTGGATTGCAATCAATGAGAACCATCCCATTGCCGTTTCATTAACCTTTTTCTCGACGATTACAATCCATATTGACTTAAGAACAGAATTAAGAATTCATTTCACCTTAAAATCGCTACAGTATTGAAATGGAAATCTAATGAGTTTTCATTTTGTACGAAATGAGACTTTATTTTGTAGGCGATAAGGCGTTTTACGATTGAATAGGTTGCTTTCTAGGTTAAGTGGTAGAAATTATTGTTATTTTTTTTTATATTAAATTTCACTGCCTTTAAAAACCTAAATAATTCTGTTATTACCGTCGCGTCGTTTACTTTTGCACGTCAAATCGGTATGTTTCTCGTATCGAAATCATCAATATAATCTGCCTACATTTGTTCCTTACTAGTCATAGGCCTCTCCCAAGACAAGCCACTGAGCTCCTCGACCGTTCCTTTCTATTCACTGCTGCTCTACATTAAGTCCTCGGTCCAGCTGGTCACATGGCGTCCTACGCTACGTTAGTCAATTTGCGGTCTCCACTCTAGAACCAATGCATGCGGCAGAAACGACAATCCCATTACAGCTTTAGCTTTTCATGAGCTATGTCTAATAATTTGGTTTCTTGCTATCCGCCGTCTGTCCCTCCCTCTTAAGATACGGACACACCGCGGCGTCCTGCGATCTGCGGGCACGATCTCAGTACTTTTTAATGGTTTTCTGATCGCGTTTGGTGTGAACCAGTCGGTACAAATACTACTACGCTGTCTGATCGCCGCCTAGATCGCGCACGCAGGACGCTGCGGTGTGCTTTTAAATTACGCAACGGATTTTAATGCAATTTTCATCAATAGATAGAGTGATTCAAGAGAAAGGTTTATAACCAGAATTAAACGCAGGAAAAGCCACGGGCGCAGCTAGTTAATCTGTAAATGCAAGCAAAAGGCAGTCGTATAAAAATATATTTTACTAGCTGATACCCGTTTCGTTCGTTTCGTTAACATACACCAAAAATTTTATCTTGTTAAAATTTAGAAAGATCGGATCGTCCGCTTAGGCGTGATTACTTATGTAACAAATACCTGTACAAATACACAGAGTGACAGAGTTACAAACGTTTTTATAATATTAGGTCTAGATTAAAATACAATCTCTGAGACTATGTGGACCATCTAATCCATCATCCTAGATGTGGACTGTATAATTTACAAGGCATGACACCAAAACAAGCTTCGCAAATTCAATTTAAAAGACCCTAAGGACCTTGAACTTCGTTAACTTGTTTCCTATTACGTTATCCGCCTTTATGCGCCATCTTTTTCGCTATCCCCCACAGAGTAAATGCTAATTTAAATAAAAAAATTGTAAGCGTAATCCCCCAGGTAGGTATGCATCGATTTTATCATTAACTGATTTTGTCAGTGTTGGGGAGAAAGGGGTCACTTGCTTCCTGCCTCCCTAAAGATGTTTAGGTGTTGACGTGATGGGATCAACCCGTTGAAGTTCAAACTTTGTTATCTATATCTGGAAGATAAGAAGATGGGACTGTATGCGGAAGTCTGTATGTTTAATTTAAGATCGTTTAAAACACTTTTTTTATATAATATAAGCTAGCGTTTGACCACTATCTCACCTGTTGGTAAGTGATGATGCGGCCGAGGACGGTAGCACGGTAAGCCTAGAATGGGAACTGGCTCTCAAAAATAGCTGCCGATACACATTAGATCTTTGGCGACAGATTTTTTACAAGCTTTTATTAACTTGCAATGTATGTATGTATGTCACTATGTATGTTGGGTGGAATCTTGGAAGCTAAAGTAGACCCTCTTTCTGATGTCCGATTGGACTCAAATTTGGTGTAATTATGTATCTTTGGTGACAATACAATGATATGATACCATGGAGCTGGTCTGATGATGGAGACGGAAGGTGGCCACGGCATCTCTGTGATAAAACAACATAACCCCACTGAATTTGGGCTCGATTGATTTGTCTTGAAGAGAACTTTACGCCTAAATGATATCCAGGGTCTGATGATGAAGATGTAAGGTGGCCACGGCATCTCTGTGATAAATCAACATAACCCTAACGAGTTTGGGCTCGATTGATTCGTGTTGAAGATAACTTTTCACCTAGATTATATCCAGGGTCTGATAATGAAACTGAAAGGTGGCCACGGCATCTCTGTGATAAATTAACATAACCCCACCGAGAGTGGGCTCGATTGATTTGTCTTAAAGATAACTTTTCACCTAAATGATATCCTGGGTCTGATGATGAAGCTGGAAGGTGGCCACGGCATCGCTGTGATAAATCAATATAACTCTACCGAGTTTGGGCTCGATTGATTCGTGTTGAAGAAAATTTTACACCTAGAGGATATTTAGCGACTGGTGATGAAGCTAGAAGGTGGCCACGGCATCTCCGTGATAAAATAACGTAACACTTAACATGATCTCTCAACACTTAAATGATAGCCAGGATCAGATGAAGCTGTATGGTGGCCATGGCATTTCTGTTATAAAGCAACATAGCCCCACCGAGTCGATTGATTTTCCTTGAAGAGTACTTTACCCATAATCACATCAAATATCCGTGGAATATTTTAAAACATCATACCTTCTCTTAAATACTTAGGTAGTAGGTCGGTATCTATACCTACCTACTAAAAAGTTAAAAATAAATTATTAGTAAAACATATTTTTAAAAACAAGCTTTTATCTGGGACAATGAACTAAAAGGTTAAAAATATATTCTAGCAAGTATTTGGCGTGTAATAAAAGCTTGAGGCACTGAAGTATAGTAATTACCTAGCCTGAAAAACGGGTAGTGCTTCAAGTTTTAAAGAATATAGGTAAGTAAGTAAGTAAGTACCTACACGCCAAATACTTACTAGAATTTATATTTAACATTATAGTTCATTGTCCCAGATAAAAGCTTGTTTTTGAAAATATGTTTAATTTACAATTTATTTCATTTGAGGTTGGTAGCTGACCAGGTGGACTAAACTAAATACGGACACTAAATAGTGTCCTTCCACCATGCTGGGGTAGGGGGTTTCTTAACGACGAAATACTAAAAGAACCGACTTAAATGTCGCAATTTTGAGGTGTTTATCCCATGCCTCTAGAGATACTCAACGAATCTCGATGAAGTTTTTTACTAAATTCTAAAATCTCTAAAAACATTTTAATCGAGTTAATAAACAATAAAGTCTGAGGCAAGGTAACAAACATAACAAAAAAAAAACTACATGGGAACTGAACATCTCCTCCTTTTTTGTAAAATCAGTTAAAAATTTAATATATTTTCACGATTATTAGAATTTTTAGATACAGAAAATCCTCCGTGGTTGAACTAAATAATATCATACAGGCGTAGCGTAATCTTATAAACAGTCTTGATGCCGCGAAGCAAAACTCGGAGTATAAAATTTGTAACGAGCTGAAATCCCGTTACGATCCCGCTACGGCGGTTATAAATCAACCTTTGGCCGGAAACAGGAAATGCGACTTTTTTGTATTCTGTAAGGGAGCAGAAGTTTGATTAATGGTCTTACCTTTTGTTGCCAGTAAATATTGGGTATTATAAAATTTTTATAGCCTTAGAAAAAACTTTATTTTGCGGTGAAATTGACGATTATTTTGCGGTGACAATGTGCTTTTACTTTTTTTCTAAATAAAGAAAAACTCAGGGGACTTAAGGTACGGCCACACCGCGGTGTCCTGCGATCTGCGGGCGCATTCTCAGTACTTTTCAATTGTTTTCTGATTATTATTCCCTATTACTAAGACTCCGCTGTCCGTCTGTCTGTCTGTCTGTCTGTCCGTCTGTCACCAGGCTGTATCTCATGAACCGTCATAGTTAGACAGTTGAAATTTTCACAGATGATGTATTTATGTTGCCGCTATAACAACATACTAAAAACAGAATAAAGGTAAAAATAATAGGGGGTCCCCATACAAGAAACTTTTTTTTTTGGCGTTTCAATATAACGCCATCTTTGAACGCTTAGTTTACTCTAAGCGTTCATAGATGCCGATATCTAACACTTTTGTGTTAACTTTCACTTATATATTAGACGTTGATGGCGTTATAAGAAATAAAATGTTTATTAGTTATTATTTTTTGCTGGCGCAAAATGATAGTGGTATTTTTTGCTCGATGTTATAAAATACTGTAGTGTGGTACGGAACCCTACGAGTGCGAGTCCGACTTGCACATGGCCAGTTTATTTATTAATCTTCTCTAGATGTCCAAGCCATCTAAGCATCCCTTTGTCTATCTTTGTCACTTCTACCACACCACAACATTTCCTTATCAAACCCACCTTATCCATCAGCATTTTAATATTTCAAATAATTTAAAACATCGCCATCTTGCTAAGTTAGTCGAGTGTAAAGCCTTTCTATGTAACAGTCTGTAGTCTACAAATTCACTCAAGTATCGAGGCCAAGCTTCAACAGTAATACAGATTTCTGGGAAATATTGCACGCACCACTAGCTTTCATATTATTATCTAGCCTGGTTCTACTTAAACGAGTTAGTATATATATACCATCGAATTGAGAAACCTCCTCCTTTTTTTTAAGTCGCTTAAAAAAGGAATTTAAAAACGTGACTTACGCGATGTTGTTATAGCGATCGACATTTGTTTTAGCTTCATTCTGAAGCCTTCATCAGGTTCTTGAGAGAAGGAAGCTCGCCAACGCGTCCAGCGAAACTTGTAATTCCAAGTCAAGCGGAACATTGAAATAATGCCCCTAACACAGGTGGTAGAAGCATATTATATCAATGTTCCGCCTGTTTTGCTTCCAAAAAGTAGCTTACCACTGTTAAGGAGAAAATCTGCCGCCATAACCTTACGGTGTTCCGGCAGTACACAGTCCTTGAGAGTCAGAGTATTCTAGGCCTAGCGTGTTCACCATATTCGACCACATCATCGCTTGCCGCCAGGCGAGATAGTGGTGACACGCTAGTCAATCAGATATATATTAAATAAGCCACACGTGAACGAGCACTCATGAATTGAACATAAATATACAGCTAGGATTCGAACCGTAAACTAACTAACCTTCGTGTTAGAAGGTATCTATCCTTTAAACCAACGGCCCGTTCAAGTCTCGGTTACCTTGAGACTTCTAGATATTAGATATGTATCTCAGATGTTACTGAAAGTAGAACGGTAACAATAATATTATACCACAGAATACTAACAGTACTACGTAATTAAACTTTTTTATTATAAAAACTCACGTTCATTTTTAACCGACTTCAAAAAAAGGAGGAGGTTTTCTCAATTCGACCGTATATATATATCTATATATATATATATATTATATATATATATATATATATATATATATATATATATATATATATATATATATATATCTATATATATATATATATATATATATATATATATATATTTTTATGTTTGTTTGCGGATAACTTCGTCGTTTATGAACCGATTTTGATTATTCTTTTTTTGTTCGAAAGGAGATATCCCATCGTAATTTTATCGAGGTCTAATAAGTATCTCCAGAGATATTGAGATAAACATCTCAAAATTGGTACTGAAAAGGAATAGCGCGGCATTGAAGTCGGTTCTTTTTTAGTTTTTAAACGATATTATAAACTTATAGATTTAAAATCGGAAATTTAACGTGATTTACGCGATGTCTGGATGATTTCACAAAAGTTATGTCAGTAAGTTAGTAGTTAGTAAGTTTGTAAGTTTCCGTGTAGGTTTAAAACTACATTTTTGCATCATATTAATGTGTTGCAATTTATGAAGTGAAGTTTCCTTAGACATCATCATCATCATCAGCCTATGTCAGTCCACAGCTGGACGTAGGCCTCTCCCAAGATGCGCCACTGAGCCCGATCTTCGGCTCTTCTCTTCCAGTCACTGCCCACCGCTTTTCGTATGTCGTCGCTCCACCTGGTCACATGACGTGATACGCTACGTTTGCTGATTCGCGGTCTCCACTCTAGAAAAAGTCTACCCCAACGGTTATCAGTTCTGCGGCAGATGTGACCAGCTTACTGCCATTTCAGCTTGCTAATCCGTTGAGCTATGTCGATAACTTTAGTTCTCTGGCGAATTACTTCGTTCCGGATTCTATCCAGCAGAGAAATACGGAGCATAGCTCTTTCCATAGCTCGCTGAGCGACTTTCAACCGGTGGACCAGACTTCCTGAGACGCACTGTGGTAAAATTTGACGGAAGAAACCGTAGCTTGACGGTCCGAATCAATGGGAGTGACGGAAGCGTCATGTTACAATTTATATTTATAAACGCCCTCTATTGTAGAACGGCGTAACTACGAAGACGTATGCGCTATCATTCGGGCATTCGTCCCGCTAAGTTCAATAGATGGAGTTGTACAAAATAAACTGGCCAATTGCTAGTCGGACTCGCACTCGTAGGGTTCCATACCACACTAGAGTACTTTATAAGATCGAGCAAAAAATACCACTATAATTTTTCGCCAGCAAAAAATAATAATTAATAAACATTTTATTTCTTATAACGCCATCTAACGTCTAACAAAGGTGTTAGGGATCGACATTTTAATATAACGCCATCTGCGGGACGTTTACCTAACTAAGCGTACATAGATGGCGTGAAATGCCGAAAAAAACACGTTTCTTGTATGGGGACCCTCTATTATTTTTAACTTTATTCTGTTTTTGTATTTGTTGTTATAGCGACAACAGAAATACATCATCTGTGAAAATGTTGACTGTCTAACTATCATGAGATACAGCCTGGTGACAGACGGACAGACAGACAGCGGAGTCTTAGTAATAGGGTCCCGTTTTACCCTTTGGGTACGGAACCCTAAAAATGATTAGTGTTGTTGAGAAATAAATTGAAGGAACTCGGAAGTTTCTCTACTAACACGTAGCTTTCTACGCATATTTTATTATGTTTTTGTGTTCTTTTCTACGTGTAATTCTTTATAAGGAAAGTAAACATAATAAGATAGTTTAAAAACTAAAAAAGAACCGACTTCAATGCCGCGCTATTAGTTTTCAGTACCAATTTTGAGGTGTTTATCTTCATATCTCAGAAGATACTTATCAGACCTCGATAAAATTACCATGGTACCACACTTGGGATATCTCCTTTCCAACCAAAAAATAATAATCAAAATTCATAAACGACGTTATACGCGAACAAACATTAAAAAAAACTTATATACGGTTGAGAAACCTATACGAATTGAAAAACCTCCTCCTTTTTTTCAAAGCCGGTTAAAAAGATTTCATCTTCCATATTGCGTGTGATAGAACTAGGCATTGGCTATTGAACTACCTTCCACTTGACAAAATGACACGCAAGCTTCAAATGAGTGTTGTTATTCAGCATGGCTTTAAATAAGAGTAATTATTTGGTGTAATTATGGTAGAATTTACGCTGTATCGGGGATTGTAATAACAAGTCGTCATGCCTTGATTTGCATAAGGCGTAATTGTTCACAATTCTGACGCCCTATTCGAAACAGACGCGTATTGTGATAATATAGTAATGATATTATATTTTTGTTTTAACATGTGCTATAATTTATTTTACCTGACTAATATTTAGGATTACTTTACATTTATATATAATTGTTACTAATTTTATTGTCTATCTACTTGGCATAATTTAAAAGCTATAAATTAAAATAAGTTTAATTACTTATAGATTTAAAATCGGGAATTGAACGTGATTTACGCGATGTCGCTATAGCATCGACATATGTTTGAATGTGTCTGAACGCGTCGGCGAGCGCCCCGCACCCGAGATCCCGATAAAGGCCTTCGGCTCACCCGGAGGCCTTCATCAAACATATGCCGATGTTTTATCGACATCGCGTAAGTCACGTTAAATTTCCGATTTTAAATCTATAAGTTTATAATATCGTTTAAAAACTAAAAAAGAACCGACTTCAATGCCGCGCTATTCCTTTTCAGTACCAATTTTGAGATGTTTATCTCAATATCTCTGGAGATACTTATTAGACCTCGATAAAATTACGATGGTACCACACTTGGGATATCTCCTTTCGAACAAAAAAAGAATAATCAAAATCGGTTCATAAACGACGAAGTTATCCGCAAACAAACATAAAAATATATATATATATATATATATCCGGGTGAGCCGAAGGCCTTTATCGGGATCTCGGGTGCGGGGCGCTCGCCGACGCGTTCAGACACATTCAAACATATGTCGATGCTATAGCGACATCGCGTAAATCACGTTCAATTCCCGATTTTAAATCTATAAGTAATTAAACTTATTTTAATTTATAGCTTTTAAATTATGCCAAGTAGATAGACAATAAAATTAGTAACAATTATATATAAATGTAAAGTAATCCTAAATATTAGTCAGGTAAAATAAATTATAGCACATGTTAAAACAAAAATATAATATCATTACTATATTATCACAATACGCGTCTGTTTCGAATAGGGCGTCAGAATTGTGAACAATTACGCCTTATGCAAATCAAGGCATGACGACTTGTTATTACAATCCCCGATACAGCGTAAATTCTACCATAATTACACCAAATAATTACTCTTATTTAAAGCCATGCTGAATAACAACACTCATTTGAAGCTTGCGTGTCATTTTGTCAAGTGGAAGGTAGTTCAATAGCCAATGCCTAGTTCTATCACACGCAATATGGAAGATGAAATCTTTTTAACCGGCTTTGAAAAAAAGGAGGAGGTTTTTCAATTCGTATAGGTTTCTCAACCGTATATAAGTTTTTTTTAATGTTTGTTCGCGTATAACGTCGTTTATGAATTTTGATTATTATTTTTTGGTTGGAAAGGAGATATCCCAAGTGTGGTACCATGGTAATTTTATCGAGGTCTGATAAGTATCTTCTGAGATATGAAGATAAACACCTCAAAATTGGTACTGAAAACTAATAGCGCGGCATTGAAGTCGGTTCTTTTTTAGTTTTTAAACTATCTTATTATGTTTACTTTCCTTATAAAGAATTACACGTAGAAAAGAACACAAAAACATAATAAAATATGCGTAGAAAGCTACGTGTTAGTAGAGAAACTTCCGAGTTCCTTCAATTTATTTCTCAACAACACTAATCATTTTTAGGGTTCCGTACCCAAAGGGTAAAACGGGACCCTATTACTAAGACTCCGCTGTCTGTCTGTCCGTCTGTCACCAGGCTGTATCTCATGATAGTTAGACAGTCAACATTTTCACAGATGATGTATTTCTGTTGTCGCTATAACAACAAATACAAAAACAGAATAAAGTTAAAAATAATAGAGGGTCCCCATACAAGAAACGTGTTTTTTTCGGCATTTCACGCCATCTATGTACGCTTAGTTAGGTAAACGTCCCGCAGATGGCGTTATATTAAAATGTCGATCCCTAACACCTTTGTTAGACGTTAGATGGCGTTATAAGAAATAAAATGTTTATTAATTATTATTTTTTGCTGGCGAAAAATTATAGTGGTATTTTTTGCTCGATCTTATAAAGTACTCTAGTGTGGTATGGAACCCTACGAGTGCGAGTCCGACTAGCAATTGGCCAGTTTATTTTGTACAACTCCATCTATTGAACTTAGCGGGACGAATGCCCGAATGATAGCGCATACGTCTTCGTAGTTACGCCGTTCTACAATAGAGGGCGTTTATAAATATAAATTGTAACATGACGCTTCCGTCACTCCCATTGATTCGGACCGTCAAGCTACGGTTTCTTCCGTCAAATTTTACCACAGTGCGTCTCAGGAAGTCTGGTCCACCGGTTGAAAGTCGCTCAGCGAGCTATGGAAAGAGCTATGCTCCGTATTTCTCTGCTGGATAGAATCCGGAACGAAGTAATTCGCCAGAGAACTAAAGTTATCGACATAGCTCAACGGATTAGCAAGCTGAAATGGCAGTAAGCTGGTCACATCTGCCGCAGAACTGATAACCGTTGGGGTAGACTTTTTCTAGAGTGGAGACCGCGAATCAGCAAACGTAGCGTATCACGTCATGTGACCAGGTGGAGCGACGACATACGAAAAGCGGTGGGCAGTGACTGGAAGAGAAGAGCCGAAGATCGGGCTCAGTGGCGCATCTTGGGAGAGGCCTACGTCCAGCTGTGGACTGACATAGGCTGATGATGATGATGATGTCTAAGGAAACTTCACTTCATAAATTGCAACACATTAATATGATGCAAAAATGTAGTTTTAAACCTACACGGAAACTTACAAACTTACTAACTACTAACTTACTGACATAACTTTTGTGAAATCTACCGTTAGAAAAAATCTTCATGAATACTGCCTTTAAAAATAAAGATAATGATAAAGATATTTATTTCCAAAAGCAATTTGTACAGAAAACATGCTTTTTTTAGTATTATGAAATTAACATAATTAAATGATATTTAACAGTAAGTATAGTTGGATATTTATAATGACGATATTGCTAGCACTCCGTGGGCCCCAAACTAGGCTAGGCCTGTATCTTGGGCGCCGTTTACGTTTCTATAGATATTATCTGCTCTGAGTGTTGCACTAAATCTGTGTGTGTTTATGTTATATATCATACTATTTTGTTTCTTTTAACCTAGATTGACATGCTGATAGGTGACTCAACAATTAACTCGCCACCTCACGGAAGATATAATTTTGCACACTATCCAAAACGCAATATAATTTATTTAAACATAATTACTACGACTCATCGACTTCATAACAATCTATGACTGTACAATTGTTATTAATTTATTACATTGATTTAAATATTATTTTGATGTATTTAATTTATATAATAAAACATTGTAAATTAATCTTATATTTTGTCATAATTTATTAATACATCAATTCTATTTTTTTTTTTTTTTTATATCTTATAGGCTAGCGTTTGACCACTATCTCACCTGTTGGTAAGTGATGATGTGGTCGAAGATGATAAGCACGCTAGCCCTAGAATGGGAACTGGCTCTCAAGGATAGCTGCCGGAATACATTAGATGTTTGGTCCTACCACCATGCGAGGATTGTTGGTTTCTTAACGATGTTTTTCCTTCACCGGAAGGCTACTGTGAGAAGTGCACATAAATTTTTCAATAGAAAAATCCATTAGTGCACGGCGAGGTTCGAACTCGGTACCTCCGGCATCAAAGCCGACCTTTCTCCCGATTACGCCACTTACCCTCGCCCTCGGCATATCAATTATATGGTAAACGGTGTATTAAATTCCATTTTTCAATAGTTGATCTATTCGGTTAGTCTACTAGTGGAAATAAAATTTGAAAATTTATTCCTAGTGGTTCAACTGAACTAAATCTAAAAAAAATAAAATCACCCACAGTTGAACTAATGGGAACAATATTTGCGATAGTTCAACCGGTTGAACTGTCTGGTTGAACTAGAGGGAATGAGCCTTTTAGTCAGGCTAAAATTAATATGTAATTTATTGATACCGTGTGTCCTCAACTAAGTTCTATATAAGAAATAACGTATATTGACGTAACCTATAGTTATAATCCCTAATAAGATTCTAAGTGCTTTTTGATGTTAATTATAGTAAAAGTGAATAGTGAATACTTACAGGGTGTCGTAAATTTATATTTTCTATGAATTTAATGGAGATTTTATAGACTGTCGTAAATTAATGTTAAGCTTTTATTAGAGCCATACGATTTTAAAAACACTTTTTTCATGCATTGTTTTTGTTATGATGGTAATGTCAGTTGCAGGTCAACTGGGATAACCGACAAATAAAACATGACTTTTCAGTGGTAGTCCATTGAAATAGTATTTTTATGGTTCCGTAGCCGAATGGCAAAAAACGGAACCCTTATAGATTCGTCATGTCTGTCTGTCTGTCCGTCCGTCCGTATGTCACAGCCATGTTATTCCGAAACTATTAGGATTACAGAATTGAAACTTGGTAGGTAGATGTATTCTGTGAACCGCTTTCCGATTTGGATATACATGGAACTGAAACAAAAAAAATGTTTTTCTTCAAACCTATACATGTGGTGTCTATGGATAAGTCTTTAAAAATTACATTGAGGTTCCTAAAATCATTTTTTCTCAAAGTCAATCATTTGCAAGATAGGCGCGTCTAAAGTGGTGTCCCAAAAATGGTCAAATGGTAATGGGTAAAAAGGTATAAAGGTATAATGTGTGTCCCAACACCCCTCCCCCCCCCCTCTAGCTTCTGAAGTAAGTGAAAAGTCTAGAAAAAATATATTCTGTAGATCTCAATAAAAATTTCAACGAAAATTGGTTTGACGAGACAGTCAGCAGTTTGTGAGATATAGCGACCGCAAATATAACTTTGTTTTTCATACAAACACTGAAAAACAAAGTTAATTTTTAATTATAAATATGAAAATACGGGACTTACCGCGCCTAAAACATTAATTTTATTTAACTCGACGTTTCGACCAAGTTGCATTGATCGTGGTCACGAGACGACGCGCGTATTTGTTCAAATCGCGAAAGTTTAAAGTTTACAAAAGTTAATTTTTAAGTTGCGAAAAATCATAGTTATAGAATACTTCACTGTGTTACGGAACCCTACGAGTGCGAGTCCGACTTGCACTTGGCTAGTTTATTTTTAGGCTTAGCGTGTATTTTTCAGAGGACGTAATTTTATTTTTACATGGCAAGGGGGTTTAGTGTAAAACAATTAATAAATAATCCAAGTTTATGCGGTCGCAAACCTCGCATCTTACCATTGAGAAACATTATAATTATATCTATTTCATTATCTCATACATTTGACAAAAATAGGGGTGGCAGTCTCTACATAAATAGCGATAAATTTCGACCGATAATCGTCGAGAAGAATAGGGTAGCAAATATAGAACTGTCTAGCTGCATCTCATCTGCGATGCGTCTTCGCAACAAGACGCATCGCTATCAATGTAGACTTCCTTATTTTCATCATCATCATCATCATTATCAGCCGGTGTCCGTCCACTGCTGGACGTAGGCCTCTCCCAAGGTGCGCCACTGAGCCCGATCTTCGGCTCTTCATTTCCAGTCACTGCCCACCGCTTTGCGATGATTTCCTTATTTTATTTTCATCCAATGATTGTACTATTCATTTCAAAAGTTTGTATCTAGAGGTTGCTTACAGATGCTATAGCATCTGCCCGCGGCCTACAGGAAACAACTGACTAATCGGCTGAATGATCGGTTGACTGATCGACCGACTGATTGACCGACTGATCGACTGACTGATCGACCAACTGATCGACCGACTGTCTGACTAGTCGGTGATCACTGTCGGTTTTAAACCTAGTGATCACTGAGACATCTCTAAATATACGCTTCTTGTACGTCATAATGAAGTCGATCTCGTTTTTAATCATACCGTCGGGGCTTTGCCACGTCCACTTCTGCCGGGGGTACTTCTGAAAGAAAGAATTCATCAGAAAAAGCCCCTATTTTTCCAGGAAGTTGACAAGCATTTGCCCCCTATAATTACAGGTCCTAAGTTTAGAATACACAATGAAATAACAAGAGACGATTTTCAAAACAAATGCTTGAAAATCGTCTCTGTTTATTCCCTCCATAAGTTTATTCCAAATAGTCTATTATAACAATGAAACGTATACTTTAAAGGTTTTATTGAGCTGGTTTTACACTACTATTTATTATTTAATTCAATTACCTGTTGATGTAATGTATAGCACTATTAAAATTGTAATGCACTTGGAATAGAACCAACGCGGCCAGAGACGCATTCAGGAGTTTTGTGGTAGTATTTTCGAACGATAATAATAGAAACATTTGTCAAAATGTTTTATGGGTGCAGTTCTTGGGCGAGACCTATGTCCAGCAGTGGACTGACCTTATCATCATCATCAATTTCAGCCGGTATCAATCCACTGCTGGACGTAACCCCCCCCCCCCCAAGACACGCCACTGAGCCCAATCTTCGGCTCTTTCTTTCCAGTCACTACCCACCGCTTTGTCAATGTCGTCGCTCCACCTAGTCACAGGGCGGCCTACGCTACTTACCCCAGCTGATTATAATGATGATGATTATGGTATGTTTTGATATCACTTAAAGATTTTATGAAAAACTTCTATGATTATATTAAAACATAGACGTTTTATTGAAATCTTTTTCTAATTTGTATTTCTATTTGTTTGTTTTCTGTATTTTTTTTTCTTAGTTTAATTGTGCGGGTGCACGTAATAGTACGGTTGGCAACCCTACATTAATCAGGGGAATTAAACATGTGTTTTAAGTGTGACGTTCGACGTCTAGATGAAAGCTGAATGGCTCAATACCTTTGTTTTTTTTTTTGTAAATTCAAAGCAATAAGTTATGTTTCTGTTATATCTATAATATTTTTTATTGAATATGATCTCTTAAATGTTATTTGACGTGTGTAAGTGCAAATTTTTAATTTGCCCATACACTGAATAAATGCTTTGACTTTGACTTTGACTTTGTTACGGGAAGACGGATAGACATTCTTTAGTGCAAACTATCAAGAAAACAAAAAAAGAGGGTGTGTAGTAGCTACGCGTTAGAAGTGAAACTGCCTTCACAGAGTGGGGATTCATTTGTACAACTCCATCTGTTGAACTTAGCGGGGCGAATGCCTGAATAATAGTGAATACGCCCTCGTAGTTACGCCGTTCTACAAAAGAGGGCGTTTATATATATAAAATATAACACGACGCGTACATTACTTCCGTTGCATTCGAAACGTGACGCTACGTCACTTCCGTTGCAGTTTTACCCCAGTGCGCCTAAAGAAGTTAAACTTCAAAAATCTTATTGTAAAAAAAAAAGCCGTTTCGCAACAGACGATTTTACCGTCATACTCTACGTTTTGCTCAGGTTTTACATGATATTACTGAATACTTATTCAGACAGACTAAAAATAATCTTATAACCAGCGGACAAACAAGGCCCTTCCAACGATGCCTTATTTCTCAAATTAGATAAGAAGTTATGAGGCAGAACAGATGAACATACATACATACATACATACCGGTCAAACGCATAACGTTCTTGTAGTCAGGCTATAAAAAGACATCAGTTATTAAGACATTGTAGTATAAAATGTAGCCCTCTTTTTCCTGAGTACACCCTCCAATTCTACAATTGCTCGAAGCAATTGACCTGTACGTACTACGTTGAAAATAGAAAATGCACTGAAGTAAACTGAGAAACAACAGCGTTTGGAACTACGTCAGTTGCAACTCACGGCTTTTAAAGCATTTAACATCGACTCCAGTGTTTATAAACCACTTACAAACTAGTAGTTCTGTGAGAACAGTAGACTTCGCGTGCTGTGGAAACAGAAGAATACATTTGAATGAAAAAATGCACCCCACGTTCCTTCTTGATTCGGTCCAGTTATGTTCGAGAACAAAATTATTTTCTAAGACATCCTTGAATCAGTAATCAGTGAATGTCTTAAAAAATTTTTTTTTGTCAAAAAATTTTGACGGTTTGAGAAAGGGTAACATGGTAACCCAACTAAATAATAAAAACTGGCCAAGTGCAAGTCGGACTCGCACTCGTAGGGTTCCGTAACACAGTTAAGTATTCCATAACTATGATTTTTTGCAACTACAAAATTAACTTTGTTTTTCATAGTGTTTGTATGAAAAACAAAGTTATCTTTGCGGTCGCCATTTCTCAAAAACTGCTGACTGTATCTCGTTCAAACCAATTTTCGTTGTTAGTTTTTATTGAGATCTACAGCATATATTTTTTTTAGATTTTTCACTCCCATACTTTAAAAGTTAGAGGGGGGGGGACACACATTTTACCACTTTAGACGCGCCTATCTTTCAAATGATTGACTTGGAGAAAAAATTATTTTAGAAACCTCAATGTCATTTTTGAAGACCTATCCATAGACACGTATAGGTTTGACGAAAAATTTTTTTTGTTTCATTTCCATGTATGGGATGCCCCCCCTTAAACTTTTATATTTTTTATTTTTGTATAAAAATCGAAAAGCGGTTCACAGAATACATCTACCTACCAAGTTTCAATTCTGTAGTCCTAACAGTTTCGGAATAAAATGGCTGTGACATACGGACGGACAGACAGACAGACAGACAGACATGACGAATCTATAAGGGTTCCGTTTTTTGCCATTCGGCTACGGAACCCTAAAAATGTCTATCATCCTTCATTCATATCCGGATATGAAAGTGTATGAAAATTGATTTATATAAAGAAATAAACGATGTACACAAAAATGTCATTTATTCTTTTCATGTGCTTATTACATTGGTACGCTTTGGGTTCAGAACCCTATTACTAAGATTCCGCTGTCCGTCCGTCCGTCTAGAATAGTCTAAACACTACAAATCTCTATATTATTTAAAAGTATAATATTAGAGTTACATTCAAAACAAATACACGTACACATTGCATGGTGGTAGGACTCTATATAGTGTCCGCCTGGCCAGCTACCACACTCAAATTAGAAAATCTGTCGCCAAGCATCTAATGTGTTCCAGCAGCTATCCTTGTGAGTAATTTCCCATTCTAGGCCTAGCGTGCTAACATTCTTGACCGCATCATCACTTACCGATATGCGATATAGTGGTCAAACGCTAGCCTATATCCACACCTCCATCCATCCATACCAATATTATAAAAACGTTTGTAATTCTGTCACTATTTGTTACCTAATCAGGCCTAAACGGACGATCTTACTGAAATTTGACAAGAAGATACTTTATAGTATGAGGATGAACATAGGCTACTAAATTCTTGGTGTACGGGAACGAAGTCACGAGTATCAACTAGTGATATATAAATAAAAACCGGCCAAGTCGAGTTGGACTCGCCCACCGAGGCATCCGTACCAACGTTGGTTAGTACCAATTAAGCTAGACCTCTAAATTGTATGAGCGCTCATATAACTCAGAGGTCTATCCTAATTGGCATTCTTAACTATGTATGTATGGGAACACCCTTCAATTTTATTTTTTTTATTTTTTGGAATTTTTCCTTTATTTGCGCTGCAAGACCTTGCTTCTTGCCAAATTTCATGATTCTAGGTCACCGGGAAGTGCCCTATAGGTTTCGACCCAAAACCTATAGGGTACTTCCGGTTGACCTAGGATTGTCAATTTTGGTTAAAAGAACCACAAGTATAGATATCCACATAGATAAACGCGGACGTTGATGACCTTACCCTCAGGAAACAGAGAAACTTTTAACTACTTCCAACAGCTTCAAATAAATTATTGTAACTCACACATAGGGTTACCATCGACTTTATCCAAATTTCAAAATGTCCCCGAGGCATATGTTTAATTACAAACTATAAATCAGAACCTTCTAAAATCCATCCAATTTTACCCATTATCCCAAAAGGGATGATTTGGGGGTCATCCCTATAGCTTGTAATAAAGGTTGTCGTCGAGGATTTTGGTGAGAACGGGAGAAAATGCGTGGGCCTCATTATATTTATTCTCATTGTTAAAAAATATTCGAAAAATTCCAAACAACCCAGCTAAATTACACTGAAAAGTGTGTAGTGTGTGTTCGTGCGAGTATGTGTGTGTGCGCAACTTTTTTACTGTTTTAAGAGTGTTTGCATCGCTCTATGATCTTATTTCTCTAAGATGTATATAAGACGATTTGCTCTTTATGTTTTTTTTTTACTAAAAAAAAACACCTTATTGATCGCCACTTACACTTATAAGAAAATACTTACATTGAAACTAATATTTTGAGGCTATTGTGGTTGCACAGCGACAAAAATCTAAACACTTAATATTTGCTGTACCTAAGTCTGTTACAAAGATAATTTTCAAGTATTTATAAAACTACTAAATTAAAACTAAATCCAACATAATTCAACGTTAATATTCAACGTAAAACTTTACCTTACGAATAAATAGAAACTTATAGAAAATTTTGCGAAGCCTGCTTCCCTGTGGCACCATTAGGGTATCTTTCCGCAGGCGTTTTTGCCACGTTTGTATCAATTGAAGGGATAGTCGGTATAATGCTCGTAGATAGATAGAGGTACCTATATACAAAGGGGCTACTTGTGGTGCTTCAAAATTGAGCAATGAGATAAAATAATACGCACTTTTTACCTCAAGATATCACTAAATATTATAAAACGAACTTCCTCGCCACGTGTCTGTCTGTCTTTTCGCGATAAACTCATAAACTACTGAATGGATTTTTAATGCGGTTTTGACCAATAGATAGAATGATTTTTGAGGAAGGTTTAGATGTATGCATGCAAAACGTTTTGAAATTTGTATTCCTCTACCCGTGCGAAGACGGGACGGGTTGCTAGTTCTTTTAAAAACTATAACAATATCTTGAGGTAAAACAAAAAAAAACAACGGGTTGCACTCCAGGAGTGCCGGCATCGTAAGTTTGATCACTATTTCAACGGATGTATTTTTTAAATATCTGATAAGTAGCTTATCGTTTGACCACTATCTCGTCGGGTGATAAGTGACGATGTGGTCGAAGATAATGATCACGCTTGGCCTAGGAATATTCTGACTCTCCTAAGATTGCTGCCAGAATGTCCTAAGGTTACGGTAGCAGATTTTTCATGGTGGTAAGCTACTTTTTTTTCTAGAAAATCAGGCGGAACATCGATATGATGCTTTTACCACCCGTGGACGAACACCCGTGGTAGGGTTTGAACCAGCGATCACTCGCTGGTTCAATCTATCCATTACGCCCACGGGGCTCTTATTAGTACTATCACAGACGATATACTCGTCTGTGGTACTAGTGAGGGCGTTAAGAGGGAACACGGGTGCGAGAAATTAAATAAAACCGGCTAAGTCGAGTTGAACTCGCCCACCGACGCTTCCGTTCCAACCAATTAAGCTAGACCTCTAAATTGTACCAGCGCTCATATAACTCAGAGCCAACTCGCCAATTAATGTAGATAATTGGCGCAAACTATGTATGTATGGGGACACCCTTATAATTTTCATTTTTTTTTATTTTTTGGTATTATTCCTTAATTTGTGCTGTAAGACCTTGCTTCTTGCCAAATTTCATGATTCTAGGTCAACGGGAAGTACCTTATAGGTTTTCGACCCAAAACCTACAGGGTACTTCCGGTTTACCTACAATTGTCAATTTTGGTAATATGCAAGGTCTTAGAGCACAAAGGAAAAATTCGGAAAAATAAAAAAAGTTGAAAATTAAGGTACATTTTGGTACCAACAAGTTTTCGCGAAAATCTAAATTTGCCCATATCTTTTTATTGTGATGATTCAAGACCTTGATTTTAATACACCAATTAGGGACTATAGACTTCAGTATCAGGTATAAATTTCAACTTGCTAGGTCCACCCGTTCCTGAGAAAATCAGTGGTGACACACGGACAGACAGACGGACAGACAGATAGACAGACAGACAGACGGACAAGAAAGTGATCTTATAAGGGTTTCTTTTCTTTACCTTTTGACGTACGGAACCCTAAACTATAGGTATTTTAAAGAAACTATTGCTGTCGCGCACTGCCCGAACAACCAACAGAAGTGCGATAGGGACAACAGCAACTCAGACCTTATTGTCTACAGAATTATGTCTAAAATATGGTTTCGTATTCCCCTGTTTTCTCTTCGAAAACTGATCGATCAAATTTTTTGCACGACATTTTGCAAATGAGTGCATCAATGCTCTTATTATTTTTTTTTTTTAAAACCCTTTCAAATTTGTCTGGTAGTCGTTTACATCAGGGCAGTAAAATGACTCATTTTGCAGGTTTTTGAAGGGTCATATAGCATTTGCAATTGGTTGGTCAAAAAAATACAAATCACAAGGGCATAGCTATGGCAGACCTTAATTTTTCATAGAAAAATATTTTGCTCTAGAAACATTTTCCAGGGAGGAAATAGGGGAATACATTTTATGGAAAAATGCACCCCGCGTTCCCTCTTAAGCAAGCGCTGAGCGTTATAAATTATTTACTATTTCTTTAACAACATCTACCGCGTTTTATTCCAGTTTTCATGGTAGACCTCACAGATTATAATCGACGATAAACTTTGGCTCATTTCCTGCGGCGCTCTTTGTAAAATATTATATTTAGTAAATTCGCACTCTTTGTTCGCAATACATAGGTTTATTGTAGGAGAAGTGACACTTCACACTAAAAATCAGTGTATAAAATAGCTAGTTTAACGCTTGGTTAATGTTATATATGTATACCGACTGTAATTCATGTACGTATAGTCGAATTTTCTTGACCTAGGTTTCGAGCGAGTCCGGTGCTCTTCGCGAGCAGTTTAACGCTTTTGAAAGAGGAAACATAACGTTTTTTTTATTTAAATAGCGTAATTTGATCCGAGGTCTATATAAATTATTTTTACCTTAATATAACTTTTTTTTTTCTACGTATGTATGCCTACCATTATGTAACAAATACTTTAACAGTAATAATAATACAGAGTAAAATATAGAACAATTGTTTTTCTTGCACAGAATATAATGTATTATCCTACGAATAAATATTCATTCGCAGATGATATCGCATAAATTTAATTATTGCATTTGTATGCCTACCTAGTAAACTTACATTTAAAACCTATTCTACAGAATTATAATTTAGCAAATTTATGTTTAAAATAGTAAAAATTAGGTTAGGCCTATATCCAGCAGTGGACCAACATAGGCTGCTGTTGTTGCTGCTGATGATGATAGTAAACATATGATTCAATGTGTTTTCAGTCTTATCCGCGGTCTGTGCTTAAGTCAGTACAAAAGTTACTTCTAGTAAACGAGTTGGCTTTAATTCAAGGCTAAAATTATACTGTGACGTTTTAGTAAAGGACACGAAATAAACTGTCAGCACTTTAAGTTATGAGCTATTTTTGTTTGTTTGTTTTTATTAATATTTTCATGTGTTTGGTATGTTAGTTAGCGTTATAGTATAGTTATAAATAAGACTATGATATATAAAATAAATAAATAAATAATTCTTAATTGACTTTATATACATGTGCCTTTTAAACTTAAGTTAGATGATTATGTAAGTGACTTTACTTACTTAGTGACTATTTATACACTGTAAGTTTGTTGGTGTCCGTAGAAGTTATAAAACTGTGTTACAGACACCATCGCCCTCCGTTAGATAGCTATGACATAATGTACATACACATTATTAAAATAACTACATTCAAAAGACACAATTGGTTAATAAATAAATGCAAGTCATTAGAAATCTGAAGTAAATTACGAGTAAAAAATATTTTTATCTGGGACAATGAACTAAAATGTTAAAAATAAATTCTAGTAAGTATTTGGCGTGTAGGTACTTACCTATACTCTTAAAAGCTTGAAGCACTACCCGTTTTTCAGGCTAGGTAATTACTATGCTTCAGTGCCTCAAACTTTTAAAAATATAAGTAAGTACCTACACGCCAAATACTTACTAGAATTTATTTTTAACATTTTAGTTCATTATCCCAGATAAAAGCTTGTTTTAAAAAATATTTTTACTTATAATTTGTTTTTAACTTTTTAGTAGGTAGGTATAGATACCAACTACCTATCTACTACTTAAGTATTTAAGAGAAAGCATGATGTTTTAAAATATTCCACGGATATTTGATGTGATTATGGGTAAAGTGCTCTTCAAGGAAAATCAACTCGGTGGGGCTATGTTGCTTTATAACAGAAATGCCATAGCTACCTTACAGCTTCATCGTCAGATCCTGGCTATCATTTAAGTGTAAAGTGCTCCTCAAGACAAATCATTGGGGTACGTTATTTTATCACAGAGATGCCGTGGCCACTTTCCAGCTTCATCACAAGTCGCTGAATCATCTAGGTGTAAAGTTCTCTTCAAGACGAATCAATGGAGCCCAAACTCGGTAGTTACGTTGATTTATCACAGAGATGCCGTGGCCACCTTCCAGCTTCATCATCAGACCCTGGATATTATCTAGGTGTAAAGTTATCTTCAAGACGAATCAATCGAGCCCAAACTCGGTAGAGTTACGTTGATTTATTACAGAGATGCCGTGGCCACCTTCCAGCTTCATCATCGGACCCTGGATATCAAATAGGTGAAAGTTCTCTTCAAGACGAATCAATCGAGCCCAAATTCGGTAGAGTTACGTTGATTTATCACAGAGATGCCGTGGCCACCTTCCATCTCCATCATAAGACCAGCTCTATGGTACCATGTCATTGTATTATCACTTATAATTTGTTTTTACTTTTTAGTAGGTAGGTATATATACCAACTACCTACCTACTACTTAAGTATTTAAGAGAAGGCATGATGTTTTAAAATATTCCACGGATTATTATTGCATAAGTACACAAAATTTGAGTCCAATCGGTCATCGGGAAGTGTGTCTAATTTAGCTTCCAAGATTCCACCCGAACATACATACATTTTATTTTATTTATTTATTTATTTATCTTGCTTTGGATGGACATTACAGTTTCCCAATTCGCCCTTCCAAGTTCTTAAATACTAATAGCAGAAAAAATAATTATAATAACAATAGATAATTAAATAAATGTCTAACTCCTATCATAACTTATACAACGCAGATTAAAAAGTTTCAACAAAATTCATAGCAACTTTGCAAAATTCTTGCTCTGTGCAATTAAATAGATCTATATGTTGGTGTTGGTGTAGCACAGCATTAAGAAGACGAAGCGCGCGCGGGAGCGGAGCCGGGCGGCCCAGCTCAGTGCGACACAATGGCACAGCTAACAGGTCATGTCGTCGAGCTCTCGAGTAGTTATCTGGCACTGCTATTTTGATTCTCTCTAGCAGTGCGGGGTTACATTTTCGCCCTACCATAACATTCCATACATATTCTGCTAAAGAAATATAACGCCTTAATTCCAATCCATTGTATACATACATACATTGCAAGTTAAATAAAAGCTTGTAATAATAAAGAGCTTGCTTAATAAAGGTCTAATAGATACCTTTTTATAGAGTTTTTAAATTCGTAGTATGTGAGAGGATATATGTGAAGAGTCTTGCAGCCAGCGATGTACGAGACGAGGCAGTTACTCGAATATCGATATCCAATTCAGGATTATATGTATTACTAGCTGATACCCGCGATTTTGTTTAAATACACCAATAATTATATGTATCACTGTAAAGCTCTGTCAATCAACATTTGTGTGATCTGAGTTTTTAAGTTATGTGTAAAAATCATGATTTTATTTTCACAAAAAGTAGCCTATGTTCATCATCATGCTATAAAGTGTCTCCTTGTTAAATTTCAGTAAGATCGGATGGTCCGTTTAGGCGTTATTAGGTAACAAACAGACAGAGTGACAGAGTTTCAAACTAGGTTACAAACGTTTTTAAATATTAGCCTGGATGGTTCTGTGTTATCCATAATTTTTATTTTTGAACGTTGTTTGTATAATCTGTTATGATTTCATTTTAATCATTTTACCTCTAAACAGATATTACAGATGGCGCCACCAATGTGTAAGTGGCTTAAATACAGACAAAATAGACTCAAAAGAAAAACAAAAAAAATTCTAAAGGAATCCCTATTAGCCATCCGGTGAGTTATAGGTGATTCGAAACCGATTTAGAATTCAACAATCACCAATCGAATTTTATTCGAATCGAACGAGAATCGCAAGAAGCGAGAGATATTTTAAATCGATTTGGCGAAGCGATTGTTATTAGTGTCAGAAATTGCACTCGTGGGAATGTTCTGTTGAAGTCAATAGAAGTTTCACGTGTTTTGTGAAGCTATTTTAAGCGGAGAAGAAGTCTAGTTTATTAAACGATTTCATAAAAAGGAGGTTTCTCAATTCAACCGTATATATATAAAAAAACAAGACCTTGAATATTATAACAATAATTTCAGGTGATATAAATTTGGTGTCTTATTTGTTAAATGGCTTAAAACAATTACTGCAAGATAGTCTTAGAATGGACGATATTACGAAGAATTGACGGTGACGCGATTCATATACGGTATACGGTAGACTTCATTACTAACATTATGCAAGCTTGTTGCTTGGCCCATTATTATCATCATCATCAGCCTATTATATATAGGATGTCTGTGTATGTGAATGGCCCTACTATTTTTAACAAGTCTTTTACAAATCTTTTATTTTATTTAACATCTTTTATTAAGACGGGTAGGTCCTAATAAAAGATACAAGTTCCGCTGTGATTTTCAAATGCAATTTAAAAAATTGGCTGATGGAACGACCTTTCTATGATATTAACGAATTTTTGAAATATCATGCTAATAATAAAAATAATATATTTACTTAATAATCAATTAACATTTTATGTAAGCTATTATACTATTATGTAATAGTACCTACACAAGTATTATGAATTTATGTTATATGTATGACCTTTAGCAATTGCTAACAATAAATGTTTCATTTCATTTATTATACAAGGTGTGGTTTTGCATTCCCGCCATATTTGCAGGGGTAGGTATACTCCGTGTATGTAACACGAATCAGTAAAAAAAATATATAAAAAAGAAATATATTTCTAAAAATAACAATTACTTCAAAATAAAACCTTCCAAAAACGATTCGCTCTTGGCCGAAGTACACGCACACTCGCAAAGCGGCGCGCAAAGATCAAACAGGCCGGCCGTCCATAGGCGAAACACGTGTATTCTAAGATCACTTTGGTGATTATTCTGGATATCAAAAAATTGTTTTAACAATTATCCGGGTATTAATTAACGGAAAAACTTAAATAATATTATTAAATGATTAAGGGTACCCGTTACAATCGACTATGCAAATATGGCGAGAATGCAAAACCACACCTTGTATATCTGCCCACAGCTAGACGTAGGCTATACCTATGGCACGCCACCGAGTTTGATTTGTAGCTCTTATTACATGGCCACTTATCTCATATATAAAAATATGTATATAAAAACAACTAAGTTTTCTCAATAGAAAACATCGTACATTGAAATATTAACCGGATAAAATGATAAGGGAAGTGGCAGGGAAAGGAATCGCTCCCATGGGTGGGATTTAATAATGCACAGACACCCGTAAGGTATCTAATAAAATTCCTTTATCTTATCGTCGATAAAATAGGCTAGTTTTGAATATAGCGAAATTCTGTTGAATTATTGTGAATATATTTTTTAAGGTATTAATTTTATTTATTTTAGAACTTACCTCAGCACTAAACATAAGTGCCTCAGAATGCAGAACTATTAAATGGTATATATTGTTTTCTTTTTCATTTTTAAGTGTTACACACTTTACGGAACAATGTATTAAATGATACAAATTGAGACATTCACTTTACACAGTTTAGGAAATAAGTATATCTAAACATTTGAGTTGAGTCATAAGCGTCGTCCTGGCGATCGATAGGTCGTAAGTTCGATCCCCACCCATTGCACTACTGACGCGTACCCACTCATCGCATATTTAGTTTAGTTGGAGGGCATGGAGAAAGTAACCAGATTGTGTGTGAAAAGTAATGTGCAACCGACATTGCTAGTAAAATTTTTTAAAAAATTTAAAGGTTTTTCATTAAATATCCTTATATTAAGAAACCATAAATAATTAAGATAGTTTAAAAACTAAAACAACAGACTTCCATGCCCCGCAAGTCAGTTTCAGTAGCAAGTTTGAGACGTTTATCGTCATATCTCTGGAGATACTTATCAGATATCAATGAAATTACAACGGGACCATCTCAGAAGTGTACCCTACCGATTAAAAAAAATAATCATTCGATCAGTTCACAATTGACGGAGTAATCGCGTAACATACATACAAATAATAATAATAATAAAGCCGCAGGGGCGGCTTTGTGGCGAGCCGACGGTGAGTGGCGACACCGCGTACCCCTATCCCGTGAGGGCTAAATGAGACCCTCTGACCCCCGGCTGGCCTTGACTGGCCGGCCGGTGGTGGGAATCGCAAGAGCTAAGACCTAAACTCCAGGGTGGAAGTGTTAAAGGCATAAAGCCGCTAGTAGCGTTTAGTTTAAGTGTAGTACACCTCTCAACACCCTTAGCTATCCACGCCAATGTTGCCCCACGGCGCCGACATACCGGTCCGCCTTTATGGGAGGCCCATTCAGTGTATAGCGAGTCACTACCCGTCTTAATATTTTGAAATGAGGCATAATTGGCGGGTGCCGTACCTCATCCCATAGACCATCAGTCAGACATAAATCAGCTCATTTAATAGTCATCATGATAATATAATGTACCATCTTTTTATAAAATAATTTTCCCATATCCATCCATATACAGTACTTCCTAAGTTAAAATTGTAAAGGGCCTCTTGGTATTGGCTTAGGCTCCATCAATGCCCTTCAAAAGACCGGGCGTGTACGACCCGTGATGTGAATTTGAATAAAAGTATAATAACAATATTTAAATTTTAGTGACTGAACTAAGCTACAGAACTGTCCAATAATAACGGCGGATAGAAAAATACGCAATGCGAAATTAATTGACCAATACGCGACTTATCCTTAAGACGTGAGCCGTCCTAATCACACGTCGCGGTGCAAGTCCTTAGGACGTGAGCCGCCGTAAAAACACGCGACGGGTTAAATAAAACATACAGACAAATTGAGAACCTCCTCCTTTTTGGAAGTCGGTTAAAAAGTTATACACCTTCACCGTAGGACTAATATTTTTACTGTGCCTTCACCACTCTCATCTCCCAATATTTTCTTCCATAGAACAGTTAATGTATTTGAATAACATCGAGTTTTAGTAAACAAGCATAAAACGCTCGAAAAGGCTCGACATCTGCAAACAATCAGGTTATCTCAATCGCCTCACAAATTGAACTAAACGTCGCGGTGACAGATCGACTGGTTGCCGAAACGCGACGCGCTATCTCATTGAACAGGGACGGACTCAGAATGGCTTAAGATTAACTTAAACAAAAATACTAATGGCTCTATGAGGCTCTTTACTTTCGATGTCATTCGTGGCGGTAAATCACAAGACGTGCTTTTCTGGATGTAAAAAACTGCAGTAAGAATCAGCACTGACTTGCATCCGATTTATAAAACGCAAAAAACTCCTAAATGCCTGGAACTCAATTATTACGTCATTTCTATCAGTCCCTTCACCCAGCCTTCCTTCGGCCCTGTGCTTAACAAGGCTGATCGATGAGAGCGTCAGCAAATAATGCCAGCTAACCTTTACCCCATCCATTTGGCTGAGGTACGATGACAGTTGGGTTTCGATGACATGTCACTTTGACATTTTGCGAACGTGAGAATTGCCTAGATGCGAGATTGGATACCTAAACGATTTGACAGCTATTGCCCGGCTTGGAAAATATTTTCGAAGGAGCTTGGAAAATCGTTTTGTGAATATAATACTTACTTTTGTATCACTAGCTACATGCTGCGGTCCTGTTCGCTTAAATTTTGATAAAAACAAAAGGTGTTGATGATGATTATATTAAAAAGTATATATAAAGCCCGTCACATACGTAGCTATAATACACAGGTACTATAATAGCGCGACAATAGCCCAATGAATAAGGTGTCGGACTGGTGATCGAGAGGTCGTGAGTTATATCCCCAACCATTGCACTTTTGACGTAAAGCTTAAGGTACGGATACACCGCAGCGTCCTGCGTTAGCGATCTAGGTGGCGATCAGATGGCGCAGTAGTATTTGTACCGACTGGTTCACACCAAACGCGATCAGAAAACAATTGAAAAGTACTGAGATCGCGCCCGCAGATCGCAGGACGCCGCGGTGTGGCCGTACCTTTAGTTAGAGGGGTTAACAAGAATTCTATATGCAACCCACATTGCAAGTAAGCTTTAAAAAATAAGTATAAAACACACAATAAGTACAATACACACGTTTCGATGGAGTAAAAGGTCTTGTTATGGACTACAAATGCTAACCACAGGGGCTGAATGCAATAAAAAAACCGGTCAAGTTGGACTCGTTGCACCGAGGCTTCCGTACCAAATTCACAGCTTAAAGGACAAACTTAGCTTTGTAGTTCAAGCCTTAGAAGATGTATTGCACCAACTACACATAATAAGTTTGTTTTAGTGAATTATTATCTATACTATCTATACTAATATTATAAAGAGAGAACATTTGTATTTTTGTATTTTTGTATTTTTCTTATTTTTGTATTTTTGTATTTTTGTATTTTTGTATTTTTGTATTTTTGTATTTTTGTATTTTTGTATTTTTGTATTTTTGTATTTTTGTATTTTTGTATTTTTGTATTTTTGTATTTTTGTATTTTTGTATTTTTGTATTTTTGTATTTTTGTATTTTTGTATTTTTGTATTTTTGTATTTTTGTATTTTTGTATTTTTGTATTTTTGTATTTTTGTATTTTTGTATTTTTGTATTTTTGTATTTTTGTATTTTTGTATTTTTGTATTTTTGTATTTTTGTATTTTTGTATTTTTGTATTTTTGTATTTTTGTATTTTTGTATTTTTGTATTTTTGTATTTTTGTATTTTTGTATTTTTGTATTTTTGTATTTTTGTATTTTTGTATTTTTGTATTTTTGTATTTTTGTATTTTTGTATTTTTGTATTTTTGTATTTTTGTATTTTTGTATTTTTGTATTTTTGTATTTTTGTATTTTTGTATTTTTGTATTTTTGTATTTTTGTATTTTTGTATTTTTGTATTTTTGTATTTTTGTATTTTTGTATTTTTGTATTTTTGTATTTTTGTATTTTTGTATATTTGTATTTTTGTATGTTTGTAATGATTTGGCTCAAAAACTACTGAACCGATTTAAAAAATTCTTTAACTAATACATAGAATGGACTTTCGGAATGAAAATAGGATATATATTATCCCGTTTCAATCAAAGGTACATTCGTGAAGACCTAATTTGCAACCTAAGTTGGCAAAAAAACGGTCGAAAAAACACGTTTCTTACGAACGCTGCTCAATTGAAAATAGATAGAATAATACTTTCTATGGAAGAGTTGTACAACTTAACAAGACATACAAAAAGTCCGCGACAGCATATGTCTATCTCTTAAGGTTGACTTACAGTAACCATTTTAATCTTAAAATTTTTGTTAAAAAATATTACATAAATTCCAAGGCTATTCTCAAGTATATAGTATTAATCCTTATCCAAATAATTACGTTAATTAGCTTGGCCACATATTATAGATTAAAATTGTCCCTTACAGTATATAATTCAAATGAAAACTCTAGAAGATATCACGAATTTCACATACACGCATCGCAAAATTAATAAAATATTTGCAGTGAAACCACAGATTAGGTCATAGTTACTACGAAAATATTATTATAAGCTTAGCTATGCTGTAGATCCCCATCGATCACAATCAATTTGAAGTCAATATAGTATATTAATATGATCTATTGTATAAAATAATATTCATCTATATATCTAATAATATAATAATTTAAACCACCCCGACTGAACTATGTATAATCTTTTCATTAAAAGCATTCTAATGACTCTAAACACGACATTTAAAATCTGAGCTGTAAGTTGGTGAGGATTTGAGTATTCTGTAGAGTGCAGGAGATGTCCCAGCATCAGCTAGGCTATTCTGTAAGCTATGTCGACAGCGGAATCCGCGGTGAAATTCGAATTTCGTACTACGAAATTCAATCGTATCACGTTTGTAATACGGTTGAATTTCGTAATTCGAAATTCAAATCTCACCGCGGTTTCCGCTTCCGAGATAGCTTACAGAATAGCCCTACAGGTCAATGTTTCATGTTCTTACAATATCGTTGAAGAAGAAGATTTTCGAATTGATCAGACCTATGAAAGTTGATTTCGTAGCGCAATTAACTAGAAAAAGCTCATAGTTTTATAACGATTGAACGAATTTTCATTAAGCAAAGCTAAGAACACTCTCGATGAAGACATCTATCAAACAAAAAAAACTATCAATAATAAAAACAAAATCGGTTCATCCGGTTAGGTGCTAAGATGCTACAGACAGACACACAGATACACACGTTAAGCGTATTACCTCTACTTTTTGCGTCGGGGAACGCCGTAGGGTTAACGCGGCAGATATTCTCCTTGGTGGGCGGGTCAGAATCAGGGTAACTATCCTTTACGCCAAAGGGCCGTCCAATATCACTACGTAAGTATTATAAAACAAAGTCCATCACTGCGTCTGTCTGTCTGTTCGCAATAATCTCAATAGCTACTGAACGGATTATCCTGCGGTTTTCACCAATAGCCAGAGTGTTTATGAGGAAGGTTTAGGTGCATAATTCGTTAAGGTTTTGTGTAAATTGGTTGAAATATGACGATGATTGTTAAATATGTTCATATTTTATACTCGATGCAACAAACTGATGCAAATTTTGTAGGCATATATGTTCTACCCGTGCGAAGCCGGGGCGGGCTGCTAGTATTATATATTATATATATTACACTACGTATTTACATTTTCAAATTTATTCCTATACAAGTGCTTCAAGACCTTGCTTTGTGCCAAATTTCATGATAGCTACGGGAAGTTCTCTATTGGTTTTGAATCCCATTAAAATCGCAAAATATGCAAAAATAAGCTACCTAAACGTTCATATAACTTTTGATCGCATTGACTTACGGTTTTTTTTTTGCCGAAAGTATATATATATAAGTTTCACCTTGATACCTCTACGGGCTCCTGAGACAAAGGGTCTTTATAGACGGACAGACAGACAGACAGAAAAACAGTCAGACATACAGACAGACAACAAAGTGATCATATAAGGGTTCCTTTTTCCTTTTAAGGTTTTACGAAACCCTAGAATACACTAGAAAAAATTACAAAAACGTAAACTGTACTTCTGGTTTCTTAATAATTTGAAACAATGCATTAATGTATGTATGGTTATATTTTATTGTTCCAAGAAGTGAAAATTATTTAAAAAAGACGGTTCGTGTTGACTCCTGAAAACAGGAAGACAGGAAATTGCCTGTATACTAATTATACACAAAAGTTAAATAAAGTATTATTACGTATTAATATTTTTTATATATTCATAATGTCATAACAAAAGTTCCTATAATTTACTGTCTGATTCAATATGTCCTCAACACAAAGAATAAACTTATATAAAATAAACATGCGGGAATATTATACCAACATCAGAATATTGGCAATACGAGCGTGTTTATACTAGGTCAAATAAATAGACTAAAGAAATTTGCTAGATCAGATACAATATACTGTTGTCTCTTACCTCTCGTCGTGACACGTGTATGTACGTGTCCTTTAATTTTCAATCCACTGCGTAAATCCTTATTCCTTTTGTTTTTACTTTTTTTCTCGTGCACACTTTCTCCTGTCCTTTCTCGATATCTGTCATGGCTGCCGGCCGGCACTCTGGCGCCACTATCGTTCATTGTTTTGTTTTCGTATTATTTTTGTAGATATTATATGTAGCCATTGCTTGTGTTATTATTCATCATAATTAATTTCTTGATTTTAGAAAATCTCTAAATGTAATAAAGTGCTATTCGAAGATTAAACTCTATTATTACCGGATGTTAACAGTCGGCCGTCCTGTTTCCAGGAATGTCCACATTCCTACTTTCGGCCATCTTAGTTCAGTGGATGTCTCATCCGTTTCTTTAAAGTAATTTTCATATTCCTCACATAGCATTCAATTTTGTGTTCTTCATCATATCACCTCATTACTTTTCCAAATAAAATCGTACAGGATAGCACTGTGCTTTCTTTTTCTTTGTTTCATTTTGTTTATCATTACGTTAGATACAGGCGTCACCGCATGCTCTCTGAGCTTCGGTCTCATTGACGTAAATTCCATCTTTCTTTTCATCTCTAGGTTGGATACAGACGTCACCGCATGCTCTCTGAGCTTCGGTCTCATTGACGTAAGTTCCATCTTTCTTTTCATCTCTAAGTTAGATACAAACGTCACCGCATGCTCTCTGAGCTTCGGTCTCATTGACGTAAGTTCCATCTTTCTTTTCATCTCTAAGTTAGATACAGACGTCACCGCATGCTCTCTGAGCTTCGGTCTCATTGACGTAAGTTCCATCTTTCTTTTCATCTCTAAGTTATATACAGACGTCACCGCATGCTCTCTGAGCTTCGGTCTCATTGACGTAAGTTCCATCTTTCTTTTCATCTCTAAGTTAGATACAAACGTCACCGCATGCTCTCTGAGCTTCGGTCTCATTGACGTAAGTTCCATCTTTCTTTTCATCTCTAAGTTAGATACAGACGTCACCGCATGCTCTCTGAGCTTCGGTCTCATTGACGTAAGTTTCATCTTTTCTCTGCTGTAGGTTGGATTGTGGATTTGGTAAAGGGTTAGGAAAAGGATATACTATATTATAATAGGGTAAATAAGGTACAATACATAGATATTAAGGAAGGTTTACGTTAACATTTTCATTTTAAACCCAGTATATTGTTATAATCATCGCATATAATCATCAATTATTTATATCATTTGTAATTATATATCATTCAATAATTAGCTGAGTCTAATTTTCTTTTTCATCGGATGAACAGATTTCGGTCTCACTTTCGGTTGGAGACGAGTGAAATGTAATCCATGGTTTTAAATGATCGGCTGGAAAGATATTTTTATATTTACGTGTTGCATGTCCTTCAATACTAGAGACTTCGTATCTGTCATGATTTAGTACTGCTGTGATTTTGTACGGACCTCTAAATTTGGGTGTTAGCTTATTGCTTTTTCCTTTTTCTTGGTGTAGGTTTGGAATCATAACCAAATCTCCTTCTTTGAAAAACTTTGTCGGCGCTCTGTTTTTGTCAAAACGATCTTTCATAATCTTCTGTTGCTTCGCTATTGTTTCTTGAACTTCTTTACGGATATTATTCCTGTTATTTTCAGTATTTTCCGGATTTTCTTGGATATTATCAGAAATTGATAACTCTTCAATTTGATTAGTGGATCTTTGGCCAAAAACAACTTCTGCCGGGGCTTTACATATACTCCTATTCTTGGTGTTGTTTAAGCTCCATTGTAGTTTCGATAGATTAAGGTCCCAATCAGTCTCATTTAAATTATGATTCATCGCAGCGAGCGAAGCTAAGATTGTTCTATTATACCGTTCTATCTGTCCATTGGCGCGTGGTGTCGCTACCGCATTGAGGACGTGTTTAGTGCCTATTGACTTTACATAAGTTTTAAACTCAGCGGATGTAAAACTTGTTCCTTGATCAGATATAATAATCTTTGGATATCCGACTGTTGAAAATATGTCTTCAAGAGCCCTAATGGTCGTCTTTGACTTAGTATCCCGTACACCCTTGATAAATATAAATTTACTAAAACTGTCAATTACACCGAGAATATACATGTTTCCTCTCTTACTTTTGACAAATGGCCCCAAGTGATCCAAATGCATTGTGTAAAATATAACGTCAGGTTTTGGAATCGGATGTAGATATCCGGTTTCTTTTCCAGCTGGTTTTTTATTGTAGGCGCAATTCATACATGACGCTACATACTTCTTAATGAATCGTTTCATTTTCGGAAACCAGTATTCCTTAGATATTTTCTCGTACGTTTTATCAAATCCGAAGTGCCCCGATTCGTCGTGACCTATTTGACAGATTCGCCATTTGGCTCCACTAGGTACCACCCACCTTAAGTTTTTGCCCACGCGTCGATAAATTTTATCCTCTTTGAGCAAGTAATTATTGGTGATATCCTTTATGTCAGCTTCTTTAGTATTCAGAATATATTTAACATGTTTTAATTTGGGGTCAGTCATCTGTACTGTATGTAGCCAGTCTTCAGTTCTAATATTCATAATCTCCATCTCGTTTGAGTTCTCAGATGGTAATGGGTTTCGACTTAAAGCATCCGCGTGTTTCATTGCCTGTCCTGGACGATATTCTACGTCGAAATCATACTCTTGCAGTTGTAGCCACCATCTGGCAATTCTCGGTATTAAGTCTCGTTTATTTAAAGTCGCTCTTAACGCATTGCAATCCGTCAATACTTTGAAATGTAAGCCTATTAAATAGATGCGAAATTTTTTTAAACTGGCTACGACTGCCATGGTTTCAAGTTCATAGGAATGCCAAAATTCTTCTTCTTTTGTAGTTTGACGACTATAATATGCAATTGGTCTCAACGGAGACTTGTTATCTGGCTTTTGAAGTAAGATGCCCCCCATTCCATGTTTGCTAGCATCACAGTGTACCTCTGTTATATGTTCTGGGTTATATAAGCCTAATACAGGTCGGGATGTAAGACGCGACTTTATTTCTGCGAACGCTTTTTTCTGTTCAAGGCCCCATGTCCAGGGCACATCATTTTTTGTGAGTACTGTGAGAGGTCTCGCAATGCCAGCAAAGCCGCATACGAATCTTCGAAAAAAGCTTGCAAGTCCCACAAACTGGCGAACTTGATGCACGTTGGTAGGAGTCGGAAAATCTGCTACTGCTTTGGTCTTGTTAGTTCCGGGTCTAAGACCATCTCTACTGATTTCATATCCCAGGTATTCAATAGATGGTTGTAAGAAATGGCATTTGTTTATGTTCAAAGTCAAATTAGCTTCGCGCAGCAGAATAAGGAGAGATTCTAGTTTTGTTAACGACTCAGCAACTGTGGGAGCGGCTGTCAAGATATCATCTAAGTAAGGAATAGCCAACTCAAATCTCTTTGGACCAAGGGCTTTATTTATCATTTGTTGAAATACCGCTGGGGCATTAACTAATCCGAATGGCATTCTTGTGTATTCGTAGTGCCCGTCCGGTGTAATAAATGCTGTCAGATGTTGTGACTCTTCTGCAACTGGAATTTGATGGTACCCTGACGCCAGGTCAAGGCTGCAGAAGTATTTATTTCCGTGTAATCTATCAAGTTGATCGTCAATGACTGGCATTGGATATTTATCCTTTACAGTCTTTTTATTCAGCGCTCTGTAGTCAACGCATAGGCGGTATTCGTTATTTTTCTTTTTAACTAATACTATTGGGCTTGCGTACTCAGACTGTGATTCTTTAATTACGTCGTTTTTTAATAAGTCTTCTATCATGTTCTGCACTATCCTTCGTTCAGTAAACGGCAGTCGATAAGGCTTATACGATATAGGGGTATCATCGCTCAATTTTATGTGCATTTCCGAAACATTGGTAATACCCAGTTCTTGTGGAGACAGTGCAAAGCAGTCTCTATATTTGTTTAACAAATTGATTAATTTAGTTTTATCAGCTTCTTCTAAGTCTTCTCCAACATTGAGCATTCCTATAGTTATGTCAGTACCTTTTTCATCAACTTCAGCTAAGTTCTCGCTCACAATTACTTTTTGAATTATCTTCGTCTCTATCGGTTTTGGCTTGAAATTACTTATATCCGGCAACGCAAGAGCCCGAGTTATAAGTTTGTCTTTCTTAATTTCTATGTTATTTCCTGATACGTTAACAATCATCAACTGTCCGGATCCTTCTTTGATTGGGTAAACCCCTTGCAAAATTATATATTCGACATTTTCTTTCATACATATACAACCCGGCACATATATTTCCCCGTTACACATGTTCTTTGTATAAACTGATACAGTTTGAGCATCCAAAATTTTTGTGTCGGTTTTCATAAAAAGTTCAACTTTATCTAGCGATGTCTCGTTTGTGTACATATACAAATCTGTATCAGTTTTATATACTCTCACAGCAGGTAATTCTGTCAATGTTTGGCCTACAAGCAAATCTGTTTTTAGTATCTCGTCGCTAACTACATACAGCTTGATATCTGCAGATACGCCATCTACTGTAATGTTTGCTTCGCAACTTCCAATAGGCAGAGTAGTATTAGTAGATCCAAAACCTTTCAGCACTGGGAGGTCGTCAGTTATTATTTCAAGGCCTATCTGTTTGGCAACACTCTTTTTGATGACAGAACATTCACTGCCGAAATCAATATATGCAGAGTGAGCAGTTTCATTAACCTTAACATCTTTAATATATTTGTCATGCACATCCTTGTCTGATTCCGAAATCTTTAAAATCTTCTGTGTTGTTGCTGGTATTCGAGTATTGCTATTATCAGGTCTGTTTGCCATTTGGTATGGTTTTTTTGTTGAGATAGGATGTTCTTCTTGGGTATGTCCAACTCTTCCACATATAGAGCATTTCTTTATTGGTTTTGGGCAGAATAAAGCTACATGACCCACGTCCTGACAGTTGAAACATCTACGTTCATATGGTTTATTTTCCTTATTCGGTTGTTTATTTGTAAATTCTGTTGATAAACGGGATTTATTATTGGGCTGCATTCTTCTGTTTGAATCATTGTTTCTGTTCGACACGCTCCTTAAAAAGTTAAGCAATGTAATTGGTTCTTTAAAGTTCGACCCCTGGGCATTGAGTCTTATATTGTTGTCGTAGATTCCATGAATAATACAATCAACAGCATTTTTTCCTTCAATGCCGCATGCATTTATCAAACTAATCTTCTCATAGTAATATTCTTCCAAAGTCTCCCCTCGTCTACTTCTACGTTCTAGCATTTCTGATAACTTGTCACCATAGTTTTGATTATCCGGAAATGTCTCTAATATTCGAATTTGCCATTCGTTCCACGTTAAATCTACTGATTTCAGACCATCGTACCATTTCTTTGCCAGGCCTGAAAGCTTTGGGAGAGCGTGATATATGATCTGCTTTTCCTGCCTATTGTAAATGGATGCTGTTTCGTTTACTTTATTTAACCAATTGGTTGCTGACTGGAGTTTAGAATTTGGATCAAATAAAGGGATAACATTCTGTGCCCCTGAGAATGAATTAGTCATACAACGATCACCCAATATACCGAGAAACTTGTTAAGAAAATCTTCAGAATTATCTTTTTTTTTATCAGATAACGGGTCTGTATTCATTCGATATTTCTTTGATCTTGAATGAATTTTATTTCCTGAACTTGATGAACTTGAGTCTGATGTTGTGCTAGTATATCGTTTGCGGTGTCTTGTTCTCTTCTTATCCCGGAGATGTTTACTTGATTTCAGTTGTCTTTTTGATACACTTTTCTTATGAGACTTATGAGAATAGTATCTGTGTTTCTTGCTTTTATTATGTCTTTTATTATTTTCAATGGAAGACCTAGACGAACTAGTGCTCAGGTCATATTTTCCTAAATAAGGTTCAGATTGATGATCCTTTTTGGAATGGACTGGAGGCGTGTGGCCTCGGCTTGTATCACTCATTTCGAACCGAAAGTTTTGAGAAATCCTATTATTATTTTCATAAAATGTAATTATTGTAAAACACATATCATTATTATTTGAGAAGGACAGATAGGGTGTGGGGAAAAGGAAAAACAAAACATTAGTAAGTAAAATATCACATAAAATAACACCCTGTACAAATACTGTGAAAACATACATAGCATTTTTATATGGACTCACTCTATTTAATTCAATAATTAAAATAATTGGTTATGACAACATATACTTCATCATCATCACCACCATCTCTGTCCCCAGCTGGACATATACTTAACATTTGTAAAATATTATATAGTGGCAAGTCATCGAGTGAGACCTATAGTAATACCTATAGTAATGCCTATTAATTCTGATTTGACCTTTATATAATATAGGTATATATTATAATAACACACATGTAAAACATACCTATTATCTCTTATGCATGAATATGAACCCATACTTTAAGAGCGTCAACGTCAATTGCAACATCAACAAATTTGGTAATTCACAACCCCCCGAGTACATCATTAATTGATATTGTATGATATGCATAGGAACACCATTAGTTTCATAGTAAGTACCTACAATACAACAAAATAATATGCAGTAGGTTCTTATAGTTATTATGTATAATTACTTCTCGTATAAGGTATTTATGGTATTAAAATATTAAGTAAGATCCCCAATTATGTCATTTCACTTTGTTATATAATTTACTCCACAAGTAGGTAGTCACTTTAGCTGTAGAATTCTATAAGTACTATGTAAATAGGTAATTGAATTACCATTCTTGAAATGTATGATGCTGTAGTTAGGTATATTTATTAATTTGAATTGAAATTAAAATTAATAAATACATACTTCATATATAAGTCACTACTATCATACCTGTCTAGACAGGCCACATAATAATTAAATCTCAATGTCCACAGAATTGCTCTAGGGGTACAGATTACCATATTGTATTCACTCACAAGTCACTCTACCGCAGTAATAAAAAGTCACAAAGGTTGTATAGCTGTTTGCAAGCACACCATTTGATTGTGGTCTCATCTTATCACCATCACCTCAACCTCAAAGCCAGGTAGGTACCTCTGTATATTCTAGTAGGTACCTACTTACCCAACTAGGAACCCTAACCCTTTCTAAATCATGAATACAACTTTGGCAATTCCAATGAATGCTTCGGTGGGTAGCATATAGCATAAATACAATTAAACTTGTAACGTATCTTTGTCTACATCCAGGCACTTAAGTAAGTACTAGGTAGTTAGGTCTTAGATAATATATGTAGACTTAATAACATAGTAGGTTACAAACTTGCTACTTCTACTAGAAAATTTGTTCAAAGCAATAAGTTAACGTGTAGGTAGGTCGTGAGGGGACGAGTTCATGAATACTATGGTCACACACAATCAATCCACTGCTTGCTAAGTCCTAGGCTGAACACTTCATTGTAGGTACTATCGATATTTATACGTATTTACAACGTAAACATTTATTTTATAATGACATAATTATGGAATAAGTATGTCGTATACGTAATCTTAGCGATGCAGTGATTTTCAAGTAGATTCTCGTTAAATTTCAAATTACTCAGTTGTAAATTTTAATGGAAAAGAACACATACCTTAGATATCGGCGTTTTCAGGTACTTTTGCCACTTCTGACTGTTGTCTCTTACCTCTCGTCGTGACACGTGTATGTACGTGTCCTTTAATTTTCAATCCACTGCGTAAATCCTTATTCCTTTTGTTTTTACTTTTTTTCTCGTGCACACTTTCTCCTGTCCTTTCTCGATATCTGTCATGGCTGCCGGCCGGCACTCTGGCGCCACTATCGTTCATTGTTTTGTTTTCGTATTATTTTTGTAGATATTATATGTAGCCATTGCTTGTGTTATTATTCATCATAATTAATTTCTTGATTTTAGAAAATCTCTAAATGTAATAAAGTGCTATTCGAAGATTAAACTCTATTATTACCGGATGTTAACAATACTATTGGTGAAACTTTCCGCGTAGATAGAGATGTGGCATGACTTTCCCGCCGCAGTTTTTCCTCTCTTGTTAAATAAACTGGCCAAGTGCAAGTCGGACTCGCACTCGTAGGGTTCCGTACCACACTACAGTATTTTATAAGATCGAGCAAAAAATGCCACTATCATTTTTCGCCAGTTAAAAATAATAATTTATAAACATTTTATTTCTTATAACGCCATCTAATGTCTACCAAAGGTGTTAGGGATCGACATTTCAATAAAACGCCATCTATGGGACGTTTACCTAACTAAGCGTTCATAGATGGCGTGAAATGCCGAAAAAAGGGGACTCTCTATTCTTTTTAACTTTATTCTGTTTTTAGTATTTGTTGTTAAAGCGGCAACAGAAATACATCATCTGTGAAAATTTCAACTGTCTAACTATCACGGTTCATGAGATACAGCCTGGTGACAGACGGAGAGACAGACAGACAGACAGACAGACAGACGGACAGCGGAGTCTTAGTAATAGGGTCCCGTTTTACCCTTTGGGTACGGAACCCTAAAAAGCAGTATTTTGAAAAGGTGGAAACTCCTCAAACTCGTCAACGCATCAACAGCACGCATGGTCTTACAGATGACAATATGTGACGGTAACCTCTTACCAGCAGGCGAGCGGTTTGCTTTTCTGCCCACTTTTTAACTCAAAATAAAACTGAAATAAAAAAAAATTATATCACCCGACTGATCTATGTATAATCTTTTCATTGAGACCATTCCAATGTGCCCATACTGGACATCTCTGCTAGAAGTTGTTGAGGAGTTGAGTATTTTGCAGATTCCGGGAGATGTTCCAGCATCAAGTCAATCCTACCATTACAATATCGTTGAAGTAAAGGTACAGCCACACCGCGGCGTCCTGCGATCTGCGGGTGCGATCTGAGTACTTTTCAATTATTTTCTGATCGCGTTTGGTGTAAACCAGTCGGTACAAATACGACTGCGCTATCTGATCGCCGCCTAAACCGCGCATGCAGGACGACCTAGCACGCGCTGCGGTGTGTCCGTACCTTAAGAGGATATCGAATTTCAAATTGATCAAATTCATGATTTCATCTTTCATCAACTAAAAAGAGGCTCATAGTTTTAAAACGGCTGAACAGATTTTCATGAATCAAAGCTAAGAACACTCTCGACTAAAACACCTATCAAACAAAAAAATCAAAATCGGTTCAGCCGTTTGGGCACTATGATGCTACAGACAGATACACAGGTCCAGTGAAATTACAGGGCATGTACTGAGACTCAACATCTTTATGTCTCAGGGTAACACGCACAGGGCAGTGACATGCAAAATTCTGGCAGTTCAGAATTTTGCATGCTGCTGTAACTGTTATACGTAGGCGTTATCGCTTACCATCAGGCGAGCATCGTGCTTGTCCTGTTACCTTTTACCATAAAAATAACATACACAGATACGTAAATACAATACAAACGTAAATACGATAAAAACATACACAGAATTAAGAAATCGGTAAAGAGTGTAATAAAAGCATCTCTTTAATAAATACTGAAAGCATAATGTATTTCAAATTCACTTATATTATCTGTTACCAAAGTTTGCCAACACGGTCAAACGAGCCAATAAGAACGCAAATTTAAAATGGTGCGCTCTAATTGGCTTAATGAAAGGCACATTTTACTTAAGCCAATTAGAGCGGTACAGAACCTTTGAAGTCGTTTCAAAATGATATGCATATTTAAAAACAGGTCATAGGTATGTAAGGAAGTGGTCCAGGTAAAGTAAACAGAGAGGTAGGGTATTCTAGGTATAGCGTGTTTACCATCTTCGACCACGTCATCACTTACCACCAGATAAGATTTTGGACTAACGCAAGCCTATCAAGCCAGGAAAGTAATAAATAATACTTAAATTCAAAATTTAAAACCATCCCCCACTGATTTGCATATGTATAATTTGTTAATTGAGACCATTCCAATGAGGCTAAATTTGACATCTCAGACGAGGAGTTGAGAGTATTCTGCAGATTCAAGAAAATGTCTCAGCATTAGGTCAAGTTTACCATATTCTTGCAATATCATTGAACCAACATAGTTACTCAATTGATTTGACTAATGTAAACTACGCTAAGCAGTTGGTAGCAGAGTGGCAGGTAAGTAGCGCGCAGAAGCGCCATTTTGATTTCAAAGTCAAAAGTCAAAGCATTTATTCAGTATATGGCAAGTAATATGGTGTAAGTGCAAATATAAAAATTTGGACTTACACACGTCAAATTACATCAAATAGATCATATTCAATAAAAATATTATAGATATAACAGAAACATAAATTACTGCTTTGAATTTACAAAAAAAAACAAAGGTATTGAGCCATTCAGCTTTCATCTAGACGTCGAACGTCACACTTAAAACACATGTTTAATTCCCCTGATTAATGTAGGGTTGCCAACCGTACTATAACGTATTTACGTATTATTTTTTTGACGTCCGCGGTCAAATTATTACGAAAGTTATTATAGTAGTCTCATCAACCAAAAAAGGGCAGATAATATTTAAATGGCTGACGGATTTTCATGAAACAAAGCTAAGAACACTCTCGACAAAGACACCTATCAAACAAAAAAAAACTAAGTCAAGTTCATCCGTTTGGGCGCTACGATGCCACAGATACACACACGCATTCGCAAATACACAGATACACACGTCAAACTTATAACAACACCCCTTCTTTTTGCGTCGGAGGTTAAAAAAGGTAGATACCTTTAATATAAATAATTATATTCATAAGATACCATAGTAGGTACGCAAGATCTCAGCGCTCAATCAACAGCAGAACCCGATATCAATATTAGTTAAACAGGAGCCAATATCCTGCTCGAATTTATGAAGATTGAATCTACCGTATAGAGTATCTTCGTAGCTTGATAGAGGTATTCATTCTACGGTGAATGCATAATTCGTATAATAAAGTCTATATATTGAAATAGTTGGGTATATTGGGTATATTTCAACGTCATTATATTTTATACGCTAAGTAAAAGTAGGAAAAAGTTGCTTAGAAACACTTTATTGAACTAAGCGATTTAATAATCAAGACAAAACAAAATACCCGATTTCCAATGCCGTGTTAGTCACTTTCAGTAGCCAGTTTGAGATATTTATCACCATATCTCTAGAGATACTTATCAGATCTCTATAAAATCTAAATGCAAACATTTGTTGAGAGGTATTTTCTCTCGAAACAAAAGGATTTTTAAAATTGGTTATTCCAGAATTTTGCATGCAAATGTATCTGTAATAGCTAGACGTCATCGCTTACCATCAGGCGAGCGTCGTGTTTGTCCTGTTACTCTCTCTTCTATCATAAAAAAGCTGATATGGAACGTCATAAACATATTTTATAATTTATATAACTTAAAAAACCGTTTGGCGACATATCTCTGTTTGCACACTTATAAAGTTTATGGTAGAACAAAGCTGCCACATTTCACTTTTATACCTCATATAAGTTCAGAATCATATCTCGAGAGACGCAAGAATAAGATTACTTTGTTTGAGTGTTGAAGTTTGAAAGACGTGGTATATCTTAGGTAAATATGTTTCGTGTAAGAGGAAAGAAAAACATTTGCAAGGATTTGTTCCGCGCGGTGTTGAGATCACTCTCAGTTTATTTGGGGGCGTACATCTCGATTCTTCTAAAGGATCGAGTTTTCTAACTGAGGTATGAGCATATATAACTTAGGTATGGTAGCACCTAATATGAGCTAAATTAGCACCTAAAAAACTTAAAAAAATATATATTTGATCACTATCTAAGTATATATCCATCTTCGATTGCATCATAACATACCACATATAGCTGTCAATCGCTAGCTACAATAACAATGTTAAAAGTTGACTTACGTCTATATTTCTTATAGCCTATATAGTTTGACCATTATCTCGCCTGGTGGTAAGCGATGATGTGGTTGGAGATGGTGAACACGCTAGGCCTAGAATACTTTGACTCTCAAGGGATGTGTTGCTTGAACTCCGTAAGGTTATGACGACAGATTTTGTTCTGATGCTGGTAAGCTACTTTTTGGTAGCACGTCAAAGTCAAGGGGAACATCTATATAATTAGCATTATATAATTAGCATAATATGCTTATAACACCCGTAGACAAACACTCGTGCTAGGATTTGAACTGGGGACCTCTCGCTTAGAAGTTATGCCATCTATCCTTTATGCCAACAATATTATGATATAAATTAAAATATATTCAAAGACAATTTTAAAAATTATGACACCAATGATTTTCAGTCAAAATAACGTATAATTTCAGAATTTGATATTTTGTGGTAATAATTTTAGACATTTATCGTTAGCTGATAACGTACATTTTTTTTCGTAACGCAGCTTTATCTTTCTCAACATTTTGTAAGTCTGACGTTGGACAAAGTAAGCATCTTCCAAAATGCTTTCTCTCTTTAAATTAACATAATCTCTTGCTCCGTACTTTTAAGGCTATCGTCGACTATGAGCGATGCACAACATAACGAAATGATACACACGTAGGGCCTCATACAAAGTACCTTACATTAAATTTTGCATTAAAATTAAGTCACAGAATAAATGGATAAACATATAAATATCGTATAAATAATATATAATTGCTATTATCGATTACAACATTCACTTTAACTCTTTAAATTTATTTATTTATTAACATAACGCAATAGTCAAAACAATTTAAAAAACGAATTAAACTAATATATTAACTATGACTAATAATACTCTTTAAATTATTATGATACTTTATAAAATCAGTACAACGAAAATAACGTAAGCATGAGTACAGAATAATGAATAGTACAAGCATGAGTGCATTTAGTTCAAAATTCGAAATGAATGTTTTAGTTATTTTTATAATATTCAACAATATTGTCTGCGCAAATTTCAAAATACGAAAAGCTCAGCACCATTTCGATATTACATTGGCTCCGTCTATACGGATATAGAAAGATATATTTTATACCTATGTATAAATTTTTCTTTCTAGATGCTTCTGGAATTCGTCAGCTGATCTCTGCACCCGTGTCGCTTTTAGTTGACGTTAGCCTTTAAATTAACATAATTTCCAACTCTGTATCCCTATAATTATTTAAGATTAGCAAAAAACGCCGGTTCATTTCAACAGAGAAGCTTTTTGCTGTCCAAGAGATGAGATAGTCGCAGGGAATTTGCATCGCAAGATCATTTTGGTATGTGGTCTGAGGAGAAGCGGAAAGCGTAATACTTTAGGGTAAACAGGTGAAATGCTATGTCACGCAAAATTCTTATAATTGAGAGTTTATATTTAAACTACACGATGATCTCCAAAAGGCTTAATAGGTGCTTTACTTTTAACACCAAAAAATATATTTTTCTTTATGGTTACCGCATAGTACAATTCATTTAATGAAAACAAAATATGTAGGTACTAGCTTCAATTTGCCGCTGGACTCGAAATGACTTCGTACCTGAAACAAAGCGAAAATATTTTTTATATTTTTATTTAGCAGTGAGGCATAGCCCAAACTACCGGTGTTTATGGTGCCTATAAAAAACCGTCACCCGTCATAATTATGCTAACATTTTAGCAGATAACAAAGCTAATTATATTAACACGGTGCTTCAACATGGGGATAGTAGGAATTTTACATAAAATTTTATTCGCACTTGTAGACATCATAAATGTAAACCCCGCTACCGCCTATGCCCGATACCACAACATCCGGTACAATGGCGACGTGGCGTGGGCCGGTAAAAGAAACAGCAGGGGGCAAAACAGCCTGGGAATACAAATAGTCACCAATGATGAAATGTTCAGGCTTTGCAGATCACAGGAAACATTCAGAGAATGTGTGCACAACATAAAAGAAAACGCGTTGGTTTAGCATTTGGTTTCTTTTTCTTATCAGACACATGCGCCTGCTGCTTCACTGTTTACATGACGTATCTTATGATCTTTAATTTCTAATAGGCTAAAAAGGTTGACCACTGTGGTAAGCGATGATGAACACGCTAGGCCTAGCATACTCTAAATTTAAAGTTCTGTGTGCTGCCGGAACACCGAAAGGATAAATGTCGGCAGATTTTCTCTTTGATGGTGGTAAGCTACTTTTTGGTAGCAAATCCGGCGGAAAATCGAATAAATATGCTCCTCATACCTTTGGACTAATAAAAGTATTATTGTTAAAAAAATGGCAAACCACTTAGCTTAAGAAGAGAGTGCTTAAATCTAAACGTAAATTAAAATAATTATACCTAAATACGACGTAAAACGTAATGGGTATTGTTTTGCCTTCCATTTTAATTAAAATTTTAATCAAATTCTTAAAGCTGTAGCAAATTTTCTAAATTTGACTGTTTATTTGTAGAAATAATACAATTGAAATTGCGTATTGGGCTGGCTCAACGAAGGTCAAATTTAATAAAACAAAAAACAGTTATTGTTTTTTACCTTTTTTACGTAGGGGTTAAATGTGTTATATACCGGTACCTAGCTATGTGTGTTCATTTGCCCCTCATAACTTCTAATAAAACACCTTGTCATAATTTGACAAACGAGGTATCGTTACAAGAAACACAGAAATATTAATAATAATTTATTAACATTTCTGTGATTAGAAACGTATTGACTGTCCGCTAGTTTCAAGCTATGTGAAGTTATATTAAATTTAATATGGCGCCCTCTAAAAGACATAGTCATGAACTTATAAAATACAACAGGTTGCACTCCGGGAGTGCCGGCAGAAGTGAAAACTTATACACGTCATTTTTGAATATATTGGAATGACACCTCGCGCAAGCGCCCTGCGCTCCGTCTTACGAATTTTCGTCTTACGATCAGGACACGTGACCCTAACGCGAGTTTAAAATTTTTACCCATTACAAGAAGAGTGCACAACGCCGCTAAAGAAGTTTTAACTTAAAAAATATATGATTATGCTATGTTGGGTATCATATTAGAGAACTTATATATAAGCATATAGAATAGGATAGAAAAACTCTTTATTGTACACCAGTATAGAGAAACAAAATAACAAAGAAAACTTAAATAGGATAGTACATTGGGCGGTCTTATCGCTTGAAGCGATCTCTTCCAGACAACCTTAGGATGGACAGAATTTAAAGCAGAAAAAACACGGTGGTACAATGCATATATGGTATATAGGTACACACAAATAAACATCAATATAATATAAGAAAATATATAAATACATACTACATTACATAAATACATATACATATATAATATACATGCATAATAGATATATACATACATATACCATACATACCTTTTTTTATGTTATGGTTGGCAAACAAGCAGACAGCCCATCTGATCGTAAGCGGTTACCGTCGCCTATGGACAACTGCAACACCATGAGTGCTGTTGATGCGTTACCGACCTTTGAGGAGTTTGTAGATACCCTTTTTAAAAGACTCCATTTTATAGCTAGATGGAAAGATCGCGGCGGGTAGATCATTCCACATCTTACAGGTACGCGGTAAAAATCCTCGGTTAAAACGGGTAGTTCGAGATGTCCAGGTCTGTAAGATGTGAGGGTGAGCTTTTTGACGGTGCCGAGCAGTACGATAAAAGAATGGCGATGGTGGAATCAGGTCAAAAAGCTCCAGCATTCCCCATTATAGAGACGGTAAAAGATGGATAGCGCTCCGACGTCTCTACGGAGGCTGAGTGGCTCCAGTTTTTCACAGAGCTCGGGATCGTCGACAATTCTAGTGGCTCTTCGCTGTAAGGAGTCAAGAGGCTGAAGCTGGTAGCTCGGAGCGCCGTTCCTATATTGTTAGCTGTTGCCCGTGGCTTTACTAGCATGCAACCGTAAATTAGGAATTATTTCTGAAATCACACCGTGATTTTTCAGTAGTCAACAATCTTTTTACCCGAAATAGACTGTTACTCCGTGAACAATGTACTTGCAGCAGCGCCGAAATATGGGAAGCTCATAAATAGTGTAAAACATGGTTAATATCCCGTTCAAATAGCTTGTGAAAATAGACCTATAATGTTTTCCTAAAAACCAAAAATAATGGATGTGACATATTATATTTTTTATTGTTTTTAATCAGGTAATTAGCTGGTTTTGCAGTTTGTTTTATTTTAATGCACAATAAGTTCTCATCTAAAAACAAAAATATAAACAATTTTTATTTCAAATACCCCAATTTGAAGGTAAAATAAAGTTTTTATATTTTATATCTTAGAGGCTAGCGTTTGACCACTATCTCACCTGTTGGTGAGTGATGATGTGGTCGAAGATGATAAGCATGCTAGGCCTAGATTGGGAACTGGCTCTCAAGGATAGCTGTCGGAACACATTTGATGTTTTGCCGACAGATTTTCTAACTTGAGGTTGGTAGCTGGCCAGGCGGACACTAGATAGTGTCCTAACACCATGCGGGGGGGTTGTTGGTTTCTTAGCGATGTTTTTTCTTCATCGGAGGGCCATTGTGAAAAGCGTACATAAATTTTATTAAGTAATTGAAGAAAATGAAACCCTAAAGTTTACTTAATTAGTAATATTATAATAAGAAGTATCTAATAATAATAATCACCATTACCACTGACACGCTATCTCACTGATTCGACTATTAAGTAGGTACATTAAGTACAAGGAACAGCACTTAGGTAACTTAACTCAAACTTTAATAATTAAGTAGGCCGTAGAGAAACCACTTAGTGCTTTCCAGATCATATCTATTATCTTACTTCAGAATCGAGATTTTACCCGTTTAGATTATATGAACCGGGTAAAATGATAGGTAGTGTGGGATGTGACGTGAACTAATTTAGCCGGATATTGTAATTTTTATAATTATAATTAAACTATAGCAACTGCGCCCCTCGGCACGCCCACGTTAAAACATACGTGTAAAGAGTATCCTATGTTATGGTATCCTAGTATATTCATATGAATATATATAGTCCCCGTCACGAGAAGCTATAAATTATGTAAACAAACATCTTTTACTAAGTAAACATTTTATACTGCGAGATAATAATAAATTGACCATATTCAATCGACATGAAATATAGACGGGTTATATGAAAGTAACAACCTATTTAATTTAGTCGGATCATATTTTAACGACGCAAAGCGCTATCGTTTGTGTTTCTTGGTACCGGACGCAGGGATTGTAAACTATCGGGACGCCATTTTGAAATAAACGCGTCATTCGAGTTTCGAATGCGTACGAGTACGAAATTCATTTTTTTTGTTGGTCCAAATGTTGTGAACTCCTGAACACTTGTTTACATAATTTATAGCTTCTCGTGACGGGGACTTTAAATGTATGTATCCGAAGTATGACATATCGTAATTATTATCTAATATATAAAATTCTCGTGTCCGGTATCTATGAGAATCGGCCAACATCTATTTTTTATCCCCCTAAATGTTAGGGGTAGTCCACCCCTAAATTTTTTTTTTTGACAAAATTTTTAATTTCTATTTTTTTATGATACAACATACAAAAATACATGCAATCCTCAATTTTCACTCTTCTACGATCAACCCTTATTTTTTAATAGCCATTTATTTATATGGCAAAACAACGTTTGCCGGGTCAGCTAGTATGAATATAAAATAATTGTGATTTGTCATACATCATAAATTATATTCGACTAGCTAAAACCCGCGACTTCGTTCCTTTTTAAAATTCAGTAAGATCTGATCATCCCTTTAGGCGTAATTTGGTAAAAACAGACAGAGCGACAGAGTTACAATCGTTTTTCACGACATTTTCCATTTTTACCGGTAAGTTAATTTAGCTTTTATACAATAACAAATTTAAAATGTAGTCATAAATTAAATGTTTCTATCAGTCCGACGCTTTCGTTACCGTTATTGCAGAAGGCACGCGGGGTCCCGGGTTTCAAGGTTTTACGCTAGGTCTTCCACTATTTCTGGTTTACATTAGAAAGTTCTTGCGGGTCGTTTATCTCAGTGACACTTTTATTGCTTCGATAGCCGTTGAAATTCAATTACTTTGTGTTGCAATTCAAATATTTTATGAAAATATTATAAGTTATTATAATATAAGTCTGAATTGTATTACGAGGGCGCAACAAAGTATTTTCGTTAAGGGAACTTTTTTAATCTGGAGCGGAGCAAAGGATTCAATGTATGTAGGCCAAGACAAATGAACCTTACGACACTCTACATTTCATGCTCCTCTATGGGAAAAAGAAGAAGATAAAAGACTAAATAAATACAACAATTCAAAAGTAAAGTATTATTTTAAATTAGACTGACTGACATCAACAAACACATTACGGCGAAATCTTCTCCGGCAAGCAATTTTTATTTTGCTTACCTCACTAAAATTCAATCAGAAATATTTATATCGCAAGATAACCTAAAAAAGAGTTACCTCGCTTTACCTCTATTCGCTTCAGCTATAACCGATAACTAAATGGGTCTCAAAAAAGGTAGAATACTTTTATTCACAGTGTTCCTGCCTACAGTAACAGAACAATACATATTACAAAGAAGTCAATAAGTCTGACTTACATTGAGCTAAATATACCTACATGCTCTTGGGATAGATCCCGGTATGTTTGTTTAACCAACAACAAAAAAGGAGGAGGTTCTTAATTGTATTTCTTTATGTTTGTGGTATGTTGGGTAACGATTCGATCTGAGATGGAATCTCATATTATACCATACAATACCATAAATACAATACCATAACTCTTTATTAGCACCAATTTACAGAGGAAAAGAAAAAAACATTTGTAGTACTTAAATTGTTGTTACAACGGGCAGTGTTATCGCTAAAAGATCTCCTCCGTCAAATGATCTCTTCCAGACAACCTAAGGATAGAAATTATATATAAGTACGTTGAACATGGCCGGTGTTTGGTGACAACTGACTTTAGTCCAATCCACATTACCCGCCACTAATTTAATTAGATATAAAGAATAATTATTATAAATTGTTAAACACAATCCAAAATTTCATCGTACCGACGGGACTTGAACCCGCAACCTCCGGAATGACATGTTCCGGTGCTTTGCCAATTAAGCCACGGTGAGAAGTATCGTTACGATGAAATTAGTGGATTGCATTTGTTAACCCAATTATGTATAATAATTATTATAGTTTAAAAACTAATAATTTAAGATCAAAACTAAAAATGTACTTCACAGCAGTAAGTTTCAGTAGAAAGTTTGAGATATTCATCGCTATATCTCTAGAGATTAAACCTATAGAGAAAGTCAAATCATATCGAGACATAAAATATTCATATTTTGCATTATAATACCGCGTGTTCCACAAACAAAATTGCGTGAATATAAAAATAATCATCTCATAAACCTAAGGGGTAAAAAGTCAAATTATGTACGTAATATTATTTTTTTTAGGTTGCCACTTTTGTCGGGTTTTTTAAATGAGCAAACTTATAAAGCATAATTTTATTTAAAAAAAAATTATAATTTTTTTGTGCAAATGTTTCAAAAAGCTGGGAGTTTTTCCTATTCTAGGCCTAGCGTGCTACCATCCTTGATCGCATTATCACTTACCAAAAGGTGAGATAGTGATATAAAACAAATAGTTATTTAAATAGATAATAATAATACATTTTGACTAAATTAAAGACTTAAGGTACGGACACACCGCAGTGTCCTGCGATCTACGGGCGCGATCGTAGTACTTTTCAATTGTTTTCTGATCGCGTTTGGTGTGAACCAGTCGGTAAAAATACTACTGCGCTATCTGATCGCTGCCTAAATCGCGCACGCAGGACGCTGCGGTGTGTCCGTGTACCTTTAAAGAAAAAAAAATGACACAAAAAATAGTAATAAATAACACATTAAATGTTAAAATTAAAATAAACTATTATAACATACAGGCCCTCAAATTCAATTTAAAGTACAAATTCAATTTAATATTATATTAACTATTATAATATAACTATTATATCAACCTTAAAAAAATATTAAGTGTTTTATAAACATTAAACCATTTTGGTAGATATTTCAAATTAAGCAACTTGTTCTTACAATGCTTTCTAAAAAATGATGCTTTTTAGGGTTCCGAACCCAAAGGGTACCAACGGAACCCTATTATTACTGAGACTCCGCTGTCCGTCTGTCTGTCTGTCTGTCTGTCTGTCTGTCTGTCTGTCTGTCTGTCCGTCTGTCACCAGGCTGTATCTCATGAACCGTGATAGTTAGACGGTTGAAATTTTCACAGATGATCTATTTTTGTTGCCGCTATAACAACAAATACTAAGAACAGAACAAAGTTAAAAATTAAAGAAAAGTTTTAAAAAGTTTTTTACGATAGCGCAGCGCCACCTATCTAGTTGCTAAGATGGCGCTATCGTCTTTACCTTAATCTGAATCTCGGAAGCGGCTCCAACGATTAAATAAAATTTAGTATACCTACAGGGGATTTCGGGGGCGATAAATCGATCTAGCTAGGAGTCATTTTCAGAAAATGTTGTTTTATTCGTGTTTTCAATAATCAACTTTATTGATAATCAACTTAAAATATGACTCTTCCCGACATCTATTGGCGAGTAGAAGTACTGTATCAGTAAAGCAGTTAGTTGCTCTCAATTAAAAAAAATAGTATTATTACTCGTCAATAGATGTCGGGAAGAGTCATAATTGTCTGTTTAAGTGGCAAAAAATACCGAGCAAAGCTCGGTCAACCAGATATTTAATATTTTGAGATTTTATAATTTATTAATGACTACAATTACTATTACTACTATTACTATTACTACTATATAATACTATTCTACCTTTGTGTTAACGTTTACTTAGTTGGTGTTAGAAGTTCGTTAGAAACTCAATAGATGGCGTTCGGAACCCTCCGAGTGCGGGACAAAGTCTGACTCGCACTTGGCCAGTTTTCTTAAATAAAGATACGGTATCTTTAACTGAATTCTCCACAATACAAGTCCATTTTAGTTTAAACTCGCTCATTTGTCTCCAAACATTTACCTAATGAGCAATAAACTGCAAGCGAAAGCACTCATTTCGCTTGTTTCACTCATTTCATTCACTTCTTTTTAGTTAAATACAAAAGGAACCATTTTGACGAAACAACTCTTTATGAAGTGATTCGAGGTTTTTGGAGCGTAAAACGAAAATTGTTTCGGGAGTAAAATGTATTTTACTGTTGAAAAAATAAGATTTAAAGTATTTACGTAAACAGTTTTTTATTAAAGGTTTAATAAAAGGTTTAATATTGAAGCTTTTTTTACATAGAACTGGGTAGATAGATAGATAGATAGATAGACAGATAGATAAACTCTTTATTAACCACTTATAAAAAACAGAAACACATTAAAACTAAACAATTTAAATCTAATAGCGTCAATGGGCGGTCTTATCGCTTTAAGCGATCTCTTCCAGACAACCATGCAAGGAAAGGATTACAATCACGAAGGCGGTGGTTTATAAAACGTGTGAATAAAATAACAAACCTATCACTAAGTATAATAAAAATAAATTATAACAAATTGTAAACAAACTACACTATAATAAATACCCTAAAATAAATGCATAATATATACACATATAATACATACATACATATATATTTATATAAATATATACATATATATTAATAAATACTTAAATATTACAAAATGGGTAGCACTTGACCACTATCTCACCTGATGTTAAGTGATGATGCGGTCGATGATGGAGCGCGCTTACCCAAAAGATACCTATTAACTCGCGATTTGAAGACCCCCATATTGTATTTAGCTAGAAACACAGACTCAGGCAGGGCATTCCATTCCCTGGCGGTTCGTATGATAAACGAAGATGCAAATCGATTCGTTGGGGTAGATGGTATATCCACCATGAAACGGTGGCTTGGTGTGGCTTGGTGGCTTTAATAATATGTATCTGTATCGTATCGTAGTGTAAGGAATATTTTAAATGATTTTTAAAATCATTCAACCACCCTCGTCGCTATGTATTTTTTAGTAACCGACTTCACAAAAAAGGAAGACGTTCTCAATTCGTCTGTGTTTTTTTTTTGTGCATATGTTACGCGATTACTCCTTCAATTCTGAACCGATTCGAATGATTATTTTTGTAATCGGTAGGGTACGTTTCCGAGGAGGTCCCATTGTAATTTCATCGAGATTTGATAAATATCTCCAGAGATATGACGATAAACGTCTCAAACTTGCTACTGAAATTGACTCGCGGGGCATTGAAGTCAGTTGTTTTAGTTTTTAAACTATCTTAATTAAATCTTTTAGGCCAGCGTTTGACCAGTGTCTTGTCTAGTGGTAAGCTATAATTGTGCTGCTGAATGGTTATGGCGGCAGATTTTTTTTTAATACTTTATAGGCTAGCGTTTGACCCCTATCTCACCTGTTGGTAAGTGATGATGCGGTCGAAGATGGTAAGCACGCTAGGCCTAGAATAGGAACTGGCTCTCAAGGATAGCTGCCAGAACACATTAGATGTTTGGTGACAGATTTTCTAGCTTGAGGGTGGTAGCTGGCCAGGCGGACACTAGATAGTGTCCTACCACCATGCGGGGGTTGTTGGTTTCTTAACGATGTTTTCCTTCACCGGAGGGCCACTGTGAGAAGCGCACATACATTTTTCTATAGAAAAATCCATTGGTGCACGGCGGTTTGAACTCGGTACCACGGCATCAAAGCCGAAGTTCTCCCGATTACGCCACCGGGCCCTCAATCCATTGGTGCACGGCGAAATTTTTTTCCTTAAAAGTGATAAGCTACTTTTTGGTAGCAAGTTAGGCGGAGCATTTATATAATATGCTCCTACCATGACTTATTACTGATGACAAAACTATTGCGCAATATATAAATGTGGAACTTCAAAGCTGTTTTTCAAATCAGTAATACATATATTTATATCTTGCTTTATTCCCAAAATTCACCCAAATGAAAATAGTACAAAAGACCGTCTTCAAATTACACATTAGGATAATTACATTACACTATCTTTCACGTTCACAGATGACCCTGTTAGAGATACCGCGTAATATAAAAATTACATGGCGAAATAGACGGGCTCCTAAATTTTTGTAACAATTTTTATCTTCGGAGTGGTATGTATACAATATTTTAGGTGAAATAAATTAATATAGAACAAATAAAACAACCAGCATTTCTTCAGGTGGTAAGAATCAATATCGCCATTTCGTACGACCATTTCGTTTTATCGTGGGGGAGAAACAAGCATCTCACCTATATCTTATCCTCATAATGTATAACTTGAAATGATAGGGGAAGACGACAGTGAGACAAAACCATTCTAGATAATAAAAGATATATAAAAGATAGATAATAAAAGATATTTCACCAAGTGACAAATCGCAACTTTGCCAACCTGTTTTCCTAATGACCTTAGTTTTTGGTGAGTGTCTCGAGGAGTCAAGACCATTTTGTTACACGTACAATTATGGATAACACAAGAGCCTTCTCGTAGTTAACAGTTTACTTCAAATTAATTCGAACATGTGAAATAAACCATTGAATGATGAGTAATCAATTTTGTGTTGCTTAGCTTGAAAATAATTGTAAATGAAATGTGTAATGATAAATGTCTAATGTAAAAATGTTAGTGGTGCGTTACCAATGTTCTGCCTGCGACATCTACATGCGGGTACAAGGGAGATCTATGTCCTCATCCCAAACTTAAATAAACTGATAAGTGACCCTTTGACATCCGGTATGTACCCCGGACTGGCCTTTGTACCCGGGTATGCTCGGGTTACCCGGGTTGTACCTAACCCGAGTTCACCCATGTACCCGTATAGCAAACAGGATTTAAGATAACAATAGGAAAATTGTCGTCGAAATACAATGACACATGACCCTTTTTAGGGCTGAATTTGTTTGGTAAAGATCTGAATTTTTAAATAGCAAATGTTTTAAAAGCAACTCCTTAAAATCAAAAGCGTTCAAGTATTTTGTTCGGGCGTATTTATTTTCTGTATGTGTTTTGTATACTCATGACTTTCTCCTTTTCTTCTTTCAACTGTGTGAGTGCCCACAATTTTTTATTTTATTAGTTTATATTCTTATACAGGTCGATAATTATGTAGTTCTCAGGTCTATTATCATATAAAGGTTGGAAAATACCAATGGGCCCTGAAGGGAAGTATAAAATAGATTAATTTACTTTAAGGAAACATTCCTTCATTTTTTAAAAGAAACTTTTCTTTAATATATACTCAACAAAAAAATAATTTGCTAAATCATTCCACTCGTTTTCAAGTTATGGATTGACCAAGGGAAATAGAGATATTTATAAAACCCAAAATCACCGAATTTCGCAGATTTTAGGTAACATACATAAAAAGTTACACACACACATAAATACATCTTCATTTTGTGTAGTCGGAAAATAGTATTTATAGTTATCTCTAGTAATATACTTCAATGGTGATTGCTCAAGCTGTCGATACTGAAAGAATTAACACGTCCGGATCTCATCGAGGATGGAATACTAAAGAGAGCGGGTGATGGGATTACTTATTAGCTATACCGCCTCAAGTGATATCTAGTCTTTTCCTTATTATTTCCAAAGTATGGTATGGGGATTTCTTCTCCACATACGTAGTATCTCCTTACGGTATGTGTTCTCCACTACCATTGACGTCATAGCAATATAATGTCGATGTCCACTACTTACATGAAACTGCGGGGCACAATTGTGACTGTTGTAAGCTCATATATAATGAAAAATTAGGTACCTACCTTGATGTGCGTAGGCAAACATTAATTTCGATGTTGCTTAGTATAGCTCTTGTAGAAGTTTTAGAAATACGGAAATGACGTATAAACTCAATATCATTCCATTTATGCCAATGAATCTGAGTCATTATTATAAAAATCCATTTATAAATTCGAAGGGAAACAAACTATCAAGTTATAATAAAAAATCTGTCGCCAAAACATCTAATGTGTTCCGTCAGCTATCCTTGAGAGCCAGTTCCCATTCTAGGCTTAGCGTGCTTACCATCTTTGACCGCATCATCACTTACCAACAGGTGAGATAGTGGTGAAACGTTCACACATAAGATATTAAAAAAAAATAACACATTGGCTACTTTTTATTCCGGTATTCCCACGGGACCGATGTCTACGCAGGTAAAACCGCGGGGCATAGCTAGTAAATTAATAAGCTAGATTCTGCCCGAATACAAAATACCTACAGCAAGATTATAAAATTTTCCTTTCACCTAAAATCATTCAAACTTCAGAGAAACCGATTGGACCGTTTGCATAAATTCTTAAAACTACGTCGAGCCTAGACTGGGTCTGCATACAAAATGTAATCCAAAACCGTCTCTAGAATATCAGAGAGCTGGATTTGTTCAATAAATAGGAGGCCTTAAATGTTTAAGTCCTTTAAAGATTAGTTCGGGGTAAGAATATTAACTTTTTCCAAAAAGGTCTGCCAGGCTAAGGTAAAAAATTCTTTAAAAGAACTTCTGCTTGTCTGACTAGGGTTGTTACCATCTCAGTAATTACAAGCTTTAATTTAAATTGCCGTGTTAGTATGTAAGTTTGTGAGGGTCTAATCTTAGAGGCTAAATCATAAATACTTTCCTATATTTTGTTTCTTGAAGTGTTACACACTTTATATTTATGTAAATTGTTACACACAATCCATAATTTCATCGTATCGACGGGACTCGAACACGCAACCCCCGGATAACATGTCCAGGTGCTCTGCCAATTAAGCCACGGTCCGATACCATTGATACGACGAAATTAGTGGATTGTATGAAACAAAATACTTTCTGATTCTGTTGGACTCAAATTTGGTATATTTTGTGATAATGCAGTAAAGTATGGTGCCATCAAGACCTGACCTGATGTTGGAGCCGGGCTGTAGGAACTAGAACTTCGTAATGTAAAATGGTAGGACAGTCGAATTTGGGCAAGTATGTTCTATACGATATAATTCGTGGTTACTTTTCAGTACACATAATAACGTCTTTGTAAAAAGCTTGGATTTAAAAAGTTTTTTTACATTTTATTTAATTAAATTTAGATAATATATTTTTGCTTTGAAAATTCAAGGTAACAAGTAAAAAAACAGGGCACGTGAGAACTATTTTCTTCTGGGCTTAACATGCTACCGTCTTCAGCCACATCTTCACTTATCAACAGGTGAGACAATAATCAAACGCTAGCCTATAGTATTCTATAAAAAAATAGTGAGAGCCGCCGCAAATGGGCATTGGGGCAGACGGTTTTTTAAGTAGAGACCACGTGTAAGCAATCATAGTGTAGGAACAACCTCGGGCAAGTTAGATGGAATGAAGATCTGCGAAAGGCGGTACTAGATGCGGAAAACCTAAGATCGAGCCAAGTAGCGTTCCTTTAGAAAAACCTTTGTCCAACAGTGGATTATAATATAAACCAATGATGAAAGAAGCAACGATCACACGTTCCCATTAATGTATTCTTTTTTAAACACAAAATGGTTTATAAATCAATCAATCAATAGAAAGTTTATTTCAAAGAATGTAGGATACTTAATAGTTGTTTACCGTCGTTTACCAGTCGATCGTGAAGTCAAATTCAATTCATTCGAGAAACCTTATTTCTCAGTTGATTTAATATGCATGCGGACAAGAATAGTGTAGGCTCCTGAATACGTGAAACCCATGAATAAGTGAACCAGATCGCGGCGGTTCGAACCGGATTTTCTTTGATCCGATACGCCTTCATTATGGCGGTGTTTAAAGTTATAGATGCTTTTATGTAAGATTTTTTAATAAAAGAACGACGTAAAGCCTACGTTCATTGATATTCGATATTTTAGCGTCTGTGTTGGTGTGTCTTTGGTATATCTTAAAGTTATAGCGACTCATCCCGGCTTTGCACGGGTAGAGCATATTATATGTCAGCATCTGTTTGCATTAGTTTGTTGTTTGTAGTCTTCGACAATCATAGCAATTTATGTTAACCAATTTTCACAAAACCTTAATGAATTATACACATAAACCTTCCTCATGAATTACTCTGTCAAATGGTGAAAACCACCTCACCACCTCAAACTCAAACACCTTTTTAATTCTCAATAGGCAAGCGAAAACATTTTTTATCTCTATTTGACTGGAGGTACTTAACAGATCACAATTAATTTTCAATAGGAGTATATATATTTTTTTAAAATAGGTCTACAATTGATCGAGAAATTGGTGAACATCCTCTCACTTTTGAAGTCGGTTAAATCGCACACCTTTAAACTCAAATTAAGATCGTTTAAAAAACTAAAAGAACCGACTACAAATGCCGCGCCATTAATTTTCAGTACCAAGTTTGGTGTATGTATCTCCATATCTCTGGATATACTTATAAAATCTCGAAGAAATCACTATGGTATCACCGTTGGAATATTCCCTTTTTTAACAAAAAAATAAGCATCAAAATTAGTTCATAAACGACGAAGTTATCCGTGAACAAACATAAAAAAAATATATATACGGTCGAATTCAGAAACTTCCTTTTTTTTGAAGTCGGTTAAAAAGAGCAATATTATTCCGAGAAATATTTCATTATTTTCGTAAGTTTTATATTATTTTGAAACATTTTCAGCCCGACTGCGCTAGAAACGTGGGTAATGTTTTTGTTATCGCGAAATCTTGCTCCATCGCTCCCTAAAATGCTGAAATCTCGCGATATGGCATAATTTCCGTTACCTGTATGTCACTGTCTCGAATTCTGGGCGTTATTTAGATAACTTAATGTTGCGAGCATGGAAAAATGTGCTGTTGCTGACTTTAAATAATATTTTTGGGTAAGACTTAAATTATTCGGAGCGAATATGGAAAAATGTGCTGTCGTTAATGTTGATATTATATTTTAGTAAAATAAAAATTATTCCAATTTGTTTTTTTTTTAACTTATTTTTAAGAACGATTTCGATGTTTCACAAAATATCGGAGACTCACATTAAACGAAAATCTGGTACGGGACTCGAACCTGCACCCCCGGATAACATGTTATCATGGTATGGGTTCGAGTCCCATCGGTACGATGTATTTTTTGGATTGTGTTTAACAATTTACAAAACTATAAAATGTGTTACACTTCAAGAAACATAATACATGGTAAATAATACTAATAATAAGGCCAGTGACTATGAAAACGTAAAAACTTATAACAATTTATTTTTTTTATTAAGAAAAATTCTTGTTAACCTCTCCAACTAAGCTAAATATGCTTGTGTCTGGAGTGGGTTCACGTCAATAGTGCAATGGGTGGGGATCGAACTAACAACATCGCGATCGCCAGTCCAACACCTTATCCATTGGGCTATTGCCCACCACTAAAGTGCTTTCCTTAAGACGTAAAGGTAGGCTAATATTTTATAGCATAGAAAGGTAAGTTAAAGACAGATTGGGATAATTTTACCTAACAAGTTGATTTTGTTTAATTGCGTATAACACGTTATAATTAATTGATAACCAAGGTTTGCCGCAAACAAACAAAATATATAAATCCTTGTAAAAGTGAGTTTCTAGGCGCAATTAATTTTAAAAACTTTCAACAACTCCATTAGATGACTTTTAAAGACATTCGATACCCAGTTACTTTGTAGACGTTGCCGCGTTACCAAGATATAAATATGACACTGCGGGCCAAGACAATGACGCTACAATATATATATATTTTTAATATCTTATAGGCTAGCGTTTGACCACTATCTCACCTGTTGGTAAGTGATGATGCGGTCGAAGATGGTAGGCACGCAATATAAATCATCACCAATAATAAAAATGCGAAAGTCGGTTAGTTTTTATGTTTGGGACTTCTTCACGGTCAAACGGCTGGACTGATTTAGCTGAAAATTTGCACAGCCAGTATCATGAATTATGTATGTCATAGGGCACTTCTTAACGTAGGCAAAGTCGTGGAGTACAACTAGTTAAACAATATACGTTCACGTAAACATGTGTAACTCAGGAGTGTCTTACAAAAAACATGTACATCTTTGAAAAAGATTTAATACATCGTAAATCACACGTTTTGAAAATACATCTTTAAATCACTCCTCTTAGGATGAATTGTAGATCAATTGAAGCATGCAAAATGTTGAGTGAGACAACTATTGCTGGGTATTATGATTCGAAAAGAGATAGATTGATTATTGATAGGCAACGTACGTCAGTCGTCGTTAGACACTGTGAAAATAATGCACGGAAAACTATTTCTTCTATTCCTCAAAATAAATTGCAATTCATTCAGTTAATTGTTGTTGTAACTTCAAATTAAATCTGATTTACTAGAGACCGGTGATAATCACATACTTTTCAATCACATTGATCCTAAACAGCCAGAAAAATTAAAGATGTATAAGAGTGATTTGATTGAAAAGATTTATAAATCTCTTATCTTTCAAATGATTTACTTTGCGCATCGCATTGTTTAGCTTTTGGTAAAATTTTATTTTTCGTCTTGTTGACGTTCAAAATGTTCGCGTGGTTTTAAAAAGGCATGTAAATAAGATATATATAGCCAAAGTTTCTTAGGATACCTTCATATTTACAACACTAAGTTCATAGACCGATTCGATAAATTACGTAAAGGAAGGTAAAACGATACATATACAATTTTATTACTGATTTAACAAGTCTACCACATGAGACCCTGAAATCAGTTAGTAGATATCGTAACTTCAAAAACACTTTCAGCCTAAGTCCAGTTGTTTAATTTAACAGCTACTCTGTGGACTTCCTCGGTGCCACTATTAACTGTAAGACCTTTAATGGTCACATAAACAGGCAATGTATAGTCCGGAGCCAGTATGGACTATACGATTGATTCTTTGGTCAACATCAACATCTTGATTACAATCACACACAAACATACCCACACACACTCTCTCAAACACACACACACACACGCACACACGCGCGCACAAACGCACACACACACACACACATACACAGTTATACACAGTCGCGCGTACGCATACGCACGCACGAGCACTAGCACGCGCACTCGCACACACACACACACACACACCCACACCCACACACACACACACACACACACACATACAGACACACACACACGCACACGCGCGCGCACACGCAAACACGGCTTACTTAGTAATTGTCTCATTTACAAATATTTAATATTTATTTCATGCATTTTTTCTACCGTACTAGTCTATATGGTAGAAAAAGCGTTTCAACACTATTTCACCTGTTGGCTTACCAACAGTTTCACGATGTGGTCGGGGATGGTAGCACGCTAGCCCTAGAATGAGATGTTTGACGATGTTTTAGAGATGACACATGGTTAGTGACAGATCTTCCAACTCGAGGGTAGGGAGGGTAGTGTTAGCTGCCAAGGCGGACATTATAATTATCTTTCGTATCTCCTGTTTTATCCCAAAACATAAAAAAGACCAGAATTTATAACGACAAAATTTTAAAGGCTTCGTACCTCAAGAGGTAAAAAAGAAACCCGTATAGGATCACTTTGTTGTCCGTCTGTCTGTCTGTCGGTCCGTCTGTCAAGTCCTTTTTTTCAGAAATACGTAAAGGTATCAAGTTGAAACTTGTATCAAAAACTCGGGTCTACGATATCTTTCGGCTAATCAAATCATCGCGATCAAAAGATATGACTTGTCATATCTTTTGATCGCGATGTGATGTCCACAAGACTCAAAGAACACATTGCTTCCATGAAGAACGTGGACAGCGGTAGCTCGGCGGTTACAGAGCACGCTCTCACATCTGGGACAACGCACTACATCAGATTTGACAAGGCACGGATTTTGGCGCGTGAAAAGTACTTTGTACCCCGCAAAATCCGAGAAGCCATTGAGATCAGTCGTCGTCGTAACTTCAACAGAGACAGAGGGTGGTACCTGTCACATAAGTGGAAAACCGTTCTTCATGGAAAGCACGTCACCAGTGGCAACAGTGAGGAGGACACCTTGAGTTCCGTCTGCCAGTTGGATGAGGTTTCGTCTGAAGTAAACAGCAGTGATGAAGACGAAGCCCTCCAACCTAATCCCGCGCCTCCACTATGTACACCGCATCATCACCCCCCACCAACACCACCACCGCCGCCGCCGCCGCCCGCTCCGTCCGCCCGCGCTGCACGAACAGCGGCCCGCAGTGCGAGGTTGAACGCGTCGGCGAGCGCCCCGCACTCAAGATCCTGAAGAAGGCCTCCGGATGAGGCCGAAACATATGTCGATCGCTATATCGACATCGCGTAAGTCACGTTAAATTCCCGTTTTTAAATCTATAAGATATGACTTATTATTTGCAGTTTCTGAACTAACAGTGTCTAGGCATCGTTCTTGGGATCGAAATGCAAAGTTAAGGTGTCTTTTTACCCGACTACGACGAAGCAAAAAGGAGGATTATGTTTTTGACCGGTATGTGGGTATGTATGTATGTTTGTATGTATGTTTATCTGTTCCCTCATAACTTCTAAACTACTTATCATAATTTGTCAAATGGTGTGTCGGTAACCGCGTCTTATTTATCTGCTGGTTATAGGATATACTACATAACAACAAAGAATGTGGCGCCCTCTATAGGGCACGAAGGCAAGAACTAAAAAAAAATTTTCACCCCACCCCATCGCGTGGGGTATCGTTAAATAGGGATTTTAAAATGAAAGTAGGGTTTGGTACATCATATTTTTGTCAAGCGTAGCGTTTACGAGATATATCCCGTCGAAGTGAAGAAAACTAATGTTTACCTAACGGCGCGGCGTCGCAAAGAAGCAATAGGGAGGGTTATGTGTTTGTTGATCGCTATGTATGTATGTAAGTATGTTGAAATGTATGCATGTATACATTTATGCAAAAGCTCCAAAATACTTGAAATAAAAAATAAGTTCAAAATGTTAAACCCGATTACTGAAATATCACGCTCTAAAAATTATGAAACAAGAAAATATTCTCATCTGAGATCGCTATGTACAAACTATTCAATATGTATCGTTTATTATATAAAAAAAACTAACTTTTAATAAATATTTTATCGTATTTTATGTATACATATTCTTAGTGGTGCTCAGAGGATAGCCGTGCGGCCGTGGTAGTATGTCACCTACCGTAACAAAACAATACATGAAAAGTAGCATATAACCACGGGTATCCACTGAACACCGCTAAGAATATTCCTAATAAAATACTATAAAATATTTATTCAAAGTAAGTTTTTTATATAATAGACGATACATATTGAATAGTTTGTACATAGCGATCTCACATGAGAATATTTTCTTGTTTCATACTTTTTAGAGCGTGATATTTCAGTAGTAGGGTTTTACTTTTTGAACTTATTTTTTATAACCTATCTTTTGAGAAGTTGGTACGGATTACGGAAGCCTCGGTGGGCGAGTCCAATTCGCACTTGGCCGGTTTTTTAAATGTGTTTATAGGCTTTTTTTTTACCGTTTGACCTATAACTAGCCTGGTGGTAAGCGATAATATTGTTACATCGCGTCGTCGAGTCGCGATGTTTCGCCAAGCTTCTCGAACAAAAATACCGTGGGAAAGAATAGACTAATTAGGGGCTATAAACACCCGACCCGACCGTCATAAAAGTAACCTTCCGGGAATTCCGACCCTAGTCAATGTACCTAGTTTTGTAGTTAAGATTGAACCTTATTCATAAGTAGTTAGAGATCAAATTAGCATGTATGGTAAAGTTGTTTACATCAGATGCTCAAAGGAAAGCCGCCCCTTTTGTTTGTGATTTTTATTGCTTTGTTTTGAACGTCTTTTGTCTATTGTTTGAGTCAATACTGGAAAGTTCCGTAGAAATATTCTCGTCCTATATAAGATGTTGAAACCGCGGCTTGAGTCAGTCATTTCTTTGGAAGCGACAGTGTTACTATCTAAGCGCGGATAGCGACCAAGTGATCGTTAAGTGTTATCAGTGAACTCGTGTTGTGAACTGTGAACAGTGAAATCAGTGATTGTGAACTAACGACCTCAGTGCGTGTTAACGGACTTTTGATAATTGTGCAAGACGATTTGGACAACTACTGTGGAACATTGTGCTAACCTAGTGATCAGTGGAAATAAACGTTCATCTCATCGGATTGGCATTTTAATACCACCCCGCACGTAACAATATGGTTGAGGATAGTGAACACGCTAGAGCTAGACTACCCTCACTCTCAAGGGCTGTGTGCTACCGGAACACCGTACGGTTATGGCTGCAGGTTTTCTCCTTGAAAGTGATAAGTTACTTCTTTGTAGCAAGTCATGCGGAATATATAATATGCTCCAACCAACCACCTGTGGTCCATACTGTAGGTAATAATCCTGTAATATTGTACATAGGAAACTGTCGTACATGAAACTTAATGCTCTTGTTTGTGGACTCCAGTGTATATGAAACTTTAAGCTCGTTTTAATGGTCTCCCTTTTTATTACAAAACTCATGTTCATCGACTTTAATAGTTTTATTACTGAAGTTCGTTATTTTTCATATAATATAGTTTTGCAGTAAAATGTTTGATTTATTTTACTTTACTTTAGAGGTCGCAGAGCAAGTTTTAAATAAAACTTTGATCTCATTTGTTTTTGGACCGACTTCAAAAAAGGAGGAGGCTATCAATTCAGATGTTTATTTTTTAACGTATGTTCGGCCTAAATTCCGTCATATTTATAGACCGATTTCGAAAAGGGTTTATTCAAAAATGGTCGTATTTAAATTTGTAAAGATCTGATTATCTCCAGAGATATGGATAAAATCTCCTCGAACTTGGTACTGAAAATAACTGCATTAGAAGTCGGCTTTTTAAGTTTTTAGAACTAATTATCATTCTTGAAGGGTTTTGTAAATCTAATTATATCACTTAGATAAGTTGACATTTGTATAAAAACTTACCAGAACCACAGAACGGATGTAGTTACTTTTTGTGTAAAAACTATTAAGCCTAATGGTTTTAGAAATGAAAAGAATGGACTGCAAATGGAAACTTAAAAAAATAATAATATATAGAGCAGCAAACAAGCTTACGACACTCGAAAGAAGTTAGCGCCGTCTGCAATACCAGAGGCAATATCGATGCGTTGGTTCTTTTTCTTCACTTTTAATGTCGTCTGGGAGTTTTTTATAAATATTTACAGCCATATCATTAGGACCAGTGCTATGCATTTTAAGCTTAGGACTTGGCAGAACTAAATCATCAATCATTAAAAAAACATACAGACGATTTGAGAACCTCCTTCTTTTTGGGAAGTCGGTTGAAAAATAAATGAAAGACAATTCGGATATAAAGATTATCCTAAAGATAGCTTTAAGTGTGCTATTTTCACGTCTGGCACTACATATAGCAGGTAAAAGTTACTCTAAAGACAGGCCATCTTGGATAAAAATGCTTAAAACTTTCCACAAGTTGAGGCGATGAGAAATTGGTCCTCCGTGTGTCTATGAAGAGTTATGGACTCTGCCAAAATGCGGTAATCTATATTTATTCCTTAAACGCAATATTAGGGTGCGTTCACAATATATTCGCTATTGTGGTGATGGATAGATTTCAATATTTAATAATGTGCGAGTATCAAGAATCAAAGAATCAAAGCATTTATTCAGTATGTAGGCAGTATAAATATACGCACATATACACGTCAAATTCATAAATCATAAAATAAATCATAACCAATTATCAAGTAAACATAGCAAAAGCAGAATTAAACGCTTTGAATTAGAAAAAAAAAGTAATGAACCATTCAGCTGTCATCCAATCGTTTACGTCAGAATATTAAAAAAAAATTAAAGTAGGTTAAAACCAACCATACATGTAACTGTGTGTTTCAGTACTTTAGATAATTTTAATATAAAAAAAATATAAAAAGTGAAATAGTTAAACACAACATAGAGAAACGCGTACCGATCACAGTACATATCGTGATCCAAATGGAACTGATAGTCCGTATCATTAATAAAGTTTAAAGGTGATCTATCAAAACTGTGATCATTTTGATTAAAATAAAAAAAACATCGATAAAAGAAATCAATAAGAAAGATACTTATGTTACTTTTTAACAGTAGTTATATTAATATATTTTTTTAGTTTTCCTATTACCAAAGTTTACAAATTTTACGATAAAATTATAGTAAAACAGGTTACTGTTTTATTATAATTTTCACTATTAAGTGAGGCCATAATGATGGTCGTCTTATCGCAAAAAGCTATTTATTTCACTTTTAACATAAATCGTGTTGTAATCTAAAGATAAATGAAAAACTTTTGCCTACATATTAGGATATTTTAATAGAATAGAATAGAAAAAATCTTTATTGCACACCATTTCAAAAAACAACAGACAGCAAATTAACGTACTTAAATTACTATAGGTAATACAATGGGCGGTCTTATCGCTTAAAGCGATCTCTGCCAGACAACCTTTGGATGGACAGAATTTTTAGAAGGAGTTGCTGGTGGTACAATGCGTAACATAATACTAACTACAGTGCTAATAAATGAATAAATAAAATAATCAAAACTCATGTAATCATCATAATAATATATAGATACATTTACATACTACTACATACCAATACAAAATACAAACATACTTATACGTACACAAATATTCATATTCCATACATTATTTTAACATCATTTTAATATTACTATTATCCAGACTAATATTTAAATAACCGGCAAAGTGCGTATCGGGCCACGCGCAGTGTAGGGTTCCGTAGTAGCCTGTTATTCAATGCAAGTCTTTACCCGTTATAAACAAGCAACTAGGTATTCTGTCTTTGTCACTTTAAAGGATTTATTCTAAGGATTTTGTATTTGGTACAAATATATCCAACACCCAAGTTCAACGACTATTACTGCTAAACTAATAAAGTTATCTTAACCGCTATAATTTTTCTTTAAAGTTCATGAAATGCGCTATCATCACGAATTTTTTCAGATTTTTCAAGCAAGTAGTTTAGCTTTGAGAGGGGGGAGGACGCCCTACTGGAACAAAATTTTGCACTTTAAAGTTTAATATTTCGTAAATAGAGTATTCAATCGAAAAATAGTATAAGCAACTCTTAAGTCATTTTAAAAGACCTATTTAACGATAACCCACAAGATGGGGTAGACGATGAAAAAAAAATTCATCCCCACTTCTCATATAGGGGAGCTACCCTAATAAAAATTATTTTTACAATTTTATTTCAGCACTTTGTCGGCGTAATATATATACATACTCCCAGAAAATTACAGCTTTCTAGTATTAACGGTCTCTTAGCAAAACCTCGGACCGACAGACAGACAGAAGGACATGACGAAACTATAAGGGTTCCTTGTCAGGACTACGGAACCTTAACAACGTTTGTGACTATGTTACTCTGTCTGTTGCAAATTTGCGTCAGCAAAATTGAAATACATAAATCAATCTACCAAAAAAATATGATCTAAAAGTATTATTATTTCGTATTTAAGGACTGCGACCACATCATCGCTTACAAAAAAATAAGATAGACCGTAGTTAAACGCTAGCCTATAAGATATAAAATAAGATAAAAAATAAGATAGACCGTAGTTAAACGCTAGCCTATAAGATATAAAATAAGATAAAAAATAAGATAGACCGTAGTTAAACGCTAGCCTATAAGATATAAAATAATGTAGTGTCGATAAGCACATTTATTTAAAAAATGAGAAAGATCACTGTGCGTTATTAGGTACTCTACTTTATTGATAGTGTTCGTCTGGGGCGCTGAATTGGACATTTTTCTGTTTTATATCGGCACGTACTAGATGTCTTTAATGCCCTTGGCCACTCATAGTGGCAATATGTTTATGCAGGGAAAGAAAAAAGTGGCTAATATGCACGATTTATGTAACATGGTTTTGTAATAGATAGATAGATAAACTCTTTATTGACCACTTATAAAAAAACAGAAACACATTAAAACTAAACAATTTAAATCTAATAGCGTCAATGGGCGGTCTTATCGCTTTAAGCGATCTCTTCCAGACAACCATGCAAGGAAAGGATTACAATCACGAAGGCGGTGGTTTATAAAACGTGTGAATAAAATAACAAACCTATCACTACCAAGTATAATAATAATAAATTATAACAAATTGTAAACAAACTACACTATAATAAATACCCTAAAATAAATGCATAATATATACACATATAATACATACATACATACATATATATATATATATATATATATATATATATATATATACATATAAATTAATAAATACTTAAATATTACAAAATTTAAAACAATAATACCAAAGGAAACAGATAGTTTTAAAAGTAGTTATGACGAAGAAAGGTAGTAGGCCTTGACACGGCTTTTAAAAGTATCTATTGTCTGAGAGCGTCTAATTTCTACAGGTAAGGAATTCCATAGCACAACGGCTTTAAAATGAAAGGAGTTTCCATAGAAAGTAGTATTATGTGAAGGAATTTTTAATCTTAAGTTCTCTGATGACCTAAGTGAAGGACGAAGTGGGTGGGACAAGTAAAGATATTGAAAGCGTTCTTGAAGATAGTGGGGAGACGAAGGATTGAAGAGTATGGAATAAAGAAGTGAAAGGATATGAGCATCCCGGCGACGGCGAATAGGTAGCCACTCGAGCTTAGCGCGGAATTCGGAAACGTGGTCATATTTTCGTAGGCCAAAAATAAACCTTATACAAAAATTTTGAAGGCGCTCAAGTTTATCCAACTGCTCTTGAGTAAGGTCGATGTAACAGACGTCAGCATAATCTAAGATAGGGAGAAGGAGAGACTGTGCAAGCGCAATCTTAGTGGTAATAGGTAAGAAATTACGCAATCTGCGCAGGGATCCTGCGGATGCAAACATCTTGCGGCTGGTTTCCATTAATTGGGGACCCCATGATAGACAAATTAACTAAGTAATTAACATTATAAGTTTTGAAAGCCTTCTGTTTTTGAGAGCCTCGTTGGCGCAAGAGGTCGCTGGATAAAATCTTAGCACGGGTGTTTGTCCAAAGATGGTAGGAGCATTTTATATCAATGTTCCGCCTGACTTGCTAACAAACAGTAGCTTACCACCGTCAAGGAGAAAATCTGCCGCCATAACCTTACGGTGTTGCTGCAGCACACAGATCTTCAGAGCCAGAGTGAATAGTCTGACTCTAACATGGTAGCCTAGAATCAGGCTACCGGGTTCACCATCTTTGACCACATCATCGTTTACCACCAGGCGAGATAGTGGTCTGAGTGCAGTTCCCTTAACTTAGCCTGTGATTGTTGTACATCGTACGGCCTACGGTCATCGTAATTGCTTTAGTTGAAGTTAACTATACGAATGCGAAACTGAAATTCGCCAATACATTTGAGGCTTATGCGCCGCTGAGTGTTGCGTTGCCGTAGAATGGTAAAGTGATCATTGTCCTGTGATTTCTGAACATTGCTGGACGTGTCTCTGATCAATCTCAATAAGCATATTGTTCTTTTGGATAGTTCCAAAGTTCTAATATTCTGTAACGTAATGTCTTCTTAGTAGTCTAAGAAGACATTACGTTACAGAATATTAGAATGTAGTGAAAATAATTAAGATAGTTTAAAAACTAAAACCGACTTCCAGCGAGTCAATTTCAGTAGCAATTTTGAGACGTTTATCGTCATATGTCTGGAGATACTTATCAGATCTCGATGAAATTACAATGAGACCACCTCGGAAACGTACCTTACCGAATACAAAAATAATCACTCAAATCGGTTTACAATTGACGGAGTAATCGCGTAACATACACAAAAAAAAACATACAGACGAATTGAGCACCTCCTTCTTTTTGGGAGTCGGTTGAAAATTTGTCTGCTCTCTGCATTACACCAATATAAATAGACGACAGAAAAGATACCTATGTCGCAACGCCGGAATGCGCGGCGCGTTGCACAAAGCAAGCAATTCCGCAGCGCGAACGTTTAACAACAAAAGAGGCGACTTTTTACGTTTCTTTCCATTGGAAATGTGTCAAAAGCGTTGGTTAAACGTCACAGGGTGCTTATATAAGTTGGTAAACTTCAACTTAAGGGTGCTTTTAGATCAGAGATATTATGTTATTCTACGTTGCTATGGATGTGTTTGATATTTACCAATAATATATATCCACGAATTATAGTAACGATGGAAACGGGTTAATGTTTTTTTTATATGAAAGAATGCGTGCTATACAGCTTACATTACATTAGCATACATCCGCTACATAGCTTAGCATCAGTCAAAACGGTCACATAGCTTTCATAACTTTCACTTCCTCGCAGTTTAGCTGCATAGCTGCATAGCACATCCCTGGTGCACAAGCACCCTAAGGGTTTAAAACAATTTTCTTAAACGGAAACCGTCGCTTTCGTATACAATCTAATACTATAAGAATCTTTGTCCTGACATACTGACTGACTGACTGACTGATTGACTGACTGACTGACAGACAACGCACAACCTAAACCGCTGGTCGTAGAGACTAAAATTTGGAGGGTATATTTGTCGTAGTACGTAAGGGCTAAGACAGGATTTTTCAAAATTCACCCCTTAAGGGGATGAAACGGGGGTTCAAAGTTTGTATGGAGAAACAAGATTAGATAGTATTTTCTTTTCCGAAACTTCATACAAGTGCTCTAGTAAAAAAATAAGTAAATACGTGTTTCAAGTTTTTTTTTTAATTCCACCCCTAAGAGGTGAACTGGGGTAACAGTCTTAAAGTTTTAAAATAATTATTGTTTCAGATTGCGCTGAAATTGAGAATGCAGATAGTTATTATGACGTAGATATCCGAGCGGAGAAAGGATTTTCAAAAAATTCCTCCCGGATATGGACGGGGATTCAAAATTTGTATGGCGAAACAAGATGAGATAGTCTGTTTTATTCGAAACTTTACACATAAGTAATTCCGTAAATACATTAGTAAGTACGTGTTGTAGGATTTTTCAAAATGGGTAAGTAACAAAGTATGAAAATTTGGGTTTTTCGGGTTTTATAAATATGAATCCCGATTTGCCTTAGTCACGCAATAACATGAAAACGGGTGAACCGATTTGCCTAATTCATATTTGATGTTAGAATCGTTTTTACAAAAGAAAAGTTTTAAGTAAATAAAAGGAGATTTTAACGCGGGCGAAACCGCGGGGCACTTCTAGTTTACATAATAAAGCTGCGTGTAGTTTGTTGTTCGTAGCAAGCTTGTGGCTTAACTTTGGTAATCGACTACGAAAAGGTTACGTACAACCAGCGTAGCTATGCTACGCTATAAACGTAGTGCCTCTACGCAAAGCTTGAAAAACTTTACAAGGTTTCAATTTAACATGCCATGCGGATCATTTTCATTGCGTTTCTCTCAAATATATCTAAAAAAAATCATCCGATTGTGATAACTTTTGTATGGAATAAACTCCGCCTACATCCTTTAAAAAACACAAATAGGTCATGCCGGATATCAGACTTCCGAGTTAACATACAAAATGTTAAAAAAACACCACAGTCATAAAAATTGAGTACCTCCTTGTCTTGTAAAGTTAGCCAAAAATCTCACAGACTCTGTTCGACCTTTGAAGGCCTTTTCAATATCAACTGCAAGTAGTAGATAAAAATACAGACAAAAACTTTTGTCAATAATACGACATTGTCTGTGGACAAGCCATTAAGAATTTTCCAACTAGAAACAAACACAGAGTCGAAGTAAACATTTCAACAAACAGACAGATAATTGGCAGTTTTAATTACTTAGAAACAGTCTGAAAGATTGATCGAGAATTGTCAGGGACATGGAAAAGTATATTTTTTTAGAATTATGTAGCTTTATCCTAGAAACACTGTTTTGCTACATTTTTTTATATCTTACAAACAGCCCAACCCGGCTTCGCACGGGTAAAGCATATTATATGCCTACATTTTTTGCATCACCTTCTTGCGTCGAGTATGAATTTATATCTTTAACGATCATCGTCATATTTCACCCAATTTACACAAAACCTTAAAGAATTATACATTTAAACCTTTCTCTTTAATCACTCTGTCTAATGGTGAAAACCGCATGAAAATCCGTTCATTAGTTTTGAGTTTATCGCGAACAGACAGACAGATGCGGCGGGGGACTTTGTTTTATAATATGTAGTGATGGGCTAGCGCAATACACCCCAAGCGAGATATTAGCGCAGGTCTTGTCACCCCCACCACCAATTAGAACATCAATTCACATCTCTCTACTTGGGCGTACAGTGTTTTAGAAGCAACTCCAGCACATATAGCATCCTGTTAGTAAATCAGCTTATTCCAGAGACACGAGGCAGCAACATAAGCAGATTACATCTTAGATAAGTAGTAGCATCAAAGTCTTTGATCTAAGCGCCGGCTAAAGCAAGCTTATCCTAAGACTGAGTCAATTTACCGTGTATTTATTTTGTCGTCGAGAATTTTTGTGAATGGAATAGCAGGTGAAAAAGCTTTGTAGCAACAAGATGGTTGCCTAGCAACGCAACCGGTAAACGATGTTTTCAGATCACTATCACTCATGGGAAGGATTTAGTTGCCTGAAATTACAATGGCACCAAACGGGAAGTATATTATCTCAAACAAAAATTATATTCCAAATCGGTTAAAAGATTATGGAGTATTTAGGTAGTAAGTATTTTACTTAATATCCCTCCTGTAGTTGGGTAAAAAAATTAAGGAATAAAGACAGAAGATTTTAGAACAACTTTATCAGAATAAGCATCGGTCAATATCATAACCCTCCTGTAGTTGGGTAAAAGAAGCAAGAAATAAAGACAGAAGAACTTAGAATGACTTTCATTATCAGAATTAGCATCGGTCAAAATTATAACCCTCTAGTTGGGTATAAAAATCAATAAATACAGACAGAATATTTTAGAACGATTTTATCAGAATTAGCATCGGTCAAAATCATAACCATCCTGTAGTTGGATACAAAAATCAATAAATAAAAACTGAAAAACTTTAGAGCAAACTTTATCAGAATTAGCATATGTCAAAATCATAACCCTAATATAGTTGGGTACAAAATCAAAAAATAAAGATAGAATAACTTTAGAGAAAACTTATTCAGAATTAGCATCGGTCAAAATCATAACCCTCCTGTAGTAGTAGGGTACAAAATATCAAGAAATAAAGACGGAAAAACTTTAGAGCAAGCTTTATCAGAATTGGCATCGGTCAAAATCACAGAAATATTAATAATATGATAGTAATATTTCTGTGGTCAAAGTCATAACCCTCCTTTAGTAGGGTACCAAAAATTAAGAAATAAAGACAGAACTGTAAAGCAAACTTTATAAGAATTAGCATCCCCGAAGGGCAATACTTCCAAATGATCCGTCTGCAGCCTCACAAGCTTCAGAACTTTATTCATTAGTCTTCATTAACCTCTTGAGGGCTTTCGTCCTCCAGACGTCAACTTTAGACGAACAGATGTAAGTCTTTGAGTTAAGGAAGAATATACATAAATGAAGATTTAATTGATCGAAGAGTATTTAGCGTTAGCTATAGCTGTAGTGGTCGACGAGGTAATATCCCTTCTGTGCCTTTTATGGTCATACGACCATAAAAAATTCTGAACTTGTAATTGCCATTGTACATCAAAACGGCCCAAACAAAGGAACCAAGAACGGAGTGTGTACTGATCTAACAACCTAACAGTGCTATAAAGTACTATATTATATGTATAGTATATATGCATAATATATGTGGTCCCCACAAAAGAAAGGGACAAACTCCGAGCAAGTGTCGGTCTCTTTCAGGCCGGCAGTACACAGTCTTTATAGTAAAATGTCTTTAGGACAAGCGTTCGACCACTAATCATATTTTTACCACGCTTTAGCACTTTTATTATTTACTAGCAGCCCGCCCCGGCTTCGAACGGGTAGAACATATATGCCTACAAAATTTGCATCAGTTTGTTGCATCGAATATAAAATATGAACATATTTAACAACCATCGTCATATTTCATCCAATTTACACAAAACCTTAACGAATTATGCACCTAAACCTTCCTCATAAACACTCTGGCTATTGGTGAAAACCGCATGATAATCCGTTCAGTAGCTATTGAGATTATTGCGAACAGACAGACAGACGCAGTGATGAACTTTGTTTTATAATACTTACGTATTGATATTGGACGGCCCTTTGGCGTAAAGGATAGTTACCCTGATTCTGACCCGACGGTCGTTGGTTCTAATCCTAGCTTTTAGATTAATACTATATACTTGAAAATAGCCTTGGAAGTTATGTAATATTTTTTAACAAAAATTTTAAGATTAAAATGGTTACTGTGAGTCAACCTTAAGAGATAGACATATGCTGTCGCGGACTTTTTTGTAGGTCTTATTGAGTTGTACAACTCTTGCATAGAAAATATTCTTCTATCTATTTTCAATTAAGCAGCGTTCGTAAGAAACGTGTTTTTACGACCGTTTATTTGCCGACTTAGGTTGCAAATTAGGTCTCCACGAATGTACCTTTGATTTAAACGGGATAATATATAGCCTATTTTCATTCCGAAAGTCCATTCTATGTATTAGTGAAAGAATTTTTTAAATCGGTTCAGTAGTTTTTGAGCTTACCCATTACAAAAATACAAAAATACAAAAATACAAAAATACAAAAATACAAAAATACAAAAATACAAAAATACAAAAATACAAAAATACAAAAATACAAATGTTCTCTCTTTATAATATTAGTATAGAAGTATAGATTATTTGCTTTGCCTGTGTCTATGTATCCATGTATCTATGTAACGGAATGTTTGAAGGAGATTTTTACTTCCTTTGAAACGTCGGATTAATATAGTTTGATCCGTTATCCTTACAAGGATCTTCGGGATCAGCGATTTTTTATATCCAATATCCGGTAGTGTCTTTGTGCCTAGTACCAAAGCGCGTGATAAGACTAAGTTCAAGGCATTTCTTTAGTATGGCAGTATTGATATTCACTTGTTTTAAGTGTGACGTTCGACGTCTAGATGAAAGCTGAATGGCTCAATACTTTTGTTTTTTTTTGTAAATTCAAAGCAATAAGTTATGTTTCTGTTATATCTATTATATTTTTTATTGAATATGATCTGTTTAATGTAATTTGACGTGTGTAAGTGCACATTTTTAATTTGCCCATATATTGAATAAATGCTTTGAATTTTTAACTTTTGACTTAGACTTTTAAAATCAACCTTTTTTCTTAACAGACTATTATAGTACCGAACAATGATCTGAACTGGAACTTGAGGAATCAATTGGTGATATATTGTTATTCGGCGAGTGTCACGACTGAAACCTACCAGTGAGACAAGATTTTTTGAGGCCAACTATTAGATTTTTTGTCGATAGGCGATAAAGCATTTAGAAATTTGATCCTTTGACCACTATCTAGCCTAGTGGCAAGCGATTATGTGATTGAGGATGGTGAACACGCTAGGCCTAAAATAGGCCTTTAACATTTAGACGCAGGCGGATAACATAGAACAATAAATGCAATACAAATACTCTTTCATCATCATCATCATCATAATCAGCCTGTGTCAGTCCACTGCTGGACGTAGGCCTCTCCTAAGACACGCCATTGAGCCCGATCTTCGGCTCATTGGGATATGACCTAATCGCCACGCTGGGCAGGCGGGTTGGTGATCGCAGGACGTAGCTCCTCGCACCGTTGACGCTGCTGCCCGTCACTGGCCTGTAGTATTTAGCTACGCCATACTTTGAAATGCTTATACCGCTATTTGTTGGTCGCCAGTTGGTCGTTCGTTAGTCAGCAGGATGCACCACGGGGGTGAGGTTGAGGTGAGGTGAGGTTGGCTGCGATCACTGAGGTGGATTTGTGCTCCCTTACATCACAAATACTCTTTATTGTCACCAATATAGAAAAGACATAAATAGTAGGACTTAACTTAGTAATACTAGATGCAATAGGCTGTCTTATTGCTAAAAGCTATGTCTTCCAGACAACCTTTGGATGAACATAACATTATAGATATAACAAGGACGGTGGTGTGTATTTTCAACATTTTATATAGAATGATTATATTTATAGACTACATAAAAACGTTACATATATACATTATATATAGTTAGATAAATAGTTGTGCTCCGTAGAATGTGCCTGTGAACTGAGGTCAGTTGTAAGTCCTTGTCTTTTCTTAGTGCTATGTTCCAATTTAAGACATCCATGCAACCAGTATTCCATCTTAGAGTGCTTCTTACAATCACGTCAGGTGAGATAGCGGTCTTCTGCTTGCATGTCGAATATTGATAAAAATAACATACAATAAATAAAATTAACAATATCATACGTGGCAGTGAAACTGCACTTCAGAAGTGAAAACTTAAAAATTAAACATCACTCGTGTTTTAACGGTGTACAACGCCATCTATCGGGCTTGTTAGGAACTTACTCGAGCCGATATTTTCCGAACAAGACGCGAACGAGCTTTACGTTGCCGAACGTTACGGCTCAGTGTCATTCAATACCCTTAGCTTGTACTATACAAATACTTAATAACTTGACTGCGAACTAAACTACAAAACCGGCCTGCAAGAGACCGACCTTGAACGGAATTTGTCTCTTTCTTTTGTATGTACCACACATATATATACTATACATATAGCATATTACTACTACTGGCAGGTTGTTAGACAAGGAAACACTCCCGCATTTCGTTTGGGCTGTTTGGTGTTACAAAGCAATTACAACCTTATGTTTAGAGCATACGGATTAAATTGAATTTGTCAAAGCATCTGCAGTGCACCATCGTTTCATATTAAGTCTATGGTACTATATACTACTTGTACTACTGTTTGGTCTGTGTCTGTTATAAAAGATTACTCGCAATGTGGGTTGCACATTACTAGTATTCTTGTTAACCCCTCCAACTAAGCTAAATATGCTTGTGTCTGGAGTGGGTTCAATAGTGCAATGGGTTGGGTGGGGATCGAACTCACGACCTCTCGATCGCCAGTCCGACACCCTATCCATTGGGCTATTGCCGCCTTTTTTATATATATGTATATAATTATATATATATATTAAATATATATATATATATAAATAGGCACACTGTTTGCTTTACCGTACTTATTCACTTTATTTTCCGTTCCAATAACAGGTATTATCGCATTATAGTAGCCTCCAATGACAAACCGGTTGGAAAACCTCGTTTCTGTATGAATATTTTATTCCCTAGTCAAAGAAATCGCCCGTGCATTGAAATATTAAATCTAAAATGGAATTCCTATTTATGCAGCTATGTAAGTTTAAGTTCTATGTCGGCATGAGAATAAAACTTTCTTTAAGCTACGGACATACTGCAGCGTCCTGAGTGCGCGATCTAGGCGGCGATTAGATAGCGCAGTAGTATTTGTACCGACTGGTTCACACCAAACGCGATCAGAAAACAATTAAAGAGTAGATAGATAGATAAACACTTTATTACACCATACAAATTAAAAGTAAAAAAAGGTAAATAAAACAATGTGGCAACAGGCGGTCTTATCGCTTAAAGCGATCTCTTCCAGACAACCTTAAGGTGGAAAGGAATAGATTAGCATACATGACGGTATAGGTGTAGAAAAAAAAAATAATAAAAAATAAATAAATAACAATAAAATCAAATAATAGGTATGTACATAATTAAAAAGGTACATATAATTTATGTAATTTAATACATACATAGCAATATATACATATAACACATACATAGCAATATAATACATGTATAATGTCATACAGTACATATTATATATAGTCATATATACATATAATACAATATACACATATTTCATAAAAGAGAATTGTGATCAAAAGCAATAGCAGTTCGGGAGAGATAGTGGGCCTTGACGCGATCTTTAAACGTAGTACTTAGATCGCGCCCGCAGATCGCAGATCGCAGCAGTATGGCGGTACCTTCATATCTTATAAGTAAAGGCAGTCGCAGACGAAAATTATGTATCTATAGAACGTCTACTAAAAATGTATTATGAATTAAAAAAATAAATTTTTCGCTCTACACTCTTTAAATTTAGGTTGTCTTTAAACAGCGAGTGACTTTGTACCTTCTAGGAAAGCGTACTAAATCGTCGATTACATCTCTTAAAACCAGGTGAGATAGTGGTCAAGCGCTTGCTTATCTCAAATAAAATCTATCTATAATAATAATTTATGATCGTACAAAACGAAAAAACTAATTTCACATGCCGCGGTAGTAAACATATCTGTATATAATATGTTTTAAATATGTTTAAATTGTTTACCCTCATATCTCCGGAGATGATTATCAGATCTCAATAAAATTTGAATGAGAACAAACGGGAGGCATAATCTCTCCAACAAAAAAGGAATTTTTCAAATCGGTAAAGATTTGACGGATTTCTGAGTTAACAAACAAAAAAAAAATACCGTCGAATTGAGAACGTCCTCCTTTTTTGTGAAGTTCTTCATGTGCAAGTACAGTACCTACCTACGAATAGAATTATTAAAATGGAGGGTAAAAAGGATCCCATATAAACATTTTGGGTAACATTTAAACATAAAGTAAATCAAAGCTAAATCAAAGAATGTGACCAACCCCTTCAAAGTTTTGTTTACGGTTACGTTCTGTGAACGAGAAACCTCTAAATTGTACCCTGACTGTATATTTGTAAGCCCACTTTAGCTGCCATAGAGATGGGATCTTAACGAATTGTTTTATCGACATATTTTATAGGAAGTCAGACTCCACTGATAAAAAGTAAATTTAATCACTTTGCGAGGTATTGTCATTCACTCACTATGTGGCGCTATGTTTTTTTTTTAATCTGAAAGGTTAGCGTTTGACTTCTATCTCGCTTGGTGTTAAGCAAATATATGGTCAAAGATGATGAACACGATAGGTCTATATGATCCGAATCCCAAGGGCTATGTGCTGCCGGAGCACTGTAAGATTATGGCGGCAAATTTTCTCCTTGACGGTGGTAAGCTACTTTTAAAAGTATAATATACTAGCAGTGCTTCACGGTTTCACCCGCGTAGTTTCCGTTCCTGTGAGAATACGGTGATAAAGTATAGTTTATGTTACTCGCTGATAATGTAGCTTTTCATTAGTGGAAAAACTTTTAAAATCGGTCCAGTAGTTTTTGTGTTAAAACGAAACATACAAAAAATCAAATATTACCTCTTAATAACATTAGTTTAGATAAAAGCTAGATGGCAGTAGAGTAGGTTGAATAGCTAAATGTTGCCTAAATGTATAAGAGCCTGAATCGCGCAAACGACACGTTGGAAACTATGCACTTGCTTCGTCATCAAACATCTTAAAATTTGAACTCGTTATATATTTTTTTCTTTTTATAATATTAGTATAGATAAAAACATCTATAAACTAGATATAAACCAACAATTCTCGTAACAACACGCCTTTAAATAGCTATCACATTAATTTTTCTATTGAAAAATCGTCGTCAGTTTCAATTTCCTATCCAAAGAATACAAAAAACGGACCAAAAAGCAGTAGTCTTAGAAGTCTCTTGATTATTTTATCCATCGATAATAGTATCGATACAATAACATCCCTAAAGTACTCATATATTAAACTGTTCGCTTACTATTTGTAATCCACCCTAAACTATAATGCTTATGGTTTAGAAAGCCGTGTAAGGTAAATAACCCTTAAAGTTTGCTACATTTCGTCCATCATTACTGGTGCTACTACTTATGCTTCGCGGTTTTGCCCGTATCGCCCTTGATGAAAATTGCCCTATTGTTGGATATCGCATAAATGCTATGGATATTTAACTATACGGAATTGACTTTAGCGCTTGTAGAGCCAGTGACAGTAAATATCTGCCAATATCATTTATCAGCCAATTTCCATCCACTGGTGGACATAGGCCTCACCTATGGCACACTGACCTCGATCTTCGGCAATTTATCCCCAACGGCTGCCAATCAGCTTGCGTGTATAATCGCTCTAAGCAGATCGGAATAATCGAGAGCAGGGCGTACTACGCCTCGTTTACCAAGCCGTGGTCTTCACCATATAAAACTTTATTTCACCCCAATGGTTATCGGTTATATGAGAGACGTGACCAACCTTCACCAGAGACTATAGACTGCAGCTTGCTAATCCTTTGAGCTATGTCGATAACGTTCGTTCTTTGTCAGGGGTGGAAGTCTCTACATTGATAGCAATACGTCTTGTCATCGCAAACGTATGCGAGAATGAGATGCAACTAGACTAACTAGCAGTTGTTATCTGCATCTCTTTTCGTATCGACAATTATCGCTCGAAATTGATGACGCAGATGACTTCATTGTAAATTCGATCCTTCAGAGATACTCCGATCATAGCTCTTTCCATAGCTCGATATGCGACCTATCAGTAGCACCATAGGACGCACTACTTGTTTCACTCGTAAGTAAACTAAAATTAAATTTTAAATACTCACATTTTAGAGGTGTAGACAGTTTTTTTTTGGGTACGTGAAAATAATCAAAGAAACAATATTAAATAAAATATTATGTTTCTTTGAAGTGTCACACACTTTATATTTTTTGTAAATTGTTAAACACAATCCAAAATTTCATCGTACCGACGGGACTCGAACCCGCACCCCCCGGATTACACGTCCAGGTGCTCTGCCAATTAAGCCACGGTTCGATCCATCGATACGACGAAATTAGTGGATTGCATTTGTTAACCCAATTATGCATTGGTGGCGCCATCTATGACTACTTATTACGTAAGTTAATCTCTTCTAATTTCGTCGTATCGATGGATCGAACCGTGGCTTTACAACAACTAACAACTTACAAAAAATATTAAATTAGTTAAGGCATAGATAAATTATAAAATGTTGGTATGACTCTTAAGGGTTGTTTATAGGTTTTGAGGGCCCAGTGGCGTTATCGGGAGAACGGTCGGCCTCGATGCCACAGGTACCGAGTTCAATCCGCGCGTGCACCAATGGATTTTTCTATCGAACAATGTATGTGTGCTTTCCTCAGTGGCCGTTGAAGGAAAAACATCGAGAAACCAATAACCCTTGGTAGTAGGACACTATCCAGTGTCCGCCTGGCCAGCTACCACCCTCAAGTTAGAAAATCTGTCACCAAACATCTAATTTGTTCCGGCAGCTATCCTTGAGAGCCAGTTCCCATTCTAGGCCTAGCGGGCTTACCATCTTCGACCGCATCATCACTTACCAATAGGTAAAATAGTGGTGAAACGCTAGCCTATACGATTTATAAAAAAAAGGCATACAAACGAATTGAAAACCTCCTCCTCTTTGTAAGTCAGTTAAACAGAGCCAATAATCTGCAATGGCTCAAAATATTTGCTTGAATAAAAACATTTAATATTAAGATTTTCAATTATTAAGATGTTTATAAACTAAAATAACCGACTTCCATACCGCGCGAGTCAGCTTCAGTAGCACGTTTGGGACGTTTGTCGTCATATCTCTGGAGATACTTAACATTTAAATGGGACGGACCACATATGAAAAAATAATTATTCAAATCGGTTTTCAATTGGCGTAGTAAAATTGGTGAAAAACAAACAAAATAGACATACAAACGAATTAAGAACCTCCTCCATTTTGGAATTCGGTTGAAAAAAAACTGAACAATAGCTAAAAACACTCCCGATCAAAATGAAACTTGAAAAGTTATTCGCAATAGTTCAACTGAGAAAGAAAATAATCAACAGTTGTAGTTGTAGTAGTGGAAAATATTCCCACTAGTTCAACCGGTTGAACTGTTAAGTTGAACTAGTTAGTGGGAATGGGCCAAGTCATCAACGAATCAAATAAAATTAAATCAAAGTCGATTCATTTGTTCGGGAGATACATTGCCACAGACACAAACAGATAAAAACGTCAAACTGAAATCACCAGTCGTTTAGCGTCTGTGGTTAAAATGTGTTAAATGTACCCAGGTCCTATTCTTATTCATTTATTTATTATTTATTTATAGTAGACTAGCTGACCTTGCAAACGTTGTTTTTGCTAAAACCCAAATATCTTACGGGAGCCTATTTTTTTCCAAAATAAAATTTAGCCTATGTTACTCGTGGATACTGTGGCTTTCGAATGGTGAAAGAATTTTTTAAAACGGTCCAGTAGTTTTTGAGCCTATTCATTACAACCAAACAAACAAAGTTTTCCTCTTTATAATATTAGTGTAGATAGTGTAGATGTAGATAGGCAAACGATTGAGCACTTTCTCACCGGTCCGAAAGTGACTACATGCATAGCGATGAATTTCGAGCGATAATCGTCGATACGAAAAGAGATGCAGATAAAAACTGTCTAGCTGCATCTCATTCTAGCAGACGTTTGCGATGACACAACGCATCGTCACAGATTATATAATATTTACTACGTAAGCATCGTTATCAATGTAGAGACTTCCACCCCAGGGCCGGCAGTCTCTACATGAATAGCGATGACTTTTGAACTACGATCGTCGTTAAGAAAAGAGATGCAAGTATACAAATGTCTAGCTGCATCTCCCTCCATTAGACGTTTGCGATGACAGGACGCGTTGATATTAAAGTAGAGACTTCCACCCCTGATGTCAAGTGACGATGCGATCGACGATGTAGCAAGCTTAGCTAGAAGATATCTGTTCACTCGCGATTTGAAGACCCCCGGGTTGTTATAGTTACTGGAAAACACAGACACCGCCTAAAGGTCAACCTCTGGTCACAGACAATCTACAGGTTTGCAGACAGTTGGAGATATAATTAACTAGACACTATAAATAACCGGCTGACAGATTTATTACTCCGTCCGTCTGTCTGTCATAGACAAATTAATTAACTAGGTGGCGTGGCACATCTATGTGGGGCAGGTTTTTAGTGTTTAGTTACGTGGTATGTTTAATATGACATTTGTTTACTGACAATTACTTTACAAGGTGAAAAAAATGAGATCAGTGTGGGATAGCCGAGTTCCGGTATGATTTCCAGCGCCTCATGCGAGTGTCGTCCTTATAACCAACTTCACAAAAAAGGAGGAGGTTCTCAATTTGACATAATTTTTTTGTATATTTTTATTTTACCTCAGAATTCCTTCAAACCTTAACCGATTTGAAAAATTACGTTTTTGTTTGAGATATTATGTCTCCCGGTTTGTCCCTCATATCGAGATCTAATAATCATCTCTCCAGATATGGTGATAAACAATATAAACAAATTTGTATACCTTGATGATTATGATAATGGCTCCTAGATACTTTCACTATCGCAGCATGTGAAGTCGGTTTTTACGATTTGTATGATCATAAAATATAATTCAAGGTGAGCACTATTCCATCTTAGACCGTATAATATCTTCGCGTGTCATCAGGCGAGATAGAGCACTAATAATTAAGATAGTTAAAAAACTAAAACAACGGACTTCCATGCCCCGCGAGTCAGTTTCAATAGCAAGTTGTAAAGTAACGGTAGTCCGACCCCTCGCTACGGGTATTGAGGGAACCTAGATAATAAAATATGAACACGGGATAATACATTTAACATACTTGTATTAGGTAAACAGACTTAACTTAAAGCACTAGGTATAAATATTCCGGCGCATCCTCTGCTTCACTAAGAGTTCTCCCAGTGGGGCTCCACTAAATACCGGCCTGGTTTAGCACATTTTTCATGCTCGACTTCATCTTATCAGTGACGTCGGAAATCATTGAAGTCCTAATTGAATTGGCCAAATTGGCTTCTTCATTGCTCATATTCAATTTTTTCGCCTATGCTTCGGCGTTTATTTCGCTATTAGGAAAATCATCTTCTTCCCATGGCCTGCGAATATCTTCCTCTGTACAAAGTCGTCTTTCATCACCTCTGTGTTATTTGTTAAAAACATCTTTCAATATTTTTCCATTATCATTTTAAAGAAATATCATGTTTTCATTTTAATATAATCATCAAAACCACATTATTTAAATTTTTAACTTCTCCATCTTTTCGATGCCAGCTTAAGACTTAAATAATTTACTTGTCTTTAGACTCATCCTCTGATTTTTCCCTCCTTCATTTCCCGTCATTCATTTTCAAAGTTAACATCGTTCCGTCATAAAGAAATATAAATCGTTTTAATGCAAAAGAGCATATGTATGATATGAAAATGAAGTAGGTGGTTTACGAAATGCTACAAAGTTTGAGATGTTTATCGTCATATCTCTGTAGATACTTATTAGATCTCGATGAAATTACAGTACAACCTCTTTAAGTCGAACCTTGATAAGTCGAAAACGTCCCAAACTCGAAAAAAGTTCGTGTTCCCTTCCCTTTAAGCCCAAAAACCTCCGTTGCTCGAAATCTGAACCTTCTATAAGTCGAAATAATTAGTGAGCCTATATAAGCAAATTCAATACTTATCTTTATAACTCGAAAAAAATATTGACCACTGTATTTTATTTTATTTTATTTTATTTTATTTTATTTTATTTTATTTTATTTTATTTTATTTTATTTTATTTTATTTTATTTTATTTTATTTTATTTTATTTTATTTTATTTTATTTTATTTTATTTTATTTTATTTTATTTTATTTTATTTTATTTTATTTTATTTTATTTTATTTTATTTTATTTTATTTTATTTTATTTTATTTTATTTTATTTTATTTTATTTTATTTTATTTTATTTTATTTTATTTTATTTTATTTTATTTTATTTTATTTTATTTTATTTTATTTTATTTTATTTTATTTTATTTTATTTTATTTTATTTTATTTTATTTTATTTTATTTTATTTTATTTTATTTTATTTTATTTTATTTTATTTTATTTTATTTTATTTTATTTTATTTTATTTTATTTTATTTTATTTTATTTTATTTTATTTTATTTTATTTTATTTTATTTTATTTTATTTTATTTTATTTTATTTTATTTTATTTTATTTTATTTTATTTTATTTTATTTTATTTTATTTTATTTTATTTTATTTTATTTTATTTTATTTTATTTTATTTTATTTTATTTTATTTTATTTTATTTTATTTTATTTTATTTTATTTTATTTTATTTTATTTTATTTTATTTTATTTTATTTTATTTTATTTTATTTTATTTTATTTTATTTTATTTTATTTTATTTTATTTTATTTTATTTTATTTTATTTTATTTTATTTTATTTTATTTTATTTTATTTTATTTTATTTTATTTTATTTTATTTTATTTTATTTTATTTTATTTTATTTTATTTTATTTTATTTTATTTTATTTTATTTTATTTTATTTTATTTTATTTTATTTTATTTTATTTTATTTTATTTTATTTTATTTTATTTTATTTTATTTTATTTTATTTTATTTTATTTTATTTTATTTTATTTTATTTTATTTTATTTTATTTTATTTTATTTTATTTTATTTTATTTTATTTTATTTTATTTTATTTTATTTTATTTTATTTTATTTTATTTTATTTTATTTTATTTTATTTTATTTTATTTTATTTTATTTTATTTTATTTTATTTTATTTTATTTTATTTTATTTTATTTTATTTTATTTTATTTTATTTTATTTTATTTTATTTTATTTTATTTTATTTTATTTTATTTTATTTTATTTTATTTTATTTTATTTTATTTTATTTTATTTTATTTTATTTTATTTTATTTTATTTTATTTTATTTTATTTTATTTTATTTTATTTTATTTTATTTTATTTTATTTTATTTTATTTTATTTTATTTTATTTTATTTTATTTTATTTTATTTTATTTTATTTTATTTTATTTTATTTTATTTTATTTTATTTTATTTTATTTTATTTTATTTTATTTTATTTTATTTTATTTTATTTTATTTTATTTTATTTTATTTTATTTTATTTTATTTTATTTTATTTTATTAGGTGTTTATTTTTATTATTTACAAATAAAATTGTTAAAGCATGAGTGCTGTGAAACGTAAACTGAAACCTCAAAATTAGTAAGAATTAATCTTAACCTCTACAAGTCAAATCAAAATCCGCCAAGTCGAAATCCTCCATAAGTCGAAAACTCTATAACTCTATTTTTTGGCGTCTCCCTTGAATTTCGATTTATAGAGGTTCTACTGTATTACGGAAGTACCGTGGAAATGTACCTTACCGATAAAAAAAATCATTCGAATCGGTTCACAATTGACAGAGTAATCACGTAACATACACAAAACAAAAAAAAAATAATAAAAAACATACAGACGAATTTTCGAGAACCATCTCCTTTTTGGAAGTAGGTTGAAAAAGGTAGTAAAAAAGAGTAACTACAACAAAAAATAGTACACGACAAAAAAATACATCAACTTAAAAATCTCACCAGCAAAATCTGCCACAAATGTTCGGACCCCGATCAAAAAAGTAATAAAAAATCACCCTTTACGGGCGAATTGTGCGCAAAACAGTCATCTGATAAACTGCTCACGTGCCCGCGGTGCTTTGTTGCATTTTCCTTGATGTGTGGGGCAAGTTAACAGAATTTTAAAATTACAAACAGTCGCGCAGTAATTTAAACAAGTAATATTAAAAAAAAACCTTTTTAAACACTAGCTTTTACATAACCTAGACCAGAGTAAGTCAAGACAAATCTAACGAGCCCAGACACGACGGGTGTACCATGTGTAGTTTAGGAGTTCCATTCGCCACCTTCCATCCATCATCAGATCAGCACCTTGTCATCATAATATTGCATTGTCATGCGATTTACACATGTATGCAAAATTTCAGCTCAATCGAACCCCTGAAAGTCGCTCTAAAATCAATCGCAAGATTTGTGACGGACAAATAAATTCGCTGTGAAGTAGAGATAAAGCTTGTAATAAACATAAACTGGCCAAATGAAAGTCGGACTCGCGCTCGTAGGGTTGTTTTTTTAGTTACTTGAAATGCAACTACTAATAGGTAAGCAGAGGTTATGTCGCTCAATGGGTATGAAATTTTCTTCTTCTATCTATGTATATAAAATCCGAAGTTCTGACTGACTGATTGACTGACTGACTGACTGACTGAGATATCAACGCACAGCCCAAACCGCTTATCCTAGACACTTGAAATTTGGAGGGTATGATATTTGTAAAGTGTAGGCATCCACTAAGAAAGGATTTTTCAAAACTCCACCCCTAAGTGGGTGAAATGAAGGGTTGAACTTTCTATGAAACTTTTTATTCTCTGGGTCAATTGTCTCGAAATTTGGTACACCGTTTTAGTTTGGCGCTCCGTTTCGTTACAACCTTTACAGGTTTATGACATTACCTATTAAGAGCCCGCTTGAGATTTTTTTTCCCACGCTTGCTCCGCCTACACACGCCGCGGCACCCCCGGTAACGATACAGGCGCCGGGGAACGCGCTGTAATTTCGCGCATGCGCGCTCCACACTCGACTTGCGACCTCGTTTGCTAGCGGACACGCCGAGCCGAGCGGGACGGTAATGACCGCGTGGCCCGTGGCGCGGCAGCCGAAGTTACTTACTACCTACAGAGCTATACTATACATAAATACGTACATTTAAGGTTTAAAATTACGTATTACGGCTTAAAAAGGATTTTCCAAATCGAACATACATAGAAAAGATATATATATATATATATATATATATATATATATATATATATTTATATTCTGACTAATTGAGAACCTCCTCCATTTTTGTGAAGTCGGTTAAAAATAGTATAGTCTTATTTTTCGTACAACACTCCTTGCGTTGTTTTTGTAAACTTGTATTTATTTGAGAACCCAACTTCACAAAAAAGGAGAAGGTTCTCAATTCGTCGGATTTTTTGTTTGTTTTATGTATGTTGACCGATTACTCGAAGACGCTTGAACCGATTTGGAAAATCGTTTTTTTATTTGAATGAGTATAACAGATGATCCCATTTAAATTTCATCGAGATATGTTTAGTTCTGCAGAGATATGAAGATAAACACCATAAACCTAGTACTGAAAATGACTAGCGCGGCATTTGAAGTCTGTATTATTCCTTTTGTGAACGAATTTATTTGCAACCGACTTCCAAAAAAAAAGGAGGTTCTCAAATCGTCTTTTTTAGGGTTCCGTAGCCGAATGGCAAAAAACGGAACCCTTATAGATTCGCCATGTCTGTCTGTCTGGACAGACAGACATGGCGTATGTCACAGCCATTCCGTATGTCACAGCCATTTGAAACTTGGTAGGTAAATGTATTCTTGAACCGCTTTCCAATTTTTATACAATAATAAAAAATATAAAAGTTTAAGGGGGGGTATCCGATACATGAAACTGGAACAAAAAAAAATTTTTCTTAAAACCTATACGTGTGGGGTGTCTATGGATAGGTCTTTAAAAATGACATTGAGGTTCCAAAAATCATTTTTAGGGTTCCGTAGCCAAATAGCAAACAACGGAACCCTTATAGATTCGCCATGTCTGTCTGTCCGTCCGTATGTCACAGCCATTTTATTCCGAAACTATTAGGACTACAGAATTAAAACTTGGTAGGTAGATGTATAAACCGCTTTCCGATTTTTGTACAAAAATAAAAAATATAAAAGCTTAAGGGGGGCAGACAGACAGACATGGCGAATCTATAATGGTTCCGTCTTATGCCATTTGGCTACGGAACCCTAACAAAGTTATTTTTGTAGTTGCGAAAAATAAAAGTTATAGAATACTCTACTGTGTTACGGAACCCTATGAGTGCGAGTCCGACTTGCACTTGGCCAGTTTATCTCAAAGTAAATCATTTAAAAGATAGGCGCGTCTAAAGTGGTAAAATGTGTCCCCCCCCCCCCCTAACTTCTAAAGTAAGGGAGTGAAAAATCTAGAAAAAATATATTATATATATCTGTAGATCTCAACAAAAACTTTCAACGAAAATTGGTTTGAACCAGATACAGTCAGTAGTTGTTGAGATATAGCGACCGCAAGTATAACTTTGTTTTTCATACAAACACTATGAAAAACAAAGTTATTTTTGTAGTTGCAAAAAATCATAGTTATAGAATACTCTACTGTGTTACGGAACCCTACGAGTGCTAGTCCGACTTGCACTTGGCCAGTTTTTTTTTGTGTGTATCACATTCCATCTCATTTCACCCTCTTAGGGGTAGAATTTCAAAAAAACCTGAAACACGTATTTACTTATTTTTTTACTGAAGCACTTGTGTGAAGTTTCGGATAGAAAAGACGATCTAATCTTGTTTCCCCATACAAACTTTGAGCTCCGTTTCATCCCCTCCGAGGGTTAATTTTGGAAACCCAGCGCCATTACCCCTACTATCATTATTTTAGATCTCTGAACTGATTACTTGCGATACAGGCACACACTAGTGCAGACATCGCAAGAAATGTGTATTAGGTATTTGTCTGGTGCATTTGTTAAATAATTAATTACTAATTTTATTATTTGTTTTAACACTTTTGCCTAATCGTCATTTTCATGCACCACTGGCGTCCGCTCACCTACTATAAAGGTACGGCCACACAGCGGCGTCCTGCGATCTGCGCCTAGATCCCGCACGCAGGACGCTGCGGTGTGTCCGTACCTTAAAGGTATCACAATATCAAAAATTATAAATAAAAACTTCATATTTTCGCAATATTTTTTTAGTATAATCTGTGTTGCTGAACAAAAGATATCAATAGTATAGATATCAGTAGAATGGATATTGAGGCCAAATTGAAGGCGGCTCTCCTGGAACTGAAAACTTGCAAGGACTCCAAAAAAGATTTGCTGCAAGAACTTCAGAATCATGAATCTGACATGGCAAAGATGTTGGAGAAGAACGCAGACCTCAAACACCAATTGGCCGAGTATGACATTGCTCTGGAAGACCTGAGAGACCAGCGTGACAGGCTTCTAGAAACAGTGGATGTACATGCACAAAACCAAGAACTATTTGAACGTACACTGACCTATATCCGGGATTTGGAGCAAGAGCTTTCATTTACAAAAGATAAACTAGAAGAAATGACGACATCTCCTGTATTGCAAAATAATACTAATCAAGACAACAATTTGGATCTATATACAGAGTTCATCGGCTCAGGTTCTACTAATGTCTCTATGAAGGGTTCCAATAAGATTAAAAAGTACATTAAGTATAAGAAAATCATTAGGAAAAATACGCATAAATTACAAAAAATTAACCATATCAAAAAAATAAATTTAAAGACTTGTAAGAAAAACATCGACTTAAGTAAAGAATTACAGCATTGCCTAGAGATGTTAGATCGCAGTAACAAAGAATTAATAGAATTTAAAGAAAAGGCTGAATTATTAAAACAAGAAATGTGCGTCTCAAAAGTTTTAATTGGGGTTCCTATCTGTGGTGTGCAGAGTGAATGCTACCAAGAGGATAGCAGCTCACCAAGTACAGCTAATACTGCAAGTTTACGTGCACAGACTGACTTGGTTAGGCAGGAAGTAGTGTCATCGTTACAATGCACTGGTGCCTCCGAGGTGGACTCAGGCAGTCCTTTACAACTGCCGGAGCCTGCTAGAGAGACCATTGTGTTCAGCGATGAAATGGGAGTAGGTATGGGTAGCTTATTAGACAATAGATTGAACCAAAATGTTTATAACAATTGCTGCCCTAATTTATCAATTACAGATTTATGTAAAAAAATATGCAGCTTTCAGTATCACAAAAATTGTACTATTGTATTGCAGCTAGGTAATAGCACAAACGTTAAAAAAGCTGATATTAATATTCTAATTAAACTTTTGTCAGACATTGCCAGCAGAGGCATTAGTAAAATAATAGTTTGTTCATTCCCGTATCTTAAAACAAGTAGTTGCTCTTATAATGAGCATGCTCATAAATTGAACTTGGCACTGTACAATTTGACGTGTCGCTTCAGCGACTTTTTGTATTTTAAAACCAACAAATTTATTAGTAAAGTAATATTGACAAAGGATACTTTGTATCTCAATAAGACTAATAAGTCGACCATTGCTAAGTTATTAGCATACAATATTTATGACACTGTTTTACATATTGTAACAGATCACAAAGACGAGCCCCAACGTAGTGGTGTTACTATGCAGGGTAATTGTAGCGTAGTAGACTTAGTTAGTTTAAACTAATGTCTAAGACAATGGGGAGGCCTGACTCAATCAACATTTTTCATCAGAATATACAAGGTCTCTCCAGCAAAGCCTTAGAGTTAGAATTATTTCTCAATTATTATAAAGTTGACATAATGTGTATTACTGAACACTGGTTTGTGAAAGGTACTTTGTTACCAATATTAAAAAATTATACAATTGCCAGCACATTCATTAGACAAAAGGCAATTCGTGGTGGCTCACTAATATATGTAACTGAAAATTGTAACTTTAAAGAGCGTAAAGACATAGTAGCTTTGTCTGTGGAACGATGTGTTGAATTATCTTGTATAGAGCTGGGGCAACATATAGTCATCTGTGTATACAGACCTCCATCGGCTGATTATAAAATGTTTGAAACAATTATGGAAGAAGTAATGAGCAAAGTCTTCAACACCTCTAAATCTTTAATAGTTTGTGGCGATTTCAATGTTAATTTAATTGAGCAGTCTCCGCTCAGCGACAAATTAAAAAATTTATTTCTAAGCTTCAATCTGAAGCATCTTTTTAATCAGCCAACAAGAATCACTAGCTCGTCAGCTACCTGCTTGGACAATGTGTTCTGCAACTGTGAACCCGAAAAAATTGCAATTTTTGATAAACTTGGCTCGGACCATCTTGGACAAAGTGTCACTTTTTCATGTAAATTATCCATCAAAGGCCAAGAACATTTTTACAGGCCCATTACCACCAAACGGGTTGAACAGTTTGTGGATATCATTGACAAGCAATTAATGAATCTAAGATTTTCTGAGGATCCTGATGACCTATGCAGTGCTTTATTTCAAATGTTAGATGCAGAGTTCAATGATATTTTTAAAATTAAAATGGTTAGAAAGGGTGTGAAGGTTCGTTTCGATGACTGGGCAACTCCTGGTATTTATAAAAGTAGAAACAATTTGTATAACTTGTACTCACAAAAAACCATTAATTTACATAATACTAAATTCATAAATCACTTAAAATTGTATTCAAAAACTTTTAAAGTTGTTTGTCAGACAGCAAAATCACTGCATCTAAGTAGAAAAATTAAGCATGCCGATGACAAAATAAAATCAACATGGAAAGTCATTAATACAGAAACTGGAAAAATTAAGCAGAGGGACGGTAAAATTATGTTAAAAGTTAATAATAAATTAATCATAGATAATAATGATGTCGCTAACACATTTGTTGAGTACTTCTCACAAGTACCTATTATTACTACTCAGCCTTTAAACTCTTCCCCTAAGGATGCTTTTGTTTTACTATCGAAGTGTGTGAATGTATGTGACTCTATGTTTGAGTTCAGACACATAACTTCAATATCAATTATCAAAACTTTTAAAATGCTCAATCAAAAGAAAACCGAGGATCTGTGGGGTATGTCAACCAAAGTACTTAGTTATATTATTAATGCAATTAGCCCTCACTTAGCGTTTATTTTTAACAGATGCGTCGATGAAGGTGTATTTCCTGATGTAATGAAAAAAAGTAAATTAATTCCCCTATACAAATCAGTGAACAAAAATGACCCTTCAAACTATAGACCAATCTCTATATTACCGGCGCTCAGTAAAGTTTTTGAAAAAGTTATATTAGACCAGCTTTTGGCATATTTTAATATTAATCATCTTTTAAATCACAAACAATATGGTTTCACTAAGGGGCGTTCTACTACTGATGCTGGAGTAGATCTTCTTAAACATATATTTGATGCCTGGGAGAAAGCACAAGATGCTATCGGCGTTTTCTGTGACTTATCTAAAGCGTTTGATTGCGTCTGTCACAAAACGCTAATTTGCAAATTAAAACACTACGGCGTTAACGGAAAAGCACTTGATCTGGTCTCATCCTACCTCAGTAATTGAATACAGACGGTTGAGGTCAATGGCTTCAGGTCATCTGGATCCCTCATAAAAATGGGAGTTCCGCAGGGATCGATCTTAGGACCATTTTTATTTCTAGTTTATATTAATGACTTGCCGTCTTTCGTGCAAAACTTATGTGACATTGTTTTGTTCGCGGATGATACATCCTTAATATTCAAAATAGATAGGATTGCGCCTGGATTTGACGATGTTAACAAATCAATCGCACAGGTTTTGAATTGGTTTACAACCAATAACTTATTACTGAACGCCAAAAAAACTAAATGTATTAAATTCTCGCTGCCAAATGTAAGAAAGGGTGTCATTAATAGCAGGATATTAATAAACGATGTACCGATAGAATTTGTTGAATCCGCTACATTCTTGGGCATCACCCTGGATTCAAAACTACAATGGGGTTCTCAAATATCGGCTCTGGCAGGTAGATTGAGCTCCGCTGCATACGCAGTACGTAAAATCAGAAACTTGACTGACGAATCCACTGCTAGATTGGTTTACTTTAGCTACTTCCATAGTATAATGTCCTATGGCATTTTATTGTGGGGGAAAGCCGCCGAAATCCAATCTATATTTGTTTTACAAAAAAGAGCTATTCGATCTATATATACCATGAAGTCGCGAGACTCACTTCGTGAAAAATTTAAGGAGATTAAAATTCTCACAGTGGCATGTCAATATATATATGAAAATATTATGTATGTACGCAAAAATTTGAATGAGTATGATAAGAGGTCCGATGTACATAATTTCAATACAAGACACAAAAATAGATTAATTCTACCTCAATTCAGGTTGTGGAAAGTTAGTGGTTCTTTTCTGGGGAACTGTATACGATTTTATAATAAACTTCCTAAAGATATTGATCAACTGTCTATAAGCAGATTTAAAACCTTTGTAAAATCCAATTTAATGAAGAAATCGTACTATACAATAAATGACTATATGAATGACAAAAATGCTTGGCCTGAATGCCCCAAGCTCCAAGATATAATATAAATTGTATGATAATAGAATTACTTATTGTACATTAAACATTTATTTAATATGAATTAAAAAAAATGAATTAAAATAAGTGACAAGCCCCATAGAGTTTCTTGGTGTTTCTTCTCTGATGGGAGTACTTCCGAAACACCAGTAGATTCAACAGTCAATCAGTTTTCATCTTTTGTTTGCAGATCTAGGGTTGCCTGTTACGACGGTATTATGCGGCTGATAGTCGGACAATCAGTTCCATTCGGAACATGATTTGTACTGCAATTAGTCTGCGTTTTATTTATCTATTATGTTTCATTATTTCACAATTTTTTGGATAAAAATTGTCTGAAGTACTGAAACATGCACTGGGTTGCGGGTGCACGTAATGGTACGGTTGGCAACCCTACATTAATAAGGGGAATTAAACATGTGTTTTAAGTGTGACGTTCGACGTCTAGATGAAAGCTGAATGGCTCAATACCTTTGTTTTTTTTTTTGTAAATTCAAAGCGTTATGTTTCTGTTATATCTATATTTTTTGTTGAATATGATCTATTTAATGTTATTTGACGTGTGTAAGTGCTAATTTTTAATTTGCCCATATACTGAATAAATGCTTTGACTTTGACTTTGACTAATACTTTTATCGATTTTAGTCTTCGAGCATTTACCAATGGACTATGAATGACTAATGAATTAACGCACTAATGAATTAAGGTGTACCCCTCTGCTGGCCATATAGCCATTTTTGGCCATATGAGCGTGCGTAACTACGCTGTATTTTTAATACTGTGTGCGTGTTTCAAGCTAGTGTGCGGGATCGCTAAAGTGAGTGATTTGTGTGTGTGCAATGCGTGTTTACCTCGTCCCCCGTAAGTATCGGCAGAAATTTTTTTTTGCGGATTACAACGTTAACATCTCCATTGGTAAATGCTCGAAGATTTTAGTGGTTATGAGAAAACGTAAAATCCCAAAGTTGTCATCAGATTGAAAACACTTTACCACATCTGAATGATGTTTAATAATGCTATTTAGATGGAATCAATTTTTAGGGCCTGGAAGTCTAGCGCGAGAACGATCGGCTTTGATGCCAGAGGTACCGAGTTCAATCACCACCGTGCACCAATGGATTTTTCTATCGAAAAGTGTATGTGCGCTTTTCACAGTGACCTTCCGGTGAAGTAAAAACATCGTTAAGAAACCCCAAATCCACGCACGGTGGTCAGCTCAGGACACTATCTGCTGGTTAACTACCACCCTCAAGTTGAAAATCTGTCGCCAACCATCTAATGTGTTGTTGTGTTAAAAAACCTTTGAATATATTTAATTTTGTGTCGATAGTTAAAGATGTTAAGAAAATGTAAATGAAACAATATCTCAGTAACATTTATATCTCAAGACGCAGACAGAGGTAAGGTTTCGACGCTGAAATTAAAACATTAAGCCGAATGGCGACCACAGACTACAACTGTGGGATACAGGTGGGATATTTTAATTAAAATCATGATTAAAACAAGGTCTCGTTAATCTTGCAGCTCTGTAATGGAACCTTTTTAACCTCCGACACAAAAAGAGGGATGTTATAAATTTGAGGTGTGTATCTGTGTATCACTGTATCTGTGTCTGTGTGTCTATCTATCGGTGCGTTTGTGTATCTGTGTATTTGTGTGTCTGTCTGTGGTATCGTAGAACCCAAACGGATACACCGATTTTGATTTAGTTTTTTTTTTGATAGTTGACTTTGTCGAGAGTATTTTAGCTCGCCTGATGCGATGTCTTGGTGGTAAACGATGATGTGGTCAAAGATGGCGAACACGCTAAGCCTAGATTGGTGGCCTAGGCTGGAACTCTCGAGGGATGTGCGCAGCCACAAAACCTAATAACTCATTTACTTAATTAGTTTATTCAATATGGTGATTATAAAATACCGACTATTATACTCACTAAGATTTGATGTCGAATGTCTCGACCTAGGTTTCGTGCATGTCCGATGCAATTCCTCGGGAGTTTACGCTGCGAGGTCGCGACGAGCACTGCGGGCCGCCGCTCGCCGCGCGCGGCTCGTCGGGGGAGGGGGCTCGGCGAGCGGCGCGGCTCGATGATAGCGGGAGAATGAGCTGGTCCGATGCTGGACAGGTCTTCATCGTCACTATCGCCGACAGTATTGTTACATATCCAGCATAAACTCCCGAGGAAGTGCATCGGACATGCAAGAAACCTAGGTCGAGACATTCGACATCAAATCTTAGTGAGTATAATAGTCGGTATTTTATAATCATGATTCAAACTCACTATAACTATAAATCTAAAATATTCAATATGGGGACACATACATTTCTCAAAGCTCGGCTACGCCTATCATTAGCGCCTAAGGTGTTGCAGATGTTCATAATTGACGGTGAGCGCTTACCATCAGGCGGGCTGTCTGTTTATTTGCACAGTATTACAAATCAGGTTTTTTCATCATCGGATCAAATCTCAGGCAGAAGCTCGTTTAAAAGTAAGACGTTAGAATCTCAAGGAACAAGATTTGATATTTGAACTGTGCAGTCGCTGCCAACATTTTAGATTGATGGCCCGCTGCCGGAAAATGTAATGTGACAGACTGGAACAACTGAATAATAGAAATAGTACATCCAGATCATAGAGACAAAGGTAGAGGGAGTCTTACGTTATCTTTTATTGTAGAAGGTGATTGTTAATTATGTATGTACCCACAAAATAAATCCCTTATAAAGTGTCTGAGTATACATATTTATCTGTGATCGTGTGAGCATTTAAGAAAAGTTTTTTTTTATTAGTAGATATTTGCCTATTCTTTCCAAATAAGGTTATGTTTTAAGCGATATCGACACCTTATAGTTTTGTGCAACGTTATTTACAATTTCAAATTTTACCGTCCAACAGAATTCGAACCCGCGCTGTGGGTTAGGCAATTCGCAAACGCGCGCGGCAACGCGTCTTCTTACGTTGTTTGCAAGTATCTTCTGTTTGTATAGAAAACACGCGTAGTCAAGACACAGAAAACGTTTTCACGCGCAGTGTCGCATAGCACGCGCCTACGTGCGGTGAAACACGCACCCCCGTGCGTGGTTTGAATGGTTTTTGCGGAGAAATCTGCATGATGATGCAGATTTACACTCTCCCACACCCGCACGCGTGGCTCCGTCGCCGCAGCGTACCGCGGGGCAGTATGTATTTTGCCTTATAGCGCTTGGGCATGTAAACCAGGAGGCGTAAGTTTAAGGCTCGATGGACGGCGAAATTTAATTTTTTTTTGAGCCATGGTTGTATGCGACCTACTATGTATACTATGGACTTCTCGCACTACCCGTTTTAACCGAGAATTGTTACCGCGTACTTGTAAGATGTGGAATGGTCTGCCCGCCGTGATCTTTCCATCTAGCTATATGATGGAATCTTTTAAAAAGGGTTTCCACAAACTCCTCAAAGGTCGGCAACGGTAACCGCTTACGATCAGGCGGGCTGTCTGCTTGTTTACCAACCATAACATTAAAAAAACTATAACAAAACAATACATTCTGCAAAGTAGCATACAACCACGGCCATCCTCTCACCTCTACACCACTATAAATATATATAAAACAATGTAATATGTATCATGTAAGTTGTTTATATAATAATACACAATATATCTCGAATAGATTGTGCATAACAATTTCAGATGAGACATTGTCTTATTTCATACTTTTTAGCGCGTAATTTTTCAGGACTCGGGTTTTAATTTTTGAACTTATTTTTTATTTTTTTCATTTTCTTCATGATCCAGATCTGCATCTGCAGTCATTTCGCAACTTTGTTACTTTGCTCCCTCGGGTGGAAAATGAGAATTGTAAAGTCCTTATTGTCAAGACTTCTATTCATTAGGTATAACATTTATACACAAACTAAAGGGCAGGTTTAAGTACAAGGGGTTACTTTATATTCATTTTCTTGCAGAAATTCCAAATCGCCACTGAAAATAAATGCGTGAAAGTAATGAGAAAAAAAATTAAAATGACTCTTTCACAACAGTAAAAAATCATCTGTTTTTACATAATTATAATTATCCTAATTATTTTGATACGTACAAAAAACTTTTGGTAAATGTACTGAATTTAACGTTATGTTGATGAAATTAACTGGCTAAGTGCAAGTCGGACTTGCACTCGTAGGGTTCTGTACCGCAGTACAATATTTTATAAGATCTAGTAAAAAATGCTGAAACCACGTTCCTTGTTGAAAGCCTTAACTTTTAATACATTTTCAATGTTATTGTTGTTTGTATTGTTTTGCTGTCAAAACAACCATAAAATTATGGTTGGTAATATGACAACTGGGTGAAAATGTAAAGTGTCTATAACTCTGTAAGAATCAATCATAAAATCAAGCGAAAAGCGCAAGGAAAATACACGTTTCTTGCATGGGGAACCCTTTAATTTTTAACTGTGTTCTGTTTTCAGTATTTGTTGTTATTGCGGCCATAGTCATACATATTTTTTGAAAATCTCAAGTTCATATCTACTATGGTTCATAAGGTCAAAGAAAAACGCCGGAAATGACACGTATCAAATAAAAAATTAAAGGGGGTCTCCATATAAGTGGCGAATCCCCTTAATATACACACTTTTTGAAAATTTCAAGAATTTACATATTACAGTTAAGGAGCCCTGTATGCCCTGTACTGCCCAGTGTGTGTTATACAGCCCTGTGAAAAGCGGACAAACGGACGAATGGACAGCAAAGAACAAAAAACATTTATTTTTTACGCTAGAATAGCTGACAAAGTGATAGTACCGCCCCAGGCACACTTACAGAAGTTCGTCTGTCCTGCATCTTACAGGATGTTATTTTACGTTCTATTTTTCCGCCAGTCCTGTATCAACACTCTGTATAAATAGTAACTTGTAATCCAACGGAAGGCGTAAAAACAATATTAATATAACGGCTTAGGTTGTTGGCAGACGAGCGTTTTTTTAATTCGTGTTTTTATCATGTTTTGTTCATAATCTACATATTATGATGACATCGAGATAGTATGACTGATTTAGATGGGTTAGGATGTCGATGGTTAGTATTGTTAAAAGTAAAGTTCGTTTCAAACTTATTAATATAAAAACGGAAATTTAACGTGACGTGTTAACGATGTTAATTTAGCGATGGGCCATTTTTCAGCTTTTTCCGCAAGCTATTATCAGGATTTCGAGTGTGAGGCGCTCGCCGACACGTCCGGAGTAGTCCAGTCCGAACTGTACGAGGCATGATCCGTCGAAGCGGAAATATATACCGGAAGAAGCCGAAACAATTGTTGATCGCTTTATCGATATAGCGTATGTCGCGTTAAAGTCCCATTTTAAAATTAATAAGCTTAAAAACTGGAAATTACGTGTACAATTTTAAACGATATTATTTAACGAGCGTTTCACACGCTATTTTCACGCGTATAAATCGCTCGTGTGCAATCTGCGAACAGTATTTAATGTTAATTTTAGGGCTTAAGAAGGGATGAAGTCGTAAATAACTAGAGTAATAAATGTTAAGTCTTAAAGTGAAGATAAAGTATCATGCAATTTTACGTGGCTTGTTCATGTAGCTTCCCCTTAACTTGATTAAAGGGGACTCGTTTTATAATAGATTAAGAAATAAATATTTAATGAATAATTGGAAGTTTAACGTTTGCAGCGTGACCGCAACATCAGCAAAGTTTATTAAGTAATTTAGGTTGAAAAGTTATAAAGCTTTATTTATTAAGAACCAACATGTAAAGGTAAAATACAGTGCTTCTTCTTAAAATGTTTCGCATCGATTCTGAGTTCAATTTTTCTTTCCATTGAAACCTTACCCAAACTAATACAAACATTAATAAGCAATCATTTTAAGCTGATGTGCTTAACAGCGAAAAGCATTTGTATTCTAGATTTGTTTTATAAATATTTTCACTTTAAATCAAATAAACTTATACACATATTATAATCACAATAATTATAAGATAGTTTAAAAACTAAAACAACCGATTTCAATGCCCCGCGAGTCAATTTCAGTAGCAAGTTTGAGACGTTTATCGTCATATCTCTGGAGTATCTCGCTCTGGTATATATACCAGGCGAGATAGTGGTCAAACGCTAGCTATATATGTATATAAAAATATAAGTAGGTAGCTATTTATAGTGATTACTTATTAACTAGTAAGTAAGCAATTTAATAAATTATTAAAGTTAACATTGTGAATTATAATTAAAAATATAACTTAAACTCATTGGACCGCCAAAACAAAAAAAATGCTACAATGTATTGTTTTAGTGTTCGCAAAGTATAGAATTACTGCCAACCATTATATATTTACAAACCCGACCACTAGAAAACAACAGATTTGCATGTAAAGACCCTCACACATTAGTGCTTGCACAGGCTATTAAAGCTTACTGTAGGTAAAAGTAAGGTTTTATATAGATTGGCCTACATTTCTGCTACCAAATTGCACTACATCATCACTTAACGACAGGTGAGATAGTCAAAAGCTAGCCAATATTGTATGACATAATTAATGAATAAAACTAGTCAAGTGCGAGTCAGAGGCGCGTTCGCATCGCAAACTTTGGGAGGGTTCCGTTCCGTACTACAGTACAATACGAAACGTAACAGAGTGTCAACCTCATAATCGATTTATTGATATTACCAAGAACAATTTTCTTGGTATATGAGTTCATGGAGAATCTCGACACCGTGATATAGAAAGACGGGGCTCGTTTACTAGCGCCATCTATGTCATTTTGCCGAAACTAATTAGAAATAATGTTAGCTTAACAAACACAAAGGAGTTGTTAACACCCAGATGACACCTAGACCTTCATAGATGGCGTTATACTAAAAAAGACTTTTTTGTATGGGGACCCCTTTTTAGTATTTGTTGTTCTAGCGGGAACATAAATACACCATATGTGATTTCAACTATCAAACTATCACGCTTAATGAGATACAGAGTAGAGACAGACGGACAGAAAGACAGACAGACAGACGGACAGCTGAGTCTTAGTAATAGGGTCCCGTTTTACCGTTTGGTTACGGAACCCTAAAGAACGATTCCTTGTTTAAATAGTACCTTAAGTTGCCATACCTTTTAAATTAATTCCCCATTAACTGACGAAAATGTACCCCAAAGCTTGTTTCCTAAGTGTTGCCCGACGTAATAATCCGAAAACACATTTTCATATTAAATTACCTGCACTGTGCCAGTTCAAGTGGCACTCGACCGACTTTCAAACGTACATAGAGCAGAAAATGCAGACATTTGCTCTTTATTTAGTACTACAGTATTCGGTTTTAGAATTTTGAACAGGGTCTGGTCATTGTACTATTATTTTTTCAGTGGTTTGGTTAGAAATAAACCTACCTGTGTTTTGAAAAGTTTTATATACAGTTATAATCACAACGAATACAAATAAGTAGCAACTTATCGTTAGCAGAAATTCCTTAGTCTTCTAAAAAGCGGTATCATTACATCTTTACATTACATAGTTATCACTTTCTTTTTACATTTCTTTTTATACATTATTTTATAATTCTTATGCATTCAGCAGAATTTATTATAATATTAGTTCAATATCTATTATGTTAATGCTCATTGTAGGAAGATACTGAATTCTCACAACACAGGATTATCCTAGTGTGAGAATCAGAACTCATATTTAAACTTTGTTTAGTACCTAAGCAAATTAAAAAACTACCTATGTTTTTGTTGTGCTAAGTGTGCAAATAAATTATTAAATATTATTATTATTAATAGTATAAAACAAAGTCGTTTCTCTCTGTCTTCTCTGTCTGTTCCTACCTCTGTACGCTTCTTTTTATATTTCTTTTTATATATTTAGATCTTTTAAACTACGTAACGGATTTCATTGCGGTTTTCATCAATAGATAAAATGATTCAATAGGAAAGTTTACAACTACAATTAAACGCAGGCAAAGCCGTGGGCGCAGCTAGTAGTCAATAATTCAATCATGAAAGAGTACCTACCAAAAGTTTTTTGGTTTAAAAGCACCAAGTATCCACCGTCAAGTGGCAATTTTTCACAAACAGGGCATGTGAGACTCGACAAGCACACATCATTCTCGTTTGCTGCTGAAAACACACACCGTGCGTTTTTTGATTTTTGGTATCGGAAGTAAAATTTAAAAAAATATGTAATAATTTTTTTTTTTAAATTAATCTTTTCACAAGGGGTGCGTGTGACCTGCTGTTGGATTTTAGTTTTGATTTGATGCCACAGCTACGAACAAAAATTACAAAAAATAATTTAAAAAATTAAAAAATATGCGAAAAAGTCCCGCAGTCAAAGTCTTGCTTGACATAATACCGCCTGGCCAGCTACCACCCTCAAGTTAAAAAAAATCTGTCGCCAAACATCTAATGTGTTCCGGCAGCTATCCTTGAGAGCCAATTCCCGGTCGAGGCCTAACTAAAGCATCTTCGACCGCATCATCACTTGCCAGCAGGTAAGATAGTGGTCAAACACTAGCTTATATCATATAAATAAAACTGGCCAAGTGCGAGTCAGCATCGCGTCTCTTATCGCACACTTAGGGAGGGTTCCGTACAATACGAAACATAACAGAGCTTCAACCTCATAATATGAGGTAATCAAATATATTATATTTGATTAATTGATATTACCAAGAATATTTGGTTTGGTCGCGATCAAGAAAGACAGGGCTTTGTTTACTAGCGCCATCTATGTCATTTTGCCGAAACTAATTATATAGATGGCTTTTCAAAACACGTTTTTTGTATGGGGACCCCCTTTAATTAGGGTTCCGTAGCCGAATGGCAAAAAACGGAACCCTGATAGATTCGTCATGTCTGTCTGTCTGTCTGTCTGTCCGTCCGTATGTCACAGCCATTTTATTCCGAAACTGTTAGGACTACAGAATTAAAACTTAGTAGGTAGATGTATTCTGTGAACCGCTTTCCGATTTTTATACAAAAGTAAAAAAAATAAAAATAAAAGTTTAAGGGGGGGCATCCCATACATGGAACTGAAACAAAAAAAAAAATTTTCTTCAAACCTATACATGTGGGTGTCAGGGGAGGTACAGGGGTGTCTATGGATAGGTCTTCAAAAATGACATTTAGGTTTCAAAAATCATTTTTTCTCAAAGTCAATCATTTGAAAGATAGGCGCGTCTAAAGTGGTAAAATGTGTGTCCCCCCCCTCTAACTTTTAAAGTATGGGAGTAAAAAATCTAAAAAAAATATATGCTGTAGATCTCAATAAAAACTAACAACGACAATTAGTTTGAACGAGATACAGCCAGCAGTTTTTGAGATATAGCGACCGCAAAGATAACTTTGTTTTTCATACAAACACCATGAAAAACAAAGTTAATTTTGAAGTTGCGAAAAATCATAGTTATGGAATACTTAACTGTTTTACGGAACCCTACGAGTGCGAGTCCGACTTGCACTTGGCCAGTTTTTTTTTAACTTTATTTTGTTTTTAGTATTTGTTGTTCTAGCGGCAACAGAAATACACCATCTGTGAAAATTTCAACTGTCTAACTATCACGGGGGCCCGGTGGCGCAATCGGGAGAACGCTTGCCTTTGATGCCAGAGGTACCGAGTTCAAACCGCCGTGCACCAATGGATTTTTCCATCGAAAAAATTATGTGCGCTCTTCACAGTGGCCCTCCGGTGAAGGAAAAAACATCGTTAAAAAACCAACAACCCCCGCATGGTGGTAGGACACTATCTGGTGTCCGCCTGGCCAGCTACCACCCTCAAGTTAGAAAAATCTGTCACGAAACATCTAATGTGTTCCGGCAGCTATCCTTGAGAGCCAGTTCCCATTCTAGGCCTAGCGTGCTTACCATCTTCGACCGCATCATCACTTACCAACAGGTGAGATAGTGGTCAAACGCTAGACTATAACGTATAAAAAAAAAAAAAAAAAAAAACGGTTAATGAGCTGTAGCCTGGTGACAGACGGACAGACAGACAGACAGACAGACAGAGAGACAGACAGACAGACAGACAGACAGACAGACAGACAGACAGACAGACAGGCAGACGGACAGCGGAGTCTTAGTAATAGGGTCCCGTTTTACCCTTTGGGTACGGAACCCTAAAAAACAATATTAAAGAAATCTATTTTATTAGAAGAAGGTTAAATGGAATGCGCTGTGAATACTTTTGTTTTCTAACCGACTTCAAAGGAGGGAAAAAAAGGAGGAGGTTCTCAATTCGTCTGGATTTTTTATGTTTATTACCTCAGAACTACGTCATTGTTTAACCATTTTTTTTAATGTTTCTTGAAGTGTTACACACTTTATATTTTTGTATATTGTTAAACACAATCCAAAATGAAGAGTTCCGTCGGTACGATGAAATTTTGGATTGTGTGTAACAATATATAATTATTTTTTTGTTTTTTTTTTATGTTTTTTTCTATAAGTTTTTAAGTTTTCATGGTCACTGACACTATTATCAATATTGTTTACGGGATATTTACCATGTTTTTCTTTTAATGTGAGTTTCCGATATTTCGTCCGTGAACATGGGCGCTTGTAACAGCACCGAAATATCGGAAACTCACATCAAAAGAAAAACATGGTTAATATCCCGTAAACAACATTAATAATAGTGTATGTTTTCTAGTTGGTCCCATTGCAATTTTATTGAGATCTGTGCGCTTATTCTTAATCATTCGAAAACATATTCGGATTCTGAAGCTTCATTTTTAATTTCATTCTTTTTTTGAGCTGTTTTGCGCGGAAACCTTTCCAATAATCACTGATTTTTTCTAATTGAAATATCAAAAATTAACCGATCTGAGCATTGTGAATTGCAAAGATCCAAGTCAAAGTAAAGGCAGTTTCTGAATTCGAATTTGCTTTCGAATGATTGAGAATAACCCTGCTGATAAGTATATCTATATAAGTATCTGATAAGTATATTGAGATAGACATCTCAAGCTTAGAACTGACAATGACTACACGTACGACAACACCGCGGCGTCCTGCGATCTGCGGGCGCTATCTCAGTACTTTTCATTTGTTTTCTGATGGCGTTTGGTGTGAACCAGACGGTACAAATACTACTGCGCTATCTGATCGCCGCCTAGACCGCGCACGCAGGACGCTGAGGTGTGTCCGTACCTTAAAACGTCATTTGAAGTCGTTTTTTTTTAGTTTTGTAAAGCATCATAAATTATTTTTCATAGAATTTTAAAATATTTTAATCAGTATTCATTAAAACATTATGTCTGATGAAAAAGGGGTGCTTTTGCGATACACAAGTGTAGTTATTTACTGTCAAAGAGATCTCTCGTTAAACACAAATGAAATGGAACATCATTAAATTAAATGAAGGCTTCGGTTTATTTACATTCGGCACTGTTTTTATTTACGTACTACCTATTCTGCTGTTTACATGAAATGATGATTGTGGGGAGGAAAAAAGCTATTATTAATTATAAATTACATTCGTTAGATGTTTACTGCCAGCTTATAATAATGGTCATATAATGTAATCTCTATAACTGAGTATTTAAGACTTAAGATTTTAAAATAATAAAGCTAAAATTTGGTATGACTGTTCTTTTTAAAGAGTAAAAAAAACTTGTGTTGAAAAAACTTGCAGTTAAGTAATATTTGTATAATTTTGTTTTTCATTTATATAGACGTCATCCATACTTATATATTATAAAAATATTTGTAACTCTGTGTGTCTGTCTGTTACATAATCACGCCTAATGGGACGATCCGATTTTACTAAAATTTAACATGTAGATAATGTAGAAAAGAACATAAGCTACAAAATTCTTGGTGTATGTGAACAAAGTCGCAGGTTTCAGTGAGTTGTTTTATAAATCTTCTGCTTGCTGCTCAAGAACGCCTGCGAAATCTACCATCTCCTCACATTGCAATTACGTTATTGTCGTTGTTGAGCATGAGTTTTGCACTGCCCAAAATTACATACTTTTAACGAACTACACCTACTTGGCTTTGTCCGGAAGAAATTTCTGCCTTTGGCGGTAAGTACTCTGAAATCTGCCGATAAACTGGTCTTAAACTTTTATTTGTATACATGATAGATGTGCCCCGCGGCTTCGCCCACGTTAAGAAATATCCTATAGCCTTATCCATAGTACTGGTTATCCCTATAAAAAATGTTAGCTAAATCAATCCAGCCGTTTGACTGTAAAGAAGTCCCAAACAAATAAACAAACTGAATTTTGCATTTATAATATTGTTATTGAAAGTGATGATGCCGTCAAGGATGGATAGTACCTACACGTCTACGTATCCCTGAATAATACACAATGGAGCCAAGCGGATCTCCCAGTACGGAACGGGGGGTACCGTACCACAGAAGAATGTAATAACATACCCGATTAATGATGATGGTGATAATAATGAATTAAAATGCATGATGCTTTGGTTCTATAATTCGGTATAATAAGGATCTAGTCTATTCTAAAAACACCCCTATTCTACCATAGTTGTACGCCATCTCTAAATTCTAACACAAAACTTTAATAATACATTGTACAGGCGGCTTAACTTTTACGGTACAATTTTACAACCAGTTGCGGTCCCATTTCCTACTGAATATTTTATTATAACTTGTGTTTTTCCGTGTCAGAAACTAAATGGAAAGGGGTCACGGGTTCGCATCTAATTAGTTGCTTTGGTCATTTATTTTAACTATTTAGTGAGAAAAATTCAGTATTTTAACCGACTTCAAAAAAAGGAAGTTTCTCAATTCGACCGTATCTATATTTTTTATAATTTTTTATGGGTGTTCGCGGATAACTTCGTTGTTTATGAACCGATTTCAATAATTCTTTTTTTGTTAGAAAGATGATATCCCAAGTGTGTAATTTCATCGAGATCTGATAAGTATCTCTAGAGATATGGAGATAAACACCTCAAACTTGGTACTGAAAATTAATAGCGCGACATTTAAAATATATGTAATAATATGAATAGAAAACAAATAATAAAGATTTAGACAATTAGATTCTTTAAGGTTTTTTTATATCTTATACATAAGTTAGTTTTTGACAACTATCTCACCTGTTAGTAAGTGTTGTTGCAGTTAAGAATGGTAGCACGCTAGTTCTAGAATACAAATCGAAACAAAATGCGACATAAACGTCATATCTTTTGATCACGTAAATTTGGTTTGATTTTTTACAGCTGATAGAGACCGTAGACCCGAGTATTTGATGTTAACTTGATACCTCTACGCGCTACTGAGAAAAAGGGTCTTGACAGATATAGGGAAAGATGAACAATAAAGTAATCATAGGATCATTATAAACTACAGGAAAAAGGAACCCTTGAAGAAGGGTTCCTTTGTTCCTTTTAAGTACGAAAACCTATTAAAATTTCGACGCAACTGTAATAGTTATTTATGATACTAGTGCGGTAAGTTGGTTTTTACAAACGAGTAGACGAATGTAAGCCCAAGACGAAGTCGAGGGTTTACCATAGTCACGAGTTTGTTAAAACCAATATCCGCACGTGTGTCATACAACGTTTTACAGCAAATTTGCGAGAAAACACTATAATTGGTAATAAAACAAACATAAATGAAATAAACAAAAATTCGTTCGTCTGTATGTTTTTTTTTGTGTATGTTACGCGATTACTCCGTCAATTGTGAACCGATTTGAATGATTCTTTTTTTAATTGGTAGGGTTCGTTTCCATAGTGGTCCCATTGTAGTTTCATCAAGATCTGATGAGTATCTCCAGAGATATGACGATAAACGTCTCAAACTTGCTACTGAAACTGACTCGCGCGGCATGGAAGTCGGTTGTTTTAGTTTTAAAACTATCTTTATTATTTACCGTCAAGTAGATATACACTAGACTAAACATTACAAAAGATATCTTGCACATTGAATAAAACATTATCAATATCAACTATTATTCCATATATTATTCGAATTTTAATGAGAGGTAATCGCAGATAAGAAGTAACCCAAATTTATTGTTATAGGGGAACTTTGTGATATATTGGTAATAAGGAAAACGATTAGAGCTCTGATTGGGGCAATTTTGTCGAAGAAGATATATTATAACTATCAGTACTGTCCAAGTATGAGTACGTTTAGCTGTAGTAGATAACAAATAGGTAGAGAAGTGAAACTTCATAATATTTTATTTTATTATATTTGGGGGGCTTAGAGCTAAAATTACAAAACAGAAATGAAAGTAGCAACGAGAAGCTAATTACAAGCCTCCACAGTTAACACTAAAATATCAAATGAAGGTGCGTCTTAGAGCGTCAAAAAAAACTTAATATTACAATATTGAACACATAACTAAAAAGTTATGTTTTTTGGTTGAGAACAAGGTGTGTCAGGACTTAAGAAAAATGTATTAATTGCAATAATATGTTATTCGAAAATAAGTCTAAGGCTAATGGATTGGTTTTCATAACCTTATTAAATAGTTTACATGCTCGTATAGTGAAGGTGTTTTCACGGAGTAAAGTGCGTTTGATAGGAGTGTGGAGCAGCTAGGCTATTCTGTATGCTATTTCGACAGCGGAATCCGCGGTGAGATTCGAATTTCCTACTACGAAATTCAATCGTATCACGTTCGTAATACGGTTGATTTTCGTATTACGAAAATCAAATCTTACCGCGGATTCCGCTTTCGAGATAGCATACAGAATAGCCCTACAGGGTTTTAGGCCGACAAATTCGAGTTGGTGCATATAATCCTAATAATATGCGCCACAGTACGCTAGGCCATCATAGTTATCGGCCGGTATCAGTCCACTGCTATAGACATAGGCCTCTCCCAAGACACGCCACTGAGCGCGATCTTCGGCTCTTTGTTTCCAGTCACAGTATGCTAGACTATAGATGCAGTTTAACTTTGGCTAGGCCTAGAATGGAAACTAACTTTCAAGGACAGCTGCCGAAACACATGAGATGTTTGGCGACAAATTTTCAACTTGAGGGTGGTAGCTGGCAAGGCGAACACTAGATAGTGTCCTACAAGACACAACCAACGGAAGACCAGCGTTGGTCATACTAGTCATGGCCAAAATTATGCTGAGATGGGTCAAATTTTGTACCAAACTGTTTTAATTAACTGTTTAATTTTTATTATTAACTGTTTTAATTAATTAAGCACATCTGTGTAATTATTATTATTTTTTTTTTTTATATACTGGATAAGTAAGCGTTTGACCACTACCTCACCTGATGTTAAGTGACGATGCGATCGACGTAATTATATAAATTAAAATTATTATTAAAATTAGTACATAAGTACATCTGAGTAAATTAGTACATACGTTTTGCTAATTGTTTTTGGTGCAAAATTAATATACATTTTCTTTCTTTCTTTCTTTTCGTATACAACCACGCTGGGCTTCGATCGGTATTTTTGATCGAAGACGCCGGGGGTTTAATGATTCAAATCAATGTGGTTGATAAATAAATAAATCAGTAAACATTGTAACTGGTTCGTACTGGCTATGGTTTCAGATAGCTAAAAACTGTGCTTAATGTCCGATTCACATTATTTCAATAGTAATACAGCGCTGGATTTGATTTTCTGAACTGGAATGCTACTGGTATAATGTGGACCGGGCATAACAATCAATATGTTGCCAGGATCAGGTAATTAAAACGATGATGGATCATTGTCATCCACAAAAAGATCCATTCAGTTCAATGCAGGAGCCATTGTTGGCCGAGATTATTTTCATGCAGTCACCATAAATAATGGTTTCTTAGGACACCATTAAAACAGCGTTAATTTGTACTATCGCTGATTACAATTTTTTTTTATATCTTATTGGCAGAGTTTGACCACTATCTCACCTGTTGGTAAGTGATGATGCGGTCGAAGATGGTAAGCAAGCTAGGCCTAGAATGGGACCTGGCCCTTAAGGATAGCTACCGGAACACATTAGATGTTCTGGCGACAGATTTTTCTAACTTGAGGGTGGTAGCTGGCCAGGCGGACACTAAATAGTGTCCTACCACCATGCAACCAGCAACTGGCACGCCCAATGTCATGGTGTTTTTTTTAATTACAAATATGCTTATGGTCTAGTTAGTAAATTTTGACATGCATAAAGAATTATATTTTATCTACACTCGTAGAGTTTTGATTATGTATTCAAAAATAGTACCATAATGGCAGATTTTATGCTTGTACTAAAAATAAATTAAAAAGTTTAATTATTTTTCTAACGACATTATTTCTACAAAAAAAAAATCTATTATGGTTCACTCTATATCGACCAAGGAGTTTTCGGTTCTGTGTTGATAATTGTTTATAGGGACCGTGCTCGGGCGCATGCGCGGTTGACCGAAGTTTACTCCATACTTTGCGGAGCCATTTTTGTGTCAGAAAAAATAAAACTGGTCAAGTGCGAGTCAGACTTTTGTCCCGCACACGGAGGGTTCCGAATTTCCGAAGTCCGAACGCCACGAACTTCTAACACCAACTAAGTATTTAATAAGTAAGTATTAACACAAACAAAGGTAATTAATATAATTAAATATCTGGAAGACCGAGTGTTCGTACGTCTAACTTTCTACTAATTCTAACTAATTGAAGCTCTTTAAGTACTAAAATTGTGGATATATTATTCAATACTGTACACTACATATGTGCAAATGAACCTCAACTAAGTAAACAAATCGACCGAGGCCCACAAATTAAAAAAATTAAACGCTTGCGTGTGCTAATTTTTCCTGTGCTGCCATCTAGCTGCGTCGAGGTGAATTAATTTCGTATCGTATCGTATCGTAATAAACACGTTTTTTGTTTTAAACCCTTTAATTTTTAACTTTGTTCTGTTCTTAGTATTTGTTGTTATAGCGGCAACAGAAATACATCATCTGAGAAAATTTCAACCGTCTAACTATCACGGTTCATGAGATACAGCCTGGTGACAGACGGACAGACATACAGACAGACAGACGGACAGCGGAGTCTCAGTAGGATTCCGTTGGTACCCTTTGGGTTTGGAACCCTAAAAACACTGTGTTGATTTTTTTCATCTATAACCTCGCTTATATAGTACTGTTAAAGACCTCCGACAGAATGATACATATTTTTCTTATTAATAGAAATATCAGTTCCTAGTTACTATTAAAATACTACTTTAAAAAGCTCGTCCGGCCACTTTCCACCTGCATTACAGTCACCCTACAGCCATAGGCCGATGATGATCGATGTGAGTTCAGGGAAAATATTCCATTGTCATATACAGAGCACAGTCCATCTTGTATTGTGGACTTATTCCATATTGTTTTTGGTATCTTTTTATTAAAGGCTCCTCGTATAGCATAATTGTTTTGTTTTTACATTGTTTCTCATTAAACTGCTTCCAGGCATATTTTGCCTGGTAGTAAGCGATGATTTGGTCGAATATTGTAAACACGCCAAGCCTAGAATGGTCTGACTCCCAAGGGCTGTATGCTGCCGAAACACCGTAAGTAAGGTTATGGCGGCAAATTTTCTCCTTGAACGTGGTAAGCGACGTTTTGGTAGCAAGTTAGGCTAAGTAATAATATTTATACATTCCCAGCCGACTTGTTTCCGAGTAGCTATAATTTTAGTGACTTCAAGTCAAGAGTGAACGGGTATCTTCTAAACAAGCGTGTCACACCTTCGATCACATGGTCGCTTTTCATCAGGTGAGATAGTGGCCAAATGCAATGATTCTGAATGATTTCATTTCATTCAGAATCATTCTTCATCAATCATTCTTTGTTGGTAATTTGGTAGCTTAACCATAGAAAAGATAATAATACAACGCTTAACCTATACAACAAAAAAACAAAACAACCATAGATAGCTTCTATCTTCTAGTGGTTAAATAATAATAAAAAATGCTACTATGTGCGATTGCCACAATACTGTGTGATTCATTATCCCTTAAACCAAAATAATGTAACTAATTTAATCAAAGCTGAAAATCAAAACCACATCAAACAATAGTTTGTCTATTCTGACATCAAACGGAACACAAACGAACGTTAACGTTTCGCGGTTTGCAGTGCGGAACCCTAGTTTATACAATCAAAAAAACAGTAAGGGATGAATTAAGGTACGGCCACACCTCGGCGTTCTGCGATCTGCGGGCGCGATCTCAGTACTTTTCAATTGTTTTCTGATCGCGTTTGGTGTGAACTAGTCGTACAAATACTACTGCCTTTACTGCGCTATCCAATCGCCGACAAGATCGCGCAAGCAGGACGCTGCGGTGTGTCCGTACCTTTATGGTAGACCGTGCCGGGCGCGAGCGTGTCCGAGTAGTCCGGAGCCATGTACTTAAATTGCCTCCTTTACACATCGACGGATGCGTCGGAAGATGGATCACAACCATATCCACGGATAAATTGCGATCCGTCCACTCATCCGTGAGTTAATCATTCTGAGTACAACATCGAAAGATACAACTCGTGCTGCAAAAAATGGAAGTGGAGATGTAGCTATGGTTACTGATCCATCTTGCGACGCATCCGACGATGTGTAGAGAAGGCATCAGACGACCAAAAACTTTCGCATCCGGAGATACAATCTGACGCATCTGACGACGAATCCGTTAATGTGTAGAAGAGGCAAATGACAGTCCGGCACGCGGACATCATCATCATCATCATCAGCCGGTGTCAATCCACTGCTGGACGTATGACTTTTTTATATCTTATAGGCTAGCGTTTGACCACTATCTCGCCTGGTGATAAGCGATAGAATTATTGAAGATGGCGCCTAGCGTGTTGTTAGGCCTAAGAGGTCATTAAGCGGAGTAAATAGCAGACCGTCCCACCTTTTTCCCATCCACCTTTCTCCCATTTTCCTATGTTCAACGATCTGCCAAACACTCTAAATATGATCTACAAATCGCCCGCACTATAAAGTAACCTATATATATACGAGTACCTATATATATATATAGCCTTATACGTAATACTGACTATCCCTGTGCAAAATTTCAGCTTAATCGGTCCAGCCGTTTGACCGTGAAGAAGAAGAACAAACAAACAAATTTACAAAATTTTGCATTTATAATAATGGTGTTGATTGGTGTTGGTGTATAGACACTAAAGTTCACAACATAAATGTAGAATTTTTAGATTTCAATATCGGGAATTTAACCTGACGTACACTTAAATCTATAAGTTTAAAATGTGAGTTTTTATGAACGTAGAAGTTGTAATACTGTAAGCAGTGAACACTAGTTGCCTTAGACAAAACCCAGATGCTGTATAAATCATTGCAGCAAAGGAAATTACATCCATCTATCTTATTGTATCTAGTAAATCTTCATAATAGAACAAGGAGCCATCTTTTACGTTTCATCTTCAAGAATATACCTGAGCTCCTGAGGGAAGGTAATAATGTTTAGGTCCTTTTTTTACCTTTTGAGGTACGGCCTCAAAAGGTAAAAAAAGGAACCCTCATAAGATCACTTTCTTGTCCGTCTGTCTGTCTGTCCGTGTGTCACCACCGATTTTCTCAGGAACGGGTGGACCTAGCAGAGAGTCAACACGATAAAAAGATATGGGCAAATTTCGATTTTCGCGGAAACTTCCAAGTACCAAAATTGACCTTAATTTTCAACTGTTTTTATTTTTCGGAATGTTTCCTTTAATTGTGCTGTAAGACCTTGCTTTTGACCAAAATTGACAATTCTAAGTCAACCGGAAGTACCCTAAAGGTTTTGGGTCGAAAACCAGGGTACTTTCTGTTGACCTAGAATCATGAAATTTGGCAAGAAGCAAGTTCTTACAGCACAAATAAAGGGAAATTCCAAAATATAAAAAAGTTGAAAATTAAAGGGTGTCCCCATACAAACATAGTCGACTCCAATTAAGATATGCCTCTGAGTTATATGAGCGCTCATACAATTAAGGGGTCTAGCTAAATTGGAACCAACCTTAAATAAAGTAAATAAATAAATTTTTGCTATCGTGTGATTTATTTTATACATAGTTGACCGAACTACAAAGTTAAATTTGTCCCTTAACCTAGTCTGAGAAGTTGGTACGGAAGCCTCGGTGGGCGAGTCCAACTCGACTTGGCCGGTTTTTTTTAACGTGATATGCCATAAAAAGAACTAGGCATGGTAACGGTCAAATACTAGTAAAAAAAAAGTAATATACTAGTTATGCCCCGCGGATTCGCCTACGTTACAAGTATCCTATAGCCTAATCCATAATACTGGCTATCCCTGTATAAATTTCACCTAAATCGGTACAGAGTTAGATCGTGAAGAATTCCCAAACAAACTAGACTTTCGCATTTATAATATTGGTATTGATTAGTATCTTACGTTTGACCGCTATCTCGCCTGGTGCTAAGTGATGGCGTGGTCGAAGATTGTGACCACGCTATGCCTAGAATACTCTGACTAAAGGTACGAACACACCGCAGCGTCCTGCGTGCACGATCTAGGCGGCGATCAGATAGCGCAGTAGTATTTGTACTGGCTGGTTCTTCCTTTTCTTTACTCATGTGTTCACACAAAACGCGATCAGAAAACAATTGAAAAGTACTGAGATCGCGCCCGTAGATCGCAGAACGTCGCGGTGTGTCCGTACCATAAGAGTCAGGCTCAAGTAAGGTGGAACATTGTCTTATATAGACTCCTACTGCCTGTTTTCGCATGGGATAGGTAACTACAATCAACTACAATAATCTTGCAGTAGGTAACATTGATGTGAAATCTACCTGAACTTATCACCATAAAAACCTAAAATCCAATAATTTCCAACACTGTATCATTTTGGAACAAAGGACTGACTTTGCAGGCCAATTTCGCTTTGCTGAAAATGTATTAAATAATTTCACAATACTCAAAGATTTATATCTTAAGGAATTAAAACTTTATAACCCGAGTAAGAAATTGTCCCTTCTTATCAGGGTTGTCACATAGACATTATTTTTCATTGTATGATATCAAAGGTTGGATTTTTTTTTCAATCAAAATTAATTACTTGCGAACATAGGTATATAATGTTAGTACAATTTTAAGTAACCGCTACATTCTGCCATTTGGCGTGCAAATATAAAAAGTATTACAGTAATAATAATTTACAATCATTAAAATAATAATAATACATTTAAATTTCAAATTATGGATTTATCTAAAAATTCTTGCACCGTATAGTTGTCCAGCAGTGGACGGAAATTGGCTGATAATGATGATAGTATGCCTTGCTAATTAAAAGATTAATTAATTTATTTTTAAACACATGAATATTCGATATGTCTCTGACTGATGCAGGCAGCTTGTTATATTATGTGGGAGCCATGTTGAGGATATTGTTTTTAAATAGCTTTGTCTGAGAGCCAGGATGACGTAATTTAGCTTCTCGTCGCGATCCTGCGGGATATTTTTCATAAAGATGAATATTTTTTTGAACAAAAAGAATATACTCACCTATGTAAGACTTGGCAAAGTTAATATTTTTAATTTTATAAAATATTTTTTACAAGAGTTTGCCCGAATGCATCGTTTTTGCGCTTTAAATAGCGTAATCTTGTCAGTTGAATTGCCCCAAAATATGACGCCATATCTCAATATGACCGTAGTAGGCTGTGAGTAATGTCATTCCATTGGCATTTTTTTTAAGTTTATAAAGAGCATATGAGAATTGCGTCAGTCGATTAGTTAATGTATCTATGTGTTTTTTCCAAGTCATCTTATTATCTATGTGTAACCCTAAGAATTTAGTACAGTCAATTTCCTCTATAGATTTACCTTCACGATTGTGCAGCTTATTAGGTCTTTGTCTAAAATTAATTATGTTAGTCTTATTTATATTCACTTTTAAATTATTCATGTCTAACCATTTAATTATAGATGTCAATGTATTGTTAATGTCAATGTATTGTTAATGTCAATGTTTATACTGTGGGAGATTTTGTTTATCACTCTTAAATAATACCGTACTGTCATCAGCGAATAGAGTCATTGAATGCTTCGTAATTTTTGGCAAATCATTTATGTATATGAGAAAGAGTAGCGGTCCCAGTATCCCAGTATATATCTTGAGGAATCCCAGAACGTAGCGTCCTCGGCTGCGATGAGAAGATTTTATCAATTTTGCTTCTAAAACATACATTTTTAAACAGGAATGTAAGAGAAGGAGTCCTAATCTAAATATATAAAACACAAAAATTGTTTCTACCTATGTCCCCTATACTAGACTTTGCAACCATCCAACCGATGTGCCCCCCAAACCGGTTTTATTAGAAAAACAATAACGAGAAGATGCTTTTAGACCACTTAATTAATGCATTAGGCCAAAACATCATATAAAAAACGGAGATGCGGTCACTCACTACTACTATATTTTCTGACCGGTAAAATAAAATAAAGTATTGTATGACAGAGTTTTATAGAACCACAAGCATTAATAGGGAAGGTGTGTTCAGTACCTTTAGTACGAGTTTTCATACCAAACTCGATATCGTATATCGAACAAATTTTGTATGAAAAACAGTATAGCGCCTCTGGTGTTTTTCCCACACAAATTTAGACCAATCAGGGAGCCAGAATAAGTCGAAAACTATGTGAGATCTATTAAAAACGTTTACGATGAAAACTTGCACTAAGGGTACGGGTAAACATTTAACAGCTCCCCTTTAAAATACAAGCCATCCTTAAATGCTATTATAATAGTTGACACATAATAGTTATATTCAACTAAATTAATATTCATGGTGAAATAGACATCGAAAAGGCGGAATATGAAGGGGACGACCAGACTGATGCGATAAGGGCGGTAGGGGGTGAGAATTTAATATTACCTACTGTTTACATATTTTTATGTCTTGATTTTTAACTTGAGCAGTTTAAACGCCATAATTTCCCGGGCTTTTTGGTAGTGAATTGTGACGTCACGCACTTACGTTGACACACGCCGCTTGAAGCAAACTAGGTTTTTTTTCTTTAACTAAGACTCCGCGCTATTATTGTATTTAGCCAATGGCATGTTTTTAAATTATGCACTTTCTCTAATCTCGTACTCATTTTTACTTTTATAATTATATTAAATGGTTAGAGAAATATACATTTGCACAATAATACGCGGCAAACACAATATTTGGAGATAAATACAATAAGACCACACCATACATTCATTTTTATGTTCCCGCGCTCAATGTTTCTGTCACGTGGAGTAGTGAATTATGTCGTCAACTTTCGATTCGACCAATGGTGGTCTGTTTTACAAACTTAAATTTCCCTCGCTTAAATTGCATTTCTTATTTATTATTTTAAGCAAATAAAATGGAATTAATTAAAAAAAAAAGGTTTTACATATAACTCCAGGACAACAATGATTCGAAAAAAAAATATTTGAAATAGGGTACTGCCCAGATAGAAGAGACGATGTTAGTAAGGTGAAGAAGAAGATGAAGAAGAAAAAGATGAAGTGGGAGAAGAGTGTAAGGTGAGGACGGGACGCGTACGTAGCGTCTTATTAGTTGACTTTCATACAAATAATTTAAGATCGTTTTGTCGGCGTTCAATGCCACACCCTTACGTCCCTTCTATCAGGCGGTTAAGAAGCTGCTAGACCTTTACCAAATCAATCAACCATAAAAATACTAACCTACATTTGATACATAGGCTAAGCTATTTTCGATGACACGATTCTTGCTTGTTGATTGATATTTTTGTATAAGTGTAATTTTTATTTATTTTTGATAGTTGAAATAAGGTAATAACTAAGTATTGTATTAGGCAGGTATTTGTTTATCCACAAATAGTCGGTTACCCTATTTATTCAACTGTCAAACAGTCTCATGAAGTAATCTCATATTTATAATAAAAGCGAAGTCCAAGTTTCTAAACCCACGGAATAACAGATCACAAGAAAACTGACCACTCCATGAACATTAAACATTCAAGGTTGTGCCAACCCTAATGGAGGTGTTGAATTCTTTACATTGAGTAATTGCGCAAGTTGGCGTTCTAAAGTGTTGCCGAATTTAATCAGACTGTGTTTATAAAACAATTATTTAGGGTTGAACTGGGTAATAGAACGCTGACTGAGGATTTGGCAAAATTGTATTCCTAGTATTTGTATTGTAGCGTATTATTGCTGAGATCAGAATGAGTTCAAAAGTTGACATCAAAATGTGTAAGAAACAGATGCTAGGTTCATGTTTTTTTTATATGTATTATAACACTGTCTCACAAAGACACATTTTTTTTACTAGTTTGTGAGGCAGGGAACCATCCCACATTGTAAATGCCTTATTAAAAGTCAAGAATATAGATAAGATCAAGAATATGATTTATCTAAGTAAAAAGGGGTGAAAAAAAGGAGAAAAAAGGGTTTTTATCTGCCAATGATGACAACTATGGTTTAATTCGAAAGCAAATGAATATGATTGGTGAACATCAAACGCATCCACAGCAATGTAGCATCCACATATCTGGTGGAACGGCAACCTTAGAGAATCATACAACATGCATGCATCTTAGCATGGTGGCAGGACACTTTAAAGTGTCCGCATGGCCGGCTAACACCCTCAAGGTAGAAAATCTGTCGCCAAACATCTTATGTGTCCTGGCAGCTATTTGAGAGACAATTACAATTCTAGGCCTCGAGTGCTACCATCCTCGACCGCATGATCACTTGCCAACAGGTGAGATAGTAGTCAAACGCTAGCCTATATGATATAAAATAAACAGGCCAAGTGCAAGTCGGACTCGCATTCGAAGAGTTCCGTACCACACTACAGTATTTTATAAGATCGAGCAAATTCACGTTAGATGGCGGTATAAAAAATATTTTTTTTATCAATTATTATTTTTTAATTAAATTAATTTTAAATAGGGTCCCGTTTTACCCTTTGGATACGGAACCCTAAAAAATAATGTTGAATATATGTTAAAATTTACAGATTTTAAGATCAGGAATTTAACGTGACTTACACAATGTCGATTAGTGATCGACAATTGTTTCGACCTCATCCGGAGGCCATCTTCAGGATCTCGAGTGCAATAAATATCATATGCTCCTATCCGTGCTAGGATTTGCAACCTATCGCTTTTCTAAGCGATAGGTTGCCGGTTCAAATCCTAAAACGTGAAGCCTTTAATCATTTACGCCAACTAGGCTCTCATTGATTTTAAATAGCTCTATAGATCCACCCTTCTTTAATACATACATACGTATGTACATACATACAGTCACGCATTTTTCCCGTTAGGGTAGGCAGAGACTATTTTTTCACATGCTACAATCCTGACATACCTCTTTCACTTCTTAAAAACGTAAATTAAAATGTATCAATTCCATTTCTTGTTAGTCAGTTAGAGGCACACTATAGTTCCCAAAGATGACATTAATACTAAGTCTCACCTTACAAAAGCTTAAGTTTTTAGTATTATTGTCTTCAAAGCCGGCGTTAATCAAATATTAACTCATTGTCAACATACAACTTTCATTAACTTACGTTTAACTTAGCCTATCAAGTTACCTGACTCATAAATTATGCTTAGATTTGGGTAACTAAGTTAGGAGTAAGTTTTGATAGAATTGCTTGTTGGCTAGGTATTCTAGATGAGAGGGATAGCGACTTTAGTTCTAAACTGAATTAGTAATGAAAAGTATTGAATAGAATTGTGTAGTGCTCGTAGCGTAGATGCTTTACTGTTTGTACCGACTTCAAAAAAGGGTGGTTAGATGTTTGTGTGGTTTTTTTTAAAGCTTTTCTTTTAATATGCGATGTTTGTGTGGAGGTGGACACGAGACGAGATAGTGGTCAAAAGCTAACCTATAAGATGTTAAAAAAAATCTTAAGATATATATTAATCTTAGAGGTTTTTAATATGCATACTCGTTGGGTTTTTTTTGTATAATACTTATTTCTTTGACATTTATGAACCTTTTTGTGATTTGCATGGCATGAAGTCGGAGTTTTTTGTGTGATTAATATGGGACGATTTCCGTACAAAAGTATTATGCACAAATATGACTTAATGGAGCAAAAACTTGCACTGAAATCACATCTATTGGCCTTATATAAGTCATTTATGGCAAATTATATTTACCTACATAATTTGATCGCTCTTGTATGAAAGTCGTACCACCTTATTAGAAATTATTGTTATTAACTGGCCAAGTGCGAGTCGGACTCGCACACGTAGGGTTTCGCTTGAACATAATTAGCCGGAAAAATAGGTTTCTTGTAGGGGACCTGGTCTTTAGTTCTTTCTTAGTTTTTATGGTTCCGTACCTCAAAAGGTAAAATAAGGAACCCTTATAAGATCACTTTCTTGTCTATCTGTCCATCTGTCTGTCTGTCTGTCTGTCCGTGTGTCACCACCGATTTTCTCAGGAATGGGTAGACTTGGCAAGTTGAAATGTATACCAGATACTGAAGTCTATAGCCCCTATTAGGTGTATAAAAATCAAGGTCCTGAGTCAACACGATAGAAGGATATGGGCAAATTTAGATTTTCGCGAAAACTTGTAAGTACCAAAATTTACCCTTTTTTTATTTTTAGGAATTTTTCCTTTACTTGTACTGGAAGACATTGCTTTTGACCAAAATTGACAATTCTAGGTCAACCGGAACTACCCTACAGGTTTTGGGTCGAACACCTATAGAGTACTTCCAGTTGACCCAGAATCGTGAAATTTGGCAAGAAGCAAGGTCTTACAGCACAGCTAAAGGAAATAATTCAAAAAAATAAAAAAAGTTGAAAATTGAAGGGTGTCCCCATACAAACATAGTAAACACCTATTAAGATTTAGAGGTCTAGCTTAATTCTTATTACCAACGTTGGTAGTTTTAGTTTTTTTAATTTGTTCAAGTATGTTTTTTTTTTTTAGTGTTATATGTTATTGTATGGTATGTACGTATATGTAACTATGTGTAATGTGTATTAGTAATATATCATGTTGATATTTATATTTTGAAAATATTGTTTTGTATTATTATTATAGAGTAACTATTTATATTCTACATTTATTTATTGTACACCACCGTCTACTACTTCCTGCGATTCTGTCCATCCAAAGGTTGTCTAGAAGAAAACGCTGTTAGCGATAAGACCGCCCATTGTACTACCTTAGTTATTATTTTCTCTGTACATTGTTTTCTTTTCTTGTTTTCTGTATGTTGGTATACAATAAAGAGTTTTTGTATTGTATTGTATTGTATTATGGAAGCCTCGGTGGGCGAGTCCAACGCGACTTGGCCGGTTTTTCTTAAACGGTTATTATTAGTTGATCTTATATCAGCCATTGTATTGGAATACACACTATGAGAAAATGTCAAGTCTCTATCTATTATGGTTCATAAGATCAAGCATAAACGCCGAAAAAATCACGTTTCTTGTATGGGGGCCCACTTTAATATTTAACTTAATTTTTTTTAGTATTTGTTGTTTAAATCCTCCAGTTACACAAACTTCGAGAAAATTTCAAGTATCTACCTATTACGTACAGCACTGTGAAAGGCGGACAGACGATCGGACCGATGGACAGCGAAGTCAGGTATGGAACCTTAGAAAGTATATGTCCCGTCTTTCCTATCGGAGTTGGTCCATAAAAAACTATCTTACTAAATAAACTTGGAAAGATAACTTAAAGGCGTAACAAACTTTGCATGAAGTTATTTATCCACCGCAAACGCTAACTTAAATCTAACTTGATCTCAAGTCAGAGCATCAAAGCAGAAGTTATTCGATCGTATCTTTTGATTAAATAACTGTGTTCTATCAACATTGCCTCGGATCATATGTATTATTTATTGAAAGGAAATAAAATAGTGGTTGATATTTTATGAAGATAACTAGATGTGCCCCGCGGCTTCGTCCGCGTTAAAAACTTATTTTATTTACTTAAAACTTTTAATTTGTAAAAACCTTTCTATCATAAAACACATAGAAAAAGTTTGCCAAATCGGTGCATCCGTTTTTAAGTTATGGCGTGACCAAGGAAAATAGGAATGCATTCTTATAAAATCTAAAAGACCATATTGATTTTCAGACTTTGTTACCCATCATTTCACCCTCTTAGGGGTGGAATTTTGAAAAAACCTGAAAATCATATTTGCTTATTTATTTACAAAAGTACTTGTGTGAAGTTTCGAATAAAAAAAAACTATGTAATATTGTTTCCCCATACAAATTTTGAACCCTCGTTTCATTACTTTAAAGCAGCGATTCCCAAAGTGGACCAGGTGGACCCCCAGGGGTCCACGAGAGACTCGACGGGGGTCCACGCAAAATTATCTGGTTTCGACAGTGAAGAACAAAAATTGGCTTGGCTTTACAGAATTATTATTTTTATATTATATATTACATAAAAAATCAACAAAATACACTATTTTTCTTTTATATTTTTTATTTATAATAATAAATATACTATTTTTCTTACATTACCACTCCACAATTAAATTTAAATTTAAACCAGTTTTGGGAATTATTGAACCATTAAAATTTTGAAAGTGGTCTACGAGAAGAATAAGTTTGGGAACCTCTGCTTTAAAGGGAGAATTTTGAAAAATCTTTTGTTTGTATATCTATGTCATAATAACTATCTATATGCCAAATTTCAGCGCAATCCGTTAAGTGGTTTGAGCCGTGTGTTGATAAATCAGTTAGTCAGTCAGTAACGTTTGCCTTTTATATACCTATACACAAGGTGTATTTTTAGGGTTCCGTACCTACCTCAAAAGGTTAAAAAGGAACCCTTATAAGATCACTTTCTTGTCCGTCTGTCTGTCTGTCCGTGTGTCACCACCGATTGTCTCAGGAACGGGTGGACCTAGCATGTTGAAATTTATACCAGTTACTGAAGTCCTGAAGTATAAAAATCAAGGTCCTGAGTCAACACGATAAAAAGATATGGGCAAATTAAGATTTTCGCGAAAATTTGTGAGTACCAAAATGTAAAGGGTGTCCAAATACATACATAGTTTACGCCAACTATGATAGGCCTCTGAATTATATGAGCGCTCATAAAATTTAGAGGTCTAGCTTAATTGGTAATAACCAACGTTGGTACGGAAGCCTCAGTGGGCGAGTCCAACTCGAATTGGCCGGTTTTTTTTTAGAAAAAAATAACCCTTTTGGTCACGTTTCCGCTATATCGTAACGGTTGATTTATCGTTGGACGACTATCTTCTCTAGCTGTTCCTATAATATCGACTGTTTGTTGTCACTGTCCGTCCGTCATCTAAATTCTTTATTGCGGAATAACTTTTGTTTTTAGCTATTTTGTAACAAACGAACAAGTTAAGTTAAATAAAACCTTTATAAAATTATTCATGTAGGTAATATTAATATGTTATAATAATAAGTATAATTTTGCTTAAGTATTCAGGATACCATCGCGTTCCATTATGTTGAATCCATTCCGTGCATAGTTGTCTGAAAGAGATCTCTACGAGCGATGTCCATTGACACTTTTAGCTATAAGATCGTTTACAAAAACTAAAAATAACCGACTTCAATGCCGCGCTATTAATTTTCAGTACCAATTTTGAGGTGTTTATCTCCATATCTCTGGAGATACTTATCAGACCTCTATAAAATTACCATGGTGCTACACTTGGGATATCTCCTTTCCAACAAAAAAAGAATAATCAAAATCTGTTCATAAACGAAGTTATCCGCGAACGAAAATATGTATATGTGGTCTAATTGAGAAACCTCCTCCTTTTTTGAAGTCGGTTAATGATTTGTTTAGTTTTATGGTAAAATCTTTCTGTAAGTGGTGATCAATAAAGTGTTTATCTATCTATCTGTGTATATAATTAATGTATAGTCAAACATTATTAGGACAACCCCGTTAAAGTTAACGCCGTTATAGGAAGAAAAAGATGTTTTGACAAAAAAGTTGCGTCTTAATAAGGGTAACAAAACAAGCTTAGTTGAAAATATGTTTTTTATTACGTTTTTTAATCCCCTTTCATCTTCGTTGCCATTTCGAAAAATAAGAATAAATTCCATGCAATTATTGAACCTGCTCTTAAAATTTCACGAAAAGCGGTTGAGAAATTCGAGCAGTAGAGGAACAGACATCCGGACAGACATACGAAAGCATTTTTGGCCAAGCTTAACGTCCTTGCCGACTATTCCCGCACCGCTCCCACCCGGCAATTTTTTAAAAATAAATTGTAAGCCTTAATCTACGGACACATCGCAGCGTCCTGCGTGCGCGATCTAGGCGGCGATCAGATAGCTCAGTAGTATTTGTACCGACTGGTTCACACCAAACGAGATCAGAAAACAATTAAAATGTACTGAGATCGCGCCCACAGATCGCAGGACGCCGCGGTGTGGCCGTACGTTTATGACGTTCACTGTAGATGGACTAAGAGCGTTTGTCTACAGCAACGGCACCGGGACGTCACCGGCACCGAGATTTTTTCGGGCCGATTTGAAAATGATGTGCCGGCGATCGTTTGTCCACCGCCACCGATTCCTGTGGTTCTGTTTCGCCTAGCTGTCATGCGTGGCAGATGCGTTTCCATAGAAATAGAACAAACAACCTCAGACGAAAAAACAATAACCGATCGAACGGCGCCGGGCGCCGGCAGTGTGTGGACAAGATCAAACGTGTTTTGTATTGCCAGCCAATGCCGGCACATCGGCCCGTCAAAATACCGGCCGATTTCTAGCGGTCACGCCGATCTACTCGAAATATCGGCGGCCGGGATGACGTCACCCGGTGCCGGTCATGCTGTGGACAAGCTGCCATACTATACATATGTACCGCTACTTTGACGCCGGCATTTTGTTGCCGGTGACGTCCCCGTGCCGTTGCTGTGGACAAACGCTGTTAACATTGACAACACAAAGAGGAGACAGCGCGTAGTCGGCGATAACCTTAAAACCTTGGTCAAAAAGCATTGAAACGCAACGCACTTTGCAAAAACACAGTGAAAACAGTTGAATACAGTGTGATGTATGTAAATATCTTTGCGTTGTTAATTAATTAAATTCGTATATAATAAATAGGACTCAGTTAACAGATTACGTATAATTTAAGAAGATATGTACGAAATATCAAATAATACGCGACATAAATATGAGCTCTCTACTTCCGTTACTACATGTTCTCGAATGACAATCACAACTTTAAGATTTTTTTCTTTATTGCAGATATACAAATGCATTTGACCACATTCTCACCTGATGGAAAGTGACGATGTGATCGAGGATGTAACATGCTTGCCCAAAAGATACCAGTTCATTCTCGACTTGAAGAGACCCAAATTATAGCTACTCAGAAACATTATCTGAACTTGACCAAAGATTAGCGAGTTCCGTATACAGAGGGAGCAATAGAACCTTATCGCTGAGACTCCTTAAATCTGAATCTTCTGAGCTGTTTACAAATTTAAAAATGTTTACAGAGTGTGTATTTTAACGATAGCCGCTATGATAATAAATAATTAAAAAAATGAATGGCGTCCCTATTATTGATACGTATTTTGCGGCATATAGTAGGTATAGTCGGTTTTTTTTTCAGAGGTCTTAACTATTGCTCGATCTTATATAATATTGAAACGCGTAAAGGTATCAAGTTGATACTTATACTAAATACTTGGATCTACGGTATCTTTCGGCTGTGAAGAAATGAAATCTGTAAGACAACGCGATCACGCCACCAAATTCAAATTTAGAACACAGGTGGCCAGAGATACGAATTTAAAAATGACATATATATTTTTTTAATTTTAACTATTTAAATAGGAGAGGCTAGTTACGAGTACTTATCATCCCGCCTACGTAGATAAACTTATGTAGGTTTTTAGATAATACTTAGCAAAGCCATGTTTTATAAGTTACTGTAATTAAATAAATAAAATAAATTTACTAACTTTGAGATATTGAGCTGTTTAGCTGAGTCTCATATACCCTGTGAATTCACTGGTCAATTTATCCTCAATATAGATAGAAAATTTATCGATATGATTTTTGATAAGATAGTTTGATAGTTTGAAGAGTTAAGATAGTTTGGTCTACATCTTCTAAAATTGCATGGAATCTCGATAAAAATCATCAAAGATAACATTACACATACATTTGTAAGTGTAATTACAAATTGAATGTTTCCATAGTAGAGCCCTCTACTTTAATCTCGAATGTGTTCGACGAAAGACAATTATTGTTTCAATTATTTGCATAAATATTTTAAGCTTGTCATCAACTGAATTTAATATCTTTCGTTTCCTCAATTAACTGATCGGAAAAGAGTTAATAATTTTCTCGAGTTAATAATTGTCTCAACCGACTTCCAAAAATGGGGAGGTTCTTAATTTATTCACATTAAGAACCTCCCCATTTTCGGATTTTTTCTATTTTTTTTTTATATTTTATTGGCTAGCGTTTGACCACTACCTCATCTCATCTCATCATCATCTAATGTGTTCCGGCAGCTATCCTTGAGAGCCAGTTTCCATTCTAGGCCTAGCGTGCTTACCATATTCGACAGCATCATCACTTACCAACAGGTTAGTTAGTGGTCAAACGCTAATACGATATAAAAAAGTCAAGAAGCTTACAAGTCCACCCTTTGCAAACTCGGTAAAAATAGAAAATATGACTCCGTAGAGAGTAAATTTATACGAATTTGCTTTCACGTTCGAAAACTTTAAACGTAGAACTGGCCAGAGAACTATTACGAATCCAGAAATTTCCAAGACTTGCAAATTAATTATTTCCGTGAGAAGTTTCATAAGGAAACTTGCCTTTTAAGAGTGAAAACAGGCTAATTGTGTCCAATTCGAAGTTAACTTTTATTAACTATCACGTTAACTTTTTTCGTAATGGACATTTGATTTATTTATTGGTTACTTTAGCTTTATCATAAGAAAAACTATTGTACTAGTAAATTTCGTCTTCCGACTATAGGCTTATAGCGAAGTGTAATCTGAGATCTATGGCAAACACGGATGTAAATCATTATCGGTTGGTAAAACGGTTATTTGCTAGTCCGCCTGGGGCGGTACCACCGCCTTGTCATTTGACCCTTTACCGCATAGGAAATCATATATGGTTTGAAACTGGAATGCATACGAAACCATACATGGTTTCTGAAACAAAATGAAACAGGGTTAATTTTTCGGAGAAAAAAAATTATAATTCATTCTGAAGCTTTAATAAAACCATTAATTTAAAAAAAAGTTTTTATTTTCACTTATTTTATATATCATGCAGTAAAGGGGCAAACGTGAAAAATATATTTTTTTTGGGTTTGAAAGGCATCATATCCAGTGAAAAATTACATGGCATTGACACTGATAGTGCAGGTAAAATATTTTGACAATTCAGAATATTATTGGTGCAGTTTTCTTTAATTGTTGTATAAAATACCAGGACAAGCACGATGCTTGCAAAGTCCTGGATATCCAACATTTTGCACGTCATTACACTGCGCCTATTATCCGGAGACATCTTAAATCTCACACGTACAAAACCTTTTCACACTTACGTCAGATTACACAAAAAATTGTTCTTTTGTTCTGTAATTTGAGACTCTAAAGGTATACACACCGCAGCGTCCTGCGTGCGCGATCTAGGCGGCAATCAGATAGCGCAGTAGTATTTGTATCGACTAGTTCACATCAAACGCGATCAGAAAATAATTGAAATGTACTGAGATCGCGCCCGCAGATCGCAGGACACCGCGGTGTGGCCGTACCTTAACGTACAGATCTGTTTTACTTTTGGCCTACGTAATAATATAATCGTCCCATGGCATAAAAAAATACCGTCTAAATACTGAAGAACCAACATAACCTCCGTGTGAGTAATTTTAACCTTTGGAAAAAAGAGGAGGTTCTTAATTCGGGTTTCTTCTCTATTCTTCTTCAAAGTGGTTTTTTTTCAGTGGTAAGTTTGAGATTTTTATGTATATTATTTTTATTTATTCTATGCAGATACTCATGTAATAAAACCTAACGAGAAAAATACAAGTTTTGAAGTTGGTTCACAATTGGTGGGGAAATCGAGTAGCACACACCAAAAGAAACAGACGAATTGAGAGCCTTCTACTTTTTATAAACCGGTCTGAATGACAAGTTGTTTGTAAACAAATACTGAAGAAATTCAAAAATGGGCTTACTACAATATTAACGATAACACCCAAAAATGCCTCGTAACCATAATATTACTAATAACAGCGAATTAAAAGGATATGAGCTACGGGGGACAAAGGGGCGGTTTCGCCCCGTCACGGCTATCCAATTTGTAAATAGTTTAGGAGGATACAAAAGCTATACTAGAAGTGAACAAGAAGTGACTATTTGATAATATGTAGCACTAGCTGTACCCCATAGCTTCGCCCGCGATAAAAAGTGTCCTATTCTTTAGCGTTTGTGTGGGTGTGTGTGTTCTTTGTAAAGTGTAGGTATATACATGAAGGGTTGGATTTAGAATCGTTTGGCACGAAAAAGGGGGGTACAGGGGTGGAATGGGAAGGGGAGGGTCCCCCCTTCACTACCCTACCACTTCCATTACAAGGTAATGCATAGTTTTTGAGTTGTGCCTATTTTTTTGGGTTTGATTTTGCATATTTGGTTGAATTTAGAATCGTTTGGCATGAATTTGATATAAAATGTTATGGCGATGGGTAGAGGTTAGGTCCCTGATTGTAACAATACCATTCTTATAACAAGGTAATGCATATTTTACAAGAAAACGATATAAACAAAATATAACCTAAAAATATACTAAACCATAAAAACAAAGCGCAAATAATAATTACAAGGGCTAGATAACCTAGTAAAAATTTTAGTAATATTATTTACCACTACTAAATTAATAAGAACACCCCACTAGAAAAAAAACTAGGTTAGGTTAGGTTGAAACTGCGACAACACAACGCGCGAGCCGAGCGAGCGAAGCGAGCGTGCCGCGGCAGCGGCCGGCGAAGCGCAAAAAGTCTGTTAAACATCCAACAAAACAGTGATATTGATCAGCAAAGTGTTACAAAAAAGTGAGGTTATGATTTTACAAAATACGCATAACTCTTAAACTATGCATTACCATGTAATGAAAGTGGTGGGAAAAGGAAAGGGGGACCCTCCATTACCCCCCCATCACCTCACACTCCCTTTTTCGTACCAAACGATTCTACATTTTTACCAAGTGAGGTTATGATTTTGCAAAAAAAATCAAAACTCTTAAACTATGCATTACCTTGTAATGAGAGTGGTGGGGTAGTGAAAGGGGGACCCTCATCTACCCCCTCCACCCCTCCGTTCCCCCTTTTTCGTGCCAAACGATTCTAAATTTCAACCTACATTAAGAAGCGGTTTTTCGAAATTCCACCCCTAAGAAGGTGATATGAGAGGTTGAATTTTCAGTGAAACTTTTTATTCTCTGGGTCGCTCGAACGACTTGAAAATTGGTACACACACTCATCAATTAAAGAGAGACGTTTAATACAGTTTTTCTTAAAACATCCGCGACCCGTAAGTTTTTGTATGAAATAAAATTTAAAAAAATATAGCCAATTATTCTTTGTCTACCCTTTCCAAGTCTTTGCCATGATCATAAATAAATCTTAATGCCAAACTCTTAATTTAACAAGGGTAGACTTAGAGAGAACTGCTCTTCACACGGTCGTTATACGTGATCTGCTTCAAAGTAAGTTCACGGAGCAGTATTTGTGTGGGATTTTGTCAGTTTGTTATTTGTATATTCAATTAGATTAGAGCGCATATTATATTTGTTTCTGAAGAAAACCGACTTTTGACCGAGTGAACAATTATAATTCCATTTATCACCTAGCCTATCCTTAAATTCAACTATTCCAACATTCAATCAACAAAATTCTTGTCTTCTTAACTGCAGCGAGTAAGAAAAAAGGTAGAAGGTAAGGTAGAGAGTAGTAAAGCGTTTTATTTCTTACGTATAACTGAATTGCAACTATGTTTGAACTAGACAGGCTCTGAATATTACATACTTCATCTTGTCTAATAGGTAATGTTTGTGAAAGTACCTAATTAGTCTAAAGCTGTCTTTTCCGGCATGATATTGTATAACTCAAAGCATCGGGGTAGACCCAAGATATGATAGAAAACCCTTACTATTGGATCGGTTATGAATGATCAGCATTATCGAAAATCCTAATCGTATTTTAGGGTTTTCATCTAATCAGTTTTGTTCACTTTACTATGCGTTCAAAATGATCAAAATAGGTATAGATAATGCGATAATCATAATAATAGTTTTCTATACCTTTTCATCCAGTAACCATAGTTAAGTATCAGTTGATGTTGGCTTCGGCTCCATCAATGCCTTCCAAACGACCGGGTGTGTGTACGACCCGTGAAATGTAACGAATAATAATAGGTATATGCTAATAGCATATATACCTATTTATCTTAGGCCCATAGCACACGGCGTATTTTAAGCGCGCAGACGACGCGCAGATTACGCGCGTATACGCGATTCAAACGGGATTCGATCGCAACCTTGTAACTTAAGCACACGGGGCGATCGTGAAACGCGCCTCTACTGCGCGTATACGTGCAGATACAGCGATACAGACGCGCTGTAGTCGCCCCCCCCCCCTGCCTGTAGTTCCCCCCCCCCCCCTGCCCCTACTCCGCTCCTTTGTACGCGCGTTTGTATCGCTTCAAACGCGCGTATACGCGCTTCATGCGCGCGCTTGTATCAACAATGCAAACGCAACAATCAGCGTCTACGGCGCCGAAGACGCGCGTTCCTGAAACGCGCGTCGTCTGCGCGCTTAAAATACGCCGTGTGCTATGGGCCTTAGGTTTCAAAAATTTACTTGGATAAGGAGAGTTTACAACAGGACTGTAGTTTTGAACATTACCGCAAAGTCGTATATCGGTTTTCAACAGACTTCAAAAAAGAAGATGGTTCTCAATGCGGCTGTATTTTGAAGCGACTTCAAAAGAGGAGAAGGTTTTTCAATTCAACCGTATATATTTTTTTATGCGTGTTCGTGGATGACTTCGTCGTTTATGTACTGATTTTGATGGTTATTATTTTTATTTTTGAGATATCCCAAAGGTGGCACCATGACAAGGAAACCAGGATCTAATGCACTATTGACGTGAACCCACTCCAACACACAAGCATATTTAGCTTAGTCGGAGGGGTCGATGTAGCCGTAAGACAGTCGAGGGAACTCCTCAACGATTTACAGCAATTACCTGGTGTTTTGGGCATTGGGCATAATAATTTGTATTGAAGAAGAACTTTACACCTAGATGGGTTGTGACTGTGACTGTCATTCGTTTTTTTACTTTTTAACCGCCTTCTCAAATAATATCGTTTAAAAACTAAAAAACAACCGACTTCAATGCCGCGCTATTCATTTTCAGTACCAATTTTGAGATGTTTATCTCAATATCTCTGGAGATACTTATCATACCTCGATAAAATTACCATGGTAACACACTTGGGATATCTCCTTTCGAACAAAAAAAGAATCGAATCGAAATCGGTTCATAAACGACGAAGTTATCCGCGAACAAACATAAAAAAAAAAAATAAAAAAAAAAAATATATATATATATATATACGGTCGAATTGAGAAACCTCCTCCTTTTTTTGAAGTCGGTTAAAAAGGAGGAGGTTCTCAATTCAACTGTTTTTTTATGCCTGTTACCTTAGTACTCCGTGAAATCTTAACATTTGAAAAATTGTTTTTTAGTTTGAGATATTATGCCCGTTTGGCCCCATTCAAATGTTATTGAGCTATGACAATTATCTCCGGATATATGGAGATAAACAATATAAGCAAATTTGTATACTCAGATGACTTGATTATAATTAGCCAGTACCTTGCGTACTTTGACTATCGCGGCAAGTGAAGTCGGTTTTGTACGATCATAAATTATTAGTTTCCTAAATTGTTAAACACAATCCAAAATTTCATCGTACCGACGGGACTCGAACCCGCACCCCCCGGATTACACGTCCAGGTGCTCTGCCAATTAAGCCACGGTTCGATACATCAACAATTTACTAAAATATAAAGTGTGAGACACTTCAAAGAAACATAAAATTAGTTTCCTGTTTGTAGTCGGTTTTTTTTGTCACCATTCTTTTTTACAAGCTTTTATTTAGTTTCACCTGTTCCAATGTTTATCATCAAATCTTGCAAATTAAATTTGATTTACTTCCCGGTTACCGATTGAGCTGAAATTTTGTTTACATGTGTAAATCGCGTGACAATACAATATTATGATGACATGGTGATGATCTGATGATGGAGCTGGAAGCTGTCCCGATGTATGTCATCAAATCTTGCATATTAAATTTGATCTCGATTCTCGCGTGACAATGCAATATTATGATAGCATGGTGCTAATCTGATGATGGAGTCAAAAGTCAAAGCATTTATTCAGTATACGAACAAATAAAAAATTTGCACTTACACTCGTCAAATAACATTAAATAGATCATATCAATAATAATTATTCTAAATATAACAAAAACATAACTTATTACATTGAATTTACAAAAAAAAAACAAAAGTATTGAACCATTCAGCTTTCATCTACACGTCGAACGTCATACTGAAATCAAATGTTTAATTCCCCTGATTAAAACGTAGGGTTGCCAACCGTAGTATTACGTGCACGCCCCAACCCAGTGCGTGTTTCAGTATTTCAGACAATTTTTATCTAAAAAATTGTGAAATAATGAAACACAATAAATTAATAAAACGCAAACTAATCGCAGTATAAATCATATTCCGAATGGAACTGATTGTCCTTCTATCAGCTGCAGAGCTGGAAGGTGGTCATACGAACTCTGTAATGAAACGACGCAACCCCATAGAGTTTCAGCTCTTTTGATTCGTCTTGGCGAGTACTTTATTTTTAGACCAGGGTTACCAGGGTCTGATGTGATGATGGAGCTGGAAGGTGGTTATAGGAACTCAATTGAGCTAAGATTTTGCATACATATGTAAATGGGATGACAATCCAATGTCATGGCACCATTAAGCTCGTCTGACGATGAAGCCTGAATATGGCCGTAGGAAATACTACACAATGTGTACACAACATGTCATGTTAAACCCGACGTGTTTGAGCTCATTGGATTTGTCTTGACTTTCTCTGGTCTAAGATAATGTAAAAGCTTGTTTTTAAAATATCACTTGTTTTATTTATCAATAAAAAATAAAAGGCACACTTTTTTTTATATTTTATAGGCTAGCGTTTGACCACTATCTCACCTGTTGGTAAGTGATGATGCAGTCGAAGATGGTAAGCACTCTAGGCCTAGACTGGGAACTGGCTCTCAAGGATAGCTGCCGGAACACATTAGATGTTTTGGCGACAGATTTTCTAACTTGAGGGTGGTAGCTGGCCAGGCGGACACTAGATAAAGTCCTACCACCATGCGGGGGTTGTTGGTTTCTTAACGATGTTTTCCTTCACCGGAGGGACACTGTGAGAAGCGCACATACATTTTTCGAACTTAACCCTACCATGCAATAAAACCACTGAAATAATAGTGTGACCGTGGTACGGGTTATGATAACGGCAACGGCTATAATGCCTCAGCCAATAAACCAATACCCTACACCACAGAATATGATAATAGTTATTTCTACGTCACATACTAAAGCAAACAATGTTAACACAAGCCACATCGGTGTTGCCATGTAAAACTGATTTCTTTAAAAAATACATTTATTGTATATATGTATACTTTTGTATCACATCCAACGATTAGTGTAATTTGGTCCCACAGAAATAGGAATATTATTATTCTTTTTATATGTAATAATAATATTCCTATTTCTGTATTTGGTCCAGTCCGACAACTAGTGTCTAGTACAGATTATTTTATGCAAGTTTTTATTAGGGTTCCGAAACCAAAGGGTACCAACGGAACCCTATTACTGAGACTCCGCTGTCCGTCTGTCTGTCTGTCTGTCTGTCCGTCTGTCACCAGGCTGTATCTCATTAACCGTGATAGTTAGAAATTTGAATCGTTGAAATTTTCACAGATGATGTATTTCTGTTGCCGCTATAATAACAAATACTAATAACAGAACAAAGTTAAAAATTAAAGGGTTTATAACAAAAAACGTGTTTTTTACAATAGCGCCATCTATAAATCTTCATAGATGGCGTTATCGTGTTTACTTTCATCTCGGAATCTGAATCTGAATCTCGAAAACGGCTCCAACGATCAAATAAAATTTAGTATACAGGAGATTTCGGGGGCGACAAATCGATCTAGCTAGGATTCATTTTCAGAAAATGTTGTTTTATTCGTGTTTTCAATATTCAACTTTATCGATAATCAACTTAAAATATGACTCTTCCCGACATCTATTTGGCGAGTAGAATTACTCGTAGCTTTAGTGTTATTTTACTTAGTTGGTGTTAGAAGTTCGTTAGATATTCGTTAGGTGCTGTTCGGAACCATCCGTATGCGGGACAAAAGTCTGACTCGCACTTGGCCAGTTTTATTATTGTATACTAGATGCGTATCGCGGCTTTGCCCGCGTATGTAAGTATATTATTCTATATAAAAAAATAAAAGTGGAAAATTGCTATTCTGATGTAAAAGCTATAATATTGTAAAATTTCAACGAAATCCGTCCAGTAGTGTTGCGAGGAGGAGTAACAAACATCCATTTTCACATCCATCCATCCATTCTCACAAACTTTCGGATTTATAATTTTAGCAGGATATTTAGTGTGTCCACCATCTTCTACCACATCATTGCTCACAGCCAGACGAGATAGTGGTCAAAGGCAAACCTATACGATATTTAAATAATGACGATAGTTTAAAAACTAAAACAACCGACTTCCATGCCCTGCGAGTCACTTTCAGTAACAAGTTTGAGCCGTCTATCGTCATATCTCTGGAGATACTTATCAGATCTCGATGAAATTGCAATGAAACCACCTCGGAAATATATTATACCGATTAAAAAATGAACCATTCGAATCGGTTCATAATTGACGGAGTAATCGAGTAACATACATACAAAAAAAAAGAAGAACAAAAAGAAAAACGTATAGACGAATTGAGAACTTCCTCATTTTTGGAAGTCGGTTAAAAGAAACAGTATTTGTCAATAGTCAGCAACACTAACCATCAGGCGAGCATTTAATAAATTGACTGAAATGAAATGAAATGAAATGTGTATATTTTCACATAAAATAGTAGATTATACAACAAGTGAATAAAAAGGCAATTTAATTCGAGGGACTAAGTTAGATCCCGAGAGCAGCGGAGGATTCTAGAGTTGAATCCCGAGCGTAGCGAGGGATTCTAGATTAGAATCCTGAGCGGAGCGAGGGATACAAGGACCGAGATTAAATTTTTTATGCATGAGTCGTGTAATCTTCTTTTTACCATTGACTGCGAGAAAATAAATAGAAGTACCTACTTATAGTATTTATGTGTCTCATATTTTATTAGTAATGTGTAATAAATGTGGATTATTAACCATTTAGTGCCGGTGAATGTGAGCGAGTGTCGGGAAACAGCACAATGTTGAAAAACATGCTATTTGTGTACTCATCAAAATCCTAATGAAAATCTTCAGTAAAGTTCACATCCTTATTAAGGCTTGGACTAGACTGTGACTTCAACTTAATTCAGAACTCACAACACAGAAATGTGACTTTGACTCAACATTATGACTTGAATTTACAAAAACTTGAACAATTTTAATACTTGAATCTGGCTGAATACACTAATCGTATGGAGCCATGATGAAAACAAAAAATAATTTAACTAAAATTGGCGGGATATTTATTTTTAGCTTCTATAGTTTACCTCCATTTAGCCAGGCTGTAGGCACTTTCAGCAAGATATATTTATTTTTTTGACCATAATTCGTATTTCGTGCTTTTTCCAAATTCAAAATGTTTTTATTCACCGAGTGAGTAAATGAGCGTTTTATTCACAGCTGCCGATGAACAAAGTGCTCTTTTTTGAGTGGCAATAATAAAAAAGAATAAACAAAAGTTGTAATTAAGATTTTGAGTCCGTATATTTCACGATGTAAATGACATGTGAAAGAACATACTGACATAAGACTTAAATAAATAAAACACAAGCAACAAATGTTCAATTTAAATTAATAATTATGAATTAATATAATTTTCGCACATTGGAATTAAAATTAAAATTTCAAAGTAAATATGTGTATACATGTTGTTAAAAAAATATCCTAAAAAGGTTCTTAAAGTAAAATACCTACTACAATTATCTATCCTACTAAAAAAGTAATTGCCCCTTAAATGGCAACACCATGACTCACAAAAGCTATTTGTATAGCCAATATCAAAAGAAAACATTTCTAAAGCTGAAAAACTACGTTTCTTCGAATACTCGTACCTACTCTATTTCGAGAGAGAATTGAAAAATATGTTGGTACCCTTTTGACCTTTTAATGAATAAATAGTGGTTTTGACTTAGGTACATTGAAAATGAAGGTGGTGCTAAAACCAATTTGTAAAGGTTTTATTAATTAGTGTAGGTGTATTGTTTTTTATTGGAGATAGACAAGAACTTGACCACTATCTTACTATTTGGTGCTAAGTGATGATGCGGTTTAAGCTCAAATTGTATGTTTTTATGGTTCCGTAGTCCTGACTAGAGGAGCCCTTATAGTTTCGTCATGTCCGTCTGTCTGTCTGTTTATCTGTCTGTCTGCCTGTCTGTCTGCCTGTCTATCTGTATATCTATCTGTCTGTCCGAGCTTTTTTCTTTTAGCTTTTTTTAGCTGTTTGCTAAGAGACCGTTAATACTATAAAGCTGTTATTTTGTAGGGGGTATGTATATAAATTACGCCGACAAAATGGTGAAATAAAATTATGAAACATATTTTTTTTTCGATTGAATGTTCTATTTACGAAATATTAAACTATAAAGTGCAAATTTTTGCTTCAGTAGCCCCTCCCCCCCCTCCCCTCTAAAAGCTAAACTGCTGGCTTGAAAATCTGGAAAAAAATAAATATAAAATTAAATAATAAGTATAGTAATTAAACAAGTAATTAAATATAGTACATTTCATGAACTCTAAAGGAAAACTATAGCGGTTAAGATATCTATCTTTATTAATTTTGCAGTAATAGTCGTTAAACTTGGGAGTTGGATAATTTTGTACCAAACACAATATCCTTAGAATAAATCCTTTAAAGTGACAAAGACGAAGTACCTAGTTGCTTGTTCATAACGGGTAAAGACTTGCATTGAATAATGGGCTACTACGGAACCCTACACTGCACGTGGCCCGACACGCACTTCGCCGGTTATTTATGCTAAATATACAAGAGATTAACCACAATCAACTGAACAAGTGACAGAGTTCTGAGGTTATTTTTTCATATTTTACAGGCTAGCGTTTGACCACTATCTTGCCTTGTAGTAAGCGATGATGTGGTCGAAGATGGCGAACACGCTAGGCCTATAATACTGTGACTCTGGGTCTGTGGGTTTAGCCCTCGATGTCCTACACGTGTCCCCTGGGTGGCGCCAAAAGAGCAGTACTTTTCAGGTGGTAGGCTTAGGCCGCGGCGTGTTACCACCCACCAGACAAAGCCATGCCGCCAAGCGGTCGCTTTACGGCATGAATGTTTGGTGAAGCCATTATGGGGAACGGGTCGGAAACAGTTGCGTTGCTTACTATAGCTAGTCGTGATACATTGAAGGTCAATTTACCTGGCAGCCAATCTTGGAGAGCAGCGGGATCCGAGGCACGGTTCTCCGCTGGCCAACCGCAGATAGTTGGGGGCCCAAGTAGTGAGCCAGCCACTCATGAAAGGCTGCCCCGCCATCTCGCGAAAAATCCCGGAGGTGCGCCATCGTGCCGGTTGGCGACCGGACGAGAGGACCCGATGGACACCTCTGGGGTGGCTCGGGCGTCCCCGCGGTCTCCAGGATTGGTTCCCAATAGGTGAAAAGACCTAATATGTATCACGGGTTGGTAATTAGCGCCTCGTTTCCACTTCCGTTTCCCTTACCTAACTTCACTCCCCACAAAATGAAAGGCAGAAACAGAATAAAGGTTGAACAGCGGAAGCACGTCCTCTCCCTTCAAGTGCACCTCTCAAACATTCGAGGCTTGCACTCCAATATCCTCTCGGTCCACCACCATCTTGAGACAGAAAAACCGCATATTCTGTTCCTCACGGAGACGCAGATCAAATGTCCAGCTGACGCGGCGTACCTTGCCTACCCAGGCTATGTTCTAGAGCATAACTTTAGGGCGAGGGCGGGAGTTTGTATGTATGCCCGCGATGACATTTGCTATCGGCGTCTCCGCAACCTTGAAGACCCTCAACTTTCCGTCATGTGGATTTTGGTGGACACTGGCATAGAGAAAATTCTTTATGCTAGTGTCTACCGTTCGCACAGCGGAGACGAAGAGACAAACAGGCTCACAAACCACCTCAGTGAGGCGGCTGATGTGGCCCAACAGAGGTATCCTTCTGCTCAATTAGTGCTTCTGGGGGATTTCAACGCCCATCATCAAGACTGGCTATACCCATACCAGAGCACAGACCACGCTGGTCGAGAGATGCGAAAGCTTGCTTTAACGCTAGACCTCACTCAGTTGGTCCAGGGAGCAACAAGGATACCGGACGTTGATGGCCATACAGCCAATTGCTTGGACCTTCTGCTGACAACAGAACCAGACCGCTACTCGGTGTCGGTTTCATCACCCTTAGGTAGCTCCGACCACTGTCTGGTGAAGTCTGTATCCGTCTACTCCCCGCCCGATCCTAGCCAAAAAAGCACCCGGCGGGTGTGGCGATACAGGTCAGCAGATTGGGATGAGATGCGTTGTTTTTTCGCGTCTTATCCTTGGCGGCAGGTATGTTTTTCTTCGAGCGATCCCTCAGCTTGCGCGGATGCTGTGACAGAAGTGTTACGTCAGGGTATGGAATATTTCATACCATTTTCTGACGTTCCGATGTCAAGCAAAGCTCGTCCATGGTTTAATGCCAAATGTAGAGATGCAGAAGCATCAAAACATGAAGCTTACTTAGCCTGGGCTGATGCTCGACCCGCAAGACTAGAGATGTACGCGAAAAGAAGAAAGCCTTTAACTTAGCCGCCAAGTCCTGCAAAAAGGCTCTCAAGAAGGCTCGCTTCGATCACATACGCCGAACAGGGAACAAACTTGCTTCTTACCCCTCGGGTAGCAAAGCGTTCTGGTCCCTGGCGAAGTCGATCGAAGAGAACTTCTGCCGTCCCTCACTGCCTCCACTACTGAAACCCGATGGATCACTAGCACACTCGGCTGAAGAGAAAGCGACTTTATTTGCTACTCTGTTTGCGGAGTCTTCACGTTTAGATGCTGGCAATGCTGTACCTTCTAGTCTGCCGACTTGCGGGACGTTTATGTCGGAAATCCGCATTCGTCAGACTGAAGTACGCAAAGCGTTGCGCAATCTAGACGTGAACAAAGCTAGTGGTCCAGACGGTATACCAGCTGTAGTCTTGAGGACGTGTGCGCCTGAGTTGGCTCCTATTTTGACACGCCTCTTTCGCTTGTCTATGACGAAGTCCTGGAAGCAAGCAAACGTGCAACCCGTGCCGAAAAAGGGTAGTCGTGCAGACCCTGTCAATTACAGGCCTATCTCAGTCACTTCCATACTCTGTAAGACTATGGAACGTGTACTGAACCACAGGCTCCTGGCATACCTAGAAGTGAACGATCTCCTCAGTGACCGACAATACGGGTTTCGCCGAAACCGGTCTACTGGGGATCTTCTAGCGTATGCCACGCACATCTGGAGCGAAGCCATCGAGAACCACGGCGAGGCGCTGGCCGTCTCTCTTGACATCTCGAAGGCTTTTGACAGGGTTTGGCACGATAGCCTTATTAGCAAGCTTCCTTCATACGGCCTGCCCACTGGTTTATGTGTTTGGATAGCAGATTTCTTAAGGGATCGGTCGATTCGAGTGGTCATCGATGGCTGTTCTTCCGACCAATTGGCCATAAATGCCGGAGTCCCTCAAGGATCAGTACTCTCTGCAACACTTTTTCTGCTGCATATTAATGACCTGCTTAAACCCGGTATCTTTGGGTACGCAGATGACAGCACTGTTGTAGAGAGTTACACATCCAACGCACGAACCAGTGCATTACAAATCCAGTCTCATAGAGAAGCGATGGTCGAACGCTTGAACTTTTCTTTGAAGGCAGTCTCTGAGTGGGGCGATGCCAATCTGGTCAAGTTCAATGCTGCGAAAACCCAGGCGTGTCTTTTTTCCGCTAAACGGAGCCCATTTCTACTGGCTCCTACTTTCCGGGATGTGTCCGTTCCGATAAGTAACTATCTCGAGCTTCTTGGCATCTCTTTGACACCAACTCTCAATTTCGGCTCTTATATTGAGTCTAGAGCCCAGCTAGCCTCAAAAAAGCTTGGCATTTTGGCTAAGGTGAGACGGTACTTCACACCGGGACAGTTGCTTAATCTTTACCAAGCACAAGTCCGGTCGTGTATGGAGTACTGTTCTCACCTTTGGGATGGTTCTGCTAAATACCAGCTGGAGACACTGGAAGCTATTGAGAGGAGAGCCAAAAAACTCATCAGCGATGACCTATTAGTAAGCAAGAGACTCCAGAGTCTCGCGCATCGCCGCAAAGTCGCTTGTTTATCGGTTTTCTATCGGATACATTTCGGAGAGTGTGCAATGGAACTGCATGATTTGATTCCACCATCCCCATTTTATAATCGGACATCCAGAGACACTAAAAGGCGCCACCGATTTATGGTGGATATACCATCTACCCGAACGAAGCGATTTGCTTCTTCGTTCATCATACGAACCGCTAAGGAATGGAATACCCTGCCTGAGTCCGTGTTTCCGATTAAGTACAATATGGGGGTCTTCAAATCGCGAGTGAATATGTATCTTCTGGGTAAGCACGCTACATCATCGATCGCATCATCACTTAACATCAGGTGAGATAGTGATCAAGTGCTACCCAGTTCGGTATAAAAAAAAAAAAAAAAAAAAAAAAAAAAAAAACTCTCAAAGGCTGTGTGGTGCCTCTAGGCCTAACGTCACAGATATTATAATAGTTATAAGATGCTGAACACGCTAGTTACGTCGACTAGCGTGTTCAGCATCTTATAACACGTCGCCCTTAAGAGTCAGACTATTCTAATACTCTGACTCTTAAGGGTTGTGTTACATAAGAATTGAGAACCTCCTTCTTTTTCAAGTCGGTTGAAAACATGAAATTTTGCCAAGATAAGTGTACCTGTATAACAAACCTAGTAAGCTGTAAAATAAGCTACTTATTATGCATCGTAAATCTTTTATGAAAAACCGACAAGTTACACGGTTTCGGTAAGAAAATTTCGATAAAATTCATTTTGTTTTAATTGGTTTCTGCCTCTAAAATTTTATAACTCTGCGGCAAAACGGTTGGAGTTCACCAGGAGGTTAATTTGTTTTTTTTTTTTTAAATTATATTTTTTATTAACTGAGTAACTACATAGGTTAACAAAAGTTTATATACCTAAATGAATGTATTTTAGATTTATAGTTATCTCGCGAGTTTGAATCATGATTATAAAACATCGACTATTATACTCACTACTGTTTGTTGTCGACTGTCTCGACCTAGGTGTCGTGTGCATCGGACATGCACGAACATGTCCGATGCACATACTTGGGATTTCACGCAGCGAGATCGCGACGAGCACTGCGGGCCGCACTCCCCCCACGAGCCGCACGCTGCGAGCAGCGGCCCGCAGTGTCTCGTCTGTAGCTTTAAGTCCTTAATTCGTAGTACCAATTACGTGGTATAATAAACTAGAAAACCTACTTCACATGCGGTGTAATTAAAGTTTTATATTCGACATTTTTCATTGCATCAAAATTATTCAACTACAAAAAAGTTCTTAAAACGCGTCGGCGACCGCCCCGCACACACGCCCCGGATGAAGCCGAAACATATGTCGATCGCTATATCGACATCGCGTAAGTCACGTTAAATTCCCATTTTTAAATCTATAATTTCTTAAAACAACTTGTTAAAATTGCGCTTATCACCAAATCCAATTTCTTCCAAAGGCTTCTAAGCGATTCCGTGGCCGAATAGAGGTTCTTTCATATTTCAACGCCCGTATTGCAATTTCACCACGTGCAATATTAAAATGCATAATGCCGTAGTCGAAGCTATGCTATAATATACGACAATATGCTTGATTTTTATTTGTTTCACAATCAAATCAAAATAAATATAATCATAATTTACTCTTTTCTACCGACTTCCAAATAGGAGAAGGTTTTCAATTTATCTGTATGTTTTTTTTTGTGTGTATGTTACGCGATTATTTCGTCAATTGAAAACCGATTCAAATGATTATTCTTTTAATTGGCAGGGTACATTTCTAAGGTGGTCCCATCATAATTTCATCGAGATCTGATAAGTGTGATATGACAATAAACGTCTCAAATTTGCTACTGAAACTGACTCGCACGACATGGAAGTCGGGTGTTTTAGTTTTTAAACTATTATAATTATTTTTACGTTGATTTTAGTGTTGACAGAATATAACATCGATCTTACGATAAGTGTGAGTGGGATAGGAACAAACTGGGGCTGAATAAATTTGTCTTCCTATAAGGCGGCAATAGCCCAATAGATAGGGTGTCGGACTGGCGATCGAGAGGTCGTGAGTTCGATCCCCACCCCACCCATAGCATTATTGACGTAAATCCACTCCAGACACAAGCATATTTAGCTTGCTTAGTTAGAGGGGTTAACAAGAATACTAGTAATGTGCAACCCACATTGCGAATAATCTTTTTATTAAAAAAAAAAAATGTTTTACCATGCAAGCTCTAATTAGGGCGAAGCCTTTTCAACCGACTTCCAAAAAGAAGGAGGTTCTCAAATCGTTTTTTTTTATATACGTGACGCGATACTAAGATTGACTCGCTGGGAATGGAAGTCGGTTGTTTTAGTTTTGTAAACTATATTAATTATTGGTTGTGATGTTGATAAGTATATGACAATGACGTCATGATCTAATGAGCATCAGGCGAGCGTCGTTCTTGTCTTGTTACATAATTATTTTTTTTGATAAAAAATTATATTTTTTTATCATATAAAATAATATAATATAATATATATATATATATATATATATATTATATCATATAATATTTAAAATAATTAAAAAAATATTAAAATAATAAAATATATAAATAAATATATAATATAATATGATATAAATTTTTAACCGAAAAAAAAAATTTTAGGGAAAATTGAAAGGCCTATTTATTTTCCAAATAATCAACACCAATATTATAAATGCGAAAGTCAGTTTGTTTATTTGTTTGTTTGTTTGTTTGTTTGTTTGTTTGGGACTTCTTCACGGTCAAACGGCTTGACGGATTTGACTGAAATTTTGTACAAAGATAGTACATAGGGCAGAATAGGATATAGGATACTTTTGTTTTGGCTATCGAGTCAGGAGGTCCAGATATTTTTAATTGAATTTTGTAAATATGAGACTTCTTCTCGAATAAATGGCTTGACCGATTTGCCTGAAATTTTGTATGAATACATGTCATAGGGCAGAATAGGACATAGGATACTTTTTTTTTGGCTGTCGAGTCAGGGGTCCAGATATTTTAAATTGAATTTTGTAAATATAAAACCTCTTCTCGACGGCTTGACCGATTTGCCTGAAATGTTGTATATAGACAGTTCATAGGGTAGAATAAGATATAGGACACTTTTTTTCTGGCTGTCGAGTCAGGGGGTCCAAATATTTTTAACTGAATTTTGTAAATATAAGACTTCTTCTCGAATAAACGGCTAGACCGATTTGCCTGAAATGTTGTACGAATACATGTCATAGGGCAGAATAGCATACAGGATACTTTTTTTCTGGCTGTCGAGTCAGGGGGTCCGAATATTTTGAATTGAATTTTGTAAATATGAGACTTCTTCTCGAATAAATGGCTTGACCGATTTGCCTGAAATTTTGTATGAATACATGTCATAGGGCAGAATAGGATATAGGATACTTTTTTTTTGGCTGTCGAGTCAGGGGGTCCAGATATTTTAAATTGAATTTTGTGAATATAAAACCTCTTCTCGAATAAACGGCTTGACCGATTTGCCTGAAATGTTGTATATAGACAGTTCATAGGGTAGAATAAGATATAGAACACTTTTTTTCTGGCTGTCGAGTCAGGGGGTCCAAATATTTTTAACTGAATTTTGTAAATATAAGACTTCTTCTCGAATAAACGGCTAGACCGATTTGCCTGAAATGTTGTATGAATACATGTCATAGGGCAGAATAGGATATAGGATACTTTTTTTCTGGCTGTCGAGTCAGGGGGTCCAGATATTTTAAATTGGTATTTGTAAATATAAGACCTCTTATCGAATAAACGGCTTGACCGATATGCCTGAAATGTTGTATAAAGACAGTTCATAGGAAAGAATAGGATATCGGATACTTTTTTTCCGGCTGTCGAGTCTAGGTGCCCAGTTTTGCAAATGTGTGGCCTACTCTCGGTCAAACGGGTTAACCTTTTTAGCTGAAATTTTGTATACAGACAGTCAATAAGACATAGAAGGACAACGAATACTTTTTTTTGGCTGGCAATTTCGGGTGTCTAGACTTTTATTATGGAATTTTGTGAATGTGTGGCCTCTTTTCGGCCAGACGGCTTGACCGACTCAGATGAAATTTTGTACAAAGAATAATAGTATTGTATATAATAGGGCATAAAAGGGCAAGGAATACTTTTTTCGGCAATTAAGTGTGAGTGCCTTTATTTTTTGTTAACTTTACATAGAGTTTGCATAATCATAAAAGTTTGACCTTAGGTCCATCTATAATGACTAAACTTAATATGTGTCCTAATAAGGCCATAAAACTGTCAGGGTCATTAAAAGTCATCAAAATTTACGCGATAGCTTTGCTTGCCCAACGTGTTTTATCTGCTTTGTGGGAAGTATTTCAGAAACATTCGTGTTAACAGCCACATTTAACCTTAGGGTCATAGGTGTTGACTTAGTAGGTCATCAAAACTAAAACAGTCAGGGTCATAAAAAGCCGTAAAAATTCGCGCAGTTATAGCGCTCGCTCCGCTCGCGCGAGCATTTGTTATATCTACTTTGTAGAAAACATTTCAGCAACTTTTGTATTTTAATAGCCACATGCATCAAAACGAGTCATAGATTAAAACAGTACAACCTTCAATTATGATAAAGATTATTAACCTTAAAATAAGTGGATATCAAGTTTAACCTTAGGGTTATCGGTGTTGACTTAGTAGGTCATAAAAGCTGTCAGGGTCATAAAAAGCCGTAAAAAATTTTCGCGCTCGCTTCGCTCGCGCAATCATTTGTTTTACCTTCTTTGTTGGTAATATTTCAGTAACTTTTATATATTAATAACAACTTGCATCAAAACGAGTCATAAATTAAAACAGTACAACCTTCAATAATCGTTATTGTTGTTAACCTTATAATAAGTGGATATGAAGTTAAACCTTTGTGTTATCGGTGTTGACATAGAAGGTCATTAAAACTGTCAGGGTCATAAAAAGCCGTAAAAATTCGCGCAGTTATAGCGCTCGCTCCGCTCGCGCGAGCATTTGTTATATCTACTTTGTAGAAAACATTTCAGCTACTTTTGTATTTTAATAGCCACATGCATCAAAACGAGTCATAGATTAAAACAGTACAACCTTCAATAATGATAAAGATTATTAACCTTAAAATAAGTGGATATCAAGTTTAACCTTAGGGTTATCGGTGTTGACTTAGTAGGTCATAAAAGCTGTCAGGGTCATAAAAGCTGTCAGGGTCATAAAAAGCCATAAAAATTTTTCGCGCTCGCTTCGCTCGCGCAAGCATTTGTTTTACCTTCTTTGTTGGTCATATTTCAGTAACTTTTATATATTAATAACCACATGCATCAAAACGAGTCATAAATTAAAACAGTACAACCTTCAATAATCGTTATTGTTGTTAACCTTATAATAAGTGGATATGAAGTTAAACCTTTGTGTTATCGGTGTTGACATAGAAGGTCAATAAAACTGTCAGGGTCATAAAAAGTAGTAAAAATATTTCGCGCTCGCTACGCTCGCGCAGTTATAGCGCTCGCTCCGCTCGCGCGAGCATTTGTTATATCTACTTTGTAGAAAACATTTCAGCTACTTTTATATTTTAATTGCCACATGCATCAAAACGAGTCATAGATTTAAACAGTACAACCTTCAATAATGATAAAGATTATTAACCTTAAAATAAGTGGATATCAAGTTTAACGTTAGGGTTATCGGCGTTGACTTAGTAGGTCATAAAAGCTGTCAGGGTCATAAAAGGACGTAAATAATTTTCGCGCTCGCTGCGCTCGCGCAAGCATTTGTTTTATCTTCTTTGTTGGTAATATTTCAGTAAATTTTGTATATTAATAACTACATGCATCAAAACGAGTAATAAATTAAAATCTTCGAGCATTTACCAATGGAGATGTTAACGTTGTAATCCGCAAACATTTTTTTCTGCCGATACCTACTGGGGACGAGGTAAACACGCATTGCACACACACAAATCACTCACTTTAACGATCCCGCACACTAGCTTGAAACACGCACACAGTATTAAAAATACAGCGTAGTTACGCACGCTCATGTGGCCAAAAATGGCTATATGGCCAGCAGAGGGGAACGCCTTGCGTTAACTTCTCAATTGGTAAATGCTCGAAGATTAAAACAGTACAACCTTCAATAATCATAATAATTATTAATCTTAAAATTAGTGGATATCAAGTTTAACCTTTGTGGTATCGATGTTGACTCAGGAGGTCATAAAAACTGTCAGGGTCATAAAAAGTCGTAAACATTTTTCACCATCGCTTTGCTCGCGCATTGATAGCGCTCGCTACGCTCGCGCCAGCATTTGTTTTATCTTCTTTGTAGGGAATATTTCATCATTTTTTGTATTTAAATAGCCACAAGCATCAAATCGAGTTTATAATTTTAAACAGTTCAACCTTCAATAATCATAATCATTATTTACCTTAAAATAAGTGGATATCAAGTTAAACCCTAGGGTTATCGGGTTGACATAGTAGGTCATAAAAACTGTCAGGGTCATAAAAGATCATAAAAAAAAATTGCGCTCGCTTCGCTTGCGCAGTAGTAACGCTATATAGCATATAATAGCGTGTTTTAACAGCCTCATACATTAGACTGACTCAAATACTTAAACAGCAAAACTTGGTAAAACTTGCTTAGGTTTACCAAGTAATGATTAATGACTTTAACAATAGACGATATCGAGTTCGACCTAAGAGTCATCTACAGTGACTTGATTGTTAGGTTATAAAACTGTCAGGGTCATAAAAATTCATAAAAAATTTTCGCTCGCGCAGCTATTTACCTTAATTTCTTTGTAAGAAATGTTTCAGGAACTTTTGTGTTGAGTCAAACAATTAAACAGCACAACTTCGTATACCTAACCAAAATGATTAATGACTTTAACAAAAGAGGATATTAAGTTCGACTTTGGGGTCATCTATGGTGACTTGGGCTAAGAGATCATTGATCTAGACCTCAAAGGTAATAAAGACACAATAACGCGGGCGAAGCCGCGGATAACAGCTAGTTTAAGATATACTTCAAATCCCAAGCTAGTGATCTTCAGTACTAAGCTTGTGGTATTTACATCAATAATATAATATTTGGAGATACTTAATTGATCTCAATAAAATAACAATAGCACCAAACGGGAAGTAAGCTCTCTCAAACAAAAAATAATGTTTATAATCGGTTCATAAATTTGCGAAAAAAAGGACTTCTCAGGTAGCAAACAAAACAAATACAGGTGATTGAGAACCCCCTCCTTTTTTGTGAAGTCGGTTGAAAAAGACACGGCACCGTCTGTTAACATTGAGAGTTTAGACAAAAATTAATTAATTCAAATAAATACGCTAGATAGCGTAGCATTCTTGTGGAATAGCAGCTTTAGTTAGGGTAAGGTACTGAAATATTATTCTGTGATTTTAGTGTTGTAAATTTGAAATACATGCCAAATTTAGACTTGCATTATTATTACAGGTAATATAGCTGTTCTGTAATACCTAGGTATTTTAGAGGGAGCTGAGTTGCAACTAAATTTGTTTATACCTACAAATAACTTATATTAATTTATTAAACGAGCAATTCTTTTCAACCGACTTCAAATATGAGGAGGCTCTCAATTCGGATGTTTATACATTTTTTTATAACTCCGTGATTCAAAGACGAATTTACAAAAATATCTTTTTATTTTAAAGATGTATAATTCGAAATAGTCTCATTTAAATTTTGTAAAGATTTGATAAGTATCTCTAGAGATATGGAGACAAACATCTCAAACTTGGTTCTGAAAATGACTAACGTAGCATTTTAAGTTATTTTACTTAAAGATCGTTTAAAAAATCGATTTTTAATTATTACGGTGTAGATTTTAAGACGAGACGGTAATGTCTGGCATCCGTTTTAGCTACAGTAAAACGTTCATAAAAGACTGTACTCATATTTTTTACTACATTTTGAGCTACATTCACAGACTGAAAGCTTTTTTTAAAGCTTTCTAGCAATGTGGGTTGCACATTACTAGTAGTCTACAACTCTTTCAACTAAGCTAAATATGCTTGTGGCTTGAGTGGGTTCACGTCAATAGTGCAATGGGTGGGTATCAAACTCACGACCCCTCGATCGCCAGGCCGCCGCCTTAGCCATTGGGCTGTTTCCTCTTATTATGTAATCAATAAAGAGTTTTTGTTTTATGTTTTTCAAACCAGTAAGCTTAAAGCTATAGTCCAACGGTCGCTGGTGAATCTCTGGATTTAATTTAGCTGAAGCATGATACAACATACAAGTGCTGGGTAAACCTACTCCGTCAAGCAAACACAGTGCGAGCGCCAACCCTACTTGAATATGTTTCTAGATGTCAGTATTTGTTGAGATGATAAAACATCTTAAAGCGGATACCACGGCCGCAAAGGGCCCGGTGGCGTAATCAGGAGAACGGTTGGCTTTGATGCCAGAGGCACGAAGTTCAAACCGCCGTGCATCAATGGATTTGTAAACTTTAAACTTTCGCGATTTGAACACATAGTTATAAATATTAATATACGGGACTTATCGCGCCTAAAACATAAATCTTATTTACTCGACGTTCACAGTCGTCACGTTATTTTTCACGTTATCAGTCGTCTCGTGACCACGATCAATGCAACTTGGTTGAAACGTCGAGTAAATAAGATTTATGTTTTAGGCGCGATAAGTCCCGTATTTTAATATTTATAACTATCAATGGATTTTTCTATCGAAAAATGTATGTGCGCTTTTCACAGTGACCCTCCGGTGGAGGAAAAACATCGTTATGAAACCAACAACCCCCGCATGGTGGTAGGACACTATCTAGTGTCTGCCTGGCCAGCTACCACCCTCAAGTTAGAAAACCTGTCGCCAAAACATCTAATGTGTTCCGGCAGCTATCCTTGAGAGCCAGTTCCCATGCCAGGCCTAGCGTGCTTACCATCTTCGACCACATCATCACTTACTAACAGGTGAGATAGTGGTCAAACGCTAGCCTATAAGATATAAAAAAAAGCACAGAATATACACTTACGGATTCATAAACTGCATTAAAGTTCAGAATTACTTTCGAATAAATTGAATGGTCCTTTCTAGTATACAAACATACACTTAAGGATATGATACTAAGCTGTTATGAAGTTAACGAACCAAACTATTGGTTTCAATTTAAATTTGTACACAGACGGACTCGGATAGTAAGTACCATTCAATTAATTCGAAAGTATCTCTGAACTTTAAAGCAGTCTATGAGTCCGTGAGTGTAGTTTTGCTAGATCACATTTACTATTAAATAATCAGTATTAAAAAAAATATCTTTATATATAAAAATTAATCCCAATTTCCCTTGGTCAAGGCATCACGCGTGAACGGCTGGACCGATTTCACTAATTCTTTTTTTGTCGTGTTTTTTATCGTCAGGAGATGGTTCTTATGTAAAAAAATATTTAAATAAATGAAAGTTGTTTTTAACGCAGGCGGAGCCGCGGGGCACAGCTAGTATAAAAATGAATACCTAAACTTATTTCCTTTGGTCACGGCATCACACGTGAACATCTGGACCGATATTTTTAATTATTGTTTAGTTGTGTTTGTAATAGTCAGAACAAGGTTTTTGTGAAAGAATAGTTTTAAATAAATGAACATATTTTTTAAGGAGTGCGATGCCGCGGGGCAAAGCTAGTTTAAAATATAATTTAATATCGTGCCAAAAACTACAATACCGATCATTTTCAGTACCAAGATTGAGGTATTTATCTCCATTGATCTGGAGATACTGAGTAGACCTCGATAAAATTTAACCGGATAGCATACACTTTCAAACAAAAAATAATTATCCGAATCGGTTCAGGCATCTTCGAGTAATCGGGAAACATACATAAAAATAAAAAATCCGACAAATTAAAAACCTCCTCCTTTTTTTAAGTCGGTTAATTAAATAATGGCATGTAAATGTGAAAATTCAACAAAGATCTCAAAATATACGCGCAATAAAGCTTAATATCGTTAGGAGACGTCAATAGAAAATACACAATTTCATTAAAGAAAATACTCAAAAGGGCTCTTCTTAAACGGCCATCAAATCGAGAGGAAATACTAAACGATCCTTACCTTTTTCCACTGATGTCTTCAAAACACGTTTTCAGGATTAATTAGTCTTGGCAATCACAATTAGAAATACTTGAAATAGAAAGGAAATAGCTGTAAGTAATATTTTTATTACTTCTTTAACACGTGAACTATTCGCGAGCGGCAATACGCTTCCGACGTTCTGCACGCCCGTTCAGCGAAAGCTCCGGGCGAAAACTGACTGCTACTACGAGAAAATGATGGAAAACTCGTCTACTGTTCGCCTGTTTTCATAACAGCCTATAACGCATTTGCAGCGAAGCTGTTTTGATCTCTGTTCCCGAAGCTAAACAGCTGAATTTAGCTTGTTCTTAACGGTAGTTAAGACTGTTATGAGTCGTAAATGTTAGCAGGTAACCAATCCTACATTTCGGGAAATTCAATGTAATTCATAAGGAAATTATTAATGATGGCATTTAATTGTGAATTAATCATAATTTAATGGGTTAAGAGGTTGGAAGGTTGTATTATTTTTAAAATGGGTTCCGCTGCGTACGTTATCCGATGTTTTGAAAACCTTTGAAAGGGGTTATCAATTATACTTTCAACCGACTTAAATAATGAAGTGGGTTTTCAAAACGATTGGTTTTTTTACCACAGAACTCCGTCATTAAATAACTACTTTCACATTATTTCATTTAAAATTTCATCGAAATCTGATAAGTATCTCTAGAGATAAAATAAATAAATAAATAAAATAAAAACACATTTATTGCCAATTACATAACACAACACACACTGAAATTCACATATATATTATACTTGGCAATTGGAATACACTCAGCACTATGCTGCGTAAGCGAGATCTCAGACTTGTTACTGAAACTGACTCGCGTGCCATCTGAATTCCTTTTATTTTCGTTTTGAAATAATCTGACACTATTTTTATATCTTACTAGGCTAGCGTTTGACCACTCCTTCACCTGTTGGTAAGTGATGATGCGATCGAAGATAGCACGCTAGGCCTAGAATGGAAACCTTCTCTCAAATACAGCTGCCGGAACACATTAGATGTTATGGCGACAGATTTTCCAATTTCAGGGTGGTAGCTGGCCAGGCTGACACTAGACAATGTTCTACCATCATGCAGGGACGTTACTACATTGATACAAGCTTGCCCAATTCCTGCACCCTGCCAGCTTACTAAGCCGGGCGTATTCTAATGTTTTTTAGGGTGCCCTAAAAGGTAAATAAACTGGCCAAGTGCAAGTCAGACTCGCACTCGTAGGGTTCCGTAACACCGTTAAGTATTCCATAACTATGATTTTTCGCAACTACAAAATTAACTTTGTTTTTCATAGTGTTTGTATGAAAAACAAAGTTATCTTTGCGGTCGCCATATCTCTAAAACTGCTGACTGTATCTCGATCAAACCAATTTTCATTGTTAGTTTTTATTGAGATCTACAAAATATTTTTTTTTTATATTTTTCACTCTCATACTTTAAAAGTTAGAGGGGGGGACACACATTTTACCACTTTAGACGCGCATATCTTTCAAATGATTGACTTTGAGAAAAAATGATTTTAGGAATCTCAATGTCATTTTTTAATATCTATCCATAGACTCCCCACACTTTTAGGTTTGAAGAAAAAAAAAATTTTTTGTTTCATTTCCATGTATGGGATGCCCCCCCTTAAACTTTTATATTTTCTATTTTTGTATAAAAATCGGAAAGCGGTTTACAGAATACATCTACCTACCTACTAACCTACCAAGTTTCAATTCTGTAGTCTTAACAGTTTCGGAATAAAATGGCTGTGACATACGGACGGACAGACAGACAGACAGACAGACATGACGAATCTATAAGGGTTCTGTTTTTTGCCATTCGGCTACGGAACCCTAAAAAGGAACCCTAATAAGATCTCTTTCTTGTCGGTCTGTCCGTGTGTCACCAGTGATTTTCTCAGTAAAGGGTGAACCAAGCAAGTTGAAATTTATACCAGTTACTGAGGTCTATAGTTCCTATTAGGTGTATAAAAATCAAGGTCCTAAGTCAACATGATGCAAAGATATGGGAAAATTTAGATTTTGGCGAAAACTTGTAAGTACAAAAATGTATCTTAATTTTCAACTTATTTGTTTTTCGAAATTTTCCCTTTACTTGTACTGTAAGACCTTGCTTTTAACCAAAAGTCCAACTCGACTTGGCCGGCTTTTTCCTTCACAGGAGGGCCAATGTGAAATGCGCATTGGGATTTGAACACATTACCTCCTTCTTACTCTTGGTCGTAAAAAAGGCATCTTACTATCTCTCATCGGAGAAACTGCACATCACTAACTGAAAAACTTTCACAGAAAACCGAAGACAGGTATCCGGAAAAGCTTACTTAGATACATGTTTTCTTTCCAAGTTACATAATAAAGTTCATGTAAGCACAACTAAGTTCAATTTAAGTTAGGTGCGTGTCCCGTCTTCATGAGAAGCAATTCTCTTAGCGACGCGAACTTTTACAATTAACTTAATGTACTTAAGTTTGAGTTAAGTTAGGCAGTTTCGATACTTCTGGAGTTGATAATATCGTCTCTATCCCAGATCAAGTTTTCTGATAATATTTTCGTTAGAAATTTAACTTACCGTTTGCATCCCGCGGCTTTACTCACATATATAAGTATTCTATGTCCTCTTCTACTCTCCTGGCTATGATATTTTACACAAACGTTCGCCTTTATAATATTATTAGGACTATATTATTATATTATATATAATTCCTATATTATAATCATCATTATTGTCAGCTTATTTCCGCCCACTGCTGGTCATAAGCCTGCTCCCTCTTACGCCATTAATTCCTGTTTTGAGCACAGAATCCTTAATAGTACTACGTACAGAGGGTTCATTCTTTCATGGCAAATATGCGAGATTAAACCTAATAACAATGTCAGTAACGTTCAAATACGCTACACGCTTCGGATGCGACCTTGAAAATAATAGCTTATTGAAAATAATATAATAGTTGCGCCGCTCATGTTGAGTCGAAATGCACCTTAAGTCCATGCAGCGAGAGTCTGAATTACTCAGCCCGTCCCGCGCCTTTGATAAGGCCGCTGCTACTGTTGGGTTAGGTGTTGTGAAAAAACATTTGAATGAATGAATGATTTGAATGAAGAGTGAGACAGGCCTGTTCTGAGCTACTCTTGGCCAGGTATTTTCTGTGTACTATTTTCTATGCCATCGACCCACGTCTATGTTGTTTACTTTATAATTAATCATTTATGATCGTACAAAACGAAAAAAAAAGACTTCACATGCCGTGATAATCAAAATAGCCAGTAGTATCATGTCGTCAAGAAAAAAAACAAATGAAAAAAAAAAGACAAATGCAAATGTCATCAAGATATGCAATGAGTTTGAAATGTTTATTTCTATATCTCCGGAGATAATTGCCATACCAAATTTGAATGGGACCAATCGGAAGGCATAAAATCTCAATTTTTGAAATCTAGATTTGACGAAGTTCTAAGGTAACAAACATAAAAAAAAAACAGTTGAATTGAGAACCTCCTCTTTTTTGTGAAGTCGGTTCGGATCGGAAAACAATATGTAACAATGTCCTTCCCGTGAGTCATAGATCTAATTTTGGGAAGTTGGTCAACGTTTGTCCAGATTGGTCAAACTGTCGATTTCGCCAGTCCCCAAATAAATCCCAGCTTGCTATAACTTGTGTTAAAACTGCAAATTGAACAATCGACCCAATTTATATCAGTCATCCGAAATCGCCACAGAGCAAATATTTCAGTAAGTCACTGTTAGTAATTATGCACATTTTTAAAGTGAAAACTTCTTTAGCGGCGTTGTGAACTTTTTTGGAATGGGTAAAAAATGGACTCACGAGGACACGTGACCTGATTGAAAATTTGTAAGACGGAGGGAGAGTAGGAACTTTATTGGGGTCTGTATAAAAATTTAATTTCGCGTCAGGACACGTGGCCTGATCGAAAATTCGTAAGACGGCGGGAGAGTAGACGAAATGCACAACGTTAATGTTCAAGTTTTCACTTCTGCCGGCAACCCGTTGTTTTTTTTAAAGAAAAATTGTCTAACAAAAAACATAGAGGTAAGTGTAATCGTATGGCTGGCAACCTGCTTTAATATTTTCTTAATAGTCTGACGTCAACGATTGGATGACAGCTGAATGGCTCATTACTGTTGTTTTTTTTTATTAAAGCGTTAAATTACGCTTTTGCTATGTTTACTTGATAATTGTTTACATTTTGACGTGTAAATAGGTATGCGTATATTAATACTGCCTACATACTGAATAAATGCTTTAATTTGATTGGTTGGCACGTATCAATCGTCAAAATGCGAACAAATATAACGGTAGTCTTATTTTGTGGTGTAAGTATGTTATTATTATTATCAAGCAATTAATAATATACAAAGCTGCTAATATGTTAATCGGCTTCAGAAGTTTAACTCGCTAACTCATCCATTACGGGCAAACATATTCAAAAGTTTGAATACGTGCAAAAGTTACATAATAAGTATAACTTAGGGCAAACAAAAAGTGATAATGTGGGTGAAAATTGCGCTAACATGTTTTTTTACTTCAAATAATGAGTTTTACTCATTGTAATATGAGTCCTTCAAATTTTTTTTAAGGTTTTAAATCTTTTTTAAAGCAAAACCTTAATGTATGCGTGTTTTTTTCGGCATTTCACGCCATCTATGAACGCTTAGTTAGGTAAACGTCCCATAGATGGCGTTATATTGAAATGTCGATCCCTAACACCTTTGTTAGACGTTAGATGGCGTTATAAGAAACGAAATGTTTATTAATTATTAATTTTTGCTGTCGAAAAATGATAGTGGTATTTTTTGCTCGATCTTATAAAATACTGTAGTGTGGTACGGAACCCTACGAGTGCGAGTCCGACTTGCACTTGGCCAGTTTATTTGAAGTCGGCTGATGAACTAATTCAAACTTGCTTCTGGAACTGACTAGCGTCTTTAAACTACATGTATCTTAATTATTTGGTAGCAAGCTAGGCGGAACATCAGTATAATTATGCTTCTAACTGTACATCAACGTTTTGCTGTAATGTCTTTGTAACTGTATAATAAATCAAGATTCCCTACTGTTTATTGTTACCTACACTGAGCCAGAATCACAGGTAAATATTTAAAAACCATCAGCTCTCGTTACCAGCTGACGTCGGTAATATCAACGTTTCATTTATTTTTACAAATATCCCTGCCCGTCGGAAATGTGGTCCAGAGCCCGTAGTCTCTGCATGAATAGCGATGATTTTTGACCGTTAATCGTCGATAAGAAAAGAGATGCAATGATACAAATGTCTAGCTGCATCACCTTCTAGTAGACGTTTGCAATGACAGGACGCATCGCTATCAATGTAGAGACTTCCATCCCAGGGTCAGTAGTCTCTACATGAATAGCAATGGATTTCGAGCGATAATTGTCGATAAGAAAAGTGATACAAATATACGACCGTCTAGCTGCATCTCTTTCTATAAGACGTTTGCGATGACAAGACGCATCGCTATCAATGTAGAGACTTCCACCCCAGCTCTCTGATTCTCAGTCACTCGAAAACCATTTCGGATTCGAAAGCTTCATTTTTAATTTGAATCTTAATAAATCCGTCAGTTATCGTGTCGCGGAAACCTTTCCAATTAGAATCACTGATTTTTCGAATTGAAATATCAAAAGAAGCCAATCGAAGCATTGTGAATTTCAAACATCCAAGTAAAGGTAAAGGCAGTTTCCGAATACGAATTTGCTTTCTAATGATTAAGAATAACCCCGCAGATGGATCAATGGAATCAATAACACCAACAATTTAAGTTCGAGCAACGGGGTAGACTGAAAATCAGCTCTGCGAAGAGTCACATCTCCTTAGAATAGTGCTGAGTGTACTCTTATTGTATTTTTACGGCCAATTTGAGTTTTATGTGAATTTTAACTTAACTTAAGAGTCGTCATATGACATTTTTAACCGACTTCAAAAAAGGAGGAGGTTTCTCAATTCGACCGTATATATGTATATACTTCTCAACGTGGAATCGGTCGGCGTCATCCATCATGGGGTTGTTATATAACATGGGGGTGTGATAAATATTACGTATATGTCACACTGCGACACAATATCGTACCCGGTTGAGGTGCGGGGGTACCGTGATAATAAAATGACGTGTGTCTTGCACAAAGGTTAGTATATTACTCTTTTATAAGACTACAGTATTTAACTTAAATTACATACAATTACACACACACATAGTTATCATTAGGAGTATGGACATCACCACCACATATTGGGGGTTCTTTTAAAAAAAAAAATGTATACTCATAACATTTTTTTTTTTTTTTTACATTTCTTTACGAAACTTAAAGTAACAATAACATATAAATGTGTTATAGGACAAATGGCTTTGTTCTATTTTTGTGAATGATGTCGCTTTTTCCATTTTTAATAATTTTAACATTCGGTTCCAAATCTTCGATTACAATATAAGGTCCGTCATACAATGGTTTCAATTTGCTTACATTTTCATTTTTAATCAACAATTTATTACCTTCCTTATATGTAATTGGATACGCATTTATATCGTAAGTACATTTTCTAGTCTGTTTACATTTCAATAAATTTTCTCTTGCGTCTTTACATGCTACTTGTAATCTATATTTAAGTTCTAAACAATAATCATCTGGGTTGTACAAAGGTTCAACTTCATTGCTGACTCTACATGGCATATTACTTGGTTTTCCGAACACTAATTCATATGGCGTATACTTAGTTATCGAATTGACTGTATTGTTGTAGGTAAAACACCAAAATGGCAACCATTGGCTCCACGCCTCTGGATGTTTGTCACATTGGGTGCGTAGGAATGCACCACGGTGTTTATGGCTGTTTTCTAATGAACCTATTGTTTGATGATGGTCGGATGTCGAGTTAAGTTTCTCAATACCTAACAGTTTACACACTTCTGTCATTGTAGAAGACATAAACTCTGTACCTCTATCTGATAAAATTTGTTTACTTATACCATACCTTAAGAAAAAATTATTTACTAAAGATCTAGCTACCGTTTGAGTTTCTTTGTTTGGTAGAGGGTAAGCTTCTACAAACTTACTTAAATCACACTGAACACTTAATATATACGAATTATCTTCTATATCCTTATCTAAAGGGCCCACTATATCTATAAAAATTTTTTCAAAAGCTGAAATGGCAGTCGTTGTTACGACTAACGGCTGTATAGTATTTCGCGAATACTTCATTTTTTGACATTTTTCACACTTTTTTACAAATTCCTTAACGTCATGTTCTATTCCTGGCCAGTAAAATGATCGTTTAATATTATTAACCATCCTACGTACTCCAGCATGACCCGCTGTTGGTAATAGATGATAATCATTTAATATAAACTCTTTTTCATCACCATTCTCTATTCTTTTTATACCTCTTAATACACAAATCCTAGGACCATCATAATTTTTTATCTCTTCAATAAGTTTCTTTAAGAACAACGCGTTGTTATCATTTTTTATGAGGCAAATCTCTTTTATATTTATATTTTTACAAAAAGCACATAATTTTTCCACAAATTCGACTCGCGTAAATTGTGAATTAAAATCATTGTTTATGTGTATAATATTTTTATCTGATATATATGCAAAACATTCAGTTTCTACATCAATCATTTTATTTCTCCTTATTTTTCTCAATTCACTTCCATTTATAAAAATCATTTCTTCCGAACCATTTGGTATCCTTAATATTTCCACAACTTTTGGCTGATCAGACTGTAGGTCAGTGGACTTACTAGGGATAGCATTTGCTTTATTTTCTTCACTTTCTTTCATTTCCTCTAATCTCTTCTTTTGTCCTCTAGTCATTACGGTTATTATCTTTTCATTCATCTCTGTCAATTCACCAGATGTAATAACCACTCGTGAAAGTGCATCTGCAATTACATTATCTTTTCCTTTTATATACGAAATATCAAAATCATACTCTTCCAATACTAATCTGAATTTAATAAGTCTGCTTGATGGATCTTTCATTCCGAATAAATAAATTAAAGGCTTATGATCCGTCATTATAGTAAATTTTCTACCGTAGAGATAGGGTCTAAAGTATTTCACACTCCACACTATAGCAACTAATTCTTTTTCTATAGTAGGATAGTTTTTCTCTGCTTTGTTTAACGGTCTGCTTGCATAAGCTACGGGTTTCATATCTTTGTTACATAAAACTGAACCTGCAGATATGCCTGATGCATCCGTCTGCAAAATAAATTCGTTTTCATCTGAGAAATCTGGGTATTGTAAAATTGGGGGTGATTTCAAAGAATTTCTCAAATATTGGAATGCTGCTTCACATTCTGAAGTCCAATTGAAATGAGCATTTTTCTTTAGTAGATTGTTTAATGGGATAGTAATATCTGCAAATTGATTTATAAATTTTCTGTAGTAATTACAAAATGCAACGAAACGTCTTACATCGTCTGCATTTTTCGGTACAGGGTAATTTTCGATTGCTTTTATTTTTTCAGGGTCTGGCAAAATACCATCAGAAGATACTACGTGTCCTAGATAAAGCAGTTCAGTTTTAAGAAACTGACATTTATTTGGATTTAATTTGAGAATTTGACTTTTCTAAGTCTTTCAAAAACGCCTAATAAGTTTTTCTGATGCAGTTCAAAATTACGTCCAAAAACTACGAGGTCATCTAAATATACAAAACATTTATTAAAGGTCAGACCAGACATAGCTACATTCATAATTCGAGAAAAAGCACTTGGTGATATTTTCAAACCCATTGGCATTCTTTTCATTTGGTAATGTCCAGTGTTTGTAGTAAATGCTGTGACCTTGCGTGACTCAGGACTCAAATTGACCTGATAATAAGATTGGCTCAAATCTAAATGACTAAAATATACTGCTCCAGATAGAGAATCTAAAATATCATTTATACTTGGAAGTGGAAATCTATCATCTTTTATTTGATTATTTAGTTTTCGATAGTCCACAACTAATCTCCATTGCTTACTTCCATATTGACCAGATTTTTTCGGAACTAATAAAATAGGACTTGAGTATTCACTATTTGATTCTTCAATAATATCGTCTTGTAATAATTGTCGTATCTGTCTATCTATTTCAGGTTTTAAACTCTTTGGTAAGCGGTAAGGTTTTACGTAAACAGGATAAGCGTCTGGTTTCATATGAATCGACTGTTCGCACACATTTGTAATCGTAAGCTTATCGCCTGGCAAATAAAATATGTCGCTGTACTTTGTACATAAAGATTCAATTGCACGTCGTTCACTGGAATGCAAGTGATCAAGTTTCAGTAGAGATAGCAATGATCGAGCTCTTTCTATGTTTGAATCGCACTTATTGAATGAACATATTTCATACTCATTTAATATATGTATTTCAGGTTGGAAAATTGGTATCTTCACTGTCTCTTCACTTGTGTTAAGTATTCGAATTGGAATTACGCATTTTTTCGGTTTGACGATTAGTCCCGCTAAAAAAATATTTTGTCCTAATTCTTTTGGTATTACACAATCATCCGTAATATTTTTATCTAACTAAATATAATGAATTGATTCACTTCGGGCCAGTATAGTAATATAACTAGTACATATATATGGTGCAGTATACAAAGGTAATACGCACTTTTTATCTAACAAATTCAAACACAAAATTGAATTTTGCAAGTCAATATTCGAATTAAATTTCGTTAAGAAATCTAGTCCAATGATTCCTTCTCCTTTGCAAGGCAAATTATCAAATAAATAAAATCTGTGTTTAAAAATTAAACCATCAGATGTTATTAATGAAAGATAAACATAACCTTCTGAATAAATTTTTCCGCCAACACCATTAATTACTATGCTGTCTTTATGTATTTCTAAGTTCTCTGGTAAAATTTGACTTTGTACAGCACTTATCGAAGCACCGGTATCCAAAACCCAAAAACATTCCTTATCACATAAGTTCATAGAAATATACCTCACATTTTCATCACACGTAAAAACATTATACTCTTTAAGCACGAAAAAACTGGTTTCTTTCGTTATCTGAATTGGTCACGTCAGTATTTATCTGCTGTGTAGCATAAACATTCTGTGGTCTACCTCGTTGATAATGACCTTCGTTGTAATGACCTTGAGCACGACGATAAAATCCTCTTCCTCTAGCATAGGTCGTTGTGGGTGTAGTATTGTTATAGTACCCACGTGCAGGCTGTGTTCCTCTAAAAGGTCTACTAAACCGATTTTGATGAAAATTTCCACGTGACGAACTAGCATATCGCTGGTTGTAGCCTCGGTACCCTCGCATAGGTCTACTTATATTCCTAGACTTACCTGTCACGGTGAACACGGAGCTGGATGTCTGTGGTTGTGCCAACTCCTCGTCCTCTGCTGCTCGCACTGCATCTTTCAGTTCTGAGTAGTTTCTAGCTGAAATTATAGTACTTAAACGCCTATTACGAAGACCATCTGAAAACTTTTTAATCGCAATTTGTTCGTTAATTGGTTTTAATATATCGTAGGCTTTGTCGTTTGAATCTGCCTGTGATATGGTAAGATCGACAAATAGTTGCTCAATTTTATTAGCATACTCATTAATAGACATATCCCTTTGAGATATATTATTTAGTTGTGTAAGTAAAGAGTTAGACGATTTTTTAGACAGTAAATGTGCCTTTATATCACTAATCAATTCCTCGCAAGTTGAATAGTTCCGTTTTAATTTTAATTTTGCAGCCTTTTCAAAACAAATGTAATTAACATTTTTTTACACTCACTATCTTTTAGATAACTGTTGTACATCTCAACACCATCAATCAATCTTTCTGTAACCTCTTCAGTACCGTCCATAACAACAACCAAGTTTGCCGCCGTTTTTATATCAAACTTATCCATTTTTGATTTTATTTTTAAATCCGGTTTTTCTAAATTACGCTCCACTAAAGCTAAATCAACATCTATACTATCATCACATACATAAGATTTAATTTTATTATAAACGTCTAAAAACTTATCCGTTAGTTTTTGCTTAACATAAATTGACAAATAATTAGAGCTTTTCTCAGAGTCACTGGCAATAACTATTATATTCTTAAATTGTTTGTAGTATTGCTCAGCTAAAAATATTTTTTCTAATGTTTTACTCTTGTACTGTTCTCTTCTTTCTTTACCGAGTTTTATTAAATCTATTTGAATTTTCTCTAATGCATCTATAATATTTTCTAACTCAATTTCCATTTATCACTTTAAAAAAAAACACATTAGAAATAACACTTACATTCATATTATATTACTTACGTTTATCCAGAAAGAAATATCAACACAAAAACGAGCTTCTAATGTCCAACAAACTTTACACACTACGGAAAGAATTATCTTCGGATACAGGGGGGATTTTCACGCACTTATTATCTACGTAAAGAATTTTCTTCGGACTGGGGGGGATTTTCACGCACTTATTATCTACGTTAAGAATTTTCTTCGGGCTGGGGGGGATTTTCACGCACTTATTATCTACGTTAAGAATTTTCTTCGGGCATAAGGGGAATTATCACGACTTATATTTACGAAATGATTTTTTCTTCAAGAAGATGGGGAATTTTCACGCACTATTTGACATTATTTTATTTTTCATTACGCCGTGGTCATCTCGATTTCCTCAGTACCTTCGTTTCTTCTTCTATTGGATAGACGAATTGCCATGCGTTGCAAAAACTGCGCATTAATACGTCGCTGCATCCATTTTTCATTTTTCCGCTGGTACCATCGCAGTATAAAATATAACAATCCACAACCGATGACGGCTAATATCGTAGATAGCAAGATCGTGTCTATTTGGACTACGGAGTTTTCGTCCTTAAATTTCGCATCGTTCTGTCCAGCTTGGCTAACAATTATTTCTTTTTCTTCTTGTTGTCCATTGTTGTCCACACGGTAACAAAAATACTAGCTGGTATTTTGTCACACATTTTTTAAGGACTTTATCTGGAATGAACTGTTGTGACTTTAAAAGTATCCTATGTACTATTTTACACTACACACTTTACAGTTGGTAGAAGAATATAATATTGATGTTCCGCCTGACTTGCTACCAAAGGGTAGCTTACCACCATCAGGGAGAAAATCTGCCGCCATAACCTTACGGTATAGAGTCAGAGTAAGGCGGCAATAGCCCAATGGATAACGTGTCGGACTGACGATCGACAGGTCGTGGGTTTGGTCCCCACCCCATCCATTGCACTATTGACGTGAACCCACTACAGACAAAAGCATATTTAGCTTAGTTGGAGGGGTTAACAAGAATACTAGTAATGTGCAACCCACATTGCGAGTAATCTTTAAAAAAAAGAAAATAAATAAAAATAAAATAATGAGTATTCTAAGCCTATCGTGATCACCATCTTTGACCACATCATCGCTTCCCACCAGGCGAGATAGTGGTTAAGCCTTAACCGATAAAATATAAGAAAAAATTAAAAACACTATTGGCCGTAATTTCACATAATTAATTTTGGAAAATCATTCTTCCCATTTAACTGTGAAGAGGTGACAATAAAACATTAATACTACAAACTGACTTTCTCATTTCTAATATTGTTGGCTACTTAAAATATTATATTTTATATCTTAAGTAGCCACCAATAACACTTTTTTATAGACCCAGAGCTAAACTTCAAATAAATAGCTGCAATTTCTGTGTTTGTAGGAGCTATTATCAGTCTTGGCTAACCGTGACGTGTGCAGCCATTTGCAGATCGTCCGGTAATTCAACTGGTACGGATAGCATAACAAGAACAGGATAACAAATTAATATTAAAAAGACACCAGTAATTTTTTTGTTGATCATTAGCTTCTACAGAGACAGGAGGTCATTGATACCCGCCGAGTTCATATGCCTATTAATACTACTATATATAGTCCATAATTCTACAAAAACTTCTACGGATCTTGTGTGGTTAGAAATAGGAGGCAGGATAATTTGGCCGTGTTTCAGATCACCTACCGAACAATGATGGTCGTTGGAATAAATTACAAATCAATCCATCAACAAACAACTGTGACATGACTAGAAATCCAATTTGACTAGTTCCAACCAGCCAGTTAAAATATTAGGACAGTTAGTGGCAGGACTTCTGCTAGTCCGCCTGGGGCAGTACTTGGCCAATTAATTTTCAGCCGTGAAATAGGAATGTTTTTTGGTTGAAATGGCAAGGAGTCCAGTAAATTTACAGTGCATTTGAGATTCAAAAACTTTATGTCTCAAGGTAACAGGCGCAGTGCAGTGACACGCAAAATTCTGGCAGGCCAGAATGTTGTATGCCACTGTATCTGTAATAGGTAGACGTCATCGCTTACCATTAGGCGAGCGTCATGCTTGTCCTGTTACCTTGTAACATAAAAAAAAAGTTAGGTTAGTTATGTTAGTTGCTATGTGGGTTGGACATATATCTATTGTTCAGTTCGGTGCCCCTTCATACTGTCATCTTTCATTTTCCAAGTTACCATCTCAATTAACTCCAGATGAGAAAATGGTTAAGTGTTTTATATATAAATATACGTAAATATTTCTTTATATATAACTCGAAGCTTAATCAGCTCTAAATGCTGCCAACAGTACCGAATCTAGGAATGCGTTCGTGATCCGGAACGAATGCAAATGCAGTTGACGTAATCGCTTGCCGTAGCCATCTTGGTTTCGGGACAGGTACACTGGGTTGATGGTCTAAAACTCTAAATGGTCGTAGCACATCGTTGCGACTCAAAACCAACTAAACTAAACTTTAATTTATTATTAAATTATAGTTAAAATATTTAAATAAAACAATTACTGTCAATCTTAGGACTGAACGTCAGAAGTGAAACCTTAAAAATAAAACACTAGCGTCTTTAATGGTGTACAACGCCATCTATCAACCACTATCTTGCCTGGTGGTAAGCGATGACGTGACAAATATGGTGAACACGCTAGGCTTAAAATATTCTGATTCTCAAGGGCTGGATGCTGCCGGAACACCCAAAGGTTATTTTCTTTTTGATTGACGCCAGATTTTCTCCTTGATAGTGGCTAGCTTTAAGTAGCAAGTTAGACGGAACAATACAATATGCTTCTACCACCCGTGGGAAACCACTCATGTATGGGCCACTTTCTCAGGTTACTGATAAAGTTTGAGATAGTTATTTAAAATTTAGTGCCTCGTAAAAGTTTTGGTATATCTGGCAGATAAGTCCCTAATAGGCTTTTAAGAATCTAGATCTATTGGAACTTGTGACACCTGGGTGAACCGTCAATAAAAAAACGCAAGCGATTCAGGAAAACCATAAACTTTATATTTTGTAATATTAGGAGCCAGTTACATAGTTTACTGATAGAACCGCAATTGCTAATTAGGTACTTATCTTCACGATAAACTACATTTTTTACATGGAACTTAGACATTTGAAACGTTATTAGCAACTTGTGAAACCAGCCTTATGTAGGATAAAATGTAATCGACTTCGTAGCAAACCTTTTCGTTGGCGTAGGCTTCTCGTAGCATAGAAGCGTAGAAGGCTACGCCAACGTTATCGCTGTTGTAGTACAGTACTAACGTCCAAGGTATCTCTAGCAATGTAGACGTAACTGGAACACCAAAGGAGGTTATATAAATAATGCAATGTTGTTTATTATGACTCTGTCTGTCTGTGTCTTCATTACTCTACTCATTAGCAGCAGTGTAGAGTAGCCAATGTTCAGATACAACATGCTATTTATTTAAAATAGTAAAGTAAACGCCAAGACGAGTACATATTGCTTGCACTGTAAACAAAGTTATCAGATCTCATGGAGATGCCAGCTCCTAGCTCAGCACACCCTAACCAATCACTTTCTAACTCTCATCAAAACGTATAGCGTTCTTCGTGAATCATAGTCATAATTAAGTTCTCACAAACACTACACTTGGTTGTCTGAAAGAAATCGCTTTAAGCGATAAGACCGACTTTTGCATTACTTAGAATAAGTATTTTCCTTTGGTATTTTTCTGTAATTATTGGTGTGCAAATAAAGTGTTTATCTATCTATCTACACCTTAGTCAAAATGTGTGGGTTGTTGACTCGCCAGAATATTCACATAAAAAAGTGTTTATTATTTTTATTACTAATGGTGACGATGACAGACTAATAACGCTCGGTCTTAAAAAAAAAAGTTTATTAGCAATGTGAGCTGCACATTACTAGTAGTCTTGTTAACCCCTCCAACTAAGCTATGCTTGTATCTGAAGTTGATTCACGTCAATATTGCAATGAAGGGGATCGAACTCACGATTTCTCGATGGCCAGGCCAACACCTTAGCTATTGGGCTATCGCCACTTACCAATACCGCCGGTGTGGTTTCATCATCATCATTATCAGCCTATACTAGTCCAAAGCTGGACATAAGCCTCTTCAATTTGTTCAATGGATTAAGACAAGGAAAGGGAAAGGATGAAGACACGTCAAAAGCGTCGTTAAACGTCACCAGATTGTTGAACTTACTCAAAGACTCTTCATACTCAAAACGACGAAAATCCTCGATACCCAATGATTTGAGCTTTGCAGTAGGCGCCTCGATACTGATTATTTTTTATGATCAAAGTAGCAAACAGGCAAATGGTTCCTGATGGGAAGCTGTCACCGTCACCTATGAACTCTTGCAACACTAGGGGTGTCACTCATGGGTTGTCGACTTGTCAAGATTCCTTTTGAAAGACTCCATGTTATAGCTTACTTAAAATAACTATACTACTATATTATAATTAAGATAGTTTAAAAACTAAAACAACCGACTCCCATGCCCCGCAAGTCAGTTTCAGTAGCAAGTTTGAGACGTTTATCGTCATATCTCTGGAGGTACTTATCAGATCTCAACGAAGTTACAATGGGGCCACCTCTGAAACGTACCCTACCTATTACAGAATCATTCGAATCGTTTCACAACTGACGAAGTAATTGCGTAACATACATACAAATATATATATATACATATATATATATATAGAGACGAATTGAGTACCTCCTCCTTTTTAGAAGTCGGTTGAAAATATAGTAACTATGATAATATCACCAATGCATAATTGGGTTAACAAAATGCAATCCACTAATTTCATCGTAACGATACTTCGCACCGTGGCTTGATTGGCAAAAGCACCGGAACATTTTATTCCGGAGGTTGCGGGTTCAAGTCCCGTCGGTACGATGAAATTTTGGATTGTGTTTAACAATTTACAAAAAATATAAAGTTTCAAAGAAACATAATATTTGATTTACGCAGTGCAACATCTCTCGTCGGATTTAAAAACTGTAATGTATTCTTCCGAATGATTAACTTACGTAATAAGTAGTCATAGATGGCGCCACCAATGCATAATTGGGTTAACAAAATGCAATCCACTAATTTCATCGTAACGATACTTCGCACCGTGGCTTCATTGGCAAAAGCACCGGAACATGTTATTCCGGAGGTTGCGGGTTCAAGTCCCGTCGGTACGATGAAATTTTGGATTGTGTTTAACAATTTACAAAAAATATAAAGTGTGAAACACTTCAAAGAAACATAATATTTGATTTACGCAGTGCAACATCTCTCGTCGGATTTGAAAACTGAAATGTATTCTTCCGAATGATTAACTTACGTAATAAGTAGTCATATATGGCGCCACCAATGCATAATTGGGTTAACAAAATGCAATCCACTAATTTCATCGTAACGATACTTGGCACCGTGGCTTAATTGGCAAAAGCACCCGAACATGTTATTCCGGAGGTTGCGGGTTCAAGTCCCGTCGGTACGATGAAATTTTGGATTGTGTTTAACAATTTACAAAAAATATAAAGTGTGAAACACTTCAAAGAAACATAATATCATATATCATAATATCATAATATCATCCGTAGGTTGTCTGGTAGAGATCGCTTTAAGCGATAAGACCGCCCATTGTACTAGTTTTAGAACCTTTATATTGTTATCTTTATATTTTGGACAAGTTAAAGAGTTGTCATTCATTCATTCATTCATTCATTCATTCAATATATGATAATATCGTTGGGTATCAGAGATTTGCGTTATATTGTGTATGAAGGGCTTAAAACGCATCAGAAGGTGGATATTGAAGTGTAACTACTTTAAGCGCACTGGAGTAAAATTTGACGGAACTGACGTAGCATCACGCTCCGAATCAACGGAAAAGACGTAAGCGTCATGTTATATTTATAAACGCCCTCAATAGGGAATATGCATAATTTTTTAAAATATTTTTAATTCACTGATTACATCCATTTAACACAGTAAAAATATGAAATAATCCTGAAAGTGTTCAAATTAAGCTACAAAATATAGTTTTAGCATTGAAAAATTACGAGGTATCTAAAACGCTGCCAAATTTTCGCGCGCCTTTGTGACGTCACAGTGCACCACACGGTCTCCACAGATTAAATCTTTTTATTAGAAATAGTACGTATTCGTACAACAGTGCATAGTATTTATATGAAAAAGATTTAATCTGTGGAGACCGTGTGGTGCCCTGTGACGTCACTTTCTAATTGATTCAGGTGGTGTGTTTTGCAAATTAAAATTTCCCACGCTTTTTTTGCATTTTTCATATAATATTTTAACACATTTAACAGTATTTTATTTATAAAAAAATGTTTAACAAACAACACCAGAACAATAATGATTCGGAAATAAATTATTTCAAGCAAATGTATAATACATGCATATTCCCTATTGTGGAACGGCGTATTTGCTATCATTCGGGCATTCGTCCCGCAAAGTTCATTCATCAAATGGAATTGCAAAAAAACAACGGGTTTCATTTGGGGAGTGCCGGCAGAAGTAAAAACTTGAACACGTCACTTTTTTAATATTTTGGAATGACACCTCGCGCAAGCGCCTTGCGCTCCATCTTACGAATTTTCGATCAAAACACGTAGCTTGACGCGAGTTAACATTTTTTACCCATCCCAAAAAAAGTGTACAACGGCGTTAAAGAAGCTTTCACTTAAAAAAAAAATTTGTGATGTTGAGAAATAAATTTAATGAACTTGGAAGTTTCACTTTTAACACGTAGCTTTCTACGCACCCTTTTTTTCTGGTTTTTACTTCGAGCATTTACCAAAGGAGATTCTAATTCTAATTCTAATTGGTAATGGGGGCGATAAGACCTGCACTGACGTCCCGCTTGGGGTGTATTGTGCATTTTCCCCTGCCAGCATTCACCCAAGCCATCCCAGCTCCTTGACGAAGCGGAGCACGGCTTTAGGTTGCTGGCATAACGCTTCCAATGGTGATGGTAATGATGTGTCGGATAGTAAAGATGATGCTGTCAAATGTATGTGTGTATGCCTGCTTGTTTGTGAACTTGGAGAACTTGGTGAACCAAAGGAGATGTTAACGCAAGGCGTACCCCTCTGCTGGCCATATAGCCATTATTGGCTATATGAGCGTGCGTGTATTTTTAACACTGTGTGCGTGTTTCAAGCTAGTGTGCAGGATTGTTACAGTGAGTGATTTGTGTGTGTGCAATGCATATTTACCTCGTCCCCCGTAAGTATCGGCAGAAAAAAATGTTTGCGGATTACAACGTTAACATCTCCATTGGTAAATGCTCTAAGGGTTTTTAATAAAAAAATATTTACGGAACATCAGATTTCTACCATTTTGACTACTCTACGTTCTTACATCATAAAGGTGGTTCTTAGTGACGTCACAAACAGCTCGTGACGTCGTCTCCGTATACCTTAACTTTGAGAGACGGTAGCAGGATACTAAATTAACAGATGCTTTGTGCATTGAGACATTTCATACCTACCCTATGCTACTAATATAAGCGGTGTATTAAAGTTAATTTAATCCAATTAAAATTAAAATGTATGTTTATAAGTTTTTATGCACGGAATAAGTTTGTGCAAGTTTGTGTGTTTGAGAGGACTGTTGGTGTAAATGATAAATGGATCGACTTCTAAGCGAGAGGTCGAAGGTTCAAATCCTAGCACGGGTGTTGGTTCATAGGTGGCAGGAGCATTTTAGTGTTGTTCCACCTGACTTGCTTCCAAAAAGTAGCTTAAGTAGCTTAGGAGATTCTGCTGCCATAACCTTAGGGATCGTCTATTAATCACGTCATGTTTTTAGCAAATTTTATCTTATTGGTGATATGTGGTGAGGTTTTAAACTACCGTCACGTCCCACATAAAATCACGTATAATTTTTTGGTACCTACAAAGTATATTACTGGTGACTGGTGAGCTTACCTTAGTACGAGTTTCCATACCAAACTCGAAATCGTATATCGCGCAAATTTTGCATGAAAAATAGTTCAGCGCCTCTAGTGGTTACTACTCTTAACTAAATTTAAAACAATCAGGGAGCCAGAATAAGTCGAAATCTATGTGAGATCCGTCAAATGCGTTAACGATAAAAACTCGTCCTAAGGGTACTGAGCGGATGTCGCAACGCAAGGGGATGTCGTTGCCTGGTAACGGTGAGTCAAAGCCGCGCCGCTGTTTGGTTAAGAAAAAACGTGCATTCAACGAAAAATAAATACACGTGATCTCATTATATCCTTGTGATATTCGTAATTTTATTGAACCATCCCGAGATTACGTGTCGGATTGAGAACTAAACGTAAGAACGCGGGTTAGTAACAGTACAGCTGAGTTAGGTGTTCTAGTTTTATGTTGAATTTAAAATCAGAACAAGTTTATGATTGTGTTTTGAAACACGGAACATAATGCACGAGTTATTAGAGACACAGCATAGGTAATAGTTTTGTTGTGCGGCTCCATCATAATTCACATTCATAATTGGTGCAGTAGCGTGGTATAAGTTATAGGCGCGTAGCGTGTATTAATTTCATTTGATTTATTTATTCCAAAAACAATTACAAATTTTGACTATAAATTATCGACTATTTTACCACATGAGTAAAGAAAAGGTACAGAGACAAACCTTCTAAGGAACGGACAAAACTTTTATTTATTCTTGTAGGGTTGGTACAAAAAAAAACAAGAAAAATCTTCATCGTAATAAAATCCTCCTTCAAGTAAACATGACCTGCTTTTTTATTTTTCAAGCTTTTGATCGTTGTTGACAATGATGAATCATTGTCAACAACGATCAACGTCATGAGATGTCACGAAATGTCATGATGTCACAAAATGTCATGATATGTCATGAAATGTCATGAAATGTCATGAAATGTCATGAAATGTCATGAAATGTCATGAAATGTCATGAAATGTCATGAAATGTCATGAAATGTCATGAAATGTCATGATATGTCATAAATGTTATGAAAAGTCACGAAATTTCATTAAATGTCATAAATGTCAAGAAATGTCATAAATGTCAAGAAATGTCATAAATGTCACGAAATCTCATATTATGTCATGAAATGTCACAAATTGTCACGAAATTTTATGAAAATAACGTAATATTATGTTATGAAATGTCAAGGAATTTCATTAAACCTCCTTAGACAGGTCACTATAAAAAAACATTCATAAGCCAAAAATGAAAAAATCTTTTTCCCGCCCTAGGGCGGAACATACGTACTGCGCGCACTTGTCGAGGAACCAACCAACAATCACTTTTCGAATAGATGGGATGAAAAATAATATAATAAAACGCGACGCGTTGCGAGCGACAGCCTTGAGTTAAAGCACCAGCCGAGCCACTATAAGCCGGTTTCACTCCGTACGTGACAGGCGGGACACAGGCCGCTAGTGCTAAGGCACACACGCGCTTCTACGTCATCATCACAGCGCAGTTGTATGAAGCTTTGTCTCTGTACCTTTTCTTTACTCATGTGATGTTGTTGACTGTCTCGACCTAGGTTTCGTGATTCAAACTCACGATAACTGTAAATCTAAAATTACAAATTTGTGTGTGAATTGTATATAGTCACAGAATATTTCGATTAAAATACGACACAGTCACACAAAATGATTGATTCTACTGATACTAAAAAAAAAGTAATATTAATATGCTTGGATGTGTGTTTGTTTGTTAGTCAGGCAAAAGTGGCTAAACGGATTAGGATGTTTGACATGTAGATTTTATTTTATACTGGATAGGCAACCGTTTGACCACTATCTCAACTGATGTTAAGTGATGATAGAGAGCTTATATCTTGGATTCACACATACACGGGCTACATTGCGGTATCTGTTTAACCCCTGACACAAAAAGAGGGTTATTTTGATGAGGGTACATCTAAAAATGTATTCCTCTGCCTACAGAGATACATAACGGTGCGTACAGACTATGTAACATTACATGCTATAAAATTGTTATTTAACATGATATTAAAACAAAATATTATAACGTGTTTTGTAACATTCCGTATCCACATTATCTAAACATGTTAAATAACAATTTTATAACATGTTCTGTTACATAGTCTGTACGCACCCCATAAGGCAGTCTGCATTTATCTACATTACAGTGAGTTCACAATTTCCTAGATTACGCGTATTATACGGAGATTGTTTAAATTTAAATATATATATGGATTGCATTTGCAGTTAGTTAGTCATTGACACCAAATTTAAGGATCTGACTGTTAAAAATGTAGATAAAAATAATATTAGATTATTTAGTTATATATTATAAATAAAAAAGCGGCAATAGCCCAATGACTAATGCATTGGCCTAGCGATCGAGAAGTCGTGAGTTTGATCTCCACCCAGTGCAATATTGATGTGAACCCACTTCAGACACAAGCATATTTTAGCTTAGTTGGAGGGGTTAACAAGACTACTAGTAATGTAATGGTGTACAGAAGTAAATTTTTAACGTAATAGATAATAATTTAATTGTTTTATTTATTTATATTATGATTAATGGTGCTGCATCACCGAAATTAGCGTTCTGAAATTTGTAATAATTGAGTTAAAAAAAACACATAAAAAAAACTGTTAATAAAATCGCTTCTGCTTTTGAAATAAGACTAAAGTAGCCGGACCAGAGGGAACCTCAACATCCTAACTTGTAGTGACCTTATTAATTATACACAAATTAATTAAACTTTCTACGAACAACTAACGTTGTACTATGTAATGCTATCATTAGAGAGCTTGTTGCAATAAATGTTGAGCAACCCTGATTTACTCTCATAAACAAGGTTTTGTTTAGTTTCACGACTCCCAGAGTCTTTGGGTAAAGTCATCTCTCAACTTTCCGGTGTTCCATGTGCTCTATCGCGTGTAAATTTTCCACAAGAGTCGCTAGTGTGCTACAAGGTCCGTGAAATGTTATTTTTTTTGTTTCATTGGGCTCCACACGATTAGTGTATTTAGTCTGTGTCAAGTATTAAAATTCTTCATATTTTTGATAATCCAAGTCGTAAAGATGGGTCAAAGTCACATTTTAAGTCAAAGTCTAATCCAAGTCATACCCTCAGTAAAGATGTGGACTGAAGATTTTCAGTGGAATTTTGGTGAGAACGCAAATAGCATATTTTTCAACATTGTGCAGTTTCCCTACACTTGCTCACATTCACCGGCACTAAATGGTTAATAATCTACATTTACTACACATTAACTCGCGGAAGAACACAAGTTTTCGGAAAAAATACTGTGATAGCACACACACTGTTTCACGTTCCAAAACTCCAATTAGGCGACTTTTCAACATGATTTTAAGGTACGGACACATCGCGGCGTCCTGCGTCCTGCGTGCGCGATCTCAGTACATGTCAATTGGTTTCGCAATCAAAAAACAATTGAAATGTACTGAGATCGCGCACGCAGGACGCAGGACGCCGCGGTGTGTGCGTACCTTGCGAAATGTATTACAGGCAACACTGCTCGCAACATATGCTGTCATTTGCCCAGGTAAATACACCGCCGTATAAAGCGCGGTGACACCTAGGCGTAGCGGCGTTGCCAGCGCCGCTGCATGTTTCTCAGGAGGCGTGTTTTCAAATCCCACCGGTACTGTGAAATTTTGAATTGTACATAACAATATATAAGTACCTAACGTGTCTAGACGCTGATACTGACGCTCGGTGGACTAAATAAAAAACGTTCCATTCCACAAATAATATTTATTGTAAAAAATAAAAACATTCCAGTTACTTTTATTATAAATAGAAACTGTGCGAACCAACTTTGCTCTGTTTTTTAGGTTAAATGGCGTTTTTACAAAATATACAAATAAGGTACCTAAACTTAAGAAACAAAATCCAATATAAATACAAAGTTTTATCTTAATTTACTATATAATAACTACTAACGTTAAATCTTCCAAAACGAATCTTTACATTAAAACTAAATCGCTTTCCGCGGTTTATCCCACCCTGTGTACCGCGGTTTATCCCACCCTGTGTAACGCGGTTTATCCCACCCTGTGTACCGCGGTTTATCACACCCTGTGTACGCTTAAAAGTTAGTTATTCATAAACACAAAATCCATAAAAAATCAAACAATCAGAATTAACATTATTATAATATTAGCTTATTATAAAGGCCTCTATAAAATTTATAAAAATATAATAAAACCTTGCAATATATTATTCAACTTTGTTATGATATATTATTTCACTTTGATTATATATTATTTGTTCCTTTCGACAGCTCGAAGAATATCATCCAGTTTTGATAAATAATTCTCAGATTCTTTTTTTTCATTCTCTTTTTCAATTTGTTCGTTCACTTTTTTATTTTGTTCATTCATTTTTTCAATTTGTTCAATTTGTTAATGAAGTTTACTTTTATAGAACAATGATTGTATGTCGTCCACTGCGAGCGTAATGATAAAAGTCATTAATGTGAGAGATCCAAGCACGAGGAAAACAACAAACAAGTGGATTATGTATGATGATGTGGGATCCTCGGCCGCTTCATCAAAATGAGTTGAGGAACGTCTAACGTTTAAAAACGTTTAACGTTTCTAACGTCATCATTACGAGGGTTTTCATGAAAGGTTGTGCAAAGGGTTCCTGGCCGTGGATCGGGATCGTGAAGCAAATTGCAAATATCACGATCAGTATTGAGGAAGCTCCAAGAATCTGCAACAAATTACGGAGGTACAATTATGGCAACTAAAGTAGTAGGACACAAATATTACATTACATATTACACAGTTATTACGCGCGGCTTCGCCCGCGTTACTTGAGTTTAAATGTACTTCACGGTCAAGTTTGATGAGTG